>OX244042.2:5107149-9907149 GCA_945859785.2 Tridacna gigas
GATCCCAAATACAAATATATTTCATACCTAAATTTTCGAGGTGTGTTTGTTTTTTCAATGTCAGCGCGTACGATTCGTCCAAAGACTGGTGTGTGAGTGGGTGATACGTTTCTTCACGATTGTCAGAGAAACACACGGGGCATCCGTGAAATATACATCCGTGATATTCATAGACCGTGTTGGTTTCTCTACAATATCCGTCCAATTTGTAGCGAGTGCCGGGGATCGTTTTCTCCCCTTCATTCAAAGCATGTTGGATATGAACGTTATCGAGTTTCGCCCTCCACTCTAACCATTGAATTGACGCTTTACTGTATTGATCATTGTAACCACTGGGAGGAATTTTCGCTATGGGGGAACTCACAAATTCTTTCTTGCACACTTTCTCTCCTTTCAATTCGGATTCTTGGACCCACTCGTTTCCGTTTTGTATGTACAATTTTTCGTCGATGACTTTTGCGGGTACCCATTGATCATTGCCTTTCAGTTTTACGCACCATGTTTCTTCCAAAAATTTGGTTCTAAAGACGTTCATGCAAACGGAAGCTATAGTGACAGAATCGAATGGATCCACGGCTCCAACCCATTGTTTCTCTTCCTTCCCTTTTTTATTGAGAACCACTTTCTTTTCCCCCGTAGCACTCATTAATAAATGTCTAAATTTCATACAAGCTTGTCTTAAAATATCTACATCACTTCTACAATATTGTAACATTTCTTTTCTAAAATCAAATATTTCATTCTCTCTCTCACTCAACCACGCTACTAACTCGCTTCTTTCTTCTCACTCACTCATAAAATCGTAACCATAATCTTTAGCATCAGGGTAGGGTCCAACATAATTTTGATTCTCTCTAGTATCAAAATAATGCGGGAACCACCCTTTTTTCAATTCTTGCAAACCAAATGCTTTCGGGAGTGCTGATAATTTCATGGGTAAAAAGCTGAGGCTGTCAATCACCTTTATATGTAAATTTTTCTCCACTGTCATATACATGATTTTTGAGCCGTTGTAAATAATTTTGGCAGGTCTTATGGATTGATCGATCAAATATTCCAAAATAAAATAGCCATCATACCCTTTCATGTTATGGGCAACAACCTTGAAATATTCGTGTTGATCCGTAAAGAGCCACTGTCCAAACTTTTCGGCCATATCCGCGCCCTCGAATATGACTTCTCTGAATCCGCATTTACCGGGACAAGGACCTGGGTCCTCATTCTCGTGCAGATCAATATTGTCACATTCCTTACAACGCGTACCACAACCCTTACATACGGAATCAGGAGTCAGTTCTTTTTCAATGCATTTAGGGCATACTGAATGAGCCACAACAAAGTTTGGACGGTGGGTCGCTTTACCGCACCATGCTGTTTTGCAATTCTGACATTTGGAGCAAGATTTACATATCTCTGGCAATTGGCAGTCCTTACAATTTAATTTTGAATCGGGTACGTATCCTTCAACGCAGTAACTCATCTCATCCTGACTGCATTCAAAATCAACAAAACAGATCCTCAAAGTAGTTCAAATATCACTGTGACCAATCCTAGTAAAATTTGTAGGGATGAAAGGAAAAGAAAATTGTATAATAGAGAAGAACAAAAAAGTTATCAAATGGTTTATACAAAAAGACGAAAAGTAGACCACTTTGATACAGAGCCATACGGGTTTTGATAGTCGACCTCTGTCAAATTTGCTTTCAACGATATTACGACATTTATATATAAACCTGTTAGATATTTCTTCATTGTCACTCAATTCTCAAAAAGAAAAAACAAAAAAACAAAAAAGTGTCACTCAATTTTCAAAAAATGTCACACAAATATTAAAAATTGTCAAACAAATATTAAAAAGTGTCACTCATTTTACGTTTTTTGTACGTTTACACGTAAATTCTCATAGGCTCAAATTTAAAAAAAAGTACCACTTATTTTCCAAAAAGTGTCACTCATTTTTCAAAAAAGTGTCACTCATTTTCTAGAAAGTTTTAGTCATTTTTTTTTTTTCGTGCCAGTCACTTTACATCCCCCACAATAGTAATTTTTTTTCTTATTTCTGGCGCGAAATCTAAAAATACCTTAAGAGGCTACGTAACCCTTTATGGGAGCACATTAAAAAAACTTCATGTGTGGGTGTGTGTGTGTGTGTGTGTGTGGGTGTGGGTGTGTGTGTAATTTTATGATTCTTAATCATTGATGATTTGTAATGTTTTTGTTTCATATAAATTTCAGTGATGTATATATTCTTTAATTTGATGAGACAAAATCTAAATACCCACCTTTAAAGGTTTTACTCATATTTCCAAAGACTAACTGTTATTCATTTTATTCTATCATGATCGTATTGCTTGTAAATTAAAAGATAGTAAGAAAGAATTTCTCTTTGCGTTTTGAGTTAATCCAACGTAAGAATATGACTGAAACTCCGGAAAAAGAAACGTTTTTACGTTTCCCTAAACCTGACGAAGAAAGTCAGAGTGACAAGTGGCATTTACTTGGTACCCGGGTCCCACAAGCAGAGATTGTCTACTTTTGTCAGATGATCATAGTGTACATCATTATTATTACAGCGATCGTAAACCTATCCATACAAAACGGTTCTACCGAACTCTGGGTATCACTCTTGAGTAGCTGTATCGGATACGCTTTACCTAACCCAAAAATTAAGAAATAATGGCCGTCCCTCTTCCCTTCGAACCATGTTCTAGTATGTGTATTAGCGGACAAACTGGTAGCGGTAAAACCCAATGGGTGTATCGCTTTTTGAAACAAGTAAACCTCATGTACGGACGAGACCCCCCCCCCCTTCCCATATTCTCTATTGCTACGGTATCCACCAAGACTTGTTTGATGCCATGGAGAGTTCCATTCCAAACTTTTACAGTAAGCAAGGACTGCCTACTGCGGAAGAATTGGATGACTTCACAAAAGACAAAAAAAAAAAAAAAACACAAGTTAATCATTTTAGACGACCTAATGCACGTGGTCATGCGGAGTAAAGAAATGGAGTTACTTTTCACTCAAGGTTGCCATCACAGAAAAGTATCGGTGATTATGATCACGCAAAACTTATATCCCGGGGGTAAACATGCCAGAACTATTTCATTGAATACCTGGTATCTGGTACTTATGAAAAATATTCGAGACATATCTCAGGTAGCAGTATTAGGACGACAGCTTTATCCCAAAAACAATTACCAGTCAACAATTAAGAGCACTTAGTCAAATTGCATACAACATTATCCGGTTTAAAGGCAGATTGACACTTACGGAAAAAAACAGCTTAAAACGTCAGAGACGCTTCATTTACTTGCTTGGAGATGATAAATGTTTTCACTTTGTAGATATTTGTTCAGTTCTTTACTTTCAAACTCCATCCCTCGATCGGTCCGTATAGATTTTGGTTTTCGCGTTCTTGATAGTATGCGTTTAAATGCAATAACAACATCAGTACCTCTTTTACTTTTAAGGGGTTCAGTATAAACAAAACGCGAAAATATATCTATGGCTAATAAGACGTATTTCACTCCGTCATTATGTGTTTCTATATGATCGTTGACCATTAAGTCTACATCCCATTGTTGATGAACTATCACTCTGGATCGTACGAAATGACGTCTCGCCCCCCCCCCCCCCCCCCCCTGGTAAGAGAATACGATTCTTGATCTTGTAACCATTTTCGTATACGGTGTCTACCAATTCTGACCTTATTTTGGGATTTGACATATTGATACAATTTTTCGGGACCACTATAACTTGCGGGATGATCTGCCTTAAAATAAATAGAAGCCAAGTATTTTTTTCCAGTTTTCCATCGTTTTAATAAAGCGTATACAAATTATTGTACATTCTTACAAAATATTAAATACAACACTCATAATAACTCAGAATATAAAGGTCTATTGTAGTTCATATGATAACTATCTAAAATGAGTAAAAATCGTTCTATTTCCAACTCGATTTCAGTTTTTATACCTCTATAATATAGCCATTCGCATAATAATAACACTGATATCTGGAATATTCCAAACATGATGATCAGTTCAAAGTTGTATTTGGGTTACACTCAGTACACTCAAGGAATCCTAATTGGTTCATATGATCACTCTGAAGGTAACAAGGTATAACACTGGCCAATTCTGGTAACGCTTTACTTATGTCACCTATAACTTCTTTTAATCGTTTATATTCTGAGGGTCTTAAACATATTCCTTTCTTTGTTGGTACCTTACATTTTCCTCGGGTTTCCAATATTGTCTTATGTCTACACAAACGCTGTTTTGGTTAGTACAGCAATAAACGTTACCCCCAAGATGGTATGTAAACGCTGTTTTTTCTCGAAGGGATTTGTCTGCGTACTCTAATTGATCTACAAAATTTTTCCATCGCATTAAGCTTAAACTTATGCCTTTTTTGGTTGGGTAATTATCTTTCCACTCTCTAATATCGACTCTTAGCTCATCCTTCCATAAATTCACCTGTACGTAACGATCATTTCCGAGACTAAATTTTACTCTGTACATCGTGTTGGTTTGAATGCAACATCCAAAATGGCTTTAAATTCTGTCAATTTGATTATTTTAGAGTATTATTGGATTCCTGATTGGTTGTTATACTTAGAAACACAAGTCATCTGTTGTTATATTTAGAAACACACGTCATCGGTTGTTATATTTAGAAACACGTCATCATTAGCTAAAGTCTATTTTACGAATCTTTGCCAATGTTGATGGTTTGGGTCTCAACTTTTTCACTTCCTCTAGAAATTTGCAACCCCCTAAAATTTGGCTGGCTGTTACATTGTCTCGTACATCGTGAAAAGCAGAAGCTAGTAACTGTCTAGGAACTTCTTCATGACAGTCTTTCACAACACCATACCATTCCTCTAACACAACATACAACAGTGTTTCGATTTTTCTCGCATAAATGGATTTCAACATTTTGATCTGATATAACTCGTAGCCCAGATAAACCGCAAGTATTTCCCACTCTCTGCCGATCATACGTGAGTACTCAATAAGGTCGAAACTTGTCATGTTTCTATCCATTTTTTTTGTACATCGGATAATAATAGTAAAGCTATACACTGTTTCTCATATATAGTCCTTGCAGCGTTTATTGGTAGTTATTATTAAACATTAACGTCACCATTTCTTGTCTGGACACATCCATTATACCCCCTTGTCACAATTAAACATTTTCCAGCTGATCAAAAGCCCCACGTGAGAAAGTTGTTTCAGTACTGTAAGGGTCTCGCAATACTCAGTGGTAGATTGTTTGACTCGTAATCCATGTGGTTCTGGGTTCGAGCCGCACTGGATCCTCTTGGTTGTTTCGTGTGAGTGTCCTTGGGCAAGACTCTTCAGAGCCCCCCCCCAGTCTAGTACTGGTGAAACCCAGGAATGACATGAATAATGTAAGCTGTCGCCGTGATATGACTGGAATACTGTTTAAAGCGGCGTAAAACACCATTCAACAATTCAACATGTACATCTTTTTTACTCTTTTACGCTGTGTTTAGTTGTATTTCTCTTTTTCCTACAGTGTTTCTTACTGTATTAAAACGGTGTCGCAATATTACCCAAAACGTTGACTGAGTTCTTTTTTAACAGTTAGCTCTGGCAACGTCTTGTGGAGTCTCAGTGATTAATAATACTCGGAGAGTCATAGGGCTTTATGTCTCAACTCTCTTTTTCCTTCAATGTTTTTACCATATATCACAGATTAATTTCGTAGCACTTGAGTTATTAAAATATGTAAACATGGAGTAAACATTGACTGCGTTCCGAAGTATTTGACACTCTCCCACACTATTGTAACAGCGTTCAAGGGTTTGCAAATATCTCTAAGTGGTACTTACACGAACTATGACTTTCCGGTGTCATTTTATTCAAGATTTTAAATTTGTTTACTAACAATACACTTATTACAGTCTTTATTAGTTTTGACTGATAGAAGAGATTTGTACCAGTTTCATAGCGTACTTGATTCACGCTTTAACTATATGGAAAAGAAGGGTTTTATTTCCCTCCCACAATGTTTTCCAAAGAAGGTTTCTTTTTCTCACAATGTTTCTGCGAATTACTTGCATTTAAATGTTTGTCAGCCACGTGGGTAGACAGTTTAAAGTTAATTTTCATGACGGAAAGTTATACTGTAATTGTTTAAAGACATCGCGGTAAAATTTATACAGTGCAATAACCAAGAGACTCGTCCGGACACGTTTGAACGAGTTTGAACATATTGCTCTACCGCGTAAAACGGTTTTTCCCCTTTTACTCTATCACGTCATGACTCGTTGCATTTCTCTTTTTCCTACAATGTTTCTAATTGTATTAAAACGATGTCGAAATATTGTCCAAAATGTTGCAGAGTTCATTTTTATATTTCTCTAAAGACGAGCAAATAGTCGCCGTTTCGTCTGTCCGCCCGTCTGTCCACCCGTCTGTCCGTCCGTCTGTCCGTCCGTCCGTCCGAAGCCATTTCTCCGTAACCCCTGGCCGAAGGGTGAGCATACAGTCGCTGCTTCGTCTGTCCGTCCGACTGCCTGTCTTGAAACTTCGTAGTTATTTTGTTTATTAAAAGTTTCACCGTATGCACTTGTTTTTTATCCATGCAAAACTATGTTACGGAAAAAAGGTGCTTAATGTCTTAGAACTTTACGTTTTTCTGGACTCTAAAATTAAACATTTTCCAGCTGATCAAAAGCCCCCAGACCATCATTTCATTCTTTCCTATTATACTAGGCTGTGTTATAGAAAAAAGGGACTTAATGACAAACTTTATAAATGTTGAATCCTTCTGATAGTAACATTTCTTGAAAAGAAGTCCATGAATTGCGAATAATAGATGAAAGGTCGAGGGTTTTGACATTTTCCGATCTCATCTCCTTTACGATTTCAAATTTGTTTATTCACTTTATAGTACTGGACACCCTGGAACCATCTTCAATCAGTCTTCAAGTACCTTTAAGTATCTTAAAGTCGATTAAGTCCCACTCACTAATATTTGAAAGAAAAGACATCGCAGCAATATTTATATAACGCAATAAACAACAAATAGAGACTTGACCGGACACGTTTGAACGAGATTGAACGTGCTGTTCACATCCTGCGAAATGATCTTGATCTACTCTTTAATTTTCAATTCGACATCAATAACCGAAATATTGCTGTTCCATCAAAGTTAAGATTTGGGAAATAAAATATCTCCTTAGCGTGTTCTGTGCAGTCTGATCTTGATCTACACTGACCTTAACAAATATCGCCTTAGCGTGTTCTGCGCAGTCTGATCTTGATCTACACTGTCAGCCCAAAAGGTCAGTGAGCCACCCTTACCATCCAAAAAGGTTAATAATAATTGAAGGGGTCGTGCCGCATGTTCTGCGCAATCTGATCAGAATCTACACTATCCGCAACAAAGATCAACTTACATCTTCTGTGCAGTCTGATCTTGATCTTGAGGTTTCTGAATTATGTATAGTGAGCCACCCTTACCAGCCAAAAGGTTAATAATAATTGAAGGGGTCGTGCCACATGTTCTGCGCAATCTGATCAGGATCTACACTATCCGCAAGAAAGATCAACTTGCATCTTCTGTGCAGTCTGATCTTGATCTTGGGGTTTCTGAATTATGTATATACATTGTCTTCACTTTAAAGTATTAGACGCAATCAAATCACTCTTCAATCAGCCTTCAAGTACCTCTAAATATCGTTAGGCGGATTTAGTACCACTCACTAATATTTGAAAAGCACTTAAAGATGAGTGACGCTATCAAAAACAGTCTAAAACAAAGGAAAAATAGGTGACGCCCTAGAAACCAGTATACTACTCAGCGTCCTTCTGTTCTTTAGCCCTGTACGGCATCGACTGCGCTTCCAAGGCTCAGCGGCTAAGAAATCTATATCAAAACATTGTGACAAAAGATGAAATGCTCGCTAAAGGCTATTTTTTCCTTTGCCACAATGTTTTTTTTTTCCAAAACTTCTTTTGCTTCAAGACCGACAAAAACATCTACGAGAGGCACCAATTTTATTTTCACGAGAAATTTTGAAAACTGCTGTTTATTGGAAAACAATTATCTACCAAAATATCACAGACTTATTTCGGCCTTACTGTTTCGCTGCCAAATAAATGGATTCGACAATTCTAGATGTCTAAATGTATATTTTCGTTGCATTATGAGGCTGATTTTGGTCAAAAGATTAGCATCAGGTAGCGGATGGTGTAGATCTAAGATCAGACTGCACGTTTTGTGCAGTCTGATCTTGATCTGCGCCATCCACAAAAGACGTGCAAGGCAACATTGACAGTGAAAGAGTCTACGAGAGGCACCAATTTTGTTTACACGAGAAATTTTGAAAATCGCTGTTTATTGGAAAACAATTATCAAACAAAATATCACAGACTTATTCAACTCTTTCGCTGCAAAATGAAAATTTAATTGATTCGACAATTCTTGATGTCTAAAAGTATATTTTCGTTGCATTATGAGGCTGATTTTGGTCAAAAGATTAGCATCAGGTAGCGGATGGTGTAGATCTAAGATCAGAATGCACGTTTTGTGCAGTCTGATCTTGATCTACGCCATCCGCAAAAGACGTGCGAGGCAACATTGACAGTGAAAGAGTTTAAGCGAGGCACTCTGGTTGATTTATTTAGTAGAACATTATTTCAATTAAAATCATTTTTAGGCTATTGCAATCGAGAGTGACGTAGATTCAAATGTAAACGAAAAAAAAAAATAACCCACACTCACCAAATACTGTCCCTTAGAGAATAACTCATTCAGTTAGAAATCGTAATTCTGTTAAATATGACAATTTTGACAAAATCTCTCTAACTTCAACGATGTCTATTTACAAATTAATAGACTGGACAAGATGTCACCGATAAGGTACAAGATGTTTGCTTATATGCAAATTAAATCAAGTGATCCATACAAATCATCTTTACTTATCCTAATGCAACCTTTTTCATCCTCGTGTTTTTAGCGAGTGTTGTAGGTGTAGTCTAGCTTCGGGTTTGTGCCAATAATATGTTCTGTACTTGTTTTTATTTTCAATGCAAGATCAACACATAGAAATGTTTTATGGTATTCCCTACTTTGACAAATAAATGGCTAAGAGTGGTGGGTAAAGTCACCGGATCGAACTTAATAAACAGGAAGGGGCGGGGTCGAACCCACAGAATCGAACCAGAAGGGACTTAACAACAGCATTGGACCATTTTTCTTTAACCTTATATAATCCAACCAAGTTTTATCTTACCAAGGCCACTTATTCTACATTCGCTAGTCTGCTTGTACCATCAGTACTTTGGTTACCCTTACCTTGCTTGTCAGGGGTCCTGCGTGGCTCAGTGGTAAAGTGTAGGACTCGTAACCTGGAGGCCCCGGGTTCGAGCCTCACTGGATCCTCTGGGTCTTTCCTCGGAGTGTCTTTGGGCAAGACACTTCAGAGCTCTAGCCTAGTACTGGTGGAATCCAGGAAATACATGAATATGTGAGCTGTCGCCGTGATATGACTGAAATAATGTTGAAAGCGGCGTAAAACACCATTCAATCAATCAATCAATCAATCAATACCTTGCTTGTCCAGTAGCATTGAATGTCCTTGCAAACAGTGTGGACCACAGGAAGCTGCTGTAGAACAAGATCAGACAAACCAGTTGGGTGTTCCTGCCTACAGTGGAGACTAAGATCAGACATGATTTATGCTCTAGCAGATCTAGATCAGACGGTGCGGCTTGGTGTTGGATAAACATTTTCCATTCATTTATGAAGTGTTCGTGTCAAAACGGTTTTGGTGTAAACATATTTTAATCAGTCTGACCGACTTAGCTCTTTACCAGACAACAAAATGTTAAACTTGCCCAAAATAAAAGCATTTGCAGACAAAAAATTAAATATGGCTCACATAATAAGATTTGTCTTAAAACGAGTAGAAAACATTTTGGGAAAAGGAGAAAATGCTGGTTACCAGCATTTTCTCCTTTTCCCAAACTGTTTTCAAAAACCTCTTTCTTTAGGGTCGTTAAGAGCGGACATTGTTTGGTAAAAGGATTGAAAATATTCATATCCGTTAATTTACCAGCATGAGAGTGGAATGGGGAAAATGTATGCCTTTATGACTGAACGAGAAAAAATGATGGATGGAGAAATTGGATATCTAATTATCTTAACGTTATTCAGGAAATAACAGGAAATGTCTTTTAACATGATAAAAAATGAAAAATACTTCAAGTATAACGAAAAAAAGGGTGTGATTTTTCTTGGTCTTGAGACATAGAAAGCATCACAAGTACCCGAGGCGGTGCTCAGTAAAAACGGCACATGAAAATGGCACATGCAAAAATGACAGAGTAGAATTGCAAACGCAGTAATGGCACATATAAGAATATTAAACCATAGGCCACTGAAATTCCATTGATCTATCACGGGAGTGACGGGATGACAAAATTTTCCTGAGCGGACACCGTTACTATAAATAGCACATTGGCGACTGCCTCTATATCGTATATAGAAGGATATATATATACACTATAGAGGCAGTCGACAATGTGCTATTTATAGTAACAGTGTAAAGAAAATTTGAGTAATCCGTGATATACAGGAGATGCACCAATCTGCAATGATCGACCAAGGAAAATTTTGGTGTTCCGTAATAGATAAATAGAGTTTCAAAGGCCTGTGATTAAACCTATGTTTGCACATTATTTAAAGTTGTAGTAAAATGGCACAGTTTAGTGTGGCATATGAACAACAGCACATAAATGGCAGAGCAGAATTGCACCCGCAGCGATGGCACCAGTAAGAATGTTAGACTAAAATTTGTTCATTAAAGTGGCAGTAAAATGGCACATGTAAAATGGCACGTGTAAAAATGGTAGAGTAGAATAACACACGCCGTGACGGCACCAGTAAGAACGTTACACTAAAATTTGTTCATTAAAGTGGCAGTAAAATGGCACATGTAAAATGGCACGTATGTAAAATGGTAGAGTAGAATAACACACGCCGTGACGGCACCAGTAAGAATGTTACACTAAAATTTGTTCATTACAGTGGCAATAAAATGGCAAATGTAAAAACTGTACACTAGAACTACAGACGCAATGACGGCACAAGTAAGACTATTAGACAAATAATTGTCCTCTAAACTGGCATAAACGTGGCATAAGTAAAACAGGTACAGTAGAATTGCACACGCAGTGATGGCACAAGGAAGAGCGTAAGAGTTATATTTGTACATCAAATTGGTAGAAAAATGGCACATGTTAAAATAACATCTGTTGAAATGGCACAGTTGAAATGCACGTGCAGTGATGGCACAAGTAAGAAAGTTAGAAATATATTTGGATATTAAAGTGGAAGTAAAATAGCACACGTAAAACGGCACGTGTTAAAATGGCAGAGTATAATTACACACGCAGTGATGGTACAAGTAAGAATGTTAGACTTAAATTTGTACATTAGAGTGACAATAAAATGGCACATGTTAAAATAATGCATGTTGAAATGGCAGAGTACAATTACACGCGCAGTGATGTCACAATTAAGAATGTTAGGTTCATGTTTGTACATTAAAGTGAAAGGAAAATGGCGCATGTTAAAGTGGCAACTGTAAAAACGGTAGAGAATAATTACACATACAGTGATGGCACAAATAAGAGTATTTGTGTATACAGGACTTAAAATGGCACAGGATATAGGGTAAATGTGACTGGGGCACGGGTTTTAAGTGATTTGATCTGGTGACATCGTTTTTGACCCAATGTGACCCATTTTCAAAATGGTCCGAGATACCAAGACAAACATTCAGACCAAGTTAAACGAGTATTGGATGGAAAATGTGGCCTCTAGAGTGCAAACAATGTTTTTCACATTTGATCTGGTGACCTAGTTTTTGGTTTAACATGACCCATTTCCAAAGTCGTTTGAGATATTATCAAGACGGAAACTCTGACTAAATTTCATGAATGCTGAATTGAAAATGTGGCATCCAGAGCCTACACAAGATTTTTCAGTGATTTGACCCAGTGATCTAGTCTTTGAGCTGACGTGACCCGTTTTCAAAGTGGTGCGAGGTATCATCAGGACAAACATTCTGACCAAGTTTCATGTGTATCAGACATAAAATGTAGCTTCTAGGGCGTACACAAGGTTAAAATTGACGATGGGCGACGCACGACGGACGAGGCACAACGAATACAGCAAGGTCACAAAAGCTCATCTCAAGCACTTCGTACTCAGGTGAGCTAAAAAGGTGAGCTACCCCCTCCCCCCAAGATGTTACTCTCCCAAGGAAAAATAAAATGAAAAGAAAACAGGCAAAAATTGTAACATTTTTGTAACGTTTTATTTCTTTAATACCTAGGTTTAACAATAACAATGATAAAACAAGGACATAAAATGAGAATGCAATCTTTCGCTACTAAAAGAATTGAGCTCGGCTTTTTTCGGGGGTTACAAAGTTGATTCCTCCGCACTATCATATAGAGACATGCCAGACACAGATTAGAACAAAGAAGAGGACGGTGTAGATCCAAGATCAGAGTGCACAGTCTGTTTAACTCTTTATCAAACAATCCCAAGTGTGAACGACCCTGAGAAGAAGCCTTTTGAAAACTTGGGAAATGGAGGAAATGCTGGTTAAATCTGGAGGTAGCCTGGTCCTTGGACAGGCAGAAAAGTGACCAGTAGCAAAAAAAAAAGGACCCATATCAGCCTGAGCGGACTGCGCAGGCTGACATGGGTAAATAACGTACTTTTTGCAGATGCATTAAACCCCTTTTTCACAGAGCATAGCTCAAATAAAAATAACTTTCAGAAATGTGGTGTTTATTCTTTATCTGCAAT
Source organism: Tridacna gigas (assembly GCA_945859785.2). Classification (NCBI taxonomy): domain Eukaryota; kingdom Metazoa; phylum Mollusca; class Bivalvia; order Cardiida; family Cardiidae; genus Tridacna; species Tridacna gigas. The sequence continues at coordinate 5,120,014 of OX244042.2, forward strand.
GCATAACTTCAAGGTGTTGTTTGTAGCATGTGTAGATTGAGATAAGACCACACAGAACGTGCAGCCTTATCTTGAATCTGCGTTATCCGCTACTTCAGAACTATACTCCCCCTTTCTTTTTAGACTAGCGAAGCTAGTCTGTAGGCATCAAGATTGACCGAGAGTCAAAGTAAACAAAAAAACCCACAGTTGCCAAATACTACCTCACAGAAAATACTTCTCTCTGTTAGAAATCTTAATTCTGTTATATCTGACAATTTTGACAAAAACCTCTAAATCTCTACCCCTCCAATTTGAACATGTCATCTTACAAAGTAATAAACTGAACAAGGTGTCATTTATAAGGTACAAGATCTTTGCTTATACGTAAATTAAGTGACCTATGCAAAGCAGAGAATCACTTATTCCTACACCACTGTAACATTATGAACGAATCTATTAATAGATGCACCTAGGTAACTTGTTGCAAATCCCAGCTTTATTAACCCTCACTGGACAGAGAACCCTTGTCATTCCTCCTTTCATTCATTAGTTAAATCATTGTGTACAGTTAAACTATAGTGCTAAACTGTTATTCTGCGTCTTGAACCCTTTTCCAAACAATGCCAAGTTTTAACGACACCGTGGAAGAAATTCTTTGAAAACAGAAAAAGGAGAAAATGCTGGTAACCAGCACTTTCTCCTTTTCCCACATTGTTTTCTGTCCTTTTGGGAATCAGGTTTCATCAGTCCAGCCACATTTAATTTATGGTCTGCAACAGCTTTGAATTTGGAGGAGTGTAAAATTTTTCGTTTTGTAAAGAGAGTTAAATAGTTAAGTACATCTTGTGCTACTGGACTAATTGACTGCCTGGCGTTTAACGCCGTTTTCAACATCATTTCAGTGATGTTGCGGCGGTCAGAGCACCTATCCATGCTTTCCTGGAGTTTCTTTTACCAGCACTACCGCGACGCAATGACCTTTTGTGGATTAAGATCAGACTGCACACAGCGTGCAGTCTGATCTTGGATCTACATTGTCCGATAAGAGAATATTATTTTTTTGCTCCAAAATGTAACTTTGAAATAGCAACTCAGATGTTTACCATTGGCTTGAAAGTTTCAGTTAACATTTTATAGCAGATTTAGGGTTAAACTTAAACTGGATTATAGTTAACCAATAGCACGCATAGCCCCGGCAGCTCAGGCGGTAGCATAATGAACATACAGGACTTGAGAACAGGTAAAGTCGCTGGTTCGATCCCCGACTCGGAAAATTTCTTTCCGACGATTGATGATAGTCATTGCAACAGGATTCATTTCTCTCACGTTTCGACGATGGCTATACACGTGGGAATGCAGCCAGTGGCTTGGAATGGATATTGTGCGGAGTACTGGTAAAACAAACTCCAGGAAAGCATAGATAGGTGCACTGGCCACCGCTACATAACTGAAATAATGTTGACAACAGGGTTAAACACCATACGAACAATCAATCAACCAATTTCGCTAGTCTGTCAGTACTTTCAGTACTTTGATTAAAAGAAAGGGATTTTATGATAAAATCTTTTAGCCTATTCTACAACAAAAAAAAAGGGGGGGTTTATTCACTCAGCGCTGAAAAAAAAGTTCAAAGAAAGATTAAAAAAAAATAATGTCTTAATGAAAAGCACACGCATTTGAGCAACGCTCTGTGAAAAGGGGGGTTGAATGTATCTGCAGACAATATCGACCCAGGTCAGCCTGCGCAATCCGCGCAGGCTGACCTGGATCGATATTTTTTGCTGCAGGTCAATTTTCTGCATGTGAAAGGACGCATTCTACCTCATGATTCAGTCGATTATTAAACAAAACGGACTTGTTAGATCCATTATTATGTAATGACGTGCTTCGTACCGTGCACCCCGGGGATGCATTAACCCTTTCCCAAACGACAAATTTTGGACTGGTCCAACTTGAAAGAGTTTGCAGACGACAGTTTTGAATTTGATGATAATGGCAGAAAGTTATCAAAAAGGGTAGAAAACACTGTGGGAAAAGGAGAAATTGCTCGTTACGAGCAATTTCTCCTTTTCCCACCGTGTTTTCAAAGGACTTGTACTGTAGACACGTGAAAACCAGGGCTTGTTTGGGAAAGGGTTAAACCCCCTTTTATCAGAACGTGGCTCGTTTTCATGGCACACTTTGCAACCCTGTAATAAAAACCCACCCTATCTCACGCCCATTCTTACATGATAACGATAGAAAAATTGCGTTAGATTAACTCGTCTACCCTTGCAGACGAACATTCTGGGTCATGCGGCAGACGAATTATAAAAAACATTGTGGGAAAACGGAGATTTTGATCCTAAGGAGCAATTCCTCCTTTTTCTACAATGTTTTCACTTGTATGCATGTTTATAGCTTTGATTCATGTGAATTATCTGTTTTACATGGCTGTTTGTCAAGGTCGTTTGCTGAAAATTTGTTTGTGGGGGAAATGTATTATAAGTTCTTTTTTTATGGCAGCTTAAACACTGCACAAAACTCAATACTGTGTTTAAACGTACCTCAGGAAGAAAGCTTTGATATTATTCCTGGGTTTCACCGTTTTCTGGACCTCTGTAGTACCTTGCCAGAGGACACTCTCGTGCGACCAGCGCTATAAACGGGGATTAAACCTACAACCCATGCTTTGACTCTTTACGAGACACGAGACGACGGAATAAATGTGAGGCGAATCATGGGGGTTTATCTTTGCAAGAGAAGAAAACATTGTGGGAAAAGGAGAAAATGCTGGTTACCAGTATTTTCTCATTTTCCCAACAATGTTTTCGAAGGCGCTCTCCCCTAGGGTTGTGAAAACTCAGTATTGTTACGTAAACAGCTTATTTCTGAGCCGCGGGAGTTCCTGTAACAAATGAACTGAAGAAAGTCACACTGTCCAGCAAAAGGAATCAAGAAAACAGTGTAGACTACGATCTATATTCACCAAACATTCTTACGAATGTTCTTAGTCTTATTCACCGAGATCTTCTAAATTTGAAAGTAACAGAACTTCTGATTGCTTCAGAGGCCTAACCTAGAACTGGAGAAATCCAGGAAATACATGAATTTGTGAGCTGTCGCCGTGACATGACTGAAATAATGGTGAAAGCGGCGTTAAACACCAATCGATCGATCGATCGATCAATCAGTCAATCAATCAATCAATCAATCAGTCAATCTTCTGATTGGTTTGACCAAATGGTTTAGCCAATCAGCAGTTGTGTTTTTTTCAAATTTAGAAAATTCTAAAAAATAAAACAGAGAACACTCTCGAGAATGGTTGGTGAATACAGACCAAGACTTTTTGCTTTTTGTCTTTCTTTCATCCCCCCTCATATAGTTGAGCGAACTGGGCTTTTACCGTAGTTGATAGTATGGCCTTTATTTGTAAACTCTAATACGGAATCCAGATAGTCCAAACACAGCTTATCAGCCCAGGAGACATCACGTGGGTTTTCCAAGAACCCACAATGACCCCCAAGATCGGTGGAGACCATGAGGAAATGGGGATAGTACTTGCAAAGCTCGTAGGGGATCTTATGGTGCCTGTAAAAAGGGTCATCTAGACTGTTCACGAACATCAGGGGGACCGAGATCTCGTCTACATCACGTAGAGGATTGTTTTTGTCCCAGAATTCTTCGATATTGGAAAAGCCATAGAGTTTGGAATAAACCATCTCTTCGAAGGTTTTGAATGACCAAGTCTTGAGCATGGAATTTACGTCTATATGCCTCGAGAGAGCCTTTGAGTGGGAGCCTAAAATACACTTCATTTTTATTAAATATAAAATGTCGTATAAATTACGCGCATGGCTTGAAAATTTCTCTGTCACATCAAAACACGCAGATATGCACACTCCCGCGCATATATTCGCCGAGGAACCGAATTCTCCTAAGTACGATAAAAGCAGGGAACATCCGGTTCCGTAGGCTGCCATTGTTATTAGTGCTTTTGGATATCTTCCGTGAATATATTTTATAACTTGACGAAGATCCGTAGGGTCTCCATGACTTAGAATTTTTGGGGTGGTCAGCACGGAATTTCCAAAACCCCGTGGGTTAAAAACAGCAGTTCTGTATCCCTTATGCGCTGCTAAACTACACAATTTAGACACACTTAACGCACAAGCTGTTGAACCAGGTAACACCAATAAAACTGTGCATTTTTTACGTTTATGTGTAGCAACTTGCACAACCCAATCTAGCGCAACGACACCTTTGTCTTTCATCTGTAAATATTCCCTGTCGAATTCGATAGTCGCTGCTGGCATTATGAACGGAAGAACAGTTTGGACATGCGCACTGCGTAACCAAAATGGCGGATCGAGCTTCCGGTTCATTAACCGACATCGTTTTAAAAGATGTGAAGCTAGAGCTGATTCCTTGAAGTAGAGCTTTGGCAGACTTGACGCTGGTTTTAATAAAGATTTGAAATAAATAATGACACTAAATATCACAGTTCCAAATACCGCCATGATGAATGGAAAGGACATGATCGTGTAGAGTAGCACAAACATGTCCGCCGTCTTTTAAACACGTGTTGACTGTCCTGTAAAACAATATGTATCAGATGTTGCTTGCAAAGACTTCAGGTGAGATGGAATAGCTTTGGAAACACGATCAAACTTGCGAAAGAAGTACCCAACACGTTTTAATGAGTGATGGTGCAATCACGTACAAAGAGTAGGATTATGTCCGCCGTCCTGTTAACACTTGTAGGCCGTTTTGTGAACGTTTTTATAACGTTTGTGTGTTAGCATTCCAACTGCTTGTTACAACTCTGTAAACAGAGTTAACAGCACAACATGGCTACGTAAATATTTAATACACTTCAGATCAAACAATACAATGGTTTATTCATCTTTGAACACATTACAGTTTACGCGGGAACAGCGTGACTTTGAAATACGAGTGTTTATTACAGAAACGTCATCGAAGAGGTCTCTGCTTTGAGTAACTTCTGAAGAGAGACTGCTTGAGGTTCCTACAAGCACGTGTAAACTATAGAATATTACTGTAACACTTTTCGCTAAACACTTATCACAAGTTGAACATTGTTTCAGTCGGATTTTTTTTTTCGTACTAGTGATACAATCTGTACAAGAATCGTGTGTGCGCTCTGTTATATAATCCTTCTCTCTCAGCAGGAATCGAGTTACCAACTTAATTCCGTCATCTTACATGATATCTGTTCGTAATACTCTCCAGAACTGACAAAGTGTAAATATGTATACGTAGTAAGCCAGACAGTGTCGTAAACGAGTCATACAAGGTCAACGAGGTCACAGGGTCACTCTTCTTTACTTGGAGACCAACAACTTACGAAAAATTTTACCGCTATAATGTCAGCGACTCTGTCAACTTGGCGTCTCTAAAGATATGAAACCTTTCACCTAATCAGTGTTCACGGTATCACCCAATCAGTAATTGGGTAGCTGCGAATATATCCGAGTGTTTCCGACGATGGTTCAAATTAAAGGTAAACAGTATTTCGGCTCTGATCGTAAACATCCGACTTAAATCGGGTACTTCCGTCCGTTTCGATGTTTAAATCCACGGTCTTAGTAATTCTGTTAATATTTCTTCACCTGTTATGCGAAGCTATCATGCCTGAATAAACCATAAGATCACGAATCCAGACTTCAAATGAAAATGTTTGTCGCCGATAAAGTAAACGCTCTCACTGATGTCACATTTTGACCGCAGAATGACTTATTTTGTGCGTGCGATACTCTATTATGTAGGTTTGACACATTTATAGCTGTAATATTATCAGTGAGAAGGTTTTAACTGTCAAATCTAGATCAACACTTTTCCGCCCGTAGTTTGTGAACTTCCGGTCTGCCCTGAAAGTAAAATATAGAAGACTGGCGTAATTTAAGCGTTTACCAAAAGGTCCCGTGTCGTAACGACCCTTAGGTAAAAGGTTTTTGGAAACATTTTGGGAAAGGAGAAAATGCTGGAAACCAGCATTTTCTTCTTTTCTCAAAATGTTTCATATCTTGTCAAAAACAAACCCCGTCATTTTAGCGACGTCGTTGTGTCGTCTGTAAATGCCTTGAAACTGCAGTTGTCTAAAAAATTGTTTTGAAGTGTTACGTGCATGAAGATCTGTTTATCGAAATAGTGTTTACGCCGCTTTCAGTCGTATTTCAGTTATATCACGGCTCGCTTATTTGTGTAATATCAAGGCCAGTGCTCATAAACCTTTGCCCGGCGGGGTAGTTCAGTGGCTCACAGTATCTGACTCATGACCTGGTGATTGCGGGTTCGATACCCGATTGAGGCAAACACTTCATTCCGGCTATTTTTCGCCTCTTATCTCTGATGCATGTGAGACAAGTAGTCAGTGGCTTGGAAGGAAAGTTCTGTTATTTCACTAGTACTGGTGTGAGAAAGCCAGGAAACACGTTTGTAGGTGCACCGATTGCCGTGATAATCTAAGCAGTTAAAACGGCGTTAAACTCCAATACAAACATAAAACATTTTTCGTCCTCAACTCAGCATGACATTTTAAGTCTTTACCACACAATCCTGAGTTCTAACGACCCTGAGAAAGAGGCTTTTGAAAACATTGTGGGAAAAGGAGAAAATGCTACAATGTTTCTACCTTTCCAAGGACAAATTCCAACATTTGAGCCACGTGTAAGTTATCGTCTGCAAATGCTTTCAACTTGGACCGGTCTAAAATTATGTCGTCTGGTAAAGAGTTAAAGTTAAATAATTGTAATTTTAGACACTCGACCTTGTAAATTTTTAATGTCTAGAGTTTTCCATTCTGCCCTCTAATAAAAATTTAAGGCGAATTTTCAATTGTTCTTATCATATGAAACGAAAATTTAATTTAAAGTTTGAGCATAAACTCAGGAGTGAGAACAGACAGACAGACAGACAAAAAGCAGGCAGATAGATAGATAGATAGATAGATAGATAGATAGATCGAGTGGGATGGATGGATGGACGGACGGGCAGACAGACAGACAGCAGGCAGATAGATAGATAGATAGACGGGCAGACAGACAGACAGGAGGCAGATAGATAGATAGATAGACGGGCAGACAGACAGACAACAGGCAAAGTAGATAGATAGATAGATAGATAGATAGATAGATGGGGATGGAAGGACGGACAGGCAGACAGACAGACAGAGACAGACAGACAGATTTGACTGACGGACAGACAGACAGACAAAAAGCAGGCAGATAGATAGATAGATAGATAGATAGATGGGGATGGATTGATGGACGGACGGGCAGACAGACAGACAGCAGGCAAGTAGATAGATAGACAGATAGATAGATAGATAGATAGATAGATAGATAGATAGATGGGGATGGAAGGACGGACAAGCAGACAGACAGACAGACAGAGACAGACAGACAAATTTGACCGACGGACGGACGGACAGACAGACAGATAGACAGACAGACAGACAGACAGCTCATAAAAGCATGCATACCGTACTTTGCTAGTAACTTCTTTAGAAGCAATATTTTCCCCACAACTCAAACGTGTTTCAACAATTATCGAGTTCGGAATAAAGTAATTTTCTACACTGATGTTAACTTTAAGTACATCCACAAATATTGACTGTCTAGCAAAAACAAATAAATTATATTTCTCTCTCTCTTTTTTTCCACTTTGTGCGACGAACATCATACATAGAGTTTTAAGTGTATCAACTTCCAAATACAGAGCTCCAGACAGAGGGAGTGATTTTGATTTCAAAATTGAAAATATTAATCATTCTTCAAAAAGAACCCTATGTTATGGGTACTCATTAGAATCGTCTCATCGAGACGATTCTAATGAGTACCCACAACATAGTGTTTAGAAGAGAAATAATGGATTTAGAATATCTTCACTCCCTCTTATCCGGAGCTCTGAAAACAGCAATGATCAATCAACCATTTACCTCCTTACAAAACGACAAAATTTTGGACGGGTCCAATTTGAAAGCATATACAGACGACAAATCAAATATAGCTTTAGAAATGATTTCGTTTTTTGAATAGTCGAAAACATCGTGGGAAAAGGAGAAAAATGCTGGTTACCAGCATTTTCTCCTTTTCCCACAATATTTTCAAATGCCATTCACGCCATGACCCGAGTGGTTAAAAACTCGTGATTCTTTGGTAAAGCGTTACACACATGCAAACGACTTTTATCATCAGACGAATTTTAAAAACATTGTGGCAAAAGGAGAAATTGCTCGTTACGAGCAGTTTTTCCTTTTGCCACCATACTTTCACATGTGTTCGTGGGAGAAAATTTCTTTTATATTGATATTCCTTGTTTTACAAAGATGGTTTTTTTTAAACCTTCCACTGCAGAACTTGCTTAACCCTTTACCAGACAATCACGAGTTTTAACGACCCTGAGACAGAAGGCTTATGAAAACATTGTGGGAAAAGGGATAAAATGCTGATAAGCAGCATTTTCTCCTTTTCCCACAATGTTTTCGACCCTTACAAAGGCAAATACCTCAATCTGAACCACATTCGTGATGTCGTCTGCAAATGCTTTAGATTTAGACAAGTCCAAAATATTGTCCTTTGGTAAACAGTTGGGGTGTGTAGTAATTTCATGAAAGTTCAGTTTCCTTCACCTACGTCGTCACATCTAGAAATGCCACGTTTTCCCTTAACGCTTGAAATGCTGATCTTTTGTTTACGGACCAGGACAAGATCGGACGACTCACAGAATAAGCGTAAAAAAAAAAAATCTGTATCAAGGATCGGCTTGTTGATAACGAAAAAGAAAAAAAGAAAAAACTCCGCTGTTTACGAAACATAATCGTCTCTAACCGGGCCATGCTCTGGCAAAAGGGGGCTTAATGCATCTCAGCGATGCATCATACTAAGCAAGTCATCACGTGGCCCGCAACACGCGAAATGAGACCTTCGGACATTTGCGTAAAGTGTCGTCTCGGATTAGCCTGCGCAGTCCGCGCAGGCTAATCCGAGACGGCACTTTACGACTACATATTAAGATTTTTTTATACAGTAGACTTTCGTGAAACAGAAATCGCTCAGAAACGGGAAGTGTCGTCTCGGATTAGTAACAGACTGCACAGGCTGATCTGGAACGACACACTTGTACGCGTATGTCCGAAAGCTCCTTATCGTTTCTTGCACACCATATAGAAATGGATTCTTACTGTCCATTTTCGTGATAAATAACAGGCCAAATCATATTCTTTGACCTACCAAAACATTAACCAATAGTAGGAAAAAGGTTCGACTCAGGTCAGCCTGCGCGGACTGCGCAGGCTGACCTGGATCGATTCTTTTTTTTTTTTGTTTGCAGATGCGTTAAGCCCCCTTTTCACAGAGCATGGCTCAGTTATTATTTGAATTAGAAATTTAATACGACATAGCATGACCAACGATTTTGCTGAGGGGTTTCGAAAAATAGCAGGCATTCTTTTCAGCCCTTGGGACGTCGAATGAACTCTAAAAGACATTTTCAGTCTAAGAAAAAGACCGTAAAAAATGTAATTTCGAGATTGTCTTTTTTGTTTTTCCTGGATGTCCTTTCAAAGGCGGATAGTGCAGATTAGAGATCAGACTGCACGTTTTGTGCGGTCTGATCTTGATCTAAACTGGTCGCAGAGGCAAATAAGGTTAAAACAGGTGCTTTAACCCTTTCCCAAACGACAAATTTTGGACCGGTCCAAATTGAAAAGAGTTTGCAGACGACAATTTTAAATTGGATGAAAATGGCAGAAAGGTCTCAAAAAGGGTAGAAAAGACTGTGGAAAAAGGAGAAATTGCTCGTTACGAGCAATTTCTCCTTTTCCCACAGTGTTTTCAAAAGACTTGTACTGCAGACACGTGAAAACCAGGGCTTGTTTGGGAAAGGGTTCAAGGTAAAGGAATATAACCATCCACACACGATATGTCTTACTTGTACAAAAAAAAAAGATATTTATCTTATGTACATGTATATATTTGACATAGATTTATACGAGACCAAGAAAAAAAAAACTAAAGCACTGACACGCATCCAACTTCCTTTCGTCTGTCTGTTTGTCTTTCTGTCAATGTCTTTCCATCTCTCTTTGTCTCTCTCTCTCTCTTTCTTTTTTTCTTTCTTTCTTTCTCCCTCTCTATCCCCCTCTCTATCAATGTTTCTCTTTCAAACTACTGTCCGTCCGTCCGTCTGTCTGTGTGTCTGTCTGTATCAGGTTGAAAGCAGTCTCAGACGAAAGATCAGCATGAGCCAAATGATGAAATATGTCTCTGAAAGGATAGAAAACATTGTGGGAAAACCTACAATGTTTTCAAAAGCCTTTGTCAGGATTGTTTAAACTACTAGCCGAGCACCAATACTAGCCGAGCACCAATAGCTCAGTTAGTAGCGTACAGGACTTAAGAGCAGGAGGTGGTTGGTTGATTCCACGGCTTGACCAATTTCTTTCCTAGGATCGATGATAGTCATTGCGACAGGATTCATGTGGGAACGCAGTCAGTGGCCTGGAAAGAATATTGTGCGTAATACTAGTAAAAGAAACTCCAAGAAAGCATGAATAGGTGCATGGGCCGCAGTCATGTAATCTGCAAATGCCTTCAATTTGGGCAGGTCTAAAATTTTGTCGTTTGTGTAAATAGTTACGGATCAAACCGTCTCAAACACGTGGATACTAATGATGAGTGTTTTATCGTGTCATCCGTCTGTGACTTTCAATACAGACAAGAGAATGCACTTCGAGCGACGTTTTTATCTTTATAAGGTTGTTTGCTTGTTTGTTTCTTGGGATAGGTCTAAAAGTCTGTTTGATCGGTACATGGATTTTTCCCGCCATATTTAAAGAGGGACAACTCACATGGTCATATTTTTCGTGGATAAGGAAATAAGAGAAAATGATTATCCTAAAACATAATAATTATTGAATATTTTAACTTTTTCCCGTACAATGCCGAGTACTAACGACCTTGAGCGAAAACAATGTGAGAAAATGAGAAAATTATGTTAACCAGCATTTTCTCCTTTACCCACAATGTTTTCTACCCTTTTTAGAAATATTCCACCTTTTGAGTTGCATTTATTTTGTCATCTGATTGGATTTGGAGAAGTCCAAAATTTTGTTGAGTGGCAAAGAATTAACACTGTATACCAGCCAAGCCCCCGTAGCTCAGTCGGTATCGTACAGGACTTGAGAACAGGAGGTCGCTGGTTCGATCCCCGGCTTAGCCAATTTCTTTCCGAGGATTGATGATAGTCCTCGCGACGGGATTCATTCCTCTCTCACCGCTGACCATTGTTTCGACGCTGGTTATGTGGGAAAGCAGCCAGTGGCTTGGAAAGAATATTGTGCGGAGTACTGGTGAAAAGAAACTCCAGGGAAGTATTGATAGGTGCACTGGCCGCCGTGATATAACTGAAATAATGTTGAAAACGGCGTTAAACACCATACAATCACTGTATACCAACCAAACTACAAAGTTTAAGACTTGCCCAAATTGAAAGCATTTCCAGACGATAGATCAAATATGGCTGAAATTAGGAAATCTGTCTTTGAAAAGGTAGAAAACATTGTGGGAAAAGGGAGAAAATGCTGGTTACCAGCATTTTCTCCTTTTCCCACTATGACTTATATCTCAAGCGTCGTTTAACCCTTTCCCAAACAAGCCCTGGTTTTCACGTGTCTGCAGTACAAGTATTTTGAAAACACTGTCGGAAAAGGAGAAACTGCTCGTAACGAGCAATTTCTCCTTTTCCCACAGTGTTTTCTATCCTTTTTGAGAACTTTCTGCCATTTTCATTAAATTTAAAACTGTCGTCTGCAAACTCTTTCAATTTTGGACCAGTCCAAAATTTGTCGTTTGGGAAAGGGTTAACACGGGAAATGTTTGGAAAAGGTTTGAAATGAAGAATAATATGTCTTATTGTTTATCATTCCGATCATTTCTTATTGTTGTACTTGTAGAAAAATAATGAAATTTAAAGTCTGAGCACGAACACAGCTGAGCATGAATCCAAGTTTAATAAGCAAGGCCCCTTATTACCTTTCGAAGGGTCATTTGAGGGTTTAGGTTCGAGCCCCGCGGCTGCCCATCTAAAATTACTAATAGTCTTTTGTATGAGACGTTAAACCTAGGTCCCGTGTGACGGTGGTATACACCGAGCACGTTAAAGAACCTGGTGTAACTTAGGGTAGTTTTCGTCCTGTATCTGGCGCTATCCCACGTGACATAACTAACAGCCTTCTGGGGGCGTCGCCCAAATGGGCAACCGGTGGCGACGATAAATAAAAGCAAATTCAATCAGTAACTTCCGGGTAGTTCAGCGGTTAGCGTATCTGAATCGTGTACTTGTGGTTGCGGGTTCGATACCAGGTTGAGGCAAACTTTCGCCTTTCACCTCTGATGCATGTCAGAAATGTAGTCAATGGCTTGGAAAGAAAGTTGTGTCAGTACTGGTGTGAGAAAGCTATGAAACACATGCGTAGGTGTATTGACCGCCGTGATAATTATGACCTAAGCTGTCAAAATCGACATTAAACTCCATTTCAAACAAACACAATATAACCTTCAGAAAACGACTATTTTATCTTACATCAAAGTTGTAGCAGAAGAAAATATTGCTCTTTTCCATTTTCCACAATGTTCTCGCGCGCTTTAATGGATTACACTTTCATTCAGACAGACTGACAAAATCTTTTTACCTGATGACAGGAAGAAATCGTGCATTCCTCTTTTTACTCTCTTCCAGTCAACAAAATGTTAAGACTTTTCTTAAAGAAAGCATTTGTAAACGACAAATCTAATGTAGAGTAGAAGAAAGTATGAGATTCGGCTATAAAAGAAAAGAAAACATTGTGGGAAAAGGAGAAAATGCTGGTTACCAGCATTTTCTGCTTTTCCCACAATGTTTTCAAAGCTTTTTCTAAGGGTCGTTAAAACTCGTGATTGTTTAGAGAAGGGCGTAACCTGCATTTATTTTGACGAGTCACGGTGACATGATAAAAGATGTATTAAGAAGACTTTGCACCAATTAAACCTGCATTATAATTCTCTCTCCTTGAGGAGAAAAATCCGTATTAGTTGCTTTTTTTGTCCTGAAACAAAGTAACAGCAAAACACTTTGACCTTATCCTTCTGTCAAGATAATATTCGACATGACATTAAGAACAGTCTCATTTTTGTCTGTTTATTGCGACAGTGTGTTTGGCGTTGTCGCCGGGATATGACTGAAATACTATTGAAGGCGGCGTAAAAATATCCATGCATCCACAATCAACCGACCAATATACCAACCAACATATCAGCCAACCAAACAACATACCAGCCAGCCAACCAACATAAAACCAATCAAACAAGATACTAACCAACCAGCCAGCCAGCTAACATACCAACCAACCAACCAACAACCAACATACCAACTAGCTAGCCAACCAACATACCAACCAACCAGCAAACATACCAACCAAGCAACCAACCAACTGACCGACCCACCAACTGACCAACCAGCCAGCCAGCTGGCCGACCAGCCAGCTAGTCAACCAACCAACCTTACTACCTACCAACCAACCAACCAACCAACCAACCAACCAACCAACCAAACAAACAAACAAACAAACAAACAAACAAAATACAATTAATCACCCAACCCAACCATACAAAACCCAGCCCAACCCCAACCTTCAACCAATCAACCAACCAGTCAATCAATTAATCACCCTGCCCAACCAAACAAATCCCAACCCAACCCAACTCCCACCTTTCAACCAACCAACCAACCAAACAACCAACCCAAATCAAATCAGATCAATCAATCAATCTGTCAATCACTTTCTGTCGCAAGACCTAAAACATAGTCCTCAGAAGGTAAACGACATTATTTTGACTTTTCACAATGACATGATAACTGTATAAAAGACGAGTTTTGGGCTACTTAAAAAAGGAGAGTTTGGTCTAATTAACTTTTTTTTTATAATTCTCGATCAAGAAAATCCTTTTCCTACGAGTACGCTCTCCTTTTTCAACAATGCTTTTTAGAAGTATTTTGCGACAAGACAAACAAGAGCACCGCATGTGTGTGCCAATGCTCGGCAGCAGATGCTTAATTTTAAGTGAAAATTCTAAGTCGAAAAAGGGGCATAACTCTGTCAGAAATATTTTGTCAGAAATACGTTGATGGTTACCTGCCCTTGTTGTATAGGTTCCCTTTTTGATAATTTACAACTTGTCCAAGTTTGAAGCAAATGTCTTCAGTAATAACAGAGATATTATAAAACGTCATTTAGTTTTCGCACGGCACGCAAACGCCGCCGCCATGGCTAAGACAATACCTCGACGTTTTCTTCGAAAACAGCCGACCTAAAAATGTCGTCTGCAGGGAAAAAAAGAACCCTTTCGCAGACGACAAAAAATTCAGACGCGTCCAAATTGAAAGCAGTTGCAGACGACACTGTAAATGTGGTCCAAATAATACGAGTCGTCTTAGAACTGGAAGAAAACATTGTGGGAAAAGGAGAAAATGCTGGTTACCAGCATTTTCTCCTTTTCCCACAATGTTTTCAAAAGGCTTTTTTTCTACAGGGAGTAAAACTCTGGATTGTGTGGTTAAAGACTGAACGTGCATTATTTCGGCAAGTCACGGTGACATGAATGAAAGACATAAAGAAGATTTTGCTTTAATCAAAACCTTGAATCATGCTTCCCTAGCGAGAAAATCTCCATATTCAATTCGAAACCCTTAAAGATATATCATTACTGGCAGCCAGACAGAAAAAAAAAAATGCTGTTAAAAACTGTGTAGAATGGCTCAGAATTTGGTCAGCTGTGTAATCATTGATGAATTACCAATATATATGGTGTAAGGGATAGAGAAACTCAAGGGATTTGTACTCATTCAAAACCAGAAACGACAACATTGGTTTCTTTGCAAGGCGCCGTCGTAATCCGTGCAACCTTGCAGCCGTCAGGGGTAACATTTGGCTTGAAGATACAAGAATGATTATAGCTTCATAAAAAGAAGATGAAATGGGTTAAAAACTGGCTGAAAATTAGTATAGATGTATCTTTAAAACTTTGACTCATAGTTCCATTGCGAGAAAATCCCAATATTTAATTCTAAATTCTTACTTTGGGACATACCATAGATGGCTGTTGAAAGCAAGTTGAAAAATGTAGATTTGTCCAAATAGTAGCAATTTATCCTTTTGCCACATTGTTTTCTTAATTTTCAATAAACCATAAGTACAAAGACAGATAACCCATCGTTAATCCTTAGTTAACTTAAAACCCTTTACCACACTATCCCGAGTTTTAACGACCCTTAGGAAAGGGCCTTTTGAAAAAAATTTGGTAAAGGAGAAAATGCTGGTTCCAAGCATTTTTTTTCCTTTTCCAACAATGTGTTCTATCCCATCAAAGACAAATTACACCATTTGAGCCAAAGTCAAATTGCCGTCTACAAATTCTTTCAATTTGAACAAATCTAATTTTTTTCTCGTTTGGTAAAGACTTAAATAAATTTTATAAATAACAAAAAATATCTTTTAAAAAAGATTGACGGCGTAAAATTTGCCAGCAAATAGGTAGGGGCCCTTAAAATAAACATGTCTACATTTTTGACCAATCAGAAATTTCTATTCATTCATTTGTTATCAGTACCACATAGTGGGCCAAAAGCCAGCATATTCAGTTATCCCGAAAAAAATACAATGAGGGCTGATCATTAATAATCGGCGGTTGCAGAGGGAGTTTTCTCGATGAGTATGGCAATCAATAAGTATGCAGTCTGCCACATAAATATTGAAAACCATTTGACCGATTGTTCTCACTCCTTTATTCCTTTACTCCTTCTGTACTGCAGAATTTACCCTTTACTAAACAATGTAGAGTTTTAATGAACCTTTGAGGGAGATGTCTAAAACATTGTGGAAAAAGGAGGAAATGTCAGTAACCAGCATTTTCTCCCTTTCCCACAATGCTTTCTATCGTATCAGAGAACTGAAACTTATATGTACCGATAATTCGAATAGGTCGTCTGAAATTGTTTTAAATTGGAAGAGTCTAAAAATTTTGGTTTGGGAAAAGGCGAAGGTTTAACCCTTAACCTGCTAAATAAGTGAAACGAAACTTTCAAGTCCATAGTAAAAACCCAAATATTGCAATTTCAAAGTTATTTTGGGAAGAAGAAACATTTCCTTATCGGAGAGCGTAGAGCCAAGATCAGACTGCACGTTCTGTGCAGTCTGATCTTGGCTCTACGCTGTCCGCAAAAGGTCAGTGATTCGCGCTTGGCAGCCTAAAGGTTATTACATGAAAATAGATGAAAGCATTGAGGTTAAAGTAGACCTTGCTCGCCATGGGCGATTTCTACTTTCTCCTCAATGTTTTTAAAACAGTTCCTCTGAAAAAAAAAAAACCTGTATGCCGTTGGTGAGATAGCACATATCCTTATCAACGCTTTACCAAACAGCAGACAGACAAGTTTAACCCTTATCCTGCTAAATAAGTTAAATGAAAGTTTCGAGCTGATAGTACAAACCACGATTTTGCTATTTTAAAGGTATTTTTGAGGAAAAGATATCTTTTTATAGGACAATGTCCGCAAAATGTACTTGAGTCGCGCTTTGTAGCCTACGGGTTAGTGTGGATAAAATAATTTGTCTTTGAAATGGAAGAAAAAAAATTGTGGGGAAAAAAAGAAAATGATGGTCACTTACCAACATTTCATTCGCTTCCCACAATGTTTTCAGAAGCCCTTTTTTATCAGGATCATTGAAACACGGGGTTGTGTGGTAAAGGGCTTTTAATTGAATGCTACGACACTTAGTTAAACTGGCAGCCTGTTATCGATCTTCATATCTATCTATATATCTATCGGAAGGCTACGGGAGATACAAAGGGTACCAGTTTAACACTTGGTGTGCAATCTACACGAATTTGAGCCACATCCAAGTACTTAACACTCTACTCTGGTTGAACACATTGACCTATAGATGCATAAAGAGCAGTAAGTGCGTTAGGTGCGAGAATGGTAACAGGAAATATCATTTTAAAAGACAGACGGCGTGAATTTGCCCACAAAAATGTCTACATTTTTTGACCAATGACAAATTTCTTTTTATTTCAATCGAATATATCAATACCAGGAAGTAGGCTATAAGCCAGCGCATAAAGCTACGCTGAAAAAAAAAAAGACAGCCGACAACTCCGTACTTTCAGTACTTTGATGTTGTCTCAATACTTTCAGTGCTTTCATTTTGTCTTCAAAATATCATTTTTCAATATCATAAAAAAGCTCTAGAGATGTCAGTTACAAGGAAGAAAGCGAAGACGATCGCTCTAAATATATTATACATTCGTGATGGTTTTGATAAGAGAAGACGGGAAACATAAATTATGTTTGGAAACCGGAAACAAGCTGATTACAGTTGCGGTTACGTAAAATTACAAATTAAACGAATTGATTGCAATCGCTTGTGGGCTCACTATTTGAATGTAATTTGAATGTAGTTAAAAATTTGATATTTGTCTTCGATAGGGCAGAAAACATTGTGGGAAAAGGAGAAAATACGGGTTACACGCATTTTCTTCTGTTCCTTCAATGTTTTCAAAAGGCTTCTTCCTCAGGACCGTTGAACTCGGGATTGTGTGGTAAAGTGTTAGTTAGGTATACATTTTGTCTCGGAGATGTATTAAGTCTCCTTTTACCAGAGCATGACTCATGCGTATGTACTTCATTGTTGGCAGCCGTTTAATTAACAGTGTTTTATAAAGGAATCAAAGCGTTGAAAGAACTGGTGTGGCATTTGTCAAGAGAGCCATTGTGTGAAATCAATAATTTGAAAAACAGACCACAGAAATAGTTTCAAAATATTCTCTGAACGTCAACCTACTCTATAGTCATGCATAGTCCAATAGATTAGCGTGCAATCTTGTGGGACGAACAAGTCCTGGCGACTAAGTCCAGGAGCGAATAAGCCCTGGAACGAACTGGTTTGGGACGGAATCGGGCGGTCAGGAAACAAAGATTGTGTGTATCATTACGCCAATAGAAGACTATAGCGGATCAAGCTATTTTCGATAAAAAAGAAGTATTTCCATGATTGATAGCTTAATCAAATATATGTTAATACGCCATTTTCATTTTCATATCTGAGTGTAATTAAAACACTTTTTGTCTTAGAAAAATTGAGTTTAATTGGGTTTACGTCCTTCGGTTTTGCACAAAATACGATACATGATTTTCAAAATGCCATATTGAACTCATAGTGGCATTGTCTTCGACAAATGCCACGAAAATGAATTCCCCAGAGCGGAGACAATGCGCAAAATCAGAAGAAACAAGACGTGACATCAAGAAGTAACTGATGCCCCCGAAAATAGAAACTTTTTCCTGTGAGCTTTGAACATGATCACTGGCATTGGACACAACACTTACAAACACTTCTGGCCTTGCATTGACCTTGACTTTTGACCCACGGATAAGGTTCTTGCACGCAACACATTGTATATACTATATGTGGCTGACATTTCCGCTAAGTTACACTTAAATTCATCCATAAATAAAAAAAAAAGTAAAAATCCGGAAACACAAACAATTCAAAAACAGGACCTTGCATATTTGACCTAGCTGTGACCTTGACCTTTAATCTATGGACAAGACAAACTGACATAATTAATCTAGTCACGTGGTCAAGTGGCGGTATATCAACAAGTTTACATATCCCCGTGTTATACGACAGGATAAAAAAATAGATCCGGGTTTCATAAAAATAACTGTTTGAATTAGATATATCTAATGAAACATTATAAAGATAATGAATGTAATAAAGGCAAAAACAAGATGTAACAGTCGTGACAAGCTAATGTAAAAATGAACTGCATTTTTTTTTTTCATTAATATTAGTAAATCGCGTGGAGAAAATATGAACAACTGCAGAAAACAGAAGATTTACAATAATAGAGAAAAAGTAGAATTAATGTCAAAATAATGACCCGAAAACGAAAAATTAATTTGGAAACCTTAGTAGAATGCTAGAAAAACAGAGTAAATGTGACAGGAAATTATATATGTATGAGCCGTGCTTTGTGAAAAGGGGGCTTAATGCATCTGCGAAAAGTATCGACCCAGGTCAGCCTGCGCAGTCCGCGCAGGCTGACCTGGGCCGAAACTTTTCGCTATTGGTCAATTTTTTACATGCCAAAGGACCACTCTACCTCATAATTTCTGTTTTTAATTTCAATATATTTTGGTACATGTAAACAAGTAAGGAAGGCATTATATAATTGCCGCTATGTAGAAAGAAGAAACTCTTATGCATTAGATAACAGACACGTGGCCTCCTTCCCACGTTTTTAAGTCGCGTGATCTTTTCCCGCAGTGTTCTCTTTTTTAACGAAATTCTTTTGTGTGTGTGTGTGTGTAGCTGTATTTGTTTAATGAAAAATTACAACTACTGGAAAGGTCATTTGCAATCAAGTCAATATAATAAATCCTTTGTGAAATCCGTCATATAAAAACAACCACGTTTATTTCCTACTTCAGTTTGTTGATTTCAGTTTATTTATAAAACCATGACGAAACAGACTGTGTATCAGAACAATTTCGCAAAAAAGCATGGAGTTATGCAGCAATTTCCGAGGCAGTCTGCCTTTTAAACTCACCACTGTTGGAGAGGTCTGATGACCTCTCCAATAATATGGCCCGCAACATGCGAAATGAGACATTCGAACATTTGCGTAAAGTGTCGTCTCGGATTAGCCTGCGCAGTCCGCGCAGACTAATCCAAGACGGCACTTTACGACTATAAAATATTTTTTCATACAGTATACTTTCGCAAAACATAAAATCGCACAAAAACGGGAAGTGTCGTCTCGGATTAGTCACTGACAGCACTGGCTGATCTGGGACGACACACTTTGACGCATGTGTCCGAAGGCCCCTTTTGATGTGTTGCACTCCATATGATGCAAGGGATAAATACAGGTATCGGAAATCTTTTAAATCGGAAACGTCACAACAATGTTTTCTTGGATGGCCTCCAGAAAATTAAATGCATTTTCTATCGGTCGTAATCTTTGTAACCTTGCAATTGTCAGAGGTAACATTTGGCATGAAGATTTAAGAATGATTATAGTTTGATAAAATAAAGATGAAAATGGCTAAAACACTGGCTTAAAACGAGTACATATATATCTTTAACCCTTTTCCAAACAATCCCGCTTTTAACGATCCCATGGGGAGAAGCCTTTTGAAAACATTGTAGGAAAAGGAGAAGATACTGGTAACCAGCATTTTTTTTTTTTTTCTTCCCACAATGTCCTATTTCCATTTTAAAGACACGCTCCATCATTAGAGCTGCATTTGATTTGTCGTCTGCAGACGCTTTGAATTTGAACAAGTATGAAATTTTGTCGTCTGATAAGAGTTTTACGAGGTAGCTCATAAATATGTCAGAAAATGTAGTTTTATTTTTTTTTACTGTTTTCAAGTATTGAATATAATTGACATATATGTTGAACCGTGCTCTGTGAGAAAGAGGCTTTATGCATTTGCGAAAAATATCGATCTAGATCAGCCTGCGCTCTCTGCGCCAAAGCTTTTTTTTTTTTTTTTTTGCTTTTGGTCAAATTTCTGTATTTCAAAGGACCATTCTACCTCGGAATTCAGTCGTTTGTTAGACAAGATGGATTTTATGGATCCATAATTATGTGATGACTTGCTTGGTATCCTGCATCAAGGAAATCCATTAACCCTTAGGTTGCTAAGCGCGACTCACTGACCGTTTGCGGACAGTGTAGATCAAGATCAGACTGCACAGAACGTGCAGTCTGATCTTGGATCTACGCTGTCCGATAAGGAGTAATCTTTACTCCAAAAATACCTTTGAAATATGAAAATTTGGGTTTATATTATCGGTTTGAAAGTTCCATTTCTTTTATCTTGCAGGATACATGACAGTGTAAAATTTTGTCTTTTAGTAAGGAGTCAATCATATCATGTCGTGTAATGGCATGAAAAACATGACGTATGTCTGTGACGATTCCAAACTGAGGGAGAAATATAGCGCTGTCATAAAGATATGAGCCATGCTCTGTGAAAAGGGGGCTTAATGCATCTCCGTGATCCACGATACCAAACAAGCCAGTACATAATTATGGATCCATAAAAAACACTTTTCCTTTTTTTTTAAATTACCAATTGAGCCATGAGGTAGAATGGTCCCTTGACATGTGGAAAATTGATCAGTAGCGAAAAGTTTCGGCCCAGGTCAGCCTGCGCGGTCTGCGCAGGCTGACCTGGGTCGATACTTTTCGCAGATGCATTAAGCCCCCTTTTCACTGGGCATGGCTTATATGAATATTAATACAACTCATCTATAAGGCTTTAACAAATAAATGACGGTGCTTTCCCGCGAGGAGCAAACCAGTCTATAGTAACATAAGCGCCATCGGCAGCAGCAGAATCGTTTTGGTCATCATCATCATCATCATCATCGTCGTCGTCGTCGTCGTCGTCGTCATCATCATCATCGTAATTGTCGTCATAGCTGTCATCATCATCATCATCACTACCACCACTACCACCACAACCACCACCATCATCATCACCATCATCGTCATCATCATCATCGTCGTCGTCGTCGTCTTCATTATCATCAATTCAAACAAAGTTTATCTGTGACCTTGACCTTTGAGCCATGAGACCCAAAAACAACAGGCCTAGGACACCTTCTTTGGTCATGAACAACACTTCTATAAAGTTTCAAGGTCCTAGATCACAACGGCTTTTGAGTTACAGCACAGAAACGAAAACACGGATGGATTGACGGACGGACGGACAGACGGACAGATGGATGGATGGAGGGACGGACGGACATGGTGAAACCAGTATACCCCTCTCTACTTCGTAGGTGGGGGTACAACAACAACTCAGGCATCAATAGCAGAAACAAGACTGTCGTTGTTAATTTTATCATTTTCCTCGTCGCTGATATTTAATGATTGATTGATTGAATGGTGTTTTACGTCACTTTTAACACTATTTCAGTCATATCACGGCGACAGCTCACATATTCATGTATTTCCTGGGTTTCACTAGTACTAGGATAGGGCTCTGAAGTGTCTTGCCCAAGGACACTCCCACGAAAACCCCAGCGGATCAGGTGGGGCTCTAGGTTACGAGTCCCACATTTTACCACTGAGCCACGCAGGACCCCACACTGATATTTAAGTAATCGTCATTGACTTACATGTATAATATGATAGGCGCTCTGGCAACAGGGGTTTAATGCAGTTCTATGACCTGTTACACCGAACAAATCACAAGTCATCATTATATTAAGGATCAATAACAACTGACCGAGACATGAGGTACACTGGTCCTTTGGCATACATAAACATACATAAAATTTGCCATTAGCAAAAAGTATCGACTCAGGTCAGCCTGCGCGGCCTGCGCAGGCTGACCTGAGTCGATACTTTTTGCAGAGCCATGTAACCCCCTTTTCATAGAACATTGCTCATTTATATATATATAGAGGTTTCATATTTTCATTTGAAACTCTTAATGTACCCGGCTTAGGTCATTTTTTGGCTACAATAAATATTTCGCTATAAAGCTATTTTTACAATATCCGGTCACGTACAATGTTTCAAATGGGAAGTTTTTTTAAAAGAAAAAAACATTTTCCTGTCACATGTATACTCCTGTGAGCCAATTCTTCATCTACCGCAATGTATGTTGTGTTTAGCTGTTAAAGGCCACCTTCCTACGTCATAATATGCAGGCTGACCTGGGTCGATACTTTGTGCAGATTATTTGTATGGCTAGAAAATATCGTGGCAACACGTAACCAGCATTTTCTGCTTTCCCCGCAACTTTTCTTAAAGAATTTTTCCCCAGGGTCGTTGAAACTCGGGAACGTGTGATAAAGGGTTGGAATAAAGCGGTTTAAAAAGGGAAATATCACGTTTCAATACGCCAACTGATATCATATCATACAGGCTGTCAATTTCAAAATGACTGAAACGTGGAAAAGAAATGTTTTCCCTTATTTTGTTCTAGTTTCCATACAGTACTAAAAGGGGCCTTTTCATTATATTTTCACTGAAAAATAATCTGAGCCATGCTCTGTGAAAAGAGGGTTGAATGAATCTGTAAGAAGTATCGACCTATGATAGCCAAATGATTAAGCTACCTGGCAACTTTTGACCTACTTTTAAAATTCATCTCTTTTGCCAGCGACTAACACTTGGACCGACCCGACCGTTCAATGAAAGATTGTAATTTTTACAATACTTTCAATACTTTTAAAAGGTATCATTAAAATCAAAATGCATTTTAACACCCACATTCTTTGCTTTTGGTCGCTACTGTGCCTTTAACTCTTTACCAAACGACAAAATTTTAGACTGGTCCAAATTGAAAGCATTTGCAGACGACAAAATAAATGTGACTGAAAAATTGAAACTTGTTTTGGGAAGGGTAGAAAACATTGTGGGAAAAGGAGAAAATGCTGGTTACCAGCATTTTCTCCTTTTCCCACAATGTTTTCAAAAGGCTTCTTTCATAGGCTCGTTAAAAGTCGGGATTGTGTGGTAAAGAGTTAATTCAATATTCTCGGAAACAAATTTTACCATACAATACCGCCTTTTAGCAACCCTGACGAAGAAGGCTTTGGAAAACATTGTGAGAAAAGGAGAAAATGCTGGTAACCAGTATTTTCTCCTTTTCCAAGCATGTTTTCTATCCCTCTATAAACAATTTTCAATTTTGAGTCATATCTATTTTGTCGTCTGCAAATGCTTTCAATTTGGAATGTCTAAAATATTGCTGTATGATAAAGGGTTAAGCGGACAACTTTTAGAACATTCTTGTGAAATATAGAAAAAGAAATTGAAACGGTTTAAATACGTTAATACAGGTGAGAACTTGTGGAAATAAAGAGAGATAAAGTGTTTCGAAATTTATTCTTTAACCACAATATTTTCAGGAGTACTCAGCCATAAGACGCATAATATCGTCAGCAGGTGTTCATGTACTAATCAGTACCAACAGTCCTTTGATCCATTAACCCTAAAAGTGCCGTATAAACCGACTGGCCAATCTCTGTCTAGAAATAAAACCCAAATAATCGCAATCTCAAGGTTGCTCTTGTCTGGAATATTTCAGCAAAGCAGACAGTGTAGATCAAAGATCAGACTGCACATTATGTGCAGTCTGATCTTTGATCTTTACTGGCTGTAAGGGCATCCATACTTGTGAAAGGTGTTTTAAGGGTTAGCTCAGCTGTCAGTTCGGTGTAATCAACAAGCAATACTCATCTGTCATTGGTTGACAGGTTATATACGTCACCACGTCTAGATCTTTCCGGTCGGAGATATCATCGTCCCTCAATCGTCAATTATTATACAAATTTCTCTTTCAGGCGAAAAAAACATATTGCCATTGAAGATATATCCTTACAGCCAGAGAAAAAAAACCCTGTTAAAAATTAATACTGCGTAGAATGGTTCAGAATTTGGTCAGCTGTGTAAACATAGATAAATTACCGACAGACGTGGTGTAAGGGATAGAAAAACTCAAAGGATTTGTTCTCATTTAAAACTGGAAACGGCAACAATGATTTCTTTGAAGGCCTCCAAAAAATCAAATGCATTTTCTATCGTTTGTAATCTGTGCAACATTGCAACCCTCAGGGGCAACACTTGGCTTGAAGATACAAAAATGCATTGTTATAATGTCATAAAATAAAGATGAAATGGGTTAAAAAAACTGCCTGAAAAGAAGTATTGATAAATACTTAACCCCCTTTTGCTGGACCATGATTCATATTAAAAAGGCGAAAACTTTATTCGTCTAAATGTCAGGAACTATTATAAATATCTGTGCGACTGTTCGGCGTCGAGTTACAGACCTTATCAAATTTGACATTTTCTTTCGGTAAAATCAGCAATTTTATCTTAATGATGATTTTTTTTTTAAGAATACTGAAAAGTTTACTAACTGCTAATCGTGACTGTATATATTCTTTAAGTTCTTACCCATGTTAAGTGAGTGAGTGGATGGATGGATGGAGTGAGGGAGGGAGGGAGGGAGGGATGGATGGATGGATGGATGGATGGGACCGGATGGATGGATGGATGGATGGTTGGTTGGATGGATGGATGGTTGGATGGTTGGATGGTTGGATAAATGGATGGACCAAATTTATGACGCAGATTAACAAAGTTTTTCATCAAATGTCTGACTTATTTTAATAATATACATGAAAACAAAAACGGTAGAACTATTTATATGCAGAGAATAATTAAATTTCTCTAGGGATTAATTTTCGTTGGGTTTCACGATCGGCTTGGGAAAGATTTGTCTGTAGTTCATCTGCGATTATCTTCATTTGCAATTCCGGCAAATTAGCTCAATTTGTATATGTGCGTGAGAGAGAGAGAGAGAGAAAGAGACAGACAGACAGACAGACAGACAGACAGACGGACGGACAGACAGACAGAGAACGTCTTTGCCTATTTAATAGTTTGTATTGAAATTCAGAATTAGAAAGATATATAAAATTTTAGGCTGATAGGTTTAATTAAAGTACTAGTATATCGCAGCGTCCAGTGCACCTATCCATGCTGTCCTTGAGTTTCTAGTACTGCACATTATTCTTCCCAAGCTACTGGCTTGTTTCCCAATAAACCATCGTCGAAAATATGATCAGATGTGGGAAAGGGAATGAATCATGTTGCAGTGACTATTATCAAACTTCGGAAAGCAATTTACCGAGCCAGCGACCCCATGTTCTCAAGTCCTGTACGCTTCTGAATGCGTCACCGGGCTCGCCCAGCGGATAAGAACGGCAGTCGGTTTATCAAATGAGAGACTATCTGGAATTCAAAGTTAATTTCCTATTTTCTATATTTCTCCCCACTACATCTTTGTCGACAGATTTGCTCTTTGTCACGATCTTACATAATCTGTTATCATTATTCCTATAGAAAGTCTTTCGTCTAAAATACCAGCCTTAATTTCTAATCCGCCCTGCGTGTTTATGAAGTTTTCAAACGTAATTACGCTCGTTTGTAATTCTAACGTTGCACCGATAGACATACTTCCGGGAGAGTATAAAATCACTCCGAACAAAAACACGCACGAAAACTGTCTTATCCCTTTACCACTAAATCCCGAATTTTAGCGACACCGAGGGAGAAAAAGGGAGTGCTTTGGAAAACATTACCGGAAAAGGAGAAAATGCTGGCAACCAGCATTTTCTCCTTTTCCCGCAATGTTTTCGGCCTTTTCACTTACGAATTTCCATCTTTTTTTTTTAGCCACAGCAGCAAATGCTTTGAATTTGAACAAGTCCAAAATTTTGTCGTTTGGTAAGGGGTTTACCCATTGCCTAAAAATATTTACCACAGGCGTCTTAAAAAAGATCCTTGACACCATGAAATAGGATTGAGGCATGCTACTTGTGAAACATTGTGTTAGAAAGCTATAATGTAGTTTGCACGAAATATCTTCTTTTCTGCAATGTTTTCAAAAAAGTCAAAAGTTGCCAGGTCGCCATTTCTTTTGTTTGCCTTTTACCGGATATCAAAATTCATTTTTCTGTCAGCGACAAGCACTTGGATACACAACCTTACAATAACAGATTGTCATCTTCAGAATAATTTCCATATTTTTTGAAACGCACGATTTAACTTCAAATGCATTTTAACATCCGATTTGTTTATTTTTGCCAGCCATTGGGGCTTTAAAAATGACTGGTCAATACAGACCCTGGTTTATCATAATCTATGGCCAGTTACTTAAAAAGAAATGGGTACCAATGAAAACAGCTGAGTTCAAGTGGCTCAGTGAAAAAGACTTGGGGTAGTGACCCAGGAGTTGTGGACAAATTTTTACCAGACAACAAAATTTAAAACTCACTTAAATCGAAAGCATCTGCAGACGGCAAAATAATAATGAGCCAAATGAAATAATCTGAATTTGAAATAGTAGAAAACATTGTAGGAAATTGAGAAAATGCTGGTTATCAGCATTTTCTCGTTTTTCCACAATAGTTTCAAAAACCTTTTTTTTTTCTATGGATACACATGGGATTGTTTGACAGCGGGTTAACGATTCAATCCTTTTCCAACGCTAGTCACTGTTTCGACTTTGTTAACGAGGAAAGCCTCCAGCGGCTTGGAGAGGGTGTGGCGTGTGGCACTAGTTACAGAAATTCAAGAAATGCATGGATAGGTGTTATGTCTATCTTGATCCATACTTTTGAAAACGGCGTGAAAGACCATCAGACCGATCAAACCAACAACCAATCCTACCCAACCAACCCTAACCAACCAACCAAACAACCAACAAACCAATCAACAACCACCCAACCAACTCTAACCAATTAATCAACCCTAACCAATCAACCAACCAAACAACCAACCAACCAACTAACCCTAACCAACCAAACAACCAACCAACCCTAACCAACCAAACAACAAACCAACCAACAAACCATACAACCAACCAACCAAACAACCAACCAAAAACCCCTATCCTACCCAACCAAACTCCACCCAACCAACCATCTCAACTCAACTCAACCAACTCAACTCAACCAATCAACTCAACTAATCAACTCACCTCAACTCAACGAACTAGCGAGCGAATGAACGAACGATCATACACAAACAATTCCTGATTGCAGCCGATGATTCCTGAATACTCTGATAATTGAAACAAACTTATGACAGAAATATTGACCGACGAAAAGTTTCCCTAGAAAAGCTTTTGAACAGCTGCCAGTTTTCCTATCCCCCCGAGTTAGACATTTATTGTTGGAAACCGAAAATTACAGTCTCTACCGTAAATGGTACCTATCAAATTAACGTCCTACAATTTAGAAATGGTTGTCGGTGAATAGCTTTCTCGTCGAATTCTTTTAGGATTTTGGGAAGCAGGAATAGATAAACTAATATTGCACAGTTTAGATTCGGGATCAGACTGCATGCTCCCTCTCTCTCCCCGCATCTTTCCCTGCTTCTCTACCTGTGTCTCTTTGTATCTCTGTGTCAGTCTGTGTCTCTCTTTCTTTCCCCATCTCTGTGTCTCTCTCTGTCTCTATTTCTCTTTGTATCTCTCTATGCGCCTGCCTGTCTACCCCCTCAATGTTGGTCCCCGTCTCTCTTATGTAATTTATTTGGTACCACTCAAAATGCACCAAATGACAAAATATCGACTTTAGAAAAGAGGAAATTGAAAATTAATAAAATATTTTGTCCCACTTAATGTCTTTAATAATTTGCAAAAACATTTTTATGTCATCTCCCTCGAGATTCAGCCCGTCAATCCACATGCTATTTTTAGACTTCCTCAATTAAAGACCCTCCTGAAACAAACTTGCAAACTTGCAGCTGGTGACTTTTTTAACTATTTACTAGAAGACAAAATTTTAAACCTGTCCAAATTGAAAGCATTTGCAGACGACAAATGAAACGCGGCTCAAATGTTGAAAAGACAGAAAACATTATGGGAAATTGAGAAAAGCCGGTAAAAAATTGTCTTATTCTATGAATTAGGAATATCCGCAACGATCTACTTTGTTATCGCGGTAGAACTTTATATTGACGACAATGCTGGGCGGGGGGAGCGGAGGGGAGCAGAGCAGATCAGAGTTGAGTTGAGTTGAGTTGACGGTGGGTGGGTAAATGGGACGGTTGATGGGTGGGTAGATGGAAGGGTAGGTGGGTAGGTAGTTAGGTCGGTAGGTGGGTAGATGGAAGGGTAGGTGGGTAGGTAGTTAAGTCGGTAGGTGGGTAGATGGAAGGGTAGGGGGGTAGGTAGTTAGGTCGGTAGGTAGGTAAGTAAGCAAGACTTTTTTTTAATATAGTGACATGTATTATACAATTATATCAGAGTACAAGAAATATGTAAATATAACATTTCAACATCCGGCTCCATTGGCCTATATGTAACCCGAGTCATAATTAAATCATTCTATAGAAAATGAATTGTAAAGTACTGGTAATTTCCACTTAAGAGTGCATGGAAGTGAATCGCAGTATAGCCTATTCGTGCCTTTAGAAAACAGAGGAGTGCTTTTTAATTCGACGTAGGAAATATCCACATCAACCTAGATCTACATTTTCCAACAGCGCGTTGCAATCGAGTATGAAAGCAAAAATTTAATTAACTTCTAGTTAGGAAAAATTGAAAAGTGCGGAATTGAATAAGTGAATCAATTAAGGAATGAATAAACAACGTTACTAGCTGAAAGATGAAATTGTAAATCGATCGAAAGAGTGGTTAACCATTTGCCACACAATGCCGTATTTTTACGACCCTAGTGGAGAAGGCTTTTGAAGACATTATGGGGTTTTTCTCCTTTTTCCAAAATGTTCACTACCCTATCAAATACAAATCCCAACATTTTAGCTACATTTAATTTGTTCTCTGCAAATGCTTTCAATCTGGATAAGTCTAAATTTTTGTCATCTGGTAAAGGGGCAACTCACTATACCAGACATACAGGTGTTTTTACCACTGCAGCATGCGTCTTATAAACGAGTCATAGTTTGTGAAAAGAGGGTGTGGTGCATCTGCAAAAAGTATTGACCCTGTCAGCCTGCGCATTCCGCGCAGGCAAAAACAGTAGTTCATGCGGACGGCATAGACCAGACTTCACAGAACATTCAGTCCGATTTTAGATATACGCCGCCCACTTATTTGGCCAAGCCTAAACGATGAAAAAAAATAGTTTAGCGGATTATATTTTCAGCAAGTCGAAAACTGTCGAGTTTATATACTTTACTTAGAAAGAGTTATTCTGTAAACACAAAGAGTACGAGTGTTTGAAAACTTTCAGCCAAAATTAGTACACCGAAATGCACCGATTTTGCGGAATGTTACGATTTTGCGAAGTGTTGCGATTTTGCGAAGAGTTGCGATTTTGCGAAGCATTGCAATTTTGTGGAAAGTGTTGTGATTTTCTTAAAAAAAAAACTGCTTTTGCAAAATGTTGCTATTTTTACATCGGAAAAATCTTATCGTCTCGGACAGTGTAGATACATGTCATGGTCAAACTGCATTTAAAACTTGTTTGTTAACAAAGTTTGTTTCGTGTTTAACGACGTTCTCCACATTATTTCAGTTATAACGCAGCGGTCAGTCTTTTCTTGGAGTTCCATTTACCAGTTACTTTACAAAACATTCTTTCGAAGCCGCTTGTTGCTTCCCGACATAATCAATTGTCAAAACAATCTTACGCGGTGACAGAGAAATGAATCCTGTCGCAATGACTATCATCAATCATCAAAGGTTTTGGCTCAGGTCAGCCTGCGCGGACTGCGCAGGCTGACCTGGATCGATCCTTTTGGCAGATGCCTTAAGCCCCCTTTTTACAGAGCATGACTTGTTTAAATTTGTTGTTGAATACGTGTTCATAATCTCGGTGCTTTGATCTTTGTCCTACAACCAGACCAACTTCGAGGGAAAGAAAAAAAGGTAAATAAATCAAGGTCAAAATGCATTTAACCCTCTCCCATGCATTTTTTTTGAAACAACCCGAGGAAGAAGCCCTTTTGAAAACATAGTGGCAAAAAGGAGAAAATGCTGGTAACCAGCATTTTCTCCTTTGCCAACTATGTTTTCTACCTTATCAAAGAAATATCTCACTATTTTACGAACTAAACAACCCGGATAAACTCGGTATCCATCGGTTCTATTTATCCCTACTTTGTCAAATGCAATGCGTACTCGACGCACGCTATTAATTAAGAAGCTTTTATCTTTACATTTACCTTTTATAAGTTCCAAAATTCATAGTAATCTCAATGCTTATATACTAAGAAAAATAACATGGTGAAGGATTGGGGGGACAGGAGCACACGCCCGTTATTACTGAATAACCCTCCCCCCACCCGCGCCCCGATTACGTCCCAGAAGGTTTGCTTCTCCATTGCAAACAACTATCATTATATATTTTTAGCTTTATCTGATATATGTCGTCTGCAATATTGCTTCAAGTTTGACAAGTCTAAAATGTTACTAATTGGTAAAAGAGTTAAACTCAAGCTATAAGTGTGTATGAGTGCTCTTTTTTTTTTTCCCCAGCAGGTGATGTAGATTGTGATCAGACTGTCCCAGAGAAACGGTCTGATCACAATTATCATCGCTATCATCTTCGAATATTTTCCTTATTAGTATTTATTTTACTTTTTACTTATTTGACACTTACAATTGCGTATTACCATGCTAATGTAGACTAGATTCTATGTTTTTATTTTCGATTTCATGTACATCTAGCTATCACAAGTGCCAAACATTATCTATATAGTGTCTTTGAGAGAAATGCAAATTTCAGTTTACCAATTGTGCACATTGTGAACACTAGCCAGCCAGTGCGGGGTGTGCAGTGTGAGCCTGAGCCTGCACTCTGCATTGAAGTTGGTGCAGATCAGGATCGGACTGCACATGCGCATTGATTGACTGGCAATGGACTTATAGTACGTGATTTTTTAGACCTTTACCCGAGAAATGATCCTCGTATTATTGCTGTTCCTTTTATTTTCCCTCTGACTGAGAAGTCCATTCATTTAGCGCATATATGTATCACACTTAAAAGGAAATCTTCAAAATTGTTCTCTGATTACTTTAAAAAAAAAAGTCAATAACTATGGCAGGTGTTCTATTTAACGACAAATCTGAAAATTAGCTGCAGTTTTTTCCAAACCATAACTTTTTTTTTTCTCCTTTCTACGTTCTGGTAATATGCAAGTGCGTTTGTTTTATGTCTATATGTCTGTGTATATGCCTGTCTGCGTGTATTTTGTGCTAGTTTCTTTATTCTATTTCTTTTCATTATTTCCTTGAAATCCGCTCGTTTTTGACCATATCTAGTTTGTTGCTATGTAAATTCCATGCTGTATGACTTTTGCATACCTGGAAGAGAATAAAGTGTTGTATTATTATTATATTGAGCAAGAATTAATATGTCGTCTGCAAATGCTTTGAATTTGGACAAGTCTAAAATTTAAAAGTCTTCTGGTAAAGTGTTAACGAGGTAGCTAATTATCGGCTTACATGATTGTCTGATTTACGGAATGATATCTTTAATATCCACACTTACTGATTATCTGTTCATTAGCAACGTAGAGATAAATCTCTTTCTAACGTAATGGCGTTTACCCTTTACCAAACGAGAGAGTTCGATTTTTTACGAGAACCGGGTGGGGGGGGACTTTTGAAAACATTGGGGGAAAAGAAGAAAATGCTTGTAACAAGCATTTTCTTCTTTTCCCACAGTGTTTTCTTTCCACTCGCAAACACCAAGTTCCATCATGTCAATCGGATTTAAAGGCCCAGTAGCGACCAAAAATATATAAGGGTGTGGTAAAATGCATAAATTGAAATCATACCATGTAATACAGGTTGCTTGCTTAAAGCACCAATAGTGGCCAAAAGTAAACAATGCAGGTGTTAAATGCATTAAAATGTAAATCTAAATTATACCATATAAAAGTGTGGAAAGTATTATGAGGATGACAATCTGTTATTGTACTGTCAGACCAAGCGTTAGTCGCTGGCAGAAAAACTAATTTCAAAAGTAGATCAAAAGTTGCCAGGTCACTCTGTCTTTTGTTTACATTTTACCTGGTTTTGTAATTCATTTTTTCTGCCAGCGACGAACCCATGGTCCGTCCGTACAATAACAAGTTGCCACCTTCACAATAATTTCCATGCTTTTAAATGGCATGGTTTAAATTTAAATGCATTTTGTCCCGACCATTATTCATATTTGGCTGTTACTGGGCCTTCAAATACGATTGAAATGATGGGGTTTGTCTTTGCAAAAGAAAAAAAGAAAACATGGTGGGAAAAGAAGAAAATGCTTATTATAAGCAGCTTAATTTTGGACAGTATGAATTACAGATGCATTTCAAGACCCCGCTGTTTACTGTTGGCCGCCATTGTGCCTTTAATTTGTTCAAAAGCACTTGTCTTGTTGTTAACAAGGTAAGAAATTTTTCCGTGGAGTCAGATTTTTCTGACGTGGGATGGCTGTATCTGGGCAGGAAAAACATTCACACTTACATGTATCCTGGTAAAATATTTAAACATACGGTACATGTCTGATAAGCCCGGTATCGGATGAAAGAGATACGGATGTACAAGATACTGTCCGTAATCCTAAACTATCTTAAATAGGTCAACATGGAAGGGGAAAAAAGGTGAAGAAAAAAAAAATGAACCATGCTCTGTGAAAAGGAGGCTTAATGCATCTGCAAAAAGTATCGACCCAGGTCAGCCTGCGCAGCCCGCGCAGGCTGACCTTGGTCAAAACTTTTTGCTTTAGGTAATTTTCTTCTGCTTGTCAAAAGTCCAGTGTATCTCATGATCCATTTGGTTGTTATATACAAAGACTTTTATGGATCCATAATTATGTGATGATCTGCTCGGTAAGATGCATCACCAAGATGCATTAAGCCCTCTTTTGCCGGAGCACGGCTCAATTTCGTTTACCAAATTTACGCCCTTTTAGTTGATACTTGCAGTCTCGAGCAAACTATTGTGCCAAAAGGTGCATGTATTAAAACTGCTCCGTTTTTATCTACATTAGATCAAGATCAGACTGCAAAAAAAGTAACATAATCTTGGATTTAGGCAGTCCGTTAACAAACGAAATATTCTGACAGAGTTCCCTGAAATTTCTACGTCAGATAACCATTCGGAAATGGCGGTAGTGATGATGATGATGATGATGAGAACGACGACGATGATGATGATGATGATGATGCCGACGCCGACGATGATGATGATGATGATAATGATGATGATGAAGATGACGACGACGACGATGATTATGATGACGATGATGATGATGATGAAACCATTCGAAAGTGGCGCTAGTGATGATGATGATGATGATTTGAAAAAATAGCGAAAAATAGCGAAACTTGCACAGCACAATTCATTTTAAAGTCGACCTGAAGGCATAACATTTATAGAGAAGTATTCTTTTCTTTCCACGAAACTTGTAAATCAGCAATCGGATCAGTGCCATTACGCGATATAAGTTAGTTTTGCGGACAGTGTGGGTGAAGATCAGACTGCACATTCTGCATTAATCTACAGTGCATAATTTTCTTTTTAAAACGTTTTCTATTAAAGAAAGTCCTTGAAATTCAAACGTCTTTATATGAGTGGCATTTTGGGAAAAGGGGATCAAATGCATCTCCATGATTCATTATACTAAGCAAGACAACACATGATTATGAATCCATGAATTCCAATTTTGTCTAACAACCGACTGAATCATGAGACAGTCTGGTCCTTTGAACATACTGAAAATTGACATAATGGCAAAAAGTTTCGACCCAGGTCAGCCTGCGCGGAAGCGCGCAGGCTGACCTGGGTCGATACTTTTTGCAGATGCATTAAACCCCATTTTTTCACAGAGCATGGCTCTATCTAGTTGAATGAAAATACCCTTTCCGAACACATAAGGCGAACAAAGGGAGAAAAAAACCCGGCTTATTATACTATCATATCGTAATAACGTTCTTCGATCTTACCCGCATATTGGCAGTAAAATCCGCACAATAGCTGTAAAAACAGTCAATAATTCCCGTGTCTAACATAATCTTTTATGTTGCATAGTTTACGGAACTATCACATTTTATGGGATTTGAGGACTGAAATCATTTATACAGAAGCGGAAAGTGTAGGCCAACATCAGATTGAACATACGTGCTGTCTGATCTTGGTCTATATTCTCTGAAAGAATGGCGCCACTCTTTTGTATGTTGCGATAAGGATTGGCTATTATTCTGGTTAAATCGATACCAACTATTGTTTTGGGGATCCAATGAAGCCCCAACAGCAGCCATGCATTTAAATCTAACTCATACTATTTGAAAGTATGGAATTATTGTAAAGGTGACAATCTGTTATTTTACAGTCTGTCCAAGTGTAAGTCACTGGTATAAATGAAATTTAAAAGTAGGTCAAAAGTTGCTACGTCGCTCAATCTTTTGCTTACTTTTTACTTGATACTAAAATTCAATTTTCTACCTCAAGATTCGGCCCGACCGAGCGGATCAGTGGTTAGCGTATCTGACTAGTGTTCCGGTGGTCGCGGATTCGATACCCGGTTGAAGCAAACTTTCTCTCTGGCGATTTTTCGCCTCTCACCTCTGATGCAAGTGAGAAAAGTAGTCAGTGGCTTGGAAAGAAAATTGTGTCAGTACGGGTGTGAGAAACACAAACTTAGGTGCACTGACCGCCGAGATATGACCTAAGCTGTTAAACTGAAGTTAAACTCAAATACAAACAAACGAATTAATGAGCCAAGCTCTGCCAAAAGGGGGCTAAATGCGTCTCCGTGATGCATTATACCAAACAAGCCATCACACAATTATGGATCCATAAAAATCCATATCGTCTAACAACCGACATAATCATGGGGGACACTGGTCCTGTGACAAGCATAAGTTTCATATAGCAAAAAGTATCGGCCCATGTTAGCCTGCGCGGACTGCGCAAGCTGACATGGATCGATACTTTTTGCAGATGCATTAAGTCCCCCTTTTGCCAGAGCATGGCCCATTTATTTATATCTCTGAACAACAAACGTGGTGTGGGCGGCATAATTCTGAACTCAACCGTATAAACAGCGACCAATCTGCACCCATAGTGTTGTATTACTCTACAATTTGCATCTGTGCCTCGTCTTGTCAATGCAATTTACATTCCAAACAGCTGTTGTTGTAGATGCTCTACAGGAGATTTATGGCTTTTTCGACCCGTACTTTGGAGGTGGATTTGGCTCGCCATTGTTACGGTAAGTAACAAGAGGTATCGGGCGAAGAGTTATATCGCGGTGGCCAGTGCACAGTGCACCTATCGATGCTTTCCTGGAGTTCTTTTTACCAATAATTTGCACAATATTCTTCCAAATCCATTGGTTGCTTTCCCACATAACCATCTTCGAAACAGTGATCAGAGTTGGTAGAGGAATTAATCTTGTAGCTATGACTATCATCAATCCTCGGAAAGAAATTGGCCCGACTGGGGATTCGAGCTTAGCGACAAAGCAAAAGGATAATCATTCAAAGTTATAATGATCGAAACTTTGGGGGCGGACAAACTTGTTTCCTTCCATCGTGAAATAGAAATTTTAATACCACGGTCAGTCTGTTAAACAAATCTGATAGTCAATTAAACTTAGCTACTAGCTTTTGAAATAATGGCGAGCTGTTAAAAATAGTACTGACCAATCAGAATTGTCCAGTTTATTCACCGCTGTATTAGAATTTCCATTTCATGGTGTGACGAGAAAAACTGTAAAAAGTATTTTCGTGACAAAATGCGTCTTTTTACCATTTCCCAAAACAATGCCATATTTTAAGACTAAAGAGGGAGAGAAAAACATTGTCGTAACCAGTATTTTCTCCTTTTCACACAATATTCCACATCCTTTCATAGACAAATCCCATCCTTTGAGGCAGATTTAATTCAGTTTGCAACTTTGAAGCAGATTTAATTCAGTTTGCAACTGCTTCCAATTTGATTAAGCCTAAAAACTTTTCGTCTGATACTGCATTAACAAAAGTCGCATCAACTCTTTCCCAGACGACGGAAATGCAGACTTGTCCAAATTCAAAGCATTTGCAGACGACAAACCAAAATAACCCAAATGATGGAATTTGTCTTTGATCGGCTAGAAAACTTTGTGGGAAAAGGAGAAAATGCTGGTTACCAGCATTTTCCCCTTTTCCCACAATGTTTTCAAAAGGCTTTTTTCTCGGGGTCGTTAAAAGTCGGGATTACGTAGTGGTGCTAGACGAACACTGCGTCTTGTTTATATTTTATTAGATGTCTGTCTGAGCGTCTAACACGCGAGGCAAGTATTTGTTTGTCATTTGTTTCTGTCATTGACAAGCCTCGGTGCGACCCGTCTTCTTCCCTCATACTTTAACGTCTTATTTAACGTCTATTCATTCAATAGCTCGAAAAATCGAGGTTTTGCTGTCCCACGGTGTTATAAATAAGTTGAATGCAACTTTGTAGCCTATTGTAAAAAGAAAATTGCATTGTCTAAGTTCTTTTTTGAGGGGGGGAGGAATATCTCACGTTCTGTGCAGTCTGATCTTGATCTACACTGGCCGAAAAAGCCGAAGAAAACTCTTTTGCCAATTGAAAACAAAAATGAATTTTCTAAGTTATTTTTTTTTATTTTTTTTTTTTTGGGGGGGGGGGAGTATCTCCAAAGTGAACAGTGTAGATCAAAGATCAGACTGCACGTTCTGTGGTCTGATCTTGATTTCCCTGGC
Organism: Tridacna gigas; assembly: GCA_945859785.2. Taxonomy (NCBI): domain Eukaryota; kingdom Metazoa; phylum Mollusca; class Bivalvia; order Cardiida; family Cardiidae; genus Tridacna; species Tridacna gigas. Next base: position 5,157,309 of record OX244042.2, read on the forward strand.
GACAAAGCCGCCTCGAGTCGCGCTTAGCATTCTATGGGTCAATACTTGTTGAATCTGACAGAGTTAATGTTGTATTATTGCTAAGAATTCTATCCTTCTCAGCCGAAACTACAAACTCACATAAATACATGCAGTAATAATCAAAAATGTCATTTACGACATGGTTTATCAGTATATTGATTGAACTGATTGATTGAATGGTGTTTTACGCTTTCAACATTATTTCAGTCATATCACGGCGACAGCTCATATATTTATGTATTTCCTGGGTTTTACCAGTACTTTGCTGGAGCTCTGGGGTGTCTTGCCCAAGGGCACACCCACGATGAGCCCAGCGGATCGGATGGGGATCGAACCCTTGGTCTCCAGGTTGCGAGTCCCAAGCTTTACCACTGAGCCACATCGGACCCCCAGATCTACATGTTTTCTGAAATAAGTAACTCCGAGTATTTTTTTGTCATTTTTAGTTAACAACGTTCAGGAAGAGGGCTTTTGAAAACATTGTGGGAAAAGGAGAAAATGCTGGTAACCAGCATTTTCTCCTTTTCCCACAATGTTTTCTAGCCAATCCAAAACAGAAATCATTGTTTGAGCTACACTTGATTTTGTCGTCTGCAAATTCTTCCAATTTGGATCAATCTAAAATTTTGTCGTTTGGTAAAGAGTTTAAACTTGGACAAGTCTGAAACTTTTTTTTTTTGAAAACATGATAAAAACAACTTCTAAATCGAATGGTAACTTTTTCGAACAATGAAGCCTTAACTTACCCCAAACTGATCTCTTTCTCTGATATGTACTTTTCTGACAAAACGTTTGCTTCACAAAAAGTAGCATCACGAACTGTTTTTTTTTTTTTGTTTATACTTTATTTAGTATTTATCTTCGCGTCTGACACGCAAAGCTGGTGTTTGTTTCCCATTTGTTTCCTTCATTGACAGGGGTCATGTCGGTTCGTTCGTCAAAACACCTCGTTGACAAAAATACAGTAGTTCTCATTATTCATGAATTTCTTTACTGTATTTCATTATTCATTATTATTTCCAAGGCTTGTGAAAATAAAAACTGTAAAGTGTACGCTGAATGAAACTTAGAAACAATTCTAAATTGAAACCGGGTTCTCAAGAATTTTTGAGATAACACAGTATGTGTGAATGGCTTAACCAAACGGTTTATCCCAGTCAGATATTACGTCACTGTCTCGAAGAAAGTTCTAGTTCCGGTCGAGCCGAACAAAAACCAAAACATATAGAAACCAAGCCCAGCATTGCTTTCTGTCTGTCTCTGTCTGTCTGTCTCTCCCTCTCTCGTTGACGCAGTGTTTTACGGAACACTAAATAACGACCGATACAATTAGCATAACGAGGCTGGTAAAGAACTAGCTGAGCAAAGTTCTTGCAGAAGAAAGAAATGTGATCTCTCCATTTGTCTGTTTGTCTCGCTTTCGCCCGCCCGTCCATCCGTCCATCCGTCCGTCCGTCCATGTGTTCTTGCATCCGTCCGTGTGTCCTTTTTTCCGTGCGTCCGTCAGTCTTTTTGTCCGTGTATCCTTGCGTCCATCCGCGCGTCTTTCTGTCTTTGCCTTGCTTCTGTCCGTGCGTCCTTGCGTCTGTCCGTGCGTCATTGTGTCCGTCCGTATTTCCTTGTGTCCGTCCATGAGTCCTTGAGTCCGTGCGTCGCTCTCTCCCTCTCACGCGTCTCTCTCTCTCTCTCTCAGCCTCTATAGATTCTTTCAGTCTGTCTCATTTCTTTCGATCTGTCCATATTTATTGCCCTTTCACTAACTTTACAAATAAAAGGTAAATTATGCGGGATGCTTCCAGGGAATAAACTTTATTAATTAAAACGCATTCACCGCAACCGTGACACCTGCATCTATTGAAACGCGGAGGTTATGAGTGCAAATATTAGTTCATTTATTACTGGCGGCTACCGTCAACCAATACTTTTAACCCTTTGTCACACTATTCCCGAGTTTAAACGACCCTGATGATGAAGATCTTTGAAAACATTGTGAGAAAAAAGGAGAAAATGCTGGTAACCAGCATTTTCTCCTTTTTCCCACAATGTTTTCTACCCTTTAAAGACAATTTTTACCATTTTGGCCAGTTGATTGTTTGATTGTTTGTATGGTGTTTAACGCCGTTTTCAACATTATTTCAGTTATATCGCGGCGACCAGTGCACCTGTCCATGCTTTTCTGTGGTTTCTTTTTACCAGTACTCCGCACAATATTCTTTCCAAGCGACTGGCTGCTTTCCCACATAACCATCGTCGAAACAATGGTCAGCGGTGAGAGAGGAATTAATCCTGTCGCAATGACTATCATCAATCCTCGGAAAGAAATTGGCCAAGCCGGGGATCGAACCAGCGACCTCCTGTTCTCAAGTCCTGTACGCTACCGACTGAGCTACCGGGGCTTGGCACCAATTTAGCCACATATAATTTTTCGTCTGCAAATGCTTTGGATCTGGACAAGTCCAAAATTTTGTCGTTTGGGAAAAAGAGTTAACCTCTTACCAGATGAAGAAAAATTAAATCCGTCCATATTGATAGCATTTACAGACGACAGATCAGATGAACGTGAACGGGTAGAAACATTGTGGGAAAAGGAGCAAATGCTGGTTACCAGCATTTTCTCCTTTTTATATAGTGTTTTCAAAAAGTTTTCTCTGTAAGGGTCGTTAAAAATCGGGATTGTGTGGAAAAACGTTAACTCTGAGGCTGCTAAGCGCGACTCACTGACCTTTTGCGGAGTGTGTAGACCAAGATCAGACTGTACAGAAAGTGCAGTCTGATCTTGGATCTACACTAGCTCAGTCGGTAGCGTACATGACTTGAGAACAGGAGGTCGCTGGTTCGATGCCCGGCTTGGCCAATTTCTTTCCGAGGATTGATGATAGTCATCGCGACAGGATTCATTCCTCTCTCACCGCTGACCATTGTTTCGACGATGGTCATGTGGGAAAGCAGCCAGTGGCTTGGAAAGAATATTGTGCGGAGTACCGGTAATAGAAACTCCAGGAAAGCATGGATAGGTGCACTGGTCTCCACGATATAACTGAAATAATGTTGGAAACGGCGTTATACACCATACAATCAATCAATCAATCTTGGATCTACACTGTCCCATAAGAAGATATTTTCCCCCAAAATATACCTTTGAAATGGCAAAATTTGGGTTTTTGCTATCGGTGTGTCATTTCAGGTTTTAGCAGGAAAAGGTTTAAATGTAAACAAATTTTTCAGCGTTAACTCTTTACCAAACGACAAAATTTTAGACTGGACCAAATTGAAAGCATTTGCAGACGACAAATTAAGTGTAGTTTAAATTGTGATTTATGTATTAGATAGGGTAGAAAACACTGTAGGAAAAGGAGAAAATGCTGGTTACCAGCATTTTCTCCTTTTCCCACAATGTTTTCAAAAGGCTTCTTTCTCAGGGTCGTTAACAGTCAGGTTTGTGCGATAATGGGCTTTGATTGCATTTTTACGCCGCTTTCGACATTATTTCCATCATACATTATACATCAGACCCTGGCGAAGAAGGCGTTTGAAAACTTTGTGCGAAAAGGAGAAAATGCTTGTAAACAGCATTTTGTTTCCTTTTCCAACAATGTTAATCTACCTTTCACCTACAAAACCCATACTTTTTACCACATTTACTGTGTTGCCTGGAAATGCTTTGAATTTCGACGAATCTAACATTCTCTCGTTTGGTAAAAAGTTGACTGATTGATTGTTTAACGCCGTTTTCAACATTATTTCAGTTACATCGCAGCGACTAGTGCACCTATCCATGCTTTCCTGGGGTTTCTTTTTACCACTACTCCGCACAATATTCTTTCCAAGCGACTGGCTGCTTTCCCACATAACCATCGTCGAAACAATGGTCAGCGGTGAGAGGGGAATGAATCCTGTCGCAAAGATCAATCCTCGGAAAGAAATTGGCCAAGCCGGGGGTCGAAACCATAAAGACAAAGAAACCCATACATGTATTAATTATCTAGAAATATCCTCTTTATTTCAACATCATCAACACCGAATACTTAACCCTTAGGCTGCTAAGCGCGACTCACTAACCTATTGCGGACAGTGTAGATATCAAGATCAGACTGCACAGAACGTGCAGTCTGATCTTAGATCTACACTATCCGATTTGGACATTATTTTCACTAAAAATGCCAAAAATAGCAAAATTTGGGTTTTTACTATCGGCTCGAAAGTTTTTTTTTTTATAACCTATTTAGCAGCATAAGGGTTAAACAATAATGATAATAATTATGAATGACAAAACGGGTAATAATTACACTAATAGCGTTAAAGGCCCAATAGCTGCCAAAACTAGACAAAGTGGGTGATAAAATGCATTTTGATTTAAATAATACCATTATAGGTTTGGAAATTATTGTGCTTAATGCTCATATGCTTGAAGCTACTATTCACATTCTTAACTTTTTCATTTAAAACTTTGAGTAGGCAGGGAAAGCCTAGCCACTCAATATTATATATTATAATATTATAATATCATATTTTATGCACATTATAAGTTACACATAAACTTTCTTCATTTAAAGACTTCTTTATTATCAATTTAAGACTGTTCAGATCTTTTTACCACAATCTTAACATCATTATTCAAAACTTTTTTGAGTTGATAGGGATTGCCCTGTCGCTCAATGGTATCTTTAATGCACATAAGATCACACATAATCCTTCTTAATTCAACTATTTTACTGTCAGCATGTCTCAAATCATTTTAGCTAAAAAAAAAACCCGCCTTAATCGTTCCTTCAACACAGGTATGCGCGCTAAATGACCAAAGCTGTCGATGCGCCATAAAACAACATTCATTCATTGCATTCAAATTTAAATCATAACATTTTAAAGGTATAGAAATTATTGAGAGGATGACAATCTGTTACTGTATGCTCGCTCCAAGTGTTATAAATTTTCAACTCGGGTAAAAAGTACACATAAGCTACACTGACCTGGCAACTTTTGATCTAGATCTAGTTTTAAAGATTTATTTTTCTGCAAGTGACCAACAACGATCTTACACCGATATGCAGATTGTTATCTTCATAATCTTAATATCCATACTTTTAACCCTTTACCAGACGACAAAATTTTAGCCTCGTCCAAATTGAAAGCATTTGCAGACGACAATTTCGATGTGACTCAAATGGTGCAACTTTTCTTAGATAGGGTAGAAAACATTGTGGGAAAAGGAGAAAATGCTGGTTACCAGCATTTTCTCCTTTTCCCACAATGTTTTCAAAAGGCTTCTTTCCCAGGGGCGTCAAAAGGCGGCATTGTACGGTAAAAGGTTAAATGGTATGATTTAAACTTAAATGCAATTTTGACATCAGCAATGTTTTATTTTTGGCAGATGTTGGGTATTTACAGTAGCAGAAATCATTAATTTTCTTACCTTGTACTTTTTTTAAACTTGTATTACACCGCAATATCATTTTATAATAGCATCCCTTTTATTTTAAACGTCGAAAACCATTTCAACAGTAAGAACACTCATATCGAAAAAAGTCCAATAACTATACAAGCATCTCCGATCACAGATACAGCCAGAATGACTCCCAGTATCATATCTCTTCAAAAATCCTGTGCCGCGTAAACCTTTTATCGTACAAAGTGCATGTACGATCCATCACACAACCTGCTTTTTGGAAAACACTCTGGGAAAAAGGAGCAATTGCTTGTAACAAGCAATTGCTCACTTTTCCCAGAATGTTTTCCATTTATAGATAAAAGTGATATAATATTTTTCCTTCATATATTTTTCTTTTTCGTTACTTATAACCGTTTTCGGTACTTTCAGATCTGGTCTGTGTAGAGATGGGTTTTATTGAGTATCGAAACGTTTGTGGTAAGCCGTGAAACTCGCTGTTCAAACATTTTCATTTTTTGCAAAAGCATAATAAAGAAATATTATATCCGCTTTTATCTTTTTATACCTTAGCAAATAACCTGTTACGTAGATCGGTTTTATTTTTGAGGTAAGGGAGTACCTACTGGGAGTCAGCAGTGAAGAAGAAGAAGAGGAGGAGGAGGTGGAAGAAGAAGAAGGAAGGAAGGAAAGAAGGAAGGAAGAAGGAAAGAAAGGCAGAAAGAAAGAAAGAAGGGAGGGAGGGAGAGAAGAAGAAGAAGAATGATTGATTGATTGTATGGTGTTTAACGCCGTTTTCAACCTTATTTCAGTTATATCACGGCGGCCAGTGCACCTATCCATGCTTTTCCTGGAGTTTCATTTTACCAATACTACGCACAATATTCTTTCCAAGCCACTGGCTGCTTTGCCACATAACCATCGTCGAAACAATGGTCAGCGGTGAGAGAGGAATGGCTCCTGTCGCAATGACTATCATCAATCCTCGGAAAGAAATTGGCCGAGCTGGGGATCGAACCAGCAACCTCCTGTTCTCAAGTCCTGTACGCTACCGACTGAGCTACGGGGGCTCGGCGAGAAGAAGAAGAAGAATTGTTTGTTTTAAGGTTTTTGAAAGTACTTGTCATGTCACGGTGGTCAGCGATCCTATCCATAAGTTCCTTCAGTTTCTTTAACCCTTTCCCAAACGACAAATTTTAGACTGGTCCAAATTGAAAGAGTTTGCAGACGACAATTTTAAATTTGATGAAAATGACAGAAAGTTCTCCAAAAAGGTAGAAAACACCGTGGGAAAAGGAGAAATTGCTCGTTACGAGCAATTTCTCCTTTTCCCACAGTGTTTTCAAAAGACTTGTACTGCAGACACGTGAAAACCAGGGCTTCTTTGGGAAAGGGTCAACCATTTCAGTACTATTGGCCAAAACATAATCTTTGGTGGTGAACGGTTTAGATCAAGATCAGACTGCACAGAACCTGCAAAGGATTGTATTTTTCACCTGCCGCACAGGTCGAGTTCAATGAATTGGGCACCAAAAAAGTTAACCAATTCTATCCACAACGTTCTTTCCAAACCACTGGTTGCTTTCCATAAACAAGGTCAAAACAATGTTCAGCGATGAGAAAGGCATTAACCCTCTTACTATCTCTTTCATCAAACAAAAGTCTTTTTTTTTTTGCGTTGGCCATCCTAAATTGCCTTCTTATTTCTAAGTCTACTTCTAGAGTCAAAAGACATTTACGACTGTATCTTTCCACTCAAGTGCAGATACCAGCCCATGTACTCTCATCCACCGAGGCTCGGTAATTATAATAATACATACTTGGTGAAAAAAGGGTTGTAACCCATAAATTAGCTTACCTTCACGCGAGTAGCACATCATAAAAATTATTCTCAAGTAATCCCGAGTATAATGATTCAATAAAGGCTCATAAACACAGTATCTGACATCACAGACAGACAGAGACTGACGGTATATAATATCTACCACAAAAAAAAAACAAATTGAGCGGCGTGAATTTCGGTATCGAAACTTTCGAGCTGCGCTCTGACAAACGGGGGCTTTAATGCATCTCCGAGCTGCACTATAGCAAAAAAATTCACCACATAAGTAGTGATCAATTTAATCCATATCGTCAAACAACCGACTGAATCATGAGGTAACGTTAGTCCTTTGACAAGCAGAAAATTGACCAATAGCAAAAAGTATCGACCCAGGTCAGCCTGCGCGGACTGCGCAGGCTGACCTGGGTCGATACTTTTTGCAGATGCATTAAACCCCCTTTTCACAGAGCGTGGCTCATTTGTAAACGGTTGTTAAAACCTTCCGTTCATACGTCTTTCGCATTTGTTTGTACTGAAATTCTATATCAGGTTTTATCTTTTATCATCTTAGCAAGGAAATCGTATTGTTGTATGTCGTGTGTGTTTTTTATCGTTTTTTTGCTGGTAAGGGAAAAAGTGGGAGCTAGTCGTGGGGATTATAGAGAGAGACTGACATTGAGGGGTTGAAAAGAAGATTCATGATGATGATGATGATGATGGTTGTTGTGATGATGATGGTGGTGGTGATGACAATGATGATGATGAATGCAATGATGATGATGATTATGACGATGACGACGACGATGATGATGATGAATATGAATGCAATGATGATGATGATGATGATGATGATGATGATGATGATGATGATGAATGCAATGATGATGATGATTGCAATGATGATGATGAATGCATTAAAGATGATGATGATGATGACGATGATGATGAATGCAATAAAGATGATGATGGTGACGACGACGACGAAGAAGAAGAAGTTCACGGGACTATTTTTAAGTGAGAAAGAAAAATGAAACAAGAAATATCCAAGCACTAACCTTAAGGTGCGTTGCTTAACTTCATTGAAGAGCCGCGCATCATACCGTACTGATGTTACAGTTTCTTGTTGAACATTTACCGCGCAGGCTCCCGCCGAATAAACATGCGCACATTTTTTACCAATCACGTATCACCATCTATTCATTCGGTTTCATTATACCAAGAAGTAGGCCAAAAGCTAGCGCATTCAGCTACGCCGAAAAAGAAGGAAAGAGCGATTAAGACGAAGATGAAATAGAATTACAAATTTATGTATCATCACGGTGACCCCACGTTGACCTGTTTATTTTTTGCGATAATCACAGCTGATTAGTTTAACCGTAAGCACGCTGAAGGCGTATTTTGGTGGACAGTTTAGATAAAGATCAGGCTGCTCCGAATGTGTAATCTGATTTTGAAGTCTGAATTTGTACATAAAATATCATAATCCAAAAGCACAATATAACATAATATTATACTTTCAGTAGCCATGGCCTGTGAAATGGGGTGTTTGATGCATGTTCAAAAAGTATTGACCCAGGTCAGCCTGCGCAGTCCGCGCAGGCTGACCCGAGTCGAAACTTTTTGCTGAGATAGGTCAGTTTTCTGTCACGTCAAAGGATCAATCCACCTCATGATTCAGTCGGTTGTTGGACGAAACAGATTTTATGTATCCATAGTTTTGAGATGACTTGCTTGGTATAATACATCATGAAGATGTATTAAGTCCCCTTTAGCCAGAGCGCCGCTCATTTATTCATCATATGCTACTGATTCAAAGGCATCGAAAAGCCATACTTTTTTACAGTTTGATCCTTATCCGGAGCACCTGTCACGTGGGGATGTCCTTTGGCTTGGTACTTGAAACCAAGGAAACATATGAATAAGTGAACTGCTGTCATGATATAACTGAAACACTTGCAATGTTGAAAGCAGTGGTAAACACCATTTAAGCTGATTGATTGATTGACTGTTTGGTGTTTAAGGCCGTTTTCAACATTTTTTCAGTTATATCGCGGCGGCCCGTGTACCTATCCATGCTTTCCTTGTGTTTCTTTTACCAATACTACGCACATTATTCTTTCCAAGCCAATGGTTTTTTTCCCACATAACCATCGTCGAAACAATGATCAGCGGTGAGAGAGGAATGAATCCTGTCGCGATGACTATCGTCAATCCTCAGAGAGAAATCGGTCGAGCCGGGGATCGAACCAGCGACCCCCTGTTCTCAAGTCCTGTCCGCTACCGACTGAGTTACATGTACCTAGGTAGCTAGTGCGTGGGAACCGCTGTTTCCGCCTTCAACTGAAGAGTTACGGTAATATTTACGGCAAATTTCACTGGTCGTAACCATGAATTATCAAATCTTACAACCCACCATTATTTCCCGATAAACTACCGAAAAGCATGAAATAATAAGAAAGTAATACGATTCCTGATTGGCTAAACCGCTTGGTTTAGGCAATCAATAGCCAATCAAAACATGTGTTACTTTCAAATTTGGACAATTCTTGAGGATAAGACTAAGAATATTATCAAGAATGACTGGTGAATATAGGCTCTGGGTACGGTATTTTGTACAGCACATAATTACGCCTAGGATGCATCATCATTGAACCCTTGTTGTCAAAATTGTCATCTGGAAAGGGGAGGGCATATCTCCGCACCATTACACAGCTTTGAATCCACACGCCCGGCAAATCTATAAACACTGTAAGAAAGACGGATTACGAAAGGCTTAAAAACGACAGGATGTTAGGGCAAGCTAAAATTTTTTATCAGATTTTACGACACGATCAAAACGCATCGCTATGTTACATGTTTACACGAAATGGAATGCCAAGATACGTTGTAATGCACTCTACATCTGAATGGATGAACGAGATCTTAAGGGGTCTTCTTCGGCGTAGCTGAATGTGCTGGCTTTTGACCTACTTTTTGATACTGATAAAAAATTAATAAATGGAAATCTGTTATTGGTCAAAAATGCACACATGTTTATTCTAAGGGCCCTGTGGTAAAAATGTAGATATGTTTATTCTACGGGCCCCTGCCTATTTGCTGGCAAATTTACGCCGTCTACTTTTTTAAAAAGATTTATTTTTTTTTTGTTTACACATTCACTGCCACAAATTAATTGGTATCCTTGTTAACATCAAACTACAAAATACACTTTTCTCAACACAGGTGTATTTTAAGGTATAGTTTGATCTTTGGTCTATACCGCCCGCTTGCTTAGTATAGCATCGCATTAGATTAGCATCGCATAAGGTTGAAATTGAAATTGGAAGAATAAACAATGTTGACAGAAATAATAGAATATGTAGACTGTGATCGTTCTTTAGTTGAGTCTGAATACCATTTTCTTTGCATTTGCAGTAAATTTAGTGATATTAAAACTAAGTACTTGTCTTTTACTTGGGCTAATATCAATAAATTCATCAATATCTTATCAAAATTTATAAAGGAGTCTTTACAGAGGAGGGAATTTTGTTTAGACTTGTCTATCAATTCTGACTAAATTATCATCCATTAGATTGTGTTCATTATCATATATCCATGTATCTATATGTTCACAATGTACATGTATGTTCTGTCATTGCCATATATCCATGTTTTCTTGTAAATGGTCAATGGCATATTTGTTTGCCGAATGCCAAATAAAGTTGACTTGACTTGACTTGACTTGAGTATAACCTATAAGATTAAATCTTTCTGACCTTCATTTAATTGTAATTACAATAATTGAAAGAGGTCTAGCTTCTTTATTTGGCTTTGAAGGGGGTAATCTAGCGGGTTAATTCTTTACGAAACGATTCCGTGATCTTACAAACAATGACAGAGAAGACTAAAAGTGTGGCTTATTTTATGGCTTCTTGTGTGAAAAAGAGAAAATGCTGGTAAACAAATGCAGGGACGCGCCATTTCGTTCTTTTTTCTCAAATTTATTTCGTTGCATTTCACAGACTTTTTCCACAGTTTTAACATCTATATTACCACATAGAAATTATTAGAGCCATGCTCTGGCAAAAGGTGGCTTGATGCATCTCCGTGATGCATTATACCAAGCAAGTCATCACATAATTATGGATCCATAATAGCCACTTTTTTAAACAACCGACTGAATCTTGAGTTGGAATGGTCCTCGAACATACGAAACCTGACCCATAACGAAGAGTTTCGGCCCAGGTCAGCCTGCGCGGACTGCGCAGGCTGACTTGGGTCGATACTTTTCGTAGATGCATTAAGCCCCCTTTTCACCTTGGTGTGCGTTGCTTAACTTCATTGAAGAGCCGCGCATCATACCGTACTGATGTTACAGTTTCTTATTGAACATTTACTGCGCAGGGTCCCGCCGAATAAACATGCGCACATTTTTCACCAATCACATATCACCATCTATTCATTCGGTTTCATTATACCAAGAGCACGGCTCATTTTTATATGAACAAATCTAAAGTTCTGTTGTCTTGTAAAGACTTAAAGGGGCCTGTTAAGTTTTTACATCGCAAATAAAAATTTCTTATATAACATCGATAAAAAAAAACACAGATATGAACCATGTTCTGCCAAAAGTATCGGCCCAGGTGAGCCTGCGCAGTCCGCACAAACCTACCTGAGTCAAAACATTTTGCTTTCGGTAATTTTTTCTGCATGTCTAAGGATCTGCCTACCTCATGATTCAATCTGATGTAAGACAAATTATATTTAATGGATCCATAATTATCTGATGACTTGGTTGGTATCATGCGCCATGGAAATGCATTAAACCCCCTTTTGCCAGAGCATGGCTAATATTTCTTTTCTTTGCAATCGTGCGACCTGAACGGTTAAATTCAGTAAAAAAGATGCAATTTCTGGCGGTCAGGTAACGGGATTGTCGTTTAGTAATCGGTATCTCAATCTGTTTTTATTACGTCAGATATGACGTCATCATCTTGATTTGAATATGAATTCTCGTAATCGACTCGTGTAGGTGATCGTGTGACATTCCCATAAGTCTTTGCAAAAGTCTGCCACGAAATCTGAAAATACTTCAAGGGGTTACGTAGCCCATTTAGGACATACCACTGAAACTCATTTTTTTTCTTACCTTTGTCCTTCTAACTTTTCTAAGGATTTCACAGCTATAGCCTTGCTGAATTCAGTGGTAAATCATGGGGCGAGATCATAAAAGTCTGAATTGTTCCCTATGAATCCAAACATCTGCAAGAAAAGGGTGAAAAAATCGTTTTTAGCATTGTGTTACATGTAGATCTAGATGAATTAGCTTTGGCAAAAGGGCGTTTAATGCATTCCCATAATGCATTATACCGATCAAGTCATCACATAATTATGGATCCATAAAATCCATTTTGTCCAACCACCGGCTGAATCCTGAGATAGAATGGTCCTTTGGCATGCAGAAAATTGATGGATAGCAAAAAGTTTCGACCCAGGTCAGCCTGCGCGCACCGCGCAGGCTGACCTGGGTCGATACTTTTTGCAGATGTGCTAAGCCCCCTTTTCACAGGGCATGGTTCATTATAATATCTCACCCATCTGTCATTACATCGTATGTATGTAACAGATGGTGTTTAAGAGGATCGTTTCACAACTGCTTATTTTTTTTTTAAGGCTCTGATGTTAGGTCAGTAAAACATGCTGTTTAGGTGAGGCACTTGGGAGAGAAAGCCATTATAAAACAGAATCCTTCTCGCAATAAAAAATTAACTCTTTATCAAACAACAGAATTTTAGACTTTTCCAAATTGAAAGCATTTGCAGACGACAAATCAAATGTCGCTGAAATGATGGCAACTGCCTGTGAAAGTGTAGAAAACCTTGTGAGAAAAGGCGAAAATGCTGGTTACCAACATTTTCTCCTTTTTTCACACGATTTTCAGAAGCCTTCTACCTTAGGGGTCGTTAAAACTCGGGAGTGTGTAGACAAGAGTTAGCCCGACTGCGTAGCTCACTGGTTAGTGTATCTGACTCGTGACCTGGTGGTTGCTGGGTTCGATACCCGGTTGCGGTAAATTTTCTCTTCGGCGATCTTTCGCCTCTCAGCCCTGATGCAGGTGAGAAAAGCAGTCAGTGGCTTGGAAAGAAATCTGTGTCAGTACTGGTGTGAGAATGCCAGGAAACACATGCGTAGGTGCACTGACTGTCGTGATATGACCAAGTTGTTAAAACGGTGTTGAACTCTAATACAAACAAAGTAATGCATGGATCAATAGTCCAAGTTATCTAACCCTTCGGCTGCTAAGCAAACTTTTTACGGGCTGTTGGAGTCACTCTAGATCAAGAATTAATTACACAGAACAGCCGCTTCAGTAAACACCTTTGTTAATCCTTATTTAGCCCAAGTAAATGTTTGTTTGAAATATGTTTAAGGCCGTTTTAGCATTATTTCAATTTAATCGCAGAGACCAGTGCACCTATCGATGCTTTTCAATCGATGCAATATCAATTTATTAAACAACATTGATTTTTGTTGTCGTCAACAGCTTGAATTCGGCAGGAACTGATAATAGCCATTGCGACAGGATTCATTCCTCTCTCACCGCTAATCACTGTTTGGATGATGGTTATGTGGGAAAGCAGCCAGTGGCTTGAGAAGAATAAGTCTAAAGCACTGGTATAAGAAACTCCAGCAACGCATGGATAAGTGCATTGTCCGCCGCGACATAATTGAATGTTGAAAGCGACTTTAAACACCATACAAAATTAAATTTTTGGATATTTCTTTGAAAGGGCAAAAACAAAGAAGAGATTGCTGCTTTTTCCACAATGCTGTCAAGGTCCGTCTTCCTGGGAGTGGGGGGAGAGGTTGTTAAATCACAAAAATCAAGTGATCGTTTGAAGTTTAAAATGTATCGAAATAACGTTGCACGTAAAATGCATTAAAATACCGACAGACAATATTTTACAGATTTTTTTAAACGCTTTCTTCGTTACAATTGCTGTTTGCACTTGTTATTATCAAATTATGTCTTGTCGTTACGCCTTCTCGGAGATAAATTTAGCGATGAAGATAGCTGAATTATTTCGGAGCCAAGTATGTATGAGGATATTCTGGTTTTTTTTTTTTGTGAAAGGTCGAAATTTATTTCTTCCAGTGAACATCATCGGTAATATTTCACGAGTGGCTGCGCCACTCGTGAAACTATTACCGTATAATGTTCACGAGATGAAATAAATTTCGATCTTTCAATGAAAAAAAAAAATCTATTTATATCATACCTCTAACCCCTTTTTTGTTGGGACTTGTGAAGTGAAGGGGAGCTATCGGTTGGATATTTCCGCACCAGTGAGTTTATCAATCGGTAAATTCACTGGTCCCAGTGGTGAAATTATCAAACCAGGGTCCGTATTCACCCACCATTCTTAAGCATATTGTTAGTCTTATTCTCCAAGATTTTACAAATTTGAAAGTAACGCAACTCCTGATTGGCTTATCCAATATTGTTAAGCCAGTCGGGAGCTGTGTTACTTTCAATTGTAGAAAATTCTGGAGAACACGACAAAGATCGTGCTTAAGAATGGTTGGTGAATACGGACCCATAGTGCACTATTATTTCCCGATAAACTGCGGAAAAGCATGAAATTGAATGATTTCAGAGTCAAGTATACATACTCGACCTCTTTCAACGGCTAAAAAAAAAAACAATCCACCAAAAGGAAGACAGGTCTTTATTGTGTAAGCTAAACTGAACTTGCAGATGGTATAGATCCAAGATCAGACTGCACGTTCTGTGCAGTCTGATCTTGATCTATGCCGTCTGCAAAAGCAACAAAGCATTTGTCATGTTCTCTCTCGTTCACCGTCTTCGCCTCGCTCTGTGTTCTCAAGCAATTGCTTTTCAGATCATTTCTGTCATTTAATACCGAAAGCTCACATGTTCATTGTCTCACCAGTAGTGGGATTGGGACTCTGAAGTGCATTGCCCATCGAAACTCAGACGACAACCAAGCACCTACAGTAAAGATCGAACCCTTTTGCCAATAAACTAGGCCTACTACTACACTTAATCGCAAAAGCCTGTGGGGTAAGCCACAACATGATCAATTACAAGCGTCGATTACAAAGATTTGTATTCAAATCAGTATGATGACGTCATATCTGACGTACTAAAAATAGACGGAGTCATCCATTGCAAAACTTCCGTCCCGTTATTTCAACACCTTATTGCACGTAACTGTACAGTTTAAACGATTTCGAAGTTAAATAATATGAGCCATGCCATGCCATAAGGGGGTTTGATGCATCTCTGTGTTGCTTGATACCAAGCATTCGGCTGACAGTCACGTGCCATAAAACGTTTAAATACTGGTACGGCATTCGGCATACCTCGGGTGAGTCGGTGATCAAATCCCTCGGCTGTGTCACGTAGCTTGATATGTACCTACACGGCACATTTCGCCGTCTCCGGAAACACACCGTTTTACCGTTATTGAAATTGTAAGGCTCCTCTCAAAAAAGAAAACGTGACTCAATTTTCTATCGTCATCTTTCTAAGAATATTTCAGTCGGCAAACAGTTTGTATACTCAATTTTTAGCGCGGTTTATCAATTCCGTTGGAAGCTTTCATCGACAGATCGATAGATGTGAATAACTTCACCGTGGCTGTTCATGTCGTTGCTCAGTGATTTACTGGGGCGCCGCCATGTTTAAGATCATGTGATTTGTAGTTCAAAATGGAAGCCTCCTTTCTACGGACGAGGTTAGATGTAGGTACGGAATCGGCCGAGTTGTGACGAGTGACTGGTACGGATTACGAGCTGAAATACCGTGTGACGTCATCAAACTACGTGCGTTACGACATGTATACAAAAATCACCGGTTTAAAAACACACACGGAATAACAACACTCGACGATATTAATTTTCGCTCTTCCAAACCTGATGTTCCTGTACAAAGAGCAGGTATCGGCCGTGAATAAAAGTGATTGTGCTCTGACGATTTTTTTCATTCATTTTTCAATAATTCAGCGTATCATTGATAGAATCTATTGTCATTCGTTCTAGCCCAATTGCCAACAATTCCATTTTAGTAAGGGTTCTGCCTTATTAGTAAGGGTTCTGAAACTATTGTAGGAAACGGAGAAAATGCTGGAAACCAGCATTTTCTCGTCTTCCTACAATGTTTTCTGTTCTTATAAATATAGATTCCATCATTTGAACGACATTTAACATATCGTCTGCAAACACTTTCGATTTTGACTAGTATAAAATTTTGTCGTCAAGAAAGGAAAGTTATAACTCAGCCAACCAGACGAAAAAAATGGAGACCAGTCCGAATTGAAAGCACTTGCAAAAGACAAAAATATATGTACCTACAATGTGGATTCGTCTCTGATTGATTGATTAAATGGTGTTTTACGCCGCTTTCAACATTATTTTAGTCATATCACGGCAACAGCTCACATATTCATGTATTTCCCAGCTTCCACCAGTAATGGGCTAGTGCTCTGTTGTCTTGCCCAAAGACAGTCCCACGAGGGATTTGTTTCTGAGAGAGTAGAAAACATTGTGGAAAATGGAGAAAATGCTGGTTACCAGCATTTTCTCCTTTTCCCCGCAATATTTTCAAAATCCTGTTTTCTTTGGGGTCGTTAAAGCACTGGATTGTATGGGGAAATGTTAATTGACTTAAATGACCTGTTTCACAATTGAATATTGAACAATGGACGACTGAATGGCGTCGTGACGTTTCATTAATGATAGATGATTCTCTTAATTAGTGCAGATGTACCAAAGGTAAAACGTTGAAAGAAAAATGAATTCTGTTTGTCAAATGTTTAACCCCTTATCACACAAATCCAAGTGTTACGACCCCTGAGGAAAAGGGCTTTTGAAAACATCTTAGGAAAAGGAGAAAATGGTGATTTTCGCACATTCTCGAATTTCACGACCCTGAGATAAAAAGGCTTTTGAAAACATCATGGTAAAAGGAGAAATTTTGATTTCCACATAATTCCAAATTTGACGACCCTGAGGGAGGAGGCTTTTGAAAACATTATACGAGAAAAGGGAGAATATGCTTATTCCCACGCAATCCCGAGTTTCACGACTCCTGAGGAAAAAGGCCTTTGAAAACATTGTGGAAAAACGAGAAAATATCGGTAACCAGCATTTTCTCCTTTTCCCCACAATGTTTTCAAAATCCTGTTTTCTTTGGGGTCGTTAAAGCACTGGATTGTATGGGGAAATGTTAATTGACTTAAATGACCTGTTTCACAATTCAATGGACGACTGAATGGCGTCACGACGTTTCATTAATGATAGATTATTCTCTTAATTAGTGCAAATGTACCAAAGGTAAAACGTTGAAAGAAAAATAAATTCTGATTGTCAAATGTTTAACTCCTTATCACACAATTCCAAGTTTTACGACCTCTGAGGAAAAGGGCTTCTGAAAACATCATAGGAAAAGGAGAAAATGATGATTTTCGCACATTCTCGAATTTCACGACCCTGAGATAAAAAGGCTTTTGAAAACATCATGGTAAAAGGAGAAATTTTGATTTCTACATAATTCCAAATTTGACGATCCTAAGGGAGGAGGCTTTTTAAAACATTATAGAAAAGGGAGAATATGCTGATTCCCACGCAATCCCGGGTTTCAAGACTCCTGATGAAAAAGGCCCTTGAAAACATTGTGGAAAAACGAGAAAATACCGGTAACCAGCATTTCCTCCTTTTCCCACAATTTTTTCTACTTTTTCACAGCCAAATCTCAATATTCTCAAATGCATTTAACTATCGTCTTTAAGTGCTTTCAATTTGGCCGAGTCCAAGTTTTTGTCGTTTCGTAAAGGTTACACCCTTTCGCTGCCATTTAAATGAATTCTTCGGTTTGTTTTTCGCGGTTTTAAATTACAGTTGTGCTGCAAATGAACAGTGATTTTAGTACTAATTCAGCTATAGGTGGAGCGGACGGCGTAGATCAAAGATTAGACTGCACGTTCTGTGCACTCTGATCTTGATCTACGCCGTCCACAAGAAGCTATTTAAGTTACGAGTGGCAGTGCAAGATTTATTACCCTAATACAAACCCATAGTCAAAAGCAATAATGCTTGAAAATAATAGCAGACCCGATTTTTTTTGCTAAAAATAAACACAAACTCATTAAGTATCGAAAACGTGTGTGCCGAAAAAGATGCACTGGAAATGACAATAACAATCGAGATGTTGCGATTGCGGTCGAGAGCTGTGCAATCAACACTTCACTCTTTTACCAAACAAAAATAGTTTTAGTTTTCTTCAATTTGAAAGCTTTTGCAGACGACAAATTCAAGGTGGCTCAAATACTAGGATTCTTATCAGAAAATGTAGAAAACATCGTGGGAAAAGGAGAAAATGCTGGTTAACAACATTTTCTTCCTTTCCCACGATTTTTTTTCTAAGGTTTTTTTTTTTTAGGATTGGCAAAACATAGGATTGTTTGGTAATGGGTAAAAAAAGAAGTATCCCTCTCGAGATGAATAGATATTTGTTCTAACCCTTTGTTAACAATCCCGTGTTTCAACGATCCGACGGAGGAAAGCGTTTGAAAACATTTTGGGAAAATGGAGAAACGCATTTTTTTTTTCAACAAATGCTTTCTACCCTTTCTCGCCAGGCCCCCGTAGCTCAGTCGGTAGCGTACAGGACTTGAGAACAGGAGGTCGCTGGTTCGATCCCCGGCTTGGCCAATTTCTTTCCGAGGACTGATGATGGTCATCGCAACAGGATTCATTCCTCTGTCACCGCTGACCATTGTTTCGACGATGGTTATGTGGGAAAGCAGCCAGTGGCTTGGAAAGAATATTGTGCGGAGTACTGGTAAAAGAAACTCCAGGAAAGCATGGATAGGTGCACTGGCCGCCGCGATATAACTGAAATAATGTTGAAAACGGCGTTAAACACCATACAATTCTACCCTTTCTGACAAATTTCATGAATTGAGCCATATCTACTTGTCGTTTGCAAATGCTTTTAATTAGGACCAGGCTAATATTTTGTCATCCAGTAAAGAATTATATCATATATTGCTTTTCGCAGACGAAATCTATCGTCTTGAAGCAGACGATTTTCAAAAAAGCATTGCGGCAAAGGGAGAAATTGCTCGTGACGAGCAATTTCTCCCTTTTACCACAATGCTTTCACAAGTATTTGTGTATGAAAGATTAATTTATTTTGCGCCGCGATTACCGGACAAAAGAGACTTTAACCCTTTCCCAAACGACAAATTTTAGACTGGTCCAAATTGCAAGAGTTTGCAGACAACAATTTTAAATTTGATGAAAATGGCAGAAAGGTCTCAAAAAAAGGGTAGAAAACACTGTGGGAAAAGGAGAAATTGCTCGTTACGAGCAATTTCTCCTTTTCCCACAGTGTTTTCAAAAGACTTGTACTGCAGACACGTGAAAACCAGGGCTTGTTAGGGAAAGGGTTAATGCATCTCTATGATGCATTATACGAAGCAAGTCATATAATTATGTATCTATAAAATCCATTTTGTCTAACAACCAACTGAACCCCGAGGTAGACTGGACCTTTGGCACCCAGAAAAAAAAAAAATTAGCAATAGCAAAATGTATCGACCCAGGTCAGGCTGTGCGGACTGCGCAGGCTGACCTTGGTCGATACTTTTTGCAAATGCATAAAATCCCCTTTTCACAGAGCATGATTCATTTTATCATCCCTATTTTACAAGGGTGTTTTCAAAGTCGTTTGAAGCAAATTTGGTTCATGGTGTAATGGGTATAACACTTCAACGTGATGAGAAGGAAACCTTGAAACATCTGAAGAGGGTTTTACTGCAGAGAAATAATTATCTTTTCTATTATGAATGTTTTAATATGCTTTGCTCACGGAAGAGAGAGAGAGAGAGAGGGGTAATAGAGAAGAGAGCGACGAAGAAATAGAGAGACGGAGGGAGGGGGAAGAGAGGGAGAGAAAGCGACAGACACACAGACAGGCAGGCGAACAAACGGACGGACGGACAGACGGACAGACGGACAGACAGACAGACAGACAGACAGTATGCCGAATCAGGAGCACAGATAATTTTCGAAAAGTTTTTGCTTCGGTGGGGGTTAATGCCCCTTTCAACAGTATTTCAGTTTTATCACAGTGACTCACCTTTTTACGTCCTTCCTTGGTTTCTGGGGATCGGGAAAAGCCTTGCCTAAGAACACTCCTAAGTAGTGAAAGAATGAACCCTGTCTGACCTAGTTTTTACCGATACTAAGCTGGCCTCTGTAACAGCTTGCCAAAGGATACTCTCATGCACATTGTGATTTATGCTACCAGTGGGATTCGAACCTGGAATTACAAATTATAGATCTAACGTCTTCATATGATATTACAGAGTGCAGAGCA
Source organism: Tridacna gigas (assembly GCA_945859785.2). Taxonomy (NCBI): domain Eukaryota; kingdom Metazoa; phylum Mollusca; class Bivalvia; order Cardiida; family Cardiidae; genus Tridacna; species Tridacna gigas. The sequence continues at coordinate 5,177,922 of OX244042.2, forward strand.
ACGAAAGATCTTCTACGTCATTGAAATGCTACACAAGACCAAATGAACACGTGACGGGGTGAAACCAAAGGTAATCAAACAAGTTCGGATACCATACAGTTGACCTGTCATCCTTTCTCAAACCTTCCATTATTCACCCCTAGAATGCTGACCTTGCTTATTTACCGCCTCTCTCGACGGCTGAAAATTGGATCTTCTGGCCCTCTGAAATGAGCCATGCTCTGGCAAAAGGGGGCTTAATGCATCTCCGTAATGCATAATACCAAGCAAGCCATCGCATAATTATTATGGATCAATAGTAGCTCCCTTTTCTTTCCGACTTATTCATGAGATGGTCTGGTCCTTGAACATACAGAAAATTGACCAATGGCGAAAAGTTTCCGCCCAGGTCAGCCTGCGCGGACAGCGCAGGCTGACCTGGGTCGATACATTTCGCAGATTCATTAAGCCCCCATTTCACCGAGCATGACTCAACTATCTTATCCTATAAGCTGGACTACATAAGCGGAATGGTATGGTTCCAAGATAAGACTGCGTGTTCTGTGCAGTCTGATCTTGCTCAATGCCAGCCGCAAGTCTGACCTTGATGCATGCCGCCTACAAAGCTTGTTTTAGCAAAATGAGAATGAGGGGTTCATAAAATGATTATTTCTGAAAAGAAAAATTGGGGGAAAAAAAGAGCAGCGTTTTGCTATTTTCTTTTTTTGAAAAAGTAAAAAGAAAAAAAGAGTTCCGTGTTTCTTTCAAATTCAAATCATTTTTTTTTTCGAAGCTTTTTTTGTACAAAGAAATATCCAGCAGAATACCGTAATGTGGTGCTCTTAGATCCGACTGCACGTCTAGGACACTCTGATCTTAATCAACACCAAAGCGAACAAAATCGCTCCCAGAATTTAACCTGCTGAGTAATTTAAACGAAACTTTCAAGCCGATAGTAAAAATCTAAATGTTGCTTCTTTAAACTTATTTTTTGGAGAAAAAAAATCTCCTTATCGGGCAGTGTAGATCTGAGATCAGACTGCACGTTCTGTGCAGTCTGATCTTGATTTACACTGTCCGCAAAAGGTCAATGTGTCTCACTTAGCAGCCTAAGGATCAAAAGGTTAAAAGGAAGACTTGTGGCTTGGAACTTGTCAAAAACGTTGACAGCAAGTGGTTTTTAATATCCGATTAAAATTTTGCAGTTTTCAATTTGAAATACTTCTGACGTTTCGAAAGCTCGTTGATACTGAACATTTCCTTTATTCTTCCCCCAGACCATTTCCATCATTCTACATTTTAACTTTCAGAATGCTTTTGAAACGATTAAACGAAAGAGCGAGTAATGTTTGATTGAATGAATGATTGATTGATTGATTGATCGATTGATTGATTGAGTGACTGAGTGAATGGTGTTTTACGCCGCTTTCAACATTATTTCAGTCTTATCATGGCGACAGCTCACATATTTATATATTTCCTGGATTCCACCAGCACTAAGCCAGGGCTCTGAAGTGTCTTGCCTAAGGACACTCCCATAAAGAACCCAGCAGATCAGGTCGGGCTCGAACCCGGGGCTTCCAGGTCACGACTTCCACACTTTACCACTGAGCCAGGAAGGATACCCGAAAGAGTGAGTAAAATAACATGCTGTCTGATCTTTGATCTACATCGACCATTTTTGGAAGGTGATGATCTTTCAGGTCTCGCTTTCTTGTACCAACCGTCAAACGGAAATCCTCTGAAGACGAATAACTCCTCTATTTGAAGAAAAATAGGTCCTCATAGATCAATGAACAGACTCGTCTGTGTCATTTGATATGTGAAAATATGAGGTATGAAAGCAGTGCAAGCCAATTACACGAGCAAATTAATTTCGAATTAGATGTCATAGAATTAGCTCCAGATTTGAAATTGACCTCGTTTCGAAGTTTTGACATGGCCTAATTCATGAAGTTTACATTGCATAGGAATAAGTCAGAGAAATAACCCCCCCCCCCCCCAAAAAAAAAAAAAACACTCGGAAAAAAAAACACACCCCACACCACTATCATTCCGACCCAAACCACTTTCCTAACACTTTAAAAAGCATGCAAAAGGCTTAGATACATGTAGATACACGATTTTATGGAAAATAGCCCTGAAATAATGACATCAATCCACGAATGTTATCAACCGTCAAATGAATGAAATCTTCAATGAAATGGTCCACTGATCAAACTATTTGCTAGCAAATTTCTATCAACACCTTCCATAGGTTAGTTACCTCTCCTGATACAGCAAGCGTATAGGGATCGGTACAGGCTACTAAAAACGGGCGGAATTCTGCCCGTCTATTTTTAGAACAGCCATGATGCGACAATAGAGACACAGGGGAGGTCACTCTCACTTCCAGAGCATCAGATTTTTCTATATTTTTTACCTAAGTTAATAAGTTAATTGTACTTTTGGTATCACCTGTTATGTTTATGTCTACCAATATTCTTTTTAGTTTCGATTACCAATTTCAAATTGTGCTAAAAATCGCAATGTTACCTCTACAGCCAAACTAGAAATGTGTAACCTGCTCTGATTGGCTATTCTTTGAGAAACATGTTGCCCAATGAAAAGCAACGACACAATAGCCTGTGCCAGGTGTTATATGTATATCTACAATGGTGACCAGTTTACGCCTGATATTAGTACTTTCAATATTTTGATTACATGTGCGTATCACCAACAGATATCATCTTTATTAAAGTCTCATTCATATGCAAAGCAAAGTTAAAACACATTTAGGAACGATTCCAGTAAAAAAGTATATGACCATTCTACAATTGAATTATAAAAGACTTGTATTTAAATGTTACATAAAAGGAATAGAAAAGAGACAGTATTTACGAACAAAGTTACCCATTAAAAAAAGCCAAGTTGTTTATAATAATGATAACAAAAGCAGATACGTATTGTGTGCAAGCAGTCTAATAAATTATAACTGCTCCACAATGATAAAGATTTAAGACATGACCATACGTGGAAATATCATGACAAAAGGAGAAATTGTTCATCAAGAGTAAGTTCCCTTTTTTGCCACAATGTTTTCAAAACTAGTGAACTGCAAAATTTAAAAAAAAAAGCGTCTGCAGGTGGTAAAAGGTTAAATCGACAGGTGCCAGCGACTAACTCTTTCAACGCAACATCTACTAACAGAAGCTTTTGCGGACTGGATAGATTAAGATCAGAGTGCACAGAACGTGCGGTCTGACCTTGGATCTACACTGTCTGCTTGTTAAGTCATGCATATATGATAAAAATCTCGCTGAGTTTCAGGTGGATGGTATATGCAACTATCAAAAGACATCAAGGTCTCATATTTGGTTTTGAATGGTGTTTTACGCCGCTTTCAACATTATTTCAGTCATATCACGGCGACAGCTCACATATCCATGTATTTCCTGGGCTTTACCAGTACTAGGCTAGGGCTCTGAAGTGTCTTGCCCAAGGACACTCCCACGAAAAACACAGCGGATCAGGTTGGGCTCGAACCCGGGGCCTCCAGGTTACGAGTCCCACGCTTTACCACTGAGCCACGCAGGACCCCTGTCTCATATTTGGCGTCGGCGTTTAGGAACGTTAACGCCTAAAAGCCTTTCAGGAGCCTATTGTTGCCTTTGCGTCCACCAGTGTAAATCAAGACTAGACGGTACAAAGCGTGCAGTCTGATCTCTGACCTACACTGAGACATTCTGGAAAAGAGTAACCTTAAACGTTGCAATTATATTGGTCTTATCTCTAAATTCAAAATGTCTCCAGGGTTTATTTTGCGCTCTGAGGCTTAACGACATTAACGGGGATCCCAATAAAAAGGAATTGTCATTCTCGTCCTTAGGTTAAACTCGTTTTTTAGGTTTAATTTTTTTCTCTGCTTAATTCTCTAAGAATTTTTTTTTTTCAGTCAGAATCAAGACAAAATGATTAAAAAAAAATGTTCAGACTTCTTTTTACGAAACATATCACAATGTGTATGAGCCATGCTCTATGAAAAAGGGGTTTAAAGCATCTGAAAACAAAAGTATCGACCCAGGTCAGCCTGCGCATTCCGCGCAGGCTGACCTGTGTCGACACTTTTTGCTATTCGTGAATTCTGTGCATGTCCAAGGTCAAATGAACCTCGTGATTCAGTCGGTTGTTAGAAGAACTGGATTGAATGGATCCAAAATTATATGATGACATGCTTGGTATAATGCATCACGGAGATACACGGAGATACACGGAGATCACGGAGATACACGGAGATCACGGAGATACACGGAGATCACGGATATGCACTGAACCCTCGTTTGGCAGAGCATGGCTCATTTGTTGGCGTATATCCGTCGATCCAAATTCAGACGGAATGTTCCATGCGGTCTGATCTTTATCTACACTGCCATAAAAATCATCTTAACGTCAAATTCAGACGGAATGTTCCATGTGGTCTGATCTTTATCTATACTGCCATAAAAATCATCTTAAGGTTTAACCCTTAAACAGCTAGATTATTGAAACTAAAATTTCTACTCAATAGTAAATACCCAAATACTTAGTATTGCGGTCTCCAAGTTAATTTCACCGGAAAAAAGATGCCGTATCGGACAGTGTAGATAAAAGATCAGAATGCTCGTTTCCTGCTGTCTGATCTTCATCTACGCTGTCCGTAAAAGCGCCCCGAGTCGCACTTAGTAGCCTAAGGATTAAGTCTTTGTCAGACGACAAAATTTTGGACTCGCCCATATTGAAAGCATTTGCAGACGACAAACTAAGTGTGGCTCAAATTAATGAAGTTTTCAATGAAACGGTCGTTAATATCTGTTAGAAAGAAAAAGTACTGGATACCAGCATTTTGTCCTTTCTCCCAAATTGTTTTTAAAAACCCTTTTCCTTCATTGGAGCACAAAGGATGTTATTGCTTGGTGAACGATTGACGGGAAAACATTGCAAATTGCGAATTCCCAGGGGAGTGACACAATTGGCCAATTACTGCATTTCCGGTGGAAGCTTTCCCATGATTCCGCGTAAAAATGGCAGACGCAAATTAATATGGTGGCACAAATTCAATTCTGTCGGTCACGTGAGCTACAGCATTGAACGGTAATTTGGACACTGAAAATACAGATTAGGACTAAAAAAAAGTTAACGCGTCTAACTCTGTTTCTGACCCTGAAACTTGCAGGACTTGAGAACAGGAGGTTGCTGGTTCGATCCCCAGCTCGGCCAATTTCTTTCCGAGGACTGATGATAGTCATCGCGACAGGATTCATTCCTCTCTCACCGCTGACTATTGTTTCGACGACGGTTATTTGGGAAAGCAGCCAGTGGCTTGGAAAGAATATTGTGCGGAGTACTGGTGAAAAGAAACTCCAGGAAAGCATGGATAGGTGCACTGGCCGCCGTGACATAACTGAAATAATGTTGAAAACGGCGTTAAACACCATACAATCAATAAGTCAATCAATCAATCAACACCTTTGTCTTTCTAAACTTTTTTTCCAAAGAATGTTCCCAGATGCATTTCTGTGCCACCATCTGGTTTTCAGTGAAGGTACTTTTCTTTACTTTAAACATAAAATTCACGCATGGACTGTTGAGTCAAAGCATTACTGCTGTCCGTCGTTAAACAGTCGGGACAACTTGAAAAGGCAAAGCAATGATAAACGCAGGTCGGACGCAGCTTTAGAGCGTGCACACAGTATTGATCACTTCATTTAACCTGACCCAGATCAACATCATTTACATAAATTAAAATTCTATTTTTACCTTCGGCATCGCGAGGGGCTGCCTTCGGCATATGCCCCGAATGGTCACGAAAATATTTCGTACGGTATGTGCGAATTAAATTGCTTAGCTGTGTATATGGTGTAACACCAGAACGGAATGCTTCCGGGTCGTAGTACCCAAAAGTAGTCCCACTTGAAAATTTGATATCTAGCACTTCTGCCACACTGTTTTATCATGAAAGATGATAGGGCAAGTTTAAAATGTGTTTCTGAAGTTGATTTGATTATTTCTGCAGAGAATAAATGCCTTTTTTGCATTTCTTTCAGGACTGTTTTTTGTTTGTGACTTGGCAAAGAGGCATGGTCTATCACCAGTGAGGGCCTAAACTGACAGCCATTTTCCGAGGGGTGATGTGTTTGAAGAGGAATAGCGAAAAAGTTCATTGCTCATGATGCCATTTTCTGCACCTTTCTGTGAAAGACATTGGACATATATGTGATAGAAAAAAACTGCTAGGCTCCCGCTTCGTCAGGGAATCAGCAGCAGCCAGTCGAAGAGAGTGATTTTTACTCTATTTTCAATTAGCCAAAAAGTTACCGGTGTGACACCATATAAGTACTTAACAGAGAGCAAGCTCAAGTCTTCCGTAACTTCAGCAAATGCGAACATAACTTCCCGAATAATAGTCTGAGTTCTATTTATATGCCTACTTATATATCCAGCATAAAGGTTAGGATCAGGTAAAATGAAGTAAGCAATAATATCATGAAAGTTGTGTTGGAAACTTACGATACCCTTGCGCGTTAATACAGCAACGTAATCGATGTATTGTTGGTAAATGACGATGGTTTAGAGCGTGTTTACAGTGACTAAATTAAAGAACTGTTGGTAACTGACAATCCTCTAGAGCTTAAGTTCATAAAACTTTTCAAACCATTGTTTATAGGTAACATTGCCCTAGAACATTAAAACAGGAACGGAATCAAAGTATTGTATGTAACTGTCGCTGTTCTAGATTGTAAAAAAAAAGGAATTTAATCAAAGGATTGACACTGCTCTAGGACGTTAAAATAGTGATGTAATCAAGTGGTGTTGGTAACTGACAATGCTCTAGACCGTAATTACAGTCTGGCAGTGCCCTGGAACATAAGTTCATATTGTTCGTGACGTTGGTAACTGACGCTGCTTTAGAACATGAATACAGTTGTACAGTGAAAGTAGTATTGGTAACTGACAATGCTGTAGAGCATGAACACGGTAATATAATGAAAGAAGTGTTGGTAAATGACGCTGCTCTAGAGTGTGAATACAATAATACAAGGAAAGATCTGTTGGTAACTGACGCTGATCTAGAACGTGAATACGGTGATATAATGAAAGTAGTGTTGGTTACTAAAGCTGCTGTAGAGCGTGAATACAGTAATATAATTTAAAAAAAAAAAGATTTGGTAACCGACAATGCTCTAGAGTGTGAATATAGTCATATATTGAAAGTAGTGTTGATAACCGACGCTGCTCTAGAGTGTGAATACAATAATACAAGGAAAGATCTGTTGGTAACTGACGCTGATCTAGAACGTGAATACGCTGATATAATGAAAGTAGTGTTGGTTACTAAAGCTACTGTAGAGCGTGAATACAGTAATATAATTTAAAAAAAAAGGTTTGGTAACCGACAATGCTCTAGGGTGTGAATATAGTCATATATTGAAAGTAGTGATGATAACTGACGATGCTCTAGAGCGTGAATACAGTAATGTAAGGAAAGAACTGTTGGTAACTGACGATGGCCTAGAACGAGAATACAGTGATATAATGAAAGTAGTGTTGGTAACTGACGCTGCTCAAGCGCGTGAATACATAGACGTAATACAAGGATTGTCGGTCGCCTATATGCTTCCAGGGTCCGTATTCACCAACCATTCGTAATATTTATTCATTCTAATTTCAGTTATAGATTTAAAACGCTACACAACTTCTGATTTCCCGAACCATTTGGTTTAGCCAATCAGAAGTTGTGTTACTTTCAAATTTAGAAAACTCTTGAGAATAAGACTAAGAATGTTCTTAAAAATGGTTGGTGAATAAGGACCCAGAGCGTGAATACAGAGGGAAAAAAACATCGCCTAATTTAAGACATTTTTGTGGTTTTCTCCTATAAATCCACTTGTCAAACTGCCTGACAAAGCAAATATAAAGGAATCGAAAATTAGGCAATAATTCATAGACATTTATGTCACGGTGCTCTCTACGGACACAAAATCGCGTGTTTTACATCTTCACCAGAGGAAAAAAATTACGACTAGCTCCATATCAAAAGCATTTGCAGATAACCATTGAATACTGCTCAAATGATGGTTTTTGCCTTTGAATGGTTGGAAAATATTGTAGAAAAAGAAGAAAATGCCGAAAACCAGCATTTTCTTCTTTTCCTGCAATATTTTTTGAAAAGATATATCGTTCATATATCATATTGACACGCGATCATTTGGTAAAGGGTTAAAATAGACAAGAAAATTCCCCATATTTGCCATCCTCGCTTTCACAGTGCCTAATAAAATATGTACAATTTTTGGAATGCCGTTGTCACTGTTTTCTATCTTAGAGAAGAAAATATCAAAACACTGGTTAAAGTCCTGAAATTTCCTTAAACTGATTTGTTTCAAGTCTTTTTTAATAGTTTCACTTTATAAAATATATAATATGCCAACTTCTCGAGAAGTAGTTGGGTACTTTTGCTTCGAAAAGAGGTCAACCGAAAAGTGCAGGACGCATTACACACAACAAATGTGCCGTCGCGAGATGAGAAATAGGTCTCGAATGCCGTTTTTTGCATTATGGAAATTTGAACGAGAGATCTACAGCTTCACAGTTTGTGAAAGGAACAAAGAATCTATCTAAAGCATAGCATTAATTCTACTGTCCGTTTGTCCATGGGTCTTCTTTCTTTCTTTTCGCCTGCAACTGCCTGCGTGCCTGCCTGCCTGCAACTTCCTACCTGCAATTGCCTGCTTGCAACTGCCTGCCTGCCTGCCTGCAACTGCCTGCACGCCTGCCTGCCTTTCTGCCTGCCTGCAACGGCCTTGCACTTCCTGCCTGCCTGCCTGCAACTGCCTTGCACTGCCTGCCTGCCTGCCACTGCCTTCCTGCAACTGCCTGCTTGCAACTGCCTGCCTTCCTGCCTGCCTGCAACGGCCTTGCACTTCCTGCCTGCCTGCCTGCAACTGCCTTGGAATGCCTGCCTGCCTGCCACTGCCTGCCTGCAACTGCCTGCTTGCAACTGCCTGCCTTCCTGCCTGCCTGCCTGCAACGGCCTTGCACTTCCTGCCTGCCTTCCTGCAACTGCCTTGCACTGCCTGCCTGCCTGCCACTGCCTGCTTGCAACTGCCTGCCTGCCTGCCTGCCTGCAACTGCCTGCACGCCTGCCCGCCTGCACGCCTGCCTGCCTGCAACGGCCTTGCACTTCCTGCCTGCCTGCCTGCCTGCGACTACCTTGCACTGCCTGCCTGCCTGCCACTGCCTGCCTGCAACTGCCTGCCTGCTTGCCACTGCCTGCCTGCCACTGCCTGCCTGCTTGCCACTGCCTGCCTGCCACTGCCTGCCTGCAACTGCTTGCAATTGCCTGCAACTGCCTGCGTACCTACAACTGCCTGCCTGCCTGCAACTGCCTGCCTGCCTGCAACTGCCTGCCTGCCTGCAACTGGCTACCTGCCTGCCTGCGACTGCCTACCTGCCTGCCTGCAACTGCCTACCTGCAACTGCCTGCCTGCAACTGTCAACCTGCCTGCCTGCAACTGCCTGCCTGCAACTACCTCCCTGCATGCCTGCAACTGCCTACCTGCAACTGCCTGCCTGCCTGCCTGCAACTGCCTGCCAGCCTGCAACTGCCTGCCTGCAACTCCCTCCAACTGCCTGCCTTCCTGCAACTGCCTGGCTCCCTGCCTGCCTGAAACTGCCTGCCTGCCTGCAACTGCCTACCTTCCTGCCTGCGACTGCCTGCCTGCAACTGCATGCAACTCCCTGCCTGCAACTGCCTTCCTGCAACTGCCTGCCTGCCTACAAATGCCTGCCTGGAACTGCCTGCCTAACTGCCTGCCTGCCTGTGTGCCTGCAACTGCCTGCCTGTGTGCCTGCAACAGCCTGCTCGCCTGCCTGCTTGCAATTGCCTTCCTGCCTGCAACTGCCTGCCACTGCCTGCCTGCCTGCCAGCCTGCCACCGCCACTGCCTGCCTGCAACTGCCTGCCTGCCACTGCCTGCCTCCAACTGCTTGCAACTGCCTGCGTGCAACTGCCTGCCTGCAACTGCTTCCAACTGCCTGAAACTGCCTGCGTGCCTGCAACTGCCTGCCTGTCTGCCTGCCTACCTGCAACTGCCTGCTTGACTGCCTGCCTGCCTGCCACTGCCTGCCTGCCGGCCTGCCTACCTGCAACTGCATGCCTGCCTGCCTGTAACTGCATGCCTGCAACTACCTGCCTGCAACCGCCTGCCTGCCTGCCTGCAAATTCCTGCCTGAGTGCAACTCCCTGCCTGCAATTGCCTGCAACTGCCTACCTGCAACTGCCTGCCTGCCTGCCTGCCACTGCCTGCCTGCCTACATCTGCCTGCCTGCTCTGCAACTGCCTGCCTACCTGCCACCACCTGCCTGCACCTGCCTGCCTGCAACTGCCTGCATCTGCCTGCCTGCCTGCCTGTAATTGCCCGCCTGGAACTGCCTGCATGCTTGCAACTGATTGCAACTGCCAGCCTGCAACTCCCTGCGTGCAATTGCCTGCAACTGTCTACCTGCAACTGCCTGCCTGCCTGCAACTCCCTGTAACTGCCTGCCTGCCTGCCTGCAACTGCGTGCAACTCCCTGCCTGCAACTGCCTACCTGCAACTGTCTGCCTGCCTGCCTGCCTGCAACTGCCTGCCTACAACTGCTTGCAACTGCCTGCCTGCAACTGCCTGCCTGCCTGCCTGCAACTGCCTGCCTTTAACTGCCTGGCTGCCCGCGTTCACCTCCCTGCCTGCCTGCAACTGCCTACCTGCCTGCCCGCCTGCAACTCCCTGCCTGCCTGCAACTACCAGCCTGCCTGCCTGCAACTGCCTACCTGCCTGCCACTGCCTGTCAGCCTTCAACTGCCTGCCTGCCTGCAACTCGTTGCAACTGCCTGCCTCCCCGCAACTGTCTGCCTGCCTGCAACTGCCTACCTGCCTCCCTGCAACTGCCTGCAACTGCCTACCTACTACTGCCTGACTACCACTGTCTGTCTGCAAAACCCTGCCTGCCTGCATGGAATTGCCTACCTGCCTGCCCGCCTGCAACTCCCTGCCTGCCTGCCTGCCACTGCCTGCAAGCCTGCAACTGCCTGCAACTACCTGCCTGCCTGCCTGCAACTGCCTACCTGCAACTGCCTGCCTTCCTGCCTGCCTGCCACTGCCTGCAACTGCCTGCCTGCAATTGCCTACCTGCCTACCTGCAACTGCCTGCCTGCCTGCCTTCATCTGCCTGCCTGCAACTGCCTGTCTGCCTGCCTGCAACTGCCTGCCTAACTGCCAGCCTGCGACTGCCTACCTGCAACTGCTTACCTGCAACGGCTTTGCACTGCCTGCCTGCCTGCCTGCAACTGCCTGCCTGCACCTGCTTTCAATTGCCTTCCTGCAACTGCCTGTCTGCTTGCTACTGCCTTCCTGCAACTGCTTGCAACTGCCTGCGTGCCTGCAACTGCCTGCGTGCCTGCCTGCCTGCCTGCATCTGCCTGCCTACAACTGCCTGTCTGCCTGCCTGCAACTGCCTGCCTGCCTGCCAGCCTGCAACTGCCTACCTGCCTTCCTGCAACTGCTTGCAACTGCCTGCCTGACTGCCTGCCTACCTGCAACTTCCTGCCTGCCTGCAACTGCCTGCCTGCCTGTAACTGCTTGCCTACCTGCCTGCCTGCGACTGCCTACCTGCCTTCCCGCCTGCAACTGCCTGCCTGCCTGCAACTGCCTGCCTGCCTGCCACTGCCTGCAAGCCAACAACTGCCTTCAACTCCCTGCCTGACTACAACTGCCTGCCTGCATCTGCCTGTCTGCAACTGCCTGCCAGCCAGCCTGCAACTGCCTGCCTGCCAGCCAGCCTGCAACTGCCTGCCTGCCAGCCAGCCTACAACTGCCTGCCGGCCTGCAACTCCCTGTCTGCCTGCCTGCAACTCCCTGCAATTTCCTGCCTGCCTGCAACTCCCTGCCTACCTGCCTCCTGCGACTGCCTACCTGCCTGCCTGCAACTGCCTACCTGCAACTGCCTGCCTACAACTGTCTGCCTACAACTGTCTGCTTGCCTGCCTGCAACTGCCTATCTGCCTGCATACGACTGCCTTCCTGCCTGCCCGCCTGCAACTCCCTGCCTGACTACAACTGCCTGACTGCCTGCCCGCCTGCAACTGCCTGCAACTACATGCCTGCTTGCCTGCAACTGCCTAGCTGCAACTGCCTGCCTTCCTGCCTGCAATTGCCTGCCTGCCTGCCACTGCCTGCCAGCCTGCAACTGCCTGCCTGCCTGCAACTCCCTGCAAACTGCCTGCCTCCCTGCAACTGCCCGCTTGCCTGCTGCCTGCCTGTCTGCCTGCCTGCAAATGCCTGCCTGCAACTGCTTGCCTGCCCGCCTGCAATTGCCTGCCTGCAACTGCCTGCCTGCGTGCAACTGCCTGCCAGCCTGCAAAAGCCTACCTGCCTGCAACTGCCTACCTGCCTGCCTGCAACTGCCTACCTGCAACTGCCTGCCTTCCTGCCTGCAACTGCCTGCCTGCCTGCCACTGCCTGCCAGCCTGCCACTGCCTGCCAGCCTGCAACTGCCTTCCAGCCTGCAACTACCTGCAAGTACCTGCCTGCCTGCAACTGCCTGCCTTCCTGCCTGCTTGCCTGCAACTGCTTGCCTGACTGCAACTCCTTGGAACTGCCTGCCTGCCTGCAACTGCCAGCCTTCCTGCCTCCCTGCCTGCTTGCCTGCAACTGCCTGCCTGACTGCCTGCCTGCAACTGCCTACCTGCCTGCCTGCGACTGCCAACCTGCCTGCCTGCAACTACCTGCCTGCAACTGCCTGCCTGCCACTGCCACTGCCTGCCTGCAACTGCCTACCTGCCTGCCCGTCTGCAACTGCCTACCTGCCTGCCTGCGACTGCCAACCTGCCTGCCTGCAACTACCTGCCTGCAACTGCCTGCCTGCCACTGCCACTGCCTGCCTGCAACTGCCTGCCTGCCTGCCCGTCTGCAACTGCCTGCCTGCCTGCCACTGCCTGCCTGCACCTGCATGCACCTGCCTGCCTGCAACTGCCTGCATCTGCCTGGCTGCCTGCCACAACCTGCCTGCACCTGCCTGCCTGCATCTGCCTGCCTGCCCTCCACTGCCACTGCCACTGCCACTGCCTGCCCTGCAACTGTCTGCCTGCCTGTAACTGCCCGCCTGGAACTGCCTGCATGCTAGCAACTGACTGCAATTGCCTGCCTGCCCGCCTGCAACTGCCTGCAACTGCCTGCCTATAACTACATGCCTGCCCGCCTGCAACTGCCCGCCTGCCTGCAACTGCCTGCCTGCCTGCCTGCCTGCCTGCAACTGCCTTCCTCCCTGCCTGCCTGCAACTGCCTACCTGCCTGCAAACGCCTGCCTGCAACTGCCTGCCTGCCTGCCTGCAACTGCCTTCCTCCCTGCCTGCAACTGCCTGCCTGCTTGCAAATACCTGCCTGCAAATGCCTGCCTGCCCACCTGCAACTGCCTTCCTCCCTGCCTGCAACTGCCTGCCTGCCACTGCCTGCCTGCGTGCAACTGCCTGCCTGCCTGCCTGCAACTGCCTGCCTGCCTGCCTGCCTGCCTGCAACTGCCTTCTTGCAACTGCCTGCCTGCCCGCCTGCAACTGCCTTCCTGCAACTGTCTGCCTGCCTGCCTGCCGGCCTGCAACTGCCTGCCTGCCTGCAACTGCTTGCCTGAAACTGCCTGCCTGCCTACCTACAACTGCCTTCCTGCAAATGTCTGCCTCCAACTGCCTGCCTGCCCGTCTGCAACTGCCTGCCTACAACTGCCTTCCTGCCTGCCTGCCTGCAACTGCCTGCCTGCCTGCAACTGCCTGCCTGCCCGCCTGCAACTGCCTACAACTGCCTACCTGCAACTGTCTGCCTGCCTGCAACTGCCTGCCTTCCTGCAACTGCCTTCGTGCCTGCCTGCCTGCCTTCAAATGCCGGCCTGCAACTGCCTCTCACTGCCTCCAACTGCCTGCCTGCCTGCCCGCCTGCCTGCAACTGCTTGCTTGCCTGCCTGCAACTGCCTGCCAGCAACTGCCTGTCTGCCTGCAACTGCCTGCCTTCCCGTCTGCGACTGCCTACCTGCAACTGCCTGCTGCCTGCAACTGCCTTCCTGCCTGCCTGCAACTGCCTGCCTGCCTGCAAATGCCTGCCTGCCTGCCTGCAACTGCCTGCCTACAACTACCTGCCTGCAACTGCCTGCCTGCCTGCCTGCAACTGCCTTCCTGCAACTGCTTGCCTGCCTGCAACTGCCTGCCTGCCTTTCTGCTACTGCCTGCCTGCCTGCCTGCAACTGCCTGACTGCTGGCATCTGCCTGCCTGTCTGCAAATGCCTGCAGCAGCCTGCCCGCCTGCAACTGCCTGCATCTGCCTGCCTGCCTGCCTACAACTGCCTGCCTGCCTGCAACTGCCTGCCTCCCTGCAGCTTCCTGTCTGCCTGGCTGCCTGCCTGATTGCCTGCCGGCAAGCCTTCCTGCTTGCATGCCTGCACATACATACATATATACATACATACATACCATGAAATGAGCTTTTAACACTTTAAAAAGCAATTATCTCTATAATAACATACTCGTTATATTTCAGTCACCGCTGTCAAATGCAGAAAAAAAACTACAGTTTTAAAGATATAATCACACAGAAACACATTGGACTTGTCTGAATTCAGAGCATTGGCAGGCGACAAATTATATCAGGCTCAAACGGTGGAATCTGTCTTTGAAAGAATAGAAAACACTGTGGTAAAAAGGGAAAATGCTGGTCAATAGCATTTTCTCTTTTTTTCCTCAATGTTTTCAAAGCCTTTTTTTCAATCAGGGTCTTTAAAACTCTAAACTGTGTGGTAAAGTGTAAATTCTTTCGGCTTCAAGTGTATAAACTGAATCATTTTCGGCTGTTGAAAATACAATCCATCGATGCTCGTGAAGAACTTTTGCCTGATAGACTTGACTTAACAAGCGGACGGTACAGATCCATGTCACCTGCAGAAGCCCGTGTTTACGCTTATAGCGCTGTAAAGGTCTGATAAAAAAAACAAGCGTTCGTAATAAACATGATTGGTTTGGTAATGAAATCTTAAATGTTGTTAATCCGTTCATTTCCAGCGACGTCCATTTCTTGCCGTAACACTCGCCAAATATCTAGTGATATTTTATGTTTATTGTTGATTTATATATTTATAACATGATAGAAAATAAAATCCGTATCTACACAGTGTCAATTCGGTGCCAAATATGGTATGATGACGTTTCTCGCGCAAGGAATGCGTATGCATTGATTTGCGATTTGATTTGTCAAAATGTTACGCTATAATATTCATCCGCCATTCATAAAAACGAAGTTACTACCGACTATAACTCTAACTCGATAAACCTTTCGTTAACAGTCTATATCATTATTTTTTTTTTAATACATGTTTAAATCCACGAATCGTGACGAGATAATATAAACGTTATCGAGTTGGGTTTATAAATTATCTCGTCATGATACGTGATTTTAAACCCGTCATCCCAAACGTAATAATATAAACTGATAATGAAAGGTTTATCGAGTGAGAGCTATAATCCATTATTTGTTTTATTTTGTTTACCGTTTTCGAGTAAAATGTCAACGATTACAACAATATGTCCTTGAAAGTTGTAGGTATGTAATAAAAGGGATAAAATATTGCAGTAACTTTCCTAATGCTTACAAATATTTACTTCTCAATGAGTAAGAAAATTTTGACATCTCGTTTGACCTTCGGTCTCGCGCGATATCAAATTTTCTCGCGCTGCTCGAATCAAATACAAGGGCTGGGAAAGGTACTATAACATAATATTCCCTATATTATGTGAAAAGAGGGCTTAACGAATCTGCAAAAAGCATCGACCAAGGTCAGCCTGCGCAGTCCGCGCAGGCTGACCTCAGCAGAAGCTTTTTGTTTTTCGCCAATTTTCTGCATGTCAAAAGACCAGTCTACCTCATGACTCAGTCGGTCACTAGACAAAAAGCTTCGGCTCAGGTCAGCCTGCGCGGATTGCGCAGGCTGACCTGAGCCGAAGCTTTTTGTTTTTCGCCAATTTTCCGCATGTCAAAAGACCAGTCTACCTCATGTCAAAAGACCAGTCTACCTCATGTCAAAAGACCAGTCTACCTCATGACTCAGTCGGTCACTAGACAAAATGGATTTTATGGATCCACAACCGTAGGATGAATTGCTTGGTATCATGGACTACGGAGATGCATTAAGCCTCCTTTTGCCAGAGCATGGCCCGTACATCTTTTGACTGTGTACAAATGTGTACTTGTACCTGTATAAAATGTTCTGTACTGCCCTGTTCTGACAATTTCATTTACCTTTGCGGACAATGTCTATAAAGATCGGGCTGTACAGAAGGTGCACTCCGATTGTAAGGTCCATATCATATGATCTTTTGTTTGGTATCTAGATTAACCAAAAATATCCTTAAAAAAGATAGACGTGGGAAATTTGCTCGCAAATAGGCAGTTGCCCTTAAAATAAAAATGTCTACATTTTCTGCCAATTACAAATTTCTGTTCATTCATTTGTTATCAGGCCCAAAGAGTAGGTCAAAAGCCAGCAGATTCAGCTACGCTGAAAAAATAGACGACGTAAATTCTTCCAGCAGGTAGACAGGGGGCCCGTATCTAGACGAAAAAATGTCTCGAAAGTGGAATATATAATCATGGAGAGATTTTAATAACTTTTGGCAGACTTTTTGTAGCCGTTAAACTTTTTTCCGACAACAACATTTTCAAATAGTTCATATTGAAAGCATTTGCAGACGACAAGAAAAACATGGCTAAAACGGTGGTATTTGCCTTTGACAGGATTGAAAAAAAAAAACACTGTTGAAAAAGGAGAAAATGCTGGCATCAGCATTTTCTCATTTTTCCCACCATGCTTTTAAACTTTGTCTTCTTAGTATGTCCTTGAAACACAGGATTGTGTGGTAATGTTTTTTTTTTTTGCGCTCAAAGAATTTGATACGAGGTTGAAATAAAGAAAAAGCTAAAACTAATTATATAACCCCGCCCACCGGCATTTTTTTTTTTTATGTTTTTCCGGTTTTCTTCCTATTTTTTTCTTTATGTATTACCTTACCAATACGCCTTTTTATACCACTAAAATACATGTAGACAGATTTTAAAAACATTGTGGAAAAGTGAGCAGCTTTTGTACTTGTCACATGTTCTTTCTCGTTTTTTTTTTTGCCCGATATTATATGCACATCATGAAAAAGGACCTTTTGTCTTACAACGAACGCACGGACGAACGAACGAAATAAAGGAAGGACGAACGATCGAAAAATTAAATCAATTAATAAATCAATCAATCATTTAATCAATCAATCAATCAATCAATCAATTAATTATTCGATCTATCTATCAATCTATCTATCTATCAAATAATTAATTAATCAATTAAAATAACAGTTAACATCAATTGAAAACAAAAATATAGAAAAAATGTTAAATCTATCGAGATTTTTTGGCCTATGGTCATGTTGGGCGTAAATGCTTTCAATTTTAAACAAAATTTTGTCGTATGGTAAATAGTGAATTTTTTGTTCAATATTTTATCTAGTTAACAGAAATTTTACCTAATGCATAAGTTAAAGATTTCAGTCAGCATCTGCAACAGTGTAGAGAGGTGCTTATGCGGCAAGTTATGTCATGTCAGGATTTACATCAACGAAATAAGGGGGAAAAAACCAGGTTAGACTAAACAAAAACATTAGATAAAAGGCAGGGTACTTTCAGAACGAAACAACAAATCATAGGCTTCCTACTTGTGCCAGAACTACATATTCCTCTCTCTCTCTCTCTCTCTCTCTCTCGTGCTGTCTATCTCTGTCTGTCTCTCTCTCTCTCTAAAATGTCAATCTTTTCTACTTTTCAGCATGGCTCTCTGTGAGATGAAATGCCAAACTATAAGGTTAGAAAACACAGCACTTGTACCTTTAGATGCGTAACAGTATCAGTTAAATGTTATTTAAATGGTATTTTTTATTCACTAAAATTATAACAAATTATTCAAATACCGTTTCCGCCGAGCCCCCCGTAGCTCAGTCGGTAGCGTACAGGACTTGAGAACAGGAGGTCGCTGGTTCGATCCCGGCTTGGCCAATTTCTTTCCGAGGATTGATGATAGTCATTGCGACAGGATTCATTCCTCTCCCACCGCTGACCATTCTTTCGACAATGGCTAAGTGGGAAAGCAGCCAGTGGCTTGGAAAGAATATTGTGCGGAGTACTGGTAAAAGAAATTCCAGGAAAGCATGGATAGGTGCACTGGCCGCCGCGATATAACTGAAATAATGTTGAAAACGGCGTTAAACACCAATCAATCAATCAAATACCGTTTCTCCACTAAATATAGTTACATCAGTGTGAAGGAAAAAAGAACAATTACTTTTCAAAAGAAATTAAAACTTTGGTGTTTTAACGACCTTGATTTTTTTTTTTTCTTGAAAACATTTTGGGAATAGGAGAAAATGCTGGTTACCAGCATTTTCTCCTTTTCCCACAATGTTTTCTACTCTTGTTTGGAGGAGCCCCTTATTCAACTCTTTACCAAAGGACAAAATGTTAGACTCAACCAAGTTGAAAGCATTTGCAGATGACAAATTAAATATAGCTAAAAATTTGTTTTTGACAGAATGAAAACACTGTAGGAAAAAGGAGAAAATATTGTTAATCAGCATTTTATCATTTTCCAACAATGTTTTCAACAGGCGTTTCAGCTCGGAATTGTGTGGTAAAGGGTTAAAGTAGATTTCCACTGCTGTAGAAGACAACTTCCCTCATAGTCCAGGATCAGATTACACGTTCTGTGCAGTCTAATCTTGATCTATGCCATCCCCAAATGCTATCTAGGCCGTTATTGGCACTTATATAGTTAACAGATATCCTACAAACTACATTTAAATAGGCAATAATGAGTGTAGACCAAAGGTGAAACTGCAGGGACATGCAAGCTAATCTTGAACTTCACCTTCAGCAGGAAAAGTCCGGTAAGCAGTCGCAATGTTCTCTACCCATTCAAAGACAAATTCTGTCATTTGGACCACACTGTTTTATCTGTTATTTGCAAAATTCTTTTAAAAATGGACGGGAATGAAAAGTTTGTCATCTAAAACGGTGAATAATGCTATAAATTTGTATCACTGATTTCGCATCGGGGTCGTGAGCCTCCATATTAAGCCAGGGATTTTCTTTTTTTTTTTTATCAAAATCTTCCAAAAGATTTATTTCAAAACATCAGATCTTCCTCCTTTATTTTCATTCCCTTTTTTCAACGTTTACATGGAGATGATAAGATGATAAGATTCAATTGTCAAAAAACTACATGAAGAGATTAAAATTTTATTAACAAAAAACTATATGGTGATATTAAAATTCGATGGTCAAAATTCCAAATGGAGAGATTAAGATTTTTTTGTCAAAATACTACATACTAAGATATTAAGATATTAAGATTCTATTGCCAAAAAAATACATTGTGATAGTAAGATTCTATTGTCAAAATACTAAACGGAGATAAGAAGATTATACTGTCAAAAAAATACATGGAAATATTAAGTTCGATTGTCAAAATACTAGTACTACATGGCGATATTAAGATTCTGAAATCATGATACTAGATAGAAATATTCAGATTGTTTTGACAAAATGTTAGATGTTGATATTAAGATTATATTGACAAAGCCTACGTGGAGATATGAAAATTCCAAAATCCTAATTGGAGATATTAAGATTCTATTGTCAAAAAAAAAAAAAAAATAAATGGAGATACATGTATTAAGATTTTATTGTCAAAAATACATTGAGATATTAAGATTCTATTGTGAAAATACTACATTGAAGATAAAGATTCTATTATCAAAATACTACATGGAGATGTTAAGATTCTATTGTCTAAATACTAAACGGAGATATTATGATTCTACTGTCAAAAAAAATAGATGGAAATATCATGATTCTGTTGTCAAAAAACTACATGGAGATTTTAAGATTCTATAGTCAAAATCCTTGTACTACATGGAGATATTAAGATACTACAGTAATGATATTGGAGGGAAATATTCAGATTCCTTTGCCAAAATATTACATGTTGATAGATTCTATTGTCAAAAAACTACATGGAGATATTTTAGATTCTATCATCAAAATAGTACATTGTGATATTAAGATTCTATTGTCAAAATACTAAATTGAGATATTAAGATCCTATTGTCAAAAAACTACATGGAGATATTCCGATTCTATTGTCAAAATACTACATTGTGATACTAAGATTCTATTGTCAAAAAAAAATAAAAAAATAAAAAAACGGAGATATTAAGATTCTATTGTCAAAATACTACATTGAGATATTTAGATTCTAATGTCAAAATACTACATTGTGATATTAATATTCTATTGGCAAAACACTAAACGGAGATATTAAGATTCTATTGTCAAAAATACATTGAGATATTAAGATTCTTTTATCAAAATACCACCTAGAGATATTAAGATTCTATAGTTAAAATACGAGTACTACATGGAGATATTAAGATTCTATTGTCATAATACTAGATGGAGGTATTCAGATTCTTTTTACAAAATACAACATGTTGATATTAAAATAGTATTGTCAAAAAAAAAAAAAAAAAAAACTACGTGAAGATATCAAGATTCTATTTTCAAAAAACTGCAGTGAGATATCAAGATTCTATTGTCAAAATACTACAATGTGATATGAAGGTTCTATTGTCAAAATACTAAACGGAGATATTAAGATTCTATTGTCCAAATACTACATGGAGATATCAAGATTCTACTGTCGAAATACCTATATGGAGATATTTAGATTGTATTGTCAAAATACTACACGGAGATATTCAGATTCAGTTGTCAAAACAAAGTTACTTTTTTTTCTTCGTGCTTTAGTCCTTTCTTGGCCTTTATTTACCAATGATTCTTTATTGCATTATTAGGCCAATCAAAAGTTTACAAAGGAAAGAAATTGCTGATTTATTAAATCACTCGATTTAGCCATTCAGAAATTGCGTTACTTTTAAATGTAGAAAGTTTTTGATACATGTAATTAATGTACAATTTCAAGTTGTTGGTAAATATGGCACCAGATTTACTTAAACCTTTACCATAAAAAGTCTCAGGAAAGAGAAGAGTTTTAAAAAAAAATGTGTTGAAAAGGAGAAAATGCTTGTAACTAGCTTTTTTATCCTTTATCCATGATATTTTCCACCCTACCAAATACAGAAATCACCATTTAATCACCTTTTTATCTTTCGTCTGCTTTTTATTTTGGTCTAGTCCAAAATTGTGTCGTTTGGTAAAGATTTCAAGCACAGTAGAATTGTAAAATAGTATTAAATGTCAGTATGTGCGGGTATTTACTGTCGAAGAAAAGAAAGAAAAAAAATATACATTAGAAAGAGTATAAACAAATAGGTAAATTTTATTTTAAAGTGTTTTCAAAAAAATTTAAGAAATTGTACTTCCATTTAACCCGTGATAACATGAAATGAATTTTCAAGGCCCGATAGCGGCTAGAAAAAAAACACCGAGGTCCAAATGCTGGTAAATTTAATTTTATTTTGAGTATGACATCGCACTACAGTAAGGTCTGTCAAATCGCTAGCAGAAAAATTAATCTTAAAACCAGAACAGAAGTTGCCACCTTTAAAGCTAGTTTTATGGTTCATTAGATTATCGACCCTAAAATCGCTGGTCCATTGACATCGAGAGTGACCCAGATTCAAATGTAAACAAAAAAAGCCCACAGTCGCCAAATACAGCCCCACAGAAAGCAACTGTTTCTAGCAGAAAATGATAATGGTCAGCTGATCTACAAAATCTCTACCACTCCAATTTGAACGTTGTCTACTTAAAAAAGTCAAGACTGAATAAGATCTCATTGATAAGGTACAGGATGTTTTTCATGTAAATTAAGTCAATAACATATGCAAACCGGGCTCATCTTTACTTATCCCAAAGCAACCTTTTTATCCCTGTGTTTTTCGCGGGTGTTGTAGGTCTTGTCTAACTACGATTCACTCAACCGATAAGAAAGTGAAAAAGCATGTAAAGTGCATCTAAACGTGAACTCTAGAAAGTGTTCAAACGCCAAATCATCAAGCTGACATGTTTTTTACTTGCTCTTTTCAAATAAAGATTAACAAATGGAATTTTTTCGTGGCATTTCCTATTGTGACCAGTAAATGCCTATGAGCCGTGGGTAGAGTCAACAGATTGGACCATTTTTCTTCAATTCTATATGGACCAACCAAGTTTTATTTTCAGCATTGCCGTTTAGTTCAGTTAGTACTTTCAGTACTTTGATTTTTTCCGTAAGCGACTGCAACTACGACCGGCCACTGGCTGCCTTCCCACATAACCATCGTCGAAAATCAGCGGTGAGAGAGGAATGAATCCTGTCGCAATGACTACCATCAGTCCTCGAAAAGAAATTGGCCTAACTGGGGGATTCGAACCAGCGACTCCCTGTTCTCAAGTCCTGCACGCTACCGACTGCCATACCAAGGCTCGGTATTATTCGTCTAAGAAATTGTAGAAAACGTTGTTGGAAAAGGAGAAAATGCTGGTTACCAGCATTTTCTCCTTTTCCAATAACGTTTTCAAAGGCCCTTTACACGTTTCAACACAATATCGTTTGGTAAAGTGTAACGCCCGTACTGGTGAAGATAAACAGAAGATGCTGATGTGCAAGATGCTTTCAGAATGTTTGAGAAACGCTATCCAATTTTCTGACAGACATAATAAAAACAAACCGATAAGTGAATGAGAGGGTTTTTTTTTTTTTCGATCTGTAAAAGATATCTCTCGTGGAATTTATATACTTGAAAATTCCTTGGATTTGTTTTTCATTTTCAAAAGTGCCTGTCGATCGTCAAGACTAGGCTGGTTAAAGTTAGAAAGAAAAAAAAAACTTTTCTAGAAAACAAAATCTATTGAACAATTCGCCTTTTCGCCTTTAACATCTCCCCCCCCCCCCCCTCCCGCTTTTCTCCCTGTCCCTGTCCCTCTCTTTCTGCCCCCACTCTCTCTCCCTCTTCCGCCCTTTCTGTCCGTCCGCCCGCCCGCCCGTCCGTGTCCATCTCTTTCCCCCTTCCCTCTCTCTCTCTCTCATATATACCAATGTGCTGGAACATAGCAACTCTCCGTGCTTGATTCTTTCACAACCCAAGGTACACTGATTCAACGCTTTCTTGCTTGTTGCGCGGGTTTTGGACACGTCACAGTGCAGCCATTGCCCCCTTTTTTTAATCGAATAAAGAAATTCAGAGCCAACCACGGTGTAAGTTTAATATTTTCTTGGTTTAGATGTAACTTTTTCTTAGGTCATATCACGGCAGTCAGTGCACGTGCGCATGTGTTTCCTGGCTTTCTCACACCAGTACTGACACAACTTTTTTTTCCAAGCCACCGACTACTTTTCCCACATGCATCAGAAGTGAGAGGCAAAAAATTGCTGAAAAGAGAGTTTGCTTCAACCGAGTATCAAACTCACAACCACCAGGTCACGAGTCAAATACGCTAACCACTGCGCACCCGGGCGGGCTTAAAAAGGGGCAGATATTGTGCAGAAATGTTTTCGCACCCAAGTTATTTTCGTACTCTAACATTTTTACTGCAGACAATGTCATCGCATACGTGAGTTGCAAACTTATTTTGTCATTTATTGTTGAACTAAGAAGAATAAAGTCCATTTGTTCGATAGTTTTAAAGCCAGCTTTGCTCATAAAGTTCTCCTATGGTATTCTTGGAAATGGACCGTGTTCTGTGAAAAGGTGGCATAATGCATCTGCGAAAAGTATCGACCCAGGTCAGCCTGCGCAGTCCGCGCAGGCTGACCTGGGCCGAAACTTTTCGCTGTTTGTCAATTTTCTGTATGTCTAAGGACCAGTCTATTTCATGATAAAGTTGGCTGTTTAAAAAAAATAGCTTTTTTGCATCCATAACGTGATGGCTTGATTGGTATCATGCATCACGGGGATCCTGAGTGGCACAGTGGTACAGTGTGGGATTCGTAAACTGGAGGCCCCGGATTCGAGCCCTACCTGATCCGCTTGGCTTTTCGTGGGTGTGTCCTTGGGCAAGACACTTCACAGCCCTAGCCTAGTACTGGTAAAACCCAGGAAATACATGAATATGTGAGCTGTCGCCGTGATATGACTGAAACAATGTTGAAAGCGGTCTAAAACACTCAATCAATCAATCATGCATCACGGAGATGCATTAAGCGCCCTTTTGCCAATGCATGACTCAAATATTTCCAAACATTTTAGACAGGATAAGCTACAAGAGTAAGGTAAACTGCAAAGATTTTATTCACTTATTTTGGCATTATGCAGAATTTAGTCTTTGTATTTGACAGTATTAAAAAAAACCTTTGCTCATAAAGTTCTTTTTTAGTATTCTTGGGGTTTTTTGGGGGCATTTAAGTAAGGACGAGCTATAACTTACAATTTCATTGCACATAAAAGCGGTCAACTTCTTTTTTCACTTATTCTTGCTTTTGTTTTATATTAAAGTTTAACGCCGTCTTAACAGCTTAGGTCATATCACGGCGGTCAGTGCACCTACGCATGTGTTTCCTGGCTTTCTCACACCAGTACTGAAATAACTTTCTTTCCAAGCCACCGACTACTTTTCCCATATGAATCAGGCGTGAGAGGTGAAAAATAGCCGGAAAGAAAGTTTGCCTCAACCGAGTATCGAACTCACAACCACCAGATCACGAGTCAAATACGCTTACCACTGTATGGTGGCATATTTCTGCCGCGAGATACGAGGTAGCTGTCGTGATAATTTTACAGAACTTTCACGATAATTCGAAATTTCCTGGAAATTTTATCTAGGTAGTGAAAAGTTTTCTGAAAAAAAATATCACGATAAACTTTGTTATCTAGAAAATTTTATGTTGATTATTTCTCATTCGTGCACGAAGCTGACATCGAGGTAAAATTATCACGTTAGTTCTACCCGTTTCTCGACATCTATATATAGAAAAATCACTATTTGGATGAACTCGGAAGTTTTTGACTGTACAGGAGACAAAGATGATCCGAAACCGTATCTAATTATAGATACCGTGAATGTCAGTTGTGGGCACGAGCGTAAGAAAAATTGTGATAACAGTTAGAAATATCGCGATAATTTTATCGTGAAACTTTTTGTTATTCAGATAATATTTCCAGAAAAGTTTGTTTTATCGCGATAGTTCTCTAAAATTATCATGATGGCTATCTCGTATCTCGTGGCAGAAATATGCCACCATACCACTGTGCTACCTGGGCGGGCTTAAAAAGAAGTACATGTAGATACGGTGCAGAAAGGTTTTCGCACCAGGTTTTTTCGTACTCTAACATTTTTACTGTAGACAGTTTCATCGCCTACGTGAGTTAGAAAGTTATTCTGTCATTTATTCTTGAGCTTAGAAGAAAAAAAGTCTATTTGTTTGACAGTTTTAAAGTCAGCTTTGCTCATTAAGTTCTCTTATGGTATTCTTGGAGATATGTCTAAATATTTTAGGCAGAATAAGCCTCGTGTATAACTGACAATTTCATCCCACTTGGAAACTGTAACCTTCTTCTGTCTCTTATTTTTGCATTTATCAGAACTTACTCTTTATCTAAATGAGCCACGCCCTGTCAAAAGGGGGTTTACTGCATCTCCGTGATGCATCACACTAAGCAAGTCATCACAATAATAACTGACCCATAAAATCAATCCAGTCTAACAGTCGAGTGGGTCTGGAGATATTGATTGATTGATTGTATAGTCTTAAACGCCGTTTTCAACATTGTTTCAGTTATATCGCGGCGGCCAGTGCAACTATCCATGCTTTCCCGGAGTTTCGTAAACCAGTACTACGCATAATATTCTTTCCAAGCCACTGGCTGCTTTCCCACATAACCATCGTCGAAAGAATGGTCAGTGGTGAGAGAGGATGAATCCTGTCGCAATGACTATCATCAATCCTCGGAAAGAAATTGGCCGAGCCGGGAATCGAACCGGCGACCCCTTGTTCTCAAGTCCTGTACGCTACCGACTGAGCTACAGAGGGGCTTGGCGATCTGGAGATAAAATGTTCCTTTGACCAGTAGAAAATTTACAAATCGCAAAAAGTTTCGACCCATGTCAGCCTGCGCGGACTGCGCAGGCTGACATGGATCGATACTTTTTGCAGATGTATTAAGCCCCCATTTCACATAGCATGCCCCAAATATTTGACAGTAACTTTTTTCACATTATTTTTCTTTTATCACATAGATCTATAGCTTTTGTTTTCAGAGAAATACAGCCATTACGAATTTTCTTATCTTAGACACACTTGAGACAAAGAAATAGTGCTATACTTGGTCAACACTCTGTAATCATACGCCTCATTTTTAAGACATTGCTGACCCAAGTTTTGTGTAGGTGTGTATGTGTGTGTAAAATTAACTTTCAAAATTGGTGGTCGAGACAAAGATGCGAATTTTATCGCGTTTAGATTCAAAACAAAATAATTATAGGCAAGTCTGTTTGGAACTACTTTTCGTGGGTAATGTACCTGTCAGAGAGGCGAATAGACTTCCTGTAAATTTCAAAATACATGTACATGTAGGCCTATGCATTGACGCATCATGGCCTATAAATCTTCAGACACAGCTATGTGATAAAAAAAAGAAAAAACCTGATATTCGTTGAATTTTTAATTTTAATTTGATCCAAAAAAAGCTGTGCTCTGGCAATTGGGGGCTTAATGCTTCTCCGTGATCCATGATACCAAGCAAGTCATTGCATAATTGTCGATCCATAAAATCCGTTTTGTATAACAACCGACTGATTCATGAAGTACAACGGTCCTTGGGCATGCAGAAATTTGACCAATAGCGAAAAGTTTCGGCCCTGGTCAGCCTGCGCGGACTGCGCTGCCTGACATGAATCGATACTTTTCGCAGATGCATTAAGCCCCCTTTTCACAGAGCGCGGCTAAAATGTTATTAACCCTTTCCCAAACGACAAATTTTGGAACTGGTCCAAATTGAAAGAGTTTGCAGACGACAATTTTAAATTTGATGAAAATGACAGAAAGGTCTCAAAAAGGGTTGAAAACACTGTGGGAAAAGGAGAAATTACTCGTTACGAGCAATTTCTCCTTTTCCCACAGTGTTTTCAAAAGACTTGTACTGCAGACACGTGAAAACCAGGGCTTGTTTGGGAAAGGGTTAAGCTCGTCAAAAGCTCACTTAATAACGTTTCTTCTAGACTCGTATAATGAAAAAAAAAAATATTTCCAACACCCACTCATGCCAGATCTTATATAATATCCTAGTATTCTTGGAAATATTTCTAGGCATTGTGGGGCATTATAAAGTATAACTACTTAGAGGTATTACTAGACGCCATCCTAAAAAAAAAAGGAAAGCCAATATCACTAAGTCGCTTATCTTGTGCCGGCAGACATCGCGGAAATTGAAAACTGCACGATATTTGATTGATCTCGTTGCCTCCATTGTCCAGATATTACTTACCATAGAGTGAGGCAAGTTGTCACACTGATTATACTCCATAGGATATACATCAATCCTTGACCCACATTTTGTCGAGACATTGGTCTTCAACCATACCTCTCTTAAATAGCAATTTTCCTCAGAGTTTTGGTAAAGGGTTTAATAAGAGCAGTAGATGATTGCATGTATGCTTGTTAGCGTTTAGCAAAACGCAATTTCAAAAAAAATCAAGTTATATGTTGACGACCAGGGGTACCTTTAACTAATCTGTGTAGATTTACGCAATTTGAAAGGGGGGGGGGGGTCGAATATACACGATCCCTGCTTTACCCAAAGGTATGAGCCGGTGTAATGCAGAGAAATGACCCTCCCCTACAAAATGACCCATGGGTCATTTCACTACGTAGAGGAATGACCCGGGTCATTATTCTACGTAGAGAAATGAACCCAGACGGTTATTTCACTACGTAGAGGAATGACCCGGGTCATTAGTCTACGTAGAGAAATGACCATAGACCGCCGTCTGGGGTCATTTCTCTACGTAGAATAATGACCCGGGTCATTCCTCTACGTAGTGAAATGACCCATGGGTCATTTTGTAGGGGAGGGTCATTTCTCTGCATTACACCGGCGTAAAGTTATGCAAATATTTACTAAAATTGTAAAGTTATGCAAATATTTACTAAAATTGTAAAGTTATGCAAATATTTACTAAAATTGTAAAGTTATGCAGCTCAGTGAAACTTGTTTTCAGACTTGATGCGTACTTTAGTAAACCGCGTACGCAAATTTCGTGCGTACGCAGTTTGAAGAAAGGTACCCTTCCCTTGTTCACTTATCGACACAAATAGGATGACACTATACCACTAAGATGCACAATTATCTTTCCATGCTGCTGGCTATTTTGATTTTCCCACATAAACAAAGTTTAAAAGAAGACTAGAGATATGAAAATGAATCCTGGGCCCGTGTTCACCAACCATTCTTAAGAACGTTCTTAGTCCTGTTCTCCAGGATTTTCTATATTAGAAAGTGACACAACTTCTGATTGGCTAAACCGTTCGGTTTAGCCAATCAGAAGTTGTGTTACTTTCAAACATAGAAAATTTGGGAGAATAAGACTAAGAATATTCTCAAGAATGGTTGGTGGATACGGGCCCTGATGCAGTAACTTCCATCAATTCTGGTTAACAATCTCGGTTGATCCGGAATTCAGACTTAGAACCCCCTGATAACTAGCGCCTTGTAGTTATGATTGGCTGATTGTATGGTATTTTACGCCGTTTTCAACATCATTTCAATTATATCGCGGCGGCCAGTGCACCTATCCATGTTTTACTGCAGTTTCTTGGACCAGTACTACGCACAATATTCTTTCCGAGCCACTGGCTGCTTTCCCACCCGACCATCGTCGTGACAATGGTCAGCGGTGACAGAGGAATGAATCCTGTCGCAATCATCAATCCGCAGAAAGATACTGGCCCAGCCGGAGATCAAATAAGCGACCCACTGTTCTGAAATCCTATACGCTTTCTTCTGAAATACTGGGACTCGGCTCGTTACCAGTGAACCAGCAGGTCTTTGCTAAGCAGCCATGATATATGAGGGGTTTTTGGTTTTGTTAATCGTTCCAATACTTTACGAAAGTAAATGATACAATACAATGGAAATGGTATCATTTTCAGTTCCGCAATAAAGCCGATATTGGTAGTACCCATTTGAACGGTCTGATGTCGAAACGCATAAGCTTTATAAAAGCAACAGGAAATCTGCAATTTCAAAAAAGTACAGTTGTAAAATGCAACTTCTTTACAAACCAAGGGTCCGTATTTACCAGCCATTCTTAAGAACATTCTCTGTGTTAGCCTCCAAGATTTTCTAAATTTGAACGTAACCCAACTTTTGACTGGCTAAACCAAATGGATTAGCCAATCAATTTGGTTTAGCCAATCAGATTTGCCTTAGCCAATAAAAATTCCGTTACTTTCAAATTTAGAAAATTCCGGAGCATAAGAATGAGAACGTTCCTAAGAAAAAGGTGAAATTCAAATTATCTCCCTTGTTAGATAAAAAAAAAAAAAACAAGGTTAACAAATTGCAGCTTGATCCTTTTATTCGATTTCCTTTGTTTTTATCCTTGCTTTGCTAAGAGATGTTGCGATTATTATAATCTAACATATGACGTATATGTAAGGTCTTCATAATATTTGCAAATCAAATTTCACACACTATTACAATTGAAATGCATCAAAAAGATCAAATCTGTGGTTTGTTAAGGCTGAAGCAGATATTTAAATCTGAACATTCCTAAAGAGTGCAAAGAATGTCAAGGATAAAAACCAAGTAATACCTTATTAGGACCTAGTAAGTAGTGGAGAGGTATCAAGGGAAGTAACTGACTGTTTCATTGTTGGTGAATACAGGTCATCTTGGACGCGACTTCTCTTTGAAACGAAAGAAAAAAAGATGCGTTTGCGATTATGCCGTGATAGCACACCGAGAGCCTCCCCCTTTGCCATTAATCCTTTAATTGTTGAAGGTAACGAAAGACTTTTTGTTGCGAAAAAATTATCTCTATTCAAAACGATCCAAAGATTTAACGACCCTGATGAAATTGACTTTTTCGAAAAGGAGGAAATGCTGTTAACCAGCATTTTCTCCTTTTCCCACAATGTTTTCAAAAGGCTTTTTCCTCAGAGTCGTTAAAACTCGGGATTGTGTGGTAAAGGGTGAAATCATTCTCTTGTCACTTTCTACTATTCCGACCAATTACTGAATTCCTCGCACGGCAGATTATATATTGTTGACGGAGATGCACCATGAAAAAACTTCCGGTTGAACAATATTGGACTAAAGCCTGGGGGAAAAAAAACATTTGCCTGTGTCCGTATTCACCAACCGTTCTTGAGAACATTCTTTGTCTTGTTCTCCAGAATTTTCTACATGTGAAAGTAATACAACTCCTGATTGGCTAAACCATTTGGTTTAGCCAATCAGGAGTTGTGTTACTTTCAAATGTAGAAAATCTTGGAGAATAAGACAAAGAATATTTTTAAGAATGGTTGATGAATACGGACCCTGAAATGCATGTCCCAAAGCCAAACGACTTACTGTGGCACAAAACGGAAATGCACTGGTGCATAAAATAGGCCTACACACACCAAAACTAAATGACCGGATGTAGCACAAAACGGAAATGCAATGGGGTGTGAAATAGGCCTACACACACCAAAATCAAATGACTAGATGTAGCACAAAACGGAAATGCGATGGGCTGTGAAATAGGTCTACATGTACCGAACCAAACGACTAAATGTAGCGGAAATCCCGAGGCGTGCAGAGGGCCTACACATACCAAGGCCAAACGAATGAATAAAGCACGAAACGGAAATGCAGAGACGTGAAATACATTAACCCATGACTTGCTAAATAAATCAAATGAAACTTTCAAGCCGATAGTAAAAACCCAAATGATGACTATTTCAATTTTTTTTTTTCCTACGGGAAGATATCTCTTTATTGGACAGTGTAGATTTAAGATCAGACTGCACGTTCTGTGCAGTCTGATCTTAATCTACTCTGTCCACAAAAGGTTCGCCGAGTCGCGCTAGGTTTAACCTAGTCCAAAAAAGCTTTACATAGTACAAATAGTGTTGCACCCCCCTGTGTTTTTAACCGGGTTTGATTTTCTGGCATAAATGATATGAAATGGGTTGGAAATTAGAATCTGGCTGCTGCATATACCAACAAACCAGTCTGCTGCCTCTGAAATGAACCGAACTGAGGCTGCGGATCGAGCTGTTTCACCCTCTTGTGAGCGGTATGAGACAAAGACTGCAAGGGGTTCTCCAAGCCCCGAGCGGAAGTACGCAATATTGATTGATTGTGTGTGTCCATTCTCTGCAGGTCAGTTTCAACCTGTCGCAAGTTTTATTTCGACATTAAATTCCCAGTTTTAACCAAACTTAAAAGCTTCTCTAAGAAAAAAAAAATCCTACTCACCATGAGGTCAAGGGATACCTCAGTTTAGTTCATTTCATAGGCAATAGACTGGTCTATTGGTGTATGCAGCAGCCGGATTCTAATTTCTACACCATTTTATATTATTCACGTTAGAAAATCAAAGCCGGTAAAAAACACGGGGGGTGCAGGACCTTTTTTTTACTGTGTATATATAGCTCAAAACGGAACAATGAAAACTGCTGGTTCCGACATCTAATATTGATTTATAGCGTTGTTTTTGAACTGAATTTTCTCTGTAATACACGTAAAGTACGTTGATGTTTTGTAGTGCATGTACACCACGGTTACAACAGTCACCTTAACTTTTTTCGAAACGGAAAAATTCAAGACTGCTCCTAGACTGCGCAGTCCGCGCAGGCTGACCTAAATCGAAACTCTTTGCTATTGGTCAATCTTTCAACATGCCAAGGAACCCAGTCTATCTCATGTTTCAATCTGTTGTCAGACTGAATGGCTTACAAGGACCCAGTCTACCTTACCTCGTGTTTCAATCTGTTGTCAGACTGAATGGCTTATAGGGACCCAGTCTACCTCATGTTTCAATCTGTTGTCAGACTGAATGGCTTATAAGGACCCAGTCTACCCCATGTTTCAATCTGTTGTCAGACTGAATGGCTTATAGGGACCCATAATTGCTTGGTATGATGCATCAAAGAGATGCGTTCAGCCCCCTTTTACCAGAAAATGGATCAACTGTTTGTTTAACCCTTTCCCAAACAACAAATTTTGGACTGGTCCAAATTGAAAGAGTTCCAGACGACAATTTTAAATTTGATGAAAATGGCAGAAAGGTCTCAAAAAGGGTTGAAAACACTGTGGGAAAAGGAGAAATTGCTCGTTACGAGCAATTTCTCCTTTTCCCACAGTGTTTTCAAAAGACTTGTACTACAGACACGTGAAAACCAGGGCTTGTTTGGGAAAGGGTTAATGGAGATATACGTCGATTTAATAATCTAAAATGGGATATGTGATTTCAAGACCAAACAACTTACTAAATCATCTTTCAAACCGACTTAGCCATAACATCTAACAACAACTCGGTGTAGATTGGAGATCAGAGTTCACGTTCTAAGAAGTCCGATCTTTATCACACTGTTCACATAAGTTCATCAATTTGTCAGTACCGTTTGAGACATACCCGTTTATCAACTGACAAAATTTTAGACTGTGCTTTATTGAAAACATTTTCATACGGCCAGCTAGATGTGTCTAAAATGACCAACTTTGCCTTTGGAAAGGTAGAAAACATTGTGGGATAAAGGAGAAAATGCTGGTCACCAGCATTTTGTCCTTTTCCCACAATGTTTTCTTAAGCTTTTTTATTTCTCGCGTAAGGTCGTTAAAACTCGAGATTGCTATTCAAAGCGCAATATTCCAGTGTCTTCATAGTATACCTAAAAAAGACTCTGAAAATGCCTTCAAAGATTGGATCCGGAGACTGAAACTTTGTATATCTGTTGGAGGTGAATACTTTGAAGGAACAAAATCAAAATTTCAGTGAAACCTATGAAGAATCAAATTTTATGCGCTTAGATGCATTCATATTTAAACCCCCCTCGTAGCAGGTTAAGGGTTAAACCCGGATAACCCACGGAGACAGACAAAACCCGTCCATTACCGGATGTCATTATGTGTGAATAATTAATGAAAACGGCCATCATAGATCAAACGGTTATGTCAGATTTTCGACAGATATATTTGAGCCATGCTCTGTGAAAAGGGGGCTAAGTGAATCTGCGAAAAGTATCGACCCATGTCAGCCTTCGCAGTCTGTGCAGGCTGACCTGGGCCGAAACTTTTCGCTGTTGATCAATTTTCAGTATGTCCCAGGACCAGTCTATACCTCATGATTAAGTTGTTGTTGTTAAAAAAAATAGTGGCCATGTTTATGTGATGACTTAATTGGTTGCCAAAGCATGGCTCATATTTACTACAACGCTGATAATTTGCGACTCAAAAAAAAAAGGAAGTAAATACGCGTCCAAGATTTGAAAGGAACAGCCGAGCCCCGCTAGCTCAGTCGGTAGCGTACAGTACATGAGACCATGGGGTCGCTGGTTCGAATCTCCGGCTCGGCCAATTTTTTTTTTTTTTTCTAGAATTGAAGATAGTAATTGGGATAGGATTCATTCCTCTCTCAACACTGATCATCGTTTCGACGATGGTAATGTGGAAAAGCAGCCAGTGGCTTGGGACGAATGTTGTGCAAAGTACTGGTAAAAGAAACTCCACGAAAGTACGAATAAGTGAACTGCGCGCCGCGATAAAACTGAATTTTGAAAACGGTTGAACTGGAGTTTTAAATCTTTACAGCACAATCCCTTGTTTAAACAACCTCCTAGGAAAAAAAAACTTTTGAGAACATTGTGGGGAAAGGAGAAAATGCTGGTAACCAGCATTTTCTCCTTTTCCCACAATGTTTTCCATCCTGTCCATCGTTTAAGCCATTATCTTATGTGTCGTTTGCAAATGCTTTCAATATGGACATGTGTTAAACGTTGTCGTCTGGTAAAGCGTTAAAGGCCCAATAGCGGCAAAAATGCAGATGCTAAAATGCATTTGAATTTAGATCATCCTATCGAAAAGTATGGAAAATATTGTGAAAATGACAATCTGTTATTTTGTTATCATTCCAAGTGTTAGTTGCTGGCAGAAAAATTCATTTTAAAATCAGGCAAAAAAGTAAACAAAAGATAGAGTGACCTAGCAATTTTTAACGTAATTTTGAAATGAATTTCTCTGTCAGCGACTGTTTGACCGACTGTACAATAACAGATTGTCATCTTCACAATAACTTCCGTACTTTTAAATGGTATGATTTCAACTTAAATGCATTTTAACACATGATTTGTTTACTTTGGGCAGGTATTGTTTATTTAACTATTTTCAGAAAGTGGGGGAAAAGAAAAAAGAAAAACCTGATATGGAGATTCACATTTATGTACCTACAGCATAAATCCGGTTGTAAATGAACTGGCTTTACAAGCCTTATACAGGGTTTAAAACAAGCCATGATCAAAGATGGCACGAAATATGTCGTGCAACTTTCGATGTTATCTTACCAATAAATGCACGCAGTCTGTTTCAATTTGCTATTGTTGTGACTGTCTTTATTAACTCTTTACTGCACAATGCCGCCTTTTAACGCCCCTGAAGAAGAAGCCTTTTGAAAACATCATGGGAAAAGAAGAAAATGCTGGTAACCAGCATTTTCTCCTTTTCCCACAATGTTTTCTGCCCTATCAAAGAAAAATTGCACCATTTTAGCCACATTGAAATTGCCGTCAGCAGATGCTTTCAATTTGGACAAGGATAGAATTTTGTCGTCTGGTAAAGGGTTAAGGCCCCAAGTCACACTCTAACAAAGTTCAAAAACACCTTAATGCGATTTGAAACTTGACAATTTCAGGAAACACGGGAGGAAATGCAGGAAATACACAGTGTTCAAGTTAGTTCTACGTTTTTACTACGCCTCTCCCAGGATGTCATTGCGTCTTGCTTGTCAAAGCTAAGTTTCGTCGTACTCTTGATCAAGCACGCGCCACGTCATTTCCGGTTTACTACGTTCTGTCTAAGACCTCTTAGATTACACTACCCACTAGCTGCGTTTTCCAAGTTCAATGTATTTTATGGTGTTTAACGCCGTTTTCAACATTATTTCAGTTATATCGCGGCGGCCAGTGCACCCATGCATGCTTTCCTGGAGTTATTCATTTACCAGTACTCTAATAGTAATATTTTTTCCAAGCCACTGGCTGCTTTCTCACATAACCATCGTCAAA
This sequence comes from Tridacna gigas, assembly GCA_945859785.2. Lineage (NCBI taxonomy): Eukaryota > Metazoa > Mollusca > Bivalvia > Cardiida > Cardiidae > Tridacna > Tridacna gigas. The sequence continues at coordinate 5,213,231 of OX244042.2, forward strand.
GCAATGGTCAGCGGTGAGAGAGAAATGAATCCTGTCGCAATAACCTATCATGAAACCTCAGAAAGAAATTGGCCGAGCGGGGATCGAACCAGCGACTTCTTGTTCTCAAGTCCAGTACGCTACCGACTGAGCTCGGCGTTTCCAAATTCTCATTACGCATTTCGTGATCTTATAAATTTGATCCTTAGGCTCTAGGCACGACTCAAGGACCTTTTGCGGGCAGAGTAGATCAATATCAGACTGCACAGAAGGTACAGTCTAATCTTCGATCTACACTGTCCGATAAGGATATATTTTTCCGCCAAAACAATACCTTACAAATAGTAAAATTTGAGTTTTTACTATCGACTTGAAAGTTTCATTTCACTGTCTTTTTTGGCAGGTCAGGGGTTAAGTCCATGCATACTTCATTCTTATTCGTTCTGCAAGTTTTCTTGAAAGAAGAGTGCAGTCTATCTCTTCCACATCAGGGTTGTATCATACCTGGGAAGACTATATTAGGTTCATGCCCTGTTGGCACTACTTCAATGCCGTTGTTCCCACCACAAGCGTTTGGTTTTTGCCACCCTCCATCCTAGCGGTGTTCAGCGGGTAAAATTAGTTTGACAACTTATCTTATGTATTAGGTTATAGATGGTGAAACTTGTAGAAGCTAAAAACGCCTGTGGTAGGAACAGCGGCATTGACGTAGTACCAACGGGGAAGACTATATTAGGTTAGAAAAATTAAGACCATAGCATTGCAACTTCAAGGGCGTTTTGCCGGAATACTGAACATGATTGATTGATTGTATGGTGTTTAACGCCGTTTTCAACATTATTTCAGTTATATCGCGGCGGCCAGTGCACCTATCAATGCTTTCCTGGAATTTCTTTTACCAGTACTCCGCACAATATTCTTTCCAAGCCACTGGCTGCTTTCCCACATAGCCATTGTCGAAACAATGGTCAGCGGTGAGAGAGGAATGAATCCTGTCGCTATGACTATCATCAGTCCTCGGAAAGAAATTGGCCGAGCCGGGGATCGAACCAATGACCTCCTGTTCTCAAGTCCTGTACGCTACCGACTGAGCTACGGGGCTTGGCAGAATACTGGACATGATAGTAAGCTAGACAATGCAGGTCGGACGGACGGACGGACGGACAGACAACCAAACAGACATGGTGAAACAAGTATACCTCCCCCCTCTGCTACGTAGGTGTGGGTATAATAAAGTAGGCAATATCTACACTTCGTACGCAAATTTCGTGCGTACGCAATTTAGAGAAAGATACCCAAGTTCACTTAACTCTTTACCAAACGACAAAATTTAGACTCGTCCAAATTGAAAGCATTTGCAGACGACAAAATAAATGTGACTAAAAAATTGAAATTTGTTTTGGGAGGAGTAGAAAACATTGTGGGAAAAGGAGAAAATGCTGGTTACCAGCATTTTCTCCTTTTCCCACAATGTTTTCAAAAGGCTTCTTCCCCAGGGTCGTTAAAAGTCGGGATTGTGTGGTAAAGGGTTAACGACACAATAGGATGGCACCCTACCACCAGGCATCATATGAGCAGTCTGGTCTTAACCTACGCTGTCCATTAAAAACAAGCCTGGTCTTGATCTAAAATTTCTACAACAAATTCTACAGTTCGAGGGGTAAATACGAAACTATTCCATCTGCGTTTCGAAAAACTTTACAGGAGAGGGAAAAACACTTCTCGTTTTTGTGAAAAGATTATCTTGTTTACATATGTTGTGTAGAGCTGAGAGCATGAATTCAGCACAACATAATTAAACAAGACGATCTAACAACGCTTTTCACGGAATTGAGTTTTTTTCCCCTCTCCTGTAATATTTTCCAAAAATGCAGATCGAATAGTTTCGCATTCACCCGTCGAGTTGTGCTTTAATGGCTCTCTAATGATTAAATTTCATTTGATGACGTCAAATATATTATACAACTGAGCCCCGCTCTGCGAAGAGGGGGCTTAATGCATCTGCCAGAAGCATCGACCAAGTCAGCCTGCATGGTACGAAATTTTCACGTTTTGTAAATTTTCTGTATGCCCAAAGACCGTTCTACCTCATGACTAAGTCGATTCAAAAGGCTTCTTCTTCAGGGGCGTTAAAAGGCGGCATTGTGCAGTAAAGGGTTAATAAAGACAGTCACAACAATAGTAAATTGAAACAGACTGCGTGCATTTATTGGTAAGATAACATCGAAAGTTGCACGACATATTTCGTGCCATCTTTGATCATGGCTTGTTTTAAATCCTGAATAAGGCTTGTAAAGCCAGTTCATTTACAACCGGATTTATGCTGTAGGTACATAAATGTGAATCTCCATATCAGGTTTTTCTTTTTCTTTTCCCCTACTTTCTGAAAATAGTTAAAGAAACAATACCTGCCCAAAGTAAACAAATCATGTGTTAAAATGCATTTAAACTGAAATCATACCATTTAAAAGTACGGAAGTTATTGTGAAGATGACAATCTGTTATTGTACAGTCGGTCAAAGAGTTAGTCGCTGACAGAGAAATTCATTTCAAAATTACGTTAAAAATTGCTAGGTCACTCTATCTGTATGCCCAAGGACCGTTCTACCTCGTTACTAAGTCGATTGTTAGACGAACAAAATTAATGCCTACATAATTATGTCATGACTGACCTGGGTCCGTATTCACCAACCATTCTTAAGAACGTTCCTAGACTTATTCTTCAAGATTTTCCAAGTTTGAAAGTAACACAACTTCTGACTGGCTAAACCATATGGTTTAGCCAATCAGAAGGTCTGTTACTTTCAAATTTGGAAAATTTTGAAGAATAAGATCAAGAATGTTCTTAAGAGTGGTTGGTGAATACGGACCCTGGTATCATGCTGCACGGAGATGCATTAAACCTCCTTTTGCCAGAACAGGGCTCATTTTATGACGTCAGATAATAATACTCGTAGGAATTCTTCAATTTGCCTGCCTTTAGCTCTTTTACCAAACGACAAAAGTTTGGACTCGTCCAAAGTCAAAGCATTCGCAGAGGGCGAATTAGACATTGGTCAAATGGTGGGATTTGTCTTTAAAATGGTAGAAAACATTGTGGGAAGAGGAGAAAATGCTGGTCACAAGCATTTTCACCTTTTCAAACAATGCTTTTAAAGCCCCCCTTCTTCCCTGACGTCGTTAAAAGATGGGATTGTTTTGTTAAGGACTAATGGATTAATGGATACGTGCATTGAATTTTAGATACTCATTTTACTTTGAAAATTCCCTCATAAAAATTAAAGCTTGTAAATACTTAACCCTTTCCCAAACAAGCCCTGGTTTTCACGTGTCTGCAGTACAAGTCTTTTGAAAACATTGTGGGAAAAGGAGAAATTGCTCGTAACGAGCAATTTCTCCTTTTCCCACAGTGTTTTCTACCCTTTTTGATAACTTTCTGCCATTTTCATCAAATTTAAAATTGTCGTCTGCAAACTCTTTCAATTTGGACCAGTCCAAAATTTGTTGTTTGGGAAAGGGTTTATACATGTGTGGGTTGTAACCCCTTACACTGGATAAATAAATAAATAAATAAATAAATAAATGGGCAATGCTCTGTAGAAAAGGCATCTACAAAAACTATCGACCAAGGTCAGCCTGCGGAGTCCGCGCAGGCTGACATGGGTCGACACCTTTTTGCTACCCGTCAATTTTCTGAGTGTAAAAAGATCATTCTATCTCATGATTCGGTCAGTTGTTAGACAAATTCATTCTATGAATCCATGATCATATGATGATTTGCTTGGAATAATGCAGCACAGAGATTCACAGGCATTAAACCACCTTTTTCCAGAGCAACGATCAATGGTTGATTGGGTGGTGTTTTACGCCACTTTCAACATTATTTCAACAATATCACGGCGACAGCTCACATATTCATGTATTTCCTGGGTTTCACCAGTACTAGGCTAGGGCTCTGACGTGTCTTGCCCAAGGACAATCCCAAGAAAAAGGCAACGATCAAAAAAATTTAAAAACAAGTAGAAGCGGAAGAAGTTTACGGTAGAATTCAACAAAAGAATATTTGAGTGGTCAAATGACCTTTCTGTAAACGCGAGTTTGGCACGCCCACCTTAGTAACGAAGTATTTTGGTCGCTAGGCCCGACAAACACACCAGAAAATGGCGTCGACTATATAGAGAAAGAGCGTTTATTTCAATGATATTCTAATTTATGTTTCGCTTAATTTGAAGCATCCAAGTTTTTTTTCCAACTGTCTTATCAATTCAAACTAAATCAGCAACGTAACAAGAAAAAATACTTTGAATAATGTCATATTTATGAGAAATCGAGAAGTAAAAATAGCACAGATATGTTCGTAATTCTGTGTTCTGTCTCGCAAATGTAAGTGGATTGCTGCCAGCAACATCTATAATTAGTAAATGAGGAAAGGGGCATAAGTTTTTTAATTTTGTGAGTATATAACATGTCAGTTTGACAATAAACAATGTGAGAAAAGGACTTAGAATTTAACCCTTTTCTAAGAAAAGGACTTAGAATTTAACCCTTTACCCCACAATAATGACCTTGAAGGAGAAGACTTTGAAAACTTTTCTCTCTTTCCTAATATGTTTTCTACCCATTTAATCCTTTCCCAAACGACAAATTTTGGACTGGTCCAAACTGAAAGAGTTTGCAGACGACAATTTTAAATGTGATGAAAATGACAGAAAGGTCTCAAACAGGGTAGAAAACACTGTGGTAAAAGGAGAAATTGCTCGTTACGAGCAATTTCTCCTTTTCCCACAGCGTTTTCAAAAGACTTGTACTGCTGACACGTGAAAACCACGGCTTGTTTGGGAAAGGGTTAAGACAAATCTCATTATTGGAGCAACGTTTAATTTGTCAACAGCAAAATGTTGTCAGAATAGACAAATCTAATTTTTTGTTGTCTGGTAAAGACTTATTTAACACCTGTAATACTGCACAATTTCTTTACATCAGGCAACTTCGAAATATTTTTACTATGGACAAGCAAGATAAAGTAAGGTTTCACGCATAGTACCATTAAACATTGTGACGAAAGGAGAGATTGCCCGTTAAGATCAGTTTCTCCTGGCGTCACATTCTTTTAAACCCTTTACCAGACGACAACATTTTAGACTGGTCCATGTTAAAAGTATTTACGGACGAATTGAAAAAATGAATCTAGCCGAAATGATGGGACTTGCCTTTGAGAGGGTAGAGGGCATTGTGGGAAACAAGGAAAATACTGGTTACCACCATTTTATCCATTTCCCACTATTTCCCACTATGTTTTTAACCCTTTACCAGACGACAAAATTTTAGCCTTGACCAAATTGAAAGCATTTGCAGACGACAATTTCGCTGAGGCTCAAATGGTGCAATTTTTGTTTGATAGGGTAGAAAACATTGTGGGAAAAGGAGAAAATGCTGGTTACCAGCATTTTCTCCTTTTCCCACAATGTTTTCAAAAGGCTTCTTTCCCAGGAGCGTTAAAAGGCGGCATCGTGCGGTAAAGAGTTAAAAGTATTCTTTCTGAGAGTCGTTAAAACTCGGGTCCGCTTCGAGATGCAGGAAGTCATCCGTCTGAGGTCGTGTTAACCCATTCCCTGCTAAATAAGTTGAACGAAACTTTTCAAGCCGATAGTAAAAATCCAAATATTGCAATTTCGAAGCTATATTCGAGAATGAAAAATATCTCCTTCTCCGACAGTATAGATCAAGATCAGACTGCACGTTCTGTGCAGTCTGATCTTGATCTACACTGGCCGCAAAAGTGCATTGAGTCCTGCTTAGCAACCTAAGCGTTAAAACAAAACATCATTAGAAATACCGGGAGTGCTTTGAAATCTTTATTTGATTACGTCATCCGCAGTGTACCCCCATCGGAATTGTTTTGTTTTAAACATTGTCTGTTCGAAGCCAATGTCCTTTATTTTTACAGCTCAAGGTTATTTGAATCACTAGGGGATAAATTTTTACATCTGATTACGTCATGCGTATTATACCCTTCGGAACTGTCTGTTTGAACACTCTTTCAAAAATGCAGTTGTCCTTAATTTTTACAGCCAAAGGTAATTTGAATTACTGAGTGGTGTTATTTTTTACATTTGATTACATCATACACAGAAAACCAAGAGGGATTCATTTGTACTAATAAAGACAGATCCCTCGATTGCTGAGCATTTTATCTTTTCTACGCGTCCTGTTAGCGCTTTGAAGATGACGTCAGTATGGAATTGTGGGAGTTTACTTCCGTTAAGCCTCGAACAATCGAAGACAACGCAAAATTTACCGGCAAGTTGTGAAAATTGTAACAAAATTGTGAAAACCAGATTTAATTCGTCACTAAACAGGTACTTTTTCGACCTGTCAAAAAGCTTTTTTTCTTTTTCAAATATCACGAAGAGCAAACAAAGGAGAGAATCGCTTTTTCCAAGGTACGGAAACACAGTGGAAAAAGAAGCAATTGCTTCTAGCAAGAAATTGCTTCTTTTCCGCGATGTTTTCCGAAGCATTCGACTGTAGAAAGTGATTGATTGATAGTATGGTATTGAACGCCGTTTTCAACATTATTTCAATTATATTGCGTTGGCCAGTGCACCCTATCAATGCTTTCCTAGAGTTTTTTATACCAGTTCTACGCACAATATTCTTTCAAAGGCACTGGCTGCTTTCCCACATAACCATCGTCGAAACAGTGGTCAGCGGGGAGAGAGGAATGAATCCTATCGCAATGACTATATCATCAGTCCTCGGAAAAAAATTGGCCGAGCAGGGGATCGAAGCCGCGACCTTTCCTGTTCTCAAATCCTTTACGCTACCAACTGAGCTTCCGGGGTTCGGGTTGGCTCGACTGCAGGAAAGTGAAAAGTTGTGCTTATCCGGTGATACATGTATGTTATGACTGTTGAGAGACAATTCTTGTGTCATGTCGCAACCACAATAAACAAAGGATGGTTTCTAGTTCTCAATAGGTATTTAAATCCACCATTGTGTTAATAATTATATACAATCTACTTAATGGAATTCATTCCATGGACTATTTCAACCAGGCTATGTGAAAAGGGGACTGCAAAAAGCATCGACCCGTGTCAGCCTGCGCAGCCCGCTCGGACTGACATGGGTCGAAACTTTTTGGCTATTTGTAAATTTTCTGCATGTTAAAAGACTGGGTCCGTATTCACCAACTATTCTTAACAACGTTCTTTGTCTTGTTCTCCAGAATTTTCTACATCTGAAAGTAACACAACTCCTGATTGGCTAAACCTCTTGGTTTAGCCAATCAGGAGTTGTGTTACTTTCAAATGTAGAAAATCTTGGAGAATAAGACTAAGAATATTCTTAAGAATGGTTGGTGAATATGGACCCCTATTCTACCTCGAGGCCCAGTTGATTGTTAAACTAAACGGATTTTTATGGACCCATGATTGTGTGACGACCTGCTTGGTATGATGCATCACGGAGATGCATTTAACCCCCTTTTTGCCAGAGCACGGCTCATTTATATTAGCGATACGTGACACAAACACAACAATACGCAAGTGGATAGTGAGAGAGGATGAAAATTAGGGAACGCCTCATAATGAATGAATGACGCAACTAACTTACTGAAAGCACTGAATATAATGGGAACACCAGACAACATCACGATATTCGTATATCGGGTATTTATTTTTGGCAGCGGGTGAAACCCGCTGTCATAGTCCCCAGGTATGAGTTACTGATTTTCAACGCTTACGATATTTATCTAGGTCGAGAATTCTTGCATCCGGCAGCTTTTTCCTGGATACGCGAGGTAAACAAAACTTGATTCCTACACTTGACTAAATAGTTCCTCCATGAATACACAAACGATCATGTATAAATAGGCGCTACTCGCGCAGACGACACCCTTTCAAAACTGCCTTACACCTTACGTGTTCATCCGTAATGTTACTGTAGAATAGAAACGGAAGGAGGGCGTCGGTATCTACATAGACCGAAAAAGTGCAAAAGAAAATATTTTCAGAGCAAAAGTTTTTATTAGTCGCCGCGCAGAAGCGCGCGACTATATTTTTGATAGTTTTTCGAGTTAGGAAATGGACAATGGGAATTTCTTTTTTATAGGGGTGTTAAGGTTAACAAGGAATCTTTCTACTTCGCCTTAAACTGGCTTTTTAATTCATTCTTAAACTACGAAGTATATACAATACTATTTTTGCTCTGTTAATACTTACAACATCAAAAAATTCGCCCAAGTATTACTTTTATTTTCGCTATTCGCGAGAAATGGACTCATCCAAATAAATGCCTTGTTTCCATTGGTCAAGGCTGTACAGGTTTCCAGTCATTTCGTACCTAGTTAATTTCGTACCTAGGTCATTTCGTAGATACGATTTTGGTCATTTCGTACCTACCTATACTTTCTATTTTGGTCATTTCGTATCCAGTTGGTCATTTCGTATCCACTTTCGTCATTTCGTACACAGGTTTAATTATCATTTTGATTATTTAGTACCTAGTTTTTCCTACTATTTGTGTTTTTTGTTGAATGACCACCGCTAAAATTGTACATTGCTGAAATTGTGTTAAATTCCGCCGAAGAACGAGTATGATGGTTATGATTGTATCTAACCATTATTGGTTACTTCTTTCTAAGTTTAGTTTTTAAAACAAAGATTGTTTAGAACCCTTTTGTTTATTTCTCACCAAGTTCTAGATGAATTTACAATGTACTTTGTTGGAAAAAATCTGGAGAGAGACCAGTTTTTCGCTGTCTTGTTCATAAATCGCAATGCAAAACCAATATTCTTTATTAACAGCGTTCACCAAACAGTATAGTTTTAGACTTGTTTAAATTGAAAGCATGCCTTGCAAACTTACGTTCTCTTGAATCATACTATCCTAGGACAGCAACATTTTAGTAACTTGGCCCTGTTTTCAACACTTTCCCAGACAAACGCGGGTTATCACGTGCGCTGTCAAATTCTTTTGGAAAAACATGTTGGATAAGGAGAAATTACTCGTTATAAGCAATTTCTCCTTTAACAAATACTTTTCCCCCCACTACTAGCGAATTTTCTACCATTTTTGCAGCTTTTTAAATTGTCATCTGTCAACTCTTTGAATTTGGAAGAGTCTGATATTTTTCGTTTGGAAAAGAGTTCAGAGAGCGCTATGCGAGGGTATTAGATACTGTAACAGAAGACAATTTTTGATATAGATTCACAGTCACATCAATTTCATAATGTGTTAAAAAATCTGCTGATGAAAACTGACATTTACTTATTTGCCCTGGCTTTCTTGAAGCATTAAATAAAAAAATTTGCGGCGACTTTGATTCTTTGCATCGACTTTTTCTTGTCGGTGTTTGTTTGCATGATGAATTTTGAGCATAGGGCATCGTAATGGGATTCGTGTAACATCGCCTTTTATCGCCAAAGTCGTACGGATTCGGCTATGACAGGCGATGTTACACGAAAAGTCACCCATTAAGCCTTTGGCAGACGGCAAAATTTCAGCTGTGTTCAAACTGAAAACATTTGCAGACGACAATTTCATTGTGGCTCAAATGGTACAAGTTTTATTTTATAGGATAGAAAACATTGTGGATAATAGAGAAAATGCTGGTTCCCAGCATTTTCTCCTTTCCCAGACTGTTTTCACAAGGCTTTTTTCTCAAGGTTGTTAGAAGTCGGCATTGAGTGGTAAAGAGTTAAAAGTAGTTATAACTGCAAATTATATTATGCATTTACTTGTACAACACAATCTCAAGTTTTAACGACCCTTAGAACATAACTTTTTACAAACATTGTAGGAATGGGAGAAAATGCTGGTAAGCAGCATTTTCTCCTTTTCCAACAATGTTTTCTACCCTATCAAAGATGTACACTGTTTTTGAGCCATGTTTCAATTTCTGTCTGCAAATGGCTTCTTTCAGTATAATTTATTAGCAGTTAATGAAATTTAAACAGCTTGGGTCATAACAGCTGCCAGTGTACCTATGCATGCGTTTCTTGGCTATTTCCTTAAGGTCATGCACTGAATAACAACATGGCATAAATGATAAGTGGATCAGAAAGAAGACCATGCTGGAAATTTAAACCAGCGGTACCAACTTCAAGTCTTTGAGCTACAAACTCCTTAAAAGGGATCGGCAAAACTTTTATAAAGCACATTATTTGGCCTACAAGGATTTTGAGGTGTAAAACCTCAAAATTATACTTAGACCGGTTTTCAGTACTTTAAGATACCTTTCAAGAATTTCATAAATGTTACGGATTGATATAATAGAAAACATTGGTTAGAAGCACTTTCTCCATTTCCACAAATATCTTTAAAGGCCTCTTCCACAGGGTCATAAAAACTTGGGATTGTTTTGGAAAGGATTAATATCATTTATTCAAGTCTTGTTTTCTGCCTGTGCTCATGTACTAGATTTTATCTTTATTTTAGCCACAAACAAATGAGCTGTGCTTTGGCAAAAGGGGGCTTCTTGCATCCTCGTGATGGATTATACCAAGCAAGACATAAATAATTATTGATCCATAGACCGACCCTTCGATGTACAGAAAATGGACCAACGGCAAAAAGTTTCAGCCCAGGTCAGCCTGTGAAGACTGCACAGACTGACTGCCTGCACAGGCTGACCTAAGTCTATACTGTTTGCAGATCGATTAAGGCACCTTTTTACTTCAAGTCAAGTATAAAGGAAACCTGTGCAAAGAAAGTAATAAGATCTGTTGCTGGCACAAACCCGCTGCCTTCAGTGCGTCAGCGCTTTGATTTAATAAAGAAATTACGAAATTGGACAATGAATCAGTCACTTTACTCAACAAAAGGAAAAATCTACGCGGTAATGAAAAATATATGAGCCATGCTCTGCGAAAAGGAGACTTAATGCATCTGCGAACAGTATCGACCCAGGTCTGGCTGCACAGTCAGCGCAGGCTGACCTGGACCGGGACTTTTCACTATTGGTCCATTTTCTGTATACCCAAGTACCAGTCTAGCTCATGATTCAGTCAGTAGTTAGACAAAGTGGATTTTATGGATCTATAATAATATGTGATGTCTTGCTTCGTACAATAAATCACGGTGATGCATTAAGCCCCCTATTGACAGAGCAAAACTCATATATTGGAAGGCAACCACATACAACATCACAATATCTGAACATACATGTTACCATCGAGTATTTGGTACGAACAATGACTGATAGACAGTCATTTTTCGTACCAAATACCCGATGGTTACATGTACCGTGCATGTTTATTGTACATGTCCTTTTGTTGGAACGATGAAATACCGTCTTTGATTGGGTAGAAAGCATTGTGGAAAAAGCAAAAAATGCTGGTAACCAGCATTTTCTCCTTTTCCCCAAAATGTTTTCCACCCTTTCAACGACAAATCCAACGTTTGATCCACATAATTTGTCGTCTGCAAATCCTTTCAAATTAGTCCAGTACAAAAGTTTGTCATTTGGTAAAAAGTTAATTTCGATGGTCTTTTATTCGAGCCCTAACCTAAGATAACTTGGACTAAATGGAGTGAGGGGACCATTGGTAAACATTTAAAGATACACCTATACTCGTTTTCAGCCAGTTTTTAATCCATTTCATTTTTTTGTGGCATTTGTCGATGACAATGCCACTATGAGTTCAATACGGTATTTTGAAAATCATGTATCGTAGTATGTGCAAAACCGAAGGAAGTAAACCCAATTAACCTCCATTTTTTTCTGAGACAAATAAGTGTTTCGATAGCACTCAGATATATTATTAACAACCGAGTATTAAAATAAACTAGAGTAGAGCATCGATTACGGGAATACTTCCTTTTTTTATTGAAAATATCTATACCCGCCATGGGCTTCCATGGGCGCAATGATACACACAACCTTTGTCTCCTGACTGCGTTCGTCCCAAAACCAGTTCGTCCCTAGGCTTGTTCGTCCGGGATTGTTCGTCCCACATTATTGTTTGTTTATTTTTCAGATTATTAATTCCACACAATGGCTTCCTTGACAAATGCCACACCAGTGCTTTCAACGCTTTGATTATTTAATTTAATCAAACTTTAATCACCCGTATATCTTCTTGCCAAATGTTGCCCCTGAGAGTTGCAACTTGCAAGGTTGCATAAATTACGACCCATAGAAAATGCATTTCCTTTTTCTGGGGCCATCAAAGAAATCAATGTTGTTATGTTTTCGGTTTTAAGTCGAAGATTTCCGATGTATCTATTTATCCCTTACACCAAACATATCGATAATTTATCTATGTTTACATAGCTGAATAAATTCTGAGCCATTCTACAGTCTATCGAATTTTTACAGCGTTTTTTTTTTTTTTCCTGCTGGTCCTACGGATGTATCTTTAAGTGCGATAACTACTGAACCGCTGAACTACTTGGAAATGTTCGGGGATACCGTCTGAAATTGTTTGGTAACTCTTCAAATACTAGTCATGTTTTAGTGAAATTTTGCCCGTTTGTCAAAAAAAAAAAATATGTCTCGCAGTTAAGCAGATATTGGATCAAACAAACACTTTCATGTCAGCGCATAAACCGTTTACCCTGCGTTTCTTTTTTCCGTATAGTATGTATTGCTGAAATGTGATCATTCAAGGTCACATTCTATGCCATCTGATCTTGATCTTTACTGTAAGTTGAAAAGTTAAAACCGTCTTTTGAGCCAAATTAGGCGCATTCAATATCCACATATTCCATTCAGTTTGATTTTTTTTTTTCGGCGTAGCGCTGGCTTTTGACCTACTTCTCAGTATTGATGTATACGACTGAATAAATAGAAATTTTCGATTGGTCAAAAATGCAGAAATGTTTATACTGAGGGATCCTGCAGGCCCATAAATTTTCGGACAAATTTACGCCATCTATCTTTTATTTTTTGACCTAGCTGAATGTGTTGGCTTTTGACCTATTTTTGAGTATTGATAACACATGAATAAAAAGAAATTTGTGATTGGTCAAAAACGTAGGCATGTTTATCTTAAGAGCTCCTGCCTATTTGCTGGCAAATTTACGCTGTCTATTTTTTTTAAAGATATTTCTTGTAAAAAATCTCTCTTGTCTAAATTTTCTGCTTAAACATCTCAAATCGCCTTTGCCGCCAAAAAAAAAATCAGATAAAAATGCAAATAGCGTTAACAACCACCGTGGGAGTTTCTGTGACGTCATACTGGCGAATAAATTGCTTCTGTGAGAAAGAAAAATGGTATCCATTACATATTTCCCCACGCAGACGACTTCTTTTGCCTCGCAAGAGACCATTTTTGAAAACATTGAGGTGAAAGGAGAAATTGCTCGTAACGAGCAATTTCTCCTTTCGCCACAATGTTTTCACACGATTTTTTTAGACCTTTGTAAGACGATTCTGTCAATGTTTTCAAAAGTCTTCTGCTGTAAATTTATTCTATAGAATGTGATGTGTTAGGAAAAAAACGACATTTTCCTAGGTAATTATTAACAAACCACGATATGCCATTAGGAATAGATTTGTCCTGTTATTTACAGAGCAAAAATTTATCCAGTAATATCACGGACTTTTGACACGCGCGCTTCTGTAAACTACAGATATCTGTCCCTTTTTAGCGCGATTTAGCCCTTTCACAGTACGCCTTGGGTGTACAATTGCCGTACCATTTGATCCATGCTCTGGCAAAAGGGGGCTTAATGCATTCCCGTGATACATGATTCCTATCAAGCCATTACATAATTCTTCATCCATAACAGTCACTTTTTTTATTTTTAAACAACCGACTGAATCATGAGGTAGACTGGTCCTGGGACATACAGAAAATTGACTAATAGCGAAAAGTTTCGGCCCAGGTCAGCCTACGCGGACTGCGCAGGCTGACCTGGATCGATGCTTTTCGCAGATACATTAAGCCCCTTTTCACAGAGCATGGTAAATTTATATTTCGCTTGCTTTTCTTTGCCAATTTGTCATTTATCTTTATCTCAAAATACACATGACTCGCTTTTCGAGGCTTCCCTAATTCAAAAATCTTTTCTATTGGGGGATTGCTTCTCCAGAAAGACCTATCGTTACCCTTTCCCCCTCCCCCTCCCCCTTCACACAATCTTGGGAGTTTGGCATTTGTTGAACGCCTGTAGAGCTACAAGGCCATGCCATTTAAATTTTAAGCCACGTAGTGTGAAGTTGTGGGGGTTCACCTGCAAATGACTGATCGACTGTATGGTGTTTAACGCTGTTTTCAACATTATTTCAGTTATATCGCGGCGGCTAGTGCACCTATCCATGCTTTCCTGGAGTTTCTTTTACCAGTACTCCGCACAATATTCTTTCCAAGCCACTGGCTGCTTTCCCACATAACCATCCTCGAAACAATCGTCAGCGGTGAGAGAGGAATGAATCCTGTCGCAATGATTATCATCAATCATCGGAAAGAAACTGGCCGAGCCGGGGATCGAACCAGCGACCTCCTGTTCTCAAGTCCTGCACGCCACTGATGACCTATGGGGCTTTGGCCAGGTTCACCTGCAAAAAGTATGGATCTGGGTCAGTCTGCACAGGCTGACACGAGTCAAAGTTTTCCGCCATTCATAAACTTTTTGCACGCACAAGAACCACTTTACCTCATAATTCAGGCGGTTTTTAGAGAAAATAAATTTCATGGATTCATAACTGTCTGACTTCTTGCTTGTTATTATGTATTACTACGATGGAGAAATTTTCTTTGCCGAAACCGCCGCTCATATTTCTTGCAAGCCGTCGGCAGTCCTGGTTTACTTACGCCAGTCTTAGTTTTAGTGGGGCAATGAATCAAGACGCTAAATTTTAACCCATACAACAAAATCCCAACTTTTACGACCCTGAAGGAGTAAATTTTTTTAAAACATTATGGAAAAAGGAAAAAATGCCGGTAACCAGCATTTTCTCCTTTTCCCACAATGTTTTCTTCCCTTTCACAGACAGACTCCATCATTTGAGCTATATCTGAATTGTCTTCTTCATATACTTTAAGATTCGACGTCAATATTTTATTTATATTTTAAAAATAGAGTAAACATTTTAAAAGTGTGTAATATTTTTTTCGTCTGCTAAAGGGTTGAGTAAGGACGTTTGAGCGAACAGTATTGTAAGGTCCCTAGTAAATTAGGCAGGGTCGGCCTAGGGTTCAGTGGTTATTTGTTCCCCTCCCACCCTTATTTTCTTATATTTTTTTTCATTTTCGTCCATACATAAAAATTTGCTTTAATGCGTGAAAATGATAATAAACAAGAGGGCCATGATGGCCCTGTATCGCTCCACTGGCTTATAAATATAAACCATAAATACTAAACATTTCAATTCTGAGCCAAATGGTTTCCAAATGAAGACTTACAAAGTTTTCTCTGTAAAAGCCCATGTGAAAGTTGAGACCCACAAGGCAAAGCCATTTTTTGATCCCAGAGCTATAATTACTTGAACCCTGGTAGAGGTCCACAAGATAAAGCCACATGCCAAAATGAGGTCCCTAGTAAATTAGGAAGGGTCGGACTAGGGTTCAGTGATTATTTGTTCCCCTCCCATCCTAATTTTCTTACAATTTTTTATTTTCCTCCAAACTTAAAAATTTGCTTTAATGCGTGAAAATGATAATAAAAAAAATTGACGCATCCTTTTTAAAGGCCCAATAGCGGCCAAAAAAGCAATGCAGTCTGTTAGTGTACGGTCAGCACAAGTGCAAGTTGCTGGTAGAAAAATGAAAATTATAAAATCAGACAAAAAGTGAACAAAAAATAGAGTGACCTGGCAATTTCTAACTTCGTTTCGAAATTAATTTTTCTGCCAGCGACTAACACTTGAACTCAGTGTACAATAACAGATTGTCATCTCCACAATGATCTCCATACTTTGATATGGTATGATTTAAATCAAAATTCTGTTTAACCCTTTCCCAAACGACAAAATTTAGACCCTTCCAAACTGAAAGAGTTTGCAGACGACAATTTTAAATTTGACGAAAATGGCGGAAATTTCTCCAAAAGGGTAGAAAACACTGTGGGAAAAGCTAGAAATTGCTCGTTACGAGCAATTTCACCTTTTCCCACAGTGTTTTCAAAAGACTTGTACTGCAGACACGTGAAAACCAGGGCTTGTTTGAGAAAGGGTTAACACCCACTTTGTTTACTTTTGGAAGTCATTGTTACTTTAAACCTTTACCAAACGACAAAATTTTAGACTGGTCCAAACTGAAAGCATCTGCAGACGACAATATAAATGTGATTGAAAAATTGAAATTTGTTTTGGGAAGGGTAGAAAACATTGTGGGAAAAGGAGAAAATGCTGGTTACCAGCATTTTCTCCTTTTCCCACAATGTTTTCAAAGGGCTTCTTTCACAGGGTCATTAAAAGTCGGGATTGTATGGTAAAGAGTTAACTCTTTACCAAACGACAACATTTTAGAGCCGTCCAAATTGAAAGCATTTGCAGACAACATATCACAAGTGGCTAAAATCAAGGTAGTTGTCTTTAACATAGTAGAAAACATTGTGGAAAAATGGAGAAAATGCTGGTTACTAGCATTTTCTCCTTTTACGCGCAATGTTTTCAAAAGCTTTGTGACTCAGGATCGTTATGAGTCGTGTTTGTGTGGTCTTGTTTGTTTGGAGTTTAATTCCGTTTTAACAGCTCAGGTCACATCAGGACGCACTCGTCACAATTCGGCCGATTCCGTACCTACATCTAACCTCGTCCGTATAAAGGAGGCTTCCATTTTGAACTACCAATCACATGATCTTAAATATGGCGGCGCCCCTGTAGATCGCTTAGCAACGACATGAACAACCACTGTGAAGTTATTCACTTCTATCGATCGGTCGAAGAAAGCTCCTAACCTTCTTTACTCTTTAGCCAAGCCCCCGTAGCTCAGTCGGTAGCGTCCAGGACTTGAGAACAGGAAGTCGCTGGTTCGATCCCCGGCTTGGCCAATTTCTGTCCGAGGACTGATGATAGTCATTGCGACAGGATTCATTCCTCTCTCTCCGCTGACCATTGTTTCGACGATGGTTATGTGGGAAAGCAGCCAGTGGCTTGGAAAGAATATTGTGCGGAGTACTGGTAAAAGAAACTCAAAGAAAGCATGGATAGGTGCACTGGCCGCCGCGATATAACTCAAATAATGTTGAAAACGGCGTTAAACACCATACAATCAATCAATCAATCTTTACTCTTTACCAAACATTTTAGACCCGTCCGATATTGAAAGCTTTTGCAGATGACAAGTCACAAGTGGCTTTAATCATGGTAAATCAAGATATTAGTCTTTGAAAGGGTAGAAAAATATTGTGGGAAATGGAGAAAATTACGGTTACCAGCATTTTCTCCTTTTGTCCACAGTGTTTTCGAAACTTTTCTTTTTCAGGATCGATGAAAGTCAGAATTGTGTGGTAAAGGGTTACACCATCCTTCTTAACCCTTTACCACACAATCCCGAGTTTTAACGACCCTGAGAGAAAAAAAAAAGTCCTTTTGAAAACATTGTGGGAAGAGGAGAAAATGCTGGTAACCAGCATTTTCTCCTTTTCCCACGATGTTTTCTACCCTAACATAGACAAATTCCACCATTTAAGCAACATTTAAATTGTCGTCTGCAAATGCTTTCAATTTGATCAGGTCCAAAATTTTGTCATTTGGTAACAAGTTAAACCGTCCTAGGGGTCCTGCGTGGCTCAGTGGTAAGGTGTAGGACTCGTAACCTGGAGGCCCCGGGTTCAAGCCTCACTGGATCCACTGGGTTTTTCGTGGGAGTGTCCTTGGGCAAGACACTTCAGAGCCCTAGCCTAGTACTGGCGAAACCCAGGAAATACACGAATATGTGAGCTGTGGCCGTGATATGACTGAAATATTGTTGAAAGCTGCGTAAAACACATTCAATCAATAAATCGTCCTAGGCTTATGACAAGTCTGTAAAAGGCCAAATGATATCACTGTCCCCAATTTGTTCAGACGCAAACCGGCGATAGGACATTCTTCATTATAAGGGATGCAGACAATCCTTAGAAACAGGCCTGTTTACTTTCACATCAAGGTTGTTTTTTCTTCTGAGGAATGGTGCCTGTTGCGAGCGTGTCTTAGATCAATTTAACAGTCTTTTCTCGATTTGTTGTTGTTGTTTTTGCCACAAAATGTTTGTGAAGCTTCAAAACGGAACTATGTTATTATCATCTTTCATAATCTGATTTTTGTACACTTGAAGTGCATCGTTTTAAGCCAGAGTTCTACCCATTTCATCTTTATCTAATCATTCTTGTATCTTCATGCCAAAAGTTGCCCCTGACGGTTACAAGGTTGCAAAAGATAACAAAGGTTGTATTTCATCAGGGATTTATTGATTGAATGGTGTTTTACGCCGCTATCAACATTATTTCCTTAGATATTCATGTATTTCCTGGGTTCCACCATTACTAGCCTAAGGCACTGAAGTGTCTTACCCACGGACACTCCCATGAAAAACTCAATGGATCCAGTGAGACTCGAACCCGAGGCCTCCAGGTCACGAGTCCTACACTTTACCACCGAGCCACGCAGGACTCCGTGGAGCCATCCAAGAAATCACTGTTGTGACGTTTCCGGTTACCAGGATAGTGTATCCCAAAATGCTTTCTACCCTTTCAAAGACAATTCCAACATTTAAGCGCCATTGAATTTTGCGTCTGCAAATGCTTTTAAATTAGAAAGGTCTAACATTTTGTCGTTTGGTAAAGGGTTAACTTATCGGTTGAAATAATTGGCATAGTATGGGCGGTGTTCAAATGGAGATGATACACTGGACGGTACCATTCTTTGTACCTTTTCAGATTTCTCCTTGATGGCACACCTCTGGTTGACTTGCATCTTTCTCCTTCAATCAACCCTCAACTCTTTCGGTGCCAAATAAACAAACTTGGCTTCTTTTCACGGTTGTAAATACAATCCACTGAGTCTCTGGAAGATTTTTATCAAATAGGCTTGACCAAACAAGCGGAGGGCATAGATTAAAGATCAGACTGCACGTTCTGTGCAGTCTGATCTTGATCTATGCCGTCCGCAAAAGTCCCTGTTTTCGCCTATGGTACTGAAAGGGTTAAACTGTTAAATAAATTTAAAGGTCCATCAGCTGCCAAATATAAACAATTCAAGAGTCAAATTGCAGGCAAATGTTAAGGATGCCATTGAAAAGTATGGATATTATTAGTTATGAGCCTGATATTGTGATACTTTCAAAGTTCCAGATGCTAGCAAAACAAACAAGAGCTTCGCAAAGCGGCGCATATACGCCCGAAGGGGCTTGTCAGTGAAATTAGTTGAAATGACGGAAGGGCCATGAATGAAGAGTAGTTAATCTCCATGATATGTGAAAAATATTAAAGGGCAATAGCTAAAAAAAGAAGGGTGGCACAGTTACAAATTTTGTGAATTGCTGTTCTCCACAAGGTGTTCTATCAGTCTTGAAAGGTTCAAGATCATAGCTTTCATATTTTAGAAATCATGGCCCAGACGAAAATTGAAAGAGAAAACTAACAAAGGGCAATAACTAAAAAAATAAAGGTTGCAGAGTTATGGTTCTTGTGCAGTGCACTTCTTCATAATGTGTTCTATTAGTCTTTGAAGTTTCAAGATGATAGGTTTTAAAGTTTGGGAGTTATGGCCTGGACAAAAATTCAAACTGAAAATTAACAAAGGGCAATAACTAAAAAAATAAAGGTTGCAGAGTTATGGTTCATGTGCACTGCACTTCTCCATAATGGGTTCTATCAGTGTATGAAGTTGCAAGTTATTAGCTTTTATAGTTTGGAAGTTATGGCCTGGACAAAAATTCAAACTGAAAATTAACAAAGGGCAATAACTCAAAAAATAAAAGTGGCACAGTTATGGTTCATGTGCACTGCACTTCTCCACAATGTGTTCTATCAGTGTATGAAGTTCCAAGTTAATAGCTTTTATAGTTTAGAAGTTATGGCCTGGACAAAAATTCAAACTGAAAATTAACAAAGGGCTGTAACTCAAAAAATAACGGTGGCGGAGTTATGGTTCATGTGCACTGCACTTCTCCATAATGTGTTCTATCAGTGTATGTAGTTTCAATTTGATACCTTTTACGGTATGGAAGTTATGGCCTGAACAAAAATTCAAAGTGAAAAGTTGGTTATTTCAGAAATCAAGGGCAGATAATTTTGGAACGCAAACAGCGATCAAAATTCTAAGACCCAGGTGCACAACTAGACATCATGGAGATTCATTGTGGCAAGTTTCAAATAATTCCGATGAAAACTGTAGGAGGAGTTGCACACACAAGAAATTGCTAACGGACGGACGGACGGACGGACGACCGGGGGTATAACATAATACGACCCTTCGGGCGTATAAAAAGTATTGTAAAACTAGAAAAAAAAAACAGCAACTTTTGTTCAATTTTACAATACATTTTTCTGATATTTCAACATTTGAAATTTTGAAATGTCATACATTTTCAGACTCATAACAATATCATTCTTTTAAATGGTATGAATTAAATTTGTCTGCATTTTGACTCCCAAACTGATTACTTTTGGACGCCAGTGTGCATTTAATGAACATTTCCAGGACATGACAAAACCCCATTATTTCGATTTTCAAAGCTCTTTGCATCAAAAAAATCCAATTGTATCGGGCAGTGTAGATCAACTCCAGGACTGCACGTTCTATGACTGCACTTTCTGTTCAGTCCGATCTGAATCTACACAGTTCGAAAATAAAAACCCACTACGTTAAGATTAAATTATTTTTTTACGCAGCTTTCAATATTTTTTCAGTCATATCACGGTGACAGCTAAAATATTCATGTATTTCCTAGGTTACACCAGTCCTAGGCAGGGGCTCTAAAGTGTCTTGCCCAAGGCCACACGCACAAAAACCACGTTAAGAAGCCAAGCGGTTAATACAACGGAAACCAGATACTATGCAAAAAGCCCATCCCATTCCCACCGCCTCGAAAATAGTTTTGTTTACCATTATATCGTGTAACATAAGACGTCAAGCATGCAATATATAGATAGAAACTTCTTTTTAAATCAAATTTCTGAAAGCATGCTGTCTCAGAGTGTTGTTTATCCCAGTATCGTACATGCTATTTTTGGACATAGCAGAAAACAATTTCAAATTATCAAAGCGGCAAACATCTTAGTCATGGTCTGGCAAAATGGGGCTTAATGCGTCTCCGTGATGCATTGTACCAAGCAAGACATCGCATAATCCATGAAGATTCATCGTGTCTAACAACCGACTGTATCATAAGGTAGATTGGCCCTTTGACATACAGAAAAACTGACACATAGCGAAAAGTTTCGGCCCAGGTCAGACTGCGCAGTACAACGGTCCCCTGGATTCTGTCGCCAACTATTTAAGACGCGTTTTCTCGATATTGTTTTTCGGAGCCGTAAGACCCCATTCTCTTGCCGATGTCACAATTGTGGATCCATAAAATCCATTTTATATAACAACCGACTGAATCATGAGGTAAGACTGTTCTTTGACATACAGAAAATTAACCAATAGCGAAAAGTTTCAGTCCAGGTCAGCCTGCGCGGACTGCGCAGGCTGACCTGGATCGATACTTTTCGCAGATGCATTAAGCCCCTTTTTCACAGAGTATGTTTCATTTGTTGGAAAGAAAACTATCGTTCCTTTGCAGGAAAAAAAAAACAAACAAACAAACAAACAACATTCAGGAAAAAGAGTGGCTGTTTGTTCCAAGCAATTCATTTACCACTCCAACAAAGTTTTCAAGGCGGTCAACTGTAAGGGGGAGAGAGACAGAGAGAGAGAGAAAGAGGCAGAGAGGTAAACGAGCCATGTTCTGTGAAAAGGGGGTTTATGGAAAAGAAATGTCAAATCATCGATTACACATTTGACTGCTAAAACTGAAGCAAAAAAGAAAAAAAGTTCCATGACATAAGCCTTTTTGGGTCAGACTATTTAAGATCACAACCGACATTTAGTTAAATACAATCCTGTCTTGGTCTACAAAGTATGCTAAACCTCTTCTAGTTACTCTAAACAGCGGCTTCAACTTTTAGGTTACGAATATGCTTTATCATTCGACGCAATATGAATACGACAGCGTCTATAACGTGTAGATTGCTTTTTGTCGTGGAGTAGTAATTTTGTCACGTGACAGCCTAAATTATGGACTACTTTCAAAGGCTCATATCGCCAGAATTGATATGAGTAGGAATCTATTCTTTTCGTAAGTACTTCAGGGAGAGAGCAGCCGAACCCCAGTAACTCAGTCGGTAGCGCACAGGACTTCAGAACAGGGGGTCGCTGGTTCGATCCCCGGCTCGGCCAGTTTCTTTCCGAGGATTGATGATAGTCATCGCGACAGGATTCATCCCTATCTCATTACTGACCATTGTTTCGACGGTGATTATGTGGGTAAGCAACCAGTGGCTTGGAAAGAATATTGTGCGGGGTACTGGTAAAAGAAACTCCAGGAAAGCATGAATAGGTGCACTGGCCACCGCGATATAACTGAAATAATGTTGAAAACGTCGTTAAACACCATACAATCAATCAGTCATTTGCAGGTGAATCCTACAATTTCACAATAAGGAGATATCTTTAAAAAAAAACACACACACACATTTGAAATAAAAAAAAAATCTTGGTTTTTAGTATCGGCCTGAAACTTCCTTTTTATTGATTGAGCAGGGCAAGGCTAAACGATATGACCTATTGTGTGTTTATATTTCTTTGGGTCCTCTACGGCCCAGTATAAATAGGGCGTTGTATTTGTATACAGGATGTTCTACTTCGATTCTAATTAGTGGTGTGAGTCAGGCGAAAGTGCCTTAAGGCAAGACACTACACAGCCCAGGCCTGATGCTTGTTAAACCAAGACAAAACATAAATAAGCGATCTGCTTCCTTGAAAAACTTGCAGAACGGACTAGAACTGTCGCAAAGCAGACAAATACACCCCCACCCAGCACCTTGTCTCTGAAGCAGCACAATAACAGAACGAAAATGATTTTCAAAACGAAGATCTCCAATGACCTTGACCTTTGACTCATATGACCCCAAAACAATAGGGCTCCCATTGGGTTATGAGCAACACTGGTATATAGTTTCAGGGTCCTACAGCTTTTGAGCTAGGGCACGGAAACGATTTTCAAACAAATTTCACCTTTGACCTTGACCTGTGATCCATGTGACCAAAAAACAATAGGGCACCTCCTTGAATCATGAGCAACACTTGTATAAGGTTTCGGTAACCTGGGTCAAACGGCTTTTGAGTTATAGCACGGAAACGAAAACAAGACGGACAGATTGACGAACGGACGGACGGACGGACGGACAGACAAGTTAAAACCAGTATACCCCAGACTACTTCGTATGTGGGGGTATGATGAGAATGCAGTGTGCGTGGGCTGAAATCAATTAGATTACGAAAAGCGCTATGAGAACTTGGTAAACGCGCAGTAAGTGCGAAGTGCAATCTTAGAGGTCGTAGAAAGAAAGTAGTAAAACGGAAATGACGTCACGCCGCATGATCAAGAGCGCAGCAAAACTTGGCTGGGACGTTCGAAAGGTAATGACATCCTGACAGGGATGTAGTAAAGACCTGGGTAGCCTTTCACTAAACTGCGTACCCACGAAATTTGCGTATGCAGTTTAGGTAAGAACGCATTAAGTCTGAAAAAAAAAATTCACTAAACTACGTAACTTTACGATTTGAATTAATATTTTCATAATGTAACGCCAGTTCATATCTTTGCGTAAAACAGGGATCGCACAAGTGTGTATATATACAAACACCCCCTCCAAAAAATGCAGCCCTGGGCTATGTTTTAATAAACTGCGTAGATTTTCGCAAATTATTTGGAATTAAATATACACACATACAATTCCTGCTTTACCCAAAGGCAAGAGTTGTCGTGAATTTATGCAAATATTTTACTCAATCTGTAAAGTTATGTAGTTTAGTAAATCTTGTTTTAAGACTTGATGCCTGCTTACCATAAACTGGGTACGCAAATTTCGTGCGTACGCAGTTTACTAGAAGGCAGACCTGAAACCGACTTGAACACTGTCATTTTCCTGCATTTTTCTCGTCCTTCCTGCATTCGTCCTTCTTGCAATTAAAACGCAGTAAGATCTTTTTTTTAACTTTTTCTGAATGTAACGGGGGCCGTACCGGGATTCACTGTAATATTAAGTTTTAGATGACAATGAAAAAAAAAAGACAGAAAAACGAATCCAGTTATTCTCCGAGTTCAAAATTCCTGTAAATCCCAGTAATTTGACAAGCAGCACGTGTAAAAAGTTTGACACGTGTGCGATTACAAAGATAAAATGTGAGATTGAAGATAAAAAAAGAAATCGGTGAATTCAGCCTTTGTGTCAAATCTGACAACTTAATTCATCACAGAAGTCCAAACAAGCAAGAGTTAGGTGAAACAATTGACAGTTCATCGTTTTAATTTCCGATGTGTCTAACGTCGTATATCTGGGTTAGCTCTTTCAGTGCTGTAGGCTGAAGCAGGCGCTTTTTGGCGGACGGTTTAGATCAAGATCACACTGCACAGAAGGTGCAATCTCTTCTTGGATCTATACCATACGTTCGTATAGCCTCGCCTATCGAGCGCTCATCGTTTTTATTTCCGATGTATATTTCATCGTATATTTTGGTTAGCAGGGGCTTTTGGATGGACGGTTTAGATCAAGACCAGACTGCACAGAACGTGCAGTCTGATCTATGGTCTATACCAGCCGTATGTCTAGCCTCAACAATAAGATAAAAGCTTCATCGGCTTGTATTTGAGGTGGGGTGCGAAGCATCCCAGCTCAGATTTACCATGTGGGAAATTGAACCTGAAAAAATCTGATTCTAGGGTACCTAACATTGCAAAATCATTTCCTAGAACAATAGTGCTATTAAGAAAGCATTTTCATTCACTTTGGCATCAAACCATGACTAAAACGTTAACACAAGGGGAATTTACACGACTTGTACGATAAATATGTAAACAAATACACCCTTATCATAAAGAGAGTTAGAACAGACTACCATGAGGCATGCGTAGGTATACGCATTTACGTATCAGCTCCAACAAATAGCGTCAAGAAGCGTCAACAAGTGCCATGGAAAGCTTAGAAGCATCGTGAGAACTCTTGTGGTAATGTCTTTGAATAGGATTGCTTTATTTGTCTAGATATGGCTTATTAATATTTCTCACGTCGTTTTATTTTGACATTCTATTGAACCCCCCTCCCATCACACACAAAAAAAGAGAAATTTGTTAGTTTGCTCCGAGATTTACAGGAGAGACGCCTATCAGTTCTTTAAATGTCTGTTTGCTTTTACTCAATTCTTTCTAGTAGCACTACATGCTGATAATTTGGTACAACAGTTAGATTTCGATTGATTGTATGGTGTTTAACGCCGTTTTCAACATTATTTCAGTTATATCGCGGCGGCCAGTGCACGTATTCATGCTTTCCCGGAGTTTCTTTTTACCTGTACTCCGCACAATATTCTTTCCAAGCCACTGGCTGCTTTCCCACATAACCATCGTCGAAACAATGGTCAGCGGTTAGAGAGTAATGAATCATGTCGCAATGACTATCATCAATTCTCGGAAAGAAATTGGCCAAGCCGGGGATCGAACCAGCGACCTCCTGTTCTCAAGTGTTAGATCTCGATTTGAGCAGGATTAAACACACCCCACCTCAGCAGCGCTTTCACCGCTTTGATTTTACTAGCAGTCGTACGAGGTCCAGTTTATAATGAGCCATGCTCTGGCAAAAGGGAGCTTAATGGATTCCCGTGATCCCTGATTCCTATCAAGCCATCACATGATTATGGATCCATAATAGCCACTTTTTTTAACAATCGACTGGAGCGTGAGGTAAACTCGTCCTTGCACATGCGGAAAATTGACAAAAAGCAAAAAGTTTCGATCCAGATCAACCTGCGCGGACTGCGCAGGCTGACCTGGGTCGATACTTTTCGCAGATGCATTCAGCCCCCTTTTCACAGGACAAGGCTCAATTCTCAAAGAAATAAGAGAGTCAGATGACGCATCCTGAAAACAATGTGACATTGGTGCAAACTACCAACCTATTTGTTCACCAAGTGATTTTTATGCCCTTTCGTTATATTAAGATAATAACCGTCTGGGTTTTTTTTTTTTTCTTTATACCGAAAAGTGGGTGAACATCCAATACTGTCAAATGTATCAACTTACAACCTCTGAGAGCCAAGCCCCCGTAGCTCAATCGGTAGCGTACAGGACTTGAGAACAGGAGGTCGCTGGTTCGATCCCCGGCTTGGCCAATTTCTTTCCGAGGACTTATGATAGTCATCGCGACAGGATTCATCCCTATCTCATTACTGACCACTGTTTCGACAATGGTTATGTAGGAAAGCAGCCAGTGGCTTGGAAAGAATATTGTGCGGAGTACTGGTAGAAGAAACTCCAGGAAAGCATGGATAGGTGCCCTGGCCGCCGCGATATAACTGAAATAAAGTTGAAAACGGCGTTAAACACCTTACAATCAATCAACAACCTCTGAGTCGCTGCCAAATTGCGTTACTACTAAGCTGCCGAGGATTGTTCCCAATTTTATTGTTTACAAAACAATTCCGTGTTTTTTACGACCCTTCGGAAAAACGCGTTTGAAACATTGTGAGAAAAGGAGAAAATGGCGGTAACCAGCATTTTCTCCTTTTTCCACATTGTTTTCTACTTCTTTCAGGGATAAATTCCCATGAATTGAGCCACAGTTTATTTGTCGTCTGCAAATTCTTTCAGTTTGAACAAATCTAAAATGTTGTCGCCTGGCAGAAAGTCAAATATTGCGTGAACTTTTTTTACCAAACGACAAAATTTTAGACTAGACCAAATTGGAAGCATTTGCAGACAACAAACTTATGTCTTCATGTCTTGCATGTTGGAATAGAAAACATTGAGGGAAAAAGGGAAAAAAAGCTTGTTACAAGTATTTTCTTTTTTTCTCACAATTTTTTTTTTACCATTTCAAAGATAGAAATAATCTTTTGAGCTACATTTAATTTGTCATCTGCTAATGCTTTCGATTTGAACGAGTCTAAAATTTCATCGTCTGACAGAGTATAATATTGCCTTGACCCTTTACCAAACGACAAAATTTCAGACTAAACAAAATCGAAGGCATTTGCAGACGACAAACTGAATGTGTCTCTAATGTTGAAATATTTTTATAGAAAGGTAGAAAACATTGTGGGGAAAGGAGAAAATGCTGGTTACCAGCATTTTCTCCTTTTCCCACAATGTTTTCAAAGGCCTTTTTCTCCAGGGTCGTTAAAACCCGGGATTGTTTGGTAAAAGGTAAGAGGAACTAATGGTTTTGTGTTAATTGTGGCGACCTAGATATTCCCAAGGGGGAGACTTCTATTGTAACAGTTCTTGGCAATATTGACGTAATCAAGGAAAACAGCGTGACATTTGGCGAAAATGTCAATGGTCATTTGACCGCAGGCTTCAAAACAGTACCTTAAAATATCAATATAACTGTAGTAGTGTTTATACACCGAACCTCGGATCTAACCATAGAAATTGGACATAAAACAACTAGTTTCAGATTCGACAGCCACGTGACCGGAAACCAATTAATACCAACAATTTCTTCGGGGATCGAACCAGGTACCTCTTGTTCTCATGTATAGGACTCGAGAACAATAGCTCGCTGGTTAGATCCTCGGCTCCGTCAGTTTCTTTTCGAAGATTGATGACAGTCATTGTGACAGGATTGATTCCTCTCTCACCTCTGACCATTGTTTCGGTTATGTAGGAAAGCAGCCAGTGGCTTGGAAAGAATATTGTGCAAATTAATAGTAAAAGAAACTTCAGGAAAGCGTGGATAGGCCGCCGTGATATAAATGAAATTGTTAAAAACGGCGTTAAACACCATACAATCAATCAATCAACACTCATCATCAAAGTAATGAAGGTGTCATGACGAGACCTTAATCAAAGTGCCAGAAGTACCCAAATACCACAATAACATATTCTACTAATCCTTTAGTAAATAATTCTGTGGTTTCACAAGCATGAAACCTATAAGTATCAATAGCTACCAAGAGTAAACCAGCAGGGTGTTAAGATTTATTTAAATTATATCATACAAAAGTATGAAAATTATTGTGAAGATGACATAGGATTTTTTTTTTCCGGTGAAAGATTGAAATCTATTTCATCGAGTAAACATCATCGGTAATATTTCACGCAGCCATGAGTGAAAATATTACATATGATGTTCCCGAGATGAAATGAATTTCGATCTTTCACCGAAAAAAAAAAATTCTATTAATTTCATGCTTTTAACCACGTTTAGTTGTCTTCGGTAATTTCCCGTGGAGTACCCCCTCACATAACGAGGCATTTCAATATTACGTATAGCGCGAGAAATATGGTGAAAATTACGTCATATTTCTCTCTATTTGAATGGCGCGCGCTTTTTTTTTTTGTCGCTATTTGGTCTTAGAGAGCTAAGATTTCTGGAAACGCCGTTGGGAAATGCTCGTAACCATTTTCACCTTTTTTTTCAAACTGGGGTTCCAGACTGATCGATTACTTCCCTTATATATTCTACATTAAAATGACACGGTATTTGTTTTGCCACAGATCTGTTTACCAACCATTCCAGAGAACATTCTTACTGGTAATCTCCAGGTTTTTCTAAATTTTAAAGTAACACAACTTCTGTTGGCTAAACCGTTTACTTTAGCCAATCAGAAGTTGTATTACTTTCAAATTTAGAAAATCACAGATATAAAGACTAAGAAGAATGGTTAGTGAATTCGGCTGACCTTGATCGATACATTTCGCCGTTGCATTTAGCCCCCTTCTCACAGATCATAGATCAATATATAGGTTATAAAAACATACAACATACCTCGAAAGGGTTCCTCTGAAAATATTGAATGTCGATTTATTTATTTGTTTAATGGTACTGAACGCCTTTTTCAACATTATTTCAATTAAATCGTGGCGGCCAGTGCACAGATCACTGCTTTCTTGATTTTCTTATACCAGACGCAGAATATTCTTTCTAAGCTACTTGCTGCTTTTTCACATAATTGTCGTCAAAACAATTATCAGCGATGAAAGAGGAATGAATACTGTTGCAATTATCATCAGCCCTTGGGAAGGAATTCTGTGAGATTTGGGTTCGAACCAGAGACCCTCTGGTCGAAAGTCCTGTACGCTACCGACTGCGCTACAGGGCTTAGCACTGAATATTGAACACGGTTTTAAGCACTGAAAATCTAGGAAAATCTACATTTACTACCACGTAACAAATCCGGATCAACTGAATTGGTTTTTAAGTGTAACTGAGACAAAACCATTTGCTTTGTAGTGAGGCTTTCTCACCTTTGGCTCCCAGGGGTAATAAGGTTGAAGACATGCTTGCTCGGGCTGCTAGCATTAGAATCACGTGACTTGCTGATTATTTGTTGTAAAAAGTCTCGAAAACAAAACACATGAAGCGTTGCCACGAAAAGACGAAATTACGAAACGTCATAACTCATGTAAATGTTCTCCCTACAGGAAAGAAAAGTCCCTACAACGAGACAAAAAAAATCTAAGAAAATATCAGTTAGTCCTATAGGATTGTATCCGAGGCCTCCGACAAATCGTTTCCGGTTGTCTTAATGACGTCATAATGGCGAACGGTAGAGACTCAACCTTAATAGAAAAGCTAATTTGATTGATAGCTCTAAGTGGTTTCTGAACAGATATTGTTACTCTCTATGCCCCAATTTCTCCCAGAGCAAATTGTTTATTACCGTTCCCAAAATGGGAAAATGTCGGGGGAACGTGTAAGAATGTATTACTCTTGCTTTTATTGCGGGAAAGGAAATATTCTTATGTGATAAAATTTGTAAAAGATTCCTGGTCATCCTTAACTCTCAGCGCTAAGATAATACTTTTCCTGAATTGAGTAGACAAAAACACCTGGTGCAATACTGAAAATATCTTTCCTCTCGATGTTTCCAAAACTGTCTACTTCAGGAAAGGAAAATGTACTATGTGAAAATATATTGGTTGATTTTATGGTGTTTAACACCGTTTTCAACATTAATACACTATATCGCGGCGACCAGTGCACCTATCCCTGCTTTCCTGGAGTTTCCTAGAGTTTCTTTCACCAGTACTCCGCACAAAATTCTTTCCAAATCACTGGCTGTTTTCCCACATAACCATCGTCGAAACAATGGTCAGCGGTGAGAGAGGAATGTAGATAAAGAAGTTTTTCCAAGATTTGGCCCAGTGACGTATTTTTTCACCCGACGTGACCCAATATCAAAGTAGTCCCAGATATAATCAAGAAAAAGATTCGGATCATGTTTCATTAGTACTGGGTTGAAAAAACTGGCATCTACGGTGCACACAAGGTTTTTCTAAGTGTTGACCCAAGAACCTACTTTTTAACCGTACGTGACCCAATTTCATACTGGTCGGAAATTTTATCACGATAAATATTCTGACCAGTTTTCATGAGTATCAAGCTGAAAATGTGGTCTCTAGAGTGCACAAAAGGCTTTTCTAAGATTTGTCCCAGTGAACTACTTTTTGACCCGACATGACTAAAGTTCGAAGTTGTCCAAGATATCATCAAGACAAATAATCTGGCCAGGTTTTATGACTATCAGGCTGAAAATGTGGTATCTAGAATGCACACAAGGTTTTTCTAAGATTTGGCCCAGTGACCTTATTTTTGACCCTAAGTGACCGATTTAAATCTTGTCTGAGATATCATCAAGAAAAAAATTCTGACCAAGTTTATCAGTGTTGGGCCTGTAGCGTGCACACACAGTTTTTCTAAGATTTGGATTTTCTAAGACCCTATGAGACACAATTTCATACTTGTCCGAGTCGCTATCAAGATAAATACATGTATTCTGACCAGGTTCCAGTATCAGGCTAAAATGTAGCCTCTAGAGTGAACAGAACCTTTTTTTAAGATTTGACCCATTGACCTACTTTTTAACCCGACGTGACCCAATTCTATACTTACCCAAGATTTCATCAAGACAAACAGTCTGACAAGGTTTCATGAGTACCAGGCTGAAAAACTGTGGCCTCTACAATACACACAATTTTTTCTAATATTCTTACCACGCTTCTTGAGTATCTGGCTGAAAATGTGGCTTTAATGTGCACACAAGGTAAATGTTCACGACGCAACGGACGACGGACACAGCACGAGCACTTTGTGCTCCTTTGAACTAAAAGCAACAAAATTTTAATGCTAGTCACAGCCATATTAATTCGCCGCTGACGACCAGAGGTAAACATAAACTTCCTCACGTGCTTTCATTTGATAGCACAGTGCTGGAATTCTTGCGTGTAAAACAGCAATTTTACTAAGTGAATGATTAGACGGTTCGTCGGGGTCTAAATTATTATGCATAATTTACAAAACGTAATGTTGAATAACACGAGCAGTGTCTAGTATCCAGTTATTGAATAATTGTACTTCTAGACATTAGTGTTTAGTGTATTTCTTTCGGACGCACTAAAAGAAGAATAGTTTGACATGTCAAAAAATTTTCGTTGCGTCTTTCTAGGACCCTCTCTGTCTCTTTTTTATTTCACCATTCTTTGATTTATCAACAGACTATTTTCACTCAACTATCCATTTAAGAATCTATCAACAAGCCCCTCACAAAGCTCACATAGGCAACCAACAACCAGCTAACTTGCAAACATATCTCTCTCTCTCTCTCTCTCTCTTTATCTCTCTCTCTCTCTCTCTCAAACACTGTACAGCCTTATCTTGTTCAACGCTGTCCACAAAACCTATTCTAGTCGCTATTGGCAGCAAAAGAGATGTACAGAATCTGACATTGGTTGGCTTTCGAGATAAAAATATATATACATGTATATCAAACGAGTCTAGCTAAGAACGAGCTTTTGTCGAGCATAATGACATTTTTATACACTTTGATAAATTTATTTATTCTGAAAATTTATCTGAGAAGTTAAAGAATGTCAGTTTTTTTCAGTACCACATAACGATATCTCACGAATCATAGGTCAGAATATTCATGAGTGAAACCCAACCTTGGGCACGCCAATGAAGCTAACTATGAAATGACGTAAATATATGACGTCACATAATGCTTATCTAAAACATGTGTAAGAGTAGAAAATTCTTAATGGCTGTATTACACTGAAAGCAAGAAGGGTTATTTGACAAAACTGAGCTAGAGCATATAACGTTAAAGCCAAGCCTTTTTGGATCAAACAAAGTCTAACTCGAAATCTATGCATCCCTGTCGAGCTGCCATCCTACCACTGACGTTCGTAGCGATCCTATTGCATAAGAAACCAGTACTCCCCTAACCCAGCACTTGTCCTGTCACCTGTTATTTTGCTAATCCTTTTTGGAGCGGCGCTTAAGGAAATGGGATTTAAACAGTCCTCGTTATACATTACTAAGCAAGTTGTCGCATAATATAGAACCATTTGTATGGAAATCTAATGATACATGAAGTAGAATGGTCCTTCAAGACGCAAAAAATATCCAAAATCAAAAAGGTTTCCACCCATAACAGCCTGTCCTTGGGTCCACATGCAGAAAATTGACATATAGCAAAAAGTTTCGACCCAGGTCAGCCTGCGCGGACTGCGCAGGCTGACATGGGTCGATACTTTTTGCAGATGCATTAAACCATATTTGCACAGAACATGAGACAATTATATTTTACAGCCACATCATAATGTTATGCCTAGCCCAACAAACCAAATCAGCAATCTACAATGATATAACTTAATACAGTGTATTGACTGAGAGTATCCTATATTTCACAAGAAATGCCTTGAACTCAAGATTATATCAATAACTCAAATATTACGAAGGTTTCTACCCATCCCCATAGCCATTTCAAATGATAGCCTGCCGGCCAATACATAGGAACTGTCTTGTCATAATCTTTATTGGTTTATTTATGACACCAATTAAACTGTTCCACATCTTTCACCTTTCATACCAGTCTCGTCCAATGCTCGCGGTATGTTTTTATCTCGATGATTATACATGGAATGTGTTCGTTAACTCAGTTTTTGCGTATCGATACTCACTTTGTGGACAGAAAAGACCAGTGCTGCCTTCCAATTAACTGCGTAGATGCACAAAATGAAAACATTAGGGATTGTTTATACACAAATACGATCACTGCTTTGCCAAAAAAGCGTAAAGTTATGCAAATATTAACTCAAATCATATGGTTTGCAATTTAGAGAAAACTGTTTTCAGACTTAATGCTTGTTAATCTAAACTGCGTACGCAAATTTCGTTCGTACGCAATTTAGAGAATAGCAACCCACGATCAGAATGCATTTTCGAATTTAAGGGTTTATTTTATTTATCATTCATTTTCTTTTTGTTTCCCTGTACCTATGTTATATCCGTTGAGTGATAGAAGTTTAACGCCGTTTTCACAGCTTACGCCATATCACGGCGGTCAGTGCTCCTACGCATGTGTTTCCTGGCTTTCACACCACTACTGACACAACTTTCTTTCCAAGTCACTGAATACTTTTCTCGCATGCATCAGAGGTGAGAGGCGAAATATCGCCGGAAAGAAAGTTTGCCTCATCCAGGTTTGTCACTCACAACCACCAAGTCACGAGTCAGATACGCTAACGACTGAGCTACCCGACCGGGCATATTATATCCGGAATAAAGAATTAGAATTAAATTCAATTGTTGAAAGATTAACAGTGATCACATTACTTCCGCTGATTTTTCATTCTCTTTTATAAAGGTTGAAACGTTTTAAGCAGTAAAAACAACAGTGTCTTCAGCGCTTTGATTTTGATCTGTTGCGTTCGTTCTTAATTTCTACATGCCTAGCTAGTAGTAATCTCAGACGCTAGACTATAAATGCGATATTAATGCCATTTTCCTACATTTTAAAGAGCACTGAAGTGAAAAGAAACCCTCTACGAATGAATACTAAAATTTGATCAGTCGCGCCACTTACGGGACTTTGATATATTGAATATAAACACAACGAAGAAGCGTGGTACCTGAAAAGTAATATCAAGAGGAAGTGTAGCATCTATATTTAAAAGAAAAAAAGGAAAGAAAAAGTGTACCAACTGAATTTAAACAGCAAGAAGAAATAGAGCTTCTGAATATGAGACATGCTCTAGAAAAAGGGGGTTCAATGCATTTCCGTGATGCATTATACCAAGCAATCCACCACATAATTAGAGATTTGCGGCCGTATTACTTTAACACTTAAGTAAGTGTAGGGGCTGGCGTTTATTGGCCGTAGTACCTTCGTACTTAAGTGTGTGTATGGGGATTGCGTATATAAGCCGTAGTACATTCGTACTTAAGTATGTGAAGGGGCTGGCGTATATTACCTAAAGTACTTTCGTACCTAAGTATGTGTAAGGGCTGGCGTGTATTGGCCGTAGTACATTCGTACTTAAGTATGTGTAGAGGTTGGCGTATATTAGTCACAGTACCTTCGAACTTCAAAGTATGTGTAGCGGCCGGTGTATATTAGCCGAAATACTTTCGTACTCAAGTCTGTGTAGGGGCTGGCGTATAGTGGCTGTAGTACATTCGCAGTTAAGTATGTGTATGGGCCGGTGTATATTAGCCGAAATACTTTCGTATTCAAATCTGTGTAGGGGCTGGAGTACAGTGGCCGTAGTACATTCGTAGTTAAGTATGTGTATGGGCCGGTGTATATTAGCCAAAATACTTTCTATTCAAGTCTGTGTAGGGGCTGGCGTATATTGGCCGTAGAACATTCGTACTTAAATATGTGTAGGGAGGGGCTGGCGTATATTGGCCGTAGTACATTCGTACTTAAATATGTGTAGGGAGGGGCTGGCGTATATTGGCCGTAGTACATTCGTACTTAAGTATTTTAGGGGCTGGCGTATATTGGTCTTAGTAGTTCTCATTCGTCCTTAAGTATGTGTAGGAGTTGACGTATATTGGCCGAAGTACTTTCGCTCTTTTGTACTCATAGGGCCTTACTATTTTACTTTCTTAAGTACCTATAAGGACTTTCGTTTAACGACCGCAGTGCATTTGTACTCGTAATTAACTACACCTTGAGGTAGACGCATACTGGCCGTAGACCTTACATAATAAGTACACGTACATCGTGGGACCGATGTAAATAGGCCCTGGTGCTTTTACATCGCGGGCCGACCCTTATGGGGTGTCTTACTTATGTACTTTAGCACATCAGAGGCCGACGTAAATAGGCCTTAGTACTTTTCTACTCAAGTACACAAGGGGTCGACACATTTGCGCTTGCAGTACTTGTTTTCTGTAATACATCAGGGGCCGACGTAAATAGGCCTTAGTACTTTTGTACTCAAGTACACCAGGAGTCGACACATTTGCGCTTGTAGTACTTGTTTTCTGTAATACATCAGGGGCCGACGTAAATAGGCCTTAGTACTTTTGTACTCAAATACACCAGGGGTCGACACACTTGCGCTTGTAGTACTTGTTTTCTTTAATACATCAGGGGCCGATGTAAATAGGCCTTAGTACTTTTGTACTCAAGTACACCAGGAGTCGACACATTTGCGCTTGTAATACTTGTTTTCTTTAATACATCAGGGGCCGACGTAAACAGGCCTTAGTACTATTGTACTCAAGTACACCAGGGGTCGACACATTTGCGCCTGTGGTACTTGTTTTCTGTAATACATCAGGGGCCGACGTAAATAGGCCTTCGTACTTTTGTACTCAAGTACACCAGGGGTCGACACATTTGCGTCTGTGGTACTTGTTTTCTTTAATACATCAGGGGCCGACGTAAATAGGCCGTAGTACTTTTGTACTCAAGTACACCAGGGGTCGACACATATGCGCTTGTTTTACTTGTGTTCTTTAATACATCAGGGACCGACGTAAATAGGCCTTAGTACTTTTGTACTCAAGTGCATCAGGAGTCGACACATATGGGCTGTAGTGCGAGGAGTGTTCAAATATAAATACATCTAAGCACCTAAAATTTGATTCTTCATAGGTTTCACTGATATTTTCATTTTGTTCTCTCAAAGTATTCACCTCCAACAGTCCTACAAAGTTTCAGTCTCCGGATTCAATCTTTGAAGGCATTTTCAGAGTCTTTTTTACTGTAGGTATACTATAAAGAAAGTGGAATATATTTTCTGTCAACTCTGTTTCGACGTGTGCTAACCATCAGTTTCAGTCATTGTCTTTTGTACGAGAAGCAAGACCTTCTGAAGCAGGGAAAAGTCGTTGTGCTCCCTCACCCTCCGTATTTACCTGACCTTGCCCCTTGTGACTTCTTTTTGTTTCCAAAGCTGAAAAAATTACCTATCAGGCAGAAAATTTGTTTAGCGCAAACACCTCGGTTCTGCAATATTCTAGTGTCTTCATAGTATACGTAAAAAGACTATGAAAATACCTTCAAAGATTGGATCCGGGGACTGAAACTTTGTATACTGTTGTAGATGAACACTTTGAGGGAACAAAATGGAAATTTCAGTGAAACCTATGAAGAATCAAATTTTAGGTACTCAGACGCATTCATATTTGAACACTCCTCGTAATTTGGTACTATGGTACATCAGGGACCGCCGTAGAATGTGTTTAGTGCTCCAGTCCTTAAAAACATTTAGGGCTGGCGTATATTGGCATTAGTACTTTCGTATTTTAAGTACATCTGACGCATTTTGACCATAGTACCACCGTACTTCAGTACACCTTCGGGCTAAAGCATATTGGCCGCACTACTATCGTACTTTAGTGCATTTTGGGACTGACGTACAATGGTTGTAGTTCAAACCTTTAAAAACATCTTAGGGACGACGTTTTTTGGCTGTAGTACGATACTAGTACGAGCGTACCCTTCGGGGCGGACGTGTATTGACTGGGCAGATGTTGTGATATTTATACTTCAGACTAATCGAGATTCTCTGAACATAGATCGCCATTATTTCAGACTATTGCCTGCGGACCTATTGATACGTAGAGAACCATATTTCTGAAGCTGTCTCGAACTGATCATTGTTGTTTTATTTATGATACCAATTAAACTATAGAGCGTCTTTGGGTTTCCGCTGTATGTCTTCTGTAATGTTCCTGGTATGTAGCTATATTGACAGTTTATGGTCGTTTTTTTTTAAACTCTTTCAAGGCCAGTGTCGCCTTCGATAGCTTCTGCGGACGTTGTAGATCAAGATCAGACTGCACAAAACGTGCAGTCTGATCTTGGATCTACACCGTCCGCTTTCTGATGCTAATCTTCAACTTAAAAACAGGTTCAAATGTAACGAAAAAGATACTGATAGGCCCCGAGAAAAGTCTGATGCATTAAGTTGGCAGCGAAAGAGGGAACTCCGTACCTTTTTGATGCCCTAGGTGAAAGCAGGGGCTTTTGTGGGCAGCATAGGTCAAGATCAGACTACAAGAAACATCTCTTTCGCTGATTCGATATCTAGGTCCGACAGGGATTTTTTTTCGAGGTTTTATGATCATCTTTTTCGAGGATGGATGGATGGATTCATTCATTCATTCATTCATTCAGTGAATGGTGTTTTACAATGCTTTCAACATTATTTCAGTCATATTAGGGCAACAACTCAAATACTCATGTATTTCCTCGGTCGGCACCAGTACTAGGCTAGTTATCTGAAGTGTCTTGGCCAAGGACACCCCAACTAAAAATCCAATGGATCCAGTGAGGCTCGAACCCGGGGTCTCCAGGCCACGAGTCCTACACTTCACCATTGAGCCAAGCAGGACACCTAGAATTTATGATAGTCATTGGGAAAGAATTCATTCCTCCCTCACTGTCGAACATTGTTTCAACGACGTCTACAAAAGGAAAGCAGCAGCAGCCGAGTAAAGAATGTCGTTCGAAGTACTGGTAAAAGAAATGCTAGGACTGATTGATTGACTGTATGGTGTTTAACGCCGTTTTCAACATTATTTCAGATATATCGCGGCGGCCAGTGCACCTATTCATGCTTTCCTGGAGTTTCTTTTACCAGTACTCCGCACAATATTCTCTCCAAGCCAATGGCTGCTTTCCCACATGACCATCGTCGACACAATGGTCAACGGTGAGAGAGCGATGACTATCATCAATCCTCGGAAAGAAATCAGCCAAGCCTGGGATCGAACCAGTGACATCCTGTTCTCAAGTCCTGTACGCTACCGACTGAGCTACGGGGAAATGCCAGGCAAGCATTGGTATGTATACTGGCCGCCACGATATAATTGACACATAAAAAAAACGATTGATTGATTGATTGATTGATTGATTGACTGATTGATGTTTAACGCCGTTTTCAACATTGTTATAGCGGGGGCCAGTGCACCTATCCATGCTTTCCTGGAGTTTCTTTAACCAGTACCCTGCAGAATATTCTTCCCAAGCCACTGGCTTCTTTCCCACATAACCATAGTAGAAACAATCGTCAGTCGTGAGAAAGGAATGAATCCTGTCGCACTATCATCAATTCTCGGAAAGAAATTGGCCAGCCGAGGATCGAACCAGCGACCTCCTGTTCTCAAGTCCTGTACGCTGTACCGACTGAGCTACTGGGGCTCCGCAACATAATGTTAAAAACGGTGATAAAAATCTAGCAAACCAACAAACAAACAAGAACATCTGACAATGGTCTCAAAAATCGTCTGCGGCAGGTGTTAGTGGTAGTAACTCTTTACCAAACGACAAAAATTTTAGAATTATCCAAATTCAAAGCATTTGCAGACGGCAAATTTAATACGACTCAAATTAACGGGATTGCTTTGGAAATGGTAGAAAACATGTGGAAAAAGGAGAAAATGCTGGTTACCAGCATTTTCTCCTTTTTCCACAAAGTTTTCAAAAGCCTTCCTTCTCTGGGTCTTTAAGAGCCAATTTTGTTCGGTGACGAATTCAAATAAAACTCTGAGTCATGCCGCCTACATACCCGCCCGCCATTTTCTTTTCAACTTTGCTTGATGATAAGATGCTCTATGGTTCAGATAAAATCTGACAGCTTTTTAATCAGAAACGATAATGAGAATGACGAACATAACAAGAAAAAGATATTCTCTGTTTTTTTTTTGTCTGTACAAACATATTAACGAGAAAAAAAAATCTGTTTTGTTTTTTGACACCTTGTCGAAGATGGCATTAAGCCTGTTTGTCAGTTTTTTTTCATCATTTTAACTTTTTTTTTTTTTTCAGAGACTGTAACAGAAAATACGACAGACAGACAATAAGACAGACAGACAAAAAGACAGGCCGACATAAGACAGACAGACAGACAGACAGACACACACACACACACACACAGAAAGACAAACAGACAGACAAAAAGCATAAAAAAGACATCATGAAGTGAAATAGTGTGAATTAAAACAGCTCGGAAAAATCTGTTTTGATTTCATTATATTCAAGACAACAAAATGTCACGCGGGAAAAAAAATCTTATTTTAAGCATAAACTACAACAATGTTCACAGCCCAAACAAGTCCACATGCAATATTCAAAGAAACTATGGTACAGTTCGCGTAAAGAAATACAGAGAAATTGCAGTTATACAAGTAGAAAGACAAATCTTGAAAATCTAAGTAAACTTCAAAACAATACGAAAGGACACCCACACTCAAAAAGAAGAGAAAAAAGTGAGTTAAGACCGGAATATAATCAGAATTCCAACAACAATTAGTCCATTACCAAAAGTACATATTTTTTTTTTTACTTTTCACAAAACGATACCATGTTTCGCGACCCTGACAAAAAATATCTTCTGAAAATATGGTGGTGACCAACATGTTTTTATTCTACCCCTTGAAAGACAAAACCCACACAGCCACATTTACTTCGTCCGCAAATGTTTTCAATTTAGAAGTTGTAATTTTATTTCTTTTGGTAAAGAGTTCATGTCATCCTTATCTACGGCAAAACGCAATCTTAGACAAGTCGATTAAGAGAATTGAAACGATATTTCATCGCGTTATAGTATCATCTTACACCTAGCACTCTCTGATTGAAAACCTGTCAGATATTTATCTAGTCATTCCGACTGTTATCACTTAACAATTCGCAATTTCTTGGCATAGATATGACCTTACAGGTCAAAGCAAAACATGAAGTAACATTAGAACGGGATGCTTCCGGGTCGTGGTATAAAGTCAAGAGCAATCCCACTTGAAAATTTGATACCATGAACTTCTGCTGCTCATTTTATCAAAAAAGATCAAAAGGGCAGGGCTCGTATTCACCAACCATTCTTAAGAATATTCTTTGTCTTATTCTCCAAGAATAAGACACTTGAAAGTAACACAACTCCTGATTGGCTAAACCAAATGGTTTAGCCAATCAGGAGTTGTGTTACTTTCAAATGTAGAAAATTCTGGAGAACACGACAAAAAACGTTCTCAAGAACGGTTGGTGAATACGGACCCTGATCTAACATGTGTTTCTGATGCTTGTCTGGTGATTTCCGAGGAAGGTAAGTTCTAAATTAAGGAACAAAACGAGCTTTGATTGGCCGAGATCTTTAGAGGCATCCAATCAGAGGGATCGTCTCGAATTTCACCATCTGTTTAACTCTAAAAGCACACTTGTATATTTCTCCAGTTTTAAATCATTAGCAGACGACAAATTATATGCGGCTTAAATTATTGAGCCATGCTAGGGCAAAAGTCATCTCCGTGTACATTTTTTACCAAGCAAGTCATAGTATAAGTACCTACAGGGTCTTTCGTTTAACGTCCGCAGTGCATTTGTACTCGTAATTAACTACACCTTGAGGCATCTCCGTGTACATTTTTTACCAAGCAAGTCATCGTATAAGTACCTACAGGGTCTTTCGTTTAACGGCCGCAGTGCATTTGTACTCGTAATTAACTACACCTTGAGTAAGACGCATATTGGACTTAGACCTTACATAATAAGTACAAGCACCTATAGGGACTTTCGTTTAACGGCCGCAGTGTATTTGTACTCGTAATTAACTACACCGCAGTGCATTTGTACTCGAAAATCCGTCTTGATTAACAACCGACTGAAGCATGAGGCAGCCTGGTCCTAGGACAATAAATTGACCAATAGCAAAAAGTTTCGGCCCAGGTCAGCCTGCGCGGTACGCGCAGGCTGACCTGGGCCGATACTTTTTGCAGATGCATTAAGCCCCATTTCCACAGAGCATGACTCAATTAGATCTTTTTCCCCTCCGAAAAGGTAGAACACATTGTAGAAAAAGAAAGAAAATGCTGGTTTTTGCATAATGTTTTCGAAAGCAGTTTTCAAAGCGTCATTAAAACTCGGGAATGGTTGGTTTTGAATTACTAACCAGACCATTTTGGCGGATTGAATATTGATATACAACAAAATGACAAACAATCCCATCACAATCAAGGACGTTTCAAAAAGTCAACCCAATTAGGCACCTACACCATTATCGTGTATCGAATTTTTCTCCTCGTCGTCGTTCAGAAATTTGATTGGAAATATGATATGAATGACAAACTTATTAAATCCTTCGGATGCCAGGCATACTGTCACCGACAGAGTCGAGCAATATTGGACGGCACAACGGACTGGCCCGCAGGTAAGCATTTTCAGAAGAAGGGGGCACTAAAGAAAAATTTGGTATGGTTTTTAATGCTGTTTTCAACATTATTTCAGTTATATCCCTGCGGCCAGTGCACCTATCCATGCTTTCATGGAGTTTCTTTTATCAGTACTCCGCACAATTTTCTTTCCAAGCCACTGGCTGCTTTCCAGAGTAACCATTGTGGAAACAATGGTCAGCGGTGAGAGAGGAATAAATCCTATCGCAATGAGTATCATCAGTCCTCGGAAAGAAACTGGCCGAGCCGGGGATCGAACCAGCGACCCCCCCTATTCTCAAGTCGTGTACCGACTGAGTAACCGGGGCTTGGCAAAGAAAAATATGCAATACCAATTTTTTTATGTTTTATATAACCTCTCACATTTTTCTAGGGTTTGTGGTCGACTAGTATCGATGCTCAGACAGGTTGAATTTTCTTTTTACTAAAAGGTTGTCGGTATCAAAAGTTTACAAACTTTCAAACATTCTGCAAATTATATGGGGGGCTAAACCCTAGCGCCGCCCCACCCATCCCAATTGTTGGTATGGCCCTGGTGCATGCAGTCTAATCTGGAATATACACAACCCAGACTTTGTTTTAGATAAAAGATCGTCTGAGAATCACATTTGAAGTTGTAGAATCTGAGGTGCAATCCATGACATAAGAAATCAGTAAGAAATAGATTCTTGAATGTAAATCAAAAATACAAAATCGCCTTGAAGACTTTTACTGTTTTTAAACTTAAAATGATAAGTAATAATAACACTCAAAAATATATAAAGCTTAAAGATACAGCTAGTTTTCAGCCGCTAACCTATTTCATCTTTATTTTATGCAACAATTATCATTCTCGTATCTTCGTGCCAAATGTTGAACCTGACGGTTGAAAGGGCGCACAAGTTAGAACTGATAGAAAATGCATTTTATTTTCTAGAGGCCATCAAAAAAATCGCTGTAGTCGTTTCCGGTTTTAAATCGAAGACAAATCCCTTGAGTTTCTCTATCCCTTACACCATTTATTTTGGTAATTTATCTATGTTTACACAGCTGACGAAATTCTGAACCGTTCTACACATTATCAAGTTTTACCAGTGTGTCTTCTATTCTTTTTTTTCTCGCTCTCTCTAGCTGTAAAGAATTATCTTTAAAAGAACGGAAACCAAAATTACGGAAAGGTACTTTGGTGCAATCTATGACAAAAGCAAACAGTGCGAAATTAGATGATTGAATGTAAATCAAAAGAACAATATTGCTTTGAGACTTGAGAGCTTTGACTGTTTTTTTAATCTTTTTTTTTCTAACTCTTTCAGCGCCATAGGCGAAAACAGGGACTTTTGCGGACGGCATAGATCAAGATCAGACTGCACAGAACGTGCAGTCTGATCTTTGATCTATACCTTCCGCTTGTTTGGTCAAGCCTATATGATAAAAATCTTCCGGAGACTCAGTGGATTCCATTTACAGCCTTCAGAAGAAGTCGAGTTTGTTTATTTGGCGCCGAAAGAGTTAAACGATTGATAATAGCACACAGAGATACATAAAGCTTGAAGTTTTACCCTACCCTTTTTCTTGCCAATGAAGACTTCATTTGTTTTTTTTTTGCGGAGGGTGTTAATCAAGATCAGACTGCACAAAACGTGCAGTCTGATTTTGAATCAACACCGTCCGCAACCAGGTTATAAACTATGACAGCTGAATTTGCAGTTGTTCAATACTCTAGGACCTCGAAAAAAGTTGGATTTATTTATCTGGCGTCGAGAGAGTTACACAGTCTGTGCATTGTGAACTGTCTGTTGCACTGTACTGTGCAGTCTGATCTTGATGTATGCCGCCCACAAAAGCCCTTTTTTCGCCGATAGCGCCTAAGGGTGTACAGGAGAAGCTCTTGAATTCGAGAATTTTAATACAAACTAATCAATAAGCAAAAAGGAAGTTATTACTCCAATTCAAAGGCTGTAATACTTTGAATATCTCATACAAAATATCAGACAGTGTAGATCGAAGATCAGACTGCACGTAAGAGAGCAGTCTGGTCTTGTATTTACACTATAAAAGAGGCATTTGATGTTTCTTTTTCGTATAAAAGAATGTTTTTCTTTTTTTTAGTTATAAACTTAAAATAAAGGGGGAGAGGAATTTAAAGGTGTACCAAATGCTCTTTTGGTAAGAAAATACTTAACTCTTTACCACACAAGCCCACGTTTTAACGACCCTAATATAATGGGCTTTTGAAAACATAGTGGGAAAAGGAGAAAATGCTGGTTACCAGCATTTTCTCCTTTTCTTACTATGTTTTCTACCCTATCAAAAACAAATTCCATCATTTAAGCCACATTTAAATTGTCGCCTGCAGATGCTTTCAATTTGGACCAGTCTAAAATTTTGTTGTTTGGTAAAGAGTTAAAACGTCTAATGCACTTCTTGCCACTTTGTTCGTCTTGTCATCACTTATAGAAGGAACTTTGATATCAAGTAAAGCATTATGGCTTTATATAATCGGTTTTTGTTGCCTTTGTTTTGAGAGAGAGAGAGGGGGAGAGAGAGAGAGAGAGGGAGAGAGAGTAGGAGAAAGAAACAGAAACAAAAAGCAGGAAAGCTGGAGAGAGACAGACAGAAACAGAGTGAGAGAACAGAAGAAAGAGAGACAGAGAGAGAGAGAACATTTTCCA
This sequence comes from Tridacna gigas, assembly GCA_945859785.2. NCBI lineage: Eukaryota > Metazoa > Mollusca > Bivalvia > Cardiida > Cardiidae > Tridacna > Tridacna gigas. The sequence continues at coordinate 5,257,468 of OX244042.2, forward strand.
GGTTACATGTGAATGGATATGTACAATACTTGAAAACAAATTGACCAATCAAACCGCAAATCAATATGTACGTATTCCTCGCGCGAGATACGTCATCATACTATAGTTGGAATTGTATTTGACGCCGTGCACATATGATGAAATAAATATCTTTAAAGAAAAGAAAGATAGACGCGTAAATTTGCCAGCAAATAGGCAGGGGCCCTTAAAAAACACATGTCTACATTTTTTACCAATCACAAATTTCTGTTTATTCACTTGTTATTACTAGCAAAAAGTAGGTCAAAACCCAACACATTCAGCTACGCCGAAAAAAATTGTACTCAGCGATCGTAACACTTACGTATTTATTATCTAAGCATAGAATTCTGGAAGAAATTAACAGAGCACGCGATAAGAGGTGATTGGGTGGAATAAAGAAACAATCATCATAAATCATAAGCGACTACACCAGTTTACAACTGTAATAACAGGGTCCGTATTCACCAACCATTCTTAAGAATATTCTTTGTCTTATTCCCCAAGATTTTCTACATTTTAAAGTAACGCAACTCCTGATTGGCTAAACCAAATGGTATAGCCAATCTGGGGTTGTGTTACTTTCAAATATAGAAAATTTTGTAGAACAAGACAAAGAACGTTCTTAAGCATGGTTGGTGAATACGGACCCTGGAATCGGCGATTAACAGTCGACAGATTGATTGAATAAATGGTTTTTAAGCAGCTTTCAACATTTTCAGCCATATCTTGGCAACAGCTCACATATTCATGTACATGTATGTCCTGGGTATACCGGCAAGTGTCATGCCCAAAGACGCACCAACGACAAAGCTTCGAGTGGGAATCGAGCCTTTGGCCTCAAGGTTACAAGACCTACACTTTACGACCGAGCCAAGCAGGACTCCGCTGGATTCCAAGATAGACTGTGCTAACTGCAATCCGCGATAAATTGTCAAACAACCCCACTGTTATTGAAACTCTAACCGGAAATAGCTGTTGAAATCAAAGGACAGCAATTAATTGCAAAACCACCTTTAACCTTTAACATTTACCATTTCAACGATAATTTCAGTAGTCTTTGCGGACAGAGCAGATTCAAGATCAGACTGTACAGAAGGTGCAGTCTGATCTTAAATCTACACTATCCGAATATTTCATGAAATATTCTGTCCTACAATACATTGAAATTAAAATTATCGTTGTCAGATTTGATAACTGAAAAAAAAACACTTGTCTCTTATTAGGAATGTGACGACCCTTTAGGTCTCACCTTCTTATGTCAACCGTCAAACTAAAGCCCAGTGACGACGGATCACTCCACTGTTTCAAGAAAAAAAGGTCCTCGTAGATTATTGAACAGACGCGTCTGAATCATTTGATACGTAAAAATAACATGCAGACTGAAATCTGTGCAAGCCAATTGCACAAACAATGAATTTCAGAGTAAAAGGTCATAGAATTAGCCCTAGATATGCACTTGGCCTCCTTCCGCAGCCCTGACGTGACCTGGGCCAGTATTCACCAACCATTCTTAAGAATATTCTTGGTCTTGTTCTCCAAAATTTTCCAAATTTGAAAGTAACACACCTTCTGATTGGCTAAACCATTTGGTTTAGCCAATCAGAAGGTGTGTTACTTTCAAACTTGGAAAATCTTGAAGAATAAGTCTAAGAACGTTCTTAAGAATGGTTGGTGAATACGGACCCTAGTGTATAAAGTCTACATTGCGGATGAATAAGTAAGGGAAACACCCCAACGACACTCAAAACCACAGTAAAACATCCATACTACAGCCATTACACCCCAAACCACATTCATTACATCCCAAACCACTTTCATTACATCCCAAACCACATTCATTACATCCCAAACCACATTCATTACACCCCAAACCACATTCCTAACACCTAAAACCGCATGTAAAACGCTTCGATACACAATTTTAAGGAAAATAGTCATGAAATCGTGCTATCAATTTTAGAAAAAAAAAACATGTTATAAACCGTCAGATCAATAAATTTTCAATGAAATGGTCCTCTGTTAAAACCTTATGGTAGCAAATTTCTACCATCACTTTCTATTAGTACTTTCAGTACTTTGATTTATAAAGGTAAAAGTCAGATATGCTTTTGTTTTTTGTTAACCTTTTCAGCACGAAATAATGTATGTTTGACCTTTGACCTATAAAGACAACTGAAAATACAGTATCCTGAAAATCACAAAGACTTTGGCTAGACATAAAAATACGGACGGTATAGATCAAAGATCAGACTGCAGGTATAGTCTGATCTTGATCTATGCCGTCCATGAAAGCCTCTGTTTTCGCCTATTTCCATGAATGGTCATCTTTCAGTTCTTTACCTGACAGCAAAATTCTCAGGCTGACATCATAAATGAACTCATTAGCCGACGAAAACTTAAACATGTCTCAAATGATGGCACTGCTTACATGCGCTGTGCTCTGTAAAAAGAGAGCTTAATGCATCTGCCACAAGTATCGACTAAGTCAGACCGCGCAGCCCACACAGAATGACCCGAGTCGAAACTTCTTGCTAACCCTTTCCCAAACAAGCCCTGGTTTTCACGTGTCTGCAGTACAAGTCTTTTGAAAACACTGTGGGAAAAGGAGAAATTGCTCGTAACGAGCAATTTCTCCTCTTCCCACAGTGTTTCCTATCCTTTTTGAGACCTTTCTGCCATTTTCATCAAATTTAAAATTGTCGTCTGCAAACTCTTTCAATTTGGACCAGTCCAAATTTTGTCGTTTGGGAAAGGGTTAATGGTCGATTTTTTCATGTCAAAGGAAAAGTCTACCTTACGGTTCAGTCAGTTGTTAGATAAAATTGATTTTACGGATCCATAATGAGAGGTTGATTGATTGATCATATGGTGTTTAACGCTGTTTTCAACATTATTTCAGTTATATCACGGCGGCCAGTGCACCTATCCATGCTTTCCTGGAGTCTCTTATACCAGTACTCCGCACAATATTCTTTCCAAGCCACTGGCTGCTTTCCCACATAACCATCGTCGAAACAATGGTCAGCGGTGAGAGAGGAATGAATCCTGTCGCAATGACTATCTTCAATCCTCGGAAAGAAATTGGCCAAGCCGGGGATCGAACCAGCGACCTCGTGTTCTCAAGTCCTCTACCCACAATAACAGGATGACTTGCCTGGTATAATGCCATGCGGAGATTTATTTAAGCCCCTTTTGCCAGAGTGAGGCTAAAATGTTAAAAACGTTTTGTGTTCAATGGGGAAATTGCTGGTAATAAGCATTTACTCTTTAATTTTAACAAAACTGTTTTCGAAAGCCTTTTTTCTGGGGAAGGTGTGGTTTAACCCTTTCCCAAACGACTAATTTTGGACTGGTCCAAATTGAAAGAGTTTGCAGACAACAATTTTAAATTTGATGAAAATGGCAGAAAGTTATCAAAATGGGTGGAAAACACTGTGGGAAAAGGAGAAATTGCTCGTTACGAGCAATTTCTCCTTTTCCCACAGTGTTTTCAAAAGACTTGTACTGCAGACACGTGAAAACCAGGGCTTGTTTGGGAAAGGCTATACACGGAATCGACTGATAAAGGGTGTTTTTAACCCTTGACCGAATAAAAAAGTGAAATAAAACTTTCAAGCTCATAGTAAAAACCCAAATTTTGCCATTCAAAGTTATACTTGGGGGGGGGGGGGGGGGAATCTCCTTATCGGACATTGTAAATCCAAGATCAGACTGCACGTTTCGTACAATCTGATCTTGATCTACACTGTCCGCAAAAGGTCCTTGAGTCGTGCCTAGCAGCCCAAATAATTATAAGACCGACATTGACCCAAAATTTGCTATTTCAAAGTTAGTTTTTTGGGGAAATTATCTCCTTGAAGATCTAAGATCAGACTGAACGTTCTGTACAGTCTGATCTTGCTATACACTCTCCGCAAATGGTCTTTGAGTCGGGCTTAACAGCCTAAGTTTCAAAGGGAACGTTTGTTTGAAGGACTTTTATAATTATGACATCGACGATGTCCACATAGTTTTCTCTCACCTACAGACACAAGATCGTTGACCCTTTCAATAAAATAGGCGAAAACTTTATTTTATTTCGGATGACACAGATCTAGATCAGACTGCACAGAATGTGCAGAGTTTGATCATTGACCTATAACCGTACGTATATATAGTTTGATCATTGACCTATAACCGTACGTATATATAGTGTAGATCAAGATCAGACTTTATAGAACGTGCGGTCTGACTAAACAAGCAGACAGTATTGATCCAAGATCGGACTGTACGATATATTTCTTTGTTGGAAAAATGAAATAAAGAGAAACATTTAAGATACATCCTTATAGCCAGAGAGGGGAAAGTGTTAAAACCGGAAACGACAACAGTGATTTATTTGAAGGCTGCAAAAAAAAAAGACATGCATTTTATATCTGTTGTAATATGTGCAACTTTGCTGCCATCAGAGGCCACATTTGGCGTGAAGATACAAAAATGCTTATCGTTTCATAACAGACAGATGAAATAGGTTGAATACTGGCTGAAAACGAGTATAGATATATCTTTAAGTTTGATCATGTTTTACGTCGATCGCAAAACCTACTTTTTTCGCCAACTTTGGTCGAAATGATAAGGGCATTGTCCTATATTTATTCGGAATGTAGGAACACTTAATCTACATGTGGGTCTGAAGCCAACGATTTCACATCAAAGAACTTAAACAATTTCATTACTCGCAAAAATGTGGCTATTGTTCGTTTTAACAGCTTTGTACGTGGTCCCGGGTCCGAGCCAGGGGTATGAAAAGTATACCGAGCTGAACGCCGCAAATCCGACATGGTCAAATCTCTTCAAAACATTTTATGAACAAGGAGAGATTTCTGTGAAACCAGACTCTATTCGTCTTCTTCACGTTATTAAGTATGTGAGTACCATTTGTCAATACTTAATTTTGATATATATCATAAGTAGCTGACTTGACAGAAAAATACCGGCTTCTATACTATTTGAGTCATGCTCTGTGAAAAGGAGGCTTAATGCATCTCCTTGATACATCATACCAAGCAAGCCGTCACATAATTAGGAATCCATAAAAATCGATATGTCTTACAACAGAGTAAATCATAAGGTAGACTGATCCCTTGACATACAGAAAATTGACCGATAGCGAAAAGTTTCGGCCCAGGTCAGCCTGCGCGGACTGCGCAGGCTGACCTGGGTCGATACTTTTCGCAGATGCATTAAGCCCCGCTTTTCACAGAGCTTGACTCATTTCTATGCAGTGGTTGTTTTTTGAAAATTTTCATCTTATTGACCCTTAACCCGCTAAATAAGTGAACGAAACATGCAAACCGATAGTAAAAATCTGAGTGTTGCTGTATCAATTTTATTTTTCAGAAAAATATCTCCTTATGGAAGAAAGTAGATCCAAGATCAGACTGCACATTCTGTGCAGCCTGATCTTGATCTACACTGACCGAAACAGCGCCTGGAGACGCGCTTAGTAGCCCACGGATTAACCCAATGAACTATAGCCACAATAACTATTTAACTGTCAATTTGACTGTAACATCCTCGCCTATAAGACGCACCCTCTACTTTAAGTTTAACACTTAGGATGCTCAGCACGACTTGACTCAATGACATTTTTACGGTCATTCAGTTCAAGATCAGACTGAATGAATGAATGAATGAATGAATGAATGAATGAATGAATGTCGTTTTATGGCGCATCGACAGCTTTGGTCATTTAGCGCGCATATCTGTGTTAAATAATAGTAAAAATAGGATTATGAACTGAAAAAGGTTTGAATATATTTATAATAGTAAAAGAGTTGAATTAAGAAGGATTGTGTGTGATCTTAATATGTATAAAGGACATTATTGAGTGACAGGGCAATCCCTATCAACTCAAAAGTTTTAAGTAACAGAGTTAAGAAAGTGATAAAAAGGTTTTAACAAAATGTTGGATTGATAGTAAGAAGTCTTTAAATGAAGAAAAATATCATTTTTAATGTGCAAAACATTTGACATTGAGTGGCTGGGCGTCCCTGCCTACTCCAAAGTTTTGAATTAAAGTGTGGAGCTCAGACTGCAGAGAACGTGCTTAAACCGCCAATTAACAGAGCATGGTTCCTGTAAGGTGGGTGTTGTCTATCGGACAGTGACGTGAGATACGAGCACCACCTTACGGATGGATCTTCAACAAAACCAAGTATCAATGATGTACAATAGAGCCATTTACTTTTCAGCACAAGTACGTGTTCCTTATGGGCGGTATTGACAAATTAATTTTTTCCCTTCAAGTCAACGGCGGTGTAAGTTAATTTTCCTTTTATCTTATCTACCCCTCCCCCGCCCCACCACCCCCTCCCATCCTAAAATTAGAAGTATCTTTTAAAACTATAGACGGCGTGAGTTTACCAGTAAATAGGCAAGGGCCCTTAAAATAAACATGTCTACATTTTTGACCAATCACAAAATGTATATTCATTCATTTATTATCAGTACCCAAAAGTAGGTCAAAAGCTATCATATTCAGCTACACCGAAAAAGTGATATCTGGATAACTACCCAGTCCTTCCTTTTGGCGCCAAAATAAAAAAAAACATTTTCTGTTTATTACAGTCCTATCACTTTGTATAAAATACAAAACCCAATCTTACGACCAGCACGTCCCGACGCCATTGTTTGTAAAATGTTACTATGGTTCAAATTTGATTATTGGTCCTTTAACAAACGATCCTAAATTTTGACGACCATGAAGAAGAAGGCTTTTGTTGAAAACATTTTGGGAAAAGAAGAAAATGCTGGTAACCAGCATTTTCTTCTTTTTTTCCAAAATGTTTTCATCTGCCTTAAAAAGAATTCCCTTCATCTGAGCTATGGTTAATTTGTTGTCTGAAAATCTTTCAAATTTCGAAAGTCTTAACATTTTAATTTAAAGAGTTGGCGTAGTTATTTAGCCCGTCAGCCCTTAACCACATCATGCCGAGTTTTAATGACCCTGACAAAGAAAGCCTTTGAAAACAATGTGGAAAAAGAAAACATTGTGCCCTTTGTCCGGAGCACCGCTCATATATTTTGTGCTGAAAAGGTTATGATGTAATTATTTGTTACCAAATACTATGGTAAACTATACTACCCTTCACTTGCCCGTCCGGGTAGCTCGGTATAAACATATCTGATTTGTGACCTGGTGGTTGCGGTACGATACCAAGTTGAGGCAAACTTTCTATCCGGCGATTTTTCGCCTCTCACCTCTGATGCGTATGAAAGTAGTGGCTTGAAAAGAAAGCTGTGTCAGTACTGGTGTGAGAAAGCCAGGAAACACATGCATATGATCTTGAATGTTAAAACGGTGTTTCACTCCAAACAAATACTTTTTACGTTGGCCTTCTCAAAGAAGATCCACGTACAGATTTCTATTATCTCCCTTCAAGCCTTGTCAAAGAAAATCAATGAGCAGTTTTCTATTTTCTCCCTTTAAGCCTTCTCAAAGAAGATACATGCTCAGGTTTCTATTAATTCCCTTTAAGCCTTCTCAAAGAAGATACATGCTCAGGTTTCTATTAATTCCCTTTAAGCCTTCTCAAAGAAGATACATGCTCAGGTTTCTATTATCTCCCTTTAAGGCGCCGTGCAATGTAACGACATCAAACTACGGATCTTCCTCCCCCGTAAGGCATATAATTAATGATTCATGCGGCATTGCAGTAAGCCACGATCCACCGATGGTAGTACCCGATGATTTTATTCAACTACATAGCAATCCAGAGACAGATCTCGGGAGAGTCCGTTACGCAGACCACCATGAGGAAAAGTAACACAATGTGATTTGTCCCGTTTATATTATTTACACAGACCAAATAAACGGGTGACCCAGTAAACTTAGCATTATCCGGCAGTTGTGTGTTTCTACGCGCTATAAGGTGCCAGAATCTATTTTATAACAAACCACAGTTATGGTTCTTTAAAATGACATATTTAGAGATGAAAGCATTGATATCCCGCTAGCAATTGTGAACAATAACTCATTTTTTTATGATATATGGCTATTCTAGAGGGATATAATAGGAACTATTGCTTTTCTCGGATCACTAAAATAAGTGCGTACTCAGGCTGCTTGAACACCGGGGACGTCCGGGAACCTACTTTAAACAAATCAAATGATTAACCCTTTACCACACAATGACGCCTTTTGACGCCCCTGGGAAAGAGGCCTTTTGAAAACATTGTGGGAAAAGGAGAAAATGCTGGTAACCAGCATTTTCACCCTTTCCCACAGTGTTTTCTACCCTATCAAAGAAAAATTGCACGATTTTAGCCAAATTGAAATTGTCGTCTGCAAATGCTTTCAATTTGGAGAAGGCCAAAATTTTGTCATCTGGTAAACAGTGAGGAGTAAAAATGAAAATGGAATAAATCGAATATATATGACTGGTGCCAGAATGGATAAAAATTATCCATCTCGGCACCAACCATAATTTTTGCCATATATTCGATACAGATACTGTACACAGATGATTAGTAGCAAACATAATCTTAACCCTTTACCACGTAATCCCGAGTTTTAACGACCCTGAAAAGGAAGCTCCTCGAAAACATTTTGGAAAAAATGGGAAAATGCTGGGAACTGGCATTTTCTCCTTTTTCCCACAATAATTTTTTTCCCCTTCAAAAACGAATTTTAGTTTCTTCGTCACCTTTAAATTGTTGTCTGTAAATATTTCAATTTGCGCAATTCTACGTTTTTTCGTGTGGTAAAGACATTACGGGAAAAGGAGATAATGCTGGTAACCACTATTTTCTCCTTTTTCACACAATATTTGTTTCCCCGTCAGATCAGATACAATTTTTTTTTTCTGGGTCCTGTTAAAATTGTTGTCTGTAAACCTTTTCAGATTGCGCAAGTCTACACTTTTCTCATGTGGTAAAGACTTGGCCCTTTCCCAAACGACAAAATTTTAGAATCTTCCGAATTCAAAACATCTGCAGACGACAAATTCAAAACTGATACAACAGAGCGTAAGTTCTATGATACGGTAGAAAAAACATTATGGGAAAAGGAGAAAATGCTGGTTAACAGCATTTTCTCCTTTTCCCATGATGTTTTCAAAATCCCTCCTGCTCGGTTAAAACTCAGGATTGTCTGTTAAAGCACCTGTCGTCCAAATGCAATAAAGGAAACTCGAAAACCTTTTTTTTTTTTTCACCAACCCAAACAACCAACATCTGTATGTCACGAATCTATCTTGCCTTTTGCGAAGAGACAGCCAAGATCAGATTGCAAGTCAGTGCAGTCTTATTTTGGTCTGCTCTCTGCGATTCCTAATTGACTGGTCATCAAATGAACGTCTGGGTTACGAAGATTCTTATCATATTTCCAAGTTTGAAAGTAACACATCACCTGATTGGCTAAACCATTTGGTTTAAAATAGTTTAGCCACTCAGAAGCTGTGTCACTTTCTTAATCCAGAACTGGACCAAGGATTTGTGAGAATGATTGGTGAATACAGACCCTGGTGTCTAAATATAGACACCGAATAACTCGGCCAGCCAGATAGGACGCTCTAAAACGCGAAATCTGATCCAAGCCAACACTATCTGATGTACAAATACGAATTTATATACATAGTAAAATTAGTGTTGCACCCCCTGTGTTTTTTACCGGGTTTGATTTTCTGACGTGAATGAGATAAAATTGGGTCGAAATTAGAATTCGGCTGCTGCATACACCAACAGACTCGTCTCTTGCCCATAAAATGAACTGAAATGAGGTATCCCTTGGCCTCATGGTAAGTGGGAATCTTTTGCCTAGATGTTGCTTTCAAATTTAAGAAAAACGAGAAGCATTTAAGTTTGGTCAAAACAGGGAATTTAATGTCGAAACAAAACTTACGACAGGTTGAAAGTGACCTGCAGAAAATGGACACACAAAATCAGAAAAAATTGCGTACTTCCGCCCGGGGCATGCAAAACAGCTTGCAGTCTTTGTCTCACACCTCTCACGAGAGGTTGAAACAGCTCGATCAGTAGCTGCTGCCATGAGGTTAAGAGATGCCTCAGTTCATTCCATTTCAGAGACAACAGACTTGTTTGTTCTTGTATACAGCAGCCAGATTCTAATTTCGAACCCATTTCATATCATTCACGCCAGAAAATTAAACACATTAAAAACACAGGGGGTGCAACACTAATTTTACTATGTATATTTACAGTATAACCAAGATGGACAGAAGATGCCACCCCTCCCCCCCTAATCCGCCACCCTATGGCCAAAGTTTATACTCATTGGATTTTAAAAGGGGGGGGGGGGGTCGGGACTTTTTTGTAAAAATAAATGAGCCATTCTCTCGCAAAAGGGGGTTTCAAAGCATCTTTGTAATATAATATACCAAGGAAGTCACCACATAGTTACGGATTCATAAAATCCATTTTATCTAACAGTCGACCTATTCATGCGGTGGAATCGTCCTAAAAGATGCAGAAAATTAAAAAAAAAAAGCAAACGATTTTGAACCATGTCAGCAGATGCATTAACCCTTTACCAGACGACAAAATTTTAGCCTTGTCCAAATTGAAAGCATTTGCAGACGACAATTTCGATGTGGCTCAAATGGTGCAACTTTTCTTAGATAGGGTAGAAAGCATTTTCTCCTTTTCGCGCGATGTTTTCAAAAGGCTTCTTTCCCACGGGCGTCAAAATGCGGCATTGTACGGTAAAAGGATTAAACCCCCTTTTCACAGAGTATGGCTGAAATGTAGAAATCTCCAGGGTCCGTATTCACCAACTATTCTCAAGAGCATTCTTAGTCTTATTCTCCAGATTTTTCCCAAATTTGAAAGTAACACAACTTCTGATTTGCTAAACCATTTGGTTTAGCCAATCAGAAGGTGTGACTTTCAAGTTTGAAAAAAAATCTTGCAGAATAAGACAAAGAACGTTCCTAAGAATAGTTGGCGAACACGGACCCAGATTTTCATCAATGATTTCTGTGTGATGGCATCCGTATGAGACACAGGAAAAGATTCGGTCGGTTATTAGAAAAACCTATTTTTAGGGATCAATAATTATGTGATGAACTGCATGGTGCATTAAACTCCCTTATGCCAGAGCATGGCATGTATCTTTAGCGCTAACAGAATTAGTTTAAACATATTTTATTGTCATTATTTACAAATTCTTGCATAAAATACATTTTTTACATACAATACAAATCAGACAAAAGGGTCTGACCACAAGTTCTCACAACTTAGATTCGTGCCATCTCCTTATTGAACATACAGAGAATTCAGTCTTCAAAGGAAAGAAAAAAAAGAGGAGAGTAACATAAATAGAAGTATTTTAACAGTAATATGATTGAAGACGGTTTTGTTCCAGCTATAGAGAAGATTTCTTAACGACAATAAATAAACTGAACACATTAACCCTTTCCCAAACGACAAATTTTAGACTGGTCCAAATTCAAAGAGTTTGCATACGACAATTTTAAATTGATGAAAATGACAGAAGGTTCTCCAAAAGGGTAGAAAACCCTGTGGGAAAAGGAGAAATTGCTCGTTACGAGCAATTTCTCCTTTTCCCACAGTGTTTTCAAAAGACTTGTACTGCAGACACGTGAAAACCAGGGCTTGTTTGGGAAAGGGTTAAGAGAATGTTATGAATATCAATAATAACATTCACTTAAACAGGAGGGAAAACAACATCAAAAGATTGGTAGTAAAAGAAAATCTTGGTGTCAGTCGGTAAGAGGGCAGATCGGATTTTGGTGCTGCAAAGCAAACTATTTATCAAACCTCTTTGTATCCCTTATAAAATTTTGAACCGAAATTAAATATAAATGAATTTTCACCCTAATCGAGGTTGTCAGAACCAAACAGTAGGAGCTGTAAAGAAACTAACAGAATTCTCTCAATACAAGACAACAAGATTTAGGAATTTTAAATAGTGAAGGCAGTTGCAGACGAAATATCAAACGCGTCACAGACGATGGTATTTTTCTTTGAAAGGATAGGAAGCCTTTTGAGAAAAACAAAATCTTACCAGTAATTTCCCCTTTACCGGGGCCAAGCCCCTCCCCCCTGGTAAAAGAAACACCAGGAAAGCATGGATAGGTGCACTGGCCGCCGCGATATAACTGAAAAAATGTTGAAAACGGCGTTAAACACCATACAATCAATCAATCAATCAATCCCCTTTACCGGCGACGTGTTCAAAAGCTTTATTTCTCTGGGTCGCTAATCCTTTACCACACAATGCTGAGTTTTAACGACTCTTAAGATGAAGACTTATGAAGACATTGTGGGAAAAGGAGAAAATTATGGTAATCTATCCATCCCTCCATCTATCCATCTGTCCATCCGCCCGTCCACCATCTATCTATCTAGCTAGCTAGCTATCTCCTCTTTTGGTCCTGTCCGTCCTTCTGTCGTTGTCTGTCTTATGCTTTTCTGATTGTTTATTGATTGATTGTTTGGTGTTTAACGCCGTTTTCAACATTATTTCAGTTATATCGCGGCGGCCAGTGCACCTATCCAAGCTTTCCTGGAATTTCTTTTACCAGTACTCCGCACAATATTCTGTCCAAGCCACTGGCTGCTTTCCCACATAGCCATTGTCGAAACAATGGTCAGCGGTGGGAGAGGAATGAATCCTGTCGCAATGACTATCATCAATCCTCGGAAAGAAATTGGCCGAGCCGGGGATCGAACCAGCGACCTCCTGTTCTCAAGTCCTGTAGGCTACCGACTGAGCTACGGGGCTCGGCTATGCTTTTCTGACTGTCCCAATTTTCTATGTATCACTTTTTTTTCTTGCTGTCCCTCTCTCATCTATCCATCTTTCCGGATCTAGTGTTCTCTAATGTTACGGTCATTCCAACCTAGATCGCTATGAACTTACAACATTTCTCCTTCCGACAGTGTATAGGCCTATTTCATTTAATCCAAGCTCTGTAAAAGGGCGGGGGGGAGGGGGGTGATGCAGCTGCAAAAAAAAGTATTGACCCAGGTCAGCCTGCGCAGTCCGCGCAGGCTGACCGGGGTCGAAACTCTTTGCTATCGGTCAATTTTCTGCAGGTCCAAGGACGATTCTACCTCATAGTTAAGTCGGTTGTTAGACAAAATGAACTTTGTGGATCCATATTTATGCGATGTATCGCTTGACATAAATACATCGTGGAGATGCGTTAAACCCCCTTTAGCCAGAGCAGGTTCCATTTATTCAAAAGTCTAACGAATGCATTACGGGGATGCATCTAACAGCCTTTCGCCAGAGCACTACTCATTTGTTCAGAAGTCTGTCGATAAATAAACCTATACGTCCCAATATCATCTCGCCAAAATTGAATTTGACTGCCATTGTTCCTTCCCATTTATCTAGATCATTGATCAAATAAATCATCATTCTGAAGGATCAGTTATGTCTGTTTTACGTTCCGTTCCTCGTAAAAGGCCTTCCCCGATTTATTTCATCATCGTCGTTTATGTCAAACACATACTACTTTTTTTGTGACAGCCATGGTAAAATCATATTAGGTTTGTTTAATTGTCTGGTGGCTAAAGCCATCTTTAACCCTTAAAGGCCCAACAGCGGCCAAAAAGACAATACGTGTGATTGACTGATTGATTGATTGATTGATTGATTGGTGCTTACGCCGCTTTCAACATTTTTTCAGTCATCTCACGGCGACAGCTCACAAATTCATGCATTTACTGGGTTGTACCAATACTAGGCTAGGGTGTTAACTTAAAATGCATTTAACTTTAAATCAAAACATTTAAAAGGATGGAAAAATATTGTGAAGATGACAATCTGTTATCGTGTGGTTGTTCCAAGTGTTAGTAACTGACAGAAAAATGAATTTTAAAATCAGTCAAAAAGTAAACAATAGATAGAGTGACCTGGCAACTTTTGACCCAGTTTTGAAATTAATTTCTCTGCAAGTGACCTACACTTGGACCGACCGTGCAATAACAGATTGTCATCTTCACAACGATTTCCATACATTTAAATGACTGATTTTAATTTAATGCATTTTAACACCTGCCCTGTTAAGTTTTGGCAGCAACTGTTATTTTAAACTGCTAGCTAAATAAAAGAGAAAAATCGGTTCAACCATCAGGTGAATTAATTCTTTATAAAATGATCCACCCCCAAAACCTGTTTGCTAGCAAATTTCTCCAATCACCTTCTAGAAATACTTTCAGTACTTTGATCTGTGTCGACTTCCGGTAGACCATAATTATGCCGGGCTTTCTTTTTTTTTTTATTATATCTCATCTTCGCAAGCCAAGGATACTAAGGTAGTACCCTTGGCCGCCCGCCTCTTTAAAAATCGAAACTCCCGCCGCGCCATTTCATTGGATGCGATCAAAACCCATCGCGTCCAATCAAACCATCCGTCAAAAACGAAAGTTGTCGTGTTTGTGACGAAAATTTGCCAAAAAAGAGTAGACGGTCGATATTTAATGAGTTTTTTTATAGTTCATGATCAATTATGTGAAATATTAGGACGGGTTCCACAGCCAAATGATTGCGAATCATCGTATGTCTGATTAATTTCAGAAAATTGTGATGAATCCGAAAGCGCAGCCATATTTGATGCATAGCCTAATAAATTTTATTACGAGCATTTTGATTGGTCAGAAATAACATCAGCAAAGGTTACGCAACTCGTGATATTCGATAGGTGGCGCAGCGGGAATTTCGATTTTTAAAGAGGCGAGCGGCCAAGGGCACGTAACGAACAAAGTGGAGTTAGTATCCTTGGCTTGCGAAGATGATTATATCTAAGAGTAAAGTCATTTGCAATGATGATGTTATATAACATAACGCTACTTTCTCATACTGATTAACTGTAATCCTTGCTAATGCTATATGTACTCAATTAATTGAATAAAAACTTAAACCATATAAAAGAACACCATAATATGAACCATGTTCTGTGAAAAGGGGGTTTAATGCATAGATCTTCAAAAAGTATCGACCAAGGTCAACCTGCGCAGTCCGCGCAGGCTGACCTTGGTCGAAACTTTTTGCCAACGGGCAATTTTCTGAAGCTCAAAGGACCATTCGGTTGGTTGTTAAGACAAAAAGGATTTTTATGGATAAAAAATTATGTGATGACTTGCTTGGTATAATGTGTCGCGGATACGCATTAAACTCCTTTCTCAAGAGCGCCGCTCAAAAGTTAAGGTAATATAAACCATTAAACTGCTATAGACCTTTTCAGTCTCTGACCACTTCCTAGTAACGAGACCGGAAAACTGTGCATGCGCACTTGTGTAGGGCAAAAAGACAAAATAAAACAGTGGCAGATTATTGAAAGTGTACACAAAATCGTTAAATTATGAGCGATTATATGAAAAGCTTGCTCCCAGACGCAGAGAAACGATAATCAGACTAACTTATTTGCTAAGGGTTCAGTAATGTGAAAGAAAACGATCCGTATATTAATGACATTATAAGATGTAGACGTCAAAAACCATGTTACTGTTGTGGGTTGACTTTATCATCAAAGGAAATGCTAACCGACCCAAGACAGGTACAGACAAACCCCATGAAGCATGGGCTGGAACACTGCGGGAATGGGAAAATGCTTGTTACCAGGATTTTTACCTTTTCCCGTTGTGTTTCCACAAGCCCAATGATGTAGGGTCGTCGTTAATTAAGACGAGTATGAGACAGGTAAAGGGTTTACAAAGGGTAGCCATCTGACATATCACATATTTGTTAGTTTAATCGACAATACAGTGGATATTTTAGTTTAACTTCAATGGCGGAGAGTGTCGGTTGAGATCTCCATAACATGCTGTTACCTCCAATAGTTTAGAGAATGTATTGTGAACAATTTCATCATGAAACAAATTTTGGCGCAGATGTATTTGAAAACATATGAATGAATGAATGAATGAATGAAAGAGCGTGCGAGCAAGCGAGTGGATGGATGGATGGATGGATGGATGGATGAACTAAAGCACAAACCAAGAACGAACGAACAACTGTATAATGCTCTGTTGTCGTCTCTGGCTGCACTTTTCCAATCCATAATTGCTTTCCACCAGGGACCGTATGTAACATGTACTTTAAAAACATTCCTTTTCCATAAACAGTATTGGAAAAGGTTGAAATAATGTCTACCGGCATATTCTCCTTTTCTCACAATGTTTGAAAAGCTTTCTTTTCTCTTAGTCGTTAAGACTTGTGATTGTTGGGTAAAGGGTTAAATGGAAATTGTGACAGTAATTAGTTGAGCACATTGTATACGGGGAGGCATTTTAGCGTGCCACATACATGATAATGTTGGGGAAACAATATGGACCGTAGCCTTAACCCTTAGCCTCCGATACATGACAGTGATCTTGAATTTACTTGGCGAAAATCTTAATGAGAGATCTGTTTGCACATGGGGGTAGCATGGTCTTAAAAGACAATACAATACAATACAATACAATACAATACATTTATTCAATATTAAGGCCACTGGCCCATTATATATTACATGTTACAACATTAGAGAGTGTTTAATTACATCCAGCAGAGAGTATAGGCTGGCATCATAACCAACAAACTCGCTCTATGATCTCAGTCTATACTCCCCACACTGTCCTAATTCGGTTCCAGTCTTTGAATTTAGAAAACTTTCTAAATAAACAAGTGTACAGACATAACATTATTAGAAATAAAAGTACATATCATGTTTTCGCATGTTAACAGTAGCATCAAATCTGGTTAAGAGTATAAAATATTTACAAGTAGCTGGAGATTGAACAGTATAAAAGGTTTTTTCTTTTTTAACGATGAAGTTACTGTGAGGTATTTTCAATAAAAATGTGTACACACAAAGCGTTTTCAAATAAAGTACCTATCATTCTTTCGCAGCCAGAAGTATATATCATGCTTTTACAAGTTAACAGTAACAACAAAACTAGTGAAAAGTACAAAATATAAACAGGTAGACAGAGACTGGACAATATGAAAAGTGCTTTTGGATAAAGTTACTGAAAAGTATTTTCAATAAGATCATTTCGATATTTAAGTGCTTGAAACAAAAAGTTGGCTAATCTAATTATTTCATCTGTTTTGTTTGTGGACAATATGCTGTAAAAGGTAGCTGTGGTCTTATTTGTTAACCAACTTTGTTTAAAGTATATCGCTCTGAGATTATTATATGTAGGGCAGTCATTGAAAAAATGAACTTCGTCTTCTATTACTAGAATGTTTTCAGTAAGACATAAAGGACAATATCTGAAGTCTCTGTCCATACCAAGTTGTCTCCCTTCCTCTATCATTAGACTATGACACGAACATCGAAAATTTGAAAATGTTTTTCGTAATTTATAGCTTAGATCTAAAGACAGATACCGTTCTACATTTAATAAAGATGAAAAATGTTGAAAATGTCGCCCTTTCGGACTAGAAACAATATCACTATGCATTTTCTGTGAAAAACAATCGATTAATCGCTGCTTGAGGCTCTTAAGAAATTGACTTTCATCTCCCACATCTTGAAAAATCCAAGCGTACCCAAATCCGTAGGTAAATAGTAAATTCTTAATATGGCTGGCCCAGGTTTCTCTACCTGAGAAATCTAGCTGTAGCAACAGATTGTAACACTGTTTGGGGTATCTATGGGGTTCAAGGTGAATAACACGTATCCAAAATTTAATACAATTGGACATATATGAGATACATAAGGGAAGACGCCCGCATTCGTTTAGAGCAAAATTGTCTGTACATTTTTCGGGTAAATAGCAGTATTTTTTACAAAATTTGGCATGTGCAGATTCAATTCTTGTATTATATTTGTAGCCCCATATATCCGATGCGAAGCAAAGAATTGGTTTAACCATAGAATCAAAAATTTTAAACATATCCTTCGGGGGTAAAAGACCGAATTTCTGTTGATAACGTAAAATTGTATTGCTTGCTTTTGAAGCTTGTAGACATAATTTATCTACTGTCAGAGTCCAAGACAATTTAGGCGTAAAATAAACACCAAGATACTTGTAAAACGGAACAACTTCTACTTGTTTACCGTCTAGATACCATTTTTCTGACCTTCTTAAAGGACCACCATTTCGAAAAACAATGATTTTAGACTTTTCAGTATTTATTTTCATGTCTAATTCTTTGCTAAAATTTGAAATTGAATCAATTTGCTTTTGTAAGCGTAAAACAGTGTCTGCAATACTTGACACATCGTCTGCATACATTAAAGCGTATAGGGAGGGAACGTCATCTGAAACATAGACCCCATCCCCGCAACTATGTTGTAGGTACTTAATTAAATCATTAATGAGGAGACTGAAGATTTTTGGGCTGGCTACACAGCCTTGACTCGTCCCGACCGAACATATGAAATAATCTGTAAGCTTATTGTTACATTTTACACATGCTTTTGTGCTCCTGTACAAAGATTTCATGATCTGCAGATATTTGCCATTAATGTTATTTCTTTCAAAAGTTTTCCATATTTGATGATGCTGAACATTGTCAAAGGCCTTTTCGAAATCAATAAATATGCAATAGAAACGTCCTTTTTTCTTCGAAAGGTATTTTTGTACAAGAGCCATCAAATTGAACACATTATCTATAGTTGAATACTTCTGTCTGAAGCCAGCTTGACTTTCATCTAGAACTCTATTTTCTTCGCTCCAATGATTTAAACGTGTAGCCAAAATATTCATAAAGATTTTACAAATTGAATCAATTAGAGAGATCGCCCTGTAATTATCTGGGTCATTTTTCGATCCTTTCTTAAAGACTGGGGTGATGATGTTTTTACCCCAATTTTCTGGAAAAATACCTGAATCAAAAATAGCGTTAAAAAGTTTATTGAGATAAGGTAGAATCAGTATCAACGTTTCTTTATACATTTCCGCATTAATTCTGTCTGGGCCGGGAGATTTGTTATTTTTAGTAGATCTTACACTTTTGATTATTTCTTCATCGTTAATTGGTCCATTCAATATACTACAATCAAAATTATTTTCAACAAAACTAAATCCACCCGGAAGATTTTCATCTGAGATAACATTTCGGTTCGTCAGCAGCTGGCTATAATATTTGTACCATTCTTCTGATGATATATTGTTAGAGTTATCATTAAAACTAGAATTGTCCTCACGCAGTAGCTTCCAGAACTCTTTTGGACTTTTGTGTGCTTGAATTAAAGCTTGTTTTTTACTACGTGAATACGCAATTTTCTTTTTTCTACAGAGTGCTTTAAATCTATTACGTTTAGAAATGTAGAAAAGGCGGTTTAAATCAGAGTTTATTCTTCGGAAAATTCTCAAAGCTAGATACTTTTCTTTTTTTGCTAGACTACACTCTTTGTCCCACCATTTTGCATGGGAAGAAGGTGTAAATCTACGAGTACTGATATGCATATCTTTCCCGGCTGTGTGGTACAATTCAACAAATGTCGGGAGGGATTCAAGAAGAGAATTGCTATTTTCAAGATCCACCTTGTTGCAAAATTCGTTATATAAGTCTGCAAACTTTGAAACAAACTGGCCCTTAAAATCTATTTTCCAATTCATTTTATTCCAATTTGTCTGAGTACCCTTCTGGGTATTGTAATTTGTTACCTTTTCTGTAGAACAACACTTAAATTCAAGAATGCAGGATAAAGGGAAGTGGTCAGAAAAATCAACATCTTCCACCCTGAAATCAATTATATTACTGTTAATCAATGAGGTAGATGCAATCATATAGTCCACTACACTGCTCCCGTTATTTGCAAGACAGGTAAAATTGCCCTGCTTGTCTTGACATAGCCTGCCATTTAAAATGTGTATATCACACGTACAGCACATTTCTATAAGAGACTTACCGAAGTTATTTAGCTTCGTATCTTTTGAGCATCTATTCATGTCAAAAGCATCAGAAGGATAATCTAAACAATCATCATTAAATATATAAGAAAGGTCATCATTTGGTATATAATCCAACAAATTTGCAGTTCTGGCGTTAAAGTCACCAGCAAGAAATAATTCAATATTCGGGAAATCAGCAATAATGCTATTAACATTATCATGTAATACTTCGATTCCGTTTAATTGGCTGTTTATATAGATAGGAGAATTTTCCGGTGCAATATAGGTAAAGTACAATATTAGATCTCTCTGATTACCTCCCTTTATATGTAGATGTAGTATTATACTATCTTCTATCTCTAAACGAATTCTAGTAATTTCAAAATGATGAAATAAACGATAATGTACAAAAACTGCAACGCCACCCGAACCTCTGGGAGCACTAGGCTTCTTTTTGCGTACAAAATCAAAAAGTTTATAATCTGGTAGCATTTTATCAAAGTCTTGTTTACTTTTACCCCAAGTTTCTACAAGCCCTAATATATCAAAGGTTTTGCAGTAACTAATAAACTCTACATCATGTACATATTTTTGTAAGCCTGCAATATTAAGGCTGCAAATTTTTAATTGTTTTAAAACTGAAATCGAGTTCGTTTCATGTGCAACACTGGTTTGGTAGTGATTGCCTCCCTTGTGTCGTCTGCTAGATGTTGGACCACGGCCGTATACCTATCTATCCAATTGTACCGGTTCACCCTTGTCATAGTCAAAGACATGTCTCTTACCGTCGATCACTAACTTATCGTACTGTAAATAGGCTTTCTTTCCATCTTTAATGGCTGTAATCATGAACGGTGTCAAGTTGTATCTGGCCTTGCTTATCCTCAGAGTTACACTGTTACAAATCCTAATTATGGTTTAAGTAATACTAATTAAGATTTATGACATAAACTTAAAGCGAATTCCTCTTGTGCTGGTCAAAAATGTAAGTACAGCGGGATATGGGTAAAAAATCATAACATTAAATGATGGTCAATAAAATACAAAACATTAACGGTGAAAAATCTCTATAAAAAACAGGGATCATGTATATAAGATCCCAGAAAAAACATACGAGATCAAACAAATAATTTGAATAAAATATACCGAGACGTTTTAGGGGGATGTTTAACCAACTCGGAATGGACGTTTTAACCAAAAGTAGGACGTTTTGACTCTGTGGCAAACGACAAAATTTTAGACCAGTCCAGATTGAAAGCATTTGCAGACGACAAAATAAATGTGACCCAAAAATTGAAATTTGTTTTTGGAAGGATAGAAAACATTGTGGGAAAAGGAGAAAATGCTGGTTACCAGCATTTTCTCCTTTTCCCACAATGTTTTCAAAAGGCCTCTTTCTCTGGGTCGTTAAAACTTGGGATTGCATGGTAAAGGGTTAAGCCAGATACTAATTTAATAATGTGTTTGTACATCCTGATGCACAGCATGATAACGACATCCTGTAATACATTTAATATTCACAGATTTTATCAATAAAATCTTTCGACAAGTCCCAAACATTACGTGTGAAAATAGCTTTCAATAGTGGCGATATTGAACTTTTTGCCCTACAAACAGTGCGCATGCGCGGAAAGTGGAATTCTGGGATCGTATTTCCTTGACAACGAACGGCGTTGTAAAAGGGTCTATATACTCTAAAAGAACACTTCAAACCAATAGTAAAAGATCCAAATATTGCGATATCAAATTTCTATTTCACGGGAAAATACCGCCGTAACGGACAGTGTAGATCCAAGATCAGTCCTGCTCAGCCTAACCTGTTTGTAAAGGGACAATGAGTGGTTAAACAGCCAACGCGTAAATTAAGAACCAAATACCACTTTATACTCCCAGAGGTTTGGTAGTAACATACACATTAATATATACATAGTAAAAAATTTACCGGGTTTGATTTTCTGGCATAAATGATATGAAATGGGTTGGAAATTAGAATCTGGCTGCTGCATACACCAACAAAGCAGTCTACTGCCTCTGAAATGGACTGAACTGAGGTATCCCTTGACCTCATGGCAGCTGCTATTGATCGAGCTGATTCACCCTCTTGTGAGAGGTATGAGACAAAGACTGCAAGCTGTTCTGCAAGCCCTGGGCGGAAGTACGTACTATTGACTGATTGTGTGCGTCCATTCTCTGCAGCTCACTTTCAACCTGTCGTAAGTTTTATTTCGACATTCAATTCTAAGTTTTAACCAACCTTAAAAGCTTCTCGTTTTTCATAAGTTTGAAAGCAATATCTAAACAAAAGCATCCTACTTACCATGAGGTCAAGGGATAACTCAATTCATTTCATGGGCATATGACTGGTCTGTTGGTGTATGCAGCAGCCGGATTCTAATTTCCAACTCATTTCATATTATTCACGCCGGAATATCAAATCCGGTAAAAACACAGGGGGTGCAACACTATTTTTACTACATGTATGTTAATTCCTACCTCATTTTATATCATTCACGCCAGAAAATCAAAGTCGGTAAAAAACAAAGGGGGTACAGGACTTTTTTTTTTTTACTGTGTATAAATATCGCCCAAGAACAATCTCTCAAAAGAGAAGGAAAATAATATCAATGTTTGGCCACATAGCCTGCATTGTTTTCAGTATCATATACCCTTTAAGAATTTTCTTATCTTACACACGTTTGAGGGAATCGTTGTGCGACGTCATATGTGACGTCATTTTATACTTCCTTTTTTAAAAAGTGAATCAAGATTTATAAATGGAAATTAGCATGCAGGTATGTACGGTTTTACCACTTTCCGACCTGCAATTCAGGGTCCGTATTCACCAACCATTCTTAAGAACGTTCTTAGACTTATTCTTCAAGATTTTCCAAGTTTGAAAGTAACACAACTTCTGATTGGCTAAACCAAATGGTTTAGCCAATCAGAAGGTGTGTTACTTTCAAATTTGGAAAATTTTGGAGAACAAGACGAAGAATATTCTTAAGAATGGTTGGTGAATACGGACCCTGGCGTTTTTTTTTTTTTTTTTTTTCCGGAGAGGATTTTTTTTTTTTTTGTCTTTATATTCAATACGAATTCATTATTTGTTAGGTTCTTTGGGACTATTTTTCGTCCGGAATCTAGACTGCCCACTTATCTATATAGATATCATCTTAAAATAGATCGTTTATGTCTGGTGTATGTTATAGCTCACAATTCTCATAAAATGTCTTTCCTACTTTATGTCATCATGCCAAATATGATTAATGATCTCGAGTACATTTTTATGGCGATCGTAAGTCATACTTAGTATATATGATTTATTCGGTAGTCTTAAAAATGGCTCTCCTTGGCCCCAAGACGGTTAGCAGTCTCTCAGTTATGGTAATGGCCCTAAATAAGCCCAGGTAAAAAGTAGCTGTTAAACTGGGGTCCGCACTCACCATTCTTAAGAGCGTTCCTAGTCTTATTCTCAATAATTTTTCCGAATTTGAAAGTTACACAATTTCTGATTGGCTAAACCATCGGGGTTAAGCCAATCGGAAGTTGTGTTACCATCTAAATCTAGAGTAAGACTAAGAATTAAACTAAGAATGGGTGGTGAGTACGGACCCGGAATGAACCTTGATGCCTACCACGTGTTTATATCCTAATACACGGAATGTTGCCCGGTAAAAAAAGCCAGATTATTTACTATGGCTACGGACTATTCAGGATAATCGCCGTTCTGAAAGTTCCCTATCCATTTCGGTGTAGTAAAGGCTGCTATACTTCACCAAAATGCACAGGAAAGTGACGAGTAAGTGTCCCTTAGGACCAGATGTCTCAGAGTTAGGAGTGACGTCAGGATATTTGATTTAGTGCCAGATTACCAGGGTTTACCACAGTATTGGCCCTGTTTCGTCACGATAAAGAGACAATCTAGCTCTGATTTGTACCGTTCGTATGCGGAATGTATTATTACAGTATTTCCCCATGTATCCCAAATTGGATCGGTTTGCGGTGTCTGCGCATGTCAATATTCTTCGAGGATTTGACCTGTCTGCTATGACACATCACTATCCTGTACAGGATATATTAATACGCCAAATAGCAAGCGGAAATGGCTATAAATAAAGCGTCTGTGGAAAAATCAAGCCGGTTTTTCGCTACGAATTGCTTGAAAATATCATGATTTCAAACAAACGGGAAATTAACTTTATAAAATACCACTGTTTACTGCAAATATCTGTAGACAGTTTCACGATACCGGCAAAGTATTAATTCCAGTTGGACACCGTCATTTTCCGGGACAGTGATACAGAGTCTTGGCGTAGGAACATGTAGAGCCCCGGTATAACAATGGTGAAACCAAGAAAATACCTGAACATGCAATCTGTTTTTATGATTTTACTATTTAAACCTTTACTACTCAGTTCCGAGTATCCAAGAACCTCGGGAAAAAAAATTCGAAAACATTGTACGAAAAGGAGAAAATGCTGATAGCCAGCCGCTTTTGTCCTTTTCCAACAGTGTTTTCTACTCTTTCAAAGACAAACTTTATCATTTTAGCCCCATTGAATATGTCGTCGGCACATGCTCTGAAGTTGGAAAAGTTTCAAAAGCCAGTGATATTATTGCTGGAATATATAGAGGATATTTGTTTTTTTATTCGGTGAAAAATCGAAATTTATTTCATCGAGTAAACATCATCGGTAATATTTTCACTCATGACTGCGCCACTCGTGAAAATATTTCTGATGATGTTCACTCGATGAAATAAATTTCGATCTTTCACCGAAAAAAAAAAAAATATATATATATATATATATTCTATTTATTTCAAGCCTCAAACCCTTTTTTTGTTGGCACTTTTACTAAAATCCAGTACAGTTGTTTTCGGTAAGTTTCCATGGTGTACCCCCTCACGTAACAACGCATTACAATATGACGTAAAGCTCGAGAAATACAGCGTAAATTACATCAAATTTTGAATGGCACGTGCTGATTACTAGGTAACTAGTGCGCGGGAACTACTGTTTCCGCCTTCAATTGAAGAGTTAGATAATATAATCAAAGTACTGAAAGTACTGACAGAGTAGCAAATTTGATTGATCGATTGTTTGTATGGTGTTTAACCCCTTTTTCAACATTATTTCAGTTATGTAGCGGTGGCCAGTGCAAATATCCATGCTTTCCAGGAGTTTCTTTTACAAGTACTCTGCACAATATTCTTTCCAAGCCCCTGGCTGCATTCCCACATAACCATCGTCGAAACGTGAGAGAGAAATGAATCCTGTCCCAGGGACTAGATCATCAATCGTCAGAAAGAAATTTGCCGTGTCTGTGATTGAGCCAACGACCTCCTGTTCTCAAGTCCTGTATGCTATCGACTGAGCTGCCGGGGCTATGCGTGCTAATGGTTAACCATAATCCAATTTAAGTTTAACCCTTAAAATACTAAAAAATGTTAAATGAAACTTTCAAGCCGATGGTAAACACCTAAATATTGCTTTTTTAAAGTTACATTTTGGAGAAAATATATCCTCTTATTGGACAGTGTAGATCCAAGATCAGACTGCATGCTCTGTGCAGTCTGAACTTAATCCACACTGTCCTCAAAAGATCATTCAGTTACAGTAGTGCTGATAAAAGAAACTCTAGGAAAGCCTGTTCAAATTGGAGTGGTACAGATTTTTTGTGTTTGTGTGAAAATTGTCATATGTAACATAATAAAGATTTTTAACAGAAAGAAGTATTTTCTGTGAGGCAGTATTTGGCAACTGTGGGGTTTTTTGTTTACTTAGACTCTAGGTCAGTCATGATGCCTATAGACTAGCTTCGCTAGTCTAAAAATCGGTATTTTCACTGGTCGTAACTATGAAATATCAAACCATAATCCATCATTATTTCTCGATAAACTACCGAAAAATATGAAATAAATCGAAGTATTGCGCTTTTATAGCCGTTTCCATCATACTAAACTCACTAAAACAGACACTATAGATCCGAGATCAGGGTTCAGTAGGCCTATTAACCAGCCATTCTAAACTTCTACGTCTGATTGTATAATTAGAAAGTAAAGCAACATCTGATTGGCTAAATCATTTGGTTGAGCCGCTCAGAATCTGTGCTACTTTCAAATTAAAAAAAAAAATCTTGAGTATACGACTAAGAATGTTTTTGAGAACGGTTGGTGAATACGGACCACAACAGCACGTTTTGCAAAGTGCTTAACGGTCAAAGATCTTGGTTGAGCTTAGCAAGGGGAACAACTGAAACAGAATTTTCAATAATATTGGTGACGTACTGTCTACCTTCAAGAGATGGAAATCGTTGGCCTCGTCTCATTGAATATCTGTGACGAAAACTTAAGACGATGTTTCATGAGATATAAAACAGAAAAATCTTTTTTTTTAATCGGTACTAGAACATAAACATTGAAACTATTTTGTAGTTCAATACGACAAGAACATATTGAAAAGTAATCACGTCACAAAACTGCCCCTTTTTATTCTCATTCATTTGCATATTGTGAAAAAGGTGAAATTTTCATTGATTGATTGAATGGTGTTTTATGCCCCCTTTCAACATTATTACTGTCATATCACGGCGACAGTTCATGTCATGTATTTCCTGGGCTAAACCAGTACTAGGGTAGGGCTCTGAAGTGTCTTGCCCGAGGACAGTCCCATGGAAAACCCAGTGAATCCAGTGAGGCTCGAACACTTTACCACTGAGCCAAGCAAGACCCCTGTTAAATTTTCAACTAGATATTTTTTCAAGACACGGTGATGATCAAATAAACACGTACATATTTTTAACCAATGGCAAATTACTATTTATTCTTCCAAGTATATCATTACCCAAGTCAGTTCCGGCGGAAGACAAATTTTGTCTTTTGTCCTAGGTCATTTATTTAGCAATTTGTTGATGTTAAACTTGTAACCCTATCATAAATAAGCTATGCCCCGTAAAAGGGGGGCATAATGCATCTGCAAAAAGTATCAATCCAGGTCAGTCTGCGCGGACTGCGCAGGCTGACCTGGATCGAAACTTTTTGCTATTGGTCAATTTTCTGCACGTTCAAGTACCAGTCTACCTCATGGCTCACTTGGTCGCTATAATAAATGGATTTTTATGAATCCATAGTTATGTAATGGCTTGCTCGGTATAGCGCTTCACGGAGATGCATTAAGCCCCCTTTTGCAAGAGCATGGCTCAATTATGCAAGAGGAATAACCGAAGCAACTCCGTTTCAGAAAAAAGATGTGAGAAATACTACAAAATCCCCCCTCCCCCTTTTCCCCAAATTATCAAATGGGTCACCGTTGACCTGCTCGTTTGATTTTGTTCTTTGGTTTTAAAGCGACGCTATTTTCGATATCTAACATTTTCAACGCATTTGACATCAGAGTAATCCGCACTCTTTGAAAAAAAAAATCTAACTAAAAGTTTGCTATAACTGAAGTCTAGGGGAAGGGGTAAATCACGAGATATTTAAAAAAAATTGTTGCATAAATAGTTGGTATTGTGCGCATCTTCCATTGGTTTGCAATGATTACCAGTCACTCACAGATGAGAAATGTATGTGAGACACCATTTACACTGTATTGTTATCATGGCGAACACGCACGAAACACCGGAAGTCCTTATGACCTTCTACGTCACGTGACGCTTTATCTTTAAGCAGTGCAGAGACGACTCAAGATGGCACTCGTTGATTTAAGTTTAAGGTAACTGAGGGTAAATAATTTAAGGCACTTATTAAACAAGTATTCTAAGTTTTTTTTTTTTTTTTTTCCTTATTGTAAATTAGACACTAGCAATCCTATTGGTTGAGATATTCTGTCTCTGCCAATTTAATGAACATTCTTGTCTATGAGAGTAAGTATGGCTGCAAGACCTAAATATGGAGCCAGTCATCCATTTCAAAATTTCACTCCAGAAAAGAAAACTTCTTTTTAAAAAAAAATGTAAAAGACTTTTGATGATGTAGTACGTCTGCGTGACCATTTAAAAATTTCACTTCCGCTTTAAAAATATCATATTCTTCAATCAAGTTAAGCGTGCTATAACACGAGGAAAGGGTTCGGGAATTTCCGGTACATTTCCGTTCATTTCAGTTGATAGGACGTACTCCTTTTCTCCCTTTTGCAGTCTTATGCCTTTTTATATATATATATTTTTTTCCCTCAAGAAAAGCTCTTAAAGTCGGTCAAAATATCGCCAAACATTATTCTTACCATTTTCAGTTGTACAACTATCATTGCGTTTTTTTTAGTTATGTCGTTACGTATTTATGAATCTTGTTGCGTATGTCAAAAAGTCGATGCGCAATACATGTGTCATCAACAGGGTACTAAGTACATAATAAACATAGTCTCCTTACCAAACGACAAAATTTTTGACTGGTCCAAATTCAAAGCACTTGCAGACGAGAATTTAAATGTAACTCAAATAAAGGAATTTGTTTTTGATAGGGTGGAAAACATAGTGGGAACAGGAGAAAATGCTGGTTACTAGCATTTTCTCCTTTTTCTCACAATGTTTTACAAATGCCCACTACTAACCTCAGAGCCGTAGTAAGTCGGAATAGTGTGACAAAGGGATAAAACGTCGAGATAAGGGTCAAGGGTTGGTTAACCTTTTCCTCATCTTTCATTAAACCCTTCATTAAGCGCGACCCACCGACTTTTGACGGACAGTGTAGATCGAGACCAGACTGCACAGATCGTGCAGTCCGATCTTGGATTTACACTGTCCGATACAGAGATACATGTATTCCCTTCCCCCTCCCCAAAAAATAACTTTGAAATAGCAACATCTGGGTCCGTATTCACCAACCATTCTTAAGAACATTCTTGGTCTTGTTCTTCAAAATTTTCCAAATTTGAAAGTAACACACCTTCTGATAGGCTAAACCGCACGGTTTAGCCAATCAGAAGGTGTGTTACTTTCAAAATTGGAAAATCTTGAAGAATAAGTCTAAGAACGTTCTAAATGTATCGACTTATAGATATCATTTAACTTAGACAAGGGTTGAGACTGATTGATTACATGGTGTTTAACGCCGTTTTCAACATTATTTCAGTTATATCACGGCGGCCAGTGCACCTATCCATGCTTTCCTGGAGTTTATTTTACCAGTGCTCCGCACAATATTCTTTCCAAGCCACTGGCTGCTTTCCCACATAACCATCGTCGAAACAATGGTCAGTGGTGAGAGAGGAATGAATCCTGTCGCGATGACTATCATCAATCCTCGGAAAGAAGTTGGCCAAGCCAGGGATCGAACCAGTGACCTCGTGTTCTCAAGTCCTTTACTAAGGGTTGAGTGTTTACTTATTGTTCCACGGCCAATTTTTTGCTCCTTTTTTTTTTTTTTTTTTAAGGAAGCCATTTTGAAAGCATCACAATTTTATAGTACGAAAGAAGATCACTTTTGAAAATTTTGACTCAAAAATAGGACAGCCACAGGCCGTATCTAGTATCCTTAGCTGCATCTACACTGTTTCTAACTATTTCAAGTGGTCCCGATTGATTCATTTTATGAACCGAATAAGGTTCAAAATTCAATCCTGTGACTGTGTTAGTTTGGCAAAACATATGAGCCATGTTCTGTGAAAAGGGGGCTTAACGCATCTGCGAAACGTATCGACCCAGGTCAGCCTGCGCGGACTGCGCAGGCTGACCTGGGCCGAAACTTTTCGCTATCGGTCAATTTTCTGTATGTCCAAGGACCGGTTTACCTCGTGATTAGGTCGACTGTTAAAAAAAAGTGACTTTATGGATTCATAATTATGTGATGGCTTGATTGGAATAATGCATCACGGAAAAGCATTAAGCTCCCTTTTACCAGAGCATGGTTCATATAAACCCCCGTCGTTCTGTGCAGTCTGATCTTGATCTACGCCGTCCGTAAAAGCCTGTTTTCTCACATAACGCGTAAAGGGACTACTTAATGAATTAACCCTTTCCCAAACAAGCCCTGGTTTTCACGTGTCTGCAGTACAAGTCTTTTGAAAACACTGTGGGAAAAGGAGAAATTGCTCGTAACGAGCAATTTCTCCTTTTCCCACGGTGTTTTCTACCCTTTTTGATAACTCTCTGCCATTTTCATCAAATTTAAAATTGTCGTCTGCAAACTCTTTCAATTTGGACCAGTCCAAAATTTGTCGTTTGGGAAAGGGTTAAAGAAACCCTAAAATTTCAAGCACCAGATACAAATGTGAAAAATTGTTTCGAATGCCAATCTGTCCGAAACATCTCAAAATTATCGAGCAGTGTAGATCCCGTATGAAGACCGCATACTCCGTGCAGCCTGGTCTTGGGTCTACAATGTCCGCTAAAGCACTTCAAGTGGTAGCCGGTATGTTAAGGGGAGGCCATTGTACATGGAAGGATATACGTACATTAATCGTCCTGTGGTAATGTGTTATAACAGGAAAATATTTAATTGAAACTTTGATCATTAGATACTTCGAATATCTTTATATATGGTTTGGTAAAACTGTTCTGTGAAATCTTGAATTTAATTGAAAGCGGTTGTTCGAAAATTTAGATACTTGGACATTTTTTTCAAATTGCGTAAAATTAGATACTTTCGACTTCTTCAATTGCGTGAAATTAACATTGTCACTTGAATAACTGTCTGGTCTTGAAGTTTGAACGTGAAGTCTGATCTTGAACCCTACGATGTTTGATATTTAGTGAAAAATTGTGAGGGAAAAGAAGCCTTAGAATCTGAAATCTCTTGGTTCTTTTAGATTAAATTAAATCAGACTATGATGCTTATTATATGCTCAAATCGCCAAGACAGTACAAAATGATAGTGTAATTCTGCGACGTTAAAAGATAACTTCATTGTAAGACACTGATTTCGAAATTTAAATTCTAACCAGGAATTTTAGTGAACATTCTGAAACGTGTTCGACTTTCAAACGGTCATCAAAATGTGACAAATCGAAAACACTATTTTCGACAACAAAGGAATTAGATGAAATGGAGAGAGCAACAACACAGGGTATTGTACATTGCTTAAGTGTATACATGTAATTTCGACTTACACATGCTCGCTCTCTCGCTCTCTCTCTCTCTCTCTCTCTCTCTTACGCGCGTGATCGACGTCGACGACGAAGAAGAAGGAGAAGAAGAAGAGTACAAAAAAAAAAACACTGACCGAAAAAACGTCGTGGGTGATGATTCATAAACACGTATTTCTTAATAAGCAACCTGTCATTGTCTGTGTTTCTGTCTATTTCTTTCTTTCTGTCTGTCTGTCTGTCTGTCTCTCTCTCTCTCTCTCTCTCTCTTTCTTTCTTTCTTTCTTTTTCCTTCTTTCTTCTCTGTCTCTCTCCCCATCTCTCCCCTTCTCTGTCTCTGTCTCTCTCTCTCTCCCCATCTCTTTCACTCTCCCCCTCCCTCCCTCTCTCTCTCTCTCTCTCTGTCTGTCTGTCTGTCTGTCTGTCTGTCTGTCTGTCTCTCTCTCTCTCTCTCTCTGCCTGTCTCTGGCTGTCTGTCTCTTTGACATCAGACGTTGTATCTGAAGGCGGACTGTCCCGAGTTTGACCCTTCGGTCTTGCTACAAACACCTAGGTGCAAAACATACTTCTCCAGTCCTAGCACTGGTAGGTAACTACAGGAAACATAGCCAGGTGTACACTCACTGCCATATATTTGAACTTTGCTCGACACTGTTATAAGTTTTGAGAAATATTCTTAACCCTTTGGCTGCTAAGCGCGACTCTAAGACCTTTTACGGACAGTGTATATCTAAGATCAGACTGCATAGAACGTGCAGTCTGATCTTAGATCTACACTGTCCGATAAGGAGATATTTTTTCCCCAAAACTTACTTCGAAACAGGAAATTTTGACCTCTTACTATCGGCCTGAAAGTTCCATTTCACTTATTTAATAGGTTCATGGTTCATAAAAAAGTTATTGAGTTTAAAAGCAAAAAGCTTTGTTTTTTTTTTTACACTTCCTTTTAGTTTGTATTGGAGTTTAACGCCATTTTAACAGCTCAGGCCATATCATGGCGGTCAGTGACGCACCTATGTGTTTCCTGGCTTTCTCACACCAGTACTGACACAACTTTCTTTCCAAAGCCACTGACTACTTTTCTCACATGTATCAGAGGTGAGAGGCGAAAATTCGCCGGAAAGAACGTTTGTCTCGACCGGGTATCGAAACTCGCAACCACCGGGTCACGAGTCCGACACGCTAACCACTGAGCTACCCGGGCGGGCCTTTAACTCCTCCAGCGCAAAACATATGAGCCATGCTCTGGCAAAAGGGGGCTTAATACATATCCATGATGCATTATACAAATCAAGACATCACATAATTATTGATCCATAATAGCCAATTTTTTTAACAATGGACTTAATCATGAGGTGGACTGGTCCCTGGTCATACAGAACATTGACCGATAGCGAAAAGTTTCGGCCCAGGTCAGCCTGCGCGGACTGCGCAGGCTAACCTGGGTCGATACTGTTCGCAGATGCATTAAGCCCCCTTTTCACACAGCATGATTCATATAAACTCGACCTCTGAAAATACAATTCACCGAAACTTGGAACTATTTCGATCTTATAGGGTAGACTGAACATGCGGACGGTACAGATCCAAGATCAGACTGGACGTTCTGTGCAGTCTGATCTTGATCTATGCCGTTGTATTCGCCCACGGTACTGAAAGAGTTAATCTTCATTTTTTTTCTTTTTTTCTTTTTCAATTTGGCTCTGTAAGGATTGGAATGTATGCTATCCATCTTTTCAGGTCCCACGGTGAATTCACCTGGAGAGAGCGACAGTAAGTTCTTTAGAAACACATTATTATTCTAAGGAAAAAGTAACCAGCAATGTCTCCTTTTCCCACTCTGTTATTCAAGACCTTTCTTCGTCAGTGTATTGTTTATTCAAGGATTAACACGAAACAGACTAAAGGACAGGCAGGGGGAGTAACCTTGTTTCGGTAACTCCTCCAAAATCTATTCCGCAGTAACCTCCCTTGCTCGCCTCAGAGGCGATTACTGGCTTCTCAATGGTTTCTATGCACAGTTCGTGATTGATTGATTGATTGATTGATTGATCCATTGATTGGTTGATTGATTGTGCCATTTTCAACATTGTTTCAGGTATATCGCCGCGGCCAGTGCGCGTATCCATGCATCTCTACGGTTTCTTCTACTAGTACTACGCACTATGACTTTTTCCAAGCCACTGGCTGCTTTCCGACATAACAATCGTCAAAACAATGGTCAGCGGTGAGAGAGGAATGAATCCTGTCGCAATGACTATCATCAATCCCAGAAAAGGAAGTGGCCGAGCCTGGGATCGAACCTGCAACCCCCTGTTCGCAAGTCCTGTACACTACCGACTGAGCCACCGGGGCTCCGCAGATACATGCAGAGAAAATTATATGCCGAAAGATACAATAAAATGTAACTTGTCTCCTACAACTTTGGCTTATTGCTGATAATGTGATTTTAAAGAACTTCGTTGACTGCTTTTTGTTCCTTTCAAGTACTTTCAGTACTGTATTTATTTATTTATTTATTTATTTATAATTTATTTATTGCACTACATATAGGCGTAAGTCCTGGCGTTTGAAAACTCGCATTTATTTATTTATTTATTTATTTTTCAGTTGCACTATATATAGGCCTAAGTGTTGGCGTTGGAGTGCTCATTTGTGTGATAGTGGTGATATTTATTCTGATGTACAGAAAAGGGTAAGAAACAGTCCAGCTACCATCCAATTTTTTTGTGTGGCATTTGTCGAAGACAATGCCGCTATGAGTTCAATACGGTATTTGGAAAATCATGTATCGTATAGTTTGTGCAAAACCGAAGGAAGTAAACCCAATTAAAATCATTTTTCCTGAGACAAATAAGTGTTTCGATTGCACTCAGATATTAAATTGAAAACGGCGGATTACAATAAACTGGATTAGGCCATCAATCGTGGAAATACATTCTTTTCCTCGAAAATAGCTCGATGCGCTATGTCCTGCTATAGCGACGTAATGATACACACATACCGTGCTTGTCCGTCCAAAACCAGTTCGTTCCTGGGCTTATACGTGTCAGGGCTTGTTCGCCCAGACTTGTTCTTCTCACAAGATTGCACCTTTCTCTATCGGATTTTGCAAGACTATATAGTAGGTTGACTTTAAAGCGAATATTTTGAAACTATTTCTATGATTTATTTTTTCAAATTATTAATTCCACACAATGGCTTCCTTGACAAATGCCACACCAGTGTTTTCAACGCTTTGATTTAATGGAGTTTAAAGTCACAGTAGCAGCCAAATAAAGATGCATATGAATTTAAAGCATACCATTTAGAAGTATGGAAATTATCGTTAAGAGGACAATCTGTATTGCACGGTCAGTCCAATGCGGGCCATTCCTGTAAATCAACTTATCTCCCTTGCCAGATAAAAACTGAAGGTAACCAAATAACAGATTGGTCCTTTTACGTGTGTTCCTTTGTTTTTATCCTGGATTCCCTCGGGTATGTTGCGATAAAGATAATTTGATTTATGATTATATGTAAGGTCCCCATGTAATTTTAAAGCAAATCATGTTCTCAGTCATCATAGAAATGCATATATATCGATTTATAAAACAATCTAACCAGACTTAGCCGAAATATTATCTCAAGAACATATTTGTGTCGTGCAAGAAAATCAAGGATAAAATCCAAGTAATCTCCTTATCAGGACCAATGTAGTACTGGAGAGGAATCAGGGGAGATAACTGAAGAATGGCTCTCATTATTAATGGCTGGCTGGAAAATGAATTTTTAGACCAGGTGAAAGTAAACAAAAGATAGAACGACCTGGTAACTTTTGAACTTCTTTTCAAATTCATTTTCCTGCCAGTGACTAACACTTTAACCAACCATACAATAAAAGATTGTCATCTTCACAATAATTTCCATACTTTTAAATGGTGTAATTAAATTAAAAATTAAATGCATTTTACCACTCAGTTGTTTACTTTTGGCCGCTATTGAGCATTTAACTCTTTACCAAACGACAAAATTTTAGACTTGTCCGAATTGAAAGCATTTGCAGACGACAAAATAAATGTGACTCAGAAATTGCAATGTGTTTTCGGAGGGGTCGAAAACATTGTGGGAAAAGGAGAAAATGCTGGTTACCAGCATTTTCTCCTTTTCCCACAATGTTTTCAAAGGGCTTCTTTCTCAGGGTCGATAAAAGTCGGGATTGTGTGGTAAAGGGTTAATGCCGTTATAACAGCTTAGGTAATCTCACAGCGGTCAGTGCTTCCTGGCCTTCTTACACCAGTACTGCCGCATCTTTCTTTCCAAGCCACTGACTACTTCTCTCACATACATCAGAGGCGAGAGGCGAAAAGATCGCCGGAAAGAAAGTTTGCCTCAAACGGGTATCAGACCCGCGGCCACCAGCTCACGAATCAGATATGCTAACCACTGGGCTACCTGGCCGTGCTACATCCAATCTTTACAACATGTTACAGTTTACGAATTTTTAACGTTTTGTCTATCCGAAACTTTTACGTCTTACGTTTGAAGTATATCCCGTCATCATTTTTATCTGAAGCTCTGTTGAATTGTGTCCAGTCACTCGGAAAGAAGTTATTTTTTCACATGTTAAAGATCTTAATTCATATGTATGAGCCATGCTCTGTGAAACGGAGGCTAAATGCATCTGCAAGCCGTATCGACCAAGGTCAGCCTGCGCATTCCGCAAGTGCATGTAAAATTCCTGCAAGTCAAAGGACAATTCTACCCTCATGAGGCAGACAATCGTTAAACAAAATGAATTTAGGGGATCCATTACTGTGTGATGACTTGCTTGGTATGATGCATTACAGAGATGCATTAAGCCCCCTTTTGCCTATATATGGTTGCGTTCGCAACCGTGACATTGTTATAATGGCAAAAACGGCGTTAACACCCTACAAATACACTATTGATGATTTTCCAGGATAACAATCCTGCATTCAGTACTATTTTCGGGAATTTTGGCACTCATTCACTCACTCACTTATCCACCCACTCATTCATTCACCCACTCACTCAACCAACCATCCAACCACCTAAACTCTCACCTACCCAACAAACCAACCATTCAACCAACCAACCAGCCATCTCACTCACTCACTCACTCACTCACTCACTCACTCACTCACTCGCCTCCTCACTCACTCGCTCGCTCGCCTCCTCACTAACTCGACCACTCGCTCGCTCGCTCGCCTCCTCACTCACTCGACCACTCGCTTGCTCTCTCTCTCTCTCTATCTATCTCTCTCTCGCTCGCTCACTCGCTCACTCACTCAATCAATTCACTTTTATTTTAACAGAAAACTACAGCTGAGAAGACAAAGTGTCCGTCAGTTATTTCTACGGGGTTTTAGCACGGTATCACAGCGTGGCGTTTTAGACAGTACCGCCGAGTTCGAAATGGTAAATACCAGCGTAACGACTAGCGTCAGCAGCGAGGACGCCCAGACGTCACAGAACAACAACAGAAAAGGAAGTAACGGCGGGAGAAAGACGCCAAAAAAGCCGGACCGACGTCGACGTACGTCGTCCAGCACCGCACAATACGAGAACGTGACGTTGAACCCGCAAGTCGGCTTCATGGTTCGAAAAAGCATTAGTATGAGTTCAGAAATCCCGTTTATTGACGGGACGGGTACACTAGATCCGAAACTGACCGCGGAAAAGAATGAAGACGAACTGGACGATGTATTTCAGTGACGCATTGCTAAATTCTTGACCCTTAACCTATTCTTTTCTTAAACCTTGAAAGGAATTGAGCCGTGTTCTGGAAAAAGGGGTCTTAATGCATTATACCAAGCAAGGCATCACCTAATTATGGATCCATAAAAATCCATTTTATCAAACAACCGACTGAATCATGTGCTAGAATTTTTTTTCATCCCTTGACAAGCAGAAATTTTAAAAATAGCGAAAAGTTTCGGCCCATATCAGTCTGCCCGGACTGCACAGGCCGACATGGATCGATACTTTTCGCAAATAGGTTAAGCTCCTTTTTCGCAGAGCATGGCTGAATTTTGAGTGTTACGCAAAAGTTGCCAGGTCGCTCCTTCTTTTGTTTACTTTTTACCTGGCCTTGAAATTCATTTTTCTGCCAACGATTGTCATCTTCACAACAATTTCCAAACTTTAAATTGGTACGATTAAAATTTAACCCTTTACCGCACAATGCCGCCTTTCAACGACCGTGGGAAAGAAGCCTTTTGAAAACATTGTGGGAAA
Organism: Tridacna gigas; assembly: GCA_945859785.2. NCBI lineage: Eukaryota > Metazoa > Mollusca > Bivalvia > Cardiida > Cardiidae > Tridacna > Tridacna gigas. The sequence continues at coordinate 5,294,559 of OX244042.2, forward strand.
AGGAGAAAATGCTGGTAACCAGCATTTTCTCCTTTTCCCACAATGTTTTCTATCCTATCAAAGAAAAAATTGCATCATTTGAGCTGCAATGAAATTGTCGCCTGCAAATGCTCTCAATTTGGACAAGGCTAAACCTTTATCGTCTTGTAAAGGCTTAATTGCATTTTATCACCCGCATTGTTTATTTTTGGCTGCTTCTGGGCCTGTAAGTAAACGGAAAAATCAATAATTCATCCTTTTCCGAATTATCTCGGCTTTTACGATCCTAAGGAAAAGAATTTTTGAGAGCATTGCGGGAAAAATGAGAAAATACTGAAAACCGGCGTTTTCACCATTCCCACATTCTCTTCTAACTTTTCAAAGGCAATTTCCATCGTTTGAACAGCGATTTATTTGTTGTCTGCAAATGCTTTCAGTTTGGACAAGTCGACATTTTTTTTTCCGTCTGTTAAAGAGTAAATGTGTTCTTTCATGTACTTAGCCGCTTTGCTTTAACCCTTTGCCACAGTATTCCAAGTCTTCACGACACTGAAGAATAAGGTTTTTGAAAACATTGATGAAAAAGGAGAAAATGCTGGTAACCAGCATTTTCTCCTTTTTCATCAATGTTTTCCACCCCATCAAATACAAATTTCCTCATCAGAGTCACATTTAAATTGTCGTCTGCAAATGCTTTGGATTTGGACAAGTTCAAAATTTTCTCGTCTGGTAAAGAGTGAATCATTTTCCTAGAACCCCACTAATCCGATTTCCTTCCGCGATATCTGCTTTCTACAAGCAAAATACGGAAATCAAAGTATTGAAAGTAATTGGAGTAAGTACATTTGTCTCAAATCGATATAATCTGCATACTACTACTGTTCGAGTCTTTCAGCTGACTACATTTTTAAACAATTTATTTCGTTGAAATGATATCCCCCGCCGAAAAAGACCTTTTTGGATAGAAACATATAACAGGTACTGTGTGCAGACTGACCTGGCTTGATATACCTTTCTTAGATGCATTAAGTCCCCTTTTCACAGGGCATGGCTCTTTTTTTTTTTTTTTTTTAATTATTTATTTTACAGGCTTGACTGAATAAACGGACAGCATAGACTCAAGATCAGACTGCACGTTCTGTGCAGTCTGATCTTGATCTATGCCATCCACCAAACGCTGCACGTTTTTCGCCTATTGCGCAATATTGTACTTAATGACAATGAACTAAAAGAAAACCCATATATCGTTTGGTGCAAATAAGTATCTTGACTTAACAAAACTTAATGATTCGATCTATTCTGCTTTAAACTTGAAAGGAAAACCTGTTGCCTTTCTGAAGATGACATCTTTAATTATCGACGCCAAACAAGTAGCTATCGCGTTTTCTTTTTTTTTTTTTTTTTTCCTAGAAAAAAAAAAAAAAAAGTGCATTTATGAAAAATCTTGTCTGATGTAAGTTGTTTGCAAACATCGACTGCGTAACATCAATTGCTTTGATGTCTATTTTTTATGTACAACTGCTGGGTCCGTATTCACCGACCATTCTTAATTTCATTCTTCTAAGTCGAAATCTAAATTTAATAAAGTAACAAAAGTTCTAATAGAGTGAACTATGCTTTGATGTCAACTTTTTATGTACAACTGCTGGGTCCGTATTCACCAACCATTCTTAATTTCATTCTTCTAAGTCGAAATCTAAATTCAATAAAGTAACAAAAGTTCTAATTGGGTAAACTATTCGGTTTACAGGAAAAACAGTAATACAAAATTGAAAACCCAGAATGGTCCCATAGAGTTTGTATACGAATGACAACGGAAACCAAAGAACTGGAATATAACAGTGATGAAGAGATCCAAAATAAGAAAAAAATAAAACTTAACCCTTTACCAGACGACAAAATTTTAGCTTTGTCCAAATTGAAAGCATTTGCAGACGGTAATTTCAATGTGGCTAAAATGGTGCATCCTTTACTTGATAGGGTAGAAAACATTGTGGGAAAAGGAGAAAATGCTGGTTACCAGCATTTTCTCCTTTTCCCACAATGTTTTCAAAAGGCTTGTTTCCCAGGGTCGTTAAAAGGCGGCATTGTGCTGTAAAGGGTTAAAAGACCAAGAGAGCATCCAAGATTGGTTGAATGTTTTTTTTTTTTTCGCCGCATTCAAAATTATTTCAGTCACATCACGGCGACAGCTCACATATTCATGTATGTCCCGCGTTTCACCAGTACTAGGATGTGGCTCTGAAGTGTCTTGCCCAAGGACCCTCAAAAGAAAAAGCCCAACCAACGCCTCCAGTAAGACACAGGACCCCGAGCATCCAAGAGCCTATGAGCAAAGACATGGAACTCTATAAAGCGAGAGAAGAAAACACAGAAATGAAGACAAAACACACACACACACACACACACACAAACACACACTACACGTTAACTCACACGAAAGACATGATGCAAAATATTTATACGCCGAGCAAAAAAAATACAAAGATGTGCTATACTAAGCAAATGATAGTCTGGTACCCCGCCGTACTACAAGAGTACGTCAGGCAAAGCGCAATAATGGCGGCCCCCGTTGGTAATATGCAGGGGAGACGGGATATTGTTAATTCACATTATCAAACCGGATCATAGGCTGAATTCAAAACACATCGCTAGCAATAAAGTCGTGGCAGTGAGTTTCTCTACATTTCGTTCTTATTTAAGGAGAAAAACTACATATCAGAAATGCTTTAAGTATCCGAAATGTCAATGGACCTATATAACGTCCGAAAACAGTGCTAATTTCAAAATGTTTCACAGTCGAATTTTTATTTTAACCATACGCCAACAGCACGTTTTAGACTCGGTAATATATTTTTTGTACAAAATTGATCTAATTTTATTAACTGACCAAACTGGATCACATGAAATTAGAGAAAACGCGGAGGCATGTAAGGGTACACTTGAGGACACCTTAGAGGCCGCCATTATTGCGCTTTGCCTGACCCGATAACGTAGTGGTAGGGGCAGGTAATCCAGACTAAGCAAATGATGGCTCAAATCTTTTCTTTATATCAACCATTTACGAGTGTTAACGACAAAAATGAGATTTGTATTTTATTGTATTGAAGTTTAAGGCCATTTTAACAGCTCAGTGACGCACCCATACGTTTTCTGGCTTTCCAACACCAGTACTGAAACAACTTTCTTTCCAAAGCCACTGATTACGTTTCTCACATGTATCATACGTGAGAGGCGAACATTCGCCGGAAAGAAAGTGTGCCTAAACCGGGTATCGAACTCACAACCATAAGGTCACGAGTCAGATACGCTAACCACTGAGCTACCCGGGCGGGCACAAAATGAGATATAGAGCTTTTAAATCATTCTGCGAAAAGTAGACGCTGTTGGTCACCAGCAATGTTTCTAAAAGTCTTATTTCTTAGGGTCGTTAAAACTCGGCACTGTGTAGTAAGGGTTTCAGATTCTCACTGGGACTTATTTATGAATGGAAATAATTGGTAGCACGCTTGGTTAAGCATCATTTTGGCTGTTGCCGCCATCTAGTCTAGACTGCTCTTTTTTTTCCCCTCGCATTCAATAAATCTGTCTCGGACCTTACGATTTGACTTAGATTTGGTCATGCGAAACAGATGACCTAATGCGTTTTTGGACAATACGAACAACATAGTGCCTCTTTCTGGTAATACTGCTAAATACAGTAAAATGGTTCTTTCAATAAGAATCACAACAACAATAATTGATTGACTGACTGATTGAATGGTGTTTTACGATGCTTTCAACAGTATTTCAGTCATATCACGGCGACAGCTAGCATATTCATGTGTTTTCTGGGTTTCACCAGTACTAGTCTAGGGTCTGAAGTGTCTTACCCAAGGACACTCAAATGAAAACAAAAAAGAAACAGTGTATCCAATGAGGCTCGAACTCGGGGCCTCCAGGTCACAAGTCCTGCAATTTACAACTGAGCCATGCAACAACCAACTCTAATGCGTTTTCGAACGATACGAACAACATAGTGCGTCTTTCCGGTAAAGATGCTAATGACAGTAAAATGGTTCTTTCTATGAGGATCAAAACAGCAAAAATTACAAGAACAACGAACTACCACTGTGTGCTTCTCGCAGCACAAGAAAATTTTGAAATCTCGTTCGGCCCGCCCGGGTAGCTCAGTGGTTAGTGTATCTGACTCGTGACCTGGTGGTTGCGAGTTCGATATCCGGTTGAGGCAAACTTTCTTTCCTGCGATTTTTCGCCTCTCACCTCTGATGCAAGTGAGAAAAGTAGTCAGTCACTCGGAAAGAAAGTTGTGTCAGTACTGATGTGAGTAAGCCGGGAAATACATGCGTAGATGCACTGACCGCTGAGCTGTTAAAACGGCGTTAAACCCCAATACAATGACATCTTGCTCTACCTTTGGTCTCAAGTAGTATCAAATTTTCTCACGGTGTTCGAATTAAATACAAGCACAAGGAAAGTTACTACAACTTAATATTCCATATCTATGATAATGATAACAGCAAAAAGAATACCACAACAAAACTTATGATTTAAAATAATGATTATAGCTGGAAATAATTTTTCTGACAATGGCATACTCGATCTATCGTGTGATGTATGGTCAGTACTCCTCGCCACCATTTTATAAAAGGCTTTGTAATATGCAAATAAGCTTAACCGGTCAAGAGTGCTATAATATCTATACGTAAATATAAACTAGGTCTGACAGAAATTGAGTTTGGAAAGGTCCAAACTCTGAACCCATACAGGGTTCATATCTTTCAGTGTTTTTCTTCTTCCTTTCTTTTTCCCGGACAGTAGAGATCCAACATCAGACTGCACAAACAAACGTGCAGTCTGATCTTGGATTCTTACTGTTTGCAATTTTGTTACAGATTTTTACTAAAGCCACCTTGGTTATTGAATGTGTTTCACGCCGCTTTCAACATGATTTCAGTCATATCACGGCGACAGCTCACATATTCTTGTATCTCCTGGGTTCCACCAGTACTAGGCTAGGGCTCTGAAGTATCTTGCCCAAGGACAATCCCACAAAAAAAAAACAGAAAAATATAAATCAACCTTGAAATGGCAATATTTTGGCTGGGCTTTTCCCCTGTAAGTAAAGATCTAGTTCATGAATTCAGCACCCTCATGTTTTTATCTGTTGTCTATACTCAATATTCTAGCTGTGAGCCTGATAGCGCAGTAGGTGTTTAACTGACTTGAACACAGGTGGTCGCTGGGTCGATTTCTCAGCCGGCGAATTTCTTTCTGAAGATTGATGATAGTCATTGCGACAGAATTCATTCCTGCCTCATCGCTGATCATTGCTTCGACGATGCTAATGTGGAAAAGTATTCAATGAGCAGTGTTTTGCGCTGCTTTCAACACAATAACGGTCATATCACGGCGACAGCTCAGTTTTTCATGTAATTCTTGGGTTTCTCCAGTACTAGGCTAGGGCTCTGAATTGTCTTCTTGCTCAAGGACACTCCCACGAAAAACCCAGTGTATCCAGTGGGACTCGAACCCGAGGCTTTCAGGTCACGAGTCCAACCCTTTACGACTGAGCCATGCAGGACCCCGGAAAAGCATCCAGAGGCTTGGAAGCAATATTTTTGCAAAGTGCTGGTAAAAGAAAACAAGAGGACCATGATGGTCCTAAATCGCTCACCTGAAATGCAACTGAGCTCAACACCATAATGCTACATGCCATATATGAGAGCTCTAGCCCTTACGGTTTGGGACAAGAAGATTTTTAAAGATTTCCTTCTTTATCTCTATGTGAAATCCGAGAACCCACAACATAGGGCCATTTTCAACACTAGGGCCATAATTTGAAGTATTTCGGTAGAGGGCCACTAGATGATGCTACATGCCAAATATGAAAGCTCTAGCCCTTATGGTTTGGGACAAGAAGATTTTTACAGATTTCCTTCTTTATCTCTATGTGAAATCCGAGAACCAACAACAGGACCATTTTCCACACTAGGGCCATTATTTGAAGCATTTTGGTAGAGGGCCACTAGATGATACTACATGCCATATATGAAAGCTCAAGACGATTTTTACAGATTTCCTTCTTTATCTATATGTGAAATCCGAGAACCCACAACATAGGCCATTTTCAACACTAGGGCCATAATTTGAAGTATTTTGGTAGAGGGCCACTAGATGATGCTACATGCCAAATATGAAAGCTCTAGCCCTTATGGTTTGGGACAAGAAGATTTTTACAGATTTCCTTCTTTATCTCTATGTGAAATCCGAGAACCCACAACATAGGGCCAATTTCCACACTAGGGCCATAATTTGAAGTATTTTGGTAGAGGGCCACTAGATGATGCTACATGCCAAATATGAAAACTCTAGCCCTTATGGTTTGGGACAAGAAGATTTTTACAGATTTTTTTTTTATAACTTTATTGTCCACGTCTTTATGGTACTTGAGGGTCGTGGCCATCCCTCAGTGCACCTTCTTTATCTCTATGTGAAATCCGAGAACCCACAACATAGGGCCATTTTCAACACTAGGGCCATAATTTGAAGTATTTTGGTAGAGGGCCACTAGATGACGCTACATGCCACACATGAAAGCTCTAGCCGTTATGGTTTGGGACAAGAAGATTTTTACAGATTTCCTTCTTTATCTCTATGTGAAATCCGAGAACCCAAAACATAGGGCCAATTTTTAACACCAGGGCCATAATTTGAAGTATTTTGGTAGAGGGTCACTAGATGATGCTAGATGCCAAATATGAAAGCTCTAGCCCTTACGGTTTGGGACAAGAAGATTTTTAAAGATTTCCTTCTTTATCTCTATGTGAAATCCGAGAACCCACAACATAGGGCCAATTTTTAACACCAGGGCCATAATTTGAAGTATTTTGGTAGAGGGTCACTAGATGATGCTACATGCCATATATGAAAGCTCTAGCCCTTACTGTTTGGGACAAGAAGATTTTTAAAGATTTCCTTCTTTATCTCTATGTGAAATCCGAGAACCCACAACATAGGGCCAATTTCCACACTAGGACCATAATTTGAAGTATTTTGGTAGAGGGCCACTAGATGATGCTACATGCCAAATATGAAAGCTCTAGCCCTTATGGTTTGGGACAAGAAGATTTTTACAGATTTCCTTCTTTATCTCTATGTGAAATCCGAGAACCCACAACATAGGGCCATTTTCCACACTAGGGCCATTATTTGAAGTATTTTGGTAGAGGGCCACTAGATGATACTACATGCCATATATGAAAGCTCTAGCCCTTAAGGTTTGGGACAAGACGATTTTTACAGATTTCCTTCTTTATCTCTATGTGAAATCCGAGAACCCACAACATAGGCCATTTTCAACTCTAGGGCCATAATTTGAAGTATTTTGGTAGAGGGCCACTAGATGATGCTACATGCCATATATGAAAGCTCTAGCCCTTACAGTTTGGGACAAGAAGATTTTTAAAGTTTTTTCTTTCGGTTGCCATGGCAACCAGAGTTCTTCATGGAATTCAAATCTTTGAAGTGTTCTGAAAGTGCATTACCTAAGGACCATTTCTGTGAAGTTTCACTGAAATCTGTTGGGCGGTTTCAGAGGAGAAGATTTTTTAAGTAATTGTTCACGGACGGACGGACGGACGGACACACGGACAGACAGACGGACGGACGGACGCCGGACAACGATCGATCACAATAGCTCACCCTGAGCACTATGTGCTCAGGTGAGCTAAAAACTTAGGCAAAAATGGATAGATTCACTGGCCGTCGCAATGTCAGTGATTAAGTGATATAATATTGAAACCGCGTTAAAAACCAACGAAACAAGCAGTGTTCCAGCTAAGCGGTGGTGTCATATCTGGCTGGTTGCTTTAACCCTTAACATGCCAAGTTAAATGAAACTTTCAAACCGATAGTAAAAACCTGAATGATATTTCAAAGTCATTACTGGTGAAAAAAAAAATCTCCTTATCGGACAGTGTAGATCAAAGATCAGACTGCACGTCCCGTGCACTCTGATCTTGATCTACACTGTCCGCAAAAAAAAATGGTCCTTGAGTCGCGCTTAGCAGCCGAAGGGTTACCAGCAGAAAGGATTTAAAACATCTCACGTGCTTGTCTGACAAAACTTGATGAACCAGAGATACATAATATATCTGGCGTCAGAGCTTGCTTATTTATCCTCGTGGCGGACAGGCAATGTCTCTTGACAATATTTGTCTTAACCAATTGTTTGGTTCGCGCAGTTTAGGGGATCCATATCGTGAGATGGCAAACGCTTATGTCAGATCTTTTTTTTTTTCGTCACAAAAATATGAGCCATGCTTTGTGAAAAGGGGGGCTTATTGCACCTGCAAAAAGTATGGATCTAGGTCAGCCTGCGGGAAGTCCGCCCAGGCTGACCTGGGCCGAAACTTTTTGCAATTGGTCAATTTTCTGCATATCCAAGGACCAGTTTATTTCATGGTTCATTCGGTTGTTAGACATAACGGATTTTATGGATCCATAATTATGTGATGACTGGCTTGTTATTATGCCCCCTTTTGTCAGACTGTGGCTCATATCGATTTAACACACTTTCAAAGATTCCTAAGCGTCAACGACCTTAACCCTTTACCAGACGACAAAATTTTAGCCTTGTTCAAATTGAAAGCACTTGCAGACGACAATTTCAGTGTGGCTCAAATGGTGCAATCTTTCTTTGATAAGGTAGGAAACATTGTGGGAAAAGGAGAAAATGCTGGTAACCAGCATTTTCTCCTTTTCCTACAATGTTTTCAAAAGCCTTCTTTCCCAGGGGCATTGTACGGTAAAGGGTTAAGGAGGAACTTCGAAAAGGTGTAGAAAAAGGAGAAAATGCTTGCAACCAGCATTTTCTCCTGTTCTTGCAATGTTTTCTATCCTTTGATTGACAAATTTTATCGAATGATTCGCGTTTAATTTGTAATCTGCAAATGTTTTCAATATGGACACGTCTAAAGTTTATCGTTTGGTCATGAAATTAGCATTTGTTAAAGGCCCAATAGCGGCCAAAAATCAATGCTGGTCTAAAAATGCACTTGAATTTAAATCATACCATTTAACAGTATGGAGAATATTGTGACGATGACGATCTGTTATTGTGTGGTCGGTCGCCCTGTTAGTCGCTTGTAGAAAAATGAATTTTAAAATCAGGCAAAAAGTGCAAAAAAAAAGATAGAGTAACCTGGCAACTTATTGTTGGTTTTGAAATTAATTTCCCTTCCAGCGACTAACACTTGCATCGACCGTATAACAACAAATTGTCATCTTCACATTAATTTCCATACTTTTAAATGGTATGACGTAAATGCATTTTAAACCTCTCTGTTTATTTTTGTCAGCTATTGTTACTCTATACTTTCTTTAAGTCTTTCGGCGCCAAATAAACAAACTCGGCCTCTTTTGATGGCTGTAAATAGAATCCACTGAGTCTCCGGAAGATTTTTATCATACAGGCTTGACCAAACAAGCGGAGGGTATAGATCAAAGATCAGACTGCACGTTATGTGCAGTCTGATCTTGATCTATGCCGTCCGCAAAAGCCCCTGTTTTCGCCTATGGCGCTGAGAGGGTTAATTTTACTCTTTCGCATGCCAACTTCTGTTCTTTCTTCATGGCTGGTAACTCTATCGCACCCTCCCCCCCGCCCCCGACAGTCTGCAGGTTATCAGCATTCGACTCATTTTCCACAATGTTTTCTACTGATGTCCAGCAGGGTCCGAAAGGTTTAAAAATGTAAATAAGCTATGCTCTGACAAAAGGGGGCATATGTGCCTCTCCGTAATGACTTATAGCCTACAAAGCAAGTCATTACACAATTATGGATCCATAAAATCCATCTTGTTTAACAAACGGGTGGATCCTGAGGTATAGTGGTCGTTGGACATGCAGAAACTTTTACCAAGGACACTAAGTTTCGCCCCAAGTCAGCCTGCATGGACTGCGCAGGCTGACCCGGGTCGATACTTTTTGCAGATGTATTAAACCCACTTCATCTTTATTTTATCGTTTCTTCTTATTTACTCTTTCGTATGTCAACTTTCATTTTTTCTTGGATACCAAACCAACTCTGTTGCATTTCCCCACACAGACGGACGGGTCATCAGCATTTGCCTCATTTTCCCACGATGTTTTCTGCCGTTTCAAAGTTAAATCGCATCATTTGACACTTCTTGGATTTGGCGTTCGCAGCCGCACTTATTTCGACTGAGTCTAAATTTTTGTCATTTGAGAAGGATAAACTGAGAAATCCAGCAGTTTCCGAAATGTTCGCAAACGTAAATGAGCCCTATTCTGGCAAAAGGGAGTTTAACGCTTTCACTGCCAACTAAATGAGGGGCCGACTTTTCTCGAGGTCTATAAGAATCTTTTTCGTTTCAATTAAACCTGTCTTTGGTTGAAGATTAGCATCAGATAGCGGACGGTGTAGACCCAAGATCAGACTGCACGTTTTGTGCAGTCTGATCTTGAGTTACACCGTCCGCAAAAGCTATCCAAGGCGACATGGGCGGTGAAACAGTCAATGCATCTCCATGATGAGATATAACCTATCAATCAAGTCATCACATAATTATGGATCGATAAAATCACGTTTGATTATGATTGATTGATTGATTGATTGTATGGTATTTAACGCCGTTTCCAACATTATTTCAGTTATATCACGGCGGCCAGTGCACCTATCCATGCTTTCCTGGAGTTTCTTTTACCAGTACTCCGCACAATGTTTTTTCCAAGCCACTGGCTGCCTCCCCATATAACCATCGTCGTAACAATGGTCAGCGGTGAGAGAGGAATGAATCCTGTCGCAATGACTATCATCAACCCTCGGAAAGAAATTAGCCGAGCCGGGGACCGAACCAGCGACCTCCTGTTCTCAAGTCCCAACTAAGCTACGGGCCGTTTGTCTAACAAACGACTTGATTCTAATGTAGAAATGTTCTGAGGTAGAATGGACACGCAGAAAATATAGGGCCTACAAACAGCAAAAAGTTTCAACCCAGGTCAGCCTGCGCCGACTGCGCCGGCTGACCTGGAGTCGATACTTATTGCACATGTAGGTATTACACTACCCCCTTTCCGCACGGCTCTAATATAAACTATAACAAACTTGAAACACAACACAGGACTTGAGAACAGGAGGTCGCTGGTTCGATCCCCGGATTGGCCAATTTCTTTCCGAGGATTGATGATAGTCATTGCGACAGGATTCATTCCTCTCTCACCGCTGACCATTGTTTTGACGATGGTTATGTGGGAAAGAAGCCAGTGGCTTGGAAAGAATATTGTGCGTAGTACTGGTAAAAGAAACTCCAGGAAAGCATGGACAGGTGCACTGGTCGCCGCGATATAACTGAAATAATGTTGAAAACGGAGTTAAACACCATACAATCAATCAATCAATGAAACACAACATCAAAATCACGTGATATTTAACCCTTTACCAGACGACAAAATCTTTGCCTTGTCCAAATTGAAAGCATTTGCAGACGACAATATCAGTGTGGCTCAAATGGTGCAATTTTTTTTTTCTTTGATAGGGTAGAAAACATTGTGAGAAAAGGAGAAAATGCTGGTTACCAGCATTTTCTCCCTTTCCCACAATGTTTTCAAAAGGCTTCTTTCCCAGGGGCGTTAAAGGGCGGCATTGTGCGGTAAAGGGTTAAATGTTGAAAACGTAAGCAAACAATACGTCTCTGCTAAAAGAAATGATGAGTGTGTCACTTGTTTATAAACAAAAAAATTCAAACCATCACAGTAGAATGAGTATTTTTAACTCGGAATTATTCTATCTCCATATTCAGGAATGTAATGTATCATTTATAAGATTGATTAAAGGTTTATTTCAAACGAGCCATGCTCTGTGAAAAGGTACCTTAATGCATCTGCGAAAAGTATCGACCCAGATCAGCCTGCGCAGTTCGCGCAGGCTGACCTGGGGAGAAACTTTTCGCTATTTGTCAATTTTCCGTATGTCCAAGGACCAGTTTACCTCACGATTCAGTCGGTTGTTAGATAAAAATGGACTTTATGGATCCATGATCATGTGATGACTTGCTTGGTATCATGCAGCACGGAGATGCACTAAGATCCTTTTTGCCAGAGCGTGGCTAATTTAATATTTCTACTGAGAAACAATTTGATGTAACCCTTATCAAGTGACATGCTATGGCTTTTGTACAATAAGTGAACAAAACTTATTTTGTTTCGTTTCCCAACAGTAAACTGAGAAAACAAATCATTGCTTACCTGTTTGATTAAGTTTCCTCCAAAATCTGGCATTCGTAGAAAGGGCACAGTGAAGGGCACGGGTTACCTGTCGGTTAGACCCGCCAACTTGCAGCACACCATTTGCCCGTCCCCCGAGCTTCTTTGGTCAATCTCGGTGTCTTGAACGCGGCTGTACACAACAGGCGCCAAAATGACAGTCTAGCTTTCCTCAACTCTCCAAGAATTATCCGCGCGTAATCACGTGATGCACGTGGAACTCACTTGGCGCCAAACACGTGTTTCGTATGGTGGCATATTTCTGCCGCGAGATACGAGATAGCTATCGTGATAATTTGAGAAAACTTTCACGATAATTCGAAGTTTCCTGGAAATTTTATCTAGATAGTAAAATGTTTTCTGAAAAAACTATCACGATAAACTTTACTATCTAGAAAATTTTATGTTGATTATTTCTCATTCGTGCACGAAGCTGACATCGAGGTAAAATTATCGCGATAGTTCTACCCGTCTCTCGATATCTATAAATAGAAAAATCAACATTTGGATGAACTCGGAAGTTTTTGACTGTACAGGAGACAAAGATGATCCGAAACAGTATCTAAATATAGATACCGTGAATGTCAGCTGTGGGCACGAACGTAAAAAAAAATCGTGATAACAGTTAGAAATATCGCGATATTTTTATCGTGAAACTTTTTGTTAGCTAGATAATATTTCCAGGAAAGTCTGTTTTATCGCGATAGTTCTCTAAAATTATCATGATAGCTATCTCGTATCTCGTGGCAGAGAAATGCCACCATAGTTTCGTCATTTGTTCAGTCAACTGTGACAGAAAAATCAATAGAATATACATTGCGAATTTCGCGTAATGCTCATCGATTCGTTGATTGATTGAATAATGTTTTACGCCGCTTTCAACATTATTTCATTCTTATCACGGCGACAGCTCACATACTGATGTATTTCCTGGGTTTTACCAGTACTAGGCTGCGGCATTGAAGTGTCTTGCCCAAGGACAGTCCCACGAAAGGCCCAGTGAATCCAGGGAGGCTCAAACTCGCTGCCTCAAGGTCAGGAGTCCTACACTTTACCATATAGCCATGCAGGACCCCTCACATAATGCTGGAGGAAATGTGTGAAATGTTTACGCCCTAGAAATTGAATATGAAAAGAATATCAGGTAATTTTGGTGTTGCGTTGCAAATTTGGTTTGGTATTGAAGCATTTGTCTAGAATGGTGTTTTACGCAAGTTTAAACAGTATTTTACTGATGCAACGGCGACATTTCACTTATTTCTCCATTTTCTTGGCTTTTGATCAGATCGATCGATTGATTGATTGATTGACTGATTGATTGATATCGCGGCGGCCAGTGCACCTATCCATGCTTTCCTGGAGTTTCTTCTACCAGTACTAAGCACAATATTCTTTCCAAGCCACTGGCTGCTTTTCCACGTAACCATCGTCGCAAAAAATGGTCAGCGGTGAGAGGGGAATGAATCCTATCGCAAAGAATATCATCAATCCTTGCGAAAGAAATTGGCCTTGCCAGGGATCGAATCAGCGACCTCCTGTTCTCAAGTCCCGCACACTACAGGGCTTTTCATTAGAGCTTTAGATGTCTCTTAGTTATTTGGAAGAAGAAAGAAGTGTCCACAAGGTCTCGAGAGGTAAATATAGATAAGACATGCTCTGACAAAAGTGGGTTTATGGAATCTCCGTGATGCATTATACCAGGCAAGACATCACATAATTATGGATCCATAAAATCCACTTTTGTCTGGCATCCGGATGGATCCTGAGGTAAAATGGTCCTTTGATAAACAAAAAAATTTAACAGTAGCAAAAAGTTTCGACCAATGTCAGCCTGCAAAGACTGCATAGGCTTACGTGTGTCTTTTGTGTGTGTGTGTGTGTGTGTGTGTGAGTGTGTGCGCGCGCGCGCTGATGCATTAAACCCCCTTTTCACAGTGCTCGACTCAGATGTTGAACGGTTTACGCCACTTTAAACAATATTCAACTTATATCACGTTGACAGCTCACCCATTTCTGTATTTTATTGGTTTGAGTTCTAGTTGTCCATTATTCGTTTGTATTGGAGTTTTATGCCGTTTTAACAGCTAAGGTCATATCACATTGGTCAGTGCACCTACGCAGGTGTTTCCTGGCTTTCTCACACCGGTACTGACACAACTTTCTTTCCAAGTCACTGACTACTTTTTCCCACATGAATCAGAGGTAAGAAGCAAAAAAATCGCCGGAAAGAAAGTTTGCCTCAACCGGGTATCGAACTCACAACCACAAAGTCACGAGTCAGATACGCTAACCACAGAGCTACACAGCCGGGCGCGAAAGAGTTCAAGGCCATTAAATCAGATTTTGATCCAAAATTGTTTAACCCTTTACCGCACAATGCCGCCCTTTAACACCCTTGGGAAAGAAACCTTTTGAAAACATTGTGGGAAAAGGAGAAAATGCTGGTAACCAGCATTTTCTCCTTTTCCCACAATGTTTTCTATCCTATCAACGACAAGAACCATCAATTTAGCAACATTTAAACTGTCGCCTGCAAATGCTTTCAATTTGGTCCAGTCCAAAATTTTGTCGTTTGGTAAAGGGTTAAGGGGTCAAAATTGATATGATGTAAGAAAAAATCGCCAGGACGGAAATGCTTTACTCTTAGGTTGGAGTGGGGGGATGCTGTAAGAAAATGCCTCCGAAGGGATTCGAACCAAGTACCCGTAAAAACATGGAATGGTCCTTTAATACGCATAAAATTTACAAATAGCAAAATGTTTTGACCAAGGTCCGCGCAGGCTGACCTGGGTCGATACTATTTGCAGATGCATTATACCACCTTTTCACCGAGCAAGACTCAGTTATATAATTCATTACCGATACAATGCCATATCATAGTCTTGATTGAAAGGAAGCTACTATTTTTCACATCTTGTCATTATCTTGACAGTGATATAGGACGTGTATCAAAAACAACGTCGACTCTGAGATGGCTTGTTGTCTGGGTGCGCTCGCTCAATGACAAGTAATTTGTCGAAACGTAATTTATATTTTCCTCTTGGCATTTTCGGGGGCTCCAGGGCCCATGTACACCAACCATTCTTAAGAACATTCTCAGTCTTATTCTCCAAGAACTTTCTACATACGAAAGTGACACAACTTCCGATTGGCTAAACCAAATGGTTTAGCCAATCAGAAGTTGTGTTACTTTCGAATTCAGAGAATTTTTAAGAATAAGACCAAGATTGTTCTTAAAAATGGTTGGTAAATATGGAACCTGATCTGAAACGGGAGTGGGGACCGTCGGGGTAGGAGCTTTGTTTTCCTTGACCAATTTCAATA
The DNA here is from genome assembly GCA_945859785.2 of Tridacna gigas. Lineage (NCBI taxonomy): Eukaryota > Metazoa > Mollusca > Bivalvia > Cardiida > Cardiidae > Tridacna > Tridacna gigas. The sequence continues at coordinate 5,310,150 of OX244042.2, forward strand.
GTTTGGATAAAAACAAAAAGGGTACACGTAGCATCCAAGATTGAATTGATTGTATTGTGTTTAACGCCGTTTTCAACATTATTTCAGTTATATAGCGGCGGCCACTGCACCTATCCACGCTTTCCTGGAGTTTCTTTTACCAGTACTCCGCACAATATTCTTTCCAAACCACTGGCTGCTTTCCCAGATAGCCATTGTCGAAACAATCAATCCTCGGAAAGAAATTGGCCGAGCCGGGGATCGAGCCAGCGACCTCCTGTTCTCAAGTCCTGTTCGCTACCGACTGAGCTACGAGGGCTTGGTGTAGCATCAAAGAAAGACAAGAAAGAGTTGTTATGTGCAGTTTCATCTTGGACATTCACTGGCCCATCCTTTATGTGAAGTTGCTCGCAAAAAAAATCGCTAAAATCATAAATTATATGTCGTTTCTTATTTTATTTCTTTCTGTGCCATATTTATACACTTCACTTCTTTCTACGACAAATAAATCAGTTCACTAAAAGCCAGCATGATTGTTCTCAGATTGAGCTTGTAAAAGTTAACCCATAGGCGGCTAAGCGCGACTCACTGACCTTTTGCGGACAGCGTAGATCAAGATCAGACTGCACAGAACGTGCAGTCTGATCTCGAATCTACACTGTCCGATAAACAGACATCTCTCCTCCAAAAATACCTTTGAAATATGAAAATTTGGGTTTTTGGCCTGGGCTTGGCTTGCCAAGCCTAAGGCCATAGGAATCGTATACCAAAATTTCAACCCCATCCAAGCATTTACGGAAAAACCCGAGTCACGCATTTACGGAAAAACCCGAGTAAAAGTGAAAAGTACCGCCTGCAATTCATCTCACTACGCTGGAGGAAACGACCCCTTTAATAATAAAATATTTCGATTTGAACTTTACAGTAAGGTTTAATTTCACAACAAACTTTGATAGATGTGCGATTTTAATCGTGCGAAAGTGTAGACTGAGAATTTGGAGCCCTCATGAGGTTATTCATAACTGCAAATTCGTACGCTTAACAGTTAAAAGAAACAATTGGCAAACCTCGGGTGATCGTTGATCAAATGTTTTGATGTAGGTACGCAATCGACTGAGTTGTGACGAGTGCTGTTGCTTTAATGAATCTGCAATAAGTATCGACCATGACTGACATGGGTTGATACTTTTTATTCTTCGTATACTTTCCTCTTGTGAAAGGACCATTCTACACGGTTTTAGTCAAAATAGTCGGTTGTTAGTCAAAATAGTCGGTAGTCAAAATAGTCGGTTGTTAGTCAAAATAGTCGGTTATTAGTCAAAATAGTCGGTTGTTAGTCAAAATAGTTTGTTGTTAGTCAAAATAGTCGATTGTTAGTCAAAATAGTCGGTGGTTAGTCAAAATATTCGGTTAATAGTCAAAATAGTCGCTTGTTAGTCAAAATAGTCGGTTGTTAGTCAAATTAGTCGGTTGTTAGTCAAAATAGTCGGTTGTTAGTCAAAATAGTCGGTCGTTGGTCAAAATAGTCGGTTGTTAGTCAAAATAGTCGGTTGTTAGTCAAAATAGTCGGTTTTAATCAAAATAGTCGGTTGTTAGTCAAAAAAGTTTGTTGTTAGTCAAAATAGTCGATTGTTAGTCAAAATAGTCGGTTGTCAGTCGAAATAGTCGGTTGTCAGTCAAAATAGTCGGTTGTCAGTCAAAATAGTCGGTTGTCAGTTGAAATAGCCGGCTGTTAGTCAAAATAGCCGGTTGTCAGTCGAAATAGTCGGTTGTTAGTCAAAATAGCCGGTTGTCAGTCGAAATAGTCGGTTGTTCGTCAAAATAGTCGGTTGTCAGTCAAAATAGTCTGTTGTTAGTCAAAATAGATTTGATGGATCTATAATCATATGACGACATGTGTGGTTTAATGTATCAAAGAAATACATTAAACACCCTTTTGCCAGAGCATGACTCAATTATTTATGTTGTAATGGACAGCGAAAGACTTGAAGGTGGAGTCCGTTGGTGTATTTCCAAATGCTACAAGACAGACAAGAACCTAGCAAGGAACTGATACAATTCTGCCTGAATTTTTGTCTGGCTATACATCTCTCCTTTTGCCAAGCGATTTCTAGAGTGGTTGGCTCCAGTGCACAAAGGATCGTCTTCAACAGGGAGTGAGTTACTTTGGATTGATTGAATGGTGTTTAACCCTTTACCAAACGACAAAATTTCAGCCTTGTCCAAATTGAAAGCATTTGCAGACGACATTTTCAATGAGGCTCAAATGGTGCAATTTTTCCCACAATGTTTTCAAAAGGCTTCTTTTCCAGGGTCTTTAAAAGTCGGGACTGTGTGGTAAAGGGTTAACAACGCTTTCAACATTATTTCCGTCATATCACGGCGACAGCCCACATATTCATGCATGTCCGGGGTTCCACCTGTATGATGACACTCCCACGAAAAGCTCAGTGTGTCCAGTGGAGCTCGAACCCGGGGCCTGTAGCAGCAATGTCTGTATTCACCAATCATTTTCAAGAACATTCTCAGTCTCATTCGCCAAGATCTTCTAAATTTGAAAGTAACACAACTCCTGATTAGCTAAACCAAATGGTTTAGCCAATCAGGAGTTCTGTTACTTCCAAATCTAGAAAATTTAGGAGAATGAGACTAAGAACGTTCTCAAGAATGGTTGGTAAATAAAGAACCATGTTACGAGTCCTATACGTTACCACTGAGCCACGTATGATCCTAAGTGAGTTACAAGGTTGAGCAATACAGTGTAAAACCAAATACTGCTCGATAGTAAAGCACCAAAAACACTTGTTTTTGACAAACATCCCTACCTTTACCCTGATATGTTAATAATTAATTGATTGATCGATTGATTGATTGATTTGTTGGTTTGTTGGTTGGTTGATTGACTGTATGGTGTTTAACGCCGTTTTCAACATTATTTTAAATATATCGAGCGGCCAGTGCACCTATCCACGATTTTCTGGAGTTTCTGTTTATAGTACTTCGCACAATATTCTTCCCAAGCCACTGGCTGTCTTTCCATGTAACCATCGTCGAAACAATGATCAGCGGTGAGAGAGGAATGAATCCTGTCGCAATGACTATCATTAATCCTCGGAAAGAAATTGGCTGAGCTGGGGATTCGAACCAGCGACTCACTGTTCTCAAGTCCTTTACGCTACCGACTGAGCTACCGACCTAATACGTAAGATAAGGTGTCTAACTGTAATATCGATCGGACACCACCCCACCCCATCATTTCTCGGTATTTTACCACATATTTCTAAACAAGAACAGAAAAAAATCGTTGCTCATATCATTTTCTATGGTTATTTATATCGAAATTTACCTTCTATCGGGTACATAGAATGGATCAAACAAAGTAAAAAAGAGAGTTATAAGGATCGAAAGTTTTGACATAGAAAAATGTTTTACTCATCAAACCTTAAAATAGAAATTTTAATATCGAGGTGAATATATTAAACAAATCTGATTGGTCATTACTATATGAGTCATGCTCTGTTAAAATGGGGTTTAATGCATCTGTTAAAAAAAAGTATCGACCCAGGTCAGCCTGCGCAGTCCGCGCAGGCTGACCTGTGTCGAAACTGTTTATTTATTTATTTTTTTTTTTTCAAAACACCAGTCTACCTCATGATTCACTCGGTTCTTAAACAAAATGGATTTTATGGATCCATAAACATATGATGTCTTGCTTTGTATCATGCTTCACAGAGGCGCATCAAACCGCCTTCAACCAGAGCATGGCTGATATTTAGTAGCTCGTAATTTTTTCCGAAGCCGATCGTTAAGTTTCACTGTCCAATCAGATTAGTTTAAAAATATATGTGCCGAGCCCCGGAAGTGCAGTCGGTAGCGGACAGGACTTGAGAACAGGCGGTCACAGAGTCGATCCCCTGCTCGGCCAGTTTCTTTCCGAGGATTGATGATAGTCATTGCGACAGGATTCATTCCTCTTTCACCGCTGACCATTGTTTCGACGACAGTTATGTGGGAAAGCATATTAATTGAATGGTGTTTTACGCCGCTTTCAACATTATTTCAGTCATATCACGGCGACAGCTCACATATTCATGTATTTCTTGGGTTTCGCCAGTACTAGGCTAGGGCTGTGAAGTGTCTTGCCCAAGGTCACCCTCACGAAAAACCCAATGGATCCAGTAAAGCTCGAACCCGAGGCCCCCAGGTCATGAGTCCTACACATTACCACTTAGCCACGCAGGACTTTCCTTTGTGGGAAAGCAGCCAGTGGCTTGGAGAAAAAATTGCGCGTAGTACTGATATAAACAATTTTAGAAAAGCGTGGATAGGTGCACTGGACGCGCGAAATACATGAAATAATGTTGAAAACGGCATTAAACCCCATACAAATCAACCACTAATATTTCGAGGTGAAAAAAAAAAGAACAAAATGCCTGTGTCAAGCACACACACCCCCACATGGGAGGCACACAATTCACACAAGTGCGACAATATCTTTGTCAGGTTAGATAGCGCTATCCGCCAAATGTGTTTGTCTAAAACTGAATTATCACAGTCGAGCGCCCAGTTGCATACTGATGAAACGCCATCGAGGGAAATCAAGCCAAGTGGATAGTTTTTTTGCCTGAGAATGGCCGACTTGTTTATGTAATTCCGGCAATCCAAGACCGATAGATCTACATGAGCCATGCCCTGTGAAAAGGGGGCTTAATGCGTCTGCGAAAAGTATCGACCCAAGTCAGCCTGCGCACTCCGCGCAGGCTGACCTGAGCCGAAACTTTTCGCTACTGGTCAATTTTCTGTATGTCAATGGACCAGTCTACCCCATGATTAAGCTGGTTGTTTAAAATATGGCCATTATTGGATCTATAATTATCCGATGACTTGTGTGGTATTATGCATTAAGCCCCCTTTTTGCCAGAGCATGGCTCATTACCATTTTATTTTCTCTTCGAAATAATACTGGACTTTTATGTATATTTTGCAAGGATGGTAGATATAAATATAGTTGTTTCATAGATAAACTGAATGTTTTGACAGTATAAAAAAGCTTATGACCTCATAAAAATGGGCCGAACCCCGTAGCTCAGTCGGTAGCGAACAAGACTTGAGAACAGGAGGTCGCTGCTTCGAGCCCCGGCTCGGCCAATTTCCTTCCGAGGATTGATGATAGTCATTGCGACAGGATCCATTCCTCTCTCACCACTGACCATTGCTTCGACGATGGTTATGTGGGAAAGCAGCTAGTGGCTTGGAAAGAATATTGTGTGGAGTACTGGTGACAGAGACTCCAGGAAAGCATGGATAGATGCACTGGCCGCCGCGATATAACTGAAATAATGTTGAAAACGGCGTTAAACACCATACAATCAATCCATCAATCATATAAATGGCATATGGTATCATCCGATTCTAAACTTCTAACTAAATCTTACACTCAAGCAGAAACTGTTTGTTAATGTCAAACCACATAACAGACTGTGAAATCATTACGTACTAGGGAGAGAAGATTTTTGAAAATGTATATTCTTTCCCAGATTCGGTGCATGGCAAACAGATATCTTGTTGAAATAAAATCCTTTAAAGAAATTCAATTATGTTCAGTTTAATCGGAATTGGCTTTGTATGTTCAGACAAAATATTTGAAATAAAAAAAATTCCACATGCAAAGATGCGTGGACCAAAGGACAGACTGACGAAAGCACGACTCTCGGCTATAAAATAAGCAGTCGTCACAACTCGGCCGATTCCGTAACTACATCTAACCTCGTTTGTATCAAGGCTGTTTCTATTCTGAAATACTGCCAGTCATATGATCTTAAAAATGACGGCGCCCGTGCAAATCGATCAGCACCGTGATAATCAACCTTCGCGCAAAAAGGAATTGATAGACCGAGTTGGAAAATGAATGTACGAACTGTTTGTCACCGGAAATGTGTTAAGAAAGATTCCCATTGAAAATTGTGACAAGTGTTTTCTTTTTCAAAGTGGAGTGTTACGATTTTAAGAACAGTAAAGCGGTGTATTTCCGGCGAAGAAATGTACCGTGTAGGTGCATATCAAGCTACGTGATACAGCCGAGGCACTCGTCACAACTCGGCCGATTCCGTACCTACATCTAACCTCATCTGTATCAAGGAGGTTTCCATTTTGAACTACCAATCACATGATCTTGAACATGGCGGCGCCCCTGTAAATCGCTTAGCAACGACAAGAACAACCACTGGGAAGTTATTCACATCTAACGATCTAAGAAAGCTCCCAACGACATTGATAAATCACGCTAAAAATTGAATGTACAAACTGTTTGCCGATGGAAATATTCTTAGAAAGATATCGTTAGAAAACTGTGACTCGTGATTTCTGTTTTTTAAGAGGAGCCTTACAATTTTAATAACGGTAAAACGGTGTACTTCTGGCGAAGAAATGTACCATGTAGGTACATATCAAGCTGCGTGTTACAGCCGAGGGACTTGATCACCGGATCACCCGAGGGATGCCGAATGACAGCCGAGGGACTTGATCAACGGACCAGCCGAGGTTTGCCGAATGGTAAAGTAGGCTAACTCGCCCTACGCCAGCAGAGCTGAAAACTGTTGGAAATGGCAGTTAACGCCATTGAAATAAATAACCAAGTCACAAAACAAAGGTTTCTCAGCTGTCAAAAGAATTTGTCATCAGAATAATACCAAGAGGAAATCTAAAGGCATGCAGAGAAAGAGGCCACATATCGTCTTTATGCATTAACACTTTTATTACAAAACGACAAAATTTCAGACTCGTCTTAATCCAAAGCATTCGCATACGACAAAATAAATGGCGTTCAAACTATGGAATTTGCCTTTAAAAGAGTAGAAAACATCGCGGGAAAAGGAGAAAATGCTGGTTACCAGCATTTTCTCCTTTTCCCACTATGTTTTCATGGGCATCTTTTTTAGCTCGGATTGATTGAATGGTGTTTTTAAGCCGCTTTCAACAGTATTTCGGTCATATCACGGCGACAGCTCACATATTCATGTATTTCCTTGGTTCCACCTGTACTAGGTTAGAGCTCTGAAGTGTCTTGCCTAAGAATACTTTAACGAATTTCTAGCTCTGAGTCGTCAAAATACAGAATAATATTGGGAAAGAGCTGACCACACAAAATTTTTAACACGTGTTTAGGGTTGATTGATTGATTGTATGGTGTTTAACGCCGTTTTCAACATTATGTCAGTTATATCGCGGCAGCCAGTACACCTATCCATGCTTTCCTGGAGTTTCTTTTACCAGTACTCGGCACAGTATTCTTTCCAAGCCACTGGCTGCTTTCCCACATAACCATCGTCGAAACAATGGTCAGCGGTGACAGAGGAATGAATCTTGTCGCAATGACTATCATCAATCCTCGGAAAGAAATTGGCCAGGGATCGAACCAGCGACCTCCTGTTCTCAAGTCCTGTACGCTAACGACTGAGCTACGGGGGCTTGGCGCGTTTAGAGCGACTTATTGATTCTTTTGCACGGCTTTTCGTAACATGTGGGGTCTCAATTAACCGTATTTTCAAGAGTCCTTCTCAAACCACTAGTTTGAACCGCGTATGTACCAAAACCAGACAAGGGCGTAAAATTACCCGCGGTTAGACTTTAATTCCTGAGTGTTTCTTTCTCTTCCTAAATGGATTCTGTCTTTCTAAAGGTTTTTTTGACAATATTTATGAAGTATGCTTTTTTATAGAACTTGACTGAATTTCACGGCAGGGTTTATGCACTGTTATTTGTATAAGGATTAGTTTGTTGTTGTTGTTGGTGGTGGTGGTGGTGGTGGAGGTGGTGTATAGGATGATGATGATGATGATGATGATGATTTTTTTACAATATTTGGGAGCATTCATTTTTAATAAAACTGGACTGAATTTCACTGAAGGGTTTATGCACTGTTATTTGTATCAGGACAATGTTTTGTTCTTGTTAATTTTTTTTTGTACATAATGATGATCTTGATGATGATGATGATGATGATGATGATTTCATGGTTATATTTTCGTTTTTACTTAAGATTCCAATTTCAGTGGGAAGTAATGCTTTTCAAGAATCAACGTACTCTTTTTGTTTGCCGAGGTCTGATATTACACATATTCTATACATTTGAGCCACGCTTTGGCAAAAGGGGGCTTAATGCATCTCCGTGATCCATGATACCAGACAAGCTGTCACATAATTATGGATCCAGAATAGCCACTTTTTTTTATTATTATTATTAACAGCCGACTTGATGTAGACTGATGTAGATATTAACGACCGACATGATGTTGACTGGTCCTTGGATATACAGAAAACTGACCAATAGCGAAAGGTTTCGACCCAGATAAGCCTGCGCGGACTGCGCAGGCTGACCTGGGTCCATACTTTTCGCAGATGCATTAAGCCCCCTTTTCACAGAGCATGGCTCATTTATACTATTCCACACTTACGGCCCTACATGGAAAAGTGTCGGACTCGAAACCAAGAGGATCTTCTGGGCTATTCGTGGGGATGTCCTTTGGCAAGACACTTCAGAGCCCTAGTCTAGTGCTGATAAAACCCAGGAAAAGATGAATATTCAATGAACGGTGTTTTACGCCGCTTTCCACAGTATTTCATTCATATTACGGCGACAGCTCACATATTCATGTATTTCCTGGGTTTCACCAGTACCAGGCTAGGGCTCTGAAGTGCTTTGCCCAAAGACACTCCCACGAAAGACCCATTTGATCCAGTGAGGCTCGAACCCCCGGCCTCCAGGTCACAAGTCCTACACTTTACCGCTGGGCCACGCAGGACCCCATAAAGGTCAAGATCAGGTTATATGAAGTGGGCAACACGATGTTACTTACGCCGTTCTTAATTCTCAGGGCTTTGTACCCAATTTTGGTTATTTTTATACACAACCTAGATTGAGATTAAAACGTTTCTTGTGAACAGTGTAGATTTAGATCAGAATACAGAGAACATGCAGTCTGATCTACGATGTACTCTGACCGCTATCTTTTTTTTGTTGTTGTTGTTGTTGTTGTTGTTGTTGTTGAATCATTCTTGATGAAACCGCCAAGGTACCACAATGAATTGATTCTTATTACATAGATGGGACACTCTTATACATTAAAACCGTAGTCTGACAGAAGACGGTATTTCGGCGTAGCTGAATGTTCTGGCTTTTGACCTACTTTTTGGTACTGATAACAAATGAATGAATAGAAATGTGTGATTGGTCAAAAATATAGACATGTTTATTTTACGGGTCCCTGCCTATTTGCTAGCAAATTTACGCCGTCTGTCTTTTTTAAAGATACTTCTTGTTTCCCGTTTTGTTGCAACCACTTTTAGAAAAAGGTGACAATAATGAGACCCGTAAACAGGCTTTTCTCCTTTTTCGACAATGTCTTCACATATACTCGTACCTACATAGAAAAAGTCTAACGATTGATGATTGTATGGTGTTTAACGCCGTTTTCAACATTATTTCAATTATATCGCGGTGGCCAGTGCATCTATCCATACTTTCCTGGAGTTTCTTTTACCAGTACTCCGCACAATATTCTTTCCAAGCCACTGGCTGCTTTCCCACATAACCATCGTCGAAACAATGGTCAGCGGTGAGAGAGAAATGAATCCTGTCGCAATGACTATCATCAATCCTCGGAAAGAAATTGGCCAAGCCGGGGATAGAACCAGGGACCTCCTGTTCTCAAGTCCTGTACACGACCGACTGAGCTAAGGGGGCTTGGCAGAAAAAGTCTAAAACTGCCAAGATGTTTTGGAGGGGAGTTACGTTATGCTAGAGTGTGTTTACCGCCCAGAGACATAAATAATTCATTATTTTTTTCAGTACAGAAAAGCTAACTAATTCTTCATAATATTCCTGTGTCCCTTGGGTTATCAGTTATTTCAGGGCCAAATATATGAACCATTCTCTATGAAAAGGGGACTTAATGCATCTGCGAAAAGTATTCGACCCAGGTCAGCCTGCGCGGAATGCGCAGGCTGACCTGGGCCGAAACTTTTCGATATTGCTCGCTTTTCCACATGTCTAAGGATCGTTCCTCCTTCAGATTCAGTCGGTTGTTAGACAAAATTGATTTTATTGATCCATAGCTATGCAGTGACCTGTTTGGTATAATACATGTACGTAACGAAGATTCATTAAGCCCCCTTTTGCCAGATTGATTGATTGCATCGGAGTTTAACGCCGTTTTAACTATTTAGGTCATATCACGGCGGTCAGTGCACCTACGCATGCGTTTCCTGGCTTTCGCATACTAGGACTGATAAAGCTTTCTTTCCAAGTCACTGACTACTTTTCGCACATGCATCAGAGACGAGAGGCGAAAAATCGCCAGAAAGAAAGTTTACCTCCACCGGTAATCGAATTCGCAACCACCAGGTCACAAGTTAGATACGCTAACCACTGTGCTACCCGGGCGGGCGCTTTTGCCAGAGAACGACTCAAGTCATTCGTATTTTCGTATTTTAGTGCGTTAAAGCTAACCAGTTCTTTATAATAATCCTGTGTCCCTTGGGGTTTTGTGCAACACCGAAGGAAGTAAACCCAGTTAAACTCAATTTTTCAAAGACAAATAAGTGTTTCGATTGCACTCAGATATGAAATAGTTTGACCCGCTATGGCCTTCTATTGGCGTAATGATACACACAATCTTTGTTTCCTGATAAACTGGCTGTCTGTTATCGATCTTCGTATAAACAAGTCTATCGGACGGTTACGAGAGATACAACGGGTACCAGTTTATGTTCCCTGACCGCCCGATTCTTTGCTTGTTCGTCCCAAATGCAGTTCGTTCCTGGACTATTCGTCCCTGAGCTTGTTCGCCCGGACTTGTTCGTCCCACAAGATTGCAGACCACTCTATTGAATTGTGCTTGACTGTATAGTAGGTTGACTTTCAAGCTTTCAAGTTGACTGTATAGTAGGTTGACACTATTTCTATTGTTTATTTTTCATATTATTAATTTCTTACAATGGCTCGCTTGACAAATGCAACACCAGTGCTTTCAGCGCTTTGATCACCCCTTTCAGCCCCTAGTACATATCAAAGGACTCAAAGTCCTGGAAAGCGGATTTGTGGAGTAGTATAAAGCTCTTATATGTTGTATTAAAAAAACAATAACATCACATGCAACACATAAGCAATCATTTTAAAATGGAGTCAGCATGGGTAGAGAAAGTCAAAGTTGTTCTGTCGAGCGGGCCGCGCTGTAATTATTATTTTATTGCTCTATAAGGAGTGGTAATTTGATCCGCCAATCTTACGCAATTTTTTGCTGGTATCAGATTTTGAACTAAGTAGATACACGTGTAGGAGAGTATATACACTAGTGACTAAAGCGAGATTGAGGTGTATCAGCTAAAACTGAAAGTAGAATGGGCGCAAGCCTGAATGACAGTAGTGTGAGCGCGCATGCGTCGTTACGCATGATGTATTTGGTTCCGGTCAGAATGATCACAGTACCGTGGCGGATTTGCTATACAAATCCACTAAAAATCGACCTCTTTCGATAGCCGAAAATAAAATTCACGGAAACTCAGAAAGATTTTAACCCTATATAGGCTTGACTAAACAAGAGGTTGGCATCTGATCTTGATCTATGCCGTTCGCGATCTTTCCTGCTTCGCCCATGCTGATAAAATGGTTGAAGACACAAAAACCTCTAAAACTACGGAATACAGTTAGGGCCATCGCCTTTGAATGTGTTTATTTAAAACGCGATACTCGATAGTGCGAAATCACGAAACTACGATGATGAAAACGCGACAGAACGATGACGATCGCGTTTCAAATTAACACATTCCAGGGCGCCGGCCCTAACGGTATTCCGTATAATTATAAAAGACAGAAAAACAAATGATAACAGTAGTATAGGAGGGTAGACCTCGGACAAAATCCGTTTTGTCCGAGGTCTACCCTCCCTGAGTGCCATTTTGTCCGAGGTCTACCCTCCCTGAGTGCCATTTTGTCCGAGGTCTACCCTCCCGGGGAAGCAAAAGACCGGTCAAAATATCAAACCGGAAGTAGATGTCCGCTTTTTCTGCCCCCCCCTCCTCACACCACTGCAAAAATGTAAAAACAAAAAGAGGAAACCGGAAGTGGAATTCCTAGCAAAGAATGGTGTGTCACCATGTTTTGTTCGGGTTGATCCTGCGTTTTGATTGGTCGAGCCGTTTTCCAGCCAAAAATTGAATTGAAAACGTATGACACCACAGACTGACTCGGGGAAAAAGAAGGTGTGCCACCATCTTCACTCGCTTTGGTCTTTCTCTATCACCGTGTTGGACTTAGTCTTTTTTCGTCTTTTTTTGTTCGTTTCGAACTTTCTCTATCACCGTTGGACTTAGTCTTTTTTCCCGTCTTTTGTTCGCCTCGATCTTTCTCTATCACCGTGTTGGACTTAGTCTTTTTCACCACGATATGGGTTATTTTCCCCTTTTCATGCTGGTTCAGCCAGACAATATCGTTGGACTTAGTCTTTTTTCCCGTCTTTTGTTCGCCTCCATCTTTCTCTATCACCGTGTTGGACTTAGTCTTTTTTCACCACGATATGGGTTATTTTCCCCTTTTCATGCTGGTTCAGCCAGACAATATCGTTGGACTTAGTCTTTTTTCCCGTCTTTTGTTCGTCTATCTTTCTCTACCACCGTTGGACTTAGTCTTTTTTCTCCGTCTTTGTTCGTCTTAACCTTTCTCTATCACCGTCGAACTTAGTCTTTTTTCCACGATATGGGTTATTTTCCCCTACTCACGCTGGGTCAGGCAGAGAGTATCGTTGGACTTAGTCTTTTTTCTCCGTCTTTATTCGCCTCAATCTTTCTCTATCACCGTGTTGGACTTAGTCTTTTTTTCCACGACATGGCTCTCAAGAAAAGACCGGTTGAAATGTCAAACCAGAAGTAGATGTCCGCCATCTTTGACGCGGCTGGGGTCCTTTTTTAACCATGGTCTGTGAAAAGGGGACTTAATGCATCTACACGCACGTGCGCACGGGTCGTAATGACATGGTTCAGGCAGACACTATCGTTTGACTTAGGCTTTTCTCTGTCATCGTTGGATTTAGTCTTTTTTCCCGTCTTTGTTCGCCTCAATCTTTCTCTATCACAGTCGAACTTAGTCTTTTTTCCACGATATGGGTTATTTTCCCCTACTCACGCTGGGTCAGGCAGAGAGTATCGTTGGACTTAGTCTTTTTTCTCCGTCTTCGTTCGCCTCAGGCTTTCTCTAGCAGTGTTGAACTTAGTCTTTTTTCCACGATATGGACTATATTCTCTACTTACGCTGGGTCAGGCAGAGAGTATCGTTGGACTTAGTCTTTTTTCCGTCTTTATTCGCCTCAATCTTTCTCTATCACCGTGTTGGATTTAGGCTTTTTCTCTGTCATCGTTGGACTTAGTCTTTTTTCTCCGTCTTTGTTCGTCTTAACCTTTCTCTATCAACGTTGGACTTAGTCTTTTTTCCACGATATGGGTTATTTCCCTCCTCAGGTTGGTTATAGCATAAACCTTACCATACAAATATCGTGTTGGGCTTAACCTTTTTTGAGTTAATTTGAATTGAAGTATATCGTTTGGAATCTAACTCTTGGAATGGTACTCAGTCGTAAAATTGACAAGTCTCGAAGATAGGACTTTCTGGAATGAATGTTAGCTCTGAAAAGAGCTGTTTTTTACCATTCTCTGGATTGGAATTAAATTAATCATCCGAGCAAGTTAATTCCAAAAAATCAGAGAAAGATAGAGGATTCTAAACCTTCTCATCATCAACTCATTGGTTGGCTGATATCACAGACTCCCCAAAGATTGGATCATCAATTGGTATAACCCAAAGATCGGGGTAGAAATTGGGTGCCGGGTTCTGGGTATAGGGGTTATCCCCTTGTCTTGCAGAGAAGTCAGCCGATGTCTTTGTCTTTTGACGTTTTCTCTTCTCCTCGTTCCTTTGACTTTTACCAAATAGTCCACAGCAGAATCTGAACAAACCCATCGTGGAAATGAAATGGCATATAGAGAAATTTGGTGGTTTTATAGCTTGGTGGAGGGGTTGACCTACTTTTCGTCTTGGAATTAAGAGTACGAACGTGGGCGAGACCATGTAGATAGAATATAATGTACTATATGCTCTATCTACATTTTTTCCAAGACTGATATTTTGTGGAGGAATTATCTTTGTGGAAAAAAGAATGAAAAAACACCATTTAAACAGTATAACTTTTATTTGAACAGAACTGAACAATGAACTGAGCAATGAACATATTTACAACAAACACATAGATAAAAGAACTATTATACATTTATATACTATTTGTAGGGAAAAAGTCTCTGAGCTTTATTGAATAGAATTCCATACTGCTGATTGAACCATAACACTACATCTCGATCGTTTCGTCGATGTTCCGTTGAGAGGAATTTCTGTTGAAGATATTTCTGTATGTTGTATCCTCTGGCAGCAGCATCCAATACGAAGATACAGTAAAATCCGCAAACTTTCCCCTGTGGACTCTGAAGAGTTTGTCGATTGTATCTCCACGAATAAGAATGATTGTCTAAAAAGTTAATGATTTCTGGCTCAAGTGGTGGTAGTCCGTAGGGATCAAAGTATAGTACATTGCCATTATTGTTGAATATCACGGCTACCCAGTGTTCTCCTGGACCGGTTGATTTCTCTGTGTTCACAATGTAGGCTTTCACATGATCGGGTTTTTGTCGAGGTAACTGATCTTTTGCACAGACTTTTGCCTGTAGATTTTTTATCCATGTCCCGTGATCCAATATGTATTGAATTTCAGAAGTATACATTTTTTCTAATCGCTTTCTTCCCAGGATTGTTTTACTTTGTCACACCAGTATTGTAACCACGACTCCGTGAATTCAGATAAAATGTTTTGTTTTATATTTCGCCATAATCTGTAGGCTTCCACATAGTCACTTTCATCGAGTTTCATTTCTATGAGTTCAGGATACCATTTTTCCATGATTTCGTATGGATTTAATTCCATCATGGCTTTTTCTATGAACATATCTGTATGTTCTTGTCTATCCTTGAATAAACACAGTTCATGCTGTGTTTGACTGGGATGATCCACTTGACATCCGTAACACTGGTTGGTAACTTCACTGACAATAAGATTTTTTAATTTTTCAGTCATATGTTTTTCGAAGCTATTATGAATGTCATTTTTCCGAGTAGAGATGCACTTCGACACGGAATATTTCACTTTTTCTGCTTCTTCTCTAAGTGTTATAGGAAATCTGAGTCCCAACATTGTTTTTTCAGTTCTTTAGTCCTGTAGATAGTCCTGAAAAGGACTGTTTTTCAATAGTTCTGAAAAGAACTGTCGTTTTCGATATTATATTCCTTAGTCCTGAAAAGGACTGTTTTTTGTGAAAGCTATCTTTTGATCAGAGAGTTTCTGTTGATTTTTCCAGGATTAATAATCTGTGATAACTTCTCTCAAACTGTTGATTTCAATCTGATTGTCAAATTCAGCAAAGACAATAACATTGATAGCTGCTGCCAGAGCTTGAGCAAACTGAAGTTCAGTTCGAAGATTTCCAGTTTTTATAGGATGAAGTTGTCCTTCTTCACTACCTTGATCCGCTGTCAAATCGTATCCCCACAAACAGTATCCACCACCATAGTCTTCTTTACCAATATTAAATGATTAATTAAGTGCTAAAGATGAGTTAGCCTGATACAATGATAGAAAGGATTTCAAATACAATCCTGCTTCAAAGTTAGGTTCAAAGGGTCTGTTATGAATACTGTGACCATTACATGATACATCAATTTTTGATAGATTAAAATGATGAAAGAAAAATGGATTTCTACCATAATCCCCATTATAATCAGTATTTGCTACCATTGCAATGAAAATGCGTTTTGGAAGTTGTCCTTGAAACAAATGATCTTCAACTTTAGACTGAAGGCCTGTAGAAATGGTAAAAGTTTTTACTTCAACCCTACGAATAGGGATTTTCATGTTTTGCTGAGCAATAACATGATTTAGATCATTTGCAACAACAGGCAACAATTCGACATTTCGCACATGAAGACTGACTGTTTCCAGTACAATTTTTGAAGCTGGTGCACCACCACCTCCTGTGAGACAAAAGTTTACCGAAGATCTGTTTAATCTAAGTCTGATTTCAATACCATTAGGTAAATATTTTTCTTGTTGAAATAGATCAAGATGCAAGCGTCCAAAAAGTTCGGCAGTTCTACTTTGTGCAATTTCACCCATTCTTTCTTTTAACCCTGCATTATCTCCATCATGGTTGAGTGAATTGAAATGACCAGTGGTGTCTTCAGTCCAAAGATCACCAGCTTTCAAATGCGTAGTCTTGCTGTCAGAATTATATGACATAAGATTTTCAATATATGCTCTGTATGGATAGGTGTCTGAATTGCTGGTGATTAGTTTATTATTTAGATACAAATCGACACTGCTAAACAAACTGTGTAGGAAGTTGTTTACAGGGGCCACATTTGCATTGGCAAGTAAATTGCCACCGTCAGCTTGAACGACTTTGTATTTGACATACAAATACGATTGTGACAAATCTGTCCAATGTTCGGTTTGAGGTGGTATGATGAATTCTATTGGTGCATTGTTTGCCAAAGACGATATTGGGAAATGTTCAATCCATTGACTTTCTTGCATCGTTGTCATTGTAGGTGGTACAGAAAGAACATCGAGTTCTGACTTACTGCATTCACAGGACCCACTTTGCATCATTTTTATATAATTTAAGTAGATGAATTCAATATATGAATCAATTATATTAATCAAATATATCAAGAGGTCGTCTGTCTCTTTGTCTTATGATCTTACCACTGTGAAGTCGGTAGGGGGAATGACGTGGTTTTCGTGATTTTCTTTTATTTATCCCTGGTATTAGCTTTTCTGCTAGATCATGAATGGCTTGTTTTCCCCGTGAAATTACAACTTTTTTGGGGTTTTCACCACGTAAAAGGATATCTTCTACTACGCCTATTCCTTGTTTGAGTCCTTCTTTTTTCACGGCATTAAAACCAGATTTAATCAACGGTTTAAGCAATGGAGTCACTACTTTAATTGCCGATTTAAATAGCGAACCTAACCCATAGCCATACTGATGTTTTACACCACGATAAACTGGTAACATTTTTTAAAAATGATTTTCGATGATTTTCAAAGATTGTCAGTTGAACGTTGTCTGAAATGTAACTTCACTATTGTCTTACCAGTAATGAAATGAACCGGTATACCTAAATCCCCTGTTATTTGAATGTGAATATGATCGAAATCGGATTTCGAAACGGGAATATAATGCGGTATTGTAATTTCATGATTGACATGTTGAGAACCACAACCATTTTCAACCAAATTGGATGTTTTGAAAGGCAGAACACGAAGTATGGGAGCAAGTGTATCACCCACTATAGTGTGTTCAGCAATATCTGAATAAATATACAGATGATTGTAGCCAGCATCAATGTTTGGATTGTATTTAAAGTATTTGAAAATATTTTTACCCTGAAAAATTGTATCATGTTTGAATTCTGGTGATCCACCTAGTTTTAAAAACAGGGATGGATGTAATTTGAGTCCTGATTTTATAATATTATCAAATGTAATTTTCGGACGTTTGGTTGAAGGTGAATAAGCGATGTGCAAACCCGACGAATTCTTACGAAGAGCAGGACCTATACCGGTTTGAATCACATCATTGATCGTCTCTATAAGATGAGCAGGTGTAGTGTAATTCCCGGATGGAAAGGTAAATCGAATCCCCCATTTTATTATATCACCTCCACTATTTTGTCTTAATATATTTATTTTCATATTATCTCCTCTTTTGTCTATCTGTGATATTAATTTGACTAAGTCCTTATCCGTTGTTATAAGATCGAACTGTGCTTCTTCTTCACTTATGTTTAGGAACTGAGAGGGAGTAATAAGTTGAACTAATGCGACTTCCCAAGTTTCCTTGTCAATATGAACTGTCTTTGGTAAATGAACCTTAAAACAGCATTGACTGTTGTTCGGATAAAAGTCCATGGAACTATCGCTGGGTAGAGTGAGATAAAACGAATTCATTTTTTACTATCAATCCACCCTGACTGCTTTTGTTCTGATCTGCTGAATTTTAACCCTGGTGATGGAAGAATATATCCAAGTGAGCTGCTTAACAGGATCAGCCACAATTCACGATCTTGACTTTGAATACTTAAATGTACTATTGACGTCGCAATAATTGCATAAATGACTAAAACCTGTGAAATATAGGTAAACTGATTCTTTGGGACACGATTTCCACAGCAATTGTAGTTCTTACTGATACTACTACTACTACCGCTATCGAAATTCTCTATTCCGAACTTTTCTTCTATTCCAGACTTTTCTGTTCCACACTCGATGTTTGACTGTGGATTCATTATGAATGTACTGACTTTTTATAACTTTTTCTTAAGTTATAAGATTTTTTATAAGAAAAGATGTTTTCAAAACACTAAAATAGGATTACACCAAATAGGATTACACCAAATAGGATTCTGGTATCCAACTTTGAAATTTTTTTGGATAGCCTTTCCAATTGACTTTTATTTCTTTGATTAATTTTTTACCCTTACGTCTTGTACGTCTATCAAGAACTGAGTCAATCTCATAAATATCATCATCTTTTATTAATTGAAGTTCATATTCATAATAAGTTCCTAAAATCTGTTCTCCCAGTAGATCTTTTACTTTATAGGTAATAGGTGAAAATGTTTTGTTGACATGGCTGATTTCAAATATTTCTTGCGTCCAATTCGGTAAATAGCCCTTATCAAATGTACGTTTTGTTTTATTGATTCGAACATGATCTCCAATTTTGAATTTCGGCTTTTTCATCATTACATTTGTTGGTAATTGAGAATACAGATTTCTTGAAATCTCTGCCTCATTGGATTTTGTTACCATTACAGGAGATGTTTTTATACTTCTGTGAAAAGTATGGTTGTAATTCTTAACTAAAGAATTCAATACGTCAATGTAACGCCTTGTTTTCTTATACGTAAAGTATTTCCACATTCTCGTTTTCAAAGTTCGTTGAAATCTTTCAACAATACTTGCTTTTGTCTCTGGGTTTTCAGTGGTGAAAAAATGAATCTGATTCTTTTTCAAGTAGTCTTGAAACGATTTGTTTTTAAATTCCGAACCTTTGTCTGTTTGAAGCGCTAAAGGTTTTCGTTTTGATTTCTGAACGATAGATTGAAATGCTTTGATTAAAGTTTTACCCGTTTTGTCTGGAATAGGGATAACCCATGAAAATCTCGAAAACACATCAATCACACAAAGTAAATATTTCTTGTTATTATTTTGTTTTGCTAAATGCTGCATGTTAGCCAAATCAGCTTGCCATTGATAATCTATACCACCTACAATAGTTTTTCGTCTTTTGAAACGACGACGAATCGGTTTGTGTAAGGTGTAGGTGGATTCACCCTGTAACCATTCTTGAACATCTTTGTATCTTATTCCTTTCAAAACAGATTTCGCAGCGTGATACAATTGCTTTACTCCACTAAATGCTACAGTACTTTTAGGATCATAAAACAACTTTCTTAACACGTAATCAAGTTTTGACTTTACCATGCCTCCCATGACTGAAGTGTTTTACGGCTCGGAGTCTTTTTTATAGACTTTGGGGGAGTTAGCAGTTCTTTAACATAGAATTGCTTCAATCGTTCTCTTTCTTCAGGTTTCATGTATGGAGATTTTTCTTTTATTCTTTTCATACTTCTTTTTATAGGAGATAACTTAGTACTTTTTCGTACGCTTTTTGGTGTGTGAAATAAGTAATCGGAATCTCCATAGGATTCTGCATGGGAATCTTCATCTTCGCTCAATGATTTACTCGGTGATTTATCATGGACTTTTTGTATCCATTTCCATCTGTTCAAATTACCAATAACTTCTTGAGGTATATTACTTTCATGTAATGCCTTTGAAAATGTTTTCCATCCTCTGGGCTCAATGCCTTTTCTTTGACGTATCGCATCATTGACAAGATCAATAATATTGGAGCCATGGATGCGTGTACCTTTATATGACACCACCCCATATCCGTCCCAAGTTAAATTATCGTTGTCTTTTATCATACTCAAAAGTAACTCAGCTTTTCTTTTCATGGTTTTTGGTACACTTTGCAAAATTCGATCATACAAGGCAACAGATTGCAGGCCAACAGATGCTGATTCCTGTGCACCATCATCGGTTTTTGGAGGAAAATTGATCGAAGTTGGTTTTGTTTTCTGAAGCGAATTTTGTAACTTAATCAAAGTTTCGCCATATCTTTGAGCCTTTTCTGTTTCTGACAGGTCGGTACTTTGTAAAATTTGACTCATATCTTGCCGAAGATGTGATGCATCTGCAACTTGTGGATTAGGTGGTAAACGAGGTTTTTGAGCTTGTTCGGCTTTCCATCGTTTCATGTTTTCTAAGACCTGGTAAGGTACGATAACCATTTTTCTAACAGACATGATTTTTTATTTATAAGATTTTTTATCTACAAGATTTTTATCTATAAGATTTTTTTCATTGAAAATGTTTTCATCTACAAGATTTTTTATCTACAAGGCTTTTAGCGCTCCTCCTATTCCTCCGATAACGGCTTTTCCTAACAAAGGTAATAATGCAGGTGCAAGCAATGAAAGAAATCCACCTTTTTGATTTAAAATTTGTTTTTTATCTTTTACAGAGACTGATTTTGAAGCTAAACGTCTGAGATGTTGTCGGCTTGAATACAACTTCTTCTTCTGATCTGGTGATAAATGTACATTGCCTTTTAAAACATTATGACAGCATTCCGATATACACCTTATCGCTTCTGAGGGTGAATCTTTGACAAGCTTTTTACGTATTTTTGGTCTAGCCTGTATCATGGCCATAACCATTGAGCCGTGTTTTTTTATCAGAGGTCTTTTCTTCATGTTGACTTTATCACTATTTCACATCAAATGAAAATAAAAGTCCCATGTCACTATCATTTATACCTGATGTTTTATCATACTGTCTTTTTTACAAAAGAAAACTACGAATCGGAATCAGTGAGTTCTTCATCCTCGCTTTCTTCTACATCTGACCCTCTGTCGGGCAGAGGAATGGTTCTTCCACCACCAAGATGAATCAGACGCTTGTCATAGTCAACACGATATTTTCCTGTGTCAAGGTTATATTGGATTATATCCCCAAACAGTCGATCTTCTGCCTTTCTACCTTTTTTATATTTAGCTAATGTATTTGGAGACCATGAGGTGGATGGAATGGATTGAAACTTCAATTTTTTCCCTGGTTCTATAAATTGTGAATACTTTGTTCTGAGTTTTTGCATTCTTTCACTTAATAGTTCCTTTCTGGATTTCGGATAGCGTTGATGTTCTGAAATGCTGCTTCCTACAGGCCTTCGCATAGTAACAAATCTTTCATCAATCATAGGCGGCGGGGTGGTAGTTCTTGCATCAATTATTGGTGGTGAGGTGATGGTTCTTTCATCAATCATAGGTGGTGAGGTGATAGTTCTTGCATGCGTTTTCGGGGTCTTTCTCTTCTTTGGAGATTTTTTCTTCTTTGGAGACTTTTTCTTCCTTGGAGATTTTTTCTTCTTTGGAGATTTCCTCTTTCGCGGAGCATGTTTTCGAGGTTGCCTTTCACCCCCAAATTTCCTAACGGTTTTAGTTCCATCCCATCTCAGTAAACTTCTGATAATAACACCACCTAGAAATCCACCACCTCCAGGTTTTAAAATAATTCTACGTTTAATTTCCTCATCAATATTCGGATCTGCTAACTGCTCGATATCTGCTCTATGTTTTGTCATATACGTGGTGGTTTGTTTTGGTAATTTGATTTTATCTTCAAGGATATTTTGTGCTGCTAACGTAAACCATTTTAAAATTTCTTTTAATCCTGCTTTCAACACAGATTCTCTTTCATATCTATTGGTTTGTTGACTTAAATTTCGCAAAGCAGCTAAAATTGAAGTTGGTGTGGTTGGTAAAGCCATGTTTACTCACTGTCGCCTATTGATAGAATGACAATATAAATTAAAATGAAGTCATTTTTATTTTAAAAAAACATTATAACGATTAAGCAGGGGAATAAACGGTCGGACCTCTTTCATCTTCTTCATAACGATGAAATATATCTGTTCGCAGTCTTAATTCTTTATTTGTTCGTGAATGGAAATCGATGACAAGATATCCATGATCCATCGATGTAGCGTCATCATAAGCAGACAGTAAATGTGGAGCTTGCATTTGGTGAGCTAGTGTTTTAATCTGATTTTTATCTCGCTCATTTCGAAATAAAATCATGTATCTTGAATTAAGACTGATGGTTCGACTCGATTTCGATTGTTGAAACATATTTTGTGTGATATAAATCACGGTTGCATTACGATGATGTCCTTTTCTTGTAAACCAAAGTTTAATTTTTTCCTCATCTTTTTCACCCAGCATATCATCAAAGACGATTAAATGCGGTATAGATACATCGCTGACAAGCTCGTTTTCATCGTCAGGAATTCCTTCAACGAATTTTATTAATTCAAACTGCGAATTGAATTTCTCCTGCATAAGATTGTAAGCATACTGCCATTCTTTGTAACACCAGACAACTCTTTCAGGAACGATATTGAACAAATCTTCTCGATAGTCAATTAATTTATGAACGAAGACTGTTTTTCCACAATTACTCGGCCCTGTGATGAAAATATTACATGGATGTTGAAATAAAATACTTTGCGCATTCACCTCCATGATTTCTTTACTTTTCTCTTTAAGGGTTAATAATAAAATGACAACATAAATAACAATGAAACCATTTTTATTCAAACATTTCTTCCAAAAAAAAGATCAGTCTT
Organism: Tridacna gigas; assembly: GCA_945859785.2. NCBI lineage: Eukaryota > Metazoa > Mollusca > Bivalvia > Cardiida > Cardiidae > Tridacna > Tridacna gigas. Next base: position 5,333,040 of record OX244042.2, read on the forward strand.
GGAAATTGTAGATAGATCATATAAAAATTGTTATGTTCTATCTACATGCTCTCGCTCACGTTCGTACTCTTAATTCCAAGACAAAAGTAGGTCAATCCCCCTACCAACCTATAAAACACTGGCGATATTTCTCTACAAACATTCAACTCTCGTTCTCTCGAGTAGTGCAAAGAAAAAATTTCTATCGATTAAAAAACCTGTAGACAGAAATCTTGTAGTGAAAAATTATGTCAAGTGAAATGCTGCCTTTGCCGATAGAACTACGTGAAAAAGTTTATAGAGATTTCATCCATCTGCACACACTCGATGAACAAGTACAGTCTGATATTAAATTCAACTGTTTGAAACTTTGGGTACATAAATTGAATAAGGGAGCTGCAAAAGGAGAAACATCCTGCAAACTGTATGCCATACACAGTTTTATTATGATGTTGGTGGACGATACAGGTTCAGATCCCATCCTCGAAGCTTATTTAGCAGGTTGGTGGTGGAAAGATCTCATTATTGCTAATCAGATGCAAAATTTCACTAAACAAATGCATTCCACAAGTCGATGGGTATTCATTATCATAGGAAGAACAGAAGAAAGTTTTCTGAACGTCCTGAAAATGAAATCAGCTCTGTTTGACTTTTACTTACGTTACAAAAAAGGATCCATTCAAGACAGTGAGGAGACAGTGGATACTCTGGAAGGCTATATTCTATTTGATAGAGATGTCACAAAAGAAACCGTATATTCATCTCTTTCAACAAAAGATATTTCAAAATATGTTTTTCCATCTAGTGGAACACGTCATTACAGTGAAATGGATAGCGTATATCCAATGTCTTTAGGTCATGAACATCTACATAAAGTTATTGTGGAACATGAAGACAAGTGGAAAAATCGGGGTATCTGTGAATTCGCATTGTAAGAATTGTTTTGTCATTGTTGTAGATTAAAACTGTATTGTTAAAAACTGTATTGTATATATATAATGTATCTTCAATATTGTTTTGTAAACATTGTCTTTGTAAAAATGTTATAGTGTTAGAATGTTTTGCTTTTAACGATGATGTTTTAAGAACTTGAATAAAAATGATTAAAAAGTCACATGTTTTGATCCCTTCCCAGGAAAAAGGGAAATACACTAATAAAGATAGTCTAAGACGAACAAAGACGGAGAAAAAGACTAAGTACAACTTTATCCTAATAGAGAGAATGGGTAAGTTGAACGAAAGCAGAGAAATGGCTAAGTCCTACAGACGGTGGCACAATCTCACAGAATAAAGACGGAGAAAAAAGACTAAATCCAAAACGGTGACAGAGAAATGGCTCAGTCCTACAGAGATGGACAAAGACGGAGAAAAAAGACTAAGTCCAACGATGGTCTTTGCCTGAGCCGTGTCATTACGACCCCATTTCTACCAGATCATGACTCATAAACACCTGACCGCGGCATGTCTGAATCATATCGTTACGACCTGTGTGCGCGCGTGCGCAGCTGCATTAAGACCCCTTTTCACAGAGATAGTTAAAAAGGGGCTCTGACCGTGGCATGGGGGGGCAGAAAAAGCGGACATCTACTTCCGGTTTGATATTTTGACCGGTCTTTTGCTTCCCCGGGAGGGTAGACCTCGGACAAAATGGCACTCAGGGAGGGTAGACCTCGGACAAAATGGCACTCAGGGAGGGTAGACCTCGGACAAAACGGATTTTGTCCGAGGTCTACCCTCCTATACTACTGATAACGTAATTCCTTTATAGTATTTCATCGGCCACGTGACCTTCACGTGACACACATTTCCGATGTTGTCTATCACTAAGCGTTTATTATCCGCTCGTGATCGCCTTAATATCAAAATTGACAGCTAAATGGTCACTTTCATCCGACAGAAAAATCTGTGATTATACCAAAATCATGCCGTGGTATCACGACAACACATAGGAAATGAAAAACAAGGGCCATTGTCCGATAGGCGAAGACAACATTTTGTAGCCAATTCGTGTTGTTTTTTTCAGCCAAGTACTCGCAGTACTTAGATAGACACGGAAAACAGGACCCCTAGGTTACCCAGTCATCCATGATACTTTGATATATTATTTTGCTCTTAAAGATTTAACCCTTTACAACAAAGTCACGAGTTTTAACGACATCGAGAAAAAAAAACATTCTAAAACATTTTTGGAAAAGAAGAAAATGCTGGAAACAGGATTTTCTCCTTTTCCCACAGTGCTTTCTGACTTTCCAGAAACAAATTTCACTTTTTGAGTCACAATTACTTTGTCGTCTGCAAATAATTTCAATTTGGGACAGGTCTATAATTGTGTTGTGTTGTAAACAGTTGGGGTAACCGATTTTAATGGGCATCTCCTGGTTCGTCTTACGCTGACGGTGCTGGTTACATGAGAGTGCCCTTTGGAAAAGCACTGCAGAGTCCTATCCAAGTGCTGGGAGACCAAGGAAAGACACGAATATGTGACTGTCACAGTCAATTAATTTAAAAGAGCCATGCTCTAGGGAAGTAGGGCTTAAAACATTGGCAAAAAGTATCGAGCAATGTTAGCCAGCACAGTCGCGCAGTCTGACATGAGTTGAAACGTTTTGCTATTGGTAAATTTTATGCATATCAAAGGACCAGTCTACTTTATGATTCAGTCGGTTGATAGACAAAATGGGCTTTACGGATCCATAATTATGTGATGACATGCTTGGTATACTGCATCACAGAGTTGCATTATACCCCTTTTTACCAGAACATAACTCGAATACTATAGAAAGCTGCACAAAACAGCATTGAAACAAACAAGTATTTCTCGCCTACCGTAGTCTGGTACCCCGCCGTACTATAAGAGTACGTCAGGCAAAGCGCGATAATGGTGGCCCCCGTTAGTCATATGCAGAGGAGACTGGATATTTTTATTTCACATGAACAAATCGGATCATAGGCTGAATTCAAAACGGATCGCTTGCAATAAAGTAATGGCAGTGAGTTTTTCTACTTGTCATTCTTATTTAGCAAGATAAACTACATATCAGAAATGCTTTAAGTATCCGAAATGTCAATGGACCTATATAACGTCCGAAAACAGGGCTACTTTTAAAATGATTCATAGTCCAATTTATAATTAAACCATACCCCAAAGGCACGTTTTAGATTCAGTAATGTATTTTTTGTGCAAAATTGATCTCATTTTATTAACTGATCAAACTGGATCACATGAAATTGGGGAAAACTGGGAAGCATGTAGGGGTACGCTTGAGGACACCTAGGAGGCCGCCATTATTGCGCTATGCCTGACCCGATAACGTAGTGGTAGGGGCAGGTAATCCAGACTAGCCTACCGTTGAACACTGAAATCAATTACTTCGGGAAACAGCCAGTGGTTTTTAAAAATAGAGTGTTGCTCAAACTAGGAGTATTAGTTTGCAATGGGTCTTCACAGCATTAGACAGAAATGTTTCGGAATCGTGTTTCTTTGGTGTTAAAAGACGTTTTTAACGGTATTAGAGTTGACCTTTAGGCTGCCAAGCGCGACTCAATGACCTTTTGCGGACAGCGTAGATCAAGATCAGACTGCACAGTGCAGTCTGATCTTGAATCTACACTGTCCAATAAGGACATATATATTTCTCAAAAAAAAAAGTTAGTTTGAAAAAGCAACATTCGAGTTTTAACTATCGGTTTGAAAGTTTCATTTAACTTAGTTAAAATGTTAAGGGTTTAAGCTTGTTTGGTTTGTTTGTATTAGAGTTTAACGCCGTTTTAACAGCTAAGGTCACATCACGGCGGTCAGTGCACCTACGCATGTGTTTCCTGGCTTTCTCACACCAGTGATGCCACAACTTTCTTTCAAAGCCACTGACTACTCCTCTCACGTGCATCGGAGGTGAGGCAAAAAATCGCCTGAAAGAAAGTTTGCCCCAAATGTGTATCGAACCTGCAACCACCAGGTCACGAGTCAGATACGCTAACACTGAGTACACTGAGCTATCCGGCGGGGCTAAAGGTTAATGCACCCAGTGCGCCGATTCACGCGTACTAATACAGTAACAAACATAAAACTCTTTACAAGCAACCGACTGTTTTCTCAGGGTAACAAAGTCGAGGCCCGGCTTCGAATGCCGATTCTCTCACATTTTAGTACTGATAAAGCAGTGCTTCCAAAGGTGTCTTTTTCACTACAATTGGCCTTTCTTCAACATTAACAGACTGGGTCGCTTACTTAATTACGTATTGGATGATTTCGTGAACAATTCTAATGAAAATAACCATAATCAGTCTGCTACAAATGATTGAGTTCATTGTAATGATAATGGTAGGGAACCTTCCCACGAAAATGAATTGGAACACGTCCTGATGAAAATAACCTCGGCACAGACAAATGGAAAATGCTAATTCATTAATGGACAGCCATTTCATACAACTCCTAATGTGTCAGTGCTGCATCAAAACATCATACAGATGGAACAATTTAAATTATGTATGAATCAATGTAAAATGAAAGTGTTGTGCGTAGGCCATAATGGATTTTTATATAGTTCAGTGAGTCACTTGGTCTATCTATGACCTACTACCATTCATAAGAATTTTCTTAGTCCTATTCACCAAGATTTTCTAAATTTGAAAGTAACACTACTTCTGATTGGCTAAACCATTTGGTTGAATTTGAAATTAACACAACTTAGGTTGGCTAAACCATTTGGTTTAGCCAATCAGAAGTTGTGTTACTTTCAATTTTAGAATGATTGATTGATTGTATGGTGTTTAACGCCGTTTTCAACATTATTTCAGTTACATCGCGGCGGCCAGTGCACCTATTCATGCTTTCCTGGAGTTTCTTTTACCATTTCTCCGCACAATATTCTTTCCAAGCCACTGGCTGCTTTCCCACAAAACCATCGTCGAAACAATGGTCAGCGGTGAGAGAGGAATGAATCCTGTCGCAATGACTATCATCAATCCTCGGAAAGAAATTGGCCAAGCCGGGGATCGAACCAGCGACCTCCTGTTCTCAAGTCCTGTACGCTACCGACTGAGCTACGGGGACTCGGCTAACCATGAGGTAGACTGGCCCCTTGACATGCAGAAATTTTACCAACGTGAAAAATGTTCAATACACGTCAGTCTGCGCGGACAGCGCCGGCTTACATGAATCGATACTGTTAGTAGATGCATTAGACCCCTTTCTCACAGAGCATGAATCATATATTTATGTTTTTCTTTTTTTCTCTCAACAATAAAATCAATATGACAAATCAAATCAAATAATTTTTTGCATTCTTTAATAACTCGGGAAATCGCAAACATTAGTTTTCTCGCGTGCAAGGAAGCCATTTATCAAAGTACTCATAAAAAAAATAATTCTTCAATTGAATGTTTCAAAATATCAATAATAATAGTTTATTCGGGTTCGACACGCGGAAATATAATTCATATCTGGATACAAGTGAGCCATTCTCTGTGAGAAGGAGGCTAAATGCATCTGCGAAAAGTATCGACGCAGGTCAGCCTGCGCAATCTGCGCAGGCTGACCTGAGCCGAAAGTTTTCGCTATTCGTCAATTTTCTGCATGTCCAAGGACCAGCCTACCTCATGATTTAGTCGGTTGCCAAAAAGTGACTATTATGGGTCCATAATTATGTTATGGCTTGATGGCATCACGGTATGTGATGGTATCACGGAGATGCATTAAGCCCCCTTTTGCCTGAGAGCGTGGCTCAAGTATATTCGAAGAACAAGAAGATTTAATAATCTAGAGAGGGAAACCCTGTAAGTTTTCCAACAGAATCCTTTGATCAATATTTTATGCTCTTAGGCTAGTTTCAAAATGTCGGGAATAGATTATACAATGTATGTATGTGCGACATACATGTGCTGTGTGAAAAAGGGGCTTAATGCATTTGCAAAAAGTATCGATCCAGGTCAGCCTGCGCAGCCTGCGCAGGCTGACCTGGGCCGAAACTTTCTGCTTGTGGTAAATTTTCTATATGTCAAAGGACCAGTGTACCTCTTGATTCAGTTAGTTGTAAGACAGAATGGATTTTATGAATCCATAGTTATGCGATGACTTGCTTGGTGTCATGGGATCACGGAGGTGCATGAAGCCCCCTTTTGCCAGAGCATCGCACATGAATATAGATACCAGCCTCGTAGCTCATTCGGTAACGCATAGGGCTTGAAACCAGGATCTCGTGGGTTCGAATCCCCGGTTTGGCCAATTTCTTTCCGTGAATTGATGACAGTCATTCTGACAGGGTTCATTCCTGTCTCACCGCTGATCATTGTTTTGATAAATGGTTATATGGGAGTAGTATATATAATGCTCGATCTGGCTCATCCCCCTTAAATAACACAATATGCCTTACGCAATACGATGTAGGTTAACAAATAAAACCATATGTTAAGTGATGCTGGGGTGCTTATGCAAATCCAATCACGCTTATGTTTAATGGCCTAGTTTAACCAATCCAATCACGCTTATATTTAATGGCCTAGTTTAACCAATCCAATCACGCTTATGTTTAATGGCCTAGTTTAACCAATCCAATCACGCTTATATTTAATGGCCTAGTTTAACCAGTCCAATCACGCTTATATTTAATGGCCTAGTTTAACCAATCCAATCACGCATATATTTAATGGCCTAGTTTAACCAATCCAATCACGCTTATGTTTAATGGCCTAGTTTAACCAATCCAATCACGCTTATATTTAATGGCCTAGTTTAACCAATCCAATCACGCTTATATTTAATGGCCTAGTTTAACCAATCCAATCACGCTTATATTTAATGGCCTAGTTTAACCAATCCAATCACGCTTATATTTAATGGCCTAGTTTAACCAATCAACCCACGCTTAAGATTAACCAACAAGCTTATGCATAACAAACCCACTTATCCTCTCATCTAACCCTTAACCAATCCAATCACACTTAAACACACACACTCCCATTATCAATTTCATGTAACATTAAGCATGCTCACAAAATTATCACCTTCATAATAAAAACTAACTAACCTCTTTCTTAATCGTTTTGACTTAAATTCAAATTACTAAAAAAATTAAAAAAAATTTTTGATTAAGAAAAAAATAAAAAAAATTTAATTAAGAAAAACCAACGCACCAGATAACCGGCTAACACATCAGCCAGACAATCACTTACATCAAACAATTGCTTAACCTTTTTCTCAACCCATCAGCCAACGCATGACGCACCAGTTAACCAGCTTATGAGTTTGTGGGTGGCTTAAGATTTTAATAAAAAAAAAAAAAAATTGAAAATTTTATTGATCATTATTTTATATAATAGGTAAATATGAGTAGAAATCACATAACAACATATTTATTAAAAAAAGATCTGTTAAGTTCAAATCATAAAGCAATTTCTTTAAATAATTACAGCATAATAGAAATAATGAAGGATATGGATGATTTCATTGAAAGATTACTAAGACGAATTAATGAAAACTGTAGTAATAAAAATCTTGAACATATTATTAGAATTATTGACAAAAGAAAAAGAATCAAAGGAAAAAATAAAAATGAAGAAATGAAAAAATTTATTCAAGATCATATAAAAGAAAGATATGAAGAAATTAAAAAAGAAGCATCATTTTTTAATAAAGAGGAAGAAGATAAAACTAATAAAAACCATTTAAAACGAATAAGACGAATAATAGATATTTATTATTTATTTCAGATTATTTTTAGTGTAACAGTGTTTACGGTAAGTAAATTAAGAGATGGAATAAATTATGCTAGAAAACCAGAATAAAAAAATTTTATTTTTTTAACACGTTGAGATATTTTTAAAATTGATTTTTTCTTAAAAATTTCTGTAATAATAATATATAAGATGGGTAAATTTAAAGATATTGATACTAAAGAAAAGATAAAAAGTCAAGAAGAGCTTGATAAAAATATTACAAGTCATAAAGAAAAGCAAGAAAGGGAAGATAAGATTGATGAACTTTATGAAAAACTAAGAGATGATGTTAAAGATGATTTTATTTTCCATACTGAAGATATAGGATATATTATTAAAAGAAAAATTGATGAATATTTTTATTCAATAGAAAACTATGACCTTGATTTTAGAATAAAAAATTTTCTACTAGAAGAAGAAGAGCATATACTAACATTTAAACCAGATGAAGTAAAGAAAAAATTAAAAGAAGTAGTTATATTATCTTTTTTAGATGATTCAAAAGAAGATTTAGAAGAAATAATAATAGATTCTATACCAACAAAACAAAGTATATTTTAATAAAAAAAAAATTGAAAAAAATATTTATTTGTTCATATAGTAATATAGTAAAAATGAGTGTGTTAAATAAACTTACCGATGAATATTTAGAAGAGATTAACAAAACTTTGTTAACAAAAATAGAATGCAACCCAAAACATATTCTCAATAAGATGTTTTTTACGGGATTAGTAACAAGAAGAGGGAACGAATATGTTGATAAATTACAAGAAGCAAAGTCTGCGATCTATTATCAATTTAGCAAAATGATGAAAGAGATGTGTGAACGTGGACAAGATGATAATTTAACTATGTGGATTGGAATTGCTAATACTAGATTTGAAAGAGAAGGTTTGTATTGGTTTGATATTAGACCAGAAAATGAAAAATATTTAACTATCTATAATGAAAAAATAGAAGGTTTATATTTGGGTGATGCAGCGTTTATGCCTGATGCTTATTCAGAAAATATTTTATTTCCATGTATTGAATTTACTTCAAGACATACGGATTTAAGTGGTTATCCAGAAGAAGATCAAAGAAATAATTTTTTTTTGGACACGTACAGAATTAATGAACAGCCTATCACGGTACGCGTAGAACGTATAAATGAACATATCGGAAGGGTTTTATACGTTGTTGATGAAAATAATTTAGTAGAGGAAACATCCATTAACACAATTGAAACATTTAAGTCTGAAAATTGTGTACTATGCTTAGATGAAAACATGAAGCCTACAATTTTGTTTTGTAATTGTGGTCATGTATGTATATGTGAAGACTGTAATAAGACTTATGTTGATACAAAATGCCCAGTTTGTAGATGTGAAAGTTCAATTAAAAGAAAGATTTAAATATTTAACCTAGTGAAAAGGTTAAATATTTTTACAAGTCCAATTCTATCAGTATTGTCAAATATGCATTTTTAGCATTAGGGTTATCTGTCCTTGTTATAAAGTTTATAACATCACATTGGTTTACTTCTAAAGGTTGCGGAAAAACTACACAACTACAACCTTCTCCTCTCTCTTTTACTATGGAGTAATCAACCTGTTCAACTCCATTTATGACTATATTGACTTTTGCCTTTTCTTTTAGAATACCGGATCCCTTAACAATCATTAAAGTTCCTCTTAAAATTCTACCAGGAGCAGCCATACAATAACCACCTAACCCATGGCTTTTTTCCACTGCTTCCATTACCAAAAGCAAACTCATAATTTCCATTTTTTAATTCACCTTGTTCCTCGGCACACACGCTTATAATAGGTTTAGGACTTATGAGAGAAGGAAGTGATACTTTTCCATCCACATAGGATTTTGTTGCTAAATCTCTTTCTTCTACAGGCGCCGCAGCATTTTTTATAGTAAAACCTTGAAAATCTACATCAGATATTGCTGTAAAACTTCCATCAGGATTTTTTACAATGGCACCACCATTATCAACATAATTTCTATTGACAGCAGCATCACGATCTGTAGGATTTGGCAGTCCAGTAAGTGGGTGAGTGTTCATATCTATTTTACCAGTTGCTAAGAAAGTTCCATATCGGTTTTTTGATAAAGCATTATTACCTTTATTTTTTACTTCAATAGCTGTATCCACGTAAAACTTATTTGCTACTTGTTGACTATCTATAGGTGAATCAACATTGTTAATCCTCCATCCACCCATAGAAATGTCTCCACTTGCTGTATAACCATCTGCTCCATAAACAAAAGCACTATTAGCAGCATCTACATATTTTTTAGTAGCAGCTTCACTCGGATCCTCAGGGTCAGCTATATTTTTTATTTTATTAAAACCCATGTTTAAATACCCCACCATATGGTATCCTCCATTTTCATTTAACAACCCTCCAGCCTCATCAACATAACTCTTAGTGGCAACATCCTGCGGATTTACTGGATTACTAACCCGTGTTAATGTATTACCATTCATATTTATAGAACCAGCAACGGGGGTTGTTCCTTCTTTACGTAAAAAATTATTACTTATGTAAGCGAGTGACACACCATCACCACTTGTTTTTACATCATCCATTCTTCCAAATTTATCAACAGGCATTTTTTAATATTACTAAAAAAGTTTATTTAAAATATTTTGAAATTTATTACCTAAACCCAACTCTTTAAGAATATACAAACATAAATGACCACAAAATACTTCCCCTGCTTGTTGTAATTGATCTGTATTGTAGTGTAATGGACTTTTTAAATAATCTATAATTTCAAGAGGAGGTTGTATACCATAACTATCAAAATAAATTTTAGTTTTACCATCTTTAAACCAGGCAACCCAATGAGTGCCAGGTCCACCTGTATCATCAAGATTTAATATACCACATTCTTTATTTCTTACTTTTTTAGGTAGGGCATCTCTTAAAAATATACCTCTAAAATTTTTTATTTTTAATTTTTTTGCGGCATCCCCAAGTTCAAAATTGCTTAAAGGTTTATTTGGTAAAGTTATATTATCAATTAAAATATTTTTCATTTTTATATATTTAAATATTTATAATAGCACTATTATCAACCCATGAATTAAACTCATCAGAATAACCTTTCCACTTTACAAGAGATTTCTTTTTTCCCTTTTTAATAACCTTTTCTATCCTATACACCTCTTGTCTTGTTTTTTGTAGTTCAGGTTCATAAAAAGAACCTTTTATTTCTTCACCATTTAAATCTTCAATTTTATATGTTACAGGTGATGTATGTTTTACTTCTGAAACTGTAAAAACCTCTTCAGTCCATCTTGTTGTATAACCTTTTTCAAAAGTCTTTTTCTTTTTACTTATCCTTACTTTATCTCCAACAGAAAACTTTGGTTTGATAACCTCCCTTACTTGATTATAATCAGGATACAATGTTCTCCAAACTTTATTTTCATTCTTCTTCTTACTTGCTTCAGTTGGCGTCATCTTAATAGAAGAATGTCTCGTGTTGTTATATTCTTTAACAAGATTTGGTAACTCGTTAATATAAACATTTGTTGAGTGAGCAGAGAAATACTTCCACATTTTTTCTTTCATTGTTCTAATCCATCTCTCAACAACGCTTGATTTTTCCTCGTTTTCAGTGGAATATAATTCAATCAAGTCTTTAACATCTTTGTTATAAAACTCTTTACCTTTATCCACCCACATTTTCTCTGGTTTTCTTTCCTTAAAAATACTCTTCAGTGCAATAGAAACAGATTTTCCTGTTTTATCTTTTAATGGTATTAGCCATCCATATTTTGAAAAGATGTCAATGACAGCAAGAAGATATTTTACTCCACGATTAAGTTTAGAAAATGCTTGCATATCTAATAAATCTGCAGCCCATATTCTATCAATACCATTTACTCTAACTCTCCTTTTCTTAAATTTTCTTTTTACAGGTTTATGTAATTCTTCTGCTAGCGCTATATTTTGGTCATTTTTTTTTTAATTCCCATTCCAAATCTTTTCTTGGTTCCTATCAATGAGGAAACCAATCCTCTTTCCATTCTTTCCTTAATAGTAGAATTATAAATACCTTCTAACTCTTTAAGCATATTTGCATCACAAACAGAATTTCTTGTTGCTGTATCATTATGTTTAAGATAACATATATCATGATGATATGCTGCTTTGTCTACACGATTTACAGGCTTTGACCATTCTTTTGGTGTTAAATCAGGATTTAATCTTTTCTTTAACTTAGTACCAGGACCAGTAAAGTTATGTCCAGGTAAATGCATTTCAACAGGTAAGTTATTGATTGCTTTGTTTAACAACGAACCACCTTCTTTTTGCTTAATAAATTGTGTTTTTGCTGTGCCACAATTAACACATTTTCCCCGCATCATATTTTTACCATTTTTACTTACATAACATTCTATATCAGTAGTATCAGTTTTCTTTTTACATTTAACGCAATACATTTTTTATATTAAAATAAAATTTTTAATATAAAATGGACATTGTTAATTTATCATGGAATGAAACGTTAGCAAAAAGATTTAACCATCCCCTTTTACCAAGAAGTATTAGAGGTTTAATAGTAGGTAAATCAGGATGTGGTAAAACTACACTTTTACTTAACCTTTTGTTAAGACCTGATTGGTTAGATTATAACAACTTATGCGTTTTTGGTAAAAGTTTGTTTCAACCAGAATATCGCATACTTAAAAAAGCTTTTGAAGAAAAAATACCAAAAGAATATATATTAAGGTTGTTTTCACTTAAAAATGAAGTTCAAAACCGTGATATTTCACCTACAGCATTAGTTGAAGAATGGGCAAAAACAATTAAGGAAAAATCTGATATCAATTGTGAATTTTTTGAATATGCTAGTGATGTTCCTGACCCAAGAGATTTAAATGCAACAAATAAAAACTTAATGATATTTGATGACTTACTTTTAGAAAGGCAAAACAAGTGTGAAAACTATTATGTAAGAGGAAGACACAGTAATGCTGATTGTTTTTATCTAGCACAAAATTATTTTAGATTACCTCGTCAAACTATTAGAGAAAATGCCAACTTAATATGCTTGTTTAGACAAGACTTAAAAAATCTTAATCATATTTATTGTGATCATGTAGGGGATGATATGACTAAAACAGAGTTTATCAATTTTTGTAAAAACTGTTGGGAAAAACCACATGGTTTTGTTGTGATTGATTTAACTAAGAACCGTAATGATGGAAAATATAGATGTGGTTTTGACAACTTTTATTTACCACGAGATTACAGAGATTACTATTAAAAATATATTTTTTGTTTTAAAATATATTTTTACTAAATATAAAAAATGGAAGCAGAATTACTTGAAAAGATAGTAAAAAACACTAGCCATAAAACATCATTTCAAATTATAGTAAGCAACAACAAAACAGAGTTTAAAACAAGATTTAATCCTCCACTTCTATTAGAAAAGGATAAAGAATATGAAATAGCATTGGTTAATCTTGAAACTTATTATTCATTTCCTAATATTGATGCAAGCAATAACATTTTAGTTTATTCACCAGACAATGGTACAACATGGGTAAAAATAAAAATACCTGAAGGAAGTTATGATTTAGTTGATATTAATGATTTTATTCAACAAGAAATGAGAAAAAAAGGTCATTATGATGCAGTTAATGAAGAATATTATATTAACATCTCAGCAAACACTAATACTTTAAAGTCTGTTCCTTTTTTAGAAAATGGTTATCAGGTAGATTTTAACCAACAGAATTCTATTGCAAAAGTATTAGGATTCACTCGTGCTAAATATACACAAGGATTTCATGAATCTGAAAATGTAGTAAATATTCTTAGTATTAATAGCTTACTAGTTAATATAGATTTAATTTCAGGTAGTTATGTTAATGGTTCACAAAGAAATACAATTTATAGTTTTTTTCCTAATGTATCACCAGGGTATAAAATAATAGAAAATCCTGTTAATCTAGTTTACCTTCCATTAACATTAAATGAAATACATAATTTAAATGTATCAATTACAGACCAAGATGGAACATTACTAAATCTTAGAGGGGAAAATTTAACAATTAGATTTCATATAAGAGAAGCAAGATAAATATAAAAAAATGACAAACTATATTAATGCTAAAATAAATATATCAGATGGGCAAAAGGAAAAAATTTTACATTCTTTTAAAAACAAAAGTCCAGCAAGTATTCGTTTAAAACATGAAGATTTACATGGTAATGATGTAATAGCATTAACCAAATCACAAGTAAATAAACTTACAAAAGCTTACAAAGGTGGAAAGGGAACCACGTTTAGAATGTCAACTAAACAACTTAAGCATAACATGAAAGTAGAAGGTGGTTTTCTTGGAATGTTAGCAGGATTAGCATCAGCAGCATTACCAGCATTAGCAAGAACTGTTTTACCAGCTTTAGGAGTTGGTGCACTATCTGGGTTAGCCTCTTCAGGTGTTCAAAAAGCAATGGGTAATGGTTTGTATCTTAAGAAAGGTGGATGTATCTGTCAAGTTGAAACAGATGGTGAAGGTTTATATCTTAAACCATACAAAGGTAAAGGATTAGGTTCCGTTGGTGATGGGTTGTATTTAAAACAAGGTGGAAAAATTTATGATGGAAAAGGTCTTCTTTTAGGACCTAATAGCCCATTTGCTAATATTTCTATATTAGGTGCAATATTATAAATTTAAAAATATGAATGTGCATAAATTTGGAAACAACAAACAAAAAATGATACAACCAAAAACTATTTTTTGGAAACCTGTTGAAGCTAAATATCCAGCTAAAAAAGTTAATCCTGTTACATGGGATATTTATTCACAAATACCTATAGTATTAAAACCAAAAGAAAGTAAAACTATTGCTTTAAATTTTGGTTTTATGATGAGTAGAGGTGTAGTTTTAATGTCTCTTTCTTATGCTTTAAAAATTAAGCAATTTAGCTTAACGAATGAAGTTATTCTTGAGGATGCTTCTCATGTGGTTACCACAATTACAAACAACTCTGGTGACCTATTTAAAATTAATGAAGGTGACTATTTGTGTCGTCTTTACTATTCTATTTAAAAAAATAGTTGTAATTAATAAAATGGAGCTAGAAAAGATTTATCCAGTATTATCAGAAGCACGAAATATACCAAATGCACCAACATTAGAACCAATACTATCAGCAGAAGACAGTGGTCAATCCTTCAGACTACAAAAAATATCAGAAATTCAAACATTTCTTGAAAATGAAGTTAAGGTTAGAGAGCAGTTAAGTAAAAAGTATTTAAAGATTAGCAAGAGCGTGGATAACGTTGAAACAGGACTAACAACCTTAGCACTAGGTGCTGGAGCAATAGGAATAGCTCTATTGAGTACCGTTGTAGCGATACCTGCAACAATAGCTTTAGAAGGTTGTGCCTTAGCTGTTGGACTTGCTGCAATTGTTAGTAAATTTGCGGTTAGAAGAACTAGGACTAAATCTGAAAAACATCTTCAGATTAAAATGTTAGCTGATGCAAAGTTAAACACACTATTTACACATATATCTAAAGCTATCAGTGACAACAAAGTAGAACATTCAGAATTTACTTTAATTATGGATGAATTGGAAAAATATAAGGTGATGAAGGAAGAGATACGGGTTAAGTCAAGGAAAAAAAGCAAGTTAGAGGAACAGGCGAGTTTAATTGAGAAGGGGAAACAGGAAGCACGGGAGGAATTCAGGAGACTAGTAGAAAGAAACAATGGAACCCATTAAAGCTAAAACTAAAACTACCTAAGTTTAAGTGTTCTTGTGCATGTGAGATAGATAATAACTAATTAAAATAATTTTTACTTAAAAAAATATGTCATTTTTAAAGATAAAAGACCCTTTAAAAAGGGAACAAACAGTAAAAGATTATCTTGCAACAATAAAAAGAATTCGTGATAACCAACTTGCAGAAAAAACGGGAGACATTGAATTACAAACAGACCTTTCTAAGTTTTACAAACCTATTACAGAAACACAAAAAGCTGCAACAAAGGAGATTACAGAAGGGCTTAAACCTATTAAAGAGGGGATTGAACAATTGCCACAACGGTTACCTCAACAACAATTAATTCCTGAAGAGGAAGGACTTACAATGTTAGATAGCAAATATAACAAAATGTTAAGTATTAATAAAGGAAAAAATGATGAAACATTTGGTATTACAAGGGAAGGTATTAATTATTATATAGGTGATAAAATGATTGATTACGATGGTGATGATATTTGGGTTGGTGCGGAAAAATATCCATCAACGGATGGATTATGGAAACTTATTACATCTAAAGATTCCCCCATTTTTGGAGTAGATTATAATAAAAATGATTTAATTAATTATGAAAAAATATTAATAGTTAGCAATGTTATGCACCGTAATAATAACTCAAACGACCCCCACCCAAAAAGCAACAAGTGGAGAAATGGGAGAAACTGATTAGTCCTATTTGGAGAAGTGTTAAAAAAGCAGCTGGAAAAGGAATTACCATTATTCCATCCGACCCTAACGCACTATTAGAAAGATTAGACCTCTTAATGGCAAGTAAAAAAGCTGGTAATACAGGTGTAAGAAATGAGCTTGTAAGTATTTGTGATGAATTAAAAAGGCAACATATATTAGATATAAAAACTTATAAAAAATTAATGACTTTACTATAAAATGATTACATCACAAAAGAGAGGATTTAAAAGAAATTATGCTTATGGAGGAGCAGGGATATTTGATACTTTAGCTAATTTTCTTACAAGGCTATTTACAAGCAGTGCAGCTAAACAAATTGCATCTTCAGCAGTTGACGTAGGTAAAAGTGTAGCAAAGGAAGGAGCAAAGAAAGCATTAGAGGTTGGAAAGAGTGCCGCGGTTGATGCAGGTAAAAAGTTAGTTCAAAAGGCTTTAACACCAAAATCTAAAAAGATTATAGAAAAATATACTCAAAAGCCTACTACAACAACACAACCTACAACGCAAAATATTAATGCCTTAATAGATGGTAGTGCCATTGCTATTCAAGATTTAGTTAAAAAATTAAATAGTGGTTCTGGAATTAAAGTATTATGAAAAAAATAATTTTAAGTTAAGTAAAATATATGCATTAAATAAAAAGAATGACAAATCTAAAATTTAATTTAACACATTATGAAAAATACAACACAAAAAGGGTTAATATCCTTTATGGAAATCTAAAACTTAATGATGATAGTGACGTATTAGATAGTAGTAATACAAAATATGATTATAATAAAGCTGTTTTAAAATTATCACCTGAAAAAGCTGATATCATTAAGGAATTTGAAGAAGATGTAAATAAATATCTAGAAAATAATGGTATGCTTAAGGTAACCATTCTTTATGGAAATAAAATTTACCCTAAAATGAAAAAATACCATTCAATAGAAGAACTTAAAAATATTAAACTTAAAGGTGTATATGTAAATGCTGAAAACAAATCATTCCCTCAACTATGGGTAGAATATTAAAACAATTATAATTTTGACTTAAAAATTATGATTGTATATAATAAAATGGATATTTTAAATATTAAAGCACCAATTTTAAAGGATGATAGTATTAATGAATATGAATATTATGAGTATCTACCTATTACTGGAACTAATTTAAACAACCCTGGAGGAAATATTAGGATTGACATTGAAACTCAAGATATTTATTATCATCCTTCCGAGTCATATTTAGAAATTACAGATGGATTACAAAAAACTACTGGGGCAGTTTATAATTCAGAAAATGATCGCGATTGGGTAACCTTAACAAACAATGGGCTGATGTATTTGTTTAAAAATATCAGATATCAACTTAGTGGTCAAGAGATAGAAAGCATTATTTACCCTGGTCAAACTACCACAATGCTAGGACTGTTAAAATATCCTGTTGACTTTTCTAAATCACAGGGTCTAAATCAAGTGTGGTATAAAGATACCAGTGCAGATGCTGATATGGATAATGTAGGTTTTAAAGTTAGAAGAGATTATATTTTAGGTGCAAATGATGATAATATACCTATCGCTAATAAAGGAGTATTTAGTTTTAGGATACCATTGAAACATATATTTGGTTTTTGTGAAGATTACAACAAAGTTTTATATGGTATGAAACAAACACTAACCTTAACAAGAAACAATGATGATGATGCAATTTTTAGACCTGCTACTGTTTTAGCAGCAGGTGGAAATCCTGCTAGACATGAAGCTGGTAGAGTTTATTTAACAAAGGTCTCTTGGTTTATGCCACATGTAGAGCCAGAAGATGGTAACAAGTTGGAACTTTACAAATTTATCGAGAAAAAAGAAAAATTTCCAGTTGGGTATAGAATGATACAAAGCGACTCTATTGCAGTTCCTCAGGCAACTGGTTTTACTTGGAGACTATCATCTAAATCATCCCCTGAGATACCACGTTTTTTAATTGTTGGTTTTCAAACTGGTAAAAATGGTAACCAAGAACAAAACCCAGCTATATTTGACAATATATTTGTTGAAAATATTTATGTAATGTTAGGTTCAAAAAAATATCCGACATATGATCATAATATAAATTTTTTCATTAATCAAATTAGTAGAATATATAGTGAAGCAGCTTCTTTTAGAAAAAAGTTTTTTAACATGGATGAATTAGTATCAAACCCTAATATTTCTCCTACAGATTATAAAAATCTGTTTCCTTTGTTTGTGTTTGACCTATCAAAGCAAAGTGAAAAGTTAAAGTATTCTGTAACTGATATTCACATTAAGGCAACATTTTCATCAAGAACCCCAGCAGGTAATCAAAATCCACCACCAAATACTGAAGCATATGCGGTTTTACTTAGTGATAGATTAATTAACTTCCAGAGTGATGGGAATAAAATGAGTGTAGTGTATTAAGTAAATTTTTACTTAAATAAAAATGAAAAAGGTTTCTGATTTAAAAAAGATATTAACAGATAACAATATTAAGTGGTATTCATATTGGAACAAGAAAAAGTTTGTTGATGTTTTAAAGGAGCATGGATTGTATCCTGAAGAGGAAGAAAAAAATTTTTTAAAAAAATTCCAAATTATGATAGATTAAAGGATATTGCTAAAAATCCTAAAACGGTTACCTTAAAGGATGTTGAAAATGAAGAGGTGATTGAATTTCCATCAATTTACAAGGCTAGTAAATTTATTGACCGATGCCCACAAACGATTGAAAACTGGAATGGTAGAGTGTGGAATGGTAAATATAGAATTGACATTCTTTAATTTTATTATTTTTTAAAAAATAATAAAATTTGACTTAAGGAAATATTTTTTATTTTAAAAATCATGAATCGACAATTTGTTAGATATACAGTTAGAGGATTAAGAAATTTAGCAAGGGAAAGGGGATTAAGAAGATACTCAAGACTAAGACGTGATGAATTAATAACTCTTTTGATTAATACTGGTCCTCCTATATTAGATAGAGACCTAGGAAACAATGATACACCAATATTACAACCAACAATAGCACAACCATTACCCACAACATCAAGACAAAGACCTACTACATCGATTGATGATTTGTTAAGGAGCTTAGAAAATGTTAGAGTTAATCAACCAAGTATATCACCAGAACTTAATGCTTTAAAAAGGAAGATAAAAGATATATATGATAAAGTGGATAAAATAAAAGTAATAAAAAATAAATCTGCCTTAAAAAATTATGCAACTGAACATAAAATAAATGGTTTACCTGTTGATACACCACAAGAGTTTTTAGAGCTAACACAACCAGCAATTGTAAAACTTTTAAAAAGCATGCATGGTCATAAAGTAAAATTAAATCTTCAATGTTTAATGGAAAGAGGAGATGGTGATAATAAACAAATAGTAGAGGCTAATTTTTCTTCTTCTTCTGAAGATGGTTATGAGATTATTTTACAAGGAACAAATGTATTAGAAGTATACTATGAAATGGTAAATAGAATTATAGAAAATTTTATTAATTTTGTTTCAAATGGTAGTGGTTGGGTGTTTAATAGTGTGGTTCATTTAAAGTTACATAGTGTTATTTATGAACCATTAAGAGCAGGTGTTTACTTACCTTTAGCTAAGTGGATTGCTAACAAAAAGGCATGTATTAATATGATAAGTAAGGATGATGAATGTTTTACAGATTGTATTTTAAGACATTTAAATCCAAAAGAAAAAAATGCAGAAAGAGTTGATTGTGATTTAAAATCTAAGAAAAATAGCTTAAATATGAAAGGAATTAAATATCCTGTTTCTTTACTTGATATAGATAAGTTTGAAAGACAAAATCCAACAATTAGTGTTAATGTTTTTGGTATAGTAAAAGGTAAGAAAAAAATCAAACGTATTAGAGCTATAAAAAGTTTAAAAGAAATTCATGTAAATTTACTATATATTGAAGATGAAGAAGAAGAAAAATCACATTATGTTTTACTAAAAAAAATTAATGCTTTACTGAAAACTCAAACAGCCTCTAATCATAATGTTGAGTATTGTATGCTTTGTATGAACCATTTTGGTAGTAAAAAACTTTTAAATAATCATATGGAGCGTTGTGAAGATCATGATGGGGTTGATATAATAATGCCTAAGTTTGATCCTGAAAATCCTGAAAAAAAAATTTAATAAAGTTTAAAAACTGTTGTAGAAAAATTATGGTGCCATTTGTTGTTATTGCTGATTTTAGAATGTATATTACAAAAAATAGAACCAGATACACAACAAGAAAGTAATACTATTGAAACACAAAAGCATATACCTGTTAGTTATAACTATTTAATTTGTAGTTTTGATAGAAATGTTTTAAAACCAGTATTAAGAGGATATGTAGGTAAAGATGCTGAAAAACATTTTATAGATACTTTAACTGAGGATATCAAAAAACTTTATAATGAATTTTATAAAAATAATATTGAAATTGAAATGACAGAAGAAGAAAAAATAGCACATAATTTAAAAATTAACTGTTGGTTATGTAAAGGTAAATTTACAGAAGAAAATCATGAAGTAATGGATCACTGTCATTTTACTGGTAAGTATCGTGGTGCTGCTTGTAATAATTGTAATCTAAAAGCAAAAGTTCCAAATTTTATACCTGTTTTCTTTCATAATTTATCTGGTTATGATGCACATATTTTTATTAAGTATCTTGGTAAAACTAATGGTAAAATTGATTGTATTCCTATCAATGAAGAAAAATATATTAGTTTTACAAAACATCTTATGGTAGGAGATAAACATATTAAATTAAGATTTCTTGATAGTTATAAGTTTTTAGCTAGTAAATTAGAAAAACTTACAGAAAATTTAAAAGATGAAAATTTTAAAAATTTAAAAGAAATTTTAGAAGAACGACGTGGTTATACAGAAGAAAAATTACAATTGTTAAGAAAAAAAGGAGTATTTCCATATGAATGGTTAGACTCTTTTGATAAGTTAGAAGAAACACAATTACCACCTAAAGAAGCATTTTATTCAAGTTTAAACAATGAACATATTAGTGATGAAGATTATGAACACGCCTTAAAAGTTTGGGATGTTTTTGAATGTAAAACTATTAGGATTATTTAGAGTTATACAATGAAACAGATGTTTTACTTTTAGCTGATGTTATAGAAAACTTTAGATTTTCTATTCATAAAGAATTTGATTTAGATCCTGCTTGGTATTATACTTTACCTGGATATGCTTGGGATTCAATGCTTAATGTAAGTAAAATAGTATTAGAAAAACTTACTGATATAAATATGCTTAACTTTTTTGAAAATTCAAAAAGGGGAGGCATATGTACGACGAGTATTAGATATGAAGAGGCAAACAATAAATATATGGGTGATCAATATGATACATCAAAACCTTCTAAATATTTATTTTATATTGATAAAAACAGCCTTTATCCTTGGGCTATGAGTAAACATTTGCCTGTAAGTGATTTTGAATGGATGACTAGAGAAGAATTAGATAATTGGGAAAATTATCCATGCTTTTTAGAGGTTGATTTAGAATATCCAAAAGAATTACATGATTTACACAATGAAATGCCTTTAGCAGTAGAAAGATTAAAAGTAAGTAAAGTAGAAAAGTTAATACCAAACTTATATGATAAGGAAAAATATCCACTTCATTATGAAGCTTTAAAAACTTACACTCGGTTAGGATTAAAAATTAAAAAAATACATTGTGGAATTAAATTTAAAGAGAGTACCGATATTAAAAAATTTATTGATAAGTGTGTAAAATTAAGAACACAAGCAAAGAAGAATGAAAATGATTTTTTATATATGTTATGGAAGTTTATGATGAATTCTGTTTTTGGTAAGACTATGGAAAATATAAGAAATAGAGTAAATTTAGAATTAGTTAATGGTGAAAAGTGTGAGCGCTTTAAAAAGTTAACTGCAAAACATAACTTTCATAATCATACTATATTTGATGAAAATTTAGTTGCTGTTCATATGAAAAAAAAAGTATATTATATGATAAACCTATTTATTTAGGTGTAAGCATACTTGATATTAGTAAAACAACAATGTTAATAGATTATTATGAATATTTTAAAAAGAAATTTGGTGAAACAAAAGTTTATATGTGCTATACTGATACAGATAGTTATGTTTTAGTAATAGAAACTGAAGATTTGTATAAAGATTTAAAAGAGGATGCTAAAACCAAGTTTGACTTTAGTAATTATCCATCAAACCATCCTTTGTATAGCGAAGAAAATAGAAATGTTTTAGGTTTGTTTAATGATGAATTAAAGGGGGATCTTTTAACTAAATTTGCAAGTTCTGGAGCAAAAACTTATGCTGTGAAAAAATTTATCTTAAGAAAAGATGAAAATAAAAATGCGGTAACTGATAAAGATGGTAGATTTATTTATGATGAGCCTGTTAAAAAAGATGAAAATGGTAGAATGATATATGATAAAAAAACAGAAACTAAAAAATGTAAAGGAGTTAAAATGTCTGTGATTAAAACTGACCTAAAATTTAAAACTTATAAAGATTGTTTAGATACAGGAAAAGATTTTTGTGTAAATATGGGAGGAATAAAAAGTAAACTTCATGAATTATCCACTATAAAAATGAATAAAATAGCATTAAGCTTTGAAGATGATAAAAAGGGTAAAATACTTTTAGATGGTAGTTATAGAACTTTATCATGGGGACATTATAAATTACAAGCAAATTAAAATACTTAATCTAGTAAAAGATTAAATATTTGTCAAAATCTTAAGCCACCCACAAACTCATAAGCTGGTTAACTGGTGCGTCATGCGTTGGCTGATGGGTTGGGAAAAAGGTTAAGCAATTGTTTGATGTAACTGATTGTCTGGCTGATGTGTTAGCCGGTTATCTGGTGCGTTGGTTTTTCTTAATTAAATTTTTTTATTTTTTTCTTAATCAAAATTTTTTTTTATTTTTTTAGTAATTTGAATTTAAGTCAAAACGATTAAGAAAGAGGTTAGTTAGTTTTTATTATGAAGGTGATAATTTTGTGAGCATGCTTAATGTTACATGAAATTGATAATGGGAGTGTGTGTGTTTAAGTGCGATTGGATTGGTTAAGGGTTAGATGAGAGGATAAGTGGGTTTGTTATGCATAAGCTTGTTGGTTAATCTTAAGCGTGGGTTGATTGGTTAAACTAGGCCATTAAACATAAGCGTGATTGGATTGGTTAAACTAGGCCATTAAATATAAGCGTGATTGGATTGGTTAAACTAGGCCATTAAATATAAGCGTGATTGGATTGGTTAAACTAGGCCATTAAACATAAGCGTGATTGGATTGGTTAAACTAGGCCATTAAATATAAGCGTGATTGGATTTGCATAAGCACCCCAGCATCACTTAACATATGGTTTTATTTGTTAACCTACATCGTATTGCGTAAGGCATATTGTGTTGCTTAAGGGGGATGAGCCAGATCGAGCATTATATATACTACTTATGGGAAAGCAACCAGTGGCTTGAGAAAAATAATGTGTGGGGTACTGGTAAAAAGATCCCCAGGAAAGCATGGATAGGTGTACTGTTCGCTGCGATATAACTGAAATAATTTCTAATACGGTGTTAAACACTACTGTATTGCAAACATACAAACAACATTTAAATCTTCACCGAACAAATTCAAAGCAGTTACTCGACGACGTTATCCAATTAAAATTCAATTATGACCCAAAAGGTGATATTGTCTCCGAAAGGTCAGAAAACATTGTATGATAAGGAGAAAATGCTGGTTTCCACAATGTTTTCAATAGTTCTTTTCCACGGGATCGTTAAAAATACAGGTTCATTTGATGAACGGCCTATGCTTAACAAATCGTGCTTTAACTTAAACTAACAATAGCTGCCAAAAGAAAACAAAGCAGGCGTTAAAATGCATTGAAATTTCGCTTATACCATATAAAACTACGGAAATTATTGTATAGATGACAATTTGTTACTGCACAGTCGGTCAAAAGGTTTGTCGATGCCAGAGAAATTAGCTTCAAAACTAGGTTCCAAGTTACCTAGTTACTCTATCTTTTGTTTACTTTTTGCTTGATTTTAAAATTAACTGTTCTGCAAGCGACTAACGTTTAGACCGACCACACAATAACAGATAGTCACATTTACAACATTTTCCATATTTTTAAACGGTATTATTTAAATTCAAACGCATTTTAACACCTGCATTGTTTTTTGGTCGCTATTGAGCCTTTAAGCAGTACTATTGCTTCAGATACAAGCAAATCCTAAAATTTTTTACCCCACTTTGATAAAATGGAGGCAAGGGAAGCACAGAAAGTTTAGGGGCTTTACCGTAGGGTGTGACACCGTGTGTTGAATTATAATTATGGGGTGCAACACACGAAAAAGGGCCTTCGGACATATGCGCAGAATTGTGTCGTCCCAGATCAGCCTGTGCAGTCTGTGACTACTCCGAGACGAAACTTCCCGTTCTTGTGCGATTTTCTGTTTCACGTAAGTCTACTGTATGAAAAAGTCTTATGTAGTCGTCAAGTGCCGTCTCGGATTGGCCTGCGCAGTCCGCGCAGGCTAATCCGAGACGGCACTTTACGCAGATATCCGAAGGTCTCATTTCGCACGTTGCCGGTGTAATGCAGAGAAATGACCCTCCCCTACAAAATGACCCATGGGTCATTTCACTACGTAGAGGAATGACCCGGGTCATTATTCTACGTAGAGAAATGACCCCAGACGGCGGTCTGGGGTCGGGTCATTCCTCTACGTAGTGAAATGACCCATGAGTTATTTTGTAGGGGAGGGTCATTTCTCTGCATTACACCGGCCATATTTGAGCCATGCTCGGGAGAAGGGGTTGAATGCATCTCCGTGATGCACGATGCCAGCCAAGTCGTCACATGATTATGGATTCATAAAATTCATTTATCAACCAATTGAATCATGAGGTACAGTGATCCATTGACATTCAGAAAGTTGACCATTAGCAAAAAGTTTCGACCCAGGCCAGCCTGCACGGTCATCCCTCCCCCCCCCCCCCTACACAGAGCATGGCCAATTCATGTCTGAAATTTCACGCCAGCTAAGGTTAGCACTAACGGGCTTTTTAGGCCCCTGCCCCGGGGTCGTATCAACCTTTCTAATTTTTTTTTTTTTTTTTTTTTTTTTTTTTTTCTTTTTTTTTTTTTTTTCTTTCTTTTCTTTTCTCTGCTAAAATCAAAGACTTTCTATATAATTGCCTGAGATTTTGTTTTCAGCCAATCAGCCGGCTTGTCTTAGAATTTATAACTAGAACTTGAAAGTTTAATTGGTTTGTGAATGCAAGCCTAGAGGTCGCACCATGCAGACAATTGGTTCAAACGCGGTCTTTTTATTCCTTGTTGCCATGGCAATTTTACGGATTTAGTTACGAAATCTCAATTAGTGTGATGTCAGGAACACAAATATCTTCCCCAAATTATAGGCCAAGTGAATGAAGTAGACACATGTAACGAAGTCTAGTATTTTCCGAACAAAAACTTAAAAAGCGATTCGCAAATAATATGACCCGTGCTCAGTCAAAGAGGAGTTCAATGCACACCGGCCTGTGCACTCGTTACAACTCGGCCGATTCCGTACCTACATCTAACCTCGTCCGTATAAAGGAGGCTTCCATTTTGAACTACCAATCACATGATCTTAAACATGGCGGCGCCCCTGTAGATCGCTTAGCAACGATATGAACAACCACGGTGAAGTTATTCACTTCTATCGATCTGTCGATGAAAGCTCCTAACGGAATCGATAAACCACGCTAAAAATTGAATGTACAAACTGTTTGCCGACTGAAATATACTTAGAAAGATAACGATAGAAAATTTACTCATGTTTTCTTTTTTAAGAGGAGCCCTTCAATTTCAATAACGGTAAAGCGGTGTGCTTCCGGAGATGTGCGAAATGTACCGTGTAGGTGCATATCAAGCAACGTGATACAGCCGAGGGATTTGATCACCGGATCACCCGAGGTATGCCGAATGCGGCCTGTGATGCATTGCACTGTTGTAGAACCGAGGGCTTACCTGTCTAGTTATTCTCGCCAATAACCAACTACAAGGTTTTCCTCTTACAACTCTCTGGCTTTCCTAACTCTTCGTTCGTCCCAAAACACGTCTGCTCTTTTCTACTGTCGTTCTTTGTCTGACGGATTAGTCGCATGCTGTTTTCACAGCGAATCCCGCCAAACCAATAATAAATAAATGCCGCTCTTACGTAATTTACCAAAACAAACATACCTGCAGGGGTATTTTACCACAGTACATTGCTAGTCATAACAAAATTATGGAACCATGAAATTCATTCAGTCTAATAATCGCGAATGGATCCGGAGTTAGAATGGTCCTTTTACATGCAGAGAATTTAAAAATAACAAAAAGTTTCGATTCATGTCAGCCTGCGCGGACCGCGCAGGCTGACATGAATCGATACTTTTTGCAAATGCATAAAACCCTCTTTTGACAGAGCATTGCTCATACAGTTTCAAAAAATAACAATGAAATGGGTTAAAAACTGGCTGAAATGAATCTAGATGTATGTTTAATTGCAACCTGATTTTTTTTTTTACACTGTTTCTTAACATTCTATGGATTACAAAGTTACATACCTTTTGTTTAGATTCATTGAACACTACTTATTATCCCAATAGGTTTTCATGTTTCTTAACGTTCTACGGATTACAAAGTTACATACCTTTTGTTTAGATTCATTGAACACTACTTATTATCCCAATAGGTTTTCATGTTTCTTAACGTTCTACGGATTACAAAGTTACATACCTTTTGTTTAGATTCATTGAACACTACTTATTATCCCAATAGGTTTTCATGTTTTTTAACGTTCTATGGATTACAAAGTTACATACCTTTTCTTTAGATTGCTTGAACACTACTTATTATCCCAATAGGTTTTCATGTTTTTTAACGTTCTATGGATTACAAAGTTACATACCTTTTCTTTAGATTGCTTGAACACTACTTATTATCCCAATAGGTTTTCATGTTTTTTAACGTTCTATGGATTACAAAGTTACATACCTTTTCTTTAGATTGCTTGAACACTACTTATTATCCCAATAGGTTTTCATGCTTCTTAACGTTCTATGGATTACAAAGTTACATAACTTTTGTTTAGATTGCTTGAACACTACTTATTATCCCAATAGGTTTTCATGTTTCTTAACATTCTATGGATTACAAAGTTACATAACTTTTGTTTAGATTGCTTGAACACTACTTGTTATCCCCATAGGTTTTCATGTTTCTTAACGTTCTATGGATTACAAAGTTACATATCTTTTGTTTAGATTGCTTGAACACTACTTATTATCCCAATAGGTTTTCACACAATATCTTAACATTCTATGGATTACAAAGTTACATAGCTTTTGTTTAGATTGCTTGAACACTACTTATTATCCCAATAGGTTTTCATGTTTCTTAACGTTCTATAGATTACAAAGTTACATACCTTTTGTTTAGATTGCTTGAACACTACTTATTATCCCAATAGGTTTTCACACAATTACCAGCACTCAGAAACACGTATATTTATAAAGTAATGTCATTTTTACCAATCCAAACGACGAATGAAGGCAAACATGAACATTGCATTTTGTGTACACACATTTTTTACCAATCGTAACGACGAATGAAGGCAAACATGAACATTGCATGTTGTGTACACACATGACACCATAAGTTTCATGACTGTCATGACTTTTTCACAAATCATTTGCGTGTGTTTCGGGGGGGGGGGGGGGGGGTGAGGGGAGGAACGACCATGTGATTTTACAAATCATGTGTGTCGGGAATTACCTTCCACTAAGTAGCATTTTTCAAATACATACCTATCTGATATGGGCATACTAGGTACAGAATCGGACTACTTTTCAAGGCGGCAATCAATGCAAAGAATTTCAAAATAAAATATACGTTAACTCACTAAAACCTACTTGGTTCGATTCATCCAGGCACGGTTAGCGAACCATTTATAAACTCAGACCCAATAAGCTTGTGAAAAAGCCCCGGTATAAGCCCAGTAAGGCGGGGACGTTATTTTTGTAGTCAGCCTGCTGCGTTAATCCCGGTTTTCGCCATGTCTATATTTAGAAACTGTCTACACAGATTTGCAGTAAACAATGGTATGTTAATATGCACCTACACGGTACATTTCGCACGTCTCCGGAAGCACACCGTTTTACCGCTATTGAAATTGTAAGGCTCCTCTTAAAAAAGAAAACATGAGTCAATTTTCTATCGTTACCTTTCTAAGAATATTTCAGTCGGCAAACAGTTTAACTGTATTCAATTTTTAAGGTGGTTTATCAATTCCGTTGGGAGCTATCATCGACAGATCGTTAGATGTGAATAACTTCACCGTGGTTGTTCATGTCGTTGCTGAGCGATTTACATGGGCGCCGCCATGTTTAAGATCATGTGATTGGTAGCATAAAATGGAAGCCTCCTTTATATGGACGAGGTTAGATGTAGGTATGGAATCGGCCGAGTTGCGACGAGTGCAAGCTTCAGATGAGACGGATTCCTGACGGCATTTTCCAAGCGTCGCATGAGGTGGATTCTAAATAGCAGTTTTCAAGCGTAGCATAGGATAATTATATTCGCATCTCAACAATTGTCATCCATATAAGTCTAATACTCGGACATATTTGTGTAAGATATCACGTGTTATGTTGCGGTATTGTCATCTTCAATGTTACATGACGATGAACAGGACATCTCTCCATCTTTCTCGGAAAAGTTCTTAATGACATCTTTTCCCTGATATTTCCTGGTCGATATTTTGTACGTGCACGAACTTTGCTATCGGTGGACGGAATACAATTGAGTCATGGTCTGTGAAAAGGAGGCTCAATGCATCTCCGTAACGCGTTGTACCAAGCAAGCCATCACATAATTAAGGATCCATAAAATCCATTTTGTCTAACAAGAGACTGAATCATGAGGTGGACTGGTCTTTGAACATTCGGCAAATTGACCAATAGCGAAAAGTTTCGGCCCAGGTCAGCCTGCGCGGACTGCGCAGGCTGACCTGGGTCGATACTTTTCGCAGATACATTAAGTACCCCTTTTCACAGAGCATGGCTCAATTGTAATAATTGCAGTGCTGTTTTGAAAAGGATGATTCTCAAAATATCGGACAGCGTGAGACACGGATCAGGCCGCACATTCTGTGTGGTCTAATCTTGATCTGTACTGTCCTCAAAGACACTTTATAATGATCTAAGCATGCTTCAAATGGGTATGATGATCTTTCGTTTTGTCTGTCTGTCTGTCTGTTCGTCCATCTGTCCGTCAATCCGTCCGTCAGTTCGTCCGTCTGTCCGTCTGTCTGTCTGTCTGTCTACTAGCATGCTTGTCTGTCACTCCGACTGGTAGCCTGTCTGTCACTCCGACTGGTAGCCTGTCTCTGTCTACCACTTGTTTGTCTGTCCACTTGACTTTGTCTACACTTTTTCTCTGTTCGTCTATGTGTCTTTTTGGCTGTCTTTTTGTCTATCTTTTTTCCATCTTTTTTCTATCTGTTTGTCTGTCTGTCTGTCTCTCTCTCTCTCTCTCTCTCTCTCTCTCTCTCTCAGAATCTTTAACCAATATGAAGCAAAGTTATCCTATACGTCTCAACTTCTTAATGATTAGGGTGCCACGGACAAGTTCCAGACGACAATGATGTGGACTTACCCGATTTGAAAGCATTTACAGACGACAATTTATATGTGACTCAAATACTGGAACTTGTCTTTAAAAAGGTGGGAAACATTTTGAGAAAGGGAGAAAATGCTGTTTACCAGAATTTTCTCTTTTTCAGACAATATTTTCTGAAACCTTCTTCCTCAGGGCAATCTTTGTCTTAAAAAGACTGAATGTATAGATTTCCCTAAACTAAGTAAGTGAGTGAGAGGATGGGTAGGTGGGTGAGTGTGTGAGTGTATGGTGTTAAACGTCGTTTTCAACATTACGAGGGACACTTTTTAAGTTCGTAGAGTACGGCGGTCTTTTTAAAACCGCTTGAAATATCAAAATTTTATTTATGTAAGACCTTCGAAATATGCCCCGTCTGCCTCCACACACATTTTACACCGATCTACCCATTTCCGGAACGCCGCCCGGTAGTCCTCTTTAGGTATATGTTGCAGACACTGGTAGACCGCACTGCCTATACCACAACGGGATTCAAAACGGTGCCCTGCCAGCATTTCCTTTAGTCTTGGGAACAACCAAAAGTCACAGGGGGACAGGTCAGGGCTGTATGGGGGATGATCTAAGACATCGAGCCCAGATTCTTTCAGATATTCCTGTACCGTAGCGGATTTATGGGCCGGTGCGTTATCATGGAGTAATTTGATGCCACGGACACCGGTGCGCGGTCTGCGTTTCTGATAGAAATCAACAAGTTGAGTAAGAACATTTTCTCTGTAAAACTTTCCAGTGACAGAACTACCTTTCGGGACTGGAATTTGAAGGACTGGACCTTTCGAATCAAAGAATATCGCATACAACATGCGATTTGATGTTTTGCAACGGCGCGCAATGACAGGTCTGTCGCCCTCGGATGAAACCCAAACCTTATTTTTAGCCTCAGAATCGGGTTGAAAATGATAGATCCAGGTTTCATCACCTGTAACTATCTCTTCCAAACGACGTGGGTCACATTTATCATATTTTTCTATAACTTGCGATGCAAGTCTAACCCGACTTTGTTTCTGCTCGTCAGTGAGCAAATGGGGCACCCAGCGCGCGCAGATCTTACGTAGCCCAAGTCGTTCACGTAAGATCTTCAAAACACTTGACGAATGAATGCCACTTAATTCTTCTATCTCTTGCACGGTATAACGTGCGTCTTCCTCAATTAACGTTTTCACAGTAGCAACGTTCTTTTCCGTCAAAACGGAAACCGGCCTACCCACCCGAGGGTCATTTTCAATTGACTCCCGACCATCATTAAAACGACGTACCCACTTGCAAACTGTAGCATATTTTAAAGCACCATTCCCATAAACTTTTTGCAAATCAGCATGAATTTCTGTTGGCGGAAACCCGAGCTGTGCTCGAATCTTACAATATACCCTCTGTTCAGAGATTTTTCCATCCATATTGAACGCTATATTTTACTATAGTGTTGAAAATACCCAGCGCAGCGCGCACGTGGACCTCGTGCGCCGCATACCGTGACACCGTTCGAGAGAGGAATGATTACGCAAGTTCTGTGTAAAAAAATCGTGCAACTTCATATTCGCGTTAAAAAGTTATAGGCTTACTCTACGAACTTAAAAAGTGTCCCTCGTATCTCAGTTATATCGTGGCGACCAGTGCACCTATCCATGCTTTCTTTTACTAGCACCACGCACAGTACTCTTTCCAAGCCACTGGCCGCTTTCCCACACAACCATCGTCGAAACAATGGTTAGCGGTGAGAAAGGAATGAATCATGTCGCAGTGACTGTCATCAATCCTCGGAAAGAAATTGGCCGAGCCAGAGTTTTCCCCCTCATTAATCGGACTAAGACCTACCTAATGTGAAACCTAATATGTATCTTTTCTGGAAGAAAATCATTTTACGTGCAGAACCACGTTTTTTTCCCCGGGCGTATCTAGATAAAGAAAAAATTGTCAAGGATCATCAAGCGACGAAATGTCATTTCTTACGTGAGAGACGTAGATAATGGACACTGAGCAGTTCCTGGTATTCTTCAAAACACTGACTACTGTTCCTTACAGAAATTACTCAATGGCGAAAACAAGGGGCTTTTGCGGACCGCATAGATCAAGATCAGACTGCACAGAACGTGCAGTCTGATCTTGGATCTATACCGTCCGCTTTTCTAGTCAAGCATACGAGACAGAATTATTTTTGAGTTTTCATAGGTTGTAAATTCGGCCTTCGGAAGGGGTGGAGTAGGTGTCTTTGGCGCCGAAAGAGTTCATTCTATAGCCTCACGAAACACGACATTACGAGATCCTCTTTCTCATTTGGCAAACCTTGGGTTATCCGTTGATCAAATTCTCTGCTGAATAGACCTTTTTAGTCACCGACCACTTCCAGGTAACGAGACCGGAAATCTGGGTATGTGCACTCGTGTAGGGTAAAAAGACAATTGAAAACAATGGCGGATAATTGTAGGTGTACACAAAGGCTTTAAGTTATGAGTGCACTCGTCACAAGTCGGCCGATTTCGTACCTACATCTAACCTCGTCCGTATCAAGGGGGTTTCCATTTTGAAATGCTGCCAGTCACATGATCTTAAATATGGCCACGCCCATGTGTAAATCGATTAGCAACGGCAACAACAGCCACAGTGATAAGAACCAGCCGCTTAAATATGCCTACGATATCTAGAGACCAAGTTAGAAAATAAATGTACAATCTGTTCGTCAACGGAAATGTATTTAGACAGATTCTGATAGAAAATTGTGAATCGTGTTTTCTTTTTGTAAGTGGAGTAATACGATGTAAGAACGGTACAGCGGTGTACTTCCGGAGAAGAAATGTACCGTGTAGGTGCATATCAAGCTATGTGATACAGCCGAGAGAATTGATCAACGGATCACCCGAGGTTTGCCGAATGGTTACGAGTGATTACATGAAAAGCTTGCTCCCACAGGCAACTTAGAAACGATATGCAGACAAACTTATTGGCTTAGGGCTCAACCACTTTGAAGAAAACGATCCATATATAAGTGGCAGCAAGACGAAGACGTCAAAGAAAAAACAAGAAAACGCGTCGCCATTGCGGATTGATGTGCACCTACACGGTACATCTCTTCGCCGGGAATACCGTTCTTGAAATCGTAAGGCTTCTCTTACAACGGAAATCACGAGTTCACTATTTCCAATCATTTTTTTTTTTTTTAAATCCTTTGATAAAAAATTTGTACATTAACTTTTTTTCATGTGGTTTATCGATTCCGTTGGCAGTTTTCATCGACAGATTGATAGATGTGAATAACTTCACCATCGTTGTTGTTGTTGTTGCAAAACGATTTACAGTGGCGCCGCCATGTTTAAGATCATGTGACTGACAGTGTCTCAAAATGGAAACCTGCTTGATAGGGACAAAGTTAGATGGAATATGCCGAGTTGTGACTAATGGCCTTTTCATTGTAGGGGGAAAAAAGAAAATACTAGGTGCCAAAGAAAAATCAAAGCATTTAAAAACATTTACTGCGTCGCCAGCAGATATTTTTATTTGGAAAAGAACAAAACAAATATTGTAACTCCTATTTTTGTAAAAGGCTAAACTCGGTACACCTGGCTCTGTCATGTTTTAACCTCTGCGAAGTTAATATGATGTGAACTGGATTCTGTACAGAGCCCATGACATTTATTCGTCATTGAGTAGACACGAACATCCGTATCAAAATACCAGTCATTAACATCATTTAACAAATTAACAAAAAAATACTGGCTAATGACATATAAGTGTGCAACAACAGGGTTTGCCGTAAACAAACTTAACATAACTGAGCCGTGCTCTGTGAACAATGGGCTTAATGCATCTGTAAAAAGTATCGATCCATGTCAGCCTGCGCAGTCCGCGCAGGCTGACATGGATCGAAACTTTTTTGCTATCGGTCAATTTGCTGCATGTCCAATGACCATTCCACCTCCCGATCCAGTCGACTGTTAGATTAAATAGATTTTATGGATCTATGATTTATATGATGACTTGCTAGGATTAATGGATCACGGAGATGCATTAAGCCCCCTTTTGCCAGAGCATGTCTCACATGTGTTTGACATTTGACTGGTCATGTCGATAACCTCTCGGTCATGAACCTTTTCAAAGTTTCCTATTGTAGCCAAGATTTGATCCCCCGACTTATAACGACCCTGAGAAAGACAGCTTTTGAAAACCTTGTGGAAAAAGGGAGAAAGTGCTGGTAAGCAGCATCTTCTCCTTTTTTCAACAATGATTTGTACCCTTCCAAAAACAAATTTCAGTTTTTGAGTCACATTTATTTTCTCGCTTGCAAATGATTTGAATTTGTATTGGTCTAAAATTTTGTTGTTTGATAAAGATATAACTGAGGCATCGGCATATTCTGTGAACTTACTTCGGTAAAGCTCGTATTTTCGAAAACAATGGTTTACTATAACTACTGATATAACTCTAACTCGATAAACCTTTTATTAACAGTTTATATTATTGTTTGTTTGTAGGCATACATGTTTATAACTCCAACTCGATAAACCTTTCATTAACAGTTAATATCATTGTTTGTTTTTTGGGAAAACATGTTTAAAATCACAAACCATGATGAGATGATATAAACATTATCGAGTTGGGTTTATAAATTATCTCGTCACGTGATTTTAAACCTGTTATCCCATAAACATAAACAATAGTGTAAACTGATAATGAAACGTTTATCAAGTAAGAGCTATATAACTCCAACTCGATAAAACTTTCATTAACAGTTAATGTTTGTTTTTTGGGAATACATGTTTTAAACCACGAACCATGATGATATAATGTAAACATTATTGAATTGGGTTCATAAATTACCTCGTCACGGTACGTGATTTTAAACCTGTTGTCCTAAACATAAACAATAATATAAACTGATAGTGAAAGGTTTATCGAGTAAGAGCTATAAAACCACGAACTGTGACGACATAATATAAACATTATAGGGTTGAGTTTATAAATTATTTCGTCACGGTACATGAATCTAAATCTGTTATTCCAAACATAAACAATAATATAAACTGATAATGAAAAGTTTATCGAGTGAAAGCTATACAAAATCTCTTTTCACAATCGTAAAATAACATGAAATGAATATTCACGGAACATGAAACGAATATTCACGGAACATGAAACGAATATTCACGGAAACGATCGAAAAGATCTTAACTCTTAACCACACGACGGAATTTGAGACATGCTCAAATTGAAAGTATCTGTTCACGGCAACTCTAGCTTAGACAATGGGATTCACCTTTGAAAGAGTAGAAAACCTATTGGGAAAAGGAGAAAATGCTGATTTCCAGAATGCCAGAGTGTTCTCCTTTTCCCGCAATGTTATCAAAAGACATCTGTCTCAGGGCCGGTAAAACTTGGAACTGTGTGGTGAAGGGTTGAGTATACTGGGTCTCAGTTGAATAACGCCATGCTATAGCGAAACGCTTTAACTTGTCACGTAATAAAAATATTCCGTCTTTTTACGTGAACTATTTATAGATCTCCGATAAATGTCCGATTTTAAAGGACGTTTACTTCGGGATCGTGTGTACAGCTAGACGAGGCAAATATCAGAAAAAC
The DNA here is from genome assembly GCA_945859785.2 of Tridacna gigas. Classification (NCBI taxonomy): domain Eukaryota; kingdom Metazoa; phylum Mollusca; class Bivalvia; order Cardiida; family Cardiidae; genus Tridacna; species Tridacna gigas. The sequence continues at coordinate 5,368,531 of OX244042.2, forward strand.
CGAACAGGGTCACGGAAACAAAGTAGTGACAAGTTATAGTGAAACCGCTTTACTTAATGAATATTCCTTCTTTTCACATGAACTATTTATCTTTCTCCGATAAATTTACGATTTTATAGGACTTTTACTTCGGGATCGTGTGCGAAGGTATTTTACGTCTACACCACGGGCACGGCAATTAGAACGAGGCAAATATCGGAAAACCGAACACGGTCACGCATACAAAGTAGTGACAAGTAAAAGCGGTTTCACTTTAAAGCGGTTTCACAATATACAAACGACAATAAAACGAAACAAAAACAGTTAATTCACGTGACACGTCATAGCCAATCCGCTGTCTTGTCTCGTAGCTTGGTATTTGATGGCCAATCACATATCTTGGCAAATACCCAAAGCTTTAATTAATATCGATACAGACATAAATCCTTACTTCAGACGCAAGTCTGTGAAATGATGTCACTGTCTTGACACTGCTGGCAAGGTGCGAGATTTATTTTTACACCAGCTGTGTAAATTAGCTTTCCGAATGTATTATTTCTGATTCTCTGCCTGAAGAAGTTGTCTATAGGTTACAAGCACCGAACACAACAATATATGGAATATTATGTTGAAGTAACTTTCCTGGTCCATGCATTTGATTCAAGTAGCATGAGAAAATTTGATATCGCGCGAGACCGAAGGTCGAGCGAAATGTCAAATGTTCTTACGCAGCGAAAAGCAAATACAAGCATCAGTAAAGCTACTGTAAAAAGATATTATTTTTATTAGATAACTACAACTTTCAACGACAAAATATTGCTATTATAGACATTTCATTCGAAAACAGTAAACAAAATGAAATATTTAATGTATAAATCGGTAGTAACTTCATTTTAATGAATGGCGGATGAATACCATAGCGTAACATTTTGACCAATCAAATTGCAAATCAATGCATGTGTATTCCCTGCACAAGATACGTCATCATACCATACTTGGAATCGTATTTGACACTGTGTAGATACGGATTTTTTATCTATCTTGTGTGATATTTTATCCGCGTTTGACACAAGTATTTGAGCCGGAAAATTTTCAGGTATGTTATAAGAATTTTTATATGAACGGTTTAAGAATTAAACGTCCTCAAACCCCATACTTTCACAAAACGACAACATTCTTGACTTGTCTAAACTGAAAGCCATTGCAGACGACAAATTAACTATGGCTCGAATGACGCGATTCGTCTTCGAAAGGCTCTAAAGGAATTGTAGGAAAAGGAGAAAATGTTCGGTGGTAGCATTTTCCCTTTTCCCACAATGTTTTCAGATATCGTCGTCCTCATGGTTGTCAAAAAGAGGAGTGTTTTGTAAAGGATTAAAACAAGTTTGTGGCAAACGAATTTCAAAGCGCCTTCGTTAACCCTTTACCACACAATCTCGACTTTTAACGACCCTGAGAAAGAGGCCTTTTGAAAACACTGTGGGAAAAGGAGAAAATGCTGGTAACCAGCATTTTCTCCTTTTCCCACAATGTTTTCTACCCTTCCCAAAACAAATTTCAATTTTTCAATGGCATTTATTTTGCCGTCTGCCAATGCTTTCAATTTGGACTAATCTAAATTTTTGTCGTTTGGTAAAGAGTTAAATCACGAGAAGGAAACTTCATGTTCTGAGCCAATGGCTCTGATAAGAAAATATTGTGTTGGTCTTCCGGCTCCGAAAATATCGGCTCAAAAACCAACTCATGAAGCAGGTAAGCTTGTCATTCTTTGCACTTCGAAAAAAGGAGAATGTCATGCAATGCTCTGGTCTCCCAAAGTGTTTTCTACACTACGGAAAGTTATAGCACGTGTACAGTATTGTCTGAATCATTTGTGCCGTGGGTTGATCGTAGCCGAAATAATACGTGAAAGACCTAAATTCAAGCTAATGTTGTCATTTAATTAGCAAATTACAGAGAATTTTGCTGCATTTAAAGCGTGGATTATTGTCTTCAACTTTTCCTCTGCTGCTTGCCGAGAACTGACAAGTAATAATACAAAATTGACACAAATAAACAAAGGCTCCGATTATATAGACCGGCTCTGAATATGTCATAGAACCTAGTCAGTTTCTGTTCTTGGTGTTTACTGATTTCAGTTAGTGTCACAATATCATAATATTGGCGAAAATATATAAAATAACCAATCAGGAAGTTGTGTTAATCAAATAATATGCTGCCTTAGAGAAGAATCAATTACAGACGATTTCATTTTAACTCTGTACCACAAAAATCCCTACTTTTAACGACCCTAACAAAGAAGCCTTTTGAAAACAATGTGGGAAAAGGAGAAAATGCTGGTAACCAGTATTTTCTCCTTTTCCCACAATGTTTTCTACCTTTTCCCAAACAAATTCAAATTTTTCAGTCACATTTATTTTGTCGTCTGCAAATACTTTCAATTTGGACAAGTCTAAAATTTTGTCGTTTGGTAAAGAGTTAAAGAAACAAATAACATGGATATTGATAACCCCTTTTACTTGCCATTCCTGTAAGTCACATTATCTCCCTCACCATACAAAGACCAAAGGTAGCCAAATAACAGATCAGTCTTTTAATCTGTATTCCTCTGTTTTTATTCCTGATTCCCTTAGGGTTGTTGCGATAAATATGAGCTGATTTATAATATATACGTAAGGTCCCAGAGAAATTTTGAAGCAGATTCTGTTCTCAGTTATCATGTGTATATCTCGATTTATAGACACTCTAACCAGAATTAGTTGACATAGTTACTCTAGAACGTGTCTTTGTAGTGCAAGTGAATCAACGATAAAAACCAAGTAACCCCCTTATCAGAACCAATGTAATAATGGAGCGTAATCAAGGGAAATAACTGAAGAGCGGCCCAATTGCACGCTTCCTAAGATCACACAAAACACTGACGTCTTTCAGAAGTATTTTCCAACCTGGCGCGATTCGTTTTAGCTGAAGTTTAGCGATTGTAGAATATACTACCGGCAAATCTCAGAGACTTTGATTGACTGTTTGTGCTTAAAAAAAAAAAAACGCTCCAAACGTACATTTTTAAGTAAGATTCGTATGAATCAATTTCTTGACAAGTGACCTTTTAAGCAGTAATCAGACGATTTTACGAAACCTTTGAAAATTACGTATGGCAGTATTTGCAGGAGATCATTCCGTTTTATGATGTCTTAACCATCAGATTTCTTCGCTTTTTTGTATGTTGTTACATTGCAAAAAATTGCTAAATCACGTGTTTATTTATAACTTAGGCATGAACGACTTTTAGCGTCAATTTACATGTAGTGATATTACGATAAAAGCGCTGTATAAATGTGGTATAAACGTTTACCAAACAATCCCGTGTTATAACAACCCTGGTGTAGAAGAGCTTTTGAAAACATCTTGGAAAAAGGAGAAAATGCCGGTAACCAGCATTTTCTCCTTTTCCCACGATGTTGTCTACTTTTTGAAAGCCAAATTTCATTATTTGATCCAATTTTGCTTTGTCGTCTGTGAATGCTTTCAATTTGGGCCAGTCTATAATTATGTCGCTTGGTAAAGAGATAAAAATAGTAATGTTTATGAGAAAAAATACCTTTCACCGATTGTTTTGGATGCGAGGGAGCGTGGGGGGGGGGGGGTGCTATTCATGAAGTTATGTAAAGAAACAACTGCGTAAAACACATACAAAAATACTTATTTCTTATCTGCATCAGTTCTATTCGAAATCATCGGTAATAAAGTAATACAGCCGATATTTTACTCTTATCTAATGCAACAATTAGAGTTATATTGGACTTAGAAAAAAAATCCTCTACGTTTTTCTTCTATCATTCAATACAGTGGAACTACAAAAGCGTCTGAAAAACCAATACACGCAAAAAGATAAGCCAAGCGCTTCAATGAACTTGAGCACTGTTGCTTGGTGCTTGATCAATGTTCGTCTTGGGTTGGTCTAATTCATATCATGGAATTCGAGTAAAAGTCGTCCCTCAATATTTGTTTATTTTCTAGGGAAAAAAGCAGAAGTTACCGATTACTTATACTTCGATTAATTAAATTGGTTGTGTGTTCTGTTAGTTTACATTCATTTGGAGGAAATTCTGATACTTAATTTGGATATGAAATGAAAGGTGAGTGAACGGTTTTTATATATATATGGGTGGTTCAAACCTTTACCACACGCCCCTGAGGAAGAGACTTGTTGAAAACATCGTGGGGAAGAAGAAATTACCGGTTAAGAGCATATTTAAATTATATCCGATCATATAATTTGTTTGTTTGTTTTAGACTTTAACGCTGTTTTAACAGTTTAGGTCATATCACGGTGGTTAGCGCACCTACGCATGTATTTCCTGGCATTCTCACACCAGTGCTGATACAACTTTCTTTCAAAGCCACTGACTACTTTTTTCACATGCATCAGATGTGAGAGGCGAAAAATCGGCGCAAAGAAAGTTTGCCTCAAACTGGTATCGAACCCGCAATCACCAGGTCACGAGTCGGATACGCTAACCACTGGTCCAGTCATATGAACCTCGTTTAACTTGTCGTCTGCATACGTTCAAACGACAAACGAGCCTAAATCTTTTCAGAGCAAAAGTCTATAAACAGAGGCTTTTGTGGACGACACAGATCAAGATCAGACTGCACAAAACATGCAGTCTGATCTTTAATCTATTCTGTCTACTTGTTTAGTCAAACCTTTGAGGCAAAAATCTTTTTGCGATTTCTTATGGTTGTCTTTTCAGCCGTCGGATTTATACATTTGGCGTTATCCAAAGGTGTCCGTAGTCGTGAGGTAGATCGTCGGCCTTACAACACCATAAGGTCCCGAGTTCGATTCGCGGACGCGAGTGTCAACTTTGGGACCGTTCATTGTCCCACACATTCGGCGCGAGTACTGGTGTAGTTCCCAGGAAGCAGAATCGAGAGATATTAGTATACGTTGTAAGAACTTGTGTCTCAATCGATGTAAAATATGTATGTTAACCCTTATCCCGCTGAACAAAAGAAATGAAAATTTCAAGCCGATAGTATAAGCCAAAAACTTTCCTGTTTCAAAGGGATTTTTGGAGGGAAGATATCTCCTTATCGGACAGAGTAGATCAAAGATCAGACTGCACGTTCTGTGCAGTCTGATCTTGATCTACGCTGTCCGCAAAAGGTCAGTGAGTCGCGATAGGCAGCCAAAGGGTTAAAAACTAAACATTTGGCACTGAAAAAAATCAACCCTAATCCTACTGAGTAAGTTAAACGATACCTTTAAAAAGTCATATATGTTGCTATTTCAAAGTTAACCGACTGAATCGTGAGTTAGACTAGCCCTTTGACATACAAAAAATTGACCAATAGCGAAAAGTTTCGGCTCAGGTCAGCCTGCGCGGACTGCACAGGCTAACCGGAGTCGATACATTTTGGCAGATGCATTAAGCCCCCTTTTCATAGAGCATGACTAATTAATAAGTGTGTCATTGTCAGTGAAAAGGCGATTCAATGCGTCTGCAAAAGTATCGATTCATGTCAGCCTGCGCAAACCGCGTAGACTGACATGGGTTGAATATATTTCCATTAGAATATGTTGCACATGTTCGTTTTACCTTACGATTCAGCCTTGCGTTTGGAGCTGACTGTGGTCAAAGATTAACACCACGTAGCGGACGGTGTTGATCAAAGATCAGACTGCACGTTTTGTGCAGTCTGATCTTGATCTACGCCGTCCGCAGTAGCTATCCGAGGCCACATTGGCAGTGAAAGAATTAAAGGGAACTTTTCAGATTATAACCACGCCAAACTGTAAAACATTTTATTCCTGAATATAGTAAGGTAGATTAATACCTGAAAATCTATCATTAAGTGAGAAAGAGAAGGGTGGGAAAATAAAATTCGGACGGTATTTCCTAAATGGGATACGTAGGTTCATGAGATATTTTTAGATTTCGGACCAGAATTTCGTAAAGGCTTATGGGAACGGTACTTGATCAATAAAATGCGTCAATTGATGTATATTTATATGGGATAGTATTGAAATAAATACCATAACATCATAACTGGTCCCCGAAAAATATACCAAGTAATTAATTAATTAAAAGTGACCTACCCGTTAACAAAATGGAACTAGAAGCCCTTGAGGGCCTGAATTGCTTTACTGGCAGTAGCTTTGCTTTTTTCTAGCATACATGAATTCATGATGCATAAAGGAAAAAAAACAAACAAACACACACAAAAAAAAAGGGGGGGGGGGGACTATTGCAACTGAGCTTGAACCCAAAAAGACAGTATAAGTAGGCATGGTGAATTAAGAAAAAGGTGAAAAATAAGGAAGGACAGTTTCTCAAAACCAGTTGTTTGGAATCCAGCCAAATTTGACAGGGTTTCAGTACTCGTTGTATTAAAAAATCCCTGTAAGTTTCAAAGAGATGCGACGTACAATGTGGACTGTGTTGACTAACCAATATCAAGTAATCAGATGGCTGCTTTTCCTAAACTGGTCGTCAGATTTTCTTCATTATGAATAGAGTCAAATCCCTTCATGATACTAATAGTCTTTGCAAGTTTCAAAAGAATTGGATCAAAAATGAGGACTTAATTACGTAAACAGGAACTGTAAATTTTCAACTTGAAATGGCTACTTCTCCCATACAGACTGTCGATTTTTTTTTTTATCAATAAGGTTCAAGCTACTGATAATACTAAGGAACTGTTCAAGTTTTATGGAAATTAATGAGATAAACAGGCTGTGCAAGCTTGACGAAATAAGGACCACAAATGCAGACTTTATCGCATAAACAATAAAAAAGGAAATTTTGAACTTTAAATTACTACTTTTACCACACTGTTTGTCAATTTATTTTCAAAATCAGTGGTGCCCAAGCTATTGACGAGATAAACAAACTGCAAATTTCACGAAAACCCGACAACAAATGCAGACTTTATCGCGTAAACAAGAAATGGAAGTTTTCAACTTTAAATGGCTACTTTTCCCATTCTGAGTATGAGATTTTTTTTTTTTTTTTTTTCCAAAATCAATAGGGTTCAAGTTATTTATGAGATAAACAAACTGTGCAAGTTTCACGAAAATCCAACCATAAATGCAGACTTTACCGCGTAAACAAGAAAAAGACTAACGGGCGGACGGACGGCCAGACGGACGGACATAAGTCTGTAAGCCAGCAAAGCTAAAAATGGCGCATGTATACTGAATATAACCGTCGACTTTCTATATAGGCTTACAAAGAAAAGAAGTAGCATTTATTTGTTTTTTATATAAAATTTAAATTTATGGCAAAAAAAAATCTAAATGAGCCACACTCTATGAATAGGGGGAATTAGTGGATCTGCATAAAGTATTGATCCAAGTCGGCCTGCGCAGGCTCACCACGCTCGAAACGTTTTGCTATTGGTCAATTTTCTACATGTTAAGGAAAAAGTATACCTCAGTATTCAGACGTTTGTTACACAAAATGGATTTTATGGATCCATAATTTTGTGACTGTTTGATTCGTATAATGCATTACGGAGATGCATTAGATCCCCTTTGCCAGAGCATAGCACAAATATATATATATGCCCCTTTAACCACACATTTCTGGAAAGAAATACATGTAGTTACCGAGTTCGACAGGTTTAATTGTGTCTGTAAAATGGTACATTATTGATAGAGTTTGGTTTAATTTGGGCGTCGTTCCAATAGTGGTCACGAGGAAATTAATTTAGGAGGATTTCCCGAAGTTTACAGAATAATATGAACGATTGTAAAGCACTAGCTGACCTTTTTTTTACCGACATATTATGATCTAACTAGATATTTCCCAGTTGTTTCTGTTTCTGATAATTATTTTGTCCTCTGTGCTTTCTAGAGACGTTTGTACCCAATGCTTCATTAAGGACTGACGATATCGCCATCACAAGTGTAAAATGTAACACTAAATTTGATTTGCCAGCCCTGACGCATGACCTTAAAGTCTGTATATAGGTACTAGAAAGGGGTATTATATCTGCTCGTGAGATTACAAATAAGTCGTACGTGCTTGCTCAGGATACGCCATGTTAATTTAATTATGCGCTGAATACGCCTAGAAATATATAATTATGATTACACACGCACATAAATATCTGTTAAATCCTACCTCCATGGAAACCAGGATTCGTACTGGTCACTACATGGTTTTAAGTCCTTTAGTTACAGACAGACAGACGGACAGACAGACAGGGCTAAACACAGGAAGAAACATCTTTTTCAATTGATTTAGAAAGATAGTTAGCACATTTGCACTGACAGAATCTGATAACTCCCAGAAACAGAAATCTAGGATTTGGATATTTTCCTACCAATAACGTGTTACAGTACATTTTCTTCTTTTTTTTTTCGCAAAGCCTAATGACTGGTTTACCTTCATTTCACAATCAGCGGGGAGCCAATAAGTAAACTTATACCAAGGACAAAAAAAAAACCGCCAAAATTTCATCCCTGTTTATTCCACAATTTAACCCTTTACTAGACGACAAAATTGTCGACCTGTTCAAATGGAAAGTGTTTGTGGGCGACATATCAAATGTTGCTTAAAGCTTTTGTCTTGAAAAATGGTAGAAAAAAATGCGGGAAAAGGAGCAGCGTTTTCTCCTTTACAAGAGTAGTCTTCTTTAGAGTTGTTAAAAGTAGGGATTTTTTGTAAAAGGATAAATATCTTGTATTAAAAGGGTAGATCAAGATCAAATTGTACATCTGTTCAACAATATTTCGGTCAGTGGTATTTTCTTGACGTCACAATAGCTGCCAAAAGTAAACAACCGGTGTTAAAATGCATCGAAATGTAATTCATACCATTTAAAAGTATTGAAATTGTTGTGAACATGACTAGTCGCTGGTGGGAAAATTTATTTCAAAACCAGGTAAAAAGTAAGCAAAAGATAAAACGACTTGGCAACTTTTGATCTAATTTTAGAATTCATTTTTCTGCAAGCGACTAACACTTGGACCGACCACACAATAACAGATTGGCATCTTTACAATAATTTCCATACTTTTAATTTGGTATGGTTTAAGTTCAGATGTATTTTACCACACCCTTTATTTACTTTTGCAGCGTTTCAGAAAGTCCGCGTTTTTCCGTTTTTGAAGCGCAAAATGAAAGCCTAACGCAACAAAATTAATACACCGCGTCTTCCTTGACGCAACATAAAACATACAAAATTAATTCATTGAATATATCTTACAAATTCGTCAAGTTTGTAACTGCAAAATCATATCGAACCCGCTTTCTAACACTGAATTATTTGTTTCCGGTTTACACTGACTCGGTCTAAAACGCGACATTATTCCGTGTGACATCGCTGTCGTCTCGTCTATATTATTGTATGGAATCCGTACTTAAACTTTTTGTCCGCGTTTTAGACTTGCTCGGTAAAGGTCACCGACTTGCTGGAGTAATCGGGATGACAGACGACAGTTTCTACGAGGTCATTGTTTTCTACTTTTGCCTTTAATACCACTCTGTCATTTAAAACTCTTAGCATTATGCGACATCTACCAAATGGCAAAGGCAAACAACACGTGAACAAAAAATAAAAGGTTATAGATTATGACGCGTAAAATTTCTGAATGACCCCCGAAATTCCAAACAGCGAGTCACAGATGACGCCAAAAATTTATGAGCTAGCAGAAACACTGCTTTTGGTCAATACTGGGCCTTTAACAGATTTCGCTCAAAAGTTTTGCAAACATGTCTGGGAATGTCACGTGATGAAAAACACGCGAGTTGATTACAAGGTCCGGAATTCAAAGGAATATGATGACGTCATATCTGATGTCATAAAAATAGAATGAGTTACTAACTGCAAAGCTATAATCCCTCTACCTAATGGCTAAAAAATGCATCTTTCTTCTGAACGTAACCGTATAGTTTTAGAGAATAAAAAGAAAAATCTACATACTTCTGTTTGTCGGTGTTTTACAAGAGATTTTAACTTACGGAATAAAAACTGAATAGGCTCCTTTAACCACTTGCCCAGAAAGGGACCCTACGAAACATCTAACCTTTCAAATTTTTGCCCCTTCAAAGTCGGTATATACATTCATGCTGAACCATGGTTTGTTGGGAAAATAGTCAATCTCATCTTCGAACGACCGTAAAGAAGAACGTATTTGAAAACCAATGTTGGAAATTTTCTAACAGAAAGGATTATTTTCTGGGGGCAGTATTTGGCGACTGTGAGGTTTGGTTTACACGTGAATCGAGGTCACTTGATCGCTAGTCTAAAAATCTAAATATTGCAATTTAAAAGCTGTTTCACTGGGAAAAACTCACCGTGTCGGATAGTGTGCATTCCAGATCAGATAGCACTTTGTGTGATATTTGATCCTGATCTACTGTGCCTGAAAACGAACCTAAAGGCATGCCAGGTAGTCAATAGGTTCTATCATGTTTCTTATGCCAAATTACTTGACCAGTGGAATTGTTTTCAATCATTGTGTTTATAAACCCATAGGCTTCTAAACGCGACTCGAGGACCTTTTGCGGACAGTGTAGATCAAGATCAGACTGCACAGAACGTGCTGTCTGATCTTGGATCTACACTGCCCAGTAGGGGGGATATTTATCAAAACAAACTTTGAAATAACATTATTTTAGTTTTTCCCTCCAGCGGCTTGAAAATTTCATTTAACTTAATTTGCAGCTTAAGGGTTACCAAGCTCAATCTGTACTTTCCTTGTTTATTACATGGGAATAAAGGCCAAGAAACAAAGAAGACATTACAAATTGGCGGTGCTTTATCAGAGTAACTCTTTACCAGACGACAAAATTTTAGACTTGTCCAAATTGAAAGCATTTGCAGACGACATTCTGAATGCGATTCAAAGTCAACCATTTTTCTTTGAATGGGTAGAAAACATTGCGGGAAAAGGAGAAAATGCTGGCTACCAGCATTTTCTCCTTTTCCCACAATGTTTTCAAAAGTCATTTTTCCTCAGAGGTGTTAAAAAAGGAATTGCTCGGTAAAGGATTGAAATTTTGTCTGTCTTACGTAAAAGTAGTTGCTTTGCCAACAGTACAGATCGAGATCAGACGTAAAGAACGTGCAGTGTGATCTTTGATCCACAACTTTCGATCACTTTTTTTTTAAGTCTGTTCCAAAGAGCAAAAACTGTCTGGCATTTTTTTTACTGAAAATTACCAACTCGTTTTTTATTGCTAAGAATTTCTTAGTTTACCTACAAGCTTTCAACCTGTACTTTCTTTGTTTATAACGTCAAAATAAAAGCCAAAACATGAAAGTCGACATTCCAAATTGGCGCTTCTTAATCAGATTGAAACTTTGCCTGTCTGTTATGTAAAATTTCTTCTTCTTCTTAAAGTAACAGTAGCTGCCAAAAATAAACAAAACAATAAGTGATAAAATGTATTTAAAATAATGAAAATTATTGTGAAGATGACAGTCTGTTATTGAATACGCTTGGTCGCTGGCAGAGAAACTAATTTCAAAACTAGGTTAAAAGTTGCCAGGTCACTCTATCTTTTGTTTACTTTTTGCCTGATTTTGATATTCATTTTCCAGCCAGCGACTAGCACTTGGACTGATCACACAATAACCTAATCACGCTCTTCACAATATTTTCCACTTTTAAATGGTATGATTTAAATTTAAATATATTCTGACATCTGCATTATTTTAACCGCTATTGGGCCTTTAACTATTCGAAACTGCTTGAAATATATGTCTAATAAGTGCAGATATTAGAGAGATCAAGTTCAGCAAGCACAGGTCTATTTTATTCAATAGCTTTTGTATTCAATTTCTGGTTACTCCTTAACCCTTTCTCAAACGACAAATTTTGGACTGGTCCAAATTGAAAGAGTTTGCAGACGACAATTTTAAATTTGATGAAAATGGCAGAAAGGTCTCAAAATGGGTAGAAAACACTGTGGGAAAAGGAGAAATTGCTCGTTACGAGCAATTTCTCCTTTTCCCATAATGTTTTCAAAAGACTTGTACTGCAGACACGTGAAAACCAGGGCTTGTTTGGGAAAGGGTTAACCTGCCAAATGAGTGAAATTTTGAAGGCCCTGGTAAAAACCCAAATTTTGTTATTTCAGAGGTATTTCTTGAGAAAAAAATATCTCTTTATCGGACAGTGTAGATCCAAGATCTGACTTCACGTTCTGTGAAATCTGATCTTGATCTAAACTTTCCGTTAAAAGTCCCCGAGTCGTTCTTAGCAAAGTTAAGGGTTAAAACTGTCTTGATAGCTTGGGAGGGGGGGAAAGGGGTTTACAGAAAATATATTTATTTTTAGCTACGAATTCTGAGTTTATTTACAAGCTTCCATGGGTACTTTCTTTGTTTATTACGCGTGATTCAACCGTTTAACCCTTAGGCTGATAATCGCAACCCACGGACCTTTTGCGGACAGTGTAGATCAAGATCAGACTGCACAGAACGTGCAGTCTGATCTTGGATCTACACTGTCCAATAAGGAGATATTTCCCAAACATTCATAACCCTGAAATACCAACATAATGGTTTTTACCATCAGCTTGAAGGTTTTACCTAACTTATTTAGCGGGATAAGGGTTAAAAAACAATCCAGAGCCCGCCCGGGTAGCTCAGTGGTTAGCGTGTCGGACCCGTGACCTGGTGGTTGCGAGTTCGATACCCGGTTGAGGCAAACTTTCTTTTCGGCGATTTTTCGCCTCTCACCTCTGATGCATGTGAGAAAAGTAGTCAGTGGCTTTGGAAAGAAAGTTGTGTCAGTACTGGTGTGAAAAAGCCAGGAAACACATAGGTACGTCGCTGACCGCCATGATAAGTTTCATGAATATGTATGTATATATGTCTAATTATGTATATGTGCACACGCATGTGTAAGTATAAATGAGTGGGTGTATTTGAGGTAGTGTATATATATTTATTTATTGCTTTTTTTTTGGGGGGGGGGGGGGTTGAGGGGGGTCATGCTTGAATGTGAGAGTGAGTGTGAGTATTAGAGAGAGAGAGAGGGGGGAGGGGGGCATTGTGTGGCTGCGCAGGTGTGCTTTTTTTATACTTTATTAGAGGGCCATGTAGAATATAAGATATATATGATTGTCTTAACATGCTACCTTCTATAAATAAAGTGATTATTATTATTATTATTATTATTATATGACCGTAGCTGTTAAAATGGCGTTAAACCCCAATACAAAACAAACAAACAATCCAGACAATAATGAGGACAATATGGGAAAATGAGAAAATGCTAATAACCAGCATTCTCACCTTTTTGTCCACAATGTTTTCTACCCTTTCATGAAACAATCTCACAATTACAGTCATGTGCAGTTTGTCGTCTACAAATGACTTGAATTTGGTCGAGTCTAAAATTTCATCGTCCGGTAATGAGTTAAACGAAGTCAAATTAATGCTCAGTTATGAGAGAAAAGAATAAACCAATTGGTTTAGCAAATCAGGTCCGTATTCACCAACCATTCTTAAGAATATTATTTGTCTTATTCTCCAAGATTTTCTACATTTGAAAGTAACACAACTCCTGATTGGCTAAACCAATTGGTTTAGCCAATCAGGAGTTGTGTTACTTTCAGATGTACAGAATTCTGGAGAACAAGACAAAGGACGTTCTTAAGAACGGTTGGTGAATACGGACCCAAAAGCGTGTTACTGCAAAGTTTAGAAAATCCTGGAAAATAAAACTAAGGACATTCTCAAGAACTGTTGCCGAATACCGACCCAGAGTCACTAACGTTTTAAGAATCCGAAAATTCTTTTTTCGCGCTCACAGCATTTGGATTACTAACCCTCTGCGTTGCCATGGTGTTAACAGCTTCTGGCCAGCAAAAGGAAGCAAAACTGCCGTTGGCACCGAAAGGGTAAACTTGTGTTTTATGAGTTTATTTTTTTTTACAGATGTAACACGAAGTCGAGATAAGCCATCGAACATCAAATAGCCACCACACCTGTAAACAGAAAGATAAGGTGTTCACGTGACCTCAGAGAGAGGGTTCATACTCGGCAGAAGCTTGGAATCTCTATGATAAATAGTAAGCGTCTAATGAAGGTGGGAATATGTGGGAATGAAAAGATGCAGTTTACCCCTTTTAGAGCCTTTTTTCGAAACTATAGTTACCTTTGCGTTCAGTGTAGATCAAGATCAGACTGCACAAAACGTTCAGTCTGATCTTTTATCTACTCTGTCCGCTTAACTGAGCTATTCTCGACTAAAACAGCCATGATATTTCGAGTACTTTAGCCTTATTTCTTGACAGAAAATGTCCGTTGGGTTTATTCGGCGCTCTAAAGAGTTAATAAACACTTTCGTGGAAAGAATCTTGATAATTAGGTGTTTTCTTGTCTTCGTTATAGACTAATTATCTCGATAAAAGTAAAATGAATTGCAATTTTTCTAATTAAGAGAGGTATCGTAAATGAAGATGCATCGCTATAGAAGCAAATTTTAACACGTGCGTTGGATAATTGCACCAAGGGTACTACACCTGATTCAATATTGTTCAACGCCATGAAAAAACTGGGTGTTTATGATAATGATAATATAGTGCTTAACGCCTTTTTCAACAGTATTTCAGTTATATCGCGGCGCCCAGTGTACCTATCCATGCTTTCCTGGCCACTGGCTGCTTTCCCACATAACTATCGTCGAAACAATGGTCAGCGGCGAGAGAGGAATGAATCCTGTCGCAATGACTATAATCAATTCTCGGAAAGAAATTGGCCGAGCTGGAGATCGAACCAGCGACCTCCTGTTCTCAAGTCCTGTACGCTACCGACTGAGCTATCGGGGCTCCGCACTGGATGTTTGAAGATACATCCTTACAGCCAGAGATTAAAAAAAAAAATAAACGCTGCTAAGACCTGATAGTGTGTAGAATGGCTCAGAATTTCGTTAGCTGTGTAAGCATAAATTACCAATATGTATGATGTAAGGGATACAAGAGCTCAAGGAAGCTGTCCTCATTTAAAAACGGAAACGACAACAGTGATTTTTTTTGAAGGCCTCAAAAATATAAAATGAATCTTCTATCCGTCATAATCTGCGCAACCTTGCAACCATCAGGGGCAATATTTGGCATGAAGATACAAGAATGATCATAGTTTCATAAAGTTAGGATGAAATGGGTTAAAAACTGGCTGAAAAACGATCATAGATGTATCTTTAAAGACAAGGACAATATAGACAGGGTGTCCTTCAAACAGACGTTGGAACTATCAGGGGAATGAAATAAATATCATTTGAATATGTGACATTGATTGGCAGCTACAGTTTTTAAAAAAGTTGAGGCTGCAATTCCTGTCAAATTTGCCCTTAGTCAAATAATTGTATGACGTCAGCAGAAAAAAAACACGTGGAAGGGCTCTTATCCGTGAGGCATCTCGATGTTATTTACTCCGAAAAACCAAAGATTTGTGACGTCAGCTTGACACAAAACTTGCAGCAATTATTTTTGATAAACTCCAGAGATTTGCGCGGTTCAAATCAAATGAGCATTTTCACTGTAGATGAAAAGAGAGCAACGGATTTCACTGCTGCCTACGAACGCGCTAATACAAAATAGTACAGTGAAATTAGCATTAGTCTGACCGCACTTTGTCAGAAGGGGGGATTAATGAATCTACCAAATGCATTGTACCAAGCAAGACATCACATAATTTAGGATTCCATCGAGTCTGGAAATCGACGGGATATGGAGGCAGAATGGTCCTTGGACATGCATAAAATTTAGAAATAACAAAAAGTTTCGACCCAGGTCAGCCTGCGCGGACTGAGCAGGCTGACATGGGTCGATACTTTTTGCAGATGTATTAAGCCTTCTTTTAACAGAGCATAGCTCAATTATATTACGTAATATAAAATACGGAATCACAGGTGGAAAGAAAAAAAAAACAAGCTGAATATTTTTTCGACTTAGGAAAAGAATTTCAAGAAGGCGTCAGATTTCTCTTTTCCCCCCCTCCCCCCCCCCCCCCCCCGCCTTACAACACATGGTTTCGGAGACTAGTTTCGTGCAAGAAAAAAGCACGTACACGTAAAAGGAAGTGTCAGAAAGCACTGTTGACAAAGTTCCCCAGTCACGTAAATTACGTTAAACTTGTTGCAGATGCATCACGCCCCCTTTTCACAGAACATCGCTCATTTAATACTGAGTCACAGATGGAAAGAAAATAAAAACTAAAGATTTTTTTCGACACAGGAAAGGAATTCCAAGGTTGCGTAAGATTTTTTCCCCTCCTTCGACAGGTGGTACCAGAAGTTAGTTCCGTACAAGAAACAAGCACGTGCACGTGACAGGAAGTGACGGAAAGTGTCACAAAGCACTGTTGACAGAGTTCCCTAGTCACACAAATTACGAAAAACTTGTTGCAGATGCGTTCAGCCCCTTTTTCACAGAGCAAAACACATTTACTATGGAGTTGCAGGTGAAAGAAAATAAAAGCTGAATACATAATAAAGGAATTTCTAGGTGGTGCACTACTTTTTTTTCTAAAACACATGGTGCCAGCAACTAGTTCCGTGCAAGAAACAAGCTCGCACACGTGACAGGAAGTGTCAGAGAGCACTGTTGACAGTGTTCCCTAGTACACGTAAATTACGTTAAACTTGTTCCATTTATCAGCAGCAATTATTGATCGTTTTCACACAGCTCTTCGGGCAAATATCGCACATCAATCATTACAAACTGGAACAAAAACGTGGTGTTTCAATAATTAATTGATAGCGCCGTTGCATGTTGGCAATTAACTCTCTGCATTTTTTTTTTCCACAGACAATGTCAGATTGTGTAAAATTCCGATTGGTTTGTCCCTGATTGATATTCAATTCGTTTTTTTTTTATGAAATAACAACCCCGACTGTTGCTCCAAGCTCGTCCTAACGCTATATTCACGACTGAAGCAAGAACTAAGAAGCTTACCGCATTTCAACAAGACATCTCTCTTAAAATATATCAATTCGTATTGTTTTTATCCATAAACCCGAAAAAAAAAACATTTGAGCCATGCTCTGTGAAAAGGGGTTTAGTGCATCCACAATAAATATCGACACAGGTCAGCCTGCGCAGTCCGCGCAGGCTGACCTCTGTCGAAATTTTTTGCTTTTGGTAAATTTCCTGCATGTCCAAGGGCCGCTGTACCTCATTTTTTTTTTTTTTTTTGACAAAAAGGGTTTTATGAATCCAAACGATATGATGAATTACTTGGTATTGTGGATCACGGAGATGTATTAAGCCCCCTTTTACAAGAGCATGGCTCAAAATATCCCGTGATTTCACACCCCTCAAAATGAAGGCCATTAGAAACATTTCGTATAAAGGAAGAAATACTGGTAACCAGCATTTTCTCTTTTACTCGAAATGCTTTCTCACCTTTAACAGACAAATCACATCGTGTAATCTTATTTGACGCCTGCAAGTGTTTCCAATTTAGGCAAACCTCAAACTTTGTCGTCTGATAAAGAATAAAATGTAAGCTAATTCTTGTTTTTCTTCTATTTAGGTTCGCAAGATATGCCATCTTCCCCATGAGGTTGTACTACGTTAAATACAGCTGACAGCTTGTCTAAAAGCCTTTTTAGGACTGGTGCCATTTCCCAACCTTCCCCCCCCCCCCCCCATTTCTGAAAATGTCATCTAAATTGGGCCAGTGTTCGTTCCAATGCCGCTCTCGACTGTTGATCAAAGCCGGTCAATAGTATTACTTACGAGTGGAATAACACACTTCCAAATACGAGCTATTTATGATTACCGGCTAAGACAGTGGTATCGATTGTCGGATGCTGTGAAAATGTAGATTGACTGTTTTATGGCGATCATCACGATTCAATCAGACAGGCGCCCTTTATCAGTGAATTTACTTGTGTAAACACTTCCCTGCATCTTTAATCAAAGATTTTTCACGGCTGATATTACTCAAAATGGCTGCGGCACACATCTCCGCAGACGAGAAGTCGGACTCGAGTACTTTGACGCGGGAAAAACTTTACGTCAATCCGCCAAACTACCCCAGTACCCCGCGGGTAAGCTTGACCCATCATCCGGGCTCTCCACAGATTAGCACAGCATACCACCCAAATACATCTATACCAAGTTTGGATACCTTGAGCTTAAACAAGAACCGGCGTAGGAGTACAATCCATTCTTATAACCTAGTCAACTACTATGCTCTTCCGCAAGATTCGAACTCGCGTAATGTGAGACAGATGACAGAGAGCAAAGCGCTCAAGAACATCATTGTTCTTGGATTATCTTTCATGTTTGTTCACACAGCATTCGTGTCTATTCTTAGTTTACAAAGTATTATGAACCCGGAGGGCGGGGTAGGCGTGGTTTCCATCAGTTGTATTTACTCCACGACAGTCGTATCATGTCTCCTTGCCCCTCTGATCATCAATAAAATCTCCACAAAATGGACGATGATTGTCGCCTTTCTGTTATTTACGGGATATTTCGCCGGAAACTTCTATCCCAAAGAGTACATGTTGATACCATTGGGGCTCATACTTGGACTTCTCGGT
This sequence comes from Tridacna gigas, assembly GCA_945859785.2. Classification (NCBI taxonomy): domain Eukaryota; kingdom Metazoa; phylum Mollusca; class Bivalvia; order Cardiida; family Cardiidae; genus Tridacna; species Tridacna gigas. The sequence continues at coordinate 5,387,033 of OX244042.2, forward strand.
GGACCGTTAATGGCAGCTCAAATGACGTATGCGACCACTTTATCACTTACCTACGCACAACATGCATTAAAGTTAGACCAAGACAGTGTAGTAAACAAATATATGAGTATTTTCTGTGGATTTTACCGAAGTAGTTATTTATGGGGCAATTTGATAACAACGTTAGTGCTCACGAACAACCAAACGTTACGTCACATGGATGTTATCGAAGAAAAATACGCTAGCGTATATTCTAATTATAGCGAGTATGACGTTTTTAACGTGACGTCATCTTTGAACTGCGGAGCAATGGACTGTAACATAAATCCGTTAGCTCATGACGTGGAAGAATACGACATAACGCACGAGACTGAAATACCGGATCGTATTAAATACATGTTACTGGGTATTTATCTTGGGTGTGGTGTGCTGGGCGCCACTATGTTAATGGCCCTTCTGGACAAAAATGTGGGTTCTAAGAGGATTAACAGCGATCTAAAAATAACGACTAAAGAGTTGTTTTTCTCGACCATGAAAATGTTGAAGGATTCAAGATGTCAACTTCTTGTACCGTTGGTTCTATTCGTGGGTTTGGAGCAAGGCTTCATCTTCGGAGATTTTACAAAGGTAAGCCGTTAGATCTAGCTCATAACATTTCAGTTCAACACTTTTATTGCTAATGACGACTAAAATAGCATTTGCGGACGGGTCAGATCAAGATCACACTGCACAGGAAGTATATAGTCACGTTCTGTAAGTTCGCGTTACATTTTTCTTCGCGGTAATCGGTATTTTTCCGTCATAATAAACATCGTCTAGCGGCTTGTCTGGCCTGTATTTTCAGTCTACATACATTTTCTTAGAAATTACTCTCCCTAAACCAACTCCAATTCAAATTTAAAAAAATAAAATGAATGGAAAAAAATCCGGAAATGAAAACGATGTAATCGGCACCCACTTGGTTAACATACTTCACCACACTATCTAAAATCCTTCATTACACACTGTTTTACTAATAAACAGGCATGATGACCTATTTACACCATCTGCTAGATCATACATGTGGCAATATTTTCAATCATGTGACCACAAATTAACGCCAACAACAGCAAGACTTACAATGATTTTTTTTTTTACGAATACCAGCGAAGTCACATGGTTGAATTTCAAAATGTCCGCGATACAGAATCTAGTGATAAACGTCAGGGTAGTTTTTCTTTCGATAAAATTGAATATTTTCTATGACGCTAGCTAACTGATAAGATTAAAAAATGATTTTGTAATTGATTTCATTCTCTGTTAAAATTTTGGCTTTTTTCTCGATCAGACTGTAACTACAGCGAACCAACGATTTACAATGCTATATGATAAAACTTGGCTACACTACATGTGAGGAATTCTGGTCGATTCAGGACCTTCTTCGTACTTTGCTCCTTAGTATGGAGACAAGATAGAGATAGAAGGTACTATTACGTCAATAAATGTTTTATCTACTTGTCTGACTAGAGGTTTGAATCGTCCGTTGCGGTCAACCATAGAAACACAACTTTATCAAAGATTGGTTATATTTTTCCCGATAGTGGTCTCGTATGTATCTATTACAGTATCGTATAGCTTCCTTCTCAAAAAAGTATGATACAATTTTAACGAGTTCCTTTCCACCGTCCGCGATACAACTGTTAAATTATGCCAAAAATGTTTCTTTATTTGAGATGCAATTTGACTTTCATACCTAGAAGTCGATTTCATTTAGTTGGTATTGAAATAAATAAACTTTACGACTCTAAAATAAGTTGTTGTTGTTGTTGTTGTCGTCGTCTTTCTTAGTGTTGTTGCTTCTACGGACTTAGAAGATAAAGTTTAGACTACAATAATACTGTATGCAATCGGTTCCCTGCAAATAGACCTTGATACCTTCCGCTATTTTATGACATACTGTGACAAAATAAAAAGCCATTATGTTTGCAAAATAAAAAGCCATTATGGTGCAAGGATAGAAAACACTGTGGGAAAAAGGAGAAAATGCTGGTTACCAGCATTTTCTCCTTTTTCTCACAGTGTTTTCTAGGGTCCTCCTCCCCGGGGTAGTTAAAATTTGGGACTGTTTTGATACAGGGTTTATAACATTGTGATAAAAGAAAATGAGAAAACAAACGTCTCTCCCACTAAAATCAATCATTATTATTTTCTCTGACTCATTTTATAGGGTTTGTGTGTGTTTTTTTCTCAGAACATTATCCAGATAGATATTTCAGCCCATCGTAGAGTTTTTTTTTTTTTTCGTATTCTTTTAGGGATTGGTGGTTAGAGACACAAAACCATTAGAGCAGTATTTCTTTTAACGTGTTGATCAATATTCGTACAAAATCATCTCTCTCTCTCTCTCTCTCTCTCTCTGTATGTCTCTGTCTCTTTCTCTGTCTCTGTCTCTGTCTCTCTCTTTGTCTGTCTGTCTGTCTGGATTGGAGGTTAGAGACTAGAGGCCTAGAGGCATACATTTATTAGAGCCGTGTTAACATGTTGATCAATATTAGTTCAAAATCAACTCTCTCTCTCTCTCATATATCTCACCCCTTCCCAGATTCAAACATACTGTCTTGATCTAAAAGTGGCTTAAAATTTATTAATTTATTATTGACGGTGTTTAATTTTGCTACGAAAAAAAAAACAACATTTTTTGTAATTATCCTATACTGTTTTCAAAACCTGGGTCGATACTTTTTGAATGGGTAAATTTTCTGCAATGCCAACGGACCATTTTCGCCCAGATCCACTCGGTTGTTATGCAAAATGGATTTTATGGATCGATAGTTGTGCGATCACTTGCTTGGTATAATGCATAACAGAGATGCATTAAACACCCTTTCGCCAGAGTGTGGCTGATATCTGAAAAAAAAACAGACGTTTGAACCTTTACCAGCGTTTTTTTTTTTTTTTTTCTGTTTGCCACAATGTTTTCAAGAATAGTCTGTTGCAAGAAAAACAAAATGGTACCAAGGGAAAAATATTAGATAGACAAGAGAATAGGTTTGTTTAAGTCTGATTAGGACTATATGGAAACGCCACCTAGCCTGGGTGTAGCAGGATTTGAAAAAAAAAAAAAATGAGCCATGCTCTGTGAAAAGGGGGTTTAATGCATCTGAAGAAGAAAAAAAAAGGTCGACCCATGTTAGACAGCGCATGCCGCGCAGTCTGACATGGATCGAAACGTTTTGCTATGGGTTAATTCCCTGCATATCAACGGGCCACTCTACCTCATAATTTAGTTGGTTGTTGGACAAAATGGGTTTTTATTGATCTTTAATTTATGGGATGTCTTGCATGGTATGGTACATCACGGAGATGCATTAAACATTCTTTTTCCAGAGTGTGACTCATATATGAATAAAACACAGACGTTTGAACCTTTTCCAACATTTTTCTGTTGGGTACAATGTTTTCAAGAATAGTCTGCCGCAAGGGAAAAAAATGTAGCGAGGGAATAATGTTAGACAGAGAGGAGGATTAGGTAATTTCAAGGCTGTTTCGGACAGTACATGTGAAAACGCCTCCTAGCATAGGCGTAGTATGAGAGAACAAACGAAATACTGTGGTGTTGTTTAACCCTGTCAGCGCCATAGGCGAAAACAGGGACTTTTCCGGGCAGCATAGATCAAGATCAGACTGCACAGAACGTGCAGTCTGATCTTTGATCTATGCCCTCCGCTTGTTTGGTCAAGCCTATAGGATATAAATCTTCCGGAGACTCTGTGGATTGTATTTACAGCCATCAAAAGAAGCCAAGTTTGCTTATTTAGCGCCGAAAGAGTTAAAAATGTATGGAAAAATAGATAATTCGTTTTACTTTCCGGAATTTATGGTCTTGTAAGCGGCTTTCGGTAGTTTTTTTCAGGTATATCACGGTGACAACTCACATATTCATATCTTTTCGATGTGTAATCAGTACAAGACTAAATAGAGCAATGCACTGCCTTTCCATTTGAAACTTCCGTTGACGAGACCAGCAGCCCCTTTTAGAGGTGAAGGGGGATCAGACCCAGCACCCCCAGATTACGCAGGCGGCACTTTCACTTGAAAGTCTCATTTTATAAGACAGCTCGGAGCACCGTCTTTGTACTGGTATGGTGTTGAAAAACACACAAAGAAGAACGCGGTAGCCATGATTAAATAGAGTTGAAAGCGGCTTAAAAACAAGAGCGCCGCCCTCGGGTGCAAACGCTCGACTGCAAGGTGTAAATATATATGAACAGCACAAAAGGCTTTTATTGCATTCCCGTGATTCATTATACCAAGCAAGTCATCACATGATCATGGGTCTATAAAATTCATTTTGCCTAAAAACCGACTGAATTATGAGGAAAAAAAATCAAGAAGAGAATTTACTTATATCAAAAAGTTTCGACTTATGTCAGACTGCGCAGATACACCTGGATTTACACTTTTAGCAGATGCATTAAACCCATTTTACAGTGTAGGACTTAAATACGATTTAGGGTTATCTGCCCTTGTTTGATGGGTCCCACCATTGATACTTAACCCTTTATCAAACAATCCCGAGTTTTAACGATCCTGAAGAATAAAGCTGCACCACTCGTGAAAATATTACCGATGATGTTCACTCGATGAAATAAAATTCGATCTTTCACCTAAAAAACCCCCAAATATCCTCTATTATTTCATGCTTGTACCCTCAATTTTGTTGGTACTTTCATCAAAATCCAGTACAGGTGTTTTCAGTAATTCCCCTTGGCGTACCCCCCTCGCATAACAACGCATTAAAATATTACGTAAAGCGCGAGAATTATGGCGTAAATTACGTCATATTTCCCTCCATTTGAATGGCAAGCGCTGATTACCAAGATAACTAGTGCGCGGGAACTACTGTGTCCACCTTCAATTGAAGAGTCAGAAAATATAAAATCGGTATTTTTACTGATCGTAACTATGAAATATCAAACCATAATCCACCAATATTTCTCTATAAACTATCAAAAAGCATGAACTAAGGCGTAAATGGCCCGCAACATGCGAAATGAGACCTTCGGACATTTGCGTAAAGTGTCGTCCCGGATTAGCCTGCGCAGTCCGCGCAGGCTAATCCGAGACGGCACTTTACGACTACATAAGAATTTTTCATACAGTAGGCTTTCGTGCAACAGAAAATCGCACAAAAACGGGAAGTGTCGTCTCGGATGAGCCACAGCCTGCACGGGCTGATCTGGCACTCCACACTTTTATGCATATGTCCGAAGGCCCCTTTTCGTGTGTTGCATGCCGAATATCTTCAGTAATGATAGCAGTATGAGAAAATATAAAACTTTTTTGTATAGCGCCCTAGACGACGACACAGATGAAGACAAAGCTATGACAATACCTCGAGTCTTTATCGAAAACAGCCGAGCTTTAAATTCAAACAAATCAAATTTGTCGACTGGTTTTCATCAATGGCTAATATCAATCGCCAGTATCCAAACAAATACTATAACAAACATTCCATGGACGATCAATTATTTACACTCAGTTTTCATTTCCATTTTGCGCAACTCGTCTGGGAATTGATTCGCTTTGTTGGATATTTCGATTCTTGTAGAGTATTCTGAATTTCTGACAGAACAGTGGCAGTTCTGAAAATTCACCAACAAGTCTTATTCTTGTTACTCAAATTCTTAATTCAAAGACAAAATCTCTGATTGGCTGAGACGTTCTGACTGGTTGTTCAATTCGCCCAGCTTTATTTAACACTCTGCGATAGTGTCTGATTAAAAAGGTACCCTGTCAACTCTTAATTTAAATATCAAAATTCTTAGAGTCGTTCCTATTGAATGGATTTGCATGCGAAAAAATTGATATGACTCAAATGATGGAATGTTTCTTTTGAAGGGAAGAAAACATTGTTGGAAAGGGAGAAAATGCTAATAACCAGCATTTTCTCCTTTTCTCACAATGTTTTCGAATGCTTTCTTCTTCAGGGGCCGAAAAAATCGGCTACGTTAGAGTAAACAGGAGACCAATTATCGATTTTTGTTGGAGAAGTTTGAAGCGTATCATTAAGGAAAAATGAATTTCGGGATTATTTGTTATTTGCCGGAAGTAGTTACAGAGAATACTAGTCTGTACTTGGCACAAAAAGTAGTCCGCTTATCCATGCTTTACTTGATACAAAAAAATAGTCTTACAGACAGCTGAAAAAAACACCAGCGAAACAGGTTTCTTTGTCCTAACAAGATAAATAGGTGTTCCATTTCTCTTACATTATTAACCCTTAGGCTGCTTATCGCGACCCACTGACCTTTTGCGGACAGCGTAGATCAAGATCAGACTGCACAGAACGTGCAGTCTGATCTTTGATCTACACTGTCCGATGAGGAGATATCTTCCCTCCAAAAATCCCTTTGGGACAAGAAAGTTTTGGGGTTATACTATCGGCTTGAAAGTTTCATTTCTTTTATTCAGCAGGATAAGGGTTAAATTTCTGAGTCACTTTTCTTTAGTCGTCTGCAAATGCTTTCAATTTGGACAAGTCTAAAATTTTGTCGTTTGGTGAAGGATCTAACTAATTCCCAAAGCCAAGGAATGTGAGCTCTTTTTACCAAAATAATTGTATCGCAAGCATTATAGCTCATAGTATGCGAAAACATTAGCCTAAATGTATTAGTGTGTGGAAAATACCATATATAAGACCTACTCACTTCTTTGTCAGAGTGCAAGTGCGGGGCAGAAAAGTAGTTCCAAACATACGAACGTGTAACAACTTGATTTTAAGGTTTTTTTTTTTTTTTCTTTAGGAAAAGAAAAAAAGTCATAATCGATTTTGATAGTTAAACTAACAGGGGAATCTAGGTCAACGAGAGAATACATGACTTTGACCAGTGACGTCATTATATGCTCATCTCAAACGTGTGTTAGATAAGAAAATTGGTAACTGGTAACTGGTAACTTGAAAGTTTCATTTCTTTTATTCAGCAGGATAAGGGTTAACATCCTTGCACCCAGTACACAAACCCCGAGAAGACAACTTTTTCATGAACTTCGCCGTTTCCATCCTTTAAATGAAAATTTATTACTTTTTGGATCCAAAAGTCTCAGATTTCAAGATAAATTGCACAATTTTTCTTGCCGTGCAGTCTTGCATTAAAGCTACAGAGAGATTTGCATAAACGTCTTACAGCCTTAAGTCACCTTACTACTCCTGTATTCTATCACTCTCTTCCATGTCACTGACTGACAACCACGTATTGCAACCTCTCCATCATTAAAGATGTAAATTCTCAGTCACGAACACTTGAAAGAATTTAATTCATAGCTGGAAAATAACGGTCTTCTTTTTTTGTAAAAAATGGTCAGAAATATACACTTGTTATGATTTTAGAATTTTAGAAGACTTTCATAGTTTGTAGATTATCTAAAGGGAATGGCCGAATCTAAGTTGCGAGAACTTGTGGCGAGACCCTTTTGCCTAACTTGTATCTTTTGTGTGTGTGTGTGTGTGTGTGTGTGTGTGTCATGTACATATATTGTACGATTTGTATAAAGATGGCAATAAAATATGTTTAAATTAAACCACCATCCTTGCATTTCCATCTTTGGACACGAAAACTTGTTTCCATCTAAGTACACGAGGACTTGTTTGATAATGGCTTTGTAAATCAAACCCACATCAAGAGGTCGATTTTAAGCAGGGAGTGTTAACTACCTGAAATTATCAAAAAAAAAAGTGATTGTTCTAAGTTCGCAATCACGTAATGGTTTCAAATAGCCTATTGGCGCCGAGTTTAATGCTGATGGCGGAAATGGCTCGGCAAATGGCGTCTTACTTTTACAGATTCTCTGGCAAAATGGGTGTTAATGTATATCTGTGATGCTTCATTGACGGCAAGTCACCATTCAACTGAGATGCATAAAATCCACTTTGTCTAACAACCGGCTGAATCATGAGGTACACTGGTCCTTTGACACACAAAAAAATACAAATAAACGCAACTTTTGATTGGCTAAACCTTTCCTTTAGCCAATCAGAAGTTGTGTTACTTTCAAATTCAGGAAATTCTTAAGAATAAGACTAAAATGTTCTTAAGAATGGTTGGTGAATATGGACCCAGGTCATGACTGAAACACAGCAAGTTATGTACAGACGAGCGCCCAAAGTCCAATCTGTTATATTCGAAGCAGCAGAAACAGAACCTAAACAGTTTAGCGGAAGTCATTAAATCTTACATAAAATTTTTCTCTTGGTACAAATATTCTAGAGAGATAAAGATATCAAATTGCAAGAAGACTAAGTTTAGATGCAACATTTTGTGGACGATTATTTGTCCCTCACTTCCGGTTGAACACGTGACAACAGCAGCTACAAACCTTGCTTAAACACGTGTTTCGTCCTAAAGTGGCATGGTACCTACATAATATAATCTTTATTAACAGTAAAGGTCTAATTGTAGATTTATAAAGTAATACAACTTCTGATTGGCTAAACCATTCGGTTTAGCCAATTAGAAGTTGTGTTACTTTCAAATGTTGAATTTTTTTAGATTACTTGGTAAGGAGTTAAATGCCCGCGTAGTTTTTCATTAACACATACCAGATGAATCACAATGAACATCGCTTGGTCAGTTATTAATTTCCGCAGACAAGAATGGTCATTGACGACCATTGTCGATAATTACTGACCATAACAAGCACTCTGTCTCCTTTCCACGGACATTTGTCCGGTGCTTTTGGAAATGTCCTGTCGACAAGTGCTGCTAGAAAGCAACAGGTCAGTTCACGTTCACTTATTATTCTTCATCCCATTAGAAAGAACGTTAAATTTTACCATATTTGAGCCATACTCTGGCAAAAGGCGGCTTAATGCACCTCCGTGGTGCATCATACAAAGCAAGTCATCACATAGTTATGGACCCATGAAATCCATTTTGGATTTTATGGATCCATCATAATAGCACATAACCCTACAGTAAAGCATGTTTAGTAAATTCCAATGAGGATAACTTTCTGTCTATACATTTGACATCGACTACGAAGCAAGTTCCACAGCTTCTATCGATCTCTCTCGATGATTACTACCCGGAAACGTATCTGCAAACACGTGGTTTCCCAAGTTTGACACCGCAAATAACGAAGTTCGAACCAAGAATCTTTGGTGCGAAAAGCCAGCCCTTTACCTCTTCCCTGCCGTCCCAAAAATAAACGGAGGAATCGATTGCGGCATTGTTGACCGTTGCCCAGCTTTCCGATTAAATTCATCCCCCACACAATCTTAGATTTTAACGAAACTGGGAAATAAGGCTTTTGAAAACAATGTAGAAAAAGTAACCAGGTAACCAGCATTTTTTACTTTTCCTAAAATGTCCTCTTGCCTTAAAACTTAGGCAAATTGGATTACTTGGGCTAGGTTTTTAGGTTTTTAGTTTTAACTTATTTATCTTACATCCATTCAGAAACTAATTCTTGCTACTTAGATTAATCTCCCTCGATTCTGCTTCCTGGAAACTACACCAGTAATCGCGCCGAACGTGTGGGCCAGTGAGCGGTCCTGAAGTTTACACCCGTTGCGGGGAATCAAATTCAGAACCTTATGGTTGCGAGGCCGACACTCTACCTAACGAACGCGGACACCACACACAGTTTAATTTGTCGTCTGCAAAAGTTTTCAATTTGGACAAGTGTTGAATTTTGTCGTCTGGTACAAAGAGCATAGTGGTATCATAGGTACTTCCTGTAAATTGTTGTTTTGTTATGGTGTTACCTTGCAGTAATTGTCACAAGTCGGAAGAGAAACCATTTAGCTGTCAATCTCGATGTAATTACTTGTACGAATGGGTCATTTAGTCACGTATAAATCTACCGTAATTGTCGTCTGCTCGGCTCAACGAAATTACTTTTCCTATTGTATGACGAATGTTGCAGACGTCATTTTGTTGTTCTCATTTATGAGAATTGTTGTCGGCTTTCCTGCAAAGATCGAAGGTTCCGGTCTTAACTACAAAAATAATTTGTTGTGATTCGTTACCCGTCTGGTACGTAATTACGACTGCAGTCACGTGACCTGGCAAATCAACCAGTTAATTTATTGTTTTTCAATGTTCTGGGCCTCAGAACTGCCAGTGAATAATTTGAACAGCTTATGTTTAATTCTGTACTATACGAAAAAGTTTTAGACTTGTTCAGATTGACAGCGTTTGCAGACAACAAATCAAAGCGTCGAAAACACTGGTGTGGCATTTTTCATGGGAGCCATTGTGTGGAATTAATAATTTCAAGGAAAACAAACCGAAACATTATCCAGTATTCGCTTGAAGGTCAGTTATTTCGATCTGAAAATATTCATGCACAATGCAATGAAGAGTTGCATGCAATCATGTTGGATGAATAAGCCCAGGGACGAACAAGTTCGGGGGAACTGGTTTCGGAACGAACAATCCCAAGCCAAGGAGTCAATGATTGTGTGTATCATTGCGCCAATAGAAGGCTATGAGCGAGTAAATCTACTTTCAATAAAAAAGATATATTTCGACCACTGATGGCCTATCCAATTTATTTTAATACACCATTTTCTATTTTATATCATGAGTATTACCGAAACTTTTCTGTTTTGTCTGAGGAAATTTGAGTTTATTTGGGTTTACTTCCTTCGGTTTTGCACAAACTACGATACACGATTTTCAAAATAGCGTATTGAACTCACAGTGGCATTGTCTTCGACAAATGCCACAAATATGTAACTCAAAAATTGAAAGAAAGGAAAACATTGTGGTAAAAAAGAGAATATGCCAATTACCAGCATTTTCTCCTTTTCTTCTACCATGTTTTCAGAATTTTGGTTTCTTTATAGTCGTTAAAACTCAAGGTTGTGTGGTATATGGGTAATTATATGAGTAGTGCTCTGTGAAAAAGGGGGTTTAATGCATTTGCGAAAAGTAACGACCCATGTCAGCCTGCGCGGACTGCGCAGGCTGGCATGGGCCGAAACTTTTTGCTATCATTAAATTTTGTACGTGTCAACGGACCATTCTATCTCCAGATTTAGTCAAATGTTAAAGAAAGTGGATTTTATGAATCCATAGTTACATGCTGATTTGCGTGGTAGCATGCATCACGGAGATGCATTAAACCGCCTTTTCACAAAGCACGGCTCTTATTAATTCTACATCGATTGTGAATTATTTCCTACAGCATATACCAATAATTCCCGATGATTGTTGTATGGAAACTTAAATGTAATTCAATATGTTCTGTTTTTATTCGAAGCGTTGACCTCACTCATCACGTGATCCGAAACAAGAGAGCTCCAGATAAGAGGGAGTGATGGTATTCTAAATCCATTATTTCTCTTCCAATGTTGTGGGTACTCATCAGAATCGTCTCGGTGAGACGATTCTAATGAGTACCCATAATATAGGGTTTAGTGGAGAATAATTGATATTTTCAATTTTATAATGAAAATCACTCCCTCTATCTGGAGCTCTGAGAATTATTAAAGACCCTTTGAGAAAATGACCCGTTAGCCAAATCGTAAAGCTTTTTTTTTCGTCGGAGTCGTCAGATAAGAGAATTACAGTGTAGCAATGGGGTTTGATATGTGCTTTTGCCGCCATGACATAACATGATATAACATGACATGACATGACATGATATAACGTACCATCGTGTAACATGACATGATATTACATAACATGACATAACATGCCACCATAACATAACTAGATCTATGGTTCTGTTGAAAACGGGGTTTAAAGACATAATTCGTACAAACAAACAGTTCACCCTTTCCCAAACAAGCCCTGGTTTTCACGTGTCTGCAGTACAAGTCTTTTGAAAACCCTGTGGGAAAAGGAGAAATTGCTCGTAACGAGCAATTTTTCCTTTTCCCACTGTGTTTTCTACCCTTTTTGATAACTTTCTGCCATTTTCATCAAATTTAAAATTGTCGTCTGCAAACTCTTTCAATTTGGACCAGTCCAAAATTTGTCGTTTGGGAAAGGGTTAAGTAACATAAAAACTCTGTAAAATGTTAATTTAAGGAAAAATAAATGCTTAAAAAATTGCGACATTAATTTATTTCATTAAACGTTTCTGACGTCATTTTGACGTCAGTCAAGCCAGCCTATTTTCTAAAAGACAACGCCCGGGTTTTTTTTTACCCCATCATCCTAAAGCAACAACTGTTAATGCGAATTAATTTAATGGTCTATGGTTAATTTTACTGTTTTATTATATACTTTAGAATGTTCTTATACTAAGAAACACTTTCTCCGTCCGAGAAATCAACGTTAAAAGCCGGAACAAACTGAAAAGCCAGAATATGAATAGAAGGGGTGTGCCCTATTTTGAAATAGATCCCTATTCCGACCAATTTTAGGAATTTTTGGATCAGTAGTTTTATGACAAAAATTATTGATTCAATTTAACGTTGCATGCTCTCTGCAGCCCGATCTTAATCTACACTGTCTGCAAAATTGCATTTATTGCTAAAGATTTAACCCTTTACCGTGCAATGCCGCCTTTTGACGCCCCTGGGAAAGAAGCCTTCTGAAAACATTGTGGGAAAAGGAGAAAATGCTGGTAACCAGCATTTTCTCCTTTTCCCACAAAGTTTTCTACCCTATTAAAGAAAAATTGCTCCATTTGAGCCACATTGAAATTGTCGTCTGCAAATGCTTTCAATTTGGGCAAGGCTAAAATTTTGTCTGGTAAAGGGTTAACGATGCTTGTTAAGAAGGTTTGTTGTGACTTATACCAACACTGCTAGGTAGACTAGAGCCTCGTGATTCAGGTTAATGCGCAAAATATATGAGCCATGCTCTGGCAATAGAGGGCTCAATGCATCACTATTATCCCTGATAACAAGCAAGTCATAACATAATTATGGATCCATAAAATTCCTTTTGTATAACAAACAACTGATCACGAGGTAGGATGGGCCTTGGACATGCAGAAAAATTTAAAAAAAAAAATGGCCCAGGTCAGGCAGCGCGAGCTGCGCAGGCTGATCTGGAACGATAATTTTTGTAGATGTCTTAAACCCCCGTTTTACACAGCATAGCTCATATAAAATCGACCTCCTTCCACGGAGTATATATATAATCAACTTCAACTCCGAACAATATTTTATCTTGTAAGCTTGAATTAACAATCGGAGGGTAAAGATCCAAGATCAGACTGCACGTTCTGTGCAGTCTGATCTTGATCTTTGCCCTCCGCAAAAGTTCTCGTTTTCGCCTATGGAGCTGATATGGTTAAAAATAGGCTTATGCCCTGGGCTGGGCTTTTAATTTGGTTCACTCATTATCACATAAAATAAAATTGAAGCACAGAAATTATGAAATTATCTATCTGAAGAATGAATTTATAAGCGACATGAATTATGTTTAAAGAAGCCTATATGAACGCCTGTGAAAACATTTTGATAGGAGACTTGACACAGGTTTATTGTTACCCGAATGATTGCCTCAATGTTTCTTTTTTTCCTTCGAAAATATAAGGAAAATTGTTTTGTACAAGTGTTGTTCGTAGTTTTGAAACGCTGGGGACGCATACAGTAGGTGGATGCAAGACCTCCGTTAGGTAACTTAAATATCGTTGGAAATTGTTGAAATTCTTTCCAAAGAAAGGACTTTTGAAAACATTGCAGGAAAAGGAGAAAATGCTGGAAGCCAGCATTTTCTCCTTTTCCCACAATGTTTTCTGCACTTTCAGAGAAAACAAATGCATCATTTGAGCAACATTTGTTCCTCTTCTGTAGATGGTTTCTCTTACATGTAGACGAGTCCAAAACTTTGTCATTCGATAAAAAGTGAACACAAAATATACATACTGCTGTAGGTATAAACTGAACGCGATAAATTCAGCAGCCGCCGGATCAATCGATATTAATAGAGGGGAGGAACCAGTAAATTTTCAGATATCTATCGATTAGCTCTCTATGGTATCGAATATTAATTCAATTACACTGCACTTAAATTGCTATGCTTATATTTCCAACAACATGGAATGAGTTAGTATTGGTAAACATATACCATATTTATCACGTTGGCATTATAGAATGGGGGCAGCATTATTAAAGATCAGACCGCACGTACAGTGCGGGTCAAAAATAGGTTTACCTTTAGTAGATAATGCACTTTACAACATCTGTAGCCCAATTCTGGCCAAACCTGCGTACATGTATAATTACATGGAAAGTTCAACGGCCGCTGTAACATGACTGCATGATATACCGCGCAAAATGAAGAATTTTTACAATGAATATGCAGAATGACTCAGTTCAGTCCTCACATCCGTCATGTGCAAATACTTTACGGGTTTTTTTTTTTCAACTTTTCGATTCTTTTCTTGTTCGCTAGGTAATCAGTGCTGTGTGGAAAAAATCACATTGATATATATATACATGGTAAAATTAGTGTTGCACCCCCTGTGTTTTTTACCGGGTTTGATTTTCTGACGTGAATGAGATAAAATTGGGTCGAAATTAGAATTCGGCTGCTGCATACACCAACAGACTCGTCTTTTGCCCATAAAATGAACTGAACTGAGGTATCCCTTGACCTCATGGTAAGTGGGGATCTTTTGCCCAGATGTTGCTTTCAAATTTAAGGAAAACGAGAAGCGTTTAAGTTTGGTTAAAACAGGGAATTCAATGTCGAAACAAAACTTTCGACAGGTTGAACGTGACCTGCAGAGAATGGACACACCAAATCAGGCAATATTGCGTACTTCCGCCCGGGGCATGCAAAAGAGCTTGCAGTCTTTGTCTCACACCTCTCACGAGAGGTTGAAACAGCTCGATCAGTAGCTGCTGCCATGAGGTTAAGGGATACTTCAGTTCATTCCATTTCAGAGACAACAGACTTGTTTGTTCTTGTATACAGCAGCCAGATTCTAATTTCCAACTCATTTCATATCATTCACGCCAGAAAATTAAACACGTTAAAAACACAGGGGGTGCAACACTAATTTTACTATGTATACATTCGTTGAAATGGAACTGTCTTTAGTGAATAACTTGATTTTCATGACAAGCGATTGCCCCTTTTACCTCGATGTTTTGAAGAGCTATCTTCTGACTAAACTTCCTCATAAATTTTGAAATACATTAAACAATTCGGTAGCTGTTTTTGTTTTTCCCTACAATTATAATGGCGCCTATCTACATCATAAGACGCTTTCATTTGGCATTGCTTTAATGAAAGCTGTCGATCGATGGAGATCAACAATTCCCGGCATGTCACAAAAACCATTAAGAAAGACGAAAATTTGTGATGCTATATTTCACAATCAGAGACAATTTTGATTATAAACCATGTCGTGCGATGAATAAGTGCATCTCGGGAAAATTCTCCCGAGATTTATACTTAATTCTGTGCCATACGACGGAATTTTAGACTCGTCTGTTTTGAAAGCATTTGCAGATGACAAATTAGCTGCAGCTCAAACAAATGAATTTGAGCTAGACAGATTCTAGATCTGGCAAAAGGGGGCTTAATGCATCTTCATGGTGTAATATACCATGCAAGTCTTCATCCATAATTAAATTATGGATCCATTTTATCCTGTGTTCAGTCACTTGGAAAGAAAGTTTTGTTAGTACTGGTGTTAGAAAGCCAGGAAACACATGTGTAGGTGCATTGACTGCCGTGATATGACCTAAGCTGTTAAAACGCCGTTAAACTCTAAACCAAGAAAACAAAAGAATCTACTCGTTCCATTGTCTACAGAATCACTATCGGAATGCATCAGCTGATGCACTGGTCACCGTGTTTCAATTCTGTTAAAAACGTTTTTAAAAATGCACCAAAAAAAAAAGTTGGAAAAATAGATTGGCAATCGCAGAGGGCAAGTCAAGATCAGACTTGATGAATATGCTGTCTGATCGTGGTTCACTTTGTCCACATAGCACATTAGAGGTCACGAATCGCCGGATATTTGATAGCGTTAATTGATAACATGAAAGAGAAGTTTGCCCTTAAGTAGCGTACTGTCTGCGATATTTAAACCATTTCCTCCACGGCTTCTTTTCCATATTGCAGCAGATTATTTTGAAAACGTTGTAGCGAAAAGAGAAATTGCTCGTAACGAGCAATTTCTCTTTTCGCCACAACGTTTTTCACCTTTATTTATCATCCATGCATTAATCTCTAACCTGCTAAATTACTTAAATGAAACTATCAAGCCAACAGTAGAAAATCCATATATTGCTATTTCGAAGTTATTTTTATGGGGGAAATATCTCCTTATCAGACAGTGCAGATTAAGATCAGGCTGCACGTTTTGAGCAGTCTGATCTTGATCTGTACTTGCCGCAAAAGCGCCGTGAGTCGTACCTAGCAGTCTAACAGTTAAATTCTATTTCAAGTAAAATATCTGTTAAATCAAAGCGTTGAAAGCACTAGTGTGGCGTTTGTCAAGGAAGCCATTGTTTGGAATTAATAATTTGAAAAATAAACAAACAATAATGTGGGACGAACAAGCCCGGACTAACAAGCCAAAGGACGACAAACTCAGGGGCGAACTAGTTTTGGGATGAACACGGTCAGGAGACAAAGATTGTGTGTATCATTGCGCCAGTAGAAGGCCATAGCAGGTATAGATATTTTCAATAAAAAGGAATAATTCCCGTGATCGATGCCCTAATCCAGTTAATTTCAATGTTAATAATATATCCGAGTGCTATCGAAACACTTATTTGTCTGAGAAAAATTAAGTTAAATTGGGTTTACTACCTTCGGTTTTGCACAAACTACGTTACATGATTTTCAAAATACCGTATTGAACTTATATTGGCATTGTCTTCGACAAATGCCACAAAAACGATGATTGGAAAATCGCCTAATACAATTTTTTTTTTCAGAAAGGAAAGGGTAAATCAGGCATCCGCCCTTATCTATCAATTATATCGTCTCAGACACACGCAATACGGCTCTCTGTAATTAAAGTACACGGCGAAAATTATTACAAAGGCTTTACATTCAAAACCGTGATTTTACCTTTAGTTCTTATTCTGACAATGGACGTGATCACTGTAATAACCTGTCATGTGCCATTCGAATCTTCAAACTTTTTTTTCTAATTGTAACGAAATTACATAACTAGTGGGCTACATACTTCAAAATGTATAGTTATATATTAAATGGTTGTAAACGTTGTTCAGTTTACATCAAATAAACGTTCTGTTCCGTCCTGATCTGATCTTATTGGAGAGGTCATCAGACCTCTCCAACAGTGGTGAGTTTAAAAGGCAGACTGCCTCAGAAATTGCTGTCTAAATCCATGGTTTTTTGCGCAATTGTTCTGATACACAGTCTGTTTCGTCATGGTTTTATAAATAAACCGAAATTAAAAAACCGAAATAGGAAATAGGTCTACGTGGTTTGTTTTTATGTGTCGGATCTCGAACATGATTTTTTATATTGATTTGATTGCAAGTGACCTCTAAAAAAATGTAAGTTTTCATAGAACAAACAAAGCTAAGCAAAATAACAGAATTTCGTTAAAAACGAGAAAGAACATCGCGGGAAAAGATCACGCGACTTGAAAACGCGGGAAGAAGGTCACGTTCTGTCATGTAACGCATATCCATGCGGCAGTTATATAATACCTTACCTGTTTGTTTACATGTACCAAAATATATTGAAATTAAAAGCCAATAACTATTTGAAAACATTGATGCTGACCTCTCATGGCTTCTTTTTTTTAAAGAAGCCAACTTGTTCATATTCAACTGTAAACTGCTACCTAGGAAAAAGCATGCTTCCTTGTGTCAGTTCGTTGTCTGCACCTGTCATATTCTTCGAAGGTGTAACCTGTCTGCTATGACGCATCACTGGATAAAAAATGGACATATATTAATTTGCGTGCGTAAATTGCCGCTTAAAAAGTGCGGGCGGAAAATGACAATTAATAATACGTCTGTGGAAAAATCAAGCCAGTTTTTCGCTACAAATTTCTGTACAAACAAAATGATTTCAAACAGGAAAATATTTTTTTGAATACCAACGCTTACTTCAAATCTCAGTAGACAGTTTCTAAATATAGACAAGGGGAAACCCGGGATTTGTGCAACAGACTGACAACAAAAATAACGTCCCCACCCTGCTGGGCTTATACCGTGGCTTTTTCCCAAGTTTATAGGGGCTTATGTGTATAAATGGCTGGTGCATAGGTTATATGCTGGCTAACCATGGCTAGATGACTCGTACAAGGAAGGTTTATCTTATTTTGAAATTCATTGCATATTGATTCCCGCCTTGAAGAATGGTCCGGGTCTGTACCCAGAATGCCCATATCAGATAGGTTATGTATTTGATAAAAGTCACCTAGCGGAAGATAATGTGTGTCTGTTATACCCACCCAGACAAACGTAATAGGGCTCTCTCTAATAATTGTACAGGGCTAGAATTTTCATGCTATTAGACTTAACATTTTAAACCATAATTTTCCTTCTATTTTCCTTTTTTTTTTACACTGGTCATTGAGTGCATTTATACTGATCTGTGTACTGCTACCTAAAAAAAAGTAAGCCTTAATTTTGTCATTGATAACCACTCGTACCTCATCTGACCTCGTCCGTATAAAGGAGGTCTCCATTTTGAACTACCAATCACATGATCGTAAACATGGCGGCGCCCAATTAAATCGCTTAGCAACGACATGAACAACCACAATGAAGTTATTCACATCTATCGATTTGTCGATGAAAGATCCCAACGGAAGTGATATACCACGCTAAAAATGAACGCACAAACTGTTTGCCGATGGAAATATTCTTGGAAGGATATCGATAGAAAATTGTGACTCTTGTTTTACTTTTGCAGAGGAACCTTACAATTTTAATAACTGAAAACGGTGTGCTTCCGACGAAGAAATGTACCGTGTAGGTGCATATCAAGCGACGTGATACAGCCGAGGGACTTGATCACCCGATCACCCGAGGTTTGCCGAATGATTGAAAACCACTAAGAAATACTTAACCCTTTCAGCGCCATAGGCGAAAACAGGAACTTTTGCGGACGGCATAGATCAAGATCAGACTGCACAGAACGTGCAGTCTGATCTTTGATCTATACCTTCCGCTTGTTAGGTCAAGCCTATATGATAAAAATCTTCCGGAGACTCAGTGGATTCTATTTAGAGCCATCAAATGAAGCCGAGTTTGTTTATTTGGCGCCGAAAGAGTTAATAAGGCTCTCTATGTTAATGGTGCAGGGCGACAATTAAAAGACCAGTGGACTTTGTATTTTCATGAAATCCAACTTCTTTCCTTTCATTTCTCGTTCAGTGGTAAAGTTTAGGACTCGCAACCCGAGACCCCGGGTTCGATTCTCACTGGACGCACCAGGTTTTTCGCAAGAATGTCCTTGGGCAAGACACTTAAGAGCCCCTGCTTACTAGGCCTACCGGTGAAACCTATATAGGGCATGCATGAATGCTCGAGCTGTCCCCGTGACATTACTAAAATAATGTTGAAAGCAGCGTAAAACATTATTCAGTCGGCCATTCGATAAGTTTGAACTCAAACACTGCCAAAGTTTTGTTTGGTTTGGTTTGTATTGGAGTTTAACGCCATTTTAACAGCTCAGGTCATATCATGGTGGTTAGTGACGCATCCATCTGTTTCCTGGCCTTCTCACACCAGTACTGACACAACTTTCTTTCCAAAGCCACTGACTACTTTTCTCACATGAATCAGAGGTGAGGAGGCGAAAAATCGCCGGAAAGAAAGTTTGCCTCAACTGGGTATCGAACTCCCAACCACCAGGTCACAAGTCAGATACGCTAATCACTGAGCTACCGGGGCGGGCTTCCAAAGTTTTATAAGCACATGCTTCGTTGATCATTTTGTTCATAACATTATATACACACATAAGAAAAGAAAAATATTCAGATCATGCTCGCAAGGGGAGAAATAACAAATGAAAATGGCTTATACCGTCGTTTAGTTAACCCTTTCCCAAACGACAAATTTTGGACTGGTCCAAATTGAAAGAGTTTGCAGACGACAACTTTAAATTTGATGAAAATGGCAGGAAGTTCTCAAAAAAGGTAGAAAATACTGTGGGGAAAGGAGAAATTGCTCGTTACGAGCAATTTCTCCTTTTCCCACAGTGTTTTCAAAAGACTTGTACTGCAGACACGTGAAAACCAGGGCTTGTTTGGGAAAGGGTTAATCAAATATCCTGACCGTTGCTAAGGAGAAGTTTCACAATAATGCCAATTATTCCATTTTTTCCGCTTATTCCACCGAATTTGTATTCAGTATCCGCAAACCCCTTACGGCGGCCAATCCTCAACTCTTTACATACACGTTCTTTAACGTCTGGAAGGAGGAGGGGTTTTTTTAACATTAGAAAAAAAAAAAGGAGAAAAAGCTGGTAAACAGCATTTTCCTCTTTTGCCATAAAGTTTTCTACCATTTCAAGAACAGCTGGTTATCCGAGTTACATTTTTGTCGTCTGTAAATTTGTCAAAAATGGTGGTGTTAAAAGTAATGTCGTCCGGACTTAAGAGTGACATATAACTGAAAACAAGTTGGCTTCTTTTAAAAAAAAAAGAAGCCAGGAGAGGTCAGCATCGTTGTTTTCAAATAGTTTATTGGCTTTTAATTATACAAAGGTCATCTTTCAGACTTCCGTTTCTGCGACACATACCGTACCTTGAACTCTCTATTGAAGAAAAACCAGGATCCGTATTCACCAACCATTTTTTTCGTCAAGGTACGGTTATTTGCACAAGCCTTGTCTTTTCACCCTATGTACTTATGGGTGACGAAAAACCAGGATACGTATTCACCAACCATTCTTAAGAACGTTCTTTGTCTTGTTCTCCAGAATTTTCTACATCTGAAAAGTAACATAACTCCTGATTGGCTAAACCTTTTGGTTTAGCCAATCAGGAGTTGTGTTACTTTCAAATGTAGAAAATCTTGGAGAATAAGACTAAGAATAGTCTTAAGAATGGTTGGTGAATACGGACCCAGGCCACTGATGACAGGGCTTCTCTATGTCCAGACAAAATGTAAACATTCACCCATACAATGGACTGATTTGTAGTTTTATAAGGTCCCTCTGTGCTCTAGGCATATTTGGTACGGACGGCCCCAGGATGCAACCAAACATCCCGTCAAAATGTAATACAGCTTTTCGGTTTTTTTTTTTTTCCCATTTTCATTGGAGTTATTTTCCCCAAAATCAAGTTCCAAATTTTAAATTTTCATCTCGAAAATTATGTGCACCGGAGCGAATTCTGCAGAAAAAAACGTTGCACATAGGAATACTAACTATTGTATTGTAATAGTTGGAGTCAGATCCAACTATCAATTGACGAGCGACTAACCTGTCTATATATAAGGTTATCATAACGATCCGCATTTATCTTTTTGGCCTAGGCTTGGCATAGGAATCGTATACCAAAATTTCAACCCCATTCAAGCATTTACGGAAAACCCCGAGTAAAAGTGAAAAGTACCGCCTGCAATCCATCTCACTACGCTGAAGGAAAAGAGCCCTTAAAGTAATAAAAATATATTTCGATTTGAACGTGATAGTAAGGTTTAATTTCACAACAAACTTTGACAGGTGTGCGTTTTTAATCGTAAGAAAGTGTTGACGGAGAATTTGGGCCTAGGTAAGCTTATTCATAACTGCAAATTCGTCAGCTTAACAATGAAAGAAACACTAGGCAAACCTCGGGTGATGGTTGATCAAATGATTAGATGTAGGTACGCAATCGACCGAGTTGTGACGAGTGCTGTTGCCGAGCACTAATCGGGATCGTTCCTTTGTCCTTTTTCTAGACACCGTGTGAATGACAAGTAATGATAGCGTATTTTACGCAGACGGTGTGCCCTTTCTCTGAAAAAGGTGTCTCAAAACCTCAGTAAGATTTGTAAGATTTTAATTTTCGTAAAATTACTGTGCAACTCGTGTCTGAAGTTATAACTATGTATTTAACAGGTATATATGCCTTATCTCTTCCTTGCAGAGTTGTCCAGATATGCCGTCTTGGCCCATAACCATTTCGAACCATAGTAAACTGGGCCTCATCTACCTATCTCTCCTCCCGTTCTGATGCCCAGGCCTTGAGCGCCTTCAGCGCTTTGATTTCCCCTTGTGAAAGCTTGATTGCCAATACTGTTTTCAAGATTCTAAGTTTTCCAGACAATGCCATTATGCACACGAGCAGACCAAAACACGACAACGTAAATATACATACATTTATATACTCCTTGTTCTCCAGTCCCACCACCTCAAAGATATTGTTCATTTTATTTTATTTGTTCTTATTACTTTTTTTATTGTTTTATAAATCTTTACCCATTATTTTCTTGAATATTCTTTAATGATTGTATATACATTTCACCGCGGTTATTTGCACAAGTCTTGTCTTTTCACCCTGTTTACTTATCTTTATCTGTTTTATGTTATCTATTCACAGTTAAGGCTAGTACATGTACCATGAACATTGTCAGTCTGTGTACCAATTTCACTGCTGGTATACAACAGCCTGACTTTCTTTTCCCTTTTTATCTATTAACTCTTTACCACACAATCCCGACTTTTAACGACCCTAAGAAAGAGGCCTTTTGAAAACATTGTGGAAAAAGGAGAAAATGCTGGTAACCAGCATTTTCTCCTTTTCCCACAATGTTTTCTAGCCTTCCCTAAGCAAATTTCGATTTTTGAGTTACATTTATTTTGTCGTCTGCAAGCACTTGCAATTTGGACTAATCCAAAATTTTGACGTGTGGTAAAGAGTTAAGCTCCTTGTTTCACCCATATCTGCTGCGTTGAAACCTCTTTTGCATTACTTGACAGTCACGTGACCATCTTCCCGCGTTTTCAAGTAGTGTTATCTTTTCCAGCGGTGTTCTTTCTCTCTCTTTTTTAACGAAATTAAAAATTTTAGACTAGTCCAAATTGAAAGCGTTTGCAGACGACAAAATCAACGTGACTGAAAAACTACAATTTGTTATAGGAAGGTTAGAAAACATTGTGGAAAAAGGAGAAAATGCTGGTTACCAGCATTTTCTCTTTTTCCCACAATGTTTTCAAAAGGCTTCTTTCTCAGGGTCGTTAAAAGTCGGGACTGTGTAGTAAAGGGTTAAACGATGCAAGTCATCATATAGGGATGGATCTGTAAAAGATATTTTGTCTAACAACCGATTTAATCAAGAGGTAGAATGGTCCTTGGTTGATTGATTGTATGGTGTTTAACGCCGTTTTCAACATTATTTCAGTTATATCGCGGCGGCCAGTGCACCTATCCATGCTTTCCTGGAGTTTCTTTTACCAGTACTCCGCACAATATTCTTTCCAAGCCACTGGCTGCTTTCCCACATAAACCATCGTTTCAACAATGATCAGCGGTGAGAGAGGAATGAATCCTGTCGCAATGACTATCATCAATCCTCGGAAAGAAATTGGCCAAGCCGGGGATCGAACCAACGACCTCTTGTTCTCAAGTCCTGTACGCTACCGACTGAGCTACGGGGGTTTGGCTGAATAGTCCTTGGACATACATAAAAATGACCAATAGGGAGACGAAAAGTTTCGGCCCAGGTCAGCCTGCGCGGACTGCGCAGGCTGACCTGGATCGATACTTTTCGCAGTTGCATTAAGCTCCCTTTTTTAAAGAGCATGTTACAATTATATTCTTTTTTTGAGAGATGGGCTGTGCTCCGTGTCATATTTCACAGAAAATTGCCTTGGAATTTCACAAGGGAAAATTATCTTGTTACAGCGGACGTCATAATGACTGCCTCTCCGGATTCACTAATTAGCAGGTGCCATCAATAGAGATGCTGTCTGTCTTTTTTTTTTTTTCGATTAGATTCCAACCAAAAATATCAACCAATGAAATCCTTTCCGCGCCTTTTTCGCGTCAGTATCACCTCAACTCTGTAAAGCTGCAACCGCCGATCGTATTTTTATTTTCCGGAGATATACGTCGCTTCACTCGTCGCAACTCGTCCGATTCCGTAACTACATTTAACCTCTTCCGTATTACGGAGGTTTCCATTTTGAAGCACTGTCAGTCACATGATCCTAAACATGGCGGCGCCCTGTTAATCAATTAAGAACGACATCAACGAGCATGGTGAAGTTGTTTAAATCAATTAATATGTAGGTGACAACTGCCAACAGATTTAATAGTCCACCTTTAAAATTGAACGTACAAAGTGTTTGTCAACGGAAGTGTACTTAGAAATATTTCGTGACTTGTATTCTCGTTTTTTTTTTAAGTGGAGCCTTACAATTTTATGAACGGTAAAGCGATGTATTTCAGGCGAAGAAATGTGCCGTTTAGGTGCATGTCACCTATCGTAATACAGCCGAGGGGATTTATCAACGGATCATAAGAGGTTTGCCGAATGCCGTCGCTTGTGGCATAAAACAGCTTAAAGTAGCAGGAGATTTTCGATCTTCGAGTCAACAACAAGTTACATGCAAATTCTGCCGAGCAGAATTCTGCCCATTACGAGCATTTACGATATGTCGAGAGTGGGTCCGATACTTTGCAATTCAATAAGCAGATAATTCATTCGCATTATTCATTCACATGCATCGTCCTTGTCACAACAACTGAAACTCTTTAAGCATGTTGCATTCTGAATCTAAACATAATCTTTATCGTTATGGAAATGTTTCGCCAGTCAGAGAATTCCTACTTTATTTTCAAAACAGAATTTTTGTCTCCCTGCTACATGCTGTCTGATTGGAGCAATTCTAACCAACAGCTCTGTAAATTTGGGGTTGCCTGCTGTCTATCGGACGGTTACGGGAGATACAACGGGTACTAGTTTAAACCAAAGCGATGAAATCACTGACGGACCAGGGGCCAATGCAAAGTTGCATATAGAACTAAAAACACATATTTGCAGAGTAATCTGTACAAAATCGTGGACTATGATGCCGAGAAATGTATTTTGTTTGAACCTGTTTATTCCAGTTTCTGTACTGTGGGGCATATCAACACTGGATGTCTTTGCATGCACATAAATTGTTCAAAAGCATTAATATAAATTTAATCTTTATCTAGGTAAACTTTCACCGCGGAATAACGGGTACTAAGGTAGGTTCCAGCAAATCAAATTAGCGGTTGAGTTTTAAGCCAATCAGAAACCGTGATTGTGGATATTTATACACGGTGTGAAGAGCACTTGCGGCTTTCGTGCAACATTCTGAAAACCGGTAACTAAGGGCTAGGCGCCTGAAGGCCCCTAGTCTAAAAAGCAGAAATAACATGTGATTTCCCTTGAGAACCAAGAAAGGAGAGAGGATAGGAGCACTTTCCCCTGAGGATCACGTATTAAAAATTTCGCTGTCGGTTCCAATCGCGAGTAATGCCGTACCCTAAAAGTCTACATCCGGTTTAAAAACCCGAATATTCCGAATTCCAGTCTTGGCCTTGTTAAATGTCTTTGAAGGAAACAAACGAAACATTTTCATGTGTAGAAATAAGTGAGCCATTCTCTGTGGAAAGGGGGGCTCAATGCATCTGCAAACAGTAACGACTCAGGTCAGCCTGCGCAGTCTGTGCAGGCTGTGCAGGCTGACCTTGGTCTATACCTTTTGCTGTTTGTCAGTTTTCTGCATGTCCGAGGACCATTCTACCTCATGATTCAGTCGGTTGTTAGACAAAATGGATTTTAAAGATCCATAATTTTATGATAACCTGCTTGGTACGCTGCATCAAGGAGATGCATCAAACCCCCCTTTGCCAGAGCACAGCTCAAATGCATGCCATAAATTTTCTTATATTTATTTCAGTCGTTTGTCAACTGTACGATGGGCGTTTACAGCCTAGGACCAATCATGATGTGTTTTGGCGGTGTCAGCGCGCTCAGTTCTATCGTTATAGGTAAGTCCATTTTCATTGTCACGTTATATATTTCTTGTGGTTTTTTTTTTTCGGCTTAGCTGAATGTGCTGGCTTTTGACCTACTTTTTGGTAGTGATAACAAATGAATAAATAGCAATTCGTGATTGGTCAAGAATGTAGACATGTTTATTTTATCGGCCCCTGCCTATTTGCTCGCAAATTCACGCCGTCTTTCTTTTTTAAACATATTTCTTGTTTTGTCTACAGTTCACGCGATAGAGGTGAGGAGGTTGCCTGGTCTTGTCAGGCTACAGGCACTATAGAGACGTCGCCCTCAGCATACGACCTTCTTCTTCTTCTTCTTATACCTGCTCGGTAGCTCAGTGGTTGGCGTATCTGACTCGTAACCTGGTGGTTGCGAGTTAGGTATCCGGTTGAGGCAAACTTTCTTTCCGGCGATTTTTCGCCTCTCACCTCTGATGCATGTGAGAAAAGTAGTCAGTGGCTTTGGAAAGAAAATTGTGTCAGAAGTGGTGTGAGAAAGCCATGAAACATATGGGTGCGTCACGGACCGCCATGGTACGACCTGAGCTGTTGAAATGGCGTTAAACTCCACAACAAAACCATTCTTCTCCTTCTTCTTCTTCTTCTTCTTCTTCTTCTTTATTTCTATCTTTTTATCTTTTTACTTTATCTGACAATTAACGAGTTATTCATCTATTGTGGAAAAAGGAGAAAATGCTGCGAATTCGTTTCGGGAGGTATTGATTGAAAAAAAAAATTAATAACCTGTCAATAAAATGCTGCAAATCATTTCAAAGTGAGAATGAATAAGCCGTGCTCCGAGAAAAGGGGTCCTAATGCTTCTGCTAAAGTATTGGCGCATGTGAGACAAGTGTCAGAATATTTTTCTATTTGTAAATTTTCTGCTTGTACAAAGACCACTCGTAATAAAAGCTACAACTTGTTTCGCTATCGATGTGATAAATATATATCATGCGAGGACATAATAGTAGCACTCGTAACCTGGAGGCCCGGGTTCGAGCCTCAGTGGAAGCACTTGGTTTTTCGTGGAAGTGTCAAGACAGTTCCCCCGAGCCTGGCACTGGTGAAACCCTGAACATACATGAACATGTAAGCTGTCCTCGTGATATGACTGAAAGCGGCATAAAACACTATTCAAACAATCAATGAATCAATCAGTCAATCCATCCATCCATCCACCCATCCATCCATCCATCCATCCATCAATCCATCCTTCCGTCCGTCCATCTGCCCGTCCATCCGTTCATCCATCCATCCATCCATCCATTAATCAAACAAACAAACAATCAACCAGTCAACCAATCAATCAACCAATCAATCAATCAATTAATCAATCGATCAGCCAAGATTTTAAACTGAACTAAATTGAGCACTGATTCCACTCTTTTATCCGTTATCTAGTCATATTCAGTTATTTACATTTCCACTGGACGAATGAGGCATAAAAACAAATGAGCCATGCTCTGGCAAAAGGGGACTTAATGCATTCCTGTGACCCATGATCCCTCTGAAAGCCGTTACATAATTATGGATCCATAATAGCCACTTTTTTCAACAACAGACTGAATCATGAGAGAGACTGGTCCTTCGGCATACAGAGAATTGACCAACAGCGAAAAGTTTCGGTCATGCACTGGCAAAAGGGGGCTTAATGCATCTCCGTGATACATTACACCAACCAAGCCATCATATAATTATGGATCCATAATACCCACTTTTTTTTATTTTTTTTTATTTTTTTTTATTTTTTTATTTATTTATTTTTTATTTATTTATTTTTTTTTTTTTTTTTTTATTTTATTTTATTTTATTTTTTTTTAACAACCGCCTTAATCATAAGGCATACAGAAAACTGACGAATAGCGAAAAGTTTCGGTCCAGGTCAGCCTGCGCGGATTGCGCAGGCTGACCCGGCTCGATACTTTTCGCAGATGCATTAAGCCCCCTTTTTACAAAGCATGGCTCAAATGGTTGTCGCTTAATCTATCTTAACAAATTCTATAACCAAACCATAATAATTTTTCATTCGCTAGATAAGAAACATAGTTTATTTCAATGAGAGATCGATCCGAACATCTGTTTTCTTGGATTTATCATTTTAATGGCATATCCACATGCAATCGGGATGTTTCCGTCATTATCCTTGGTCACAGAGATTGACTATGATATCGCTTACGCGCTGCGCTCCTAAGGCTTCTAAACTTCACTCAGCATGCCCTTACGGACTGTGTAGATCAAGATCAGACTGTCCAGAACGTGCAGTCTGATCTTGGATCTACACTGTCCGACGCGGTGAGATTTTTCCCCGGCGAAAGAACAATGAAATTGTAATATTCGAATTTTTGCCATTGACCGTAAATTTTCATTTGGTTTATTTAGGTGTTGAAATTCCTTTACCACACAATCTTTATTTTCAACGATTCTGCTGAGGTAAACGGCTTTTGAAAACACTGAAGAATAAGGAGAAAATGCTAGTAATAGGCATTTCGTCCTTTTTCCACAATGTTTTCCGCCCTTTCATAGGCAAATCCTATCGTCTGAGCCACATTTAAATGGTCCTGTATAAATGACTACAATAACAGACGAGACTGAAATTTTGCCATTATGTAAACAGTTAACTCTTTAACCAAACAATTCCAAGTATTATCGACCCGGACAAAGAAAGTTTTTTTTTAAAACATTGTTGGAAAAGGAGAAAATGCTGCAAAGCAGCATTTTCTCCTTTTCCAACAATGTTTTCGACCTTTCAGAGGAAACATTTCGTTATCTAAAAAGCCTTTATTCACTTGTCGTCTGCAAGTGCTTGCAATTTGGACCAGTCTATCACTTTCTCGTCTGGTTAAATGTTAAAGATTAAATGATTACCTTCCGGTATAGCTTTGTATCAGATAACTTTCAAAAAATGCCTGATAAAATATGAATAGTAATCGTGAATAAAGTGAAAACCAAAATACAAACAAGAACTTTCTTTTTAAAAAAAAAAGGAAAAAAGATAGACGGACAAAGATATACTTGACTGAATATTATAAAGCTTCCGGTAAACAGGCCTTCGGGATGCCGCACAATAAACATGTCTACATTTTCCACCAATCGCAAGTCCCTATTTCTTCATTACAGCACATCAATACGAAGAAGTACTTCAAAAAATAGCTTAATCAGCTACGCCGAAAAAAAATGAATAAAGAAGCTTAAATACATAAATCCGAAAAAAAAAAAAATGTGGCAAAAGACGTAATTGCTCGTTACGAGCAATTTATCCTCTTACCACAATGTTTGTCTGCTTCACTATGAAAGAATCTTGTTTGCAGATGAAGTTATGGCGATATCGAAAACCCGTCGTTTTGGGGTTTCGTGCTGGGGGCGTTTTCCGTGTTATGAACACGCTTTTGCGATTTATATCAAATAGACACGCAAAAGAGCGCATTTCTTTATCTTGTTTGCATGTTAAGCCGACGTATTTTGCTGTAAACTTGGAAGATGAAATCAAATAACTTCCAATACATGTCACTGAAGATAAACATTTAGCGGAAAGAAACATGTTGTCACGTCTAGAAGAAACTGCAACAGATGTAGTTTCTTCTTTTGTTCATTGCATCTTCCAATACCTTTGTATTGGTTTGTATTGGAGTTAAACGCCGTTTTAACAGCTTAAGTCATATCACGGCGGTCAGTGCACCTACGCATGTGTTTCCTGGCTTTCTCACACAAATAATGACACAACTTCCTTTGCAAGCCACTGACTACCTTTCTCACATGCATCAGAGGTAAGAGACGATTTGGTTTGGTTTGTATTGGAGTTTAACGCCATTTTAACAGCTTGGGTCATATCATGGCGGTCAGCGACGCACCTATGTGCTTTCTGGCTTTCTCACACCAATACTGACACAACTTTCTTTCCAAAGCCACTGACTACTTTTCTCACATGCATCAGAGGTGAGAGGCGAAAAATCGCCGGAAAGAAAGTTTGCCTCAACCGAGTATCGAACCCGCAACCACGAGGTCAAGAGTCAGATACGCTAACCATTGCGCTACCCTGCCGGGCCTTCCAAGACCTAGTATCTCAGTCTGTAACGCACATGGCTCGCAGCACACTGGCAGAGGGCTCAAACCTTGGTTATGTCAAATTTTTGATAGCCCTTTACCAGACGACAAAATTTCAGCCTTGTCCAAATTGAAAGCATTTGCAGACGACAATTTCAATGTGGCTCGAATGGTGCAACTTTTTTTGATAGGGTAGAAAACATTGTGGGAAAAAGGAGAAAATGCTGGTTACCAACATTTTCTCCCTTTCTCACAATGTTTTCAAAAGGCTTCTTTCCCAGGGGCGTCAAAAGGCGGCATTGTGCGGTAAAGGGTTAGCCAGTCCAACGAAAACAAGCCTCTTAATCCAAGGGACACTGTACTCTGTAGCTGCTGCTAATGGTGCTATTGTTTCGACGATGGTTACGTTTGAAAGCAAACGACAGCTTGGGAAGAATGTTGTGCGAAGTACTGGGAGTAGAAACTCCAGGAAAGCATGGATAGGTGCACTGGCCGCCGCGATTGCACTGAAATAGTGTTGAAAACGGCGTTTAACACCACAGATAAATAAATGAGTGGTTTGCAAGCAGCCAATTACAATGCTCAAAATAAACAAAATTACACAATCTCCCATTTTGACGTGACGCACACTTATCGTTATTAAATCTTCCTTCGAAAAACAAGGTTAGACACTCGCAGAGCACTCGACATTTGAATAATTTTGTTTCGGTTTTTGTTATCCCCTAAACAATTCTATCAATTTATCCGATCATTTTGAATTCTTTGCAGTGCTGTACTAGGTTTAGTGTGGGCTTTTTTGCAGACAATGAAGATCAAAATCAAATTGCAAAGAACGTGCAGTCTGATCTTGTTCTATTCTCTCCGTCTCTGTTACCGTTATGTTAAATTACGTTATATTTGAACCATGTTCTATGAAAAAGGGGCTTAATGCATCTGCGAAAAGTATCGACCCAGGTCAGCTTGCGCAGACTCCGCAAGCTGACCTGGGTCGATACTTTTCGCTATAGGTCAATTTTCTATATGTTCAAAGACCATTCTACCTCATGATTAAGTCGGTGGTTTAGAAAAGTAGCTATTTTTGATCCATAATCATGTGATGGCTTGCTTGGTATTACGCATTACGGAGATGCATTAAGCCCCCTTTTGCCAGAGCATGGCTCATCTAAT
The DNA here is from genome assembly GCA_945859785.2 of Tridacna gigas. NCBI lineage: Eukaryota > Metazoa > Mollusca > Bivalvia > Cardiida > Cardiidae > Tridacna > Tridacna gigas. Next base: position 5,418,080 of record OX244042.2, read on the forward strand.
AACGTCGTATCTTATGATGTTCGAGACAGCTCACATACTCATGTATTTCCTGGGTTCCACCTGTACTAGGCTAGGGCTCTGAAGTGTCTTGCCCAAGAACACTCCAACGAAAGAAAACGGTATTACGGTATATCTGGGGTACATCCGCAGGACGCGGCTTGATATCTAGGCGGGTCGGGACAAGATATCTATGCGAAAAAGCTTCACAGGTGTGCATCTCCAGAAACTAATAAAATTGAATTCTTACGACCCAATAAACATCGTCTTGAAATGCAACTTAATCTAATCGTCTGCTAAATTCTTCCGGCGTTGAAATACTGTAAAAAATGCGTAACACGCTTCCAGGAGATCTTAAATAACATTTTCCGCTCTCTGCGAAATAACGTTGGAGGATCTTTGACCCTTTACCACATAATCCGGAGTTTTAAAGATACATCTGTACTCGTTTTCAGCTAGTTTTTAGCCCATTTCATCTTTATTTTATCAAACTATAATCATTTTTGTATCTTCATGCCAAATGTTGCCCCTGACAGGTACAAGGTTGCACAGATTTCGATGGATAGAAAATGCATTTCATTTTTTGGCGGCCATTAAAGAAATCACTACTATTGTTTCCGGTTTTAAAAGAGGACAAATCCTTTGAGTTTCTCTATCCCTTACACCATATACATATTGGTAATATATCCATTTTACGGAGCTGACCAAATTCTTAGCCATTCTACACACTTTCGAATTTAAACAACATTTTTCTTTATCTCTCTGGTTGTAAGAATGTATCTTTAAGGGCCCTGAGGAAGTAAGCTTCCGAAAACATTGTGGGAAAAGGAGAGAATGCTGGTACCAGCATTTCCTCCTTTTCCCACAATGTATTCTACTCAATTAAAGGCATATCTTATTATTTGAGCTACCTTCGATTAGTCATCTACAAATGCTTTGAATTTGGACAAGTCCAAAATTTTGTTGTTTTGGTCAAGGTATAAACAAGTTCGATCTTCTGTAATTTCTCCTTTTCCCACAATGTTTTCTACTAGTTTAAAGGCAAGTTTCATCATTTGAGCCACCTTTGATAAGTCGTCTGCAAGTGCTCTGAATTTGGACGAATCCAATTTTTTTTTTTTCGTTTGGTATAGGTCAATCAAGTTTGTGCAACTGTAATTTATGCAATACTTGGAAAATTTTCTGTTTTTTTTTCCCTGGCAAATCGTTTTCTCGTTAATTCGGAAAAGTTTGTCTTCAATTTTTTTTACCCGATGACAAAATTTTTAACTCGTCCACATTGAGAGCATTTGCAGACGACAAATAAAAGGAACCATTGAGCCACCTTTGATGAGTCGTCTGCGAGTGCTCTGAATTTGGATGAGTCCAAATTCATTTTCGTTTGGTATTGGATTAATTAAATTTGTGCTACTGTAATTTATGTAATACTTGGAAAATTTTCTGTGCGTTTTTTTTTTTTCCCTGGCAAATCGTTTTCTCATTAATTCGGAAAAGTTTGCCTTCAATCTTTTTTACCAGATGACAAAATTTTTAACTCGTCCACATTGAGAGCATTTGCAGACGAACAAAAATTAAAGGAACCATGCTCTGGCAAAGGGTGGCTTAATGCATCTCCGTGATCCATAATACCAAGCAAGACTTCACATAATTATGGATTCATAAAATCCATTTGGTTCCACAACCTGCTACGTCATAATCTAGAATCGTCCTTTAACATACAGAAAATTTAAAGATGGCAAAAAGTTTCGGCCCATGTCAGCCTGCCGATATATGGGCCGATACTTTTTGCAGATGCATTAAGCCCCCTTTTCACACAGCATGGCTCAAATATACTTCACATGATGAGATTTCTGTCTGAACGGGTTAAAAACCTTGTAGGAAAAGGAGAAAATGCTGGTTACCAGCATTCTCCTTTTTCCACAGTGTTTTCGAAAACCTTCGTCCGCAGGGTCGTAAAGGGATCGTTTGGAAAAGAGTTATTGCCAGCCGGTATTTTTTTTCCTTTTCCCATAATGTTTCCTACTCTTTCATTGAAAAATTCTATAATTTGAGTGAAATTTGATTTTGTCGTCTGCAAATGCTTTGAATTTGGACAAGTTTAAGATTCTAATAAAGGGTAGAGCCTCCCCTTACCTATCGAATCTCTAGTCTGGCTCTTACTACCATCAGCACTTTGATGTAATTTTTTTTTTTCTTTCCGAACCCAAATCGGTGAAAAACGTACTTTAACTGTTTAGCTTGTTTTAGTAAAGTCAAATAGATTTCGTTTCTTTTATAAGCTGACATAAATACGCCCTTTACACGGTGTAAACAAAGTCACAATGTTGTGCTAGCCGTAAGGAAGGACTAATTTTCTTACAAGGCCGAACAGCGCATTGCCAGCGTCTACAAGTGCCTGTAAAGTAGTTCCCAAATACAAAAAGAAACAAGAAGAATTGCTTAGTGCAGACAGTATGATGAAAGATAAAATACAGAACATCAAACGACCCTAAAGTGCACAGGAAATAGATACTAGAGCTTTAAGGAGAGGACCATGGGCAAATTAAGGTTTTTGCAGGAAATCAAAAATTCTTGTATAAAAAGTGATTAACACTGTTAAACATGTTTTCCTTCGCAAGCGTAAGGAAGCTTGAGACATTACATTTTTATCTTAACCCTTAAGCTGCTAAGCGTGACTCACTGACCTTTTGCGGACAGTGTAGATCAAGATCAGACTACACAGAGCGTGCAGTCTGATCTTGGATTTGCACTGATCGATAAGGAGATACTGTTCTCCAAGAAATAAGTTTGAAAAAAAATTGTTCGGGTTTTTACTATCCGTTTGAAAGTTTTATTTAACTTATTTAGCAGAAGTTTTGGCGTTCGGTCAACGAGATAGTCGTTTCACAATCGAACACTTCGTCTATGTTTTTCAGACCGGATATGGCGTCATTGCATAATTTAAAATACGATCCGAGATAATCGACGCTTGTTATTGGTCATGTGACATTCCCAGACGCCATTTCGAGAATCTGGTATTAAATCTAAAGAGGCTACATATCACTTTATGGAAATATCATTGAGACGGTTTTGCTCACCTGGACAGAGTACAAGGGGATATATTGTGCTATACCCGGCGTCAACGTCGGTATTTGCGTCGGCGTTGGCGTTAGCGTTAGAGTCGGTGTCTACATTGTGTTAAAGTTTTACGTTAAAGTTTTTTTAAGAGTTCACAGTTTCCAAACCATTTGATGGATTTGGTTCATACTTGATATGATGGTAGAAATCGATCCAAAGTTTCTTTCAGCAATCCCCTCCCTGGCCATAATCTTAAGGTCGAGGTCGTAGACTTATATATTTTACATCAAAGTTTAACGTTAAAGTTTTTAAGAGCTCACATTTTCCAAACCATGTTATGGATTTGGTTTGATGATAGATGCAGGTCCAAACTTTATTGAACTATACCGTAGCAATGAGAATTCTTGTAATTACACTTAGACTATGGAGGTTTGCAAACTATTGGTATACTAAATACTAAATTCAGCGCAACAGAAATCGAAGTTTGGCATCGTACGATTATAGAAATCTAAAAAGCCCCCCTTTAAAGAAGCGTTTTGATACAAGAAAAAGGTTTGGTGTCTTATTACAGGCCCAGAGGCTGCTTCAGTCTTAAAAGATAACAGACTATCAGATTTTACCGCGCTTTGATGTTAGATAACGTCAAAACAACGTGCAATAATAAAGCATGTCTCGACATGTATGATTTGAGGTAGGCCTATTGATAAAAAATCAGTAGACAGTTTAAGAGTATGAGTCATGCTCTGGCGAAAGGGGACTTAAAGCATCTCTGTAATGCATGATACCAAATTAGTTATTACATAAATTAGGGATCCATAAAAGCCATTTTGTCTAACAACCGACTGTATCATAAGGTAGACTGGTCCTTTGACATACAGAAAATTGACCAATTACGAAAAGTTTCGGCCCAGGTCAGCCTGCGCGGACTGCGCAGCCTGACCTGGACCGATACTTTTCGCAGATGCATTGATCCTCCTTTTCACAGAGCATGGCTAAGATGAATTTGAAAACAGAAAACGCGTATGCCAGTCTAGGTTCAAATTCACTTATCATCCAGAAGATAAATTCTTATTCTGAATATCCACGACTATTCTTCGAAATGTCTCAACCAATATTTCTGTAAGGTATTTTTTTAATTCATGAATAAACTTATGATTTAAGCAAATTGTCTATAAATCTCGGACTGATATTTTAAGGTTTCGCTACATTTTACACTTATTATCCGTTGATTATAGTGTTTCACTTTACTTCCCAGGCTGATTGATTAATTGATTGTATGGTGTTTAACGCCGTTTTCCACAATAGTAAGAGGCGGCCAGTGCACCTATCCATGCATTCCTGGAGTTTCTGTTACCAGCAATGCCATGATAAGGCCGAATGTTGAAGAATAGATACTCGGGATTTATTCCACTGTTGTTTCTTTCTACAAACGGAAGTACTGACCTCAATGCCGCCAACAAAACGTTCTTGCGCGATGCAAACTAAATCTCTATCTCCATCTATGGATATCCGTGGTTCATTTATGCGCAGGATGACTTTATTCTACGCTCATAATTATATCAACTTTCTTGTTTTTTCTTTGAACTCGAATGACTAGAGTTTTACTTTAATACTTCTCGTCTGTTGGTTTCAATGAGGCCGCGCAGTGACGGGAAAATAAGCCAGGTAAATCTACTCCTGTCTTTGTATACAACCGGAAGTTACCCGTCGCATTACTGTAAGCAAAGTGTATTTCCGCGATGCAAAGCAGATCTCCCTGGTCCTTTGTTTAGTTTAAACTTTATTTTATTTCAAAAATTTTCATTCACAGTACCATTTCACATGAACAAATAAGATGGGATTGGAAAACAAGCTTGTGGCTCATATTAATTCCTTTGTTTGAGTCAGTGATTCATGAATGTGCAAGATGTTTTTTTTTTGTGTGTGCACTTATAGCTTAAACAAAATTCTCGCTCTTTCTAGGACTCGAAGGACCAATGTTTTGTTTTACTGTACTTTGATACTTCTGGTCTGTTGTCGATGATAAGGCCAGAGCCCGGTAGCGCAGTCGGTGGCGCATCGGACTTGGGGAGAAGGGGTCGCCGGATCGAATTCCCAGCTCGGCCAAGTTCTTTCCGAGGATTAATGATAGTAATTGCAACAGGATTCATTCTTCTTAGTCTCTCGTCGCTGAGCATTGTTTTAACGATAGTTATGTGGGAAAGCAGCCAGTGGCTTGGGAAGAAAATTGTGATAAATACTGGTAAAAGAGACCCCAGAAAAGTTTGGATAAGTGCACTGGCCGCTGCGACATAACTGAAATAATGTTGTAAACGGCGTTAAACACCATACAATCAATCAACTATGTTAAGGCAAAGCAATGAGAGGACAGAAGGCTAGACTGTACTCGGCATTGTTCCTGTTTTAGCGGGAAGTGGTACCCATATTGCCATCAACAATATTAACAATATTTACGATGTCATACCAATCATGAACACGTCCTTTTTCCACAATGTTTTCAATCAATTTAAATATGTTGTGTCCGAGTGCTTTCAATTCCGACCAGTCTAACATTCTGTCGTCAGGAAAAGAGTTTACCCTTTACCACACAATCCCGTGTTTTAACGATCCCAACCCCAAGGAAGACAGCTTTCGAAAATATTGTGGGAAAAGGAGAAAATGCTGGTAACCAGCATTTTCTCCTTTTCCCACATTACTTTCTGCATTTTTTTTTTTTTTTTCAGAAAAATTTTATGTCTGCAATGCACTGTCGTCTGCAATTGCTTTCAATTTTGACTTGTCTAAAATTTTGTCGTCAGGTAAAGAGTTAACCCTTAGACTGCTAAGCGCAACACACTGACTCACTGACTTTTTTCGGACCGTCAAGATCAGACTGCATAAAACATGAAGTCTGATCTTGGATCTACCCTGTCCGTTATGGAGATACTTTGCTCCAAAAAATAAGTTTGAAATAGCATTGTTCTGGTTTTAACCATCGACTTAAAGTTTCATCAAACTGATATAGCAGGATAAGGGTTAACATGGTGATGACAAGTCTAGAATCCGTAAGTCGGTGTGACATCAATTATATACATTCCTATGTTTTCTGATCCTCTGTGTACTTGAAGGGTTTCTGCACTTTTGATGTAGATTGTTTTTCGGGTTTTGAAGCCATAGAGAGTCTCGGGGAACTGAAAGGACGCGAGGGACACGGGCAGCGACTGGCTGACCGAGAGAAAGGCAGACAGACGGACGGGCGCACAGACGGATAGATAAACACAGACAGACACACTGACAGAGAGAGAGAGAGACCAACTCTATCTCCTCAGATATTCTGATATTTCATAATTTTGCTGAGACCAGAAGCTCAGTCGGTGGAAAAGTAGCCTAGACAATGGTTTTCACAGAATGCTCTGCTAAATCTTTTTTTAAGATACTCCAGGAACGCAATAACGTGTGAGTGAGTGAGTGAGTGACTGACTGACTGACTTTTACCAGTACTACGCACAATATTCTTTCCAAGCCACAGGCTGCTTTCCCACATAACCATCGTCGAAACAATAGTCAGCGGTGGGAGAGGAATGAATCCTGTCGCAATGACTATCATCGATCCTCGGAAAGAAATTGGCCAAGCCGGGGATCGAACCAGCGACCTCCTGTTCTCAAGTCCTGTACGCTACCGACTGAGCTACGGCGGCTTGGCAATAACGTGTGAACTGGTGTGAGTGAAACTGGGAATCTGTTGAAGTCCATTTAATTGTTTAGTTGTCTCTACTCTAAATATAAATCTCGTTTTTTTTTTTAATTATTATTATTTTATGTATTTAGAAGCCTGAAAAACAAGTTATGTGGGCTTCTGAGCAATCAGAGCTGCTCCTTTTCTTTGTTCTCTAGCCTTTGACCGTTCCATCAAGACGTACATCGAAACGTCGATTTATTCAAATCATCGCATATCGAAAAATCAACCTTTAAGACTCTATCACGCAATTCCGTGTTTTAACGATCCTAGAGAAAAAGAACCTTTGAAAACATTGAAGGAAAAGGAGAAAATGCCGGTAACCAGCATTTTCTCCTTTTCCCACAATGTTTTCTGTCCTTTAAATACAAACTGAAATCCTCTCGTGTGAATCGCATTTAATCTGTCGTCTGCAAATGCTTTAAATTTGACAGATCTAAAATTCTGTAGTCTGGAAGAGGGATAACTGTGCGGGCAGTTCTAAGATTAATTGTCATCCAGCTTCAAGGTTTTCTTGTGCTGATCCATAAATAATAAAAGCGTTGAAAGCACTGGTGTGGCATTTGCCAAGGGAGCCATTGTGTGGAATTAAGAATTTAAAAAAATAAAAAAACAATAATATGGGACGAATAATCCAGGACGAACAATCCAAAGGACGAACAAGCCCAATGACGAACAGGTTTTGGGACGAACACGGTCAGGAGACAAAGGCTGTGTGTATCATTGCGCCAATAGAAAGCCATAGCGGGTATAGGTATTTTCATTACAGAAAATGGTATACCCATGATCGATGCCCTAATCTAGTTTACTTTAATACTCCGTTGATAATTATATATCTGAGTGCTATCGGAACCCTTATTTGTCTTAGAAAAAATGAGTTTAACTGGGTTTACTTCCTTCGGTTTTGCACAAAGTACGATACATGATTTTCAAAATACGGTATTGAACACATAGTGGCATTATCTTATCGTGCCTTTATCAAACGATCTCGTTTTCACGACCCTAAGTAATATGGCTTTTGAAAACGTTGTCGGAGAAGGAGAAAATCTTGGTAACAAGCATTTCTCTCTCTAACCACCAACATGATTTCTACTAAGGAAGAATCCCATCATTTCGGCCATATTTTAGTTGTGACCAGCAAAAGTTTTCAGTATGAACAAGTCTAACATATTCTGATAGACAGTCGCATTACCACTGACGAATTATGAATGAGTCATACTCTAAGAAAAAGGGTATTAATGCATCTGCAAAAAGTATCGACCAATGTCAACCTGCGCAGTCCTCACAGGCTTGCATGAGTCGAAACTGTTTGGTTGTTGTAAAGTTTCTGCATGTCAAAAGACCATTCTAGAGCTTGTTTCAGTCGGTGGTTAGATCAAATGGATTTTCTGAACCCATAATGATGTGATGACTTGCTGGGTAAAATGCATCACGGGGATGTTCATGTACTTGAAAAGACTTACACGAAAATATCTCAAAGTTCAATAAATATGCATTTTTTACATCGCAATAAAACATGAGATAAAAATACTTAAACGTTGATAAATATTCATTTTTTATACTACAATAAAACATTGAGATCATTTTTATCTGGGAAGATTTGTCCGACTTTTTACAATCATGTAATGCTGAGTGATTGATGTCGTAAAACTGTTTTTACGACATCTTCTATAAATTTGCGATAAAACAACTTCCGTTTCGTTTCGTTTTTTTTTTTTTAATAAAAGTGTCTCAGAGTAATCGAGTATTTCTCTTATGATTTAAAGTATTCCATCGTTCCAAAATGATTTAACCCAATAAGTTTTTAACCCAATAAGCTGACGGATGGAGAAAACTCGTTATGAAACTTACAACATTGATGTTTCTTCTACTAAAAAATAACTTAAAGCCCAATGGCGGCCAAAAGTTACAAATGCGGGTGTTAAAAACTAATTAAAACTAATTAAATGAATGGTGTTTTACGCAGACTTCAACAATATTTCAGTCATATCACGGCGGCAGCTCACATATTCATGTATTTCCTGGGTTTCACAAGCACTAGACTAGGGCTCTGAAGTGTCTTGCCCAAGGATCCATGCTATTTCAAAGTATGGAAATTACTGTAAAGATACCAATCTGTTATTGAACGGACAGTCCAAGTGTTAGGCGCTAGCAGGAAAAAAAAACTGAATTTTTAAATCGGGTGAAAAGTAAACAAAAGATGTCCCAGAGCGACCAGGCAACTTTTAACCTACTCATAGATTTCATTTTTCTGCCAGCCACTAACAAATGGACCAACTGTCCCTTAATAGATAGATTGACATCTTCACAATAATTACTTTTTAATGGTATGGTTTAAATATAAATGCGTTTTAACGTCCGCATTGTTTTCTTTTGGCAGCTATAGGGCCTTTAAAAGTTTCATTAAACTTATTTAATAGATTAATGATTAAAGGGCAAATCCAAAGATTTTCTGACTTGGCTTTTTTTTCCCTTCAATCATCTGTAAATGATGTCAGTAAAACATCTGTGCGTCATTTTCCGCAATTACTACCCGGTAACATACCATAAACCACGGTTAAATTGTCACAATGATTTACGACCTGAAAATGGTGCATCGCTTACTTCCCCTGATTTACTTATATCCCGTCCTTATGTGACGTCATAGCAGCATTTAGTCTTCTACCTTTACATAGGGACGCTGATATTCGGACGCGTTTATCCAAGTAAGAAACGGAAATTTACGCCGAAAAAAATGCAATTTGTGCAGCCTTTGTCTGTAACGTCAATTCGGGAATTCATAGAATTAGTATGTTCAAATTTCCAAGAGAATTAAAAAGGAGAAAGCTATGGATTCAACCTTTAAACCGGGGTCGGACAGTAACGACGCATTTCGTGCCAACGAATAATTGTAAACTGTGTCTGAAACAGTTTGAGGACAGTTAATTTTTAATAAGTCCAAATCTAGCAAAGACAGTTGGTTATAGCAATTTTAGGCTACGATTGAAACCTGACGCTGTGCCAACATTAATCCAAACTCCAAATCGGAGAAAGGAAAAACCCAGACACTTCGCGAGAGCCATTTCCAAAAAGAAACTTCAGCATGAGGTAAAAATCGTTTTTCTTGAAATGAAGATATTTTGAATGGGTATTTTTACTCTTTTACCGTTTTTTGCATTATCTCTTCATTGTGAGAAAAGGAGAAAATGCTCCTAACTAGATCTAGCTGCTTTTTTTTTTTTTTTTTTCCGAAATGTTTTTAAATTCATGTTGTGGAGTATTTTTGTGTGACCCGTTTTCAAAAGCATTATTCCTCAAGGTTTGGGGGTTGGGTTATGTGCTAAAGCGTAACTCTATACCAGAAAACAAAATTTTAGATTCATCTGATTTCAAAATTTTGCTGACAACGAATTCAATTTTGATCATATGATCTTTACCAGACTACAAAATATTAGACTTGCCTAAATTGAAAGCATCTGCAGACGACAACATGAAAGTGACTAAAATGGTGGTTTTTGTCGTTGGGTGTATAGAAAACATTGCGAAAAAAAAAAGGAGAAAATGCTGGTCATCAACATTTTCTCGATTTCCCACTATGTTTTCAAAAGCAATATTCCTAAGGGCAGTTAAAAGTCGAGGGTGTATGGTTAAGGGTTAATTGTCTTTCAGAAGATAATGATCATTGTTGGAAGAGCAGAAAATGCTGGTTACGTTTTTGAAGGGTTTTTGCCTTGCCTGCCATGTTCCTTGAATTTGGACCCCCAAATTTTCTTAACTCTTTACCAAACGACAATATTTTACACCTGTCCAAATCGAAAGCATTTGCAGATGACATATTAATTGTGGCTCAAAACATAAAATTTGTCTTTCAAAGGGTAGAAAACATTGTGGGAAAAGAAGAAAATGATGGTAACCAGCATTTTCTTCTTTTCCCACTATTTTTTCAAAAGGCCTCTCTCTCAAGGTCGTTAAAAGTCAGGATTCTGTGGCAAAGGATTAATGGCCTCCCAAAATTCAAATTCGAATGATTTGCCTCCATCTATTCATTTGAAGGGAGGCCAATAAACCCCATATTTCAAACAACCTCTATATGTAATTCTGGTTTTTGCAAAGTATTCCCTTGTTCGCATCCATATGATATCTTCCAAACTATCGAGGCCAATCTTTTTAATACATGTGACTGTATGAAAATTGTGAAATTTGAACTTTTGATACAAGTCATGCTCTCTGGTAATCAGAAAAAAATAATGCAAATGGGAAAAAAAAATACAGATCTATATTTTGCTGAAATTACACTTCATCACACAATCCTGCGGTTTAACAACCCTAAGAAACAAAGCCTTTGAAAAACATTGTGGGAAGAGGAGAAAATGATGGTAACAATCACTTTGTCTTTTTCTCATGATGTTTCCACCCTTTCAAGACAAACTTCATCATTTGAAACACAGTAAATTTGTTGTTTGCAAATGCTTTCAAGTTGGACAATTTATGTTTTGTAAAGTGGAATCAGAATGTTCCTGACCAGCCTCACAAATCGATGCTTTTACTCTTTACCTCACTGTCCGGACTTTTAACTATGCTTACGGAGACGGCTTTTGAGAACATGAATGGAAAATGAGAAATTCCTGGAAATAAGTGAAAAAAAATTTATGCAATATATTTAATTCTATTATTTTTTTCAATAAGCAATATCCGCCTCATCGTATCCAAATTTACCGATGTGCGATACTCACCATGTTGAAACGTCCTCCACAAAATCGTCAGTTTCATAGTCTTCACCGAACGAATAATTACTCTCATCCTCATCCTCTGAAACTACATTATTTTCTCTATGAATTGGTTCGTACATGTACGGCCGTACGGGACCAGAATCGTCTATTTCTTCGTCTTCAATACTGCTCAAATCGCTATCAAACACAGCGTCCATTTTGAAACAAGCACGTCTATGACGTCACAAATCAAGGGACGCAACAATAAGTAAGGGAGATAAGCGATGTCGTAAAAACTAATAAGCAGAAATACAAATTGGAATAAAGTACTTTTTTCGGGTTTTTTTTTTTTTTTTGTTTTAATTACAACATTACCAGGTTACCAACTGATAAATGTAGTTTTGAAAATTAACATTTTCTGAAACCTGTTGATTTGCCCTTTAAGGGTTGAAGGTTAGAAATGAACATGACCCGTGCGAAAGAATTATCAGAAAATTCGCAGTCACCGAGGGACTTGGCGAAGATAGAATTTCGCTATTCCAAATAGATTTTAGCGCAAACTTACTAATGGCTTTTCATACTGTTTTTCTCCTTTAATTCCATTGTCCGGTTATTCTTAATCCCTTAGCCTGCTGAATAAGTTAAATAAAACTTTTAAGACTTTAGTAACCTGAATAAGGTTATTTCAAACTTAGTGTTTGGAGAACAGTATCTCCTTATCGGACAGTGTAGATCCAAGATCAGACCGCACGTTCTGTGCAGTCTGATCTTGATCTACACTGTCCGCAAAAGGTCAGTGAGTCGCGTTTAGCAGCTTAAGTGTTAATCCCTTCGGCTGCTAAGAGCGACTCAATGTGTTTTAGTGGACATTGCAGATCTAAGCATCTTTGCTAGCCAAGGCACTCGTCAGAACTCGGCCGATTCCGTACCCTAGTATACATACACATAACCTCGTCTGTATCAAGGAGTTGCCATGTGCTGTCAGTCACATGATCTTCAAGATGGCGGCGCCCGTGTAAATTAATCAGCAATGACATCAACAAGCACGGTGAAGTAATTCACATCTGTCAATATGCCGTTGAAAGCTCCCAACGGAATCGATAAACCACGTTAAAAATTCAATGTACAAACTGTTTGCCGACGTAAATGTTCTTAGGAAGATTTCGATATGAAATTGTGACTCGTGTGTTCTTTGTGAGTTTTTTTTTTTTTTAAGAGAAGCCTTGCAATTGCAAGAACGGTAGAGCGGTGTATTTCTGGCGAAGAAATGTGTAGGTGCACATCGAGCTACGTGATACAGCCGAGGGACTTGATCACCGGATCACCCGAGGTTTGCCAAATGGGAGTTGTCATGTGCTGTCAGTCACGTGATTTTAAACATGGCGGCGGCCATGAAAATTGATTAGCAATGACATCACCACTAACGGTAAAGTTATTCACATCTATCTATCGGTGAAAGCTGCCAACGGAAATGATAGACCACATTGAAAATTGCATGTACAAACTGTTTTGTCAACGGAAACGTAATTAGAAAGATTTCGATATAAATTGTGACTCGTTCTTTAAGTGGAGCTTTACAACTTTAAGAGCAGTAAAGCGGTGTATTTCTGGCGAAGAAATGTGCCGTGTGGGTGCATATCACCCATCGTAATACAGCGGATGGATTTGATCAACGTGTCATCGGATGTTTGCCGAATGTAGCTAAGGGTGATGATCACTACGTTGCTTTATTCATCCTTGGCTGATCCAGTCGAAACTTGTAATCCCGTGATACGCGTAATTATTGGTTGCAGTCTATTCTAAAAGCACCAATCAAACAGCTTGTTACATTTGCTATTTATCATCAGCAAAACGTGAATAAATATCTTAATCTAAAAGCACCAATCAAATAGCTTGTTACATTTGCTATATATCATCAGCAAAACGTAAATAAATATCTTGATCTAAAAGCACCAATCAAATAGCTTGTTACATTTGCTATATATCATCAGCAAAACGTAAATAAATATCTTGATCTAAGCCGTGTCATTCGTGTTACGATTCGCAGGATAAGACCTACATTTAGAATATAAATTAAATGAACCAAGCTCTGTGAAAAGGGGGCTTAACGCATCAACGTAATGCATGATACCAAGTCATCACGTAATTATAGATTCGTAGAATTCATTTAGTCTAACAATTGACTAACTCTGGAGGTAGACTGGCCCTTGGACATGCAGAAAATATAAAGATAGCAAAACGTTTCGGCCCATGTCAGCCTGCGCAGAATGCGCAGGCTGACGTGGGTCGCTACGGTTTGCAGATGCATTAAGCCACCTTTTCACAGAGCACGACTCATTTAATTAAGGGGAAAACACCATGTTGCATCAAAAAACGCTCTTGTATATATATTTTCAGCTTGTATATCAAAGCACATAAAGAGATTCGCGTTTGTGACCGCCGGAGCTACGTTCAACATCGGTCTCCTGATTGTCCTGTGGTTATGGAAACCCGTGCCAAGCGATATACCCAATTTCTTTGTGGTTGCAGCATGTCTTGGCCTGTGTGACGCTATCTGGCAAACCCAGACCTACAGTAAGTACTTATGATTTATAATTATTCCGGTTACAAAGTTGGTTTATTGGGCAAATATTGTTGCCAATATTTGGTTCCATGGTTACGGCATGTCTGGGACTTTGTGACGCCACCAGGCAGACCCAGTTATACAGTAAGTTTTTGTTATAGTTATTTGGTGAATGGAGTTGATTTTGTAGCCATTAATGGGACCTGTGGTTGCATTTTGTCATGGGCTGTGTGACGTCATACGGCTAATCCAGGCCTACAGTAACTGTTTGTTATACTTATAAAGGTTACAACGGAGGTCTTGTGGACCAGTATTGGGACCTGTGGCCACAGATTGTTTTTGGCTTTGTGATGCCATATGGCTAACCTATACCTACAGTATTGTTTTTATACTTATGACGGTTACTTAGGTAGTTTTGTGGACCAGTATTGGGTCCTGTGGCCACAGATTGTCTTTGGCTGTGTGATGCCATATGGCTAACCTATACCTACAGTAAGTGTTTTTATACTTATAAGGGTTACTTAGGTAGTTTTGTGGGCCAGTATAAGGGCCTGTGGCTACAGCTTGTCATGGGCTGTTTGACGCCATATCGCTAACCCAGACCTAATGTACGTATTTGCCATACTTACTAAAGTTACAATGGTGGTTTTGTGGGTCATTATTTGGGGCCTGTGGCTACAGCTTATCATGGGCTGTGTTACGCTATATGGCAGACCCAGTATGTGTTTGTCATACTTATACAGGCCACTAAGGTGGTTTTGTGGGCCAGTATTGGGACCTGTAGCTACAGCTTATCATGGGCTGTGTTACGCTATATGGCTGACCCAGTATGTGTTTGTCATACTTATACAGGCCACTAAGGTGGTTTTGTGGGCCAGTATTGGGACCTGTGGCTACAGCTTATCATGGGCTGTTTACGCTATATGGCTAGCCCAGTATGTGTTTGTCATACTTAAACAGGCCACTAAGGTGGTTTTGTGGGCCAGTATTGGGGCCTGTGGATACAGCTTATCACGGGCTGTTTACGCTATATGGCTAACCCAGTAAGTGTTTGTCATACTTATAAAGGTCACTAAGTCAGTTTTGTGGGCCAGTATTGGGGCCTGTGGATACAGCTTGTCTGGTACTGTGTGCCTCGGTCTGACAGACCCAGAATTACAGTAAGTATTTGTGAAAATTGGAATACTAAACTGTTTTCGGGCCATTGTTAGAGCCCGTTGTTGTGGCATACTTAAACCTACAACGAGTTCTTGTGAGGATTATTCGGGTCCCAAGGTTGGTTTGCGAGCAAATAGGTCGTACAAACAGGGCCAAATACTGTGCATAGCGGATAGGATGTTACACTTTGTGTCATAAATATGTGTGCATTTACAAGTGAGCCATGCTCTAGCAAAAGCAGTTAAATGCATCTCCGTGGTGCCAAGCTAGTTATCATATACTTGTACTTATGAATCTGTTTTGTCTACCTAAATCATCAAGTAGAATGGGTCTTTGACGTGCAGAAAATTGACCAATAGCAAAAAGTTTCAACCCAGGGCAGCCTGTGCAAGCTGACATAAATCGATACTTGTTGCAGATGCATTAAGCCCTGTTTTTATAGAGCATGTCTCAAATGTATACTATAGAGAAGTAGGGGTAAAAGCAAAGTTAGGCCATACCGAGGACCTCTTTAATGTTTGGCATTACTCAAAGAAGTAAATGGCATTAGATTCTCATTGCTTTCTTGAGTCCTTATAAAGAGACCGGGGTCCGTATTTACCAACTATTCTTGAGAACATTCTAAGTCCTACTCTCTAGAATTTTCTAAATTTGAAAGTACCACAACTTCTGATTGCCTAAACCAAATGGTTTAGCCAATCAGAAGTTGTGTTACTTTCAAAATCTATAATTAGACCAAGAATGTTTTTAAAAATGGTTGGTTAATACAGACCCTTGAAAAGTGATACCGGTATCCCCTCATTATTTGTACTTGTCCTAAGATGACAAGGGTTTCAAAAGTTGGTCCTACATATCAGGGAATTCGAACCCAGAATCTTTGGTATGAAAGGTTTGTACTCTAGCCTTACAGTTCTGACATAAAAGGACACAATCTGTGAAAAATCACTGTGGTGTATTTTCCAGTGTTTTTTTTTTTTTATTTAACAGAAAACTGTCTGCCAATCAGCGTTTCATCAATTTCCTGTTTTAGATTAGTGCATTGTATGTTCCGATTTTAGTTGCAATTCTTTTATCTTTTCCAGCGCTCTTTGGTGTGTTATTCGTCGACAAACAGGAAGCTGCGTTCGCTGCGTATAGGATGTTTTACGCAACCGGATGTGCTGTGTCATTCGGATACTCTTTCTTTTTATGCGTACAGACCAAGGTGTATATATTAGCAGCCATGTTGGCCATTTCACTTCTAATGTACAGCGTGATTGAAATGAAGGTCCAATTTCAAAGTCAAAATATAAAAGATATCGTCGCCTTTTGATGTTTTTCTTTTTTTTCCCGTAAGTTTTGTAATTATTTACTCTTATTTACTGTTCTTATTGTAAAAGATTTACATATATCTATTTCACGTTGCTTCCGAAATAGTTTCCTCAACTTCCGTCACTTCATATCATAATAATTACAAGTAAAGGTGTTGTAAGAATTGGGGTTAGTCTGTTAAAATTAGTCTACATTCGAGACGGCATTTGATATTAAATTTATTCGATATTCAGATATATTCTGGCCAAAACAGCTTAAGATATGCAGCAATCATGTTTTTTTTTTTTTTTTTTAATTCGACTGATAAATGTCAATTCAAATCACTAGAGCGTGTTTCGCACATGATCGTCAATCTGTGCCGACTATCATGTATAAGAAAGTCAGCAGGAAGACAATTCTGGCGACCATGCACGGAATTTGCCGAGAGTAGTTCACGAAGAATGCTGAAAATTTGCCGATCTGAAAATAACACCTCAAACATCTTAATATTCGAATGTACAAATGCATTGTTTGGATTTAGTTATCATGCACCAATTTTGATAGAGCTAAATGTTTTCAGTCGAATTTTTAATTAATCCATTATATATTTATGATACACTGTTAATTGTTTTGCTTTAAACGATGACTTCCTTTTGTATTGATTTTGTACACGTGATTGTCTGGTTGTTCCTTTATATTTATGAGATGATGAAGTATCACAGTATTTGAATAAATCAAAAAATTGTTTAAGATCATAATTATTTGTTGTTTAAAATGATCTTTTTTAAGTTATTACTCCCTGAAACAAATTTGTGGCCATAGAAATCAACTTATTATACTGCAAAGAAAAATCTCGCGATCTGATTGGATAATATGCTCCGAACATATAATGAAGTACACTGGCAAAATCCACGGAAAAGCAGTTTCCCTCTCGGGAGCCCCGTATTTTTTGACTACACTGTGAGCGCAAAATCCAAGATGGCGAAGTCGATCGATGCAAGTCGCCAACAAGACAAATATTGAGTACAACATATTCACCCTTTACCACATAATCCTGAGTTTTAACGACCCTGAGGATGAAACCTTTTGAAAAGATTGTGGGAAAATGAGAAAATGCTGGTAACCAGCATTTTCTCCTTTTCCCACAATGTTTTCTACGCTACCAAAGGCAAATTCCATAATTTGAATCTCATCTGAATTGTCGTCTGCAAATGCTTTCAGTTTGGACAAGTCTAAAATTTTGTCGTTTGGTAAAGAGTTAAATCTTACTGGTTTCCCTTGATGGTTGTCAATAAAATGGAAGGAATGGATTGTTTTTGTAAATAAATGAATATAGTTAAATACGTTATCGTTTGTTGCCATTCTAAAACAAATACACGGAGTTAAAACGAGCCATCCTTTCATCATGTAAAAAAAATGATAAAGTGTCAAGGTCATACACTGTATCGTTAAAAAAAACATGAACTAATGGTCGTTTGAAACAACTAATGGTCGTTTACTTTTGCGAACAAATCATGAAATTAATAGTTACTTACCTTGAAGTTGTTTAAATCCATGTTTAAATAAAAATATGTCGGATGCCTATCGCAGTGAATTTAACCTCCAAACTGCACGTTTTACACAGGTTAGTGACGTCAGTTCTCGGTGACATCTACCCGTTTTCAGTAACATCCACCATGTTTTCAATGCGTTGGGGCACTCAGAAGGGAAATTTGATTTCGTCAGCGTACTCATTTCATAAGGCCATTTAACAGGGAAATTTCACTGAATACAAGTTGGAACGGTAAAACTTTGCAGTATAATAACTTCGGCTCGGGGTGACATGAATCGCCACAGCTGTGAACAAGTTTCCACGTGTCCTGCCACCTGACCGTACAGATAATATCGTATGACGTAGACAACACGAATTCAGATTTACACAGAAATACATGAAAACACTGTGGCAGAAATTGTGCGTCACGAAGAATTTCTCCTCTTGCCTCCATGTTTTTAAAAATATTCCACTGCATTAGGAAATGAAGATAACCATCTGCGGACAGGAATGAGTTTATGTTATTTTATTTTTAGAAAGAAAGCTTTTAAAAACATTGAGAGAAAAGAAAAAAAAAATGCTGGTTACCAGCATTTTCTCCTTTTCCCACAATGTTTTTTGACCTTTCAGAAAATTTTGTCCAAGTTATAGCCCGTTAACTTCATGATTAGATCCAAACAATAGCCAATATCGTCATTCAAACTACTAGATTAACCCTTTACCACATAATCTTGACTTTTAACAACCCTGAGAACGAACACTTTTCTAAACATTGACGGAAAAGGAGAAAATGCTGGTAACCAGCATTTTCTCCTTTTTCCAACAATGTTTTCAAACCTTTCCGACAAAAATCCAATCATTCGATCTACATGTAAATTTTCGTCTGAAAATGCTTTCAAAGTCTGAAATTTTGCCGTGTGGTGAAGGGTTTAATTGATTGATTTTCCGTTTATTTACCGTCGCCACCAGTTGCCCATATGGGAGACGCCCTCTGAAGCACTGTTAGTTATGTTACAGGGAATAGTGCAAGATAAAGGGCGAAACCCGTCATACGTTATGATTGGTTCTTTAAAGTGCTCGGTGTGTAGCACCGTCACGCTGGACCTCGGTTAAACGTCTAGTCCTCAAGACTATTAGTAATTTTAGATGGCCAACCGTGGGGCTCAACCATCTCCACAAGTGACCCCAGACTTGATGTTTACAAGTCCTACGCTCTACCACTATGCGGGCTGGTCATGGTGATGGGTAACTTTGTCAGGACCAAATATATTAGAGCAGTTATACTTTAGCTTATCTTCAACAGATGAATATTTGTTTCAGTGCTCTGGAAAAGAGGGGCTTAATGCATCTCCATGATGTATGATACCAAGCAAGTCATCACATAATTATGGATCCATAAAATCCATTTTTTGTCAAACAACCGAGTGGATCCTGAGGTAGATTGGTCCTTAGACACAACGAAAATTGACCAATGGCAAAAAGTTTCGACCCACGTCAGCCTGCGCGGACTGCGCAGGCTGACGCTAGTCGATACTTTTTGCAGATGCATTAAGCCCCCTCTTCACTGAGCATTGCTCAAATATACTAGTAAAAGAGCGGTTATAGTTTTGCTTATGTTAAACAGATAAATATTTGTCTAAGTTCATTTCGTTTAACTATACGTGTTTTTGTAAATTTCTGACGAAGGGAGGTAAATACGAACAACCTTTGTAGTGAAAATAGAGCGGTTGTCTACTTATGAACGATTATGCGGGGAAAAAAAGCAAAGGTAAAAAATGTGGCTGGGTTAAGTCCATGTAATTCTCTCAGATTTAAATAAAATGATTTTTTAGCTCGTCTGTTTTCGAAAAAACATCGAGGTATTGTCATAATCCTGGCGTAGTACGGAACGTGCAAAATCTTTGTCATTTTACAATATCTCTGTCATTATTGAAGATATTTACTTCAAACTTGGACCAGTTGTTAAACATCAAAAGGGGAACCCATACTAAAACGGCAGAAATATTTTTGGCACAGTTATGTCCCTTTTCGACTTTTAGAATTTTCACTAAAAGCAGCCGCAGCCTAGCCGTTGGCACCCGCATGCGGTGCTCTTGTTTAAGGATGCCATAACATCACCTGCTTTGCATTACTTTGCTAAAAGGAACTGAGTTCAGACGCCAGACTAGTATCCTAAAGCTAACGCAAGGATTTTGGAACAACCTGTATGTAATTTCACTTATTTATCAGAATACTAATTTAATATTACATTACATTTCAAAAGTTCTGACAACTTTTTCTACAACAAGGCCTGCCATATCCAAGTCTGTTAAACTGAACTACGGTTTGTGGCAAGGTCCAATGTGTCTGAGGAACAGTTTACTATTCAGGCATCTTGCTTGTTCGAAACGGCAACTAGAACGGAAAATGAAAACATACATATGGAGCCATGCTCTGTGAAAAGTGGGCTTAATGCATCTGCGAAAATTATCGACCTGTGTCAGTCTGCGCAGTCCGCGCAGGCTGACCTGGACCGAATCTTTTCTCCATTGTTCAATTTTTCTGTATGTCAAAAGACAAGTCTACCTACTTCGTGATTCAGTCGATGGTTTAACAAAATGGACTTTATGGATCCATGCCATGTAATGACTTGCTCGGTAGCATGCATCACGGAGATGCATTAACCCTTTACCACACAATCCCGACTTTTAACCACCCTGGGAAAGAAGCCTTTTGAAAACATTGTGGGAAAAGGAGAAAATGCTGGTAACCAGCATTTTCTCCTTTTCCCACAATGTTTTCTACCCTTGCCAAAACAAATTTCAATTCTTGAGTTGCATTTAATTTGTCGTCTGCAAATGCTTTCAATTTGGACTGGTCTAAAATTTTGTTGTTTGGTAAAGAGTTAAGCCCCCTTTTGCCAGAGCATAGCACATATAATAACACATGAATTACTCAAACGTAATCCGTCTAACCCTCAAATGAGTAGATCAATACATGTTTAACCCTTTACCTTACAATCCCGACTTTTAACGACCCTGATAAAAAAAAAGCCTTTTGAAAACATTGTGGGAAAAGAAGAAAATGGTGGTAACCAGCATTTTCTCCTTTTCCCACAATGTTTTCTACCCTTTTCAGATTGAATTTCAGTTTTTCGGTCACATTTAATTTGTCGTCTGCAAATCGTCTTTCAAATTGGACCAGTCTAAATTTTTGTCGTTTGGTAAAGAGTTAAATAAATGCATAAATAACTGTATATGCGAGTGACACTCTGGCAAAAGCGGGTTTACTGCATCTCCGTGATACATTATATCAAGCAAGTCTTCACATAATTATGGGTCCACGAAGTCCATTTTGTTTAACAACCGACAGAATTATGAGGTAGAAAGGTCCTTTGACAATCAGAAAAGTGACTAATGGCAAAAGGTTTCGACCCAGGTCTGCCTGCACGGCAGACTTTTTTTTTTTTTTTTTTTTTTTTTTTTTTTTTTTGGCAGATCCATTAAACCCCCTTTTTACAGAGCATGGCTCATGCATAATTGGTACATGCATGAATAAATAGATCTTTTAATTGGCATAGAACATAAAGCGGATAAATGGTCGAGAACAAAACTACTAACAGTACAGACAAAAATTGAAACCTTATGTAGATTTAATGGCGGACAAAATTACCGAAAGCCCGAAATCTATTCACCAGTTTAAAAAAAGAAAAAGCCGAGAGGTTAAAAATATATGGGCCATGCTATGTGAAAAGGGTGGTTTAATGCATCTGCAAAAAGTACCGAATCAGGTCGGCCTGCGCAGTCCGCGCAGGCCGACCTGAGTCGATACTTTTTGATAATGGTTAATTTTCTGCATGTCCAACGACCATTCTACATCAGGACTCCGTTTTAGAAGTTGAATCACCTTTTGATTCTCTATTCCTGCTTTTAAAATCACACGCAACGTTGGAATACAAAGTTTTCTGTTTAAAATTCTGTTTTACCTGAAAATTAGTATGTTGGTGGCACTCCACGTCTCTCTCTCTCTCTCTCTCTCTCTCTCTCACACACACACACACACACACACCCACAGTTGACCATATTTTGTTGCAATTTTTTATATTGTTAAACGTCTGACATTGACGTGACTCACAGGAGAGGAACTTTATAAGCTAGCAGCTTTCGTTCCAATCCTTTTCACGCAACTTTAATTTTCAGAATATTACCATGTATGTAAATATTATACTGAATAAAATATGTTTAAACTAACTAGGACTCAGACGGTTGTGAGATAAAATGGATTTTATAGATCACATGTTCAAGTAACGACTTGCTTGGCATGAAGCATCATGGAAATACAGAAAAGGTCCTGCGGCGGCAAAAAAGGCAATGCAGATGTTAAAATGCACCTTAAATTTAAATCATACCATTCAAAAGTACGGAAAATATTGTGAAGAAGACAATCTGTCATTATGTGGTCTGTCCAAATGTTAGTCGCTGGCAGAAAAATAGATTTTAAAATCAGGTAAAAAGTAAACAGAAGACAGAGTGACCTGGCAACTTTTAACCTAGTTTTTTAATTAATTTCTCTGCGAAAAACTTGTTTCGACCGTCTAAAAATGGCCATCTTCACAATAATTTCCATACTTTTTAAATGGTATGATTTAAACTTAAAGGCATTTTAGCACCAGCTTTGTTTACTTTTGACAGATATTGTTACTTTAAACCGTCTTTGCATGTGTGTCAATATTAGCAGTTTTCATCATTATACATACGTGTCACTATAAGTTAACCCGTCTGAGGCACAGTATGCTATGCTGTCGGAATCCACGTCACAATTCATACTCAGTAATGTCGGACAAGCAACGCTCAGCACCATGTCTTGTTTCTCTTGCTGTTGTAAACAAGGTCCAAGATGGTGTACAGCGATCGTAGAATCTCTGCAGAATGCTTTAGAGAACTCACATCTGAAATGGGCCAATATGTACAGGGTGTCCCAAGATATATGTCCCAGTTTCAAGGTTTAATTTTGCTACTAAATATTGAACATAACTAGATGGCTCTTTGTAATATCATTAAACACATCTAAAATTTTGTATAAACAGTAATTTTCAGGACCAGTTTACAGAGGAAGATTACAGAGAGCACCTGCCAATACGTCATTAACAATTTTTGACATTATGTCAGACTCATACAGCAGTTATGATGGAATAAAGATAAACTAGTCATGAAAATTACTGTTTATACAAAATTTTAGATGTACTTAAAAATATTATGAAGAGCCATCTAGTTATGTTGAATATTTAGTGGCAAAATTGAACTGTGAAACCGGGACATATATTTTGGGACACCTTGTACATTCAACGAACGCGATTTAGCTGTCAGGGGAGGTAAGCAATCTAGGATTTTTCTATATCGGTTGCCTCCCTTCTTACAGCAGATCCAGAATACTTTAATCCGCATACATAAATGAGTAACAGTTCATGAGATTGCCTACTGTATTGTTATGGTGCTCAGCCGGAAATGCAAGGCAAATTGCCGTCAACAAAAATGTGATGCTGCAATAAAAAGTAAGTACATCTCTAAATTACCTCTTTACCATAAGACAAGATGTGGCCTTTTCCAGTTTGAAACCGTTTGCAGACGACATGATATGAATAGCTCAGATGACGATTTTTGTCTTTGATAATGTAGAAAACATTATGGGCAAAGGAGAAAATTCTGGTAACCAACATTTTCTTCTTTTTGCAAATTGTTTTCAATAGGCTTCTTTGTCGGGGTGGTTAAAATTCGGGAGTGTGTGGTAAAGGGATAAGCCATATAAGGCGAAAACTGTTTAGTAATTCTATAAATGAAACTTAAAAGCCGATAGTAAAAAACCCAAATGTGGCGATTCCATAATTCCACAATTATTTTTTTTTGGGGGGGGGGGGGAATATCTTCTTATCGGACAGTGTAGATCCAAGATCAGACTGCACGTTCTGTGCAGTCTGATCTTGATCTACACTGTCCGCAAAAGATCCGTAAGTCACGCTTAGCAGGCCAAGGGTTAACATATTAGAAATACTCAAAACGTGAATTAACCCTATAATATAGACCAAATTTGTGTGGCTGAATTGTGGGGTTAGATAGAGTTCTTTGACATGCAGAAAATTTACTTGAAAAAAAAGCAAAAGGTTTTGACCCAGGTCCGCGAAGGTTGACCCGAGTCGATACTTTTTGCAGATGCATTTAAATTACCTTTTCACAAAGCATGGCTCAAATGAATGAGCCATTTCGTGTGAAAAGGGTGCTTAATGCATCTTCAAAATGTACCGACCTACGTCAACCTGGGCAGTCCGCGCCGGCTGACCTGGGTCGAAACTTTTTGCTGTCGGTCAGTTCTCTTCATGTTCAAGGACCTGACTACCCCATCATTCAGTCGTTTGTTAAACAAACTGGATTTTCTGGATCCATAATTATATTATTTCTCTTGGTATTATTGTATCACGTAGATGCATTAAACCCCCTTTTGTCATAGGGCCGCTCTTTAATAAATGATACACTTACCTGTCTTGGTAAGTCACACCATTTTTACCACAGATAGGTCCTGTGGTATTATGTTTGCAGTTTAAAGCGGCCACGTGATTGCACAGTTCTTTCATTGACAGCATGAACCCAATACATAAGCCTGTTAAAAATCACAAAATTTGATATAGTGCCTTGCGTCACTTCCGCTAGCATTTCCGTGTTACATTCCAGACAACGAAGTGGGGGTGTGATACTGGAATAAGGGTCCGTATTCACCAACTGGTCCTCATTTCATTTCTTAGTCTTATTCTATATTTAGAAAGTAACAGAACTTCTGTTGTGTAACTTTCAAATTTAGAAAATTCATGTAAATGAGACTAAGAATGTTCCAAGGAATTATTGGTGAATACAGACACAGGATGTCAGTTCGTCAAGAGATGCAAAATTCTGTATCTTTTCCTCTAACAGTTTTCATCTAATTTGATTTAAATTTAAATAGAAGCCTTCTTACCGCGTGATCTTGTGTAACTGCTATACTTATAATCGCTATACCGATAGATCTTTCTTTGAGCACTCTTGGGTATTTATGGTAAGAAAATGAACAAGTCTCGCGAGAAAGTGCGATATAATCGGAACCTACACGGTGCCCATAGCGTAGCCAAATCGTTAACTAACTCAGAACGTAAAAAAGAAAGTTTGAAATGAAAGCCTTAATAAACTTGTTAGACGAAATGTGCCTCTGTTGGTACAGATGGCTACGTTTGATTGTTCTTCATACATGATGCAATTGATTTTTGTTTATACGTGATCCCGGTGGTAGGTCTAAACGCGACTTTAACTTGAAGAGCTCCACTAATGGAAATATGACCATCATTGATATAGAGGATATTTGTTTTTCTTTTCGGTGAAAAATCGAAATTTGTTTCATCGAGTGAACATCATCGGTAATATTTTCACGAGTGGCGCAGCCACTCGTGAAAATATCACCGATTATGTTCACGAAATGAAATCAATTTCGATCTTTCACCGAAAAAAAACAAATATTCTATTTATTTCATGCTTCTAACCCCTTTTTTGTTGGGACTTTCATCAAAGTCCAGTACATTTGTTTTCGGTAATTTCCCGTTGCGTACCCCCTCACATAACAACGCATTACAATATTACGTAAAGCGCGAGAAATATAGCGTAAATTACGTCATACTTCCCTCTATTTGAATGGCACGCACTGATTACCTAGGTAACTAGGCGCGGGAACTACTGGTTCCGCCTTCAATTGAAGAGATGGAAAATATAAAATCGGTATTTTCACTGGTCGTAGCCATGAAATATCAAACTATAATCTACCATTATTTCTCGATAAACTACTAAAAAACATGAAATAATGAATAATATTACAAGAGATACATCCATCGGACTTTTTCCTGGTACATTGACGAAGTAAGCGGTTGGGATACTCGTAGTTCCAGTATTTATGTTGATTTACCCTTTATCAAATAATAGTGTCTTGACAACCCGGGCGTGGGGAGTACTTTTGGAAACAATGCGCTAAAAGCAATAAAATACTCTAAACAAGCATTCACGGCTTTCCCAACAATGTTTTCTGCCCTTTCTGAGGCATATTTGCTCTTTTTAATCAAAAATGCCGACGGCAAGCGCTTTTGATATGGATGGGTCTAAAATTTTGTCGTGTCGGGATGGTAACCAGCATTTTCTCACTCTCTAACACCGTTTTTCTATCCTTTTTAGGTCAAAGTCTTCAAATTTTATAGCTACAGTGTTCATATATAAAAGCTTAGAAACGAATGAAAATATTGTTTTCTCAAGTTTTTGCAAATATCTAAATATCTATCACTGAATACAAAAATACCATATTAATCTGGGAAAGCAGCAAGTTACATGAAAAGAACGCACAGAACTGTAAAAAACCTCAGGAAACACCTGGGTCCGTATTCACCAACCATTCTTAAGAACGCTTTTAGTCTTATTCTCCAAGATTTTCCAAGATTGAAAGTAATACAACTTCTGATTGGCTAAAACAAATGGTTTAGCCAATCAGGAGGTGTGTTACTTTCAAGTTTGGAAAATTCTGGAGAATAAGAGTAAGAATGTTCTAAAGAATGGTTGGTGAATACGGACCCTGGATACTAACGTACTCTTGGACGACGTAAATTAACTAAAGTGCAGTTGAAAAGGCGCTACTGCCAAACAAATTAACAGAGCATCATAAAGATTTGTCCAATGGCTACTTACCACAGTGTAGTAATACAGCCAAGACAATTAAAGTTTTCATTCTTATTTTGAAAAACGAAAAACAAAATTCCACAGACTGTCGTAACAATTATTTGCTGATAACAATAGGTGACCTATTTATTATGAGCATGATCTAAATAGAAAACTAAATTTGAAAAAAAAAAGTATATTTGGAACTTCAAAACCACTGTTTGCTTTCTTGCGTAAACTATTTTATTGTCAATCATCTCTCTCTCTCTCTCTCTCTCTCTTCTCTCTCTCTCTCTCTCTCTCTCTCTGCTTTCGCAAACTAAACGAATCCGACTTCAGTACAGTTCTGAATTTAGATTTCTACTACAGTTGATTTCTACAACAGTTGAAAATAATTTCGGACCTAGTTTAGTATCAGGTAGCGGAAGATGTAGATCCGAGATCAGACTGCACGTCCTGTGCAGTCTGATCTTGATCTACGCCGTCTGCAAAAGCTATCTAAGTCGCAATCGGAAAAAAAAAAGTTAAAAGGGCTCACGTTTATGTCTTTTTCCCCAAACAACAGATACCAAATCTATCTTAGTTGTACCTTCAAGTCACGATCCCACAATCCCCTGTCCTAAAACGACAAAATCAGCTTGAATACGTTTTTTTTTTTCCGTTCGTTGAACTCTTCAGGTTAAAGGCGCGTTTAGACCTACTACTGGGACCACGTGTAAACACAAATCAATTGCACCATGTACATGCATGAAGTACAATCAAACGCGGCCATATGCACTAGTAGACTCTACTAATGCATATGGCCGCGTTTGATTGTACTTCATACATTTCATTGAGATGCAGTGTCAAACACGTATACTAAGGCTTTTCATTTCTCGTTTTCTTTTCACGTTATGGGTTAGTTAACGATTTGACTACCTTACGGGCATCGTGTAGGTTCACTCGTCACAACTCGGCTGATTCCGTGCCTACATTTAACCGCGTCCGTATAAAGGTGGTTTTCATTTCGAAATACCAATCACATGATCTTAAACATGGCGGAGCCCAAGTAAATCGCTTAGTAACGAGATGAACAACCACGGTGAACATTGTCTGTGCATGTCAATATTCTTCGAAGATTTGACCTGTCTGCTATGACGCATCACCGTCCTGTACGGGACAAATATTAATACGTGGTGCGTAAATTGCCGCTTGAAACGTGCCGGCGGAAAATGGCAATAAATGATACGTCTGCGGAAAAGTCAAGCCAGTTTTTCACTACAAATTTCTAAAAAAAAAAAATGATGTCAAACGGGAAAAATATTTTTTTTAAATACCCATTGTTTACAAATGCCTATAGTCAGTATCTAAATATAAACATGGGGAAAACCGGAATTTGTGCGACAAATATAACGTCCCCGCCTTGCTGGGCATATACCGGGGCTTTTTCCCAAGCTTTTAAGGGCTATGTTTATAAATGGCTGGTACATATACTAGCTAATCATGGCTAAATGAATCCAACAAGGTAGGTTTTCGAGAGTAAACGTATATTTTATAATGAAATTTCTTGCACTGATTGTCGCCTCGAAAAGTAGTCTGGTTCTGTACCCAGAATGCCCATATCAGGTAGTTTATGTATTTGAAAAATGCCACCTGGCGGAAGATTATGCCACGGTGAAGTTTTTCACATCTATCGATCTGTTCATGGAAGATCCGAACGGAATCGATAGACCATGCTAGAAATTGAATGTACAAACTGTTTGTCAAAGGAAAGATATCGATAGAAAACTGTAACTTGTTTTCTTTTTTAAGAGGAGCCTTACAATTTTAATAACGGTAAAACGGTGTACTTCCGACAAAGAAGTGTACCGTGTAGATGCATATCAGGCTACGTGATACAGCCGATAGACTTGATCACCGGATCACCCGAGGTTTTCCGAATGCGTGAAGGTTATGATAAAATGATAAAATCGCGCGGTCTCGCGAGACTTGTTCACTTTTTACAATGAATGCACTAGAGTGCTCAAAGAAAGATAACTCTATCGGATTGGCGATAATAAATACTCAAAGCGACAATGGTGTTGACAAAATATCTTGTCGACAAACTACCTCTTGTCTTCGGACACTCCATTGGAAGATACCCTCCATCCTGTGACATTATGACCGACAAAGAGCATACATAAACTCATTGCTTATTGCTTGCTCTCAAACGCAAAAAAAAAAAAAGTTTTAACACTTAGTACACTAAGGTCAAGATAAGACGTTTTGCGGAAAGTACATATTCAAGGTCAGATTGACCAGAAACGTGCAATCTGGCTTCAGAATTGCACTGTCCGACATTTCTGAAACAGTAGTGAATCACATTATGTTGGACTAGCATACCGCTGACCCACTACTCAAAGGCACTTCCAGGTCTTGTTTCTATTAAAAAAAAAAATGGCGTCTATAAATGAGCGATGTTCTGGGTAAAAGGCATTATCTCCCGCTAGATGGCATTCTACAAATACACATCTATCTAATTTGGGCATCCTGGGTACAGAAGCGGAGTAATTTTTCAAAACAACAACCGTGACTTTGAATTTCAAATAAAATAAACGTTTACTCAATAAAACGCTACCTGGTGCCATTCATTCAGCTATGATCAGCTAACATGTAACCTATGCACCGACCATTTATTAAAACAGCCCCTACATGCTTTGGTAATAGGCTAATAGCTTCAATATAAGCCCTACTTTTCCCCGGTATACGGGGGATGGGTGATGCATCATATAAGACAGGTCGAATCTTCGAAGAATATGACATGCGCAGACAACGGGGTAAAAGGTAGTTTTATGCAAATATAATTTAATATCAGTTGCTTTCATGAATATTGGCGAGTTCTGATTGGCTGAAAAATTTTTTTCATAGCTCCATGAAAAAAAAAAGTCACGTTGTGCCGGAACTACTTTAGCTGTCAAACTAATGTAAACAAACATGTATACATACAATATTCCCCTTTTTTTTTTTAAAGAATTTTATACAGAGTCCCAAGTTTATTAGTTAGCTTTTTTTTGCCTGTAATATTAAATTATAAGGAATGAAGAGAATTTTTTTTTTTTTTTCATGGAGGTATGGAAAAAAAAACCCCTAATCACATTTTGTATGAAACCGCGAAGCGGTTTCATGCAAAAGTGTGATTATGTTTTTTTTCTTTTTTCATGCCTCCATGAAAAAAAAAAATATTCTCTTCATTCCTTAAATGGATCAATTTTAACTGAACACTGGCTGAATCACGAGATATGCACAACGGTCCGTTGACATGCAGAAAATTTACCAATAGCATAAAGTTTCGACCCAGGTCAGACTGCACAGGCTGACCCGGGTTGATACTTTTTGCAAATGCAATAAACCATCTTCTTTTTTACAGAACATGTCTCAGATATGTTGGACAATAGATTAATACATAGGAGCCTGTGATTCTACTGTATAAAATAGGATCAAGACTAGCTATGCTAACAAATAAAAGAAAGTAAAGTCTTTTTTTTCTCCGGCATAGCTGAATGCACTAGCCTTTGACCTAATTCTTGGTACTGATAAAGAATGAATAGATGGTAATTTGCGATTGGTAAAAAATGCGGGCCTCTTGCTTGCACATTTATGAAAGCACTATTTACAAGCATTCCACCGCTAATCACTACCCCGGGGCCTTGATTCATACCATAGCAAATTAATGTAATAGAGAATATTGTTGTTGTTGTTGTTGTTGTTGATGATGATGATGATGATGATGATGGTAGTGGTGGTAGTGGTGGTGGTGGTGGTTTAATATTTCACTTAACTCTTTACCAAACGACATAATTTTATACTCAACCAAATTGAAAGCATTTGCAGATGACAAATTAAAGGTAGCTCAAATGATAATTTTTGTCATTGATAGGGTAGAAAACATTGTGGGAAAAGGAGAAAATGCTGGTTACCAGAATAGTGGCTTTCAGACCACTGAGGTTGTAGGCCTATTTATAGTAACAGCTTTGCTACCAGACGCTGGAGCGATAACACCATACTTTTGCTATTGCATTTGAATAACTGCCGAATGAAATGACTTAATACCATTATTATAATTTAACGGAGATGGTGTGTCACTAAGTAAGGGGTTCTGTGGTAGAATTACGAGTATATGAATTAAAAGTTAACCACATCGATCTCTTAAAAACGATAAATTAGGCTACATTCCTAAATATACAAACACAATAATTCTAAAATTTAGGTATATAACACCAGTTCTGTGTTGTTGTTTTGGATTTTTTTTTTTATTTATAAACAAGTGACACAATATTGACTTTTAAGTATAGGGACACAGCTGAAACAAGATTCTGTTTGGTCAACTTCGTCGCACATATGATGTCTAAATATAAACATTCAAATGGTGTGTGTTTTCTAGTCATTGGTGTATTGGCGTTGTACACATTTACACACGCTAATGTGTATTGTTCGGGCAGAGGTTGACATATATCATGGGTCCCTATAAACTCAGAAACGGAACCGAAACGAAACGCAACGAAACGGAACGAAACGTTACGAAACGGAACGAAACGTTACGAAACGGAACGAAACGAAACGAAATGGAACGAAACGGAACCAGACCCAACGAAACGAAACGAAACAGAACGAAATAGAACAAAATGAAGCAGAAGTAAAACCTGAATTAGTTTTTTTCTTTTAAATCATCTTCCTCTTGATTGCAATTAATGCAAATAGGTAAATATTAAAATTTGATAGCAGCTGTACGCACAAAGATCAGGTTATTGCAATGAATCTGTATTATTGTTCACTTTGTCATGGAAATAAATCATCATTAAAATGTTCTTCAATTATAGAGAAACTGTCAGTGAAGCAATTACGTCGCTGCTCAGGCAAAGCTCTATAATTGCGATGGCGGCGCGTCAGAACCGAGCCAATGTGCGGGCGACGTCTGAGCAAACCGTTATCAGCTAAACAATCCCGGGGATAACAGCAGCTGTAACTGTTGCTCGTAGGTCTCGTAGGTACTGATTAACGATATATTGGTCTTAGGCTCGAGTCGTAACGCGCCGTCTGCCGCTACTTGTAAGTCTTTTGCACTTCAGGTTTGCGCAAATCGCTGCAGATGGCTGCTGAATGCTTGCGCGAATGCACCAACATGAACTGCAACCTCTGTAGTAGGTAGCCCAGCCTCCAGCATACCTATGACTCTTTCTGGTAAATTTTCTTTAAGTCTCGGCATCGATATTTCTGATCAGTATGTGGACTGGATATGTCTATTCCTTACATCCACCGAAACTCGAATTTGCCTTAGATAGCCACCAGGTCTTTTAGCTAGGAATTATCTGCCCAATTTTGCAAACTATGAACGGTTTTAAATATTACCACACGTGTAAACATAACGTATATAATATTTATGTACGTCTCAAAGGTAACATTGAAAACTCTGCACATACTTTACGAAAGTTTTTTTTGTTTAGTATATACAAAAATCATTGGTCCTGGAGCAGCTGCGACATTCGCGGTCTTCGTTTGATAACGGTGTTTATCCTTAATTATAACATGTATTATCATTTTTTAAGACGTGAACATTGTGAGTTCCTTCGATGTTGGGGGGAAAAGGGTTTGGGTTCTAGTTCAGTCAGTTCCCGATTTTCTTAAAGTAACAATAGCTGCCAAAAGTAAACAAAGCAGGTATCGAAATACATTTAGATTTAAATCGTATCATTCAAAAGTATGGAAATTATTGTGAAAATGACAATCTGATATTGTACAGTTGGTCAAGGTGTTAGTCGCCGGCAGAGAAGCTAATTTCAAAACCAGGTTAAAAGTTGCCAGGTTACTCCATCTTTTGTTTACTTTTTTCCTGATTTTAAAATTCATTTTTCTGCCAGTGACTAACAACTGGACTTACCATACAATAACAGATTGTCATCCTCACAATATTTTCCATACTTTTGAATTGGTATGATTTAAATTTCAAATGTATATTAACACCAGCATTGTGTTTTTGGCCGCTAGTGGGCCTTTAACTCATATAATTTTCACATAGACAGCAATTTAGCATAAGAAGAGTGAATTTTTTCCTCGATATTTTCATAATAATCAATACAGTGTCATAGTTTTCTTTCAAAGAAAACAATAACCTTAGTGTTGTCGTGCGAATAATAATTATTATCCTTATCCGCTGTATGTCGTGCGGTAAGGTTTCTTACCCGCCAGACAGCGGTGTAACCTACTTAACCCTTGGGCTGCTAAGCGCGACTCACGGACCTTTTGCAGACAGTGTAGATAAAGATCAGACTGCACAGAACGTGCAGTCTGATCTTGGATCTACATTGTCCGATAGGGAGATACTTTTCTCCCTTAAATACCTTTGAAATTTATAGCAAAATTTGGGTTTTTAATATATGCTTGAAAGTGTCATTTTCAAGGATTTAGCAGGGTAAGGGTTAACATTTTCAGATGACTTTAAGATAAGCTACTGCTTACAGTCAGATCCTGTGCGAATGTTCGGATTCATTTGTATACATGCTGTACATTTATTTGTAAAAAAGTAGTGCCTTTGAAACTGAAGATGATTTCTTCTAGACTGAATTTATCTCCCTCTGCCAGTGTAGCCATTCACCTTTAACGAACAGACCTACTCATTTTCTCTTTTCAGGCCTGAATCCATCTCTGTATCTTACAGGTTCTGCCGAGACGTTCATTACATTGATTTATCATTATGAGGAAAATGTACAAATGAAAAAGAAAAATCTGTGGGGACTCTATATACTGGCAAGGGTCGACTGAAAGCATTTTGAAGGGTTGATTAATTGATTGATTGTATGGTGTTTAACGCCGTTTTCAACATTATTTCAGTTATATCGCGGCGGCCAGTGCACCTATCCATGCTTTCCTGGAGTTTCTTTCGCCAGTACTCCGCACAATTTTCTATCCAAGCCACTGGCTGCTTTCCCACATGGGCATAGTCCAAACAGTGGTCAGCGGTGAGAGAGGAATGAATCCTGTCGCAATGACTATCAACAATCCTCGGAAAGAAATTGGCCAAGTCCTCCTGTTCTCAAGTCCTGTACGCTACCGACTGAGCTACGGGACTCGGCACATCTTGAATGGCATCGACTAAAATCCTCAAAGGTATTCACGGCATAATATGGTGTTCGTGCGAAATATGACGGCTGCCTGCGAGAGTGATATAATATCAAAATGAAACTGATTAATTGGATGATGTTTAAGGCCGTTTTCAACATTATTTCAGATATATCGCAGTGGCCGGTGCACCTATTTATGCTTTCCTGGAGTTTCTTTTGACAGTAATACGCACAATATTCTTTAGAAGCCACTGGCTGC
Source organism: Tridacna gigas (assembly GCA_945859785.2). NCBI lineage: Eukaryota > Metazoa > Mollusca > Bivalvia > Cardiida > Cardiidae > Tridacna > Tridacna gigas. Next base: position 5,452,101 of record OX244042.2, read on the forward strand.
TTACCCACATAAACATCGTCGAAAAAATGGTCACTGTGACAGTGGAATGAATCCTGTCGCAATGATTGTCATCAATCCTTGGAAAGAAATTAGCCGAGCACCGAACCAGCGACCCCCTGTTCTCAAGTCCTATACGTTACCAACTGAGCTACAGGGGCTGGGTACCAAAATGAAAGAAGAACAGAATAGAAAGAAAATATAATCCCATTCCGTCCAAAATCTTGCATCAAATATATTGGAGTTTGCGCAATTTTCCCAAACACAGGTCCTGGTAACGGATTGTCGTTTAGATTATCTAATTCGGATTCTGACTAGGTTTTCAAACCAGCAAATCACGCACGAGATGACGCAAAATTTCAGTTGTTTCTGTGTGCTCTCCACATAAAAGGTGGGATAATCCAAGAAGAATGATACAAAAGAAATATAATAAACTGAGAAAAAAATATAGTGGAATATTGCTAGATTTCGTTCTATTTCGTTCTATTTCGTTTCGTTTCCTTGGGTCTGGTTCCGTTTCGTTCCATTTCGTTCCGTTTCGTTGCGTTTCGTTCCGTTTCGTAACGTTTCGTTCCGTTTCGTTGCGTTTCGTTCCGTTTCGTTGCGTTTCGTTTCGGTTCCGTTTCTAAGTTTATAGGGACCCATATATCATTTGGCATATAGCGGACTACAATCCCGTGTAATTCTCTGTACTCTGTCCGTGATGTTTATCTGGCCAGTGTTTTCTTTTGGTCTTACTCTTATCTTCATATCATAATGTGTTGACCACAGATCGGTCTGGAAAACATTATGGCAAACAGAAATATTTTGTCCACAACAACTTCTTTCTCCATGTTGATCCATTTAACAATGTTTTTCCGAGCTCACTAGGCACCGTTATCAAAGTAGTCGCCATCTTTACTTTAGATTTCTTTTCTTTTTAAAGTAACAATAGCTGCCAAAACTAACCAAAGCAGGTGTTGAAATGCATTTAAAATTAAATCGTATCATTCAAAAGAATGGAAGTTATTGTGATGGTGACAAACTATTAGTGTGCGGTCAGTCCAGGTGTTACTCACTAGCAGAGAAATTACTTTCAAAACAAGGTTAAAATTTGCCAGGTCTCTCTATCTTTTATTTACTTTTTGCCTGACTTTAAAATTCATTATTCTGCCAGAGGCTAACACTTGCACCTACCACACAATAACAGACTGTCATCTTCACAATATTTTCCATACTATCAAAAGGTATGATTTAAATTTAACCCTTTCCCAAACAAGCCCTGGTTTTCACGTGTCTGCAGTACAAGTCTTTTGAAAACACTGTGGGAAAAGGAGAAATTGCTCGTTACGAGCAATTTCTCCTTTTCCCACAGTGTTTTCTACCCTTTGTGATAACTTTCTGCCATTTTTATCAAATTTGAAATTGTCATCTGCAAACTCTTTCAATTTGGACCAGTCCAAAATTTGTCGTTTGGGAAAGGGTTAAATGCATTTTATATCTGCGTCTTCTTGGAGTTAGGGTCTAATTTTCACCAGAAGCTAACATATTTGACACGTGCGTATTGAAAGCGTTTTGCAAACGACAAAATGAGTATGATTCTATTGGTGGAATTTGTCTCAGAATGAACAGGAAACATCGTGGTTCGTTTACTATACTGACGTCCACAAAAATCGCCTAATCGAAAAAGTGCAGTAACTTTATACATAGCCATTATATTTATGTCATTTTTGTCCTCCGTATTATGTTCACTTATTTAACGTATCATAACATAAAAGTTTGCTTGCCTCGACGTGTGGACCAAAACCATGACGTCACTCGCACGTTTTGCAAATGCGTCCCGTGCACTCTCTCCACGTGGTTCTATACGCCGACATTACACATGTGTATTCATTTGTCGATCAGCAAACAAGTGGCCATCACTATTTTTGAAAGTTTTTAATTTTCCAAATGCCAAGACTAAATAACGAAGAGACAGAATTTTAAGGATGCTTGAAAGTGGACATTCTCAAAGTCACGTGGCCAGGCGCTTTAACGTAGCAAGGTCAACGATAGTTCGTCTTGTACAGCGGGTAAACGCAACAGGGAGCGTTTCTGATAGGCCCCGGCCCGGTGCACCTCGTGTGACGTCTGTCTGGCTTGACAATTTCCTCCGTCAACGTCACTTGCGTAACCGTTTCGTGACGGCGCAATCTACGACGTCGGTGGTTATAGGCAATCGCGGAAGGACTGTTAGCTGCAATACAGTACGGAGACGTCTTTTAGAGCGGGGAATTTCTTGCAGGTGGCCGTACCGTGGTGTGGTGCTGACAGAGCGTCACCGTCGGCAATGGGCTCAAAACAACATCAGAAGATGTTGGCGAGATGTTGTCTTCAGTGATGAATCTCGTTTTATTCTTTTCAACGTCGATGGGTGTGTTCGCGTTTACTGTCGACGTAAGTAACGTTACACGCGTTCTTGTGTACTAGAGCACAACCGTTTTGGTGGTGGCGGCGATTAACTACACCTTTAAAACTGACTTGGTTGTCATAAATGGGAAATTACATACTAGAGGGTATGTGGACCAAGTTCTTCGTCCTGTGGTAGCTCTCATTTTCCAGCAACGTCCTTGTCTTACGTTTCAACATGATCATGCTTGACCCCACACGACTAGGCTCACCAGGAATTTCCTCAGGGGCAATGATACTGATGTTTTACCATGGCCTGCTCAATCTCATGACTGCAACCATATTGAGCACATTTGGGACGCCTTGGACATCGTTTGCGTCAACGCAATACACAGCCGCAAAGTGTCGATGAATTGGCAAATGTTCCCCATGAAGAATGTGCTTGAATTCCACACTATCTGTTTCGTAATTTGTGTGGATCCGTGAGACGATGTCTTCAGACACTGATAGCAAGTCAGGGTGGTCATACGCGGTACTGACGACATTGTGTTGGCTAGTTTGTTTAAACGTCTGTTTCAGCTGAATGTCGGACACTTAAGCTGAGGTACAGGTATCAGGTGAAAAATGTCGAAATAGAGGAGAAAAATGTCGAAATATTCCATTAGTTTATTTCTAAAGTCCAGGAATTGTGAAATGTATGTTTAGTTTATAAATATGGATGTGCAAAGGCAGGTGAAGCGTTTTTTTTTTTTGGTTTTTTTTTTTTTGTTTTGTTTTTGTTTTGTTTTTTTATAGACGTCATTATTAGACTAGCGAAGCTAGTCTATAGGCATCAAGATTGACCTAGAGTCGAAGTAAACAAAAAACCCCACAGTTGCCAAATACTGCCTCACAGAAAAATACTTCTTTCTGTTATAAATCTTAATTCTGTTATATATGACAATTTTGACAAAAACCACTAAATCTCTACCACTCCAGTTTAAATATGTCGTCTTACAAAGTAATAAACTGAACAAGATGTCATTTACAAGGTACAAGATCTTTGCTTATATGTAAATTAAGTGACCTATGCAAAGCAGAGAATCACTTTTTCCCACACAACTGTAACATTATGAATGAATCTATTAATAGATACACCTTGGTAACTTGTAGCAAATCCCAGTTACATTAACCCTCACTGGACAGGGAACCCTTGTCATTCCTTCATTCAGTCATTATTTAGATTATTGTGTACAGTTAAACTGTTATGTTAAACTGTTATTCTAGTCTTGAATATTAACCCTTTACCAAAAAGTCTCAAGTTTTAAAGATACTGGGGAAAAATCCTTTTGAAAACATTGCGGGAAAAGGAGAAGATGCTGGTAACCATCATTTTCTCCTTTCCCACATTGTTTTCTACCCTTTTGGAATCAGGTTTCATCAGTTCAGCCACTTTTAATTTAAGGCCTGAAACAGCTTTGAATTTGGACTGGCGTAAATTTTTTCACTTTGTAAAGAGAGTTAAATAGTTAACTACATCTTGTGCTATTGGACATTGACTAATTGATTGCATGGTGTTTAACGCCGTTTTCAACATTGTTTCAGTGATATTGCGGCTGCCAGATCACCCATGCATGCTTTCCTGGAGTTTCTTTTACCAGCACTACCGCGACTCAATGACGTTTTGCAGATAGTATGGATTAAGATCAGACTGCGCAGAGCATGCAGTCTGATCTTGGATCTACACTGTCCTATAAGAGGATGTATTATTTTCTCCAAAATGTAACTTTGAAATAGCAATATTCAGGTGTTTACCATCAGCTTGAAAGTTTTGTTTAAAATTTTTAGCAGGTTAAGGGTTAAACTGGATTACAGTAAACCAATAGCATGCATAGCCCCAGCAGCTTAGTCGGTAGTGTACAGGACTTGGGAACAGGAGGTCGCTGGTTCGATCCCCGACTTGGCAAATTTCTTTCCAAGGATTGATGATAGTCATTGTGACAGGATTCATTTCTCTCTAACGTTTTGATGGTTATAATATAAATGTGGGAAAGCAGCCAGTGGCTTGGAAAGAATATTTTGCGGAATACTGGTAAAAGAAACTCCAGGAAAGCATGGATATGTGCACTGTCCACTGCTACATAACTGAAATAATGTTGAAAACAGGGTTAAACACCACACAAACAATCAATCAATCAATCAAATTTGCTAGTCTATCAGTACTTTCAGTACTTTGATATATTCGTATATTCCACCATGACATTGTGGGGATTATTTGTAAATTGATAATACACGAATACATAATTGAGCGGCGTCCTGGCATAAGGGGGTTTAATCCATCAGCGTGATGCATTACAAGCGATGACTGGGCGAAATGGTAGCGTTTAAATTACACTCACTAGATTTTTGTGCACAGAGATGATTTTATATAAGTAACTGATATCGTCGTTAAATCGGTATATATAAGCCATGCTCTGGAAAAGGAGGCTTAATGCATCTCTCTGATGCATGATACCAAGCAAGTCATCACATACCTGTCCATCCATAAAATCCATTTTGGCTATCAACCGACTGACTCACGATGTACATCGGTCCTTTGACATGCAGAAAATTGACCAAAAGCAAAAAGTTTTGGCCCAGGCCAGCCTGCGTGGAGTTCGCAGACTAACCTGGGTCGATACTTTTTGCAATGCATTAAGCCCCTTCCCCTCCCCCCCCCCTTCACAGAGAATGCCCATATGATTTAGATACAGGGTCATTGGGAAAAAAGTTATTTGTTAATAGATAGACAGGAAAAAGAAACCTAACCGTGTATTAAATGGAGGAACTACTTTCGCGGGAAAACGTGTGGAATGACTGCGCAACTCAAGATAAAGGCGTTAGACTTTCATATACATTTGACGAGGGCAACTGTCGTTCTGAAACTGAACTAAAATGGTGAATTTGTTGTTTTTAACGCTCTTTTGCGGTAAGTACAATTAATTTTTGTATACTTAGTTTACGTTAATAACAAGTTAACTCTTTACAAAACGACAAAATTTTAGGCTTGTCCAGTTTGAAAGTATTTGCTGACGACAAATTGAATGTCGCTAAATTGAGTGAATTTGCTTTTGAAAATGGAGAACACTTTGTGGGGGAGAACACTTTGTGGGAAGAGAAGAAAATCCTTTTTCCAGAATGTTTTCGAAAGGCTTCTCTTAGGGTCACTTAATGGTCCAAAGGAAAAAAGCTTCTGAAAATATTATGGGAATAGGAGAAAATGCTGATATCCAGCATTTTCTCCTTTACCCACGATATTTTCTAGCCTTTCAAAGACAACTGCCATCATTTTAACTCTTTACCACACAATCCCGACTTTTAACGACCCTGGGGAAGAAGCCTTTTGAAAACATTGTGGGAAAAGGAGAAAATGCTAGTAACCAGCATTTTCTCCTTTTCCCACAATGTTTTCTACCCTATCTAAGACAAATTTCATAATTTGAGTCACATTTAAATTGGCGTCTGCAAATGCTTTGAATTTGGACAAGTCTAATTTTTCTCATCCTGTAAAGAGTAAAGTGCATCTAATTTGTCTTCTTTAAATACTTTGGATTTGGACATGTCCAAAACTGTGTCATTTGGTCCGAGGTAGATGTAATTCTACACAAAACGTTCAAACGTGAGCTTTGTTTTGTTTAACATTGCTGCAAGTCCGTCATCGGCGGTCTGGATAACTTTCTCAGCCGACAATATAATACAGCAAATACTCACAAAACTTCCATTTTAATACCACAGTGAAACGAACGGACCAGGTAGGTAAATATTATGTATAGTAGCTCGTCGTTATTTCAAAAGCAACTAAGTTTTATCGACCAATCAGAGCCGTTCAAAATATTAACCGTGGTGTTAAAATTTCCATTTCAAGGTGGGATGAGAAAAATTTGTCTGGTTTCAGAGTTTCTACCATTGTAACTTTCTGAATATTTATCTATTTCTTCCATTCTGTATATTAGGACGAAGATCAACTAACAAACTATACCATAAAAGCAACGACTTTTTCCATCCGAGTTAAATCACGTGAAAAATACTAACAAATGACTGTTGGTCGTGTTGGTTAGGCGATACAGTTAGACACCTTGTCGGATATACAGATACATGTATCAGGTTACAGAGGGATTTTTTTTTTTTTGCAAACAAAAACAACAAGGTGAGCTCGAGACACCTTCAACCGAAACAAATTTACGAAATTGAGATCTCCAGCCGAAAAGATTTGAACCTATGTAGCCAGTTGAAAAAGGTGACCGTGACAATTATATAAATGTCATGTCAATGGAGGTGGTTTAATGACATGTGGGAAGGGAAAAGTAATCGGAAGTAATCTTCTAAAATGATAGAAAAGAAAGGAACAAAACAGACAAAACTGTTACATTTAAAATGGCCGCCAGTCAGCCATCTTGAATTCAATTGAATACAAAGTTGAAAAGAATCAGCACATCATAGTTAGCACCAACATCGCAACATCAAAGAAGTTTCAGTGCATTGCATATAATTTGATGAAGGGATACCATAAAAAAAAAAAAACACGAAACCAGTCTAAATTCCAAATGTTCGCCAGTTGATAATGAATCCAATTCGAAAACACAAAAGCCATAAAGCAGCACATAGCAGAAGAACAAAAATCAAATAAGACAAGTCAGACAAATACTGCGTTGGCGCTTTGGTAGTGCACTATATACACAACACTCAGGCCAGTTTCACAAGCATAAACGGTCACAAAATGTTTTGGAACGATTCCTCGAGACAGCTGTGATAATCTACCGAAAGGGTTTGAACGTTGACATTTGACCTAAGTAATGGAGAAATTGCAACGAGACCAAAAAAAATCACAAATTATGTATTCAATCTGGCCACCAGTCGGCCACCTTGAATTTTCATCCTGAAAAAAGATGACATGAACCAGCACATTATGGAGAACCGACATTGCAGCATTTAAGAAGTTTCAGTTCATTTCACTTAATTGTGATGAAGAAAATATCATGATGACAAAAACAAAACTATTCTAAATTCAAAATGGTCTCTTGAATCCAAATATTTGCCAGCAAATAAGCAGGGGTCCTGAAAATGAACATGTCTACATTTTTGACCAATCAAAAATTTTTATTCATTCATGTGTTATCAGTACCAAAAGGTAGGTCAAAAGCCAGCACATTCAGCTATGCCGAAAAATAATAAGCTGACATGAGTCGCACAACATATTTCACTCTTAGATGAAGTTACCCTGTGCTTCATCTAACTTTGGTGGGGAAACAAGTACAAAACAAACGAAAAGGAACAAATTTTAATTATACCTAATGGCTTCCATCCAGCCTTCTTTAACCACACATGAAAATTTTTCTGAATCTGCACATTACAGAAGTTTCACTGATCTAAAACGTTTACTATTATCGAATCGACAGTAAATGGAAAAATATCTCAAAACTGATAAGAAAATCCATTTTCAGGTCAATTGTTTAATCTGAAAATGGCCGCTAGTTGGCCGTTATGAATCTAATAAAAAGAAAAAGTACATTGGTGCTTTATGATAAGGTATACATTAAATCTTTGCTTCGACTAAGGTTACATCATACTATATTTCTAGATGCTGGAGAAATCAACCAATCTCTTTGCTGTTTCATTACAATAAATAGCCAATGGGGGGTCAAAATTACCATCAGTATGTGACAAAGCTCATACACAATTTGATTGGCCAACCGTATCCATTAGCCTAAATATGGTCAATAAAAAAGAGTGTACAGTATTATCTTGGTTGGTGTCAAACAATTTGTCAAGATTGCTCTGTCTTTTGGACAAATATCATTTGCATTTCCCACTGTATTCTTTTTTAAGAAAATAAGATACATTCTTTGAGAAAGTTAGTTTCATGCATCTGCAAAAAGTATCGATCCATGTCAGCCTGCTAGGCTGACATGTATTGAAACTTTTTACTCTTTGTAAAGTTTCTACATTTCCAAGAACCATTCTACTTCACGAGTTGGTTCTTAGACAAAAATGGATTTTTAAGGATCCATAACTATTTGATGGCTTGCTTGGTGCGATGGATCACGGAGATGCATTAAACCCTTTTTGCCAGAGCGTGCTTCATATGTAAATGTTTTAACAGGGATAATCAGCGTGAATTAAGGTAAAATGCGTGAACACACCGCACGCGAAATTATCATGGAAAGGCTCGTTACAAGCAAATCTCCTTTTGCAACTTCGTTTTCAAAAGCGGTTTGCAACACTACCAAAATAGTTGCAAGCGGCTGGTGAACTAGTCTGGATTACCTGCACCTACCACTACGTAATAGGGTCAAGCAAAGTGCAATAATGGCGGCCTCCATTGCGACCTCAATCTTAGCACTAAATGCTTTCCTGTTTTTTTTCTTTTTTTTTGGGGGGGGGGGGGGGGGTTATTTCATATGATCCACTTTGATCAGTGAATAAAATGATATCAATTTTGTACAGAATATACATTACCGAATCTAAAACGTGCTTTTGGGATATGGTTTAAATATGAATTTGCCTATGAATCATTTTAAAAGTAGCCCTGTTTTCGGACGTTATATATCGGTCCATTGAAATTTCGGATACTTAAAGCATTTCTGATACGTAGTTTTTCTCGCTAAATAAGAACGACAATTAAAAAAACTAACAGCCATCTACATTAGGATCTGATCAAGTGAAATAACAATAATCCGTTACTTCTGCATATTACAAACGGGGGCCGCCATTATTGCGCTTTGCCTGACGTACTTTTGAAGTATGGCGGGGTACCGGACTACTGGTGAACTCTCCCATTTGGGTTATTTTAAGACTTATAACAGACTACAAGTAAAACAAAAATCTTAGCGAAAGTATTTCTGTTAAGTTGTATGACAAATATTGTTGAAAAAAGCTTGTAACGAGCAAAGGTGCAAATGCACCCGTTGTGTGACGTAAAAACCTGCTTCAAGTTTCCAGCAATATTTAGCCTATTAGTTGATTGTTATGTAAGGACATTACATTGGTCACATGCTCTTATTTTTTAGTTTTATTTTATACGTACTTTATTTACATGCAAGTGGCTGTATAGATTGTATTGCCATATATGGTATAACTTGTCTCATGTTTGAGCCATGCTCTGGCTAAAGGGGGTTTAATGTATTAAAAGCAAGAAAGTCGTCACGTAATCATGGATACATTAAAAACCATTTTGTCTAACAAGCGGCTGAATCCCGATGTAGAATGATCCTTTGGCATGCAGAAATCTTACTTAAAGAAAAATGTTTCAACCCAGGTCAGCCTGCGCGGACTGCGCAGGCTGCCCTGGATCGATACTTTTTTCAATATTGCAAATGCATTCACCCCCTTTTCACAGAATATGGCTGAATTAAATTGGTCATTTACACTTGGCACATTTGGCATTCAATTGACCATCTTAGGCACTCTTTACCTTCGGTTGGGTATATAAATTCAGACTGGCCATTATACTGGTTACATTTTGCTATTGATTTTTGTACCTTTGTCAGGTAATTTACATTGGTATCATTTGCCATGATTCAAATTGTTTTTTCTAGCAGCTGTTGCAAACGCCCAGAGTCCCACGTTCTGTCAGTTCGTGACCACGAAAAATTGTGCCAATGACAAGACTGAGGAAGTTTGCGCAACAAATGGCCAGACTTTCAGAAACAAGTAACTATCTTTTATTTTTGTTTGTTTAACGATACATCTACACTCGTTTTCACGCAGCTTTTAACCCATTTCATTTTTATTTTATAGAACTATAATCATTCTTGTACCTTCATGCCAAATGGTGCCCCAGACGGCTGCAAGGTTCCTCGGATTACGACGGATAGAAAAATGTAGAAAATGCATTTCATTTTTAGAGGCCCTCAAAGAAATCACTATTATCGTTTCCGGTTTTGAATGCGGACAAATCCCATCAGTTTTTCCATCCCTTACACAATATATATTGGTAATTTATCTATGTTTACACAGATGACTAAATTCTGAGCCATTCTGAACACTTTCAAGTTTTAACAGCTTTTTTTTTTCTCTCTTGCTGTAACGATGTATTTTCAAATGACGTTTTAAGTCAACTTAGCTTGTCTTTTAGCCATATCACGATGAAGGTTCACTTATTAGTGTGTTTCCCGAGTTTTAACTGTACAAGGCTTGGGCTTGACCAAGAACACTCCAGCAAAAAGAAAAAGAGTGAAGCCGCAAACCCAGACAATAGGTTTGTCTGTGTTCACCAACTATTCTAATTGAACCGTGCTCTGGCAAAAGAGGGTTTAATGCATCTCGGCGCTGCATTATACCCAGCAAGTCATCTTGTGAATATGGATCTATGAAAACCCCATTTTTGTCTGACAACTGAACCATGAGGTAGATAGACCCTTGGACATGTAGAAAATTGATCAACAGCAAAACGTTTCGAGAGAGATCAGCCGGCGCGGAATGCTCAGGGTGACCTGGTCGATACTTTTTTATAGATGAGCCATGCTCTGTGGAAAGGAGGCTTAATGCATCTGCGAAAAGTATCGACCCAGGTCAGCCTGCGCGGTCCGCGCAGGCTGACCTGGGTCGAAACTTTTAGCTACTAGTCGATTTTCTGCACGTCCAAGGGCCAGTCTGTCTCATGATTCTGTAGGTTGTTTGACAGAATTGATTTTATGGATCCATAATTATGTGATGACTTGCCTGGTATAACGGAGATGTATTAAGCCCGCTTTTGCCAGAGCTTGGCTGAAATACATTAAGCCTCTTTTTCACAGAACATGGCTCAATATCATCTCGAACTCTTAACTCAAAGGCTAGCCACCTCAATGGCCAAGATAGATTGTTTCCATCACTCAGATTGATATACTCGTATTGTTTGGTGTTTCACTCCTATTTCAACGTTATTTCTAGTCAGGATTACTTGCACGTAACACTACGTTCTTGAGTCAGGCAAAGCGCAATGATGGCGCCTCCATGGCGGCCTCAAGCGTAGCCCTAAATGCTTTCCATTTTTTTTTTCCCCAATTTCATGTGATTCAGTTTGATCAGTGAGTAAACTGAGACCAATCTTCTATTAAATATGCATTACCGAATCTAAAACGTGCTGTTGGGGTATGGTTTTAATATAAATTTGACGATAAATCATTTATGAATCACTTTTAAAAGAAGACCAATTTTCGGACGTTATATAGGTCCATTAAGATTTCGGTTATTTAAAGTATTTCTAATATGTAGTTTTTCTCGCTAAATAAGAACGATAATTAAAAATAACCCACTGCCATTACATTATTGCTGCCAATATGCTTTGAATTTAGCCTACAGTCCAATTTGATCAAATAAAATAACGATATCCCATTAGCTCTGCATATTACCGACGGGTCGCCATTATTGCGCTTTGCCTGACGTATTTTTAAAGTACGGCGGGGTACCAGACTACGTAATTTAAGTCATTGCACCCGTTGTCTGCGCATGTCATATCTTTCGAAGATTCGACCTGTCTGCTATGACGCATTATCCATCCCCCTATACCTAGGAAAAGTAGGGCTTATATCGAAGCTATTAGCCTATTACCAAAGCATGTAGGGGCTGTTTTAAGAAATGGTCGGTGCATAGGTTACATGCTAGCCGATCATAGCTGAATGAATGGCACCAGGTAGCGTTTTATTGAGTAAACGTTTATTTCATTTGAAATTCAACGTCACGGTTGTTGTTTTGAAAAATAACTCCGCTACTGTACCCAGGATGCCCAAATTAGATAGATGTGTATTTGTAGAATGCCATCTAGCGGGAGATAATGCATTTCACCACAAAAGCTAACTTGTTCGTGTGTGTAGAGGGTTTTACCAGTACTAGACAGGCTCAGAAGTATTTTGTTTGAGGAAAATCCAACGAAAACCCTACTGTCTTGGCTAGAGACCATTATGCATTCTCTACCTTCACCAATCGGCATGTCAGAGAAATTGTCTTTGATTAAAGTACTATGTAACAGTCTTTTGGGTCATGTTCTGGCAAAAAAAAAAAAAAGGTTAAATGCATCTCCGTAATGCACACTACCGAGCATGTCCTCATATAATTATGGGTCCATATGACCCAGTAATTTTCGAACAACAGATTGAATCATGAGGTAGACTGGTACTTCGACATGTAGAAAATCCACAAAAAGCAAAAGGTTTCGACCCATGTCAGCCTGCGCGAACTGCGCAGGCTGACATGGTTCGAAAGCTTTTGCAGAGGCATTAAACAACTCCCTTTTCAGATTGACTGATTGACTGAATAGTGTTTAACGCTGTTTTCAACATTATTTCAGTTATATCGCGGCGGCCAGTGCACATGTCCATGCTTTCCTGGAGTTTCTTTTACCAGTACACCGCACAATATTCTTTCCAAGCCACTGGCTGCTTTCCCACATGACATAACCATCGTCGAAACAATGGTCAGCGGTGAGAGAGGAATGAATCCTGTCGCAATGACTATCATCAATCCTCGGAAGGAAATTGGCCAAGCCGGTAATCGAACCAGCGACCTCCTGTTCTCAAGTCCTACACGCTACCGACTGAGCTACAGGGGCTTGGCCCCTTTTCAGAGAGCACGGCTATTTTTTAGAATCGCTGGTATGATCTCGCCTGAAGCCAGGAGTCGTATTCACAAACCTTTTCATACATTCAAATAATCCTATCTCAATTATGCCTATTTTCTAAATTTCAAAGTAACGCAATTTCTGATTGGCTAAATCAGCCAATCAAAAATTGCGTTACTTTCTAAATTAGAATCAGACAAAGGATGAATGCATCTAAGAAGGGTTGGTGAATACCGATCCAGACTTTACATTGCAGTATATGTCACAAGAGCATCCCATGCGGATGCCACCGCTCGACTGCAGTTGCTTGATCTTCAGTGAAAATTCTAAGTCGAAAAAGGGACACACCTGTGTCAAAAATACTTTGATGGTTTCCTGTCCTTATATTCTCCCTTTTGCTAAGTAATAACTGGTCCAAGTTTGAAGCAAATATCTTCAGTAATAACATAGATATTACAAAATGTGACGGGTTTTTTTTTTCCAAGACGACGCACACGAAAACGGGCGTATGATAATACCTCGACGTTTTTTTTTTTTTTTTGGAAAACACCCAAACTAATAAGGAAACTGTTTTACTGACTAAAAATGTCCGATTTGTTTATCAGTAATTCTAATGGTAAATGTCTTCGTTTGCTTGTTTGTTTGTATGCTTGTTCTCTTAAATTGTGTTTTACCGTTTTTTCGACAGAACTTCAGTCTTGAGGGTCAAGAGTCGATATTTTCATTCCTTTATCAATTTATAATGTAGGCCTACACGTATAACTTACTTCTGTTTTGCAATAAGATGCGTTAAGTAATGTCAAAGTCTGAATAAAGTTTTGTTCTGTTCTGTTTTGCTGCTTCGATATCAAACAGTAGAGATAATAATCGCCATTTTATTTATTTATTTATTTATTTATAAGATGCGAGTACGCAAAAGTATATTGCCGCAATAACAATCTCCATCTGGCAAACAATGGACCTTGTCCCAACGCGGCCACAACTCGTACAACGACCACTGTAACAAAACCAGCCCCACTTGCCACGACCTCGAAAACTACCCAGGCTCCAGTGGTAACCATGCCCACAACAACCTCGCAGCCAATCAACGGTTCCGTTATAGCTTTTGACATTTTCTGCCTCGATCTCAGTTATGTAGTTTGTCCAGTAGGGGGCACTCGAGTTTGCGGAAGTGACGGAAAGTTCTATGACAATGCGTAAGTTTCAGTTATTTATGTAAGAAGGAATCACATAAACTAGATCTTATTTAAACAAAAAAAAATCATACTTCCATAACAGAACTAGGCCAAAAGTTTTCATAGTACAGTAATCTATTTTGACTCTTTATCACACGACAAAATATAAGAGTGTACAATATTCTAACACATTTGCATACGACCAATTAAACGTGCCATGCTCTGTGAAGGGGTGGTTTAACCCTTTCCCAAACGACAAATTTTGGACTGGTCCAAATTGAAAGAGTTTGCAGACGAAAATTTTAAATTTGATGAAAATGGCAGTAAGGTCTCAAAAAGGGTAGAAAACACTGTGGGAAAAGGAGAAATTGCTCGTTATGAGCAATTTCTCCTTTTCCCAGTGTTTTCAAAAGACTTGTACTGCAGACACGTGAAAACCTGGGCTTGTTTGGGAAAGGGTTAATAAATCTGCGAAACGTATCGACTCAGGTCAGCCTGCGCAGTCCGTACAGGCTGACCTGGGCCGAAACTTTTCGCTGTGTGTCAAAGTACCTGTCTGCCTCATGAAATCGACGGTTGTTGGACGTAATGGATTTTATGGGTCGCTAATCAGGTGATGCCTTCCTTGGTATGATGCATGACGGGAGATGCATTGAGCCCCCTTTTGCCAGAGCATGGCTATTATCTTTTTGGCGAGACAAAGGCGAGCTTAGTACTTTTTCAGGATGAATTGAAACCTAGCCATACAATCTTGACGTTTAACGACCCTATTGAAAAGGGCCTTTGAAAACATTGTGGAAAAAATAGAGGGCTTTTAAACTGAAAACATGTTGGGGAAAGGAGAACATGCTGGTTACCAGCATTTTCTCCTTTCTCTACAATTCATATTAACCCTTAGGCTGCTTATCGCGACTCACTGACCCTTTTGCGGACAGCGTAGATCAAGATCAGACTGCACAGAACGTGCAGTCTGATCTTTGATCTACACTGTCCGATAAGGAGATATCTTTCCAACAAAAATACCTTTGAAACAGGAAAGTTTTGGGCTCATACTATCGGTTTGAAAGTTTCATTTCTTTTATTCAGCAGGATAAGGGTTAAATTTCTGAGTCACTTTTCTTTAGTCGTCTGCAAGTGCTTTCAATTTGGACAAGTCTAAAATTTTGTCGTTTGGTGAAGGACTTAACACTTAAGCTGCTGAATAAATGAAACACACATTTCTACTCAATACTAAAAGCCGAAACATTGCGGTTTTAAAGTTGATTTCACCGGAAAGAAAATACCGTATCGGACAGTGCAGATCAAAAATCAGACTGCACGTTCTGTGCAGTCTGATCTTGATCTACACTGTCCGCAAGAGGTCAGTGGGTCGCGATCAGCAGCTTAAGGGTTAACTAATTCCCAAAGCCAAGAAATGTGAGCTACCTTTTACCAAAATAATTGTATCGCAAGCATTATAGCTCATAATATGCGAAAACATTGGCCTACATGTATAAGTGTGTGGAAAATACCATATATAAGACCTACTCACTTCTTTGTCAGCGTGCATGAGCTGGGCGAAAAGTAGTTCCAAACATACGAACGTGTAACGACTTGATTTTAAGGTTTTTTTTTTTCTTTAGGAAAAGAAAAAAAGTCATAATCGATTTTGATAGTTGAATTGACAGGGAAATCTGGGTCAACGAGAGAATACATGACTTTGACCAGTGACGTCATTATATGCTTATCTCAAACGTGTGTTAGATAAGAAAATTGGTAACTGGACTGTTTCACCGACAGCAAGGCGAATAAGTTTAGGCATGTGTAATGGCAGTATTGAAATGCTATTTATTTCATGCTTTTCGGTAATTCATCGGGAAATAATGGTGGGTTATGGTTTGATAATCCATCGTTACGACCAGTGAAATTAACCGATTTGATGGCTACCTGCATGGAACTACTTATATTCTTGCAGCATGTTTTTAACTTCGCCCTTTCAAAAAACGCATCAGATCTATTTCAGAAAGAGATTAAATCGAGTAATCCAAAAAAAAATCCCATCTCTTTAAAAAAAACTCCTGATAAATTCAGGTTTATGAGTTTTTGTTGATATGTTGCATCGCTTCGAATGTAAATAAATAACGGACACTTATGACACTAATGCGGAAGGATATATTTTGCAATCGGAAGATTAGGATTAAAAAAATGTTTATTTGAAAATTGTTTGTCGTTTTTAAGTAATACATTGAACGTGATAGCCTCTCGAAAAGATTAAAACACAATCAATACTGTCATAATTCTGGCTTTTATCAGCGAACTGTATACTTTGTGAACTGGTAAATACATTCTTATCATGCGGTCTAATGTGGGAGGTACGCCAAGAGGAATTACCGAAACAGCTTTACTGGTTTTTGATGAAAGTCCCAACGAAAAAGGGTCAGAAGCATGAAATAAAGATTTTCTTTTTTTGTTAAAGATGGAAATTTATTTCATCGAGTCAACATCATCGGAAATATTTCCACTCGATGCCGCGCCACCCGTGAAAATATCACCGATCATGTTCATTCGATGCTGCGCTACACGTGAAAATATTACCGATGTTCACTCGATGCTTCACCACACGTGAAAATATTACCGATGATGTTCACTCGATGCTGTGCCACTCGTGAAAATATTGCCGATGATGTTCACTCGTTTCTGCGCCCCTCGTAAAAATATTACCGATATGTTCACTCGATGCTACGCCACACGTGAAAATATTACCGATGATGTTCACTCGTTTCTGCGCCACTCGTAAAAATATTACCGATGATGTTCACTCGACGAAATAAATTTCGATTTTTCACCAGAAAAAAAAAAAAAAAAATATCCCCTATAAATTTGATTGAATAAATGAAAAGCAAGGATTTAAAAAAAAAAAAGCTGAGTAATTTACTGATTTTTCTTTTTTTTTTTTTTTTTTTTTTTTTTCTTCTTTCCAATTTCAGATGTGAATTTGACAAGGAACGATGTTTTCACCGCGAGTTACATCCGAGGAATAGCGGATGTATGTAGTTTATTCTAGAAAATGTATTTGTCAAGGTAAAATTCATTAAAAAAAAAATGGTTTGGTCAAGGTTTAAGAAACGAATTTGTAGTTATTTTATAATCTTAAATATGAGCCATGCTCTGACAAAAGGGGGGCTTAACCCTTTACCGTACAATGCCGCCTTTTGACGCCCCTGGGAAAGAAGCCTTTTGAAAACATTGTGGGAAAAGCATTTTCTCCTTTTCCCACAATATTTTCTACCCTGTCAAAGAAAAGTTGCACCATTTGAGCCACACTGAAATTGTCGTCTGCATATGCTAGTAGATAGATAAAAGCCCGTTCTAAGCCATACCCCTTATGCACACGATTCGCTTAAAAAAAATAATCCGCGGTTAAGTGGCCCAGCTTTTTTAATATGACTGAAATGAACCTCAACCCATTTACCTAAGCAATCTAACCACCCTTAAGTTTATAGCTAACCCTTATCCAATCAACCCACGCTTAAGATTAACCAACAAGCTTATGCATGCCAACCCACTTTAACCAATTCAATCACGCTTATGCATGACAAACCCATTTAACCAATCCCTCCTCACTTAACACACATGACCGTCATTAACAATTTTATGTAACATTAACATGCTCATAAAATTAACAGTTATTATACTTACGCAAAACCAATAGACTAGCCTTCATAAATAAAATATGGTAACCTCTTTATTAATCGTTTTTGCTTAAATTCAAATTTTATTTTTTTTTAAAAATTTTTTGATTTACCTTAATTTACCAAGCCAACACATCAAGCTAACCAGTTACTTAACTAACCAACAAACCCTTACATCAAACAATCGCTTAACCTTTTTTCCACCCCCATCAACCAACACATGACGCATCATGCAGTGGCTAACCAACTTAAGTTTTTTTTTTTTTTTTAAATAAAAAAAATAAAAAAAAAAATTTGATTTAAAGGTAATAAATATCACTGTGTTAGTATATATAAACAAAGATGAGAGACAAAGTAAAATTACAAGTTGTTAATTTTCTTGATACACATCAACCTGTTGATGAAGATGAAGAAAAATATTTTAGATATTACAGGCTTATACAAGAAGGAAGTAGCTATGATAAAAAAGAACTAAAATCAGATGAGCGGGTTTCAGCATTTTACGATGAAAGAGGTAACTACATAAAAATAGGTATCATTAAAAGAATGGATAAAATTTTTGATGAATTTAAATATTTACATAATATAGCAATGGATCAACTTGTTGATGATGAGCTTAGTAAAAAACCTTTATGGAAAGTGGAATATGAAAAGAAAAAAGAAACACTAAGGTATCTTGATCGTGTGGCAAATGATTTAGCTGATACAATAAAGAATATTGCTAAATGGGAATTAGATTTAAATACAGAACTAAATTAAATAAAAAAAAATTTTTTTTATTTTGTTGTGTTAAAATAAAAAATTGATTTTATCTTTAATTTGTCCATAACAGTACTATACAAAGATGGCAGACACAAATACATCTAATGATCAAGTTAATACATATACATATGAACCGCAAGATGAAGATGAAAGAGAGTACCGTGATAAGTACTTACGTATGAGAAAAATAATGAAAGATGTATGCGATGAACAAGAAGGAGATAGAGAAGAAGAAATGGAAAAAATGGATGAACGCATGGAAGAATTGCTTTATCATGAAATAAGAGGGTTAGAAGATAAAGTAATAAATGCTATTAAACTTATTTTTAACCATATTGATGAAGAACTACATTTAAGACTAGAAATGGTAATGGAAGAAGAAGAACTAGAAGACAAGCCTTTATGGAAAGTGGAATATGAAAAAGAACGTGTTACTTATGATTTAAGTGAAAACATAGAAGATTACATACATGTAAAGATAGAAGAGAGATTTAGAAATTTATAAATTTGAAATAAAATTTATAAATCTTTAACAAAGTATATTAAAGATGCCTAGAGGTAAACCAATTGGACATATTAGAAAGCATCATATATCATATGATCAAAATGCATTTTCTTTTGCTCCTTTTTCTATGGAAGAAATAATAGGGCAAACACATATTTTTGTTAATAAATTACTTAGAAAGATCAATGCTGAAGCTATTGGCAATAAAACTTTAGAAAATATTATTGATCTTATTGGTAAAAAGAAAATCAAAGGGGAAAATAGAAATGAAGAAATGAAGAAAGGTATTACTAGTTTCGTTATAGAAAAATATAAAGAAATTGTGGAAAAGGCATCATTTTTTAAAAATGATGAGGAAGATAGAAAGAGTAAATTCCATACTAAACTAAGAAGGGAAATAATAAGTGTTGTTGATTTAATACATATTATTAATGATATGTCTGGTATTACTGTAAGCAAAACAGGATATGGATTACAATTAAACAAGAAACCATATTAATAATATTTTTTATTTTTTGTAATAAAAATAAAAAACAAAACATGGCGTACCAAGTATATCCGATGAATGACAAATGAATATAGAAATACAACTAATGGTAATCAGAGGGAGACACAGATGTAGATGTTAAACGCTCAACCTATTTTTACTATAAAATAATATTCTTAAATTTAAAAAAAAAATTAAAAAATAAATTTTAAATTAAAAAAAAATTACATAAAAAAAATATACTATAATATATAAAAATGTCTGAAGATAAAAAAATGTATGGTTTACATGGAAAATATTGTTATGGTGAAAAAGAAAAAAGAAAAAATAATATAAACAAAGAAGATAGTGAACATAGCGATATTGAAGATAGTGAAGATAGTGAAAATGATTGGGAACATTATGATATAAAAGTTGGTTTTAATAAAGAAGTACCATCAGCACATGTAGATGATGATAAAAACCGGAAAGAAGGAAATGAAAAATGGGTATCACATGGTATAAATTGGGTAAGAGAGGGTAAATATGAGAAAGAAAAAAATGTAACAAAAAGTTATAAAAATTTTATAATTAAGGAAATGAATGAAAGAACAAGAAGGTTTATTATACGTTATGACCAATCGTTTATAGATAATATTTATCATAACCATGAGCGTAGTATAGAACTTATAACATTACCACTTAAACACAGAATGAATAAATATTATAAAGATTTATTTAAAGAACAAGTAAATGAGTATTTTTTAAATGATGAAAAAGAAGATTTTCTAACACTTACACCAGAAAAAGCAAAAGAAAAAATAAATAAAATTATGTTAAGTTATAAGGATAAAGTAAAAAGAGACGTAAAAGAAAAACTTAATGAAGGAAATTTATTTTTCTTTTAAATAAAAAAAATTTAAAAAAATTTTTAAAAAAATAAAAATTTTGTTATTTTTTATTTGTTTCAATACAACAAATAAAAAATTTTTAATATGTGTTTTTGGGTCTTGCCCCCTATGCTTCATACATTTCTCTTTCTTCTTCAGTTAACTCAGATATCCTATGATGACCATGTGATAAAGTTCTATAACTACCATCCAAGAGTATCACTCTTTTATCATCTTCAAAGCTTAATGCTCTTTTGTTCATTTTTATAGTTGTTAATTCATGAAGTTTGCTTTTTATTCCTCCCATATTTGTATAATAATCTTTTCCTGTATCTAAACACTCCTTATAAGTTTCAAATCTTAGTTCATTTTTAATCACAGATGATTTAACACCTTTACATTTTTTAGTTTCTGTTTTTTCATTATATACCATATTGTCATCTTTATCTTTTTTAACAGGCTTATCAAAAATAAACTTACCATCTTCATCAGTTAACGCATTACCATCTTTATCTTTTCTTAAGATAAATTTTTTCGCAGCATAAGTTTTTACTCCAGGACTTACAAATTCAGTTAAAAGATCCCCCTCTAATTCATCCTTAAACATACCTAGAACATTTCTATTTTTTTCACTATACAATGGATGATTAGGTGGATAATTACTAAAGTCAAACATGACATCGGCATCCTCTTTTAAATCTTCATACAAATCTTCAGTTTCTATTTCTAAAACATAACTATCTGTATCAGTATAGCACATAAATACTTTTTCTTCACCAAACTTCTTTTTAAAATATTCATAATAATCTAATAACATTGTTGTTTTACTAATATCAAGTATACTTACTCCTAAATAAATAGGTTTATCATATTTAATCCATGTTTTTTTCATATGAACAGCAACCAAATTTTCATCAAATATAGTATGATTATGAAAGTTATGTTTTGCAGTTAACTTTTTAAAACGATCACAGTTTTCATCATTAACTAATTCTAAATTTACTCTATTTCTTATGTTTTCCATAGTTTTACCAAAAACAGAATTCATCATAAACTTCCACAACTGATCCGAAAATTTATTTTTATCCTTTTTTGCTTGTGTTCTTAATTTTACACACTTATCAATATATTTTTTAATATTGGTACTTTCTTTAAATTTAATTCCACTATGTATTTTTTTAACTTTTAATCCTAACCGAATGTAAGTCTTTAAAGCTTGATAATGTAGTGTATATTTTTCTTTATCATTTAAGTTAGGAATTAACTTTTCTACTTTACCTGCTTTTAATCTTTCTGCTGCTAAAGGCATTTCATTGTGTAAATCATGTAATTCTTTTGGATACTCTAAATCAACCTCTAAAAAGCAAGGATAATTTTCCCAATTATCTAATTCTTTATCAGTCATCCATTTAAAATCACCTACAGGTAAAGGTTTACTCATAGCCCAAGGATAAAGACTGTTTTTATCAATATAAAACAAATATTTACTAGGTTTTGTTGGATCATACTCATCACCCATGTATTTATTATTTGCCTTTGCATATCTAACGCTTGTCATACATACACCACCCCTTTTTGTTCCTTCAAGAAAGTTAAGCATATTTATATCAGTAAGTTTTTCTAATTTTATCTCACTTTCCTTAAGCATTGTATCCCAACCATATCCTGGTAAAGTATAATACCAAGCAGGATCTAAACCAAATTCTTTATGAATAGAAAATCTAAAGTTTTCCATAATATCAGCTAAAAGTAAAACATCTACTTCATTGTATAGCTGTAAATAATCCTTAATTGTTTTACATCCAAAAACATCCCATACCCTTAAAGCATGTTCATAATCTTCAGGTTTAATATGCTCACCATTTAAACTTGAATAAAATGTTACTATAGGTGGTAATTTAGTTTCTTCTAATTTTTCAAAACTATCTAACCATTCATATGGAAAAACACCCTTTCTTCTTAACAATTGTAATTTTTCTTCTGTATAACCACAACGTTTTTTTAAAAAATCTATTAAATTTTTTAAATTTTCATCTTTTAAATTTTCTGCAAGTTTATCTAAACTACTAGCTAAAAACTTAAAACTATCGAGAAATCTTAACTTAAGATGTTTATTTCCTACCATAAGATGTTTTGTAAAACTAATATATTTTTCTTCATTGATAGGAATACAATCAATTCTACCATTAGTTTTACCAAGATATTTAATAAAAATATGTGCATCATAACCAGATAAATTATGAAAGAAAACAGGAATAAAATTTGGAACTTTTGCTTTTAGATTACATTCATTATGTGCGGCTCCCCTATACTTACCAGTAAAATGACAATGATCTCTTACTTTATAATTTTTATGTGTAAATTCACCACCACATATCCAACATTTTACTTTATTTTTATGTTTTCTAACTTCATCTTCTGTTATCTTAATTCCTACTGGTTTTTTATAAAATTCATTATAAAGTTGTTTAGCATCCTTAGTTAAAGTATCTATAAAATGTTTTTCTGCATTGTTACCCATATATCCTCTTAATTTTGGTTCTAAAACGTTTCTATCAAAACTACAAATTAAATAGTTATAACTAACAGGTATATGCTTTTGTGTTTCAATGGTATTACTTTCTTGTTGTGTTTCTATTTTTTGTAGTACACATTCAAAATCAGCAATTACAACAAAAGGCACCATAATTTTTCTACAATAGTTTTCAAACTTTATTAAAATTTCTTCAGGATTTTTAGGATTAAACTTAGGCATTATTAAATCAATCCCATCATGATCTTCACATCGCTCCATATGCTTATTTAAAAGTTTTTCACTTCCAAAATGATTCATACAAAGCATACAATACCTTACATTACTATGATCACTTACTTGCGCTCTCATTAAAGCATTTAATTTTCCATCTTTTATTAAAACATGTGTTTTTTCTTCTTCATCTTCAATATATAACAAATTTACATGATTTTCTTTTAATCTTTTTATAGCTCTAATACTATTGATTTTTTCCTTACCTTTTACTATTCCAAAAACATTAACGCTAATTGTTGTATTTTGTCTTTCAAACTTATCTATATCAAGTAAAGAAACAGGATATTTTATTCCTTTCATATTTAAGCTATTTTTCTTAGATTTTAAATCATTGTCTACTCTTTCAGGATGATTATCTTTTGGATTTAAATGTCTTAAAATACAATCTGTAAAACATTCATCATTCATACTTTTCATATCAATACACGCCTTTTTGTTAGCAATCCAATCAGGTAAAGGTATCCATCCACCTGCTCTTAATGGTTCATAAATAACACTATGTAATTTAAAATGAACCACACTATCAAATACCCACCCACTACCCTTCATTAAAAAATTAATAAAATTTTCTATAATTCTTTCAATCATTTCATAGTATACTTCTGTTATATTAGTTCCTTCTAAAATAATCTCATAACCATCTTTATCAGAAGAAGAAAAATTTGCTTCTATTATTTGTTTATTATCACCTTCTCCTCTTCTCATAATACACTGAAGATTTAATTTTACTTTAAACCCACGCATGCTATTTAAAAGATTTATAATTGATGGTTGTGTTAGTTCTAAAAACTCTTGTGGTGTATCAACTGGTATTCCTTTTATTTTATGTTCAGTTGCATAATTTTTTTTTAAGGCAGATTTATTTTTTATTACTTTTATTTTATCCACTTTATCATATATACTTTTTATTTTATTTTTTAAAGCATTAAGTTCTGGTGATATACTATCTGGTGCATCTCTAACATTTTCTAAACTCCTTAACAAATCATCAACTGAAGTAGTTGGTTGCCTGGTTGGTCTTTGTCTTGATGTAGAGGGGGTGGGTGGGGCATTTGTTGGTTGTAATATTGGTGCATCAATGGTTTCCAGGTCTCTATCTAATATAGAAGGTCCAGTATTAATCAAAAGAGTAATTAATTCATTACGTCTAAGTTTTGAGTATCTTCTTAATCCCCTTTCCCTTGCTAGAATTCTTAATCCAGCTACATTATATCTATCAAATTGACGTTCCATATTTTTTTTAATTAAAAAATATTTCCTTAAGTCAAATTTTTTAAATTTTATTATTTTTTAAAAAATAATAAAATTAAAGAATGTCAATTCTATATTTACCATTCCATACCCTACCATTCCAATTTTCAATCGTTTGTGGACAACGGTCTATATACTTACTAGCCTTGTAAATTGATGGAAATTCAATCACCTCTTCAGTTTCAACATCCTTTAATACAACCTTTTTTGGGTTTTTTGCAATATCCTTTAATCTATCATAATTAGGTATTTTTTTTAAATATTTTTTATTTTCTTCCTCTTCAGGATACAATCCATGCTCCTTTAAAACATCAATATACTTTTTCTTGTTCCAATATGAATACCACTTAATATTGTTATCTGTTAATATCTTTTTAAAATCAGCAACCTTTTTCATTTTTATTTAAGTAAATTTTTACTTAATATACTACACTCATCTTGTTACCATTACTCTGGAAGTTAATTAACCTATCACTAAGTAAAACAGCATATGCTTCTGTATTTGCTGGAACAGCTGGATTGAATGTTGCTTTAACGTGGATATCAGTTACAGAATACTTTAACCTTTCACTTTGCTTAGATAAATCAAACACAAACAAAGGAAAAATAAATTTAAATTCGTAAGGATTAATATTAGGATTTGATACTAATTCATCCATGTTAAAAAACTTTTTTTCTAAATGAAGCAGCTTCACTATATATTCTACTAATTTGATTAGTAGTAAAATTTATATCATGATCATAGATAGGATATTTTTTAGAACCTAACATTACAATATTTATGCTGTCAAATACAGCTACGTTTTGTTCTTGGCTATTACTTTTTGCAGTTTGAAAACTAACAATTAAAAAACGTGGCACCTCAGGAGATGATTTAGATGATAACCTCCAAGTAAAACCTGTTGCTTGTGGAACCGCAATACTGTCGCTTTGTATCATTCTATACCCAACTGGGAATTTTTCTTTCTTTTCAATAAATTTATAAAGTTCCAACCTATTACTATCTTCCGGTTCTACATGTGGCATAAACCAAGATACTTTACTTAATACAACTTTACCAACATCAACTGCTGGGGTTGCCACGGTACCATCTGGAGCTAGAATGTCCCCTCTTCTATAAATTGCGTCATTATCATTATTTCTTGTTAAGGTTAAAGTTTGTTTCATACCATATAAAACTTTGTTATAATCTTCGCAAAAACCAAATATATGTTTTATGGGTATCCTAAAACTAAATGTTCCAACTGGATTAGAACTAAAAATATAGGTTCTTCTTAATAAAAAACCAGAATTAGCAGCACTATTTGCAATGTTTCCGGTATCCTTACACCACAGTTGGTTTAAACCCTGTGATTTAGAAAAGTCATCTGGGTATTTTAACAAACCTAGCATTGTTGTAGTCTGGCCAGGATAATTAATTGTTTCCATCTCTTGCCCACTAAGTTGGTATCTAATATTTTTAAACAGATACATCAATCCGTTGTTTGTTAAGGTAATCTCATTTGCTGCTCCATAATCGGTATCATTATCTTTTAATAATTTTCCTTCAATTTCTAAATATGAATCGGAAGGGTGATAAAAAATATCTTGAGTTTCAATATCAATCCTAATATTTCCTCCAGGGTTGTTTAGATTGGTTCCTGTAATAGGTAGATACTCATGATATTCATATTCATCAATATTATCATCTTTTAAAATCGGTGCGTCAATACTTAAAATATCCATTTTATTATATACATTTATAATTTTTAAGTCAAATTATAATTGTTTTAATATTCTGCCCATAGTTGAGGGAATGTCTTGTTTTCATCATCTACATACACACCCTTAAGTTTAATATTTTTAAGTTTTTCTATTGAATGGTATTTTTTCATTTTAGGGTAAATTTTATTTCCGTAAAGAATGGTTACCTTAGGCATACTATTTTTTTCTAGATATTGATTTACATCTTCTTCAAATTCCTTAATGATATCAGCTTTTTCAGACGACAATTTTAAAACAGCTTTATTATAATCATATTTTGTACTACTACTATCTAATACTTCACAATCATCATCAAGTTTTAGATTTCCATAAAGGATATTAACCCTTTTTGTGTTGTATTTTTCATAATGTGTTAAATTAAATTTTAGCTTTGACATTCTTTTTTATTTAATGTTTTTATTTTACTTAAATTTATTTTTTTCATAATATTTTAACTCCGCTACCCTTACTATTTAATTTCTTAACTAAATCTTGTATAGCAATTGCACCACCATCCATTAACTTGCTAATATCTTGCATTACAGGTTGAGCTGATGTAGTAGGCTTTTGTGTATATTTTTCTATAGTCTTTTTAGATTTTGGTGTTAAAGCCTTTTGAACTAGCTTTTTACCTGCATCAATTGCTGCCGTCTTTCCAACCTCAAATGCTTTCTTTGCTCCTTCCTTAGCCACACTCTTGCCAACATCAACTGCTGAAGATGCAATTTGTTTAGCTGCGCTGCTTGAAAATAGTTTTGTAAGAAAATTAGCTAAAGTATCAAATATCCCCGCTCCTCCATAAGCATAATTTCTTTTAAATCCTCTCTTTTGTGATGTAATCATTTTATAGTATAGACATTAATTTTTTATAAGTTTTTATATCTAATACACGTTGTCTTTTTAATTCATCGCAAATACTTACAAGCTCATTTCTTACACCTGTATGACCAGCTCCTTTACTTGCCATTAAGAGGTCAAATCTTTCTAATAGTGCGTTAGGGTCAGATGGAATCACAACAATTCCTTTACCAGTTGCTGCTCTTTTTTCTTTGATTTTTTTATATATCTCTTTAACAAAAATATTGTATTTTACTCCACCACTGCTTTTTGGTCGATTACTGGGGTCATTATCAATAAAAATAACATTGGAATTTATTAATAATTTTTCATAATTTTTTAGATCTTCATTAGTATAGTTATGTTTTCTAGTTGGATTTTTTGCCATAATAAGTTCCCATAATCCTTCTGTCGATTTATATCTTTCTGCACCAACAATAATATTATCACCATCGTAATCAAATAATTTATCTCCTATATAATAATTTATACCTTTCCTTTTAATACCAAATGTTTTATCAATATCTTCTTCATATTCTTCTTTTAAGGCTTTATATTTTTTATCTAATAATGATTCTCCCACTGGTTCCTCTTCCTCTTCCTCTTTTAAAATTGATTGTTGTTGAGGCAACCGTTCAATCCCCTCTTTAATAGGTTTAAGCCCTTCTGTAATCTCCTTTGTTGCAGCTTTTTGTGTTTCTGTAATAGGTCTAAAAAACTTGGAAAGGTCTGTTTGTAATTCAATTTCACCTGTTCTCTCTGCAAGCTGATTATCACGAATTCTTTTCATTGTTGCAAGATATTCTTTTACTGTTTGTTCCCTTTTTAAAGGGTCTTTTATCTTTAAAAACGACATATCTTTTTAAGTAAAAAATTTTTTTAATTAGTACTATCTATCTCACATGCACAAAAACACCTAAACTTGGGTGGTTTTATTTTTAATTTGAATGCTTTCCATTGTGTCTTTCTACTAGTCTTCTGAATTCCTCACGTGCTTCTATTCTCCCCTTCTCTATTAAACTCTCTTGATCCTCTAGCTTGCTTTTTTTCTTCGACTTACTTCTAATTTCTTCCTTCATTTGTTTATATTTTTCCAATTCTTCCGTAATTAAACTAAATTCTTCATGTTCTATTTCGTTGTCTGATATTGCTTTTGATATATGTGTAAGTAGTGTATTTAACTTTGAATCTGCTAACATTTTTATCTGAAGGTGTTTTTCACTTTTTGTTCTGGTTCTTCCAACCAGAAACTTACCTACTAATGCAGCTAATCCAACAGCTAAAGCACATCCTTCTAGGACTATCGTTGCAGGTATCGCTACCACAGTTGAAAGTAAAGCAATTCCTCCTGCTCCTGCTCCTAAAGCTCCAACTGTTAAGGCTGCTTCTACGTTATCCATAGTTTTACTAATCTTTAAATACTTTTTACTTAACTGTTCTCTAACTCTTACTTCATTTTCAAGAAAATCCTGAATATCTGATATCTTCTTAAGTCTGAAAGTTTGCCCATTGTCTTCTGCTGATATTATTATTGGATTTAATGTTGGTGCATTTGGTATATTACGTGCTTCTGGTAAGTTTGGATAAATCGTTTCTTTTAGCTCCATTTTTATTAGTTATTACTATTTTTTTTAAATTGAATAATAAAGACGGCATAAAAATTCATTTTCATTAATTTTTATTAAATTTTTTGAGTTGTTTGTAATTGTACAAACCATGTCATCCACTTCTTCTAATGAAACTTCATTTGTTAATGATATCTGTGTAAGTTTTAGAGCATAAGATAGAGAAATTAAAACAAAACCTTTACTCATATTAAAACCCATACCTAGGGCTATCGTTCTTGTTTGTCCTCCTTCTAATATTAAAGGTTGTTGAGTAAAAATATCCCATGAAACAGGATTAACTTTTTTAGCTGGATACTTACCTTCAACAGGTTTCCAAAAAATAGTTTTTGGTTGAACTATTTTATGATATCCATTTCCAAATTTATGTACATTCATATTTTTTAATTTATAATATTGCTCCTAATATAGGAATATTAGCAAATGGACTATTAGGTCCTAAAAGAAGACCTTTTCCATCATAAATTTTTGACCCTTGTTTTAAATACAATCCATCACCAACGGAACTTAATCCTTTACCTTTTGCTGGACCAAGATATAAACCTTCTCCATCAGTTTCTACTTGGCATACACAACCACCTTTTTTTAGGTAAAGCCCGTTACCCATTGCTTTTTGAACACCTGAAGAAGCAAGACCAGATAGAGCACCAACACCTATTGCAGGTAAAACGGTTCTTGCTAATGTAGGTAAAACTGATGAAGCTAAACCAGCCAACAAAGGTAAAAATCCACCTTCTACTTTCATATTGTGTTTAAGTTGTCTAGGTGACATTCTAAACGTTGCTCCCTTTCCACCTTTATAAGCTTTTGTAAGTTTATTTACTTGTGATTTGGTTAATGCTATTACATCATTACCATGTACATCTTCATGCTTTAAACGAATACTTGCTGGGCTTTTGTTTTTAAAAGAATGTAAAATTTTTTCCTTTTGCCCTTCTGAAATATTTATTTTAGCGTTAATGTAGTTTGTCATTTTATATTTATCTTGCCTCTCTTATATGAAACCTAATTGTTAAATTCTCGCCTCTAAGATTTAGTAATGTTCCATCTTGGTCAGTAATTGACACATTTAAATCGTGTATTTCATTTAATGTTAGAGGAAGATAAACTAAATTTACTGGGTTTTCTATTATTTTATACCCTGGTGATACATTAGGGAAAAAACTGTAAATCGTATTTCTTTGTGAACCATTAACATAACTACCAGAAATTAAATCAATATTAACTAACAAGCTATTAATACTAAGAATATTTACTACATTTTCAGATTCATGAAATCCTTGTAGATATTTTGCTCTATTAAATCCTAATACCTTTCCAATACTTCTACCTTGGTTAAAATCTACCTGATAACCATTTTCAACATAAAGAATAGATTTTAAAGTATTAGTGTTTGCAGAGATATTAATAAAATATTCTTCATTAACTGGGTCATAATGTCCCCTTTTCCTCATTTCTTGTTGTATTACATCATTAATATCAACTAAATCATAAGATCCCTCTGGTAATTTTAGTTTTACCCATGTTGCACCATTGTCAGGTGAATAAACAAAAGTTCCATTGTGTTTATCAATATTAGGAAATGAATAGTAAGTTTCAAGGTTAACCAACGCCACTTCATATTCTTTATCTTGGTCTAATTTAAGTGGTGGGTTAAATCTTGTTTTAAACTCTGTTTTGTTGTTGCTTACTATCAACTGAAATGACGACTTATGGTCAGTATTTTTTACTATCTTTTCTAGTAATTCTTCTATTTTTGTATTATTAAAAAGGTTGTTTATAAGTGTAAAAAATATATCTTTTTTGCTTAAGCTATATTTTTTAATAATAGTTGTGATAGTTTTGTGGTATGTAAAAGTTGTCGAATCCATTTCTATATTTACCGTTGTATTTGTTGTAGGTTAAATCTATGATGACAAAACCATGAGGCCTTTCCCAACAATTTTTACAAAAATTAACAAACTCGGTTTTTGTCATATCATCTCCTACATGATCACTAAAAATATGATTAAGATTTTTTAAGTCCTGCCTAAACAAACAAATAAAATTTGCATTCTCTCTAATAGTTTGACGTGGTAGTCTAAAATAATTTTGTGATAGATAAAAACAGTCTGCATTACTATGTCTACCTGTTACGTAATAGCTTTCACATTTGTTTTGTCTTTCTAAAAGTAAATCATCAAATATCATTAGGTTTTTGTTTTGTCCATTTAAATCTCTTGGGTCAGGTACATCACTAGCATTTTCAAAAAATTCACAATTTATATCAGATTTTTCTTTAATTGTTTTGCTCCATTCTTCAACTAATGCCGTAGGTGAAACGTCTCGGTTTTGAATTTCATTTTTAAGTGAAAACAACCTTAGTATGTATTCTTTTGGTATTTTTTCTTCAAAGGCTTTTTTAAGTATACGATATTCTGGTTGAAACAAACTTTTACCAAAAACGCATAAGTTGTCATAATCTAACCAATCTGGTCTTAACAAAAGGTTAAGTAAAAGTGTAGTTTTACCACATCCTGATTTACCTACTATTAAGCCCCTGATGCTCCTAGGTAAAAGGGGGTGATTAAATCTTTTTTTTCATTCCATGATGAATTAACAATGTCCATTTTATATTAAAAATTTTATTTTTAATATAAAAAATGTATTGCGTTAAATGTAAAAAGAAAACTGATACTACTGATATAGAATGCTATGTAAGTAAAAATGGTAAAAATATGATGCGTGGAAAATGTGTAAATTGTGGTATTGGTAAAACACAATTTATTAAACAACAGGAAGGTGGATCATTGTTAAACAAAGCAATCAATAACTTACCTGTTGAAATGCATTTACCTGGTCATAATTTTACTGGTCCTGGTACTAAGTTAAAGAAAAGATTAAATCCTGATTTAACACCTAAAGAATGGTCAAAACCTGTAAATCGTGTTGACAAGGCAGCATATCATCATGATATATGTTATCTTAAACATGATGATACTAAAACACGTAATGATGTGTGTGATGCTAATATGCTTAAAGAGTTAACGGGTATCTATAATCCTACTATTAAGGAAAGAATGGAAAGAGGATTAGTTTCTTCATTGATAGGAACTAAGAAAAGATTTGGAATGGGAGTTAAAAAAAAAATTTAGAAAATATAATATTAGCAGAAGAATTACATAAACCTGTAAAAAGAAAATTTAAGAAAAGGAGAGTTAGAGTAAATGGTATCGATAGGATATGGGCTGCAGATTTAGTAGATATGCAAGCATTTTCTAAACTTAATCATGGTGTAAAATATCTTCTTGCTGTCATTGACATCTTTTCAAAATATGGATGGCTAATACCATTAAAAGATAAAACTGGAAAATCTGTTTCTGTTGCATTGAAGAGTATTTTTAAGGAAAGAAAACCTGAAAAAATGTGGGTAGATAAAGGTAAAGAGTTTTATAACAAAGATGTTAAAGACTTGATTGAATTGTATTCTACTGAAAACGAGGAAAAATCAAGCGTTGTTGAGAGATGGATTAGAACAATGAAAGAAAAAATGTGAAAGTATTTTTCTGCTCACTCAACAAATATATATATTAACGTGTTACCAAATCTTGTTAAGGAATATAATAACACAAGACATTCTTCTATTAAGATGACACCAACTGAAGCAAGTAAGAAGAAGAATGAAAATAAAGTTTGGATAACATTGTATCCTGATTATAATCAAGTAAGGGAGGATATCAAACCAAAGTTTTCTGTTGGAGACAAAGTAAGGATAAGTAAAAAGAAAAAGACTTTTGAAAAAGGTTATACCACAAGATGGACTGAAGAGGTTTTTACAGTTTCAGAAGTAAAACATACATCACCTATAACATATAAAATTGAAGACTTAAATAGAGAAGAAATAAAAGGTAGCTTTTATGAACCTGAACTACAAAAAACGAGTCAAGAGGTGTATAGGATAGAAAAGGTTATTAAAAAGGGAAAAAAGAAATCTCTTGTAAAGTGGAAAGGTTATTCTGATGAGTTTAATTCATGGGTTGACAACAGCGCTATTATAAATTTTTAAATATATAAAAAATGAAAGATACTACAATTTATAATGTTTCTTTAAAAAATAAACCTTTAAGTAATTTTGAACTAAATAATGCTGCAAAAAAATTAAAATTAAAAAATTTTAGAGGAACATTTTTAAGAGATACCCTACCAAAAAACAATAAAAAAAAATGAATGTGGTATATTAAACCTTGATGACTCTGGTGGTCCTGGTACTCATTGGGTTGCATGGTTTAAAGATGGTAAAAGAAAAATTTATTTTGATAGTTATGGTATACAACCACCTAATGAAATTATAGATTATTTAAAACAACCTATATACTACAATACTGACCAATTACAACATGCAGGTGAAGTATTTTGCGGTCATTTATGTTTGTTCATTCTTAAAGAGTTATGTGATGATAATAAATTTCAAGATGTTTTAAATAAACTTTTTTAGTACTCACTTTAGTTCGTAGAACTAATATTAAAAAACGATGCCTGTTGATAAATTTGGAAGAATGGATGATGTTAAAACAAGCAGTGATGGTGGTGTGTCACTTGCTTACATTACTAATAACTTTTTACGTAAAGATGGAACAACCACTGTTGTCGGTTCTATAAATATGAATGGCAACACATTAACAATGGTTAGTAATCCAGTAAATCCACAAGATGTTGCGACAAAGGATTATGTTGATAATACAGCAGGGGGAAGCCATGAATCACCACTATTAAAAGAAAATGGAAATTTTATTGCTACTGCTCCATTCAATATGGGTTTTAAAAAAATACATAATCTACATGACCCTGAAGAACCACATGATGCTGCAACAAGAAGTTATGTGGATAAGGTTAGTAGAGAAAGTGTCATTGTTAAACGTAATGATGGAAGATTTGTTGCTACAGGAAATATAGATATGAGGAATTATGGGTTAATTAATGTTCTGTCACCGGCTGAACCTGATGATGTAGCAACAAAGGGGTATGTTGATAGTCAATCCTCTCCATTTTTGTATAACCCCATTGATAACTTTTATACTGCAATAGGAGAAATATCTATGGGTAACCTGCGAATTCATTTTGTTGCTTCTCCAATTGAAAATAGTCATGCAGCGAATAAGCTTTACGTAGATAGTGTTTTAGAGATGGCTACCGCAGGTGAAAAGGCTTTAACAAAAAACCAAGACGGGTCTTTTTCAATGGCTGGTAAAATAGATATGGGTGGAAACTCAATTACTGGCTTACCAAATCCAATAAATCTTAACGCTGCTGCTAATAAAAATTATGTTGATAATGGAGGTGCTATAGTAAAAAATCCGAATGGAAGCTTTACAGCAATATCTGATGTAGATTTTCAAGGTTTTTCTATAAAAAAACGCTGCGATGCCTGTAGATGAGAGTGATTTAGTAACAAAATCCTACGTGGATGGAAGGGTATCGCTTCCTAAAACAATTATAAGCATGTGTGCCGAGGAACAAGGTCCTTTAACAGATGGTAATTATGAGTTTTCTTTTGGTAATGGTAGCGCCGGAGTAAGCCATGGAATGGGGGGTTATTGTATGTCTGCTCCTGGTAAAATTATAAGAGGGACTTTAATGGTTGTAAAGGGAACCGGTATTCTAAAAGAAGAGACAAAAGTTAATATAGTCGTAAATGGAGTTGAACAGGTTGACTACTCCATAGTAAAAAAGAAAGGAGAAGGTTGTAGTTGTGTAGTTTTCCCACAACCTTTAGTATTAGCCCAATGTGATGTTAAAAACTTTATAACAAGGTCAAATAATCCTAATGCTAAAAATGCATA
Source organism: Tridacna gigas (assembly GCA_945859785.2). NCBI lineage: Eukaryota > Metazoa > Mollusca > Bivalvia > Cardiida > Cardiidae > Tridacna > Tridacna gigas. Next base: position 5,486,573 of record OX244042.2, read on the forward strand.
TTTAACGATACTGATAGAGTTAGACTTGTAAAAAAATATTTAACCCAGTAAAGGGTTAAATATTTAAATAAATTTATACTCACTTTGTTCTAATGGTAAATCTTCAGTTAAATCAACATCGCATGTTGTAAATTCTATATATGGGTAAAATTTATTTGCATACCACAACAACACACATCCTGGTTGATATACACCATCATCAAGAGAATTATGATGTGGTTTCATCTGGACTAAGGCTAGACCAAAAATAACCGGTTCTTCTACGGTGTTCATTTGCTATCCCTAACCATAGAGATGAGTTATTGGTTGGTAATCTTTTAGAAAAAAGATAGTAGTAAGCAGCGATACCATCAGCAAGATTATAAAAATATTTTTCTTTTTGTGGTACATTTGGAAAAGTATAAGTTTTGCTATTAAGCTTTTCAGGTAAATAAGTTATATGCTTTTTTTCTAAGGTTGACCTTAGTTCATTAATCTCATCTTGTGTAATTTTGTTTAATACACTCATTTTTACTACATACTATATTACTTAACAAAGATTTTTTTATTTTTTTTATTTTTTTTAAAAAAAAAAACTTAAGTTGGTTAGCCACTGCATGATGCGTCATGTGTTGGTTGATGGGGGTGGAAAAAAGGTTAAGCGATTGTTTGATGTAAGGGTTTGTTGGTTAGTTAAGTAACTGGTTAGCTTGATGTGTTGGCTTGGTAAATTAAGGTAAATCAAAAAATTTTTAAAAAAAAATAAAATTTGAATTTAAGCAAAAACGATTAATAAAGAGGTTACCATATTTTATTTATGAAGGCTAGTCTATTGGTTTTGCGTAAGTATAATAACTGTTAATTTTATGAGCATGTTAATGTTACATAAAATTGTTAATGACGGTCATGTGTGTTAAGTGAGGAGGGATTGGTTAAATGGGTTTGTCATGCATAAGCGTGATTGAATTGGTTAAAGTGGGTTGGCATGCATAAGCTTGTTGGTTAATCTTAAGCGTGGGTTGATTGGATAAGGGTTAGCTATAAACTTAAGGGTGGTTAGATTGCTTAGGTAAATGGGTTGAGGTTCATTTCAGTCATATTAAAAAAGCTGGGCCACTTAACCGCGGATTATTTTTTTTAAGCGAATCGTGTGCATAAGGGGTATGGCTTAGAACGGGCTTTTATCTATCTACTTATGCTTTCAATTTGGACAAGGCTAAAATTTTGTCGTCTGGTAAAGGGTCAATGCATCTCCGTGATGCATTATTCTAAGCAAGTCATCACATTACTGAAGATCCACAAAATCCATTGTGTACAACAACCGACTGGAACTGTGGGTAGAATGGTCCTTTGACATGTAGAATATTGACCAAAAAGTTTCGGCCCAGGTCAGCCTGCTCGGACTGCGCAGGCTGACCTGGGTCGATACTTTTTGCAAATGCATTAAGCCCTCTTTTCACAGAGCATGTCCCATATGTATTTTAGCTAGAGACCTGTAATTTGAACATGTCGAGTTGAACTGAGAGTTGAGCTAACTACAGCGTCTTTCTGATTAAATGGGCCAGCATGGCTCCCTAGATATTCCGATGTTACTCTGTCATCGGTGTCATCATGACGTCATTTTTGACAAAGTAACATCCGAACATATAAAAGGAAAAAAATGATCGGGCTGGAAGCCAGGCTAGCGTCTACTAAATCTTTGTCTGTCACATGTGCCTCCCGATTCCCAAGTTTTCATGCCAAGGCACAAAGCACCCAGGCACTTGGTTACATTTATCTCTTTACCACACAATAAAATTTCACACTAATCAAAATCTAAAGCATTTGTCTCTGAAATGGAGAAAAAATGTGAAATAGGAGAAAACCGGTTACCAGCATTTTCTCCTTTTCCCATTATGTTTTCAAAGGCCCCTTTTCACAGGTCCCTTTCACAGAGATTAAAACTTGGGATTGTGTAGTAACGGGTTGATTGATTGTATGGTGTTTAACGCCGTTTTCAACATCATTTCAGTTATATCGCGGTGGCCAGTGCACCTTCCCATGCTTTCCTGGAGTTTCTTTTACCAGTACACCGCACAATATTCTTTCCAAGCCACCGACTGCTTTCCCACATAACCATCGTCGAAACAATGGTCAGTGGTGAGAGAGGAATGAATCCTGTCGCAATGACTACCATCAATCCTCGGAAAAAAATGGCCAAGCCGGGGATCGAACCAGCAACCTCCTGTTCTCAAGTCCTGTACGCTATCGACTAAGCTACGGGGCTTCGCAGTAATGGGTTAAGGGGCTAATCAAATGGCCGCATCAGAATGATATCCGAGAAATGAACCTTGACATCTTCAGTTTAAATATCAAACAAGAGGGCCATCATAGCCCTGTATCGCTCAACTGCCTTTTTGAATAGATGTATCATGCATTTATTGGCACTGACAGAGACATAAATCAGAAGAAACTGAGTTCAAAATTTTTATCATCTTGTATAGATTAACTCTTTACCAAACGATAAAATTTTAGACTGGTCCAAATTGAAATCATTTGCAGACGACAAAATAAAGGTGACTTGAAGCCTAGAATTTGTTTTGGGAAGGGTAGAAAACATTGTGGGAAAAGGAGAAAATACTGGTTACCAGCATTTTCTCCTTTTCCCACAATGTTTTCAAAAGCTTTCTTTCTCAGGGTCGTTAAAAGTCAGGATTGTGTGATAAAGGGTTAAACTGGCACTGTCCCAGTTCGTGACCTACTGGAAGTCTTTACCAAGCGAGAAAGTTGTACAGCTGTCCAAACTGAAATCATTTGCAGACAACATATTAACTCTTTATCACACAATCCCAAGTTTAAACGACACTGAAAAAGCGGGCTTTTGAAATTATTGAGGGAAAAGGAGAAAATGCTGGATACCAGCATTTTTTTCTCTTTTTCCCTCAATGTTTTCTACCCAATCAAATACAAAAACCATCATTTGAGGTACATGTACATTGCATTTATTGTCCTCAAATGCGTTTTCATCCAGTCCAAAATTTTGTGATGTGATAAAGGTAAATGTAGCTCTCATAAAGGGGTTTGTCTTTCTTTGATGTGGGGAAAAACACTATTGGTAAAGGAGAAACGTCTGGTTACCACCTTTGTCTCCTTTTCCCTAAATTCTGTCAAGGAGTAGATACATATTCAAACGAAACATGCATTATCTGAAAAATGTTAAAAAATCAAGGGGAAATTCTTCAATGTATAAGGGTAGACACCAGAGAAATGTGCCTTGCACATCTTCAGCTTAAATATTAAAATAAGAGGGCCATAATGGTTCTGTGTTGCTCCACTTACATGTATTTTAACATAAGTACTTAATTGGTATTGATGGAGAGAGCAAAAAACTTTCACAGAGAAAATATCCTAGCTGACCCCACAAAAAAGATAAGTAACACCTTTTTAACCCTTTACCACACAATCACGAGTTTTAATGACCCTTTCCCACAATGTTTTCTACCCTGTCAAAGACAAAAATCATCATTTGAGCTACGCTTAAGTTGTCGTCTGCAAATGCTTTGAATTTGGTCCTGTCCTAAATTATGTCGTATGATAAAGTGTTAAAATGCAAAATGATGTCAGTCAGTAACTAGAAGCAGGTGTTATCAAGTATCATTCATACCAAATATACATAATACTAAGAAAGATTCTATGAAAAACAACACTCTGTCATGAATTACTGCACCTATATTGTTTCACAAAGCTTGTGAAACAATATGGCTGCAGTAATTCACCAAAAAAAAGATGTTCTGTAGGAAAAAGTGTTTCAAACTCTTGAAAAAGGCAACAGCCGAATTATCGAACTATAAAGTGTTGTTTTTCTTAGTGTTTTATTCATTCCCTGACGAATTCATAGTGTCATTATCTAACAAAGATTGCTTCCACAAGAAGATTCCCAAAACTTAGAAGCAGAAAACATTTTTTTCAATGGCATGGATGGTGAAGGTCTGGGACGAAAAGATGAATGATAGAAATCTTAATTTATATCAAATATTCAACCCATTTGAGCATATTAGCTACTTACATCAAAATAAATCACTCCCACTGAAAACTGAGCATTTTCTATCCAAAAAACTTGAATACCCAACACCAATTTGAATCATGTACTAGTGCAGTTTGACAAATAAAGCAGGTAAATGGTGACAAACTACATACACTTTTTATAACAGGAGTTATTTCCCTAGATCAGTAGTACAAACTTAAGTTATATTGACTTCATATGATACATTATATAAGCCCATGTAAAACTTGTGACTCCCTGGGACGAGGCCAGTTTTGGCCAAGGGCTACAATTTTAAGAACTTTAGTAGAGGTTTTTTAGACGAAGGTACATGCCAAATTTGGTAGCCTTAGGCCATATGGTTTTGGATAAGAAGATTTTAAAGATTTACAATATTTTTCAGTTTTGTTGCCATGGCAACCAGTGTTTTTATCGGAATCAAACTCTTTGAAAAAATTCTAAAGAGGGCCATAGTAGGATCATTGCTGTGAAGTTTCATCAAAATTGGGTAGTTTCAGAGATGTTTGGAATATAAGTTAACACACACACACGGACAGGTGCAAGATGGAAACCATGCCATGACCTAAGTCCTCTGGCATTTGGCCAGTGGAACTAAAACAAACTGTTGTAAAAGATTTCAAAACAAAGAGAGCAAGTTTGTAGCAGTATGAAACATATCTCTACCTATCTGTATGTGCACAGATGGACACACAGATAGGTTGATTCAAATCCACCCCTGAACATTTTCGTTTTAAAAGAATAAAATGTGAGTGAAGGAAACATATTAGGAACCATAAGAAGATAGCTGCAGAGCTATTAATAATGTAATTTATTCAATTTTTTCTTGTATCTGTTTACAAAAAAGCATCTCAAATAAGCACAAAGCATTGGAGATTCTGTGCCTATTTAGAAAATTACGATATTCAATAGATTATGGACAAACATACCTCTATCAAATGCAAAATATATTTCAACCAATACAATATACAACAGAAATTGAACACATCAGGGTCTGTATTCACCAACCTTTCTTGAGAATATTTTTAGTCTTATTCTCCAAAATTTTCTAAATTTGAAAGCAACACAGTTTCTGATTGGCTAAACCATTTGCTTTAGCCAATCAGGAATGATTTAGCCAATCAGAAGTTGTGTTACAATCAAATTCAGAAAATCTTTGAGAATGAGACTGAGAACGTTCTTAAAAATGATTGGTGAATACAACACAGAGCAAAGGTGATTCTGTGCCTATTTAGAAAATTACAATATTCAATTGATTATTGACAAACATCCCTCTATCAAATGCAAAACATATTTCAACCTATACAATATACAACAGAAATTGACCGCATCAGTTGATCATAGATGGAAAATATTTTGACCAACAACACCTCCTTCCTTAGTGTCAAGGTCAAGTACCAACTAAGCGCCCACTGAGGTCAAGGTCAAATAGCCAAAGTGCCACCTTGGTGTCAAGGTCATGAGGCCAATACACTAGGTTGAGCAGATAGTTTACATAGTTTTGCCAACATTCCGGACATTTGTAAAAGTGAATGAACTCCCTCTGCTATTCTCATATGAGTGTAGCCTATTTCCTGAAAAAGAAGAAAGAAAGATTTGGTTTTGTTCTCTTCAAGAACAATTTAACTCTTTACTACGCAATCCCGAGTTTTAACGACCCTGTGAAAGAAGCCTTTTGAAAACATTGTGGGAAAAGGAGAAAATGCTGGTAACCAGCACTTTCAACTTTTCCCTCAAGGTTTTCTACACTTTCAGAGACAATTACCGTCATTTCAGCGACATTTGCCGTCTGCAAATGCTTTCAATTTCAAGAGGACTAAAATTTTATCGTTTAGTAAAGAGTTAAACAATACTTTAAATAACTCTTTAGCAAACCACCAAATTTTAGACTCATCAGTCAAAGGACTCAAAGTCCTGAAAAGTGGATTTGTGGAGCACTATTAAGTTATGATATGGTGCAATGAAAAATAAAATGTCCATTATATGTAATGCATGTATGTGTAACTAGTTAGAGGGGGTTAGCAAGGGCAAGGAAAGTCAAAGTTGTTCGGCTATTTCATTACATAAACTTGTAGAAAGTAGCCATCTGATCCATCAATCTGGCGCAGTTTTCAACTGGCATAAGATCTAGGACTGTATGTACAAGAGTAGGACTGTAGTATATAGTAGTGACAAAAACAAGGTTGAGGTGTACTAGCCAAAACTGAACGTAGAATGGGTAGCGCACAAGCGTGTATGACAGTATTTGGTTCAGGTCAAACAGATAACATAGTAAAGGCCAGCTATTCAAAACTGAAAGTGAGCACGCATGCATCATTTCCCATGATGTATTTGGTTCCGGCCAGTTTGATCACAGTAAGCAGATTTGCTACACAAATCAGTTATATTAAAGCATTTGTAGACAACAAAGTTAATGTAGTTTCACCTTTTACAAAACGACAAAATTTTAGGCTTTTCCACACTGAAAGCAAATACAGACAACAAATAAAATATGGCTAAAACATGGTAGTTGTCTTCAAAAACGAAGAAAACATTGTGGGAGAAGGAGAAAATGCTGGTTACCTGCATTTTCTCCTTTTCCCATAATATTTTCAACAGTCCCTTACCTCAGGGTTGTTAAAACACAGGATTGTTTGATAAAGGACTAAATAATGGGATTTTTCTGTGGAAATATTACCAGTACTTTGCACAATATTCTTCCAAAGCCACTGGCTGCTTTCCCAAATAACCATCATCAAAACAATGATCAGCGGTGAGAGAGGGATGAATCTTGTTGCAATGATTATCATTAATCCTCAAGAGCAAATTGGTCCAGATGAGGATTTGGACCAGGGGCCCTCAAGTCCCGTACTCTAATGACTGCGCTACCGGGGCTTGGCCCAAAGCATGGAGAAAATCTGGCTGACACAGAATGGAACCAGCAATCTCTGGGTTTTAACCCTTTACTTAACAACAAAATTTTGGACTTGATCAAATTGAAAGCAAATGCAGACCACAAAGTAAATGTAACTCAAAGTAGAAGAAAACCTGGCTGGTAACCAGCATTTTCTCCTTTTCCCACGATGTTTTCAAAAGATTTGCCTTGCAGGGCGGTTAAAACTCAGGATTAAGTGGAAAAAGGTTAAGTCCTATACATTACCAACTGTGCTACAAAGCTTTGCTATATTTATCTAACCTATCTCTTTACCACAAGACAAAATTTTAGACTTGTCCAAATTGAAAGCATTTGCAGACGACAAATTAAAAATGTCATAAATGATGGTATTTAGCTTTGGAAGAGTAGAAAATCATTGTAGGGGAAAAAAAGAAACTGCTAGTTACCAGCATTTTCTTCTTTTCAAACAATATTTTCAAAAGCCTTCTTCTTCAGGTTTGTTAAATTTGGGATTGTGTGGTAAAGGGCTAAAAGGGTTCTATACCTACCTTTATAAACTCTAGTTTCAAATATTCTGGCATGTCGTGGGTCTTGCAAACTCGAAAAACAATTCCGATAATATCTTCCGGTGAGTAACCCAGTTTCCACAGGTGTGCCATGATCTTGTACGCCTCGTCTATGTTCCCGACTACACAATGCTGTAGCATGTCTTTAATCAACAAAGGATGTGGCTCATCGCACACCTAAAATTAAAGACACATCCTTAAAGCCAGAAGAAAAAATGTTGTTAAAACTTGACAGTGTATGTAATAGCTCAGAATTTAGTCAGGTGTGTGACAATAGATATAGTATATAGAATGGCTCAAAATTAAGGCAGCTGTGTGAAAATAAATAAATTACCAATACATATAGTGTAAAGGATACAGAAACTCAAAGGATGTGTCTTCGGTTTGAAACAAGAAACAACAAAAGGCCTCCTGAAAATGAAATGCATTTTCTATCAGTTGCAATCTGTGCAACTTTGCAACCATTGTTTTGGCCAAAAATAACCAATGCAGAGGACTTTTCAACCTTTTTCCACACAATTCAGACGTTCAGCGTCCCGAAGAAGCCTTTTGAAAACATTATGTGAAAAGGAGAATATGCCGGTTTCCTTTCGCATGAAAGACAAATTCAGTGTTTTGAATAACATTTAACTCCTTAATGCACAATGACAGATTTTAACGCCTCTGGGAAATTAGACTTTTAGAACATTGTGGGGAAAGGAGGCAAGAAGGCCATTGGCCCTAAAGCCCTCACCTAAGTAAAGCCTTCTACAGTTGATAAAGCTAAAGAGAGCCTGGTTTTAATGATGAAAATTAAATGAGTGTAAGTGACCTACTTTTTGAACCAACGTGACTCAATTTCAAACTTGTCCAAGACATCATTGAGACAAACATTTTGACCAAGTTTCATGAGTATTAGGCTGAAATGTGGCCTGAACGGTATGATTTGGTCCGGTGACCTACTTTTTGACCGGATGTGACCCACTTTGGAAGTTGTCCAAGATATCACAAAGACAAACTTTCTGACCAAGTTTCATGAGTATCAGGCTGAAAATGTGGCCTCTAAAATGCACACAAGGTTTTTCTAAGATTAAGCCCTGTGACCTACTTTTTGACCCAACATGACCCAATTTCAGTCTTGTCTGAAATATCATCAAGACAGACAATCTGACTGAATTTCATGAGTATCCAACTAAAGTTGTGGCCTCTTGAGTGCACAAAAGTTTTCTAAGATTTTGCCCAGTGACCTACTTTTTGACCCGTCATGACCCAATTTCAACCTTGCCAAAGATACATGTATTATCAAGAAAAACATTCTGACCAAGTTTCAAGAGCATCAGGCTGAAAATATGGCCTCTAGAGTGTACATAAGGTTTTTCCTAGATTTAGCCCAGTGACCTACTTTTTGACCCGACATGACTCAATTTCAAACTTGTCCAAGATATCATCAAGGCAAACATTCTAACCAATTTTCAAGCATATGTGACTGAAAATGTGGCCTCTAGAGCGCACACAAGGTTTTTCTAAGATTTGGCCCAGTGACCTACATTTTTATCTAACATAACGCAATTCAAACTTGTCCAAGATATCATCAAGACAAACATTCTGACCAGGTTTCAAGAGTATCAGGCTGAAAATGTGGCCTCTAGAGTGCACACAAGGTTTTTCTTAGATTTAGCCCAGTGACCTACTTTTTGACCCAACATGACCCAATTTCAAACTTGTCCAAAATTTTATCAAGACAGACATTCTGACCAAGTTTCATGCACATCTGACTGAAAATGTGGCCTCCAGAGTGCACACAAGGTAAAATGTTGACGCCACACAACAGACAACGAACACCGGATGCCGGACACAGCACGATCACAATAGCTCACCATGAGCAATTCGTGCTCAGGTGAGCTAAAAATGCTGGTAACCAGCATTTTCTCCCTTTTTCCCACAATTTTTTCTAACCTTTTAGAAACAAATCCTATCATTTAAGCTACATATGTCGTCTGCCAATGCTTTGAACTTGGAGCAGTCTAAAATTTCATTGTCTGGTAAAGAAGGAATTGTCGTCTGCAAATGCTTTCAATCAATCAATCAATCAATCTTAACTACAACCAATCAATCTTAACTACAGAGTATGAAAATTCTCCAAATAAAAATAATTATGTCACTCACCTTAAATACATTTTCACTGTTGACATGTTCAAAACCTTGAAATGTTGATTGTAAATTGTTTAATGCCTGCAAAAATAAACCAATCACTTTACCAAATGTCAAAATTTTAGACTGGTCCAAATTGAAAGCATTTGTGGACAACAAATTAAAGGGTGCTCAAATGCTCAAATTTGTCCTGTATGGGTTGAAAATATTGTGATACAAGGAGAAAATAATGGTTAACATTATTTTCTCTATCTCCCACAATGTTTTCAGAAGTCATCTCCATTAGGATTGTTAAAACTTGTTACTGTGTGGTAAAAAGATATATAACCCTCAGGAAAAAGGCTTTTGAAAACATTGCGGGAAAAGGAGAAAATGCTGGTCACCAGCATTTTCTCCTTTTTCGCACGATGTTTTCTAAAGCTGTCTTCCTCGGGGTCATAAAAATCGACCTTGCTTGTTAAGGGGTTAAAATGTTACCACAGAGATAATCAGTGACTTAATACTTAAACTACTGAAAAAAAAAAAAAAACAGACATTTCCGCTCTAGAAAAAAAAACGAAACAAATGCAGTTTAATGGTAGCTTTTGTTCAGAATGTCTCAGCAAAGCTCGCAGCGTAAGTCTACGATCAGACTGCACAAACCATGCAGTCTGATCTTGATCTACACAGGCTGCATAGCAAACTATACCTGTAATAGGCACATTAATCCTTTACCACCAAATCCTGAATTTTACCGACCTTGAAGGAGAAAGCTTTTGAAAGCATGGCGGGAAAAGGAGAAAATACCTGTAACCAGTATTTCTCCTTTTCCCACAAAGTTTTTTATCCTTTCAACATTCCATTCACATTCCACTTGTTGGCTGCAAATGCTTTCTCTTTTGACTAGTTTAAAATTTTGTTGTTTGGTAAAGAGCTAAGGGTTAATGACCCAGCCCAAGTTCTTTGATTGCTAATGCTGATCTCAATTTTTTACCAAATGACAAACTTTTAGACTAGTCAAAATTAAAAGCATTTGCTGAAAACAATTGAATTTTGTTTTGGGAAGGGTAGAAAACAGTGTGGGAAGAGGAGAAGATGCTGTTTACCAGCATTTTCTCCTTTTCCCACAATGTTTACAGAAACTTTTTTTCTCAGGGTCCTTAAAAGTTGGGATTGTGTAGCAAAGGGTTAAAACCTTATTTGCACTACCTATATAAAATGTCTTAGTTCAAGGGAGATAATTCTTCAATGCCTCATCACAGGCATTGCATCTCGCATGTCTGCAGTTTTCCATAAATAGTCATAACAAGTTTCTAAACATGTACAATAATGGCAAAAATTGAGGCAGGATTTGTGACACAAAATCTACTTTATTACAGCATTTCAGAAAGTCCACGTTATTGCGTTTTTGACGCGCAAAATGAAAGCCTAACGCAACAAAATTAATGCATCGCGTCTTCCTTGACGCAACATAAATCAGAATGAAAAAGGAAAAGGAAGAACTGATTCATTGAATAGATCTAATCTTACAAAATCGTCAAGTTAATGACTGCAAAATCATATCGAACCCGCTTTCTAACACTGAATTATTTGTTTCCGGTTTACACTGAATCAGTCTAAAACGTGACATTATTCTGTGTGAGATCGCTGTTGTCTCGTCTATATTACTATATGGAATCTGTACACAAACTTTTTGTCCGCGTTTTACACCCTGCTCGGTAATGGTTACCGACTTGCTGGAGTAATCGGGTTGACAGACGACAGTTTCTACGAGGTCATTGTTTTCTACTTTTACCTTTAATACCACACTGTCAGTTAAAATTCTTAGCATTATGCGACATCTACCAACTGGCAAAGGTAAACAGCACATGAAAAAAAAAAAATGGTTTGAGACCATGACGTGTAAAATTTCTGAATGACCCCGGAATTCCAAACAGCGAGTCACAGATGACCCCCAAAATTTATGAGCTAGCAGAAACACTTTTATTAGAATGTCTGCAAAAAGGCAGATATACTGGGCATTCATTTTGCATGAGAATAGTTTTTGTTTGTTTGTTCTGTGTTTATTCATACTGCCATTTTCAGCAGTTGTCCCGTTTTATCACTGTGGGTAGTACAATTATCAATATTCTGCTGGACTCCTTTTCACAAGTACTCAAATCACATTCTTTGCAAGCCACTGGCTGCTTATCTGCAACTCATTGTTGAAACGATGTTCAAGTAAGAGAGAGGAATACATCCTGTTGTATGGGTCCCCCTTTTGATAGTCAACAACTATTCCAAGTTCGTCGTAAATATCTTCAATAGTGACAGAGATATTATAGAATGTGTTCTTGAAAATGTCCAAGTTTTTGCACAAAGCCCGCACAGACAATGCCACAAACGACAACAACCCAAGGGCAACAACAATACCTCGACGTTTTCTTCGAAAACAGTCGAACTAAGAAAGTAAGAAGCTAAAACTCACCTGTCTCATATCACCCTGCGCTGTAAACACAATGGCTTCCAGACCATCATCTGTATAGCTCACACTCTCTGCTTCACACACCTCCAGTAAACGTTTCAAAACCTGAGCGTCTGTTAACTTAGAGTACCGCAATACAGCGCATCTTGACTGAATTGGTTCTGTAAACACAAGACAAACCGTTTACTCAATAATCCCCTCTTTTAACCCTTTCCCAAACAAGCCCTGGTTTTCATGTGTCTGCAGTACAAGTCTTTTGAAAACACTGTGGGAAACGTAGAAATTGCTCATAATGAGCAATTTCTCCTTTTCCCACAGTGTTTTCTACCCGTTTTAGACCTTTCTGCGATTTTCATCAAATTTAAAATTGTTGTCTGCAAACTCTTTCAATTTGGACTAGTCCAAAATTTGCCATTTGGGAAAGGGTTAAGGATTCTAAGACTTTTGAAACTTTATGGGAAAAGCAGAAAATGCTGGCAACCAGCCCACAATGTTTCAACCTTACCAAAAACAAATTTAATTCAGTAATATTTGAATTGTCGTCTGCAAATGCTTTCAAAATGGAAGAGTCCAAAATGTTGTCGCTGAGTAAAAAGTGAATTTAATTTAGCAACATCTAATGTTTAAATTGTCGTCTGCTACTGCTTTCAAAATGGAGGCATCCAAAATATTGTTCTTTGGTTAAATAGTTAAATAATCATATTCACAACTGATTGCATAAAAAGACTACTTGTTTAACTCTTTATCACACAATCCCGACTTTTAACGACCTTACGGAAGAAGCCTTTGTAAAACATTTAGGAAAACAAGAAAATGCTGGTAACCAGCATTTTCTCCTTTTCCCACGTTTTCTACCCTACCAAAGACAAATTTCATCATTTAAGCTACATTTAATCTGTCGTCTGCAAATGCTTTGAATTTGGACAAGTCTACATTTTTGTCATTTGGTAAAGAGTTAACTCTTCCACCAAATGACAAAAAAATTCAGACCTGTCCAATCTAAAACCTTTCAACCCTTTATCACACAATCCCGAGTTTTAACAACCCTAACAGAGAAGGCTTAGGAAAACTTTGTGGGAAAAAGAAAATGCTACTAACCATCATTTTCTCCTTTTCTCACAATGTTTTCTGCACAACAGAAAACAAATTTAATTTCTTTTAGTAACATTTAAAATGATGTCTGCTACTGCTTTTAAAATGGAAGAGTAAAAAATGTTGTCATAGGGCAGATTTGAATGATCATATCCACAACTGACGTCATAAAAAAGGCTATTCATTTAACACTTAGGAAAACACTGTGGGAAAAGGAGAAAATGCTGGTAACAATCATTTTCTCCTTTTCTCACAATGTTTTCTGTCCTTTCTCTCACAACTTCCATCATTTGAGTCACATTTAATATGTCAACTGCAAATGCTTTCAATTTGGGCCAGTCTAAAATTTTGTGATTTGGTTAACTCTTTACCAAACGAGAAAATTTTTGACTAGTCGAAATTAAAAGCATTTGCAGACGACAAAATAAATGTCACTCAAAAATTGAAATTTGTTTTAGGAAAGGTGGAAAACATTGTGGGAAAAGGAGAAAATGCTGGTTACCAGCATTTTCTCCTTTTCCCACAATGTTTTCAAAAGCTTTCTTTCTCAAGGTCGTTAAAAGTCAGGATTGTGTGGTAAAGAGTCAAGACTTGACTGCATTGATCCCTTTGTTTCTTTACGTTAGCAGAGTTAAGTATATTTCGTAGAATTTAGACAAAAAAATTCAATTTGAAGCAAAAATAGTCTACAAAAGGCCCCTTTAATCTTGCTTCCATCTGTAGTGAAAGCAACTTTCTGCCAATTTTCTCAAAAATTTGGAGTCATCCAAATTGAAAGCATTTGCAGACGACAATTCAAATGTGGTTGGAATTACGCTTTTTGGCTGTGAGAGGGTACAAAACATTGTGGAACAAGAGCGGCAAATTGTTGCAAGATACGCCCGTCTTACCCCAAGTTGTAAAGTTGGGGCATAATAATGATAAAGGGGAGGTATAGAAAAATAGTAGTGCAGAATTTTTTTTTACTGTTGATTGAAGATAATGGCAGTGTATTTGTGTTGACGGAACTCTTGTTTATTATTGTATTACTATTAACTCTTTACCACACAGCAAAAGTTTGGACTAGTCCAAATTGAAATCATTTGCAGTTGACAAACTAAATGTAACTCAAAAAGTGGAATTTGGTTTGGAAAGGGTAGAAAACATTGTGGGAAAAGGAGAAAATGCTGGTGCATAAAAAATAAGCAATTTATATTTCATGTGCACTGCACTACCCCTTGATGAGATGTATCCAGCCCTAAAATTTCATAACCCGAGGTAGTATAGTTTGAGAGATATGCATCATACAAAATTCAAGTTCGAAAAAAAAACAAGAAAGGGCAATAACTGAAAAATTAAGCAAGCAAGAGTTGAAATTTATATGCACAGCACTTCCCGTTGATGGAATGTATCCACGCATGAAATTTCATATCCTTAGCTAGTATAGTTCTGAAGATATGCACTGGACAAAATTAAAGTTTCAAAATAAAGAAAGAGCAATAAGTCAAAAATTAAGCAAGAGTCATGGTTCATGTGTACTGCACTCCCAGTTGATGAGATCTATCTACGCATGAAATTTCATAGCCATAGGTAGTATAGTTTTGGAGATATGCTCGAGACAAAATTCAAGTATGAAAATAAGTCAAAAATTAAGGAAGGAAGAGTTACGATTCCTGTGCACTGCACTCCCCCTTAATGAGATGTATGCAGGCATGAAATTTCATAACCCTAAGTAGTATAATTTGGAGATATTCACCGGAGAAAATGCAAGTATGAAAAAGAAGAAAGGGCATTAACTGAAAAATTGAGGAAGCAAGAGTTATGATTCCTGTGCACTGCACTCCCCCTTAATGAAATGTATGCAGACATGAAATTTCATAACCGTAGGTAGTATAGTATTGGAGATATTCACCGGACAAAATTCAAGTATGAAAAACAAGAAAGGGCAATAACTCAAAAATTAAGGAAGCAAGAGTTATGATTCCTGTGCACTGCACTCCCCCTTGATGAGATCTATCCATGCATGAAATTTCATAACCGTAGTTAGTATAGTTTTGGAGATATGCTCCGGACAAAATTCAAGTATGAAAAACAACAAAGGGCAATAAGTCAAAAATTAACGAAGCAAGAGTTATGATTCCTGTGCACTGCACTCCCCCTTGATGAGATCTATCCACTCATGAAATTTCATAACCCTAGGTAGTATAGTATTGGAGATATTCACCGGACAAAATTCAAGTATGAAAAACAAGAAAGGGCAATAACTCAAAAATTAAGGAAGCAAGAGTTATGATTCCTGTGCACTGCACTCCCCCTTGATGAGATCTATCCACGCATGAAATTTCATAACCGTAGGTAGTATAGTTCTGGAGATATGCTCTGGACAAAATTTGAGTATGAAAAACAACAACGGGCAATAAGTCAAAAATTAACGAAGCAAGAGTTATGATTCCTGTGCACTGTACTCCCCCTTGATGAGATCTATCCACTCATGAAAATTCATAACCCTAGGTAGTATAGTATTGGAGATATTCACCGGACAAAATTCAAGTATGAAAAACAAGAAAGGGCAATAACTCAAAAATTAAGGAAGCAAGAGTTATGATTCCTGTGCACTGCACTCCCCCTTGATGAGATCTATCCACGCATGAAATTTCATAACCGTAGGTAGTATAGTTTTGGAGATATGCTCCGGACAAAGAACTGGACGCCGCCCGCCCGCCACGGGTGATCCCATAATACGTCCCGTCTTCGACGGGCGTATAAAAAGGAGAAAATGCTGATTACCAGCATTTTCTCTTTTTCCAACAATGTTTTCAAAAGCCTCATTCCACAAAGGCATTAAAACTTGGGATTGTTTGGTAAAGAGTTGAATAACAATTTTTATATGACTGGGTAATATCATTAAGATACAAAATGATGGTGTCATATACAGCAACTAAAAATATCATACCAATTATTTTATCAGAGGCATTACAGGCTAATGCAAATCTTGTAGTTTTAGAATAGATCTCCATAGTACGTCTCAAGGCTTGCTGGGCTCCATCTGTCATACTGAAATTAGAAATTAGCTCATTACATCTCGAAACATATTTGAAACAGACAGTTTTGAAAGCAGAGACAATCGCCATCAAAAATGGTTAAAACTGTGTCAAAATCTAGCAACAAAGGCATAAATTGATCATTACCAGTAATTTCTCCATTCACCACAACGTTTTCATGAAAAGTCATCTGCAGAAGGTGGTCTTACAAAAAGGACAAGAAATTTTATTGTAGTGACCAATGTATTATATGTTAACTCTGAAATCTTTACCAGATGACAAAATTTTAAACTTATCCAAATTGAAAGCAATTGCAGACAACAAACTGAAAATGAGATTCAGAATTTGTTTTTGAAAGGGTAGAATACATTGTGGGGAAAGGAGAAAATGCTGGTCACCAGCATTTTCTCCTTTTCCTACAATGTCTTCAAGGGTCTTCCTTCTTTAATGCACAAAACATGCAGTCTGGTCTTTATCTATACTGTCTACTTTGCTGAGACATTCTTATTGAGAGTGACATTAAAATCAAGCATTTGGGTCTTATTCCAAAATTGAAAATGTCACCTGGGTTTATTTGGTACTCTAAGCAGCGTTCATTCTAGAAACCAAATCTATGGGGCCAACCAGCCCCCCACATTATAAAAAGTAGGGGCCAACAGAGAAATTTATGGGGCCAAGGGAACACAACCTTAACCAATGGATTTTAATTTCATCCTTCCAACCAAAAGTAAATTTTTCTTCCATTGCTGCCCTGATGACCTTTTCCTCTGAATGCCTAACACATGTGCATATGAGTAACTACCCAAGCTTCAGTCAGCATACATCTGTCTTTTGTGCTTAGAGCACAAAATACTGTATATTTTGTGTTTAGTTGGAACCGTTTAATGACAATAACGAAATAATCTCTAATATATTGGCTGAACTATAGATAAATTTCTACATGTCACTGGATTGCTCTTGTTTATAACTAGAAGAATTCAGTTGTCAGTGTTATCTTTACATTATTTCTTTGGTTATTTGGGCCCAAAAATGAAAAAAGCATCGGCTGTGACGTCTGCTGTATTATGGAAGCAACAACTGAGTTTTATAAGGTTTTCAAGTATGGTATGCCTTTTTTTTTATTGGATGATTTGGGTGACACACCCACAGAAATAACCAATAAGAGCCTTCGTAACAATTCATCTGTCATATGTTGGCTGGACTTGATTCTTCTAATAGTGTGAACTTCAGAACGAATTCTCGTAATCAAATTAACACCTTGCAAAAAACGTGCACCAGCTCGACCCCCAGGTAAGATTTCTGATTCGCCAACGATGAAAAATATGTGTGCATGACACAAAGGCACACTCTAGAATGAACCCCGTCTAAGGGTTGAAGGTCCAATGACATACAGGTAATCTATCATAATTTTTTCACTGGTAATAAAGGCTGAAACTAGTACTCAAGTACCCAACAGGTTGTATACAAAACCATCACTACCCAGGTACAAATTCATTACCCGGTACCCAGCATTAAACTTTTGGTTCTAAAATAACAATAGCTGCCAAAAGTAAACAAAACGGGTGTCAAAATGCACTTGAATTTAAATCATACCATTTAAAAGTATGGAAATTATTGTGAAGATGACAATCTGTTATTGAAAGGTCAGTCCACATGTTAGTCGCTTCACAATACGTGTACATGTATTTTACATACTTTAAAATGGTATGATTTAAATTTAAAATGCACCTGCACTGTGTTTTTGGCCACTATTGGGCCTTTAACTCTTTACCACACAATCCTGACTTTTAAAGACCCTGAGGAAGAAACCTTTTAAAAACATTGTGGGAAAAGGAGAAAATGCTGGTAACCAGCATTTTCTCCTTTTCCCACAATGTTTTCTACCATGTCAAATGCAAAGTCCTCATTCGAATTACATTTAAATTGTTGTCTGCAAATGCTTTCAGTTTGGACCAGTCTAAAATTTGGTGGTTTGGTAAAGGATTAAGTGACCTGAGAAATTGTTGGTTGAGCAGAGAAAATGTTTGGAGGACTAGCTGTAAACCAAGGCATATGATTGGCTCCTTAGAGCATTGTGTAAGACTGCAACAATGTTGAGAGCTCTTACTATGCTAAAGGTTACCTCTTTACATCTCAATATTGACTTTAACCCTTTACCACATGGCAAATTTTTTAACTGAACAGTATTGAAGGTACTTAGAGACAACAATTCAAATGTTTTTCAAAATGATAGTACTTGTCCTCAAATGGGTAGAAAACATTGTGGGGAAAAGGAGAAAATGCTGGTTACCAGCATTTTCTCCTTTTCCTACAATGTTTTCAATAGCCTTCTCTTTCAGGGTCGTTAAAAGTCAGGATTGTGTGGTAAAGAGTTAAGCAACCCTTGGGAAGAAGTCTTTTGAAAGAAAAGGAGAAAACGCTGGTAACCAGTATTTTCTCCTTTACCAACAATGTTTTCTACCCTATCAAGGACAGAAATCAATCATTTTAGTTACATTTAATTTGTCGTCTTTAAATTTGGTCAAGTCCAACATTTTATCATTTGGTAAACAGTTAAACTGAAACTAAATGTACCTGTCTGCTTCATCTAAGATGATAATCTTATGACGACCCAGGGGCAAAGTGACCTTCTGTTGGGCGAACATCTTGATCTTATTCCTTACCACATCAATACCCCTATGTATCAAATATAATATATCCTCTTAATTGATTGATTGTATGATGTTTAACGCCTTTTTCAACATTATTTCAGTTATATTGCAGCCGCCAGTGCATCTATCCAAGCTTTCCTGGAGTTTCTCTTTACCTGTACTCTGCACAATATTCTTTCCAAGCCACTGGCTGCTTTCCCACATAACCATCGTCGAAACAATGGTCAGTGGTGAGAGACGAATGAATCCTGTCGCAATGACTACCATCAATCCTTGGAAAGAAATCAGCCAAGCCGGGGATCGAACCAGCGACCTCCTGTTCTCAAGTCCTGTACGCTACCGACTGAGCTATGGGGCTTGGCTATATCATCTTAAGATATTATCTAAATCAATACAAGATATTATCTGAAGTAAAACAGAGTATAATGCCATGTCAAGAGATCACATCTTTGTACGACCGTAAGAAAGAACGCTTTTGAAAGCATTCCAAGAAAATTAGAAAATGATGGTTAAAAGCATTTTCTCATTTTCAAAAAATGTTTTTACCCGTTCACATTTCCTCTTTTCACAAATCGCTTTATACCCTTTCACCATTTTCTCTTTTTCGAAAGACCCCTTTTACCCTGTCACATTTTTACCTTTTCATAAAATACTTTTTACCCTTTCACATTTTCACCTTTTCACAAAAACCTTTTTTACCCTTACACATTTTCTTTTTTTCACAAAACCCTTTTTGCCCTCTCACATTTCTTCCTTTTCACAAAACCCCTTTTACTCAATCACATCCTTTTCTTTTCACAAAATCCTTTTTATCCCTTCATTTTCTCTTTTTCACAAAATGTTTTTTTTTCCTTTCACATTTTTCTCTTTTTCACAAAATGCTACTTACCCTTTCACATTTTCTCCTCTTCACAAAATGCTTTTAACCCTTTCACATTTTCTGCTCTTCACAAAACTCTTTTTACACTTTTCTCCTTTTCACAAAATGCTTTTTGCCCTTTCACATGTTCTCTTTTTCCACAATGCTGTTTACCATTTCAAATTTTCTCCTTTTCACAAAATCCTTTCTCTTTTTCATAAAATGCTTTTTACCATTTTACATTTTCTCCTTTTCACAACAACCCTTTTAACAATTTAGCCTTCCACATTTTCTCATTTTTACAAAACCCTTTTTACCCTTTCCCATTTTCTCCTTTTCACAGAACCCCTTTTACCCTTTCACATTTCTACAAAACCCATTGTAACATTTTTACAAAGCCCTTTTCAGCATTTCACATTAAATTTTACTCCTTTTCACAAAATACATTTTACCCTTTCATATTTTTTCCTTTTCTCAAAATGCTTCTTAAAATAACTTTTTACATTTTCTCCTTTTCACAACACCCTCTTTACCCTTTCAAAGTCACTATTTCAGCCACATTGTGCAGGCTGACCTGGGTTGATACATTTCACAGATGCATTAAACCACCTTTTCACAGAGCAAGGTTCATTTATATATGGTTGCCCACATTTAAAAGTTCTTTGATAAATACTAACAGTGAATTGGCTATTTTGTATCATAAGCATCTCTTTCACTTTATGCACAGTGACAAGTACAATGATTACCTGTCATTGGAAGCATTAAGTTCTAATACTGCCTCCTTGTAGGATGGACCCAACATCTCCCTCGCTAAACAAAGTATACTGGTGGTCTTGCCTGTTCCTGGTGGACCCTAAAATGAATCATATAACTACCATAATGTCCCTTATTGACACTCCCCCCTTGAATTAATGCTCCCCCAGCTTTTTTCTAACTAAAATTCGACAGAATCCTAATTAGCTCACAGATCGATTTCATTAACACCTGACTATCCGAATATACATACACTTCTGATAACATTATAAACTTCCGGCTATGCAAAATTTGTCCAGTAACTTGGAAAAACTTTAAGAAATTGAAAGAATTGAAGACCAGTGTCATATATTATACTGAATGCTAGTGGTGAAACGGTTTACCGATTAACCGATTAACCGCGGTCTATTCAAAGAAAAAACCGAAACCGGTTCGAATTTTACCGTATCGGTATTTCTGCAATATGTCAACTTCTCTTAATTGCATCAGAAAGTCCGGTTTTCCCAAAAATTCTGTCAGAAATCGATCGTTTTTCAACTTACAGTTCTAAAGATTTCCGAAAGCGAAAGTTGTTTATTTTTTTCCACAGGCGGTGTCACCGGTGTTTAGGTAAAACTATGACCACATAAAATTCACGACACGAACTCCAAATAAACGTCGAGCTTTAATGCTTTTGGATCAATGGAGTTTGTATGTTATTCATTTCTTATAACTTTGCTCACACTTATTTTTGCGTTTTCCAGTAGTTAAGCTGCAAAGTATTAGTGTTAGTGCAGTAAGCAACTGAGTAAGTTAGTGCATCGCACTGTCTACTCTGTTGAGCCATGTCCCGAAGTTCGGTATAGTAGCGCTGGTTTTTATATAAACAAGTACGCTCTTGAAGAAAAAAAATGGCAGACGAAAATCGTCAAGATAGCGAGTGTTAAAGACTAGTCAATTTTAGTTTGTTTTTATTTGTTCATGCGAAACAATTGATTTTTAGTTCATTATCTTGAAAGAATGGAAGAGTTCCAAGCACATGTACTAGTTTTCTTTATCACCTTTTGAGCATATGCTACCCTAACAGTGACTACAAGTGGTCAGATATGCTAAATGTCAGCATATACAGCATATTGCAATACGTATTGCAATACGGGTCAGCCGTATTGCAATATATTGCAATATGCTTTTTACCGTATTGTTTCACCCCTACTGAATGCTATTTACTCACCAAATGAATCATGATCAGCAATAAAATTTATATTCTGTATTAAACACAGTGGGTTTCCCAAGTGGCGATCGCTTTGCATTTTGCACTGACAAAAAACCTGGAGAGTAATGTAATCGTTGTCCTTGGAAATATCCATGTCATTTTCCCATCATTAATCGCCTCCCCTTTTTGGAAAATGTGATGCCCCTGGGGGCATTAAAAAGAGACAATACAGAAGTTTAGCCAGTAAGGACTGTGTACCTCTACCAAAGAAGAAAGTTCTTGAGTATACAAAATGCGTTTTCGAATGGTTGGTGAAATACAACCTTAACTCTATACCAAACAACAAAATCTTACACTGGTCCAAATTGAAAGCATTTGCTATCAAAGAGATAAATGTGACAGAAAAATTGAAATTTGTTTTGGGAAGGCTTGAAAACATTGTGAGAAAAGGAGAAAATGCTGGTTACCAGCATTTTCTCCTTTTCCCACAATTTTTTCAAAAGGCTTCTCTTTCAGGGTCATTAAAAGTCAGGATTGTGTTGAAAAAGGGCTAAATGAGCTAACAGGGCTCTGCGCAATGAAAAAAAAGGAATCTTGTCTTACAGCAATGATAACATTGGGCACATTTCCCTCTTTAGCGAACACATCAAGCCTGCTGATAGTCTGTTCATTTCCCACAATGTCACACAGTTTTATTGGCCTGTACTTCTCTACCCTGGGAAAAAACACAAGTTCAAATAAGTAATTCTAACTCAATTTATTACCGGTACCTCATAACAGGTATTACAGTTTACAGTTTCCGCACTATGCCCACTTTTAACGCCTTGAGAAAGAAAGCTTTTGAAAATATTGTGGGAAAAAGAGAGAATACTGGTTAACAGTATTGTGCCCTTTTCCCACAATGTTTTCTACCTATGAAAGACAAATTTTATGTTTTAAGTCTTTACCAAACAACAAAGTGTCAGACTAGGCGAAATTGAAAGCATTTGCAGACGACAAAATAAATGTTAGGAAAAAATTGAAATTTGTTTAGGGAAGGGTAGAAAACATTGTAGGAAAAGGAGAAAATGATGGTTACCAGCATTTTCTTTTTCCACAATTTCTGCTTTTCTTACAATGTTTTCAAAAGCTTTCTTTCTTAAGGTCGTTAAAAGTTGGAATTGTGTGATAAAGAATTAAGTACATTTAATTTGTCGTCTGCAAATGTTTTCAATTTGGACAAGGCTAGACTTTTCTCGTCTTTTTTAAAGAGTTAACCTTTTCCCAAACAATGATTATTTCAACCTTCCAATTGAAACTAACTTCTATAATGGAAAGGAAATCTGTACTTCTAAATGATCTGCAGTTCTCCAATAAGGTAGAAAACATTGTGGGAAAAGGAGAAAATGCTGGTTACCAGCGTTTTCTCATTTTTTTCCATAATTTTTTCAGTAAGCTGTTTCTTTTGAGTTGTTAAAACTCAAGATTTTGTGGTAAACAATTAACTAATTTTAACAATTTACGAGTTTAGCCCTTTACCCCAAAATCCTGAGTTTCAAAGATCCTGATAAAAAGGTCATTCCCTTCCCTTTTCCACAGTGTTTTCTACCCTTTTAGATAAAAAATCTCATCATTTGAACAACAATAATGAAAATAAGTTGTTTAAAACTTGTTAATCTAGAATAAACGAAAAAAACAAAATACTGCGGTAATTATGTGTTTCATAGCCATTTTGTTACATGACTCACCATGTGATTAACAGATAGAAAATGACCTGGAATTCATCTGCCATAGGGCAGATGGACATAATTATACTAGAATATCATTTCAATAGCCAATAATTTGAGTGAAGAATGTATACAACTACACTTAACTCTTTCATTACTAACTCCGGAAATTCTACTTTTTTCCCGAGCTCTAAAAACAGATTTCCACGTTTAATAAAAATGACATTCGTCACAGTTAAATAACAGAGTAGCGGACAGTGTAGATCAAGATTCTGTGCAGTCTAATCTTGATCTACGCTGCCCCACTAAAGATTATCAAGTCGTCATCAGTAGTGAAAGAGTTAACTGAATTTTTTGTTTACCTGTATAGATCACTGGAATATTTAAAGCACTTTTGTATGTTTTTATCCAGACATTTATCCAAAAACACTTTTGGGTGTTGGTAATGTGTATACATGTGAAAGGAAGAGGAGGTGCTGGCTTAGAAATGTATTAACTCTTTACCACACAATCCCGACTTTTGACAACCCTGAGAAAGAAGCCTTCTGAAGACATGGTGGGAAAAGGAGAAAATGCTGGTAAACAGCATTTTCTCCTTTTTCCACAATGTTTTCTACCCTTTCCAATACAAATTCCAATTTTTCAAACACATTCATTTTGTCGTCTGCAAATGCTTTCAATTTGGACTAGTCTAAAATTTTGTTGTTTGGTAAAGAGTTAATCGAGTAACTAAGGGTTCATCCTAGACACAGGAAATAGGGAGATGTGACTTCTCCCTCAGCTCAAAAGAGGGAGAAGTGGAGGGACTTTAGGGAGAAGTGGAGGCACTTCAATGAGAAGTTTTATGCCGGCACGCCAGTGTACATTATGCAGCATTACTTTTATTTAACAAATTGTTGTTTATCAAACAAATTTAGAAAAAAGAAACACGCAAACAACAACCAGATTATCAGAAAATGGCAAATAAGGAAAAGGGCTTTAACCTCTCATTCACCCTTCATCACACAATCCCTACTTTTAACGACCCTGAAAGAGAAGACTTTTCAAAACATTTTCTCCTTTCCCCACAATGTTTTCTACCCTATCAAATACAGAAATTGCCATTTAAGCAACATTTAATTTGTGTGTCTGCAAATGATTTCAATTTGCTCCAGTCCAAAATTTTGTGGTTGGGTAAAGAGTTAATGGCATTTACAGATGAAAGGAAAATTAGGGCCAGTATCACCGTATTTGTCTCTGAAAGGGTTTAATCCTTTACCAGATGACAAGATTCTAACCTTGTCCAAACTGAAAGCATTTGCAGTCGACAATATGGCTACAATGGTGTTTTGTTGGTGATTTTGGATGGGAAAGGCATTTTTGTGTAGTGGAGGATAATCGAGGCGTTGCATTTCTTGAGTTTCTTTATATAGAGGGGAGTGATTTTTTTCTTATTTAATCATATTTTTTCATTATACAATGTCAAATTCCTGTGGTATATTATATGCATTTCATGCAATGGAGAGTTTATATTTCATAACACTATATCATAGCTTCAAACTGTGGCATAATACCGGCAAACATCCCCTCATAAATTGTGAAAACCACTGAAAATCAAAATTATGTGTCAAGAAATTGCAATTGTTTACATGTTCATTCTGTATACATCAAAGACAATATTTCTCAACGTAAGAAAGGTAAGAATTCCAATTTACTTCTTTTTACTCATAAAAATGCCACATGAATACATAGAACTGTATAGCGGCAGGCAGTTCCCGGTATTATGCCAAAACTGTTCCACAAATCTGCATTTCAGGACCATGAGTCCTTTGATTGATTCCGGGACATTTCGGCCCATAACAATTTCGGCCCATTGCAATTTCGGCCCATAACAATTTCGGCCCATTACAATTTCGGCCCATAGTCTAAATACCGATTAAAAGACACTTGAATGTTTCCCTGTTTGTTTGTCTGTGAGGTTGCATGCTCCGACCTGTCTTGCTACCACTCTTTGTGTTGATTGATTGCTTTTATATGACATTGTTTTAGCCGCTGGTCTACACCTTCGAAGGTTTGCCAAACAAAACATCCGCGTTGTGTATTGGGTAAGGGGAGATTAGTGTCATCGTTTGAAATAACACAAAGGCATTTCCGGACTTGTAAACTTGCCAATCATAACTAATTTCAAACTCAGTTTCAGCTGAAGAACGTTTGTTTTCTAAGGATAGTTCATTATGCAGAGCCTTCATTAAGGACTAATTTCTAGGAATTTTGAAATTCCAGATGTCACTTTAAAATTCTTTTTTTTTTATATGAAAATTTGGGAAGTGGCAATACCACAAATCCATTTTTTCCCCAGTTTTACCATGGAACAGATAAAAGTGTTAATTTGGGCTTCAGCATGAAAAACGTTATATATATGCAATCCTTCTAAAAACCCCGTGTTGTTTACAATTATTACATGTAAACAATGAGTTAGTACCCACGACATCGATAGGGTTAACTGAGGTCAGGAGAAAAATTAAGTGCTAACTAAGCAATTAAATTCTTCTCTGATCTGGATGCTATAGTGAAATAAATTAAAAACAAGAGGACCATGATGGTCCTATATCGCTCACCTGAGTATATTTGTAACCTATATGGTCTATTAAGGGCAGACTATTCTTTTCACTGCAGGGCGGATATACGCCCAAATATGACCCAAAGGGAAGAATTTTAACAATTTTGGTATGGGGTCACCTAATGATGCTTCAAACAAAATATGAAAGTTCTCGGCCTTATGTTTTGTCACAAGAAGATTTTAAAAGATTCAAATAGGGTGCACCATGGCAAAGCCCAAATATGACTGCAGAGGGATAATTTTAACAATTTTGGTAGAGGATCATCAGATAATGCTACACACCAAATATGAATGCTCTAGCCATTATGGCTTTTCATCAGAAGATTTTTTAAAGATTTCCTTTTTTGTTTTTAAGTAAAATAGGGTGCGCCCGGGCAAAGCCCAAATATGACCCAAGGGGAATAATTTTTACAATTTCGGTAAGGGGTCACCAAATGATGCTTCAAACAAAATATGAATGCTCTCCGCCTTATGGTGTGTCACAAGAAGATTTTTAAAGATTTTAAAACTGGATGCACCCAGACAGAGCCCAAGTATGACCGCACAGGAATAATTTTAATAATTTTGGTAGAAGATCATCAGATAATGCTACATACTTAATAGGAATGTTCTAGCCATTATATTTTGTCATCAGAAGAAGTTTTAAAGATTTCCTTCTTTGTTTCTATGTAAAATAGAGTGCGCCCAGGCAAAGCCCAAATATGACCCTACAGGAATGATTTTAACAATTTTGGTAAGGGGTCACCCAATGATGTTTCAAACAAAATATGAATGCTCTCAGCCTTATGTTTTGTCAGAAGAAGATTTTTAAAGATTTTAAATTAGGGTGCACCCGGGCAGAGCCCAAATATGACAGCAGAGGAATAATCTTTAGAATTTCGGTAGAGGATCATCAGATAATGCTACATACCAAATATGAATGCTCTAACCATTATTGTTTGTCATCAGAAGATTTTTTAAAGATTTCCTTCTTTGTTTCTGTGTAAAATAGTGTGCGCCCGGGCAAAGCCCAAATATGACCGTAAGGGAATAATTTCAACAATTTTGGTAAGGGGTCAAGCAATGATGCTTCAAACAATATATGAATGCTCTAGCCGTTATGGTTTGTCACAAGAAGATTTTTAAAGATTTAAAAATAGGGTGCATCTGGGCAGAGCCCAAATATGACCACAGAGGGATAATTTTAACAATTTTGGTAGAGGATTATCAGATAATGCTACATACCAAATGTAAATGCTCTAGCCATTAATGATTTGTCAGAAGAAGATTTTTTAAAGATTTCCTTCTTTGTTTCTGTGTAAAATAGGGTGTGCCCAGGCAAAGCCCAAATATGACCGTAAGGGAATAATTTCAACTATTTTGGTAAGGGGTCAAGCAATGATGCTTCAAACAAAATATGAATGCTCTAGCCGTTATGGTTTGTCACAAGAAGATTTTTAAAGATTTTAAAATAGGGTGCATCTGGGCAGAGCCCAAATATGACTGCAGAGGGATAATTTTAACAATTTTGGTAGAGGATTATCAGATAATGCTACATACCAAATATAAATGCTCTAGCCATTATGATTTGTCAGAAGAAGATTTTTTAAAGATTTCCCTCTTGGTTCTATGTAAAATAGGGTGTGCCCGGGCAAAGCCCAAATATGACCCAAGGGGAATAATTTCAACAATTTTGGTAAAGGCTCACCCAATGATGCTTCAAACAAAATATGAATGCTCTCCGCCTTATGGTTTGTCACAAGAAGATTTTTAAAGATTTTAAAATAGGATACGCCCGGGCAGAGCCCAAATATCACCGCAGAAGAATAATTTTAACAATTTTGGTAGAAGATCATCAGATAATGCTACATACTTAATAGGAATGTTCTAGCCATTATAGTTTGTCATCAGAAGAAGTTTTAAAGATTTCCTTCTTTGTTTCTATGTAAAATAGAGTGCGCCCGGGCAAAGCCCAAATATGACCCTACAGGAATGATTTTAACAATTTTGGTAAGGGGTCACCAAATGATGTTTCAAACAAAATATGAATGCTCTCAGCCTTATGTTTTGTCAGAAGAAGATTTTTAAAGATTTTAATTTAGGGTGCGCCAGGGAAGAGCCCAAAATATGACTGCAGAGGGATAATTTTAACAATTTCGGCAGATGATCATCAGATAATGCTACACACCAAATATGAATGCTCTAGCCATTATGGCTTTTCATCAGAAGATTTTTTAAAGATTTCCTTTTTTGTTTCTATGTAAAATAGGGTGCGCCCCGGCAAAGCCCAAATATGACCCCAGGAGAATAATTTTTACAATTTTGGTAAGGGGTCACCCAATGATGTTTCAAACAAAATATGAATGCTCTCAGCCTTATGTTTTGTCAGAAGAAGATTTTTTAAAGATTTTAATTTAGGGTGCGCCTGGGCAGAGCCCAAATATGACCGCAGAGGGATAATTTTAACAATTTTGGTAGAGGATCATCGGATAATGCTACATACCAAATATGGATGCTCTAGCCATTATGGTTTGTCATCAGAAGATTTTTTAAAGATTTCCTTCTTTGTTTCTATGTAAAATATGATGCGCCCGGGCAAAGCCCAAATGTGACCCCAGGAGAATAATTTTAACAATTTTGGTAAAGGGTCACCAAATGATGCTTCATACAAAATATGAATGCTCTTGGCCTTATGGTTTGTCACAAGAAGATTTTTAAAGATTTTTTCAATTTTCAGCCATTTTGTTGCCATGGCAACCAGAGTTTTTGATGGAATTAAATTCTTTTAACAATTTTTGTAGACCTTCACCCAAGGAACATTCCTGCCAAGTTTTATCAAGATTGGCCATCTGGTTTAGGAGGAGAAGATTTTTAAAGAAATTGTTAACGGATGGACGGACAGATGGACGGACGGACAGACGGACGGACGGACGCCGGACGATGACCGATCACAATAGCTCCCCTTGAGCACATTGTGCTCAGGTGAGCTAAAAACAGTTACCTTACCATTTCTTTGAACTTTTTACCAAACGACAAAATTATAGACTGATTGAAATTGAAAGTAATTTCAGACGTCGAAGTAAATGTTGCACAAATTATGAAATCTGTTTTTGAGTGGGTAGAAAACATGGTGGTAAAAGGAGTTAAGGCTGCTTATCCTCATTTTCTCCTTTTCCGACAATGTTTCCAAAAGTCTCTTTCCACGGGGGTCGTTATAACTCGGGATTGTGTGGTAAAGGGTTAAAACATGAATCCTTTGTAAACAATCAATTATCACGAATAAGAAAATGCACCAAACAAGACTTATTGTGCCAATTATTATTGAAAATAATTACTGAAGTTGCATCCATTCAATTATTTTCCCCTGCCTTAAATTACACAAATTTTAGAGCACTCACGCAGACAAGTACACATCTCCCTTTCCGATCTACGTCGTTCGATAATAGACTTTATTTCATAAGAAATTTTCTGACCTTTTTCGTAGTGACTGATATCCCAGCTCCAACATTATAAATTATATAGCGTCTATACAAGTCAGCTATATAAAGTTTTTATCTAGGTTTAAAAAAAAAAGTCAGTTTGAAGGGGCTATGATCGGACGATGTCAATTTGATGCTAGGTTTGTCATAGGTTTTCTTTTTTTTTTTTTTTTTTAACCCATGCCTTGCAGTATTTTAAAAAAGCATTTAGAACAGCGCGTTTTCACATACACACTAAGAATTGAAATCAGAATGAGATTGTGATACAAGTATTTCAAGACCCCAGAAAAAGTGACTTGGAGGAGAAATTTAGCACAAATTTGTTACAGTATACAAGTCAGGAACTTGGAAGTTCTATTGATATCAGTTGTCTTTGATCACCACTATTTTAGGGCAATTATGACAGTGTTATTACTAATTGCACTGCTCCGTACTTATAATTAGCACAATATGATTATAAAATACCCGTTTCACATGCACTTGGTTGTCAAGGAGACCAGATTCACAACACCCAAGATAATAAAACGTGACGAAGCGTGTACCTAAATTCAACGGATATCTTAGACGATATTATGACATTACGGATACTGGATGGTTTAAACCCTTAACCCAGTTTGGAGGACCCACAAAAGAGAGTATAATTAAATTTGCCTGCAGAAAAGAATGTAAAAAGATCAATAAACAACGGATTTAACTTGACCATTTCAGTTCCGACGGAGACCTTAGTATCCGCCATGGAGAGCTTAGATCAAGATCAGATTGTACTTTTAAAGTGATGAAAACTCTTCAATCTATAAGGTTCGCTACCAATTGCTAAACTAAGATAATTCAAAATTTAGGAGATGGGAAATTTTGTTCTTAAACTCTTCCATTGTCGATGGCAACTTAGTATCTTTTGTGGATGGCGTAGGTTTACACCGGACTACACATGATATTTACAGTCTGATCTTCGATACAAACCAAGATTCAACGTCTACCGTATGATTATATTGGTTTTCCTTTGCTCACATTGTACACACTCTTTTACCATGTGTAAACATTCTACCAGGACGTAAAACAAATATCCAAAATGTTTATTGATGCAAAACAAACAATGTTTAAAAGCGAAATTTTATGCACCAAACATTTAGTAAAAGGACTCGTCAGGTCGTGCAATATTTATGATACACCAATCATGGGCCGAAGTCGTTATGGGCCGAAATAGTTATGGGCCGAAATTGTAATGGGCCGAAATTGTTATGGGCCGAAATGTCCAGTCACCCTTTGATTTCCTTTTATTTCTCTTTGTATTTGCGACTGATTACCCGGTACCTGATTTCCCTACATATACATGTGTCTGAATGCATTCGGCGTCATTTCAGTGTGACAACTCTTCCCAGTGACAGAAGAAAATATAATTGAAATCAGTAGATTTACCATGGTACTTCATGAGGGACCCCAGATGTGCCAGCTGATGTAACCTTTGAGGTATTTTCGATTTCCATTGCTTCTTCTTCTGCGGCCATTTTCCCGCGTAATTTGAACGAAGAGCATCATTACTTGAAATTCCGTGAAAAATACAAACTTACCAGATACATCACAGTTTCAACTGTCAGTCTGTCCAGCAGCAATTTTTTTTGATAAAAAGATCTTGATTCGTGATAATTATACTTTAAATATTTTTATTCATTTTTTATTACTGTTTATCTCACATGATTAACTGAAGAGGAAGATTTTAGTAAACCACCGCTTCCGGGACGCACAGGAAACGCAAGCGAAACGACAGCGCCATTACTGAGTAAGGAAAGAACAACAAAGAAATCCAACGCATCTATAGAGATATATAGCATTTCCAGGTAGCTTGCAGGCACAAACTCAAAATATGTCCATCGGAGTTCCCATTAAGGTGATGCACGAGGCGGAAGGCCACATTGTTACTTGTGAAACAACGACCGGTGAAGTATACCGTGGAAAGTTGGTCGAAGCCGAGGACAATATGAATTGCCAAATGGCTAACATAACTGTTACTTATAGAGACGGTAGAGTTGCTCAACTCGAGAATGTGTATATCAGAGGAAGCAAAATTCGTTTCATGATTCTGCCCGATATGTTGAAAAACGCCCCAATGTTCAAGAAAGTTCAAGGCAAAGGACAGTCTGCCGGCCGAGGAAAATCTGCAATTCTCAGAGCACAAGGTAACAGTTAATTTCAGCGGCAGGAATTTTCCTGTTCAGAAATTTTACAGTGCAAGACTAAATTTGTTGGAAATCTGAAATACATAATGATAAAAAATAAGAAACTCGTACTTTCACACAATCATTTAGTTTGTGTTTAAAACCATTTGTTAAAAGATTCTTGGTTATCTGCAGTAAGTTGATGAACAGTGATATATATTAAGTCCGTCACATTACTATATTTTCTTCCCCAGGCTAAAAACTGGGGCCAAACCCCGATAGCTCAGTCAGTAGTATACAGGAATAGGGGGTTTCGGGTTCAATTTCCGGCTGGGCCAATTTCTTTCAGAGGATTGGCGAAAGTCACTGTGTCAGGAACCATTCCTCTCTCACCGCTGACCATTGTTTTGAGGATGGTTATGTGAGAAAGCAGCCAGTGGCTTGGAAAGATTATTGTGTGTAGATGATGCTGTAGTCCACAAGGCAGGAACAACTTGGGATGTTCACTTCTTCGTCTTGCTATCTCTGCTACTTGCATAGACATTCTTTTCTCTCTCTCTTTTACAGTGTCCTGCATTGCTCAGTGCTAAAATGTAGTACTCATTACCCAGAGGCCCTGGGTTCGAACCTCACCAGAGGGCAACATTGGGTTTTTCATGGGAGTGTCCCTAGGCAGGACACTTCAGAGCCCTAGCATAGTACTGCTTACACCCAGGACATACATGAACAAGTGAGCTGTCACTGTAAATTGACTGAAATAGGGTTGAAAGCGATGTCAAACACCTTTTGATCAATGTATCTATCAATCTATCTTTACAGCTGCAAGAGGACGTGGTAAAGGGCCAGGCAGAGGTGGTTTCCGAGGAGGGCGAGGTGGACGCTAAGAAGTCATTCACCATTTTCGACCATCAGACTTTGGTAGCAGTTTTGTAAATGTGGAAGTCTAGAAAACAATATTAGATCAGGCATCAAACATTACTGTTTGATGTACTTGTTTTGATCAATGTTCTTTAAATATTGTGTGGTATATGTGGAAGCTCTTCTTATGTCAGAGGATAAGTTCATGATGTTTTAGGCAGATTCTTTTAATCCTTTACCACACCTTCCCCTGGCTTTTAAATACCCTTAAAGAGAGGGATATTGAAAAACATTGTGGGAAAAGGAGAAAATGCTGGATACCAGCACTTTCTCGTTTGTCCACGATGTTGTTTATCCTACCAAAGACAAGTCACATTTTTAGCAACATTGAATTTGTTGTCTGCAAATGCTGTCAATTGGGTCCTGTTCCAAATTTTGTCATCTGGTAAAGTGTTAAAAATAGTTTTGCTGTATCTCCAAAAAGATGCTTGTAAAGTATATTTTATGGGAAAAATCTTGAGGTTAAACCTCTGCCTAACAATCCCAGGTTTGAAAACCATGGGGAAAAATTTTTTTTTTTAAGCACTGCGGGGAAAGGAGAAAATGCTGGTAACCAGCATTTTGTCCTTTTCCCACTGTGTTTCATTTTCTATCAGAGTCAAGCTCCTTGGTATACCATTTTCTCGATTTTAGTAACCAGCATTTTCTCCTTTTCTCACAATGTTTTGTACCCTGTCGAGGACGGAAAGCATCATTTGAGCTGCATTTCGTTGTCTTCACATGTTATCAATTTGGTTAGGTCCAAAACTTTGTTGTTTGGTAAAGAGTTAAACTGCAGAAAATTTACAAATAGCAATGAGTTTTGACCCATGACGGCCTGTGTGGACTGCCCAAGCTGACATGGGTCAATACTTTTTGCAGATGCATTGACCCCCCCCTTTTCACAGAGCATGGCTTGTGTTAATTACTTTCACTTCATTTTGATCAAAAGAACATTTGGTATGTATATAGTTATGTCATTCAGCATCATATCTTGAACTATGATCATGATTAAAGACAGTCATTTTAAGATGCCTTCATATTTTCTTGGGGTTCTTGTGTGACTCAGTCAGTGGTTAAGTGTGGGACTTGTAACCTGGAGGCCCCATGTTTGAGCCATACTGGACACAATGTGTAAAAGATACAGCAGGAAAGCATGGAGAGGTGCACTTGCTGACGCCATGTAACCGAAACAATTTTGAAAACTGCATTAAACACCATACAATCAATCACAAGATGAGGCTTAACTCTTTACCAAACAATCCTGTGTTCAAACGACCCTGAAGAAGAAGCCTTTTGAAAATATTGTTGGAATTGGAGAAAATGGTGGTAACCAGCATTTCCTCCATGTCCCACAATATTTTTTCACCATTTCAAAGACAAAATTCACCTCTTAAGCCAGGTTCAACAAGAGATAGGGTCACTTCAGTCAATAAATCAGGCTGCCAAAAAATAAATATCAAGCCTATTTGACTTCAGTCAATAAATAATGCAGACAGAAAGTGGCGCTAAGTCGTTACTTAGTCGAGAATGTCTTGGTGAAATGGTCAATGTAAATCAAGGATGAGACTTCATTGTTTTTGTAATCTGTTCTTGATCATCACTGTTTGCGAAAGCAGCTATAAAACCAGCATTTTCTCATTCCCCAACGTTTTCAAAAACTTACTTCCTAGAAGTAGCCGAGCCTCGGGAATGCAGTCAGTGGTAGATAGGACATGAGAACAGAGGTTGGCTGGTTCGATCCCAGCCTCGGCCAATTTCTTTCCCAGGATTGACGATAGTCGTTACATCAGGATTCATTCTCTTCTCACTGCTGATCATTGTTTCGACGATGGTTATGTGAGAAAGCAGCCAGCGGCTTAGTAAGAATATTGTGCGAAGTACTGGCAGCAGAAACTCCAGGAGAGCATGGATAGGTGCACTGGCCGCCGTGATATAGCTGAAATAATGTTGAAAACCAACCAAATCCTTGGAGTCGTAAACACAAGACTGGTAAAGGAAAAGCGTCTAAAGTAATTACAAGACAAATTTTTGATGCAATGCATCAAAGAAGCCGGCAATTTTTTTGTTACCATCAATGAGAAAGGTGCTTTAGGAATAACTCGCTTATCAGAAGTTGTGTTACTTTTAAATTAAAAATTCTGGAGAATAAGACTAAGAATGTTCTTAAGAATGGTTGGTGAATACAGACCCAGTAGAAAATTTTACCGACTGCAACAATTTGGGGGCTAATTAAGATTTTTTTTTTCCTGTGAATCCTATTTTTTGTTTAACTCTTTACCAAACGACAAACTTTTAAACTAGTCCAAATGAAAAGCATGTCTCGATGAGACGATTCTAACGAGTGCCTATAACATGGGGTTTAGTGGAGATTGATTAATATTTTCAATTTTGAAATCAAAATCACTCCCTCTATCTGGAGCTCTGCCGTAGCTGATGCATATTATAGCATCATCACTTGACATTCCTACAAGCCTTCACAAAATTTTAGCCAAAAGCTAAAAAACCTTTACCAGACAATTACATGTTCTAATTAATGACCCTGAAGAAAAGGGCTTCTGAAACCATTGCGAGAAAAGTATAAAATGCTTGTCACAAGCATTTTCTCCTTTTCCACAATGGTTTCTATCATTTCAGAGCCAAATCTCATCATTATAACCAAATCTAATTTGTCGTCTGCAACTGCTTTGAATTTGGACAATACTGTCCAAAATTTTAGCCCTGTCCAAGTTGAAAGCATTTGCAGACGACAATTTCTATGTGGCTAAAATGATTGCAATGGTTCTGAAAGGTTAGAAAACATTGTGGGAAAAGGAGAAAATGCTGGTTACCAGCATTTTCTCCTTTTCCAACAATGTTTTCAAAAGGCTTCTTTCTCAGGGTCGTTAAAAGTCGGGATTATGTGGTAAAGATTTAATCCTTCACTAAACAATTATATGTTCTAGTGACCCTGAAGAAAAAAGCTTCTGCAACCATTGCAATAAAAGTATAAAATGCTTATCACAAGCATTTCTTCCTTTTCCTACAATGCTTTCTACCATTTTAGAGACAAATCTCATCATTATAACCAAATTGGATTTGTCGTCTGCAACTGCTTGAATTTGGACAAGTTCTAAATTCTGTTGTAGGGTACAGAGTTAAGAGGCTAACTAGTCCATTGAAGAAGTACCATCAGTTTGTTTTTCATTTGCTTCTTGCTTTATTTCTTGATTCTTAGTCAGCTATTGCCTTACTAAATTGAGCAATAAAATATTTTCAAGTTTGGTTTGACTATGAAAAATCTGAATAGCCCCCTTACAATGTAATAGTTGAACATGTAAATGAGCCATGCTCTGGCAAAAGGGGGTTTAATGCATCTCCGTGATCCATGATACCAAGCAAGCCATCACATAATTAAGGTTCAACAATACATGTAGCCTCTTTTTTAATACAATCAACTTAATCATCAGGTAGACTGGTCCTTAAATATACAGAAAATTTACCAATAGCGAAGAGTTTCAGCCCAGGTCAGCCTGCACAGTCCAAGCGGGCTGACTTGGGTTGATACTTTTCCCAGATTCATTAAGACCCTTTTTCACAGAGCATGGCTCAAGTGCAATGATGTACAACATCAGTCAAAAGCTGTCGAGGGTCATTTATAACCAGGTGCAAAACCCAAGTTTGGCTGGAGCCCTAAAGCCACAAAAATAAGTGCAATACCCTTCAACGCTACATCAAAAGTTCCATTACATTTCCTTTCCAGCCTTACTTTAGACCTTTGAAAGGGTAGAAAACATTGTATGAAAAGGAGAAAATGATGGTAATCAGCATTTTGTCCTCCTGCAACTACGTTTCAATAGTCTTCTTCCTCAGGGTTATTAAAACATATTAGACATGCTCTGGCAAAAGGGGACTTAATGTATCTCTGTCATCCATAATTCAAGCAAGTCATCACATATTTATGGATCCATAAAATCCATTTTGTCTAGCAACCAACTGAAACGTGAGGTACACTGGTTTTCGACATGCAGAAAAATTACCAAAGCAGAAAGTGTCGGTCCAAGTTAGCCTGCGTGGACTGTGCAGGCTAACCTGGGCCAATATTTTCTGCAAATGCATCAAGCCCCCTTTTCACAGAGCATGACTCATAAATAAATGCCCAAGGATTTAGTGTGTCTCAATTGTGTTCTGAGTATGCAAGGCTTGTCACAACAAAGGTACATTCTTACAAAAAGTTATTACAAAAAGTTTCCAATAGTAAACACACCTACAAACTCTCCTGCTAAAATACAATATATTGCACACAGATAAAAATAGATACAGTGGAACAAAAAATCTGAGAAATCTTTAGAAATAAGAGTTCAAATACAAAATCTGTAGTTTTCATGCTCGCAATTTATGTGAACAGCACAAGGGGGAAAAAAAGCGTAATATTGCGCTAATCTACTAGCTTTAAACTGGTCCCTTGTATCGTGTATTACACGTGTAGTAGTATCAGGGGAGGTAACCAGTCTATAAGTTTAAGAAGAGTTACGCTGCCTGTGGGGTCAATCATTAATCAGTTATTAAATAAATATCTATAAATACGAAATCTTTACTTTTCATGCTCGAAATTCATCTCAACAGTACATACAAAATAATGCATAATTTTGAGCTTAATAGCAACATACTATTAAAAGTATTTGAGTGAATATGTCGGAAAAGTTGTGCAATGATGTATCCCAAAACTCCCCATGTGCATAAAAAAAAGCATTCCTGTTGGAAGCCAGCTTCCAAAAATATTTGCAAGGGAGATAATCCATCACCGTATAGACTTGACTGATAAATATTGGTTACGCCTCTTGTTTATGTGAACAAAACTGTTAAATTGATTGGCATCTTCGACTTTTATCTTTGCACAATGCACAGTGATTGAAATCTACTAGACGACATATTTTTACACTTGATTAAATTTAAAGCATTTGCATACAACAACAAAGTGTGGCTTAAATGACGGGAATTGTTTTAGAAAAGGTAGACAACCAACGTTTTCTTCTTTCTATCACAATTTTTTATGCTTTCTTCACGGTTGTTCAAAAAATACATGACTGGATATTAAATTCGCACTTGCCTAACTGGAAAGCGTTTGCAGACAACAACACTCAAATGGTATACTTGGCATTAGAAAGGTTCGAAACATTGTGGAAAAAGGAGAATATGTTGGTTACCAAAGGAATTTTTTTCATCATAGTCGTTAACCCGTAAGCTACTAAGCGCGACTCACTGACCCTTTGCGGACAGTGTAGATCAAAATCAGAATGTGCAGTCTGATCTTTGATCTACACTGTCCGATGCGGTGTTTTCTTCCCGGTGAAATCGAGTCTGAAATCGCAATATATTTTTTTCTTATTGCGAATGAATCCTGTCGCGATGACTATCATCAAACCTGTTCTCAAGTCCTGGGCCTGTATTCACCAACCATTCTTAAGAACGTTCTTAGTCTTGTTCTCCAGAATTTTTCTATATTTGAAAGTAACACAACTTCTGATTGGCTAAACCATTCTTGGCTAAACCGAATGGTTTAGCCAATCAGAAGTTATGTTACTTTCAAATTTAGAAAATCTTGGAGAATAAGACTAAGAATATTCTCAAGAATGGGTGGTGAATACGGACCCTGTACGCTACCGACTGAGCTACGGGGGCTTAGCACTTCTGTCGAAGGCCTGATGATAGTCTCAGCGACAGGATTCATTCCTCTTTATGTAATTTCGACTTGTAAACTAGTATCTCCCGCCGACAAGCGGGGAAAATAGTTGTGGCGTTGTTCGGTCGGCCTTCAGTCCCGTCTTTCTGCCTGGGCTTTATTACTGTACAAAAATACACCCCCACCCCTTCCTTCTGCGGGGGAATGATTGATTGTGTTGCGTTTAACCCTTTACCACACAATCCCGAATTTGAACGACACCCCCCCCCCCCAAAAAAAAAAAAATGCCTTTTGAAAACAATGTGGGAAAAGGAGAAAATGCTGGTAACCAGCATTTTCTCCTTTTTCCCACACTGTTTTCTACCCCTCCCCAAAACAAATTTCAGTTTTTGAGTCGCCTTTAGTTTGTCATCTGCAAATGCTTTCAGTTTCGACAAGTCTAAAATTTTGTCGTTCGGTAAAGAGTTAACGCTGTTTTCGACATTATTTCAGTCATATCGCGGCGGCGTCTGCTCCAATTTATGCTTTCCTGGAGTTTCTTTTATCGGTACTCCGCTCAATATTCTTCACAAGCCATAACCATCGTTGAAAAAATTATCATCGGTGAGAATGAATCCTATCGCTATGACTATCATCAGTCCTCGGAAAGAACTGGCCGAGCTCGGGATTCGAACCAGTGTACCCCTGTTGAGCGGGGAATATCTGTTTAAACCTATCTATTTTACATCGATTGTAAAACAAGGTCTACAGTCTATACGAGTACTAATCACCCTGCTTCTTGGAAACCTTTACCAGAACTCGCACAGTAATGTGGGTAGTTCCAAACGTCCAAAGGTTAATAATGCTCATCACGGTATTCGAACCGGACACCTTTGACAAGAGACACCGGTGCTCCACCAAACCAGCCGTTCAGTCTTCTGGATATCAGTTCAGCAGAAATTTGTTCATATAGTGAGTGCAGCTACTAATGAATAATAGATGTGGTTTGCACCCTGCTGTTAATAGAGGTATACAAAAAAGAAACGCATAGGTGCACTGTATGCAATGACATACAAGTAACTGAAAAATTGAACTAAACATTTAGCACCAAGCCTGAAAAAACAAATGGCCATGCGGAAGCCGAACGCGGTACCTCAGACGCTAACGTACCTGTAGGACTTGAAACTCAAGGATTGCTGGTTCAATTACCAGTTTGGAAATTTTTTGTCCGAGGATTGATGATGGTCATTGCGACAGAATTCATTCTTCTATCACCGCTGAACATTATTTCAACGGCATGTATTTGGGAAAACAGCAAGTGGCCTCGAAAGACTTGTGGAGAGTACAGGTGAAAGAAAATCGAGAAAAGTTTTCATAGGTGCACTGGCCGCAGCGATATAATTTTGAATTGATTGTTAGGAAGACATTCAACTCGAAGCAAACAAATAAAACTGGATCTGTATTCAGCAACCACTATTCTTAGTTTTATGCTGAAGAATTTTGTAAATTTGAAAGAAACACAACTTCTGATTGGCTAAACCCATTGGTTTAACCAATCAGATTTTTTGTTATTTTCAAATTTAGAAAATTGTTCAGAATTAGTCAAAGAATAGGCCTAAGAATGGTTGGTGAATACGGACTCCGGTCGTTCGAAACAGAAATTACAGCGCTGAAAACACTGGAATATCACTTGTAATCACTATTTGATCACCAGCGCTATTTTGTAGCTTTTAATTTCGTTAATGCGAGCCTTTACATGTACAGATCTAATTTAAAAGAAATTTCAAGGAAACTTAGTTGTGTTCATTTTGACATTCAAGGTTAGTTGTGTATAAAGATGAGGTACTATTTCCTTCCACGAGAACGTTATCAATTGTTGTGGCGTTTGTCAAAGACAATGCCATAATGAGTTCAATACAGTATTTTGAAGATCATGTATCATAGTTTGTGCAAAACCCAAGGAAGTAAACCCTACTAAACTCAATTTTTCTACGACAAATAAGTGTTTCGATAGCACTCAGATATGAAATTGAAAATGGCATATTGAAATAAACTGGATCAGGCCATCGATCATGGAAATACTTCTCTCTTTTTTTTTTTTTGTCAAAAATAGGTTGATCCGCTATGGCCTTCCACTGGCGTAATGATACAATCTTTGTCCCCAGACCGCCCGATTCCGTGCTTGTTCGTCCCAAAATCAGTTATTTCCTGGGCTTATTCGTCCCTGGACATGTTTGCCCGGACTTGTTCGTCCCACAAGATTGCACGCTACTCTATCGGACTGTGTATGTCAATATTGTAGGTTGACTTTCAAGCCAATATTTTGAAACTGTTTCTATGGTTTATTTTTCAAATTATTAATTCCACACAATGACAAATGCCACACCAGTGCTTTCAACGCTTTGATTGAATAAGCTCGTTAATGAGAATTTGCCGGCTTTATATTGTACTCCGTACAATATTTAAAAGAAAATGTATGGAGATAATTTGTTCAGGAAAGGGTCCCACAGAAACATCTGCTGTTTGTTTACGGTCTGTTAGAAATTTCAAATCGTTTTTAAACCTTTACCAAACAATCCCATATTTAAAAGGCCCAGTAGAGACCAAAAGTAAACAATACTGATTTTAAAATACATTTGAGTTAAAATCCCACCTTTTAAAAGTATGAAGAATATTGCAAAGATAACTACATACATGTGTATATCTTGTTGTGTGGTCATTCCAAGTGTAACTCG
This sequence comes from Tridacna gigas, assembly GCA_945859785.2. NCBI lineage: Eukaryota > Metazoa > Mollusca > Bivalvia > Cardiida > Cardiidae > Tridacna > Tridacna gigas. The sequence goes on from OX244042.2 coordinate 5,527,361, forward strand.
CTTACAGAAGGGAAAAAAAGAATAAAATAAAAAAGTAGGTGAAATAAACATTTAGAAATAAGTAGTAAAAAAAAGACAGAGCGACCTAGCAACTTGTAACCTGGCTTTGACATTCATTTTTCTGCCAGAGGCTAACACTTAGGCCGACTGTACAATAAGAGATTGTCACCTTCAGAATAATCTTCATACTTTTAAATGGTATGATTTAAATTTAAATGCATTTTAACACCGGTATCGTTTACATTTTGCCGCTTCTGGGCCTTTAAGGCTGTTTACAAAAAAGAAGGCTTTAAACACGATGGGAAAAGAAGAAAATGCTGGTAATCAGCATTTTCTTCTTTTCCCAAAACGTATTCTACCCTATTTCCACTTCATATAAATAGCTACTTTTTTACCCTTAACCATACAATCTCCCAATTTAAATGACCCCGAGGAAGAAGCTTTTTGAAAACATTCTGGGAAAAGGAGAAAATGCTGGTAACCAGCATTTTCTCCTTTTCCCACAGTGTTTTCTACCCTATAAAAGACAAAATTCCATCATTAGAGCCACGTTTAAATTGTCGTTTGCTAATGGTTTAAATTTGGACTGGTCTAAATTTTTTTTTTTTTTTGTCATGCGGTATAGATTTGTTTATTGTTTTGCAAAGTTGTCAGTCGACGCAGTCTGTTTCTAGACGGTAAAAAGTCCTTTGCATATGCTATTTACAATTTACCAAACAATTCTGTGTTTCTTCGACCTAAAAAAAAAAAGAGCACTTGAAAAACCATTGCGGGAAAAGGGGGGAAAACGCTTTAACCTACATTTTATCCTTTTCCCCACAATGTTTCATACCTCCATTAAAAATTAAATTTCATAATTTTGTCCACAATAAATTTCTCGTCTGCAAACGCTTTCAATTTGGACGAGTCTAACAAATTTTGTCGTCTGATAAAGAGTTACTGCATAATGTTTATAAACACGCCATGTTTGCATGTTTGTTTCGTGTTGTTTATTCGTGCAAGAGATATTGAATACTGACAGTTATTATTATTAGTTCTTGAAATGCGAACAACAGAACTGCGTCTTTAGCCAGTACGTATGAGTCATACTCTGAGAAAACGGGGGCTTAATGCATCTGCAAAAAGTATCGACTCAGGTCAGCCTGCGCAGTACGCGCAGGCTGACCTGAGTCGATACTTTTTGTTATTGGTTAATTTTCTGCATGTCAAAGGACCAGTGTACTTCATGATCCAGTCGGTTGCTATACACAATGGCATTCGGCATACCTCGGGTGATCCGGTGATCAAATCCCTTAAACTGGTACCCGTTGTATCTCCCGTAACCGTCCGATAGACGTTGATACGAAGATCGATAACAGGCTGCCAGTTTACAAATCCCTCGGCTGTATCACGTAATGCACCTACACGGTACATTTCGCACATCTCCGGAAGCACACCGCTATACCGTTATTGAAATTGTAAGGCTCCTCTTTAGAAAGAACACATGAGTAAATTTTCTATCGTTATCTTTCTAAGAGTATTTCAGTCGGCAAACAGTTTGTACGTTCAATTTTTAGCGTGGTTTATCCGTTCCGTTAGGAGCTTTCATCGACAGATCGATAGAAGTGAATAACTTCACAGTGGTTGTTCATGTCGTTGCTAAGCGATCTACAGGGGCGCCGCCATGTTAAGATCATGTGATTGGTAGTTCAAAATGGAAGCCTCCTTTTTACGGACGAGGTTAGAGGTAGGTACGGAATCGGCCGAGTTGTGACGAGTGTACACAATGGATGTTATGAGTCCGTAATAATGTCATAACTTACTTCGTCTAATCACAGGCCTTTGAAGCTCCATTGGTCTGTTACGGAACACTAACATTTTTCTTGGTTGGTCGTCGAATACTTGCGAATTGGTGCATCGCCTGTATATCAGGGAATACTCAAATTTTCATTTACACCGTTACTATAAATAGCACATTGGCGACTGCCTCTATGTTGTATATAATAAGACTATCTTATTATATACAATATAGAGGCAGTTGCCAATGTGCTATTTATAGTAACGGTGTCCGATAAGGAAAATTTCGTTGTCCGGTAATAGACCGATGGAGTTTCAGTGGCCTATGGTCTAATGCATTGCAGAGATGCTTTAAGCCCCCTTTTGCCAAAGCATGGCGCGTATATAACTGAGCGGCACTCTGGGAACAGGGGTTTTATGGCATCTCCGCGATGCATATTACCATGCAAGTCATCATGATATTACTATGGATCTATAAGAGCCATTTTGTCTAACAAGCGACTAAAACATGAGGTTTTTGATTGATTGTATTGTGTTCAACGCCGTTTTTAACATTATTTCAGTTATATCGCGGCGGCCAGTGCACCTATCCATGCTTTCCTGGAGTTTCTTTTACCAGTGCTCCGCACAATATTCTTTTCAAGCCACTGGCTGCTTTCCCACATAACCATCGTCGAAACAATGGTCAGCGGTGAGAGAAGAATGAATCCTGTCGCGATGACTATCATCAATCCTCGGAAAGAAATTGGCCAAGCCGGGGATCGAACCAGCGACCTCCTGTTCTCAAGTCCTGTGCGCTACCGACTGAGCTACGGGGGCTTGGCGAAACATGAGGTAGAATGGTTCTTTGACATCCAGTTCGATACTTTTTTGCATATATATTAAACCCCCTTTTTCACAGAGCACGAATCAGTTATTTTAAAAACTGAACTCTTTACTAAACTGCAAAACTTTAGACTTGCCCAAATTGAAAGCATTTTCACAGAACAAATGAAATGTGGCACAAATGATTAAATTTTTCTTTGAAAGGGTAGAAAATATAACTGAAAAAGGAGAACATGCTGGTTATTAGCATTATTTTATTTCCCCACAGTCTTTTTCTACAACATATTTTTCTTCGGGGTCGTCGAATCACGGGATTGCTTTGTTAAGGGGCTTAAGTGTTTGATAAATGTAATATACCTTTCCCATCAGGAAAAAGACAAAAACATAGCATTTACAGTAGCGGGGTGGGGGTGGCAGTTCGACCATTTCTTTTCCTATTTTATTATGTTTGGACGTCTCATATTTGACAAAGTAACGTCCCAATATGACAGAAAAAAAGTAACAAAAGGTCAGACTGGAACCTAGGCTATATTTACAGTGGTGCTTTGTCAGAATAGATTATAAGATAGTGAACAGTGTAAGTGCCAAGATCAGACTGTCCGTAAAAGGCAGTCTGATATTTGTCTACATTATGTACAAAAACCCCTATTGTTATTCATATTGTTAACTTATAAAATGAAATATATTAACACATTCCCCACCCACCCACCCGTCCCCTCCCGCCCACGAAGAAGGGAGATTAACCCTTTACCACACAATTCAAATTTTTAACGACCCTAAAAAAGAAGCTTTTGAAAACATTGTGAGAAAAGGAGAAAATGCTGGTAACCAGCATTTCCTCCTTTTTCCCACAATGTTTTCTACCCAACCCAACAGAAATTTCAATTTTCGAGTCACCTTTATTTTGTCGTCTGCAAATGCTTACAATTTGGAAAATTCTGAAATTTTGTCGTTTGGTAAAGAGTTAAGACTAGAATCAGGTTGTCCGTCTGTCTGTCTATAAACGCAATTTTGCGCCATCTCCTCCTTCCACAGTTTTCAACTAATGTGATCGAAATTTCAATGAATGCCACCCTGCCATGAAAAGTTGTACGCCTCAGTGGAACCGTCAATTTTCATTATTGGTTGAACTGGTCGACAGTTACAGTACTTATGGTCCTTTGAATTTTCCTGATCCAGTGATGTGGCAAGCGCGTGTGGGGGGCTTGGGTGGTGTTAATTATCTATCGGCGTGCAACAGTTCTAGTTATTATCATTTTTTTTCCGTAAGAAGCACTGTACAAAACAGCCTTTAAAGTACAGTCATTGTTTATTTCTAATCAAGTGAAAGAATATACAGAGAGCACTTTCAACCATTAACTCCCTACCAAACGACAAAATTATAGCCTTGTCAAAATTGAAAGAATTTGCAGACAAAAAATTAACTGTTATTCAAAACATGAAATCTCTATTTCAAAGGGTAAAAACACTGTGGGAAAAGGAGAAAATGCTGGTTTCCAGCATTTTCTCCATTTTCCCACAATGTTATCAAAAACCTTTTCCCCCAGGATCGTTAAGAGTCGAAATTGTGTAGTAAAGAGTTAATCTAACCATTACTGAACAACGTTTTTTTTTTTTTTTTTTTGAAACCTACCAAAAAAGTAATGCAAAATAGGCATAAAAGACAAACGTTTCAAGAAAATGAATACAAGCTGATTTACAAAAGTAACTTATGTTTGTCCAAACCTGTTAACGAAAGAGGGTGCCAACATAATCATACCTATAGTAGTTAGGGGTAAAGGGGCTGACTAAAAAGGAATGAGAATTTTTAAGTGAGGCAAAAAAAACTTACATTCAAATACATGTACTGCAATTTCATTTGAGCAATGCTCGGGCAAAAGGGGGCTTAATGCATCTTCGTGATGTACCTAACCAATCGAGCCATCACATAATTATATATAATATCACATAATTATGGATCCATGATAGCCCCTTTTTTTAACAACCGACTGAATCATGTGGTAGACTGGTCCTTGAGCATAAAGAAGGGCGAAAAGTTTCGGTCCAGGTCAGCCTGCGCGGACTGCGCAGGCTGACCTGGGTCGATACTTTTCGCAGATGCATTAAGATCCCTGTTTACAGAGCATGTTTTTTTCTCTGAGAAGCGCTCCAACAAAAGGGGGCTGAATGCATCTCCGTGATGCATTGAACCAAGGAAATCGTCATATAATTCTTGATCTGTAAGATCCATGCTGCTTGACCACTAGCAAAAAGTTTCGACCTGGGTCAATACTTTTTGGGGCACGTTAAACTTATCTCATATATATATGTGTGTGTGTGTGTGTGTGTCATTCACATGGTGTATAGAAAAAGGACAAACGAACGATCCCGATTAGGGTCGATAGCGTACCTACAAATCATCTAATCATTTGATTAACGATCACCCGAGGTTTGCCAGTTGTTTCTTTCACTGTTAAGCGCACGAATTTGCACTTATGAATAACCTCACCAGGACCTAAAATTCTCAGTCAACACGATAAAAATCGCACAACTGTCAAAGTTTGTTGGAAAATTAAACCTTATTTGGATGTTGAAATCGAAATATTTTTACTATTTTAAGGGGTGGTTTCTTTCAGCGTATTGAGATGGATGGCAGGCGGTACTTTTCACTTTTACTCGGTTTTTTCCGTAAATGCTTGGATGGGGTTGAAATTTTGGTATACGATTCCTATGACCTTTGGCTTGGCAAGCCAAGCCCAGGCCAAAAACAGCTGATTTTGTGCACAGCGCCTCTTTAACCCTTTACCATTACGATATTTTATGCACATCCTTAAGGCATATGAATGCATTTGCAAACGACCAATGGATTCGGGTTCATATGGTAGAATTTGTCAATGAAAGAGTGGTTAACATTGTGGGAAAAGAAGAAAATGCTGGTTACCAGCATTTTCTTCTTTTCCCACAATACTTTCAAATGCCTTCTCTGTCAGGTTGTTAAAACTTGGGATTGTGTGGTAAAGGGTGACTCAAATGAATAGAAATAGCCTGCTTTGAAATAATACTTTTAAGTTCGATTATTTCAAAGTGTTTTGGCCGAAAAGCCCTTTTACGGTGCAATTTTAGAGTCTTCCTAAATACTGGCAAAACATCCTTTTTTTCCTAGCAGAATTATTATTACAGTTCATTTATTAGGCTCTCTGACACAAAAAGGAATGAAATAAATGAAGCGTAACCTATAACTGTTGACATACATGTATTCATACGCCTTTTCGCTCCGTTGTCATTACAAGGTATTTAATATCAATATAACACCGAAGCTTTCGGTAATAACCGTATTTTTCTGAGAACTAAAATATTATTACCTTTAATGACGGCACTTATCGACGCCGAAACATTATTGGTGGAATATATATGGCCTTCAAAGATAGATTAATTTTAGATAGACAGCTGTCGCTGATCGATGACGGAAACAGCTCGTACCACAATTCGGCTCTTTCCGGTACATCGCCGAAGGCGCTCGGAGGGGTCCTCACGGGCGAATGCGGACGTTGCGGTGATTCTATTGGATGCTGAGTTACACTCAGAATGTTTTGATTGGCTTGTTGGGTTAGTGGCAACATCTTGTCCACAACAATGGTTAGATTAAATGTCCCATGACCGTTGAATATCCGAAAGAACAGTACAATTCGAGTCACAATATGGAATGAATTGCACACTTTCATTTTTGGTAAGTTAAATATTATTTCTCTACTAAGTATCTTTTTAAGCATTAAAATATGCAGAAGGTTCTTGTTGTCTTTCCACAGCAACCCACTTTTAAAAATGTTGTGGAAATATGAAAAATTGTTCCTGATGTCGATCATCTCTACCTTGCAAGGACTATTTTTCAAAGTCGCTGGTTTTGTGTTTGTGTAACCCTTTACAACACAGTCCTTTGTTTTAACGACCCTAAAAGAAATAAGCTTTGGAAAACATTGTGAGAAAAGGAGAAAACGCTGGTAACCAGCATTTTCCCACACTGTTTTTTAACCTTCTCTGGCGTACAGGACTTGTGAACAGGAGGTCGCTGTTTCGATTCCCCAGCTCGGCCAATTTCTTTCCGAGGATTGGTGATAGTCATTGCGACGGGATTCATTCCTCTTTCAGCGCTGACCATTGTTTCGAAGATGGTTATTTTGGAAAGCAGCCAGTCGCTTGGAAAGAATATTGTGCGGAGTACTATAAAAGAAACCCCAGGAAAGCATGGATAGGTGCACTGGCCGCCGCGATATAACTGAAATGGTGTTGAAAAAGCGTTAAATACCATACAATCAATTTTACCCTTCTAAAAACGAATTTCAGTTTTTGAGTCACATATATTTTGTCGTCTGCAAATGTTTTCAATTTGGACAAGTCTAAAACCTTGTCATTTGGTGAGGAGTTAGGGAAGTGGAGAGTTAAGTAGACAGGGAATGTTTAACAGAGAAAAATACATGGTAAACTTACTTTAAATCTTTACCAAACGACAAAAGTTTGGACTGGACCAAATTGAAAGCATTTGCAGACGACAAATTAAATGTTGCTTAAATGACAATTTCTGTCTTTAATAGGATTGAAAACATTGTGGGAAAAGGAGAAAATGCTGGTTACCAGCATTTTCTCCTTTTCCAACAATGTTTTCAAAAGACTTCATGCTCAGGGTCGTTAAAACTCGGGACTGTGAGGGAAAGGGTTAATCCTTTACCACACAATCTCAACTTTTAAGGACCCTGCAGAAGGTCGCTTTTGAAAACAAAGCTATTAAACAGCATTTTCTCCTTTTCCCACCATATTTTCTACCAATTTTAGTTTTTCCTTGATAAATGCTTTCATCATAGATGAGTCAAAAATTTTGTTGTGTGGGAAAGGGTTAACCTTTTGCCACATACGCACGTGTTTCAACTACTCTGGTGAAGAAGGCTTTTGAAAACATTTTGGGAAACAGGAAAAGAATCACTTATGATTTGACGTCCGTGGTTTCAGTTTAAACTAGTCTTTAAGTTTTTGTCATGCGGTAAAATGCTAGTCTTCCGGTAAAATGTTTCTCTTCCGGTAAAAATGTTTGTCTTGCGGTAAATTGTTTGTTTCCCGGTAATACATTTGTCGTGCGGTAAAATTTTTGTCGTGCGGTAAAATAGTACCTCGAAACCGGTTATGAAAACCAATCTATTTGTAAGCTTCTTCAAATTATTTTATTCGTTTGCTCGCCGGTTAACGCCGTTTTCAACACTAATTTATTTATGTAGGGGCAGTCTGTACATCTTTTGATACCGTTCCTGAATATTTCTCTGACCAAAACTTTCTAATCCAATGCGTGCATGTTTTCCAACAAAAAGATGTCGACGCAATGTTAAAGCAGTAAAAGAGGAATTTTTCTGTTGCTATGAGTATTATCAACCCTAAGAAAGAGCTTGGCCTGGCTTGGATTCCAACTTACAACTCCAGGATTAAAAGCTACGTACGCTACCGACTGGGCCATCGGGGTCTGTATTCAGCAACCATTCTTGACATTCTTAGTCTTATTCACCAAAGATTTTCTAAATTTGAAAGTAACGCAAGTTGTGATTGGCTATGGCAAATGGTTTAGCCAATCAGAACATGTGTTACGTTCTAAATCTAGAATACGGCCGAGAATGTTCCTAAGAGTGGTTGGTGAATACGGACTACGGATCCCGGGAGGCGGGGGACGTTTGATTAGCCACAATTGATTGAAACCTCATAATAGGATAAGTTGCTAAACGTGCACATGAATTTTGTTTAACTCTGTACCAAACGCCAAAATTTTAGACTTGTTCAAATGGAAAGCAGTTGCAGACGACAAATTAGAGGTGGCTCAAATGGCGAAATATGTTCTTGATAGAACAGAAAAGATCGTGTGGAAAGGAGACTATGCTCTTTACCAGTATTTTCACTTTCTTCCCTCAATTTCTTCAAAAGCCGTTTTCCTCAGAGTTGTTAAAACTCAGGATTGTGTGGTAAAGGCTATGTGACGAGAACATCCAAGTTCGAACCTCACAGGTAGTGCCAGTCTCATAGGAGTGTCCTTTGGCAAAACGTTGCGGAGCCCCATCCTTAAACTGGTGCAAACAAACAAGGTTGAGATACATGAATGTATCCTTGCGCGATCGGCCTCAACACATTACCAAACATCCAGAATTTAATAACCTCAACCTTAAGGAACAAGGGAATTAAAAACATTATCGGAAGAGGAGAAAGTGGTCGTACCACTATTATCTCGTTTCCTTACAATATTTTCTTCTCTTTTAATGACATATTTCACTCTTGAAACCGCATTTGATTTGTCTTTGGTAAAGATTGAAAGGGAGATTTTGGGATTTTGACCAATGTTTGCATTGCAATATTCTGAATTGTTACCGTTCTCTTTGAATATTCAAGCGTAACTCTTCACCAAACGATAAAAATTTAGACTTGTCCATACTCAAAACACGTGCAGACGACAAATTAAATGTGACTCAAAAACTAGAAATTTGCATTTGGAAAGGGAGAAAACATTGTGGGAAAAGGAAAAATGCTGGTTACCAGCTTTTTCTACTTTTTCCACAATGTTTTCAACGGCCTTTTTCTCAAGGTCGTTTAAAAATGCGTGTTACCAGCATTTTCTCCTTTTCCCATAATGTTTTAAAAGGCTTTTTTCCTCAAGGTTGCTTAAACCCTGACTTGTGTGGTAAAAGGGTTAAAGTACTGTTTTAAGTATAATGTAGATCGAGATCAGACTGTACAGAATGTGCAGTCTGATCTTGGATCTACACAGTCCGCTACTTTGTTACATGCTCTGGTCGAGATAACCTTGAAACAGCAATATTCGGCTTTTTTTTCCCTAACTGTAAAGATTTGCGTAACAAGCCATTTTAGCCTTTTGCCACACAGTCCCGAGTTTTAACACTTAAGCTGCTGAATAAATGAAACAAAAATTTCTACTCAATACTAAAAACCCAAATATTGCGGTTTCAAAGTTGATTTCACCGGAAAGAAAACACCGTATCGGACAGTGTAGATCAAAGATCAGACTGCACGTTCTGTGCAGTCTGATTTTGATCTATACTGTCCGCAAAAGGTCAGCGCGTCGCGATTAGTACCTTACGGGTTAACGACTCTGAGGAACTAGCTTTTTGAAAACCTTGTGGGAAAAGGAGAAAATGCTGGTAACCAGCATTTTCCCCTTTTCACACAATGAATTTCTACTCTTTCAGACTTACAAATTCCATCATTTGGGCAACATTTGATCTGTCGTCTGCTGATGCTGTCAATTTGGACAAGTCGTTTGGCACAGAGTTAAAGTTTTGTGTGTACTTTGCCCCTGACTAGCTGAACAGGAGGTCGCTGGTTCGATCCCCGGCTTGGCCAATTTCTTTCCGAGGATTGATGATAGTCATCGCGACAGGATTCATTCCTCTCTCACCGCTGACCATTGTTTCGACGATGGTTATGTGGGAAAGCAGCCAGTGGCTTGGAAAGAATATTGTGCGGAGTACTGTTAAAAGAAACTCCAGGAAAGCATGGATAGGTGCACTGGCCGCCGCGATATAACTGAAATAATGTTGAAAACGGCGTTAAACACTATTCATTCAATCAATCAATCCCCTGACTAGTTCAGTGCTCTAAGGGCAAACGTATTACATGTTCTGGAAAAAATATTGCAACAGACGACAATAAAACCATCGTTTTAAAAATATCGATACTTCAAATGAAACCAAGATTCGACAGCTGAGAACATGTAAAACACTCTGGCAAAAAGAAAACGAGCAACTTCTCTTTTTGCTGCACTGTTGTAAAAGGTCAATTGCTGCAATGCGCAAAATTGTCGTCTGTAGAAGATACACTGAATATGTTACCTTAACTCTTTACCAAACGACAAAATTTTAGACTGGTCCAAATTGAAAGCATTTGCAGACGACAAAATAAATGTGATTGAAAATTTGAAATTTGTTTTTGGGCGGGTAGAAAACATTGTGGGAAAAGGAGAAAATGCTGGTTACCAGCATTTTCTCCTTTTCCCACAATGTTTTCAAAAGGCTTCTTTCACAGGGTCGTTAAAAGTCGGGATTGTGTGGTAAAGAGTTAAAGCGATATATCGATTCAAAAAGGAAAACATTGCAACACGTGTTCATGAAAAAAAAAAGTGGCAAGCAACTTGTTTCCGATATGAAACACGTGGTGCTTGAAACTCATTTACTCTTCACCAAGCAACAAAATTTTACACTGGTCCAAATTGAAAGCATTTGCAGACGACAAATTAAATGGGTTTAAAAAATGGGACTTGTCGTTAAAAGGATAAAAAACCATTATGGGAAAAGGAGAAAATGTTGGTTTCCAGCATTTTCTCCTTTTCCAAAAAGTTTGGAAAGGTAATTTTCCCAATTTTTACTAAGGGTCGTTTAAACACATGGTTGTTTTAAACTCGTTAATATACAGACCGTCAGCTGCATGGATTGTTTTATACACAATGAAACCGATCGAAAGATGTCCCCAGGGATACACAATGTCATGTATCTCCTCCTCCTCCTCCCCCTCCTCCTCCTCCTCCTTCTTCTTCTTCTTCTTCTTCTTCTTCTTCAATATTACTTTCCTCATCATCATCATCATCATCATCATCCACTAGGTTTTTCGTGGTAGGGTCCTTGGGCAATACAGGATAGTACTGGTGGAACCAAGGACATACATGAATATGCGAGCTTAAGCCGTGATAGGACTGGAATAATGTTGAAAGCAGTGTTAAACATCAATCCATCCATCCATCCATCCATCCATCCATCCCATCTATCCATCCATCCATCCATCCATCAGTCAATCAATCAATCATCATCAGCATCAACGTTAATTTTGAAATGAATTCAAGCTTTTATGTTTTTATGTTGAAAGCAGTGTTAAACATCAATCCATCCATCCATCAATCAATCAATCAATCAATCATTTAATCAATCAAACAATCAGTCAATCAATCAATCAATCATCATCAGCATCAACGTTAATTTTGAAATGAATTGTTTTATGTTGAAAGCAGTGTTAAACATCAATCCATCCATCCATCCATCCATCCATCAATCAATCAATCATTCAATCAATCAATCAATCAATCAATCATCATCAGCATTAACGTTAATTTTGAAATGAATTCAAACTTTTATTTTTTTTTACCCATTATATCAAAGATCGAGGTTTTAACAAAGGACGTATAGAATTATTTCCCCTTTTTTTTTACACATATGAAAATATTTTGTCAAAAATTAGAAATTGCCTCTTTCGAGAAATTGCTTTCTTTTTTTCTACAATGCTTTTAAACGTTGGCTGCTGCGATACGAATCAAAGCGCTGAAGGCGTTCAAGGCCTGGGCATCAGAATGGGAGGAGAGGTAGGAAGATGAGGCCCAGTTTGCTTTGGTTCGAAATGGTTATGGGCCGAGATGGCATATCTGGACAACTCTGACAGGATGAGATAAGACATATATACCAATCAAATACATAGTTATGACTTCAGACACGAGGTGCACAGTAATTTTACGAAAATTAAAATCTTACCGAGGTTTGAGACACCTTTTTTTGAAAGAGCACACCGTCTGCGTACAATTCCTATTATTCTATGCCATTTACACGGTTTCTAGAACAAGGACAAACAAACGATCCAATTAGTGCTCGGCAACAGCACTCGTCACAACTCGGTCGATTGCGCATCTACATCAAATCATTTGATCAACGATCACCCGAGGTTTGCCAATTGTTTCTTTCACTGTTAAGCGCACGAATTTGCAGTTATGAATAACCTCATGAGGGCCCCAAATTCTCAGTCTACACTTTCGTCCGATAAAATCGCACATCATTCAAAGTTTGTTGTGAAATTAAACCTTACTATGATGTTCAAATCGAAACACATTTTTATTATTTTAAGGGGTCGTTTCTTTCAGCGTAGTGAGATGGATTGCAGGCGGTACTTTTCACTTTTACTCGGGTTTTTCCGTAAATGCTAGGATGGGGTTGAAATTTTGGTACACGATTCCTATGGCCTTGGGCTTGGCAAGCCAAGCCCAGACCAAAGGCGTCATTTACTGGTGGTTATATATCGATATAATATTAGTCGCTTATTCATGCCGTTTTAACCCTTTACCAAGTAATTTAATGTTTTAACGAATCTGACAAAGAATAATTTCAAAAACAATGTGGGAAAAGAAGAAAATGCTGGTGACCAGCATTTTCTTCTTTTCCCACATTGTTTTTCTTCTCTGTCAAAGATAAATTTAGATATATTCATTGGTATTTGGTATCACAAATGTTCTTCGTCGTCAAATGCGTTTAATTTGGAGCAATCCAATATTTTTCTGTCGAGTAAAGAGTCCAACCTTTTTCAGCTGCTGAGCTCGACTCAGTGCGCTTTCGTAGAGAATGCAGATAAAGATCGGACAGGAAAGTGTAGTTTTATCTTTGATCTACAGTTTCCTATACGGTGAGTCTTTTCCAGCAAACAGAACTTCGAAATCACAATATTTTGGATTTTTTTTCCTAGTATTGACTAGATTTGATGCATTTAGACGGTAAAGAGTTAATGAATGCAGACAGATGTCAGCAGTGGTTCGATATGTCTGTGTACCAATCGGCAAACCTTTGGTGATCCGTTGATCAAATCTCTCGGCTTTATTAAGATTGGTGATATTCGCCTGTACGATACATCCCTTCGCCGGAAATACGCCGCTTTACCGTTCTTTAAATTGTAAGGCTCCACTTAAAAATAAAAGACCACGAGTCAAAATTTTCGATTGACATTTTTCTAAATACATTTCCGTTGACAAACAGTTTGTACATTCAATTTTTCATGTGGTCTATCAATTACGTTGTCAGTTTCACCGACCGATTGAGAGATGTGACCAACTTCACCATGGTATTTGGTGTCGTTGCTAATCGATTAGCATGGGCGCCGCCATGTTTATGTCATGTGACTGATAGCTCATGGAAACCTCCTTGACACATACGAGCTGGGATGTGGGTACGGGATCGGCCGAGTTATGACGAGTGGTCTATATACACGTTGAGAGTTAGACCCATAGAAAGTGCACTGCTAACATAGCACTAGAGTCATAGAAAGTGCACTGCATATATAGCACTAAACTCATAAAACGCTCACTGTGTATATAGCGCTAGACGCATAGAGCGCTCACTGCGTATATAGCCCTAGTCACATATGACGCTCACAGCGTATATAGCGCTAGACGCATAGAGCGCACACTGCGTATTTAGCGCTAGACGCATATAGCGCACTCTGCGTATTTAGCGCTAGACGCATAGAGCGCACACTGCGTATTTAGCGCTAGACGCATAGAGCGCACACTGCGTATTTAGCGCTAGACGCATAGAGCGCACACTGCGTATTTAGCGCTAGACGCATAGAGCGCACACTGTATATATTGTATATATATAGAGAATAGATGGTTGGTGTCTTGGATGGGTTAAGTTTATCGGGCAAGGCGGAGGAATTTATCTGGTGAGCCGAAGGCGAACCGGATAATTTCTGGAGCCGAGCCCGATAAACTTAACCCATCCAAGACACCAACCATCTATTCTATTTATCCTGTCACGCACTGTAAATGAACAAAACAAAACAAAAAACAAACATGATACAAAGATCGTACCTTTTATTCAATATCTTGTGGTACTGATACCATAAAATTCCCGAGCCGAGCCTGACAAACTTTCCTTGAATCAAAGACACTACTGTCTATTCTTCAAATTTTCCAATCCACGACACTATTATGTTTATCCTGTTTCACATTTACAAACATAAATCCGACTAGATAGAATATTTCGCTCGAAATTAAGGCACGTATTGACATCTTTCGCACTATGAAAAAAACACACTTGTATGGCGAACTGTGCAAAGCGCTTTTGGTATGCAGCTGTAATAATGACGTCATGAATAATATGGACTACGTCATAAACGTGACGTAAACCCTCGGAAGAATGTTGTGGCGAAGAATTCTATTTTATTTTAAATAATAAGAAAAATCAACATGTGTATCGAATTTTAAGCGATAACTTTACTTTGAAATATTGATTTCGTGTACCGGCTTCTAAAAAAGGAGTTCCGGCTGGTCACATGACCAACTAGCCTAATAAACCTTGATCACGTGACCAACTGACATAATAAACCTAGTCACGTGGTCAAGTGACCGTATATCACCAAGTTTATATGACCCCCTGTTATACGGTGGAATTTATAGGAGGTGACAGGATAAATAGCATTATTCTCATAGAACGCTCACTGCATATAGGTATGTAAGACTAGACGCATAGAGTGCGCACTGCGTATATAGCATTAGTCTCATAGAGCTCGCACTCTTTTGCCAGAGAATGGGTCAGATAATTTAACATTTTTTCAGATTGTCGTCTGCAAATGCTTTCAATATGGACGGTCCAAAACAATGTCGTCTGGTAAATAGAGAATAGATGGTTGGTGTCTTGGATGGGTTAAGTTTATCGGGCAAGGCGGAGGAATTTATCTGGTGAGCCGAAGGCGAACCGGATAATTTCCGGAGCCGAGCTCGATAAACTTAAACCATCCAAGACACCAACCATCTATTCTATTTATCCTGTCACGCACTGTAAATGAACAAGACAAAACAAAAAACAAACATGATACAAAGACCGTACCTTTTATTCAATATCTTATGGTACTGATACCATAAAATTCCCGAGCCGAGCCTGACAAACTTTCCTGGAATCAAAGACACTACTGTATTGTCTATTCTTCAAATTTTCCAATCCACAACACTATTCTGTTTATCCTGTTTCATATTTACAAACATAAATCCGACTAGATAGAATATTTCGCTCGAAATTAAGGCACATATTGACATCTTTCGCACTTTGAAAAAAACACACTTGTATGGCGAACTGTGTAAAGCGCTTTAGGTATGCAGCTGTAATAATGACGTCATGAATGATACTGACTACGTCATAAACGTGACGTAAACCCTCGGAAGAATGTTGTGGCGAAGAATTCTGTTTTATTTTAAATAATAAGAAAAATTAAAATGTGCATCGAATTTTAAGCGATAATTTTACTTTGAAATATTGATTTCGTGTACCGGCACCTAAAAAAGGAGTTCCGGCTGGTCACATAACCAACTAGCCTAATAAACCTTGATCACGTGACCAACTGACATAATAAACCTAGTCACGTGGTCAAGTGACCGTATATCACTAAGTTTATATGACCCCCTGTTATACGACGGAATTTATAGGAGGTGACAGGATAAAAAAATAAACAACGTGTTGTTGTTGTTGTTGGTAAAAAAAAATAAACAAAATGAAAAGCACCTCGGTTACCGAAGGCGTCAGATTGCTACAGACATTAACCCTTTACCACACATTCCCGATTTTTAATGACCCTGAGGAAGACGCCTTTTAAAAACATTGTGGGAAAAGGAGAAAATGCTGTTTTTTTTTTTTGTGTGCGTGATATTACAGACAAATCTTAACATCCGATCAATATTCAATTTGTCGTCTGCAAACGATTTCAATTTTGACCAGTCTAAAATTTCATCATCTGGCAGAGAGTGAAGTTGCCAGTAATTGACTTCAAAAGGAAAGCAGAATCAAAATAATGGCCGTTTAAAGCAGTGGGTTACTTAGTACAGTTAAGACTCTAATACAAGTTCGGCTGTATGCTAGTATACCTGTCGCACAATATAGAACTAAGATCAGGCTGTACGTTTTATGCTTTCTGATCATGGTTGACACTGTTCACAAAAAAACTTAGCATGGTCAGAATTAACCGTCTCGGGAGAAAAAAAAAAGATGAAAAGATATCTAAAAAGGTAATTTAGGTACGGAATTAACGAAATTCGTTTGAACAGAAAAAATAATAATAATGATAATAATAACCGTAATTAAATACTATTTATTAGATTTAATACCTGTTTGAAACAATCACTTTCAAAATGGCCGTGTTTTATGTTTTAACGAATTTAAAACAAAGCGGGTAATTACTAGTAACAAACCTTTTTTGACTCGTGCATCTAATTTAGTTTCCATTTATTTAACTCTTTCCCAAACAAGCCCTGGTTTTCACGTATCTGCAGCACAAGTCTTTTGAAAACACTGTGGGAAAAGGAGAAATTGCTCGTAACGAGCAATTTCTCCTTTTCCCACAATGTTTTCTACCAATTTTGATAACTTTCTGCCATTTTCGTCAAATTTAAAATTGTCGTCTGTAAACTCTTTGAATTTGGACGAGTCCAAAATTTGTCGTTTGGGAAAGGGTTAAAGTGGTCAACCGTTCATCAGACTGAATCATGAGGTACGCTGGTCCCTTGACATACAGATTATTGACCAAAAGCAAAACGTTTCAGCCCAGGTCAACCTACGCGGACTATGCAGGCTGCCCTGCGTCGATACATGCACTTTTCGCAGATGCGTTAAGTCCCCTTTTCACAGAGCATGGCTTAATTAAATTTCAAAACCTGTCTGAAAAATACTTGTCTAAATTGAAAGCATCGACAAAGGACAAATCAAGTGCGTCTAACATGATGGAATGAGACTTCTTCAAAGGCTAGAAACATTGTTGGAAAGGGAGAAAATGCTGGTAACCAGCATTTTCACCTACTTGCCACAATGTTTAAAGACAGCTTTTTCGTCTTGGTTGTGGAAGCACAGGATTGTTCAGTAAAAGGTTTAACTCTTTACCAAACGACAAAATTTTAGACTGGTCCAAATTGAAAGCATTTGCAGACGACAAGGTAAACGTGACTCAAAAAAAAAAAAATGAAGGTGCTTTATGGAAGGATAGAAGACATTGGTTATCAGCCTTTTCTCCTTTTCCCACAATGTTTTCAAAAGACTTCTTTGGTTGGGCCGTTAACTCTTTACCAAACGACAAAATTTTAGACTGGTCCAAATTGAAAGCATTTGCAGACGACAAAATAAACGTGATTGAAAAGTTGAAATTTGTTTTGGGAAGGGTAGAAAACATTGTGGGAAAAGAAGAAAATGCTTGTTACCAGCATTTTCTCCTTTTCCCACAATGTTTTCAAAAGACTTCTCTGGTTGGGCCGTTAAAGCAAGAATTTTATAGTAAAGGGTGGAAATGGGTGTTTTCTATTCTTGTTTTATTTTTACTGCCGCATAAAATTGAGACCGTAACAGCCGTGAGTATTTTGCTAGTTATTATCATTATTGGAACGATGTTAATGGACGTGTGTTTCTGTTTTACTATCAGATGATGATGATGATGACGATAACCACGATGATGATGATGATGATGATGATGATTCTAAAATTCTATCCTAAGAAGTCTGGTGGTTTTTTTCCCCTATAAAATTAAACAATAAGCTAGAATATCAAAGCAAAAGTATTTATGTATTCTATAGTGTCAGTTTACTAGTGGCGTATTGATACAGCACAATGCCGGAAGTTCATTCTGAAACGCACAAGTCTAGTAACCCAGAACTTGTGAGATCGAGAAAAGTATAAATACGTTAGAAAACATTTTACAGACGTAAAATGCCGTCAGCTAGGATTGAACGTTTTTCTTGTATCATTTAGACTGTAATTAGCTTCTCTCTTCTTCCCCCCCCCCCCCCCCCCCCACCCCGTCCTATTCACAAAATTAATAAAACCGGATACCAGTTGGAATTGTTGCTGTATTTTACACGAATTACAGAACTACTTTTTTATCGGATTACCACTGGCGTAATGATTCAGGCAAGCCCTGGTAGATCGGTCTCAGACGCGCAGAGCTAGGAGGTCTAATTCAGCACTGTTAGATACAGCAGATATTTTATAGCGATTATCTGCAGGCTGGGGGGGAAAAAAAAACAATTTTCATCTGTTTACAAATGGACCATGCTGTGTGAAAAGGGGGCTTAATGCAGCTGCGAAAAGTATCGGCCCAGGTCAGCCTGCGCAGTCCGCGCAGGCTGACCTGGGCCGAAACTTTTCGCTATTGGTCAATTTTCTGTGTGTTTAAGGACAAGACTACCCCATGAATAAGTTGGTTGTTTAAAAAAAAAAAAAAACGAAAGTGGCTATTATGGATCCATAATTATTTGATGGCTTGCTGGGTAAAATGCATAAAATTGAGACCGTAACAGCCGTGAGTACATCAAGATTCATTAAACCCCCTTTTGCCGGAGCATGACTCAAATACGTGTACACATGTACCATTTCATTCCGTGTTTTTTCTTTGATCCGTTATAGCTGAGACCTCAAAGCTCAGTCGGTAGCGTACAGGGCTTGAGCACAGGAGGTCGCTGGTTCGATCCCCGGCTCGGCCAGTTTCTTTCCGAGGATTGATGATAGTCATTGCGACAGGATTCATTCCTCTCTCCCCGCTGACCATTGTTTCGACGATGGTTATGTGGAAAAGCAGCCAGTGGCTTGGAAAGAATATTGTGCGTAGTACTGGTAAAAGAAACTCCAGGAAAGCATGGATAGGTGCACTGGCCGCCGCGAAATAACTGAAATAATGTTGAAAACGGCGTTAAACACCATAAAATCAATCATTCGATCCGTTATACTTTAATTATTCTAAAACGAAAATCTTGCACACCTTATTTTAGATTGGTTTCCTCCCCTGATATAGCAAGTGTATAGATTGATTGGTTGTATGGTGTTTAACGCCGTTTTCAACATTATTGCAGTTATATCACGGCGGCCAGTGCACCTATCCATGCTTTCCTGGAGTTTTTTATTTACCAGTACTCTGCACAATATTCTTTCCAAGACACTGGCTGCTCTCCCACATAGCCATCGTCGAAACAATGGTCAGCGGTGAGAGAGGAGAATGAATCCTGTCGCGATGACTATCATCAATCCTCAAAAAGAAATTGGCCAAGCCGGGGATCGAACCAGCGACCTCCTGTTCTCAAGTCCTGTATGCTACCGACTGAACTACGGGGGCTTGGCAGCAAGTGTATAGGTATATCTTCAACGGGAACCTGTTTAACCTTATTTCCTCCCCCAGACTACTTTTTACCTCCAAGTTGAAAGCGTTTGCAAGCCACAGATTAAATGCAACAAAATGACGGAATTCGTTTTTTGAAAGGGTTGGAAACATTGTGGGTTACCAGTATTTTCTCCTTTTCCCTAAATGTTTTCAAAAGCCTTTTACCTCATGGTTATGAAAACAACGGGACCTTTTGGTAAAGAGGTAGAACCCGCCAATAGCAAGTCTTGGATCGCAAAACATATCCTTGCACTCCAGCTCAGGTTAGCAAATGCTTAATAATGAAACCATGAATAAATGAAAATTTCACTGTAATATGCACGGTATTTATATGATTGCTGAAAACGGGATAAAAATACTTCATAAGCCAGTGCTCTTGCAATGTAATGTTTAAATAATTTGAGCCATCCTCTGTGAAAAGGGGGCTTAATGCATCTGCAAAATGTATCGACCCAGGTCAGCCCGCGCAGTCCGCGCTGGCTGACCTGGGCCGAAACTTTTTGCTATTGGTCAATTTTCTGTATGTCAATGGACCAGTCTGCCCCATGATTCAGTCGGTTGTAAGACAAAATGGATTTTATGGATCCATAATTATGTTATGACTTGCTTTGTATCATGCATCACGGACATGCATTTAGTCCCCTTTTCCTGGAAAGCGGCTCATTTGTTCTCTTTTTTATTTTCCAGCACAAATACTGAAACGGAACATCATGTCTCGCGGCACACCTGTATTCATAGTAATTAATGTATCACGCTCAAAACATGTTAAAAGTTTCTGTATTCCAATCATTGTCACTAAATATGAAAAGCCAATTTAAGTATAACGATAGAACAGTTTATGGATCAAGTATTTGTTCTTTTATCTTTCAACAAAATGGTTTATCCATCCATCCATCCATCCGTCCATCGATCTACACTGTCACCCATTTATTTGTCACTGGAATCAACCCTTAATCGACTTTCATCACTATGTTTGCCTTGCGAAGAGTGTAAATCAAGATCAGACCGTACAAAACGTGCAGGCTGATCTTTGATCTACACTGTCTGCATACTGGACAGAAGCATCTTTGAAACTGCAATTATCTAGGTCCCCTTTCTATACTGAGATTATCCGTTGGGTTTATGCGGCGCTGAAACGGGTTAATACATGTGCGCAAAAAGTCCCATCCATCAGACTTAAGCCTGATACATATCTAACCGGAAGCAAGGGATGTATTGCCGTCATCAAAATATATCACTGCGGTGAAAAGTAGATCCGCATGTTCACTGAGTATACACCACGAGCCACTGAAACTCCAATGGTCTATCGCAAAATACCGAAATTTTCATTGGTCGACCATCGGACACCATTACTAAAAATAGCACATTGGCGACTGTCTCTGTATCATATAAGCCTCTCTACATATGATATAGAGGTAGTCACCAAAGTCCTATTTTTAGTAACGGTGTATCATGGTCGACCAATGAAAACTGCGGTATTCTGTGATAGACCAATGGAGTTTCAGCAACCTATAGTAAAAACCATCCATTTTGGAAGTTACTTTAACTTTCAGATTCCAATTTAACATTGTAAATTATATTTCATCTGAAAATAAGCAATGGACATTATTTCAACAGGTACCTAAAGTTCAACAAGCTGTAGGCCATGCTATATGAATCAACCAAGATGCCTTTCAGCGGAGAGGATGACGACATTGTGGTCAGGCAATGAACTGGACTCCTGACAGGACGGTTAAGGTCTTTTGTTTTACCAAAAGGTCAAGGTCATTTTCTGTTAATCATTTTCCTGTTACATTTGAAGTCACGTGACCCGAACAGCCTCCAAGCCAGCAGAGGTCAGAGCTCGTTCTCTACATTACAGCATGTTACTGTGATCTTTATATCCCTGTACCAAACAACCCCATGTTTTAACGACCCTAAGAAAGAGGGCTCTTCCCAAAGTGTTTTCTTCTCTTCAGAAGTGAATTTTCTGTTCCTGAACCACGTTTACTATTGTCGTCTGCATGTAGCATGTTACTAAGAACTGTACATCCATTCACCAAACAATTTCATGTTTTAAAGACCATCAGAAAGAGGCTTTTTTCTCACATTATTTAATTTTCTTCAAAAGTGAATTTTCATTCCGAACCACGTTGTCGTTTGCAAATGCTTTCGATTTAGACAAGTTGAAAATTTGATCGTTTGCCGGTAAAGGTGTTATATCAAGTCCATTCGGCATACCTCGGGTGATCCGGTGATCAAATCCCTCGGCTGTATCACGTAGCTTGATATGCACCCACACGGTACATTTCGCACATCTCCGGAAGCACACCGCTTTACCGTTATTGAAATTGTAAGGCTCCTCTTTAGAAAGAACGCATGAGTAAATTTTCTATCGTTATCTTTCTAAGAGTATTTCAGTCGGCAAACAGTTTGTACACTCAAGTTTTAGCGTGGTTTATCAATTCCGTTAGGAGCTTTCATCGACAGATCGATAGAAGTGAATAACTTCACAGTGGTTGTTCATGTCGTTGCTAAGCGATCTACAGGGGCGCCGCCATGTTTAAGATCATGTGATTGGTAGTTCAAAATGGAAGCCTCCCTCATACAGACGAGGTTAGATGTAGGTACGGAATCGGCCGAGTTGTGACGAGTGATATCAAGTCATCACCCTAAGAAATGAGCGAAGCTCTGACAAAAGGGAGTTTAATGCATTCCCGTGATGCATAATACCAAGCAAGTCATCACATAATTATGGATTCATAAAATCTATTTTGTCCGACAAGCGACTGAACCCTGTGGTAGAATTGGTCATTGAACTTGCAGAAAATATACC
Source organism: Tridacna gigas (assembly GCA_945859785.2). Taxonomy (NCBI): domain Eukaryota; kingdom Metazoa; phylum Mollusca; class Bivalvia; order Cardiida; family Cardiidae; genus Tridacna; species Tridacna gigas. The sequence goes on from OX244042.2 coordinate 5,549,724, forward strand.
AAAAGCAAAAAGTTTCGACCCAGTTCAGCCTGCGCAGACTGCGCAGGCTGACCTGGGTCGATACTTTTTTGCAGATGCATCAACCCCTCTTTTCACAGAGCATGGCTCATAGATTTAAGATGCTGAGCATGTAAACTTGTGTGCCTTATATTTGGGTTCTTCTTGGTGCGGTTGTTAATTTCTTACTATACGAACAAACCCTTAGACTCGTCCAAATCCCAAGTGTTTGCAAACGATGATTTTTAATGTGGCTAAAATCGTTGAATTTGTATCAGAAACGGTTGACAACATTGTGGAAAAAGAAGAAAATGCTGATTACCAAAAGTATATCCTTTTCTCACAATGTTTTCGAAAGCTCTCCTCCGCAAGGTCGTTAACAGTCGGGATTGTCTGGTAAAAGGTTAAGATGTTGCATCAGTAATTACGATATCTTTGTTCACTTCCCCTGGCGGCATGAAGGTGTCCTTTGACAAGCCACTACAGAACACCAACGCAGTGCTGATAAAACTTCAGTGTACATGATTAAATGAAATGTCACGGTGGTGTATGAATATTTGAATCAGGCGTAGATAACGCTCAGGGCATAATCAAAGCGCCGAGAGTCATGTTTTGTTGTTAATTGAGGACACATTATCTTGATACATTCTGCATAACGAAACAACAGTTGATACGATATAAAATTGTATTTTGTTTACTTTAAGAACTATGTGTCTAAGAAGAATGAAAAGGGAGGCATGGTCCAACGCATTCGCAGAAAACACATATTTCAGGACGGCTGGATTGGTAGGAATAGGCAAATGATCGAGCAACTTTCCACCTTACTGTACACTTCGGCATCCTATTGAAAGCCTATAAAGGGATCAGTCTTTTAAATATGAACCATGCTCTGTGAAAAGGAGGTTTAATGCATCTGCAAAAAGTACCAACACATGACAGCCTCCGCAGGCTGACATGGATCGAAACTTTTTGCTATTGGTCATTTTTTCTGCTTGTCCAAGGGCTATTCTACTTGTTCAGTCGGTTTGTCAGACAAAATGGGTCCATTATTATGTAATGACTTTCTTGGTTTAATGCATCAAGGGAATGCATTAAACCCCCTTTTCACAGAGCATGGCTCATATACTTACAACAACAGAAAAGGAGCGACAAGATGGAAAACAACCGACAACGAACGACTTGAAATATCGACTCTTGCATCCGAGTGAAAGCCATCGCCAGTCAGGTCACATGATCGGTGGGACTTTCGTTCGATTGTAATTGGCGATAAATACATCAGATGATATCCCGTATGGAACCGGAAATGCTGTAACATTCTGATGGGAAGTTTGAAAACTAATCATTTCCAGGCGCACTACTTGTTCCGTTTTGCTGCAGAACTTTGGTGTTTTTTGTGTTGTTGGTGCTGGTGGTGTTGTTGTCGTCGTCGTCATTGATATTGTTGTTGGTTGTGGTAGCGATCTTTTTTTCTCCCCCGGCAATAAACTTATTGTAAAACCAGCAGCAAGTAGCAATTTTTGGCCAACTCTTGGTAGTCATCACTTCATAAAAAAAAAAAGAAGCAACATGACGACATGGGTCACATTATTTTACTGACGAAATCGACCAAATAGCAAATACTTTTATGATGATGTCATGGTCATGTGGTTTGAATAATCGGCTTCTCAAGGACTTCCACAATCTCCAAAATTTGCTACAGTCATGTCCCTATGTGTACACTTGGCTTTCTCGTATTCGCAACTACAAAAAATGATATCAAATCACTGATTACAGAAGCAAACATGCACGAAACAAATAAATTCATTGAAAGACTAGTACACAAAATTAATTATCTACTGATTAATCAATTAATGAAAAGCACCTTGTCCAGGCATCGTCTTACTAAGCTTTCAGAATATTGTTCTTTTTCTAATTTCTATGACATTTTCATGACTGAGACAAGCCGTCTCATCAATCAGATCGTCTTGGTATTTCGAACTAGATTAGACGGTGTACAAAGGCCCAGGAAACCGTTGGGTGAAACATGGCGACAGCGCTCAGCTCGAGCGCTGCATGCAAGCAACAGATGGAGACATCCGACAACTCCAAGGATGTCCTTCAACATCAGCATTTAACGATCTCCAAATACTCGCACACTGTGGGTAGGTTGAACTTATTTGCATAATATAGGCGATGCGTAAAGGGAGGTAAAACGTGGACTATTACATACTTTTGCTTTCCTTGGCCGGTATTCGCCAAGCATTAAAATTGTATTTCTGGACTAGTTCTAAAGAATTTTATCAATTTCGAAGTAACAAAATTCTGATTGGCAGAACAAAATCGAAAATAGTGTCACTCTCTAAATTTAGAATAAGACTATGAACACAATTTAGAATTATTAATGGATCCCCCGGCTCAGTATTCACAAACCATTCTCAAGAACATTCTTAGTCTAATTATAGTCATAGAAAGCAACATTACTTCTGATTGGCTAAACTATTTGGTTTAGCCAATAAGAAGCAGTGTTACTTTCAAATTTAGAAAATTCTTGTGAATAAGTCTAAGAACAAGTCTAAGAATGTTCTTAAGAATGGTTGGTGAATACAGACCCTGGTCACAAGTCTGTGAGTGTCAGAGGAGAGGAGAAGACTGAATTTATTTACTAATTCAAGTAAGTTCGTGCGTCCGACCCACACACTTTGTTTTCGTCTGTGGAACATGGTTCTTTCGACAAAGACGTGCAGAAAAAATCAAACACGACCTCGGCGCCGGCTATCGGCAGCGCCGCGGCGACCTCGACATCTGTGCAGGGACCATTATGCTGCAGATCTAAGCCTGGACTGTTGCAATGGGCGACACTGAACTCGCATCTAGAAACAAAACACGTGTTTTTTTTCAGATCCGTATAAAACCTTTTTTATTTTTGTAATGTTGTACACATCTAACACTGTGACTAAAAGAGAATAAATTGTAATGTAACGAATTGTATTGTGTTCTGTTGTGTTTTGTTTTGTTTTGTTTTGTTCTGTTCTGTTCTGTTCTATTCTATTCTAATTCTATTCTATTCTATTTATTTCTATTCTGTTCTGTTCCGTTCTGTTCTACAACCATCTTCGCAAGCCAAGGATACTAAGGTAGTACCCTTGGCCGCTCGCCTCTTTAAAAATCGAAACTCCCGCTGCGCCATTTCATTGGATGCGATCAAAACCCATCGCGTCCAATCAAACCATCCGTAAGAAGAAATCTTCCGCGAAACAGGAAACAATAATGGCGGCGCCCGTCAAAAACGAAAGTTGTCGTGTTTGTGACGAAAATTTGCCAAAAAAGAGTAGACGATCGATATTTAATGAGTTTTTTATAGTTCATGATCAATTATGTGAAATGTTAGGACGGGTTCCACTGCCAAATGATTGCGAATCATCGTATGTCTGATTATTTCAGAAAATTGTGATGAATCCGAAAGCGCAGCCATATCTGATGCATTGCCTAACAAATTTTATTACCAGCATTTTGATTGGTCAGAAATAACATCAGCAAAGGTGACGCAACTCGTGATATTCGATAGGTGGCGCAGCGGGAGTTTCGATTTTTAAAGAGGCGAGCGGCCAAAGGTACGTAACGAACAAAGTGGAGTTAGTATCCTTGGCTTGCGAAGATGTTCTACAACGACATGGCTCTATTCAATTCCATTCCATTCCATTCTATTCTATTCTATCAAAGAAAAGACCTTTTGCATTACATGTGGATATGGTATATTAGCGTGTCTGTATAGATGGTATTTCAATATTGTTTCAGCCATATCACCGCTACAGTTTACCGCTATGTCATTCCTGATTCTTCTAATAGAGGCATACTTTATAAAAAGGGGTTTCATGCATCTGCAAAAAGTATCGCAGTATCGACCAGGTCAGCCTGCGCAGTTCGCGCAAGCTGAACTGGGTCGAAACTTTTGTTATTGGTCAATTTCCTGCATGTCAAAGGACCAGTCTACGCCTTGATTTAGTCGGTTGTTAGACAAAATGGATTTTATCGTATGTGCTGACTTGCTTAGTATAATGCATCACGAAAATGCATTGAATGCCCTTTTTGCGAGAGAGTCGCTTAATTATTGTTGTTAAAATATCATATCTGAGCTTGTAAAACCGCATAAAACGGGTTTTCTCGGAAACGAAGGGATATATAGAGGATATTTGTTTTTTTCGGTGAAAGATCGAAATTTATTTCATCTCCTGAACATCATCGGTAATATTTTCACTCGTGGCTGCGAGCCACGAGTGAAAATATTACCGATGATGTTCAGGAGATGAAATAAATTTCGATCTTTCACCGAAAAAAACAGCGCGCCACGAGTGAAAATATTACCGATGATGTTCACGAGATGAAATAAATTTCGATCTTTCACCTAAAAAAAAAACAAATATTCTATTTATTTCATGCTTCTAACGCCTTTTTTTTTTGTCGAGACTTCCATAAAAATCAGTACAAACTCCCCGTGGTCGGTATTCTCACTGGTCGTACTCGTGTAATATCGAAAAATATTTTCACCGCTATTTCTCGATATCCTACCGGAAAGCATCATATATATATGTGTGTGTGTGTGTGTGTGTGTGTTATATTTTAATTTGTCTCATAGCAACAATAGCCGCACACTATAACAAACACACCCGAGCAGAGCTCTGGGGAATGGGATTCAAAATGCTTCTTAGTAATGTATTACAACAAGCAAGTAATTAAATAATTAGAAATCCTTAGCATCCATTTTATCTAACAATCGGCTGAATTATAAGGTAGAATAGTTCTTGGACATGCAGAAAATTTACGAGTAGCAAAAAGTTTTGACACATGTCAGCCTGCGTGGACTGCGCAGGGTGACATGAGTTGATACTTTTTGCAGACACATTAAACCAACTCTTCCCAGATCCTGATTCATGTGGTTTCACATATTGTTGATTAAAAGTGCTCCCTTACAGTGTTTGCTTGTATGACTTTATCATGGAAACATTATAGTGGCTTGGACCACGGGCCTTTGAAGCTCCATTGCTCTATCACAAAACACCATAATTTTCATTGCTCGATAGTTAGACACCGTTACTAAAATAGCGCATTTACGCATTGCCTATATATATCATATATTGTTATACTACGGCAGAGAGGCGATGCGCCAATGCGCTATTTCTAGTAACGGTGTCCGATGATTTAGCAATGAAAATTTTAGTGTTGCATGATAGACCATAGAAACTTCAGAGGCCTATGCTTGGACTGAGTGTTGTGCAAAGTGTAAGTGACGAACTACACACGAAACTTGGTAGCTCAGTCAGTAACGCATCCAGCTCGACCCAAGTGTTTCCGAGAATAGATGATAGTCCTTGCGACAGGATTCATTCCTCCCTTATTGCTCTCAACGTGTATGTGGGAAAGCTTTCAGTAAGTTAAAAAGAATGCTGTGAGTAATACTGGAGAAAGAAACTTTGGAAGCATGGAGATGTGCACTGGCAGCCACGATATGATTAGAATAATTTTGTAAATGGCGTTAGTCACGACATAAACATACAGTAATACATATAAAGATCTCGGGAGATTAGACGCTAGAACTACTTGTTGTCGTAGGTTTTAAAATCCGTGCCGCATGTTGGTTGTGCTGGAAACCTGCTGCAGTCGACAAAGGTATTGGTGACCCATGAACAGCTGTAGAAAGTAGCTCCGTGTACACATGTACCTGTTTAAATACCATAGCACATTAATTAACGTTTCAACGTTTGCGTCTTTTTTTTTAAAAAGCAAGGTTTGGTTGTTGTTTGTTACATGTCGATAAAAATACTTTCTTTATTCTGTAACGTTCGTTAATTCTTTAATGCCAGCAGACGACTGTGTGCAGTAGTACTCTTTGAAATCATTTTGAAAAAACAACGAACAGAAAAATTGTTCGCAATTTTCTCACAAGTAGGCCTGGAAATACGAGTATGTATTAATATTCAATCTTGTTTTTTTTTATTATCCTAATTTTTCCTGTGTGTTTCTAAAAGTCAATGTTGCTCGAACAAGAGCCAATTCGATTTCTAAATAGATAAAGATTTAATGGAACAAAAATCGAAAACAAGTCGCGGTACCTGCTATTAGACAAAACGTCAATGCTGCAAATGCTATGAAGCTGTTCATTTTTCCGTCCAATTCGAGTGGCCTTTACAATATCTTGTCCATAAAACTTCGCTAAAGGGTCAGTTCACTGTGAAAAAGATTCCTTATCAGTGAAATGGGACTATGTTTATCTCTTTTGTAAGTTTTGACCAGTACTTTTGCAGTGGCTTGTTTTCTTTCAAAGGACACGATAACCTATAAAATGGTATACGCTGGTATTGTAGGTTTGTTTTCAACCGAATGAAATGTAACCACATATACAATGATACACATAAGTTAAGCTTGTTTTCACCTGTACGTTTGTTTTCAAATAACCTAGTCTACTATGAGTTAAAGCACTCAATCCCAAATTACATTATGCACAGCTTTACCTTTCCTGTTCAAGTTATAGCAAAATTTCCGCTCTTCTGCTGCATTGTTTCATCAGGAAAATGGAAAGCCATATGACAAATGTGTCTCTTGCGTTAGTTTGATGGTTTCTGTATTCCAAACGGAGTACAATTCCGTTGTATTTTGGGGGGAACTACTTTGTGCCTGTGACAACATAAAGAAACGTGGCCTACAACAACTAAAAGGGCCCTTTTTTCACTGTGGTTTTCCAAGAGTAGCTGTGTTTTTAGACTGGCGAAAAACTTTATCGGTCGACGTGCTCTTTTTCAAAACTATTTGTGTAGGCCATTGGACATGTACATGTATTTCATTAAAAAAAAAAAAGAGCAGCTATGATTTTGGTTTGCCAAATAAAGTGCAGCAGAGGGTCAATAATGATAATGTTTATTTCCCATGTAACAAAGAAGAAGTGGCGTAATACCTCAACTGCGGCATTACATTTTGTCGATGTTGCCTTACTGTTGCACTTCCGGTTGAACAAATGCAAGCTGAGACAAGGCCAAATCAAAGCACCATGGTATAGAGATGCTGGGTCCGTATTCACCAACCATTCTAAAGAACATTCTTTGTCTTATTCTCCAAGATTTGCAACATTTGAAAGTAACACAACCTCTGATTGGCTAAACCAAATGGTTTAGCCAATCAGAAGTTGTGTTACTGTCAACTTTAGAAAATTCTGGAGAATAAGACTGAGACCGTTCATAAGAATGGTTGGTGAATACGGACCCTGGTTATTTTGTGAAACAGACAGTTTGCCAAGTCTTTTCTGTTCCAAACTAAAGAACAACCCCATCGTGGTCGTATAGGCAGGATATTTTGGAAAGTGTTGATTTCACTTTATTTCTTCTACAACAAGCGGCTACCTAATTTTAGTGCAAGTCGAGGGTCTGAAACCTTTTGAAAGAAATGAGATAAGATCTTAATCTTACTTAAGTAAGGTCACATGTTTCGAGAGTAGTAATTTTGATTGCGTAATGACAGTGCCTTTGTTTTATAATGAAAAACAACAACAACATATAGATCTGCTTTAGAGTCTCGATTTCTCGAACATACAGTATTTCGAATACATCGAATATTTAGAATGCTGACAAAAAGCAAAACCCTTTGCGAAAAAGTAATAGTAATGGTTCTTACTGCTTGTTATTAGCAATCATTTCACAGTTTGCCTGACTTTATAAATATTCTTAACAGCGAGAAAACGGAGTGCTTAAAAGCAGCAAATTAATTATAAGGGCAGGTACACGCGCTCGAATTACCAGATTATCGAGACTCGAAATAACCGAAGTATTTTTTGGGGAGTGATATAGTAGAGTTTTGCCGAAGTCTATTGAAATTCCTCGGAAAATCGGGGACTTCGGACTACCGAGGTTGTACTGTAGTGGTATTCAGGGGAAATGAATAAGATGAAGTATTGTTATTTAAGCCATGCTTTGAGAAAAGGGGGTTTAATGCATCTGCAAAAGGTATCGACCCAGGTCAGCCTGCGCAATCCGCGCAGGCTGACCTGGGTCGAAACGTTTTGCTATTGGTTAATTTTCTGCATATAAAAGGACCAGTGTACCTCACGATTCATTTCGATTCTTAGACATAATTGATTTATATGAATCCACAATTATATGATGACTTGCTTGGTATCATGCATCACAGAGATGCATTAAGCCCCCTTTTGCCAGAGCGCCGCTCATTTTTATTATTGTCATCAATCCATTGCTCTACCTTGACGGAGACACTTTAAGGCAGATGGTATTTGAAAACACTGTTGGAAAAGGAGAAGCTGCTGGTAACCAGCACTTCCTCCTTTTCCCACAGTGTTTTATACTCCTTCAATTACAGACCCAGTCACTTGGGCAAACTCTTAATTTGTCGTCTGCAAATGCTTTCACTTTGGACATGTTCAGAATTTTGTCGTCAGGTACAAGAGTTAAAAGAAAGCTTAACTCTTTACCAGACGACAAATTTTTAGACTTGTCGAAATCCAAAGCATTTGCAGACGACAAATCAAGTGCCGTTAAAATGATGGAATTTGCTTTTAAAAATGAAGAAAACATTGTGGGAAAGGGAGAAAATGCTGGTTACCAGCATTTTCTCCTTTTCCCACGAGGTTTTCTAAAGGTATGTTCCTCAGGGTCGTTAAAAACGCGGAATTATGTAGTAAAGGGTTAAAGTAACTTGACGGCGAAGAAGTGATTATCTCACGTCAATCCTTTATTTGAGCCATACTCTGTGAAAAGGGGGTTTAATACATCTGTTAAAACGTATCGATCAAGGTCAGATTGTGCCGTCCGCGCAAGCCGACCGGGGTTGACTTTTTTTGGTATTGATCAATTTTCTGCATGTCCAAGGGCCATTCTACCACGAAACTCAGCCGGTTGTTGGACACAATGATTTTTTTGGATCCATAATTATGTGATGACTCGCTCGATATAATACATCAAGTAGATGCGATAAACCCTCTTTTGCCAGAGCGTGGCTCATTTCTGTCGTTGTATAAGGTATTTCAGAACGCCAGCTTTTACCAAACAATCCCCTTCTTAATGAACCCTCGGTAAAATAGCTTTTGAAAACTTTGTAGAAAAAGGGAGAAAATTCTGGCAAAGAGCATTTTCTCCTTTTTTTCAACAATGTTTTCTATCCTTTGAAATACAAATCCTTTTGCTGTAGCTAGGTTTTATTTGTCTTCTGCAAATGCTTTCAGTTTGGACTTTCTGAAATTTTATCGTCTGGTAGACGGTAAAGGGCAGCAGATTTTCCGTGATCTCTGGCGTTTGTGACAGTTCTATTTATAGAATGTTGAGGCCCTGTGTTCGCATGTCACCAGCCATGAATATTTTTTGTTTAATTCTCAAGAACTTTCTAGTTTTGAAAATTAACACATCTTATGACAGGCTTTACCATTTGGTTTAGCCAAACATGAGATGTGTTACTTTCAAATGTAGAAAGTCTTGGAAAATAAAACAATCTTGACCCTTTCCCAAACGACAAATTTTGGACTGGTCCAAATTGAATGAGTTTGCAGACGACAATTTTAAATTTAATGAAAATGGCATATAAGACTTCAAAAAGGGTAGAAAACACAGTGAGAAAAGGAGAAATTGCTCGTTACGAGCAATTTCTCCTTTTCCCACAGTGTTTTCAAAAAACTTGTACTGCAGACACCAGGGCTTGTTTGGGAAGGGGTTAAGAATGGTTGGGGAATAAGGACACCGATTGTTCATATTTGTTTATACTACACAATCCAAGGGAGTTTAACTCTTTACAAAACGACAAATTGTTAGACTTGTCCAAATTGAAAGCATTTGCAGACGACAATTCAAATGTGATTTAAATAATAGAATTTGTCATTGATAGGGTAGAAAACATTGCGGGAAAAGGAGAAAATGCTGGTTACCAGCATTTTCTCCTTTTCCCACAGTGTTTTCAAAAGGCTTCTTCCTTAGGGTCATTAAAAGTCGTGATTGTGTGGTAAAAAGCATCTCCGTGATGCATGATACCAAGCAAGTCATCACATAATAGTTGACCCATAAAATCTGTTTTGTATAACAACTGACAGAATCTTGTTGTACACTGGTCGTTTGGGCATGTAGAAAACTGGCGAATAGGCAAAATGTGTCGATCCAGGTCAGCCTGCGCTGGGTAGCTCAGTCGGTAGCGTACAGGACTTGAGAACAGGACGTCGCTGGTTCGATCCCCGGCTTGGCCAATTTCTTTCCGAGGATTGACGATAGTCATTGCGACAGGATTCATTCCTCTCCCACCGCTGACCATTGTTTCGACAATGGCTATGTGGGAAAGCAGCCAGTGGCTTGGAAAGAATATTGTGCGGAGTACTGGTAAAAGAAATTCCAGGAAAGCATGGATAGGTGCACTGGCCGCCGCGATATAACTGAAATAATGTTGAAAACGGCGTTAAACACCATACAATCAATCAATCAATCAGCCTGCGCTGGGACAATACTGTTTTGCAGATGCATTTAACCCCCTTTTTGCAGAACATAGCTCAAAAACTTAAAAGTTTTTTCCCCAGAAATGACAGAAAACAAAAACGAAGGAAACTCGCCTTGGGATGACTAAATTACATTCAACAAGCTCTGAGACAGTGATAGCGAAGGCGTGAAATTGATACCAAAATGCTTCTTAAATGCATTCCAATACTACTTACACCTAGTTTAAACATATGTTAATCAACAATTAAATACAACGTTTTACGGACAATCACAGAGAATAACAAAAATAACCGACGAAATGGATCAGAACGAAAGCAAAAGCTTATATAGTTCTTGGTAACGTCTGTCAAGGAGAAAACTTGCGTCGTTCTGAATTTGAAAGTAACACAACTTCTGATTGGCTAAACCAAATGGTTTAGCCAATCAGAAGTTGTGTTACTTTCAAATTTAGAAATTCTTGGAGAATAAGATTTAGAATTTTAAGAATTTTTTTTAAGGGTACAGAACCTCAAGGCTGGTTTAACAACTCCAACAGAAGGCGGCTTTTGAAAACATGGTGAGTAAATGAGAATTTGAAAAATAAGCGGCATATCATCCTTTTCCAACAATGTTTCCTACGGTTTCCAAGACGATTCCTCATTTAATTTTTAGTTGTTCTCAACGTTTGGCACTTAATATCCGTCTTAATTCAAAAGTTTTCATTTCAGTTAAGTCAGCTATGTATGGTACCAAGTGTCAGTCAATATTAATCTTCTCTCTCTCTCTCTCTCAGTTGCTTCCGACCGCTCTTTTATTTATTATTCATTTTGTAACTGTAACTGTTTACATGTAAATACTTATTACATTTACATTTTTTATATATATATAGTGCGTGTAAATCATCTAGTGGTGTCCGTGGTTGTGAGGTAGAGCGTCGGCCTCGTAATCTAAAGGTCCTGAGTTCGATACCCGGGAGCGGATGTCAACTTTGGGACTGTTCATTGGCCCACACATTCGGCGCGAGTGCTGGTGTAGTTTCCAGGAAGCAGAATCGAGAGAGATTAGTATAAGTTGTAAGAAGTTGTTTCTCAAACGGTGTAACATAAATATGTTTAAACTTAAATCTTATATAATAAATTAATAAATTAGACTAATTCAGTAAATACGGATGATGCCCTCTCGTAAAGAATTCCTATCTTCGAGATACCAACAGAAGGGCCGACGAGGTCAAAAGGGTGCCCTTGAAACAAGAAAAGACATGTCTTATCGGCCTTTCTTCGTGGGCCACTCGTTGCGAAGTTTTAAAGATAAAAACTTTAGCTGAAATATTTTGTTAAAAAACACCAGAGAACCATGGCTCTCACAGTTGTTCTTTTTGTCATCTCCTTTGTTTCTTGTAAGTTTTCTACTGTTATATTCTTACGCATTCGTTGACATACATCTGTCATTCTTTTATTATTTCATCGCACAACCCACTCGTTGCGACCTTTTAAAGATAAAAACTTTAGCCGAAATATTTTGTAAGAAAACACCAGTGACCCATGGCTCTAAAAGTTGTGCTTCTCGTCATCTTCCTTGTGCCTTGTAAGTTATATGCTGTTATATTCTTACGCATACATTGACAAACATGATATGTGAAAAGGTATTTACAAAAAGTATCGGCCCAGGTCAGCCTGTGTAGTCCGCGCAGCTTGACCTGGGTGAAATCATTTTGCTATTGGTCATTTTTCTTCATGTCAGAGGACCAGTCTACCTCATGACCGAGTCAGTTGTCCGACAAAAATGGATTTTATGAGCAGATTTATGCCGTCTATCTTTTCTAAAGATATTTCTTATTATTTATTAGATCTAGCTTATATCATGTTTTCTTCATTTCACGCCCTTCTTTATTCCTTTTCACTTATCTAAATGATCTAGCTTTGATTCTGTAACTCCTGAGACTAAATCTGAAACCGAGGACTCATAAAACTTTCTTGCAAAATAACAATAATCAATATTAAGTTTTTATTCGTTAAAGCGAAGGCATCGTTGCTACCACGTTTCCACATGTGGTGCTCGAAAAGAGTCGTCAGAAGACGGTTATGGTCGGTCATGTACGATTATTTACGGTAACTGCCGAAGGTCGTTGGCAAACATTTTCGGATTTTTCTGATTTAATGATACCCAGTAAAAGCCATTATTCAATTTAACATAAACTGCTGAGATTTATGCAAATGAGCCTTGTGTTCTATTTATAGATTCATACGCTCAGTTTCTAAACTGTAATTGGGTTAACAGTCTAGACTGCACAACTTATAGCGCTGCTTTGGAGTGCGGAACCAATGGCGTCACTTATCCTAACAGGTACGTATATACTATTATGAGCAGTAGCGTCGATTCCAATCCAATCATTTTTCCTTTTATACATTCGCACGTTACTTTGTCAAAAAAATGACGTCATTTTTGACAAAGTAACGTGCGAATAACATGAGCGTCGCGTCGCTCTGGCAAAAGAGTTTCATTGCATCTCCGTGATGCATTATACATCGATTCATTTGAGCCGTGCTCTGTGAAAAGGGGGGCTTAATGCATCTCCGTGATCCATGATACCAATCAAGCCATCACATAATTATGGATCCATAATGGCCACGTTTTTAACAACCAACTTAATCATGAGGTATACTGGTCCCTGGACATACAGAAAATTGGCCTATAGCGAAAAGTTTCGGCCCAGGTCAGCCTGCGCGGACTGCGCAGGCTGACCTGAGTCGATACTTTTCGCAGATGCATTAAGCCCCTTTTTCACAGGGCACGGCTCATTTATAAGTATTTATGTAATTATGGATCCAAAAAATCCATTTTGTGTAAGTACCGACTAGATCATGAGATAGAGTGGTCCTTGGACATGCAGAAAATTGTCCAGTAGCAAAAAGTTTCCATCCATGTCAGCCTGCGCTGACGATGGTTCTTTTCAGATGAATTAAACCACCTTTTCACAGAGCATAACTCATATGTATATGTAGGTATGGTTTTCAACGCCGTTTTAACATTATTTCTGTTATATCGTTACGGGAGGTGCACATATAATTGCCTTCCATGAGTTTCCATTTACAAGTACCTCGCAGGATATTTGTTTCCAAGCCACTGGCTGCTTTCCCACATAAACATCGTTGAAACTATGTTCAGCGGTAAGAGAGCAATAAATCCCGTTGCAGTGTCTATCAGCAATCCTCGGAAAGATATTAGCTTAGCTATGAAATCTGCTAGTGACACACTCATCCCATTCGGCATACCTCTGGTGATCCGGTGATCAAATCCCTCGGCTGTATCACGTAGCTTGATGCGCAGCTGCACGGTACATTTCATCGCAGGAAGCACACCGATGCACGGTTATTGAAATTGTAAGCCTCCTCTGAAAAAAAAAACATGAGACAAAATTTTCTATCGATATCTTTCTAAGAATATTTTCGTCTGCACACAATTCTACTTTCAATTTTTAGCGTGGTTTATCAATTCCGTTGGCATTTTTCATCGACAGATCGATAGATATGAGTAAAACATGGCGACATCCATGTAAATCGATTAGCAATAACATTAACTACCACGGTAAAGTTATTCACATTTATCAGTCTTTCGGTGAAAACTTACGACGGTATTGATAGACCACGTCAAAAATTAAATGTACAAACTGTCTGTCTGAGGAAAATTATTTAGAAAGACTTCGATAGAAAATTATGGCATGCGTTTTCTTTTTTTGAGTGAAGCCTTCCAGTTTTAAGAACGGTAAAGCGGTGTCTTCCTGGCGAAGAAATGTGCCTTTTAGGTGCCTATCACGGTATTATCACCCATCGTAATGCAACCGAGCGATTCGATCAACGGATTACCCGAGGTTTGCAGTATGGGTCATCTTCATGTGCATTGCTACATTTCAATGCAGCAATCCTAACTCTTTACCGTACTATAGATTTTTTTTTTTTTTTTTTTTTTTTTCAAATAAAAAAAAAAAAAAATGGCAACAGCCTAACTCTTTACCGTACTATAGAATTTTTTGACAAAAAAAAAAAAACCAATGGCAACAGGCTAACTCTTACCATACTATAGAATTTTCTGACAAAGAAAAACAATGTCAACAGTCTAACTCTTTCCGTGCTACGGATTTTTTTGACAAAAAAAAAACAAAACAATGGCAACAGTCTAACTCTTACCATACTATAGAATTTTCTGACAAAGAAAAACAATGTCAACAGTCTAACTCTTTATCATACTACAGAATTTTTTGACAAAAAAAAAAAACAATGTCAACAGTCTAACTCTTTCCGTACTACAGAAATTTTTGACAAAAAAAAAACAATGGCAACAGTCCAACTCTTTATCATACTGTAGAATTTTTTGACAAAAAAAAAATAATGGCAATAATCTAACTCTTTATCATACTATAGACTTTTTTGACAAAAAAAAAAACAATGGCAACAGCCTAACTCTTTATCATACTATAGACTTTTTTGACAAAAAAAAAAACAATGGCAACAGCCTAACTCTTTACCGTACAGTGGATTCTTTTGACAAAAGAAAAATGGCAACAGTCTAACTCTTTATCATACTGTAGAATTTTTTGACAAAAAGAAAAAAATAATAATGGCAACAGTCTAACTCTTTATCATACTATAGACTTTTTTGACCAGAAAAAACCAATGGCAACAGCCTAACTCTTTACCGTACTATAGACTTTTTTGATAAAAGAAAAACCAATGGCAATAACTCTTTACCGTGCTGTGGAATTTTTTGACAAAAAGAAATGGCATCAGTCTAACTCTTTATTATAGTTTTTTTTTTGACAAAGCGGTTGCTAACTACAATATTAATGTGGCTTATGTGGTATTTTTTCTCTGTGAAAGAGTAGAAAGCATTCTTGGAAAAGAATTTCCAGAGGGAAGGGGTTTCAAAACGCTTTGGTAAAGAAAGGAGACGATACAAAACATGTCAAGGCAGCAGACTTGTGCTAATGAAACCCAGGACACACTTGAAGAGATAGAGCTGTCACCATGGTATTACTGAAGTTATGTTGAAAGCAGCCTAAAACACCAACCAATGAGTCATGCTCTGGCAAAAGGAGGTTTAATGCATCTCTGTATCCTGCGATGTATTATACCAAACAAGCCACTATTTAGTCTGACAAGTGGCTGCATCATCAGGTAGACTGGTCCTTTGACATGCAGAATATTTAAAGACAACAAAAAGTTTGGGGACATGTCAGCCTGCGCGGACTGCGCAGACTGACATGGGTCGATACTTTTTGCAGATGCATTAAACTACCTTTTCACAGAGCATGGCTCATATTTTTGCAGATGTTATTTCGCCAAAGCCCAATGCCTAGACTCGAACCTGCACATCTTACACGACGGCGCGTGTACCACTTCAGAGACTAGCACTCCCGGGCCTGGCTATACCACCACACCCTCCATTGATGGAGCCGAGGCAGTTTTAGACTTTTTCTGCACTGCTCTAAGCAAGCAACCATGCGGAACGGAAACCAATCAAGTATGTGGCACGGACGGATGGACATACCTGAATTAGTATGTATCATACTTTGAAGCTCCAATTGTTTATCACGAAACACCGAAATTTTCATTGCTCGATCATCGGACACCGTTACTAATAGCACAATTGTTCGTTGCCTCTTTACCGTATATAATTTATAGAGGCGATGCGCCAGTGTGCTATTTTTAGTAACAGTGTTCGATGATCGACCAGTGAAAAATTTGGTATTCCGTGATAGACCAATGGAGTTTCAATGGCCTGTGATTTACCGAACGATGTTCTTTTTTTTTTTTCAATGTCTTGGTATAGGAACAATTCTTGCCTTCGACAAATGTTTATTGGTTTTTATCTAAAAAAAAAAATATATATATATATATAACTTTCTTTTTAAATTAAACTTGCAAAAACGAAATTTGGTTTCGATTTGATTTCAGACGTTAGGTTTGTTATCAGGAACTCTTATGTCGATTGCCATTGCTGACCTTTAGTTTGCACGTATTTATTTTACATCAATTGTGAAACAAGTTCTTGCAACTTATACTAATCTCTCTCTCTCTCGATTCTGCTTAACAGTGCTAAAGTTGACACCCACTCCCGGGTATCGAATTCTGGACCTTTTGATTACGAGGCCGACGCTCCATCTTACGATCACAGTCACCACATTGCGTCATATTAGCTTATAACATTCGAATCATTCGATATTCGTGTGCCTGATATTTCTGTCTATTTGAGCGGTGCTCTGGTTAATTGGCGCTTAACTCTTTACCAAACGACAAAATTTTGGACTCAACCAAATTGAAAGCATTTGCAGACGACAAATTAAATGTAGCTAAAATGATGATATCTGTATTTGATAGGTAGAAAACATTGTGGGAAAAGGAGAAAATGCTGGTTACCAGCATTTTCTCCTTTTCCCACAATGTTTTCCAAAGGCTTTTTATCACACGGTAGTTGAAAGTCGGGCTTGTGTGGTAAAGAGTTAATGCATATACAAAAAATACCCACCGTAACTTTTTGCTTTTGGTAATTTTTCAATGATTCAATCGATTGTAAGACAAATTGGGTATTACGGATCCATAATTCTGTGATGACTGGCAGGGTATAATGAATAATGGAGATGCATTAAACCCTCTTTTGCCAAAGCACGGTTCATTTACATTTTCGTATTTATATTTCCACAGTTGTGAATACGACAAAGCCCGCTGTACACACAGAGATCTTCACGTGGCCAGCTTCGGACCTTGTCCCTAAACAAACAGTAGCTATAGCTCTGTTGTTTGGTGATTATTTATACGATTTCTGATTGAAAGTGAGATATTAAATAACAAAGAAACTTATAGAATCACGTTTTCCCTCCTTTTCGCCCAATTATGTACCCCAGTATGTGATTTGACTGTATCTTGTTACAGTTACAATATCCAACCGGAAGCAGGTGCCCCATTACCATCAATAAATTGTATTGCCGCGTTAGAAATTAATTCTATAACTAAATACCGGGTACAAATTTTGAGCTGAAGCCTCAGTTGTAAAGTTTTTAATATCACGATAAATTACCGATAAACCCCTTATCACACAATCCCAAGTTTTAATGAACATAAAGAAAAAGGTTTTTGAAAACATTGTAAGAAATGGAGAAAATGCTCGTTATCAGCATTTTTTTCATTTTCCCACCATGTTTTCTACCCTATCAAAGACAGAAATCATCATTTGAGCTGCATTCATTTTGTCGTCTGCAAATGCTTTCAATTAAACCAGTCTAAAATTTTGGTTTTTGGTGAAGAGATAAACATTTGATAACGTAAATAGAACAGGGGGCAAGGACTTCTTGCTTTTAAAACTTCATGATTTTGACTTTTTTTACTCTCTCTGGCTTAACCCTTAAGCCGCTGATCGCGACCCACTGACCTTTTGCGGACAGTGTAGATCAAGATCAGACTGCACAGTGCAGTCTGATCTTTGATCTACACTGTCCGATACGGTATTTTCTTTTCGGTGAAATCAACTTTGAAACCCCAATGTTTGGGCTTTTAGTATTGAATAGAAATTTGCGATTCATTTATTCAGCAGCTTAAGTGTTAAAACTACTCGTAGTTACTATGCTGCAGTTTAAAATATAGAAGTTCACCAATAACGTGAATGTCCCTTAGAAAGAAGGGTGGGTATAAAGGAAAAAAATACTCGTAACCTGCAATTTCTCCTTTTCCTACAGTGCTTTCTACCCTTTCAAAGACAAACACCATTTTTAGGTGTGTTATTTAATTTTCAGCAAGCAAATGCTATCAATCTGGAAAAGTCTGAAATTTTGTCGCATGGAAATTAAATTTAAAATTCTTCAATTGCCATTACAGCTATTTCCATTCACAGTTTAACCGAGTTCTGCTATCAGATGTTCATGTAAATGGTTACTTTGCTTACGATAGCAGTATGTATTGAGGCGGGGAAGCAGCCTCGTGCTGCTGATAGATTACGGATTATCTGAGTCTAAGCCGAATACTTACGAGTTAGGCGATGAAAGCCGATGTTACACGAATACCATTATAGTGGACTTTCTTAGAGATCTATCTGGGACCAGAATTTCTTCTGATGATAAGTGTGTAACACGCTTTTTTTTTTTTTCATCTTACAAAACAATCTTATCTAATGTCATAGTGACCAGCACTTTAGTTCCCTTATATTGCACTATCTTTTTACAAAAGATCTTTCTCACAGAAAAGCGAGGCATTAGACTAAAGATGGTTTTGGCATATTTTTTGTTGTTTATTGCCTTTGTTCCGTGTTAGTTTCCTTCTTCTATTCTCGCTTCTTTAATTATTTAAAGGCCTGGTAGCTGCCAAAAGTAAACAACGAGGGTGTTAAAATGCATTTTAATTTAAAACACACTATCTAAAAGTGTGGAAAATATTGTGGAGATGACAATCTGTGATTGTACGGTCGGTCAAAGTATTAGTCGCTGACAGAAAAATGAATGTTAAAAAAAATGTAAATAGTAAGCAAAAGATATGGCAACTTGGCAACTTTTGACCTACTTTTAAAATTCATTTTTCTGTCAGAGATTAACACTTGGACAGCATAGTTTAACCTCGACAAAAACTTTATTTAGTTTGCAGAGAAAGACTTAAACTTGAAAAACTTTTGCTGGCGATGTAGATCTAGATCAGACTGCACAGATCTTGCCGTTTGATCTTGAATGTACACCGCCCGCTGCCTGGTGCACACACACACATGTGTTCCTTGGCTTTCTCAAGCACTGACATAACTTTCTGCCCAAGCCACTGACTACTTTTCTCACATGCATCAGAGGTGAGAGGCGAACAATCGCCGAACCGGTTATCGAACTCACAAGGTCACGAGTCGGATACGCTAACCACTGAGCTACCCGACCGGGCTACAAGCAATTTCAAATAAAACCACCGTACACATATTACTACGGTGGCACTGAGGTGACATGTGCATTTTTTTGTATTTATCTCATTACCACGAGATAATAATTCGTTTTCTCGAGGTTTTTTTTTTTTTTTAAATTATGCAAAAAAACAAAATTCGTTTTCTCGAGTTTATATATATATATATATATATATATATATATATATATATATATATATATATATATATATATATATATATATATATATATATATATATATATATATAAAAACTCTTGAAAACGAATTTTGTTTTTTGCATAATTTTTTATTGAAAAAAAAAAAAAAAAAAAACCTCGAGAAAAACGAATTTTGTTTTTGGCATAATTTTTTATAAAAAAAAACTCGAGAAAACAAATTATTATCTAGTGGGAACGAGATAAATACAAAAAAAAAAAAAATGCACATGTCACCTCAGTGCCACCGTATATTACGACCGAGACAAAATGTTCCTTGATTGAAACTTAACACAGCGCTAACGAAGATTCGCAGATACACACTGCAGTTAAAAAGAGATCCTAAGACAGAAAAAGAACAAGAACACCGTATGCGGGTGCCAACGCTCGACTGCAACTGCTTTTAGTACACAGTGTAAGTCGAAAAAGGGGCATAACTGTATCAGAAATATTTTCATGGTTACCTGCCCTGTCGTATAGGTTCCCCTTTTGATAGTTAACGATTAGTCCAAGTTTGAGGTAAATACCTTCAGTAATAACAGAGATGTTATGATATGTCAAAGTTTCTGCATGACGCCGACGCAGACAATGCCAGAGCTGTGGCAGTACCTCGATGTTTTCTTTGAAATTTTTTTTGCTAATAAAGAACGAAAAAGGTAATCAGCATTCTCTCCTTTTTCCACGGTGTTTTTAAAAGCTTTCTTCCGGGGGGGGGGGGGTCATTAACCCTTTACCACACGATCCCGACTTTTAACGACCCTGCGAAAGAAATCTTTTGAAAACATTGTGGGAAAAGGAGAAAATGCTGGAAACCAGCATTTTCTCCTTTGCCCACAATGTTTTCTACCCTTCTCAAAACAAATTTTAATTTTAAAGTCACTTTTATCTTGTCGCCTGCAAATGCTTTCAATTTCAGCCAGTCTAAAATTTTGTCGTTTGATAAAGAGTTAAAGCTCTGGATTGTGTGGTAAAGGCTCAGACTCTATCCAGGCTCGCAACAATTTCAGAAGTTCCTTAAGTCAGTTTCTCAACTGTCAATTTGTTTCCAACCTTAACTGTGACGGTTACCCAACTCCTATGGAGTGTGCCACAAATGGTGTAACATATGCTAGTAGGTAAGATGGCGTCCTCCATGGCTTTTTATGGCCTTAACCCATCAACTGCTGCGTAAATTTTCACTCAATGGTAAAAGCCCAAACATTGAGGTTTAAAAGTTGATTTCACCGGATAGAAAATACCGTATCGGACAGTAGTCAGTGGCTTGGAATGAATGCCATGTCAGTGCTGGTGGGAGAAAGCCAGGAAACACATGCAAAGGTGCACTGGCCGCCGTGATATGACCTAAGCTGTTAAAATAGCGTTTAACTCCAATACAAACAAACAAACGAATTATTGCAAATTTGAAGCATCAGAATTTTCATCTTACGATTGAGCCACGCTCTGTGAAAAGGGGACTTAATGCATCTCCGCCGTGCATTATAACATAATTACGGATCCTTAAAATCCATTTTTTTCCTCACAAGCGGCTAAAATGATGAGGTAAAATGGTCCTTTCACGTTCAGAAGATTTACAAAAAGCAAAAAGTATCGACCCATGTCAGCCTGCGCGGACTGCGCAGGCTGACATGGTCGATACTTTTTGCAGGTGCATTAAGCCTCTTTTTGAAGAGAGCATAACTCATAATATATATCTGTCTATTTTACAGTTGCGAGTACGATAAAGCAAGGTGTGCTCACAGAAATCTTCACGTCGCCAGTTTGGGACAATGTCGAGCGAGGTCAAAAACAGTTTTTAACCTACCCACCTCAATATCCATGTCAGAAGATCGGAACCTGTTTCAGTTTCTCGTTCGTGTGATTGTTTGAACACAGTAAAGAGTGTCAGAATACTAGAGTTATGTAGTTATAATTCTTTCCACTTTTTTTTTTTTTTTCAACCCTTAAGCTGCTAAATAAATGAAACGAAAATTTACACTGAATAGTAAAAGCCCAAATTTTAGCACTTCGGAATCGATTTCACAGGGGAAAAATACCGTATCGGACAGTGCAGATCATAGATCAGACTGCACGCTATGTGCAGTCTAATCTTGATCTACACTTTCCACAAAAGCGCGCCCGAGTTGCGCTTAGCAGTCTAAGTGTTACTTGTTTGTAAATTGTGATACAAGACTACCCGTTGCCCATCGCCTGCAAGAAATTTGTCTTTCCCTTAACCATGCCATCAATTCAGTCGTCACAACTCGGCTGATTCCGTAACTACATTTAACCTCGTCCGTACACAAGAGCTTAGCCTTAAAACTACATGCAATCACATGATCGTAAAAATGGCAGCTCCCATGAAATAATTTATATCCACGACAATAACAACTATAGTTAACTTATTAAGATTTGTCAATATTTCCGCGAATACTTCAATCGAAATTGAAAAAAAAAACCACATGAAAAAAATGAACCAACAAACAGAAAATGGAATTAATAATTGGAATTAGTTTGAAAATGATAAGCTAATCCTGCATCTGGTTCTTGAGCAAAGAAATTCTCGAAAGAATTTCAAAAAAAAAAAAGTAATATTTGTCACGGCCCGGGCTTAGACATTGGTAGTCCTGCCAGGGTCCGTATACAGCAACCACTCTTATGAGCATTTTTAGTATAATTCTCGATTGAAAAAGTAACACAGCTTCTGATTTGCTACACCGTTTGGTTTAGCCAATCAGAAGTTGTGTTAGTTTCAAATTCATAAAATTCTCGAGAATAAAGCAAAAAATATTCTTAAGGATGGTCGGTGAATACGGACCCAGCTGTGCGTCCAGTGAGGTTCGAGCCCAGAGCCCCTAGGTTACGAGTCCTACATATTACGAGTCCTACATGTTACCACTGAACCACGCAGGACCCCGAAACTGGAATGGAAAAAGTCGTTGCTATTATCGTGTTCTACAATAATTTATCTCCGATCTGGCCTATAGAACAGAAACAAATGGATAAATTTAAGACACAATTAAGGTCGAAACTTTAGAGAAGGATAAATATTTTTCATTCCCCACCGCAAAATGAAAATTCCACTACCACGGTGAATATATTGAATGAATTTCATTGGTCAGCGGAAGTTTGTTATGGGCTTTTGAATTAACTGCAAACTACAGCAGGTGGCTTTAACCAATAAGATTCGTTCAATTTATTCACCACGGGATTAAAATTTCCATTTTCCAGTCGGAAGAAAAGAATTTGACCGCTTCTCAGTAACGAAGGTCTATGTACCAGATTGAGGACAAATAATCGCACAGTATAACAAACATATCGAACGATTTCTGACAAATAACTAATGGTCAGTTCGGCAGGGTATAACAGTTGGACAGATTGTCTTATACAAGGTAATAAGAGGTGAGTGAAATTTAGTTCAAAAGATCAAATGCCTGTGGTCAATGGACAGTGCTTGCCCTTGTCTCCGCCAAAAGTTAAGATTGTTGTAATCATGGACTGCCTGTTATCGTCGAAAATATACCAAAAATAGAAAATCGTGTTTTTCGGACACTCTGTCTTTATTTCAGGCCTTTACACAGTCTTATCTGTGCATTTTTATGGTTTCCAGAGCTCCCGGTTTTTCCTTTCGAATTCTGGCCACTGAGATACTCTACAAATGTTGTTATATGTTTTAATTGTAGGCGTTTGGCTATCAGGTAAATGTGAAACTTTTATTATTTAACCCCTTACTGCTGAACTTAAATGAACCATGCTCTGTGAAAAGGAAGCTTAATGCACTTGCGAAAAGTATCGACCCAGGTCAGCCTGCGCAGTCCGCGCAGGCTGACCGGGGCTGAAACTTTTCGTTACTGATCAATTTTCTGTATGTCAAAGGACCAATCTACTTTATGATACTATCGGTTGTTAGACAGAATGAATTTTTATGGATCCCTAACTATGTGTTGTCTTGTATGGCATCTGCGAAAAGTATCAACCCAGGTCAGCCTGCGCAGTCCGCGCAGGCTGACCGGGGCCGAAACGTTTCGTTACTGATCAATTTTCTGTATGTCAAAGGACCAATCTACTTTATGATGCTATCGGTTGTTAGACAGAATAAATTTTATGGATCCCTAACTATGTGATATCTTGTTTGGTACATGCATAAGGGAGATTCATTTAGCCCAACTTTTCACAGAGCATGGCTTAATTGAAAATGTTCAGCCAAAAGTTAACACCAAAATATTGCCATGCCATAGTCTTTTACGTCGGAAAAATCTCGCAGTATCGGACAGTGTAGATCAAAGATCACACTGCATGTTCTTCGCAGTCTGATCTTGATCTACACTGTCCTTAAAAGCCCATAAAGTTCTGCTAAGCGATCGAATTGTTAATAAAAAAAACATCCACTTCTCCTCTATATTCTTGTCTTCGGACGAAACAATGATAATGAGTGCAAGTAATGGCAGTGGTGTTTGTCGGACCCCCGACCCCCTGATGTCAAGTCCTGTACGCTACCGACCGCGCTTCCGAGGCTTGGCTTGTTGGTAGAAACAAAATTACGAACACACGGGAGGGTAATGCCGCAGCTATGTGCTCCGACGATAATTTTTTCAAAAAAAAGTACATGTTTATAAGCTTGCTTTAACTACCTACGATGTTTTTCAGCTGTTCGTGGTCAGGATTGTAACTGGATAAAAAGTCTGGACTGCTCAAACTATGCTTATAAACCATTATGTGGAACAGACTACAAAACATATGGCACTAGGTTGGTAAACTTTGTAACATTTTAACTTTTTATTTTCAGTATCTAAGCCACCGGCCCATGATACGGTGAGAGAACATACTAATAAGTGACAGAGAGTGACTTCTAAATTTCTAAGGAAAACTTAATATGGATTCTTTAGTGTCTATCTAGAATAGAGTACATTTACATGCTTGTGACTATGACATAACGAAATAGATCGACCAATAAATACTATAGTCTGGTACCCCGCCGTACTATAAGAGTACGATAACGTAGTGGTAGGGGCAGGTAATCCAGACTATAAATACTAAAGCAGTAAGCGAAAATCCGAGGACGATAGAAATTGTTGAAATGTGAGATTAAAAAGTTGTCGCGGCTGGGAAAAATGCTCACTGTATCGGGCAGTGTTAGGTACCGTGTGGTAGACTGGTTCTTTGACAAGCAAAAAATGACCAATAGCAAAAAGGCATCGACATGAACAGGTCAGTCTGCGCAGTCCGCGCAGGCTGACCTATTTCGATCCTTTTTTGCAGACGCAAAATAAATCCCTCAGAGTATGGCTCATTTGTATGGTAACTCGTATCTGCAGGTGCGCGTTTGCCAAAGTACACTGCGTAGACACATCAATCAACATACTGGCTGAGACGACTTGCACTGCCGCCGGATACACAACGACCACACGGAGGACAACACCACCGACCACTCGTAGACAGACGACAGGAAAGCCTACGACCGCCATGCCCACGATGCCAACAACTACACACAAACCAGTGTTCCTCGGCCATGATTTAGTGTTTGACTTTTTCTGCTTAGAATTGAGTCACGAACAATGTCCGGCTGACACGGAACCAGTTTGTGGGTCCGATGGTAAACTTTACCCTAGCTTGTAAGTACTTTTTTTTTTTCTTCCATTGACATTAGACGAGCATTAACTTTATCTATCACAATCAACCCATATTTTCACAACCCATGTTTTCAACAGTCTGTAAGATACATTATGCCAGCAAGTGCACCTTTTCATGCATTTCACGCTTGAGTTTCTCTGCCAGTCTTACGCACAGCACTCTTTTCTAGTTACTTGCGAAGCAAGAGGGCCATGATGGCCCTGTATCTCTACACTGGCTTTTAAAATTTGTAACAAATACACTTCATTGGCATTGACAGAGACATTAAATCAAAAGAAGTATGTACGGCAATAAACTTTCATAGAGAAAATAGCCTAGCCCTTCTTTCCCCCTCCCCCCCCCCCCAAAAAAAAAAAAAAAGAATAAGAACCAAAAGGGAACCATATTTTAGTTTCCAGTCTATAAGCCTATCTAAAACTTTTGACCCCCGGGGCAGTGCCAATTTTGACCCAGGGCTCAGGGCTATGATTGGGACAATCTTGGTTGAGGTCTACTAGATGAAGCTGCATGGCAAGTTTGGTAGCCTTAGGCCTCGTGATTAGAAACAACAAGATAATTATTTGAAGTTGTCACTTTAAAAGCCCATGTAGAACTTGTGACCCCTGTGGCAGGGCCAGTTTTGACCCCAGGGCTGTAATTTGAATGAACATAGTTGAAGTTTACTGGATAAAGCTACCTGCCAAATTTGGTAGCTCCAGGCCTCATGGCTTTGGACAAGAAGATTTTTAGAGATTTTTAGTATGGCAACCAGAGTTTTTACTGGAATCAAATTCTTTTGACAAATTCTAAGGAGACACAGGGAGGATCATTTCTGTATTGTTTCAAAATAGGATGGGTATTTTCAGAAAAGAACATGTTTGAAATAAAACATGTTTGAAAAAGAACATGTTTAAAAACAACAAGAGGGCCATGATGGCCCTGGAACGCTCACCTGAGTCAATAGGCGAAATTTCACTCCAGAGTCATAGATGAAAGTACTACATGCCAAATAAATATGATGTTAGGCCCAATTTCAAACTCATCCAATATTTTATCAAGACAAACATTCTGACCAATTTTCAAGTCAACTGAGCAAGACATGTGGCCTCAAGAGTGACCACAAGGTATTTCTTTAATTTGACCTAGTGACCTCGATTATGACGCTGGTTCCCCAATTTTAAACTCATCCTAGATTTTTTCAAGAGATTTTATGAAGACAAGCATTCTGAAGAATCTTCAAGTCAATTGAGCAAAAAATAGAGTGCCCACAAGGTATTTCTTTAATTTGACTTAGTGACCTAGTTTATGATCCCAGTTGACCCAAATTCGGACTCATCTGAGATGTTATCAAGACAAACATTCTGACCAATTTTCAAGTCAATTAAGCAAGAAATGTAGGCTCTAGAGTGCCCTCAAAGTATTTCTTTAATTTGACCTAGTGACCTAGATTATGACCCCAGGTGACCCAATTTTAAACTCATCCTAGATTTCATCAAGACAAACATTTTAACCAGTTTTCAAATCAATTGAACAATAAATGTGGCCTCTAGAGCGCACACAAGGTATTTCTTTAATTTGACCTAGTGACCTAATTTAAGACCCCAAATGACCCAAATTTGAACTCATGTGAGATTTTATCAAGGCAAACATTCTGACCAAATTTCAGGTCATTTGAGCAATAAATGTGGCCTCTAGAGTGCCCACAAGGTGTTACTTTATTTTGACCTAGTTTATGACCCCATGTGACCCAATTTCGAACTGACTGAACACGTTGTGCTCAGGTGGGCTAACAAACTTAGAACAGGTTCACTTCATACCAAATAACAAAGCTCTATGCCTTCCAGGTTTAGAAAAGAAGAATTTTAAAATTTTCCTTCTTTGTTCCTTTGTTCGAACTTGTGACCCCCGGAGCAGGGCCAGTTTTGACCCCAGCGGCATCATTTGAACAAATTTGGTAGAGGTTTACTAGGAGATGCTACATACCAAATATCAAAACTCTACACCTTCCAGTTTTAGAGAAGAAGAATTTTAAAGTTTTCCTTCTTTGTTCCTATGTTAGAACTTGTGACCCCCAGGTCTGGGCCAGTTTTGAAACCAAGGGCATCATATGAACAAACTTGGTAGAGGTCCACTAGGAGATGCTAGATGCCAAATATCAAAGCTCCATGCCTTCCAGTTTCAGAGAAGAAGAATTTCAAAGTTTTCCTTCTTTGTTCCTATGTTCGAACTTGTGACCCCAAGGGCAGGGCCAGTTTTGACCCCAGGGGCATCATATGAACAAACTTGGTAGAGGTCCACCAGGAGATGCTAGATGCCAAATATCAAAACTTCACGCCTTCTAGAATCAGAGAAGAAGATTTTCAAAGATTCTGCTATTTTTTTCCTTTCTGTTGCCATGGCAACCAGAGTTATGGGTGGAATTCAATCTCTTGAACAACTTTGGTAGAGCTTCACCCAAGGAACATCCCTGTCAAGTTTCATCAAGACTGGTCCAGCCGTTTAGGAGGAGAAGATGTTTAAAGGACTTGTGGACAGACGGACGGACGGACACCAGACAATGACCGATCACAATACCTCACCTTAGCACTTCACGCTCAGGTGAGCTAAAAAAATTAACGCATGAAGGGGCAGATAGACACACTACAGTTGCAGGGCCATGACACTAGCTTTCGGTCAGTGGAGCTAAAAATAAAAAATGTTTATTGCAGTGAAAAAAAAAAATCTTGTCTCAATAATTTACCTAAGCCCTTTAAAACACAATCCCGAGATGTAACAACCCTGAGGAAGATAGTTTTTGAAAACATTGCGGGAAAAGGAGAAAATGATGGTAACCAGCATTTTCTCCTTTTGCCACAATGTTTTCTGTCCTTTCAATGACAAATTTCAGTTACAGAGTCACATTTATTTTGTTGTCTACAAAGGCGTTCAATTTGGAAAAGTCTGAAGTATTATTGTTTGCTAAAGAGTTTATCCATAGTAAACAATTTTGGCTGAGCTGGGATTTGACCTCCCAACCCATGCACTGATAACCCTTCCCATTACCACTGAGGCAGTGGGGCTTGGGGCAATGAATTTGTCTCGATATATTCCAGTTAATTGCAAGGTTTAATCAGAAATATTGCACACATATCTAGGTAAGAATAATTTCTGGATACCTGACTACTTCGGGGTCAAACATATTTTAAATATCCTATGAGAAACAAATCGGCATAGAAAATAAAAATTCATAAAAATTGTGAAGTATTTTTGCGAAAAAAAAACCTAGCCCTAATTTAACGTAACTCCTCTGTGTTTGCCATAAATTCTTTGAGAAAACATGTTGTCAATGTGTTGTTGTTAATCCTTTTTCAAATGGCAAATTTTAACCTTCTCAAAATTTCAAAACATCTGCAGATGACAAATTTGAAACTGGTACGTGTACATGACAAATTTGAAACTGGTACGTGTACATGACAAATTTGAAACTGGTACGTGTACATGACAAATTTGAAACTGGTATGTGTACATGACAAATTTGAAACTGGTACGTGTACAAAAAAGCTTGACCCTTTACCTCACAACCCCGAGTTTTAAAACCCTGATGGAGATGGCTTTGGGAGAAGGAGAAAATCGTGGTAACCAGCTTTATCTCTTTTTCCCACAATGTTTTCTACCTTATCAAAGACAAGAATCATCATTTGAGCTACATTTATTTAGTTGTCTGCAAATGCTTTCAGATTAGATTAGAGTAGAATTTTGTCACTTGGTAAAGGGCTAAAGTCTGTGCAAGGATATCTTTACCAAATGACAAAATTTTTGACAAGACTAAATTGAAAGCATTTGCAGATTGCATTTGAAAATTAAAAGTTGCTAAACTGATGATTTCTCTCTTTGATAGGGTAAAAAAAAAATTGTGGGAAAAGGAGAAAATGCTGGTAACCAGTATTTTCTCCTTTTCCCACAATGTTTTCAAAGGCTTTCTTCCTTAGGGTCTTTGAAAGTCGGGATTGTATGGTAAAGGGTTAACATTGATGTTACCAGCATTTTCTCCTTTTTCCATGGTTTTTTTAAATGCTTTTTTCTGTCAGGTTTGTTAACCCTTTCACAAACGACAAATTTTGGACTGGTCCAAATTGAAAGAGTTTGCAGACGACAATTTTAAATTTGATGAAAATGGCAGAAAGGTCTCAAAAAGGGTAAAAACGCTGTGGGAAAAGGAGAAATTGCTCGTTACAAGCAATTTCTCCTTTTCCCACAGTGTTTTTGAAAGACTTATACTGCAGAAACATGAAAACCTGGGCTTGTTTGGGAAAGGGTTAAATCTCAAGATTTTTTGGCAATGGATTATTCTATGCACACTTTTAAAATGTTTACTCTTCTTCAATATTTCGGCTTACGCCTTTTTCAAGAAAATCAACATGAAAATAATGCCCTCTACATTTTGTGACAGCTTTCACAAAATGTAGAGGGCAGTATTTTCATGTTGATTTTCTTGAAAAAGGCGTAAGCCGAAATATTGAAGAAGAGTAAACATTTTAAAAGTGTGTATAATTAATTCCCTTTGGAATACAAGTGAAATCGACGATTATTCTATGTATTTTTCAGCTGTGAATTTGAGAAACACAGATGCTCACACAGAAACTTAACAGTGGATCATTTCAATACATGTTAGCTGTGAATAAATTAGCATATAAATTATTCTTGTTACCAGTGAATAATTAGTCTAACATGTTACTAGTGGTGAATGAAATATAAAATCTTTAAGAAAAAAGAAATTTTTTTTGTTTTAATTAACTTCTTTCCCATACTGACCTTCAGGGGGTCATATCCGCCAACCATACTAAACCACTGGTACATTCCAATTCTGATTCCCAAGAATTTGCCAGCATTCAAAGTAACACAATTTCTGATTGGTTAAACCCCAAATGGTTTTGCCAATCAGATATTGTGTTTCTACATAAATCTACAACTAGACTAATGTAATTTGGAACTGTTGAAGAATACAGAATTACAAGCTGTTGGTACCACACCTCCACCAAACAACAAAATTTAAACTAGTCCAAATTGAAAGCATTAGCAGACACAAAAATAAATGCAACTAAAAAAAATAAAATTTGTATTGCAAAGGGTGGAAAGCATTGTGGGAAAAGGAGAAAATGCTAGTTACCAGCATTTTCTCCTTTTCCAACATTTTTTTTCAAAATGCTTCTTTCTCAGTGTCGTAAAGTCGGCATTGTGTGGTCAAGGGCAAGGCTGCAGCATGTCCAGACAACAAATTAACCCTTTACCAAACGAAAAAATTCTGGATCGGACCGAATTGAAAGCATTTGCAGACAACAAACATAGCTCAAATGTTCATTTCTGTCTATGACTGAGTAGAAAACATTGTGGGAAAAGGAGAAAATGCTGGTTACCAGCATTTTCTCCTTTTCCCACGATATTTTCAAAGGCCTTCTCTTTCAGGGTCATTTAAACTCGGGATTGTGTGGTAAAGAGTTAATGAAACTCAAAATCATGAAATTTGTCCTTCATCAGACAGAAAACATTGTGGAGATGGGAAAAAATGCTGGTAACCACCGTTTTCTCTTTATCCTACAATGTATTCAATGTTTTCAAAATCCTCCCTCCTCAGGATTGTTAAAAGTCAGGATTGTGTGGCAAAGGGTTGTTTTTCTTATTTCAAATTAATTTTCCCTGTTTTTTTAAATTATCTTATGTTCTTTATGGTTGATTGTATGTTGTTATCACTGCAGCCAGTGCACCAATCCATGCTTTTCCGGGAGTTTCAGGTAACAGTCCTTCACACACTGGCTGCCTTCCCTCATAACCATCGTTGAAACAATGATTAGCGGTGGGAGAGGAAGCCCTGCATGCTACCGTCTGCACTATTGGGGTTCAGCATGTTTTATTCTTAATAAAATCTACATTCTTATGGTACCATTACATAGATTTTATTGAAAAAGGAATACATTTAAATGCCAATATTCTATTAAAACAAAATTCAATACGAAAAAATTTTGAGAGAACATGTAGACTTCATTCAAGGAAGAGAATTCTGTTCAAATGAAGGCATATTTTCCATTTTTCTTTTTGACTTTATTTAACCCTTTACCGCACAATGCCACCTTTTGACGCCCCTGGGAAAGAAGCCTTTTGAAAACATTGTGAGAAAAGGAGAAAATGCTGATTCTATTAAAACAAAATTCAATACGAAAAAATTTTGAGAGAACACGTAGACTTCACTCAAGGAAGAGAATTCTGTTCAAATGAAGGCATATTTTCCATTTTTCTTTTTGACTTTATTTAACCCTTTACCGCACAATGCCGCCTTTTGACGCCCCTGGGAAAGAAGCCTTTTGAAAACATTGTGAGAAAAGGAGAAAATGCTGATTCTATTAAAACAGAATTCAATACGAAAAAATTTTAAGAGAACATGTAGACTTCACTCAAGGAAGAGAATTGTGTTCAAATGAAGGCATATTTTTCATTTTTCTTTTTGACTTTATTTAACCCTGTACTGCACAATGCCGCCTTTTGACGCCCCTGGGAAAGAGGCCTTCTGAAAACATTGTGGGAAAAGGAGAAAATGCTGATAACCAGCATTTTCTCCTTTTCCCGCAATGTTTTGTACCCTCTCTAAGAAAAGTTGCACCATTTGAGCCACGTTGTAATTGTCGTCTGCAAATGCTTTCAATTTGGACAAGGCTAAAATTTTGCCATCTGGTAAAGGATTAAGTTTGACTATGTTTCACAGTGCATCAAATGACCAAAAATTTACCATCACTAAGCAAGTACAATAAATTCATACATAAGTAAGGGAAAAATAAAACATAAGCTTTTGTCACACTAATTTTTCACATGAAATTTTATTTATCTACAGTCTATCACATAAAAACAATAAAACACTATCTACAATCTCCATGACAATGAAATACAGTGCTGTTACACTAGCCCTTAAAGCGCTAGAACCAACTTAACTTGTTTTTGCTGACAGTGTAGATCAAGATCAGACTGCACAGAACGTGCAGTTTGATCTTTGATCTACACTGTCAGCTACTTCAATACACCTTCTGGCTAAAACAACCTTGAAATGACAATATTTCGGATAATTTTCTTCACTGAAAAGGTTTATTTCATAAATTCAGCACTCTAAGGGCTAGTACATAATAACAGCTTGGAAAGTTTAGGCTGAAAAATACATGTTCAATCCCATCAATTATTTTGCCCATGTATTGGCAGACAAGTTTTGAAAAACATTGTGACAAATGGTAAGTATGCTGTTTGAGCCACTTATACATTTGTTACAATGTTTTCCTGTAAACTTGCCTACATTGATTGATTCCAGGTCTGTTTCTGTTCTGTTACAAGAGCAAGAGAGAGAACAATATCTTTCAGTGATGTATGACAGGCGATTAACCCTTTCCCAAACAACAAGGTATTAAGCTACTCCAAATTGAAAGCATCTGCAGACAACAATTTTGAAATTGATACAAATGAGCTGAAGGTCCCTGACATGGTAGAAAACACTGTGGGAAACGGAGACAATGCTGTTTAGTAGCATTTTCTCCCTTTCCCACTATGTTTTCAAATGCATTCTCTCTTAGGGTGGTTAAAACTCCAGAGTGTGTGGTAAAGGCGTAATCCTTTGACAAAGATGCCTCTTTTAAATGGCCCTGAGGAATGAGACATTTAAAACACTGTTGGAAAAGGAGAAATGCTGGTTACCAGCATTTTCTCCTTTTCCCATGATGTTTTATACCCTTTCAGAGACAAACTCATTAATTTGAGCCATACTTAATTTGTCGTCTGCAAATGCTTTCAATTTGGACATGTCTAGAATTACGTTGTCGGGTAAAAACTTGACTAGTCACAAAACAATGCCAGTTCATGTGAGGTCTACAAAGTATTTGATCAAAGTTGATTAAAATGATATGCAAAACAGCCCACTCGAAAACATAATAAAATCCTACATGTATACAACATACTTACAAACAATATAAATACATCCGTACAGTTACGATTTATAGGTACCTAGATGGCACATGATTTAGCACTTATGTGACTTCACCCTTTACCACACAATCCCGACTGTTAACGACCCTGAGAAGGAGGCCTTTTGAAAACATTGTGAGAAAAGGAGAAAATGCTGGTAAACAGCATTTTCTCCTTTTCCTACATTGTTTTTTAACCTATCAATGACAAATTTCATCATTTGGGCCACCTTTAAATTGTCGTCTGCAAATGCTTTCAATTTGGACCAGTCTACATTTTTGTCCTATGGTAAAGTGTTAACATAATACCGATTGGATCAGTTTTAAATAATTCTATATAAATTCTAATTTTGAATCCAAATTCTACTCATCTGATAAATGTAACCTAAATGATAACTTCTGTCTTTAAAAAAGTAGAAAAGATTGTGGAACAAGCAGAAAAATGCTGGTTTCCAACATTTTCTCCTTTTCCCAAATGTTTTCAAAAGTGTTCTTTCTCAGGGTCGTTAAAAGTTGAGATTGCATGGTAAAGAATTAGGAAGTTCAATGACTAACCCTTTACCACACGATCCCAACTTTTAACGACCCCGAGAAAGTAGCCTTTTAAAAACATTGTGGGAAAAGGAGAAAATGCTGGTAACAAGCATTTTCTCCTATTCCCACACTGTTTTCTACCCTTGCAAAAACAAATTTAAATTTTTCAGTCACATTTACTTTGTCATCTGCAACTGCTTTCAATTTGGCCAGTCTAAAATTTTGTCGTTTGGTAAGGAGCTAAAGGTGACATATCTATTGTAATAGTCATTATTTAGCTGGATCCAGGCAGTAATAATTTTTCAATCACCCCTTATCACTGTCTCTTTCCACGGTCTATGCAGCTCTGCGGAAAAAACATTTACCGGTTCCTTACTTATTTTTGTCGTTTTTGACAAAGAAATGTCTGAATATATAAAAGGAAAAAAAAAAGGATTCAACTGGAACCCAAGCTAGTCATTGCTATATACAGTATTCTAATGGCATATGCCTTGTTTTTGTTTTTTTTTTTTTTGACATAGGCATCTTTCTTTTATTTTTACATCAACCCCTTGCCAAACAAATCTCGAGTTTAACGACCCTGGGGGAGGGAAAGCTTTCAAAAACATCATGGGAAAAGGAGTTAATGCTGGTAACCATTGTCTTTTTTTTTTTACATTAATCCTTTACCAAATAATCTGCAGTTTTAACGACCCTAGGAAGGAAGGCTTTTAAAAACATTTTTCGAAAAGAAGAATATGCTGGTAACCAGCATTTTCTCCTTTTCCCATAATGTTTTCTAGTCTTTCAAAGACTAATTCAAATGTTGGAGCCACATTGACTATGTCATCTGCAAATGCATCAAATTTGGAAAAGTCTAAAATTTTGTTACCTGGAAAAGGATTAACTCTTGATCAGACAACAAAAATGTAGACTTCAAGGCATTTACAGACAACAATTTGAAATAAATGTGGCTCAAATGATGGAATTTGTCTTTGAAAGTGGAGAATACGCTGGTTCTAGGATTTTCTCCTTTCCCACAATGTTTTCTAAGGGCTTTCTTCTTCAGGGTCGTTAAAATTCTGGATTGTGTGGTAAAGGGGTTAATAAACTTAACCCTTTACCACACAATTCCGAGTTTTAACAACCCTAAGAAAACAGCCTTTTGAAAATATTGTGGGAAAAGGAGAAAATGCTGGTAACCAGCATTTTCTCCTTTTCCAACAATGTTTTCTACCCTATCACAGACAAATTTCCTCATTTCAGTCTCATTTAAATTGTCATCTGCAAGTGTTTTAAATTTGGACAAGTCTACATTTTTCTGGTACGGTAAAGAGTTTACCCTTTGTTATGTGAGATCTTTTCAGTTCTCTCCATAGACAGGACAATGCATATGAAGAACTGACATGAAAGAAAACTAAACAGATAGTCAAATTGTGCTAGGATGATTTTTCGATAATGTCTCCTATCTCTAAGATGATATTTCATATATGATGATATTTCATATCACAGCTGATCAATGAAAACTACGGACATGGTCCACTTTAAGTTTCAATATGAATTTTTAGTCGCTTTTAAAGAATGAGGTAATCTCAGTAAAAAAAAAAATGAAATAAATACTTACGTGTATTATGTGAATGACAAATAAAATACCTATAACAAGTGCAAATAGGAGATATCGTTTAACCCTTTCCCAAACAAGCCCTGGTTTTCACGTGTCTGCAGTACAAGTCTTTTGAAAACACTGTGGGAAAAGGAGAAATTGCTCGTAACGAGCAATTTCTCCTTTTCCCACAGTGTTTTCTACCCTTTCTGAGACCTTTCTGCCATTTTCATCAAATTTAAAATTGTCGTCTGCAAACTTTTTCAATTTGGACCAGTCCAAAATTTGTTGTTTGGGAACGGGTTAACCCGAATGGTGCTAATGAATAATTGAACCATGCTCTGTGAAAAGGGGGTTTAATGCATCTGCAAAAGGTATCTACCGATGTAAGCCTGCACAGCCTGTTTTGCAAATGGTCAATTGGTCAATTTTCTGCATGTCCAAGCACAAGTCTATCTCAGGATTCAGTCGGTTATTAGTCAAAATGGACTTTAGAGATCCATAATTATGAGATAACTTGCTTGGTATAATGCATTATAAACTGGCAGCCTGTTATCGATCTTCGTATCAACAACACGTAACACCCAATGCTTACAAGTTGAGTTTCTGCCAGGTTCGAGATTTCATGAGATAACGCGAGACTTGGAAATTTAAATTGTAATCTTATTTATGCACAGTAATAGACATTATCGAAAAAGATTAAATTCTTTACCGATTTTGATACATTGATAACGGTCAGAAAAATCTTTGTCTATCATGAAAATCTTAGCCAAAGATAGAATACTGCTCGGTTATTTTAAAACAAATTAAGGCATTCTGCTACGAGCTCTCTGATTGGTGGATTTGGTACATATGAAAACCAATAGCTGCCGTCGATAAATCAGGTGTTGCCTGTTGTCTATTGGACGGCTACGGGAGAAACAACGGGTACCAGTTTAAATGCATCATGGAGATGTATTTAAACCCCCTTTGCCAGAGCAAATGATAAGGATCTTGACCTATATTGTACGCATAAGCACAGCAATCAGAGTTCAGCCCTACTATGGTGAATATGTGAACTGAACAATGACGCATCTTTCTTGACTAGTACTGCAGCTATTCTCTTAACCCTTTCCCAAACAAGCCCTGGTTTTCACCTGTCTGCAGTACAAGTCTTTTGAAAACACTGTGGGAAAAGGAGAAATTGCTCGTAACGAGCAATTTCTCCTTTTCCCCACAGTGTTTTCCACCCTTTTTGATAACTTTCTGCCATTTTCATCAAATTTAAAATTGTCGTCTGCAAACTCTTTCAATTTGGACCAGTCCAAAATTTGTCATTTGGGAAAGGGCTAAATTCTAAGCTTCTTTCATTCTATAAGGTCAAACCTCTGCAAATTATCCATCCATCCATCCATCCATCCTTTCATCCATCTATCCACCCATCCATCCATCTATCCATGCTTAGGCAAAAGTACAACCCCTCAAAAAGGAATATTTATGGCAGAGCAAAAGAATAAATACACATGGAAAGACATGCAGTCCGCACAGGCTGACCTAGGTTGATAATTTTTGTTATTCGTCAATTTTCTGCAGGCCGAAGGACCATTGTATCTCAAGATCTAGCCTGTTGTTAGACAAAATGGAATTTATGGATCCATAATTATGTGATGACTTGCTTGGTATAATGCATTACGGAGATGCATTAACCCTTTCCCAAACAAGCCCTGGTTTTCACGTGTCCGCAGCACAAGTCTTTTGAAAACACTGTGGGAAAAGGAGAAATTGCTCGTAATGAGCAATTTCTTCTTTTCCCACAGTGTTTTCTACCCTTTTTGAGAACTTTCTACCATCTTCATCAAATTTAATATTATTGTCTGCAAACTCTTTCAATTTGGGCCAGTCCAAAATTTGTCGTTTGGGAAAGGGTTAAGCTCCTGTTTTGCCAGAGCGTGGCTCAGATACTTAGTAAGACTCAAACATATAACCCACGATACTGATGCATTAACAACACTTCAAAGAAAAACCATGGATTTAATGGAACTGTAAAACTGCCGTGTTGAATGTTTTATCACGTATAAATAGTATTTTGTTCAACGACATTTTGGCAGCCGTGTTTGAGACATGCAGACTTTTGCTCTGGCAATGTGAATTTTCAACCAATGGCTGATGATGGGTTTAGCCCAACACAACAGTTCCATTACTGAACTATGACTTCAGAAAGCTATTGCTTTTAGGTCTACGAAATTAAGAAAATATTTAAAACACATGCTTTAAGATTGAAAACACCCTGGAACTTTAGATGTACCACAGTTTTTACCCCTTCATCGGTGCTATAAATAGATCTAAATTTGTCCGATTTTACCCATATTATTTCCGGGCACACATTTGGACAACAAGGTAAAACCTATTATTTCAGCCATCCCATTTTCTTCAAAATGATAATTTCCTAAAGATTCAGACACTAAAAAAATTAATTATTTTTTCCTGTCTGAATACATTGGCGAATTACAGTACCAGTATTTTCTCATTTTCCCACTAAGCTTCTAGAAGTATTCTCCCAAAGGGTCATAAAAAACAGGATTCAGTTGTAAATTATTAATTCCGATTTCCTCCTACATAAAAGAAATGCTTTAACTCTTTACCACACAATCCCAACTATTAATGACCTTGAGGAAGAAGGCTTTTGAAAACATTGTGGGAAAAGGAGAAAATGCTGGTAACCAGCATTTTCTCTTTTTCCCACAATGTTTTCTATCCTTGCCAAAACAAATTTCAGCTTTTCACTGACATTTATTTTGTCATCTGCAAATGCTTTCAAATTGGACTAGTCTAAAATTTTGTTGTTTGGTAAAGATTTAACTTAGTTTTTGAAGCAGACGACTTTTTTTTTGTCTTGTTGCAGGCCACTTGAATCACCATATTTTCAAATTTACCAAAACCTACTACCCTTTTAAACTGTTATATAACTTCAAACTTTTAGAGATATTCAGAAAAAAAAGATGTATCATTTAGAAACGTACAAATTTTTTTTCTGCAATTACAGTACAGAAAAAAACATCAACGTCAATAATGCCATGACCGTAATTGACAACTTAACCCTTTACCACACAATCCCGACTTTTAACGACCCTATGGAAGAAGCCTTTTCAAAACAATGTGGGAAAAGGAGAAAATGCTGGTAACCAGCATTTTCTCCTTTTCCCACGATGTTTTCTACCCTTCCCAAATCAAATTTTAATTTTTGAGTCACCTTTCTTTTGTCGTCTACAAATGCTTTCAATTTGGACCAGTTTAAAATTTTTTTGTTTGGTAAAGAGTTATAGAAATTTCTTGACACAGTAATGTGTGGAAAGGGACACTGCAGTCTGCACTTAATGAAAACATGTATTTCCACAATATATATGACTAGAAAATGTAAAGTTTGCATCCATTGTTACTTTGATGCCTCTTATTTATACATCTAGTTATTTTTCTAAATATCTCTTACAGTAATCCGTCCATCATTTAATTATGATCATGATACTTTAAGTGCTCATTGTGCTTGAAGTACAGATGCAAGCCTTCAATGACTTATATATGACCTGGGTCAATGAATGCTTGCATCTGCACTGAAATGGTAAAGATCATCTGAAGGATCATGATTTTGATTTAATGATGGACATATTGCCTTAAACTGTGGAAGTCAATGAAGCAAAATATTTGGTACACCCTGTATCATGTTTCCGAAGGATGTTTTCATAGTCATCTACAGCAAATTCATTTCAGTGGGTGAAACTCTTTACCAAACAATGCTGATTCTAAGCTCTAATCCTACATTCCACACTAATCTTATTTGAAAGCATTTGCAGACAACATAGTAAAATGTGGCTAGGAAGATAAACTTTGTCTTTAATAAAATGATAGAAAACATTGTGGGAAAAGGAGAAAATGCTGGGTTACAGGCATTTTCTCCTTTTCCAACAATATTTTCAAAAGCCTTCTCTCTCAGGGTCGTTAAAACTCAGGGATTGTATGGTAAAGGCTTAAATCAAATTTTCCTTACTTGCCCTGACATAGAAGTAAACCACTGGCTCAAAAGTTTGTCAAGTATCACCTTTGAAAGCGTGAAAAAGGGTTAACCCTTTACCAAACAACCCCGAGTTTTAATGACCCCAAAGAAAGGGCCTTTTGAAAACAATAATAGGAAAAAGAGAAAATACTGGTAACCAGCACTTTCTCCTTTTCCCACAATATTTACTACCCTTTCAAAGAAAAATTTCCTTACTTGTGCAACATTTAGTTTGTGGTCTGCAAATGCTTTCAATTTGAACCAGTCTAAAATTTTGTCGTTTGGTAATGCAAATGTCTTGCTTAAAGTTTTATTTACTTCATTGCAGAGAGTTTTAAAATGATTTCTGTTTCTTTGCAGAGAGAAAGTTTTAACTTGATTCTGTTTCTTTGCAGAGAGAAACTTTTAACTTGATTTCTGTTTTGCTTTTTCCCTGTCTGCCATATCAATGTTGGCAATGTTAGACATGGCTGCTCCAAGTTGTAGAATGCTGATCCCAGTCTTGATGAATGACAATGGTGCACTAACATAAAGAATTATCCTCCACAACCCAATGCCAAATATCACTAAAAATAGATTGCAAAGCTGAATGTTAAAAACATGCATTTTTTTTTTCCCTTATTAATACAATCTACACATTTAACCCTTTACCAAACAATCACAGGTTTTCATGGCCCTAGGAAAGAAGGCTTTTGAAAACATTGTGGGAAAAGGAGAAAATGCTGGTAACCAGCATTTTCTCCTTTTCCCACAATGTTTTCTACCCTGTCAGAGAGCTTAAGGTCAGTAGTATCAATTTTGAATTTGTCGTCTGCAGATGTTTTGAATTTGAAAGAGTCTAAAACTGGTAGTTTGGGAAAGGGTTAAGCCTTTTCCACATCCTTCTCCACAAACTGAAAACGCCAGACAGTGTTTACCTCATACTCCGATTACAAACTTTTAGACTTGTCCAAACTGTAAACATTTTGCTGACATCACATTAAATTTCTGTCTTTGAAAGGGTAGGAAAATAATTGTTTTCAAGAACTTTCTTTCCCTAGTCTTTTTGAAACATTTGATTGAGTGATAAAACGTTACCTCTTTACCAGATGACAAAATTTTAGACTGGCCCAAATTCAAAGCATTTGCAGACGACAAATTAAATGTGACTCAAATAATTGGATTTGTTTCTGAAAGGTTAGAAAACATAGTGGGAAAAGGAGAAAATGCTGGTTACCAGCATTTTTCCCTTTTCCCACAATGTTTTCGAAAGTCTAATTTCCTAAAAAGCGTTAAAACTTGTCATTGTGTTGGAAAGAGTTAAA
Organism: Tridacna gigas; assembly: GCA_945859785.2. Taxonomy (NCBI): domain Eukaryota; kingdom Metazoa; phylum Mollusca; class Bivalvia; order Cardiida; family Cardiidae; genus Tridacna; species Tridacna gigas. The sequence goes on from OX244042.2 coordinate 5,590,266, forward strand.
AGCATCTGACAAATTTTGGTTGAAAAAAAAATAAAACACTTACAGGAGAGAGGAACCGGTTAGAACATAAGAAATACTAGAAAAAACAATCTAACCAACCTGCAGGGCCCTCAGTGAAGTACAACAGGTAGAGCATACAGAAAAACAGTTCATTGGCTGAACACATTACGAACAGTATCAGCTGAAAAAAGGAAAGAAAGTGAACATAAAACACAGACATAAAGGTTAAATTTTCTCTGACAGCAGTATTCAGAGGTACAAACACATTGGGTATTGTGGAGATCAAGCAGTAATAGGTGTATTTTTATAGTTCTTCACCAAAAACCCATGTTGTGGGTACTTATTAGGATTTTCCAATCAAGAGAATTCTAATGAAAACCCATGACTTAGATTTAAGTGGTGAACTAACATTTAGGAAATTCATGATCCCCACCTGTCTGTAGCTTAGAATATTTCATATGCGCCCACCAACAATGTTCCTGTGTTTGAGCCATGTTCTGGCAAAAGGGGGCTTAATGCATCTCCGTGACGCATGATACCAAGCAAGTCATTACATGATCATGGATCCATAAAATCCATTTTGTCTAACAACCGACTGAATCATGAGGTGAACTGGTCCTTTGACATGCAGAAATTTTACTGACCTGGGTCAATACTTTTTTGCAGTTGCATTACGTCCCATTTTCACAGAGCATGGCTCATTTGTTTTTTTTTATCAGTAACTCTTAACACTATTCTAATTTGAAACTCCAAGGCATTTAATCCGATTGGCCGAGACAAAAATGTCTCAGCAAATCAAATTGCAAGTCTTGGAATGAAGCATAGGAGCTGCAAATAGAACTGTTCATTAACCCTTTTCCAAACGACCAGTTTTAGACTCTTTCAAATTCAAAACATCTGCAGACGACCAAGACTGATACTAATGAGCTTAAGCTCTCTGACAAGGTAGAAAAGATTGTGGGAAAAGGAGAAAATGCTGGTTATCAGCATTTTCTCCTTTTCCCACAATGTTTTCAAAAGCCTTCTTTCCCAGGGCCATGAAAACCCATGATTGTTTGGTAAAGGGTTAATACAAACACAAGAACTCAAGTTTTGTTTGCCAGCAACAGGCAGCTCTTCCACATAAACAAGGCTCTAACACACTACTGGTATGAGAGAGGAATGATTTTTTTTTCACACAGACAATCAAACCTTAGACATATTAACTCTTTACCAAACGACAAAACTTTGGACCAGTACAAATTGAAAGCATTTGCAGACCACAAAATCAATGTGACTCAAAAAATGAAATTTGTTTTGGGAAGGGTAGAAAACGTTGTGGTAAAAGGAGAAAATGCTGGTTACCAGCATTTTCTCCTTTTCCCAAGATGTTTTCAAAAGCTTTCTTTCTCAGGGTCGTTAAAAGTCAGGATTGTGTGGTGCAGGGTTAATGACTGTCCTAGAATCCAAACTCCCATGTGTCTTTTGACAAGGCACTGCAGAAGCTCAGTCCAGTACTGGTGAACCATAGGAAAGTTATTATCACGTACGTAGGCTCTTGATATAATACAAATGAAATACTGCTAAAAGCAACACAAGAGGGCCACTGGCCCTACAGCGCTCACCTCAATTCATAAAATTGTGGACCAAAAATGTGACCTGTACAGTGCATCAGTTGATTCAAAATCTTATTTAACTCTGAAGACAACAAAATTTTAGACTGAAACAAATTGAAAGTATTTGCAAACAACTAATCAAATGTAGCTTTATTGGAGATTTCTATATTTTTTAGGGTAGAAAACATTGTGGGAAAAGGAGAAAATGCTGGTTACCAGCATTTTCTACTTTTCCCACAATTTTTTTCCAAGCCTTTTTCTTCAGGGCCGTTAAAAGTCAGGATTGTGTGGTAAAGGATTAAGGAGGTAATTAGTAAATATTGTTTGTAAACAAGGAGCAGAATAATAATATCTTACCTTATTATGATAATAATGTCTCAAGATTGGATTTGCAGATAAATCCAAGACTTTATGACTAGTAGATCCTGACATCAGAGAACTGCAATAAATAAATAATCATGCTCTGTGAAAAGAGGGTTTAATGTATCTGCAAAAAGTATCGACTCTTGCCAGCCTGCGCAGTCCGCGCAGGCTGGCAAGGGTCAAAACTTTTTGCTTTGTGTATTTGTAAACTTTCTGCATGTCAATGGATCATTTGACCTCCAGATCCAGTCATTTGTTAGACTAAATGAATTTTATAGATTTCTATTTATTTAATGACTTGCTCCGTATACTGCATCAAATGCAGTGCACCACTCATTTGGTTTAGCCATACAGAGATGGTTTACCTAATCAGAAGTTGGATAGAAGTTGGATTACTTTCAAATTTCGAAAATTCTTGAAAATCACATCAGGAATTAACCCTTCAGTAAACAATCCTGTCTTTTAACCGCCCTCAAGAAAAGAGCTTTGACCCTTCACCAGACGACAAAATTTTAGCCTTGTCCAAATTGAAAGCATTTGCAGACGACAATTTCAATGAGGCTCAAATGGTGCAACTTTTCTAAGATAGGGTAGAAAACATTGCGGGAAAAGGAGAAAATGCTGGTTACCAGCATTTTCTCCTTTTCCCACAATGTTTTCAAAAGGCTTCTTTCCCAGGGGCATCAAAAGGCGGAATTGTACGGTAAAGGGTTAAAAAACATTGTGGGAAAAAGAGACAATGCTGATTACCACTATTTTCTCCTTTTTCCACAATTTCTTCTACTCTTTCATACACAAGAAGCTTCATTTTAGCCCTACTTAATTTATCGTCGGCAAATGCTTTCAATTTGAACAAGTCTGTATTTTGTTGTTTTGTAAACAGTTAACTCTTTACCACACAATGCCGACTTTAAACGACCCCAAGCAATAAAGCCTTTAAAAACATTGTGGGAAAAGGAGAAAATGCTGACATTTCCCATTTTGTTGTCTGCAAAGGCTTTCAATTTGAACAAGTCTAAAATTTTGTCATCTGGTAAACAACAAATTCTTTACCACATGACAAAAATACAAACTTTTCCAAATCGAAAGCATTTGCAGGTGTCAGTTTAAATGTGGCTCAAATGATGGAATTTTGTCTTTGATAGGTTTTAAAACATTGTGGAAAAAGGAGAAAGTTCTGGTAACCAGAAAATGCTGGTTACCAGCACTTTCTCTTCCCAGAATGTTTTCAAAAGACTTCTTTCTCATGGTCGTTTAAACTCTGGATTGTGTGGTACGGAGTTAAAACGGTTGGTAAATGTGGGGTCTAACCTACCTCTGTAAGTGAAACCAATGACTCACGATGTCAATGGCCATACAAAACTGGAAGAAGAGCATGTATTTCGGATAGAAGTGACACAGTGCGGCACACAGACACATCGTCGTCATCCTGTCAATCAACTGATCAAGCATTCCACCTAGTTTACTTCCTGTAAATTTCAGAAATCATAAAAAAGTTGTAACTTTCAGACATAATCTTCAACCTTTACCAGCCAAGCCCCGGTAGCTCAGTCGGTAGCATACAGGACTTGAGAACAGGAGGTCGCTGGTTCAATCCCCGGCTTGGCCAATTTCTTTCCGAGGACTGATGATAGTCATCGCAACAGGATTCATTCCTCTCTCACCGCTGACCATTGTTTTAACAAAGGTTATGTGGGAAAGCAGCCAGTGGCTTGGAAAGAATATTGTGCGGAGTACTGGTAAAAGAAACTCCAGGAAAGCATGGATAGGTGCACTGGCCGCCGTGATATAACTGAAATAATGTTGAAAACAGTGTTAAACACCATACAATTAATCAATCAACCTTTACCAAACCACCCAGAGTTTTTAACAACCAAAAGGAACAAAACTTTCGGAAAAAATGTAGGAAAAGGAGAAAATGCTGGTCACCAGCATTTTCTCCTTTTCCTACTTTGTTTCCGAAAGTTTTGTTTCCCTTTTCCAAATGTCTTCTTACCTATCCAAGACAGAAAAAGAAGTCTTTTGAAATGATTGAGATAAAAGGAAAAAGCTGGAAACCCTTTTTCACAGTGTTCCCTACCCTTCAAAAGACGAAATTCCATCATTTGAGTCCAATTTAATTGCCTGCAAATGCTTTCAGTTAACCCTTTACCGCATAATCCCGACTTTTAACGACCCTGGGGAAGAAGCCTTTTGAAAACATTGTGGGAAAAGGGGAAAATGCTGATAACCAGCATTTTCTCCTTTTCCCACAAGTTTTTCTACCTTTCCCAAAACAAATTTCAGCTTTTGAGCCACATTTATTTTGTCGTCTGCAAACGCTTTCAATTTGGAAACGTCCAAAATGCTGTTGTTTGGTAAAGAGTTAAGACAAGTCTAGAGATTTGTCATTTGTCGAAGGGTTAATTACCCTCTACCACATTTTTATTCTAAATTCTAAAATTTTATTCTAATATTCTAAAAATTTTTAGACTTATCCATATTGAAAGCATCTGTAAATGAAGATGTGGATGAAATGAATGGATATGTCTTTGATTTAGTGCATAAAACATTGTGAGAAAACAAGAAAATGCTGGTAACCAACATTCTATCTTTCAGTGGAAGAAAAAATTTAATGGTTTTTGAGAAAATGGTGGGAAAAGGAGAAAATGCAGGAAAACACTAGTTTCTCCCCTTTCCCACAGTGGTTTTTTTACCCTTTCAAAAACAAAACTGCGTCGTTTTCAACTACATTTAGCTTGTTGCTTGAAAGCTTTTTCATATAGAGAAGTCTATAATGTTGTGGTTCAGCAAAGAGTTAATCTATAATACCTTGGTTTAACATTCTTGCCAAATGTCCGTCAATGGCATCCAGTAAACCACTGATTATATAGAGGGCTGACGCCAGCCATGGGTCAGTTTGCATGTAGTAGAATGAAGCGAAGGCAAATACCACCCTCAGGTAATCTGAAATCATAAATGCATGTTCAAATGAATAATCAGTTGTTTTAACTCAACTCTTTGCCAAACGACAAAATTTTTAGACCTGTTCAAATTGAGAGCATTTGCAGATGACAGGGTAAATGTGACTGAAAAATTGAAATTTGTGTTGGGAAGGGTAAAAAACATAGAGGGAAAAGGAAAAAATGCCGGTTACAAGTATTTAATCCTTTTCCCACAATTTTTTCCGAAACGTTTGTTTCTCAGGGTTGGTAAGACTTCGGATTGTGTGGAAAAATGTTAACCGATTGTTTCAACTTATCATGAAAATAGTGCACGCTTCATTATCTACTTCTGTAGTCAGTGTAGATCAAGATCAGACTGAGAAGATATGGTGACCAAACTATTGCTCCTGACAAGCAGTTTGTGGTCATTACCTAATTCTTTCTTCATGAGCATGTGTATTGACTGTTTTCTATACTGACCATCAGCAAGACAAACAAAAAGCACTGGCAGGTGTTGCTTTGTCAATAATCAAGCCAACAATAAAGAGAAGTCAGTGTCTCAGGGTACCAAACTGTACCTCTAGCTCTGAGGCTAGGGGAACCCAGAGAAAACCCAAGTAGGACTGGCTCTGGGTACAGCAAAGAAGGTATCAAGTACTTGGGAGGGAGGGAAATTACTTTTCATGCTAAAAGGTGTAGTTCTCATAAATTCTGAAACTGGAATGGTACAGATTGGAATCTATTGTATGATAATTGAGCAGAACAGGGAAAAAACAGACAAGCCATGCTCTGTGAAAACGGGACTTAATGCATCTGCAAAAAGTATCGATCCCAGTCGGCCTGCACTGCCCATGCAGGCTGACCTGTGTAAAAGCTTGTTGCTTTTGGTAAATCTTCTGCATGTCAAAGGATCAGTCTATCTCATGATTCATTCGCTGTTATACAAAATGTGTTCTATGGATACACAATTATGTGATGCTCACTTGGTATCATGCATCAATGAGATGCATGAGACCTTTACCACACAGTCCTCGGTTTAACCCTTTCCCAAACGACAAATTTTAGACTGGTCCAATTTGAAAGAGTTTGCTAACGACAATTTTAAATTTGATGAAAATGACAGAAAGTTCTCCAAAAGGGTAGAAAACACTGTGGGAAAAGGAGAAATTGCTCGTTACGAGCAATTTCTCCTTTTCCCACAGTGTTTTCAAAAGATTTGTACTACAGACATGTGAAAACCAGGGCTTGTTGGGGAAAGTGTTAAACGACCATGAGAGAGAAACCTTTCGAAAACATTGTGGGAAAAGGAGAAAATGCTGGTAACTAGCGTTTTCTCCTTTTCTCACAATGTTTTCTACTCAAAAGCATGTTTTATCTGTTGAGCCACCTTTGAATTTTTGTCTGCAATTGCTTTGAATTAAGACAAGTCTAATATATTGTAGAGTTAAGCCCCCTTTTGCCAGAGCGTGGCTGAGATGATTTTCTTTTTGTGCAGCAGACCAGGTTTCCACACTGGTGCAAAGGGAGAGATTGTTGGCAACCTCTCCATCAGCAGCGATGTTTTCTGCTGTATCCACATCATGTAAAAGTGTAATGATCAACTCAATATACTTCACATTGAAAAGTTCCTTGTCATACATTGATTAATTGATTGACTTATAATTGATTGTATGATGTTTATTGCCGTATTCAACATTATTTCCGTTTATTGTGGTGGCCAGTGCACCTATCAAAGCTTTCCTTGAGTTTCTTTTACCAGTACTTAGTACAATATTCTTTCCAAGCCACTAGCTGCTTTCCCACATCACCATCATCAAGAAAGTGTTCAGTGGTGTGAGAGGAATGGACCCTGTCGCAATGACTACCATCAATCCTCTGAAAGAAATTAGCCAAGCTGGGGATGAAACCTGCGACCTCCTGTTGTCAAGTCCTGTACGCTACCGGGGCTCGGCTTCTTGTCATGGGGGGGGGGGGGTCACATTGATAGTATGGTGGTGAAGAGTGTTGTTTACTCCCAGTATGGTACAGTATCCTACCTTTAGAGTGTCTGGGTATAGTGGCATACTCCTAGCCTTGGAGGCTAGAGGTATGGAACCGTACCCAGGGACACTGCCTAAAGAGAAAGTATACCTTTACTACATGAGCTGTGGGATTTTGTGTAAGGTTAAACTTCAAAATAACTCAGCATAATTTTTCACTGATTCATATTATCAGAAGTGGATCCAACAACTATAGCAAGATTAAACTGAAATCAAGATCACCAGGCCAGGGCAATTTATGGATACATGATGGTATCGCGAATACCCATGTATTTTAATTTGATTAGCATCTATTTTATACTTTGTTTCATATTGATTTTGTTTTCACTATTGTTGATGGGATATCACTGCAAGAATAATCCAGAAGCTTATCTTGATCAGTGACACTGATGCTCAATGTTTTCCTACCAACAATATTTGGCCAAAATAAAAACACGTTGTCTGTCATCTTAGTTGTTTACAGCCTGTATATGGACAAAGTGTAACATAGTAATTACACACGAATATGTTTACTTCCGCAAACAAGTGACAGACGGGTAAGCGTAACTTTTAAAATTTTTGCCTTGCTGGTACTCTTTTTTCTATTCACAGGCTGCATATAGAGCCGGGCTAAATATCGGCAAAGTGCTCTGCACTGTCACAGTCAAATCAGTCCACATACTAGTCTCGCGTTTAACGCGATTATATTTCTGCTTGGAGACAGACCTCTCGATATCGATAGACATATTCAAAATGGCTGGTGTACAAAATGGAATTTGACTGCAATAATGTGGATGAAAACGAAAAATATGCATTTCTTTTGGGGTCTGCAATAAAGAACGAAGACTCGGATCAATTCTTCAGCATCTACGATTCCATTATCCCTAAAGACTTACCTGAAAGCCAGGTATTGACATGTAGCGGTATACATCCTCCCATTTCATGTTTTCGAAATAGTTATTAGTGTAACATGACAAGCCACGTGTTACTAAGACGCGGATATAATATGAAAACGTAGACTGTGAGCTCGAAAATTGACGTGCCTTTCCTGTAGAGATTATTTACATTATTGTTCGTGCACATGGAAGTTAACCGGTGCTTGTTGTCCTAGTTGTGACATGTTGCACCGTCTCGGTGTATCAAACATGATTTAACTTCCCAGATTTGTTAATTTTAGACACAGCATTCCATCATGGTTATATTTACGTTACTCTCAGTGGAGTTTTTATTTGTTCATAATGATAGTCTAAGACTCGAAATTATATTACTACAATAAAAAAGTAATAAGATAAAAGAATACACATTAGGGTTGCAATGATTACAATTTACAGCTACAGGCACCTTTAACTCTTTACCACACAGCAACATTTTAGACTCATTCAGATTGAAAAAACTTGCAAAGAACAAAATAAATTTGACACAAAAAATGAAATTTGATTGAGGAAGAGACATTCTTGAAAAAGGAGAAAATGCTGGTCACCAACATTTTATCCTTTCCAGCAGTGTTTTCAAAAGCTTTCTTTCTCAGGGTCATTAAAACTCGGGATTGTGTGGTAAAGGGTTAACCTAGGTTAATAAAGTTGGCTAGCGCCATTCAAACCTATACATCGATTTACATCAAATGTTCCAATTGACATCAGTTGTGACATTGCAGGCATGCGGCCGCTTCATGAATTTGCTTTCATTGATCTTGGTTATGATCAGGCTCACCTCAGGAACTATTGATGCCTATGGTTCATCTGTTGTCTGAGCCTGGACTTTATGCACATTATCCTTGAGAAAACCTCACAGAAAAAAAGTTCCATGGGCTTACATTTAGCAAGTGATGGGATCATGGTTCCTCTGTTTTCAAGATCATTCTCACTTCAAACCTACTTTCCATCTATTTCAATATGCTACATGGACTCCGTCTGTTCCACCTTGTCCATCTTACTGAAACTGCATTTCGTCTTGTACTGTACGGCTTGCCACATAGTGCTAGAATAGGCTTTTAAATTAACCCTTTACCAAACGACAATAATTTAGACGTCCAAATTCAAAGCAGTTGCAGATGACACATTAAAGGTGGCTCAAATGACAAAATTTGTCCTTGATAGACTAGAAAACATAGTGGGAAAAGGAGAAAATGCTGGTTACCAGCATTTTCTCCTTTTCTCACCATATTTTCAAAAGGCTTCTTCCTCAGGGTCGTTAAGAGTCGAGATTGTATGGTAAAGGGTTAAAGTGTACTACAATGGGAATAGCTGCAAATATGGTTCCCTGTAATTGTAGCAGTCACCATCACTGTCTTAAGAAAGAAAGGCCCATTTACACTACTCTTCCTCAATGCATCGTATTCAATGTGCACAAAGTCTGCCCTTGGACAACAGATGGGCTTAAGGTATCAATAGATCCAGAGATGAGCGTGATCACAACAAAGATTGATGAAAGCTAATTTCCTGAAGAGACCCAATGCCCTTTAATGTCAAAATGGACATCATGTTGAACATTTGATGATAATCAGTGTATGTTTTGAAAGGTGCTAACTGCCTTTATTGTCTAATGTTACTTTACATTCTGTGCATGTCATAAAACTGTATTCTTAAACTTAATGGTATAAATTTCATTGTATTACTTTATAAACAATATACCTTAGGCATTTTTAAAAGTTGTAACATACATTATAAAACACACTGTATGTGTAGACCTACTGAAATAAGGTTTATTAATCATGCATAATTGCATATGATTTAAACCTTCACCACACAACAAAATTTTAGACTTGGCCAAACTCAAAGCATAATTATGCGGATGCCAAATTAAATATGGCTAAAATTGTGGAAGTTTGTCTTTGATAGGCTTGAAAATGTTATAGTGGGAAAAGGAGAAAATGCTGCTCAAAAGCATTCTCTCCTTTTCCCACAACCTTTCCAAAAGCCCTAGCTCTTTCTCAAGGTCATTAACTCTTTATCAAACAAAAAAATTTTAGACCAGTCTAAATTGAAAACGTTTGCACACAACAAAATAAAGGTTAATCAAAAATTGAACTCTGTGTTGTTGGAAGAGTAGAAAACATTGTGGGAAAAGGAGAAAATGCTGGTTAACAAAAACTGGTTACCACCAGTTTGTGGTATTCTTGGTAACTGTATGAGTGCTCTAAATTTTACTGCAGTTTCTTGAATTTTTCAGATCAAGAAGATAAAGAAGAGAGTCAGAGAAATAGTAGACTTACAAGAAGAGGCATTTAACGACTTGGTCTCTAAGGCTCGACATTACAGCCTTGCATCTGCAGGTAATCATGGTGCTGTTGTAAAATAGCGAAAGCTTTGAAATTCATGTTTGTATCTTACAGAGTATTCCTTGCCCAGACAATAAATTATTGATTTCCAAGTGAAATCAACTGCAGGCGATAAATTTGAAATTGGTGCAAATGAGCTGTTATTCTATGATAGGGTGGAAAACATTGTGGGAAGAAGAGAAAATGCTGGTTTCTCTTTTTCCGACAATGCTTTCAAAAGCCTTATTTCTTAAGGTTATTAAAACTTGGGTTTGTGGGGTAAACAGGTATGTTATCATGTTTATGACAGCAATTTTGATCTTTTCTTTAACCCTTACAGAACTCTGACTTTTAATGACCCTGAGAGAGAAAGCTTCTGACAACATTGTGGGAAAAGGTAACCAGCATTTTCTCCGTTTCCCACAATGTATTCTAGCCTTTCCAAATCAGATTTCAGTTTTTTAGTTACATTTATCTTTGTCGTCTGCAAATGCTTTCAATTTGGATCAGTCCAAAATTTTGTTGTTTGGTAAAGAGTTTATTTGATAAATACAGTAAAACCTTGGTAGTTCGCACTGCAAGGGACCGAAACTTTTTATTCGGAATAAACATAGTACGTACCAAAATATTTGGGTATATTCAGTGCTGTATATATATGGAAATAGACAATCAGACTTATGCAGCATGTCTTGTAGTACCCTAGTCTGGTACCCACAGTATATCTCCTACTACCTTCAGCCTGAAGGCTTGCTCCAATGTTATTTTTTGACAGTTTCTCCCCTCATGTAGCAGAAGCACAATAACAAAAATAACATCGGAGCAAGCCTTCTAATTGGGGTAATCTAGTGTGACCAGAAACTAGAAAATTTACTTATCTTTATTTTTCATCTGTCTTTTAATACCTATTTATTATAATTAACACATGAAACAAATTTATCCACAGTTTTTGCTTGCTTTTATCAAATTCTGTTGCAGTGATTTTCCATTGTGGACATCAAAGCACTTCCGTTATCATCTGTTTATGCCTTGTTGGATTCTAAAGGAATTTCAGAATTACTGATTGTCATTTTGATTGATTAATTGACGTCACAAACCAAACAACACTTTTTAATTACACTCACAGTTAACAACCGATTTATACCAATCGAAATTGTCAGTCAAAAGGTGTGAAAATCAAGGTTGGTCATGGGTTTTCACACTTTTGCAAGTTTGCAAGCAGATTAAAGGTAGGACTTTGTGCATGAAAACTGCTTTTAAGGACATGAAAATCAGTACGAAATACGAACAACCTGACATTCAAAGTATTTTGAGGACTTTAACAGTGATAAAGATAAATATCGGGACGGGAGATAGCATACGGACCAACACATAGCTTCAAACCAGCGACATGCAGACTAACAAAATTCTACTGTAAATTTTACTTTCGTATATTTTTTGCAAATTGTTTGGGTGCAAAGCCTAGGCTTTACCAAAAATGTATGACTTAACCCTTTAACAAGCGACAAAATTTTGGACTCGACCAAATTCAAAGCATTTGCAGACAACAACTAAAATCTAACTCAAATGATGATTTCTGTCTTTGACAAGGTAGAAAACATTGTGGGAAAAGGGGAAAATGCTGGTTACCAGCATTTTCCCATTTTCCCACAATGTTTTCAAAAGGCCTTTCTCTCACGGTCGTTAAAACTCGGGATTGTGTGGTAAAGGGTTAATACTTCTTGAGTAGCGAGATTATGAAAATGTGGGAAAAGGAGCAATGACATCTCTGTGGACTTACGGTACAACATCTTATTTTTATTGTGGTGAAATTTTACGAATTTGGGAAAAAAAACATACAATTTCATGTTTTATGAGTTTTATTTTTACATAGTCAAAGTGCCAGTAAAAATCTAGGGCATTAAAATTTCTATGCAGTAAATCTACAAACATGATGTTAATATGAAGGTCTCTTCTACAAATGTTTGGGGAAACAAAGCATTAAGGGGGGGCGGGATTGCTTTTTGACAACACAAACTAAGTCATTTTTGACATTTCATCTATTAATTGGAATAATCAATCGGTCTTAAAATGACTATAACCATTTCTTTAAATCAGAATTTCATTTTTTGGACAGATGGATCCATATTTACTCAGTGCCGAAAGTACTTGGGCAAAATAAAAAAAACGCGACCGACTTTATAAATGTCAACCTGAAAGCCAATAACGCCATGTTGTTTGCGAATAAAAGCCACATAACATCCTACATGTATGCGTTTGAACTTTTTTTGTTTAGCAGGGTAATTATTAGATATACGCAATTCATACAGGTAAAGCGCTAATTATCACCTGTGCCAATCAACATAATAACACCTCATTGATGTCAACCCAGAGACTGGTTACCAGTTATAGTTTAACTCATTAATCATAGGAAGCAAAACTGGGAACCATTATCTCAATATGGTAGGGCCGGTGCCATCAACTTTCGTGAACTCATATTTTTCTGCGCCAAATTAAAATATCTTTTGAAAATGGCACCAAAATTAATGTGAAGCACAGCGGTACCCTGAATGACTGACATGGATTTCAATGAAACATATTTTTCGATGAAATGTCATGCATCACACAGACTTCACGCCAGGTCAATTAGTTTTCGATTATTGGCGACATTTGGCTTTCTACACTAGTTTACATACAGTCAATTTGTATGAGGGCAAGTTTTACTAATGGTGTCTTGGTCGTAAAAAAAAGTAAAAATTGGCAGCGTTAAAAAAAAAACAATATACAGTAATGTGTAATGGCAATATATGCATAGCACGAGAAACAAACCCTCCAAGTAACATTGTTTTCTACACAGAGAAAGACAAATCCATCATTTGAGCCACTTTAAAATGAGCCATGTACTGGAAAAAGGGGGCTTAATGCATCTCCGTAATCCATAATACCAATGAAGCCATCACATAATTATGGATCCACAATAGCCACTTTTTTAACCGTCTACTTAACCCTTTACGACAAAATTTTAGCCTTGTCCAAATTGAAAGCATTTGCAGACGACAATTTCAGTGTGGCTCAAATGGTGCAACTTTTCTTTGATAGGGTAGAAAACATTGTGGGAAAAGGAGAAAATGCTGGTTCTCCTTTTCCCACAATGTTTTCAAAAGGCTTCTTTTCCAGGGGCGTCAAAAGGCGGCATTGTGCAGTAAAGGGTTAATCATGAGGCAGACTGGTCCTTGGACATGCAAAAAATTGACCAATGGCGAAAAGTTTTGGCCCAGGTCAGCCTGCGCAGGCTGACCTGGGTCGATAACTTTTTGCAGATACATTAAGCCCCCTTTTCAAAGAGCACATCTCAAATTGATGTGTGCAAATGCTTTCAGTTTGGACAAGTCTAGAGATTTTTGTCGTTTGATAAAAAGTTAAGCGTTAATTGCTACCTGTGTCTCTGTTTAGGTATAAGTACAATGTCAAGCCGAGAGTTGTCTGGCCAAACATGGAGCTCACATTGTAACTTTCCTGAAGAGAGTGAGGATGAAGGACTAGGGTCAGCCACGCAGTCGCAAGTCAGAGGTGCCAAGTCAGAAACATCGAGCCTATATTCCACGACAAAATGTAGTGCATGGTCCTCTGAGTCAGAGACGCGTAAATGTGACGAAGATCTCGGTCTATGTAATTCTAGCAAAGCCACAAACAGTGTTTATAGCCTTAGCGATGGTAGCGACTCGGAGGGGAAGGGTTGCTTTGACTATTATCCTCCCCAGGTTAAAATACGATCCGGGGTAGGTATTAACTTAGACTATGATGAAGCGTATGAAGTCAAGTCGGAACATTCCTCCCACAATGACATTAACTCTCCTCGTAGTGACATATCCGAAGGGGTCGAAATGGTCACCTTCAGTCCAGGAAGTCGGCATTTCTCATTGGATGTTGATGACGACCCTGGTTGTAATCGACGAACATCAATTGATCAAGATGACTTTAACACAGACGGAGAAAGTGACAATGAAGAACAGAGAATGCGTGATTTATATAACCAAGGTTATAGACCTCTAATGAAAGATAATAATGTGCTGTCTACCTCTAAATACGCTACGAAATTCTACAGTGATAGAGTATCGTCCTCACTGCATTACCCAGAAGTTGATCAACCCATTAAGTTTTCGAGCCTTACCGACGGAACATCCAGATACAGTCGTTACTCAACACTAGATGATCACGGCAGCTACAGTGGTTGGACAGCAGGTAGCAAAGAAGTTAAAGTCGAGAAAAATATTCACAAAAAAGATCGACCCCCCTTCGGTGGTAAAGAACAGTTTAACAGAGTAGCAAATTCCATTGGTTCGCTGATAACGTCCGTGCCAGATCATGAAGTGAAAAATATGCCTGAAGGAAGAAAACTGGAAATGCTTCAGCCTGAAGACAATAAGAAGAAGAAAAAAAAGAAGAAGAAAGGTTAGTATACATGGTTGAATTCATCATCCAAAATCTTCCAAATAAATGAAATGGACAGTTTCATCAGGAAATGTAAAAAAAATAAGACCAGGGTCATTCTTACGACTTATTCTCCAGAATGTTCTAAATTTGAAAGTAACACAACTTCTGATAGGCTAAACCATTTGGTTTAGCCAGTCAGAAGTTGGGTTACTTACAAATTTAGAAAATCTTGGTGGATATGACGTAAGAATGTTCTTAAGAATGGTCTGTGAATATGGACCCAGAAGTTATTATTTTCTGCCTCCTTTCGGCAAGAGTTTCTCTTACAAAATGTCCGACAGTGTAGACCTAAGATCAGCCCACTTTGCTGCAATGTTTTCCTCATTTCTTGATATCAAAAATTTTACGTATACAAGTTCCATATTGTTTTTCCAGTTTAGAAGCATCCTGTTTGAGTGCTACATTGCCTTAACCTGTTGCTTCTACATCAAACAACTTTAACCCTTTACCACACAATCCCGAGTTTTAACGACCCTGAGAAAGAGGCTTTTTTGAAAACAATGTGAGAAAAGGAGAAAATGCTGGTAACCAGCATTTTCTCCTTTTCCCTCAATGTTTTCTATCCTTCCCAACACAAATTTCAATTTTTGAGTCACATTTATTTTGTTGTCTGCAAAAGCTTTCAATTTGGACCGGTCTAAAATTTTGCCATTTGGTAAAGAGTTAAACCATTCAGCATTCTGTGTAACACTTTACCACACAATCCTGGATTTAAGTATCTCTGAGAAAAATTTCTTTTGAAAACATTGTGGGAAAAGGAGAAAATGCAGGTGACCAGCATTTCCTCCTTTTCTCACAATGTTTTCTACCCTTTCATGGACAAATTTCATTCTCTGGGCTGTTAATTTGTCTTCTGTTTTGCAAATGTTTTCAATTTGGCAGATTCTTAAATTTTGCTGTATGGTAAAGAGGTAAGATTTGTCTAAGAATTGCATGGTGTTAAGACACTACATTCAAAACAACCCGAGATACCTGACTTTAAATCAGCATGCACACTGGGTTTTCAGTTTGCATTATTTGGGGGTACATGATGCACCATGCACCCTCTAGGCTTTGAATTAGAGGTACAAAGAAAAAATTGGGGGTACACTGTATCCCCAAGGTTCTGAATTGGGGGTACAAAGAAAAATTAGGGGGTACAGAGTAACTTTGGGCTGTTTCAGTTTTAGTAATTTTAACACCCTAGCTCCTTTACCATAATGAATGGGATCTTAATTAAATTATTAAGTTGTGCATTTGGTGATAATATGGATGCATCATACGTCTCCAGGGCATGCACATACTAAGATATAATCACAAGGTTTCAGGGTTTAAAGCCGAACACTGCCATGAGTTTAGATATAATCAGGGTATATTTAAACCTATAGATATAATTCAGGGTTTAAAGCCGAACACGGCCATGAGTTTTGATAATCGACCGCCTTTATGGAAGATTTTTCACCTTTATACCTTTCTCAAAGTTGTGAAGTACATTAGAACTGCTTTAAAAAGGAAGCGTAGACAGACAAGATGATGTTCGTAGATCTCGCTATTTTAAAATCACAGAGGAGCAGGCCGATTGGCTCATTGTAAGCTCAAACTCTGTCAAATAAAGGCCATGCCGTGTTAAGGCAAAATAAAACAAAATGTGTAATGGTAGAATCACTTGTGTAAACCTACCTTTCTCAGATCTTCACGCTGTAAAATATTTTAACAGCATTTGTTGTGATGACAATTTTTCTGCAGCAGACGCCATACATACTAAAAATTACACGTTTAATTTGCGGCTCATTTATCAGCTTCCGTACATGTATGTCAAAAAGTGTGTTTTTAACAATAACTGCGCATCATAATATAATTAAATGATTTTGATTTCTCATTGAAAATTAATTACCAGATTTCCTGTGCACGTGGTAGATTTTTGACACCTTAAAAAAATCGTAGCAAAAATTATTCAGACAGATGAGGGAGCCGCGAAATATACATAGCGAAAATATTTGGTAACCCGCTCTATTTTGAGGACAAAGTGTGGTACCCACTTATGAGGAAAGCTTCTTCCGTTTTGTTTGTTTGGCATGCAATACGAAATGGTATCTAATTTGTACCTGCAGTTTACGTAATTACTTTCCTTTTTGTATGAGCATACTTTTGACAGTGCGTTCATGCACGTAAGCACAAAAAATTTGTACATGCGGAGTAGAATTTATACATGAATTACGTACTGCAGTACGTGATTGGGCACCCTGTAAATGTTTTGAAATATTGTAAGAAAAAGGAGCGAGTTGCTTGGTACAGGCTGTTTCTCCTTTTCCCTTGGTTTCCATGTGAAAAAAGTTGTTTGCAAAGGTTATATAAGTGAAATAATGTGGAAAGTGATGTTAAACCACCCTAAACAATGTTTTAGATAGCTGTCATCTTCAAGGTTGTAAATTTTAATAAATTAATTATGAAGGCAAGGGAGTATTAACCCTTTTCGATAGCTGTCATCTTCAAGGTTGTAATTTGTAATAATTGTAAAAGCAGGGGAGTATTAACCCCTTTCGATAGCTGTCATCTTTCAAGGTTGTAATTTGTAATAATTGTAAAAGCAAGGGAGTATTAACCATTTTAGATAGCTGTCATCTTTCAAGGTTGTAATTTGTAATAATTGTAAAAGCAGGGGAGTATTAACCCTTTTCGATAGGTGTCATCTTCAAGGTTGTAATTTGTAATAATTATAAAAGCAGGGTAGTATTAACCCTCATCCTGCCAAATGAGTTGTATAAAACCTTCAAGACGAAAGTAAAAACCTGAATACTGTTATTTCAACTTAATATCTTTTGGAGAACAATAACTCCTTATCGGACAGTGTAGATCCAAGATCAGACTGCACATTCTGTGCAGTCTGATCTTGATCTACACTGTCTGCAAAAGGTCACAGTCATGCTTAGCAGGGTTGAAAGATTTATCTCCATAACTGAGTAGTGACTAATGTGGAAAGAGTTATCTCCCTTGGACCATCTTTCACTGAAATGAATGCAGTCCTATCCTAACAAATAGACTTAACCAGAGAGCTGCTGTGAAAGAAATGCTGTATTTGATAAGATTGTAGACCAGCTTAATTTGGACTGAACTCTACCAGACAAAAAATTTTGAACTTGTCAAAATGAAATAAACTTTGATAATGATTTATGTTGCTGATATGACGTTATATATCTCGCCAACGGCTTGCTCATTAACATTTTTCCTAGACTCGTTCCATAAAATTTTATCTCAAACGCTAACTAATATCAGATCCTTATATCTAAGCCAAGAAGATGATAAATCTTCCAATTAAGAATAAGAAACAACATTGAGAACTGGTGTAAATATCAAGCAAGAAATCACACACAGGTCAGTTAGAGATTGTGCAGTTGACAAGATGTGTGGCTTGATATGTGGATAATTCCGTTCTCTGCCTGCAACAAAGTGTCTTAATCCTTTACCAAATAATCCTGAGTTTTAACAACCCAGAGTAAGAAGCCCTTTGAAAACATTGTTGGAAAAGGAGAAAATGCTGGAGACCAGCATTTTCTCCTTTTCCCACAGTGTTTTCTTTCCTATCAGAAGACTTGAGCTCATTTGTATTAATTCTGTATTTGTCGTTTGCGGATGTTTGAATTTGAGGGTCTAAAATTTGTTGTGTTTGGAAAGGTTAAGGCAACGTCTTTCCCTATATCGGAGTTTCATTTCTTTAGAGATCTGGGTCTGTATTCACCAGTCATTCTTAGGAACACTCTTGGTCCAGTTCAAGATTTAAGAAAGTAACACAACTTTTGATTGGATAAAGCATTTGGTTTAGCCAATCAAAAGCTGTGCTACTTTCAAATTGAGAATATTGTTGAGAATAAGACGAAGAATTTTCTCAAGAATGGTTGGTGAATACGGACTTAGGATTCATTAGGGAATATTTTCAGCATTAACTCTTTACCAAACGACAAAATTTTAGACTGGCCCAGCATTTTCTCCTTTTCCCACAATGTTTTCTCCACTATTATAGGCAGGTTCCAATCTTTTTAGCCACCACTGATTTGTCGTCAGCAAATGTTAAGAATTTGGACATGTCAAAAATGGTATCATGTGGTAAAGAGTTAACCCTTTATCAAACAATCCCGACTTTTTAACGACCCTAGGGAAAAAAGCTTTTTAAAGCCATTGTAGGAAAAGGACAAAATTCTGGTAACCAGCATCTTCTCTCCCTTTCCCCACAGTGTTTTCTATCTTATCACAGACAAATCTCACCATTTGAACAGAAGTTATTTTGTGGCCTGCAAATGCTTTCAGTATGGACTGGTTTGAACTTTGATCATTGGTAAAGGGTTAATCCTTTACCACACAATCCAGCTTTTAACGACCAAGAGAAAGAGGCCTTTTGAAAACATTGTGGGAAAAGGAGAAAATGCTGGTAACCAGCATTTTCTCCTTTTTCCCCACAATGTTTTCTATCCTCCACAAAACAAATTTCAATTTTTCAGTCACATTTATTTTGTCGTCTGCATATGCCTTGAATTTGGATCAGTCTAAAATTTTGTCGTTTGGTAAAGGGTTAAAGACATTTCTTCACAAAAACTCCTCTTGCCTAGATCATGTTCACAGTTGATACTCATTAGAATTAGTTCATTGAAGAAACAGTCTTGACCTTGGATGTACACTGGTTACCAGCATTTTCACCTTTTTCTACATTGTTTTCAAAAGCCTTTTTTCTCAGGGTCCAAGAACCTGGGTCCATATTCACCAACCACTCTTAAGAATATTCTTGGTCTTGTTCTCCAAAATTTTCCAAATTTGAAAGTAACACACCCTCTGATTGGCTAAACCATTTTGTTTAGTCAATCAGAAGTTGTGTTACTTTCAAACTTGGAAAATCTTGAAGAATAAGTCTAAGAACGTTCTTAAGAATGGTTGGTGAATACGGACCCAGGTATTGTTTAGTAAAGGGTCAATGGAGTACTGTATTTTCTGGTATTGAATAACAGCCCGCACGGGTAGCTTACTGGTTAGCATATCTTACTAGTGACCTTGTGGTTTCGAGTTCGATACCTGGTTGGGGCAAACTTTCTTTACGATGATTTTTTGCCTCTCACCTCTCATGAATGTGAGAAGAAGTAGTTAGTGGCTTGGAGAGAGGAAGGTGTGCCAGTACTGGTGTCAGAAAGCCAGAAAACACATGCGTAGG
The DNA here is from genome assembly GCA_945859785.2 of Tridacna gigas. Lineage (NCBI taxonomy): Eukaryota > Metazoa > Mollusca > Bivalvia > Cardiida > Cardiidae > Tridacna > Tridacna gigas. Next base: position 5,610,065 of record OX244042.2, read on the forward strand.
TGCACTGACCACTGTGATATGACCTGAGCTTCTAAAACGGCATTCAGTACAAAAAAAAAATGAATAACAATTCTTTTTGTATTTATTTTACAGCAGCCTTGGCTTTTAACTCTTTACCACACAATCCCAACTTTTAATGACCCTGAAAAAGAAGCCTTTTGAAAACGTGGGAAAAGGAGAAAATGCTGGTAACCAGCATTTTCTCCTTTTCCCACAATGTTTTCTACCCTTCCCAAAACGAATTTCAGTTTTTCAATCACATTTATATTGTCGTCTGCAACTGCTTTCGATTTGGAATAGTCTTAAATTTTGTCGTTTGGTAAAGAGTTAAGACAGGGAACTGGTATAGAATCATGTAGATAAGCAATCAACTTGTGGTATTGAAAAGTCCAAGATATACAATTATTAGACAAATCTGCCAAAGTTTTGACTCAATTTACAACACATTTTTTTCCTAACAAAAGATTTCAATCAACCTCTTAAGTCTCTTGATTAGATTAATCCTTTACCAAACAACAAAATTTTGGACTAGTCCAAATTCAAAGCATTTGCAGACAACTATTTTAACAGGCTAAAATGATGGTATTTGTTTTTGATAGGGTAGAAAACATTTTGGGAAAAGGAGAAAATACTGTTTACCAGCATTTTCTCCTTTTCCCAGTATGTTTTCGAAAGCCTTCCTTGTTAGTTGTTAAATCTTGGGATTATGTGGTAAAGAGTTAACTCTTTACCAAACGACAAAATTTTGGACTCAACCAAATTGAAAGCATTTGCAGACGACAAAATAAATGTTCAAATGATGCTTTCCGTCTCTGATGGGGTGGAAAACATTGTGGGAAAAGGAGAAAATGCTGGTTACCAGCATTTTCTCCTTTTCCCACAATGTTTTCAAAGGCCCTTTATTTCAGGGTCGTTAAAAGTCAGGATTGTGTGGTAAAGAGTTACAGAGAATTAGCTTACCGATGTTCGTGGTATTTAACATTTTCCTCTGTGAACAAAGAATCTAGTGGTTTTTGTTTGCAGGAGAACTTTGGTGCTGGGGAGACATCATTTTTTTCCTTAGAATAAAGTTTGCGGGTTTTTTTTTTTCTGGCACAGCTGATCGAGTGTGCTGGCTTTTGACCTACTCTTTGATTCTGATAAAGAATGAATAAATAGAAATTTATGATTGGTCAAAAATGTAGACAAGTTTATTCTAAGGGCCCCTGTGGTAAAAAATGTAAACCTGTTTATTCTAAGGGTCCCCATCTATTGCTTTTAAAAATATTTCTTGTTTCATTTTAACTTTATGGGTACAGTCTTGTTTGAGTATTATCGTGTGATAATTTTATGGGAGTATTATCATTCGATAATTTTATGGTGGATATTTAATCTCAAAAAGCATCTCTGTTTTCAGAAAAAAAGTTCTTAGAAACTCATGACCGTTATTTAGAGTTTTCTAAATTATTTTCACGAAAAAGGAGTTTGATTGGAATACTCCACTTATGATGTCAGTTCTTCAAGTAATGTCATACTGTAAATTTGTGTGATGTGTGCAATACAATACAACTTTTACAACAAGATACAATTTGCAATCTTTTTTTTTTTTTGTCAGTTCTTGATCATAAATTCTTAAAGATACATCCTTACAGCCAGAGAGAAAAAAACCCTATTAAAATTTGATAGACTGTAGAATTGTTCAGAATTTAGTCAGCTGTGTAAACATAGATAGATATGCCGATATATATGGTGTAAGGGATAAATACATATATCTGAAATCTCCAATTTGAAACTGGAAATGTCACAACAGTGATTTCTTTGATGGCCTCCAGAAAGTGAAATGCATTTTCTATCGGGCGTAATCTATAAAACTTTCCAACGATCCGGAGCAACATTTGGCATGAAGATACAATAATGATCATAGTTTGATGAAATAAAGATGAATTGAGTTAAAAACTGGTTGAAAACAAGTATAGGTGTATCTTTAAGTGTTGAAACTGCCATAATGTGGTATTACTTATTAGAAAAAGGGAATAAAAGGTGTAATACTGGGGAGACAAGGCTTAAAATAGTACAAGCATTATCTTGATAGACAATATTGATCCTTCCAGGGGGAATTGAATATGGAAATCGACGACCACCATCTTTTCCCATTATCCAAATGTAGGATTTAGGCAGTATTGGATTCAGGCTCACAATATTAAATCTTTGGCAAATAATTCCTCGTTTTAACAACCCTGCCGAAGAAAGCAGTGGAAAAACAGTGTTGGAAAAGGCAAAAATGCTGGTAACCAGCATTTTTGCCTTTTCCTATACTGTTTTCTACCCTTTTAAACTATATTCACTAATTTTAGTACACATCAAATTTGTTGCTTGCAAAATGCTTTAAGCATAGACTGGTCTAAGATTTCATTGTCTGATCAAGAGTTAAAAAGTTTCTGAGATTTTTCCTATGCTAGTCTGTCTTAAATTTTGAAGTGTAATGTACATGTATATTTCACAGACAGTTTTTTTTGCCAGTCTTTAGTGGTGCTGGAGATTGATTTTCTTTTTTGTCCAGTTTCTGAGAAATTATTCATTCTGTCTACTTCACGCAATTAACCCTTTACAAAACAGTCCCAAGTTTTAACGACCCTGCGGGAGAAAACTTTTTAAAGCACGAGCAAAAAGAAAAAATGTTGGTTTAATTTCCCTATCAGTTACTATATCTTACAAAATCGTCAAGTTTATAAAAGCAAAATTATATCGAATCCACTTTCTACCACTGACTTACTTGTTTCCGGTTTACGCTGTATCGATCATAAGAGCAATATTATTCTGTGTTACGTCGCTGTTGTCTCGTTTATATTACTGTATGGAATCCGTACTTTAACCCTTTACCACACAATGCTGCCTTTTGATGCCCTTGGGAAAGAAGCCTTTTGAAAACATTGTGGGAAAAGGAGAAAATGCTGGTAACCAGCATTTTCTCCTTTTCCCACAATGTTTTCTACCCCGTCAAAGAAAAATTGTACCATTTGAGCCACATTGAAATTGTCGTCTGCAAATGCTTTCAATTTGGACAAGGATAAAATTTTGTTGTCTGGTAAAGGGTTAATTGTTTAATAAAGAACAACAAACACTGATTTGTCAGTTTTTTGGTAACCAGCATTTTCTCCTTTTCCCACGTTTTCGTACCTTCCCTAAACAAATTTCAGTATTTTGGTCACATTTATTTTGTTCTTTTGAAATGCGTTAAATTTGGACTGGTCTCAAATTTTGCTTTTGGACTGGTCTAAAATTTTGCCTTTTAGTAAAGAGTTAACCCTTTACCAAACAATCCTGTCTTTTAATGACCTCGAGGAAGAAAGCTGTTGAGAGCATTGTGGGAAAAGGAGAAAATGCTGGTAACCAGCATTTTCTCCTTTTCGCACAATGTTTTCTATCAATTCAAAGACAGCACTTATCTTTTGAGTCGCATCAAATTTGTTGTCTGCAAATGCTTTCAATTTAGATGAGTCTGAAATTTTGTTGTGTGTGAAAGAGTTAAGGAAACATAAAATAGCCTGTACAGAAATTCGTTAACTCTTTACCATACAAAAAGGTATAGAGTAGTCCAAGTTGAAAGCGTTTGCAGACGACAATTTCAATATGGCTCAATGGATGAAAATTGCATTTAATTGCATAGAAAACATTGTGGGAAAAGGAGAAAATGCTGGTTGTTTTCAGAATCTTTCTTTTTCAGGGCCGTTAAAACTCGGAATTGTGCGGTAGAGGGTTAAAACAGGAGTATGTGGCTGTAGCAGTGCATTTCATACTTTAGGTTCTAGACTGTTTTGAGTTTGCTTTTGTAAACATTGAGAGAAAACAAGCAGTTACTTGTAAAAGCTGATGATTGCACTTTCTTTTTTGATATTTTCTAAAGAAATCTAGAGAAAGGGGCATAAAAATTTGAAGTTTTATACTTGAGAGTGCCAAATAAACCTATGAGACATGTTCATATTTGAAACATGAACCAAATATTTGCAATTTCATGGTTGCTTTTGTCTACAGTGTTTCAGCAAAGCGGACAGTGTAGATCAATGATCAGGTTGCACATTTGTGCAGCTTGATCTTGATCTACACTGGCCCCAATGGCAACTATAGTTGTTAAAGGTGCTTGCAGTGGGAAAGTGTCTGTCGGAATGTGTTACATCCATGACATTTTGAACATACTGGTTTGTTTTGAGTATTGGCATGAATTGATCACTATTCTAATGTCACCAATACATTATGCATCTAGCTTGATATTGATTTGGGTCTTGACTAGGCAAGTCTTCCCCATGCCTTGGCCACAGCGATGTTTTCTCGGAGTCTAATATTTCAGTTGTTTTGAATACTACGATCTCGTTTAAGCCTTATTTCCTTTCTAAATGATTTAGCCATGTATATTCCTCATTTGTCCCCGGTTTTAGCTGGAAATGGTGTTTCATTGATTATTCAGAAGGATCTATGGAAAGTGTTTTTTGTGTAAATTTTACGTCTTTTTAGTGGAGATTTCTGTGGGTTATTTTCCTCGCTGTGAGAAAATCTGGCAGGACAAAATTGTACCGAAGGTTGTGTTTTGTTTGTCTTAGAAAGACCATGTCTTATATTGGGAATACATAGAAACTCAGGTTTGTATGCTCAAAAAAGTATTTTGATATACAATAATTATGTTTGATTTAGTCATGTGACAGAACCCGGTTACCCGTATGTTGGAAACCTAACTAACTTGATAGGGACAGATGAGGGTAGACGTGACTGTGATTATCACAGAATCAGCCAAATAGTGTTGAATTGCGCTTTACTCTGTAATTGATAAACAGGTAGCTGCAATATTGTTGAAAAAGAAAATAAAACATTAACTTTACCCTTTCCCACATGTGAAGATTTTTGACTCTCCCTAATGGAAAGCATTGGAAGACGACAAGGTAAATCTGTGTGGAATTATGATATTTTCTGTGGGTGGGTAGAAAACATTGTGGGAAAAGGAGAAAATGCTGGTTACCAGCATTTTCGCCTTTTCCCACAATGTTTTCAAAGGCCTTTTTCCTCAGGGTAGTGATAAATATGGGCTTGTTTGCTAAAAGGTTAAATCTTAGGTTTATTTTTAGGCTACAATAGTTCTGGCAAAACTGGTGGCATATCTAAAATGTTGACATTTAACTCTTTACCAGACTACAAAATTTTAGCTTGCCCAAATCGAAAGCATTTGCAGACAACAATTTCTGTGTGACTCAAATGGTGCAATTTTTCTTTGACCGGGTACAAAACATTGTGGGAAAAGGAGGAAATGCTGGTTACCAGCATTTTCTCCTTTTCCCACAATGTTTTCAGAAGGCTTCTTTCCCAGGTCAGCATTTTGCCCTTCTCTAAATGATCCAATATTTCTTTGATCTTTAGGAATCAGAAATTGGAAAAACAGAGTTGGAACAGGAGCAGTTCTGGTAACCAGCATTTCTTCCTTTGCCAAGAACATTTTCTAGTCTTTCAAGGGCAAATCTTGGTAACTGCGCCATGTGTGATTAGTTTTTATATGGCAGATCTAAAATTTTTTCATCTTGCTAACCCTTTTACACACAATCCAGTGTTTAGAAAACAATGATGAAGAAAGGCTTTTCAAAAGACAGTTGGAAAAGGAGAAAATGCGGGTAACCAATATTTTCTCCTTTTTCAACAATGTTTTCAACTCTTTTTATGACATATCTCATCATTTAGGCCAGATTTCATTTATTGTCTTCAAATCCTTTCAATTTCAACTGGTTTATAAGGCCGTTGTTGGTGGTCTGGTCTATCAGGCCATGGCCTAACCATTTTTTTTTTCAACCCAACATGGTTGTAGCCATTGCAGTTTTTAGCGGATTTGTATAGCAAATCCGCTTACTGTGATCGTTCTGACCGGAACCAAATACATCATGCATAAAGACTCATGTGTCCTCACACTGTACTGATGTCTGTCTGACCTGAACCAAATATTCTGTCATTCATGCTTGCGCCCATTCTACTTTCAGTTTTAGCTAATACACCTCAACGTCGCTTTTGTCACAACCTCATATAGGCCTGCTGTCCTACACGTGTATACATATTTATTCTGAAATACAATAACAGCAAAAAGCTGCATAATATTGATGAATCAAATTACCACTCCTTAAACAGTAATAGAATAAGTTTAAATACTGCGCGGCCCACAGGCAGAAAAATTTTGACTTTCCCTGCCATTGCTTACTCTCATTTTAAAATGATTGCACATGTGTTGTATGTGAAGTTATTTCTTTATTACAACATTTTACAGCTTTCTGCTAATCCACATATCCAGGACTTAAGAGTCCTATGATTTTTTTCTTTTTTCCCATCTTTGCTATTTCTGTTAACCCTTTCCCGTACAGTGACGCCTTTTAACGCCCCTGGGAAAGAGGCCTTTTGAAAACATTGTGGGAAAAGGAGAAAATGCTGGTAACCAGCATTTTCTCCTTTTCCCACAATGTTTTCTACCCTATCAAAGAAAACTTGCACCATTTTAGCCACATTGAAATTGTCGTCTGCAAATGCTTTCAATTTGGACAAGGCTAAAATTTTGTCGTCTGGTAAAGGGTTAAAGGAGGCGATTAAAGGTGAAGTGACAATAATGCAGTGGTCTCAAAATTTAGTAGAATTGCGAGGTCTTAACCCTGTACCGCACAATGCCGCCTTTTGACGCGTCTGGGAAAGAAGCCTATTGAAAACATTGTGGGAAAAGGAGAAAATGCTGGTAACCAGCATTTTCTCCTTTTCCCACAATGTCTGCTACCCTATCAAAGAAAAACTGCACCATTTGAACCACACTGAAATCGTCCTCTGCAAATGCTTCAATTTGGACACGGCTAAAATTTTATTGTTTGGTAAAGGGTTAAAACAAACTATTTTTTTTAGGGAAAGTACCTGAAACCCACCTACAACCGTGGGACACCCGTCCTTCTTATGCTCTCATTCCCACTCATACTTTCTGCACTTGAGGAAAGCCAGTGGTATGCCAAGGGAGCACCAGTTTTCAAAAGCCGACGGCCCTGGGTTAGAATTATGTTGTTTGGTAAAGAGTTAAAACAAACTATTTATTTAGGGAAAGTACCTCAAACCCACCTACAACAGTGGGACACCCCCTTTCTTGTGCTCTCATTCCCACTCATACTTTCTGCACTTGGGGAAAGCCAGTGATATGCCAAGGGAGCACCACTTTTCAAAAGCCGACAGCCCTGGGTTAGAATTACGTTGTTTGGTAAAGGGTTAAAACAAACTATTTATTTAGGGAAAGTACCTCAAACCCACCTACAACAGTGGGACACCCGCCTTCTTATGCTCTCATTCCCACTCATACTTTCTGCACTTGGGGAAAGCCAGTGGTATGCCAAGGGAGCACCATTTTCAAAAGCCGACAGCCCTGGGTTAGAATTATGTTGTTTGGTAAAGAGTTTAGTGTTGTCTGACATTTTCAGAAATGGCTACCAGCCATCTGACAAAGGTTGACGTTACCCTGTACCTTACCTCTTTAATACTGCACAACAAAATTTTAAGATTGTCCAAATTGAAAGCATTTGCAGACGACAAAATAAATGTGACTCCAATATTGAAATTTGTTTTGGAGAGGGTTGAAAGACATTGTGGAAGAAGGAGAAAATGCTGGTTACCAACAATGTTTTCAAAGGCTTAGGTTTGTTAAAGTAGGGATTCTGTAATAAATGGTTTACTCTTTACCAATTTAATGACAAAATGTTAGAATTGTCCAAATTGAAGGCATTTACAGACGACAATATAACTTGGGCTCAAACGATAAAAATTGTCTGTTAAAAGGTAGAAGACAGGGTGGGAAAAGGAGAAAATGCTGCTTTACCAATGTTTCCAGTGTTTACAATGTTTTCAAAAGGTCTATGTTCAAACAAACAAAACCTAAAGGTTGAATAGAAAGAAAAACAGTTGTTATATCTCTGTGTAACTATGAATTTGCAAGCATTCACTGACAACAGATTAAATGTGGCTCAACTGTTAGAAAACATCGCTTATAAAGGAGGAAATGTCTTTACACATTATCCTTTTTCTACAACTTATTTAACCCTTTACCTCACAATCCTGAGTTTTAACGACCCTTAACCCTTTACCAGACAACAAAATATTAGCCTTGTCCAAAATGAAAGCATTTTGCAGACGACAGTTTCATTGTGGCTGTAATGGTGCAATTTTTAGCTCCACTGGCCGAAGGCCAGCGGGCTTATGTCATGGCCCGGTGTCCGCCGTGCGTCCGTCCGTCCGTCCGGTCGTCCGTCCGGTCGTCCGTCCGTGCGTTAACTTTTATTTCAAACATCATCTTCTCTGAAACTACCCATCCGATTTTCACGAAACTTCACAGAAATGATCCTGACATGGTCCTCTTCAGAATTTCTTGAAAGAATTTGATTCCTTCAAAAACTCTGGTTGCCATGGCAACAAAACTGAAAAATATTGGAAATCTTTAAAAATCTTCTTGTCTGAAACCATAAGGCATAGGGCTACCAAATTTGGCATGTAGCTTTATGTAGTAGACCTCTATCAAGTTTCTTCAAATTATAGCCCTGGGGTCAAAATTGGCTCTGCCCCAGGGGTCACAAGTTTTACATAGGCTTATATAGAGAAAACTTTAAAAATTTTCTTGTCTGAAACCATAAGGCATAGGGCTACCAAATTTGGCATGTAGCTTTATGTAGTAGACCTCTATCATGTTTCTTGAAATTATAGCCCTGGGGTCAAAATTGGCTCTTCCCCAGGGGTCACAAGTTTTACATAGGCTTATATAGAGAAAACTTTAAAAATCTTCTTGTCTGAAACCATAAGGCATAGGGCTACCAAATTTGGCATGTAGCTTTATGTAGTAGACCTCTATCATGTTTCTTGAAATTATAGCCCTGGGGTCAAAATTGGCTCTTCCCCAGGGGTCACAAGTTTTATACATAGGCTTATATAGAGAAAACTTTAAATATCTTCTTGTCTGAAACCATAAGGCCTAGAGCTACCAAATTTGGCATTTAGCTTGATCTAGTTGGAGTCTACCAAAAGTGTCCAAAGTATAGTCCTGGGGTCAATTTGGCCTCATACTTGGAGGGGGGGGTTCACAAGATTTACATAGGCTTACATAGGGAAAACTTTTAAATCTTGGTGTACATAGCCATAAGGCTTAGGCTACCAAATTTTGCATATAATTATAGCATTATTTAGTGGACAGTTACAAAGAGGGCCCAAGTTACAGCTCTAGGATCAAGTTTGGCCCTGCACCAGGGATCACAAGTTTTACATGGGTTTATGGAGTGAAAAGTTCAGAAACCATCTTGTTACCAGCCATAAGGCCAAGAACTCCCACATTTGGCATGTTATTCTTCTAATACAATATTCCCCATTTAGTCAGACTGTAGCCATGAGGTCAAAGTTTTATAAGGGCTTATATAGTGAAGACTTTTCTTTGTGGTTTATATTTATAAGCCAGTGGAGCGATACAGGGCCATCATGGCCCTCTTGTTCTTTGATAGAACAGAAAACGTGGTGGGAATAGGAGAAAATGCTGGTTACCAGCATTTTCTCCTTTTCCCACAATGTTTTCTAAAGGCCTCTTTCGATGATGGTTATGTGGGAAAGCAGCCAGTGGTTTGGAAAGAATATTGTACAGAGGACTGGTAAAAGAAAGTCCAAGGAAGCATGGATAGGTGCACTGGCTGCCGTGATATAAGTGGAATGATGTTGAGAACGGCGTTTAACACCATACAATCAATCAATCAAACCAAATGCTTTGAGTGTGGAGAGGTCTAAATTTTTGTTGTGTGGTAAAACAATTAAAAACTTTGCTCGTTAGCGTCTTTGTAGCGAAGGATTTTCTGGAAAACTGTTGACTTACAGGGACAGACAATTTTATGGTTTCTAGCTATTTTGATTGGCCCATGGCTGCAGACATTAGAATTGTGTTTTCGATGCAGACTGGATCAAAGCCATTGAGAAATGGCCATCATAATGCGCAGTCCAGACCTCAGTTTCACACTTTCCGATACAGGATATAGATTTTTTCCTGTTTGTTAACTCTTTACCACACAATCCCAATTTTCAACGACCCAGAGAAGGAATCCTTTTGAAAACATTGTGGGAAATGGTGAAAATGCTGGTAACCTGCATTTTCTCCTTTTCCCGCAATGTTTTCTGCCCTGTCAAAGACAAATAACTTGATTTTAGCCACTTGTAATTTTGTCGTCTGCAAATGCTTTCAATTTGGATAAGTCTAGATTTTTGTCGTTTGGTAAAGAGTTAACCCTTTACCAAATGACAAAATTTAACACTACTTGTCCAAATCAAAAGCATTTGCAGACGGCATATTAGATATGGCTCACATGATGAGATTTGTCTGTAAAAGGACAGAAAACATTGAGGTAAAAGGAGAAAATGCTGGTTACCAGCATTTTCTCCTTTTCCCACAGTGTTTTCAAAAAGGCCTCTTACTCAGGATTGTATGGTGAAGGGTTTAACTTCACCGTTCAACCCTTAACCCACAGAGCACAGAATAAACCCGACAGAAAAATTTTATCCTTAGTAGAAGTATGACTGAAATAATTACAATTTCATGGTTGCTGAATTGGTCTACAGTGTATCAGCAAAGTGGCAAGTGTAGATCAAGGTCAGGCTGCATATTTCTGGCAGCCTGATCTTGATCCACACTGGCTGCAAAGGAAACTGTAGTAGTGAAAGGCACGGAAAGTATTGACTTTTATAGTGCTGAACCAAGATTTAATTGCTAATACAGACAGTGTATATTAAGATCAGAATGCTTAGAAAATGCTGTCTGATCTGTGATCTACTCTGTGTTTGTCTTTGCTAGATATTCAGGCAAAAAAAAAATGTTGCGATAATTATCTGCCTCAGTAGTTTTGGTTGAGAATATTGATTCCATTTCTTTAGCACTACAAACTTTAACTCTCAACCTCTTGACAAAACTTTGGACTATAGTCCAGATTGAAAGTATTTTCAGACGACAAAATGAAACTAATGTAACTGAAAAATTGAAATTTGTTTTGGGAAGATCAGAAAACAGCGTCGGAAAAAGGAGAAAACATTTTCTCCCTTTCCCACAATGTTTTCTAAAGGGTTCTTTCTCAGGGTTATTAAAAGTCAGGATTGTGTGACAAAGGGTTAACCCCTTGCCCTGCTAAATAAGTGAAATCAAACGTTCAATTAGATAGTAAAAATCAAGATTTTGCCTTCTCAAAGGTTTTTTTTTTTTTTCGGGGAAAGATAACTCTTTGTAGGACATTGTAGATACAAGAGCAGACTGCATGTTCTGTGCAGTCAGATCTTGATCTACACTGTCTGCAAAAGGGTCCTTGAATCACACTTAGCAGCCTAAGGGTTTATGATTTTCATGTTGAAAGATGAATGAGGAAAAAAAAGAGAGAATCTCTTTTTGCCCTTTACCAAACAATCAGGACTAAGTATTTACCTCCCTAAAAACATTGATTGATTGATTGTATGTTGTTTAACTCTTTCCCAAACGACAAATTTTGGACTGGTCCAAATTGAAAGGGTTTGCAGACGACAATTTTAAATTGGATGAAAATGGCAGAAAGTTCTCAAAAAGGGTAGAAAACACTGTGGGAAAAGGAGAAATTGCTCGTTACGAGCAATTTCTCCTTTTCCCACAGTGTTTTCAAAAGACTTGTACTGCAGACACGTGAAACCAGGGCTTGTTTGGGAAAGGTTTAATACTGTTTTCAACATTATTTCAGTTATATTGTGGTGGCCAGTGCACCCTATCCATGCTTTCCTGGAGTTTCTTTTACCAGTACTCTGCACAGTATTCTTTCCAAGCCACTGGCTGCTTTCTCACACAACCATCATCAAAAGAATGATAGCAGTGAGAGAGGAATGTATCCTGTCGCAATGACTATCATAAGTCCTCGGAAAGAAATTGGCCGAGCCAGGGACTGAACCAGAGACCTCCTGTTCTCAAGTCCTGTACACTACTGACTGAGCTGCCGGGGCGCGACCCTCCCTAAAGAGGATGGGTTTTGAAAAAAATGAGGGAAAAGGAAAAAATGCTGGTAACCACAATGTTTTCAACCCTCTCAAGGACATTTCTCATTGAAGCCACCATTTATATGTTGTCTGCAAATATGTTCATGTTGAACAAGGATATAGTTTCTCGTTTATGAACTATGTGCCAGGCAAAATTATTGGAGACTTGTGCATATAAAGGGCATTTGCAAAAAAACAAATGAACTTTTACTCAAATGAAGGGGTTTGTCTTTGAATGGGTGGAAAAAAATTGTAGAAATAGGAGAAAATGCTGGTTACCATTTGAGTCATACTAAAATGTTGTCCGCAATTTCTTTCAATTTGGACAAGTCTACATTTCTGTCATTTGGTAAAGACTAAACTCTTTACCACACGACAAAAATGTAGACATCTCCAAATTGAAAGCACTTGCTGATGACAATTTTACACTGCTGCTCAAATGATTGAAATTGTCTTTGATTGGGTAAAAAACATTGTTGGAAAAAGAGAAAATGCTGGTCACTAGCATTTTCTCCTTTTCCCACAATGTTTCTTAAAGGCTTCCTCCCTGGGGTGGTTGAAACTCGGGACTGTGGGGTAAAGGTTAACCCTTTCCCAAACAAGTCCTGGTTTTCACGTGTCTGCAGTACAAGTCTTTTGAAAACACTGTGGGAAAAGGAGAAATTGCTCATAATGAGCAATTTCTCCTTTTCCCACAGTGTTTTCTACCCTTTTTGAGACCTTTCTGCCACTTTTATCAAATTTAAAATTGTCGTCTGCAAACTCTTTCAGTTTGGACCAGTCCAAAATTTGTCATTTGGGAAAGGGTTAAACAACATACAATCAATCAATCAATGTTTTTAGGGAGGTAAATACTTAGTCCTGATTGTTTGGTAAAGGGCAAAAAGAGATTCTCTCTTTTTTTTCCTCATTCATCTTTCAACATGAAAATCATAAACCCTTAGGCTGCTAAGTGTGATTCAAGGACCATTTTGTTAAAAGACTTACTGAAAGAAATTGAGAACAAAAAGGAGATCTGTCTATAAATTATTGTGATGACAAGGTCATGGAGGGCAAGGTCAGATGTTTCACTCAGTTCATTACCTTCTTTAATTTGTAGACAGCAGCTTGGAAAATAGGATGATCAGCAAGAATTATGGACACACTCATGAATACATGTATGAAAACATTGGAAGACTTTTGAAAATGCCTCAACCTGCATGACAAATTTTCTCCCTTTTCTCATGTTTTCTTCCTTCCAAAGACGTTTTGCACAATTTGTGCAACATGTACCGGTAACTCTTTACCACACTATCTCGACCTTTAACACCCTTGAGAAAGAAGCCTTTTTAAAACATTGTGGGAAAAGGAGAAAATGCTGGTAACAAGCAATTTCTTGTATTCTCACAATGTTTTCAATGATCTCAAAGACAGATACTTTCGTTTGTACCCCATTTTGTTTGTCATCTGCAAACGCTTTAATGTGGACTGGTCTTAAATTTTGTTGTGTGGTAAAGAGTTAAAGATCAAATTACACATTCTTGGCAGTATGATCTTCATCAACATAATCCAAGGTAGTGACTGACCATGTCATAATTATATGTTCGAATTTTAACAACTGAAGGGATATGCAAGATGGTTTGAGACTTACATAGAGATAACAAGATTAACCCTTTCCCAAACAAGCCCTGGTTTTCACGTGTCTGCAGTACAAGTCTTTTGAAAACACTGTGGGAAAAGAAATTGCTCGTTACAAGCAATTTCTCCCTTTCCCACAGTGTTTTCTGCCCTTTTTGATAACTTTCTGCCATCTTCATCAAATTTGAAATTGTTGTCTGCAAAGTCTTTCAATTTGGATCAGTCCAAAATTTGTCGTTTGGGAAAGGATTAAGATTTATACAAGGACTGGTTGTGTTTATCTCTTTACCAAACAACAAAAGTGTAGACTGGTCCAAATTGAAAGCATTTGCAGACGGAAAATATAAATGTGACCCGAACACAAAAAGTTGCCAGTGGGAGGGAAGAAAACATTGTAGGGAATGGAGAAAATGCTGGTTGCCAGCATTTTCTCCTTTTCCTACGATGTCTTCAAAGACCTTCTTTCCCAGGGTGGTGAAAACCCCAGGATTGTTTGGTTAAGGGTTAAGATTAATGCGTTATCATGTTAAAGACAACCGGCTGGCCGACTTACTGTGTATGAACTGTTTGCTTAAGTGAATCGAGTTACGAAATACTGGAATGTACATATAAAATGTTGGTTGTGAGTTTTTGAAAAAGAAGAAAAATTGTTAACGCATGTGATATTAAAACGGGGGGAGGGGGAAGATGAGACATGTTTCTTGCCGCTCATCCACAGGGACTTAGACTTATAGTGCCATCGTTATTTGTTGATCCTCGGTCACACACAAACAGTCTTCTTTATCGCAGTAAATCGAGAGGTCAGTGCCTTTTTGTACGAGTTGGGGTCGGAGTATTTTACTAAAGAGGGATGCTTTCAGTTAACCTTTTGCCACACCATTGGTACTTTTAATGAGGCCAAAGAAAAAGGCTTTTGAATATATGATGAGAAAAGGAGAAAATGCTGGTAACCAGCATTTTCTCCTTTTCCTACAATGTTTTCTTTCCTATCTTAGAAAAATTGTGTCATTTGAGCCACATTGAAATTGTCGTCTGCATGTGCTTTCATGTGGGCAAGTCTTCATATTTGTCGTTTGGTAAAGAGTTAACCCTTTCCCAAACGACAAATTTTGGACTGGTCTAAATTGAAAGAGTTTGCAGACGACAATTTCAAATTTGATGAAAATGGCAGAAAGTTAACAAAAAGGGAAGAAAACACTGTGGAAAAAAGGAGAAATTGCTCGTTACAAGCAATTTCTCCTTTTCCCACAGTGTTTTCAAAAGACTTGTACTGCAGACCCGTGAAAACCAGGGCTTGTTTGGGAAAGAGTTAAAGGAAGGATTCATTTATCCTTTGCCACACGATGCTGACTTTTAACGACCCTACAGAAAAATTAAGTCTTTTCAAAACATTGTGGGAAAAGGATAAAATGCTGGTGACCAGCAATTTCTCCTTTTACCGCAACTTTTTCTACCCTATCAAAGAGAAATCAGCATTTTAGCAACAATTAACCTGCAAATGCTTTTTAATTTTGTTGTTTGATAAAGGGTTAAACCTTTCTCAAACAACAGAATTTAGACACTTAAAATTTAAAGTATGTGCAGAAATCATGTTGACTGTACAGTTGAATCTTCTGTCAGGGTTGAAAACATTGTTGGGAATGGAGAAAATGCTGGTTACCACCATTTTCTCTTTTTCCAGTAATGTTTTCAAATCAGTTCTCTTCCTTCAGGATCGTCAAAACATTGTAACTGTGTTTTAAAGCGTTGACCCTTTCCCAAACAAGCCCTGGTTTTCATGCGTCTGCAGTACAAGTCTTTTGAACACACTGTGGGAAAAGGAACAATTTCTCCTTTAACCACAGTGTTTTCTACCCTTTTTGAGACCTTTCTGCCATTTTCATCAAATTTAAAATTGTCGTCTGCAAACTCTTTCAATTTGGACCAGTCCAAAATTTGTCGTTTGGGAAAGGGTTAATTGATGGTATGTAAATATAACTTGAACAAAATTTTGTGGAAATTTTTTTTTAACCCTTTACCACACAATGTCGACTTTTATCTACCTTGGGGAAGAAGCCTTTTGAAAAATAATGTGGTAAAAGGAGAAAATGCTGGTAACCAGCATTTTCTCCATTTCCCACAATATTTTCTACCCTATCCAAGACAGGAATCACCATTTTAGTTACTTACAATATGTCTGCAAATGTTTCAGTAAAGTTCGGTCCAAAATTTTGTCATTTGGTAAAGGGTTAAAAAAGATTTGCTTTGCTCTGGGTAATAGAGATTAGGGTATCTTACATGTGACAAGGTGGTCTGCAGCAAAATTTCTTTCTGGCAATCTTCCACCTCTTTCCTCTGATGCATGTGAGAAAAGCAGTCAGTGGCTTGGAAAGAAAGTTGTGGGTCTACTGGTGTGAGAAAACCAGAAAATGTGCCTATGTGCACTGGTCGCCATGATATGAACTAAACTGTTAAAACAGAGTTAAACTCAATACAAACAACTTCTAAGAATTTAGATAATTGGTCAAAATCCTAACGACAAGATTGTCACTCATAGAAAGGGGAGGGGGACATGAATCATGCTATAAAATGAACCATAACGACTGGACATACCTGTTTGAGTACATGTGTTGAACAGGTATTTGTAAACCCTTTCCCACACAATCCCAAGTTTTAACGACCCGGAGGAAAGAGCCTTTTGGAAACATTGTGGAAAAAGGAGAAACTGCTGGTAACTGTTTTCCCACAATGTTTTCTACCCTTCCAAGCACAAAATTCAATTTTTGACTGACATGATTTTATTTTGTCGTCTGCAAATGCTTTCAATTTGGACAATTGAACACAAATTCAAATTTTTGAGTCAAATTTATGTTGTCGTCTGCAAATGCTTTCAGTTTGAAAATTTTTAATTGAAAGCAAACACTTTCAATGTGCTTTTAACCAGCATTTTCTCCTTTTCACACAATGTTTTGTACCCTATGACAAACACACTGTTAATATGAGCCACAGTTGATTTGTCACCTGCAAGTGCTATCAGCTCGGATGAGTCAGGACAAATACGTAGACTTGTCCAAATTGAAAGCATAAAGTATTGCAGATAACGATTCATACGTGGCTCAATGATTGAATTTGTCTTTGGAAGGGTAGAAAACATTGTGGGGAAAAGGAGAAAATGCTGGTTACCAGCATTTTCTCATTTTCCCACCAGGTTTTCAAGAGGCTTCCTCCTCAGGTTTGTTAGAACTCGGGGGTTGTGTGGTAAAGGGTTAAAAGGAAAGGTCATTTTGTGGCCATCCAAAGTTTTGTAGGAGTCCTGCATGGCTCAGTGGTAAAGTGATGGACTCTTGACCTCGAGGCCCTGGGTTCAAGCCTCACTGAATCCACTGGGTCTTTTGTGGGAGTGTCCTTGGGCAAGACACTTCAGAACCCAAGAAATACATGAACATGTAAGCTGTTGTTGTGATACAACTGAAATAATGTTGAAAGCGGCATAAAAGACCATTCAGTCAATCAAAGCCATAACTCCCATCCCTGTGGACAATTTGTTTTTAACTGTTTACCACACAATCCCAGCTTTTAACAACCCTGAGAAAGAAGCCCTTTGAAAACATTGTGGGAAAAGGAGAAAATACTGGTAACCAGCATTTTCTCCTTTTCCCACAATGTTTTCTACCCTTCCCAAAACAAATTTCAATTTTTCAGTCACATTTGTTTTGTCATCTGCAACTTCTTTCAATTTGGACTGGTCTTAAATTTTGTCATTTGGTATAGGGTTAAACTACTTATGAGCCATGCTCTGGCAAATGAGGGCTTAATGCATCTCCATCATGCATTAAACCAAGTAAGTCATCACATGATCATGGATCCATAAAGTGCATTTTGTCTAACAATCGATTGAATCGTGAGAGATAGACTGGTCCTTTGGCATGCAGAAAATTGACTCATAACGAAAAGTTTCGGTTCAGGTCAGCTTGCGTGGACTGCGCAGGCTGACCTGAGTCGATACTTGTTGCAGATGCATTAAGCCCCCTTTTCACAGAGCATGGCTCAATTATATATGTCTCAAAGCCTGTGGTATACATTTATCTATAGATACACATTCATAAGGATACACAATATCTTTGGAGGACATGAACTCTTGACCTAAAATTATGTGTCTACTCCCCCAACCGACTGAGAGCCACCATGTCATTTATCTATTGAGCATGGTTAATATTTAGTCACAACCTGTCACAATTGGAAGAGGCTATCCCACACAGTAACTAAAATAACTTCATGGAAAAATATGATAACAAAAATTAGGACATTTGACAAAATTACATTTGAGATGTCAATAGATAATGCCTTTTCTTAGTCCTTTACTACACAATCCAAAGCTCCAGATAGAGGGAGTGATTTAGATTTCAAAATTGAAAATGTTTATTACTCTCCACTAAACCTTATGTTATGGGTACTCATTAGAATCGTCTCATTGGGACGATTCTAATGAGTACCCACAACATAGTATCGCCCGAGCCACATTCGATTTGGCGTCGGGGAATGCTCTGAATTTGGATCGGTCTGAAATTTTTTCGTTTGATAAAGAGTTAGAAGTCCAACCATCTTTGCAGGCAGAAAAAATTTGATGCACTTAGGTTTTTAGTAAGAATTTATGAAACCAATTCTGGTCTTGTGTCACGTTGAATTTTAACTCTTGACCAAAAAATTTTGATGTTTCACGACCAAGCGTTCTCCTTTCTTTCAATTGCTTTATCTTAAGTTTGAAAGAAAAATTGCATCATTTGAGCAAACATTCCATGTTCTTTTTGCAAATGTGTTCAATCTGGGCGAGTCCCAAATTGCGTCACCATATCGAGGGTTAGAAAGTTTACAGCAGTATTTCAGTTGAATTACAGCAACGGCCCTAATGCAAGCATCCCAAATCATTTGAGTCAATTTTCAGTCTCTTTGTCAAAATAAAGTTTCAATATAAGGCCAGAAAAGACTTCAAATGGCATTTAAACGCATTACGACATTTTGAGGCAAAAATTATTTCCTATCTTTATTTAACTTTTTACCAAACAACGAAATTTTAGACTGGTCCAGATTGAAGGCATTTGCAGACGAAAAATTAATTGAGGCGCAAAAATTGAAATTTGATTTGGGAAAGGTAGAAAACATTGTGGGAAAAAGAGAAGGTGCTGGTTACCAGCATTTTCGTCTTTTTCCACAATGTTTTCAAAAGGCTTTTTTTAGGGTTGTTAACTGTCGGGATAATGTGGTAAAGGGTTAACCCTTTACCACATAAAATCCCAACTTACGATAAGCCTGGCTGAGAAAAAACACTTTTGAAAATATCGTGTGAAAAGGAGAAAATGCTGTAATACCTACCCTATGAAAGACAAATTTCATTTTGAGTAGCATTTTGTTGTCCGCAAATGCTCTCAAATTATAAGTCTTTAATTTTGTCGAGTGGGAAAGAATTAAACTAAAGTAGGTTCTGATTTGAACGATCTAATTGTTTGTTACAGGCGTTTATTTCT
Organism: Tridacna gigas; assembly: GCA_945859785.2. Classification (NCBI taxonomy): domain Eukaryota; kingdom Metazoa; phylum Mollusca; class Bivalvia; order Cardiida; family Cardiidae; genus Tridacna; species Tridacna gigas. The sequence continues at coordinate 5,629,213 of OX244042.2, forward strand.
TTTCTCTCAATGTTTTTGAAAACTGTTCATCATAGCGACAAAAATTTGTTTTTGTATCAAAGTGAATAGAATAAATGAGTAATTCATTTATGTGGCGTAAAACCAAATAAACAAACTATGGTTTGATGGATAACCTCTCTATTTACAGCATTTTACTCATGGTATAGGTAGAGACGTTAGTCAGATAGATGAAAAAGTCTATTACAACTGAGCCATGCTCTGTGAAAAAGGGGCTTAACCCTTTCCCAAACAAGCCCTGGGTTTCACGTGTCTGCAGTACAAGTCTTTTGAAAACACTGTGGGAAAAGGAGAAATTGCTCGTTACGAGCAATTTCTCCTTTTCCCACAGTGTTTTCTACCCTTTTTGAGACCTTTCTGCCATTTTCATCAAATTTAAAATTGTCGTCTGCAAACTCTTTCAATTTGGACCAGTCCAAAATTTGTCGTTTGGGAAAGGGTTAATGCATCTATGAAAAGTATCGATTCAGGTCAGCGTGCGTGGACTGGGTCGATACTTTTTGCTACTGGTAAACTTTCTGCATGTCAAAGGACCATTCTACCTCGTGATTCAGTTGGTCGTTAGACAAAGTGGACTTCATAGATCCTCGATCGTGTCGTGACTTGCTAGGTATCATGTATCACGGAGATGCATTAAGCCATTACCACTCAATCCCTACTTTTGACGCCCCTGAGAAAGAAGCCTTTTGAAAACACTGTGGGAAAAGGAGAAAATGCTGGTAACCAGCATTTTCTTCTTTTCCAACAGTGTTTTCTACCCTTTCCAGAACAAATTTCAATTTTTCAGTCACCTTTATTTTGTCGTCTGCAAAAGCTTTCAATTTGGACCAGTCCAAAATTCTCGTGTGGTAATGAGTTAAGCCCCATTTTGCCAGAACAATTGGCTCAGCTGTATTGCAGAACAGTTTGTAGTTTTTTTTTTTTTCAATAATTGTGTTTTGAGGCGTTTTCAACTACATTTTAGCTCGTTCAGGTAGCACATCAGTTAGTGTATCTGACTCGTGACCTGGTGGTTGTAGGCAAACTGTCTTTTCCGTGATTAGCTCCACTGGCCGAAGGCCAGCGGGCTTATGTCATGGCCCGGTGTCCGTCGTGCGTCCGTCCGTCCGGTCGTCCGTCCGTCCGTCCGTCCGTTAACTTTTATTTCAAACATCTTCTTCTCTGAAACTACCCATCCGATTTTCACGAAACTTCACAGAAATGATCCTGACATGGTCCTCTTCAGAATTTCTTGAAAGAATTTGATTCCTTCAAAAACTCTGGTTGCCATGGCAACAAAACTGAAAAATATTGGAAATCTTTAAAAATCTTCTTGTCTGAAACCATAAGGCATAGGGCTACCAAATTTGGCATGTAGCTTTATGTAGTAGACCTCTATCAAGTTTCTTCAAATTATAGCCCTGGGGTCAAAATTGGCTCTGCCCCAGGGGTCACAAGTTTTACATAGGCTTATATAGAGAAAACTTTAAAAATTTTCTTGTCTGAAACCATAAGGCATAGGGCTACCAAATTTGGCATGTAGCTTTATGTAGTAGACCTCTATCATGTTTCTTGAAATTATAGCCCTGGGGTCAAAATTGGCTCTTCCCCAGGGGTCACAAGTTTTACATAGGCTTATATAGAGAAAACTTTAAAAATCTTCTTGTCTGAAACCATAAGGCATAGGGCTACCAAATTTGGCATGTAGCTTTATGTAGTAGACCTCTATCATGTTTCTTGAAATTATAGCCCTGGGGTCAAAATTGGCTCTTCCCCAGGGGTCACAAGTTTTATACATAGGCTTATATAGAGAAAACTTTAAATATCTTCTTGTCTGAAACCATAAGGCCTAGAGCTACCAAATTTGGCATTTAGCTTGATCTAGTTGGAGTCTACCAAAAGTGTCCAAAGTATAGTCCTGGGGTCAATTTGGCCTCATACTTGGAGGGGGGGGTTCACAAGATTTACATAGGCTTACATAGGGAAAACTTTTAAATCTTGGTGTACATAGCCATAAGGCTTAGGCTACCAAATTTTGCATATAATTATAGCATTATTTAGTGGACAGTTACAAAGAGGGCCCAAGTTACAGCTCTAGGATCAAGTTTGGCCCTGCACCAGGGATCACAAGTTTTACATGGGTTTATGGAGTGAAAAGTTCAGAAACCATCTTGTTACCAGCCATAAGGCCAAGAACTCCCACATTTGGCATGTTATTCTTCTAATACAATATTCCCCATTTTGTCAGACTGTAGCCATGAGGTCAAAGTTTTATAAGGGCTTATATAGTGAAGACTTTTCTTCGTGGTTTATATTTATAAGCCAGTGGAGCGATACAGGGCCATCATGGCCCTCTTGTTTTTTGCTTCTCACCCCCAGTGCAGCAGCACGTGAGAAAATCAGTGCCTTGGAAAGAAAGTTGTCTCCCAATACTGGTGTGAGAAAGCGGGAAACGTGCTTAGGTGCACTGACAGCTGTGATATGGCCTAAGCTTTTTAAACAGCGTTAAGCTCCAATACAAAGGATGTATCTATAGTTTTTTTGTGGTGGTGTTGTGAAGGTGGCAGGTAAATTTATGCATTCAGGATTCAAGGTTACAAATTTTTTTTTTTTAAATGTTCTTGTGGCAGTTCTAAAATATGACCCTGTTTAGGTCTAGACAAGTTTGTAAGATCTGTGTTTGTATTTGGGGAATATTCTTAACCCTTCACTATACAACCCAGAGCGTTAACGACCCATAGACGAAAGCTTTTGAAAACATTGTGGGGAAAGGAGAAAATACCAGTGACCAGCATTTTCTCCTGTTCCCACAATGTTTTTTCTGCCCTTCAAAAGGCAAATCACATTATTTGAAAGAAAATAAATGTGTTGAATTTTGCTATCCCTGTGAATACCTACAACAAAGGTCTGATGATTTTAGGTTAACCGTTTATCACACAATCCCAAATTTTAAGGACTCCAAGAAAGAGGGCTGTGCACTGGTAGCTCAGTCCTTGTATATAGGACTTGAGAATGGGGGGTCACTGGTTTAATTCCCGGCTCAGCCAATTTCTTTCCGAGGATTGATGATAGTCATTGCAACAGGATTCATTTCCCTCCCACCGCTGACTTGTATCAACGATGGTCATGTGGGAAAGCAACCAGTGACTTGGAAAGAATATTGTGCGTAGTACTGGTAAAAGGAACTCCAGAAAAGCATGGATAGGTGCACAGGCCACTGTGATATATCTGAAATAATGTTGAAAATGGCATTAAATACAATGCAAACAATCAATCTATCTAGGAAAGAGGCCTTTTGAAAGGATTGCTGGAGAAAGGAGAAAATGCTGGTAGGCATTTGTTTTGTTGTCTGTAGATTCTTTGAATTTGGTCAAGTCTTAACCCTTTCCCAAACAAGCCCTGGGTTTTCATGTGTCTGCAGTAAAAGTCTTTTGAAAACACTGTGGGAAAAAGGAGAAATTGCTCGTAACGAGCAATTTCTCCTTTTCCCACAGTGTTTTCTACCCTTCTGGAGAATTTCCTGCCATTTTCATCAAATTTTAAATTGTCGTCTGCAAACTCTTTCAATTTGGACTAGTCTAAAATTTGTCGTTTGGGAAAGGGTTAAATTTTGTCGTTCGGCAAGGAGTTAAAATATCGGATTGCTGCGGTCAAAACTGAATAGTGGTGAAAAAATATACCAAGTTGATCGAAAGGGTTTTGTGTAAATACATGGAGTATGTTGAATATGACTTGAAATTTAACCCTTTTCCAAACAATCCTGTGTTTTTAACGACCCTGAGAAAGAAAAAAGCCTTTGAAAACTTTGTGGGAAAAGGAGAAAATGCAGGTTACAAGCTTTTTTCTCCTTTTCTCTTTGTGTTTTTCAGCCTGTCAAAGGCAGCTTCAACCATTTGAGTCACATTTAACTTGTCGTCTGCAAGTGCTTTGGATTTGGACAAGTTTGAAATTTTGCCATCTGTCAAACATTTAACTCTTTACCACACGAGAAAAATGTAGTCTTGTCCAAACTGAAAGCATTTGCTGATGACAATTTGAAGGTGGCTCAAATGATAGAATGTGTCTTTGGTAGGATTGAAAACATTGTGGGAAAAGGAGAAAATGCTGGTTACCAGCATTTTCTCCTTTTCCCACAATGTTTTCCAAAGGCTTCTTTCTCAGGGTCATTAAAACTTGGGATTGTGTGGTAAAGAGTTAAGGCTTTTGACAAAACTCTTGTTACTATAATTCCTTACCAGACGACAAAATTTAAATCTGGACCAAATTGAAAGCATTAAACAGACAACAAAATAAATGTAGCGCAAATGACGAGTTTTCGATTGGGTAGTAAACATTGTGGGAAAAGGAGAAAATGCTGCTTGCAAGCATTTTCTCCTTTTCCCACAATGTTTTCAAATGGCTTCCTCGGCAGTGTCAATGAAACTTGGGATTATTTAGTAAAAGCCTTTTTGACAAACCTGTTACGGTTTATTAATGTAGCTTTTTTCACACCCGACTGATAACTGCATCTAAGACCTGATTTTTGGGTAATTATTGCTTCTATTATTAACCCTTGGGTTGCTTAACCCTTTACCACACAATTCCGAGCCCGGCTGGGTAGCTCAGTAGTTAGCATATCTAACTCGTGATCTGGAGGTTGCTGGTTTGATACCCAGTTAAGGCAAACTGTCTTTCCCATGGTTTTTCGCTTTTCTTCTCTGATGCATGTTAGAGAAGTGAAATTGTTGTCTTACATTATGCTTTCAATTTGGACAAAGCTAAAATTTTGTCATCAGGTAAAGGGTAACTTTTATAGTAAAGGACAAAATTTTGATGGGTCCGTGTTAAAAAGTGTAAAAATCATTGTGGGAAAAAGAGAAAATTCTGGTTACCAGCATTTTCTCTTTTTCCAACAATGTTTTCAGAAGCTGTCTAACTCAGGGCCGTTAAACATCGGATTGTTTTAAAAAAGGATGACACGGTTGAATGTAGGATATTTTCAGCTTTATGCCAGATATTTATATTGATGGCTCATTGGATTTGAAGTAGGATTTATAACTCTTTACCAAACGACAAAATTTTAGACTAGTCCAAATTGAGAGCATTTGCAGACAACAAAATAAATGTGACTGAAAAACTGCAATTTGTTTTGGAACGGTTAGGAAACATTGAGGGAAAAGGAGAAAATGCTGGTTACCAGCATTTTCTCCTTTTCCCTCAATGTTTTCAAAAGGTTTCTTTCACAGGGTCATTGAAAGTCGGGATCGTGTGGTAAAGAGTTAATCAAGAAAGCCTAAGTTTAATATCTGTTGTTCTTGGGAATCATGTTGGTGTGCCCTGTGGCAAGGCTGTGCAAAGCCCAAGCCTTGTTCTGGTCAGCTGTCCTCATGATATAACTGGAAGTAGTGATTGTAGGCACTGTTTTACAAATCCTCTCCGGAAAAGGAAATTTTAGACTCATCCAAATTGACAGCATTTTAAATTTTGTAGATCTTATGTATAACTGATTATAAAATATGGCTTATATGATGAAATTTGTCTCTAGAAGAGTATGAACATTATCAGAGATGGGGGAAAAAAGCTGATTTTCCTCACTGCACAATATTGGTTTCATTCTTTTGAAAAGTATGTCTACCTGTGGGATATCAATGTAGTGACTTGTTTTACCACTATCTGATTGGCTGTTCTAGACACACCTTCCAGTTTGCAAAATCCAGGCTCTACAGCTGTTGTCACTTTGGAAAAATATCAAAATGTAACTTTGAATACTAGAAACACAAACCTATACATAGCTTATCATATAAACCTGTACTGTTCCTCAGATAAGAAAATTTCTCACTGTGACAGTCATGTGAAGTAATGGAAGGGTAGCCATATTGTATGCTGAATATGGGCTCTGAAAGGAATGTCACAGATGGTGCAAGGAGAGAAAATGTAATTTAACCATTTACCACACAATCCGGAGTTTTAACGACCCTGAAGAAGAAGGCTTTTGAAAACATTGTGGGAAAAGGAGAAAATGCTGGTAACCAGCATTTTCTCCTTTTCCCCACAATGTTTTCTACCCTTCCCAAAACAAATTTCGTTTTTTTTAAGTCACATTTATTTTGTCGTCTGCAACTGCTTTCAGTTTGGACCAGTCTAAAATTTTGTCATTTGGTAAAGAGTTAACTCTATACCAAACGACAGCATATTGGACTCAATCAAATTCAAAGTATTTGCAGACAACCAAAATTAATAAATGTTGTTTAGATGGTGATTTCTGTCTTTGATAGGGTAGAAAACATTGTGGGAAAAGGAGAATATTATGCTGCTTACCAGCGCCACATTAGGTAATTACAATGTATTATTCAACACAGATAAGAAGGTAAAGGGTTAAAGGGTGTTAAACTCTTGATACAAACTAACAAACAGCTAATGTGGCTACGTAGGAAAAGGAGTTTGTGTTTTGTGAAGAGTCTCTGTAAATATTCAGTTGAAACCAGATCATTTCTGTTTATTTTAAAGTAAATGGACATTCTGTATTGATTGAAGTTTGTATTTACAATGTACAATTTAAATACTCATACAAAATTCACATCAACAAAAAGTCCAGATTTTAGCCATGTTTTCCAAAACTCTCTGAGATTGCCTTTTACAACTTTAATTGCGATTGCAGCCTGTAAAGATGATGCTCAGGCTGCAAGAAATGTGAAGTCTAATCTCTGATCTCGGGGTCATTAAAAGTTGGGAGTGTGTGGTAAAAGGTTCAATAAAATAGGGGTCAGTTGAATGAGATTTATCTTGGATAGTGTAGGAAATACTGGTTATCAGTATTTTTGTCCTTTTCCATGATGTTTTCGAAAGGTCTCTTCCTCAGCATTGTGAAAACAAAGGCTTCTTTTGTAAAGGGTGAAACCACACAAAGATACAATACATTTTAACCCTTTACCATCAGTCCCGTTGTAATTAACGGATCCGCGACATTTCCTCCAAAACCACATTCATCCAAGTTCATCCCTAGCCCCGACCCTTACCCTAACCCAGATGAATTGTGGCCCAAATCTTCCTCTCAGACAGAGCTTTTCATGAAAAAAATCTAGGAATTTAAAAATAATGATTTCGAAACATACATTGATTTCGACGAAACACCCTTTCAGTGAAATGTTGTGCACCCCTTTTAACGACTAAGCCTTTTTAAAGAGTTCTGGGAAAAGGAAAACTAGCATTTTCTTGTAACCAGCATTTCTCTCCTTTTCCTGCAGTGTTTTCTACCATATCAAAGAGGAATCCTTCGTTTGAACCAATTTAAATTTGTCATCTGCAAATCCTTTCAATTTGGACAAGGATTTTGTTGTCTGGTACAGAGATAAACAACCCCAAACATGTTGAGTACTAAGGCAAACCCTGTTGAAGCCAACTTACGGTCTGGCGATTTTTCGCCTCTTGCCTCTGATGCATGTGAGAAAATTTTTAAGTGGCTTGGAAAAAAAGTTGTGTCAGTACTGGTGTAAGAAAGCCAGGGTACATATGTAGGTGCACTGACAGCCATGAAATGACCTGAAGCTGCTGAAACAGCATTTAAACTCCAATATACAAACAAATACCACGGTAAAGGGAAAAAAAGATATAGAATGTGGTATTGATTATCACTAGCATATCAGCTGAGCTATACTTACACATCGTGTATGTATTTGTACCTATGTTTTCTTACACACATCTATGATATATAGTACACAATATTTTCTGCTGGCGTATAAGAAATACAATATTCACCTTTTGTGTTGTTAACTTAGGTGTATGTATGACTGTTCAACCATGCTATATGTGTAGGGATAGAAACAGATCTTTCGGATTTAATTTTTTCTTGACAACCCTCCCTCCTTTTTATGAAGAGTTCTGTAGGATTCTGGGTGAAAGCTGTTGTGCTGAAGTATTGGAGAATTAGTTGGGGGAAATCGGGCGATGGTGTGAATGAATCTCATATCTGATTGTCAAGGCTTAGCTGAGGGAAAAGTCGTGGGACCTGAAGGACGAGATTCAGTGTTAACTGGTATGTCACATGACTCCACAACTTGTGTCTGCGTTTCTGCGTTCAACTTTTTATACTAAAACATTGAAAAGAAAACATCAGAAAATGAATAATGATGATGAAGAGAATCTGGTACAGAGTTAACCTTTTACCACACAATCCCGAGTTTTAACAACCCTTAAAAAAGAAGCCCTTTGAAAACATGGTGGGAAAAGGAGAAAATGCTGGTAACCAGCATTTTCTCCTTTACCCACAATGTTTTCTACCCTCTCAAAGACAGATATCATCATTTGAGCTACATTTAACTTGTCGTCTGCAAATGCTTTCAGTTTGGTCCAGTCTAAAGTTTTGTCATTCGGCAAAGAGTTAAGACAAGGACAAATGGAGATATTAACCCTTTACCAAGCAATCCTGGATTTTAACAACCCTGTGGAAAAAGTCTGGACAATATTGTTGGGAAAGGAAAAAATTCTAGTTACATGCATTTTTCTCCTTTTCCCACAATATTTTCTACAAACAGATCCCATCTGCTAATCCACACTGTATTTTGTCATCTGCAAAATTTATGCTTTCAGTATGGACAAATCTTAACTCTTTGCTGCATGACAAAAATGAAGACTTGTCCAAATTGAAAGCATTTGCAGACAACAATTCAAATGTGGCTCAAATGATGGGATTTGTTTCTGATAGGGTAAAAAACATTGTGGGAAAAGGAGAAAATCCTCTTTACCAACATTTTCTTCTTTTCCCACAATGTTTTCAAAAGCTTTCTCTTTCAGGGTCGTTGAAACTTGGGATTGTGTAGTAAAGAGTTAACCCTTTCCCAAACAAGCCCTGGTTTTCACGTGTCTGCAGTACAAGTCTTTTGAAAACACTGGGGGAAAAGGAGAAATTGCTCGTAAGGAGCAATTTCTCCTTTTCCCACAGTGTTTTCTACCCTTTTTGAGACCTTTCTGCCATTTCCATCAAATATAAAATTGTCGTCTGCGAACTCTTTCAATTGAACCAGTCCAAAATTTGTCGTTTGGGAAAGGGTTAAACTTGGTCGTCTGGTTGTAAGTTCCAGGAGAAAGTGGGATGACATTTAGCATCAATCTTGTGACTTGTCATAACATTTAGTTTTATAACATCTGTTTTGATGTATTTTGAGAGCTGATATTGCCTGTTTCTGAAAAAAAAGAAGTTAAGTTGCTGTTATTATTAGTACAGATAACTGTCCCCGAAGGTGATTTTAGTTTTTGACGGGTCAACCCAGGGTTTGGTGCACAGTAAATGGCCAGATATGAAAGAAGTACCATATACGTCTCATTATTGAGACTAACATTTTTTTCTTTTTGAGGTGATTAAAAAAAAAAAAAATAGTTTCCCTTAATTATTTTACATACTGATTAGTATAGATAACTGTAGTCTAGTACCCCACCGTACTTCAAGAGTACATCAGGCAAAGCGCAATAATGTGACTCAAAATCGAAATTTGACTTTGAGAAGGGTAGGAAACATTACCAGCATTTTCTCCTTTTTCCCACCATTTTTTCAGAAGTCCTATTTACCAGGTTGTTAAAAGTACGGGTTGTGTGGTAAAGGGTCAAAGACCCACTAGCTGCTAACTTTACCACACAATCCCGACTTTTAACGACCCTGAGGAGGAGAAGCCTTTTGAAAACATTGTGGGAAAAGGAGAAAATGCTGGTACCAGCATATCTCCTTTCCCAATCAAAATGCAGACAAATTTAATTCATACCATAAAACGCTTGGATATATTTATGAATCTGATGATGTTTTATAGAGGAATCTGTCGAAGTTCAGTTGCTGGCAGAAAATTGTATTGTACAACTAGAACAAAAGTTGCCAACTTCTGTTCTAGTTTTACAGTGCATGAACAATTTCTGCAAGAGACTGGAAGTTTGACAGGCCATAGTGAAACATTGTCAGACTCCCAATACATGTAATTGATTTGAATTAAATTTGTCTGCATTTTGACTCCTGAATTGATTTCTTTTTGCTGCTAGTGTGCCTTTAACTCCTAACCAAACAACAAAATTTTACACTTGTCCAGAATCAAACCTGTTTAGGAAATCAAATTAAATGTGGCCCAAATGATGAAACATTACTCTGAAAAGGTAGAAAATATTTAGGGAAAAGGAGAAAATGCTGGTCACCAGCATTTTCTCAGTGTTTCCGCTAGAGCGCGTATCTTGTGTTTTTGACGCAGTTATTTCTTTCAGGGCGCAATAGAATTGGCCTTGTGCATTTTTTCTGGCGCAACCAAAATATCAGTTCAACCAAAAGAACAATTTCGTACAAAACCGTGACTTTTAGTGAAACCAAGGTGTAAAACAATGTTTCGTAAGTGAAGATTGAAAATTTCGTCGGCCATGTTTATTTACATTAACAGTTTATGTTACGGCTCCCAGCGTCAATTAGTCGTCACTTCCGAATATATCTGGATTTTAAACATATTCAGTCTTAGTAGTCCAGACGCTCTCTGATACAGAAATGGCAGACGAACCAAGTAAAAAGAAACAGAAAAGACTAGCAATAAAGATTATATAGCAGTCATAACATTAAGAAATGCTTCTGGTTTTCTAATTGGATAGAATACATTGTGGAAAAAAGGAGAAATTGCACAATCTGTGCAATTTCTCCTTTTACCACACTGTTTTCTAAACCTTCCACTGTAGAGTTAGTGAAAACATGGGATTGAATGATAATGGATTATAACAGTGACCCATAATTTTCCTGTATGACCCTCAAAAGTTAGGATGAGGGTCACAAATGACCCTCAAAAATTTGAAGCTGGCAGAAACACTGTTTTCTCCTTTTCACACGATTTTTTCAAAAGGCTTCTTGCCCAGGGTCGCTAAAACTTGGGATTGTGTGGTAAAGGGATAAAGTGAAAAAATTATTCTAGAAACGGAAGAAAGTATGTTTGGAAAAAAGAGGAAAGACTGGTTAACAGTTATTATTCCTGTACCACAATGTTTTCAGAGGCTTTTTTCTGCAAGGTTGTTTAAAAAATGTGATTGTTTGGTAAAGGGTTAACTTCTGAATAAGGATTGTGTGAGAGATGAAAAATTATCTCTTTACCAAATGACAAAAATCTAGACTTGTCCAGTCAAAGCATTTGCAGATGACTGTTTAACTCTTTACCACACAACAAAAATGTAGACTTGTCCAAATTGAAAGCATTTGCAGATGACAATTTCAGTGTGACTCAAATGATGGAATTTGTCTTTGTTAAGGTAGAAAACATTGTGGGATAAGGAGAAAATGCTGGTTACCAGCATCTTCTCCTTTTCCCATATTGTTTTCAAAAGGCTTTTTCCTCAGGGTCGTTAAAAGTCGGGATTGTGTGGTAAAGGGTTAAAAGTATCTCAAATGATGGAATTTATCTTTGATAGGGTAGAAAACAATGTGGAAAAAGGAGAAAATGCTGGATACCAGCATTTTCTCCTTTTTCCACAATGTTTTCAAAACTTAAAGGCTTCTATATAAAGGTAGTTTAACCCTTTACCACATAATCCCGACTTTCAACGACCCTGAAGAAAAAGCCTTTGGAAAACATTGTGGGAAAAGGAGAAAATGCTGGTAACCAGCATTTTCTCCTTTTCCCACAATGTTTTCCACCCTTCCCAAAACAAAGTTCAATTTTTGAGCAACATTTGATTTGTCGTCTGCTGAGGCCTTCAATTTGGACCAGTCTAAAATTTTGTTGTTTGGTAAAGAGTTAAACTCAGATAGAGTGGTAAAGAGTTTGGTTAATTTAATAATTTTACCGGTACTCGTTATCACTAATGATGGGACAGCCCATATTTGGGTATAGTGTAACATTATTATACCTGTATCTATAAAATAGAGTATATGCCATGTGTGCAAACTGTCATCTTCAATATGCATCACTGGGTTAACTCTTTACCAAAAGACAAAATTTTAGACTGGTCCAAATTGAAAGCATTTGCAGACGACAAAAAAAATTTGAAAAATTGAAATTTGTTTTGGAAAGGATAGAAAACATTGTAGGGAAAAAGAGAAAATGCTGGTTACCAGCATTTCCTCCTTTTTCCCCATGATGTTTTCAAAAGGCTTCTGTATCAAGATCGTTAAAACTTGCGATTGTGTGGTAAAGGGTTAACTCTTACCCATCACACCATAGTTTATCAAGATCTTTTTAGCTCTACTTTCAATCAGTTGAATTAGGAGGACCATGCACATTGATTGATTGATTGTATGGTGTTTAACACAGTTTTAAACATTATTTCAGTTATATTTCGGCAGCCACACCTATCCATGCTTTCCTGGAGATTCTTTTACCAGTACTACACACAATTTCGTTCCAAGCCACTGGCAGCTTTCCCACATAACCACCGTCGAAACAATGGTCAGCTGTGAGAGAAGAGTGAATCTTGTTGCTATCATCAATCCTCGGAAAGAAATTGGCAGAGCTGGGATCGAACCGGCCACCCCCTGTTCTCAAGTCCTGCACGCTACTGACTGAGCTACCGAGACTCGGCACATTCTCATTGAAGTCTGTTGACCAACCCCACAGTAATCAGAGAGTGTTCAACCATTACCGCACAATCCTGAGTTATAATGAAGAAGGCTTTTGAAAACACTCACAGAAAAGAAGAAAATGCTGATAACCAGCATTTTCTTCTTTACCCCACAATGTTTCCTACACTTTTCAAGATAAATTTCATGTTCTTGACCATGTATACTTTTTTGTCTACAAATACTTTCAATTAAGACCAGTCGAAAATTTTGTTGTGTGGTAAAAAGTTAAACAATAGAAAGCCGAGGATGTTTACTTATGGGGTTTATGATAGGTCAGTCTTGACTTTATGGGATTTATGATTGGTCAGTGGCTTAGTTTTGATTGACAGAAGTTGTAAAGTCATTTACTTTCTCCTTTGACAGAAGTTAAAGGTAATTACCACACAGACTGTTTCTTAAGGTACTCAAAGTCATTGACTAAATGACAAAATTATTTCGGAGAAATATTGATAATGAATGGGAAGTGTTAAGTCTATAATTACATGGAGAAAAAACAACTTTTCCAACCCTTGACCACACAATTATGAGTTTGTACCACCCTGAGCAGAAAGGCTTTTGAAAAGATTGTGGGAAAAGGAGAAAATGCTTCTAACTAGTATTTTCCCCTTTTCCCACAATATTTTCTATCCTATCAAAGACAGAAATCATTAAATTTTGAGCTACATTTAATTTGTCTTGTGCAGATGCTTTCGATTAGGTCTTGTCCCAAACTTTTTGTGTTTGGCAAAGAGTTAACCCATTACCACACAATCCTGAGTTTTTAGTACCCAGAAAGAGAAGGCTTTTCAAAACATTGTAGGCAAAGGAGAAAATTGTTTTCTACCCCATCAAAGACAAATCATTATATCGGCTTTATTGAATTTGTCATTTGCAAATGATTTCAGTTTGGTTGAGTCAAAAATTTTGTTGTATGGTAAAGAGTTGAAGAAAAAAATAAGCCCATTGTCCAGCAGTGTTTTCCTTTGCCATATAAGACTCCGTGCAGAGCTCCATACAAGAGGGAGTGATGGCATTCTAAATCTATTATTTCTCTTCCAAACCCTATGTTATGGGTACTCATTTGAATCATCTCGATGAGATGATTCTAATGAGTACCCATAACATAGGGTTTAGTGGAAAATAATTAATATTTTCACTTTTGAAATCAAAATCACTCCCTCTGTCTATAGCTCTGTCTGTGTGAGCCTCAGTAGTTTTGTCTTGTATGTGACTTGAACAACATGTGATGTAGTCTGAAATTAGCCTATATAATAATGGGGTCTTGTTGATAATGTGTACAACAACAAACAAACTTGGAGTTTTTTTTTTTATTGCAGATGATGTGAGTACGGATCAAAATGGTAATCCAATTGCGAGCCTGAAAGACACTAAAGCATACAGACAGATGAGAGAGTCACCTTCCATTTCGGAAGGACAAGCCAATTATGGAACGATTCAATACAGTTCAAACCCGCATGAACAATCCTCTCTTCATAGGGACTCTGAAGGGTTGTCTAAACTGGAAAAGCAAAGAAGGAGTAAGAAAAATAAAACCAAAGAAGTAGAAAGGAAGTCAGAAGATGTGGAACATTATGTAGGCAATAAGTCTATTGAGGATTTACTTGACTACATAGATGGACAAAATGTGTCTCTAAAAAAATCGAAAAAACAATCACCTTCCAATCCTGAAGACATTCCAAATAAAACACAGAAACAAAATAAGAAAAGTAAAGACAAGAAACAGAAGTCTCCAACCCCCTCGATAGAGGAGGTGGAGACAAAGGGGAATAACTCTGCTCAATCAGCCATAACTGATCAGGAGGTTGGCTCAAACAATATGGGAAATTTAAGTGGTAAAACTGATGTGAATACTTCCATTCTAAATGGTGATATTGATGGTAATTACGCCAAAAGAGATAAAATATCCAAGCCCTTGCTCAAAGACGATAAAGAATTAGTAGTGTCAGACATTGACTTATTAAATCATCATATGCCCCATTCAGCTGATAAGTCCATTTATTGTAAAGAAAGTGTTAAAGATAAAGAAATTCCTAAGACTAATAATAAAAGAGTCGCTGCTATTGAAACAAATACAAGTGATCAGAAACAGAAAAAAGGAATTGAAAAATCTGATAAAGCTCCAAAGTCAGAAAAGTTAGAAATGGTCTTGCCCAACTCTGATAAGTCAGAGAATATGGTAAAAGTTGATGATAGTGCAGCAGGAACTAATGTAACTGTTAAACAGAAAAATTCTAAGAACAAGAAATCAAAACCTACCAGTCCAACAAGTGTTAAGGTAGAAAACGATGTGCAAAGTCCAGAATTTTTCAGTGAGCAGTCATTCATTTCTCAAATCCTGGATCAAGATTTGAATGAAGATAGTGGATTTATATTTACAGACATAGAAGTACCTGAAGTTCCTAAAGAAGATGAATTTCAGGTTGTTGGAAAGAAAAAGAAGAAACCTACAAAGGAAATTTCGCAGCCATATCAGCAAAACAATTATGTTAACCATGGATATAAATACGGGAAGCGTTATGATGAGAAAAGTAGATCAAACGCATTTATGAACAATAAATTTCCATCACCTCTTAGTAACAGTAGTTCCCTTCAGTCTGAAAATGACGGAAGGGCTAGAGATCTTAGTCCATCTGCCTTTCCAGCTCTTTGTAGCGGGAAGGGTAGGCAGGCTTGTAGTGATGGGCGAAGGAATTCCACTGGTGATGTTCAAATACCTTCAGATACAAAATCACAAGATGATGGTGATAAGGAGTCTGTTAAATCCCTACCAGCTACTAAAGCTAGTAATACAATAGACACTGTTACTTCACCCAGAATAAATATGTCTTATGCAAAGATGGCAGCTGGAGTTGCAAGTGCAGTTCAGAAAACAAGTTCAATAGGTGCTGAAAAGAATTCTAGTGATCCAAAAATTACTGTATGGAAAGGTAATGCTAGAGAGAGAAGACATTCAATAGGTTCTAGTCCAGATGGTGTTGGAACATCTGCCAATCACACACCAAGTAGTTCAGCTGCCATGTCTCTAAAGGCAGGTAGTCAAGAAAACTTGAAAGATATCAAGTCAGATGAGAAGATCGCCTGTAGTAAAGCTGTTGAGGAAAGCATTTCACTTAATAAATGGAATGTTGATTATCCAAAATCGAGTGGAGTAGCTGAGCATAGTGTAGAAGTCACTTCAGAAAGAGGAATTGAAAGAGAAAGTAAGAGTAGTGTGAAGGAAGCGAAAGTCAGTGTTTCAACAGCAAGAAGTGTACATAGTCAACCACTAGTATTGTCAAAAACTGAAAATAATGTTCGTAGTACAAGTGTTGCACCTAGTTATAGTGCAGATAAATTGAAGAAGGTCAGTGGAGATACCTCAAAGGATATGACTGTCAAAGGAAAAAATTTAGCAGATAGTGAAAGTAAATTAATTTCTACAAGTCAGACTGCCAATGTAATTGCTTTGAATGTGCATAAACAAGAAAGTCAAAAGTCTAGAAATAATGGTACAAACAATAAGAAACATAAATCTGTGATCTTTTATGATAAACGCTTGGAAGAATCCACTTCTAGTTTAGATATTTCGTTCGGTTTTGAGTTTGATTTAGCAGACAACACAGTGACTTCAGCTGCAACTAATCCAGAGTTTTCTAGTATAGTAAATTATTCAGACAATGCATCCAGTGTGAAGAAAGATATCACTTTTGATAACACTGATCAACCTGCCAGAAGTGTAGTTCAAACAGTTAGCTGTGCTAGCATCACATTCAATAATAACTCTATCCTAGGTCAATCTTCCAATTCTGATGTGATAGAAACTTCAAACACAGACACCTCTAGTGGTATAGAAAATGTAGGTAATAAAGAATTAAATACTGATATTAGTGAACAAATTGATAAGGTATCTTCTAAATTAGTGCATTTGAACGGTATTGTATCCCAACCTCAGGGTCAAATCGCTAAAGTAGCGAAAGAAATGTTGGAAGATAAAAGTCTCGTGGAAAGTGATACAGGAAATAAGCCAGCAACTCTAGTTCCAACAACAGTAAACACTGAAGCATCCAAACCACATGGTTCAAATACTGAAGTAGTATACTATGGAGAAAATGTAGCAACACTTAAGAAAGAGGTAGTTGGTCCCAGTTCCACAAATGGGCCAACTAGCTATTGTGGTGTGATAAACTTCCGTATTGAAGTGGAGGCAAAAAGCAACTTCTACCTGGCTGAGGCAGCTACATATCTTACAAAAGGTAAGCTCAACTCTGTACTTGGTACGGGGCGTTAACGAACAGTGTGGATCAGTATCAGACAGCATTTGATCTACACTGGCCGCAAAGGCAACTACAGTAGTGAAAAGCACTTTAAGGGTTAATTCTTACACTACTAATTCAAAGCATGGATGTTATTATTGGTGTGACAAAGTGTTACTGTTCAGTCTGTCAGAGCTTTGATCACTGGTAGAAAAATGAAGTTGAAAACTAGAATTAAAGTTGGCAACCTTTATTCTAGTTTTAACTTTCATTTTTCTGCCAGCGACTGGTCCTGTGACAGACTTTACTGTAACACATCGTCAGACTTAAAATTAATGTCCATAGTTTGAAATGGTATGAATTTAATTTTCCTGCATTCTGATTCAAGAATTGTTTATTTTTGGCTGCTAGTGGGCACAGAGCTCCAGATTAGAGGGAGTTATCTTATTCTAAATCCATTATTTCTCTTCCAAACCCTATGTTGTGGGTACTCATTAGAATCGTCTCGATGAGACAATTCGGAGTACCCATAGCATGGGGTTTAGTGGAGAAAAATTAATTTTTTTCAATTTTGAAATCAAAATCACTCCCTCTATCTGGAGCTCTAAATGGGTCTTATAATAAGGAAAACAATTAGTGGTTTAGAGAGAGTGTTAGTGGAATTATTGGTAAAGAATTTCTAGGAACACATTGACAAACAAAATGAGATACTGTTGAAAATGGCAATTAACACCAAGCACACAGAGTAATCTATTGCTTGTTAGTCCCCTACCAGCGAAGCCAAAGGGGACTTTAGGTTTGCACTCCATCCATCCGTCTGTCCGTCAGTCCGGCAATTCAGTTTTCTGGACTTTTTTCCTAAACGCTGGTACATATTGAGCTGAGTTGTGGTGTGTAAGTCACCCACCATCACTTACAGATAAAGTTCGACTTTCGTTCCAGTCCACTGGTTTTTCACGGATTTACGGGCCTTGGACTTACAAAATTTCACTGATAAATCAGTTTTCCGGACTTTTTTCCTAAACGCTGGTAGGTATAGTGATCTCGGATTTGCTGTGTAACTCAACCACCATGACTTACACATCACGTTCGAGTTTCGTCCCGCTCCACTGCTTTTTGACGCATTTACGGGCCTTGGACTTTAAAAATTTCACTGACATGCCAGCGATACATACGGCTGGTAGGAGACTGTGTATTGCTATGCAATACTATCAGAATGCTTGTTACTAGTTGAAATTTATCTGGAAATGAGCTATTATCAGCTGGGCTGTTTTCAAAGAAAACATCAGGTATTGTCGTAGCCCTGGTGTTATCGTCTCCATCATCCAGGTGCAACAACTTTGGCATTTTATAAAATCATTTTTATACCCCCGCAAAACGAATGTTTTTTATGCCCCCGCAAAACGAATGTTTTCGGGGGTATACTGGGATCAGCCTGTCTGTCCGTCCGTCCGTCCGTGTGTCCGTCTCTGTACAAAATACTAGCAATTTTGTGTCGCGAACTCCTAGAGTTTTCCTTCAATTGCATTGAAACTTTGCACATATATTGATCATATATTGAAAATTTGCAAGACATAATTTTCAAGTGTCAGCTCCCCCTGGTTGAGGAATTATCTCCCCTTGAACTTGACACTTTTTTTCTGTCAAAGCGCTGGCGGGGGTATTAAGTCACATTCAGTGACGGCTCTAATTATTACTGAAGAAACTTACTTTAAACTAAGACAAGTTGTAAACTATCAAAAGGGTAACCCATACAACATGTGTAGATAATCATCAAAGTATTTTTGACACAGTTATGCCCCTTTTTCAACTTTTCGCTGAGAATCAAGCTACTGTAGCCGAGCGCTGGCACTCGTATGCGGTGCTCTTGTTTACCTTCTTGTCATATGACAAGGATTTGGGCCATTCTCTATGAAAATCAACTTTAATGCATTTACAAAAAGTATCGACCCAGGTCCGCATCCTGTTACATTCTGTTAGAAAAATATTTCAAAGTGGGATCTCTTTAACTCTTTACCATACGATAAAATTGTAGACTGGTCCAAACTGAAAGCATTTGCAGAGGACAAAATAAACGTGACTCAAAAATTGAAATGTGTTTCTGGAAGAGTAGAAAACATTGTTGGAAAAGGAGAAAATGCTGGTTACCAGCATTTTCTCCTTTTCCTACAGTGTTTTCAAATGGCTTCTTTCTCAGGGTCGTTAAAATTCAGGATTGTGTGGTTAAAGAGTTAAAGTGTACCTGCACTGATTTTGTTCTACTCTTTGTTTTGCAGAATGGAATAGTACTCTTAAATTGCAAGACAAAGGTGAGTATACTTTGCTGTGAATAAAAATTGTCTTAGATCTGGGTCATTCAACCCTTTACCACACAATCTCGAGTTTTAACAACCCTGAGGAAGCAGTCTTTAAAAACGCTGTGGGAAAAGAAGAAATTGCTGGTAACCAGCATTTTCTTCTTTTCCCACAATGTTTTCCAACCTGTCTAAGACAAGTTCCAATATTTGGAATTGTTGTCTGCAAATGTTTTCAATTTGGACATATCTACAATTTTGTCCTGTGGTAAAGTGTTAACCCTTTACCAAGCAATCTAATGTTCAACCCTTTACCACACAATCCCGACTTTTAACGACCCTGAGAAAGAAGGCCTTTGAAAACATCGTAGGAAAAGGAGAAAATGCTGGTAACCAGCATTTTCTTCTTTCCCCACAATGTTTTCTATCTTTCCCAAGATAAATTTTAATTTTTGAGTCACATTTATTTTTTCGTCTGCAAATGCTTTCAATTTGGACCAGTCTAGAATTTTGTTGTGTGGTAAAGGGTTAAAAACCCTCAAAGGGGGGAGAGTTAAAAAACAATGTGGGGGGAAAGGAAGGAGAAAATGATGACTACCAGCATTTTCTCCCTTTTCCCACAATGTTTCCTACTGTTTCAAAGATGAGTCCCCTTTAACTGTTTACCACACAGTCCCGACTTCTAACAATGTCTAACAACCCTGCGGAAGAAGGCTTTTGAAAACCTCTCCTTTTTTTCCTCCCACATTGTTTTCTGGACTCTCCCTCCTCCAAGGATTGTTAAGTATTAGATTGTTTGGTAAAGGGTTAACAGTTTTATCTTCCCATAAAAAAACTTCAATTTTTGAGTCACATTTATTTTGTTGTCTGCAAATGCTTTCAGTTTGGACAAGTCTAAAAATTTGTCGTTTGGCAAAGGGTCAAGGTTGTCTACAATAGGTTTTGCCTCGCCACCTACAGTGTTTCTCCCAGCTTCAAATTTTTGAAGGTCATTTGTGACCCCCTATCCTAACTTTTGAGGGTCATACAGGAAAATTATGGGTCACTGTTATGACCCATTATCATTCAATCCCATGTTTTCACTAACTCTACAGTGGAAGGTTTAGAAAACAGTGTGGTAAAAGGAGAAATTGCACAGATTGTGCAATTTCTCCTTTTTCCACAATGTATTCTATCCAATTAGAAAACCAGAAGCATTTTTTAATGTTATGACTGGTATTGACGCTGGGAGCCGCTGGCCAACGAAATTTTCAACCTTCGCTTACGAAACATTGTTTTACACCTTGGTTTCACTAAAAGTCACGGTTTTGTACGAAATTGTTCTTTTGGTTGAACTGATATTTTGGTTGAGCCAGAAAAAACGCACAAGGCCAATTCTATTGCGCCCTGAAAGAAATAACTGCGTCAAAAACACAAGATACGCGCTCTAGCGGAAACTGCACCTAACAGGCATATTCATGTTTTAACTCTTTACCACATGACAAATTTTGAGACTGTTCCAAATTGAAAGCTTTTGCAGACAAAAAATACAATATGGCACAAACGATATTTTTTGTATCAGAGAGGGTAGAAAACATTTTGGGAAAAGGAGAAAATGCTGGTTACCAGCATTTTCTCCTTTTCCCACAATGTTTTCAAAGAGCTTCTTCCTCAGGGTCGTTAAAAGTCAGGATTGTGACTAAGCCCTGGTAGCTCCATTGGTAGCATACAGGACTTGAGAACAGGAGGTCACTGGTTTGATCCATAGCTCGACCAATTTCTTTCCCAGGATTGACGATAGTCATTGTGACAGGATTAATTCCTCTCATACCACCACCCATTGTTTCGACGATGGCTTTGTTGGAAAGCTGCCAGTGGTTTGGAAAGAATATTGTGTATATAACTGGTAAAAGAAATTCCAGGAAAGCATGGATAGGTGCACTGGCCACCACGATATAACTGAAATAATGTTGAAAAAAGTATTAAACACAATACACTCAATCAATCAGGATTGTGTGGTAAAGAGTTGAACTCTCTCAAAAACTTGGACATGTATAAATGATGCAAAAAAAAAAAAACATTTCAAGGAAAGGAAATTAAGCCCATCATGGAAAATCCAAAGTTTTAATGACCCTGAAAGAGGGGACTTTTGGAAACAAAGTGGGAAAAGGAGAATTTAATGCTGGTGACAAAGATGTCATACATGTATTTTTACGATTTTATCTCTTCTTTAATAGGCTTATCCCATCATTTAGCAGCATGGTCTTTGTTGTCTTTGATGGATTGTATTGAAGTTTAATATTGTTTTAACAGCTTAGGTCATATCATGGTGATCAGTGCACCTACGCATGTGTTTCCTGGCTTTCCCACACAATTTTCTTTCCAAGTCACTGACTACTTTTCTCACATGAATCAGAGGTGAGAGGCAAAAAATCACTGAAAAGAAAGGTTGCCTCAACTGGGTATCAAACTCGCATCCACAAGGTCACGAGTCAGATATATGCTAACCACTCAGCTACCCTGGCGGGCGTTCTTTGTTGTCTGCAGTGCTTTCATTTATGATGAATCTGAAATTTTGTTAATTGGTGAAAAAGTTATGAAGGATTATCTTGAACTCTTTACCAAACAACAAAATTTAAGACTAGTCCGAATTGAGAGCATTTGCAGACAACAATATAAATGTGACTTAAAAATTGAAATATGCTTTTGGAAGGGTAGAAAACATTGCGGGAAAAGGAGAAAATGCTGGTTACCAGCATTTTCTCCTTTTCCCACAATGTTTTCAAAAAGATTCTTCCTCAGGGTCGTTAAAAGTCGGGATCGTGTGGTAAAGAGTTAATTTTAATTTTAAAAAGAAAAGCGGGGAAAAGAAGCAGGGTCTGTTTGTTTGCAACCTCTTGCTGCGTTCCCACTATGAAAACAAGTATTTAGGGTTGCAAGTCCAAATCCCAGCTGTGCCAGAATTCTTTCCAAAACCTTGTGATTTCCAGGAATTTCTCCTTTTCCCATATTGTTTTGTATCCCTTCAAGACAAAGTTCATCATTAAAGTTCCTTTATTACCCATTTTAAGCCAAATATAACCCGTTTTGTTATTATTTTATCAAACTATAGTCATTATTGTGGCTTCATGACAAATATCACAACTGGTGGTTGCGAGATTGCGTAGATTACGACGAATAGAAAATGCAATTTTGGACTTGGCGGCTATCCACTTGTTTAATTGAGGATTGGGAGTGCAGTGGAATGATTTCAAAGACAGTAGAAATGGAAATTTTTTATGTGTAAATTAACATTTAGTGTTTTTGCTGAAAGAAAGAGGGGAAAAGACATGATCCTACAAATAGACGAGTGTGCCATTTCCCATGTTGAAACGAAAGTAGCTTTCTATTTTTAGAGAGTAGTGGGTACATGTAAAGGACTCTAGTAAAAAACAAACATGATTGCCCCTTTGTTTACAATTTTGACCTGACATAATTTTGCCATTTTGTCCGGACCAAGATTCATTTCCAGTGACAAATCTGAAACTTCTTTTCATTCTTTTGGGCCATAGATATTGCTGATGTATTGATTTAAACACATTTCTATATTTGGCTTAAAATGAGTTGCTAGGGAACTTCAATTTTGGGCCACATTTCACTTGTGGTCTTCAAATGCTCTCAGTGCGAATATGTCTAAAATTTATTGTTTGAAAAGAGTTAACCCTAAAAGTGCCTTTCACGACTATAGTTGCGTTTGCAGCCAGTGTAGATCAAGATCAGGCTGCACAAAACGTGCAGCCTGATCTTTGATCTACACTGTCTGCTTTGCTGAATCACTGTAGACAAAAGCAACCATGAAATTGCAATTATTTGAGTCATATTTCTAGGATAAAAATAATTGATAGGTTTATTCGGCACTCTAAGGGTTAACAGTAAGGAAAAGGGTTTGATGGGTATAGTTATCAGGTTCATCAGGGAAAATGTTACCTGTGGGAAATAATCAATAAGAATGTTTCTCTGCTATGTCGGAAAACAATGGGTTGTAGGGAAGAATGCAGCCTTCTTGTATTTTCTTCTGTGTACAGTTTGTTAGGAGTTACGTATGGGCCCTGTTCTGTGAAAAGGGGGCTTAACTCTTTCACACAACCAAAAAGACTACTTACCAATATTGAAAGCATTTTCAGATGAAAAATTAAATGTGGCTTGAATGATGGAATTTGTCTTTGATAGGGTAGAAAGCACTGTGGGACAAAGAGAAAATACTGTATACCAGCATTTTCCCCTTTTCCCACAATGTTTTCAAAAGGCTTCTTTCTCAAGGTTGTCAAAACTCTGGATTGTGTGGTACAGGGTTAATGCATGTGCTAAAAGTATCGACCCATGTCAACCCTTTTAAAGACCTTGAGGAAGAAGGCGTTTGAAAACATTGTGTGGAAATGAAAAAATGCTGGTTACCAGGAGTTCCTCCATCCACTGTTTGTTTTTGTCTGTCCCATGGTATTGAAAAGCTAAAGTGAACAGTTTTATCGAGTAGCAAACACAGAAATATCACCATGCCTGGGCATTGTTGGTCTAGACAGTCATGTTTATGTTTTTGGCAAGGAAGGTCCGAGATCAGACTGCTATTTTCTTGCTCAGTCTTATCTCAACCCTTTACCAAATGACAAAATTACAGACTTGTCCAAATTGAAAGCCGTAGCAGACAACAAAATAAATGTGACACAAAAATTGTAATTTGTTTTGGGGAAGGAAGGAAACATTGTTGGAAAAGAAGAAAATGCTGGTTCCCAGCATTTTCTCCTTTTCCAACAATGTTTTCAAAAGGCTCCTATCTCAGGTTCATTAAAAGTCGGGATTGTGTGGTAAAGGGTTCACTCTCTACCAAACGACCAAATTTTAGACCAGTCCAAATTGAGAGCATTTGCAGACGCCAAAAAAGATAAAAGGTGACTCAAAAATTGAAATTTGTCCAGGGAAGAGTGTTAACTAGCATTGTCTGTTTTTCCCACAATATTTTCAAAAGCTCTTTTTCCCAAGATTTTTAATTAAAAGTCAGGATTGTGTGGGAAAGGGTTAACCCTATACCAGACAACAAAGTTTTAGACTGGTCCAAACTGAAAGCATTTGCAGACGACAAATCAAATGAACCTGAAAAACTGAACTTCGTCTTTGGACGGGGAGAAAATATTGATTACTAGCATTCCCTCCTTTTCCCACTATGTTTTCAAAAGCTTTCTTTGTCAGAGTCATTAAAAGTCGGAATTGTTTGATAAAGGGTTGATTTGAATTGTCTATAAGAGTGCCAAGTGTTTTCCTGGGTGAAAGATTTGATGATGTATATTGTCGGAATCTTCTCTACTTGTCTAGAGTAAATTATTGATGCATTGGTATCGATTGTTTTTGTCCTATCTTGCAAGCATTTCACCCTTGACAACACAACAAAATTTTTTAGACCTGTCCATAAACACATTTTACATTTTACCAAACAGCAAAATTTTTAGACCAGTCCAAATTGACATCATTTGTAAATGACAAATTTAAATGTTGCCTGATAGATGAAACTTTCTGTGAAATGGTAGAAAGCAGCATTTTCTCCTTTTCCCTTAGTGTTTTTTAAGGCTGTCTTTGACAGGCTATTTGAAACTCGGGATTATGTGGTAAAGGGTTAACCCTTTACCACACAATGCCGTCTTTCATTGACCCAGGGGAAGAAGCCTTTTGAAAACATTGTTTGAAAAGGAGAAAATGCTGGTAACCAGCATTTTCTCCTTTTCCACCAATGTTTTCTACACTATCAAAGAAAAATCACAATATTTGAGCCACATTGAAATTGTCGTCTGCAAATGCTTTCAGTTTGGGCAGGTCTAAAATTTTGTTGTGGGTTAAAGACAATAAGATAATTGTGGCTCAGGGGTTGGGGTTTGTCTTTGGTAGGGTAGAAAACATTTCGGGAAAAGGAGAAAATGCTGGTTACCAGCATTTTCTCCTTTTCCCAAATGTTTTCAAAAACCTTCTTTCACAGGGTCTTTAAAACCCGGAATAGACTGTCTAATAAACCCAACAGACAGTTTCAGTCTGGAAATTGGACTTAAATTATCTTGCGCACTTTCAGTGTTGATTTTGTCTTAATGTGTTCCAGCAAAGCGGACAGTGGAGATCAAAGATCAGGCTGCATGTTTTGTGTAGCCTGATCTTGATATTGGACACAAAGGCAGTCCTAGTCATGAAAGGTGTTTTAACCCTTTACCACACAATCAAGGAGGCTTAATGCATCTGCAAAAGGTGTCGCCCCTTGTCAGCCGGGGCAGTCCACACAGGCTAAAATGGGTTGGAAACTTTCTGCTATTGGTAAATTTTCTGCATTCTATCTCTTGATTCATTTGAGCCATGCTTTGTGAAAAGGAGGCTTAATACATCTGCAAAAAGTATCGATTCAGGTCAGCCTGCGCGGTCCGCGCAGGCTGACCTGGGCCGATACATTTTGCTTTTGATATGTTTTTTGCATGTTAAAGGACCAGTGTACCTCATGATTCAGTCGGTTTTTAGATAAAGTGGATTTTTATGGATTAGTATTAATGGTGATGGCTTGCATGGTA
Organism: Tridacna gigas; assembly: GCA_945859785.2. NCBI lineage: Eukaryota > Metazoa > Mollusca > Bivalvia > Cardiida > Cardiidae > Tridacna > Tridacna gigas. Next base: position 5,654,831 of record OX244042.2, read on the forward strand.
TCATGGAATGCGGAGATCCATTTAGTTCCCTTTTGCCAGAGCAAGGTTCATTCATTTATTGGGCATAATGGATTTTATGAATCCCTGATAATAGAATGGCTTGCTTTGCATAATGCACCAGTGAGATGCATTTAACCCCCTTTTGGCAGAGAGTGTGACTCATTTTGTTTGATATATTTTCAGATCCAGCAAGTGTCAAAGTTCATGGTGAATAGTTGCGCTGAGAATACAGAGGTCAAAGGTCAAATCCTGTTGTCACCATAGCAGTTTCCTTAGCAAAGTGGATATTTCGTTAAAAAGTTTTGGGGGCTTATTGGAGCTTTTTTTGTTAGCTCACCTGAGCACAAAGTGCTGATGTGAGCTCTTGTGAATCACTAGTATTCGTCATTTGTTATCATTGTCGTAGATCAGCTGGTCATTGTTGTAGATTAGGGTCTGTATTCACCAACCATTCTTAAGAATATTCTTAAGTCTTATTCTCCAAGATTTTTTACATTTTGAAAGTAACACAACTCCTGATTGGCTAAACCAAATGGTTTAGCCAATCAGGAGTTGTGTTACTTTCAAATGTAGAAAATTCTGAAGGACAAGACAAAGAACATTCTTAAGAATGGTTGGTGAATACGGACCCAGGTGATCATCCGTTGTACAGTGGTGTGCTGTGTCATTTGTATGTCGTTGACTGATTTAACACTCAACCAAATTACAAAACTCTAGACATGTCCAACTTGAAAGCACCTGCAGACAACAACATAGATGTGGTTTAAATGATGGAATTTGTCTTTGATAGGCTAGAAAACTTTTGGGGAATAGGTGAAAATGCTGGTTACCAGCATTTTCTCCTTTTCCCACAAGTTTTTCAAAAGACATCTGTCTCAGGGTTGGTAAAACTAGTGACTGTGTGCTTAAGGGTTAATAATTTCTCAGACACTACATGGGGGAAAAAAGGCAAGTTGAAATTTATATGCAGACTCACCTGAATATAGGAAAAAAATAAAATCTTTATATAAATAGTCTATTTCACATGACCCAAGATGGCCATCATTGATACAACAAGCAAAAACTTTGAAAGAAATATTCTCCTGTATCTGTGGAAGTCAGACAGCATTTTGGCCCGCCCAGGTAGCTCAGTGGTTAGCATATCTGACTCTGGGCCAGATGGTTGCAGGTTTGATACCTGAATGAGGCAAACTTTCTTTCTGCTGATTTTTTGCCTCTCACCTCTGATGCATGAGGTAAAAATAGTCAGTGACTTGGAAAGAAAGTTGTGTCAGTATCAATGTGAGAAAGCTAGGAAACCATGTGTAGGTGCACTGACTGCCGTGATATAACCTTAGCTGTTAAAACTGCATTAAACTCCAATACAAACAAGCAAGTCAAGTGTACATCAAAGTTTGATAACTGTGTATTGGATTTTCCCAAGTTTTAGTGGCCTTGAGGAAGAACCCTTAACCACACAATCCTGAGTTTCAACCACCTTAAAGAAGATGACTTTTGAAAATATTTTGGAAAAAGGAGAAAATGCTTCTAAGCAGCATTTTCTCCTTTTCCCACAAGGTTGTCTAACCTTCTACGAAAAAAAAAAAAAAATTGTCATGAGTCCCATTTATTTTGTTGTCAGCAAATGCTTTCAGTTTGGACAAGACTAAAACTTTGTTGTAGGGTAAGGATTTAAAAATCATATCCCATCATTAGGATCATAATGAAATTGTTATCTGCAAACTCTTTCAATTTGGATGAGTGTAAAATTTTGGTAAAGATAACCTTTTTCAAAAGTGTTACAAATGTTTATCATGGAGTTAAAATTTCATGAATATCAGTATTTGGAATCTCAGGTGAGCGAATTAGGGCCACCATAGCTCTCTTGTTAGTTATTTAATTTCGTTTAGAACTGTGAACTTCTTCTGATGAACAAAATAATGCTTAATCAATGTGTGATAAGTGACTAGAACTGTTATTAACGAATTTGATTGTTTTTGTTGGACAGTGTGTAGTGTTATATGGGGATGTATATATGGCATATGTGTATACACATATATATATGTTTCTGTGTTAGGGGAGCTGAAGATAAGGAGTGTGCACAGAATATAACCCTTGACAACATGTGCAGTTTTCTATTGTTTCGAAACGATTGATTTGACCTGATACCCCCGGTGGACTTATTTTGCCTTCCACAGATGACATTTTGTAACATTGTGGCAAAAGGAGAAATTGCTTGTAATGAGCATTTTCTCCTTTAACCACTGTGTTTATTTACGGCAAACAATCGGCCTTCAGAGCACACAGTTTAACCCTTGCTAAATGTGACTCAAGGACCTTTTGCGGACAGTATAGATCAAGATCAGACTGCACAGAATGTGCAGTCTGATCTTGGATCTACTCTGTCCAATAAGAAGATAGCTTTCTTGCAAAAATACCTTTGAACTAGCAAAATTTGGGTTTTTACTATCTGCTTGGAAGTTTCATTCCACTAATTTAACAGGATAAGGGTTAACTTGATTTTTATTTTACCAAACATGTAAACACTGAGGGAGAAGTCTTGAAAACATTGCGGGAAATGGAGAAAATACTGGTTTGCATTTTCTCCTTTTTCCTCAATGTTTTCGACACTTTCAAAGTCCAATCTGATCATTTCAGCCATGTTGAATTTTTTGTCCATACATGCCTTATTGACACGTCTAAAGTTTTGTTGCCTTGAAGAGAGTATAATAATCCGATGTTTTTTGTTACAAGGAAATGTTTCATTTTATTTATAAGATGACCACAAGGCTGATGCTTTTTGGTATGAATGTGTTTGTGTTTGGTTATTTCTAGCAAAGAAACACAAATTTAAACCATTTTTTTCCCCAAAAAACCTCATTATCATTAACTATTACTTTTTTTTTTCTTTTCCTTTTATTTGTAATGATCACTGTATCGTGGGCGTTTTTCTTTTTTCCTATAATTATATGCACAGAGCAAATTCATTTAACCAGAATTATGTCTTTTTAATTTTTTTAACATATTTTTTTTTTTTTTTTCTTAGGTAAAGGGAGTTAACTCCTTTATGTTTTTGCTCGTATTTTCCCATTATCATAAATTTGTTTTTTTTTTCCCCAAGGATTTTCTCATAACATAGTTTTTTCCATAGCACAAACCCAAAGGTGTCGGCAACTGTATCTTTTTTAGGCCCTCGTAACTGAGTACATAATTATGAGCCATGCTCTGGCAGAAGGGGGCTTAACATACCTCCTTGCTGCGTGATACGTAGCAAGCCATCACACGATCATGGATCCATAAAGTCTATCTTGTCTGACAACCGACTGAATCATGAGGTAGACTGGTCCTTGGACATGCAGAAAGTTGACCAGTAGCAAAAAGTTTCGGCCCAGGTCAGCCAGCGCGGACTGTGCAGGCTGAACTAGTTTGATACTTTTTGCAGATGCATTCAGCCCCCTATTCACAGAGCATGGCTCATATTTATTTTGTATATTTTATTTCTACTATTCACCATACAACAAAAGTTTAGCCACGTCTTTTGTTCTGGCATCATGTAACCCGTTACCAAACAATCCAGAGTTTGAACGACCTTTAGGTTGAAGGATTTTGGAAACACTGTGGGAAAAGGAGAAAATGCTGGTAACCAGCATTTTCTCCTTCTCCCACTATGTTTTCTACCCTATTGTAGACAAATATGGTAAAAATTTGAGCCTCATTTGATATGCTGTCTGTAGTTGCATTCAAAGTGGAGAAGTCTGGATTTTTTTTTTTTTGTTTGGTGAAAGGTTAACAGCGGTTAGTTAATGCGATTCAAATACAGATGATTTGCAATAGGCAATTGATAATCTGTGAAAACAGATTTAGAAATGTTATACATCAAAAGGATAGTGCTAGTCTGATTTGATGGATGCAAAGGGTCATTTTTTGAGTTCCTCAAATGGTATCAGCTTTTCAAGACGAGCTTACAGTGCTTTTCCCACAATGTTCTCTTTATGTATCTCCGATTTGATAGTGGTAGTCCGATTTGACTGATGAAAAGGGTCATATTTTTAAGTCCCTGAAATAGTATCACCTTTTCTAAACAAGGTTGTGGTCCTTTCCACACAATGTTCTCTTTCTGATATATCTCTCTACCAGATAACAAGGAAATCATTTTATAGATGATTTACAGGAAAATGATATGATATACACAGTAGCAAGCTCATCGCGAATTGAAAGCTGTGATAAAAACTGCCTGTAACATGTTTATCAGCAAATATGGTGAATCATGTCTTATTATTCATACTTATTCATTCAAATCGGATTGACTAATTATTTCGTTAGGGTAACTAAAAACAGATTTTTCAGAAATATTACATACTTTGTCTAGCGATTTTTTATCTTCAGTTTTGAGAAATATTATTTTAGGTATTTTGATCGGAAGACAGAAGTGATAAATAAACAATTATCACACAGGAACACATAGGCATTATTCCCAGGAGATTAGAAAAACTGTTGCTGCTCTTGCAGCAATACAGTAACTGTTTCAAATGATGGGATTGGTCTTTAACTCTTTATCAAACGACAAAATTTTAGCATAGTCCAAATTGAAAGCATTTGCAGACGACAAAATAAATGTGACTTAAAAATTGAAATACACTTTTGGAAGGGAGAAAACATTGTGGGAAAAGGAGAAAATGCTGGTAACCAGCATTTTCTTCTTTTCCCACAATGTTTTCAAAAGGCTTCTTTCTCAGGGTCAGTAAAAGTCGAGATTGTGTGGTAAAGGGTTCTAGAGGAAGAAGAAAATGTTATTTACCAGCCTTTCCCCGTTTATTTCCACAATATGTTGAAAGCCTTCCTTGTCAGGGTCTTGAAAACAGGGGATGCTTTATTAAAGGGTTGAAAAAAGGATGCTTTTTGATTTCCTACATAGAATTCTTCTTTATCATTATGAAGTACACATAAGCAGTAATCTTTAGGTGCCTAAGATTGTACTGTAATGGGTTAAAATTAATAGTTAGGAAGCTCAACACTGCCTTAACCCTTTCCCAAACAAGCCCTGGTTTTCACGTGTCTGCAGTACAAGTCTTTTGAAAACACTGTGGGAAAAGGAGAAATTGCTCGTTACGAGCAGTTTTTCCTTTTCCCACAGTGTTTTCTACCCTTTTTGAGACCTTTCTGCCATTTTCATCAAATTTAAAATTGTCGTCTGCAAACTCTTTCAATTTGGACCAGTCCAAAATTTGTCGTTTGGGAAAGGGTTATGTAAAGGGTTGAAAAAAGGATGCTTTTTGATTCCCTACATAGAATTCTTGTTTATCATTATGAAGTACACATAAGTAGTAATCTTGAGGTGCCTAAGATTGTAATGTAATGGGTTAAAATTAATAGTTAGGAAGCTCAACACTGCCTTAATATGTTTTGTTTACTTTTTTTCAGATGACAAATTTTTTAGACTTTTCCAATTTGGAAGGCATACTAGTAAAAATTATGACTCAAATGATGGGATTTGTCTATGAAAGTGAGGAAATTATTGGGGGGAAAAGGAGAAATTTGCTGGTTACCAGCATCTTCTCCTTTTCCAACAATGTTTTCAGGAGCCTTCTACAGTACAGTGGTCAAAACACGGAATTATAGAGAAGAGTAATTCAATGTTTACATGTATTTGAATAATTGGGATTTTTTTGGCTTGTGATCCAAGCTTATTGCAACATGTCAAAATTACATGCACTTCAGCCAATAGTATGTTACATATGCCATTGTCATCCAAAACAAACAAGTAAACAGTCATAAATTGTTAGGTCAACAAGCCGCATATCTTGCTGTCTAAATATAGACACTAATAGACACTGAAGCTGTCTTATCAGGCATTAACTCTATACCAAACAACAAAATTTTGGACCAGTCCAAATTGAAAGCATTTGCAGACGACAAAATAAATGTGACCTAAAAATTAATATTTGTGTTGGATCGGGTAGAAAACATTGTGGGAAAAGGAGAAAATGCTGGTAACCAGCATTTTCTCCTTTTCCCACAATGTTTTCAAAAGGTTTCTTTCTCAGGGTCGTTAAAAGTCGGGATTGTGTAGTAAAGCCTTAAGCATACATTATGTTTAGACTGTTTGCTGCAGCTATTGCCTCTAACACTTTACCAAACAACAAAACTCTAGACTGGTCCAAATTGAAAGCATTTGCAGACAACAAAGTAAAGGTGTACCAAACGATGAAATTTGTCATTGATAGGTTAGAAAACATTGGAAAAAATACTGGTTACCAGCAGTAACTTCTTGAAAAAGAAGGCTTTTGAAAACAGGCCTTTTTCTCAGGGTCGTTAACGGTCAGGATTGTGTGGTAAAGGGTGAAAGTCTTTACCAAACAACAACTTCAACTGTACTTCAGCTATCAGTGCGTTACATATACTGTTGTCACCTAAAAGAAATAAATACACATGATTTCATTGGTCAGCAAAGTAACAAATATCGCTGTCTAAATATAGACACTTAACTCTTTACCAAACGACAAAATTTTTGACGCTATCAAATTGAAGGCATTTGCAGACGACAAAATGAAAATAGCTCGTGTTGATTTCCGTCTTTGATAGGGTAGAAAACATTGTGGGAAAAGGAGAAAATGCTGGTTACCAGCATTTTCTCCTTTTCCCACAATGTTTTCAAAAGCCTTCTTTTTCAGGGTTGTTAAAAGTCGGGATTGTGTGGTAAAGGGTTAAAGTGTCTTATGTGGACATACGTTACCCCATGTCAAAACTGCTTGCTGCAGCTATTGCCTTTACCTCTGTACCCAACAACAAAATCATGTCAAAATTTTTTTTACTTTGGTTGTCAGTGTATTAGCTATACCGTTGCCACCTAAAACAAACAAATACACAGGGATTGAGTGGTCAGCCGAGTCACAAATCTCACTTTGCAAATAAAGACACTAGACACTGAAAGTGTCTTATGTGGACATAAGTATACAATATGTCGAAATTGCTCGCTGCAGTTGTTGCCTTTAACTCTTTACCAAACAACACAACATAAATAGGTCAAAATTTGGTATACTTCAGCTGTCAGTGTGTTACATATACTGTAAACAAACAAATATATATGATGTCATTTGTCATCCAAGTAATATACCTGGCTGTCTAAATAAATATAGACACTGAAAGTATCTTATGTGGACATAAGTGTACAATATGTCGAAAATGTTTGCTGCAGTTATTGCCTTTAACTCTTTACCAAACAACAAAAATATGTCAAAATTTGGTATACTTTAGCTGTCAGTGTGCTACATATACTGTAAACAAACAAATACGCATGATTTCATTTGTCAGCCAAGTAATATACCTGGCTGTCAAAATAAATATAGACACTGAAAGTGTCTTATGTGGACATAAGCATACATTATGTTGAAATTATTTGCTGGGACTATAGCCTGTAACCCTTTACTAAACATTCCTGAGTTGTAACGATGCTTTTGAAAGCATTGATGGAAAAGGAGAAAATGCTGGTAAACAGCATTTTCTCTTTTCCATCAATGTTTTCTGCTCTTTCAAGAACAAATCCATCATTTGAACCACATTTAATTTCCCAGCTGCTAATGCTGTCAAGTTGAACAGGTCTCAGATTTTGCCATGTGGTAAAGATTCATATGACCTCATACATGCCTCTCTAAAGATTCATATTTATAAGTGATTGCATTATGGTTCAGCCAGCGGCTGATTTTTAGCCCTATGTAACTTATCTGTACTCGGATAAAACTGATTTCTGGGTAGAGATTATGTTTATGTAAATTATAATTCAGTTTGATCTCTTTAGTGTAGGCTTCCATCAGCCTGAATTCTGTATCAGACAATTTGTGGAAGTTTCGAATAGGCGGGGCATTACTTTGAATATCCTGAGATTGTCAAAAATATATGAGCCATGCTCTGTGAAAAGGGGGCTTAATGCATTTACAAAAGGTATCGATTCAGGTCGGTCTGCGCAGGCTGACCGGGGCCGATACTTTTTGCTTTTGGTCAATTTTCTGTAAGTCAATGGACCATTGCACCTTATGATTTAGTAGGTTGTTATACAAGGACGTATAAAACTGTGATGACTTGCTTAGTATCGTGCATCACGGAAATGCATTAAGCACCTTTTTCACAGAGCATGGCCCATATACAAGTATTAAAATGACAATGTAGTACTCTCGATGACCTTTGGGTTTTTTTTTTTTTAAGATTCTTGATGGTAGACGTGGCATTACGATATTGGTAGCAGTCAACCCTCTAACTCTTTACCAAACGACAAAATTTTAGACTGGTCCAAATTGAAAGCATTTGCAGACGACAATATAAAAGTGACTCAAAAATTGAAATTTGTTTTGGGAAGGGTAGAAAACATTGCGAGAAAAGGAGAAAATGCTGGTTACCAGCATTTTCTCCTTTTCCCACAATGTTTTCAAAAGGCTTCTTTCTCAGCGTCGTTAAAAGTCGGGATTGTGTGGTAAAGTGTTAACAGAGGACAAAGTTTTAGACTCCGTCATGTTGAAAACCATTGTAGAGGAGAAATTAACCCTTTCCCAAACAACAAATTTTGGACTGGTCCAAATTGAAAGACTTTGCAGACGACAATTTTAAATTTGATAAAAATGGCAGGAAGTTCTCAAAAAGGGTAGAAAACACTGTGAGAAAAGGAGAAATTTCTCGTTATGAGCAATTTCTCCTTTTCCCATAGTGTTTTCAAAAGACTTGTACTGCAGACACATGAAAACCAGGGCTTGTTTGGGAAAGGGTTAAACATGACACAAATGATAAGATGTGTTTTTGGAAGGATAGATAGCAGTGTTGGACGAGGAGAAAATTTTAGTTGCCAGCATTTTCTCCTTTTCCCACAATGTTTTCAAAAGCTTTCTTCAGAGTTGTTAAAACACGGGATTGTTTGGTAAAGGATTAACCCTTTACCGCACAATGCCACCTTTAAATGACCCTTGGAAAGAAGCCTTTTGAAAACAGTGTGGGATAAGGAGAAAATGCTGGCAACCAGCATTTTCTCCTTTTTCCCCATAATGTTTTCTACCCTATAAAAGAAAATTTGCACCATTTGATCTACACTGAAATTGTCGTCTGCAAATGCTTTCAATTTGGACAAGGCTGAAATTTCGTTGTCTAGTAAAGGGTTAATATCGAGGAATCTGTTTGTCTGCTGCTAATCATTTGACAAGGTTTCAAAATTTTCCATTTGTTAGTCTTGCAACTCTCAAATGGCTTACATAAAAGGTGTCTTGTTTTTTCACAGTGACATTAACTAAGTGGTGCTGTTTGTAATGACATTCTATTACTTTTTATGACAAGATTTGGCATTACTTGTGGACTTCTAAAGATTCCTAGCATGTCCATTGGTCATTTAGTTATCATGTGACAGTATGTCAACATAGATTTTGACCAATCATCATTTGCCTTACATTTTACTTGTAGATCAGTGTTGCAAATTAGTTAACATTAGTTTGTCTCTTTGACTGCCTGACACATATTAATAAAATGGAGTTGTGCGCTATCCATGCTTTGTTAGTCTGCAGTTGTTTAGAAAATGGGTGAAGCAAATAAATTGCCAGCTGTTCCTTTTACCTCAAAATGCCACACAAAGAAATTTTAGACTCATTCGAATTGAGAGTATATATATACATATATGACAATTTATTTAGGCTCAAATGGTAAAATTTGTCTGTGAAAGGGAAGAAAACATTGTGGAAAAGGAGAAAATGCTTGTTTCCAGCATTTTCTTCTTTTCCCGTAATGTTTTTCAAAAGCCTTCTCAAGAAGGGTCATTAAAACTCAGGATTGTGTGGTATATGGTTAAGTGCCCATACAGTTGATGGCTGTTGAAAAGATTGTGGGAAGAAGAGCAGTATTGCTTGATAGATATTACTCTTTTCTTTTCCTGCAATATTTTCCATTCCAAAAACACACTTTCCCTCCATTATGTTTGTCCCTGTGTGATATGTAACAGTTCGAACTGGTTTGAATTGTGTATATGCAATAATTATGAGATACGGAATTATCACATATGAAATAAAATGGTAGTTATTTTGTACTGGGGAAGACAAATTATTTGCGCTGATGAAAACAATTTTAGGGGTTGATGGAAAACAGTGCTATCTCTGTAATAGTTTGAAAAGGAAGGTAGCACTCTTTTCAAGTGTGTAGCCTTTCAAAATGTCTTTGGTACATATGAAAACCATTCGTATTGATAAAAATAAGTTGTGTTGATGAATATAGGATCTAAGATAAGGTGGCATTTGAGATAAGATTTTATTAAAAAAGTCTGGAGAAATGTTATTAAGCATGTCTGGAGAAATGTTATTAAGCAAAGCCCTGGTGAGCTTAACCCTTTACCACACAATCCTGGCTTTAAACGAGCTTGGGAAAGAAGACCTGAAAACAGCGTGGGAAAAGGAGAAAATGCTGGTAACCAGCATTTTCTCCTTTTCCCACGATGTTTTCTGTCCTATCAAAGTCAACTTCTACTATTTGATTAATGGTCTGTAAATGCTTTTGGTTTGGATAAGTCTAAAAGTTTGTTGTGTGGTGAACAGTGAATAACATTTTTGTAAACAAGTTGAACAAAAATACACCTCCGAAGACAACAAATGCCAGGTACTTTTTATCACGTTGCAATCTTTCATGAATTATAGGTCAGAATATGCAAAACCATATGTACAAATGTGGTATCTTTCATGAATAACACCTGCTTCAAGAAGTATAAATGAGGTAACATATGACATGACGCAACACTTTATCTCAAATGTGCTTTATCTCAAATGCGTGTAAGATAAGGAAATTCTTAACTGAAAACAAGGGAGATAATGTGATGAAAGAAAGTATTGGGTATACAAAAAGTAGCAGTTATTCATGAATATACCCATGAATTATTACCCGAACAAATTGACCTGAAATTGACCTCTGTGCAAAGAATAATTAAAAATTGAATATATATATCATTGTGTATAATCGGCAGGTTCGGAAATTCTTTTAACGGTAAATGTTGGGTTTGACCCTGTCAGTGCCATAGTCATCTGCCTCGTTTTACTAAGTTAAACGAACATAATCATGTTTATTTAATATTCTTTAAAGATGTGATATATCTATTAGCTGCATAAAGATAGTTGAAAATCGATCACTTAGTTCCACATTCAGACGGCAATAGCCAAAGCTAAGATTGTACAGTAATTCAGGCGTGTAATACATGGTAATAGAGGTCGTTTCATGTCAGTTTGTTCGAGTAATTCATGTCTTTTTAGGAACTACAGATGTATTGAAGCCGTAAGTTTTTGTTAAGGTGACTTGTGCATTGTTACAGTGATGAATTATACTTTATTTTTCTTTTCTTTTATTTGTTAACCAATTAAGCCCCTATCACAATTACAGTTGCCTTTAAAGATTGTGTAGATCAAGATTGTAATATTGGTACTACACTGAAATATTTTGCGTAAACAACGTCGAAATTTCAATATCTGCGTCTTTTTACTAAGCCTTTTAAGGGATGCTCCCTTTTAACAAACTTGAGAAAGAAGCCTTTTGAAAACGTTGTGGGAAAAGGAGAAAATGCTGGTAACCAGCATTTTCTCCTTTTCCTACAATATTTTCTACCCTTTCAAAAACCAATTTGTACTTATGAGACACAATTATTTTGTCGTCTGCAAATACTTTCAATTTGGACAACTCCAAAGAATTTTTTTTTTGTAAGGAGATAACTTGACCACATGGCCAATTTTTGGACTTGTCCAGGTTGAAAGCATTTACAGACTACCAAAAAAAATGCTTATAAAAAGATGGACTTTGCCCCTGAAAACGGAGAAAACATTGTGGGAAAGGAGAAAATGCTGGTTACCAGCATTCACTCCTTTTTCCACAATGATTTCAACAGGCTTCTTTCTCAGAGTCATTAAAAACCAGGATTGTTTGGTAAAGAGTTAACTGATTACCAGACAATCCCAAATTCTAAAGACTGTGAGGAAGAAGCATTGAAAACATTGTGGGAAAATGAGAAAATGCCGGTAACCAGCATTTTCTCCTTTTCCCACAATGTTTTCTACCCATCAAAGACAAATTCCATCATTTTGAGCCCCCATTTTAATTGTCGTCTGCAAATGCTTTGAATTTGGACTAGTCTACATATTTTGGGTGTGGTAAAGAGTTAAACCCTGAAATCATTTGACAAAGGGATTACAGACAAGTGTTAAGTATACATGTATGTCTAATTGTTTGGTTGCTTTGTACGCTTTGGTCTTTGCAGTCATTGTTTATATTCAGTTCAGCTTCATCCTTTTGCCAAACAATCCCGTGTTTTAACCCTTTACTGCACAATGACACCTTTTGACGCCCCTGGATAAGAAGCCTTTTGAAAACATTGTGGGAAAAGGAGAAAATGCTGGTAACCAGCATTTTCTCCTTTTTCCGCAATGTTTTCTACCCTATCAAAGAAAAGTTGCACCATTTGAGTCACATTGAAATTGTCGTCTACAAATGCTTTCAATTTGGACAAGGCTAAAATTTTGTCGACTGGTAAAGGGTTAAGGAATCCTCTGGGACAGAGAGTTGTTGAAAATTTATTGTAGGTAAGGAAGAAAATGCTGGTAGCCAGTATTTTTTCCTTTTTCCACAATGTTTTCCATCCTTTCAAAGTCAAATCTATTCATTTGATCCGTATTTAATTTGCCCTCTGCAAATACTTTAAGTCTTCACCAGACGACAAAATTTTAGCCTTGTCCAAATTAAAAGCATTTGCAGACATCAAATTAAATGTCACTCAAAATGTAAAATTTGTCTTTCATGGGTTGGAAACCATCGTGGGAAAAGGAGAAAATGCTGGTTACCTCTTTCTCTTTTCCCCACAATGTTCTCTAAAGCTTTCTTTCTCAGGGTCATTGAAAGTCGGCATTATGCGCTAAAGGGTTGACATGGGCTAGTCCAAAGTGTTTTCATCTTGTAGGGGTTATTTCCTTATCAGGCGTTAAAAGTTGAGATTCTTTCAAATTTAAAGTATTTGTAGGCGATACATTAAATGTTGGCATTTTTGTCTGAAAGAGCAGAAAATATTTTGAGTGAACCTGAAAAAGTAATGCTGGTCACCAGCATTTTCTCCTTTTCCCACAATTTTTCCAAAAGCTTTCTGCCTCAGGATTACCTTATTTTAGGATGGGATTATTTGGTAAAAGCCGAGATGTATTAACCTTCTACCGGATGACAAAATGTTAGCCTTGTCCAAATTAAGGCATTTGCAGACGACAATTTCAGTGTGGCTCAAATGGTGCAGTTTTTCTTTGATAGGGCAGGAAATATTGTGGGAAAAGGAGAAAATGCTGGTTACCAGCATTTTTTCCTTTTCCCTTAATGTTTTCCAAAGGCTTCTTTCCCAGGGTCGTTAAAAGGTAGCATGGTGCGGTAAAGGGTTAAATCCATGCTACTGAAACGACATCCAAGTAAAATGATTGCGTATATTTGTTTTGAAATTTGTAACAGGGCAGGTTAACCCTTTACCACACAATCACGAGTTTTAACGACCCTGAGGACAAAGCCTTTTGAAAAGATTGTTGGAAAAGGAAAAGGCAAAAATGCTGGTAACTAGCATTTTCTCCTTTTTCCACGATGATGTGCCAATCTTTTCTGCCCTTTTGGAGACAAATCCCATCATTTGAGTCACATTTGATCTGTCGTCTGCAAAGGCTTTCAATTTGAACTAGTCCAAGAATTTGTCGTTTGGTAAGGATAAAAGACATATAAGATCTTGCACGAGTGGGCTATTATTGAGATAACATTTTATTAAACAAATATAGGAAAATGTTTTTCAGCAAGTCTTTAGCCAGTTAACCCTTTCCCAAACGACAATTTTTGGACTAGTCCACATTGAAAGAGTTTGCAGACAACAATTTTAAATTTGATGAAAATGGCAGAAAGTTCTCAAAAAGGGTAGAAAACACTGTGGGAAAAGGAGAAATTGCTCGTTACGAGCAATTTCTCCTTTTCCCACAGTGTTTTCAAAAGACTTGTACTGCAAACACGTGAAAACCAGGGCTTGTTTGGGAAAGGGTTAATTAACATTTTTTCTTGACAAGGTTAAGAAGACTTTATCTAAAAAGCCCACAAATGTCAAGATTCCTTTTATCACAGAAGTGAAAAGTCAAGAAACATGCATATCATAGTGAGATCTATACCTGGTATATTATATGTATGAAAAAACATACATATTCATGATGGAGACCAGTTCACTACTTGTACAGATGTGTACGTTAAGCAAAGAAATAGTTCCACAAAAGGCTTACAAATATCTACTTGATTTTAGATCTAAAAATACAACAAGCCGTAGATTTATTGCAGTCTCCATTTTTATAGTTGAATTGATGTAGAAATTGGTGTTTGATGATGTTTTGGGAGTGATAACGGGCATGAATACAATGCTTTAACAAATGATATCACATAACAACTTCTTATCTCAAAGGTGTGTAAGTTTGTCATGTGTATATTACTCTGAAAAGCAGGGAGTTCACGTGATAAAAACAGATCCCAAAATTGGATGAAAAATTATTTTGTCTTAGCCCTTTCCCAGACGATTCTCTTCTTTCAATACCTTGAGAAAGAAGGATGAAGAAGACATTGCGGGAAATGGAGAAAATGATGGTAACCAGCATTTTGTACTGAAGAGTAAAATTATCCATTGTCCTATGTCTTGTTTAGTCATCCAGGTTTCAAGCAGAAAATGTTTTATCCTTGCATTACAGTTAAAACTTATTGAAAGATCATCCTTCATAAAATGTTATTGGGCATCTCTAACTTCAGTTTAACCCTTTACCCACAATGCCGGAGTAAAAGGTTTTTGAAAACATTGTGGACAAAGGAGAAAATGCTGGTCAACCAGCATTTTCTCCTTTTCCCACAGTGTTTTCAACCCTCTCTTAAACCAAACACGTCATTTATACAACATTAAATATATCATCGGCAAAATTAATGCCTTCATTATTGGATTAGTCTAAAATTCTGTCCTTTGGCGTAGAGGTAAAAGGAATAGAATACATGTTCATTTTGTATTGTCAACTTTGAAAACTTTGTTGCTTTCTAATCTTGAAATTGTGATAAGGTCTCTCCGGTTTGAATGGAGATTGAAGTTTTTGTGGATTTCATGAAACTTGCATAATGTGATTTGTCATCTTTTATTTCGTCAAGAGGTTTGACAAAGGTTAAAACCGAATCTGAGATAGTAAATAATAACTGAATTTGTAAGGTTTAAGAATTTGTGGTTTATGCATAAATTATACTATTTTTCCACGAAATGAGTATTTTTATGCAAAATGGTACACTTTTCTCATCAGTCAACAGTTACTGATTTTCCTGTAAATTTTAATCCACTGTTGGAAATTCAGGACACTTTATGAGGGGACCCGATTGCAGATAAATATTGCAAAATGCATGGTGTACTTCCATAAAGTGATTTTGTTCAGCATCCAAATGTCTCTAACCCTTTACCAGACGACAAAATTTTACCCATGTTGAAATTGAAAGCATTTGCAGATGACAAATAAAATATTACTTTAAACATGAAATTTGTCATTCAAAGGGTAGAAAACATTGTTGGAAAAGGAGAAAATGCTGGTTACCAGCATTTCTCCTTTTCCCACAGTGTTTACATGGGCTTCTCCCTCAGGGTCTTCAAAAGTCAGGATTGTGCATTAAAGGGTTAAATCTACCACACAACAAAATTTTAAATCCATCTTTTTTGAAAACATTCGTAGGCAACAAATGTTGCCTGAAGTTGAAAGATAGCAATCGTTTTATGAAAAGGTGAAACCAGCATTTTCTCCTTTTCCCACGTTTTCAAAAACAGTTTTCCTCCCTCAGGGCTGTCAAAACTCTGAATTGTGTGGTAAAGGGTGGATTAGAATTTAACTCTATACCACACAATCCCGACTTTTAACGACCCTGAAGAAAAAACACTTTTGAAAAGATTGTAGGAAAAGGAGAAAATGCTTGTAACCAGCATTTTCTCCTTTTCCCACAATGTTTTCTACCCTTCCTAAAACAGATTTCATTTTTTCAGTCACATTTATTTTGTCGTCTGCAAATGCTTTCAGTTTGGACCAGTCTAAAATTTTGTCGTTTGGTAAAGGGTTAAAGAGAAAGGAAGTCGGAAAATCAGCAAATTTATGCAGGTTTTTGTAGCTAAGCTTTACTCTAATGTCCAAAAAAATTGAATGCCTTGTCATGTATTCCAAATGACCCTGAATGTTGATTCACCCTTGAAAGAAAACATTCGTTCACTCATTGGCATGAGCCAATATAAATTTTTAAAATTTCCTGTAAAATTTCCAGTAAATTTTAAAACTTCCTGTAAGGGAAATCATTTGAAAATATTGCAGGAACTAATAGTTTTGTAAGGTTTTGATATTTCTGTATTAGAAGTCCACAAAAATTTCATTTCTTTCAATAAGGAGAGATTTTACAGTGTACTGTTATGCCTCAAACTGGAATAATGTAACTTTTGAAAATAAAGTGTGCATTACACTTGTTTTTGTTGACTTATGCTGTTTCTAACCCCCACTCCTACCCCTCAGCCTTCACCAGTAGCAAACATGAAAGTTTGCAACAAATGCATAGCTTAAATACAAACAGCCCTGGCTGGGATTTGAACCCATGCGGCAAATATCCTCGTTTATTGAGATTTAAAAGACCAATACACTAACCCCTGAGCTAAAGAGGATTCTCCCTGATGCAGTTGTCAGTTATTGATTTTATACGGGAAGAAGCTATGCTGTAAGGAAGGAGTGATCTTCAGTAACAGTTCATTTAACCCTTTCCCAAACGACAAATTTTGGACTGGTCCAAACTGAAAGCGTTTGCAGACGACAATTTTAAGTTTGATGAAAATGGCAGAAAGTTATCAAAAAGGGTAGAAAACACTGTGGGAAAAGGAGAAATTGCTCATTATGAGCAATTTCTCCTTTTCCCACAATGTTTTCAAAAGACTTGTACTGCAGACACGTGAAAACCAGGGCTTGTTTGGGAAAGGGTTAACAGGGTCCTGCATGGCTTAGTGGAAAATGGCGTTAAAACACAATTCAATGGTTCAGTTAACTCTTTACCGCATAATATGGAGTTGAAAAATCCAGATGGAGAAGACTTGTGAAAACATTGTGGGAAAAGCAGAAAATGCTGGTGACCAGCATTTTCTGCTTTTCACACAATGTTTTCTATCATTTCTAAGACGGATACTATTGTTTAACTCTTTACCAAACAGCAAAATTTTAGACCAGTCCAAATTGAAAGCTTTAGCAGACGACAAAATAAATGTTTCTCAAAAATTGAAAATTGTTTTTGGAAGAGAAGAAAACATTGTCGAAAAAGGAGAAAATGCTGGTTACCAGCATTTTCTCCTTTTCCCCAAAGTGTTTTCAAAAGGCTTTTTCTTCAGGATCGTTAAAAGTCAGGATTGTGTGGTAAAGGGTCAGATTGTCATCTGCAAATGCTTTCAATATGAATGAGTATAAAATTTTATCATCTAGTAAAGCATTAATTTTTTACCAAACAACAAAATTTTGGACTAGTTCAAATTGAAAACATTTGTAAACGATAAAATAAATGCGACTCAAAAAGTGAATTTTTATTTTTGAAGGGTACTGGTAGAAAATCTTGTGGGGGAAAAGAAAATGCTAGTTACCAGCATTTTCTCCTTTCCCTGCAATGTTTCAAAAGCCTTTTTTTCTAGGAATCATCAAAAGCTTGGGATTTTGTGGTAAAGGGTTAACAGGTAATTTGACCTATTTCTTTGTCCATCATTATACGCCGAGCCCCGTAGCTCAGTCGGTAGTTTACCGGACTTGAGAACAGAAGGTCGCTGGTTCGATACCCCCGCTTGGCCAATTTCTTTCCGAGGATTGATGATAGTCATTGCGACAGGATTCATTCCTCTCCCACCGCTGACCATTGTTTCGACAATGGCTATGTGGGAAAGCAGCCAGTGGCTTGGAAGGAATATTGTGTGGAGTACTGGTAAATGAAATTCCAGGAAAGCATGGATAGGTGCACTGGCTGCTGTGATATAACTGAAATAATGGTGAAAACGGCGTTAAACACCATACAATCAGTCAATCAATCAATCAATCATTGTCCATCATTATACCCTTGCAAAATATTTTCCTAGGGTATTTTGGAATAGGTCTATCTGTCTGTCCTGTCTATGCATATGTACATAAACCATACTCTGTTAAAAGGGGACTTAATGCATCTTCACCTGGGTCGAAGCTTTTTGCCACTGGTAAATTTTCTGCATCACAAAAGACTACTGCAGCTCATGATTCAGTGGAGTGTTATACAAAATGCAATTTATGGATCCATAACTATGTGATGACATGCTTGGTATCATACATCACGCGGACACATTAAATGCCATTTCATCAGAGTGCAGCTCACGTGTATGTGTGTTGATTTGTGTCGGAAACTCCCTCTTCAGTTTTTAGCTGCACATGCCAAAGGCCAGCAAACATGTCATGGCCCTGTGTGCATCAGTCCATCCATCAATGCATTATATTTTGTTTCAAACATCTCTGAAAGTACCTGTCCAATTTAAACCTGCCAAGCCCCCGTAGCTCAGTCGGTAGCGTACAGGACTTGAGAACAGGAGGTCGCTGGTTCGATCCCAGGCTTGGCCAATTTCTTTCCGAGGATTGATGATAGTCATTGTGACGGGATTCATTCCTCTCTCACCACTGGTCATTGTTTCGACAATGGTTATGTATGAAAGCAGCCAGTGGCTTGGAAAGAATATTGTACGGAGTACTGGTAAAAGAAACTCCAGGAAAGCATGGATAGGTGCACTGGTTGCCATGATATAACGGAAATAATGTTGAAAACGGTGTTAAACACCATACAATCAATCAATCAACCAATTTAAACCAAACTTCACAGAAATCAACCTGCTGTGGTACCCTTCAGAATTTCTTAAGAATATGATTTCTTTAAAATCTCTGGTTGCTATTGCAACCAAACTGGAAAAGCACTGAAAACCTTCAGAGTATTAAGATTATACCGGTAGCACTGATCAAGGTAAACAACCCATGTATGCTCATTACAGATTCTACGTGTAGTTTGTTACCATTTACCTCCCTTGATTATGAAACTGCAATGTACCATTATAGGTATTGCATATTCATATTTCTTTCTCAGAGTAGCTTAACCCTTTCCCAAACAACAAATTTTGGACTGGTCCAAATTGAAAGAGTTTGCAGACGACAATTTTAAATTTGAAGAAAATGGCAGAAAGGTCTCAAAAAGGGTAGAAAACACTGTGGGAAAAGGAGAAATTGCTCATTACGAGCAATTTCTCCTTTTCCCACAGTGTTTTCAAAAGACTTGTACTGCAGACACGTGAAAACCAGGGCTTGTTTGGGAAAGGGTTAATGTGCTGGCTTTTTACCTACTAATTTGATAATGATAAAAACCAAATAAATAGAAATTTATGATTGGTCAAAATGTAGACATTCTAAAGGCCCCTGCCTATTTCTTGGCAAATTTACGCCGTCTATTTTAAAGGTATTTCTTGCTAAGCTTTTTTTATCTCTATGAATTTTTATTGCCATACAGACTTCTGATGGTTTATTGTCTCTGTTCATGCCAGTCAAGGGTATGGCAAATTTATTTCAAAGGCAGTGGGGCGATACTGGGCTGTCATGGCCCTCTTATTTTGTTGTGGAATTGAGAGTTTGTACAACTATGAATCAGACACTATTGGGTGCAAAATGGATTTCATCAATGTGTTCTCCTCTATACCAAACAACAATGTTTTGGACTCGTCCAAATTGAAAGCATTTGCAGAAGACAACATAAATTTAACTGAAAAATTGAAATTTGTTTTGGGAAGGGTAGAAAACATTGTGGGAAATGGAGGAAATGCTGGTTACCAGCATTTCCTCCTTTTCCCACAATGTTTTCAAAAGGCTTTTTCTACAGGATCATTGAAACTCGTGATTGTGTGGTAAAGAGTTAAAGCATATAAGCACTTGGCAGTGGCATTAAGCCAAGTTTTTTTTTTTTACTTAACCCTTTACCCCACAATCCCGACTTTTAACAACCCTAAGAACGAAACCTTTTAAAAACATTGTGAGAAAAGGAGAAAAGCTGGTAACCAGTATTTTCTCCTTTTCCCACAGTTTTCCACTCTTCCCAAAACAAATTTTAATTTTGAGTCACATTTATTTTGTTGTCTGCAATTGCTTTCAATTTGGACTGGTCTGAAATTCTCTGAAATTCTTGGGAAAGGGTTAACTCTTTACCTAAGCTGTTATAACTTGTTAAACTCCAATACACATAAATAAGAAAGTCTGCGAGAATAACCACTGATTTCAACCTTAAATCTTTAACCACAAAGTCCCGACTTTAAACAACCCTGAGGAAAAACGCTTTTGAAAACATTGTGGGAAAAGGAGAAAATACTGGTAACCAGCATTTCTCCTTTTCCCACAATGTTCTCTACCTTTCCCAAAACAAATTTCAATTTTTGAGTCACATTTATTTTGTCGTGTGAAAATGCTCCCTATTTGGACAAGTCTAAAATTTTGTTGTTCGGTAAAGAGTTAACCATTTTGCAAAACAAAAAATATCTGCAGACAAAAAATTCAAAATTGGTGCAAACATACTTAAGTTCTCTGATAGGATAGAAAACTGTAGGAAAAGGAGAAAATGCTGGTTAACAGCATTTTCTCCTTTTTCCACAATGTTTTCAAAAGCCTTTTTTTTTTTTGCCAAGCCCCGTAGCTCAGTCGGTAGTGTACAGGACTTGGCTTGGAAAAAATATTGTGCAGAGTACTGGTAAAGGAAACTCCAGGAAAGCATAGATAGGTGCACTGGCCGCGGCGATAAAACTGGAATAATGTTGAAAAGGGGGTTAAATTCCATACAATCAAAAGCCCTTTTTCTTCAGGGTCATTAAAACTCAGGATAATTGTGAGGTTAAGTTTTGAAAAAAAAATTGACAAATTTAGAGTTAGCAGACACCAACTGAAAAGTAGCTCAAATGTTGGGACCTCTATTTAAAAGAGAAGAAAACTTTGTGGGAAAAGGAAAAAAGTGCTGGTTACCAGCATTTTGTCTTTTTCTCACAACGTTTTCAAAAAGCTTCTTCCTCTGGGCAGTTAAAACATGGTTTTGTTTGTTAACCCTTTACCACACAATCCTGAGTTCAAATGACCTGGAAAAAGAAGTCATCTGAAAACATTGTAGGAAAAGGAGAAAATGCTGGTAAACAGCATAATCCCCTTTTTCCCTTTATGTTTTTTACCCTTCCAAAGACAATCTCATTATTTGAGTCACATTTGATTTGTCGTCTGCAAATGCTTTCAATTTGAATGAGTATAAAATTTTTGTTGTATGGTAACGAGTTGAAGTGAAAAAATAGTCCTATGAGTAAACATATATGAGTCATGCTCTTGCAAAAGGGGGCTTAACTCTTTACCACACAATCCCGAGTTTTAATGACTTTGAGGAAATAGCCTTTTTAAAACCTTGTGGGAAAAGGAGAAAATGCTGGTAACCAGCATTTTCTCCTTTTCCTACAATGTTTTCTACCCTGTCTAAAATCTCAAGTTCATTTGTACCACTTTCAAATTTGTCGTCTGCAGATGCTTTCAATTTGGAGGGATCTAACATTTGTTGGGAAAGGGTTAACCCTTTACCACACAATCACGAGTTTTAACGACCCTGAGAAAGAAGCGTTTTGAAAACCTTGTGGGAAAAGGAGAAAATGCTGGTAACCAGCATTTTCTCCTTTTCCCCACAATGTTTTCCACCCTATCAAAGACAAATTCCACCATTTTAGCCATATTTAAATTGTCGTCTGCAAACTCCTTCAATTTGGACCAGTCTACGTTTTTGTCGTGTGGTAAAGAGTTAACCCTTTACCGCACAATGCCGCCTTTTGACGCCCCTGGGAAAGAAGCCTTTTGAAAACATTGTGTGAAAAGGAGAAAATGCTGGTAACCAGCATTTTCTCCCTTTCCCCCAATGTTTTCTACCCTGTCAAAGAAAAGCTGCACCATTTGAGCCAGACTGAAATTGTCGTCTGCAAATGCTTTCAATTTGGACAAGGCTAAAATTTTGTCGTGTGGTAAAGAGTTGATGCAGCTCCGTGATTCATAATATGAAGCAAACCATCACATAATTATGGCCACTTGGGCACTTATGGCCACTTATGGCCATGATAGCCACTTTTTTTAACAACTGACTTAATCACAAGGAAGACTGGTCCTTACACAAACAGAAAATTGACCAAAAGCGAAAAGTTTCAGCACAGGTCAGCCTGCAGGGACAGGTATTATTATGGATCCATGATAGCCAATTTTTTTTAACAACCCACTTAATCCTGAGGTAGACTGGTCCTTAGACATATGGAAAGTTGACCAAAAGCGAAAAGTTTTGGCACAGGTCAGCCTGCGCAAATTGCGCAGGCTGACCTGGGTCGATGCTTTTCGCAGATGCATTAAGCCCCCTTTTCACAGAGCATGGCTCATTTATAGGGCTTGTTAATATCAAATAATAATTCATAGTCTTGATAAGAAGCCAGCAGCTGTTGCAGAACAGGTATGCCATGCCAAACATAACGTTCCTGTCATATGTACATTGATCCTTAGGGCTGTTAAACCTTTACCAGACGAGAAAATTTTAGCCTTGTCCAAATTGAAATCATTTGCAGACGACAATTTCAACATGGCTAAAATGGTGCAATTTTTCTTCGATAAGGTAGAAAACATTGTGGGAAAAGGAGAAAATGCTGGTTATCAGCTTTTTCTCCTTTTCCCACAATGTTTTCAAAAGGCTTCTTTCCCAGCGTCGTTAAAAGGCATCATTGTGCTGTAAAAGCATAAACCTTTACCAGATGAGAAAATTTTAGACTTAACTAAACTGAAAGCATTTGCAGACGTCATATTGAATTTAGTTCAAATTATCAGGTTTGTGTCGATAATTGTAGACAACACTGTAGGACAAGGAGAAAATGCTGGTGACCATCATCTTCTCATTTTCCCGTAATGTTTTCAAAAGCCCTTTTCATTAGTGTTGTTTACACATGAGATTGTGTGGTAAAGGGTTGAGGCAGACAGAAGATACTTTTTGTGAGCAATGTAGATCAAAGATCAGACTGCATAATCATTGCAGTCTGATTTTAGATCTTCACTGCCCGATACTGAGGGGTTTTTTTGCGGTTAAAGCAGCTTTAAAATTGCAATGGCTGAAAATATTGACAACAATGTAGACTTGTCCAAAATGAAAGCACTTGCAGACGACAATTTAAAAGTGGCTAAAATAAAGGAATTCGTATTTGATACAGTAGAAAACATTGTGGGAAAAGGAGAAAATGTGAGTTACCAGCATTTTCTCCTTTGCCCATAACGTTTTCAAAAGCCTTTTCATCAGGGTTGTTAAAATTCGGGATTAAGTGGTAAAGGGTTAAGCCAGACATAATACATTTTTGCAAGCAGTGTAGATCCAAGGGCATAGAGAGGCAGAACCCTGGAAGCCCAGGCTTCAATATTCGTTTTGCAAGCATGTCTTCGAAAGAAAAAAATGTGCGAGAAAAGGGCCGAAGGTGTGATCACACTGCCAACTCCTTATGCGTGGGCTTCAGCTTCAGTATAATACTGGCTTTGCCCCTGAGATCAAAGATCAGACTGTACAGAATGTGGAGTCTGATTATGGATCTACTCTGTCTGATAAGAAGATCTACACTATCTAATACTGAATGATTTTTTTTCTATGAAAAGATCCTTAAAATCGCAATATTTGGCTTTTTATAATTGGCTGGAAATATTGTTTAGTGTAATAACCCTCCACAAAACAACAAAATTTCAGGCATGTCCAAATTGAAAACATTTGCAGATGAAAAATAAATGTGACACTAAAATTGAAAATTGTTTTGGGAAGGAGAGAAAACATTGTGGGAAAAGGAGAAAATGCTGGTTACCAGCATTTTCTCCTTTTCCTACAATGTTTTCAAAAGCTGTTTTCCTCAGGGTTGTTAAAAGTTGGGATCGTTTGGTTATAGGTAAAGCAGTTTAAGGATTAACCCTTCACCAAACAATCCAGTATTTTGATGATTCAGGTATACGAGCCTTTTGAAAACAGTGTGGAAAAAGGAGAAAAAGCTGATAACTAGTATTTTCTTCTTTTCCAACATAGTTGTCTCCCCTTTGAAATACAAATCCCATTTGAGTCATATGTGTATTGTCTACAATACTGCTGTCAACTTTGACCAGGTTAAAATTTTGCCCTTTGATAAGGGATTAAGGATAAACTCTGAGTAAGCTAGGGACAGCAATTGCACATGCAAAGGGTTACAGTTAGGTGCTTTTTAACCCTTTCCCAAATGACAAATTTTGGACTGGTCCAAATTGAAAGAGTTTGCAGACGACAATTTTAAATTTGATGAAAGTGGCAGAAAGGTCTCAAAATGGGTAGAAAACACTGAGGGAAAAGGAGAAATTGCTCGTTACGAGCAATTTCTCCTTTTCCCACAGTGTTTTCAAAAGACTTGTACTGCAGACACGTGAAAACCAGGCCTTGTTTGGGAAAGGGTTAAGGAAAGGGTAGATCAAGATAAGACTGTACACAACATGCAACATGCAGTCTGATCTTGGATCTGTATTGGCACAGCATATCATGCAGTTTAATCTTGAATCTGCATTTTTTTTCCGAGACAACAGATTGTTGGATTTGCGGCCAGTGTAGATCAAGATCAGGCTGCACAAAACATGCAGCCTGATCTTTGATCTACACTGTCCGCTTCGCTGAATCACTGTAGACAAAAGCAACCATGAAATTGCAGTTATTTTGGGTCGTATTTCTAGGATGAAAATGTCTGAAAGGTTTATTCGGCGCTCTAAGGGTTAATATTTGGGTATAATTTTTAACTTGGTTGTTTTGAAGAAAATGTCAAGATACTGTCACAGCACTGTCATTTTCTCCGTCATCATCGTGTTTGTCTTCTTCATGCAAAAACTTTGACATTTTACAAATATCTCTGTCAGTACTGAAGATATTTACTTCCAACTTTGACAAACTAGTTTTTCACTATCAAAAGGGGAACCCATACATCAAGAGCAGGTAACCATCAAAATATTTTTGACACAGTTAAGCCCCTTTTGTGACTCACTTTTTCACTGAAAATCAATCTAAATGTACAAGGTTTTTCCAAAAAACAACTGCAGAAGAGCGTTGGTGTGAGTGCATATGTTTTGACGGGATAGACAAAATAGTTCTCCAGTTCTAGACATGACCATGCAGTGTCTTTGCCCAAGGACTTTCTTAACCCTTTCCCAAACAAGCCCTTGTTTTCACGTGTCTGCAGTACAAGTCTTTTGAAAACACTGTGGGAAAAGGAGAAATTGCTCATAACGAGCAATTTCTCCTTTTCCCACAGTGTTTTCTACCCTTTTGGAGAACTTTCTGCCTTTTTCATCAAATTTAAAATTGTCGTCTTCAAACTCTTTCAATTTGGACCAGTCCAAAATTTGTCGTTTGGGAAAGGGTTAAGGGAGTAGCACATTGTCCAGGGATCGATCCAGAATTTTTGTCAAATGTGCCTGCCAGGGCCCATTGTAGGACCCCAGAAATGGCATAACTCTTTACTAAACGGCAAAATTTTAGATTTGTCCAAATTGAAAGAATTTGCAGACAACAAAATAAATGTTACTGAAAAACTGCATGAAGTTTGTTTTGGGGAGGGCAGAAAACACTGTTGGAAAAGGAGAGAATGCTGGTTACCAGCATTTTCGCCCTATCCAACAATATTTTCAAAAGGCGTCTTTCAGGGTTGTTAAAAGTCTGGATTGTGTGGTAAAGATCCGAAGGCGAGCTCCGAATATATGTTTTGATTGTTTCTCCAAGCGGAGAAACGTACAATAAAAAGATAACAATGGAGCTCATCTTGGATCGAAGGAAATAGAACTGTCCTGTTGGTTTCGGTAAACTTTGATAAATAATTTTCCGATTTCACAAAGGTGTTTCATTATTTGGGGTGTAAAACAAGGTACAAATGGCCTCAAGGACCATTGGAAAAATTAAAACATGATAAACCAGACAGAATCACAAAACCAGACTGTATAAATTTATCACCAAGTTATAATGTGAGGAATCAGACTGATTGAATGGTGTTTTAAGCTGCTTCATATCACGGCAACGGCTCACAAATTCACATATTTCCTGGGTTTCACCAGTACTAGACTAGGACTCTGAAGTGTCTTGCCCAAGGACACCACATGAAAGAACTAGCAGATCAGGAGGGGCTTGAACGCGGGACCTCCAGGTTACGAGTCCCAAACTTTATCACTGAGCCAGGCAGGACCCCTGTAAGGAATCAGATTAACCCTTTAAATACCAAACAACAAAATTTCATACTTGTCCAAATTGAAAGCATTTGCAGACGACAAATTAAAGGTGTTGGTCACTAAAGAATGGATTTTGTCTACAAGTTAGAATACAATGTTGGGGAAAAGGAGAATTTGCTGGTTACTTACAAGCATTTCTCCATTTCTCGGTGTTTTCTAAAGTCTCTCCCCCTCCCTTTTTCGCGGGGGGGGGGGGGGGGGTGGGGTCGTTAAAACCCTGGATTAACCGGGACTAAGTACACGAGGCTCAATCTGACAGATACACCGGTCATTTATTTTCCTTGACAGACACAACAAACGAAAAATTTTGGTAATTTTAGCTGTATTCTTCTAAATCTTTCTACTTCTTGATGTTATGAATCTTCAAGTTTTCTTTCACATTCCTTTAAAGTCATCAGCTTCATAAAGCTATCGGATTTGTAGAAGAAAATTATGTTCGAAGAAGACCGAGAGCATCCTGGAAACCGAAGACTGAAATTGACGTAACACAGAGTTCGGATGCTGCACACAACCGATGCAGGGTATTTTCCAAACTCTACAGATCGAGATTAGGCTTCAAATTCTGCTTTCTATGCTCTTATATGTACATCCTCTGACTCGGTAGACGTACTGTAGTAAAATGGCAATTGATATTAAATGTTTTCTCAAAATATCGCCACACAAATTTTTGGAGCAGACGACTTGGAGTTCGAAAACACGTTGTAGGATAGAGTTAACTTCTTACCACACGGGAAAAACTTAGACATGGCGAAATTGAAAGCATTTTGCAGATGACAGTTTAAATGTGACTCAGATGATGGAATTTGTCTTTGATAGGGAAGAAAACATTGTGGGAAAATGCTTGTTATACCCACATTGTTTTAAAAAGGTTTCTTTCTTTGAGTCATTAAAACTTGGCGACCCAGAGGAAGAAGCCTTTTGAAAACATTGTGGAAAGGGAGAAAATGCTGGCATTGATTGTATGATGTTTAAGGCCATTTTCAATATTTTTAGTTATATCGTGGTGGCCAGTGCACTTATTCATGCTTTCATGGAGTTTATTTATCAGTACTACAGACAATATTGTTTCCAAATGGCTGCTTTCCAACATGAACATCATCGAAACAATGATCAGGCTTTCAGAGGTGAGAGAGGAATGAATCCTGTTGCAATGACTATCATCAATCCATGGAAAGAAATTGGTGGAGCTTGGGACTCGAACCAGCGACCTCTTGTTCTCAAGTCCTATGCTCTGCAGACTGCGCTACCAGGGTCCGTAATCACCAACCATTCTAAAGAATATTCTCAGTCTTATTCTCCAAGATTTTCTACATTTGAAAGTAACACAACTCCATAACCAAATGGTTTAACCAATCAGGAGTTGTGTTATTTTCAAATGTAGAAAACTGTTGATAAACAGGACAAAGAACGTTCTTAACCCTTTCCCAAACAAGCCCTTGTTTTCACGTGTCTGCAGTACAAGTCTTTTGAAAACACTGGGGGAAAAGGAGAAATTGCTCGTAACGAGCAATTTCTCCTTTTCCCACAGTGTTTTCTACCTTGTTTGATAACTTTCTGCCATTTTCATCAAATTTAAAATTGTTGTCTGCAAACTCTTTCAATTTGGACCAGTCCAAAATTTGTCGTTTCGGAAAGGGTTAAGAATGGTTGGTGTATATGGACCCAGGGCTCTGTGTATAAAGAGCCAATGTAAAGATGTTTTTTGCAGATAAAACCTGACAATGTTCAGTAAAGTGGACAGTAAACTGAAAAACTCTTTCCTAGAACAGACTAAAGCACAGAGAGAGGAGAGAGCCAGTGAGAAACTGAGGGAAAAATCAGCGATTAAGATACAGGTAAAAAGGAAAATACTGAAAATCTCGATACTCAAACTTTGTAACTATAATTTTAGTTGTATCTCCTAGCTTGCTAAGGCTAATGCAATAGATTTCTTTATCAACATTTTCTGATATTTTGAGAGATATTTTGTTTCAAAAAGACCCTAAAATTACTACACGCTTGTTTTGCTGACTATAAATATATAAGCCATGCTCTGGCAAAAGGCAGTCTAATGCATCTCTGTGATGCATTATACCAAGCAAGTCATCACATAACCACAGATCCTTGAAATCCATTTTGTCTCAACAACCAACGGAATCATGAGGTAGAATGGTACTTTGATTTGTGGAAAGTTTACCGAAAGCAAAGAGGATCGACCCAGGTCAGCCTAGACGGACTGCGCAGGCTGACCTCGGTAGATACTTTTTTGCAAAATGCATTAAAATCCCTTTACACAGAGTATGGCTTATGTGTTTCTTTTAACCCTGTACCTTATTACAAAATTTTAGATTTGTCCAAATGTAAAACTTCTGCCAAATAAAAGTTGGACAAAGCTCAAGTGATGGAATGTAGCTTTGAAAAAGTAGAAAACATTTTTTGAAAAGGAAGAAAATCTCTGTGCTAGCATTTTTAGCTCACTTGAGCACGAAGTCCTCAAGGTGAGCTTTTGGGATGCTGCTATGTCTGTTGTCCAGGCGTCAACAGTTACTTTGTGTGCACTCTAGAGGGAACATTTTCAATCAGATAGTCATGAAACTTGGTCAGAATGTTTGTCTTGATAATATCTCGGATACTTTGGAAATTGGGTCATGTCTGGTCAAAATGTAGGTCACCAGGTCAAAAACATCGTGTGCACTCTAGAGGCCAAATTTTTCGTCCAATACTCATGAAACTTAATGAGAATGTTTGTCTTGATAAAATCTTGGACAAGTTCAATCTTGGTTATGCCAGGTCAAAAAGTAGGTCACTTGGACAAATCTTAGAAAAACCTTGTGTGCACCCCAGAGGCTACTTTTTCAGCTGGAAACTTATGAAATTTGGTCAGAATGTTTATTTTGATGAAATCTTGGAAAGTCAAAATTCAATCATGTGGGATCAAAAAAGTAGGTCACTGGGCCAAATCTTAGATAAATCTTGTGTGCATTCTAGAGGCCACATTTTCTATCAAATACTCACAAAACTTGGTCAGAACGTTTGTCTTGATAATATCACAGACAAGTTTGAAATTGGGTCCTGTTGGGTCAAAGAGTAGGTTACTGGGCAAATCTTAGAAAAACCTTTTTGTGCACTCTAGAGGCCACATTTTCAACTTTATACTCTTGAAACATGGTCAGAATAATTTGTCTATGCTGTCATGGACATGTTTGAAATTGGGTCATGTCAGGTCAAAAAGTAGTTCAATGGGCTAAATCTTAGAAAAATCTTGTGTGCATTCTAGAGGCCACATTTTCAGTATGATAATCATGAAACTAGGTCAGAGTGTTTGTCTTGATCTATCGCAGACTAATGTGAAAATGGGTCATGTGGGGTCGAAAAGTAGGTTACTGGGCCACGTCTTTGAAAAACCTTGTTTGCACCATAAAAGCCACATTCTTGGCCTGATACTCCTGAAACTTGGTCAGAATGTTTGTCTTGATGATATCTTGGACTGGGTGGAAATCGGGTAATGTCTGGTCAAAAAGTAGGTCATTTGGGTAAATCTGAGAAAAACCTTGTGGCACTCTTTGAGGCCACATTTTCAGCCTGATGCTCATAAAACTTTGTCTTGTTGATATCTTGGACAAGTTGGAAATTGGATCATGTAGAGTGGAAAAGTAGGCCATTTGGGTAAATCTGAGAAAAATCTTGTGGGCACTCTTTGAGGCCACATTTTCATTCTGATACTTATGAAATGTCATCAGAATGTTTGTCTTGATGATATCTCTGACAAGTTCAAAAGTAGGTCAAGTCAGTCAAGAAGTAGATCACTTACACTCATGTGTTTTACATCAGTAGAACAGGATTTCTTCAGCTTTATCAACCGTAGATGTTTTTGTTCAGGTGAGTGCTTTAGGGCCAATGGTCCTCTTGTTTCCTTTTCCCTCAATGTTTTCCAAAGCCTGTCTTGTCAGCTTTGTTAAAGCACAGGATTGTTTCACACAGAGCTGAACAACAATCTTAGAGCTGAACATGAGAGAAATTAGCAAGACACTTGGAGATATTAACTTACACAGGTTATTGAAAATGTCTTTCAAAATTTATTCAGAAAGACTTAGTAGGTAGTTCTGTTACCAAATCAGCTTGGAAATATAAAAGACAGTTTTTCTCAGTAAAGACAGCAGTAAACAAAGCCGCACAAGTGTGGCACCTATTAGAGATATACCACAAAGAGTCTTAGACTGAACATACATGCATGACTGAATAGTTATTAGCCCCTATCCTGCAAAATGAATTAAATAAAAGTTTCAAGCCTGTAGTAAAAACCTAAATATTGCTGTTTCAAAGTTGTTTTTTGGTGAAAAAATATCTCCTTATCGGACAGTGTAGATCCAAGATCAGACTGCACGTTCTGTGCAGTCTGATCTTTATCTACACTGTCTGCAAAAGGTCAGTGAGTCACGCTTAGCAGCTTAAAGGTTAAATATTTGTTGAATTACCGATGCAGAAATGGAACTTAATTCTACAGCGTGAAATATTTCAGTGAGTCACTCTGTGCAATACTTCTTATTTCAATTAGTGAAACTCTTCAAGTTTTAGGGTGCATTTAGACCTGCATAAACAAAAAATAATGGCATCATATAATTGTGAAATACTGTCACATGCAGCCATCAGTATTAACAGAGGCACATTTTAACTCTACCAAATGACATAATTTTAGACTGGTCCAAATTCAAAGCATTTGCAGATGACAAAATAAATGGGACTGAAAAATTGAAATTTGTTTTTGTAAGGGTAAAAAACATTGTTGGAAAAGGAGAAAATGCTGGTAACCAGCATTTTCTCCTTTTTCCACAATGTTTCCAGAAGGCTTCTTTTACAGGGTCGTTAAAAGTCGGGATTGTGTGGCAAAGGGTTAAATGAGTCAGATTACATGTTCTTAATGTACATTTGTGTCACAGTGTTTGTGGCATCAGTGTATCCAATAATTGTTTTCTTAAGATGTTTTCATTTCAATGAATTAAAACTTGTTCTGTATTGTTCGGACTAATGAGATTTGATGGCATATACTGTTAGCACTTCACTTCCATGAAAACACGATGTAAAACACTTGTGTTATGTATAATCTGACCTATGTTTGCAATATCTGTATATGATATTTGCAAGTTTCCAGGTTATTGTGATAAAGAAATATATGACCCCCTCGTTACCAAACAAGGCTATGTTTCAACCACTCTGAAGGAGATGACCTATAAAAACAATGCTGGAAAAGGAGAAAATGCTGGTAACCAGCATTTTCTCCTTTTCTCACAATGTTTCCTGCCCCTTTTCTGCCCCATAAAGACAAATCTTATCATTTCAGCCAAATTCAGTTTGTCTTCTGCAAATGCTTTCAATTTTGCAAGTCTAATAATTTGTCATCTGGTAAGGAATTCTCAATTTTTGCCTGTTACAGTGTACATACAGAGGTTACAGATGCAGAAAAGAACTGAAGGCAGCAATAAGGTACTCGTTTGTTTCATTCAACCTTTTACCAAACAGTTCTATGTTTTAACTCTTTACCAAACGACAAAAGTTAAGACTCATACAAATTGAAAGCATTTGCAGACGACAAAATAAATGTGACTCAGGAATTGAAATTTGTTTTGGGAAGAGTAGAAAACATTGTGGGAAAAGGAGAAAATGCGGGTTACCAGCATTTTCTCCTTTTCCCACAATGTTTTCAAAAGGCTTCTTCCTCAGGGTTGTTAAAAGTCGGGACTGTGGGGTAAAGGGTTAAATGACCCTGAGGAAGAGAGCTTTTAAAAAGATTGTGGGAAAAAGAGAAAAAAGAATGGTCATTAGCTTTTAAAATTCACCTTTTCCTACAGTGTTTTCTGTTTTTGCTTAGACAAATTCTATCATTGAAGCCACACTTTATTTGATATCTGCAGATGCTTCAAAATGGATGAGTGTTAAATTTGGTGCCCGTCCCGGGTAGCTCAGTATCTGACTCATGACGTGGTAGTTGTGATTACGATTCCCGGTTGAGGCAAACATTCTCTTCAGCTATTTTTCACCTCTCACCTTTGGTTCATGTGGGAAAGGTAGTCAGTGACTTGGAAAGAAAGCTGTGTGAGAACTGGTGGGAGAAAGCCAGGAAACACATGAGTAGGTGCACTGACCGCCATGATATGACCTAAACTTTTAAAACAGCATTACAATACAAACAAATGAAACTTAAATTTTGTGGTTTAGTATACTGGTAATGACCTGTAAGTTTGATCACAAATTAAGGTGATTGATAGATTTTTCATGTATTTATCTTAGGCACTAGTTGCCCATGTGAGCGATGCTCCCAGAGGGCTGTCAGTTATGTTACGGGGGATAGTGCAAGATATTCCTGGTTATTGATTGGCATATAGCACTGTCTCACTGGACCTAGGTTTAACGTCTTATCCAAAGGAGTATTAGTGATTTTAGATGACCAGCCATATAGGAACTGAACCCACATCCTGAGGTGGCGCTACAGGTGTTGAAATTGAATGTAATTGCAGAAAAACAGTTAAGTTTAGCTCAAAAGATTGGAATTGCCTATGAAGTGGGGGAACATGTTGGGAAAACAAGATATGTTGGTCATCAGCATTTTCTCTCTTTCCCAAAATGTTTTCAAAAGCCTTCTTCTCAAGATTGTTAAACTTGGTAAGGGGCTGAAAATTATTCTTGTTCTTCTACAGTGTTTTCTGTTATAACCCAGAAAACAGATGTCAGGAAGCTTATGCTTTCTAATGGATTTTTTCTTTGAATTGAGCCATGCTGTGTAAAAATGGGGCTTAATGCATCTGCGTAAGTACAGTCTGTGAAGGCAGACCTGGGCTGAAACTTTACGCTGTTGGTCAATTTTCTGTATGTCCAAGGACCAGTCTACATCAGGATTCAGTCGGCTGTTAAAATAAGTGGCTATGATGGATACATAATTATGTGATGGCTTGATTGGTACAATGCATCACGGAGATGCATTAAGCCCCCTTTTGCCAGAGTGTGCCTCATTTATATTTGTCAAATATTGATTTGATTCCCTCATACACATTTGCAGGAAGGATATTGATGGTCTGATTAACAAGCCCAAAAGTCCAGATGGACAATACACATTCAATCATAAACCTGGTAAGAGGATATGATTATTTGTTAGTATTACCTCAACAAATTGACCCGAAATTGACCTTTATTCAAAGAATAATTAGAAAGTGAATATTTATATCATCGTGTATAATCGGGAAGATACGGAAATTCTAATAACAGTAAATGTTGGGTTTGACCCTTTCATTGCCATAGTCAGAATAAGATGCTTTTGCAGACGACATGGATCAAGATCGGACTGCAAAGAAAGTGCATTTAGATCAATGTCATTCGCCACGTATAACCAAGTTTAACCAACAAAATCATGTTTACTTGAGGTATTTTTAGTATTCTTAACCCTTTTCTGCACAATGCCGCCTTTTGACGCCCCTGGGAAAGAAGCCTTTTGAAAACATTGTGGGAAAAGGAGAAAATGCTGGTAACCAGCATTTTCTCCGTTTCCCACAATGTTTTCTACCCTATCAAACAAAAATTGTACCATTTCAACCACAGTGAAATTGTCGTCTGCAATTGCTTTCAATTTGGACAGGTCTAAAATTTTGTCGTGTGGTAAAGGGTTAAAAGAGACAATAACTCTATTAGCCACATGAAGAGGTGAAAATCGTTCACATAGTTCTGCATTCAAATGACAGTAGCCGAACCTAAGTTTGGACAGTAATTCAAGCGTGTAATATTTGAATTTGGACTGGTCTAAAATTTTGTCGTGTGGTAAAGGGTTAAAAGACACAATAACTCTATTAGCCACATAAAGAGGTGAAAATCGCTCACACAGTTCTGCATTCAAACGACAGTAGCCGAACCTAAGTTTGGACAGTAATTCAAGCGTGTAATATATGGTAATAGAGGTCATTTATTTCATGACAATTTATTCGAGTAGTACATGCTGTTCTGAATACAACCTTTTTTTTTTTTTTGTTATACCACTTTGAAAATATGGTAGCAGAAGGGGAATTTCCCCTTTTTTGCCACAATGATTTCATTTGTATTCATCTTACAGCCCCTTTAAAATGTAGATAAAGTCTTTAAATGATAGGTAGATAATTAAATGCCACGCATCGATTGTTTCATTTACATTTAAATCTCTACCAGAGGGACTCCCTTCTGGAGATCAAAATTTTAGACTTTTCCAAATTCAACCCTTTCCCACACAATCCCGAGTTTTAACGACCCTCTGGAAAAAACCTTTTGAAAACATTGTGGGAAAAGGAGAAAATGCTGGTAACCAGCATTTTCTCCTTTTCCCACAGTGTTTTCTACCCTTCCCAAAACAAATTTCAATTTTTGTGACGTATTTATTTTGACGTCTGCAAATGCTTTGAATTTGGACAAGCCGAAAATTTTGTCGTTTGGTATAGAGGTAAAGCACTTGCAGACTACAAATTCTGTCGCTCACCTGATAGGATCTTTTTTTGAAGGGTAGAAAACATTATGGGAAAAAGAGAAATTGCTAGTTACCAGCAATGTTTTCAAAATCCTTAGTGATGAGTAAGTGTTGTTTTTGTATGATTTCCATGGTAACACAGAATCTAGAAAAAATTAAATGCCAAATGTACAAATCTAGTCTACTATTACTAGTATATGCAGGGCTCTAGATAAGAGGGAGTGGTGGCATTCTAAATCCATTATTTCTCTTCCAAACCCTGTGTTGTGGGTACTCATTAGAATCGTGTCGATGAGACAATTCTAATGAGTACCCATAACATAGGGTTTAGTGGAGAATACATGTAATTAATATTTTCAATTTTGAAATCAAAATCACTCCCTCAATCTGGAGCTCCATACCTGTTTACATGACCATTAGCGCAATTGATATGCGACTAATCCTGGCTTTTCGGTAAAAGTCGGGATTGTGCGTAAAGCATTAAACCCCCTTTTCCTAAAGCATGGCTCAAAGTTTCTTTATAATCGTCACTGATGTTTCTTTTTTGTTAAATTGATATTTTACAGTCTTGGAGGTGTACAATTTGTTACGAAGATTTCTGTTTTTCTACTCTGGCGTAAGTGATGAAGAGGTATGTATACTGTATTGTGTGTTTGTTTGTATGAATTATGAAAGAATCTTTGAAACAACATGATGACTTGGTAAACCCTGCATCAACATATAATTTTTCGTGTACGACTTTTTACGTCTACATTTGTCAGCATTTGAAAACAGTGTGGGAAAAGGATTGAAGTTGGAGTGCTGCTTTTCCAACAAATTTTCCATACCATTGAAAAAAATCATATTTTCCTTTGCTGAAAATATATGTCCTATGTGTGACTTTTATACTCATAATTTTCCATACCTTTGAAAAAAATAATATTTTCCTTTGCTGAAAATATATGTCCTGTGTGTGACTTTTATACTTGTAAAGGCCACCAGAAAGCCTGGGTAGTAATGAATTTTCAAAGTATCTCTCAACTTTTTACTACTTAATCCAGATTTTGAAAGACCTTGTGGAAGAAGGCTTTTGAAAACATTGTGGGAAAAGGAAAAAAATGCTGGTTACCAGGATTTTCTTTTTATGCCACACTGTTTTCAAAAGCATTATCCATTAGGGTCGTAGAAATCATTTAGTAAAATAATACAAAATAATTTTTGGTGGTAAATTTCAGCTGGAAGATGTTTGTCGGTATTTGTTGTCAACTATGGATTCAGCTGACATAAAGGTAACGACTGTGCTCTTTCTTAATTTTCTTTGCTGGGTCTTTTAATCCTAAGAGCTGTAAGAACATTTTAAGTTGTTAACATAGACAGTATAGATCACTGTAGATTGAGATCAGACTGCTATTTTAATGAAAGAACTCAGTTCCAGAACAATTAGCATGAACCAGGGTTTCTCACCTTAACCCTTTACCACACAATCCTGACTTTTAACGACCCTCTGAAAGAAGCCTTTTGAAAACATTATGGGAAAAGGAGAAAATGCTGGTAACCAGCATTTTCTCCTTTTCCCACAATATTTTCTATCCTTTCCAAAACAACTTTCAATTTTTCAGTCACGTTTATTATGTCATCTGTAAATGCTTTGAATTTGGACCAGTCTAAAATTTTGTTGTGTGGTAGAGGGTTAACTGATGCAATGATACAGATATTTGAATTCAAGAGCTCTTCAGATAAACACTACATTACCTGATCAAAAGTGCGATGACTAGTTGTGTGAAATGAATGCATTTGCCAAGTTTTTTTTACTTTAGTACCCGTTGACCAATGAGTATCCAGCCTTCGACTGCGGCTGTCAGTGATTTATCCGCAATGTAAAGGTAGTGTTTAACCCTTTACCACACAATCCCGAGTTTCAACGACCCTGAATAAGAGGGCTTTTGAAAAAACATTGTGAGAAAAGGAGAAAATGCTGGTTACCAGCATTTTCTCCTTTTCCCACAATGTTTCCTACCCTTTCCAAATCGAATTTAAATTTTTGAGTAACATTTATTTTGTCGTCTGCCAAATGCTTTCAATTTGGACTTGTCTAAAATTTGCTCTTTGGTAACGAGTTAAGTGAATCCAATGCATGATCTGATATTCCTAGCTTTCTAACATGGCTTAACATACGGCAGAACATTTTTAATATGAAAATTCAGCATGGAATCATTAAACAGTCGCTGTAAATTAATTGCATATCTGACGACAAGATTTCAGAATTGTCCATGTCGAAAGCATAAATGCAGATGACAAATTCAGTGTGGCTCAAATGATAGGATTTCTCTTTGAAAGCGTAGGAAACATTGTTGAAAAAGAAGAAAATGCTGGTTACCAGCATTTTCTCCTTTTCCCACAATGTTTTCAATAGGCTCTTTCATTGGGGTTGTTCAAACTCTTTTCAAACTCAAGAAAGAGTTAACTTTGTTTTCATACTTTCTACATATCAAAAAAAAAAAAAATGGGTACAAGAACTTTTATTAATCTATTATGTTGTTCCTTTTTGGGGCCATAGCAAGGGGCACATTGAACCCTTGGTTGGTGTGTACAATATTTATAAGTCATTGCATAGGTTCTTCTTTAACCCTGTACTGTACAGTGCCGCCTTTTAACGCCCCTTGGAAAGAAACATTTTGAAAACATTGTTGGAAAAGGTGAAAATGCTGGTAACCAGCTTTTTCTCCTTTTCCCACAATGTTTTCTACCCTATCAAAGAAAAATTGCACCATTTGAGCCATATTGAAATTGTCATCTGCAAATGCTTTCAGTTTGGACAAGGCTAAAATTTTGTCGTCTGGTAAAGGATTAATACTTTCCTCATTAAAACTTGACATGTACTTTTTCCATGTTGAGATGTTATGTCACATGCAAAAATCTAGTTCCTATAACAGGCAGTTACTCCTTTTTTTCATTTTTTCTATGTGGTTTATAAGATACAGTTTCCTTCCTGTCTTATTTGCAGTTTTCATATGTGTCCATGTCTTTGCTGAAAGATTTTGTGTTACCATGGATACAACAGGTCAAGGACATTCTTTGGAAGTGTGTTTTATCACTGAAAAGACTCAGGGTAAGACATCCCTCAATGATGACTTCAAATGCCTCTAGTGAAGAATCAACTTATAGCACACATTTATTTGATTGTCTGCAGATAAATCTTTATGTCGTGCAATCGGCCACTTTTGAAATTTCTTTTTTTTGCACAATGTTTTCACATATATTCATGTATTACACCTAACTTTCTGTTGTTAATCAAGATTTCACAGGAATATTTCTGAATCTTTACCAAACAACAAAATTTTAGACCTTACCAAAATGAAAGCACTAGCAGATGATACAAAAACTTAGCTTTAGCAATTGTATTAGATTAGAAAAAAAAAAAAAAGAAACTTACGGGAAAAAAGCAAATGCTAGTTACCAGCATTTTATCATTTTGCTACAATGTTTTAAAGAGCTTGTATCCTCAACATTGTTTAAGTCTTCACCATACAGTTCAGAGCTTTAACCACCCTGAGGAAATAGCCTTTTGAAAACCTTTTGGTCACCAGCATTTTCTCCTTTTCCCACAAGGTGTTCTACATTTTCACAGCCAAATATCATCATTTCAGTTACAGCCAATATGTTGTCTGCCAATGCTTTCAATCTGAAAAAGACTAAAATAGTAAAAAATTAAAGTCAGGATTAAAGCTTTCCATATCGTTCAAAGAAGACATTTTTCTTACCATGAAATATCTTTTTCCCTTGTTAGCTTAGCAGTTTTTGAAGAAAACATCAAGGTATTGTTGTAGCTCTTGTGTCGTCGTCTGCGTTTTTGTGCGAAAAGTTGGACATTTTATAATTTTTCTGTTATTAATGAAGATATGTGCTTCAAACTTTCGGCAGGGCGTTAGTTATCGAAAGGGAAACTATACAACGAGGGCAGGTAACCATTTAGGTATTTTTGACAGAGTTATATCCCTTTTTTGACTTGAAATTTTCGCTGAAAACCAAGCAACTGCAACCAAGCATTGGCACCTGCATGCAATGCTCTTGTTAATAAACCAGTATTACCTAGCAACAGGTGTTAAGGAATAACCACAGAGATGGGAGTTATTGGTTGAATTAGCGGCAGATTATATTAACCCTTTCCCAAACAACAAATTTTGGACTAGTCCATATTGAAAGAGTTTGCAGATGACAATTTTAAATTTGATGAAAATGGCAGAAAGGTCTCAAAACTAGTAGAAAACACTGTGGGAAGAGGAGAAATTGCTTGTTACAAGCAATTTCTCCTTTTCCCACAGTGTTTTCAAAAGACTTGTACTGCAGACACGTGAAAACCAGGGCTTGTTTGGGAAAGGGTTAAGGGAATCTAAACACAAGATGTAAGCATGTTTGATCATACTGTAGAAATTAAGCAACTCTCACCATTTATTGGATGACCCTCGTATTTTGTGATCAAAGGTGTGGTAATTTCCCAGACTTTTTCCCCCTTTTTTCAGCCAGAGAATCACAAAGACGTCAAGTCCATGATGGTTTCCTTGCGGATGTTGATTACCTTTACACGTACTGGAACTTGGAAAATTTTGAAAGGAAAAGGTAACCTGTTTGTGTTACCATACAGATAACCAGCATTTTCTCCTTTTCCCATGATGTTTTCTATCCTTTTCAAAACAAATTTCAATTTTTCAGTCACATTTATTTTTGTTGTCTTCAAATGGTTTGAATTTGGACCAGTCTAAAATTTTGTCGTTTGATAAAGAGTTGAAAATTTTACTGATGGGAATATTACTCAAAACCAGCAATTTTTCTATTAACCCTCTACCGGACGACAAAATTATAGCCTTGTCCAAATTGAAAGCATTTGCAGACGACAATTTCAATGTGGCTTAAATGGTACAGCTTTTCTTTGATAGGGTATAAAACATTGTGGGAAAAGGAGAAAATGCTGGTTACCAGCATTTTCTCCTTTTCCCACAATGTTTTCAAAAAGCTTCTTTCCCAGGGGCATCAAAAGGCATCATTGTGCAGTAAAGGGTTAATTTTGTCACTATGGCATATCGATTGGCTGTAAATCCAAGCTTTAGACATCTCTTAATTATTTACCACTTAATTCCCAGTAAAAGCAATCACAGATACATATTCATTTTTATCTTTCAACTAACCGGATATCCATGCAATAACACCCATGCGATATTTTTTTTGATATACCATGGATATTTATAGATTTTGATATACCACGGATATTTATAGAACTGTAAGTTCCACTGACTCCGCCCCCTATCACCATTTATGAATGAAATGCATTCCAAAAAAAGTAACGATTACTACAGAAAGCCCGTGAAAAAAGAACGATGTCATAGCACGCGCGCTACTTTCCGATGATCTGCCTACGTAATTCTTGTCCGTGACGTCATTTGAATGCTCGTTTACCGCGTCTTCTCAAATAGAATAATCCAAAGCGATCTCAATCGCAATCTTCGGACGTTTAATTACTACGATTAAGTACTATGTATGTGGGTAATGCAATTTTAAAATGGGAGTTCCGACATAAATAAACTTTTAAAACTTTTAAAATGTAGTTGTCAGCAACATTTTTCACATCTTTTCACAATGAGTACAAATCATAGGTTAAAAGATAAATAGAATACGTACATAGTGTTGTCGTAGATCAAAAATATCTAACGAGGTTGTGAGAATTGATAATTGTCTCGCCAAGGCTCGACAATTATCAATTCTCCCAACCTCGTTAGATATTTTTGATCTACGGCAACACTATGTATGTATTCTCTATTTAAATGATAAAGATATATTTTTAGATGATGTTTTTTTACAGGAGAAGCCTTGACAGCCGGTATGAATCAGTTATGTAGCAACATCATGGGACATTTAAACAACAAGGGGCTTTACCCAGCTCTACAGGTATAATCTCAACTCTTCTGTTAACCCTTTCCCAAACGACAAATTTTGGACTGGTCCAAATTGAAAGAGTTTGCAGACGACAATTTTGAATTTGATGAAAATGGCAGAAAGTTATCAAAAAGGGTAGAAAACACTGTGGGAAAAGGAGAAATTGCTCGTTACGAGTAATTTCTCCTTTTCCCACAGTGTTTTCAAAAGACTTGTACTGCAGACATGTGAAAACCAGGGCTTGTTTGGGAAAGGGTTAAAAATTGATTTTTAATTTTATAAACCATTACTCTACAAAAAAATCTTTACAATTGAAAGCTTTCAAAACTTGTGGATCAAGGAGCAATTGTATGTAGCAAGCCATTGCTCCATTTCCCACAATGTTCTTCATTCATGATGTGTTGCTTTCCTTTTGATGTCTCCCTTTTGTATACTATGTAAGAAAGTTAGGAAATACAGAAAAAGCCCATTAGTAAGGGCCAATATGAAATGTTCACTTTTTGATGTGCTCTGAATTACTTTTGACTTTAATATTTATATTTTTGACTTTATTTTTATATTTTCAGATATTACTTACAAATGGACTTGCCAGAACAAAACCAGCCTTCACAAAGACTTCCTTGACAGCCATTATGACCATTTCCTTGAGGTAACTGCCAGTGTTACCCTTAAGCTGCTGAATATATCAAACTAAAGATTTCCAGCCAATAGTGAGAAACCACAGTTTAGGATGTAAAAGTTTTGTTCGTTGGAGAAATTTCTCAATGTCGGACTTTATTCTGTGCTGTCTGATCTTGATCTATACTGTCCCCAAAAGCCCACAAAGTTGTGCTTAGTAGCCTATGTGTTGAAATTGCTGTTTTCTTTCCACAGTGAACCTTACATAAAAATTCCATATTTTTATGACCCCATGATGTGAAAACATTGTAGGAAAAGAAAAAAAATTCCTGTAACCAGTATTTTCTGTCTTTCTCATAATGTTCTGTATCCTTTCAAAGGCAAATTCATAAATTTGATTCACATTTGATGTGTTATCTGCTAGCGTTTTCAAGTTTGGACTGTCGAAAATTTTTGTCGTCTTGTGAGTGGTAAAATTTATTCCTACACAGTTACTTTAACCTGTATGGTACTAGACAAATGAAATTTATGTAATGTT
The DNA here is from genome assembly GCA_945859785.2 of Tridacna gigas. Classification (NCBI taxonomy): domain Eukaryota; kingdom Metazoa; phylum Mollusca; class Bivalvia; order Cardiida; family Cardiidae; genus Tridacna; species Tridacna gigas. The sequence goes on from OX244042.2 coordinate 5,696,706, forward strand.
GATTGTTATAATGGTTTTTGTGTGTCTTATTTGGTAAAAGGTTATGTTTAACTGCTTACCACACACTCTTGAGTTTTGATGACCCTTAGGAAAAGGAAATTTCAAAACATTGTTGGAAAAGGAGAAAATGCTGGTAGCCAGCATTTTCTCCATTTCCAATAATGTTTTATACCCTCAAAAGACATTTAAAATAATTTCAAGAATTTGGCATACCTTTAATTTGTCATCTGCAAATGCTTTCAGTATGAAGGAGACTAAAATTTGTCTTTGATAAAGAGTTGATTACATGACTTTTATGAAATTTGTCTTTATTGGTTGAATCATTTGTCTCAATTTGATCTTAATTGTTGCACATCTTTTTGTCTAATTCATTAGATATCTAGTGAAAAGAGTCATGCTATCTTGATTACTCTAACAAGCTACCATCAAATGTTTATCACTGTTTTATCTGACATAATTTTATCTATTTTCAGACCATTGCTTGATTCCAACTTTTCTGACAATTTACTTACAGTGTACATATTGAACATACTATCTGTTCCCGCGCTCATGCATCATGTATCACAGCTGGCACCTGATGTAAGTATAGTCAAACGGGTCCGACGAATCACCGAAATACCACCAAAAAACACCGAAATACCCCAGATTTTTTTTTTTTTTTTTTACTTTTGATTTCAAACAACTGAAGTTGTGGTGTTTGACACAAATTGTAATCATACTGATGAAGGAGGGTTAGTTTAAAACCTAATGACAAAATAACGACATGCCATTGAAGCCTGACGTGAAGAATTGTGCACCGGAATATCCCACCGGTACTGTAAATGTTCACCGAAATACACGCCCGGCATAGTAAAATTTGTCGATTCAGGGATTCTACATCCGCAATCTAACTACAGTAGCTGTGCTTGTGCACAAGGTTGATGTGTCTGATTTTTAGCTCCACTGGCCAAAGGCCAGCGAGCTATTGTCATGGCGTTGTGTCCGTCGTGCGTCCGTCCGTCCGTTCGTCCGTTTGTCCGTGCGTGCGTCCGTAAACTTTTTCTTTAAAAAACTTCTCCTCAGAAACTATTGACTGGATTTTTACCAAATTTCACAGGAATGTTCCTTTGGTGGTCCTCTTTCAAATTCCTTCAAATAATTGTGTTCCATGAAGAATTCTGGTTGCCATGGCAACCAAAGTAAAAAACCTTTAAAAATCTTCTCCTCCCAAACCGCTATTTGGATAGCATTATTATTTTGCAGGAATGTTCCTTAGATACAGGTTTACAGAATTCCTTTAAAAAAAAATGATCTGTCAAAAAACATGGCTTTTATGGGAGACTCATTTTCCTTTTATGGTATAAAGTAAAATCTTTGAAAAATTTCTTCTCTAAAACTATTCATTGGATTTCATTGTTGTTTTGCAGGTAAGTTCCTATGGTGGTTGTCTGCCAAATTGTTTCTATGGTGGTTGTATACCAAATTCCTTTTAAAAAAATGATACACCTAAAAACACATTTTTTTATAGACAAGGCTTACATTTCAAAAAAATGTTCTTCTCCAAAACTATTTATTGTGTTAGTTTTATCGACTAACAAAGAAAAAGGAAGAAAATTGGATTGACTTGACCTAGTCAGGGCTGTCCTATTTAAGCCCACACATTTTCCTTGGTATTAAGATCACAATTTACTCCAATGATATGCTATTAGTTAGTACTAGTAATGAAATATCAATGGCCATAAATAAGATAAAAGCTTGAGCACCTTTCACAACTTGAGCTTTTCAATTTTGCCTTATTACTAAGCCTGAGTAACCATGCCAAGATAAAAAAGAAAAAGTATTTTAATAACAAAACCCCCATGTTGTAGGTACTTTATAGTCCTTTTGATATAGAACAAGAGAACCTCTGCACTTTTATTAGTTCTGGTAAAGGTTTGTTGACCTACTAATGAGTAAATGCAGAGTGGACAGAGAAGGGGTGTAAATCCTGGTGACCTGGTACACAGTGGGACAGGGCTTTACATTTGTGATAAGGCATTAATGTTACCCAGTCAAACTGATCCCGCAACTTCAGTACACCAGAATTAATCTGTGCCCTGGAGCAGGATATTTGATTTATGTAAATGCATTTGTAGACCATTTTGTGTTGTTTGCCACAGAAGACATTCTGACTGTGAAAAGTTGATTATTAGGGATTAGGTGTTCATTGTATGCCAGCATATTTCATTCTATCTGGTGTATTGATGTAAGTTGATCTATATTGCTATAACATTCATTCATTTGCCCTCCTAGCTGTTCTTTTAGATTACCCCTTTACCACACAATCACAACTTTTAACGACCCTGAGAAAGACATATTTTCTATATTTTGATGTTTCCCCACCCAAAATGGTTTGTGAAAGGACCTGTTGCAGACAACATATCTTCAAATTAGTAAGACATATATAAAAAAGGATAGAAATTATTGTGGGAAACTAAGAAAATGCTGGTTACCATTTTTTTCTTCTTTTCTCACAAGTTTTTTCCATACCTTTTTTCTTTAGTGAGCTAAAATGCAGGATTGAATGGTAATTGTTAAAAACTTCTTTTCGCCATTATAGAAATATCAGGCCTGTGGAGCGATACAGGCGCTCAAGCGCCTCTAGTTATCCATAACTATGCTGGCAAAAATTGTTTTCACTTTTATGTTGGATATAGATGAAATTAAAAATCACCAAGTCGGAAAACCAGCAGCCATTTTAAATCTGTGGTTAACACATTACCAGGCGTAAATTGATAAGACAATTATAATTCCACCGATAAAATTATTAATAATAACCATGCCATTTTAAAAATTACAATGACAAACTTACACAAAATAAGTTTGATCATATCAGCTGAGCGCCTTCAATTACGATTGCATCACTTTAACAGAACAGAACAGAACCGAGCTATTTGTGCGTTTCGATGGATCAGAGACCTACATTCTGATTTGGGTCTACTTCGTCCGCAAATGATTTTGTATGTGTGTTTATCATTCAAAGAAATAATAAATTCATGTGATCATATGATGCTGATAATTCTTCGGGTCTAGATTGGCGTAATCAAGATCGGGTATTTCGGTGTGTAACAGACCAGACATTGCGAGTGTTTCGGTGATTGTTTTCCACGTAAATTAATGATGAATATATCAACAACATCATTCTTCTCATTAATGACTGATACTTTCATTGAGCACATTTTCAGTTAAAGAAAAAAGAAAGAAAAATACTGCTAACTAATATCAGTTATCTGAACTTAATATTGAAAAAAATAGGGGTATTTCGGTGTTGTGGTGGCATTTCGGTATTTCAGTGATTCGTCGGACTGTAGTCAAACCTTAGTCTTAGATTGCTCAAATCATAGAAGCAGAGCCCAGGGCCTGTATTCACCAACCATTCTTAAGAATATTCTTGGTCTTGTTCTCCAAAATTTTCCAAATTTGAAAGTAACACACCTTCTGATTGGCTAAACCATTTGGTTTAGCCAATCAGAAGTTGTGTTACTTTCAAACTTGGAAAATCTTGAAGAATAAGTCTAAGAACATTCTTAAGAATGGTTGGTGAATACGGACCCTGGTTGTGCAGTTGGTAGCACCCAGGACTTGAGAGCAGGGGGTCTTACTGGTTCAAATCCTCACCTCTACCAGTTTCTTTGGAGGATTGATGATAGTCATTGCAACAGGGTTCATCCTCCCTCACTGCTGATTGTTGTTTGGACAGTTGTATTGCGGTGGGAAAGCAGTCAGTGGCTTGGGAAGAATATTGTGCAAGGTATCAGTGAAAGAAACTCCAGGAAAGCATGGATAGTTGCACCTCCTGCCAAAAAAAATGTTGAAAAGATTTGTTTCAGACAGTTTTTGTTGATAACTGTTTTTTGTTGATGGTTGCTGGAATGGAGTTTGAATGTAGTTTATAATTAACTCCTTACCAAACAAACTTGGGGAAGAAGCCGTTAGAAAACATTGTAGGAAAAGGAGAAAACTCTGGTAACCAACATTTTCTCCTTTTTCCACAATGTTTTCAAACATTTCATAGACAAATGTAATCTTTTGAGCCACATTTAATTTGTGGTCTGCAAATAATTTCAAAATAGATAAATTTTATAAATTGGTCAAGGATTAATGGATGACATGGATCGTGTCCACAGTCTTTGAAGCCTCGGTCAAGTTTATAAAACTTTTTTTATGCTCAACTCAGCTGAACATGAAATTTCAATGTTGCATAAATGTAATTTATACAACCTTACTGAGTCACCTCTAAACTTAAGAGCTTTTCATTTGTACGAGCCTATTTAATCAAAGTGGTTGTTTCAAATTTCCGTACCATCTCAAGCATAAATTAGACTTTAAAGTTTCAGCACAAACTCAGTTGAGCATGGTCTCAAGTTTTATAAACACGGGCACTGATCTTCAGCAACACCTGGCCAAGCCCTATTAGCGTAGTCGGTTGCATATAGGAATTGAGACCAGGCGGTGGCTGGTTAGAATCCCCAACATGGCCAGTTTCTTTCTAGGGATCGATGATAGTCATTGCGACAGGATTCATTGCTCTCTCATGGCTTACTAGTATCATTGTTTGGATGATTATATGTGGGAAAGCAGCCAGTAGCTTGGGAAGAATAAAGTGTGACATATTGGTAATAAGACACTCCAGGAAAGCATTGATAGGTACATTGGTTGTCACCATATAACTGAAATGGTGTTGAAAACAGTGTTAAACACAATACAATTGATCAATCATCAACACTGTCTGCAGTATCACTGAAAACTGTCTTCTTCTTGAGACTGAATGATAATTTGCTCTATTTTTTTTTTTTTTCAGTGTTTGACGTTGTTGATAACCAACAGAATTTTCAAAAGATCTCTAGATTTGTTGACACATGAACAAAGTACAAGAATTATCTTTAACTCCTTGGAAGGAAATTATGCCCTGTGTTTGCTGGGTAGGATGTTTCCTTACGAACTTTTCTATGGATCAACACACTACCTCTTTGTGTCACCTGCACTTCATTTTGATTGATTTGAAATAAGCCTGTTCTGTTCTGGTTAATTTGATGGGAGATTAACCCTTTACCATGCAAAAGGTTTTAGACTTGTCCAAATTCAAAGCAGTTGCAGACAACAAATGAAATGTTGCTCCAACAGTGAGATTCATCTCTGACAGGGTAGAAAACATTGTGGGAAAAAGAGAAAATGCTGATGCCAGCATTTTTCTCCTTGTCCCACTACATTTCAAAAAGCTTTCCTGGCAGAGTCATTGAAATTGGTTACCAGCAGTTTCTCCTGTTCCCACAAAGTTTTCAAGTCTTTCTCCTCGGCGTTTTAACTCAGGATTGTTTGGTAAAGGGTTAACACATTTTCTAATTTTCTTCTGGTATTACTTTTTTATGAAAAAATCTCCTTTAACTCTTTACCAAATGACGAAATTTTAGACTTGGCAAAATTGAAAGCATTTGCAGATGACAAAATAAATGTGACTCAAAAATTAAAGTTTGTTTTGGGAAGGTTAGAAAACATTGTGGGAAAAGGAGAAAATGCTGGTTACCAGCATTTTCTCCTTTTCCCACAATGTTTTCAAAAGGCTTCTTCAGGGTCGTTAAAACCCATGATTGTGTGGTAAAGAGTTAAACGCTGACAAATGGTGATTCTGTCATTTTGAATTGTCTTTTTATTCTTTCTGTTACAATAATTTCTTTTTCTTCTTTTTACAGCTAATCTCATACAACTGGGTTATTCAGAATTGGAGGTATGTATGACTTGGAAATAATTTTATCACGTAAAACCACCTCCAGCAGTGTATTAAACCCATGACTTATTTTCAATAATACACTAATACACCAGCATTTTCTCAGTTTCTCCGGAGTCCTGCGTGGCTCAGTGGTAAAGTGTGGGACTCTTGACCTGGAGGCCCCGGGTTTGAGCCTCACTTGATCTACTGGATTTATCGTGGGAGTGTCCTTGGGCAAGACACTTCAGAGCCCTAGCCTAGTACTGGTTGAACCTAGGAAATACATGAATATGTGAGCTGCCGCCGTGATATGACTGAAATAATGTTGAAAGCGGCATAAAGCACCATTTAATTAATTTAATCTCTGTTTCTTATGATGTATTGCAATGCGTTTCTCCTGAGGATCGTTTAAACTGTTGAGTGGTAAAGGGTTAACCCTTTACCACACGACAAAATTTTAGACCTGCCCAAATTGAAAGCATTTTCAGACGACAATTTTAATGCGGCTCAAATGATGTGGTTTTTCTTTGATAGGGTAGAAAACATTGTGGGAAAAGGAGAAAATGCTGGTTACCAGCATTTTCTCCTTTTCCCACAATGTTCTCAAAAGGATTCTTTCCCAGGGGTGTCAAAAGGCGGCATCGTGCAGTAAAGGGTTAAAGTAATATAAAGGACTAGCTCAGGGTGCTCATAGATAGTTTGTCAAAGTCTATAAATGGGCTTGGTTAGAAGCTCATCATTGTTCTTGTTTGTTTGAATGGTGTGAGGACTTCTGCGTGGCCCAGTGGTAAAGTGTAAGACTTGCAACCTGGAGGTTCTGGGTTCAAGCCTCGCTGGATGTACTGGGTTATTCATGAGAGTGTCTCTGGGCAAGACACTTCAGAAACCCTAGCCTAGCGCTTGTGAAAGCAAGGAAAAACATGAATATGTGGACTGTCACCATGATATGACGGAAATAGTGTTGAAAGTGGCGTAAAACACTATTCATTCAGTTAATTGAATGGTGTTTTAAGCCACTTCCAAACAATTTTTCAGTCATATCACAACAGCAGCTCACTGTTTCATCTATACCAGGCTGGGTCTCTGCAGTGCCTTGTCCAAGGGCACATAAAGGCAACCTTTTCTGTGAGCAGGAAATGATCTCAAGATTTTCATGTTATGTTATCATGAATCTCGCGACTTGCTAACACCTTCACCACTGTGCCAGGGAGTTGCTAATTGTCATACTTTCAGATACAGATTCTCTTCATCAAAGCCGAGCCCCGATAGCTCAGTCGGTAGTGTACAGGACTTGAGAACAGGAGGTCGCTGGTTCGATCTCCGGCTCGGCCAATTTCTTTCTGAGGATTGATGATAGTCATTGCGACGGGATTCATTCCTCTCTCACCGCTGACCATTGTTTTGACGATGGTTATGTGGGAAAGTGGCCAGTGGCTTGGAAAGAATATTGTGCATAGTACTGGTAAAAGAAACTCCAGGAAAGCCTGGATAGGTGCACTGGCTGCCACAATATAACTGAAATAATGTTGAAAACGGCGTTAAACACCATACAATCAGATTCAGCTTTTTTTTGTTAGTTGGTTATAGAACTTTTTAACTCTAAATCCTTTACCACACAATCCCGACTTTTAACGACCCTGTGAAAGAAGCCTTTTGAAAACATTGTGGGAAAAGGAGAAAATGCTGGTAACCAGCATTTTCTCCTTTTCCCACAATGTTTTCTAGCCTTCCCCAAATATATTTCAGTGTTTCAGCCACATTTATTTTGCCCTCTGCAAATGCTTTCAATTTGGACCAGTGTAAAATTTAGTCGTTTGGTAAAGACTCAACTAAGCTATCACAGGTTTTTATGATACTGAAGAAGAATCCCTCATTGAAAGCATCTGCAGATGACAAATTCAAATGCAGTACAAATGAGCCGATGGTCTTTAACAGGACCAGGAGAAAAGGAGAAAATGCTGGTTGCGGATGGTTTCAGAAGCTTTTCTCCCCAGGGTCATTAAAATACGGGATTTTTTTGTAAAGAGTTAACCCTTCATCTCATGATACAAATGTAGGCTGGTCCAAATTGAAAGCATCTGCAGATGAGAAATGGGTCTAAAATTATGGAATTTGTCTCTGACTAGAAAACATTGTGGGGAAAGGATAAAATGCTGGTAACCAGCATTTTCTCCTTTTCCCACAATGGCTTCTAGCCTTCCCCAAATATATTTCAGTGTTTCAGCCACATTTATTTTGTCCTCTGCAAATCGAGGGGTGAATACGAAACTATTCCATCTGCGTTTCAAAAAATTTTACAGGAGAGGGAAAAACGCTTCTCATTTCTGTGAAAAGAATAGTTAGATCATCTTGTTTAGATATGTTGTGTTGAGCTGAGAGCATGAATTCAGCACAACATAATTAAACAAGACGATCTAACAACGCTTTTCATGGAATTGAGTTTTTTTTCCCCCTCTCCTGTAATATTTTCCAAAATGCAGATGGAATAGTTTCACATTCACCCCTCGAAATGCTTTCAATTTGGACCAGTGTAAAATTTAGTCATTTGATGAAGAGTTAACCAAGCAATCACATGTTTTTATGATGGTGAAGAAAAATCACACATTGAAAGCATCTACAGAGCACAAATTCAAATGCAGTACAAATGAGCTGAAGGTCTTTAACAAGACAAGGAGAAAAGGAGAAAATGCTGGTTGCCAGTGTTTTCAGAGGCTTTTCTCCTCAGGGTCATTAAAACACAGGATTGTTTTGTAAAGGGTTAACCCTTCACCTCACGACAAAAATGTTGGCTGGTCCAGATTTAAAGCATTTGCAGATGACAATTTACAGGTGATTCAAATGATGGAATTTGTCTTTGATAGTGTAGAAAACATTGTGGGATTGATAGCGTAGAAAACATTTTGGGAAAAGGAGAAAATGCTGGTTCCCAGCATTTTCTCATTTTCCCACAGCGTTTTCAAAAGCTTACTACTCAGGGTTGTTAAAATATGGCATTGTTTAGTAAAGGGTTAAGTCACAAGTAGTAACAGTTCTACTTCTATTTTTCAGGGTCTTGTTGAAAGCACACAAAGTTTCATGGTAAGATAGAGTTACCTTTATAGGCTTATCTTCAGTTAAGGGCTTTAAGGGTCATTGTAGATAAGATCAGACTGCACAGAGACCTCTGTCTAATCTTGGATCTACATGATCAGATATTTGAAACAGTTTAGAAATTGCAATGTCTAAGTCATTTTTTTTGCACCTGAAAGAAGTTTGCCGGAGCATATGGCCCCTGTGCCATCTGTCCGTGCATCTACAATTTCATTTCTGCAAAAAATCTCAGCACATTGAGTAGCAGATAATCTTGTTTGTTGGTTGATATATTTTTGATTTTCATTTTTAGCTCAGCTGTATTCAGAGAAAATGTTGAAGTATTGTCATAGACCTATCGTCATCTGCATTATCTGTGTTGATGTGCAAAACTTTGACATTTTATAATATCTCTGTCTATACTGAAGATATTTACTCCAAACTCGAACTAGTTGTTAACTATGAACCCATACCAGTATGGCAGGTAACCATCAAAACTTTAAATTTTCACTGAAAATCAATCTATTTCTGAAACCAAGTACATTCAAGTTTTGGCCTGCATATGGTGCTCTTGAAGAAAACAAGTTATTGTCACAGCCCTGGGTCCGTATTCAACAACCATTCTTAAGAACATTCTTGGTCTTGTTCTTCAAAATTTTCCAAATTTGAAAGTAACACACCTTCTGATTGGCTAAACCATACGATTTAGCCAATCAGAAGTTGTGTTGCTTTCAAAATCGGAAAATCTTGAAGAATAAGTCTAAGAACGTTCTTAAGAATGGTTGGTGAATACGGACACTGGTGTCGTAGTCTGCTTTGTGTGCAAAATTTTGAAAATTTCATAATGTCTCTGTCAGTAATGAAGATATCTGCTTCAAAATTGGACTCATGGTTAGCTATCAAAAGGGGAACCCATACAACAAGGGCATGTAACAGAATATTTTTAAGTCCCTTTTTTTACTTACAGTCTTCACTGACAGGCAACCGCAGCTGAGTTTTGGTACCCACATACGATGCTCTTGTCATTTCTTATTATTTTAGATGTAAATAATTTTTTTTTTTTTCTGACAGTTGGTAACAATAAAGCTGATGGAGAAATGTAAAGTGTATGTGCTAAACAAGAGGTCCAATCTTACACACTGGCACCCAGTGCTTGGCTGGTTCTCACAGAAAACAGATCAAAGGTATGCATTTGTTTGTTTGTATTGGAGTTTAACGCCATTTTAACAGCTCAGGTCATATCATGGCGGTCAGTGATGCACCCATGTGTTTCCTGGCTTTCTTACGCCAGTACTGACCCAGCTTTCTTTCCAAAGCCACTGACTACTTTTCTCACATGCATCAGAGGTGAGAGGCGAAAAATTGCCAGAAAGAAAATTTGCCTCAACCGGGGATCGAACTCGCAACCACCAGGTCACGAGTCAGATATGCTAACCATTGAGCTACCTGGGTGGGCTCAAAGGTATACATATATGCTATGTCATTTATTACAAAATTCAGATCTCAGCCTGACCAAGCCCACTTCAAGCATTGATGATTGCCAATGGGGCATGTTCCTCTTCTTGTGCTAAACATTATTTTAATATTGATGTTGGAAAGTTTCCAGTGGCTTTGAAAGAGTGTGTTGTTAAATACAAAAGAAATTTCGGTTATTCATATATAGAAGCAGTGGTCACCCGATACTACCAAAGTATTATTATATTGTTGGTAAACACCAAACGAAATAAATCTGAAATGAATAAGGTAATTCAATTGATAAATAGATAAATAAAGAAATATATGAACAATTAAATAGAGAAAGAAATGAATTCATCGATGATTAAGGAATCAATTAAATTTGATGATGATGATGATGATGATGATGATTGCCCTCTGACATTCGTTCCAGCTTGCATGAAGCAATGCCTTACGTAGTAAAGCAGTTACAAATATTGTGGTGTGGGAAGATGATCAAGATATTGTTTCTAGAGTTGATAGATTATGTGGATTACTCTAGGGACCAAGAAGCTCAGAAATCGACTTCTTCGAGTAAAGGTAAAAAAATATAGTCATTATTTCATGCTTTCCGGTAGGATATCGAGAAATAGCGGTGAAAATATTTTTCGATATTACACGGGTATGACCAGTGAGAATACCGATTTCATGACCCGATTTCATGATTTTATGTAAGTCTCGACAAAAAAAGGTGTTAGAAGCATGAAATAAATAGAATATTAAATTTTGTTTTTTTCGGTGAAAGATCGAAATTTATTTCATTTCGTGAACATCATCGGTAATATTTTCACTCGTGGCACCACGAGTGAAAATATTACCAATGATGTTCACGAGATGAAATAAATTTCGATCTTTCACCGAAAAGGCACCACAAGTGAAAATATTACCGATGATGTTCATGAGATGAAATAAATTTCGATCTTTCACCGAAAAGGCGCCACGAGTGAAAATATTACCGATGATGTTCACGAGATGAAATAAATTTCGATCTTTCACCGAAAAAAACAAATGTCCTCTATATCTTATGTTAAACCTTTATCAAATGATTTCATGTTTTCACAACCCTTAGGCATAAGGTTTTTGAAAACCTTGTGGGAAAATAAGAAAATGCTGGTAACCAGCATTTTCTTCTATTCCCACAATGTTTTTTATCCTTTTTACCCTTTTAACCCTTTACCAGACGACAAAATTTTAGCCTTGTTCAAATTGAAAGCATTTGCAGATGACAATTCCAGTGTGGCTCAAGTGGTGCAACTTTTGTTTAATAGGGATGAAAACATTGTGGAAAAAGGAGAAAATGGTGGTTACCAGCATTATCTCCTTTTCCCATGATGTTTTCAAAAGGCTTCTTTCCCAGGGGCGTGAAAAGGCAGCATTGTGCGGTAAAGGGTTAAAGCCAAATTTTATCATTTGCACAAAAACAACAGTGGACTTGGCTGTATTGAAATGCTTTCCATATGGAAGAGTCTAAAATACTGTGTGTTCTGGAAAAAAAAATTTACTTGTTCAGTATAGGGTTACCTATTTCTAGGTCCCAAATAAGGAAGGCATTTGTAGGCATTGTTTGAAAATATTTATGTAATGACTTGCTTGGCATCATGGAGATGCCTTAAACCCCTTTTGCCAGAGCATGGCTCATTTATTTTTGTCACGAGGTTCTTCCTGAGTTTTCTTGAATTTTATTGAAACTTCAGACAGCTGTTCACCACAAATTGAAGATGTTTTCTCAATACAAAACTGAGAGTGCCAAAAACATCTCGGAACTATTTTAGACAGATTTTAGATCTGGATCAGACAACATCAAAGCATACATCGAACTCTAATCTTAGTTTAAACATTTACCAAACCATGCCATATTTTCAGGACCTTCATGGCAGTAATTATCAAGCAGTACCTGATTTTGCATTTGAAAAATATGTGACCTTTTTTTTTGGGGGGGGGAGGGGGATAGGTGGTTTTTTTTTTTCCCTACGAAAGTTTATTGCCATACAGATTTCTTATGATTTATGTCTCTGTCAATGCCAGTTAAGTGTCTGATACAATTATTTAAAGGAAGTGTAGCGATAGAGGGCCATTATGGCCCTCTTGTTTTTACAACCTTCTGGAATGCTTTTGAAAACATAATGGGAAAATGCTGACCACCAGGATCTATTCCTTTTTCCACAATTTCTTCTACCCTTTCCAGGAAAAAAATCTCATCATTAGAACCACATTTAATTTTTTGCTTGCATTTGCTTTGAATTTTTACTTATGCAAAGTCCTGTCTTTATGCAAAGAGTTGATATGATTTTATATTCAGGTATTTTGAAGAAGGCCCTAGACAAGGCCTCATCCAAGAACTCTGCGGCCAAAATTAAACTGGAGAGTTCTATAGCTCAGTCTACTTGTCTGCCCTGTGCTCTCTACAAACATGCAATGGACACTTTGTTACAGTTAAGACTGGATATAGTTAGTGGTAAGTCAATAGGTCTTGGGTTTAACATATACATAGTAAAATTAGTGTTGCACCCCCTGTGTTTTTAACCTGTTTAATTTTCTAGTGTGAATGATATGAAATGGGTTGGAAATTAGAATCTGGCTGCTGTATACAAGAACAAACAAGTCTGTTGTCTCTGAAATGGAATGAACTGAGGTATCTCTTAACCTCATGGCAGTAGCTACTGATCGAGCTCTTTCAGCCTCTCGTGAGAGGTGTGAGACAAAGACTGCAAGCTGTTTTGCATTCCCCGTGCGGAAGTACGCAATATTGCCTGATTTTGTGTGTCCATTCTCTGCAGGTCACTTTCAACCTGTCGTAAGTTTTGTTTCGACATTAAATTCCCTGTTTTAACCAAACTTAAACACTTCTCGTCTTTCTTAAATTTTAAAGCAACATCTAGGCAAAAGATTCCCACTTACCATGAGGTCAAGGGATACCTCAGTTCAGTTCATTTCATGGGCAAAAGACGAGTCTGTTGGTGTATGCAGCAGCCGAATTCTAATTTCGACCCAATTTTATCTCATTCATGTCAGAAAATCAAACCCGGTAAAAAACACAGGGGGTGCAACACTAATTTTACTATGTATAGTATAGAGTAAAATATGTGCTTTAACTCTTTACCAAATGACAAAATTTTAGACTAGTAGTCAAAAATTGAAAGCATTTGCAAAATAAATGTGACTCAAAAATTGAAAATTGATCTCAGACGGACAGAAAACATGGTGGGAAAAGGAGAAAATGCTGGTAACCAGCATTTTCTCCTTTTCCAACAATGTTTTCAAAAGCCCTTTTCTTCAGGGTCGTTAAAAGTCGGGATTGTGTGGTAAAGGCTTAAAGTAACAATAGCTGCCAAATGTAAACAAAGCAGGTGTTAAAATGCATTTAAATTTTAATTATATCATGTAAAAGTATGGAAATTATTGTGAAGCTGTCAATCTGTTATTGTACAGTCTGTCAAAGTGTTGGTCGCTGGCAGAGGAATTAATTTCAAAACTAAGTTAAAAGTTGCCAGGTCACTCTATCTTTTGTATACTTTAATGCCTGATTTTAAAATTCATTTTTTTCCTGCCGGCGACTAACACTTGGACCGATCACACAATCAACTGCTCTTTTTCTCGCAATGTTATCTTTATCAATAAAAATAACTTTGAATTTCATACATGTTTCATGTGTATCACTTCAGCTACAAGTGGTATTTTATTCTAAAAATAGTATGTATATTTATGACTGAATAGATACTGCAATTTAGTTTACTGGTACTTGAACTGTTTATTCTCACAGGTTTAAGTTATAATGAGATTTTACTGCCTATATTGTGGCGATTCCTCTGTGATATGGGACCAAACTGCGGACTGAAGATATTTTTAGACCTGTTACAAACGACCCCTAACAGTACCCTCCATCCAGTGTTCAGTCTACTTACCCTTTTCTGTGATACGGCAGCTTGTCTTATAAGGTAGGTGTGGTGGAAAAGAAGCTGGTAGGTTGCTTCGACTTCCATTTGCGTATGCTGGTATCCAGTCTGTAAATATAGCGATACTTTTAGATTAGGTATTTTCACAGAAATTTTCACTGTTGTGCAGTGTTTCCATTTGAATAAAATTTTACTGAGTCCACTGGACCCAATGCAACTGCAAAAGTTGAGTCCCATTGCGTTCTTTCCGAGTCCCATTTAGGCTTGCATGAATCGTCTGTTTATCAAGGCCAAATTTGCTTAGTGCATAAAAAGAGGAAGCTATCTCAAATGACGTCTTTATGGAATCTTTCACATATTTAATGTGCTGTGCATGCTGGTAACTGTTGCACAAATTAGTATGTATTTTACATCACGATGGAACTTCTTTGAAAGTCCATATAACCTATTGTAGAAGCCTTATTTCTGCTTAGTTTCAAAACAGAACGAACCATTTACACAAATAGAGGAATAAAGATAATTTTTTCTCAGAATCTAATCTTGAAAGGCAGAATCTTTCAGCCATTGGTCTTGAAAAGATCGGGAATGCTTTTTCTTTGCCCGGGAAGCCGTCTTCCGGAAAGAAATGCTAGAAAACAACTGTTTACCTGTCACGAGTTTGCAGGAAAAGACAATATGAGCACAGCGCAGGTAACCAGTCGAAGTCGACGACAAAGAGATCTATTTTTATCATTCTTGGTTATATCTTGGCATACCAGGATCTATTTATAGACACTTTGGAATTCCAATGATCAGTTTGTACGAGAAATGTTATATCTTTGTACCGGGTATTTTGCATTGTTTTTTGTTATTGATGTAGATCTTTTTAATTAGATCACGGTTTTGACTTATTTTTTACCTGCGTCCAAGGGACATGATCAGCTTTGATATTTTGCGTCCGAGCTGATTTTCGTGCGTATATGGATACTTTTACATTGTAAATGGAAACAGTGGTTGTGTATACCTTTGCCTAAAAATCTGGTGTTTTAATAACCAAAAGAAAAAAGGCTGTTGAAAACATTGTAGGAAAAAGAGAAAAATTTAATGTTTGTTACCAATTTCTTCAAAAGCCTTCTTTTTCGGGGGGGGGGGGGGAGGCTCAGTTGTAAAGTGTAGGACTCGTAACTAGGAGGGCCATGGTTCAAGCCCCACCTGATCCCCCAGGTTTTTCGTGGGAGTATCCCTAGGCAAGACACTTAAGAGCTCTAGCCTAGTACTGATGGAATCCAGGGAATACATGAATATGTGAGCTGTTACCATGATATGACTGAAATAATGTTGAAAGCAGAGAAAACAACATTCAACAAATTCTTTTTCAGGGTCATTAAAACATGTGATTGTGTAGTTAAATGGTTAACTCTTTACCACAGAACAAAATGTGGACTTGTGCAAGTCCAAAATATTTGAAGATGACAAATAAAAGGTGGCTGAAATGATGCTAATTGTTTCTAAAAAAATACAAAACATCGTGGGAAATAGAGAAAATGCTGGTTACCAGCATTTTCTCTTTTTCCTACAATATTTTCAAAAGGCTTCTTCCTCAAGGTCATTAAAACTCGTGATTGTTTAGTAAAGTGTTAATTTGTTCTTAGATTAAAAAGGGCTGTTGAAAACATTTTAGGAAAAAGAGAAAATGCTGGTTACCAGCATTTACTCCTTTTCCTACGATGTCTTCAAAAGGCTTCTTCCTCAGGGTCACTGAAACATGGGATTTTTTGGTAAAGTGTTAATCTATTCTTATTCTCTGTCTTCTTACAGCACATTGGACAACGTTGAAATATTTGAGCAACAGAAGATATTCAAGGTTGAAGATTACGTCAAAATGAGTGAATTCCTCAATCTGTTCGTCTTCAGAATTCTCTGGAATGGATATATGGGTAATTTTAACTCTTTACCAGATTATTGTATGCTAGACTGGTCCAAATTGAAAGCATTTGCAGATGACAAATCAAACTTGACTCGAATGATAAGATTGGTCTTTTGACCCTTTGCCAGACGACAAAATTTAAGCCTTGTCCAAACTGAAAGCATTTGCAGACGACAACTGCATTGTGGCTCAAATAGTGCAATTCTTCTTTGATAGGGTAGAAAACACTTCTTCCCCAGGGGTGTCAAAAGGCAGCATTGTGCGGCAAAGGGTTAAAGCTTAGAAAATATTATCAGCATTTACGCTTTTTCCTACAATTGTTTTCACTCTTGAACAGACAAATACTGTAAAAGTGGGTATTTTGGGGGGTCTAAAATCTCACAAATAATCAAATACACTGACCTTATGCTTGTTTTAATTTCATGAAAATTCAACAGACGATCTTGCATTAAAGTCGTTTTTGTGCCAGCATGCTGTACTGATCAACTACAATCCATTTAAAATTGCAGTATTAACCAGCACTAGACTGGTACTCTGGTGGACTTTGATGAAACAATGTACGCATTGGTGTCGAAAAGGCACCCAGTCAATTGCTCACACATGACCCGGTGTCCGGGAAAAACGTACCTTAAAGTAGCTTATATTTATGCTAGCAAATATCTTTATGATTTTGTCATGTGGTAAGGAGTAAAGAAAAATATAGTTTTACTTAACTCTTTACCAAACGGCAAAATTTTAGACTGGACCAAATTGAAAGCATTTGCAGACGACAAATTAAGTGTAGCTTAAATGGTGATTTATGTATTGGATCGGGTAGAAAACATTGTGGGAAAAAGAGAAAATGCTGGTAACCAGCATTTTCTCCTTTTCCCACAATGTTTTCAAAAGGCTTCTTTATCAGGGTCGTTAAAAGTCGGGATTGTGTGGTAAAGGGTTAATGAACATTGGTTTATTTGTCATGATGTTATCAACAGTTGTATGTTAGCAGGCATCTGAAAGAAAGGATAAATAGAGACATGCATGAAAATGGCGTCAGACGAGGACATATTTTAGGAAATGACTTAATTTATTTTTTAACCCTTTCCCAAACAAGCCCTGGTTTTCACGTGTCTGCAGTACAAGTCTTTTGAGAACACTGTGGGAAAAGGAGAAATTGCTCGTAACGAGCAATTTCTCCTTTTCCCACAGTGTTTTCTACCCTTTTGGAGAACTTTGTGTCATTTTCATTAAATTTAAAATTGTCGTCTGCAAACTCTTTGAATTTGGACCAGTCTAAAATTTGTCGTTTGGTAAAGGGTTCAGATAGTGATAAATAAATTGAACTTGGGAACATTTTGGCCAGTGAGACACTGCAGGTGATTTTCTGTCAGTCTGTATCAGTCACTGAAGCATTAGATCTTTTTTTTTTTTGCTTACTTTCAATTCTAGCTCAGCTGTTTTTGAAGAGAACATCGATATTGTGATACCAATGTCATTCCTGTCATTGACATTATGACGTAAAAAATTTGATATTTTATATTATTTCATGCTTTCTGGTAAGATATTGAGAAATAGTAGTGAAAATATTTTTCGATATTACACGGGTATGACCAGTGAGAATACAGACCACAGGGAGTTTGTACTGATTTTTATGGAAGTCTCAACAAAAAAAGGCGTTAGAAGCATGAAATAAATAGAATATTTGTTTTTTTCGGTGAAAGATCGAAATTTATTTCATCTCGTGAACTTCATCGGTAATATTTTCACGCGTGGTGCAGCCACGAGTGAAAATATTACCGATGATGTTCACGAGATGAAATAAATTTCGATCTTTCACTGAAAAAAACAAATATCCTCTATCTATCCCTGTCATTACTAGAGATATTTACTTCAGACTCTGACTAGTTATAAATATCTAAATAAAAACCCATACAACAAGGGCAGGTAATGATCAAAATATTTTTGACACAGTTATGTTCCTTTTTTGACTTGGAATTTTAAAAAAACTTTGACATTTTACAATATCCCTGTTATTACTGAAGGCAGTAATTTCAACTTTGATATGTTATAATATCTCAGTCATTACTGATGGTATTAACTTCAAACTCAGACAAGTTTTGAACTACCAAAGCAAAACCCATATAACAAGGGTAGATACCCATCAAAATATTTTCAATTAGTTATGCCCTTTTTGACTAGAATTTTCACTGCGTGTGTTGCTTTTTTTTTTCTGTTTTCCTATTTTCTTCACTGTACTGTAGCAACTTTTCAAGTCCCCATCTTACCTATTCAAAACATTGTTGGGAAAGGACTCAGAGGAGCAATTGCTTGTGCCTATCTTAGACTATCAGAAACATTGTTGGGAAAGGAGCAATTGCTTGTTTCAAGCAATTGCTCCTTTTCAAACAGTGTTTTCTTATCATTAGAAAATTATAGTTTCTTGTTTACATAAGTGCTTTGTCCTTATTTGTCACTTGAAGTTGTTCTGTGATATGTCCCAGTGATAAATCAGAGACAAATGCTTTGAATTTTACAGATATACAAACTTGTGTGACCAATGAAGTCTTTACCTCAGCACATAGTCTGTTAAGAATATTGTACGAAATTGACAGCAGACGGAAATATACACCCAAAGATCATTGGTTGATCAGGTAAATTAGGCCAGATTTGTACAATCCCATGTTTTAACAATTCTGAGGAAAGAGATTGTTGTAAAAATTGTGGGAAAAGGAGAAAATGCTGATTATTAACATTTTTTCCTTTTATCACAATGTTTTACCCTTTGAAAGATGACTTTCTTTGAGCCATGCTTGTTGTATGCAAGCACTATTCCTTCACAACACAATCCGGACTTTTAATGACCCTGAAAAAGAAAGCTTTTGAAAACATTGTGAGTAAAGAAGAAATTGCAAGTGACTGGCATTTTCTCCTTTTCCCACAATATTTTCCACCCTTCCCAAATCAAATTTCAGTTTTTGAGTCACTTTCTTATGTTTTCTGCAAGTACTTTGAATTTGGACTAGTCTAAGATCTTTTTTGGTAAAGTCAAAAAATATGGGCAAGTCCCAAATACTGTTGCCTGTTAGAAAGTTATACCATTTACAGATCAGACTGTAGATCAAGATCAGATTGAATATCCAGTTTGATCTTTTATGTACACTGTGTGCTATATTGTGAAATATTCTGGCAAAAATATTCATGAAACTGAAAATATTTGGTCTGTTTTCGTGATTTAGAGAGTCCATCACACTTCGGTCATCAAGGGTTGATATTTCATTAAGAAAATTTAATGTGTAAACAGCTGCGAAACCCGAAAAGCATGTCACCTTTTGCCACAGTTTTTCCTACCTTTTTAAAAAAACAAACCCCATCATTTGATGTTTTCAATTTTTGTGGCATTTGTCGAAGACAATGCCACTATGATTTCAATACGGTATTTTGAAAATCGTGTATCATAGTTTGTGCAAAACCGAAGGAAGTAAACCCAATTAAACTCATTTTTTCTATAACAAGGGTTTCGATAGCTTTCAGATATATAATTAACAACGGCGTATTAACATAAACTGGATTAGGCCATCGATCATGGATATGCTTCTGCTTTTATTGAAAATATCTATAAACCGCTCTGACCTTCAATTGGCACAATAATACACACAACCCTTATCTCCTGACTGTGTTCATTCCAAAACAAGTTTGTCCCAGGGCTTGTTTGTCCCTTGGCTTGTTCGTCCCTGCTTGTTTGTCCCACATTATTGTTCAGCAGGGACAATAAAAGGTCTTTTTACCTTTTCAAAAACAAATATGCATCGCTCAGTGGTAAAATGTAGGACTCATGACCTAAAGGCCTTGGCTTCAGGCTCCACTGGACCCACTGGGTTTTATGTGGGAGTGTCCTTTGGCAAGACACATCATAGCCTTTGCCTAATACTGGTGGAACCCAGGAAACACATGAATATGTGAGTTGTTGCCGTGATATGGCTAGATAATGTTGAAAGCGGTGTGAAACACTACTTTATCAATCAATTGTTGCCTGATAAAGTGGTGAAAACTTTCGTAATGCATGTAAACATTATCTAAACATGTCTAAATGTCTAAACATTTGCATTTCAGGGACATCAAAGGAAGTCTGTTCATCAGCGAGCTAGACAAGAGTAGAAAAGTAGCTCAGTTTGCCATGCAGAAGATTCCTCATATAGTACCCTTTTCGGAGGTGAGGTTATTTCATGTTAACCGTTCAAGCACCTTTCACAATTCTAATTATCTTTACAGCCAGTGTAGATCAAGACCAGACTGCAAGAAATGTGCAGTCTGATCTTCGATCCACATTGTCTGCTTTGCTGAGACATTCTGAACAAGAGCAACTATGGTAAGGCAATTATTGGGTTTTTATTTCTAAAGTGAAAATGTCTGTAAGGTGTATTCAGCGCTTTAAGCATGAACATTTTTTTTCTTATCATAGTGCATTTCTGCTTAGTTGAAAACCATTTTAAATCTTTACCTCACAATCCTGACTTTTAATGACCCTAAGGAAGAAGCCTTTTGAAAACATTGTCGGAAAAGAAGAAAATGCAGGAAACCAGGATTTTCTCCTTTTCCCACAATGTTTTCTACTCATCCCAATACAAATTTCAATTTTTGTATCACCTTCATTTTTTCGTCTGCAAATGCTTTCATTTCATTTGGATTGGTCCAAAATTTTTGTCGTGTGGTAAAGAGTTAATAGGCATTTCTTGTTCATTTCAACAGTTTAAGAAGTAAATTTTTGTATATGATATTCTTTATTAAGTTGACTGTTCAGTGTAAAACTCATAGCAGAATTCAGTTGCCTGTTATGATACCATGCTTTAGTATATACATGTAACACCCTTGTAACATTTTAGAAGGTCAAGCACGTACGATATATCTTTCCTTTATCACACAATCCCAACTTTGAATGACCTTAGAAAAAAAAGGCTCTTGAAAACATTGATGGAAAAAGGAGAAAATGCTGGTTAACAGCATTTTCTCCTTTTCCCACAATGTTTTCTGTACTATCAAAGATAGTTTCATTAAATGAGCAATGTTAAATTTGTCGTCTACAAAAGCTTTCAGTTTGGACAAGTCTTAAATTTTGACGTTTTGTAAAGAATTCAAGGGTTACACTATATAATTTCCTACTTTCAGCGTGTGAAGATTTTCCATAAGTATGTTATGAAGGAGAAAGATGTATTAGGTCTCACTGAATCTCTGGCAGCCACCCCACAGTCTACATTGATTACTGTACATAGAAGTAGAATAGTTGAGGTAGGAATTTTCAATTTTTTATACCCCCCACCTGCAAAGTAGGGAGAATGTTTGTCTTTCACCTTTTTGCATCATGAATTCATAATGTATGCTGGAAAAAAAGCAAAATCACTGCGAATGTTTGTCTTTCACCTTTTTGCATCATGAATTCATAATGTATGCTGGAAAAAAAGCAAAATCACTGCAAGTAGGGCGATTTCAGGCCCTCAAGGGCCTCTAGTTAATTCACATCAGTTTATTAAAAACTGTAAAAGTTGTCACTTTGGATAAGTAATGTTCGGTTTTTAGTATTCAAATATATTCGAATAGTCGATTGTAGAACTCCAGAATTATGATTTGTTTTAGTGTCGGAAATTTGAATGTCCGAATACTGGTACACTTTTCGCCACAAGTTTATCTAGCAAAATCAAATTAGATGTGCGCATTGGATACTTTCAATAGCTAGTTGACTAACCTTTACAGAGATAGGTCATCAGTGAATGCGAAATCAGTCGGATGCTTTGCATAATTTACTTATGGCGAGAACTTTTTCTTCTGCCAGTATCAAAATGAAAGAGGCACATCAAAGTATGCTGAGTATCGCAAGTTCAGCCATCTCGTTTGTCATAAAAAATCACTCGACATAAATTTTAAGTATAATTAACTCTTTACCAGACGACAAAATTTTAGCCTTGTCCAAATTGAAAGCATTTGCAGACAACAATTTCAATGTGGCTCAAATGGTGCAATTTTTCTTTGATTGGGTGGAAAACATTGTGGGAAAAGGAGAAAATGCTGGTTACCAGCATTTTCTCCTTTTCCCACAATGTTTTCAAAGGGCTTCTTTCCCAGGGGCGTCAAAAGGCGTCATTGTGCGGTAAAGGGTTAACTTAAAAAGAATAACTAATGTGGAAGAATTTCAGGTTTTTAATACTAAAACAGTTAAATTGCTTCATGTAAAGAGTAGTTAAATATTATACAACAGCAGCCACGACGACAGCAACAACAAACGCTTGCCTTATGCTTGCGTTAGGCAAAGTTACATCGGCAAATCTATCGGTGTAAAATACGACCGATCAAGACTGGACAAAGGTAGTTTTAATAGGTATGATAACTAGAAGTCCTGTCTAAGGTGTTATGTAATTTAATAGGTGTTAAAAACAGCTTGACACGTCTAAACAACACATCGACAGATACACGGTTGAGTAACAGAGCGCGGGATCACCTCGTTCTTTGGAACAGTTTCTTTTTTCCTTTGACGGGGAATCTATTTAGCCGTGTAAAAGTAGAAAAAGAATATTCGAATATGAAATTCGTATTAGAATATTCGGCCGTTTTTAGAATATTCGAATATTCAATTATTCGGTCCCATCCATAGTATTCACCAACCGTTCTTTAAGAACATTTTTTGTCTACTTCTAGATTTGGTTTAGCCAATCAGAAGTTGTGTTTCTTTCAGATGTTGAAAATTCTGGAGAAAAAGAATAAGAATGTTCTTAAGAACGTTTGGTGAATATTGACCCAGGGCTCACTATCACCCAAATACAAGCAATTCGGAAATCGAATTGCAACCCGATTTATTTCGCTCTATTCAGAAGTACTGATATCATTATGGATCTGACAATCTTTGGGAGTACAGTGTGTCAAAGTTCCAGTCTGTGGCAGGAAATGTAATCTTTTGAAACTTTAACTCTAGTTTTATAATTCATTGTACTGCCTGTAAAGGGTTTATTTGATTGAAATGGAGTTTGTATTAGTGACACCATTTCTAGAGAAGCTGAGAGTGAAGGCTAACATCAGACAATAATATACACACAGTAATGGAGATTGCATCAGTGAAACCTTTCTAGAGAAGCTGAGAGTGTAGAATAAGATCAGACTGTAAGATACATAGAATAAGGTTAGAAGCAACTTTCATTGCTCATGCTGATAGTGCAGATCTAGATCAGTCTATATAGATTGAGATGCACAACTGTTCTTTATAAGTTGGAAATTTGAGCTGATGATTTAACCCTTTACAATACAATGCCAAGTTTTAAAAACCCTGGTGGAGAAGGCCTCTGAAAACATTGTTGGAAAAGGAGAAAATGGTGGTAACCAGCATTTTCTCCTTTTCCCACAATGTTTTCTTCCCTTTCACAGACAAATCTTGAAATTTAAATGTAATTTGATTTGTCATCTGCAGCAATGCTTTGAATATGGTTTAGTCTAAAATTTTGTCTAGTTGTATAGAGTTAAAAGAGGATTTTATTTTATGGACGTGGTATGTGATATTTTAACAGGATGGGTACCGACAGCTAGCGCAGTTACCACCAAAAGCAATTAAAGGGTTGATCCGGGTCAGGTTTATTAATGAACAAGGGCTGGACGAGGCAGGTATAGATCAGGATGGGGTGTTTAAGGAGTTCTTGGAAGAAACAATCGCCAAAGTCTTTGATCTGTCCCTGAATTTATTCAAGGTAAAATTGAAGATATGTTTTACATAATATTAAACTTAAAAAAGTAGCGTAACCTAGTAGGTAACCAGCATTTTCTACTTTTCCCACAATGTTTTCTACCCTTCCCAAAACAAATTACAATTTTAACGTCACTTTTATTTTGTCGTCTACAAATGCTTTCAGTTTCAACCAATCTAAAATGTTGTCATTTGGTAAAGAGTTAATGCATCTGCAAAATGTATCAACCCATGTCAGCCTGCTATGATCAATTTTCTGCATGTCAAAGGACATTCTACATGAGGATTCAGTTGGTTGTTAGACAAGATGGATTTTTATGGATTCATAATTATGCGATGATGTATTAAACCCCCTGTTGCCAGATTATAGGTGCCGAGCCCCCGTAGCTCAGTCGGTTGCGTACAGGACTTGAGAACAGGAGGTCGCTTGTTCGATCCCGTGCTTGGCCAATTTCTTTCCGAGGATTGATGATAGTCATTGCGACAGGATTCATTCCTCTCTCACCGCTGACCATTGTTTCGACGATGGTTATGTGGGAAAGCAGCTAGTGGCTTGGAAAGAATATTATTCGTAGTACTGGTAAAAGAAACTCCAGGAAAGCATGGATAGGTGCACTGGCCGCTGCGATATAACTGAAATAATGTTGAAAACGGCGTTAAACACAATACAATCAATCAATCAGTCAACCAGATTATAGGTTCTTTGAGGTTTATTTGACCACATCCTCGTTGACCCAGTTCCGATGTATTCCGTAAACTACATTCATTGCCCCTGGGTTATCTTGCGTATGTTTTCTCATTCTCATCAGTTATTCATGAGGCATTTTGACTGGTAATCTCAGTTTTTCACTGAGAAAAATTTAATATATTTTTATCAACCATATGCCATCATTTCTATTTTTACCTTGTCTACAACCAATCAAATCGATGAATGTAGTTTACGGAGTACATCAGAACTGGGTCAACAAGGATGACATCACCCCTGCTACATACCCCTATGGACTGCAACAGCACGCTGTATTTCTGAAAATTTGCCTTTGTATACAAGGATTTGTAATGTCTGCCCTGGATTGTCGTAAGCCAAATGCCACAGAAGGAAGGCCCACTGGCGGCCACCATATTCGTTGATAATGATGTGGGTTTTACCCGGTTTATTGATATTAACGGAAGAAATCTGATTATCCTCCACTACAAGAGAGTATCATTATGTCATTGACAGTTCGATTGGCTATTGGGTGTAATTCGCAATCTTACGAATATTCATAGAAACTATGGTTTCGCAACTGAATGTCCCAGGGGTGATGAATGGTAACACCTGGGTTAACAAGGGTGATTTGACCAGTGCTTCTCATAACTTTCATTCCAAGCAACAGGCTACTTTCTTATATATACAAGGTCAAATGAATGTTCAACTGTGAGAGAGGAATGGATCCTGTTGCAGTGAGCATCATCAGTCCTTTAACTTTTTCCCACACAATCCCGACTTTTAACAACCCAGAAAGAAAAGCTTTTGAAAACATTATGGGAAAAGGGGAAAATGCTGGTAACCAGCATTTTCTCCTTTTCCTGCATTGTTTTCTCAATTTCATCCATTCCAAAATTTTGTCATGTGGTAAAGAGTTAACTCTTTGCCACACAATCTGGAGTTTAATGGCCCTTCAAGAGAAGTCTTTTAGAAACATTGTTGGTAAAGGAGAAAATGCTGGTAACCAGTTTTTTCTCCTTTTCCCACGATGTTTTTTTTTTATCTTTTATAGAAAAATCCAGTCATTTGAGCTACATTTAAGTTGTCATCTGCAAATGCTTTCAATTTGTATGAATCTAAAATTTTGCTGTATGGTAAAGAGTTAACTCTTTACACGACAACATTTCAGACTATTCCAAATTGAAAGCGTTTGCAGACGACAAATTAAATGGGAATGAAAAATTAACACTTGTTTTTGGAAGGGGTAGAAAACATTGTGGGAAAAGGAGAAAATGCTGGTCACCAGCATTTTCTCCTTTTCCCACAATGTTTTCAAAAGGCTTCTTTCTCAGGGTCGTTAGAACTCGGGATTGTGTTGTAAAGGGTTACGAGAGTTTTGCCACGTTTGGATTCAAACTAATGACCCCCTGGACAACACACCCTGTACACCCCCTGCACTTTACTGACTGAGGTACCAAGTCAGGGATATGAAGACTAAATGTAGATAACTAAATATAAATGAACCATGCTCTGGCAAAAGGGGGCTAAGTGCACCTCCGTGATGCCATTCGGCATACCTCAGGTGATCCGGTGATCAAATCCCTCGGCTGTATCACGTAGCTTGATATGCACCTACACGGTACATTTCGCACATCTCCGGAAGCACACCGCTTTACCGTTATTGAAATTGTAAGGCTCCTCTTTAGAAAGAACGCATGAGTAAATTTTCTATTGTTATCTTTCTAAGAGTATTTCAGTCGGCAAACAGTTTGTACATTCAATTTTTAGCGTGGTTTATCAATTCCGTTAGGAGCTTTCATTGACGGATCGATAGAAGTGAATAACTTCACAGTGGTTGTTCATGTCATTGCTAAGCGATCTACAGGGGCGCCGCCATGTTTAAGATCATGTGATAGGTAATTCAAAATGGAAGCCTCCCTTATACAGGTTAGATGTAGGTACGGAATCGGCCGAGTTGTGACGAGTGCCGTGATACATTATACCAAGCAAGACATCACATAATTATGGATCCATAATGGACCCATTTTGTCTAACAACCAACTGAATCATGAGGTAGAATGGGCCTTGGACACACAGAAAATTGACAAAAAGCAAAAGATGTCAGCCCAGGTCAGCCTGCGCGGATTGCACAGGCTGACCTGTGTTGATACTTTTTGCAGTTGCATTAAGCCCCCTTTTCACAGTGCATGACTCATAAATGGGTAGTCATTCTGCTGACTCGCATTGTAAGTTTCAAATGATCTTTGACAGTTGTAATAGACTGATGTTTTTCTCTTGTAGTTAGTTCATCTTCTAATCAAATCAACAATCAACTATATTTTATTTCTCTCTTCAGGTTACAAGTGAACAGAAATTGTATCCATCCTCCACATCGTACATCCAGGAAAACCACCTACAGCTGTTCGAGTTTGTTGGGAAAATGTTGGCCAAGGCAGTTTATGAGGTCTGGGCTGATGCTTTTAAAACTTGAGTTCAATCTCAACTTTGTTTGTGCTTAAATTTTCAGTTTCATTATTGCTTCTGCAAGTATTACAATAAGAAATAAAGACTTTCATTTCATTATAAGAAGAGAGATGTTTGAAAATGTAAAAGTTGCTCTGTGAGATGTATCAAATGAATCATGTATAATTTTGAAAATAGATACTCAGCGGAGTATAGCATGAAAAAAGTTTTATAAGCACTTACCTTGTTGTCTGATTTGTTTCTGTAAGAGAATAGGGTATTTGTCCAGATTCATTTTGGGATGTTGTAGTGCACAATTGGAGTGCCAGCCACTTGTGTCAGAGTTCTGGGTTTCATTTTTATGATGAGCAGGATCAACTTTTGACCTACCCACATCACAGTGCAAGTATTTGTTACTGATTGATTTTCAGTTTATTTATTATTGCCATCAGGTACCCATGTGGGGTACACCACCCCTTCTCCCTACCCCTCCCCCCCCACTTTATGGTTGTTTGTTATGCTATGCAAGATACAGGATTAACCCTTTACCGCACAACGCCGCCTTTTGACGCCCCTGGGAAAGAAGCCATTTGAAAACATTGTGGGAAAAGGAGAAAATGCTGGTAACCAGCATTTTCTCCTTTTCCCACAATGTTTTCTACCCTATCAAGGAAAAATTGCACCATTTGAGCCACATTGAAATTGTTATCTGCAAATGTTGTCAATTTGGACAAGGCTTAAAATTTGTTGTCTAGTAAAGGGTTAAACCCATTCTAAGTTACACCAGGATCTTTAACATGCTTGGTTTATAGCACTGTCACATGGACCTCAGTTTAACTTTCTTAACTCTAACATTCAAATTTCAGACTGACAACTTCGAAAATATCTGTGTAAAAAAAGGTTTTCAAAATGAATTTAGATTTACATGTACATTTGTAGAATTTTTTGTTGAAAAATTGTCTGACCAGTCATATATTAAGTTGTTTTTATTCATATGTTATCTAACCATTCTATTTTCAGGGTATAATTGTGGAAGTACCCTTTGCCCCATTTTTTCTCACCCAGATTTTAGGGCACAGCTCGATGTCGGCTTACAGCTCTCTGGATGAACTGCCATCATTAGATCCCGACCTAGCTAGAAATCTTACTTACATTAAGGTATTACTTCCGTTTACCGTATATCGGTATATATTTTTTTCGTGTCCCAAAATTTTCGCGAGTTTGGTCAAAATAAATTTTTCACATTTCTTACTTTCACGAATTCATTGGTATATTTCTGTTTTTTGCGAAGTCGTAAATATATGATAACATCAAACCCGACAAAAATACTTAACGGTATGTCTTGTATTACATACTGAACATATTAGTGCACTGCAAAATGGGGGGGGGGGAAGCTATAGAATCACAAGATTTACCTTGATAGTCGTGTATTTCAAAATCTCAAAATTACTCCTTTTCACAGTGATACCCATGGCATATTATATATATAAATAAGAAAAAAGATTTATTCAAATCTTAGACTAATGAATTTCCTAGTCGGTTTATTTATTCATAATTCATAGTTCTATCACTTGACTACAAATGGACACTAGGAAACAAAGGGAAACAACTTTGCTCAAACTTCAGTATAATGATTACCGGTATCTAATGACAACTCTACCTATACATCATGTATGGATCATTGTGTTAAGTCATTTTTTTTTTCATTGTTTCAAGATACCAGCATTTTCAAAGCCATTTTTTACAATGTTGGGCTTTACTTTTAAATGATTATAAAGATCTTTTAGCCACTTTGCACCAAGAGGAACATTATTACTCGTCTGTTCCGTTGACAATAAGTGTGTCTAAGCGAAGAATTTTTTTCTCTTGATGTTTCGTATAAAAGGAAGATTTTTAGATTGTATGGAATATTTAGCGAATATAATTTTCGCGAGAATGATCCACTCGCGAAAATAGCGAAAAATTCCTTCCCGTGAACAAAACCCATTATACGGTATTATATTTGTTGGTTTTTAACTCTTTACCAAATAATCCAGTCTTTTCCAGTGTTTTGATGACCAAAAGGCAAAGAGCTTTTGAAAACATTCTGGGAAAAGGAGAAAATGCTGGTAACCAGCATTTTCTCCTGTTCCCATAATGTTTTCTAACACTTTAAAAGAAAAACAAATACTTTCAGTTTGGATATGTCTAACATTTTGTTTTATGGTAAAGAGTAAACACCCTTTCCAACACTATTTCAGTTATTTGAAGGCAGCCATTACACCTGTCCATACGTTTTCACTTGTTCTGTAAAGAACAAAAGACATTCTATTTAAGCAACTGGCTGCTTTACCACACATACAAAGTCCATATTATACTCAGCTGTGAGATAACTAATGTATCATGGTGCATTCACCTTAAGCAGTTCTCGGAAGCAAATTTAGCTGAGCCGAAATTCAAACTCACAACCCACTAACCTTGGTTGTCACAATGGAGCAGATAGGCTTTACTTTAAGGCACTACTCCATGTCTTCTTTTGAAATATTTGGCCAGGTATGAGGGAAACTGATTAGCATATTTGTTCCTTTGTCACCTCTATTTTTGAATATGTGGTAGCTTGAAAACAGTGTTGTCCTAGGTTCCAGTGTGGAAATACTGAAAATGTTCAAGGCCTTACCAACCATTTTAAATTTAACCCTTTGCCACACTATCTTGAGTTTTAACGACCTTGAGGAAAAGGGCTTTTGAAAATACAGTACTTTGGAAATAGAAGAAAATGCTGGTAACCAGTATTTTCTCCTTTTCTCAAAATGTTTTCTATCCTTTCAAAGACAATTTTCACTGTTTGAGCCATATTTAACTTGTTGTCTCAGATGCTTTCGATTTGGACAGGTCTATGTTTTTGTTTGGTGGTAAAGGTTTAAATTTTAATTCTGAGCCTAAATTCCACATCTAGTTATCTGGTTGGCTTAGACAGAACATCTAATGTAATAAGATGGCAGGCAAACTTGAAATTCAGAAATAACAATATTAGTGTTGTTTAGAATTATTGGTAAATTTGAAACGAAAGTTCTGTGTTGCAGAATCCACCATAAAAGATGTGAATTATATTAAAGAAGATAAATTTTTATTTAGAGTTTATTTTCTCCAGCCACAATGTTTTAAAAAAAAAAAGTGTGTCAATGAGAGAATCAACTATATGTATATTTGTCCTTTACAGCATTATGATGGTGATATTGGTGACCTTGAGTTGACCTTTTGCTATGAAGAAGACTGTATGGGGAAGCTGGAAACCAACGAGTTGGTACCTGGTGGAAAAGCAATCCCGGTGAACACTGAAAACAGGTGACATAAGGCTTTGCCATTGGATCACGTTTTTCTGTGATGCTGCAGTAGCAGGCCCTTAAAACATTGTGGAAAAAGGAGAAAATGCTGATGACCAGCATTTTCTCCTTTATCCACAATGTTTTATTTCAAGATTCCAAAGACATATCTCATCATTTTAGCCACATTTGTTGTTTTATCTGCAAATGCTTCCAGATTGCACAAGTCTAACATTTTGTCATCTGGTAAAGGAAACTCACATGATTATTCTGGAATGAAAGAAGAGTGAAATTGTCTTCAAAAACTATCCAGTGAATGGGCATAAGCAGTCATGTTTTGTGATAAAACTCTTGCGAGGTTAGCTCTTTACCTTGAGATTATGTACTTTATGAATTTGAAATCTGGTTGAGAATATAAAATGGCAGCATATAGGTATACAGAACTCAATTGAAATTAGCATCGGTGAGGAAATCCTGCATTTGTTGCAATATTTGCAAATTTTAACTGCAAGTGAAGGGTTTGATGTTATATGTTGGGCATAGTGTAAAGCATGTTTGGGGCAACATACAGAACTGTTGCAGACAGTGAGGCAGTATAGATCAAGATCAGACTGCATGTAGTTTTAGATTTTCAATCTGATATTTTGTAAAACAGTCTCAGACTAAAACAGACTTGAATTAGTAATATGTGGGTTTTCTCGCTGAAATCTTTTGTTTTGTTTGTTTAGTAGTTTAATGGTTATTAACCATAGGAGCACTGATTAAATGTAACAGACATTTTCAGTTTAAGTGATTGCAATTAAGAGGCTGCTGTTTTCCAGAATGTTTCCGGCAAATTGGACAGTGTAGAGCAAAGGTCAGACTGCACATTTTTGTGCGCAGTTTGATCTCAATCCACACTGGTCACAAAGGCAACTAAAGTTTTGAAAAGGTTGATAACCATAATCTTTAACTGTTTTCCAGAATTCGATATGTTCATCTGATGGCACATTTCCGGATGTACAGACAGATTAAGGAACAAACCATAGCTTTTATACGAGGATTTAAATCTGTTGTAAACGGTGATTGGTTGAGCATGTTTTCCTCACCGGAGTTACAGATGTTAATCTCTGGTGACACAGCTGACGTGGATATTGGTGATCTCAGGTAAGTAACAGTTTCTTTTACTTTGTCCTATTTGTTTGTGTGGAGTATTTGATGCCACAAAGAAGTATGAACCTTTCTCTTGAATATGTAATAATTCATATATTTACTTTGACATATCAGCATACAGAACTCCAGATAAAAGGGAGTGATAGTATTCTAAATCCATTATTTCTCTTCCAAACCCTATGTTGTGGGCACTCATTAGAATTGTCTCGATGAGACGATTCTAATGAGTACCTACAACATAGGGTTAGTGGAGAGTGATTGATATTTTCAATTTTGAAGTCAAAATCACTCCCTCTGTCTGGAGCTCTGAACACACACTTTTGAAGCTTCTTTTTCCACAAGAGCTGTGCGTGACTGTTTGGTAGTGGGTCAGCTGTCAAACACAGAATATATTTCAAGAAAATTGATCAGGAAAAATAGACAAGAAAATCCAAATGAATGAATAAGTGTTCTGAAGTATACATTATAACAGGTTAAAATGCTGACAGCAATATCTGTCATTTGTATTAATGTAGTTGAAGTTTGACAGTAAAATTAAGAAATGAAAATAATTCTTGAAGATGAGTCAAGGATGTTACAGGAATGCTATTTAACTCATTATCACTGTGGGTTTTTTTTCCCAAGTATTGTCCTTTGTTTCCATCTTTGTTTTGAAATACTCAGAGGCTTGTTCAGAAATGTAATCTGCTTCGGTTATTTTTTTCCAAATCTTTTCATGGTTACTAGATGAGAGAGTTGTAGGCCTGTCCAAATTTGAAAGCATTTGCAGACAATATATGAAATGTGGCTTACATGAAGGCAGTTGTCTTTGAAAGTGTAGAGAATATTGTATAAAACAGAGATATTGCTGGTTTATCAGCATTTTTCTCTTTTTCTCACAGTGTTTTCAGCAGCCTTTTTCCCAAGGGTTGTAGAAACACTGGATTTGTTTGGTTGGTTTTATATCTTGTTAACCCTTAAGCTGCTAAGCATGACTCACTGACCTTTGCAGACAGTGTAGATCAAGATTAGACTGCAGTCTGATCTTGGATCTATACTGTCCGATAAGAAGATATTGTTCTCCAAAAAAATAAGTTTGAAATAACAATGTTCGGGTTTGTACTGTCGTCTTGAAAATTTTATTTAACTTATTTAGCAGGATAAGGATTAATGTATGGTATTTCCTCCCTTTCAGAAAACACACACAATATTATGGGGGCTACCACAACAACCATAAAGTCATCAACTGGCTGTGGGATATCCTTGAGCATGACTTTAACTCTCTGGACAGAGGAGCATTTTTGAAGGTAGAATCATTCAAAACTTAAATGTGTTTAGATCATGAGCCTTCATTGAAACTTAAAATGATTTTTTTTTTTTTTTCATTAATTCAGAAGCACCAATGTTTATGAAGAATAAAATCTTTACCAGAAATCAAAATTTTAGACTTCTCTATCATGATTTGCAGTTGACAATTTGAATTGGCCTTTGGAAAGGTAGAAAATATCATTGGAAAAGGAGAAATAGTATTTTCTCCCGATGGTTTTAAAAGCATTCTTCCTCTGGAAGCTAAAAACGCTGGCCGCTTTGGTGTAACGAAATGCTGGTTTATTTTTAACTGAAGATACTGTAAAATGCTTAAGTTTTGGGACAGTAAAAAATAATTAATTTTTTGGATGTCCCAATGTTTAGGTCGACAAAAAATAATTATTTTTCTAGGTGTCCCAAAACTTATGGTTAAACAAGACAAGATTTTAAACTGTTTGCAACTGACCAGTAACCAGTCGAATATATTAGGGCTATGTCATTGATTTCATTAAAACTATGGTCACATGCAGGTCGGTCTATTTTTAGACAAATTGGAATTCCTGTTGTCAATTTGTGCAGTAGGAATTCAAAACTTCGTATTTTTTCTTTGTTTTCATTACTGATTAACTTAATGATTCAGTCATTTTTGTATGCATCCTGGGAGAGCAATGAGCATTGGTGTTTTGCACTTATAAATACTTTTACAACGTATTTTACCTGTTAACGTGAGGTGAACAACAATTTGATTTCCACTCTGAAAAGTACCTGCTTGGTCCGTTCTCAAATTTGATTGGTTCACAGTCTGTGATCGATAAACTCCAGTTAGAAAATAGGATATCTTGATTTCTATTTTTTAAACAAGGAACCTGATCAACCGTGAAACACACACGTGTCAACTAATTGTCAACTTCGGATATACATGTATACATGACATGTACCTTTGCCCTTTGGTACAAGTTTTTTGCACCCTTTTTCCCCTTATTTCGGATTTTTTTCCCAGTAGGGTTAATTGTTGTGTGTCGGGGTGATTTTTTTAGCTCACCTTAGCACAACATGCTAAAGGTGAGCTATTGTGATCGCCCTATGTCCGGCGTCCGTCGTCCGTCAACAATTTCTTTAAACATCTTCTTCTCCTAAACCACTGGGCCAATCTTGATGAAACTTGGCAGGGATGTTCCTTGGGTGAAGCTCTACCAAAATTGTTCAAAGAATTGAATTCCACCCACAACTCTGGTTGCCATAGCAACAAAAAGGAAAAAAAAGCAAAATCTTTGAAAATCTTCTTCTCTGAAAGTAGAAGGCGCAGAGCTTTGATATTTGGTATGTAGCATCTCCTAGTGGACCTCTACCAAATTTGTTCATTTGATGCCCCTGGGGTCAAAACTGGCCCCGCCCCAGGGGTCACAAGTTTGAGCATAGTAACAAAGAAGGAAAACTTTAAAAATCTTCTTCTCTGAAACCTGAAGGTGTAGAGCTTTGATATTTGGCATGTAGCATCTCCTAGTGGACTTTACCAGGTTTGTTCATATGATGCCCCTGGGGTCAAAACTGACCCCGCCCCAGGGGTCACAATTTCCAACATAGGAACAAAGAAGGAAAACTTTAAAAATCTTCTTCTGTAAAACTAGAAGGCATAGAGCTTTGATATTTGGCATGAAGCATCTCCTAGTAGACCTCTACCAAGTTTGTTCATATGATGCCCTTGGGGTCAAAACTGGCCCTGCCCCAGGGGTCACAAGTTCGAACATAGGAACAAAGAGGGGAAACTTTAAAAATCATCTTCTCTGAAACTGGAAGGCGTAGAGCTTTGATATTTGGTATGTAGCATTGCCTAGTGGACCTCTACCAAGTTTGTTGATATGATGTCCCTGGGGTCAAAACTGGCCCCACCCCGGGGGTCACAAGCTTGAGCATAGTAACAAAGAAGGAAAACTTTAAAAATCTTCTTCTCTGAAACTTGAAGGTGTAGAGCTTTGATATTTGGCAAGTAGCATCTCCTAGTGGACCTCTACCAAGTTTGTTCATATGATGCCCCTGGGGTCAAAACTGGCCCCGCCCCGGGGGTCACAATTTCCAACAAAGGAACAAAGAAGGAAAACTTTAAAAATCTTCTTCTGTAAAACTAGAAGGCATAGAGCTTTGATATTTGGCATGAAGCATCTCCTAGTAGACCTCTACTAAGTTTGTTCATATGATGTCCTTGGGGTCAAAACTGGCCCAGCCCCGGGGGTGACAAGTTCGAACATAGGAACAAAGAGGGGAAACTTTAAAAATCATCTTCTCTGAAACTGGAAGGCGTAGAGCTTTGATATTTGGTATGTAGCATCTCCTAGTGGACCTCTACCAAGTTTGTTCATATGATGCCCCTGGGGTCAAAACTGGCCCCACCCCGGGGGTCACAATTTCCAACATAGGAACAAAGAAGGAAAACTTTAAAAATCTTCTTCTGTAAAACTAGAAGGCATAGAGCTTTGATATTTGGCATGAAGCATCTCCTAGTAGACCTCTACCAAGTTTGTTCATATGATGCCCTTGGGGTCAAAACTGGTCCTGCCCCAGGGGTCACAAGTTCGAACATAGGAACAAAGAGGGGAAACTTTAAAAATCATCTTCTCTGAAACTGGAAGGCGTAGAGCTTTGATATTTGGTATGTAGCATTGCCTAGTGGACCTCTACCAAGTTTGTTGATATGATGTCCCTGGGGTCAAAACTGGCCCCACCCCGGGGGTCACAAGCTTGAGCATAGTAACAAAGAAGGAAAACTTTAAAAATCTTCTTCTCTGAAACTTGAAGGTGTAGAGCTTTGATATTTGGCATGTAGCATCTCCTAGTGGACCTCTACCAAGTTTGTTCATATGATGCCCCTGGGGTCAAAGCTGGCCCCGCCCCGGGGGTCACAATTTCCAACAAAGGAACAAAGAAGGAAAATTTTAAAAATCTTCTTCTGTAAAACTAGAAGGCATAGAGCTTTGATATTTGGCATGAAGCATCTCCTAGTAGACCTCTACTAAGTTTGTTCATATGATGCCCTTGGGATCAAAACTGGCCCAGCCCCGGGGGTGACAAGTTCGAACATAGGAACAAAGAGGGGAAACTTTAAAAATCATCTTCTCTGAAACTGGAAGGCGTAGAGCTTTGATATTTGGTATGTAGCATTGCCTAGTGGACCTCTACCAAGTTTGTTCATATGATGTCCCTGGGGTCAAAACTGGCCCCACCCCGGGGGTCACAATTTCCAACATAGGAACAAAGAAGGAAAACTTTAAAAATCTTCTTCTCTGAAACTTGAAGGCATAGAGCTTTGATATTTGGCATGTAGCATCTCCTAGTGGACCTCTACCAAGTTTGTTCATATGATGTCCCTGGGGTCAAAACTGGCCCCACCCCGGGGGTCACAAGCTTGAGCATAGTAACAAAGAAGGAAAACTTTAAAAATCTTCTTCTCTGAAACTTGAAGGTGTAGAGCTTTGATATTTGGCAAGTAGCATCTCCTAGTGGACCTCTACCAAGTTTGTTCATATGATGCCCCTGGGGTCAAAACTGGCCCCGCCCCGGGGGTCACAATTTCCAACGAAGGAACAAAGAAGGAAAACTTTAAAAATCTTCTTCTGTAAAACTAGAAGGCATAGAGCTTTGATATTTGGCATGAAGCATCTCCTAGTAGACCTCTACTAAGTTTGTTCATATGATGCCCTTGGGATCAAAACTGGCCCAGTCCCGGGGGTGACAAGTTCGAACATAGGAACAAAGAGGGGAAACTTTAAAAATCATCTTCTCTGAAACTGGAAGGCGTAGAGCTTTGATATTTGGTATGTAGCATTGCCTAGTGGACCTCTACCAAGTTTGTTCATATGATGCTCCTGGGGTCAAAACTGGCCCCACCCCGGGGGTCACAATTTCCAACATAGGAACAAAGAAGGAAAACTTTAAAAATCTTCTTCTCTGAAACTTGAAGGCATAGAGCTTTGATATTTGGCATGTAGCATCTCCTAGTGGACCTCTACCAAGTTTGTTCGTATGATGCCCCTGGGGTCAAAACTGGCCCCGCCCCGGGGGTCACAATTTCCAACATTGGAACAAAGAAGGAAAACTTTAAAAATCTTCTTCTGTAAAACTAGAAGGCATAGAGCTTTGATATTTGGCATGAAGCATCTCCTAGTAGACCTCTACTAAGTTTGTTCATATGATGTCCTTAGGGTCAAAAGTGGCCCTGCCCCGGGGGTCACAAGTTCAAACATAGGAACAAAGAAGGAAAACTTAAATTTTTTTTTTCTCTTAAATGGGAAGGCATAGAGCTTTGATATTTGGTATGTAGCATCTCCTAGTGGACTTCTACCAAGTTTGTTCAAAGGATTCCGCTTGGGTCAAAACTGGCCCAGCCCCTGGGGTCACAAGTTCGAACATAGGAACAAAGAAGGAAAACTTTAAAATTCTTCTTTTCTGAAACTGAAAGGTGTAGAGCTTTGATATTTGGTATGTTGCATCTCAGAGTGGACCTCTACCAAGTTTGTTCATATGATGCCCCTGGGTCAAAACTGGCCCCGCCCTGGGGGTCACAAGTTCGAACATAGGAACAAAGAAGGAAAACTTTAAATTTCTTTTTCTCTTAAACGGGAAGGTGTAGAGGTTTGATATTTGGTTTGTAGCATTTCCTAGTGGACCTCTCTACCAAGTTTGTTCATATGATGCCCCTGGGTCAAAACTGGCCCAGCCCCGGGGGTCACAAGTTCGAACATAGGAACAAAGAAGGAAAACTTTAAAATTCTTCTTTAAAACTTGAAGGCGTAGAGCTTTGATATTTAGTATGTAGTGATTGTCTTCTAAGTTTGCTTGCCCATCTAAGCGCAACAAGTTCATTGAGTTCAAAATTGGGTCATCTTGGGTCATAAACTAGGTCACTAGGTCAAATTAAAGAAATACCTTGTTGGCACTCTCGAGGCCACATTATTTGCTCAACTGCCTTGAAAATTAGTTAGAAAGTTTGTCTTTATAAAGTCTCACATAAGATTAATTTGGGTCAACTTGGGTCATAAACTAGTTCACTGGGTCATATTAAAGAAATACCTTGTTTGCACTCTGGAGGCCACATTTATTGCTCAAATGACCTGAAATTTGGCCAGAATGTTTGTCTTGATGAAATACCAGATGAGTTGGAATTTGGGTCACCTGGAACCATAAACTAGGTCACTAGGTCAAAATAAAGAAATACCTTGTGGGCACTCTAGAGGCCACATTCTTTGCTTAATTGCCTTGAAAATTGGTCAGAATGTTTGTCTTTGTAAAATATCACATGAGTCTGAATTTGGGTCAACTGGGATCATAAACTAGGTCACTTGGTCAAATTAAGGAAATAGCTAGTGGGCACTCTAGAGGCCACATTTATTATTCATTTGATTTGAAAATTGCTTAAAATGTTTCTTTTGATATAGTCAAAGACCAGTTCAAATTTGGGTCATATGGGGTCATAATCTAGATCACTAGGTCAAATTAAAGAAATATCTTTAGGGCACTTGAGGCCACATTTTTTGCTCAATGGACTTGAAAATTGGTCAGAATGTTTGTCTTCATGAAATTAATAATGAGTTTGAAATTGGGTCACCTGCGGTCAAAAGCTAGGTCACATGGTCAAATTAAAGAAAAACCTTAAAGGCACTGCACTAAAGTGAGCGACCCAGGGCCATCATGGCCCTCTTGTTTTTTTTAGTCTTGAATCAGGAGACTTGATATCAGGAGGGTTGGGAAGCAATGCTTATGTGCAGAAATGAAACTGCGCAAAGCAAATGATTGTAAACAAAGGGTATCAAACGGATTAAAAGTTTTTTTTAAACGGATTAAAAGATCTTTTTCTTTTAATATGTAATGTCCCAATTCTTTGGAACAAAAAAATACTATCTTATTTTGCAATTTTTAGTATGGCCCAAATCTTTGGGTCATGAAAAATAATTACATAACATGTTTTTTGATGGTGTCCCAATTTTTTGGGTGTCCCAAAATTTAAGCAAAGTATGTTCCTTATTTTCTACTTTCAGTTTGTCACAAGCTGCTCTAAACCACCGTTACTGGGCTTCGCTCATTTAGAGCCCCCATTCTCCATTAGATGTGTTGAAGTTAGCGATGAACAGGTAAAACTTACCTGTCTCTTTATATGGCTGTAAACTTCCACAATATTGGAAAATCACAAAGAAAGAGCAAAATTCTTCATTTGTTGCAGTATTTTCATGTCTCTGTGTCTAAAAATTGTGTTTCAATCATTTTAAGTCTTCTATTAATGTGTAGTTAATTTCATATCAATGAATTATTTTAGTAGTAGAGATCATAGAAGTCACAAATTATGATGATAAATAAAAACAACTAACACTTCATTTCTTTTTTTTGTCATTTGTCATATGTTCTTCTAATCCTGTTGGGCAAGAAGTGTGAATCATATAGAGGATATTTGGTTTTTGGAGTGAAAGATCTAAATATATTCCATCAAATAAACATCATTGGTAATATTTTTACGAGTGGCTGCACCACTCATAAAAATATTACCTATGATGTTCATAAGATGAAATAAATTTCAATCTTTCACCAAAAAAAACCCCAAATATTCAAAATCCAGTACAGTTGTTTTTGGCAATACCCCCTTCACGTAACGCATTACAGTATTACGTAAAGCCCGAGAAATATAGCGTAAACTATAACATAATCTTCTCCATTTGAATGGCACGAGCTGATTAATTAGGTAACTAGTGCGTGGGAAATACCGTTTCTGCCTTCAATTGAAAAGTTAGAAAATATAAAATCCGTATTTTTTCACTGGTCGTAACCATGAAATATCAAACCATAATCCACCATTATTTCTCGATATACTACCAAAAAGCATGAAATGATATGTATTTCCCAACAGGGACTTGTTCTTTACATTGGTTACTGTTGAGCTATCATTAAACTTTTTTCAATGCCCTAGAAAACATTGTTGGAAGCATTGTAGCTTTTATTTTGTCTGTCTGTTTCTTGGTGACATTTTCGTGTCCAGACCATAACTTTTTCCCTTTTACTTAATTTCAAAACAGCTTTGCACAAATCTTAACCACAGGAAAATGTGTCATGGGCAAGAGTCATGTGTGTCAGTCAGAAGTCAAGGTCACAGCAAGGTCAAATGTGTTGTAGGGGTAGTGTTCATGTCCAGCCTGTAACTCTTGAAATTTGAATGAATTTCAGTGTAACTGTGCAGAAATGTCAAACCTATAAGACGATGTGTTGCATGCAAGAGTAATGTCTGTAGGTCAATGATCAAGGTCACAGCAAGCTCAAATGTGTTTAAAGAAATGGAAATTTTAGTGGGGGGTGGGCTATGTTTGTTTCAGGCTTGCAACTTTTTTAATTGGAAAAAAATTTAGTAAAACTGTAGAAAAGTCAACCACATAAAAGCAGTGTTTCATGTGCAAGAATTGTCTGTAGGTCAAAGTTCAAGGTCAGAGGTATTTGTAAGAGTTTTGTTCGTAATCAACGCTCCTGTTCACAGCTCACAGGAATAGATTATATCAACTTTGGGGGACATCACTCACCTGTCAGTATTATGTCTTGCTTCTTTCTAGGATACAGGGGATACTGTAGGGAGTGTCCTGAAGGGTTTTTTCAACATCAGAAAAAAGGATCCAGTGGGGAGATTGCCAACTTCCTCTACCTGCTTCAACTTACTTAAACTTCCTAACTACCAGAAAAAATCAACACTGAGGGAAAAAATAAAGTATGCCATCCATTCTAATACCGGTTTTGAATTATCATGATATTGTGTAAAATTTAGATTATCAAGAAATCAGAAAACTGAAGTTAAAAGGGTAACACATCCTTCAGGAATATAACATTGTGACAGATGGCTTTGCAAGTATCTTCATGAAATACGTATGAGTATTGTGACCTTTTAACAGAGGACAAAATTTTAAACTTGTTCAAATTGAAAGGCTTTGCAGTCGATCAATTGAATGAGGCTGAAATTAAGGAGTTTGTCTTTAAAAAGGGCAGAAAACATTGTGGGAAAAAGAGAAACTGCTGGTTACCAGCATTTTCTCCTTTTTTCCACAGTGTTTTCTTAAGCCACTTTTTCTCAGGGTCTTTAAAACTCGGGGTTGTTTGATAAAAGGTAAAATGAAGATTACATTGAGGAATAGATTTATAGTTTCTAATTTCACAATGTTTTCAAAAGTGAGGATGTGCAGCCAAATGGAAAAATAGTTGTCTGCAATGAGGTAATTTGTAAGTTATATGTATGAAATGAAAATTTTAATTGTCTGAATTTGTTGGTTGTGAATGCAACGTAGCACTTAATTTTCATATTTTAATCCATTGACTATTTATCAAACAACAAAATTTTTTACTTGTCCAAAGTAAAGGCATTTACAAATGACAAGTTAAATGTGCCTCCAAAGGTGAGATTTATTCTTGACAGGATAAAAAACATCTGGAAAATGGAGAAAGTGCTGGTGTCCAGCATTTTCTCCTGTTCCCCAATTGTTTTCAAAAACCTTCTACCCCAGGGCCATTAAAACCTAAGGGCAATCAGAGGTGGGCCCTTAATAAGAAGTACAACAATTTTTTTGTCAGCATATTTTTTTCTTTTTCCCTATTTAAGGGTAAACAGTAACATGCTCATGATTTTTCCTTATAAACTAAGAATTTTCTACCCACTAAAAACCTTGGAGCCTGGCCAGGTAGCTCAGTGGTTAGCGTATCTGACTCATGACCTGGTGGTTGCGAGTTCAATACTCTGAGGAAAACTTTCTTTCCAGCGATTTTTTGCCTCGCACCTCAGATGCATGTGAGAAAAGTAGTCAGTGACTCAGTACTGGTTTGAGAAAGCCAGAAAACATGCGTAGGTGCACTGACCAATGTGATATGACCCAAGATGTTAAAACGGCATTAAACTCAAAATCAGTTTATCAAAAAAATTTAGGCCAAAATCTAGTTTTATGCCTTTGAACCATTTACCACACAATCCTGTGTTTTAACCCTTTCCAAAACAAGCCCTGGTTTTCAAGTGTCTGCAGTACAAGTCTTTTGAAAACACTGTGGGAAAAGGAGAAATTGCTCGTAACGAGCAATTTCTCCTTTGCCCACAGTGTTTTCTACCCTTTTTGATAACTTTCTGCCATTTTCATCAAATTTAAAATTGTCGTCTGCAAACTCTTTCAATTTTGACCAGTCTAAAATTTGTTGTTTGGGAAAGGGTTAAACCCCAAGAAGGCTTTTGAAAACATTTGGGGAAAAGAAGAAAATGCTGGTAACCAGCATTTTCGTCTTTCCCCACAATTTTTTGTACCATTTGAAATACAGATTTTGTTTTAACCCTTTCCCAAACAAGCCCTGGTTTTCACGTGTCTGCAGTACAAGTCTTTTGAACACACTGTGGGAAAAGGAGAAATTGCTCATAACGAGCAATTTCTCCTTTTCCCATAGTGTTTTCTACCCGTTTTGAGACCTTTCTGCCATTTTCATCAAATTTAAAATTGTCATCTGCAAATTCTTTCAATTTGGAATTGTCCAAAATTTGTCGTTAGGGAAAGGATTAAGTAATCTTTAATTCTTTATCATACAACAAAATTTTAGACTTGTCCAAATTGAAAGTATTTGCAGATGACAAAAAAAGTGGTTCAAATGATGGTATTTTTGCGACTGCAGTTTAGAAAACATTTCGGGAAAAAAAAAAAGAACGTTTTTTTCCCCCACAATGTTTTAAAAAGCCGTCTTCAGGGTTCTTAAAAATTGGGATTGTGTGTTAAAGGGTTAATTTGGCGCCTGAAATGTTTTCAGTGTAGACAAGTCTAAAATTTTGTTGTTTGGTAAAGAATTAGGGGCTATTCATAAAAATGATATTGTTACATTTTTGTTATTTTATTTTATTCAGTGTTTATTTGTAAATTTTGTATATTACCTTGTTTTATATTAACTTGTTGTATGTGATAGAATGAAGAAATTAAAACAAATACCCCAAAAGACTGGTTATTTTATATATCTAGCCCTTCACAAATCAAGTTTTATATTTCAAACCTGAGGAAAGAGGCTTTCGAAAACATTCTTGGATGAGGAGAAAATGCAAATACATGTAACAAGCATTCTTTCCTTTACATACAATATTTTCTTCCCTTTCAAAGATACAAAGTAAATAAAATTCTCATATATAAAAGCTATCTAAAGAGGTTGGGAGAATTGATAATTGTCGAGCCTTGGCGAGACAGTTATCAATTTTCACAACGAAGTTAAATAGTTTTGATT
This sequence comes from Tridacna gigas, assembly GCA_945859785.2. Lineage (NCBI taxonomy): Eukaryota > Metazoa > Mollusca > Bivalvia > Cardiida > Cardiidae > Tridacna > Tridacna gigas. The sequence continues at coordinate 5,739,632 of OX244042.2, forward strand.
TACGACAACACTATGTAAGCATTCTATTTATCTTTAACATCTCATTTTGTACTCATCGAGAAAAAGATATGAAAATGTGGCTGACAAAAGCAAATTAAAAGTTCATTTCTATCGGAAATTCCATTATAAAATGGCATTAACCACATATAGTACTTTATACTGGTAATAAACATCTGAAAATTGTGATTGAGATTGCCTTGGGTTATTCTATTTGAGAAAACTTAGTAAACAGGCATTCAGATGATGTCACAGGCAGGAATCACATCGGCAAATCATCTGAAATCATTTTTTTTTCCTTGGGATTTTTTTTATAACCATTACCATATTTGACGAACATTTCATTCATAAAGGGTAAATGGGGGCAGAGTCACAGGAAGATATTGTTCTATAAATGTGCTGACAAAAATCTATAAATATCTGTGGGATATCAAAAATAAATATCACATAGGTGTTATTGCATGGATATCTGGTTAGTTGAAAGATAAATCTCATTATTTAGGCATCATTTTATTTGTTTTCTGCCTGTTCTTACCAAATGAAATGATGTACAATTTTGTGGTCTGGTAAGGAAATTTCCCTTTGACAACTAAATGATTAAAAATATCAATTTCAGTTTTTAGAACCAATCTGAATACTGTGGGGTGCTTGTTTTTTTTCTGGTTCAGTGGTTAATCCTTCTGCCTACAGTCCCGCCTTTTAACGACCCTGGGAAATAAGCCTTTTGAAAACATTGTAGGACCAATGTTTTCTCCTTTTCCCACAATATTTTCTTTCCTTTTCGAAGACGGGTCCCATTTTTGGAGCCCTATCTAATTTGTTGTCTGCAAAAGCTTTCAATTTGGACATGTCTCAAACTTTGTCAAAAGTCTGGTAAAAATTGGAACCTTTACCAAACAATACCAACTTTTAGTGACCCTGTGGAAGTAAACCTTTTGAAAAGGTTGCGGGAAAAGGAGAAAATGCTGGTGACCGGCATTTTCTCCTTTTCCCACAATGTTTTCAAAAGCCTTTTTTCTCCCATGGTCATTAAAAGTCAGGATTGTTTGGTAAAGGGTTAAACTTTTTAGCTCCACTGGCCGAAGGCCAGCGGGCTTATGTCATGGCCCGGTGTCCGTCGTGCGTCCGTGCATCCGTCCGTGCGTCCGTCCGTGCATCCGTCCGTCCGTGCATTAACTTTTATTTCAAACATCTTCTCTGAAACTCTCCGTCCACTTTTCATGAAACTTCACAGAAATGATCCTGCCATGGTCCTCTTCAGAATTTCTTGAAAGAATTTGATTCCTTCAAAAACTCTGGTTGCCATGGCAACAAAACTGAAAAATATTGGAAATCTTTAAAAATCTTCTTGTCTGAAACCATAAGGCATAGGGCTACCAAATTTGGCATGTAGCTTTATGTAGTAGACCTCTATCACGTTTCTTCAAATTATAGCCCTGGGGTCAAAATTGGCTCTGCCCCAGGGTTCACAAGTTCTACATAGGCTTATATAGAGAAAACTTTAAAAATCTTCCTGTATCTAGCCATAAGGCCTAGAGCTACCAAATTTTGCATGTAGCTATATCTAGTGGGCCTCTACCAAGCAGGCCAAAATTTTAGCCCTGGGGTCAAAATTGGCCCAGCCGCAGGGGTCACAAGTTTTACATGGGCTTATATAGTGACAATTTAAGAAATCTTCCTGTTTTGATTTTTTTTTTTTTGAAATTAGCTTTGCATCAGGGGTCTTATGTTTTACAGAGGCTTCATATGGACAAAACTTGGAAATCACCTTATTTATAACCATACAGCATAGACTTGTATTATTTTGGCATGTGGCTTTATCTTGTGGACCTCTACCAGGGTTGAAGTAATTATAGCTCTGGGATCAAAAATGGCTCTGCCCTGCGGGTCTCAACATTCACATGGGCTTTTACAGAGAAAACTTTGTAAATCTTCATTTTGAAACCATTTGGCTCAGAATTGAAATGTTTAGTATTTATGGTTTATATTTATAAGCCAGTGGAGCGATACAGGGCCATCATGGCCCTCTTGTTTATGCCATTAAAGCAGCAGTCAGATCTGATACTGGTGCAACAGTAAAGCTCACTAGCCCTCCAAGAAATAAAAAAAAACACCATGTTTTCATGACCCTGTCGGAAAAGGCTTTTTAAAAGCTTGTGGGAAAGGAGAAAATAATGTGGTACAACAGGAAAACTCGCTAGCCCTCCAAGAAATATAAAACCCATGTTTTCATGACCCTTTGTAAGAAGGCTTTTTAAAAGCTTGTGGGAAAGGAGAAAATAATGTAACCACGATTTCTTTCTTTTTTTTTTAATGTTTTCTACCCTATCAAAAAACAAATCCCACGGCACTACAAAGCCCCAGTCCAGCACAGGTGAAACCTAGGAAGGAACTGAATAAGGGAGTGTATTTACGATCCTCAATGTAGATCAAGATCAGATACACTGAAACTATAATTAATCTACACTTACACGTTTTAACCCTTAGGCTGCTAATCGTGACTCACTGACCTTTTGCAGTCTGATCTTGGATCTAAACTGTCCGATAAGAAGAGATATTTTTCCCTCAAAAATACCACTGAAATAGCGAAATTTGGGGTGTTACTATCAGCTTGAATATTTCGTTTCACTTAGTTAGCAGGATCAGAGTTAATATCTGGGCCATTTTTTTTTTTTTTTTAAGAGTCTTAGATTGCAATAATTAGGACACATGGGTTAAAAAATGTTTGGTTTACTCATTGTGTACTACAGTTTTGGTTAAAAAAATAAAACGACCATAAATCTATCTCAGTTCCGGGATGACTCGTTCTTTCCCGGTTCATATTGGTACCGGTATATAGGGTCCCGGTAAAAACAGTTCGTCTCCATAGAAACAACATATACTTCCGCTACTTTCGGTTCCGTACAAGTCGATTGTAAACAAATCAATTTAAGCAAAATGACAGGATAAGCTTGGTAATTCAACCATTCGACTACCGTATTTTTATTTGTTTTAATATATACTAACAATCTTACGTAAGTATATTCAGCCATGCCTATGTTAAAAGAACCCAAAGCGAAACAGCCATTATGGAAAGAAAATGACTACAAAGCACAGAAGAAAGGGATCCGTCACACTGTGTATTCTGTAAATGGGGATCAATATACGGGCGAGTGGCTTGATAATTTAAAAGATGGTGAGTCCTATATTGAATTTTATACTTTCTTTCCGCAGATTTTTTCGCCTCTCACCTCTGATGCATGTGAGTAAAGTCAATCAGGAGAGAAAAGTGTGCCCGACGTGGGACTTGAATCCATGACCCCCGGAACACTAGTGCTGCAGCTCTACCAACTGAGCTAGCAGGGCAACTGGTCGTGAGTCTACCCAATGTCAACTACGACACGAGAAAAGTAGTTGTGGCAGTACTGGTGTGAGAAAGCCAGGAAACACATGGGTGCATCACTGACCACCATGATATGACCTGAGCTGTTAAAATGGCATTAAACTCCGTCACAAACCAAAACCCTCAATGGGTGTAAATCTCTTTGAACAATACATAACATTTCTAATCATTTTTAATCCCAAATTTCAAACATTTAAAAATAGATCTACCTTGTGAAGCATTTGACAAATATTTTCGTAACCACACATTTGCATCATATTTCAGGGAAAGGTACCTATAAATGGGCAGAAAATGGAGCAATATATGATGGGGATTGGAAAAGAGGGAAAAGAAATGGTTTTGGAACATACAGTATACCTGATAACAAGAAAAAGGGCAATTTCAAGAAAGTTTACTCAGGGGGTTGGAAGAATGACATGAAACATGTAATTATTATTGTTTTTATTGTGGTTGTTATTTTGAAGATCATCAGCATCGTTATCACTTATTCTTATAAAACAATGGTGTGCTCTTGTGACCTGGAGGAAGAAAGCTTTTTAAAACATTGTAGGAAAGAGAAAAAATGCCGGTAATTACCAGCATTTTATCCAAATGCTGGTAATTGCCAGCATTTGCTCCTTTTCCCAGAATATTTCCAACCTTTTCAAAGCCACTTTTAATTTTGTTGGCTGCAAAATTGAATTCTTTCAAGGACAATTCTAAAAATTTTTTTTCTGGTAGAGAGTCAATGGAGACAGTTTGGACCAATCAGATTTGTCATATATGGCACGAAAAGGGGCCTTTGGACATGTGCGTGTGTGAAAGTCTGTCGTCCCAGATCAGCCTGTGCAGTCTGTGACTAATCCAAGACAACACTTCCCGTTTTGGTGCGATTTTCAGTTTCAAAAAAGTCTACAGTATGAAAAAATCTTGTCTAGTCGTAAGTGCAGGCTAATCTGGGACAAGACTTTACTCAAATGTTCGAAGGTCTCATTTCGCATGTTGCAGGCCATATGGCATGAACTTTCATAGAACATGGTAAAGTTAATGACCTGTAAAAAGATACTGACAGTTGTTTCTGGGTGGTGCTTGGAAGGCAATACAGTTGGACACCTTAATTGTCTCATATATTAGGTCATAGAAGGCAAAGTTTGTCAAAATCCATTTGCCTCTCACCTCTTATGCATGTGAGAAAAGTAGTCAGTGACTTGGAACAAAAGTTGTGTCAGTACCGGTGCAAGAAAGCCTGGAAACACATGTATAGGTGCAATGACCGCCATGATGTGACCTAAGCTGTTAAAATGGTGTTAAACTCAATACAAACAAACAAACTGTCAAACTCCAAGTGCCTTTCTTTCAAACATAGAAGTAACTGACCCTTTAAAATTCTGTGAGCATACCTCAGCATGTTTTAATATCATATTTGGTATATGTAGGGCTATGGAACCAATTTTTACACAGATGAAGAATATTATGAGGGGGAATGGTATGCCGACAAAAGAAGTGGGTGGGGTAGGATGTATTATACAGATGGAACTATTTATGAAGGGGAGTGGTATGATGATAAACGAAATGGACAAGGCATGCTTCGATTATGTAAGTATGGTGAAGCGATCTACACACAAAAACTCCTTTCCCATTTTGTTTTTACCATATAGTATTTGAAAATGTTAAACTTTGTGCATGTAGAATACAAAGAGACTACAAATCAGATTTAGCTCAAATGAAGGGTTTTGTCATGTAAAAAGTAGAAAACATTGTAGGAAAAGGAGAAAATGCTGGTTACCTGCATTTTCTCATTTTCTCACAATGTTTTGAAAGCAACGCCTTTGGCATTTTGACAAAATTGGGCGACAGAAAACAGTTAGGGCTTGTTGTACTACACTGATTATACAATATTGACGTACGAATATTAGGAAGTAGCCTGTTCTTTGACCCTTTACCGTACAATGCCGCCTTTTGATGCCCCTGGGAAAGAAGCCTTTTGAAAACATTGTGGGAAAAGGAGAAAATGCTGGTAACCAGCATTTTCTCCTTTTCCCACAATGTTTTCTACCCTATCTAAGAAAAGTTGCACCATTTGAGCCACATCGAAATTGGCGTCTGCAAATGCTTTCAATTTGGACAAGGCTAAAATTTTGTCGTCTGGTAAAGGGTTAAAAGAATCTAATGCTGGTTTTAAGCTGTACTAGTACTTGTTTTAGAGGGGCCTTTGAGATTTTTTTTTTGCTGTGGAATTTTTTTTTTTTGTTGCACTCGTAAACACATGCACTACAAAAAATACTTTTCTCTGTACAAGTAAAAACATTGAATGGTTACAAGCAGTAAAGAGGTTCAAATTTGCCTTTAAAAAAACAATTTGGTCGCTTTTGGAATTGGAAACTTCATCTATTTTCATGAGATCAGGGTCCGTATTCACCAACCATTCTTAAGAACATTCTTAGACTTATTCTCCAAGATTCTCCAAATTTGAAAGTAACCCAACTTCTGATTGGCTTAACCAAATGGTTTAGCCAATCAAAAGGTGTGTTACTTTCAAATTTGGAAAATTTTGGAGAAGAAGACCAAAAACGTTCTTAAGAGTGGTTGGTGAATACGGACCCAGATATGACATCATCATACTTTAACTCTGTACTAAACGACAAAATTTTAGACGAGTCCAAATTGAAAGCATTTGCAGATGACAATTTAAATGTTGCTCAAATTGTGGAAGTTGTCTTTAATAAGGTAAAAAAAAACATTGTGGGGAAAGGAGAAAATGCTGGTTACTACCATTTTCTAATTTTCCCACAATGTTTTTAAAAGGCGTCTTTCTCAGGGTCGTTAAAAGTCGGGATTGTGTGGTAAAGGGTTAATTGAATACAATCCCATGTAATTGATGTCTGTTATTGATCATGTGACATTCCCTCAAACCTTTGCAAAATTCTGCAGACTTGTTCACATGTACCTTGAGAGGCCATATGACCCATTAACTCTGCACTAAATGACAAAATTTTAGACTGGTCCGAATTGAAAGCCTTTGCAGATGACAAAGTAAATTTGACTGAAAACTTGAAATTTGTTTTGGTAAGGGTAGAAAACATTGTGGGAAAAGGAGGAAATGCCGGTTACCATTATTTTCTCCTTTTCCTACATTGTTTTCAAAAGGCTTCTTTCACAGGGTCCTTAAAAGCCGGGATTGTATGGTAAAGAGTTAACCCTTTACCAAACAACAAACTTTTAGACTGGACCAAATTGAAAGCATTTGCAGAAGACAACTCAAGTGTAGCTTAGATGGTGATTTATGGATTGGATAGGGTAGAAACATGGTGGGAAAAGGAGAAAATGCTGGTTACCAGCATTTTCTTCTTTTCCTACAATGTTTTTAAAAGGCTTCTTTCACAGGGTCATTAAAGGCTGGGACTGTGTGATAAAGAGTTAAGGAAATACTATTGAAAAATATTTTAGCAAAATTACATTGGTCGCTCTTCTTTACTGATGGTTTGCCAGCTATTGCCATACTTTATTGATTGATGAATGAATGAATGAGTTTATTGACTTATGCATCCTGTACATAGTCAGTTACAATCAAAATAATTTTCAAAGTGTCCCACGTGATACAATTCTCTCTCTCTCTCTCACTCTCACATTTTCTATCACCGCCCTTTCGCTCTCAAAATTACATCATGATTGTATATTTGATCAATTTACGAATATAAAATATTCAAAGTTCTCTGTCTCTCGGATGGATCATTTTTGAAGTTTGATGAGCTAAAAATCTGAGTAGCCACCTTTAACCCTTTCCCAAACAAGCCCTGGTTTTCACGTGTCTGCAGTACAAGTCTTTTGAAAACACTGTGGGAAAAGGAGAAATTGCTCGTAACGAGCAATTTCTCCTTTTCCCACAGTGTTTTCTACCCGCTTTGAGACCTTTCTGCCATTTTCATCAAATTTAAAATTGTCGTCTGCAAACTCTCTCAATTTGGACTATTCCATAATTTGTCATTTGGGAAAGGGTTAAGTCTTTACCACACGACAAAATTTTAGACTAGTCCAAATTGAAAGCATTTGCAGACGACAAAATAAATGTGACACAAAAATCGAATTTTGTTGTGGAAGGATAGAAAACATTGTGGGAAAAGGAGAAAATGCTGGTTATTAGCATTTTCTCCTTTTTCCACAATGTTTTCAAAAGGCTTCTGTCTCGGGGCCATTAAAAGTCCGGATTGTGTGGTAAAGGGTTAAATAATATAATGAAAGTCATTAACGCATTAAAACCTAGCATCGTAGTGGTGAAATCCAGGAAATACATGAATATGTGAGCTGTCACCATGATATAACTGAAATAATGTTGCATGATATGACTGAAATAATGTTGAAAGCAGTGTTAAACACCATTCAATCAATCAATCAATAGAATATTCTGTAGCTGCCATAGCATATCTTAGAATGAAAAACTCTGGAGTTCAGCAATGAACACCTAAAACACATTTTCGTCTCAAAATGTTCTCTATAACACCAACAACATGTACTTTATAAGTTAGCAGTATTCCTTGTCTTATGAACATGAAAGTTCGCAACAAATGCATAGCTCAAGTACAAACTGCCCCGGCTGGGATTCGAACCTTTGCGGCAAATATCCTCGTTTATTGAGGTTTAAAAGACCATTACACTAACCCCTGAGCTAAAGAGAATTCTCCCTGAAGCAGTTGTCAGGTATTGATTTTATACAGAAAGAAGCTATGCTGTAAGGAAGGAGTGATTTCCTGTAACACTTTTTCCCAATTTCTGTTTATAGCCAATGAAAACAGATACGAGGGATCCTGGAGGGATGATAAGAAGAACGGACCAGGAAAGTTTTATTATTTAACACGTGGACAATTGTACGAAGGTGTTTGGGTGGATGACGTAGCTAAATGTGGAACAATGGTGGATTTTGATAGAAAAAGTGCATCTGACCCGACTCAGTATCCTATACCTAAAGTAAATTTGGTTTTTAACTAGTAACCCTGTGCCACACACTCTCAAGTTTTAATGACACTGATAAAGGAAGCTTTTGAAAACACTGTGGGGAAAAAGGAGAAAATGCTGGTAACCAGCATTTTCCCCTTTTCACACAAAGTTTTATATCCTTCCCAAAACAAATTGCAATTTTTGAGTCAAATTTATTTTGTCCTCTGCGAATGCTTTTATTGGAACCAGGCCAAAATTTTGTGTCTTGATTAAGAATTAACCCTTTACCACACAATCACATGTTTTAATGACGCTGTGGAAGAAGACTTTTGAAAACATTGCCGGAAAAGAAGAAAATGCTGGTGACCAGTATTTTCTCCTTTTCCCACAATGTTTTCTACCCCATCAAAAACAAATTGCATCATTTAACCGACATTTAATTTGTTGTCTGCAAATGCTTGTATTTGAACTAGGCTAAAATTTTGTGGTTTGGTAAAGTTGACTCCTAACAATGTATAACACACTTGCAAGTTTTAATGACCCTGATAGAGGAAGCTTTTGAAGACACAGTAGGAAGAAAGAGAAAATGCTGGTAATCAGCATTTTCTCCTTTTCCCACAATATTTTCTACCCTTAAAGCAAATTACATCATTTGAGCCACATGTAATCTGTTGTCTGCAAATGCTTTTATTTGAACCAGGTGAAAATTTTGTGTTTTGATAAAGACTTAAGCCTTTACCATACAATCACAAGTTTAAATGATGCTGTAGAAGAAGGATTTTGAAAACATTGTGGGAAAAGGAGAAAATGCTGGTAACCAGCATTTTCTCCTTTTTCCAACTATGTTTTCTACCCTATCAAAGAAAAATTGCACCATTTGAGCCATACTGAAATTGTTGTCTGGAAATGCTTTCAGTTGAGATAAATCTAAAATTTTGTCATGTGGTAAAGGGTTAAAGGTTTAGATTTTAATCATGAAAATCTTGCTTGAGCCCTACTGTTAGAGTGTCCTTAAACAATGCACTGTGGAGCTCCAGGTAAGTACTGGAGAGACCCAGAGACAGACAGTGCCACTAGAAATGACATAAATAAACAAGAGCACCACATGCAGGTGCCAATAATTAACCCTTAGAGCGCCGAATAAACCTATCACACTGTTTCAAACTAGAAATACAACCCAAATAATTACAAGTTTGTGGTTGCTTTTGTCTACATTGTTTCAACAAAGCGGACAGTGTAGATCAAAGATCAGGCTGCACATTTTGTGCAGCCTGATCTTGATCTACACTGGCCGCAAAGGCAACTATAGTCGTGAAAGGTGCTTTAAGGGTTAACTTCAGTTGCTTTTAGAAATAAATTGATTTTCAGTGAAAATTTTTCGTTAGAAAAAGGGACATAACTGTGTCAAAAATATTTTACTGGTTACCTGCCCTTGTATGGATTCCTCTTGTGATATTTAACATGTAGTCTATGTTTTGAAGTGAATATCTTCATTTATTACAGAGATATTATAAAATGTCAAAAGTTGTGCGATGACGCAAACAATGATAAGACTACAACATAGCCTTTACATTTTCTTCAAAAGCATCCAAGCTTAAAATGTTGTAGAAAGGGATGTAAAACCATTTGAAAGTATAAAAAAAACTACAATAAGCCTGTTAAGTCTTGCCTGTAGCCTTTACCAGACAACCCAGGCTTTTACAACCCCAACACTGAAGGCTTTTGAAAACATATGAGGAGGAAAGGTAGAAAATGCTAATAACCAGCATTTTCTTTATTTTCCACAATGTTGACTACTATGATGAAGTGATCTATTTGTGTTACATTTAATTTTTTTGACTGGAAATACCTTCATTATGGGCCGGTCTAAAATCTTGTCATCTTGTTAACCTTTTACTGAACGACAGAATTTTAGACTGGTCCACATTGAAAGCATGTGCAGATGGTAAATTAAGTGTAGCTGAAATGATGAGACTTGTATCATAGAGGGCATCAAACATTAAGGGAAAAGGAAAAAATACTGGTTACCAGCATTTTCTCCTTTTTCCATAAAGGCTTCTTTCCCAGGGTCGTTAAAAGGTGGCATTGTGCGGTAAAGGGTTAACCGTTTAACAAACAACCCCATGTTTTAATGATCTCATGTAAGAAGATTTGAAAACATTGTGGGAAAAGAAGAAAATGCTGGTAACCAGCAAGTTTTAATTTTTGACTGGCGTTTATAAGTATTGTTGCCTGCAAATGTTTTCGATTTAGACAAGTCTAACATTTTGTTATTTGGTAAAGAGTGAACCATTGTGCCAAGGAGGACCATGGAAAACCAAACTTGTGTAAATGACAAAAAGAAAACAAATAGTTGTAGGTCAGAAAATGTCTTTTCTGAATGGTAAGAAAATGTAACACGTAGGCAAACCATAACTCTTTACCACACTACCCCGGGTTTTTATGACCCTGAGGAAGAAGCCTTTTGAAGACATTGTGGGAAAAGGTGAAAATGCTGGTAACCAGCATTTTCTCCTTTTCCCACAATGTTTTATATCCTACCATGGACAAATCTAACCATCCGATCAATGTTTAATTTGTCGCCTGCAAATGCTTTCAATTTGGACCAGTCTAAAACTTTCGTTTGATAAAGAGTTAAGGTTAATACCATTGTGGGATTAAAAAAAAATAAACTAACTCTGTTACATTTCTGTTTCTGTCCAAACTGTAAAGCAAATGATTCAAGACCAATTTCATTTTACATGCATAATTATTTTATGCAAATCCTGTTCTCAGTTGTTCTGTCTATTTCAGGTTGAAGTCGCCCAATCAGAAGCAATCTTACAAGAAGCTGAGGAACAATTTTTACATGACCAAGAATGAACTATAGATAGTACAAATCTTTTGACTGGTTATCAGTTGTTATTTGTGCAAACAAATATGAAATCATGTTGTAATTATAAAAAAGAAAGTGAGCCATAGAAAGGAAGAAAAGTTTTAAGATGAACATGTTACAGTTAGAGAGAGCCACCTTGAATTAAATTCACACTGGTACATAATTATAGCTGTTTAAAACATTTTCTCATGAATAAAGATCCCAACATAAAATCTTCCTCAGAATGATTCTACTAGTCTTTTTTTGTTTGACAAATGACATTTTTTCAAAATTAGCACACTATTTTTTTTTGTGTCAAAGACAAACCCATGTGTGAAAATGTATCTTTCTTATTGAAAATTATTCTTCGCTTTGAGGTTTTAGCATTTTTCCAGGCAAGAAAAGAAATGTTATAAAATCACTGAACCCGTTACCACATAATCCCGACTTTGATTGACCCTTAACAGAAATCCTTTTGAAAACATTGTGGGAAAAGGAGAAAATTCTGGTAAACAGCATTTTCTCCTTTTTTTCCATGTTTTCTCTCTTGCCCAAAATAACTGTTAATTTTTCAGTGACATTTATTTTGTCATCTGCAAATGCTTTCAAATTGAACAAGTCAATAATTTTGTCGTCTGGTAAAGATTTAAAGGGCTGACACTGACATTTTGAATACAGCAAAATTTCAGATATTAGAGTGTGAAAGTACAAGAATTATGTGGATTTGTACACCTAATTTTAAATAGGTGTTTTGAAATCTAGGACCAGCCGTTTGTGGTTGAATTTGATGAACCATTATTTCACCCTGTCAGATAGCTTGTCAAGACATTTGGAATAAGGCTTTCTTTAGATAGATATTGACCAGCATTTATTTGCATTAGCCAATAAAATCATACCTTTAAAATGCACTAGAGAGCATTTAAGCCTTATCCTGCTATATGGGTGAAATGAAATTTACAAGCCGAAAGTAAATACCTAAATTCTGCTACTTCAAAGGTAGTTTCTGGGGAAAGATATCTCCTTATTGGACAGTGTAGATCCAAGATCAGACTGCACATTCTATGCAGTCTGATCTTGATCTACACTGTCAGCAAAAGGTCCTTAAGTTGCACTTAGCAGCCCTAGAGTTAAATTAATTTAAGAGCCTGCTTACAAATGAAAAAGCAAAAGTAAACTTGCTACTAATTAATATAGTCATTGGTCAATAATAAGCCTGGCAAACATATAGCATGTTTCTTTACAGCTGTATCATGCCATTTATTAAGTTCCTATGGAATGAGCCATGCTTTTGGAAATGGGGGTTTAATGCATCTGCAAAAAGTTTCAACCAAGGTCAGCCTGCGCAGTCTGCGCAGGCTGACCTGGGTTGAAACTTTTTGCTTTTGGTAAGTTTTCTGCATGTCAAAGGACGATTGTATCTCATCATTCAACCTGTTGTTTAACCCTTTCCCAAACGACAAATTTTGGACTGGTCCAAATTGAAAGAGTTTGCAGACGACAATTTTAAATTTGATGAAAATGGCAGAAAGTTATGAAAAAGGGTAGAAAACACTGTGGGAAAAGGAGAAATTGCTCATTACGAGCAATTTCTCCTTTTCCCACAGTGTTTTCAAAAGACTTGTACTGTAGACACGTGAAAACCAGGGCTTGTTTGGGAAAGGGTTAAACAAACCTGAACATTAATCATGCATGGTAGATTACATTTTGTATGATTTTTTTTTAAAGGAATTCTGGCAGATTTAATCTAATCCTTAGAATGCCAAGAACAACTTAAGATGTTTTTATATTTACCAGACCAATGCCCATTCAGATTACACTGCACAGATCATGCACTCTGATTTTGGATATACACTGTCTGCAATTTTGAGAGATATTCTATATATGAAAATGTCCTTTGGAGCCCCACCTAAGGCTCATTTTTGTTTCATTCTGTGATAGCATACATGCAGTTTATGAAAGTAACTTTTTATTATTAAAAATGTCAAATTTTATTTTGTAATGTCTTTATCAAACCCTCCATGACAAATTGATTTTTATTTTTCTTTTATTACCATTTTTATATAGAACCTGAATATGAAGAAAAACTTGGCTATACCTGTCAGGGCAAATAAAATCACTGTTTCTGAGAATAGCTTTGAAGATTTACCAAGATTTGAACACTTAGACTTTGCTTACCACTGTATAATTTCTGGACTGTCTCTAGCTCACCCTGATCATAAAATTTCAAGCGGCCTAGACTCGCAGTTTTCAAAAACTTACTGTGCAAGTTGTCTAAGATATGTCTTTATGAAATGAATAGTTCAAGATAATGGGGGTAAATTTCGAATAGCTTTGCATAAATCTTAAAACAAGTGCATTAAATAATAAGAACATGTTTCAACCCATTTTCAGAAATAAATGAGATGTACTCTGGCTCATGCTGTGTAAAAAGGGGGCTTAATGCATTTGCAAAAAGTATCGACCCAGGTCATCCTGTGCAGTTCGCACAGGCTGACATGGGTTGAAATGTTTTGCTATAGGTCAATTTTCAGCTCAAAAGACCTTTCCACTTCATAATTAAGTCATTTGTTCTACAAAATGGATTTTATGGACTCTTATTATGTGATGACTTACTCAGTAAAATGCATCATGGAGATTCATTTAGCCCCCTTTTCATAGGGCATGGCTTATATGTGTGCTTTTGGACCTCTTAGATTGGCAATTTATGAAAATATTGTTAGAAAGGCAGTAATTAATTGAAGAACGGTGGGAAGAGCTAAGGTAGAAGATAAGGCAACTGTTGAAATGTGTTGAATCTAAGAGATAACACAGGACAGTGCCATCAATATGTACAAAGTACACAAACATGTATTCGTTTGAAGTTCGCAGTTCTCAAGATAAGTAGAGGGTGATGTAAAAATGAGATTCCGTTTAATTCAGGGAGTTTTACTATTCTTTATATTATTTCATTCTACGTATGGTGTCAATATAAAGCCATTGGGTTCATTTCAAGTTGACAACGCGGCATTTACAACCTTATACGAGAAGAAAAATCCCGCGAGACCGTCTGAAAGGTATGACTTCATTGTATCGACCTTCAGTGCAACACCGTTTGCCACGGACTCTGTACAAATGGTCGCAAATGTTGGTAACTACATAAAGGCAGTGGATGACATAAAGGCGGAAGTCGTCACGACGAAGACTGTGTGGCCTAACGAGGTCGCAGGTGTACCAGGTATGCAATAACATTCTGTTTCCGATTTGGACAAGGTGATTTGGCCGCACAACTTATCGTCAAAACTTTATTGATTCCTTAGACGGCGATATTCTAGATTTGTTCGATTATTTAAAGCATTTGCAGACGTAAAAAAGTTTAAGGCTAGTCCTAAAAAGATGTCTTTGAAAGGAATGCAAAATTGTGGGAGTAGGGGAAAAAAGCTGGTGACGAGTATTCTCTTCTTATCCCACAATACTTCCAAAAGCTGCCATTATGTTAGAGTCGTAAATTACGAGATTTTACTTGAAAATGTTGCTGCATTCTCATTGAACATTGAATTTTGGTGTATCGCCCGCCACTTGATTCCAAGAGCTCTATGTACAACCACCAAGCAATTCTCTTCAGCTTTTTGCAGTGGTATTATCTTTTTAACTCTACCAGACGACAGAAATTTTATACATGTTCAAACTGAAAGCGTTTGCAAGCAACATATTAAAGAGCTTCTAATTATACATGTAGAACTTGTCTTTGGAATGGTTGAAAACACTGTGGGAAAAAAGGGACAATTTTCGTTTTCCCCATAATATTTCCAGGGGCCCTGTTTGTCAGAATAGTTTAAACTCTGGATCGTTTTGTCAAGGTTTAACCCTTTACCAAACGACAAATTTTAGACTGGTCCAAATTCAAAGAGTTTGCAGACAACAATTTTAAAATTTGATGAAAATGACAGAAAGTTCTCCAATAGGGTTGAAAACACTGTGGGAAACGGAGAAATTGCTCGTTACGAGCAATTTCTCCTTTTCCCACAGTGTTTTCAAAAGACTTGTACTGCAGACACGTGAAAACCAGGGCTTGTTTGGGAAAGGGTTAAACCACGAGGAATTATAATTTACATATATTTGGCAAAGTATTCTGGCTTTTAAAAGCGCTGTATTCCTAACGTCATGAATATTAAGATACTGTTGCATTGCAATTATCATTGTATTTCACCTTTCAACTGTAGAAGACATATTTGGACGGAAAATTCTGGTGATACCTGATGGTTTCCTGGTGCCATTCAAATCGGACGGTTCCCTAAGTTTGATGGACATATCCGGACCCATACCACTGGGACCGTATAAGATCACGGACGAGTCTACTGGCCAGTGGTTTTACCACAGAGTACAGTGGCGGGACATGGATGAGGACGGCGACCTGGACGCCGTTAACTGTAGAGCTCGGGAACCAGTCTTTGGTATACTCGATTTCTTTTAATTCTCTACCGAACCCCCAAAAAATACACTTGTCCAAGTTCAGATCATGTGCGAAAGACAAATTAACTGGAACTATTACAGTTCGTTCAGAGTAGTCCTGGGTCCGTATTCACCAACCACTCCTATGAATATTCCTAGGCTTATTCTGAAGAATTTTCTAAATTTGAAAGCAACAGAGCTTTTGATGTGCTAAAGCATTTGGTTTAGCCAATCAGAAGCTGTGTTACTTTGAAGTTTAGAAAATTTTGGAGAATAAGACAAAGAACATTCTTAAGAATAGTTGGTGAATACGGACCGTGTACTAACTATACAATGACTTCAACAATGACTGCTTTATTTGGTCAGCAATATCATAATTTCTTCAAATTAAAGTTACTCGTAGAATAAAAGCGGTGTTGTAATATATATATAGTCATAAAAATCACGAACTTTACGAGGAATATGATTTTTGAAATCATTATTATGGATACTGGTTAATTATTAACAATTTGGATGCGTTTACAGGTCAGAAATCCGGAGAACTCGTGTGGTTTGAGAATCCCAATGGTACTTATACCGTCCCTTGGAATGCTCATGTGTTAGGGGATGGACCGGATATATATTTTCAGTACACAATCCTTAATTCCACTTCCGGTCCTCTACACGCCATTATCACGGCCCAGTTCTTCACACAAAGTTTATCAGTTTATTGGACGACAGATCCTAATGGCAAGTGGACAGACGGAACTAAGGTATTCACGTTATTTAACCCTTTATCGCACAGTACCGCCTTTTAACGCCCCTGGGAAAGAAGCCTTTTAACAACATTGTGGGAAAAGGGGAAAATGCTGGTAACCAGCATTTTCTCCTTTTCCCTCAATGTTTTCTACCCTGTCAAAGACCATTTAGGCCACATTGAAATTGTTTTCTGCAAATGCTTTCAATTTGGACAAAGCTAAAATTTTGTCGTTTGGTAAAGGGTTAAAGCATTTTACCAAAACAATTTTAAAACAATTCACATGTACAGCACTTACATGCAGTGCGTTTAACATACAAATGGAATGCAGCTTTTGAAATCAGTGTAGGATAAGAAGCAAATCTTTATACTCACAAGTACTTGATACTTTTCCTACAGAGTTTTACGTATCATTCATACAAGACAATTTCATTTTCTGTGAACGTTACTCCTTTCTATGTATTATACCACGTGCAGGTGTTTCTGAAAATCGCCCGCACGACACACCTGGCTTCGACGCAAGAACCAGAATGTTTAAAAACTTTAACCCCTTCAGCGCGATAGGCGAAAACAGGGGCTTTTGCGGATGGCATAGATCAAGATCAGACTGCACAGAACGTGCAGTCTGATCTTTGATCTATACCATCCGCTTGTTTAGTCAAGCCTATATGTTAAAAAATTTCTGAGTCTCAATGGGTTGTATTAACAGCCGTCCAAAGAGGTCGAGTTGATTTATTTGGCGCCGAAGAGGATACCAGTTACAGACTACAAGTTACAAGTCAGCTCAGTCATGGCGTCAGATAGGGTATACTAGGTGGTAAAATTGATGTCAGAAACTGTATAGATATAGTCTTGGAAAATGGTAAGGAATTAGCTTGGGAAGTAAAAGGTGCATAAGTTGGGTCATACTATTTTGACTCAGAGGACAAGAAATTAGTCTCGGAAATGATTACAACTTGCAACAGGAAATCGTATACTAATTGGTCTTGGTAAACGAACTAATACATTCACCAACCATTCTGAGGGACATTCTTTGTTTCGTTCTCAAGAATTTTCTATATTAGATAGTAACGCGACTTCTGATTGGCTCAACCATACGGTTTAGCCAATCAGAAGTTGTGTTACTCGCTAAATCTAGAAATAGACTAGGAATGAAATTATGAATGGTTGGTGAATACCGATATAGGAAAATGTTTCCAAAATCACAAGTTTTTTTTTTTATAATTAACAGATCAAATCTCGAGTGATTGACGATACAATTGGTGCTCTGTTCGAAGTGAAGATTGAAGATATAAACAATGATGGAAAAGTGGATTTGCTTGTGACTACAAACGGTAACAATGGTACCCTTAATGTTTACGAAATCCCACAGGACTTCCGGTAAGCTCTTGATTTATTTTTTGTCAAGGATTTATTTTCTAAACATTTCTTTCAGATACATGTAGATCTCTTGATTTACACTTCCTAGGTTCATACCTGTACTAGGCTAGGAATCTATACAATACATTTGAGCTCTGTGAAAAGGGGATTTAATGCACCCGTTAAAAAGTATAGACCCGGTCAGGCTGACCTGGGTCGATACCTTTTGCCATAGGCAAATTTTCTAAATGTTCAAGGACCATTCTATCTCAGGATTTAGCACAGGCCTTTGAAGCTCCATTGGTCTGTTACGGAACACTAACATTTTTCTTGGTTGATCATCGAATACTTGCGAATTGGTGCATCGCCTGTATATCAGGGAATACTCAAATTTTCATTTACATCGTTACTATAAATAGCACATTGGCGACTGCCTCTATGTTGTATATAATAAGTCTTATACATGGATCCGTGGAAATCGATATTTGACCAATCAGGTCATCGCATTTATTTGGCCCGATATGCAGCCTTGCTGTCTGCTATTTCGGCTCACAAACATGCGACTGTTAATGTTGGAGAAGTGCGATATTATGTGTGTTTACAATGCTTGAATTTTAGGAAAAAGTTTAAAAGATGTGCTTTGCGACAGTGTACTGCTTACATGAGATATACGAAGAGATTATAAGTTTGGATTATGATCATGATTGACAATGGGACAGCAAAGAGTTTCGATCAACGCTATATTATGCAACGGATTAATTAATATTAGTTTTTTTCCCGCCTGAAACTCTCCGAAAAAAAACTTAAAACTATTTTACAGTGGAAAAACAAAGGTAAAATATATGAAATACTAATAAAAAGAAAGTACGTTCACTAAAATAGCTAATCTTGTTTAATAACCTCTGCACATCCAAAGAGGGGAACGTGCCATCAATGTTTCAATTTGACGTTAACATTAACCCTTGGTGCATGAAGAATGCGTGAAGAATGCTGAATGTGAAGATACAGATCAGAGTGCAAAAAATGCAGTTTATTCTTGAATTCAAACCATCTGCTACTTAAATTAAGTACATTTACGTACATTCTTTACTGAAGGTACATGTAGATTTCAATTTTGAAACAGACTATGTTCTGTTTTGTACAGTTTTGGAAGTTCTACTCAAAAGGCAACTTATATTAATTAAATCAGCTTTTGACTTAGCCATATTTAGGTGGATTGGCACATCTGCCATTTCCAAGGGTATGTCGGTAAACTGTTAACTGATAAGATGTGTGTTTCATTGCCGCTGTAATCCACTCGACCACCCGTTGTCTTCAGTATATCTTAAGATAAAACAAACTACCGCCAATGATATTAACAAGTTTGTTAATTGACAGCACACTTTACACTTTTTAAAATCACCAGGCAACCATTTTCCCTTAACTTGAAATTTAAACATTTCTCAGACTTCCACCTCTGTGTTGAATGAGACAATCTATAAATATTTCAAAATGCTTGTTATTTAGTGTAATTTATTATCGAATACGATGTTGAGACAACCTAACAAGCCTTACAAAAATATTAATCATCTTTGATTCTATTATTTTTAAGAAAAACTGAGGTTCATGAGGTGTTTCATTCTTTCTCGTAGAAGTTCAAATCTTTGCTGGCACAGGTATTACATTGTCCGTAGCCCCTGAAATTCACACTTTTGGTACAAATCCTTGTGTAAATAAGTTCAAGTATCCATATATTTCTTGCCGAGAATCCATCATCGGCAGAAACATATGAAAAGGAATATTTTTCCGGAATTTAATCGAAAGAAACAGTCATGACAGCACGATTTAAGTAGCCTTTCTGCTATACTGTATATGTATTTACTGCCTTTGTTTGTGAGCCCTTAACGATGGTAACCAAGGAAGTCGGTTTATCTCACCGCCACGGATCCATGTATAATATACAATATAGAGGCAGTTGCCAATGTGCTATTTATAGTAACGGTGTCCGATAAGGAAAATTTCGTTGTCCGGTAATAGACCAATGGAGTTTCAGTGGCCTATGGGATTTAGTACGTGGTTAGACAAAATGAATTTTATGAGCCCTTAATTATGTGATGACTTGCTGGGCATAATACATCAAGGAGATGCATTAAACCCCTTTTTGCCAGAGCATGGCTCATTTTCATTTTTTTTTTAAAAATATATCATGTAAATTTATTCTGTAACGACAAAAGGCAATTGAAGGGGGCAATCATGTTTTTAAAATAAAATAAAAATTTAAAATCATTCTATCACCGATTTTAGTAAGACGATTACCATCAGCAAACAATGAAGATGCGTATGGGATGGAAAAATCTTTTTGGGGGGTATTTCCTGAAAGGAATACGTGGATACGTTAAGGTTTCGCACCAGAATTTTGAAGGAGCATTTGTGAAAACCACGTGGTTACTTACATGAGTCACCGTTGGTTGGAATAGTGTTCAAGTCAGCATGATGACGTCATATCTGAAGTCGTAAAGACAGACGGAGCTCCAGACTGCAGAACGACCATCCCGTTATTCGTATGCCTACAATGCGCCATTTTACTTAATGTAACTGTCCAGTTTTCATAGTCCTGCAGAGAAAAATGAGCCATGCTGTGACAAAAGGGGGCTTAATGCGTCTCCGTGATGCTTTATACCGTGCAAGTCATCACATAATGATGGATCCAATATATCAATTTTCTCTTACAAATGACAGAATCCCGAGTAGAATGGTCCTTCGACATCCAGAAAATTGACCAAAAGCAAAAAGTTTCGGCCCAGGTCAGCCTGCGCGGACTGCGCAGGCTGACCTGGGTCGATAGTTTTTGCGGATGCATTGATCCACCTTTTCACAGAGCATGGCTCAAATATATTTTGTATCCGTGATTTTATGAAATATTTTGGTTCACAGCAAAATAATCTCGATAGGCCCCTAAATACGAGTTTTCCCACCACTCTTTCTCACAATCTCTTTGTCATTGAAAGTGCTCCGTCAATTTTCAGAACTGGCACTTTCAAACGTCACGTGATATCCAGCGGATACAGCCCACAGAAACAGGAAGTCGGTCGGGGAGCGCCCGGGTCACCGTTTGCGATTCGCACCAAACCGAACCAGTAAGTAGCCCAAGCGATGCTTTTATGACAACTGTCTTACCGCTAGGCACGACTGTATTGCTTGAGTGAACCTTGCAGACCAAGATGTAGGCCTACGTTACATGTCATTTAAAAAGAAAAAGTCTAAGGACTAACTGTAGTGTTTTATAGAAATATTTAACTTGTAGAATGGTTTATTCCCAGTTTGCCCAATCCCATTTCGCCCATTCCCATTTCGCCAGAATTTTTCCCGTTTCGCCCATTCTTTTTTCGCCCTTTCCAACTTCGCCCTTTTCCCATTTCGCCAAATATCTGTCCTGCCCTTTTCCCGTTTTGCCCAAATTCATTTTCGCCCACTTTTCATTTCGCCCAGAAGCCATCTCGCCCAACTTTCCCATTTCGCCCAAAGACCATTTCGCCCTTTTCCCACAAGGCCCCTTCCCATTTCGCCCAAACGCCATTTTTCTGATATCTGGGCCCAAAACTAGTGAAAAGTTCTCTAATAACTTAATTCCTCAATTTATGGACCTTATTTTGAGGGTTATTATGGCCTGCACAAATCACAGGTGAGGAGGACATATTGGTTACACAGTGTTTCCTTTATCAATTTGGATCACGAGTGGGGGGGGGGGGATTTTTCCACTTGAAATAAACTTTCCATGAACCGATGATAATCAACACACTGCATCTCAGGCAAGGGAGCGTGAACATCCCCTTCAAAAAATGGTGTTTCCCAGTTTATCCAATCCCATATAGGCCCCCCAACACACACAAACAGGCTTAAAAACACTGATGGGCGCAGCCAATGCCTGATATTGGTGGTAATGATTATAGGCCTGTGGTAAAGGAACATGGTGTAGGCTACAACACGTAAGGGCCAAAATGGTGATGGGGCGAGCTGATAACTGGGCAAAATGGCATTGGGCGAAGTGGTGAAGGGGCGAAATGATAAAGGGGCGAGATGGCATTGGGCGAATCGGCAAAGGGTGAATTGGCAAAAGGGCGAAACGGTAATTGGGCGAAAAGATGATTGGGCGAGGTGGCAATGGGGCAAAATGAAAAAGGGCAAAATGGGTAGGGGACAAGGCGGCAAAGGGCGAAATGGGAAGAAAGGTTTGGCGAAATGGGAATGGGCGAAATGGAATTGGGCGAACTGGGAAGACACCTGTAGAATATTTCATCCGCTTGTTTCAAACGCTGACCTTACAAAATTGGGATAGATCTAATGTAGGTTACTTTGCGCTTACAGCACCGAACAACTCTAGCTTCAATTTTTACCTATCTTTTAGTCCTTGAAAACTTAGTCTTTCATTTTCGTCCTCCACAAATTCAGGAATGGCTTTGATACGTGACTGCTCTCAATCTATTGACTGGGATCCCCGATTAAATTATGATTCTGACAATGTAGGTAAGACCGAAGAGGTTGTCAATAGGTCTGCTGCCTTTGATGACGAGGTACATGCTGAAATCAAAATTTGGCCACGCTCTGTGAAAGAGGCTTAATGCATCTGCGAAAAGTATCCACTCGTGTCAGCCTGCGCGGTCCGCGCAGGCTGACATGGGTCGAAACTTTTTGCTAGCTGTAAATTTTCTGCAAGTCATGGGAACTATTCTACCTCCAAATCCAGAATCGATTGTTAGACAAAATGGATTTTATGGATCCATGATTATGTGATGACATGCTTAACTCTTTACCAAACGACAAAATTTTAGACTAGTCCAAATTGAAAGCATTTGTAGACGACAAAATAAATGTGACTCCAAAGGTAAAATTTGTTTTGGGAAGGCTAGAAAACACTGCGGGAATAGGAGAAAATGCTGGTTACCAGCATTTTCTCCTTTTCCCACAATGTTTTCAAAAGGCTTCTTCTACAGGATCGTTAAAAGTCGGGATTGTGTGGTAAAGGGTTAATATAATGCATCCCGTCGATGCATCTACCCGCTTTTCACAGAGCATGGGTAAAGTCAATCTTGCCCGGCCGGGTAGCTCGGTGGTTAGCGTATCTGACTCGTGACCTTGTGATTGCGGATTCGATACCCTGTTGAGGCGAGCTTTCATTCCGGCGATTTTTCGCCTCTCACCTCTGGTGCTTGTAAGGAAAGGAGTCAGTGACTTGGAAAGAAAGTTGTATCAGTAATGGTGTGAGAAAACAGGGAAACACATGCGTAGATGCGCTAACCGCCGTGATATGACCTAAGCTGTTAAAATAATCAACTCAGTTTTAATCCATTTATTTTTAGAAAGCCTATCATAGCGCTCTCTGGCGACGATGACGGTAATGCTTACTTGTTTACACCGATAAGCGACAGTCCGCGGAACTGGCACTACAATCGAACAACGATTCTATCAGTGGGTGGGACTATGGGCCAACTGGCATGCGCCGACGTAGACGATGACGGACAGATAGAAATTTTTATACCGTCCTATACCACTTCGAAAGTTTTTGTTTTTACAATTGCAGATTAAATCTGTTTAAAAGAAATAGTCTTCTGATCGCGTTATGAAATAATCTTTTAATGGTGAGCGATACTTCAAATACAAACCCAGTCTGAAGCCGTTATCTGCGCATGTCATAGACCTCTCTGCTATGATGCATCACTATCCTGTACTGGGTAAATATTAATACGCGGTGCATAAGTTACCACTAAAAAGACCAAGCGGAAAATGCCTAGAAGTAAAACGTCTGTCGAAAAATCAAGCCATTTTTTTTTGCCACAAACTTCTTAAAAATATAATAATTTCAAACGGAAAAAGTAATTTTATAAAATACCATAATTTACGACAAACCTCTGTATACAGTTTTCTAACTATAGACCTGGATTTGTGCAACAGACTGGCAATAAAAATAACGTTCCCACCATGCTGGGCTTATACTGGGGCTATTTCCCAAACTTATAGGGGTTGTGTTTACAAATGCCTGGGCATAGGTTATATGCTAGATAACCATGGCTGGATGAATCTTACCAGGTAGGTTTTAGTGTGTATATTTTATTTTGAAATTCGCTGCATATCGATTGCCGCCTTGAAAAGTAGTCCGGTTCTGTACCAAGAATGCCCAAATCAGATAGCAATGTATTTGAAAAATGCCACATAGCGGAAGATAATGAGTCTGAAGCGTTCGTTTATTACAGTCTGGTTGGTAAGGATCGTCATCTGACTCTGATGTGAACTGGTCCCCGTTGTAGATGGGCACAGGCTATTGTGTCGTTGCTTTCCATTGGGCCACATGTATATCACAGAATGGCCAATCAGAGAAGCTTACACATTTCCAGTTTGGCTGTACAGGTAACACTGCGATATTTTGCACAATTTGAAATTGGTAATCGAAACTAAAAATAATATTAGCAGACATAAACATTAAAAGGTGATACCAAAAATACATTTCACTTACTCGTAACGTCGAAAATATTGGAAAATCCCCTGCTCAGGAAGTGAGAGTGACCTTCCCTGAGTCTCGCGACATGGCTGTTCTAAAAATAGACGGGCAGAATTCCGCCCGTTTTTAATAGCCTGTACCGATCCCTATTGACTTGCTGTTTCAGGGGAGGTAACCAAGCTAACTCTGATGTTTTGTTTTTCTTGGTCTTCCTTTACTCTAACTTTACATATAACCCCATTGACTTTTACTGCGGACGAGTTAACTCTATACCAGACGACAAATTTTGGACTGCAACCAAATTGAAATCATGTGCAGACGGCAAAAAATAGCTCAAAATTAAGCTCAAATTACGATTTCTTTCTTTAATAGGGTAGAAAACAAATGTTTTTAAATGCCTTCTTCTTTTGTTAAAACTCGGAATTGTGTGGTAAATGGTTAACCGGAAATGAAACTCACGTGCTTCTAATGACGGGTTCTGTCGTTATTTTCGTTCGAAAACCTCCACAAATTCACCGTGGGTCATGTAAGAGTTTTCTCAAGGTTCAGACTTGATATTTTCGTTCGCAGCTTCCAGAGATTTTACCATATAATTAGGTATGTTTTTTTTAGTACGAGGGACACTTTTTAAGTTCGTAGAGTAGGGCGGTCTTTTTAAAACCGCTTGAAATATCAAAATTTTATTTATGTAGGACCTTCGAAATATGCCCCGTCTGCCTCCACACACATTTTACACCGATCTACCCATTTCCGGAACGCCGCCCGGTAGTCCTCTTTAGGTATATGTTGCAGACACTGGTAGACCACACTGCCTATACCACAACGGGATTCAAAACGGTGCCCTGCCAGCATTTCCTTTAGTCTTGGGAACAACCAAAAGTCACAGGGGGACAGGCCAGGGCTGTATGGGGGATGATCTAAGACATCGAGCCCAGATTCTTTCAGATATTCCTGTACCGTAGCGGATTTATGGGCCGGTGCGTTATCATGGAGTAATGTGATGCCGCGGACACCGGTGCGCGGTCTGCGTTTCTGATAGAAATCAACAAGTTGAGTAAGAACACTTTCTCTGTAAAACTTTCCAGTGACAACTACCTTTCGGGACTGGAATTTGAAGGACTGGACCTTTCGAATCAAAGAATATCGCATACAACATGCAATTTGATGTTTTGCAACGGCGCGCAATGACAGGTCTGTCGCCCTTAGATGAAACCCAAACCTTATTTTTAGCCTTAGAATCGGGTTGAAAATGATAGATCCAGGTTTCATCACCTGTAACTATCTCTTCCAAACGACGTGGGTCAAATTTATCATATTTTTCTATAACTTGCGATGCAAGTCTAACCCGACTTTGTTTCTGCTCGTCAGTGAGCAAATGGGGCACCCAGCGCGCGCAGATCTTACGTAGCCCAAGTCGTTCACGTAAGATCTTCAAAACACTTGACGAATGAATGCCACTTAATTCTTCTATCTCTTGCAGGGTATAACGTGCGTCTTCCTCAATTAACGTTTTCACAGTAGCAACGTTCTTTTCCGTCAAAACGGAAACCGGCCTACCCACCCGAGGGTCATTTTCAATTGACTCCCGACCATCATTAAAACGACGTACCCACTTGCAAACTATACCATATTTTAAAGCACCATTCCAATAAACTTTTTGCAAATCAGCATGAATTTCTGTTGTCGGAAACCCGAGCTGTGCTCGAATCTTACAATATACCCTCTGTTCAGAGATTTTTCCATCCATATTGAACGCGCCCGCCTGGGTGGCTCAGTGGTGAGCGTGTCGGACTCATGACCTGGTGGTTGTGAGTTCGATACCCGGTTGAGGCGAACTTTCTTTCCGGCGTATTTTCGCCTCTCACCTCTGCTGAAGCATGTGAGAAAAGTAGTCGGTGGCTTTGGAAAGAAAGTTGCGTTAGTACTGGTGTGAGAAAGCCAGGAAACACATGTGCGTCACCGACCGCCATGATATGACCTTAGCTGTTAAAGTGGCGTTAAACCCCAATACAACCAACCAACCATATTGAACGCTATACGACTATAGTGTATAAAACCACGTGTTGAAAATACCCAGCGCAGCGCGCACGTGGACCTCGTGCGCCGCGTACCGTGACACCATTCGAGAGAGGAATGATTACGTAAGTTCTGTGTAAAAAATCGTGCAACTTCATAATCGCGTTAAAAAGTTATAGGCTTACTCTACGAACTTAAAAAGTGTCCCTCGTAATTCGGAATAAGGAAATAACGACGGGTACAATTTGATTCAAATGAAGACATGTAAAATTTGCCGGAAGTGTTCTTTCATAACTGTATACGTTCGCTTAAAAATGGGTCGTCAGATCATGACATAATAAACTTTACATAGTCCGGCCGAATTTCATTAAACTTTTTTTTGCTTCCGTCATTAAATCCAAAATAAACACACGCGCGAGAGTCAATATCCTTTAAATCTTTACCAAACGACAAAATTCTAGACTCTTCTAGATTAAAACCATGTGCAGACGAAAAATTTATTGTGGCCCAAATGATGGGATTCGTCTTTGAAACGGTACAAAACATAGTATTTTCTTCTTTTCCCACTATGTATTAAAAAACCTTCCTTAAGATCGTTAAAACTCAGGACTGTTTGGTAAAGGGCTAACGCTCTCCCTTGGGGTACAAACATTTATTAAAAATTCAGTTACGCTTTCAGACTTAATAGTTTGTATAGTGTATTGTTCATTTTAGTGTATTGTTCATTTTAACTATATCATTTACACGCAGGATCATATTATTCGAAGTTTATTGAGCACGTAATATTTATCATGGAAATGTGAAATATGATAGGCATTTTTTTTTTTCTTCAAATCAAGGCATTTTTTTTTCTTCAAATCAAGAAAATGTGGTTGGACTAGAATGGACTGGAAACCTATCCTCGAAACTGAGTCTAGAAAATCTGGGCTCGTATTCACTCATTCTAGATCGCATTTCAGCGTGATTCTAGATTCAGAAAGTAACACAATAAACCATTTGGTTTAGCCAATCAGAAATTGTGTTACTTTGAAATTTAGAAAAATCCTGAGAATTAGACTATGAATGTTAAGAATGGTTTTGAATCCGGATTTCGACTTCCTTGCGACCGCTATACACAAAAGATAGCATCCCCCCTCCCCCCTCCCCCCACCCTGGCATTAAGGATACAATGCAGGTGTTAATATGCTTTTAGATTTAAATTATACCATTTAAAGGTACGGAAATCTGTTACTGTGGTGTGAGTCCAAGTGTTACTAGTTGGCAGAATAGTGGGTTTTAAAAGCAGGTCAAAAGTTGCCAGTTCGCTCTATCTTGTGTTTACTCTTTACCTGGTTTTAAAATTAAATTTTCTGCCGGCGACTAACACTTGGACCGACTGTACGATAACAGATTGTCATCTTCACAATGATTTCCATACATTTAAATGGTATGATTTACATCTAAATGCTAACTTCAAATGCATTTTAATACCCGCATTGTTTACTTTTGGCCGCTATTGGAGCTTTAAGAAGTTGATTGATTTTTTTGGTTTGATGTGGAACAAAATTAACACTTAAAACCCTAGGATCGTTGACCTTTCCCTAGCAATATGTGGGTGCAAGCGTTTATCAGAGGCTGAAAGTTCCAGAAGAAATTGGTCAATATACGAGAGTAGGCTATCTTACGTAGTTTTTAAAGTACATAGTTCAGTGGCTCTGTATTGAAGCACAGGCTTACAATTTTGAGCTCTGGTGTAATAACGAATTTATACTTCAATAGAATTTGTACTCCCCTGTTCATATTCTACGTAGAAAATGTACTCCCTTTCCATATTCTACGTAGAAAATGTACTTTCTTTCCATATTCTACGTGGACAATGTACTCCCTGTCCATATTCTACGTGGAAAATGTACTCCCTGTCCATATTCTACGTGGAAAATGTACTCCCTGTCCATATTCTACGTGGAAAGTGTACTCCCTGTCCATATTCTACGTGGAAAATGTACTCATCGGTCCATATTCTGCGTGGAAAATGTACTCATCGGTCCATATTCTGCGTGGAAAATGTACTCCCTGTCCATATTCTGCGTGGAAAATGTACTCCCTGTCCATATTCTACGTGGAAAGTGTACTCCCTGTCCATATTCTACGTGGAAAGTGTACTCCCTGTCCATATTCTACGTGGAAAATGTACTCCCTTTCCATATTCTACGTAGAAAATGTACTTCCCACTCCATATTCTACGTAGAAAATGTACTCCCCACTGCATATTCTACGTGGAAAATGTACTCCCTGTCCATATTCTACGTGGAAAGTGTACTCCCTGTCCATATTCTACGTGGAAAGTGTACTCCCTGTCCATATTCTACGTGGAAAGTGTACTCCCTGTCCATATTCTACGTGGAAAGTGTACTCCCTTTCCATATTCTACGTAGAAAATGTACTCCCCCGTCAATATCCTACAGAGAAAATGTGCTCTCCATTCCAGATTCTACGAAGAAAATGTACTCCCCGGTCCATATCCTACTTAAAAAATGTACCTCCTGCCCATATTCCACGGAGAAAATGTACTCTCCGGTCAATATTTTACGTAGAACAAGTATTCTCTGGTGCCATATTCTATGGAGAAAATGTACTCTCCAGTCAATATTTTACTAGAACAAGTATTCCCTGGTCCCATATTCTACGTAGGAAATGTACTCCCCTCTTCATATTCTATGTAGAATATGGACTGAAGAGTACATTTTCTACGTAGAATATGGACAGTGACATACTTGTTCTATGTAAATATGGGCTAGAGAGTACATTTTTCTACAAAGAATATGGACAGGGAAATACGTGTTTTACGTAAAATATGGACCAGAGAGTACATTTTTCAACGTAGAATATTGACAGAAATACATCTGTAGAATTTGTACTCCCCTGTTCACATTCTACGTAGAAAATGTACTCCCAGGTCCATATTCTACGCAGAAAATGTACTTCACGGTCCATATTCTACATAAAAATGTACTCCCCGGTCCATATTCTATGTAGAAAACCTACTCCCCTGTCCATATTCGACGCAGAAGATGTACTCCCCGGTCTATATTCTACATAAAAATGTACTCCACGGTCCATATTCTACGTAGAAAATGTACTCCCCGGTCCATATTCTACGTAGAAAATGTACTCCCCGGTCCATATTCTACATAAAAATGTACTCCCCGGTCCATATTCTACGTAGAAAATGTACTCCCCGGTCCATACTCTACGTAGAAAATGTACTCCCCGGTCCATATTCTACGTAGAAAACCTACTCCCCTGTCCATATTCGACGCAGAAGATGTACTCCCTGTCCATATTCTGCATAGAAAATGTACTCGTCTGTCTATATTCTACGCAGTAAATCTACTCGCCGGTCCAAATTCTACATAGAAACTGTACTCCTAAGTCCATTTTCTACGTAAAAATGTACTTCCCACTCCATATTCTTTGTAGAAAATGTACTCCCCGTTCCTGATTCTACGAAGAAAATGTACTTCCCGGTTCATATTCTATGTCGAAAATGTACTCCCCTTTCCATATTCGACGTGGAAAATGACCTCCCTGTCTACAATCTGCTTAGAAAATGTGCTCCCCTTTCTATATCATACGTAAGAAATGTGTTCCCTGGTGCATATTCTACGTAGAAAATGTACTGGCATGTCCATATTTTACGTAGAAAATGTACTGGCTTGTCTATATTCTACGTAGAAAATGTACTGGCTTGCCTATATTCTACGTAGAAAATGTACTCCTCTGCCCATATTATACCTAAGAAATGTACTGGCCGGTCCATATACTATGTAGACACTCTCAAGTCCATATCCTACGTAAAAAATTTACTTCTGGTCCATACTGTACGTAAAAAATGTAGTCCCCGGTCAATATTCTACGAAGAAAATGCACTGCCCAGTCCAAAAAGTAGCCACCAGTGCAGATCCAGTATCAGACTGCTTGATCTACACAGTCGGCAAAAGTTCCTGATACTATCAGAATTAAATATCTTATTTAAGCAAAACAATCTGCTGGTTTTACAATATTGAAGATTGCTCCAACAGAAATACACTAATAGATTTATGTAGATCTATACGGCATCAGGTGATAGTATTGGAAAGAGGTGTTGGCTTCGTGAGTTTGTTCAGGTTAATTTAGGCAATCAGGGTCTGTATTCACCAACCATTCTTAACACTTAAGCTGCTGAATAAATGAATCGCAGATTTCTACTCAATACTAAAAGCCGAAACATTGCAGTTTCAACGTTGATTTCACCGGAACGAAAATACCGTATCGGACAGTGTAGATCAAAGATCAGACTGCACGTTCTGTGCAGTCTGATCTTGATCTACACTGTCTGCAAAAGGTCAGTGGGTCGCGATTAGCAGCTTAAGGGTTAAGAATATTCTTAGTCTTACTCTTCAAGATTTTCTAAATTTGAAAGTAACACACACAAAAAAAAAAACTTCTGACTGGCTAAACCATTTGGTTTTAGCCAGTTAGAAGTTGTGTTACTTTCAAATTTAGAAAATTCTGGAGAATAAGACTAGGAACCTTTTTTGGAACGGCTGGTGAAGACGGACCCAGATGTCCTTTTAAAGCTACTTTGTCTGAAAAAGGTGATTGAAAATACAATAAAAGAGAGGATGATGATGATAACAAGAGGATTATTCGACTCTTGACCGAACGATAAAATTTTAGACTTGTCCAAATTGAAAGCATTTACAGACGGCAAAATACGAGATATAATTCAATTATTGAAATTTGCTTGTGGAACTAAGAAAAACATTGTGGGAAAAGGAGAAAATGCTGGTTACCAGCATTTTCTCCTTTTTTTCCGCAATGTTTTTAAAAGTCTTCTTTTTAAGGGTCGTTAAAACTCGGAATTTTGTGGTAAAGGGCGAAGAGCTCTAAGTAACTGCAAAAGAAACCAGCATGAACCCTAGACTTCTGTGTAACATTGTGCTATTAAAAACGCTTTTCTGTTACATGACTCGTTCTTTGGCAACCTTGCAAGAAACAGTTATGTTCGGATATTATTTAGATGTACTGTCTTACGTCGACATCAAAATTATCGAAACGGTACCAAATATGGATATTCCGATGTGTATACAATCGTGTAAGCACTCGGACACGTGTAAATATATCAATTTCAAAAGGAACTTTGGGTTTTGTTTCCATCTTGGATTGATGACGTCACAAGGCTCGAGCGTTGTCGTCACGAGGATGCCGGGATATGTCTATGGGAACAAGTCAGAATGGGACCAAGTAAGTACATATCTAGTCTGGATTACCTGCCCCTACCACTACGTTAGAGGGTCTGGCAAAGTGCAATAATGGCGGCCTCCATGGCGACCTCAATCTTGGCACTAAGTGCTTTCCTGTTTTTCTTAACTTCATGTGATCCAATTTGATCAGTGAATAAATTGAGATCAGTTTTGTACAAAATATACATTACTGAATCTAAAACATGCTTTTGGGATATGGTTTAAATATAAATTTGACTATGAATCATTTTAAAAGTAGCCCTGTTTTCGGACGTGATATCGGTCCATTGAAATTTCGGATACTTAAGGCAATTCTGATACGTAGTTTTCTCGCTAAATAAGAACGACAGTTAAAAAAAACTAACTGCCATTACTTTTTTGCAACCGATCTGTTCTCAATTCAGTCTCAAGTAGGATTTGATCAAGTGAAATAACAATAATCGGTTACTTCTGCATATTACAAACGGGGGCCGCCATTATTGCGCCTTGCCTGACGTACTTTTGAAGTACGAAGGGGTGCCAGACTAGTACATAGCCAACATCTGCTGTTAATAAAATTTGAGCAATGCTCTATGAAAGGAAAGTTTAATGTGCAAAAGAATGGATCCAGGTCACCCTGCGCAGTCTGTGAATGCTGACCTGGGTCGAAACTTGTTGCAGTTGGTCAATATTCTGCATGTCAAAGGACCGGTCTAACGCAGTGGTTCAGTCTGTTTTTTTTTTTTTTCTAGAGGCCCACTAACGGCTAGAAGTAAACCATGCGGGTGTTAAATGTAATTCAAATGAAAAATTTAAATGTAGATCTATGGAAATTATTGTGAAGATGACAATCTATTATTATACGGTCGGCCCAAGTAATAAATAAGTCGCTGGCGGAAAAATGCGTTTTAAAACTAAGTAAAAAAAGTCGCCAGGTCACTTTATTTGTTGTTTACTCATTATTTTTTACTCTCGCTGCCAGTTTCGGCCTGGATGGTTTTTGCGGACGATATAGACCAAGATCAAATTGCACAGATCTTGGATCTACACCGTCCTCTATCTGATTCTAACAAGAACAAAACCATGCAGTGGAAATTTTTACTTAGACATCGAAATGAGTCGATTTTATTTCAGCCATGCTCTGGCAAATGAGGGTTAAAGACCTCACTCTATGATGTATTATACCAAGGAAGTGATCACATAATTATGGATCCATAAAATCTATTTGGTCTAACATTTGATTGAAGCTGGGTGTAGATTGGTCCTTGAACATAACAGAAAATCTACAAATAGCAAAAACTGTTGACCCAGCGCAGCCTCGGCAATTCGCACAGGCTGACCGAGGTCGAACCCCCCACCCCTTTCACAGAGTATGACTTCTGTATTTGCCAACCGGAAAGGGTTTCGGCGCCGCGGTGTAACCAACCTTTTATTGCAGGCCTAGGGTAAGGTTTGAAAAGAATAATAAAAAAAAATGATAAACAGTTTTTGCCCTTAAGCTGCTAATCGCGACCCACTGACCTTTTGCGGACAGTGTAGATCAAGATCAGACTGCACAGAACTTGCAGTCTGATCGTTGATCTAAACTTTCCGATACGGTATTTTCTTTCCGGTGAAATCGACTTTGAAACCGCAATGTTTGGGCTTTTACTATTGGGTAGAAATTTGCGTTTCAGTTATTTAGCAGCTTAAGTGTTAATTGATAAATAATGTATTTTTTGTGTGTGTTCGTTCCATAAACGGTATCAATCATTATGTGACAAGTGTATAGAAATATGAAATAAACAAATTGATGCTTTGTTACAGAATATCACGAGTTCATCGAATATTTGCAATCGTACCTTGGGTATTCAAAACGGGTTTCATCTCGCGCACAGCTTTTGGTTTAGCAATGAATCATGCTCTTGCAAAAGGGGGCTTAATGTATTCCCATGCCCCATGACACCAAGCAAGTCATCATAGGATCGTGGATCGATCCATTAAAATCGATTTTCTCTAGCAACCGACTGCATCATAAGTTACATTGGTCCTCTGACATGCAAAAACAAAAAGCATTTATAAACACGTAAATTTCGAAAAAAAAACGAGTTTTTTGTGTGTGTTTGGCAGCCATTCTGTGTCTAATTTGGGAAACGTGAAAACATGTATCTCGAGTAGAAGATGAATTAAAATGGTTTTTTTTTTTTTTATGTTTAGCGTTTAAATTGAACAAATATTTTTATTTGAAACGAAAAACTATTGAATACCCAAGTAACAGGTGTGTCCAAATTCAAATCAAAGTTTGCCGTTAATTTTGTGAAAATATGAAAGTTTTAAACGTGCGCACAAAATCTGTGCGGAGATTTCAACAATTTTACTCGGCTGTCTCTGTACACATTCGGATGCGACCAGTAAAAACTTAGATTTGTCTAATTTTCAAAGACTTGTCTAAATCAAAAGCATTTGCAGACGACAAATCAAGTGCTGCAAAAATGATGGAATTTGCTCTTCAAAATGGAGAAACATTGTGGGAATAGGAAAAACTGTTGGTTACCAGCATTTTCACTTTTTCCCACAATGTTTTCTAAAAGTTTCTTTCTCCGGATCGTATAAGTTTAGGGACAATCTGGGGTTTTAACGACCCATAAAGAAGAAGTCTTTTCAAAACATGGTGAGAAAATGCTGGAGACCATCATTTTCTCCTTTTTCTCACAATATTTTCTACCTTGTCAAGGACACTCGCCATTCAAAAGCAATTAAAATCGTCATTTTAGCAACATTTAATTGTTCGCGAATGCTTTCAATTTGGACAAGTTCAAATTTTGTCGTTTGGTAAAGATTTAAACAAACTCAACAATAGCCTAGTGAAGTGACAAACACTTACTCCTTTCCCCACTGTGTTTTTGAATAACGTCTATCGTACGTTGGCTGCTTAGAAGCTTTATTTGTGCGTTTATTATGATGACAAACCTTTTTCCAACGACGAACTTTAGACATTTCCTAATTTGAAGTATCTGCAGACGACAATTTCAAAATTTGTAGAAATAAGCGTAAATGAAAGAGTAGAATTCCTTGTGGGAAAAGGAGAGACTGTTGATTAATAGCATTTTCTCCTTTTCCCACAATGTTCTCTAAAGTGTTTCTGCCCAGGGTGTTTGAACTCGCGATTGTTTAGTACATTTTAAACCCGCCCTACGATTGAAAAGTCCTCTACTTACAATTAATGCACTTAAAATAAAAATACTCGTATTGTTCCGCGAAATAGTACGTACATTTCCGGTTCATATATAACATTCATTGATTGGTTAAATGTACTTCAGGAAATGCGGAAAGGGTTTTGTTATCTTGCTAGATGTTAGTATTTGTTTAACTTGAAATTCGATAAGTTATTTCAGGCCACTGATTCGATATGGACATTTCAGATTTTTTAGCGGAAGTATTTCTTCGGTCCATATAAATATTGCCGCTGACTCGGCGTTTTTTTTAACCCTGATACAGATTTACAGCTGACATGTTTGAAAACGTCCATGTAACCCTTTCACCCGAGTTTTCATGATCCTAAAGAGAAAAGCTTCTTAAAATATTGTGAGAAAAAAAAGCGAAAATGCTGTTGACCAGCAATGTTTTAATCCTTTTCTAATACATGTACAAACTCTATCATTTGAGCCATATTTTAAGTAGTCATCTGCAAATGCTTTGGACAAGTCTAAATTTTTATCGCGTGGTAGAGAGCTAAACACAAAATGAGGGTTATCTATAGACGGAAAATATAGGTAAAAGTTCAACCTTTTACTGGATTGAATAATCAGGATGAAATATGTCTAGTCAATGGAAAAATCGATGCCTTAAAATAACAAGGTCGTAAATGAAAAAATACTGCTGCGGGAAAATTAAAACAAGAAGTATCGTTGGAAAAAAAAAAGATAGACGACGGAAGAGGTACTCCGTGACATATACGTGCACTCGTCAGAACCCGGCCGATTCCGTAACTACATCTTTTTTAGATAACGAGGTCTGCCGACTGACATACGAGCAGGGACCCGCATGATAAACATATCCACATATATGTCTAATCACAAAGTTTTATTTACTCATTCGAACATATCTATTTTAAGAATTAGGTCAAAAGCCAGCCTATTCATCTATGCTGAAAACAAAAATTTTAACAATTACCTTTCATTTTCGACACTTTTTAGCGCTTTTTCTGGTCAACATAACAATGTCCGATTTTTATTAAGGAAGCAACGAATGATAGAGCTTGAAATGCAGTTTCCAAAAATTTGAGCGTAGGATCCGTGATACGAGGGACACTTTTTAAGTTCGTAGAGTAGTGCGGTCTTTTTAAAACCGCTTGAAATATCAAAACTTTATTTATCTAAGACCTTCGAAATATGCCCCGTCTGCCTCCACACACATTTTACACCGATCTACCCATTTCCGGAACGCCGCCCGGTAGTCCTCTTTAGGTATATGTTGCAGACACTGGTAGACCGCACTGCCTATACCACAACGGGATTCAAAACGGTGCCCTGCCAGCATTTCCTTTAGTCTTGGGAACAACCAAAAGTCACAGGGGGACAGGTCAGGGCTGTATGGGGGATGATCTAAGACATCGAGCCCAGATTCTTTCAGATACGAGTATTCCTGTACCGTAGCGGATTTATGGGCCGGTGCGTTATCATGGAGTAATTTGATGCCGCGGACACCGGTGCGCGGTCTGCGTTTCTGATAGAAATCAACAAGTTGAGTAAGAACACT
Organism: Tridacna gigas; assembly: GCA_945859785.2. Lineage (NCBI taxonomy): Eukaryota > Metazoa > Mollusca > Bivalvia > Cardiida > Cardiidae > Tridacna > Tridacna gigas. Next base: position 5,775,767 of record OX244042.2, read on the forward strand.
TTCTCTGTAAAACTTTCCAGTGACAGAACTACCTTTCGGGACTGGAATTTGAAGGACTGGACCTTTCGAATCAAAGAATATCGCATACAACATGCGATTTGATGTTTTGCAACGGCGCGCAATGACAGGTCTGTCGCCCTCAGATGAAACCCAAACCTTATTTTTAGCCTTAGAATCGGGTTGAAAATGATAGATCCAGGTTTCATCACCTGTAACTATCTCTTCCAAACGACGTGGGTCACATTTATCATATTTTTCTATAACTTGCGATGCAAGTCTAACCCGACTTTGTTTCTGCTCGTCAGTGAGCAAATGGGGCACCCAGCGCGCGCAGATCTTACGTAGCCCAAGTCGTTCACGTAAGATCTTCAAAACACTTGACGAATGAATGCCACTTAATTCTTCTATCTCTTGCAGGGTATAACGTGCGTCTTCCTCAATTAACGTTTTCACAGTAGCAACGTTCTTTTCCGTCAAAACGGAAACCGGCCTACCCACCCGAGGGTCATTTTCAATTGACTCCCGACCATCATTAAAACGACGTACCCACTTGCAAACTGTAGCATATTTTAAAGCATCATTCCCATAAACTTTTTGCAAATTAGCATGAATTTCTGTTGGCGGAAACCCGAGCTGTGCTCGAATCTTACAATATACCCTCTGTTCAGGGATTTTTCCATCCATATTGAACGCTATATTTTACTATAGTGTATAAAACCACGTGTTGAAAATACCCAGCGCAGCGCGCACGTGGACCTCGTGCGCCGCATACCGTGACACCGTTCGAGAGAGGAATGATTACGCAAGTTCTGTGTAAAAAATCGTGCAACTTCATAATCGCGTTAAAAAGTTATAGGCTTACTCTACGAACTTAAAAAGTGTCCCTCGTATTTTATCGAAAACCATTTCGTCGAAGACCCGTCTTGCCGAAACGAAATTTCGCCGAATATAACCTTTCGTTGAAGCGTCGGAACTTCGCCGAACCGTGTCAGATTTCGATGAAAAAAAAAAAACATGCCCAAATGTACGACAGACGACAAGAAAATTTGCAGAAAAACATTTAAAAATTTGAATGACAATATACATTTTTTCTACCAAATACCGAAATATTGAATTTTGGCCAGTGTACTATTTTGTTGTCTGGTAAAGAGTAAACCGGAAATTGCAGGGTCTATTTTTGGCCACAAAATCTATATCCGCTATGAAAAATAAGTCCTTAACGAATGGCGTATATTTGAGATCCTCTTTTCATCCGAAAGTTTATAAAATTTGAATTTAATAGGAAATTTCACAGTGCTTTTAGCGTTTCATTTATTGTATAAATCACGGTCACTCTTTTAATCTGCTTGAACGAATTTATTTCATTTTCTCATGTTTCGCCTTTTTTTTTTTTTTTTTAAGGAAAGGGGGCGGGGGTCATTGTTATAGTTCCATACACGTTTTGAGGGGCTGGAGCACCAAAATTGTAACGGTAATAGTTTGCCTAAATCGATGATTTCCACTTTTCAGAGGTCAACCCATACTTTATAACAACAGACGATTTGTTTTCGTCTGATGGTAGAATAATACAATTAGCCTACAAACAATGTGAAAAAAAAGGAGTGACTACTCTTAACGAGTGACTTCTTTGTTTAACAAGATATTTTCACATACGCCAGTTCATGTATAATTTGAAATGTTTACTCATGTTTTCCAAAAATCTGTTCCCATTGTCGTCTGCTGCGATTTGGTCAAGGAGCTAATGTGGGAACACAAAAGACAAATACGTCGACCTTTATAAACGTTATTTTAACACCTTACAACATGACAAAAATTTAGACTTGTCCAAACTGAAAGCATTTGCAGAAAACAATTCAAATGTGGGTGAAATGATGGAGTTAGTCTGTAACAGGGTAAAAACATTGTGGGAAAAGGAGAAAATTCTGATTACTAGCATTTTCTCCTTTTCCCACAAAGTTTTTCAAAAAACGTTTTCCTTTGAGTCGTTGAATTGTGTGGTAAACGGATTGACGGAGCTTACAATAGGCTCATATGATTCACCGTAAAGGTCCAATACTGTATCTCCAGGCTTGCGATGTGCTGGAATGTGGCGTGCGTTTTATTTAAATCTAAATCCCATCCGAGGGTTTGAAATAAACTAGATCTAGTTGAAATAACAAAATGAAAAACACGCTTTTTTGCAGTTGAAGAGACCTTTTTCGAATGATATATCTAGATGTACTAAGAAAAAAATATGGCATGGAAAATGAACACTTGCTGGAAACAAGTAGGCCTTCAAGTCCCCGTTCACATGTTTTCAATGTATAGCTGGCACAGGGGCTCGAAACATACTTTAATATGCATAAATACACTGAATTATAGACATTTCTGACAAAAATCAGAATCTCTGAATATAAATATTATATTCAGAGATTCTGATTTTTGTCAGAAATGTCTATAATTCAGTATATTTATGCATATTAAAGTATGTTTCGAGCCCCTGTGATAGCTGGAACTTCAAAAAGTTCGGTATAGATCTGACGAGAAAACCTACGTAAACCTTCATCCTCGTGAACCCAGTTCCGATGTATTCAGTAAACTACATTCATCGCCCCTGGGTTATCTCGCGTAGGTTTTCTCGTTCTCATGAATTATTCATGGAGTAATTTGATTGGTAATCTCAGTTTTTTAGTGAGAAAATTTAATCTATTTTTATCAACAAAATGCCGTCATTTCTATTTTTACCTCGTCTACAACCAATCAAATCGATGAATGTAGTTTACGGAATACATCGGAACTGGGTCAACGAGGATGACGTCACCCCCGCTATATACCCCTAAGGACTGCAACAGCACGCTTTATTTTTTAATATTTGCCTTTGTATACAAGGATTTATAATTGTTGCCTTGGATTGTCAATGCAAAACCAAAGGCGTCGTGTCGTCTGCTGTCCTATAGAGTTACCTCTCTTTGAGCACTCTTGCACATATAACGTACTTTTGAAGTACGGCGGCGTACCAGACTAATTGGAGAGGTCATCAGACCTCTCCAACAGTGGTGAGTTCAAAAGGCAGACTGCCACAGAAATCGCTGTCTAAATCCATTTGTTTTTGCGAAATTGTTGTGATACACAGTCTATTTCGTCATGGTATTATAAATAAACCAAAATCAAAAAACTGAAATAGGAAATAAAGTGTTTTTTTTTTTATATAACGGATTTCCAAAAAGATTTATTATACTATATTGATTGTAAATGATCTCTCCAATAATTGCAATTTTTAATCAAAAAAATAAATGTAAGCAAAAAGAAGAAATTCGTTAAAAAAGAGAAAGAACACCGCGGGAAAAAATCACGTGACTTTATACTATCTGGAGAATTCGTACCCTGGAGAATTCGTACCCTAATCTCGAGAGCCCGAGTTCTCTGGACCTACAAATAGATATAAATAGGTTGATCGGTATGTTTTCAAGTTTTATTTTTCAAAACTGACTAGACTCTAGCATTTTTCTCAGTTTTATAAAAATTCTATGGATTTATAATGATATAGATTTGATGAAATAACACACATAGTTGCTTCTAGGATGCGGGATTGCGAGAATCCCACGAAAATCAACTTATGAGCGCAAAAAAGTCGTGCCTCTTCGCCCTACGTACCGCACACCTCAAAAGAGTCCGTGGTCCTTTGGTTTTGGGCAGATTGCGCAGGCTGACATGGTCGATAGCCTACTTTTTGTAGATGCATTAAGCACCCTTTTCTCAGAGCATGGCTCATTTATCTACTTTCTTAAATTTTTAACGTTTAGACAAACAGCCTCTTCATTTTACATGTCTGCAGCAGACAACTTTTCAAAATATTGTGGGAAGAGGAGAAGCTGCTAGTCACTGCAGTTTCTTCCTTTGTCACAATGCTTTCCATCACATCAAAGCACCATCTTCCACATTAATTATCAAAGTTTAAATTGTCGTCTGCATGCTTTTTCTGTTTGGGACAGTCCAAAAACTGCTGCTTGTTAAAATATTAAAAAAATGTTACATTTATTTTTAACATGTCTGGTACTAGTATTATGTGTAGGCCACCTTTATTTATTGTCATCAGGTAAGATTCTTGCCTATTCAGTGGAATAAGCAAATTGAATCAAATTTTAATTGAACGATTTCTCCTTTCCAAAAATATTTTGGCTTATCTGAGCACACATTACAAACATTCATTAGAGGTTTGTTCCTTTTGAAAATGAGCCAAACTGGATCATCATCTTGAGTTTTGTGTCCTTGAATTTCAAAAAAAGATATGCATTTCTGAGCATGTAAATAGCATAATGGCCTACAATTTCTTCAAATCTTTACCAAACTCGCGTTGTTAGATATTTATGACAGCTTGGTTCCTTTTAAAATTGAGCAATATTGGGTCATGGAGTCACAGATTACATGCTCTTGAACTTAAAAAAAAAACAACATTTTTTAGCTTGTGAACAGCTTAAGCCTTCATTTTACTTTCAATCTTCTCAAAACCCACACAGTTTATAGATATTCCTGGGCGCTGGATTCTTTTGCAAACCGTCGGATTATTGCGTTGGAAATTCTTTGCCCTTAAATTCAAAAAATGCATTTTGAGCTTGTCAAGAGCTTACCGCATGTATTTTTGGTAACTAACATAAAAAAAAAAACTTTGCTCAAATCAGCTCTCAATTTCATTATACCTCCACAACTCTTTGTAAAAACCCGAGCCTGTATTTAAATGCCAGTAGAGCTGTTTTTAGTCCCTATAGGCCTCTTGTTCCTAGAATATTATAACAATGTGGAACATGTAGGCCCCTACTGTTTTGTGCCTTTACACCAGCAAAATTGAAACCACGTTTTTTTCTCATTCATTTAATGCCTAACTTGTTTGTTTACATCTACCAGAATATATTGAAATCAAAAGCTAAAAAACTATTTGAAAACATTGATGCCGACCTCTCCTGGCTTATTTTTTAAAGAAGGCAACTTGTATATAGTAAGATAAGAAAATGAATGCGGGACAGCGCAATATTATTGGAACCGACACGGTGCCCTTGGCGTACCAAATCGTTAATTGATCCATAACGGGAAAGGAAAATGAGAAATGAAGGTCTTTTTACACTTACTAGAGAAGGAATCGTAATGAAATGTACCTCCGTTACTAAGATGGCTGCATTTGATTGTACTTAATACATGATGCCATTGATTTTTGTTTACGCCTAGTCCCCATAGTAAGCTTAAACGCGCCTTTAACTTGAAGAGTTCCATTAATAGCATTATCTTCGGCTAGGTGGCATTTTTCAAATACATACCTATGGATCATTCGGCAAACCCCGTGTGATCTGGTGATCAAGTCCCTTGGTGTTGTCTGCGCATGTCGATATTCTTCGAAGATTTTATCTGTCAGCTATGACGCATCACTGTCCTGTACAGGACAAATATTAAAACGCGTTGCGTAAATTGCCACTTAAAAAGTGCAGGCGGAAAACAGCAATGAATAATACGTCTGTGGAAAAATCAAGCCAGTCCCTTGGCTGTATCACGTAGCTTAATATGCACCTACACGGTGCATTTCTTAGCCGGAAGTACATCGTTTTACTGTTATTAGAATTGTATGGCTCCCCTTGAAAAAGAAATTTATAGCGAAAGACTGGCTTGATTTTTTCATAGACGTATTATTTATTCCAATTTTCTACTTGCTAGTTTAAGCGTCAATTTACGCGCCGCATATTAATATTATCCTGTACAGGATGGTGCGTCATAGCAGACAGGTCCCACCTTCGAAGAATATTGACATGCGCAGGCAACGTAATAGAATGATTAAGAAGTTAATGGAAGCAGGCTAACTTGATTCTAGATTGGTTACCTCCCCTGATACAACAAGTGTACAGGGATCAGTACAGGCTACTAAAAACGGGCGGAATTCTGCCCGTCTATTTTTAGAACAGCCATGACGCTAGACTAATACGGGCGAAAGAGCGCGCCGAAGGCGCGGTCTGAAGACCGCCTATAGGTTACACGTATGACGTCATTCTCAACCCTGAAGGACTTTTTTCCGCCATTTTGAATTTTCTCCTATGTAAAAAAAGTTGGACTGTATCCCAATCTGAACTTCCGGGACGCTACATTTCGCGGTTCTCACAACCAAAAATTCGCCCATTCCGACTAATTTTACAAAAACTCGCCTAAAAGCATGCAAATAATATCGTAATAGTTTTGAAAGTTTCATAACACGATACATCCTTTGCTTAGCTCAATGATCTTTTATTTCTTCTTGGGAAAAAAAAAAGAGATTCAACAAAGTCAATGACGTATGACATTGTGTACTACGTCAGACTTGCGTACACGTATTTTGTAATTCGACCTTGGTTGTCTGCGAGGACCTGTTTCTGCTGTTTGATAGTCGAACTTCACTAGCTTGATCTATTTATGTTATTCGTGGCCTGGGCCACTTTTTAAAATAAAGAGAGTGCAATAAATAAACGGACCATCAGTTATTTAGAAATGGAGCCGCATGAACACGATAAGTATCTCAACGGAGAGAAAGGATTTTACTCAAAATACTCTGACGTAATGACCGGGATTCCCCATAACCGTGGAACCCTAAGACTTATTTAAGAAAATAGTCTTGAGAAAAAAATGGGACTCCCTAAAGTTGCCGTCAAGGTAGGTCTAAGTAAATGTTTTTCGAGACCTTAATTATTTCCCAACAGAGATTTTAGAATGCCATTTCCAGAAAAGATTGAATTAAAAAAAAAAAGATCAGACAAACAATTTTGCTGGTTACATGATGGTCACGTGTGTTTTTGTTTTCGTCTGCAGTTGTCAACTTTTTGTTATTGTTTTCGTCAGGTTTGGAACCGTAAAATTCTATGAAAAGTAAAGCCGTAAGGTCGTGCATCTGTGAAAACCTACTTATTTTAATTGAACAAGCTTTTTTTTTTTTATGCTTACAAAGTACTAATCCACCTGTTTTTATTGGCTTTTTAATTTTTTAGACTGGATTCATTTCACGCCGTCGATCTTTTTTATTTACATTCAAATCAGAATTGAATTTATGCGTAAACTTCAGACAGACCCATTTTTTATCAAATAAAATATACTTGTTTGATCATTTCTTCATGTTTTATTATTTTTTTTAACAGTTTCTATAAAAACACACAAGTTTAGTTGATTTTACACATCTATTTCTTTTTTTACTTTTTCTTTATTGTCTAGCAGATGTCAGTTAATGGGTAAGAATGCTTACTATTAGGATTGAATTCCCTATTATCGTGGTATTAAAACATTCCACCGTGTGTAGATAAACCGATATCTTGCCCGATTTTTTTTGTTGCAAAAGACATGCAATGACATCTCATGTATATTACTTCTATAAAAGATTTTCTGTTTCTCAATTAACTATTCTTACTCCAGGCAAAGCAGGGTACAGTATTGACCTACTTTCAAAAAGTTCTACTTCCGGTATTATCGTGGCATTGAGACGAGGCCCTAGAAGATGTACATGCTCACCCTATCTATGTTCAAAACTTTGGCAAATGAAAATTAAGTTATTCTCAAAGTGTTGAGATGATTTTATTAAGAATTTTGAGCAACAGATATAAATAAATTCTCCCTGTCATTTGGCAAGCGAGGTTTTACTTTGGGCACCTGTAAAAATGGAGGGAAAAAACGACGTCTACAGATCTTTGATTAAAATAGCATCAAATACCCCATTTTGGACCTCTTTTGTGGATAAAACGTAAATATAATTATAACTTCCGGTGTGTTTTTTCATTTCAATAGATCAGGGAATACAAGTAAAAAAAATGTAGTGTCTTGGGAATAAGACTTTTATAATTAGCGAGTCAAAAATTTAGTCAAGGCCTCTTATTTTCATTCCCATATTTGGAAAACGGTGACGTCATCATTTAATGGTCGTCTGAAATTTACTTTCCCGTTTGATAAACTTCAGTGACAGGAAAACAAATTTTACAAAACTGTAATACTGATTTTGATTTTGTTACGCTTATACGATCATCAACTTCATCTAGGGTATAGAGTGATTTTGCTATGAGGCAAGTTTTCTTACTATTGGGTTGAAAACTTGATTTTACCGACCATTTTCGGAAAATGTGCCTAGGTAAGTTTGCAAAGTGTGTTGACGATATCTGACCTACAATTGCTCACGTGAGGACATGCGAAAGGAGGCGCATTTCAGTCTCACTTTCGGAAATTGTAAATACCACGATATTGAAGAACCCACGATAATACCGGAAGCGACTATAAATTCCATGTCTATTTCTCTATCTATGGATCACTGTTTTGTGTTCTGACAATGGACTACTTTGTTCATATTGCATAAATTTGTGTTTTAATATCTAATTTTCCTGAAACAATGTACGTCTTTCGCCCGTTTTTAGGCCTTGCCTATTTACATATTATAGAGATTCAGGGGAGGTTACTCTCACTTCCAGAGATAGGTGATTTTTTGGTATCACCTTTCATGTTCATGTCTGCTAATATTCTTTTAGTTTCGATTATCAATTTCAAATTGTGCAAAAAAAAAAATCTCAATGTTACCTCAACAGCCAAACTGGAAATGTGTATGCTGCTCTGATTGGCTATTCTGTGATATACATGTAGCCCAATGAAAAGCAACGACACAATAGCCTGTGCCAGTTGTAATCACTCTCTTGCATTCGGCATACCTCGGGTGATCCGGTGATCAAATTCCTCGGCTGTATCACGTAGTTTGATATGCACCTACACGGTACATTTCGCACATCTCCGGAAGCACACCGCTTTACCGTTATTGAAATTGTAAGGCTCCTCTTTAGAAAGAACGCATGAGTAAATTTTCTATCGTTATCTTTCTAAGAGTATTTCAGTCGGCAAACAGTTTGTACATTCAATTTTTAGCGTGGTTTATCAATTCCGTTAGGAGCTTTCATCGACAGATCGATAGAAGTGAATAACTTCACAGTGGTTGTTCATGTCGTTGCCAAGCGATCTACAGGAGCGCCGCCATGTTTAAGATCATGTGATTGGTAGTTCAAAATGGAAGCCTCCCTTATACAGACGAGGTTAGATGTAGGTACGGAATCGGCCGAGTTGTGACGAGTGCACTCTCTTGCACTACAGATCATTCCCATTCACCTCTGTAGTTGGCTCAGAAAGTAGTCCGTCGTCACATGATATTTTCGTCACATGACCATAACTCAAAATGTCGACACAAACGCCGGTGAAAGAAAGACCAATCGATTGTTTTGTGTGCTGTTCAAACAGCATACGGCCAATAAGACTTAGTTGTAGGAAATGTGAAAAAGCGGGATTTTCTGAAAAGCTTAAATGTCTTTTAAAGGACTATAACTTGTTTTTTAATTTTGTTTAAATTGTCATCATTCATGGGCGCAGCCATTTTTTTTTTTTACAATTGGCGTAAGATTCTGATCAGTAAAGAAGCTTGAAAAAATAGTTCCATTGTATACAGGTAAATTCATCAGTTTGAATGCACGTATAATGTATCCGGAATCATATTTCCTTTGTCTACCTTATTATGTTACACATGAAACAGTTAAACATTAACAAAACATGTTTTCCTCGGTTTGACAAGATTCTTGTCATTTAGCCCGTTGCAGAGATGTATGGTGAGAGTAACGAACGACAACTGTGTTTGGAGATTGAGTTGTAATATGTATATCTACAACGAGGACCAGTTTAACTTGATTCTAACTTGACTCTTTCCTACATAACGCAAGCTTTATAAACGACCCTGACCAAAGAGTCCTTTGAAAACATTTTGTGGGAAAAGGAAAAATGATGGTGAACAACATTTTATCCTTTTTCCATAATGTTGTCTTCCCTTGGAGAGACAAATTTCATATTTAGACTCGCGTTTGCATTATCGTCTGCAAATTCTTTCAACTTGGACATGTCAAAGATTTAGTCGTATGGTAAAGGTTTAAAAAAAGTTAAAATTATGTTTTTATTGTTCATTTTCAGACAAGCAGCGGTGTGCATCAGAAAACAGGTAAGCTTGTAAAAATATGATTGGTTAACTTAGACAAGGAAAATCAAAGTACTGACAGACTAGCGAATTTTATTGATTGATTGATTGATTGATTGATTGTATGGTGTTTAACCCTAATTTCAACATTATTTCAGTTATGTAGTGGTGGCCAGTGCACATATCCATGTTTTCCTGGAGTTTCTTTTACCATTACTTCGCACAATATTCATTCCAAGCCACTGGCTGCTTTCCCACATAACCGTCGTCGAAACTTGAGAGAGGAGTGAATCCTGTCGCAATGACTATCATCAATCCTCAGAAAGAAACTGGCAGAGCCGGGCATTGAACCAGCAACCTCCTAATCTCATGTCCTGTATGCTACCGACTTAGCTACCAGGGCTATGCATGCTATTGGTTAACTATAACACAGTTTAAGTTTAACCCTTAACCTGCTAGAAAAAAAAAATAAATGAAACTTTCAAGCCAATGGTGAACACCTGAATATTGCTATTTCAAAGTTACATTTTGGAAAAAATATATCCTCTTATTGGACAGTGTAGATCCAAGAACAGACTGGGCCTTCTGTGCAGTCTGATCTTAATCCACACTGTCCACAAAGGTCATTGAGTCGCGGTGGTACTGGTAAAAGAAACTCCAGGAAAACATGGATAGGTACACTGGCAGCCATGATATCACCGAAATAATGTTGAAAACGGCGTTAAACACCATGCAATTAATAAGTCAATATCCAAAAGCAGAAGATGTAGTGAACTAATAAACTCTTTGAAACGAAATTCAAAACTGTTGCAGACCACAAATTAAATGAGGCTGAATTGATGAAACCTAATTCCAAAAGGGCAGAAAACAATGTGGAAAAAGGAGAAAATGTTGGTTATCAAAGATTCTTCCCCAGTGTCATTAAAACTTGGGATTGTGTGGTAAAGGGTTAATATTCAAGACGTAAAATAACAGTTTCACATAACAGTTTAAGTGTTTACAAAGATCTAAATAATAAAAGACTGAAGGAATGATAAGGGTTCTCTGTCCAGTGAGGGTTGATGCAGCTGGGATTTGCTACAAGTTACCTAGGTGTATCTATTTTTAGATACACATTATTCATAATGTTACAGCGGTGTAGGAATAAAAGTTAATAGCCTGCTTTGAATAGGTCACTTAATTTACATATAAGCAAAGATCTTGTACCTTATAAATGACATCGTGTACAGTCTTTTACTTTGTAAGAAGACATGTTCAAATTGGAGTGGTAGAGATTTAGTGGTTTTCGTCAAAATTGTCATATATAACAGAATGAAGATTTCTAACAGAAAGAAGTATTTTCTGTGAGGCAGCATTTGGCAACTGTGGCGTTTTTTGTTTACTTTGACACTGGGTCAATCATGATGCCTATAGACTAGCTTCGCTAGTCTAAAAATGATGCATGAACTGTGAGCCGCTTAAGTTCTCTGTACCAGACCACACAATTTTGAATTCGACCAAGCTGACAGCATTTGCAGACCACACATTAGATTCGGTTCAATGATGGTCTTTCATCGGATAGAAAAAGATTGTGGTAACTATCATTTTCTCCTTTTCTCACAATGTTTTCAAAAGCTTTTTTTCTCAGGGTCATTAAAAATCAGGACCGTTTGGTAAAGGATTAACTCTTTACAAAACGACAACATTTTAAACTTGTCTAAATTGGGAGCATTTACAGATGAGAAATTAGTTGTGGCCCAAACATTGGAAATTGTCGTTGAAATGGTAGAAAACATTTTGGGAAAGGGAGAAAATGCTGGTAACCATGATTTTCTCCTTTTCTACAATGTCTTCAAAAGTATTCTTTCACAGGGTCATTTAAACTTGGGATTGTGTGGCAATGACTTAACCTTTAAGCTGCTAATCGTGACCCACTGACTTTTTGCGGACAGTGTAGATCAAAGATCAGACTGCACAGAACGTTTTGTGCAGCCTGATCTTGATCCACACTGGCCGCAAATGCAACTATAGTCGTGAAAGGTGCTTTAAGGGTTAATAGATATACAGACCATTAGCAAAAATTTTGTCCCAGGTTAGCCTGTGCAGAGTGCGCAGGCTAACCTGGGTCAATACTTTTTGCAGATGCATTAAGCCTCCTTGTCACAGAGCATTGCTCAAATATTTTGTACATTTCAGGATGTGGTATCTCACCAACTGTCGACATGACAGAAGAATACGGGAACATGTATACGATAGGCAGCCTTGTCCAGTATGTCTGTATTAACAACAGATCTAAGACGGACCATATTGTTTGTGAAAGTTCAGGAGCATGGAGTAATACAAGCCTTGTGTGCTTATCAGGTATTAACCCTTTACCAAACAACGAATGATTAGACTTACCCAAATTAAATTAGGGTACTCAGTGGTACAGTATAGGAGGCATAACCTGGAGGCCCAGGTTTGAGCCTCACTGGAAGCACTTGGTCTTCCGTGGGAGTCTCCTTGGGGAAGACACCTCGTAACCCTGGCCTAGTACTCTTGAAACCTTTAACCACAATGTTTTCGAAAGCCTTCTTCATTATGGTCCTTAAACCTGGGCATTGTTAGGTAAAGGGTTAACTCTTTCTCTGTATGAGACAGTGGAGTAGGGAAAAAGCATCAGTCTATCACATCAAAGGTCTCGGGATCAAATCTCGTGACGAGCTGCCTCAACCTTGTAGAACTACCTACATCATGATGGAAGTACTGATTAACCCTTTACCTAACAATCCTGTTCTCAATTCCGGTAGTGTACATGACTTGAGAACAGGAGGTTTGACCAATTTCTTTCCGAGGATTGATGATAGTCATCGCAACAGGATTCATTCCTCTCTCACCGCTGACCATTGTTTTGAAGATGGTTATGTGGGAAAGCAGCCAGTGGCTTGGAAAGAATATTGTGCAGAGTACTGGTAAAAGAAACTCAAGGAAAGCATGGGTAGGTGCACTGGCCCCATGATATTATACTGAAATAATGTTGAAAATGGCGTTAAACACCATACAATCAATCAATAAATCAACTTAACAATCCCCAATTTTAGCACTTCTGAAAACATTATGGGAAAAGGTGTAAATGCTAGTAACCAGCATTTTCTTCTTTTCCCACACTGTTCTCTATCCTCTTAATTCTTTACCAAACGAGAACAATTTTGGGCTTGACGGAATTGAAATCATTTACAGACGACAAATTAAATGTTGCTTAAATGGCAATTCTGTATTTGAAAGGGTAGCAAACATTGTGAGAAAAGGAAAAAATGTTGGTTACCAGCATTTTCTCCTTTTCCCAAAATGTTTTCAGAAGCCTTTTCTTTCAGGGTCGTTAAAAGTAAGGATTGTGTGGTAAAGAGTAATGGACAAATCTTTTGTGATACATTTGTAGCTTGCAGTTGCTTTCACTTTGGACAAGTATAATATTTTGTTATTTGGTAAAGAGTTAGGTAAAAAACATAGTGTTTGGTAAAGAGTTAGGTAAAAAACAGTGTTTGGTAAAGAGTTAGGTAAAAAACATTGTGTTTGGAAAAGAGTCCGGTAAAAAGCATTTTGGCTGCAGGGAAAAATGTTGTTATCAGAAATGCCTCCTTATACCACAATACAAAGACAAATTATTAAACAAGACAAAAAAGTGGTGTGAGGTAGAGTGTCGGCCTCATAACCATAAGTTCTAGAGTTTGATCCCGGGGAGCGGATGTTAACTTTGGGACGGTTCATTGGCTCACACATTTGGCGTGAGTACAGGCGTAGTTCCCAGGGATTAGAATCGAGAGAGATTAGTGTAAGTTGTAAGAACCTGTTTCTCAATCAAAGTAAAATAAATATTTTTAACCCTTTACTGCATAATGCCGACTTTTAACGACCGTGGGAAAAAAAACCTTTTGAAAACATTGTAGGAAAAGGAGAAAATGCTGGCAACCAGCATTTTCTTCTTTTCCCACAATGTTTTCTACCCTATCAAAGAAAAATTGCACCATTCGAGCCACATTGAAATTGTCGTCTGCAAATTCTTTCAATTTGGACAAGGCTAAAATATTGTCGTCTGGTAAAGGGTTAAAGTAAAGTGCATAGTCTACAGGTAGTAACATACTGATTGACAGAATGTGATCCCACACCAGACGTTCCTTACACGCTCAAGAATGGAAACTCGCGACAAATTGGTAGCCAAGTAATGTACACCTGCAATACACCAAAACAAGCTACAGGGACCATTACCTGTCAACAGAATGGCACATGGACAGAACTCACTGATCTTCAATGTATCCCAGGTAAATGTGCATGTACAGTCGACGTGTGGTTAAGACAAACATAGGGAAAAAAAATTTTTTAACGGTTACAGGAGATATAATGCATACCAGTTTACTGGTTCTATATGAGCCCTGCTCTCTGAAAAGGGAGCTTATTGCATCTGCGAAAAGTATCAACCCAGGTCAGCCTGCGCAGACTGCACAGGCTGACCTGGGCCGAAACTTTTTGCTAAGGGGTCAATTTTCTGTATGTTCAAGGACCAGTCTACCTCAAGTGAACATCATTGGTAATATTTTCACGAGTAGCGCAGCCACAGGTGAAAATATTACCGATATGGTTCACTCAATGAAATAAATTTCGATCCTTGATGGGAAAAAAAAAAATTATTTCATGCTTCTAACCCTTATTTTGGGACTCTTGAAAATCCAATACAGTTGTTTTCTTTAAATCCCCATGGTGTACCCCCCCCCCCCAAATAACAAGAGGGCCATGATGGCCCTGTATCGCTCCACTGGCTTATGAATATAAACCATAAATACTAAACAGTTCAATTCTGAGCCAAATGGTTTCAACATGAAGACTTACAAAGTTTTCTCTGTAAAAGCCCATGTGAAAGTTGAGACCCGCAGGGCAAAGCCATTTTTGATCCTAGAGCTATAATTACTTGAACACTGGTAGAGGTCCACAAGATAAAGCCACGTGCCAAAATGATACAAGTCTATACTGTATGGTTATAAATAAGGTGATTTTCAAGTTTTGTCCATATGAAGCCTCTGCAAAACATAAGACCCCTGATGCAAGGCTAATTTCAAAAAAAAAATCAAAACAGGAAGATTTCTTAAGTTGTCACTATGTAATAGGGGTGAAACAATACGGTAAAAAGTGTACTGCAATATATTGCAATACGGCTGACCCGTATTGCAATACGTATTACAATATGCTGTATATGCTGACATTTAGCATATCTGCCCACTTGTAGTCACTGTTAGGGTAGAATATGCTCAAAAGGTGATAAAGAAAACCAGTACATGTGCTTGGAATCCAAAAGCATTAAAGCTCGACGGTTATTTGGAGTTTGTGTCGTGAATTTTATGTGGTCATAGTTTTACCTAAACACTGGTGACACCGCCTGTGGAAAAAATAAACAACTTTCGCTTTCGGAAATCTTTAGAACTGTAAGTTGAAAAACGATCGATTTCTGACAGAATTTTTGGGAAAACCTGACTTTCTGATGCAATTAAGAGAAGTTGACATATTGCAGAAATACTGATACGGTAAAATTCGAACCGGTTTCGGTTTTTTTTCTTTGAATAGACTGCGGTTAATCAGTTAATCGGTAAACCGTTTCACCACTACTATGTAAGCCCATGTAAAACTCGTGACCCCTGCAGCGGGGCCAATTTTGACCCCAGGGCTAAAATTTTGGCCTGCTTGGTAGAGGCCCACTAGATATAGCTACATGCAAAATTTGGTAGCTCTAGGCCTTATGGCCAGGTACAGGAAGATTTTTAAAGTTTTCTCTATATAAGCCTATGTAAAACGTGTGACCCCTTGGGCAGAGCCAATTTTGACCCCAGGGTTATAATTTGAAGAAACTTGATAGAGGTCTACTACATAAAGCTACATGCCAAATTTGGTACCCCTATGTCTTATGGTTTCAGACAAGAAGATTTTTAAAGATTTCCAATATTTTTCAGTTTTGTTGCCATGGCAACCAGAGTTTTTTAAGGAATCAAATTCTTTCAAGAAATTCTGAAGAGGACCATGGCAGGATCATTTCTGTCAAGTTTCATGAAAATTGGATGGGTAGTTTCAGAGAAGAAGATGTTGAAATAAAAGTTAATGCAGGGACAGACGCACGCACGGACGCACGCACGGACGCACGATGGACACCGGGCCATGACATAAGCCCGCTGGCCTTTGGCCAGTGGAGCTAACAACACATTACAATATTACGTAAAGTGTGAGAAATATAGCTTAAATTACATCATATTTCCCTCCATTTGAATGGCACGCGCTGATTACGTAGGTAACTAGTACGTGGGAACTTCTGTTTCCGCCTTCAATTGTAGAGTTAGAAAACATAAAATCGGCATTTTCACCGGTCGTAACCATGAAATAACAAACCATAATCCACCATTATTTCTTGATAAACTACCGAAAAGCATGAAATAAATCAATTTAACCTATTTGGGACTCAAAGGGTAAACACTATAAATCCTCTTTAATGCTGGTACTTTGATATAAGCCATCGATGCTCTGAGGATTTAAGAGGATTTAATGAATCTGCAAAAAGTATCAAGCCAGGGCACCCTACACAGGCTGACCTGTGTTGAAATTTTTTGCTTTTGGTAAATTTTCTATATGTCCAAGGTCCATTCTACCTCATAATTCAACTGGTTGTTAGACAGAATGTATTTTATGGATCCATAATTATATGATGACTTGCCTGGTATAGTGCATCTTCGAGATGCCTGGGAAAAGAAGCCTTTTGAAAACATTGTGGGAAAAAGGAGAAAATGCTGGTAACCAGCATTTTCTCCTTTTCCCACAATGTTTTCTACCCTTTCAAAGACAGATTTCATTATTTGTGTAACATTTAATTAGTTGTCTGCAAATGCTTTCAATTTGGACCAGTCTGAAATTTTGTCGTTTGGTAAAGAGTTAACTCTTTACCACACAACAAAATTTTGGACCAGTCCAAATTGAAAGCATTTGCAGACGATAAATTACATGCAACTCAAGAATTGAAATTTGTGTTGGAATGGGTAGAAAACATTGTGGGAAAAGGAGAAAATGCTGATTACCAGCATTTTCTCCTTTTCCCACAAGGTTTTCAAAAGGCTTCTTCCCTAGGGTTGTTAAAAGTCGGGATTGTTTGGTAAAGAGTAAACTCCCTTTCAAGGAAGCTTGACTCAATTATTCAGTTTGTCTTAACCCTTTACAAAATGACGTGATTGTAAACTCCTCTAAATCAAAAGCACTTGCAGACTACAGATAAAAAGTGACTACGATAATGACATTGTTCTGTAAAAGAGCAGAAAACATTCTGGAATAAGGAGAAAATGCTGGTTAAAAGGTTAATTTTCAAAATCCTCCTTCTTCAGGTGGTGAAAACAAGGGACTGTTCTGTGATGGGTTAAGGTTTAACTGCACAATGACGCCTTTTGATGCCTCTGGGAAAGAAGCCTTTTGAAAACATAGTGGGAAAAGGAGAAAATGCTGGTAACCAGCATTTTCTCCTTTTCCCACAATGTTTTCTACCTGATCAAAGAAAAATTGCACCGTCTGAGCCACATTGAAATTGTCGTCTGTAAATGCTTTCAATTTGGACAAGGCTATAATTTTGTCGTCTGGTAAAGGGTTAAAGTCATTTTCACATTTCTTTCAGATATTTGCCTGAATACAGGTAGTATACAAGTGTACGGAGAATCCTACTACATGTATATATCGTCTAAATATACCTGGTCTGGTGCAAAGGTTCGTTCATACATAATTCACATTTCATACATACGGAATATTACCGTATATCATGTTTTTATCACATCCCAAAATTTTCGCAAGTTTGGTCAAAATCAATTTTTCACATTTCTTATTTTTCATGAATTCATTGGTATATTTTTATTTTTTGGGAAATCGTAAATATATGATAGCATCAAACCCTACAAAAATACTTATCGGTATGTCTGGTATTACATACCGGACGTATTAGTGCACTGCAAAATGGGGAAAAAATCTATAGAATCACATAATTTTACCTTGACAGTCGTGTATTTTGAAACCTCATTACTCGTTTTCCCAGTGATACCCATGGTATATTATATACTTAATAAATAAGAAAAAGATTTATTCAGATCTTTGAATAAGGAATTTCCTAGTCGGTTTATTCATTCACAATTCATAGTTCTATCACTTGCCTTCAAACGGACACTAGGAAACTAAGGGAAACAACTTTGCTCAAACTTCAGTATAATGATTACCGGTATCTAATGACAACTTTCCCTATACATGTATAGATCATTGTGTTAAGTCTATTTTTTCATTGTTTTATGATACCTGCATTTTCAAAGCCATTTCTTACAATGTCAGGCGTTTCCTTTAAATGATTGTAAAGTTCTGTCAGCCATTTTGCATCGAGAGAAACATTATTACTTGTCTATTCCGTTGACATTTTACAAGTGTGTCTTTGTGAAGAAACTTTCCTCTTCATGTTTTGTATAAAAGGAAGGATTTTTAGATTGTATGGAATATTTAGTGAATATAAATTTCGCGAGAATGACCCACTCGCGAAAATAGCGAAAATTTACTTACCGCGGAAAAACCTGATATACGGTATGTTGTAGTAACTTTCCTGGTGCTTGCATTTCATTTGAGCAGCGTGAGATATTGCTCGAGGCTGAAGGTCGAGTGAGATATTTATCATTTTCTTATGCAGCGAGAAGTAAATAAAAGCGCCAGGAAAGTTACTGCAACTTAATATTCCTTTCATCATATACCTACCACTTTCAAAGACAAAATTTTGCAATTATTGACATTCTATTTCAGAGCTCCGGATAGAGGGAGTGATTTTTATTTCAAAATTGCAAATATCAATTATTCTCCACTAAACCCTATGTTATGGGTACTCATTAGAATCGTCTCATCGAGACGATTCTAAAGAGTATCCACAACATAGCGTTTAGAAAAGAAATAATGGATTTGGAATACCATCACTCCCTCTTATTTGGAGCTGTATCTATTTGATAACAGCAAACAGAATAAAAGAAATAATGGTAAAGGAGTCAGTAACTTCCTTTTTTCTGATTGGTGGAAAAATATTATAGAGTAACATTTTGAACAGACAAATCGCGAATCAATACACACATTTTCAGCGTGTGAGATATGTCTTCATACCATATTTGGAAACGTATTTCAGAGTGTGTAGATACAGATTTTTTTTCTGTCATGACTGTGTGTTATGTCATCCGCGTTTGTTGGATGTATTTGAGCCTGAAAATTTTCAGATATATGATAATTCTCATTTCAGTAGTGAAATGTTTTATCTGGGTGATGCGTAAACAAAAAAACTAATGGCATGATATTCAAAAAATAGAATCAAATGCAACCATCTGTATATTAACAGAAGCACATTTCATTGTGAAGCAGTTTCCAATAAAAGTGTATTAACCCGTAAAGCAACCGAGCCCCAGTAGCTCAGTCGGTAGCATACAGGACTTGAGAACAGGAGGTTGCTGGTTCGATCCCCGGCTCGGCCAATTTCTTTCCGAGGATTGATGATAAACATCCACTTTGCTGAAACACTCGACAAACGCAACCATGAAATTACAATTATTTGAGTCGTATTTCCAGGATGAAAATGTGTGATAGGTGTATTCAGAGCTCTAAGGGTTACAGTTTTCATTTCCCATTTTCTTTATTCTTGTTATGGTTTAGTTAACAGTTTGTCTACATTAAAGGCACAGCATATGTCCTGGGGTGGACTTGATTTGATTTCTTTAGAGTGTTCCAACTGCACCAGAGCAGCATGCTAAATCAAGTGAAACTGAGCAAATGGCGTGTTCTCCCGAGATAAATCAAGTGAGAGGAAAAATTAATGATTGCAAAATATGATCACAATATTGTT
This sequence comes from Tridacna gigas, assembly GCA_945859785.2. NCBI lineage: Eukaryota > Metazoa > Mollusca > Bivalvia > Cardiida > Cardiidae > Tridacna > Tridacna gigas. The sequence continues at coordinate 5,795,611 of OX244042.2, forward strand.
GTTACAGCTCTATTTCAATTAATGACTTGTAACTTACAGTTTGCAATACACATGGATGTCTTCCGAAGACTTCCATATAAAAAAGCCATCCTTTGAAATCCTCACGTCAGAAAACTGTTCTTCTTTCCACCATTTTTGAGGGGATTAGGTCATGTGACTGCTCTGCTCCCGACCGCATTACCCCTGACGATGGAGTACTCCAGAGTGTGCCTGCGTAGCTACTCCGTTACACTTGATTACGAATCTGCATGCTCGGAGTAAAAAGAGTACTCAGATCAGCTAAATCAGTCCACCCCTGATAATATCATGCTGTCTCTTGAGACTTGTTCATTTTCTTACCAAATATGCCAAAGAGTACTCAAAGAGAGATAACTCTATTGTACTTGCGATAATCAGTATTGAGTCAGGCTCGGTTAAAGGCATTTGCAAAAAAATATCAACCCATGTCAGCCTGCTCAGTCCATGCAGGCTGACCTGGGTCTTGATTTTTCTTAATTGTGGATTTTCAACCTGTGAAACAACCATTTTACCAAATGATTTAGCCAGTATTAAAACAGAATGAATCCATGTTATACAAACCCCTGCATGGTGTCAACCATGATGGAAATGTTTTAACTCTTTACCAAAGGACAAAATTTTAACTCTTTACCACACAATCCCGACTTTTAATGACCCTGAAAAAGAAACCTTTTGAAAACATTGTGGGAAAAGGAGAAAATGCTGGTCACCAGTATTTTCTCCTTTTCCCACAATGTTTTCTACCTTTCCCAAAACAAATTTCAATTTTTGAGTCACATTTAATTTGTCGTCTGCAATTGCTTTCAACTTGGACCAGTCTAAAATTTTGTCGTGTGGTAAAGAGTTAAACCAGTCCAAATTGAAAGCTTTTGCAGACGACAAAATATATGTGACCCAAAAATTGAAATTTGTCTTGGGAAGAGTAGAAAACATTGTGGGAAAAGGAGAAAATGCTGGTAACCAGCATTTTCTCCTTTTCCCACAATGTTTTCAAAAGGCTTCCTTCTTGGGGTTGTTAAAAGTCTGGATTTTGTGGTAAAGGGTTAACTCTTTACCACACAACAAAAGTTTAGCCAGGTCCAAATTGAAAGAAAATGCAGACGACACATTAAATGCTACTCGAAACATAAAATTTGCCTTTCAAAAGGTAGAAAACTCTGTGGGAAAAGAAGAAAATAATCTCATGTTTTAGCAACCCTGAGGAAGAAGACATTTGAAACATTGCTGGTAACCAGCATTTTCTCTTTTTTTCAACAATGTTTTTTATCCATTCCAAAACAAATCCTTTCATTTGAACTACATTGAATTTATTGTCTGCAAATGCTTTCTGTTGGACAAGTTTTGCTAAGTAGTTATTTCACCATCCCAGGATTGATTTGACTGTATGGTGTTTAACGCCGTTTTCAACATTATTTCAGTTATATCGTGGCGGCCAGTGCACCTATCCATGCTTTCCTGGAGTTTCTTTTACCAGTCCTCCACATAATTTTCTTTCTAAGCAAGGGCTGCTTTCCCACATAGCCATCGTCGAAACAATGGTCAACAGTGAGAGAGGAATGAATCTTGTCGCAATGACTATCATCAATCCTCGGAAAGAAAATGCTGAGCCGGGGATCGAACCAGCGACCTCCTTTTCTCAAGTCCTGTACGCTACCAACTGAGCTACGGGGCTTGGCACCACCCCAGGAAACTCTGCTGCAGATGACTTTAACTCTTTACCAAATGACAATATTCTAGACCAGTCCAAATTGAAAGCATTTTCAGACGACAAAATGAATGTTGCTCAAAAACTGAAATTTGTTTTGGGAAGTGTAGAAAACATTGTGGGAAAAGGAGAAAATGCTGGTTACCAGCATTTTCTCCTTTTCCCACAATGTTTTCAAAAGGCTTTTTTCTCAGGGTCGTTAAAATCCGGGATTGTTAGGTAAAGGGTTAAAACCATTGTTGTAAAATGATTATTGTTAATGTGAGAAAGCAGCTGATGGCTTGGGAAGAGTATTGTGTGAAGTCTTGGAAAAAAAATCTCCAGGAAAGCATGGCGCACTGGCAGCTGCAACATAACTGAATTAATGTTGAAAATAGCATTTACTCTGTACCAAATGACAAAATTTTACACTTGTCCAAATTGAAAGCATTTGCAGACGACTGAATGAATGTGACTCAAAAATTGAAATTTGTGTTTGGAAGGGTAGAAAACATTGAAGGAAAAGCAGAAAATGCCACAATATTTTCAAAAGCTTTCTTTTTCAGGGTGTTAAAAGTAGGGATTGTGAGGCAAAGGGTTAAATATGATACAAACAAAGAAAAGTTTAGTTGTATTTTTGGCCAGAGGCCTATTTATACAAAATGAAACTTTACTATTCAGTATCATGTATGTATTAACCCTTTACCAAGCAACAAAATTTTGGCCTCGACCAAATTGAAAGCATGTACAGATGACAAAATCGTGCATATCAAATGCTGAATTCTGTCTTCTAAAGGGTAGAAAACATTGTGGAAGAAGGAATAAATGCTGGTTACCAGCATTTTCTCCTTTTCTAACAATGCTTTCAAAGTCTTATTTCTTAACCCTTTACCAAACAATCCCGGGTTTTCACAACCCTAGGAAGAAAGGCTTTCAAAAACATTGTGGGAAAAGGAGAAAATGCTGGTAACCAGCATTTTCTCTTTTTCCCACAATGTTTTCTGCTCTATCAGAGAGCCTAATCCTGTTTGTTCCAAAGCTGAATTTGGCGTCTGCAAATGCTTTGAAATTGGACTAGTCTAAAATGTTGTCGTGTGGTTAACCCTTTCCCAAACGACAAATTTTGGACTGGTCCAAATTGAAAGAGTTTGCAGACAACAATTTTAAATTTGATGAAAATGGCAGAAAGTTATCAAAAAGGGTAGAAAACACTGTGGGAAAAGGAGAAATTGCTTGGTACGAGCAATTTCTCCTTTTCCCACATTTTTTTCAAAAGACTTGTACTGCAGACACGTGAAAACCAGGGCTTGTTAGGGAAAGGGTTAAGAGTTAAGAGTTGTTAAAATTTGGAACTGTGAGGTGAAGGGTTACCAGTATTTACTTTTTTCCTTTCAGACTAGTTGTGAAGGTCTGGGCGGATATTTGGCTAAAATTACAGGTCAAACAGAAATGGATAACATAAAAGCATATGTACAGAGTTTGCCAAATTACAATGGTAGTGAAACTTGGTTATTTTCAAATTTTCTGAAAATTTTGGCTCTTTTCTAACTCTTTACCAGACAACAAAATTTTAGACCTATCCAGATCGGAAGCATTTGCTGACGACAAATCAAATACGGCTCAGAAGTTGCATTTTGTCTTTGAAAGCATAGAAAACATTGTGGGAAAAGGAGAAAATGCTGGTTACCGGTATTTTCTCCTTTTCCGCAACGTCTTCAAAAGCCGGCATAGTGTGGTAAAGAGTTAACCATTTACCACACAATGCCAAGTTTATAGAGAACTATTTAGAGTTTTATAATCTCACCAAACTTTAAAAAAAAATTACTAAATTCAGTAATGCAATAGCCTGGAAATCGTCAGTAAAGAAGAAAGATGAACGTAAGAAAAAAACATTTTTTAGGGCATTTTCTTAGTAGGCTACCTAGCCTCTTAAGGTATTTTTAGATTTCGTGCAAGAGTTTCGCAAATGCTTTTGGAAATGTGACATGATTAATATACATGTGTCAATTACAAAGATTCGTACTAAAAATGAAAAGAAGAAAATATTGTTTAACTATGTACATGTAGCAATTTCTTTTTCTTAAAAATCCAATGATTACTGTGTAATGTTATACTGTAACACATGTCTATGTTGTCGTCAGACTTGTTACACATCTAATTCTGTAAACATCCTGAAGAATTAAGGCATAAGCCGAAATGCTGATTAAGAATTTTTTAAATAAAACTCATTCATGTTGTTATAGATTTGATTCCATTCAGAGATTTGTGTTCAGATCATTATGATGATGTCATATTTGATGTAACGAAAAAAGACGTAGGTTTCTATTGTAAAAAGACCATCGCTTCATTTAAACACCCAAAATTGCACATTTTTATTGAATGAAACTGTACAGTTTATAGAATTGCAAATGAAAATATATCTAGTTGTATTAACCCTTTCCCAAACAAGCCCTGGTTTTCACGTGTCTGCAGTACAAGTCTTTTGAAAACACTGTGGGAAAAGGAGAAATTGCTCGTAACGAGCAATTTCTCCTTTTCCCAAAGTGTTTTTTACCCTTTTTGATAACTTTCTGCCATTTTCATCAAATTTAAAATTGTCGTCTGCAAACTCTTTCAGTTTGGACTATTCCAAAATTTGTCGTTTGGGAAAGGGTTAAATGGTATTTTACTGGAAATTTTGACTTACTGAATATAATCTAAATAGGCCCATTTAAGTACCTTTTAAGAAGACTTTTGATACATGGTGGGAAAATCAGAAAATGCAGGTAACTAGCATTAATTTAGAACCATTTTTGCTCTTTTTTGAAAATCAAGTCAGTTCTATTTCAACTCTTTACCAGACGACAAAACTTTAGACTTGTCCAAATTTGAAGCATCTGCAGACAACAAAATGTACATCACTCAAAAATTGTAAGTTGATCTTGGGAGGGTAGAAAACATTGTGGGAAAAGGAGAAAATGCTGGTTAGCAGCATTTTCTCCTTTTCCCTGAATGTTTTCAAAAGCCTTTTCCCTCAGGGTCGTTAAAAGTCGGGATTGTTTGGTAAAGGATTTAAATGTTGTTTTTTTTCAATTGGCATAAGCTTGCTTAAAATGTTGTTGAATTTGTTTCTTATAAAAATGCCAATAGCCCATCATTTTAAATAAAATATGCAAGAAAGACATGTTGTGCATAGAATATTACAGTCATATTCATGTTTTATTGTTTTCATCTATGGTAACTTAACCATTTTAACTCTATACCAAATGACAAAATTTAAGACTGGTCCAATTCGAAAGCATTTGCAGACGACAAATTAAATGTGACTCAAAACATAAAAATTTGTTTTTCATGGAGTAGAAAATATGGTGGGAAAAGGAGACAATGCTGGTTACCAGCATTGTCTCCTTTTTCCACAATGTTTTCAAAAGCCTTCTTCCTCAAAGTTGGGATTGTGTGGTAAAGGGTTGAAATCTTGAAATAATAAAAACTTGGCAAAGCCTCATTTTTATCGTTTTGGACTTGTAAGATAAAAATGATGAAAAATTACTACTGGCGTAATATCCTATCTCTATGGTATACATGCGGTCTTTTACTTCAGTGGGTGATGACAGTCGTAGGATGTATATCGGACTTAATGACCTTGCATACGAAGGGAATTTTAAATGGTTAGATGGCGATGATGTTACGTATCACAACTGGCACAGCAGCGAACCAAATGGTGGCATTACAGAAAACTGTGTCATGTTTACTTCATGGGATTTACTGTGGTACGATATGAAATGCACTCGATATCTCGGAAGTCTTTGTGAATTTGATTTAGTGTGAACTATTGAATTGTTAAAGATACATCCTTATAGCCAGGAAGAAAAAAAGCTGTAGAAATTTGATAGACTGTAGAATGGTTCAAAATTAAGTCAGCTGTGTCAACATAGATAAATTACGGATACATATGGTGTAAGAGATAAATACATACTGGTACAGTATATTGGAATTCTTAGATTTAAAACTGGAAATGTCACAACAGTAATTTCTTTGATGGCCCCAAGAAAATGATATCCAATTTCTATTGGCTGTAATCTATGCAACCTTGCAAAGGTCAGGGGCAACATTTGGCATGAAGATACATGAATGATTATATTTTGATAAAATAAAGGTGAAATAGGTTAAAAACTGGCTAAAAACAAGTATAGATATATCTTTAAAGTATCATATGTAGAGATGTGAAGGTACATTTTATCTGTAATCAAGCACGTTAAGTATGCTATAAACATGAATTGCAACCAATGTTTTCAACCCATTACCACACAAACCTGAGTTTTAACAACAGCCCCCCACCCCTCCAGTTGAATTTTATAAAACATGCATTTTAATTCTTTATCAAACAACAAAATCTTGAACTTATCCAACTTGAAAGCACTTGCAGACGACAAAATAAATGAGACTCAGAAATTGAAATTTGTGTTGGGAAGGGTTGAAAACATCATGGAAGAAAGAGAAAATGCTGGTTATACCAGCATTTTCTTCTTTTCATATGTTATTTTTCAAAGCTTCTTTCTCAAGGTCATTAAAACAATCCCTTGTTTAAACGATCATTTGGAAGAAGGCTTTTGAAAACATTTTGGGAAAAGGAAAAAATGATGGTAACCATTGATAATACATGTATCAAAATGGCTGCAAGATAGTAATGTACGTCCTAGGTGGGATTTCTTTCAAACCCCTGGATGAAATGGAATGAGATTTTCTGTGACACTGTTTTAAGTTAACCCTTTACAAAACGATCCCATGATTTAACAACCCTGAGAAAGAAGCTTTCTGAAAAGATTGTGGGAAAAGGAGAAAATGCTGGTAACCAGCATTTTCTTCTTTTCCCACGATATTTACTAGCCTTTCAAAGACAGAAATCATCTTTTGAGCCACATTTAATTTGTAGTCTGCAAAGTCTATCATTTTGGACCAGTCTAAAATTGTGCACCTTGGTAAAGAGTTTGAGCTAAGAATTGATAATACTTTCTTTTTTGTGGCATTTGTCAAAGACAATGCATTTTGAAAATCATGTATCGTAGTTTGTGCAAAACCGAAGGAAGTAAACCCAATTAAAATCAATTTTTCTGAGACAGAAAAGTTTTTCAATTGCACTCAGATATGAAATTGAAAATGGTGCATTACAATAAATTGGATCAGGCTCTCGGTCATGGAAATACTTCCTTTGTATCGAAAATAGCTTAATCTGCTATGGCCTTCTATAGTGGCGTAATGATACACATGTACTGTGCTTGTTTGTCCCAAAACCTGTTTATTCCTGGGCTTATTCTTACCAGGGCTTGTTCGCACGGACTTGTTCATCCCACAAGATTTCACCCTTCTGTATCTGATTTTGCATGACTATATAGTAAGTTGACTTTCAAGCGAATATTTTGAAATTATTTCTGTTGTTTATTTTTCAAATTACAGTTGAATGTCCATTGCTCGAATATCTACTCCTCGAAGTTCTCTATACGTCGAAGTAAATTTAAAGTCCCGATTGAATTGCTCTATTTTTCTATATAAAGTACTATCCGCACGTCGAAGTCCATATCTCGAAGTTTCTCCATACGTCGAACCTAATTTCAGGTCCGAACTTCAATGATCCAGTTAATTTACACATCTTTACCTCAAACACAGTACAAAATTTTCACACATTTTAATGATAAAATTCAATTATAAACTTATACATAATTAATGGAAATGCCGGATACAACAATGGTATGTTTTTCGCACATTTTCGATCATTGCCTTTTGTCAGTTCGGGTGTTAATGTGCCAGTCATCTTGACTAGCAGATAATTATCGTTAATTTGTTCAGTTAGAAATGTTTGGACTGAAATTTTCGTACCATACACTGTGATTCTGGCCATGGCTATAAAAAGACTGGACATATCGTTGTTGGCCAAAAATACAGATATCCTCAAGGATACCGCTACTAAGGACTTGTCTGGTGAAAGAAACCCGGTAAAGTCCACGAGATAGCCAGCAACTTCTGCTGACAAATTTCACAATTTTCAGTATTGTTTTTACAAACAGAATTTTAAAAAAAAACATGTTAATAAAAGAAAATAAACAGTATGCATCCTTTACTCTTTAATTTTCAAAACAAGGATGGGTTAACTGTAGAGAGTACCATGTAATGTACGGCCTGTGAACGAAGTAGGCTCCGGTTACCTACTTCCAGTACCTGACACACTTACCTGTAGAATCTCTGCAAGTCGAACTTTCTATACCTCGAACTTTTTCTGATAGTCCCCTGAACTTCGAGGTATGGATATTCGACTGTATTATATTATTCCACACAGTGGCTCCCTTGACAAATGCCACACCAGTGTTTTCAAAGCTTTGATTTCTTGATTGGACCGTAACTTATGCAAATGTAGGTTGGTCAGGGCCCGCCCCCTTTCATGAAAAAACGTATGTCTCTTATTTTGCTCAAATCTGTTAATGGACTCATTTTCTGACTTAAGTTGAGTTTTTTTATTTGAGATACATTTTACTAACATTAATAGATTTCAATAATGTTCTCAAATCCAGAGTTGACACAATGTTTCAGACTCAACCTGGCAAAATAACGGACTTAAGTCTGTTAACCCTTTACCACACAATCCCAACTTTTAACGATCCTGAGAAAAAAGCCTTTTAAAAACATTGTGGGAAAAGGAGAAAATGCTGGTAACCAGCATTTTCTCCTTTTCTCCACAATGTTTTCAACCCTTTCCAATACAAATTTCAATTTTTGAGTCACATTTATTTTGTCGTCTGCAACTGCTTTCAATTTGGACTGGTCTAAAATTTTCTTGTTTGGTAAAGAGTTAACTGAGTAAAGTTAATTATTTTGCTGAGTTGAGTTGGAAACTTATGTCAACTCGTGATAGCAAAGTGTCACTAAAGTTTGTTTATATTAGTGTAACCCTTTATCACACAACAAAATTTTAGACTTGTCCAAATCGAAAGCATTTGCAGACGACAAAATAAACATGAGTCAAAAATTGAAATTTGTTTTGGGATAGTTAGAAAAGGCTTTTTATTCAGGTCGTTAAAACCTGTGATTGTGTGGTAAAGATTTAACTGATGGCACATTTAAAACTTTTGAGTGGCAAAATTTAGGGGTGAAAAATGTACAAAAAGGACCTACATGGTCAAACCCTTTTGCCATGTTTCTAGATTGTTATGTGTATCATTTATATTTTTTTTTTTAATTTTTACTGTTAACTTGGCAATGAAATATGTAAATAAACAAATCTAAAGATATGCAATGCACATTTTTTTTGTCTGCTTATAGGTATTAGATTGCTAGCTCCTCGGACCGAAGGCTACTAAGCAAATCTTAGGACACTGTGTTTGTCATGCATGTGTGTGTGTGTCTGTTCGTGTGTGAGGCAGTTTATTTCAAACATCTTCTTCTCTGACACTACTCATCCAATTTTAACAAAAGTTCACAAAATGACCCTGCCATGACCCTCTCCAGAATCTTTTTAAGGAATTTGATTCTGCTCAAAACCCTGGTTGCCATGGCAACAAAACTGACATACTAAAAACTCTTTCAAAATTTTCTTCTCCAAAAGAGCAGATGCTGTACAATAAGTAATTTCTGAGTGATGGCCCCAGCAAGGCACCATTGCCATGGTTGTCTGGTTTTTGCTTTTGCTCTTTGTTGTGACTTGCTGGTGGTAAAATTGGAGCAATACTTGTTAGTGTTGGTGCTAAATATGGTAGAATACCATACCATGCAATACATAGTTTGTATTGGTGCATACCATGTCATGAAATATGTCGTGCAATCATGGTGCACTACATGTTAGTGTTGGTACAATACCATACCATGCAATACATAGTTTGTATTGGTGCAATACCATGTCATGAAATATGTCATGCAATCATGGTGCACTACATGTAAGTGTTGGACATCTGCTGTACATGTTAGTGTTGGTACAATACCATGCCATGCAACACATAGTAAAATACATGGTGCACACCATGTCATGAAATATGTCGTGCAATCATGGTGCACTACATGTTAGTGTTGGACATCTGCTGTACATGTTAGTGTTGGTACAATACCATGCCATGCAACACATAGTAAAATACATGGTGCATACCATGTCATGAAATATGTCATGAAATCATGGTGCACTACATGTTAGTGTGGACATCTGCTGTACATGTTAGTGTTGGTACAATACCATGCCATGCACTACATGTTAGTGTGGACATCTGCTGTACATGTTAGTGTTGGTACAATACCATGCCATGCAACACATAGTAAAATACATGGTGCACACCATGTCATGAAATATATCATGCAATCATGGTGCACTACATGTAAGTGTTGGACATCTGCTGTACATGTTAGTGTTGGTACAATACCATGCCATGCAACACATAGTAAAATACATGGTGCACACCATGTCATGAAATATGTTGTGCAATCATGGTGCACTACATGTTAGTGTTGGACATCTGCTGTACATGTTAGTGTTGGTACAATACCATGCCATGCAACACATAGTAAAATACATGGTGCATACCATGTCATGAAATATGTCATGAAATCATGGTGCACTACATGTTAGTGTGGACATCTGCTGTACATGTTAGTGTTGGTACAATACCATGCCATGCAATACATGGGGCAATAAATGATGCAAAACCATACCATGCAATACATAGTGCAATACAGGATGCAATAAGTATTACTGTTGGACAACTGCAATACATTCTTATTTTTGGGGTAATACATGATGCAATACCATACCATGCAATACCTGATGCAATATATCCTAGTGTTGGACAATTACAGTACATGTTAGTACTGGTGTAATACATAATGCAATACAATACCATGCAATACCTGGTGCAATATATCCTAGTGTTGGACATCTGCAATACATCTTAGTATTGGTGTAATACATAGTGCAATACAATATGTTGCAACACCTGGTGCAATACATCCTAGTGGTAGACATCTGCAATACATGTTAGTATTGGTGTAATACATCATGCAATACAATACCTGGTGCAAAACATGTAAGTGTTGGACATCTGCAATACATCTTAGTGTTGGTGTAATACATAGTGCAATACAATACCATGCAACACCTGGTGCAATACATCCTAGTGTTGGACATCTGCAATACATGTTACTATTGGTGTAATACTAGTACACAGCGCAATAGAGTACCATGTAATACCTCATCCTAGTGTTGGACATCTGGAATACATGTTAGTATTGGTGTAATACATAGTGCATTGCAATACCTGGTGCAATACATGTTAGTTTTAGACATCTTCAATACATGTTGGTATTGGTGTAATACATAGTGCAATACAATATCATGCAATACCTGATGCAATACATCCTAGTGTTTGACATCTGCTTTGCATGTTAGTATTGGTGTAATACATAGTGCAATACAATATCATGCAATACCTGGTACAATACATGTTAGTTTTGGACTTCTTCAATTCATGTTAGTATTGGTTTAATAGTTAGTGCAATACAATATGATGCAATACATAGTGCAATGCATTCTAGTGTTGAACCTCTGCAATACATGTTAGTATTGGAGTAATACACAGTGTAATACTATACCATGCAATACCTTGTGCAATGCATCCTAGTGTTGGACATCTGCAATACATCTTAGTATTGGTGTAATACATAGTGCAATACAATACCATGCAATACCTTGTGCAATACATCCTAGTGTTGGACATCTGCAATACATGTTAGTGTTGGTGTAATACTAGTACACAGTGCAATACAATACCATGCAATACCTCATCCTAGTGTTGGACATCCGCAATACATGTTAGTATTGGTGTAATACATAGTGCAATACAATACCATGCAATACCTGGTGCAATACAGATCCTAGTGTTGGACATCTGCAATACAATACCATGCAATATCTGATGCAATACAATACCATGCAATAACTGCTACACTACATCCCCTTGTGGATATCTGCTATACATGTAAATATTGATGTAATACATAGTGCAATACAATACCATGCAATACCTGGTGCAATACATCCTAGTGCTGAACATCTGCAATACATGTTAGTATTGGTGTAATACTAGTACAATACAATACCATGCAATACCTGGTGCAATGCATATCATAGTGTTGGACATCTGCAATACAATACCATGCAATATCTGGTGCAATACATCATAGTATTGGACATCTAAAATACATCTTGGTATTGGTGTAATACATAGTGCAATACAATACCATGCAATACCTGGTGCAATACACCCTAGTGTTGGACATCTGAAATACATGTTACTATTGGTGTAAGACTAGTACACAGCGCAATACAATACCATGCAATACCTCATTCTAGTGTTGGACATCTGGAATACATGTTAGTTTTGGTGTAATACGTAGTGCAGTACAATACCATGCAATACCTGGTGCAATACATGTTAGTTTTAGACATCTTAAATACATGTTAGTATTGGTGTAATACATAGTGCAATACAATATCATGCAATACCTGGTACAATACATCCTAGGTTTGGACATCTGCATTACATGTTAGTATTGGTGTAATACATAGTGCAATACAATATCATGCAATACCTGGTGCAATACATGTTTGTTTTGGACTTCTTCAATACATGTTAGTATTTGTGTAACAGTTAGTGCAATACAATATGATGCAATACCTAGTGCAATGCATTCTAGTGTTGAACCTCTGCAATACATGTTAGTATTGGAGTAATACACAGTGTAATACTATACCATGCAATACCTTGTGCAATGCATCCTAGTGTTGGACATCTGCAATACATCTTAGTATTGGTGTAATACATAGTGCAATACAATACGTTGCAACACCTTGTGCAATACATCCTAGTGTTGGACATCTGCTATACATGTTAGTGTTGGTGTAATACTAGTACACAGCACAATACAATACCATGAAATACCTCATCCTAGTGTTGGACATCTGCAATACATGTTAGTATTGGTGTAATACATAGTGCAATACAATACCATGCAATACCTGGTGCAATACAGATCCTAGTGTTGGACATCTGCAATACAATACCATGCAATATCTGATGCAATACAATACCATGCAATAACTGGTACGCTACATCCCTTGTGGATATCTGCTATACATGTAAGTATTGATGTCATACATAGTGCAATACAATACCATGCAATACCTGGTGCAATACATCCTAGTGTTGAACATCTGCAATACATGTTAAGGCCCGGTCCCACTGGCTGATGGACACAAAACGTATGCAAAAAGGACACAGCGGACGAGCAAAATTTCCGGGGTGGCTCCATCCGTTTTCAGCCACTCCAGAAATGGACAAAAATGGCGAAAATTTGCGAAAACAGAACCGAAAAGAACGGATGTTGGTAGTATGTAGCGGGGATGTTAAACAGATGTTCATCAGAAGCCTAGCGGATGAAGCGGATGCACCATGTACTCTTAACGGAAACAAAGGGGATGCCGCGCTGATGTATATCGGATGCAAACCGTTCACTGCGCATGCGTGGGGTATGAATTGCATCAGCTCTGCAGATAGAAAGGGATGCAGCACGCATGCAATCAGCATAAAGCGGAAAGACGTGCTGGCGGCTACATCGATACATCTCTACTACATCTTCTCACGATCCATCCTCGGACCCACACAGCTCTTGGACGTCTCCTTCTGTCTAAAACTTGATACAGTCTGAACAGGTTGTGGTTCTGCTGTTGAATGAGTGCAGCTATAATATGGACTCTTTGATCATCCATGGTGGAGAACAATTGATGATGTTGAAGAACAAGACCAAGGGTGATGAGGTCTGTACACCACAGTTGCTCGACTCATACTGAGATCCAGATGATTTTCTCTTCTTTTTTATACAAAATACCGGTTGTCCGCTAGGTGTCCATCTACGTACTCTAGACATACTACAGACATCCTAAATATACGAGATACATCCCAGATTCAAGGGCTTTGTCCATTTTGAATATTTTATATACATGATGCATACGCTTACATCCTTTCTATTTCCGTGCTACTTACAATGTATAGACATTCCATGTACCTTATCTTTCCACCCTCTTTCCATCTTCAGCTTCAGCAGATGTAAGTTGCGAGGATGCCCACAGGATGCAGAGAGGATACAGCGGACATTTAAAGGATGATAACGGACATAGAACGTTTGTTGCTCGTATAAGTCGCGGATTTACATTGTACATGGCAGAAAGTTCATCCGTTCTAAAAGTTTTGTGCAGCTCAAAACTTTTTGTGCAGATGAAATCACAGTGGACAGATGCTCGGTGGAAAGAGCGAATGAAACATGTATGCAATGAGTACACAACGGATGCATAGCGTTTTCCAACAGATGGCAAGACTTTTTTATGTTTTACATCCTCTTTGCATCCATAAGTGCAGTGGGACCGGGCCATTAATATTGGTGTAATACTAGTACAATACAATACCATGCAATACCTGGTGCAATACATATCGTAGTGTTGGACATCTGCAATACCATACCATGCAATATCTGGTGCAATACATTATGGTATTGGACATCTAAAATACATATTAGTATTGGTGTAATACATAGTGCAATACAATATCATGCAATACCTGGTGCAATACATCCTAGTGTTGGACATCTGCAATACATGTTAGTACTGGTGTAATACATAGTGCAATACAATACAATGCAATACCTGGTGCAATACATCCTAGTGTTGGACATCTGCAATACATGTTAGTACTGGTGTAATACATAGTGCAATACAATACAATGCAATACCTGGTGCAATACATCCTAGAGTTGGACATCTGCAATACATGTTAGTATTGGTGTAATACATAGAGCAATACAATACAATGCAATACCTGGTGCAATACATCCTAGTGTTGGACATCTGCAATACATGTTAGTACTGGTGTAATACATAGTGCAATACAATACAATGCAATACCTGGTGCAATACATCCTAGTGTTGGACATCTACAATACATGTTGGTATTGGTGTAATACATAGAGCAATACAATACCTTGCAATGCCTGGTGCAATATATCCTAGAGTTGGACATCTACAATACATCTTAGTACTGGTGTAATACACAGTGCAATACAATACCATGCAATACCTTGTGCAATACATCCTTGCATTGGACATCTGCTATACATGTTAGTATTGGTGTAATACATAGTGCAATACAATTCCTTGCAATACCTGGTGCAATACATCCTTGCATTGGACATCTGCTATACATGTTAGTATTGGTGTAATACATAGTGCAATACAATACCATGCAATACCTGGTGCAATACATATTAGTTTTGGACATCTGCAATACAGTATGTATTGGTGTAATACTAGTACAATACAATACCATGCAATACCTGGTGCAATACATATTGTAGTGTTGGACATCTGCAATACCATACCATGCAATATCTGGTGCAATACATTATAGTATTGGACATCTAAAATACATATCAGTATTGGTGTAATACATAGTGCAATACAATACAGTGCAATACCTGGTGCAATACATCCTAGTGTTGAACATCTGCTATACATGTTAGTACTGGTATAATACATAGTTCAATACAATATCATGCAATAACTGGTACAATACATCCTATTGTTGGAGATTTGCAATACATGTAACTACTGGTGTAATACATATTGCAATACAATACCATGCAATACCTTGTGCAATACCTCATCCTAGTGTTGGACATCTGGAATTTCCTTTTAGTATTGGTGTAATACATAGAGCAATACAATACCTGGTGCAATACATTTAAGTATTGGACATCTGAAATGCATGTCAGTTTTGGTGTAATACATAGTGCAATACAATATCATGCAATACCTGGTGCAAAATATTCTAGTGTTAGACATCTGCAATACATGTTAGTACTAGTGTGATACATAGTGCAATACAATACCATTCAATACCTGGTGCAATACAGGTTAGTTTTGGACCTCTGCAGTACACGTTAGTATTGGTGTAATACATAGTGCAGTACAATACCATGCAATACCTTGTGCAATGCATTCTAGTGTTGGACATCTGCAGTACACGTTAGTATTGGTGTAATACATAGTGCAATACAATACCATGCAATACCTTGTGCAATGCATTCTAGTGTTGGACATCTGCAATACATCTTAGTATTGGTGTAATACATAGTGCAATACAATATCTTACTATACCTTCTTAGTATTGGTGTAATACATAGTGCAATACCATATCTTACTATACCTGGTGCAACATATGTAAACGTTGGACAAGAGCTGACAGTATACAAGCACTTCATAGATTTATATTGCTTTACTTGGCGACAAAATTCAGGATTTTCCAAAATTAGAAGCATTTTCAGCCGACAAATTAACTCTTTACCGAACAACAAATTTAACTTATGACTTAATCGAAATTAAAAGGATTTGCAGACAAAAAATTAACTGTTTACCAAACGACAAAATTATATCCTTGTCTAAATTATAAGCATTTGCAGACAAGAAATCGGTTCTTCACAAAACTACATGATTACAGCCGTGAATAAATTGCAAGCATTTATAGATGACAAATTAATTTTTTACCCAATGATAAGATTAAAGCTGTGTCTAAATTGAACGTGTTAAGGGAGATCACTCCTTCCTTACAGCATAGAGCCTTCCTGTCTAAAATCAATACCTGACAACTGCTTTAGGGAGGATTCTCTTTAGCTCAGGGGTTAGTGTATTGGTCTTTTAAACCTCAATAAACAAGGATATTTGCCACATAGGTTTGAATCTCAGCCTGGGGGATTTGTATTTGAGCTATGCATTTGTTGCGAACTTTCACGTTCGTAAGAAACATGCACGATTGCACACACCAACTTAATGGTTATTCAAAACAAGAAATTACTATTTCTACGGGTAGAAAACACTGTGGGAAAAGGATAAAATGCTAGTTACCAGCATTTTCTCCTTGTCCTGCAATGTTTTCAAAAGCTTTCTTTCTCCAGGTAAGTAAAACTTGAGATTGTGTGCTAAAGGGTTAAATGTGGCTCAACTCTTTACCAAACAACAAAATTTTAGACTGGTCCAAATTGAAAGCAGTTGCAGATGACAAAATAAATATGACTGAAATCTGTTTTGGGAAGGGTAGAAAACATTGTGAGAAAAGGAGAAAATGCTGGTTACCAGCATTTTCTCCTTTTCCTACAATGTTTTCAAAAGGCTTCTGTCTTAGAGTTGTTAAAACTCGGGATTGTGTGGTAAAGGGTTAAATGATTTTATTTTTCTCTGAAAAGTTTTAAAATACTGTGGGAAAACCAGCATTTTCTCCCTTTCCCTTGCAATGTTTTAAAAGTAATCTTCTTCAGAGTTGTTTAAATTTGGGATTTTTTAGTAAAGGGTAAAGCCAACTTTTGTGACAGCTCTAGGCTTGTCTTTCAGCAGACTGCTCTGATAATATTGTGATGAAAGGGGACATTTGCTTGAAAAGATGAACTTGTTTTTCCATGTACTACTTTACTCTAATTTTTGTGGAACAGCCTATTTGATAAAGTGATTTCTAAAGTTTTCTTCTGCAAATTTGAATCAGTAAGCTATTTCTTATTGATATTAACCCTTTACCACGTAACAAATTTTCTGGCCAAATCTCAAAGCATTTGCAGATGACAAATTAAAGGTGGCCTAAATGATGGAGCTTGCCTTTTTCAGAAAAGTAGAAAACATAGTGGGAGAGGGAGAAAATGCTGGTTACCAGATTTGACTCTAAAAGGGCAGAAACTTTCATCAGTAAAAGAGAAAATGCTGGCTAATAATTTGTTAATCTAGATCTATATTATAATTATTGATTATGAATTTAATGATGGAAAACATGATTTTACTGGATCTCAGGCTGCAGTGTTCCCCGTTTCTTACATAGATTAAAAAAAAAAAAAAAAAATGCACAATCCGAACAGAAATATTTTATGACGGAAATAACTGAACTATAATTATACTAGAGAAAGATCTAGTAGGCACTAATCAAAAGGTTAGACCTGCTGATTTTGGTAATTTTTACAACTTGACAGTTATCATGACACCGCGCTGGAAAAAGAGCAGCGAACGGAATCCAACTTTCGGAAATAAATACGGAACATAAAACCACAAATTTCCTCGATGCACCCGTAGTTGTACACTTTCAGGTAAGAAAATGATTCATTATTTCGTGTCCGTCTGTTGTCAATATTTATTTTGTCCTATTTTTCTCACAGATTTGAAGAAAATTTCTTGGTCCAGAGCCGGAAGCGCTTTAAGTTCAGTCATACTGTGGGTGGGGTGCAAACTAAATATGCAGACGACGCTTATATTTACACAAGGTATAAGAGGCATACTTATCATGTTTACTTCACATTTTGGTTAGAGTTTGTTGGTTTTAAACTCTAACACTTATTTATTGATTCAAAGCGTCATTTTAAAAACTCTAATCGAATATTGAAAAACAGTGACATATAAAGATAAGTATAGATGATTTTTGTACCAATTAGGATTGAATTCCCCATTATCGTGGTACTAAAACATTCCACTGTGTGAAGAAAAATTAGCGTCTTGCCTGCTATTTTTCTGTTGCAAAAATCATGTGATGATACCTCATGTATATTTCTACGATAACTGATTTTCCTTTTGTCAGTAAACGATTTTAAATCAAGGCAAAGCAGGGGACAGCATTGACCAACTTTTAAAAAGGCTTACTTTCGGTATTATCGTGGCACTGAGATGAGGCCCTGGAAGATTTACATGCTCGCCCTATTTATGTTCAAAACTTTGGCAAATGAAAATCAAGTTATTTTCAAACCTGGAGAGGTTTTACTTTGGGCACCTGCGAAAATGGAGGGAAAAACGACGTCTACAGATCTTTGATTAAAATCGCATCAAATACCCAATTTTGGACCTCTATCATGGATAAAATAGTGAATATATAATTTCTAGAGTGTTCTTTCATTTCAACAGATCCAGGAACTCAATTTAAAAAAATATGGTGCTTTGAAAAGAAGATTTTTATAATTAGCGAGTCAAACATTTTGTCCGGGCCTCTTATTTTCATTCCTATATTTGGAAAGCGGTGACGTCATCATTTAACGGTCGTCTGAAATTTACTTTGCCGTTTGATAAACTTCAGTGACAGAAAAACAAATTTTACAGAACTGTTATAATGATATTGATTTTGTTACGCTGATAAGATCATCAACTTCATCTAGGGGATAGAGTGATTTTGCAAAGAGCCAAGTTTTCTTACTCTTCGGATGAAAACTCGATTTTACCTACCATTTTCGGAAAATTTGCCGAAGTAAGTTTGCAGAGTGTGTTGACTGTATCTGACCTACAAATGCTCACGTGAGGACATCCTCAAGGAGGCACATTTCAGCCTCAATTTCGGAAATTGTAAATACCATGATACTGAAGAACCCATGATAATACCGGAAGCAACTATAAATTCCGTCTTCCTTTATGAATGTCCGTTGCAGATGATGAAGAAAGAACATGTAAAATTATATATTATACATATAAATATTAGTATCAGTGTGAGATTGTGATCTTGTTTCTTTGCATGCCATTTTGTAACTTATATCATTTGTAACAATATTTATATTACATATATGCTGATAGGCTTACTATAAAGGCTATCACGATATGCCTTAAGTGTACCACAATATATTGCAGTACACAGAAACTGTATTGCGATATGTACCACAATATATTGCATCCATGTTAAAATTAATATTTTTTTTAAAAAAATACCTTTGTTATTTATAATACAGGTTTAATTCTTCCAAAACAAGAGAAAATGAATCGATTAAATTGCCCAATCTCAACAAAAGTGATTCCAAATATCGGATTTCGCCTTCTTAATTGGTATTTTAATGTCACCGTCCTTGGTCGCATCTATAGCATTAGAGTTGGCAGCCATTGTTAGTATGGTCGTACTCAATTCAGAAAATGCAGATGCAATCAAGTAGGATTACAAGAAAATACTTCAGTATAATTTGCACACATTTTCCATATATTTAATTATCGTATGAATGAATTTTATTCTTGTATTCCTATTTTTAAAAATCTGTAACTTTTGATGTTTTAAACATCACTTTGGCGACTTGGCATTGCGTGGTTTTGATTGAATTGATTGTGACTATAAAACATTAACAATCACGAATCAAGTATGCCCTAGTCTGCTTTCATACTAAACTGGTACCAGTAACCGTCCGATAGACAACAGGCTGCCAGTCTACATTCATATGCAATACAATTATAATAGTGATAACGTTTGCATGACTGTGACGTTTTAGAAATGACCAGATCAAAATAAACCGAAAATACATCGAAAGTAGAAAATATCACAAAAAAACGGTATGTGAAGTTTGTATCGCGGTACGTATTGACTTTGAATTATATTACAATATACCGGTATATCGTGACAGTCCTACTAGCTATAGACTGTAAGTCTGCCTTCGTTCCTCCACTTTCTCTGTATGAAACAAAAAAAAAAAAAACCTGACTTGTATGATTTGAAAGCCTTTGCACAAGATAAATTTGGTTGAAATTAATGGTCTTTGTCTCTGAAAGGGAAGAAAACTAAATACTCTCCTTTTCTCACAGTGTTTCAAAAGCCTTCTTCAGAGCTGTCACCCTCCAAAAAATGGAATTATTTTGTAAAGGGATAGATACATATGAGCCATGCTGTGAAAACAGGCTTTAATGCATTTTCAAAAACTATCGACCCAGGTCAGCTTGCGCAGTCTGTAAAATTCCTGCATGTCCAAGGATGATTCTACCTTTATTCAGTATGTAAATGACAAAATGGATTTTATGGATTCATAATTATGTGATGCACTTGCTAGGTATATATTAAACCTTCTTTCTTCAGAGCAAGGCTCATCAGTATTTATTCTGTTTATTGAGAAAAGACAGTTGTATTTATTTTTCAGCACTTGCAGATTTAACACAGAAAACATGTTCAGTTTCATGAAAAAGGATAAGGAAGCCAAGAAGGAGAAAGAGGACAAGAAGAAAGAAAAGAAAGAGAAAAAAGAGAAAGAAAAAAGGGAGAAACACAGAGAGCAAACAACCCAGGAAGAATTAAATCGTTTAGAGGAGGTGAAAAGAGGTGTGTTCAGAAGAAAGAGTGACAGAGATAAGAAGAGAGGGGATGCTGCAGAGCGACAATCCCATGATGACGATGAGGGAGGGTTCCTGCAAAGGGATAGTGACAGTAGTAACAGTCTAGCCAGTGCCGGAAGATTGAGTCCTGGTAGGGAACATGTTGATGCAGTTGACTCTAGAAGAATTCCACCAGCCATAATGCCAAAACCGAGTAAAAGTATTCTGAAATCCAAAAGTGATGTGCAGGCTGTGTCCCAGAATTTAGATGACAGCATGGTTTTACAATCAAATACAGCTTATAATGAAAAGGTTGCAGGGGTGCCCACAGATCAGGAGAAGCAGACAAAGAAATCCTCACGAGGCTTGCAGTGGTCAACCAAGGATAAACCGCCAGATTTCCACCCCCCTCCACCTCCTGAAACACCGCCACCCGAGAAATCATTCAAAGCTTCTCTCAAATTACCGGAAATAGTCCCAGCAAAACCTCCGAGAGTTAGAGAACTTGTCATAAATCGTACTAAAGCGGGAGATTTTGGATTTACACTCAGGAAAGGAGTTATAAACAAGAAAGGAAATAATGGGGAAGATTTGAAACAGAATGTAACCTTCGCTGAGCCAGGTGCTGGTCAGAATAGCACACAGACTGGATTAATTCCTGGTGACAGATTAATCGAAGTGAACGGTGTAAACGTTGAGAGTATTTCCAGAGATGAAGTGATTGATTTGGTACGGAAAACAGGAGATACAGTCGTGTTGAAGGTACAGCCGATTCCAGAACTTGTAGAGCTGTCCGTTCGTCCGAATGTGGATGGCTCGCTGGTTGATGTGGAACAAGAAGTGGTGAAAGGAGGGACCTTGAAAAGAAGTGGAAGCATGAGATACAGAACACCGGTAAGTCTTTTACATCATTTAATCTTTTACCAAACGACAAAATTTTAGACCAGTCCAAATTGAAAGCATTTGCAGACGACAAAATAAATTTCAAAGGAAAATTGAAAACTTCTCTTGGGAAGGGTAGAAAACATTGTGGGAAAAGGAGAAAATACTTGTTACCAGCATTTTCTCCTTTTCCCACAAAGTTTTCCAAAGGTTTCTTTCTCAGGTCATTAAATGTCGGGATTGTATGGTAAAGGGTTAACCCTTTACCAAGCGACAAATTCTAGACGCTTCCTAAGTGAAACCATCTGCAGACAACAAATTTGAAAGTGATACAAGTGAGCGGATGTTCTTTGACAGGGTAGAAAACATGGTGGGAAAAGGAGAAAATGCTGGTTATTTCTCCTTTTCTCGCCATGTTTTCAAAAGCTGTCTCTTTCAGAGTTGTTAAATTTTGGGATTGTGTGGTAAAGGGTTAAAAAAAAGTTTTTCTTCCCTTCACATGCTTGGCCTGTAATTCTTTTATACTTGAACCATCCTCTGTGAAAAGGGGGCTAAATGCATCTTAAGAAAAGTATCAATCCAGGTCACCCTGCACGGTCTACGCAGGCTGACCTGGGCCGAACTTTTCGCTATTGGTCAATATTCCGTATGTCCAAGGACTACTGCACCTAATGATTCAGTCGCTCGGACAAAATGGGTTTCATAGATCAAAAATTATGTAATGATTTGCTGGTAGCATGGATCACAGAGAGAGAGAGAGAGAGAGAGAGAGAGATTGATTAAGCCCCCTTTTCCCAGAGCATGGCTTACTTTTAAAACCATTTTGATCGAAGAAAAAAAACCCTTTTCTACGGAATTCAGAACTTTAATGATCCTTAGAAAACCTTATGGGACAAGGAGAAATGCCATTAAACAGCATTTTCTTCCTTTCCCAGAAGGTTTTCTACCTTTTCAGACACAACAGTTCAATTTGTCATCTGAAAATGTTTTCATTGTAGACTAGTCTAAAATTTTGTCATCAGTTGAAGAGTTAAGGATTAAAATGTAGTGATCAAGGAATTGAATATTCTCCCTTAGTAATCCCCAAGTCAAAAATCTACATTTTCTGTCTTGAGATAAGACCTACCTATTTGCAACTTCAAGGTTGGTTTTGTCCAGAAAATCTGGGCATAGCAGACAATGTAGATCAAAGATGATATTCTATGATCTGTAAGAGCTGATCTCGACCTAAAAGTCTGGAAAAGCAGCATAATTATAAAAGTTGAACTCATCAGTCATGCACTGTACCACTTGAATCATAAGTATTGATATACGGTAATTGGTTTTATCTCTCTACCAATACGACGGAATTTCAGACTTGTCCGAATTCAAATTACTGACAGAAGATATAATGAGGTTCAAATGATGGGACTTGTCTATGAAAGGGTAGAAAACATTGTGGGAAAAGGAGAAAATGCTGGCTACCAGCATTTTCTCCTTTTCTCACAATGCTTTCAAACACCTCCTGTACAATCATGATAACATGAGATTGATTGTTTGGTAAAGTGTTAACACATTCCCTCTTGAAAAAATTTTATTGCAGACATTTTTGAAAACCATCAGTGTAAAATGAAGATTTTCAACATTACAATAAGTTTTTACACATCAGTAGATGTACAATCATTGTAACAGAAGAAGAAATTGATTGTCTGTGCTTGCTATCATATTCAAAAGCAGTCTGCTCAAAGCTGATAAAAAAATAGGGGATCTTTAGGAGGAGATTTGTAAAGAAGAGACAGTTCACGTAGATCTATACTTAAATATGAGCCATGCTGTAGCAATAGGGGGCTCAATGCATCTCCGTGATACATCGTTCGGTTTGTGTTGGAGTTTAACGCCATTTTAACAGCTCAGGTCATTATCATGGTGATCAGTGACGCACCCATGTGTTTCCTGGCTTTCTTACACTACTACTGACACAACTTTCTTTCCAAAGCCACCGTTTGCTATTCTCACATGCATCAGAGATGAGAGGCGAAAAAATGCTTGAAAGAATGTTTGCCTCACTTAGGTATTGAACTGGCAACCACCAGGTCATGAGTCAGATACGCTAACCACTTAGCGAGCATGACGCATTGTACCAGTCAACCCATCACATAATTACGGATCCATAATAAAGGCCCCTTTCTTTAACCCTTTACCACACGACAAAATTTTAGACTGGTCCAAATTGAAAGCATTTGCAGGCAACAAATGAAATTTGGCTGAAATAATGGTTCTTGTCTATGAAAGTGTAGAAAACCTTGTGGGAAAAGGAGAAAATGCTGGTTACCAGCATTTTCTCCTTTTCCTACAAGGTTTTCAAAATGCTAGTTCCTCAGGGTCGTTAAAACTCAGGATTGTGTGGTAGAGTTAACAATCGAGTTAATCATGAGGTAGACTGGTCCTTGGACATACAGAAAATTGATCAGTAGCGAAAGGTTTTGTCCCACATCAGCCTTCGTGGATTGCGCTGGCTGACCTGGGTCGATGCTTTTCGCAGACACAATAAACCCTGTTTTCACAGAGCATGGCTCAATGTATATAAGTCAAGATTGTGTTTCCTTTTACAAAGTCAAATTTATCATCATCTTTGTAATTCTGAACTTGATTTCCTGTTTCACTCTTTACTACACAGGCCTTAGTTTTAACAACCCTGAGAAAGAAGGCTTTTTTAAACATTGTGGGAATAAGAGAAAGTGCTGTTCCCAGCATTTTTAGCTCCACTGGCCGAAGGCCAGCGGGCTAATGTCATGGCCCGGTGTCCGTCGTGCGTCCGTCCGTCCGTCCGTGCGTTAACTTTTATTTCAAACATCTTCTTCTCTGAAACTACCCATCCAATTTTCATGAAACTTCACAGAAATGATCCTGCCATGGTCCTCTTCAGAATTTCTTGAAAGAATTTGATTCCTTCAAAAACTCTGGTTGCCATGGCAACAAAACTGAAAAATATGGGAAATCTTTAAAAATCTTCTTGTCTGAAACCATAAGGCATAGGGCTACCAAATTTGGCATGTAGCTTTATGTAGTAGACCTCTATCAAGTTTCTTCAAATTATAGCCCTGGGGTCAAAATTGGCTCTGCCCCAGGGGTCACAAGTTTTACATAGGCTTATATAGAGAAATCTTTAAAAATCTTCTTGTCGGAAACCATAAGGCATAGGGCTACCAAATTTGGCATGTAGCTTTATGTAGTAGACCTCTATCAAGTTTCTTCAAATTATAGCCCTGGGGTCAAAATTGGCTCTGCCCCAGGGGTCACAAGTTTTACATAGGCTTATATAGAGAAAACTTCAAAAATCTTCCTGTACCTAGCCATAAGGCCTAGAGCTACAAAATTTTGCATGTAGCTATATCTAGTGGGCCTCTACCAAGTGGGCCAAAATTTTAGCCCTGGGGTCAAAATTGGTCTCACCGCAGGGGTCACAAGTTTTACATGGGCTTACATAGTGACAACTTAAGAAATCTTCCTGTTTTGATTTTTTTTTTAAATTAGCCTTTCATCGGGGTTCTTATGTTTTACAGAGGCTTCATATGGACAAAACTTGAAAATCACCTTATTTTTATGGCTTTATCTTGTGGACCTCTACCAGGGTTCAAGTAATTAAATAGCTCTGGGATCAAAAATGGCTTTGCCCTGCGGGTCTCACCTTTCATATGGGCTTTTACAGAGAAAACTTTGTAAGTCTTCATTTTGAAACCATTTGGCTCAGCATTGAAATGTTTATTATTTATGGTTTATATTTATAAGCCAGTGGAGCGATACAGGGCCATCATGGCCCTCTTGTTTTCCATTTCCCATAATGTTTTCTACACTTCCGGAAATAGATTACAGTTTTTGCGTCAAATACACTTTGTGATCTGCAAATGCTCTTGATTTGGACAAGTCTAAAATTTTTTCGTTTTGTACAGGGGTTATAGCAGTTGGCTTATCTACAGTTCTGTGCAGTAAAACCGGAAATGGTTGTGTCTTGGTCCTCCTGGAAATCTTCGCGATTTTTGTGTATTGACAAAAATGACAATGATATCCTCCGTATAAGTAATGTTTTTTTAGACACCGGGAATTGACTGAGACCCTTGTCAATGTCAATGAGGACCTTTTTCATTAAAGTTAACCAGAATGCCAATCTAGTGGCAGTTAATAATACCAACTGAACACTTTTCATCGAATAAAAAAATGGAGATTTATCAAACTGAATAATATCAAAGCTAGTTTTACAGTACACACATAGAGTAGTAATTCTGGAATTCTGTCTTTAAGTCTCGCAGAAATTAAAATATGCGTAAGGTCAGTATTTTGGTAATTCACAAAATTTTAGACCTGCGTGCAATAATACCCACTTTTATAGTATTTGGATATCACACTTTTCTACCAAGAGGGAGATTCTAAAACATGGTCCCATTGAATTAGAGAAAATGTCCCACCATTATGCATACAGGTGGGACTTAGTCCCTTTAGGTTTATTTAGTAATAAGTCTTGAGTGCAATTGTCTCACAAATTTTTGAAAGTATCCCCAATTTCTACGACTTTATGGGACAAATTGTTCCCAACCTGAATAATCTGTATTAGAACACTAGTATCATGAAT
Source organism: Tridacna gigas (assembly GCA_945859785.2). Lineage (NCBI taxonomy): Eukaryota > Metazoa > Mollusca > Bivalvia > Cardiida > Cardiidae > Tridacna > Tridacna gigas. Next base: position 5,821,930 of record OX244042.2, read on the forward strand.
GAGCTATGCTATGTGAAAATGGGATTTATTGCATCTGCTAAAAGTATCGCCCCATGTCAGCCTGCGCAATCCAAGCAGGCTGACATGGGTCAAAACTTTTTGCTATTGGTCAATGTTCTGCATGTCAAAAGGACAGTCTACCTCATGATCTAGTCATTTGTTAGACAAAATAGATTTTAGGGATCCGTACGTATGTGATAACTTTCATGGTATTAGGGATCACGGAGGTGCGTTAACCCTTTCCCAAATGACAAATTTTGGACTGGTCCAAATTGAAAGAGTTTGCAGACGACAATTTTAAATTTGATGAAAATGGCAGAAAGGTCTCAGAAAGGTTAGAAAACACTGTGTGAAAAGGAGAAATTGCTCGTTACGAGCAACTTCTCCTTTTCCCACAGTGTTTTCAAAAGACTTGTACTGCAGACATGTGAAAACCAGGGCTTGTTTGGGAAAGGGTTAAATCCCTTTTTGCTGAAATATAGTTGTCTAAAAATGATAAGATGGAGAATTTTATCCTTGATTTTAATTCTAAACCTTGCCCCATACTGTGCAAAAAGTTGTGATTTTGATAAATTTATGGATTTCCTTTGAGCAAGTGTTATTCACAAATCGTTTCCGTGTTTTATCAAAAATCAACTGTTTTCAAAAGTTTTTTGAGAATTTACTTCCTTGATTTGCTATTAACTGAAAAGCTTTTGCCAATGTACATTCAATACATTACTAATCAATTAAACCATAACCTCCTTGAAGAATTGCCAAGCCCCGGTACCTCAGTCGATAGTGTACAGGACTTGAGAACAGGGAGTCGCTGGTTTAATCCCCAGCTCTGCCAATTTCTTTCCGAGAATTGATGATAGTCATTGTGACAGGATTCATTACTCTCTCACCCCTGACATTTGTTTCAATGATGGTTATCTTGGAAAGCAGCCGGTAGCTTGGAAAGAATATTTTGCGGAGTGCTGGTAAAAGAAACTCCTGGAAAGCATGGATAGGGGCACTGGCCACCGCTGTATATTTGAAATAATGTTGAAAACAGCATTAAACACCATACAATCAATCAATCGTTGTTGTCAGGTAGGGTTTAATGATAAAATGAACGTAGACAGGAAAGTACCTGGTTGTCAAAACAGGTGTTTTAAACACTATATTTAATCTGACAGGTTTAATGGATTAACTCTTTCCCAAACTGCAAAATTAACACTTTACCACACAACAAAATTTTAGACCTGTCCAAATTGAAAGCATTTGCAGACGACAATTTCATTGTGCCTCATATGGCAGAATTTTTCTTTTATAGGATAGAAAACATTGTGGGAAAAGGAGAAAATGCTGGTTACCAGCATTTTCTCCTTTTCCCACATTGTTTTCAGAAGGCTTCTTCCTCGGGGTCCTTAAAAGTCGGCAATGTGTTAACAGACTTGTCAGAGATTTTGAAAGAATGAATTTGGCAGATGCCAAATTTAATTTTGGGATGTGATTTTCCTTTGAAGGGGGTGGGGGCGGGGTGTGGGGGGAGAGAAAATGCTAGTAACCAGCCAGCATTGACCTTTATTCCAACAATGATTTCTAAAGTCTTCCTGTCAGTGATTGTAAAATACAAGACTGTTTTGTGAAGGATTGAATTTAAAGATTAACCCTTTGCCAAACAAGCCCTGGTTTTCACGTGTTTGCAGTACAAGTCTGTTGAAAACACTGTGGGAAAAGGAGAAATTGCTCGTAATGAGCAATTTCTCCTTTTCCCACAGTGTTTTCTACCCTTTTGGAGAACTTTCTGTCATTTTCATCAAATCTAAAATTGTCGTCTGCAAACTCTTTCAAGTTGGATCAGTCTAAAATTTATCGTTTGGGAAAGGGTTAAAAGTTGGCATTTTGTTAACAGACTTGACATAGATATTTAAAGCATGAATTTGGCAGATGCCAAATTTAATTTTTGGATGGGATAGGATTTGCCTTTAAGGGGGGGGGGGGAAATGCGAGTAACCAGCCAGCATTAAACTTTCTTCCAACAATGGTTTCAAAAGCCTTCCCTTCAGTGATTGTAAAATACAAGACTGGTTTTTGAACGGTTGGATTTAACCCTTTCCCAAACAAGCCCTGGTTTTCACGTGTCTGCAGTACAAGTCTTTTGAAAACACTGTGGGAAAAGGAGAAATTGCTCATAACGAGCAATTTCTCCTTTTTCCACCATGTTTTCTACCCGTTTTGATAACTTTCTGCCATTTTCATCAAATTCAAAATTGTCGTCTGCAAACTCTTTCAATTTGGACCAGTCCAAAATTTGTCGTTTGGGAAAGGGTTAAAGATTACAATGTCTACATTGAGAGATTGTCGCACTTTTAAAAGTTAATATTTAGGACAGTTTGTTATTGCATAGCTCAGTCTACCATTTTATTTCATTGAAAAGTATGTGGAAACTCCTGTCCCTTTATAACCACAATGATTGAAGACTTTTGAAAATATTGTTGGAAAAGGAGAAAATGCTAGTTGCCAGCATTTATTCCTTTTCCCACAATGTTTTCAAAAGCCCTCTCACAGGGTCTTTAAAATTTGGGATTATTTGGTAAAGAGTGAAAAGAAAAGGAAAATTAAATTTGATATTAAAAACATTTCCTTTTCCCACCATGTTTTTTCCCCCTTCTATCATTTAGGAAAAGGTCAGAATACTTTCTATCAATTACATAAGTTACTACCATTTTCTCCTTTTCCCACAATATTTTCTAAACCCGTTTCGAGGGTTGTTAAAACATGAGATTGTTTGGTAAAGGGTTAACTCTTTACCACATGACAAAATTTTGGACTGGACCATATTGAAAACATTTGCAGATGACAAATCAAATGTTATTCAAAACAAATTTGTCTTTCATAGGGTAGAAAACATTGTGGGAAAAGGAAAAAAAATCTGGTTACCAGCATTTTCTCCTTTTTCCGTCAATGTTTTCAAAAGTCGTCTTCCTCGGGATGTGAAAACTCAGGATTGTGTGGTAAAGGGTTAAACAAAATGATGGGGAAGAAGGATACAGTAGGTTGTAATATGAAAGACAAAAGTCTATTCAGATGGGATTTTTATTGCACATTTTAGTAAAAAGGGCAATTATTATTTTGTCATAAAGTTGCCAGGTCATTGCCTAAAGTCAATCTAACTATACATTACAACTGAGCCATGCTAGTGTGAAAAAGGGGCTTAATGCATCTGCGAAAAGTATTAACCCAAGGCAGCCTGCGCAGTCCTCGCAGGCTGACCTGGGCCAAAACTTTTCGCCATCGGTCAATTTTTCTGCATGACAATAGACTTGTCTACTTCATGACGAAGTCAGTTGTTTGACAAAATGGACTTTATGGATACATAATTAAGTGATGGCCTGCTTGGTATAATGGAACACAGAGATGCATTAAGCCCCCTTTTGCCAGAGCATGGCTGAACTGTATTTACAGTAACTTTTAACTTAACTCTTTACCAAATGACAAAAAAGTAGACTAGTCCAAAATGAAAGCATTTGCAGAAGGCAATTTAAATGTGGCTCAAATGATGATTCCTGTCTTGGACAGGGTAGAAAACATTGTGGGAAAGAAGAAAATGCTGGTTACCAGCATTTTCACCTTTTTCCACAATGTTTTCAAAAAGGGTTCTTTCTCAGGGTCATTAAAATTTGGGATTGTGTGGTAAAGGGTTAAACCAGCTTCTGTCCCAATAATGAAATTTCCTTGAAAATCAAATTAACCTCTGACTACACAATGTGATGTGAAATGACTATGGAAAAGCCTTTTCAAAACATTGTGGGAAAAGCAGAAAATGCTGGTTACCAACATGTTCTCCTTTTCCAACAATGTTTGGAACCATTCAAAGACATTATTCTATTATTTCAGCAATATTTGATTTTTCATCTAGAAGGAAAGGCCTTTTGAAAACATTGCTGGAAAAGGAGAATATGCTGGTTACCAGCATTTTCTCCTTTTCCAACAGTGTTTTGAACCTTTTCTAAGACATATTCCATTGTTAGAGGAATAGTTTGATTTCTCATCTGCATGATAAAGATGCTTTTAATATTGGCAATTCCAAAATTGTGTTGTCTGATGAAAATATAACTCGACTAGAAATGATGTTTTAACAACCAAGGGGCAGCCCTCAATGGAATATGTCAGTGAGAGGGAAGGTTGCAATCAGACAGAGAAATTGGTGAACCCTAGACTCTAACCCTTTACCAAACAATCCAGAGTTTTAATGACCCTGAGAAAGAGGCCTCTTGAAAGTATTGTGGGAAAAGGAGAAAATGCTGGTAACCAGCATTTTCTCCTTTGTCCACAATGTTTTCTACCCTATTAGATACAAATTCCACCATTTGAGCCAAATTTAGTATTTCATCTGCAATTGCTTTCAATTTGGACCAGTCTGAAATTTTGCGGTTGCGTGAAGGGTTAACTTGATAAGGCAATAAAATCTGTTTGATAAGACAGATCTGGACAGTGGAAAGTAACCTCAATCTTTGGATTCAGTTACCTTTCTGGTGCTACACTGTGTCTTGGTGGTTTAGACTTAATTGTTCCATTCTGGCTTGTGGTGCTGGTCAGAGGAAATGTCCTTGAGCAAGGCACTGCAAAGGCACAGCCTAGTACTGATGAAACTCAGGAATTACATGAACAAGTTAACTGGCACCATGAAATTATACTGTTATACTGTCGTGCAAAGGCAACATTTCGGTTAACCCTTTCCCAAACAAGCCCTGGTTTTCACATGTCTGCAGTACAAGTCTTTTGAAAACACTGTGGGAAAAGGAGAAATTGCTTGTAACGAGCAATTTCTCCTTTTCCCACAGTGTTTTCTACCCTTTTTGATAACTTTCTGCCATTTTCATCAAATTTAAAATTGTTGTCTGCAAACTCTTTCAATTTGGACCAGTCCAAAATTTGTCATTTGGGAAAGAGTTAAAGACTGCAATTTAGAATGGTTGGTGAATAGATGCCCAGATTAGAGGTACTTGGGAAAGGGTTAAAACAGCTGTCAAAAACAAAGAAGATGGCTACTACTAAATTGATGCACTGATGACTAGGGAACTGTTCTATGCTTTACAATGAATTATGATGTTTCCTGTGAAGTCATGCTGTCATACATGCTGTTATATGATGTCTGTCATACAGCTCTGTCCGTATAAATATCCAATGCTTCCATTTGAGTAAAATTTTACCAAGTACATGGGACCAGGTGCAACTGCAAAAGTTGAGTCTCACTGCGTTTCTTCTGAGTCCAAGTTTTGCTTGCATAAACCGTCCATTTAATAAGGCCAAATTTCCATATTGAATAGAAAGAAGAAGCTATTTCAAATGACTTCTTTATGGAACCTTTTGTATAATTAATGTGCTGTGCACGCTGGTGACCATCGCTCGAAATACCGGTAGTATCTTTGCATTACGATGGAACTTCTTTGAAAGTCATTACAACCTATTGTCAAAAGTTTTTTCCTACTTAGTTTCATAACAAATTAAAAACACATTTGCACGAAGAGAAAAATATACATGATAAATTTCTCATAGCATCTAATCTAGGAAGGCAAGATCTTTCAGCCATTGGTCTTGGTAAGGTCACGATTACTTTTTCTTTTTGCCCCAGGAAGCCATCTTCAATTTCAGTACAGAAATGCAAAACAACAGCCGTTTTACTGTGATCAGTTTGCAGGAAGACAATATGAACATAATGCAGGTAACCAGTCGAAGTCAAAAACAGAGATTTATTTTTATCATTCTTGGTTATATCTTGGAATACCAAGATCTGTTTATAGACACTTTGGAATTCTGATGGTCAGTTTGTACAAGAAATGTTACTTATTCGTATTTTGCATTTTGCATTGTTTTCGTCATTGATGTAGTTAAATGAAATCATGGTTTAGACTCATTTTTGGCTGCGTCCAAGGGACGCAAATGATCTTTTATATTTTGCGTCTGAGCTGATTTTCGTACTTATACAGATACATCTGTACTTTAACGTCGTAAACAGAAACCCTGAATATTTTAATCCTGGCTATGCCTATGACTCATGTGCCTGTAAACCCCAAGATCCGTATTCACCCACCATTCTTTGCGCTTAGAGTGCCAAATAAACTAACCAACATTTCCATCCTAGTAAAAAGAGCCTAATAAAAGCAACAGCAACTTCAAGGTTGCTGTTGTCAAGAAAGTCTCTGCAAAGCTGACACTGTATATCAGAGATTATTTATTTATTTCTATTTCTAGCCTTAGATCAGGGATAAGGCTTAATTCTTTACCAAACGACAAAATTTTAGGCTAGTCCAAATTGAAAGCATTTGCAGACGACAAGAGTGACTCAGAAATGGAACTTTGCATTGGGATGGATAGAAAACATAGTGGGAAAAGGAGAAAATGTTGGTTACCAGCATTTTTCTTCTTTTTTCACAATGTTTTCAAAAGCTTTCTTTTCTCAGGGTTGTTAAAAGTCGGGATTATGTGGTAAGGGGTTAAATGGGTTCTTGGGGCAACCACTTGTCCTTGAGACTAAAAGGGTTCTGAGAGCAACCAATTGCCCTTTGAGACTTTAAGGGGTTCAAAGGGCAACCACTTGTCCTTGAAGGGAAGAAAACATTGTGGGAAATGGAGAAAATGCTGGTCACCAGCATTTTCTTCTTTCCCACAATGTTTTCAAAAGGCTTCTTTCTCGAGGTCGTAAAAAGTCGGGATTGTGTGGTAAAGGGTTAAGTATATTAATCTGAATGCTAAATTATATGATCTTCACGGGTGTAGGACAAAAGCCCACTGGACAATAGCCTGCTAAGATATTAGCCCACTGGTCAATCGCCCTCTAGGACAATAGCCCACTGGACAATAGGCCACTGGACAATAGACCAATGGGACAAAAGCCCACTGGGACAGTAGCCCACTTTTATGAGTAACTATGCATTTAATTAAGAAATTGAGTATGCAATGAATTTAAAATACAAGTATTCATCAGTCAACAGTGTAGACTACCTTTTCCCATGGCATTTTCTCCTTTTCTTACAATGTTTTTAAAAAGCCAGCAATTTCTTTTTTTTTTCCACAATGTTTTGAAAAGGTCTTTTTTCACAGGGTTGATTTAGGTCGGAATGTGTTGTAAAGAGTTAAACATTCAGAAGACATTTTGAAAATGTCACGATCAAAATATTATTTTTACACATTTTATGTTAGCCATGGGCTATTGTCCTCCCTACCAAATTTAGCAGTGGGATGTTGTCCAGGGGGATGTTGTCCAATAGGCTATTGTCCTAATGGGCTATTGTTCCAGCAGGCTATTGTCCTTCCCCCTGATCTTCACAGTACAGCCGCTGCATGGTATACATGGGACCAATGCATAATGAATACATGTATAATGTTGGCTTTTTTCTGGAAAATATAACCACCTGTACATATTATTAACCCTTTTACTCCACAATCCTAAGTTTTAACATCCTGGAGAATAAAGCCGTCTGAAAAAATTATGGAAAAGGGAGAAAATGCTCGTAAGCAGCATTTTCTCCTTTTTCCCACAATGTTTTTTTTACCATCTCGAAGAAAAATCTCCTCATTTTCAGAAACATTTAATTTGTCCTTTGCAAATGCTTTAACCGTTTACCAAACAATCCCGACTTTTAACGATCCTGATAAAAAGGGCTTTAGAAAACATTGTGGGAAAAGGAGAAAATGCCGGTAACCAGCATTTTCTCCTTTTCCCACAATGTTTTCTACCCTATCAAAGAAAAAAGCACCATATAAACCACATTGAAATTGTCGTCTGAAAATGCTTTGAATTTGGACTGGTCCAAAACTTTGTTGTGTGGTAAAGAGTTAAATGCAGACAATCCTAAAATCTTGTCATGCTGTAAAAGGTTAACATTTTCTATGAGAGAAAGGGGTTTTCTAAAGAAATCCATATGCCTCATTGATTGAGATACCATTTTTTCAGCTACATGTTCTCAGAGAATAGAATTTGTTTCTAAGGTGATGGCAAGATGTCAAGAAACATTTTTTAGGTGTCAGTCTTGAAAACACAAGGTTTATGAGGGCGGGGGGGTGGAAAAGGCAAGGATTAGACTTTCGCTTTGGACCAGTCGGAAATTTTGTCTTGTGTCGAAGAGTTATGGAAAAAAGCTAGTTTGTAAAAGTTTCAGCGTTAACTCTGGCAAGAATGTTTCGAAGGGGGTTTGACAGTGTAGATTTAAGATTGGACTGTACTTTCTGTATTGTCTGATTTGAATCCTGTGCTTTCTGCTTTTTGTTTCTGAGGTGATGGCAAGATGTCAAGAAACATTATTTAGGAGTCAGTCTTGAAAACACAAGGTTTTTATGATGGGGGAAAAAGGCAAGATGTAGACTCGAACCCTTTGCCACACAATCCCAAGCTTTAACGACCCAGAGTTTTACTACAATTTTTGTTAAAAAACTTCCATACAAAATCTGCATCCCTCTTTCAAGGAAAAAACTTTTTTCTTTTTATGATTTCAAAGTTTGAATTCTGGCAGGAACATTTGATACTGTAGATCTAAGATCAGACTGTACTGTCTGTATTGTCTGATTTGAATCCTGTGCTTTCCGCAACAATTCTCTTTGTTGTTTCTGGCATTTTTAGGGCAAAAAGGAGCAGGTAAGTTATGAAATGATACACTTATAAAATGTATACAATAAATAATATGCCAGGATGAAATAGCAGTCATATTTTTAACCCTTTACCAACAATCCCGACTTTTTAACAACCCTGAAGAAGAAGCCTTTAGAAAACATTGTGGGAAAAGGAGAAAATGCTGTTAACCAGCATTTTCTCCTTTTCCCACAATGTTTTCTACTTTATGAATGACAAATTTCGTCATTTGAGCCAACTTTAATTTGTCGTCTGCAAATGCTTTCAATTTGGACCAGTCTAAAATTTTGTCGTTCGGTAAAGAGATAACACTGCCGTTTTCCTTCAACCCTGTACTAGACAACAAAAATTTAGCTTCATCCAAATTGGAAGCATTTGCAGACGACAATCTAAATGTTGCCAAAAGGATTATTTTTCTCTTTGATAGGGTAGAAAATATTGTGGGAAAAGGAGAAAATGCTGTTTACCAGCATTTTCTCCTTTTTCCACAATGTTTTCAAAAGGCTTTTTCTTCAGGGTCGTTAAAAGTTGGGATCGTTTTGTAAAAGGTTAACTCTGTACCAAAGAACTAAAAGGTAGACTAGTTGAAATTCAAAGCATTTGCAGACGAAAAATGAAAATGTGGCTCAAATGAAAATATATGTCTCTTAAAGGGCAGAAAACATTGTGGGAAATGGACAAAATTCTGTCTACCAGCATTTTCTCCTTTTCCCACATTGTTTTCATTACCTCAGCATGGTTAAAACTTGGAATTGTGTGGTAAAGGGTTAACATTTTTAGCACCTAATACATTAAATCTTTTCCAAGTGATAAAATTTTTAAACAGCCAGTGGAGAAAAGGAGAAAAATACTGGTAAACCAGTATTTTCTGATATTTCCAACAATTTCTCTTATTGCCGCAATATTTTCTAAATGGTCTGCGGCAAAACTAGAAAAAAATGTCAGCAGGAGGATTTATCTGTTTAACTCTTTACTAAACAACAAAATTTAGACTGGTCCAAATTGAAAGCATTTGCAGACGACAAATTAAAGGTGGCTCAAATGATAAAATTTGTCTTTGATAGAGTAGAAAACATTGTGGGAAAAAGAGGAAATGCTCCTTTTCCCACAATGTTTTCAAAAGGCTTATTCTTCAGGGTCGTTAAAAGTCGGGATTGTGTGGTAAAGTGTTAAAACAATTTTATACTAAAACCCTTTACCACACAATCCTGACTTTTAAGACCCTGGGAAAGGAGCCTTTTGAAAACATTGTGGGAAAAGGAGAAAATGCTGGTAACCAGCATTCTGTCCTTTTCTCACAATGTTTACCCTTCCCAGAGCAAATTTCAGTTTTAAGGTCATTTTTATTTTGTCGTCTGCAAATACTTTGTTGTATGGTTAAAAGTTAAACTCTTTACCAAAACAATAAATTTTCAGATGTATCCAGATTCAAAGCATTTGTACACAAAATAAGTATGACTCAAAAAATGAAATTTGCTTTTGGAGGGATAGAAAACATGGGTGGAAAAGGAGACAATGCTAAATCCCTTTTAAACTTTTTAGCAAACAATAGAATTTCAGATTTATCCACTTTCAAAGCAGTTGCAGAGAATAAAATAAATGTGACTCAAAAATTGAAAGTTGCTTTTGGAAGGGTAGAAAACATGATGGGAAAAGGAGAAAATGCTGGTTGCCAGCATTTTCTCCCTTTACCACCATGTTTTCAAAAGGCTTCTTTCACAGGATCGCTGAAACTCGGAATTATGTGGTAAAGGTTTAATCAAAATACTGATTGATTGATTGTATGGTGTTTAACACCATTTTCAGCATTATATTCAGTGATATCGCAGTGGCCAGTGTACCTATCAATGCTTTCCTGGAGTTTCTTTTACCAGCACTAAGCAAAATGTTTTTTCCAAGCCACTGGCTGCTTTCCCACATAACCATCGTCAAAATAACAGTCAGCGGTGAGAGAGGAATGAATCTGGTCGCAATGACCATCATCAATCTTCAGAAAGAAATTGGCCGAGACAGGGATCAAACCAGTGATTGATTGATTGTATGGTGTTTAATGCCGTTTTCAACATTATTTCAGTTATATCGCGGCGGCCAGTGCACCCATCCATGCTTTCCTAGAGTTTCTTTTTACCAGTACTCCGCACAATATTCTTTCCAAGCCACTGGCTGCTTTCCCACATAACCATCGTCGAAACAATGGTCAGCAGTGAGAGAGGAATAAATCCTGTTGCAATGACTATCATCAATCCTCGGAAAGAAATTGGCCAAGCTGGGGATCAAACCAGCGACCTCCTGTTCTCAAGTCCAGTACAGACAGATCTACCAGAGCTTGGCTGATCAAAAGATGAATTATAACATACATTCTGATAATTAACAATTATGTGTACTAACAACATAGGGTTTTGGCCAGTTATATTGCTAGTCTTGAAGTTTAAAATGAGCTATGCTCTGGCAAAAGGGGGCTTAATACATCTGCATGACATATTATACCAAGCAGTTCATCACATAATTATGGATCCATAAAATCCAATTTGTCTAACAACTGACAGAATCATGGGGTAGACTGGCCCTTTGACATACAGAAAAATTGCCCAATAGCAAAAAGTTTTGGCCCTGGTCAGTCTGCACGGAAGGCGCAGGGTAACCTGGGTCGATACTTTACGCAATGCATTAAGTTCCCTTTTCACAGAGCATGGCTCATTATATGGAATATTATGTTGAAATAACTTTTCTGGTGCTTGTACTTGCTTCATTTCCCACAGTGTTTTCTTTCCTTTCTGATACAAATCTCATCATTTTAGTCACATTTTGTTTTAATTTGATGTCTGCAAGTGCTTTTAATCTGAAAACCTGTCAGCTTAAAACAATAAAAATATTACCTCAGTTTGAGTGATTATACTATTTTCAGCAGTCCAAATTTCTTTGAAAATACCATATTACAGACATACCATAATGTCTCTTTTTAACCCTCCCACCCCCACCCTCATGGGCATTAAATTTTCCGAAGGGGGGGTCAATTAATAGAGGTAAAACAACATAGAATTTTCTGAGGACGACGATAAGATTACCGTCCGGGTTTTAGTTGGTACTGACAGCAAAGTGATGGCTATTTGAGAAATCCACTGTAATTTAATGCAGAATATCAATTGTACTGCCAATCATGATTCATTTATACATTAAATAGCATTCACAATTAATGTGAGATATAGGTCATCAGTGCTTTCTTAAAGTTTTTCCAAGTTAGTTGACAAACTTAATGCTACTCGAAGTTTATAACGTTACCAAAAGCGTACCTTTATTCAGATTGTCAGGTGTTGATGACGTTGATTTGTGAAGTAATTGGGATTATGCCGTTACCGTAAGTTTATTCCAGCCGATTTATTTCAACTTTAGCAATAGATTGCCCATCTGGAAAGCCCATTTTTTGTTTGTAAAAAGCTTGAGGAGTGTTGCTTTTAGTACAGGGGGAGCGATAATAAGAGACATAATGGTATATAAACAGCTGTTTTGCATCTCAAAGTTATGTTTATTATTCACTGGAAATGATATGTACAGAGCAATTATGGCTATTATTATGGGATTTACCGATTATTAGATATGCAGGTTATTTCTTTTTTGAAAGGCCTTGATTACAAAAATAAGTTTATTAAACAACCATGAAATTATAAATTTCTTGGAAACACCCATTATTAATTTTGATGTTGAAACTAACTCTTTACCAGATGACAAAAATGTAAACTTGTCCAAATTGAAAGCATTTGCAGATTACAATTTTGATGTGACTCAAATGATAGAACTTGTCTTTAATAGGGTAAAAAACATTGTGGGAAAAGGAGAAAATGCTGGTTACCAGCATTTTCTCCTTTTCCCCACAATGTTTTCACAAGGCTTCTTCTTCATCAGGGAGATAAAGGGTTAGTCCTTTATATTGCTTAACCCTCTACCCCACACTCCCGAGTTTTAACAACCCTTAGGAAGAATTCTTTTGAAAACTTTGTTGGAAATGGAGAAAATGCTGATTCCAATAATGTTTTCAAAAGGCTGTTAGTGTTTGGGAAGGGATTTTCTGACAGGTTCAATAATTTGCCTACTGATGATCTCCATATACCCTTGTTAGCGTCTCAGTCACAATTGGCATACTGGTAGTATGAAGGAGTAGGTCTGTATATGAGTCATGCTCTGGCAAAAGGGGGTTTAATGCATCTCCGTGATGCATTTCATAGATATCAAAAAAGTAATAATATAATTATGGATCCGTAAAATCCATTTTGACAAAAAACCAACTGAAATCATGTGGTAAAATGGACCTTGGGCATGCAGAAAATTTACTAAATGCAGAAAGTTTCGACACAGGTCAGCCTGCTCAGGCTGACCAAAGTTGATACTGTTTGCGGAGGCATTAAACCCCCTTTTCACAGAGCACAGCTCATTTATTAGTAAACACTAGTTAGTTGTTGAGTGATAAAATTATCGACTTACTGCCCCATATTAACATAGTTTGAATTTTTTCCCCTTTTTGTTTACCAAATATTTTCATTCAGAATAATAAGGCCTAGATTGTGCAAGGTTGATATGGCTTACCTTGATCTTTGCCTGGGTCCGTATTCACCAACCATTCTTAAGAATATTCTTGGTCTTGTTCTCCAAAATTTTCCAAATTTGAAAGTAACACACCTTCTGATTGGCTAAACCAAATCCATTTGGTTTAGCCAATCAGAAGTTGTGTTACTTTCAAACTTGCAACACCTGAAAAAGTATGTCTTGAATGACTGGGTTTCTCTTTTGAATGGTAGAAAATTTTTGTTAGAAAAAGAGAAAGTGCTGACTGTCAGCATTTTCTCCTTTTCCCACAATGTTTTCAAAAGCCTTCTTTCTCAGGTCATTAAAAGTTGGGATTGTGTGGTAAAGGGTTTAACATATTTATTTTACATGGATTGAGAAACAATTTCTTGCAACTTGTACTAATCTTCTCGATTCTGCTTCCTGGAAACTACACCAACAAATGAGCCGAATGTGTGGACCAATGAACAGTCCCAAAGCTGACACCCGCTCCCTAGTATCAAACACAGGACCTTATGGTTATGAGGCAGACATCCTACCTCACAACCACGGATAATACAAACTTTTTAGTTGCAAAATTGTCAAATGATTTTCATAGCTAAATTCCTTGTTTAAAATCTTTCATTTGAAACACAAGTTTTAATTCATATAAACAGTCAGCTTTGTACAAATATCGATAAAAAAAAGAGATTTCGGCAGTGATACCCCCATGGCTTGGAATGTTGTGTAGATGTAGAGAGACTGTTGTGATGGGTGACAGCTCTCATCTTTCACCACTTCTTATAGGCTAGGCCACTGCAGTGTTGTGCCAAAGGACACTCCTTTAGTTACAGTCAACAGCGTGGTTCCAACCAAGATTTTCTGATAACAACAGCAGTTTTGAAACCGCTTAGCCAGGATATATGCTAATTATGAAAAGGATCTGTACAGTTTGGAAAAAGAGCTAAAGTATTTCTATTCCAAGGTTGTTTTAGCCTGAATATGCTATAAAGTAGCAAACAGCATAGATTCAAGATCAGACTGCATGAACTGCTCTTGATCTACACTGCATAAGCAACTAAAGATAGTTCCAGGGCTTCAGGGATTCACTATTGATGTTAAGGACAATTTTGAAGGGTCAGTTTAGCTTAACCATTAAAACGCCTTTTACTACTTTGGTGGCCTTTGTGGTCAGTGTAGATCAAGATCAGACTGCACAAAATGTGCAGTCCGATCACTGATCTTTTTTGTCTGCTTATCCAAGATGTTCTAGACAAGGGCAATCTTGAACTTGCTCTTTCCTATATGGGTTTCATTTCGAGAATGAAAATGTGTGTTGGTCTTTGGGTTTATACACTACCCTAAAGGTTAACTGTTTACCAAACGACAAAATTTTAGACTTGTCCAAATTGAAAGCATTTGCAGACGACAAAATAAATGTGATTCAGTATTTTGAATTTATTTAAGGAAAGGTAGAAAACATTGTGGGAAAAGGAGAAAATGCTGGTTACCAGCATTTCCTCCTTTTCCCACAATGTTTTCAAAGTGCTTCTTTCTTAGGGTCATTAAAACTCAGGATTGTGTCATATTTTAAGACTTTGAAGCTTAACCCTTTACCACACAATCCCGACTTTTAACGACCCAGTGAAAGAAGCCTTTTGAAAGCATTGTGGGAAAAGGAGAAAATGCTGGTAACCAGCATTTTCTCCATTTCCCACAATGTTTTCTACCCTTTCCAAAGCAAATTTCAATTTTTCAGTAACATTTATTTTATCGTCTGCAAATGTTTTGAATTTGGACCAGTCTAAAATTTTGTCGTGTGGTAAAGAGTTAAAACACAAATTTTGTACTAGTTTCGTATACAAAAAAAAAGAATTATTATGAACACCTATTGATGTTGAATGACAATCTATCAATTAACATTCTTATCTACTTGTCTTTTGTGGACCTTTGTCTTCTACCATTTTAACCTGTACCCCACAATTGTGACTTTAACGTTCCTGAAAGAGAAGGCTTTTGAAAACATTGTGGGAAAAGGAGAAAATGCTGGTAACCAGCATTTTCTCCTTTTCTTTCAATGTTTTCTTTCCTTTTAGAGTCGGGTGTCATTCATTGAGTTATGTTTAATTTGTCGTCTTCAACAGCTTTGAATTTAGATGAGTGTAATATTTTGCCATTTCGTAAAGAATTTAAATGACCCTGAGCACAAAATGAATGCTGCTGGATACATCAGGAGGTTCATTCTGGTAACCAGCTTTTTATCCCTTTTTCCACAATGTTTTCTACCATATCATTCGCAGAACTCATGAGTTGAGTTACATTTAATTTGTCATCTGCAAAATTTAAATGCTTTCCGTTTTGTAGGGTAAAAAAATTTGTTGTCTGATTAAGGTTTTACCCTTTACCACACAATCGTGTCGTTAACGACCCTGAGAAAGAAAGCTTTTGAAAACATTGTTGGAAAAGGAGAAAATGCTGGTAACCAGCATTTTCTCCTTTTTCCCATGATGTTTTCTACCTTTCCCAAAGCAAATTTCAGTTTTTTAGTTACATCCATTTTGTTGTCTGCAAATGCTTTGAATTTGGACAAGTCTAAAACTTTTGTTGTTTGGTAAGGACTCTTGTGATAGATATTTGTCTATATTGATGACATGACCTACTGATCAAAAGACTTTGTTGGTTAACTCTTTACCAAACGACAAAACTTTAGACCTGTCCAAATTGAAAGTGTTTGCAGACGACGAATTAAATATGACTCAAAATTAGAAATTTGTTTTGGAATGGTTAGAAAACATTGTGAGAAAAGGCGAAAATGCTGGTTACCAGCATATTCTCCTTTTCCCACAATGTTTTCAAAAGGCTTCTTTCTCAGGGTTGTTAAAAGTCGGGATTGTGTGGTAAAGAGTTAAAAAACATCAAACTATTTACTCCTTGCCAAACGATAAAATTTTCGACTTGTCCAAATTGAAAGTATTTTGCAGACAACAAAATAAGTGGTATTACAGTACTGAAGGATAGAAAACATTGTGGGAGAAGGAGAAAATGCTGGTTACCAGCATTTCCTCCTTTTCCCACAAAGATTTCAAATAGCTTTTTCCTAAGGGTCGATAAAACTCGGGATTGTGCGAGAAAAGTTTTTAACTCTGTTCCAGACGACAAAAAGTTTAGACCTGTCCAAATTGAAAATATTTTGTAAGTAACATATCAGATATGACCCAGATCCTGAGATTTATCTTTGATAGTGTGAAAAACATTGTGGAAAAAGGGGAAAAAAATGTTGGTTATGAGCTTTCTTTCGTTTGCATTATGCTTTCAAAAGCTCATTTCTGCAGGGTCATGGAAATATTGAGTTACTTCGAAACGGGATAATTGAATTGAACGGCATTTGATTGTCAGTGCTGAAATGCATTATGTTTACCGTACAATGCCGCCTTTTAATGCCCTTGGGAAAGAAGCCTTTTAAAAACATCGTGAGAAATGGAGAAAATACTGGTAACCAGCATTTTCTCCTTTTCCCACAATGTTTTCTACCCTATCAAAGAAAAATTACACCATTACAGCCACACTTAAATTTTCGTCTGCAAATGCTTTCGATTTGGACAAGGCTAAAATTTTGTTGTCTGGTAAAGGGTTAAATCTACAATTCTAGGTTAGATACCATATTTGCAGATCAGCTTTGGTTTGACTTGCAGCTAAATACTGATTTCCTTTCCCAACAATTCTGTTTCACAACCCAGACGAGGAAAGCTTTTTAAAATGTTGGTGACCGACCATCTTCTTTTCCAACAATGTTTTCTAACCTTTCATAGATCACTTCCACTCTTTGAACCAGATTGGATTTGGTGCCTGCAAATGTTTTCTGTTAACCCTTTCCCAAACAAGCCCTGGTTTTCACGTGTCTCAGTGCAAGTCTTTTGAAAACACTGTGGGGAAAAGGAGAAATTGCTCGTAACGAGCAATTTCTCCTTTTCCCACAGTGTTTTCTACCCTTTTTGATAACTTTCTGCCATTTTCATCAAGTTTAAAATTGTCGTCTGCAAACTCTTTCAATTTGGACCAGTCCAAAATTTGTCGTTTGGGAAAGGGTTAATGGACAAGTGTGAAATTTTGACTTTGCTGTAAAAGACCTTTCATTGTGATTAACTCTTTACCAAACAACAAAATTTCATACTCCAAATTGAAAGCATTAGCAGACAGCAATTTAAACGGGGGTCAAATAATGGAATTTGTCTTTGATAGGGTAGAAAACATTGTGGGAAAAGGAGAAAATGCTGGTTACCGGCATTTTCTCCTTTTCCCACAATGTTTTCAAAAGGTCTCTTACTCAGGGTCGTTACAAGTTGGGATTTGTGTAATAAAGGACAAATTATATGAAATTGGTATGAGGAGAGAATTTTTTTCTCAACTTTTTCTTGATGGTTTCTTAAGTTTAGTTATAGTTTTTTCGAATAAGCTTTTAACCATTTATCAATCAACAACATTTTGAGCATGCCCAAATCCTAAGCACTTGCAGTCTACCAAATACATATAGCTCAAGTTATGGAAATTTTATGTGAAAGGGTAGAAAATATTGCGGGAAAAGAATTAAAATACAGTGGATTCCACTTAATCGCAACCCTGTTTATCGGGATTTCCGGTTTTTTGCAACATTTTGTCCAGCACCGATCCTTTTCCCATTTCAACAACGCAAAATTCACCGGATTATCGGGACTCTGATAAAGGACATTTTCGGTTTTATGCAAGAAGAATTATAGCACCGACTCGATTTTTTTTCATTTATTAGCAATGCCGATGTCGGCACTTCACGTATTATAAAGAAAAACCGATCGTAATAACTTGTCAATTTTCAGATTATAAACTGTGAAAAACTTTGACGGTTCGTTGATAATCCAACTTGTGACATCCAATTTAACTACAGGCGTGAATGTTATCTGCCTTTGTTTACGTGTGAAAAACACAGAAGAACATTTTTTAAATAGTATGGCCTAAATTGATTCGCCAAAATGGAGTCGTGTGCACGAAATTCAGGCCATGACGTCACACAGAATTTATCCATCGATTTAACCCTTTCCCACACAAGCCCTGGTTTTTCGGTGTCTGCAGTAAAAGTCTTTTGAAAACACTGTGGGAAAAGGAGAAATTGCTCGTAATTTCCCCTTTTCCCACAGTGTTTCCAACCCTTTTTGAGAACTTTCTGCTATTTTCTCAAAATATAAAATTGTTGTCTGCAAACTCTTTGAGTTTGGAAGAGTCCAAAATTCGTCGTTTGGGAAAGTGTTTACTGAACAGGTGGCAAGTCGGGGCAATACAGGTGCGTCACACACGATCATGTTGTGTAAAGAATATGCATGTACACATTTGGCGATTGTTATACAACAGGAAACTGGAGGTAATTATGAGTCGAAACTTGTGTTTTCACAGTGTTTGTTCTGGATTTCATGTCAAATGCAGCGTAACTATTGCCAACAGCAAGGGTTATTTCCGAGCGATTTAATAATGAACTTCAAAGGAAACTAGAGATTAGAGAACTTTCTTTGTAAAACTGTTTTATTGTGAGATACACTTATTTTCAAAGATTCTAAATTGATTAAATGATTGGGATGTGAGTTCTGAAAGTCTGTCATCAGAACGAAACAATCATCTGTATCTTTGGTCGGACTTCCGGTATCTTTGGTCGGACTTTCGGTCTGAAAAGGAGGCATCGGTTTATCGGGCCGACCGCTTAATTGCAATATTTTCTCTGACAAATAAGACTTGCAAATAAGCGGAATCCACTGTACTTGTTACCAGCATTTTCTCCATTTCCCACAGTAATTTCTAAAGCTATCTTCCTCAAGGTTGTTTATTCCCAGGATTGTTTAGAATGGGGTTGAATAATCGCTGACAACAGCATTACAGGCCGTGTGTTGTCAAATTTTAAGTTTTGTAAGGGAGAGAACTCTTACAAAGACATCAAAGTTGAAAGTTATATTCTAAAATGTTATCTCCCTTTTAAACCTCTCCACAGTGAAACGTTGCTGCTTTATAACTTATCTTTTCTTGACATTTCCAAAAAAAATATCATGGAAAAAGGAGCAGTTGTTTGAAATTTTGATTGCTTCTTTGCTTACAATTTTATTCAAATGTCTTCTTCGTAATTATGTTTGTCTTTCATATTATTTATATTAGGTTGAAATGAGCTTTGGCTCACTGCTGTACCGTCGGAGTCAAAACCATAGCAGACCGCTTCACTCTGTACCACACAATACTGTGTTTTGAGAGTCCTGAAGAAGAATGATTTTGAAAACATTGTGGGAAAAGGAGAAAAATGCAAGTAACCAGCATTTTCTCCTTGCACCACAATTTTTCTCACTCTTTCAAAGACAGAATTTGATGTAACAATTTGCATCACATTTCAATTGTTGTTTGCAAGTCCTTTGAATGTAGACATGATTGTCCAAAATTTTGTTGTTTGGTAAGGATTTAAAAAAATGTTATGGTTAAATATTTAAATATCAACATCATTATTTATGAATAAATGAAAACATGCGAAAATGGTTGTTAACCTATTACCACACAATGCCGAGTTTTAACGTTCCTGGAAAATAAGACTTTTGAAAACATTGTGGGAAAAGGAGAAAATGCTGGTAACCAGCATTTTCTCCTTTTCCCACAATGTTTTCTATCCTTTCAGAAAAAAAAAAAACAATAATTTGGGCCACATTTAATTTGTCGTCTGCAAATGCTTTGAAGTTGGACCTGTGTGAAATATTTTTGTCTGGTAAAGGGTTAAAAGTGGAGAAGAAATGCTTGAATCTTGCAAGTTATCTTTTTGTTTTCTTAACCTTTTCCCAAACGACAAATTTTGGACTGGTCCAAATTGAAAGAGTTTGCTGACGACAATTTTAAATTTGATGAAAATGGCAGAAAGTTATCAAAAAGGGTAGAAAACACTGTGGGAAAAGGAGAAATTGCTCGTTACGAGCAATTTCTCCTTTTCCCACAGTGTTTTCAAAAGACTCGTACTGCAGACACGTGAAAACCAGGGCTTGTTTGGGAAAGGGTTAAGTGATAGTTGCAAAAGGCATTGACTTTATGGGGAAAAAGATTAAAAAGGTAGTATTTGTGGAGGCCATGGATTCTTTTTTTTCCCTGATAGTAATGAATTGATTTATGGGAACAAAGATAAGGAGAACCTTCAGCGCTCTATCAAGAAAATATGAAGTTGTACAGATTTACTTTCACAAGGAAAATCAAAGCATTGAAAGCACTGGTGTGGCATTTTTCAAGGGAGCCATTGTGTGGAATTAATAATTTGAAAAAATAAACTACATATATAGTTTCAAAATATTCCCTTGAACGTAACCTTTTGTATAGTCATACACAATCTAATAGAGTAGCGTGTAATCTTGCGGGATGAAGCCTAGGATCGAACTTGTTTGGGACGGAATCGGGCAGTCAGGAAACAAAGATTGTGTGTATTATTACGCCAATAGAAGACCATAGGGATCAAGCTATTTTTGATAAAAAAAGAAGTATTTCCATCATTGATGGCCAAGTCCAATTTGTTTTAATACGCCATTTTCATTTTCATGTCTGAGTGCTATCAAAACACTTATTTGTCCTAGAAAAATTGAGTTCAATTGGGTTTACTTCCTTCGGTTTTGCATAAACTACGATACATGATTTTCAAAATGCCAAATTGAACTCATAGTGGCATTGTCTTCGACAAATGCTACCAAAAAATTATGATTATTTACCTTTACCAAACAGTCCCACCCACCCAGGTAGCTCAGTGGTTAGCGTATCTGACTTGTGACCTGGTGGTTGGGAGTCCGATACCCGGCTGAGACAAACTTTCTTCCTGATTAAGTCTTGACGAAATTACAAAATTTTAGACTGGTCCAAATTGAAAGCACTTGCAGCCAACAAATGTGACTGAAAAATGGAAATTTGTTTTGGGAAGGGTAGAAAACATTGTTTGAAAAGGAGAAATACTGGTTACCTCCAGTATTGTCTCCTTTTTCCATAATGTTTTTAAAAAGCTTTCTTTCTCAGGTTTATTAAAACTTCGGAGTGAAGGTTTTAATTATTTTTCCCTAGAGTAATAAGTTGTGTTTGGTGCCATAAGATTTAACCCTTTCCCAAATGACAAATTCTGGACTAGTCCAAATTGAAAGAGTTTGCAGACGAAAATTTTAAATTTGATGAAAATGGCAGAAAGGTCTCAAAAAGGGTAGAAAAAACTGTGGGAAAAGGAGAAATTGCTCGTTACGAGCAATTTCTCCTTTTCCCACAGTGTTTTCAAAAGACTTGTCCTGCAGACACATGAAAACCGGGGCTTGTTTGGGAAAGGGTTAACCCTTTACCAAACAATCCTGTGTTTTAACGACCCTTGGGAGGACACCTTTTGAAAACATTGTGGTACAAGGTGAAAATGCTGGTGACCAGCATTTTCACCTCGTTCTACAATGTTTTCTACCCCTCCAAGTGCAAATTCTAACATTTTGGCAACAGTTACTTTGTTGTCTGCAAATGCTTTGAATTTGGACAAGCCTGAATTATTTTGTTGTTTGTTAAAGAGTGAATGTGGAAAAAGGTTATCTTTGGTCCATTAGAGATAAGATAAGAAATGAAATGCTTCATTCAACAGATTCCTGTCTGGGCCTATCATGCAGAGTGCATGTTTTAACCCTTAAGCTGCCAAGTGCAACTCACTGACCTTTTGTGGACAGTGTAGATCAAGATTAGACTGCATAGAACATGCAGTCTGGTCATGGATCTACACTGTCCGATAAGGAGCTATTTTTCTCCCAGAGAAGAATTTTGTGATTACATTATTTTGGTTTTTACTTTTGGCTTGAAAAGTTTTATTCAACCCTTTACCACACAATCTCGAATTTTTACGAACTTGAAGAAGAAGGCTTTTGGAAACATTTTGAGAAAAAGGTAACCAGCATTTTCTCCTTTCCTCCAAGAATATTTTCTACCCTATCAAGTAGAAATTTTGACATTTTGACCATCTTTAGTTTGTCGTCTGCAAATGTTTTCAATTTGGACTGGTCTAAAATTTTGTCATTTGGTAAAGGGTTTACTCATTTGGCAGGATAAGGGCTAAGAGTGGTTTTGCTTATTGGTTTATTTGCTTATTGGTTTATTTGCTTATTGGTTTGTTTGCTTTTCTTCCTGGGTGAGGTTTAGCCTGAAAAGATAGCATGGAATATTAGAGGTGGTGGTGTTATGCTTTTGAATTTAACTCTTTACCAAACAACAAACTTTTAGACTGGTCCAAATTGAAAGCATTTGTAGAAGACAAAATAAATGAGACTGAAAATTTGAAATTTGTTATGGATAGGGAAGAAAAACATTGTGGGAAAAGGAGAAAATGCTGGCTACCAGCATTTTCTCCTTTTCCCACAATGTTTTCAAAAGGCTTCTTTTACAGGGTCGTTAAAACCCGTGATTGTGTGGTAAAGGGTTAAACAATTTGTTCCTAGTGAAAGCAGAATTTATTTGTAGGCAGAGCTCCAGATTAAAAAGGGAGTGATAGTATTCTAAATCCATTATTTCTCTTCCAAACCCAATGTTGTGGGTACTCATTAGAATCGTCTCGATGAGACGATTCTAATGAGCACCCATAACATAGGGTTTAGTGGAGAGTGATTAATATTTTCAATTTTGAAATCAAAATCACTCCCTCAATCTGGAGCTCTGTTTGTAGGTGTATTTTGTATAGTGTGCTTTTTTTCCTGCGTGTATAAAGAGAAAATTACTGGAAGTTAACATAAGCTTTTAAGTCTTTACCTAAAAACAAAATTTTAGACTTGTCCAAATTGAAAGCATTTGCAGACGACAAAATGAAAGTGTCTCAAAAATTGAAATTTATTTTTTGGAAGGGTGGGAATCATTGTGGGAAAAGGAGAAAATGCTTGTTACCAGCTTTTCTGCTTTTCCATCAGTGTTTTTCAAAAGCTTCTTTCCTAGGGCTTTTAAAAGTGGTCATTTATTTTATTGATTATTATTGGCGAAAAAGACATTCGATGAGCCACAGATGAGCCATGCCCTGTAAAAAAGGGAGTTTAACTTGTTACCAAACGACAGAATTTTAGACTTGTCCAAATTGGAAGCATTTGCAGACGACAGAATAAATGTATCTCAAAAATTGAAATTCATTATGGAAAGGTTAGAAATATTATGGGAATAGGAGAAAATGCTGGTTACCATTGTTTTTCCACAATGTTTTCAAAAGGCTTCTTCTTCAGGGGTCCTTAAAAACCTGTGATTGTGTGGTAGAGAGTTAATGCATCTGCAAAAAGTATTGACCCATGTCAGCCTGTGCAGTCAGCACAGGCTGACATGGGTTAAAACTTTTTGCTATTTGAATTTTTTTCCCTTAACTCTTCACCACAGATTCCAGGTTATCAGTTTTAACGACGCTGAAGAGGATTGATTGATTGATTGATTGTATGGTGTTTAACGCTGTTTTCAACATTATTTTAGTTATATCGTGGCGGCCAGTGCACCTATCCATGCTTTCCTGGCATTGCTTTTACCAGTACTCCGCACAATATTTTTTCAAAGCCACTGGCTGCTTTCCCACATAACCATCGTCGAAACAATGGTCAGCGGTGAGAGAAGAATGAATCCTGTCGCAATGACTATCATCAGTCCTCGGAAAGAAATTGGCCAAGCCGGGGATCAAACCAGTGACCTCCTGTTCTCAAGTCCTGTATGCTACCGACTGAGCTACGGGGCTTGGCGACCCTGAAGAGGTAGGCTTTTGAAAACATTGTGGGAAAAGAAGAAAATGCCGGTAACCAGCATTTTCTTCTTTTCCCACAATGTTTTCAATGACCTCAAAGGCGGATACTGTTGTTTATGCCCCATTTTATTTGTCGTCTGCTAATGCTTTCAATTTGGACTGGTCTAAAATTTTGTTGTGTGGTAAAGAGTTAAATGCCCTCTCGCCAGATCAAGGCTCATATTTTATCTCAATGTGTACAATACTGAAGGCTGGAGTACTTGTTGTGAGCAGTATTTAATATGAATTATTTCATGCGTTTTGGTCATTTATCGGGAAATAATGATGGATTATGGTTTGATAATTTCACCATTTTGACCAGTGAATTTACCGATTAATAAACTCACTGGTATGGAAATACCAAGAGGTCCCCAGTACTTCGCATGGCCTAACAAAAAATGGATTAGAAGCATGAAATAAGTAGAATATTCGTTGTTTTCTGTGAAAGATCGAAACTTACTTCATCTCGTGAACATCGTACGGCATTATTTTTATTCGTGGCTGCGCCACTTGTGAAAGTATTACTGATGATGTTCATCTGATGAAATACATTTCGATCTTTCACAGAAAAATAACCAAATATCCTCAATGTATTCAAAATTGTGCTCTCTGGTATTGTAATGGAAACAAAGTTTTAGACTTGTCTAAATGTTGAAAGCATTTGCAGATGATAGATTAGATGTAACTCAATTGATGGAACTTATCTTTGAAAGGTTTCTTATTCAGTGTTGTTAATTAACCTTTAACCTGCTAAGTTACATGAAACTTTCAAGCTGATAGTAAAAACTCAAGTGTTGCTATTTCAAAGTTAATTTTTTGGAGAAAAATATCTCCTTATTGGACACTGTAGGACCAAGATCAGACTGAGTGTTCTTTGCAGTCTAATCGTGGTCTTCACTGTCCAAAAAGGACCTTTAGTGGCACTTGGCAACCTGAGGGTTAAATGGTCAATTGTTTGTTGTTGGTGATCAAGAAAGATAACTCCGAAAGGATTACTATCTTAGACTCATCAGGGGAGATTACTCTTAAAATATTCAAGTGAAACACAATATCTAGAGTTATCTCTCTTGATAATTAGGTACCAGACAATATCAGATTACAGCTGTCAATATTGGGCGATAAAAATGTGTCACTTGAGCTGTTTATGTCTCTCCTTTTTGAGTCCCTAGGGGACATTTTGGAGACAGGAGTAAGGTGATAACCTGTCAAAAACCAATTACAGCATGTTATGTGTTAGATCCTGCCTTCAGTCCATGTCTATTCAGTTACGACTGTTCATGCCCCTTTTGAAAATATTGTCGGAAAAAGAGCAGTTGTTTGTGACACGCAATTGCTCCTTTTCCAACAATATATTAGAAGCCTAACCCTTTACCACACAATCCCAACTTTTAACAACCCTAAGAAAGAGGCCTTTTGAAAACATTGTGGGAAAAGGAAAAAATGCTGGTAACCAGCATTTTCTCCCTGTCCCACGTTTTCTACCCTTACCAAGACAAATTTCAATTTTTCAGTCACATTTATTTTGTCGTCTGCAAATGCTTTCAATTTGGACCAGTGTAAAATTTTGTTGTGTGGTAAAGAGTTAAAACAAAAAGGTTAATCAGTTTCATATAAATGTAATATCTGTTAGTAAAACAATACTTAGGAAAGACATAATAGGCTATCACTGTGGTATCCAAGATACTATGGCTGTTGAAAATGGTGTTAACTATTTACCAAGCAAGAAAAATGTAGACCAAAACAAGTTTGAGAGCATATTTGTAGACAACAATTTAAATGTGACTCAAATGAGGAATTTTGCCTTTGATATGGTAGAAAATATTGTGGGAAAAGGAGAAAATGCTGGTTACCAGCATTTTCTCCGTTTTCCTACAATGTTTTCAAAAGGTTTCTTCCTCAGGATCGTCAGAAGTTGGGATTGTGCGGTAAAGAGTTAAACACCAGTCCTGTTTACTCTTTACCACACAATGATAAGTTTTAAGGCCTCTGGGAAATTAGACTTCTGAAAACATCATGGGAAAAGGAGAAAATGCTGGTAACCAGCATTTTCTTCTTTTCCCACAATGTTTTCTAACTTTTCAGAAACAAATCCTATCATTTGAGCCACAAATAATTTATCGTCTGCAAATGTTTTAAATTTTGGCCTATCTAAAATTTTGTCGTCTGGTAAAGGGTTAAACAAACATTTAAAAGAGGAAAGGGATCTCATTACAGCATAGATATACAAGTGTATTGAATGCAATCAAATAAATTCTGTTTCCTATGGCAAAACCAAAGAAAAACATAAAAAGGTGAGCTGTCACCATGGTATATGAGAGATATTCCTATTGAAAACTGTGTCAAACACCATACAAACAAACATTTAACTCTTTATTACACAATCACGGATTTTAACGACCCTGAAGAAGAAGCCTTTTAAAAACATTGTGGGAAAAGGAGAAAATGCTGGTAACCAGCATTTTCTCCTTTTCCCACAATGTTTTCTAACCTTCCCAAAAGAAATTTCAATTTTTGAGTCACATTTATTTTGTCATCAACAAATGCTTTCAATTTGGACAAGTCTAAATTTTGTCGTTTGGTAAAGGGTTAAAAGAAGGGGAGGGATTTCATTACAGCATAAATTTGTTTATTCATGGAATCAAATAAATTCTGTTTGTATAGCAAATTAAGGGAAGTCTAAATAGGTTAGCTGTCATCATGGTATCTTAGAGAATAAAACTCTTGAAAATTGCCTCCAATACTGTTCAAAAAAGCTTTATAACACAGAGGGGATCTCATTATATACAGCGTAAATTTATGGAATCAGCTAGATTTTGTTTGTATAGCAAAATCAAGGAAAAGTCTAAAAAGGTGAGCTGTTACCTTAATATATATGAGGATAATTGACTCCTGAAAAAGGTGTCGAACACCATCCAACAAACATTAACCCTTTCCCAAACGACAAATTTTGGACTGGTCCAAATTGAAAGAGTTAGCAGACGACAATTTGAAATTTGATGAAAATGGCAGGAAGTTCTCAAAAAAGGGTAGAAAACACTGTGGGAAAAGGAGAAATTGCTCGTTACGAGCAATTTCTCCTTTTCCCACAGTGTTTTCAAAAGACTTGTACTGCAGACACGTGAAAACCAGGGCTTGTTTGGGAAAGGGTTAAGAAAGGGAGGGATCTTATTATAGGGTAAATTTGTGTATTTATGGAATCGAATACATTATGTTTGCACAGCAAAACTAAGGAAAAGTCGAAATAGGTTAGCTGTCATCATGGTATACCAGAGAATACAACTCTGGAAGGAGGCTTTGAACCCCGTCCAAAAAAACGTTGAAAAAGGGAGGGAATCTCATTACAGCGTAAATTTGTGTATTTATGGAATCAAATAAATTCTGTTTGTATAGCAAAATTGATATGAATGGCTGTTTTTGTGGGCGAGAAGAATGCTTGAATGCTTGATAATTCAATAAGATATACAAGGAGGTTTTTTGTCACGATACTTGATAAGATTCTTTTAGATATTTGCCCCTTAGCAAACAACCCCATTTGTATACGACCCTGTGAAAGAAGGCCTCCTAAAACATTGTGGAAAAAAGGAGAAAATACTGGTAACCAGCATTTTCTCCTTTTCCCACTATGTTTTTACCCTTTGAAACACCGACCAAGCCATCATAAAATTATGGATCCATAATAGCCACCTTTTTTAACAACCAACTGAATCGTGACGTACACTCGTCTTTGAATATTCAGAAAATTGACTGAAAGTGAAAAGTTTCGGCCCAGGCAAGGACTGTGCAGGCTGACCTGGGTCGATACTTTTTGCAGGCGCATTAAGCCTTTTTCATAGAGCATGGCTCATATATTATTGTGATTCATGTTTGGTAAAATTTACAGTTTTTGTATTTTTGTCTGTTTTTCGAGCTTGTTTGAGTTTAACCCTTTGCCACGCAGCCCTGAGTTTTAACGACCCTGAGGAAGTAGCTATTTCAAAAACATTGTGGGGAAAGAGGAGAAAACACTGGTAACCAGCATTCTTCTCCTTTTCCTGGAATGTGTTCTACCCTATTATAGACAAATTCTATCATTTGGCTCCCACATTTAAATCGTCCTGTGCAGATGCTTTCAATTAGGGCAAGTCTGCATTTTTGTTGTATTGTAAATAGTTCAGTAAAAAACATTGTGGGGAAAGGAGACAATGCTGGTTACCGGCATCTTCTCCTTTTCCCACAATGTTTTCAACCCTATCAAAGACAGGTTGCATCATTCGAACCACATTTAAATTGATGTGTGCAAATGTTTCAATCAGGACAAGTCTACATTTTTGTTGTGTGGTAAAGAATCAAAGAAGAAAAGTTTATTTGAAGTTTGTTGACACAAATTTTTACTCCTGTTGACATTTTGTTTATGACCATTCACATTTTTGAAAGCTTCCTAACCCAATTTAGACTATTCACAAGGACCAAAAACTTGTTTAAACCTTTGCTAAATACTCTCTGGTTATACCCGCTACCTAAGGGGTAATAGCGGGGTATGGGGTTTCACCAAGTCTGTCTGTCCGTCCAGCCATCCATTAAGCTGTGCATGTTTTCGTTTCCGTGCTCTAACTCAAAACCCGTTTGACCTAGGACACTGAAACTTTATACAAGTATTGCTCATGACCCAAGGAAGTGCCCTATCATTTTGGGTCACATGGGTCAAAGGTCAAGGTCACAGGTAAACATTGTTTGAAAATTGTTTCTTTGCTCAATAGCTGTTTGACTCTGGACCCTGAAAATTATACAAGGGATGCTCATGACCCAAGGAGATTCCCTATTGTTTTTTGGGTCACATGGGTCAAAGGTCACCTGCAAATGCTTTGAACTTTGACAAGTCCAAAATTTTGTTGTTCAGTAAAGGGTTAACCCTTTGCCAAATACTCTTGGGTTTTTAACAGTCAATGAAGAAGCGTTCAAAGACTTTTTGCCAAAAGGAGAAAGTGCTGGTAGCCAGTATTTTCTCATTTTTCCACAATGTTTTCTAAGCTTTCAAATACACCAGGAATGCATGGATTATTCTCATGGCAGCCATAATGACATTAAACTTGAACGATGGTAGAATATGACATAAAATGTATGATACAAAATGATATGATACATTAAGTTGACATTTGAGATTAAAGTTTCTTTAATAATTAACCCTTTCAACGCCATAGGCAAAAACAGGGACTTCTGCGGACGGCATAGATCAAGATCAGACTGCACAGAACGTGCAGTCTGATCTTTGATCTATGCCCTCCGCTTGTTTGGTCAAACCTATAGGATATAAATCTTCCATAGACTCAGTGGATTGTATTTACAGCCATCAAAAGAAGCGAAGTTTGCTTATTTGGCGCCAAAAGAGTTAAGCAAGCCTCTGGAAAAACCATACATGCACATAAAATTTGGTGAGTTCATGATTAAAACAAGAACACTTTGCAGATAAAGCATAAAGTGATGTCACTATATGGGATCACACAATGCTAATCTCTAATGTGTGTCAGATATAAAATTTGTAATGGGTATAAAACAACGAGAAAAAGGGAGATTACCGGTATGTGATAAAATAGGATGTGATGCAGTACCATGCTTGCATTTTTATAAACCAAGTTTAAAATACCAGTTTTAAAATAGGATTATGAAACAGTACCATATTTGCATTTTTATAAAACAATTTTAAAATACCAGTTTTAAAATAGGATATGATACAGTGCCATACTTGAATTGTTATAAACCAGTTTTAAAATACCAGTTTTAAAATAGGATTGTGAAACAGTACCATATTTGCATTTTTATAAAACAGTTTTAAAATACCAGTTTTAAAATAGGATATGATACAGTGCCATACTTGAATTGTTATAAACCAGTTTTAGAATACCAGTTTTAAAATAGGATTGTGATACAGTACCATATTTGCATTGTTATAAACCAGTTTTAGAATACCAGTTTTAAAATAGGATTGTGACACAGTACCATATTTGCTTTTCTATAAACCAGTTTTAAAAAAAGATTATGATACAATAGCGTACTTGTGTTTTCATAAACCAAAGCTTCATAGGATTTAATTTTTTTTTCAGTTGAAGAGATTTGGAAAAGAAGTTTGAAATAATACCGGTACTGTTGAGTCCTAACTTGCTACCAAGCGACACTGCAGAATTCTATACTTGTCCAAATTGAAAGCATTTCCAGACATTTTATCGATTGACTGTATGATATTAAACACAGTTTTCAACATTACTTCAGTTGTATTGCGGTGGCCAGTGCCCCTACCCATGCTTTTCTGGAGTTTCTTTTACCAGTACTACGCACAATATTCTTTCCAAGCCACTGGCTGGTTTCCCACATAACCATCTTCAAAACAATGGTCAGTGGGGAGAGAGAAATGATCTTGTCATAATGACTATCATCAATCCTTGGACAGAAATTGGCCAAGCCAGAGATTGAACCAGCGACCTCCTGTTCTCAAGTCCTGTATGCTACTGACAGAGCTACCGGGGTTTGGCACATTTTATCAAAAGTGGTTAAAGTCAGGTTTTTGTCTTTGATAGGGTTGGAAAACATGGTGGGAAATGGAGAAAATGCTGGTTACCAGCATTTTCTCCTTTACCCATCATGTTTTCAAAAGTCTTCTTTGTCAAGGTTGTTAAAATCGAGGTTTGATAAAGGGCAAAAATAAGCATTATTGACCTAGAAAATTTCATGGTTAAATTTTTTTTTGAATTGTAAAAAATTAATTTTGAAACCCAATATGATAAGGTCTGATCTGACTATTATTGAACAAAATATGAGGTCTTGAAGAACTTTGTAGATTTTATCAATGAAAAAAAAAAAAACGTCTCAAAAACAATTACTAAAGAACTTTCACACAACCTCAAGGTATATGAAATTGATATGAAAATAATATTTTTTGTTCACAAAATTGACCTTGTAAATAGAAATAGATAGGTGTACCCCATACCCTATAACTCCTATAACTGTACCACTTGGCAATTTTTTGGGCTTGTCCAAATTGAAAGTATTTGTAGACAACAAAGTAAATGTGACTCAAAAAATAAAATTTGTGTTGGGAAGGGTAGAAATATTGTGGGAAAAGGAGAAAATGCTGGTTACGAGCATTTTCTCCTTTTCCCACAATGTTTTCAAAAGGCTTTTTGTTAAGGGTCGTGATTGTGATTGTGTGGTAAAGAGTTAAGACATATCGATTGATCAGTTGATTGTATAGAGTTTCAACATTATTAGGTCATATTGCAGCAACCAGTGCACCTATCCATTGCTCTGCAGGAGTTTCTTTTACCAGCATTTTGCTTAACCCTTTACCACACAGTGATGACTTTTAATGACCCTGAGGAAATGGGTCTAAAGTTTTGTCGTGTGGTAAAGGGTTAATGTTCTGTCCTACCAACTGCTTGCTTTCCCATAAAACCACTGACTGAGAGCAACCTTTCCATTTGTTTTGCACGGCCAGAACTAAAATTGGTTTATCTGTTTTGAACTGAGCTAATATTTAAAAACACAGTTTTACCATTTGATTCTAGTTATCTTGGGCCCTCCCGGGTAGCTCGGGGGTTAGCGTGTCGGACCCGTGACCTGGTGGTTGCGAGTTCGATACCCGGTTGAGGCAAACTTTCTTTCCGGCGATTTTTCGCCTCTCACCTCTGATGCATGTGAGAAAAGTAGTCAGTGGCTTTGGAAAGAAAGTTGTGTCAGTACTGGTGTAAGAAAGCCAGGAAGCACATAGGTGCGTCGCTGACCACCATGATATGACCTAAGCTGTTAAAATGGCGTTAAACTCCAATACAAACCAAAACCTAGTTATCTTGGAAAAATAAAAATGAAGAAAATAAAGAAACTGCACAAAATGAGTAGCTTCCTTCTCGTTTTTTCTTTGTAATGTTATATTGTCTTTGTTTTTCTTTAGATATAATCTATATTTGATCTTTATCTAAAGACTAGGTGAATTATTTGTCAGTAAGTTTGGAATCTTTATTTGTCTTGTCAGCAAACTTGAAAGAGTTGGTACAAAAAAAACCTTGCATACCATACGATTGATTTACAGGTCATTAAATTTTGATAATAAAATTTGTACAATTAACCCTTTACCACACAATCCTGACTTTTAATGACCCTGAAGAAGAAGCCTTTTGAAAACATTGTGGGAAAAGGAGAAAATGCTGGTAACCAGCATTTTCTCCTTTTCCCACAATGTTTTCTACTCTTCCAAAAGCAAATTTCAATTTTTGATTCACATTTATTTTGTCGTCTGCAAAAGCTTTCAATTTGGACTGGTGAAAAATTTTGTCGTTTGGTAAAGAGTTAAAAATGAAGTTGTATTTGTAAAATTTTCAAGTGGATTAAAAATTCCTGTGGAAATGTCAAGTTTATCCAAGTCTTTAGTTGTTCTTGCTTGCCAAGCCCCTGTAGCTCAGTCGGTAGCGTACAGGACTTGAGAACAGGAGGTCGCTGGTTTGATCCCCAGCTTGGCCAATTTCTCTCTGAGGATTGATGATAGTCATCGCGACAGGATTCATTCTACTCTCACTGCTGACCATAATGTTTTGACGATGGGAAAGCAGCCAGTAGCTTGGAAAGAATATTGTGTGGAGTACTGGTTAAGAGAAACTCCAGGAAAGCATGGATAGTTGCACAGGCAGCCATGATATGACTGAAATATTGTTGAAAACGGCGTTAAAATTGCCATACAATCAATCAATCATTAGTCGTTCTTGCAAGTTGTTTTTTTTGCGCTTTGAATAAAAACCAATTATTATTTGGTCAGAGGTTCTCCTTAGCTCAGTGGTAGATGTTGGAATCCTTGTCTATTGCTGGTTGTGAAATGAGTCTCATTAACCCTTTACCAGACGACAAAATTTTAGCCTTGTTCAAACTGAAAGCGTTTGCAGACGACAATTTCATTGTCGCTCAAATGGTGCAATTTTCTTTTGATAGGGTAGAAAACATTGCGGGAAAAGGAGAAAATGCTGGTTACCAGCATTTTCTCCTTTTCTCACAATGTTTTCAAAAGGCCTCTTTCCCAGGGGCGTTCCTGAAAAAGCGGCATTGTGCGGTAAAGGGTTAATGAGACGTTTACGATGTTTCTTTATGTATTCGGATGTATAAATTGTTTACCATAATGTCGTAGGTCCATCCTGAATTTTCTGTTTTAAAAGCTACAGTGCAAAGGAGTGTCCTGGGCAAGGCATTGTGTAACCACAGCCTAGGAATACTGAAACCCACAGAAGACATGAATATGTGGGCTGGTACAGTGGTTTGAATGAAATATTGGTTACCTCTTTACCAAACAATCCCGAGGTTTAATGACCCCAAGGAAAAAGGCTTTTGAAAACATTGTGGGAAAAAGAGAAAATGCTGGTGACCAGTATTTTATCCTTTTCCCACAATGTTTTCTACCCTATCACAGACAAATTCCCTCATTTGAGCCACATTTGTCGTCTGCAAATGGTATCAATTTGGACCAGTCTGAAATTTTATTGTTTGATAAATGGTTAACTCTTGACCACACAATCACGGGTTTTAATGACCCTGAAGAAGAAGCCCTCTGAAAACATTGTGGGAAAAGGAGAAAATGCTAGTAACCAGCATTTTCTCTTTTTCCCACAATGTTTTCTACTCTATCACAGACAAATTCCCTCATTTGAGCCACATTTGATTTGTCGTCTGCAAATGGTATCAAGTTGGACCAGTCTCCTCTACAATATCAAAGACAGATTTCATCACTAGAAATACATTAATTTTACTTTCTCGTCTGCAAATGCTTTGAATTTGATGGAGTCCAAAAATTTGTCATTTGGTAAAGAGTTAATGGAAAAGCAGAAATTGCTTGACAAAAACCATTGTTGTTTTTTCACCAAAACTGTCAATTGTATGGGAGTGAAAAATAATGGAATAACAGTTTACCACAAAATCCCCACTTTTAACCACCCTGAGAAAGACGGCTTTTGAAAATATTGTGGGGAAAAACAGAAAAATGCTGGAAACCAGCATTTTCTCCATTTTCCACTATATTTTCAACCTTTTCAAAGAAAGCGAATCATCATTTAAGCTACTCTGAATTTGTCATCTCTAAGTGGTTTCAAACTGGTTGAGTCTAATAACTGTTTGTTAAAAAGTTAGAGTTAAACTTTTGCAAATTTTTTTAGCAAACTTGGACACAATACTAAGATGAAGTAAAAAGGAAAATTTAAGCAGATAATTATGCTAATTTTAACCCAAATTTAACGTAGTGTTTTTTTGTCAACTTCCATCAAAATGTCACAGTGTATAAAAATATATGAAGCAAATAAAAATAGATGAGCCATGCTCTGTGAAAAGGGAGCTAAATGCATCTGCAAAAAGTATCAGCCCAGGTCAGCCTGTGCAGTCCGAGCAGGCTGACCTGGGCCGAAACTTATCGCTTTTGGTGAATTTTCTGTTTGTCCAAGGACCAGTCTACCTCATGCCATTTAGTCGGTTGTTAAAAAAAAGTGGCTGTTATGGATTCATGATCATGCGATGGCTTGAAAGGTATCATGCCTTATGGAGATGCATTTAGCCATGTTTTTCCAGAGCATGGCTCAGATGTAATTACATTTTTAGGGGATGTTAACCCTTAAAGCGCCTTTCACGACTATAGTTGCCTCTGTGGCCAGTGTAGATTAAGATCAGGCTGCACAAAACGTGCAGCCTGATCTTTGATCTATACTGTCCGCTTTGTTGAAACAATGTAGACAAAAGCAACCATGAACTTGTAATTATTTGGGTTGTATTTCTAGTTTGAAACAGTGTGATAGGTTTATTCGGGGCTCTAAGGGTTAAATTAAGATTCAAGATTATTTCAAACCCATTCCTCCGTACGCTTTGTTTGTTCTGAGTTAAGCCTTTATCACATATTTCTGAATTTTGAGGACCCTGATGAAGAAGCCTTTTGAAAACATTGTGGGAAAAGGAGAAAATGCTGGTAACCAGCATTTTCTCCTTTTCCCACAATGTTTTCTAGAAGAAGGAAACACAAGTAACAAGTTTTTTAGCTTACTCGCGAAAAGCCAGTGGAGCTTAATGTCATGGCATGGTTTCTGTCATCCGTCTTTCCATCCATCTGTCAGTCCGTCGGTTAGTCTTATTCTTGCTTATGTGATAAGGTCTGCATTTGTGGATGGATTTTCATGAAATTTGCGCAGTTTCTTTATACAATTGTTGGCTTGAACCCTTCGATTTTGAAAAAAAAAAATCTGACAATTAGCAAGGGAAAAGTAGCAATGTGTATGTGTTTGTATTTGTCTGTTTTCCTTTTTGCATCATGAATTCATGATTTATGCTTGTAGGTTGACAGAATCTGTGACTGCCAGTTACTAAGAGCGATTCAGGCCCACAAGTGCCTCTAGTTTTTGTCCTTTTCTCATAATGTTTTCTGCCCTTTCAAAGACAAACTCCATCAATTGAGGTACATTTCATGGGTGATGTGCTTTCAGAGTGAACAAGCCCAAAATTTTCTCATCATGTAAAGTGTCCTTGTTCACAAAATTTGTTACATAAATGACAGATTGAAGATGATACAAAAAAAGCTTGTCTATCTACTGCCCTTGGGGCATGTAATAAGAAGCAGTGAAAAATCTAGGTCATAAATCATTAACAAACAATGTGGTAAAAGAAAATCTGGGCTTAACCTGTCCATCACAATGGGGAAAAAATTCAATAATGAGATAGTGAGAGATTTAATCCATTCCTTCACACATTTTTGAGTGCTTCGGAATTACTTCTCCTTATCTTAGTTTTTAGAACACATGGCTTCTTATTTAGAATCGAATGTCTGGGAGCTTAGGTGGTTATCTCTTAACTAAACAACAAAATTTTGGACTAGACCAGATTGAATTAATGGTATAGATTGTATGGTGTTTAATGATATTTTCAACATTATTTCAGTTATATCACTGTGACCAGTGCACCTACGAATGCTTTCCTGGAGTTTCATAAGTAGTCCTTGCAATATTCGTTCCAAGCTGCTTTCCCACATAACAGTCATTGAAACAATGGTCAGCAATGAGAGAGGAATGAATCCTGTTGCAATGACTATCTTCAGTCCTCAGAAAGTAATTGGCCGAGCCGGGGATCTAACCAGCAACCCCCTTTTCTCAAGTCCTGTACACTACTGACTGCTACCGGGCTCGGCAGACCAAATTTAAAGCATTTGCAGACAACAAAATAAATGTAGCTCAAATGATGATTTTTTTTTTGGTCTTTTCAGGATTTTCTCCTTTTCCCACATTGTTTTCGAAATGCTTCTTCCTCAGGGTCGTTAAGACTTGTGATTATCTGGAACAAGGTTGAAACCAAATGTCTGGAGGGTGAGGTGGTTTTACACAGGGCTTGCAATCTCTTATTTCAGAGGTTGAGTCATGTGGGCTCATAAGTAAAGGTGGTGGGTTTATTACCCGTAGGTTTGGGGTTTAATCTTGCTGGCTGCTTTTGTTTGCATTTGAGTGTCCTTTGGCAATGCTCTACAGAGCCCTGGTTTAGTACTTAATATGAGCTGTCTGTGTGGTAAGACTGCATAAAAATCATCCGAAATATTGTTATTTCAAGGTTGGTTAGGCCAAAATAAGTAAAAAAGAGAAGACCGCTTATTCTGTGCAGTCCGATCTTGATCTACTCTGGCCGCAAAAACTAGTTAAGTCAGTTTGCAGATGAACCTCATACCAGGTTACCATGTTTTGGATTTAACCAATTTGAAAGTATTTTTTAAGCAACAAATGTAATGCTGCTGACCAATGATGGAATTTTTGTCTTTGAAAGGTAGAAAACATTGTGGGAAAAAGACAAAATGCTTGTTACAAAAAGCTTCATTCTTTTGAATCATTAAATCTTGGTTGGTAAATAATTAAATATTATTGAAAGTAGTGTTAAACTCCAAGCAAATGGGGGTAGAGTAATGGCCAGTTTGGAATCCCCAAGCTGAGCAGTGTCAACCCTGTTTGATAATTTGTATCTACTCTTTTTGGAAAGGAGATTCGTCTTGTTTTTGAACAAAGACTCCTTTTCCCACAGTGTATTAAAATATTTGAAATTTTAAGTATAGGATAATTAGTGCCTACGAGAGAAAAGGGTAAATGATACACTTGTCAGCAACTGAAAATTGGTAGGTTGGTTGGTTATTTCCGTTTATTTATCGTCGCTACCGGTTGCCCATCTGAGCGACGCCCCCAGAAGACGGTTAGTTGTTACGGGGGATAGTGCAAGGATACAGGTCGAAACTACTGAGAGCTTCGCCTGGTTCTTTAACGTGCTCGGCGTATAGCACCGTCACACGGGACCTCGGTTTAATGTCTCATCCGAAAGACTATTAGTAATTTTTTAGTTGGCCAGCCGGGGATACGAACCCACAATCTGTAGGACATTGTGTTCACAAGTCCTACGCTCTACCTACTGAGCTATATCGGCTGGTAAAATTGGTAGGGAAGGTGTGTTAGTATTATAGTTGAACGTCACGGATCGTTTAATACAACCCTTTATCTAACGATCCCGAAGAAAGAGGGCTTCTGAAAAACATTGTGGGAAAAGGAGAAAATGCTGGTAACCAGCATTTTCTCCTTTTCCCACAATGGTTTTTACCCTGTCAAAGAAAAATCCCACCGTTTTAGTGCAATTGAAATTTTTTTCTGCAAATGCTGTCCATATGGGTAGGTCTGAAATTTTGTTTAGTGTAGAGTAGTGAACAAGATAGATAGGTCTGAGTGACAATACACTGTCTCGTACCGAGTATAATATATAGACTGGGAAATTTGTAAATATCAAGAAAAATATTTTGAATTAGGTATTTTTAGTATTTAGTGTTTAGTACGGTGATGTGGTTTTTAGTATCCGGTTGTGTGAATTGGGTGAATTCTGTGTGTGTTTCATGAAATATTTTGAGGTGATTTTTTTATGCAAGTGAAAAATGTGGATTTAAGAATTTTGGGTTGCTTTTTTTTTGGAGTGAATGAGTTTTTATTCT
The DNA here is from genome assembly GCA_945859785.2 of Tridacna gigas. Lineage (NCBI taxonomy): Eukaryota > Metazoa > Mollusca > Bivalvia > Cardiida > Cardiidae > Tridacna > Tridacna gigas. The sequence goes on from OX244042.2 coordinate 5,859,826, forward strand.
GTGGAAAATTTGAAAAAAAAAAAATCCACAATTTTGCCATAAATATTATTTTTTATTAGGATTGGTATCACGTTCATTATACTGGTCTTTGTATTAACCTTTTACCACACAATACTGCATTTTAACAACCCTGAGTAAGAAACTGTTTGAAAACATTGTGGGAAGAAAATGAGAAAATGTTGGTAACCACCATTTTCTCCTTTTCCTACAATGTTTTCAACCTTATCAAAGAGAAATTCTATCATTTGAGCCAGCTTTTATTTGTCGTCTGCAAATCTTTTCACTATGGAAAGGTCTTAGATTTTGTCAATTGGTAAAGAGTTTAGTTATTTTCAACTTTCAACCAATAGTCTTTCATGTATTTGGTTGCATGTGACTTCTCAAGAGAATTTGTTCCTCGCAAGCATGTTCTGCTCTTGCCATAATGTTTTCTTATGTTAAGGGTTAAAGATACATCTGTACCTGTTTGCAGTCAGTTGTTAACGCATTTCATCTTTCTTTTATCAAATTGTAATCATTCTTGTATCTTTTTGCTAAATGTTGCCCAGGGCTGATGGTTGGAAGGTTGCATAGATTACAATGGATAGAAAATGCATTTTGTTTTCTGGAGGCCATCAGATAAATCACTTTTGTGATATTTTGGGTTTTAAATCAAAGATTTCCGATCTATGTATAACCCCTTACACCTTATCTATCAGTAATTTATCTGTGTTTACACAGCTGACTAAATTCTAAACCATTCTACAGTTTATCAACTTGTAACAATGTTTGTTCTCTATCTGGCTGTAAGGATGTAGCTTTAAAGGGGACTGTTGCAAACTTGTTTCAAGAGGTAATTCGGTTGATAGACGTGACTTTTTGATTATATGTTTGATTAAAACTGGATATTTCAGATACAATAAAACGGAAATAAAACTCCCATGAAAAGTTGGTGAGAAACAGAGGAATTGTTGTTTACACCCTCACAATGTTTTATGTTCCTGCAGCTGACAAATTTGGAAAGCATTTTGACTTGTTTGTTTGTTTGCTTGTTTGTATTGGAGTTTAATGTCACTTAACTCTTTACCAAACGACAAAATTCTAGATCAGTCCAAATTGAAAGCATTTGCAGACGACAATGTAAATGTGAATTAGAAATTGAAATTTGTTTCTGGAAGAGTAGAAAACATTGTGGGAAAAGGAGAAAATGCTGGTTACCAGTATTTTCTCCTTTTCCCACAATGTTTTCAAAAGGCTTCTTTCACAGGGTCGTTAAAAGTCGGGATTGTGTGGTAAAGGGTTAAACAGCTGACAGGTCATATCATGGCAGTCAGTGATGCACTCGTGTGTTTCCTGGCTTTCTCACACCAGTACTGACGCAACTTTCTTTCAAAACCCACTGACTAGTTTTCTCACATGCATCAGAGGTGAGAGGCAAAAGATTGCCAGAAAAAAAGTTTGCCTCAATTGGGTATTGAACTGGCAACCACCAGGTCACGAGTCAGATATGCTAATCACTGAGCTACCCGGGTGGGCCTAAGCATTTTGGGAAGAATAGCAATTGCTTGTGACAAATGACAGTTCCATCTCGGTTCCCACAATATTTTTCAATGCTTTTAGAAAAGAAAAAAGAATATTCTGCTTAAACTCTTTACAATCCGGTGATTGAAAGACCCTGAAGTAGAAGGCTTTTGAAAACATTGTGGGGAAAGGAGAAAATGCTGGTAAACAGCATTTTCTCCCTTTTCCCACAATGTTTTCTACCCTGTCAAAGACAGAAATCATCATTTGAGCCACGTTAAATTATGTTGTCTGCAAATGCTTTCAATTTGGTATAGTCCAAAAATTTGTTGTTTGGTAAAGGGCTAAACATTAATTTTCTCAATGAGAGCCATTCTTCAGTTATCTCCCCTGATTCCTCTCTAGTACTACATTGGTCCTGATAAGGAGATTACTTGGATTTTATCCTTGATTTTCTTGCATTTCACAAATATGTTTTTGAGATAATATCTTGGCTAAATCGGGTTAGATTGTTTTACAAATCGATATATATGCATTTTTCTGCTGATTGAGAGCATGAGTTGCTTTGAAATTATATGGGGACCTTACATAGTTACGATCATAAATCAAATAATTTTTATCGCAACGTCCCCAAGGGAATCAAGGATAAAAGCAAAGGAACACAGGTAACAGGACCAATCTGTTATTTGGTTACCCTTAGTATTTATCTGGCAAGGGAGATAATTTGATTTACAGGAATGGCCCTCATTGCTTAGTTGCTAATGGTTTTTAGTGGGCCTGGAAAAGGCTTGTATAGAAATAGGCACTTGCAGTGTCCAGCTATCTGGAGGACATGAAAATTTTCAAAGGGACAACTGGGCCCTTAATTCACCAGCCATTCTTAACCCTAAGAGAGCAGAAAAAAACCATTTCTGGTCAAGAATTAAGACTCAAATAATTGCAATTTAGAGGTTGCTTTGGTGTAATGTTTCAGCAGACAGTGTAGATCATCACAATGTTTTCTTCACTTCATAAGACAAATTTCAGTTTTTGAATAATGTTGACATGGTTGTCTGCAGATGCTTTTAGTGTGGATGAGTCAAATATTTTGTCGTCATTTGGTAAAGGGTTAAAAGATGCTCTAAATACCTCTGCGCAAGCTCTGACCAAAGTTGGATCCTTCATGGCTTGACGGTATAGTGTAGGACTCATAGCCTGGAGACCCTGGGTTTGAGCCTAATTGGAAGCACTTGGTTTTAAATGGGAGTGCCTTTCGGCAAGAAACTTAAGAGCCCCAGCCCAGTACTGGTGAAATCCTACACATGGGTGTGTCACTGACTGCCATGATATGACCTGAGCTGTTAAAATGGTGTTAAACTCCAATACAAACCAAACCAAAATGGTGAAATCCTGGACATACATGAATATGTGAGCTGTCACCGTGATATAACCTGAAGTACTATTGAAAGTGGTGTAAAACACCATGCAATCAATTAATCATCAATTGAAAGCAGCTCTCAATACATTTGCTCAAGTTACAACCAACATTCTGCTCATTTTTCTCTTATAATATATACATCATTGAATGTGAATTCTTGATTTTATTGATCTGAGGTGAGCAATGCATGGCCTTCAGGGTCCTCTTGTATACTTCCTGTGCATCAGAAATTAAAATTGATAAAAACTGATTTGACCTTGAAAGGAGATCAGCTTGATTTCCTTTGGAGTAGGAACTTCCTGTCTCATACAGAGATAGATTAATCGGATTACGTGGTTGGATGTTAAATTTAAATCTGTCCCCTTTTGGGCTCTTCCTTTGTAGACTTTTTGACATGATTGTCACTGTACACAATCCTTAGTTTTAACAACCCTAAAAGTTTTTTAGGACTAAAACTTTAGAAAATATTGTGGGAAAAGAAGAAAATGCTGACAACCAACATTTTCTCCTTTTCCCACAATTTCTTGTATTCTTTAAGACACCAATTCCACCATTTGAGCAACACTGAATTTGTCGTCTGCAACTGCTTTCAATTTGGATCAGTCTAAAATTCTGTAGTTTTCTAAAGGGTTAACTCCCTTGCAGTTTGACCTTACAATATAAAAATGATGTGTTTCTTAGGCCTCTTGAAGTAGAAGCTTGTATAAGTGTAATTGTTGGAAAAGGAGCAATTGCTTGGATCAAGTAATTTCTCCTCCTCCTACAATAATGTTAGATGCGAAATTTTAGGAGATTTGTCTGGTTATGTGTGTTGGATAATAGTATAGTGAAATTAGATGTTAAGCCTTTACCACACAATTCCAACGTTTAATGACCTAAAGATTGAAGGCTTTTGAAAATATTGTGGAAAAAGGAGAAAATGCTGGTAACTAGCATTTTCTCTTTTTCCCGCAATGTTTTCTACTCTATCATGGAAAGACTTGGTCATTTGAGCCACCTTTAATTTTTCATCTGCAAATGCTTTCAGTTTGTGATAGTCTACAATTTCATTTTGTGGTCAAGTTTAAAAGTTTGATACCTGAGACTGTTACTAATATGCAAACTGAACTTTGTTTCTACAGGTTTGACATGAAGAAGATATTTGAAGGGCAGGAAAATGTTTTATTTCAGTGAAATAGAAAATATTGTGGGAAAGAAGTGTCATATTATAACAAGAAATGACTCCTAATATTGTAAAGAATTGTAGATTACAGTGGCATAAAAAGTCATGTAGCAAGAAATTACTCTAATGTTGTGAAAAATTGTAGAACACAGCGGCATATAAAGTCCTGTTTTTGCAGAAATATTTATTTACAGGTATACGAAATGTGATTCTTAAGCTTAGAATATGATACAACATGCCGCACTGTATAGATGCCCAAAGAGCTAAGATTGCACTAGAGGTGAAAAAAATTATACATGTTCAAATTGATAGCAATAACTGTTGCACTTGACAAATTAGATACGTTGCTTAAAATCTAGGATTTGTCTTAGAAAGGCTAGGAAACATTGTGGAAAAAGGAGAAAATTCCTTCTCCTTCAGGGTCTTTAACCCTTTCCCAAACAAGCCCTGGTTTTCATGTGTCTGCAGTACAAGTCTTTTGAAAACACTGTGGGAAAAGGAGAAATTGCTCGTAAAGAGCAATTTCTCCTTTTCCCACAGTGTTTTCTACCCTTTTTGATAACTTTCTGCCATTTTCATCAAATTTGAAATTGTCGTCTGCAAACTCTTTCAATTTGGACCAGTCCAAAATTTGACGTTTGGGAAAGGGTTAAAATCTAGGATTTGTCTTAGAAAGGCTAGAAAACATTGTGGAAAAAGGAGGGTCTTTGAAAGTCGGGATTGTCTGGTGAAGAGAAAACCACTGCAAAAAAATGTGCAATGAACTAAAAATGCACAACTGAGTAGGTTAGGCACATAAACTGTAATCTGATCCATTGCTTTGACCCTTTTTCTGTCTTGTTTAACACTTTCCCAAACGACAAATTTAGGACTGATCCAATTTGAAAGAGTTTGCAGATGACAATTTCTAAATTTGATGAAAATGACAGAAAGTTCTCCAAAAGGGTTGAAAACACTGTGGGAAAAGGAGAAATTGCTCGTTACGAGCAATTTCTCCTGTTCCCACAGTGTTTTCAAAAGACTTGTACTACAGACACGTGAAAACCAGGGCTTGTCTGGGAAAGGGTTAAGAATGGTAAGCGCCACAGAAATGCTGTGGCGGACAATATAATGTAAGATCAGACTGCATAGGCTATCTAGTCTGATCTTTGATCATTTTCGGTGATAGAAATTGTAACACCTCTGGCCAAAAGAGCTTTCAAATCAACACTTGGAGTGCCAAATAAACCTTACAGATATTTTCAGTCTAGATATAATACCCAAATAGTGGCAACTTGAAGATTCCTTTTGTCTATAATGTTTCAGCAAAGCGGCCAGTGTAGATCAAGATCAGACTGCACGTTTTGTGCAGTCTGATCTTGATCTACACTGGCTGCAAGGGCAATTATAGTCATCAAAGGTGCTTAACTATTTACACACAGTCCCAACTTTTAACGACCCTGAGAAAGAAGCCTTTTGAAAACATTGTGGGAAAAGGAGAAAATGCTGGTAACCAGCATTTTCACCTATTCCCACAATGTTTTCTACCCTTCCCAAAACAAATTTCATTTTTTCAGTCACATTTATTTTGTCGTCTTCAAATGCTTTCGATATGGGCTTGTCTAAAATTTTGTCATTTGGTAAAGAGTTAACCCTTTACCACACAATCCCGACTTTTAACGACCCTGAGGAAGAAGCCTTTTGAAAACATTGTAGGAAAAGGAGAAAATGCTGGTAACCAGCATTTTCTCCTTTTCCCACAATGTTTTCTACTCTATCAAGGACAAATTGCATCATTTGAGCCACCTTTAATTTGTTGTCTGCACCTGCTTTCAATTTGGACCAGTCTAAATTATTGTTGTTTGGTAACGGGTTAAAGGGTCAGGTTTATATTGCATCAGTTTTGTTTTTTTCGTTCACAAACATATGTCTGCTGGCACAAGACGTTTTTACCAATTCCAACTGGTTTCTACAGCATGGAAACATATTATGTGCTTCTTTCATTGAATTGCTTCTTCTCCACTGGTTTTCAGCTAGTTTTTAACCCATTTCATCTTTATTTTATGAAACTATAATCATTATTATATCTTCATGCCAAATGTTGCCCCTGACGATTGCAAGGTTGCATAGATTACGGCGGATAGAAAATGCATTTCATCTTCTAGAGGCCTTCAAAGAATTCACTTTTGTCATTTCTGATTTTAAATGAGGACAAATCCATTGAGTTTCAATATCTCGTACAACATATATATTAGTAATTTATCTATGTTTACACAACTGACTAAATTCCATGCCATTCTACACCCTATCAAGTTTTAACAGCATTTTTTCCTCTCTGGCTGTAAGGATGTATCTTTAAGGAGGAGGAGGGGGTAAAGAAAAGATGGGTGACCCAGACCATCACCTTGTTGATGGCCCATTAAAATTTCTGTTCAAAAGAGCAGGTAGACAGACAGTTTCAGCTCCCCCTATATAATTAACCCTTGAGCTGACTGAGTACAGCTTTCAGAGTTTTTGTTGGCTCAGAGCGTAGTTCCTGATCCTACGAACATGAAAGTTTGCAACAAATGCATAGCTCAAATATAAACCACTCCGGCTGGGATTTGAACCCGTGCAGCAAATGTCCTCGTTTATCGAGGTTTAACCCTTTACCACATAATCCCAACTTTTAACGACCCTGAGAAAGAAGCTTTTTGAAAAGATGGGAAAAGGAGAAAATGCTGGTGACCAGCATTTTCTCTTTTTCCCACAATGTTTTCTTAGTACTCTTCTCAAAACAAATTTCAATTTTCCAGTCACGTTTATAATTATGTCGTCTGCGTCAAAATCTCTGCATTGGTTGATCACATACATCTTGACGGGAAAAGGAGAAAACGATAATGAGCAATATGTTCGTAATTTGCAAACACTGCTTTAGTGATTATTGCCTCCATTTTCAAATATTTGTGCCGAGCCCCCGTAAATCAGTCGGTAACATACAGGACTTGAGAACAGGAGGTCGCTGGTTCAATCCCTGGCTCAGCCAATTTCTGTCCGAGGATCGATGATAGTCATTGCGACAGGAGTCATTCCTCTCTCACCGCTGACCATTGTTTCTACGATGGTTATGTGGGAAAGCAGCCAGTGGCTTGGAAAGAATATTGTGCTTAGTACTGGTAAAAGAAACTCCAGGAAAGTATGGATAGGTGCACTGGCTGCCGCGATATAACTGGAATAATGTTGAAAACGGCGTTAAACACCATACAATCAATCAATGCAATCAATTCAAATATTTGCTGTGTAAATTTATGATGGGAAGTTGCTCAAAATATCAATTCACCAACATTAGGATGATAATCTATCTTTTTACCACATTACAACATTTTACGATTGTCCAAATTGACAGCATTTGCAGAGGACAAAATATATGTGACTCAGAAATTGAAATTTCTATTTGGCAGGGTAGAAAATATTCTGAGATAATGAGAAAATACTAGGTTACCAGCATAATGTCTCCTTTTCCTACAAGGTTTTTAAATATTTTTCTTTTTTTCAGGGTTGTTAAATCTCAGGATTGTGTGGTACAGAACAATTTGGTTGTTTTTCTGGGAGATGATGTCACTGGGTACAATTTTGTCAAATAACTTGCCACACAATCCCAAGTTTTAACAACCCTGAGAAAGAGGCCTTTTTGAAAACATTGTGGGGGAAAAGGAGAAAATGCTGGTAACTAGCATTTTCTCCTTTTCCCCCACAATGTTTTCTGTCCTTTGACAGACAAATCTCGCCATTGGAGCCATATCTAATTTGTCGTCTGCAAATGCTCTCAATTTCGACAAGTGTAAAATTTTGTCGTGTGGTAAAGGGATAATACGGCATAATTATGAAGAAGGGAGCCTTTCAGTAAGTGTGTTACGTTCAAGCTGTGCTCATGGGGTGAAAATTTAATGCTTGGTTTGTTCCGCATACTTTCGTTTGATCCTTATCCTGCTATACAAAACTGGATCTTATTTGCAGTGAATTTAGATTAAACTTAACCTGTATATAATTGCAATCTGATCTTGGACTATGTTTTTCTCTGTTAATATTTTAATTCTTTATTAAACAGTAAAATTTTCGACTCAACAAAATTGAAAGCATTTGCAGACAACAAAATAAATGTAGTTTAATAGAATGATGATTTCTGTCTTTGATACTGGGTAGAAAACATTGTGGTAAAAGGAGAAAATGCTGGTTGCCAGAGAGATAAGGGAGTCAGATAAAGGAGAGAGAGAGAGAGAGACAGACAGATGGATAGACAGAAAGAGAGGTATGGGAGAAGGAGGGATGGAGAGACAGCAAGAGACAGACAAAGACAAGCAGACAGACAGACAGGCAGACAGATTGAGAAAGAGAGAGACAGACAAACAGAGAGACAGACAGACAGAGGGGATGGGAGAGGGATGGGAGGGAGAGGTAGGTAGAGAGATGAATAAAGTACAAAATGACTAAGTATTTTGAAGTTTCCTTTGAAAGAAATTGTACTAACATCACTTCGAGATAATATGTCTATTTATGACAATATCTCTTTTGAGAAAAGACCGAAGTTTTTGATATAAAGCGTGATAAATGGCTTGAATATTCATTGAGAAATTTATGACAGTGGAACGTCAAGTAATTGTGAGATATTTTTATGTTGAGCCTTAGACTCTGGTGCATGAATAGTAAAGTAACTTTGTTGATGGTATAGATCAAGATCAGACTGCACAGGTTGTGCAGTCTGATCTTGAATCTACACTGTCCATTGTCCTGTGAGATATAATAGACAAAACAGCCTTGAAAATTGCAACACATACATTTTGTTTCTTTAAAAAAGAATGAAGAACTGAATTTCATTCATTGAGCATTCAGAAAGGTAAAGCTCTGGGTCTGCATTCACCAACCATTCTTAAGAACATTCGTAGTCTTATTCTCCAACATTTTCTGGATTTGAAAGTAACACAGCCTCTGATTGGCTAAACAAATATTTGGTTTAGCCAATCAGAGGTTGTGTTACTTTCAAACTTGGACAGTCTTGAAGAATAAGACCAAGAATATTCTTAAGACTGGTTGGTGAATACAGACCCTGGACTGCTAACTCTCTACTAAATGACAAAATTTTAGGCTTGTCGAAATTGAAAGCATTTAAGATGACATACTGATTTTGGCACAAATGATTGTAATTGTCTTTGAAAGGTTGGAAAACATTGTGGGAAAAGGAGAAAATGCTGGTTACCAGCATTTTCTCCTGTTTCCACAATGTTTTCAAAATGCTGTCTTTGTCAAGGTCAGATTGTGTGGTAAAGGGATTTTAATTGAAATAAATTTTTCATTCACACACAGAAAAGCCTATGAATATTACTCTGTTGCAGAACCAAGGGAGCATTTTGGCAAATACATCAAATTAACAGTACTAGACAGTTTAGATCATTGACAACACTGCTTGCTAAACATGCAGTTTGATCTGAATCTACACTGTCTCCACTTTCTCTAAAAACACCACAAGCTTTCCTTCACTTCGTAAGGGTGAAACTCAAATTACCATAAAGTCATGTGACCTATTTTATGATGTATATATTAACCCTTTCCCAAACGACAAATTTTGGACTGGTCTGAATTGAAAGAGTTCGCAGATGACAATTTCAAATTTGATGAAAATGGCAGAAAGTTCTCAAAAAGGGTAGAAAACACCCGTGGGAAAAGGAGAAATTGCTCATTACGAGCAATTTCTCCTTTTCCCACAGTGTTTTCAAAAGACATGTGAAAACCAGGGCTTGTGTGGGAAAGGGTTAAGGGCATTATGACAAATCTGTATAAAGTCACATGTACGAATTTTTGTTTAGGAAATGTGTGTAAGACCCAAGTTCTCAGTTAAGCATATTGCTATTACCTCCCTTTATGCAAACCCTTAATATGCAAATGAGATCGGCATGCACAAAATTTTAGAAAATTCAGAAATTGTTAAATTGTATGTAAGTCATTAAGGGCCCAAGTTGAAGCCAACTCTAACAGGGTCATTAAACTTCAGAATTGTGTGTTAACCCTTTACCAAACGACAAAATTTTAGACTAGTCCAAATTGAAAGCATTTGCAGACGTCAAAATAAATATGACTTAAAAATTGAAATATGCTTTTTGAAGGGGAGAAAACATTGTGGGAAAAGGAGAAAATGCTGGTTACCGGTATTTTTTCGCCTTTTCCCACAATGTTTTCGAAAGGCTTCTTTCTGAGGGTTGTTAAATGTCGGGATTGTGTGGTAAAGGATCAAAGGCTGTAAAGAGATGGACACACTAAAATCTACTCAAAAATTGTTTCTGGAAGGGAAGAAAATATTGTTGTAACATGAGAAAATGCTGTTTTTCAGCATTTCCTCTATTTCCGACGATGTTTCAAAAATGAACCCTTCACCCGAGCCTGCCCTGAAAACAAGAGATTGTTTGGTAATGGCCTAAATGATAAATACAAGTTGAAATAGTTCATTTTATATCAACTCTTTACCATACGAGACTTGTCCAAATTGAAAGCATTTGCAGACGACAGTTTAACCCTTTCCCAAACAAGCCCTGGTTTTCACATGTCTGCAGTACAAGTCTTTTGAAAACACTGTGGGAAAAGGAGAAATTGCTCATAACGAGCAATTTCTCCTTTTCCCACAGTGTTTTCTACCCTTTTTGAGAACTTCCTGCCATTTTCATCAAATTTAAAATTGTCGTCTGCAAACTCTTTCAATTTGGACCAGTCCAAAATTTGTCGTTTGGGAAAGGGTTAACTCCTTACCGAACGACAAAATTTTAGACTGGTCCAAATCGAAAGCATTTGCAGACGACACAATAAAAGTGACTGAAAAAGTTGAAATTTGTTTTAGGAAGGGTAGAAAACATTGTGGGAAAAGGAGAAAATGCTGGTTACCAGCATGTTATCCTTTTCCCTCAATGTTTTCAAAAACTTTCTTCCTCAGGGTTGTTAAAAGTCGGGATTGTGTGGTAAAGAAATAAGTGTGGCTCAGAATTACTTAAGTTGGAATTTGTTTTTGATAAGTTAGAAAACATTGTGGGAAAAGGAGAAAATGCTGGTGACCAGCATTTTCTCCTTTTCCCACAATGTTTTCAAAAGGTTCCACTTTTCAGGGTCATTAAAACTCTGGATTCTGTGGTAAAGGGTTAAAAATATCATTATCGTATAGTAGCTTCTAAATGACAACAGAGAAATAAACAAATAGTACAATAGCAATGAAAAACATTGGTATCAGAAACTTGACATGAGAGATGGGAAAATTATTATTGTGACAGGAAGCTTACTATTTATCCTGATTATCAAACACATTCCGTCCTGCTCGCAGCTTCATGTTTCTTCGAATAGGTGACTTTTTTGAAACATTATGACAGAAGGAGAAAGTTCTCACAAGGATTTGCTTCGTTGGTTGCCAATTTAATCCATAAATTAACCCTTTCCCAAACAAGTCCTGGTTTTCACGTGTCTGCAGTACAAGTCTTTTGAAAACACTGTGGGAAAAGGAGAAATTGCTCGTAACAAGCAATTTCTCCTTTTCCCACATTGTTTTCTACCCTTTTGGAGAACTTTCTGCCATTTTCATCAAATTTAAAATTGTTGTCTGCAAATTCTTTCAATTTGGACCAGTCCAAAATTTGTCGTTTGGGAAAGCTGAAATTAGGTTGTTGATCCTTACTTTACAAGAATGTTTTCAAAGTTTGTCTGCTGCAAATGCATTTCAGGGTGTGATGATGCGATGCACACACTTTAACCCTGAAAGTGTCTTTTACAACTTTATTTGCTTTTGAAGATAGTGTAGATGAAGATCAGACTGCACAAAATGTGCTGTCTGCCCTTTGATCTACACCTTCCATGATGTAAAGATGTCGTAGTTGAAAACAGTAGTGAAACTTCAATGTTTGTAATCTGTTTCTTTGAGGTAAAATGTCTAGTTGGTGCTTAAATCTACACCAAAAGAAAAGGTAAGACTAAACCAAAATGAACACGTTTGCAGACCACAAATTGAATGTGATGCAAATGATGGAACTGTTATTTGAAAAGGTAAGAAACATCGTGGGAAAAGGAGGAAATGCTGGTTACCAGCATTTTCTCCTTTTCCCACAATGTTTCGAAAGCATTGTTACTCTAGGTTGTAAAAACAGGACTGCTTGGTCGAGGAGTAAAATATTAAATTGAATCAAAATCTCGTTTGACACTATTGAACTCTTTACATGACAAAATTTTTGACTTATCCAAATTGAAAACATTTGCAGACGACATTTTAACCCTTTCCCAGACGACAAATTTTGGACTGGTCCAAATTGAAAGAGTTTGCAGACGACAATTTCAAATTTGATGAAAATGGCAGAAAGGTCTCAAAGAGGGTAGAAAACACTGTGGGAAAAGGAGAAATTGCTCGTTACGAGCAATTTCCCCTTTTCCCACAGTGTTTTCAAAAGAATTGTACTGCAGACACGTGAAAACCAGGGCTTGTTTGGGAAAGGGTTAAATATGGCTCAAATGATGGAATTTGTCTTTGAATGGGTAGAAAACAATGTGGGAAAAAATGCTGCTTAACAGTGTTTTCTCCTTTTCCCACAATGTTTTCTGAAGCATTCTTAATGTAGGTTGTGAAAACATGGGAATATTTTGTTAGAGGGTGAAAATGTTAAAAATGTATCAGAATCATTGTTTGACGCTATTTACAGTCATTTTAAGTATTTGCTGTCACTTAAACCTTTACCAGACAGCAAAATTTTAGACTTGTCCAAATTGAAAGCGTTTGCAGACAACTAATTAAAGATTACCAAAATGGCGAAATTTGTCCTTAAAAGGCTAGAAAAACATAGTGGGAAAAAGAGAAAATGCTGATTATCAGCATTTTCTCCTTTTACTGCAATGTTTTCAAAAGCACCCTTCATTTGGGTAATTAAAAGTCGGGATCATTTAGTACAGGGTTAACTCTTTACCAAAGAACAAAATTTTATATAGGCTTATCCATCTTGAAAGCGTTCGCATACAGTAAACTTAAGTGACTCAGAAATTGACATTTGTTTTTGGAAAACATTATGAGAAAAAGGAGAAGATGCAGCCGTGGAAACCAGCATTTTCTTCTTTTCCCACAATGTTTTCTTCACTTTCAAAGACAAATCCCATCATTTCAGCTGCATATTATCTGTCATCTGCCAAATGCTTTGAATTTGGACAAATCAAATATTTTCTTGTTTGCAAAAGACTTTAATTTGCAAATGTTAAATTTTGGTAGTTTTACGTATTAACTCTTTACCACACAATCCCGACTTTTAACGACCCTGAGAAAGAAAGCTTTGGAAAACATTGTGGGAAAAGGAGAAAATGCTGGTGACCAGCATTTTCTCCTTTTCCCACAATGTTTTCTACCCTTCCTAAAACAATTTTCAATTTTTGAGTAACGTTTGTTTTGTCGTCTGCAAGTGCTTTCAATTTCGACTGGTCTATAATTTTGTCGTTTGGTAAAGAGTTAAGGGGTAAACGTGACAGTCACCATGTGGAAAAGAATAAAGTGAAACAATTTACTACGAAAATAACTAATTTGTGAAAGTGTCGGATATTAACAAAGTGCTGGGATTTTTTTTTTTCCGGGTGATTTCTGCACAAAAATATCTAATGTGTGTTGGATGTTAAACAAACTATATCTGTAAAGTGTGAAACGGATTTAATAGTAACCTATAAACAGCAGGATGAGTACCACCATCACACGAAGGCCCAGTCCCAGGTTAAAATCCTCAACCTCTAACTTAAACCACACAAAGCGACTCAGAAGAGTAAGTACCACATTTTATTTGTTAGATAAAAAGAGAGAAAAAAAGTTGTTTAAATTTCATTATTTCATGCTTTCCGGTAGGATATCGAGAAATAGCAGTGAAAATATTTTTCGATAGAACACGGGTACGACCAGTGAGAATACCGACCACGGGGAGTTTGTGCTGATTTTTATGGAAGTCTCGACAAAAAAAGGCGTTAGAAGCATGAAATAAACAGAATATTTGTTTTTTTCGGTGAAAGATCGAAATTTATTTCATCTTGTGAACATCATCGGTAATTATTTCACTCGTGGCTGTGCCACTCGTGAAAATATTACCGATGATGTTCACTCGATGAAATAAATTTCGATCTTTTACCAAAAAAACAAATATCCTCTATTTATTAGCTTGGCTGTCCTCAAAGAAAATGTCGAGGTATTACTGTAGCCTTGGAGTCGTTGTTGCATCTTAGAGCGAAAACTTTGATATTTTACCATATCATTGTTATTACTGAAGATATTTGCTTCAAACATGGGAAAATTGATAACTTTTAAAAGGGGAACCCATTCAACAATGTAGGGCAGGTAACCATCAAAGTATTTTTAACAGAGCTATGCCCCCTTTTTCGACTTGAAATTTTCATGGAAAATCAAGCAACTACAGCTGAGGGTAAGCGCTTGCATTTGGTGCTCTTGTTTCTTTAACTGATTACCACGCAATCCCGAATTTTGATGACCCTGAGAAAGTAGCCTTTTGAAAACATCATGGGAAAAGGGGAAAATGCAGGTAACCAGCATTTTCACCTTTTGCTCACAATGATTTCTACCTTATCAAAGACAAGTTCCATCATTTGAACAACATTTGAATTGTCATCTGTAAATGCTTTCATTTTGGTTAAGTCTGTATTTTGCTTGTGTGGTAAAAAGGCAATTAACCATTTCGCACATGACAAATTTTAGACTTTCTTAAATTCAAGTCATCTGTAGACTACAGATTCAAAATTAAAATAATGATTGATTGATTTTATGGTGTTTAATGCTGTATTATTTCAGTTATATCGCGGCGGCCAGTGCACCTATCCATGCTTTCCTGGAGTTTCTTTTTACCAGTACTCCGCACAATATTCTTTCCAAGCCACTGGCTGCTTTCCCACATAGCCATCGTCGAAATAATGGTCAGCGGAGAGAGAGGAATGAATCCTGTTGCAATGACTTTCATCAATCCTCGGAAAGAAATTGGCCAAGCCGAGGATCGAACCAGCGACCTCCTGTTCTCAAGTCCAGTACGAATATGTGTAATTTCTCTGAAAGGATGGAAAACATTGTGGGAAAAGGAGAAAATGCTGGTGACCAGCATTTTTTCCTTTTCACACAATGTTTTCAAAGGCCCTTTACTCCAGGATTGTTAGAATGTGTGGTAAAGAGTTTAACAGTGTTCAAAACTGATTATCCATCTAAATAGGGGTTGAGATAAAGGGAGATAAATGTTCTACAAGTTTTTCTGTATTGGACAAAAGTTATCTCACATGATATGATTTTGAAGTAGAATATGATAATAATTCATGATGAAATTTGAACCATGTCACGTAAATTATGGAGATTCATTTGAATTAATTTCCATATAGGTATGTGATTTTGCATGTGTACTGTGGTCTTGGGATGAAACCAAACATCGCAGGGTAGTGACCTGTATTTGGCTTGATGGACAAAAGCCGAGCCATTTTATCTCCCATTTCAGTGCATAAAGCATTGGTTGGTTAGTGCTTAAAGGTTTTATTTAATTGGTTGGTAGTGCAAAAAAAACCTTTTATTGAATTGGTACTGCAATAAGCTTATATTGAATTGGTTGGTTGTGCAAAGAGCCTGTATTGCACTGGTTGGTAGCACTAAAAGCCCTTATTAAATTAGTTGCTACTGCAAAAAACTTTTATTGAATTGGTTGGTAGCATGAAAAGCATTTATTGAATTGAATGGAAGTGCAAAAAGCTTTTATTGCATTGCTTGCAAGATTGAATATCTATTTTGGCAACACATTATGTTTAAGGTTTGGTTAAAGTCCTTCTTATGTAAATTATTTCTAGCCTATTGCTTAAAAAATTACTTGACATGGGAAAGCAGCCATGAGGTTTGTGTGAGAAAGCAGCCATGGATACCATTATTAATGTCAACATGTCTACTGAGGTTTTATTAACCCTTTACCACACAATCCCGCCTTGTAACGACCCCTGACGAAGAAGCCTTTTGAAAACATTGTGGGAAAAGGAGAAAATGCTGGTAACCAGCATTTTCTCCTTTTCCCACAATGTTTTCTACTCTACCAAGGACAAATTTTGTCATTTTAGCCACCTTTAATTTGTCATCTGCAACTACTTTCAATTTGGACCAGTCTAAATTATTGTCGTTTGGTAAAGGGTTAAAACATTTGGTTGATTTTTTTAACATCCAGGGAATTAATCCATAACCAAACATTCCTGTTGTGCCAATGACCGGGTGTGCAACATTACATCAAAAACCATGTTCGTTGAAAGCAATCCCTCGCTCTGACCCTTACCCAAACAATTTGTGGCTCAAATCTTCCTCCTAAAACAGAACTTTTCATGAAATAAATGTTGGAATTTAACAATCAGTATTTTGAAACATACATGGATTTCGACGAAACACACTTTCGAAGAAATGTTGTGCACCGTAATGACCCAAAGGAAGAAGGCATTTTAAAACATTGTGGGCAAAGGAGAAAATGCTTGTTACCAGAAATGCTGGTGACAAGCATTTTCTCCTTTTCCCATGATGTTTTCTACCATTTCAGAGACTGTTTCATCAGCTTAGTCACGTGTGATTTGTTGTCGCACATGCATTCAGTTTGAGCAAGTCTGAAATTTTTGGACTTGCCCAAGTTGAAAGCTTTGGCAGACAACAAAACAGTTGGCACTCAAAATTGAAAAATTTATCTTTGGATGGGTAGAAAACAATGTTGGGAAAATGAGAAAAATGCCAGCATGTTCACCTTTTTCCCCACATTGTTTTCAAAAGCCTTCTTTATTAGGGTCAATTAAACTGGTGATTGTGAGGTAAAGGGTTAAGCAAACAGGATACTGGATGGGTTAAAAAAATGTCTGCATTGTTGTGAAGGAATAAGATATCACAAAGGTAGTTTCATTACCCATAATGTATATGTTGATAAGATACACAGTGTTTAAAGTGTTTTATAACATTATAGAGTTAACCACAGGTACAAAAAGATTTAATTCAGTGAAACTTGTGTTAATTAATCAATCTTGCAAGGGACTTATAAGGGTGTACTCTATAATCAGGTGGTCTTTAACTGCAGTTTCATGTTTGTCTTATTTCAAAGAGTTGTGCTTTTTCAGGAGTGAGATATATAGGCAGGCAAGTGCTTAGGGGTAACACAACTAGCCGGAATTATGCTGAAACACTAGAATACCCCCCAAAAATAGGTATGCAAATTACGTTTGCAAGACATGCCGGAATTCTGCTGTCCACTAATAATTTTAATACGAAATGCTCTTACCAGTCTTGATAGGTCCTGATGTTTACTATCTCGAGTCAAAATCGGGAAGGAGACTGGGAATATATGATGTAACCAGGATCATTTCGATGCCACAAGTTCACTTCAAATTTACTATATAATATAACATAAAACACCATAATAACATAAAACAAAATCAGAATTTGAAAACTACATGACTTGGATCCCAAAAAGACCAAAATCATGCTTTTGTAAATCAAGAAGTAAATAGTATAGATCTACAGGTATTCCGACCCGACTTCAATGTACGGTACATGTACACATTTTAGGGGGTATTCTGGTGTTTTTGAACATGACGTGAATACAAATGTCTTTCATTAGACCCGACTTGTGTCTTTTATTTTTCTAGAATAAGAGAATTTAGGTTGCTAATGATTGCAGGTACTTTATACTTGTCCCTGTTTTATTTCGAAATCGTAAACATGATATTTTCAAGAACAACAGGAGATTTTTATAGCATGAAAATCTTCTTCATGGTAAATTTAGAGCGAACTCATGGCCTTGAAATGATCCTGGTTACTCCATATTTTCTCAGACTCCTTCCCAATTCTGACTTGAGATAGTAAACATCGTGACTTTTCAAGACTGGCAAGAGAATTTCATGTTGAAATTATTAGTAGATAGCGGTATTCAGGCCCATCTTGCAAACGTAATTCACATAATTAAGAATTTTTGGGGGTACTCTGGTGTTTTGGCGGTATTTTGGTATTTCGGCTACTCGTGTGACGGTGTGCTTAAGTACAGGTGGCATCTTATTCAGGTTTTGCTCCCTGTAATGTATAGGACTAAATTTGTTTTACAAAGTATGATGAAATAGTGTGGATGAAAATAATTATTTGAGGGTACATTCATGAAAAAAGTGTTTGTGGTGCTAGAGGAGAAATTCATTTTCTGTTGTTCGTTTTCGTCATTGTTTTAACTGTTTACCAAACGACAAAATTTTAGACTTGTCCAAACTGAAAGCATTTGCAGACGACAAAATAAATGTTACTCAGGAATTGAAATTTGTGTTGGGAAGGGTAGAAAAAATTGTGGGAAAAGGAAAAAATGCTGGTTACCAGCATTTTCTCCTTTTCCCATAATGTTTTCAAAAGGCTTCTTTCCTAGGGTCATTAAATGTGGGGATTGTGTGGTAAAGGGTTGAATTCTTTGAAGTACATTCCCGTATGATTTTGTTGGCCCACCCTCTCGAAAGTTTTTATGCTTATGTAAAATTTTTCAATGTATGCCAACGAACTTAATACAAACAGTGGTTTGTTCATTTGATAGCATAGATCAAGGATTAGACTGCAAATTGTGTGCATTCTGATCTTGATCTACCCTGGCCTCAAATCAAAGAAGTTGGCACATTAGATAAGGGTGATTTTCTTTTTGTCAGCAGGGGCTATTTTGTTATCATGTTCTGGCATTCATAATTTACTTTGCACTTTGAAAATACACACTTCAGGCAAAAAGTAAACATATGAGCAGTGCTCTGTGAAAAGGGGCTTAAATGCATCTGCAAACAGTACAGGTCAGCCTGTGCGGATTACTGGGTCCAAACGATTTGCTACTGGTCAGTTTTCTACATGTCAAAGGACCAGTCTATCTCATAATTCAGTTGGTTCTTAGACAAAATGGATTTTACGGATTCACAGTTATGTGATAACTTGCTTTACATAATTATGTATCACAGAGATAAATTAAGCCCCCTTTTGCCATGGTGTGGCTCATATATTTCTGAACTTTGTCACCAGTAAGGTGTTTGTATGGTATTTAAAGACAATTTTGTGTTTTAATGACCCTGAGGAAGAAGCCTGATGAAAAGATTTTGAGAAAAGGTGTAATTGCTTATAACCAGCATTTTCACCTTTTCTCACAATGTTTTGCACTCTTTCAAAGGCAAACCTCATCATTTGAATCAAACTTTTTATATTTTTTATGTTATTAATTGCTTGTAATTTGGACAGGTCTAAAATTTTGTTCTGTTGTATAGGGTTGAAGCATTTTGAAACAGTTTTTAGCTCCACTGGCCGAAGGCCAGCGGGCTTATGTCATGGCCCGGTGTCCGTCGTGCGTGCGTCCGTCCGTCTGTGCGTGCGTGCGTTAACTTTTATTTCAAACATCTTCTTCTCTGAAACTACCCATCCAATTTTCATGAAACTTCACAGAAATGATCCTGCCATGGTCCTCTTCAGAATTTCTTGAAAGAATTTGATTCCTTCAAAAACTCTGGTTGCCATGGCAACAAAACTGAAAAATTTTGGAAATCTTTAAAAATCTTCTTGTCTGAAACCATAAGGCATAGGGCTACCAAATTTGGCATGTAGCTTTATGTAGTAGACCTCTATCATGTATCTTGAAATTATAGCCCTGGGGTCAGAATTGGCTCTGCCCCAGGGGTCACAAGTTTTACATAGGCTTATATAGAGAAAACTTTAAAAATCTTCTTGTCTGAAACCATAAGGCATAGGGCTACCAAATTTGGCATGTAGCTTTATGTAGTAAACCTCTATCATGTTTCTTGAAATTATAGCCCTGGGGTCAAAATTGGCTTAGCTTGATCTAGTTGGGGTCTACCAAAAGTGCCCAAATTATAGTCCTGGGGTCAATTTGGCCTCATGCTGGGGGGGGGAGGGGTTCACAAGATTTACGTAGGCTTACATAGGGAAAACTTGTAAATCTTGGTGTACATAGCCATAAGGCTTAGGCTACCAAATTTTGCATAATTATAGCATTATCTAGTGGACAACTACAAAGAGGGCTCAAGTTACAGCCCTAGGATCAAGTTTGGCCCTGCACCAGGGGTCACAAGTTTTACATGGGTTTATGGAGTGAAAAGTTCAGAAACAGTCTTGTTACTAGCCATAAGGCCAAGAACTCCCAAATTTGGCATGTTATTCTTCTAATACACATATTCCCCATTTAGTCCGACTGTAGCCCTGGGGTCAAAGTTTTATAAGGGCTTATATAGTGAAGACTTCTCTTCATCGTTTATATTTATAAGCCATTGGAGCGATACAGGGCCATCATGGCCCTCTTGTTCTGTTATCACAAGAGCAGCCAGTGCTACTATCCATGCATCCGCCAGACCTCCAGATAAATGCGAGTTATAATATTCAAAATCCATTATTTCTCTTTCAAAACCCTATGTTGTAGGTACTCATTAGAATCATCTGGATGAGACGATTCAAATGAGTACCCATAACAAAGGGTTTTGTGGAGAGTGATTAATACATGCATTTTCAATTTTGAAATCAAAATCACTCCCTCTATTTGGAAGTCTGCATCCCCAAATGTACTTTTGTACCCTGCCTGTACACACAATACTCTTTCAAAGCCATTAGCTGCTTTCCAAGCAAAACAAGTGATTGATTGTATGGTGTTTAACCCTTTCCCAAACGACAAATTTTGGACTGGTCCAAATTGAAAGAGTTTGCACACGACAATTTTAAATTTGATAAAAATGGCAGGAAGTTCTCACAAAGGGTAGAAAACACTGTGGGGAAAAGGAGAAATTTCTCGTTACAAGCAATTTCTCCTTTTCCCACAGTGTTTTCAAAAGACTTGTACTGCAGACACGTGAAAACCAGGGCTTGTTTGGGAAAGGGTTAAAGAACTTTTCAACATGATTTCAGTTACGTCATGGTAGCCAGTGCACCTGTCAATGCTTTCCTGGAGTTTCTGTTCCCAGTGCTTTGCACAGTATTCTTCCCAAGCCACACTAATGGCTGCACATTCTGTGCAGTCTGTTTTAGTCCCCTACCGGCGAAGCCGAAGGGGACTTTAGGTTTGCACTCCGTCTGTCCATCTGTCCATCTGTCCGTCAGTCTGGCAATTCAGTTTTCTGGACTTTTTTTCTAAACGCTGGTACATATTGAGCTGAGTTTTGGTGTGTAAGTCACCCACCATCACTAACAGATCAAGTTCGACTTTCGTTCTGGTCCACTGGTTTTTCATGGATTTATGGACCTTGGAGTTACAAAATTTCACTGATAAATCAGTTTTCCGGACTTTTTTCCTAAACGCTGGTAGGTATTGATCTCAGATTTGCTGTGTAACTCAACCACCATGACTTACAGATCAAGTTCGACTTCCGTTCCGGTCCACTGGTTTTTCACGGATTTACGGTCCTTGGACTTAAAAAATTTCACTGATAAATCAGTTTTCCAGACTTTTTTTTCTAAATGCTGGTAGATATTCACCTGACTTTTGCTGTGAAAGTCAACCACCATGACTTACACATCAAGTTCGAGTTTCGTCCCGCTCCACTGCTTTTTGACACATTTATGGGCCTTGGACTTACAAAATTTCACTGATAAAACATTTTTCCGCACTTTTTTTCTAAACGCTGCTACTTATAGAGCTGATTTTTGGTGTGTACATCAACCACCATGACTTACACATCAAGTTCGAGTTTCGTCCTGCTCCACTGCTTTTTGACGCATTTACGGGCCTTGGACTTAAAAAATTTCACTGACATGCCAGCGATACATACGGCCGGTAGGGGACTGTGTACTGCTATGCAAAACTATCAGAAAGTATGTTATATCTACACTGTCTGCATAAGCAATTAAATCCAGGTTCAGGGCTACAAGGGTTGAATGACTTGTTTGAATGATACAGAACATGTGTTCTAGGAAAAGTATAGAGAACACCTTTCTACAGGTGGTCTGGAGCTGTCAGTCTGTTGGACAGGTGATATATCCGGAAGGCTTTAATCTGCTTCTTACTTTCAGTGTTGGAATCTGAAATGCCAAAGATTATTATTGTAATCAGTTATCCTTTTTGCCCATCAGTTCATTGCTTCCTCCTCCTTGAAGTGGAAGGCTGTTGTAAACATTGAAGGAAAAGAAGAAAGTTGTGGTTACCTGAATTTCGAAGACAAGTCCTATCATTTGGTCCACATTTATTTTGTTGTCAGCAGATGCTTTTAACCCTTTCCCAAACGACAAATTTTGGACTGGTCCAAAATGAAAGAGTTTGCAGACGACAATTTTAAATTTGATGAAAATGGCAGAAAGTTCTCAAGAAGGGTAGAAAACACTGTGGGAAAAGGAGAAATTGCTCGTTACGAGCAATTTCTCCTTTTCCCACATTGTTTTCAAAAGACTTGTACTGCAGACACGTGAAAACCAGGGCTTGTTTGGGAAAGAGTTAATATGATCAAGTTCCTACACTTCACCATCAAGAAAAAACGTCTATCATAAAATGTTTAGAAATCTTCTTGTCAGAAAATTGTAAGTCTGCATTGATAGTAGGTATATATACCAAGCAAGCCATCATAATTATGGACCCATAATAGCCACTTTTTCAACAACCCACTTAACCTTTAGAGCGCCGAATAAACCTGCCAGACATCTTCATCCTAGAAGTACGACCCAAATAATTGCAATTTCATGATTGCTTTTGTCTGCAGTGATTAAGCAAAGCGGACAGTGTAGATCAAAGATCGGGCTGCACATTTTGTGCAGCCTGATCTTGATCTACACTGGCCGCAAATGCAACTATAGTCGTGAAAGGCGCTTTAAGTGTTAAACATGAGATAGATTGGTCCTTGGACATACAGAAAACTGACCAATAGCGAATTTTGGCCCAGGTCAGCCTGCACAGACTGTGGGTCTGTTTCCCAGGGTCGTTGAAAGGCAAAATTGTGCGGTAAAGGGTTAACCAGCATTTTCTCCTCGGCATTTTCTCCTTTTCCCACAACGTTTTTCGACCCTGTTCAAGAAATCAGATCCTGCAATATCCTTAAAACTATTCATTTAGAATACAGATAATCTCCATGAATTTCATTCGTGTTTACATCTATTTGAAAACATTGCAGCAAAAGTTAAAACTTGTTATACATGTCCTTTAATCCTTTTGCCATAATGTTGTGGCCCGTTGCAAAGGAACTTTTCTGAAGGTGGTACCAGGTTGAAAGTTGAGTGGGGATATAAATGGGATACAATTGCTTGTAGAGGCTGCACCGTGACCGGACACTTTATCATTTCTTGTGAAAGTGCTTGAAAACGTTTCATCTTTCAGAACTTACACCCTTACTGATGTATTTGTTTCATACAGATGCCTTCAATAGGCACTGGTAAATTTAATGTTGGCACAATGATGTGTGGAAGGCAAACTGCATTTTACAATTCTCTGTGAAGAAGGCTTTTGAAAACAGCAGAAAAAAGAAACCCTTGTGACTAGAGTTTTCTCCTTTTCCAGCCCTGGTGACTGTATTTCCTCCTTTTTTCGCCATGTTTTCTACCCTTTGGAAGACAGATAGTGTCATTTGAGCTGCACTTATTTGCCGTTAGCAAGTCTTGAATTGTTGTTGATTGACCTGTTGATTGATTTCTTTTTTTTTTATGCTGCTTTTTACATTATTGATGTCATTTTGTGTCAACAGTGTAATTACTTGTGTTTGTCCTGGGTTTCACCAGTACCTAAGGCTTAGTGGCTTCCAAGGGATCTTGCTTAAGGACACATGTGTGAAAAATTCAGCACCTCAAGTGAGGATTGAACCAGGGGCCTTCAAGTTACGAATCTTACTCCTTTATTTCAAAGCCATTCGGGATCCATCAAATTTCATTGTCTTGTAAAGAGTCAATAGAGGATCTTACATTTGTGTTTATGTATTATCATTTTTATCAAACAAGTTGACTAAAAATGTATGACGCAAGCCTTGGCGAGCGTCAGATACATTTTAGTCAACGAGTTTGATAAAAATGATAATACATAAACACGAATGTGAGATTCTATTTATCACATAAAACGAATGACAGGCAAATTATATCCTGCATCATCACCTTTCGCCTATACACCATTCACGGGTCCATAGTTACAGTTGTAGTTTGGTTTCAAATGTATACATACACAAGTAGATAGTTCTTTGATATTTACACCGAAAGTAGAATGGTTTCTAGAGGGGATAAGTCCACCTATTTCCGCAATTTTGTTGAATTAAAAGACTTTTGCTGCATTTCTTTGTTTTTATTAAACATGAAAATCAAAAACTTTCCACGCGTATACGCCTTGGCAACAATGAAATCATTTTTTTCTGTGAAACAGCATAGTCACAGAAATTCCAGCACGTGCTGTGGCTGGCTTCTTCGGCTTCACGCGCTCACGACTAAAAACTGATCAGAACCAGGACCCAAAAAACGATAATACACTCGTGTATCATCAAAAATAAGTCATGGGTTTAATACACTGCCGGAGGAGGTTTTATGTGATAAAATGCATTAAAAAAAAAGGAGTAAGTTAACTCTTTACCAAACGAAAAAATTTTAGACTTGTCCATATTGAAAGCCTTTGCAGAGGACAAAATAAATGTAGCTGAAATGATGGTAACTGTCTTTGAAAGCGTAGAAAACCTTGCGGGAAAAGGAGAAAATGCTGGTTACCAGCATTTTTTCGTTTTCCCACAAGATTTTCAAAAGGTTAATTTCCTCAGGGTTGTTAAAACCCTTGATTGTGTGGTAAAACGTTAATTAATTAGGGTCAAATTTTACGTTTGTTAGAAATCCTCAAGGTTATCCTAGATAAGGCTTTTTAAAATCAGTAATTTGATCAGGGACTTATAATGTTTTTTGTCTTTTTTTTTTTAAATGAATTATTGATATTATTTACTACATCCGAACTCTTTATGCATATAGCCTCTCGACTTTTGAAGACAGTGGAGATGAAGATCAGACATCACAGTTCATGTTATATTCGATCATCCCTACCTTTTTTGTCAAAAGTGATAGTAGTTTGTCAAAAAGATTTAACCCTTTACCAAATAATCCCCTTGGTTTTGAAAACATGGAAGGTAAAATGGGAGAAAAGCTGGTAACCACTATTTTCTTCTGTCTTCCACAGTGTATTCTCTACTATTTCAAACACAAATCCAATCTTCTGAGTGACATTTGTTTTAAAATCCCACTTTCTGAGGGTCATTGAAACCTTGGATTGTGTTGTAAAGTGTTAATTAGGTGAAGGAATGGTATGACTGGATAAGGTTCAGAAGAATGAAAGCTTTGACACCATTTAATGTTAACACTCTTCCTGGAAGACAAGATTTTAAACTCGTCCAAATTCAGAGTGTTTGCTGTTGGGAGATAAAATGATGAGATGATTGTGTCGCCTTTCAAAGGCTAGCAAACATTGAGATAAAAGGAGAAAATGCAGGTCTTCTCCCTTTTCCACATTTGTTTTCAAAAGCTTTCTTTCGGGTCATTAACACTGGGGATTATGTGGGAAAGGGTTAATCGCAGGGTTGTAAGAACAAGATCATTCGGGAAAGGGTTTAACCTTTTCCCAAACAAGCCCTGGTTTTCACATGTCTGCAGTACAAGTCTTTTGAAAACACTGTGGGAAAAGGAGAAATTGCTCGTAACGAGCAGTTTCTCCTTTTCCCACAGTGTTTTCTACTCTTGAGAACTTTCTGTCATTTTCATCAAATTTAAAATTATCGTCTGCAAACTCTTTCAATTTGGACCAGTCCAAAATTTGTGATCTGTGAAAGGGTTTAATGGATTTTTACTACAATGGAGATTTAAATCTAAACTAGTGAATGAAGTTTTGGAAAAAGGAACTTGGCAAAAAAAATCTAAGTTGTTGTGTGTGTATGGAGTCATCTTCGCAAGCCAAGGATACTAACTCCACTTTGTTCGTTACGTACCCTTGGCCACTCGCCTCTTTAAAAATCGAAACTCCCGCTGCGCCACCTATCGAATATCACAAGTTGCCTAACCTTTGCTGATGTTATTTCTGACCAATCAAAATGCTCGTAATAAAATTTGTTAGGCTATGCATCAAATATGGCTGCGCTTTCGGATTCATCACAATTTTCTGAAATTAATCAGACATACGATGATTCACAATCATTTGGCAGTGGAACCCGTCCTAATATTTCACATAATTGACCATGAACTATAAAAAACTCATTAAATATCGATCGTCTACTCTTCTTTGGCAAATTTTAGTCACAAACACGACAACTTCTGTTTTTGACGGGCGCCGCCATTATTGTTTTCTGTTTCGCAGAAGATTTCTTGTTACGGATGGTTTGATTGGACACGATGGGTTTTGATCGCATCCAATGAAATGGCGCAGCGGGAGTTTCAATTTTTAAAGAGGCGAGTGGCCAAGGGTATTACCTTAGTATCCTTGGCTTGCGAAGATGGTGTGGAGTATGCTGTAGCTAGAAGTACTTACTGTTTGCTTATTAACCCGTAGGCCGCTAAGTGGGACTAAAAACTCTTTTGCAGACAGTGTAGATTTAGATCAGACTGCACAGAACTTGCAGCCCGATCTTGCATCTACACAATTATCCGATACTGTGATTTTTTTCCCAGAAACAGTATAACTTTGTAATCGCAATGCTTCGGAATATGCTATTGTCTGGAAATCTTTATGCTATTTATTTAGCAGTTTAACCCTTAAGGGTAAGAAGGCTTTTGAAAGTATTGTGGGAAAAGGAGAAAATGCTGGTGAGCATTTTCTCCTTTTCCCACAATGTTTTCTACCTTATCAAAGAAAAATTGCACCATTTGAGCCACATTGAAATTGTGGTCTGCAAATGCTTATAATTTGGACAAGGCTAAAATTTTGTCGTCTGGTAAATGGTTAACTTTCTCTGTGCCAATGGCAATATATATAAATAGCTCTAGTGGATGGTGTAGATCAAGATCAGACTGCACAGAACATGAAGTCTGATATTTGATTTACACTGCCCGCCGCTTGATGCTGAAATGTAATGTCCAAAACCACCTTTGTCTGCAGTGGAAATCTTGTAACTTGAAGGTCACAAGAAAACTTGAGCTTTTTTCAGTATCTTAGTAAAATTTGAAAATAACCTCTTAACTCTTTACCAAACGACAAAAATGTAAACTTGTCCAAATTTGAAGCATTTGCAGACGACAATTTAAATTTGGCTCAAATGAGAAATATGTCTCTGATAGGGTAGAAAGCATTGTGGGACAAGGAGAAAATGCTGGTTACCAGTATTTTCTCCTTTTTGCACAGTGTTTTCAAAAAGTCTTCTTCTTTAGGGTCGATAAAAGTAAGTCTTGTTCTTTTGGTAAAGGGTTAAGAATTGAAAAAGTACAATAATTGGGGAGAAATGTTTTGAAATATTATAAGGGAGGGTATTTTCATGTGATTTATCACGAAAATATATCAACTCTTTACCACACAATCCCGACTTACGACCCTGAGAAAGAAGCCTTTTGAAAGCATTGTGGGAAAAGGAGAAAATGCTGGTTACCAGCATTTTCTCCTTTTCCCACATTGTTTTTCTACTCTATCCACTACATAAATCACCATTTAAGCTACAGTTAATTTGTCATCTGCAAATGCTTCCAATTTGGTCCAGTCTAAAATTTTGTCCTCTGGTAAAGGGACAAACTGTTTTCATGTGAATAAGGGAAGTTTTAACTCATTTCCACCACGGAGGACCTTTATTGTCATGCAGCAGAAAAGTTGATATATTTTGGAAAATATTGTAATAAATAGAGAAATTGCTCTTAATTAGCAATTTTGTCATTTTGCCACAATGTTTTCCCATGTACTTTGTAATATACCTCATTTTCATGTTCATTTTCTATTTTTTACCATGGATGATTTCAGTTGTCTGCTGCAAATTTTGTTTAACCCTTTACCACAAAATCTTAAGTTTCAACGACACCAAGGAAAAACATTGTTGGAAAAGGAGAAAATACTAGTCATTAGCATTTTCTCCTTTTCCACCTTTTCTAATAGTGTTTTCAGCCCTTTCAAAAACAATTTCCCTATTTTATGCAAGATTTAAATTTGTCGTCTGCAAATGCTTTCAGTTTGAACCAGTTTAAAATTTTGTTGTTCAGTAAAGAGAAACTCTTACTAACGACAGAATTTTAGACGAGCCCAAATTGAAAGTATTTGCAGATGAAAAATTCAGTGTGGCACAAAGGGTGGGGCTTTCATCAGAAAGAGTAGAAAATGTGGTGGGAAAAGGAGAAAATGCTGGTTAACAGCATTTTCTCCTTTTTCCCCACAATGTTTTCAAAAGCTGCCTTGATCAGGGTCATTAAAACTTAGGATTGTGTGGTACCTCCATACCACACAAAACCAGCTTTTAATGACCCTGAGGAAGAGGCCTTTTAGAAACATTGTGGGAAAAAGAGGAAATGCTTGTAATCAGCATTTTCTTCTTTCCCCACGTTTTCTACCCTCTCAAAGAGAAATTGCATCATTTGAGCCACATTTAGATTGTTGTCTGCAAATGCTTTCAATTTGGACAGGTCTAAAATTTCGTTGTGAAGAGTTAACTCTTAACCTGCTAAATAAATAAAATGAAATTTTCTAGCCCGTTGTAAAAACCCAAATTTTGCTATTTCAAAGGTATATTTCGGGGAAAAATATCTCCGTATCGGACAGTGTAGATCACATTCTAGGCAGTCCGATCTTGATCTACAATGTCTGCAAAAGGTCCTTGAGTTGCGCTTAGCAGCCTAGGGGTTAACCCTTTCCCAAACAACACATTTTGGACTGGTCCAAATTGAAAGAGCTTGCAGATGACAACTTTAAATTTGATGAAAATGGCAGAAAGGTCTCAAAAAGGGTAGAAAACACTGTGGTAAAAGGAGAAATTGCTCGTTACGAGCAATTTCTCCGTCTCCCACAGTGTTTTCAAAAGACTTGTACTGCAGACATGTGAAAACCAGGTCTTGTTTGGGAAAGGGTTAATCTTTTACCATACAATCCCAACTTTTAATGACCCTGAAAAAGAAGCCTTTTGAAAACATTGTGGGAAAAGGAGAAAATGCTGTTAATCAGCATTTTCTCCGTTTCGCACAATGTTGTTTATCCTTCCAGAAACAAATTTCAATTTTTCAGTCACATTAATTTCTAGTCTGCAAATGCTTTCAATTTGGACTAGTCTATTTTTTTTTCGTTTGGTAAAGAATTGAGGGTATAGGGAGTTACAATGAGTAAAGAGGGGGGGGAGAAAATAGGTCTGATATTCAATGGGTAATTTGGAAAATTTGAAGTGGCATTTTGTGTGTGTGGTGATAGTGCACGGATTGTGAATGAAATAGCTCTACGTTGACTATACCAGACGACAAAATTTTAGAACTTTTTCAAATTGGAAGGATTTGCAGACGACAAATGAAAGTAGACCCGCATGATGAGATTTGTCTTTGAACAGGACTAGGAAACATTGTTGAGAAAAGGAGAAAATGCTGGTAACCAGCATTTTCTCCTTTTCCCATGCTGTTTTTTTTAAGAGCCTTCTTCCTGGAGGGTCGTTAAAACTCAGGATTGTATGGTAAAGGGTTAACCCTTTCCCAAACAAGCCCTGGTTTTTACATGTCTGCAGTACAAGTCTTTTGAAAACACTGTGGGAAAAGGAGAAATTGTTTGTAACAAGCAATTTCTCCTTTTCCCACAGTGTTTTCTACCCTTTTGGAGAACTTTCTGCCATTTTCATCAAATTTAAAATTGTCGTCTGCCAACTCTTTCAATTTGGACCAGTCTAAAATTTGTCATTTGGGAAAGGGTTAACACTTTACCATAGGACAAAACTTTGGGTCCTTTCATATTCTGAAGTACTTGCAGACAGCAAGCTAATACTGTGGCATTAAGTTATGGAATTTGTTTTCATTTTGTGATAGTGAACTGATTGTGAATTTATAAAGATCTGGACATTTAACAGGTATTTTTTCTGAAAAATTATATTTTTTCTTCAAAAACTGTATTGTGAGTTCTCGCTGAGTTCCTTGCATAAGTACCTGCAACATTGGTTTTAAAACTCTTTACCACACAATCCCAATTTTTTATGACCCTGAGGAAGAAAGCTTTTGAAAACATTGTGGGAAAAGTATGAAATGCTGGTAACCATCATTTTCTCATTTTCCCACCATGTTTTGTACCTTATCAAGGACACTTTTTGTCATTCGGGCTACCTTTGATTTTGCTGTCTGCAAATGCTTTGAATTTGGATCAGTCTAATAATTTTGTTGTTAGGTAAAAAATTAAGTCAAATACTTTCAAACATTGACAGGTTGAATCAAAGAATATCATCCTTATTGATGGATCTGAGCTTCTTGTGTCCACATTGTGAATATTTTTTGGAAAGTGTTTTTGATACAAAAAATTTAACAGGACTGTTAAGGTGTCAGAAGTGTCGGAATTTTGTGCATAGTAGAGTCCAAAATGCTTCCTGAATTCTTGTGAGGAGTTTACTTACTGGTTAGCATTTTCACGGCCATTTCCAAAGATTTTACACATTGCAGAAACAAAATTACAGTTCAACACCTGGAAAACCTCCACTGAATTTTGTTCCTAGTACAGTCCTAAATGGTTTCTGAACTCTTGTGAGGAGTTTACTTACTGGTTAGGGTTCCTATGGCCATTTCTCAAGATTTTACAGACTGCTGAAACAAAATTAAAGTTCAGCCTTTGAATTAAATCTTTTCCAAACAATCCCATGTTTTAACGACCTTAGAGGAAGGCTTTTGAAAACATTGTGGGAAAAGGAGAAAATGCTGATAACTGGCATTTTCTCCTTTTCCTTACAATATTTTCAACCTTTTTAAAGATGAACTCTATTTATACCCCCGCAAAACGAATGTTTTTGGGGGTATACTGGAATCAGCCTGTCTGTCCATCCGTGTGTCCGTCTGTGTACAAAGTACTAGCAATTTTTCTGTCGCGAACTCCTCCTAGAGTTTTTCTTCAATTGCATTGAAACTTTGCACATATATTGATCATATATTGAAGATTTGCAAGACGTAATTTTCAAGTGTCAACTCCCCCTTGTTGAGGAATTATCTCCCCTTGAACTTGACACTTTTTTTCTGTCAAAGCGCTGGCGGGGGTATTAAGTCACATTCAGTGACAGCTCTACTTATAACTGAGACAGGTATAATTCTCTTCTGCAAATGCTTTCAATTTGGAGAATTCTAAAATTTTGTCGTTTGGTAAAGAGTTAATAACACAAAGAGGTTTAACCCTTTACTGCACGATCCTAAGTTTTTATGATCCTTGAGAAGGCAGCCTTTGAAAACATTGTAGGAAAAGGAGAAAATGCTGGTAACCAGCATTTTCTCCTTTTTCCACAACGTTTTCTACTGTTCCAAAGGCAAAACCAATGATTTTGTTTGTCATCTGAAAATGCTTTAAAATCTGGCCAGGCCAAAATTTTATTGTTTGGTAAAGTGTTTATGTATATACACATGTCAAAACATTGTGGAAAAAAAAATGCTCATTACAAGTAATATCTGTGTTGCTGTTATGTCTTCAAAAGTGTTCTGATGCAAGAAAACTTGTCAGTTGAATTAACCCTTTACCAAACGACAAAATTTTAGACCAGTCCAAATTGAAAGCATTTGTAGACGACAATTTAGATTTTGCTTAAATGATGGAATTTTTCTTTGATAGGGTAGAAAACATTGTGGGAAAAGGAGAAAATGCTGGTTACCAGCATTTTCTCCTTTTCCCACAATGTTTTCAAAAGGATTCTTCCTCAGGGTTGTTAAAAGTCGGGATAGTGTGGTAAAGGGTTAAACATGATAATCTTTCGTTAAATGTAGAACAATTTGTACAAAAAACACACCTGCAATTTCAAGGAAGAAGATTATAAACATGGAAACTGATGTCATGTTGAATTTTTTGTGTTGTTTTATTTTCCACATTATATTTTGATTTCGTTAAAAACAACATTTCGAAAACAAGCCCTGGTTTTCACGTGTCTGCAGTACAAGTCTTTTGAAAACACTGTGGGAAAAGGAGAAATTGTTTGTAACAAGCAATTTCTCCTTTTCCCACAGTGTTTTCTACCCTTTTTTGATAACTTTCTGCCATTTTCATTGAATTTAAAATTGTCGTCTGCAAACTCTTTCAATATGGACCAGTCCAAAATTTGTCGTTTGGGAAACGGTTAACCCTTTCCCAAACGACAAATTTTGGACTGGTCCAAATTGAAAGAGTTGGCAGACGACAATTTTAAATTTGATGAAAATGGCAGAAAGGTCTCAAAAAGTGTAGAAAACATTGTGGGAAAAGGAGAAATTGCTTGTTACGAGCAATTTCTCCTTTTCCCACAGTGTTTTCAAAAGACTTGTACTGCAGACACGTGAAAACCAGGGCTTGTTTGGGAAAGGGTTAAAAAGAATCGGTTACTTATTTGAAAAATTTAAAAATAAAGTTAGAACCCCAAAAAAATATGGTAGGCCCCATGAAAGTTGAATGGAATTTAAAATTATAGTCATAAATATTTTGTGTCAGATTTAGTATTACAAGTAATTATTGTTCCTACAATATTTCTAGGCCTGAACCCAGGGCTGAGCCCAGGCCTGAGCCTTGGTCTTATGTAGCTCAGTGGGTAATATACAGGGATTTTAACCCAGGATTCCTGAGATTGAATCCCAGGGTAACTGGTCTGTTTTTCACCATTGAAAAGGTTTAATTCAAGAATCATTTTGTTGCTTTTACTGTTTACCAAATGACAAAATTTTAGACTTGTCCGAAGTGAAAGCATTTTCAGATAACCAAAGAAATGTGGCTGAAAGGATGATATTTGTCTAAAACAGGGTAGAAATCATTCTGGGAAGGGTAGAAAACATGATGCGAAAAGGAGAAAATGCTGGTTACCAGCATTTTCTCCTTTTCCTACAATGTTTTCAGAAGCTTTGCCCTTCAGGGTCGGCGAAACACAGAATTGTTTGGTATATTATAAGGGTTAAGGGTTTTGATATCATTGGCAAGGTATGTGTCAGTTTGGGCTGGATCCAGAAAGGATGGGTATCAAATTTCACCAAAACACAAAAATCTATTAATTTATATTCACCAATAGGTTAAACCTCTAAACGATTAAAGGTCAGTAAAAAATTTTATAAACATGCTCTCATGCAGTAGTGGACTAACTGCCAACAAATGGTTTAACTTGATAGTAGGTTCTTGCAGCTTCCTTTTGCATTCTTCTTTTGCCCTCATATAAAAACTTAATATTGTACCAGCTACTTTTTTGACATTTATACCACAAACATAGGTGATACAAAGAACAACTGAATAAAAGAAAAATAATCTGAGTTATGCTCTTTGAAAAGGGGGCTTAATGCATCTCTGTGATGCATGATACCAGTTATCATTCCATCACATTGTTTATGATTCCAAAATGGCCTTTTTTTTTAACAACCGATTTAATCATGAGGTAGACTGGTCTTTGGACATACAGAAAATTGACCAGTAAGGAAAACTTTCAGCCCAGGTAAGCCTGCGAGTACTGCGCAGGTTGAGCTGGGTTGATACTTTTCACAGATGCATTAAGCCCCCTCTTCACAGAGCATTGCTTATATTATAAGTTTTGGGTATGTCGATAATACTGTGATAAAAGAAGTAAATATTCCAGTTTTCATTATGGTTTTTTTTTTGCAAAATTATGGGGCATAAAACAATGTGTGGCAATGGGTTAACCCATGGATTGGTGAAGGAAATAATTGAGCTACACTCTGGCAAAGGGGGTTTAATGCATCTCTGTGATGCAGCATATCACACAGAACATCACAGAATTATGGATCCATAAAATCTATTTTGTCTAACAACTGACTGAGTCATGAAGTAGAATGGTCCTTAGACATGCAGAAAATGTACTAATAGCAAAAAGTTTAGAAAAATTTTTACCTGCAGGTGTGCAGGCAGCCTTGTCCAAATTGAAAGCATTTGCAGACGACAAATTAAACGTAACTCAAATTAATAAAAATGAAATCTGTCGATTGTAGGATCGGAAACATTGTGGGAAAAGGAGAAAATGCTGGTCACCAGCATTTTCCCCTTTTTCCCACAATGTTTTGAAATTTAGCCCTCTCCCAGTGGTTGTTAAAACTCTGGATTGTGTGGTAAAGGGTTAAAGCAGGTAATTTTCAGTTTGCCAGCGAGCACCAATAAGATAAATCCCTGTTTTATTACCATTGTCATTACACATCAAGATTGGAATCTGTCAATCAGTTTTAATAAATAGTTCAGTAACTCACCGATTTCATCGCGTTGATTTTAAATCGAGTCGATTAAAATTAGGTATACATGTTTTGTTGAGGTATTTAATTAAATGACAAGACTTATTGGTTATTTAGTTTCTTCAAAGAGATGATTCAATTAAGAAGTTTTTTGATAGAAGTGATACAAGTCATGAAGTTGGATTTTAAAAGTTACTTTATAATAGAAAAATTGTACATAGCTTAGTTAAAGTGACAATTGCTGCCAAAGGTAAACAAAGTGGGTGGTTAAATGCATTTAGATTTAAATCATACTATTTAAAAGTATGGAAATTATTATGAAGATGACAATCTGTTATTGTACAGTCAGTCCAAGTGTTAGTCGCTGGCAGAGAAATTAATTTTAAAACAAGGTTAAAAGTTGCCAGGTCACTCCATCTTTTGTTTACTTTTTGCCTGCTTTTTAAATTCATTTTTGTGCCAGTGATAACATTTTGATCGACTACACAATAACAGATTGTCATCTCACAATATTTTCCATACTTTTAAAAGGCCTTAGTTTGATTTAAATGCATTTTAACACTGGCTTTGATTTTTGGCTGCTTTTGGGTCTTTAAGGACATAGATGATTATTATCAGTGTTAATTAAATCTTTACCACACATCCCCGACTTTTAACAGCCCTGAGAAAGAAAGCTTTTGAAAACATTGAGGGAAAAGGAGAAAATGCTGGAAACCGGCATTTTCTCCTTTTCTCATGATGTTTTCTTCTCTTCGCAAAACAAGTTTTATTTTTTGAGTCACATTTATTTTGTCATCTGCAAATGCTTTTGATTTGGACTAGTCTAAAATTTTGTCATGTGGTAGTGGGTTAAGACTTTACCGGAGTACAGAATTTGAGACTTGTTCAAATTAAAAGCATTCGCAGAAGACCAAACTTGATGTGTCTGAAATGTCTTTGATGGGTAAAAAACAGTTGGAAAAGGAGAAAATGCTGGTAACCCGTATTTTCTCCTTTTCCCACTTCGTTTTCAAAAGCATTGTACCTCAAGGTTGTTAACTCTTTACCAACAACAAAATTTAAGACTAGTCCAGATTGAAAGCATTTGCAGACGACAAAATAAACGTGACGAAAGAATTCAAATGTGCTTTTGGAAGGGTAGAAAACATTGTGGGAAAAGGAGAATACCAGCATTTTCTCCTTTTTCCGCAGTGTTTTCAAAAGGCTTCTTTCTCAGAGTCGTTAAAAGTCGGGATTGTGTGGTAAAGGGTTAAAACATGGGATTGTCTGATAAATGCCAGCACTGAGAAGGGGTTAAGTGGTCAGTCAAGACATTGCAGAAAAAGTACAGAATACTCTGTTTGCTGGATTGTCAGCGGAATCTTGTGAAAAAGGATAGAATAGCTAGGTGTTTAGGACAATGTATTTGACTGAATTCTTATTTAGTAGAGAAAAGTTGATTCTGGTTTTCACGTGTCTGCAGTACAAGTCTTTTGAAAACACTGTGGGAAAAGGAGAAATTGCTCGTAACGAGTAATTTCTCCTTTTCCCACAGTGTTTTCTACCCTATCTGAGAACTTCATCACATTTAAAAGTGTTGTCTGCAAACTCTTTCAATTTGGACCAGTCCGAAATTTGTCGTTTGGGAAAGGGTTAAAGCTAGGAAGACAGAAAATGATTCTGTTAATAAATATTAGAAGAGCTTAAAGTCTAATAAACAAACATTACTTTGATAAAGACCTCAGGTTCTGTTTATACTTCTGAATTGATGAGAAAATAAACAGTTGATTCGAAAATAAACAAATAAACGACACATTTAGGAAGTAAGTAACTTCTCACATGAGTTCAGAAAGTCATATTCCGACCCTGAAAAGGGGAGGGAACTCTAACAAATCAGGAGCATTCGTGGAGAGACAAAAGAAGGAGTTGTTTGATGGGACTATTGATGTTGGTAATAGATTTAAAAGTGAAAACTATGGAAGTTATCCTAATGACTTGAATAGTGAGTTTACATCAGAAAAACAGAATAGATCTGTACAAGGGTCTGTATCTGTGGGAAGATATGTGGTTGAAAATGATTCTTTTGCAAAGGGAAGTGACTTGAATTTATCAAATGATTCTAGTGTTGAAGATATAGATAACTCAAATGATGATGATGATGATGATGATGAATTTTCATTTCATAAATTTGCACAGGATCAGTTTGAGTCTGTAGACTTAAGTAAAAATCAGGAGAATGTGATTTCAAGGAAAAAAGTGGTAAATGACAAATATGATGTTGACAACGAGTATGAGTATGTGATTGTCAATTCTAGAGTCCGGTTGAAAGAGGCAGAATTGAAAAGAAATTTGGCATTAGCTGGTAGCTCATTTGAAAGGGACAGGTCTGGATTGAAGAGAGGTGCAAGTACCAGTGTACTTATCAGAGCAAAAAGAGAAATGTCTGCTGGCAAAGTAACTCCAGCAAGACCGCAATCAACAGAAAGAGGAGCATCGGCCAATACTTCTCCCAAACAAGGTCCAGTACCTACCAGAAGCTCTCCAAGAAGCTCCCAATCTTCTGGACAGCTGTCAAGAAGGGCTGGAGCCGTCAGATCTAATAAGTCTGTGAGACAGTCTCCAAGATTATCTCAGAGCACTTCACCAAGGAATGGACAAGTGTTGCATGAAAATAGTAAAGATGAGGATACATCATTGAAATTATCTCTGAAAGGTTTGAATGATTCTGATGATGATGAAGATGATACTTTAGATGATGATGAGGAATCATCTAGTCCTCGTAAAGAAAGGGCTGTTAGCCCAAGAAAAGGGGTGATGCTGACAACAAAGTCATTTGAAGCAAAAACATCTTTGATGCACAGAAATGAAAGCGATGGGAGCATAGCAAGACCATCCATGAGATCACCATCTGTGTCAGAACAAAATGTTTCGAATACCAGAAAGCCAGTCTTGAAGAAATCTTTATCAAATAGAGAATTCAGTATTCATTTAAACAGAACTTCAACATTTAATGAAGACTTGCTTTGTTTGGGTGCGGGCATAGAAAACAGAGGAGAACCAGTCCTGAAGCGGACATCATCAGGTAGAAAGCTACCTGGTGTGCCAACAGATAAGATAAATAAGGCTCTTCAGAAATCCAACTCCAATACAAACATTAACAATGGTCCAATTAAACACTCAGATCCAAGTTTAAAGCAGGCAGATTCTGATAGCAGCTTTCTGTCAATAAGCAAAGATGGAAGCACAGAGTATGTGTCCTTGGATTTTAATGACAGTTCAGGTAGCTCTGTAAAAACTCCTGCCAGCAAGGATGTTATAAGTTCCTCTGATAATTGTTTATCAGGAGACACTAGAGACATAAAATCAAAAGCACCACTTGAAAAGAGACCACCCATATCAGAACATCCACCAACAAGAGGGCATCCCTCCCCAAGGGATACAAAATCAGGGAAACCTCCAATAGAGCGTAAATCCAGTAAAGGTGTCATTGAAAAATCTGTCCCTGCTTCACCACGCAACAATGTCCCCGCTTCTCCAAGAAAGACTATTATCGCAGCTTCTCCTAGAGGGATACCATCCCCAAGAACCCAGGGTTCACCAAGGGGGCCACAATCCTCTTCTCCAAGGAGAGTTCAGTCAGCTTCACCCAGGACAATAGGAAAGGCTTCCCAACCATCCCCAAGAGACAATATGCCAAATAAAGCGATTTCCAATGAGAAACATTCTAATGCAGATGTAGTTAAAGTGAATGAAAACAACAACACTGTAAACAGGACAAATGGTATTCGTAAATTAAGTGCAGACAATGGGAGCAGTGGCCAATCTGTCGACACACCTATATCGCTTACAAGGAAAACAAGGCATCACAGTGGTGCTAGTATTACATCTCCGAGACCTGGATCTCCTGTTAAAAGGCTTAGGCAAAATTCTAACCCCGATTTAAGAAATTCTCAAATTACGGAAGAACCTTCATCAAGGACTGTGATACACTTGAGGCAAGATGGCTGTCAAAGTTTGGAGTTGCAGCAGGTTATTGATATATTTTGCGTTGGAAAAGAAGCTGTACAAGATAAGGTAGGGTTATGAATATTTTTTGTCTTGTTAAAAAAATTGCCAAGTCACACACTAACTCTTGTTTACATTTTACCTGGTTTTAAGATTTATGTTTATGCAAGAGATTAACTCTTGGACTGTCTGTACAAATACAGATTGTCATCTTCACAATAACTTCTATAATTTTAACCCTTTACCACACAATTCCGAGTTTTAACGACTCTGAGAAAGAGGCCTTTTGAAAACACTGTGGGAAAAGGAGAAAATGCTGGTAACCAGCATTTCCTCCTTTTCCCACAATGTTTTCTAGTCTGCCTAATACAAATGCAGTCATTTGTGCCATACTTATTTTGTCGTATGCAAGTGCTTTCAAATCAGACCAGTCTAAAATTTTGTCATTTGGTAAAGAGTTAACCCATTACCAGACGACAAAATTTTAGCCTTGTCCAAATTGAAATCATTTGCAGACGACAATTTCAATGTGGCTCAAATGGTGCAATTTTTCTTTGAAGGGGTAGAAAACATTGTGGGAAAAGGAGAAAATGCTGGTTACCAGCATTTTCTGCTTTTCCCACAATGTTTTCAAAAGGCTTCTTTCCCAGGGGTGTCAAAAGGCAGCATTGTACGGTAAAGGGTTAAATGGTATGATATAGATTTAAATGCATTTCAACAACAACATTTTCTCCTTTTCCCACACTGTTTTCTAACCTTCCCAAAACAAATTTCAGTTTTTGAGTTGCATTTATTTTGTCATCTGCAAATGCTTTCAATTTGGACTAGTCTAACATTTTGTCGTTTGGTAAAGAGTTAATCAGACTGATTTGGTTTTGATTTACTCTTTATTAAATAATTCTGAGTTTTAACGACCCTAAGAAAGAAAGCTTTTAGCTTTTGAAAACCTTGTGGGAAAAGGAGAAAATGCTGGTAACCAGCATTTTCTCCTTTTCCCACAAGGTTTTCTACCCAGTCAAAGACAATCCCATTATTTTATCCACAGTTAATTTCTATGTCTGCAAGTGCTGTCACTTTGGAAGAATCTTAATTTTGTCGTTTGTTAGAGAGTTGAATTAACTTACCAGATTACAAAATTTTAGATTGATCCATATTGAAAAACACTTGCAGAAAACAAATTGAATATGGCACAGATGATAGGATTTGTCTGAACCCTTTACCACACCATCCCAACTTTTAACGACCCTGAGAAAGAAGCCTTTTGAAAACATTATGGGAAAAGGAGAAAATGCTGGTAACCAGCATTTTCTCCTTTTCCCACAAGGTTTTCTACCTGTCCAAGAAATAATTTCAATTTTCAAATCATTTTTATTTTGTCATCTGCAAATGCCCATTTGGACAGATCTAGAATTTTGTCGTTTGGTAAAGGGTTAAAAAGGGTGGGAAATGTTCTAGGAGATGTTAGTGCTTTTCCTCCTTTTCCTTTGTGGAGCTGGTTTGGTAGTGCAAATGACCTTAGACCAGGTGGAAAGGGGTAGCTGGTTTGGTAGTGCGCATGACTTAAAACCAGGTGGAGGGGTAGCTGGTTTGAATCTCCAGCTTGGCAAATTTCTTTCAGAGGATTGATGATAGTCATTGCAACAGGATTCATTCCTCTCCTCACTGCTGATCATTGTCTCGGTGATGGTCATTTGGGAAAGCAGCCAGTGACTGGGGAAGAAAAGTTTGTGAAGTACTGGTAACAAAAACTCAAGGAAAGCAAGAATAGGTGCACTGGACGCCAGGATAATACTGAAATAATGTTGAAAATGGTGTAAAACATCACACCTACAAATAACACAAGACAGGGTCCGTATTCACCAAGCATTCTTAAGAACATTCTTAGTTTTATTCTCCAAGATTTTCTTCATTTGAAAGTAACACACCTTCTGATTGGCTAAACCAAAAGGTTTAGCCAAGTCAGCCAGAAGCCGTGTTACTTTCAAATTTGGAAAATTCTGGAGAACAAGCCTAAGAATATTCTTAAGAATTGTTGGTGAATACAGACCCTGATCCTTTTCCTTCAGTATTTCTAAAAGCTGTTTTCTGCAGAGTTGCGAAAGATCTGATTGTATGGTAAAGGACTTTGTGTAGTTTGCAGTAACACCATTTTGAAAAATGCAGGAACTGCTCATGATGGCTACACCAGTTGGTGTAGCCAATGGCTACAGCATTTGGTGTAGCCATTTAACCCTTTACAGCACAGTGACGCCTTTTGACGCCCCTGGGAAAGAAATCTTTTGAAAACATTGTGGGAAAAGGAGAAAATGCTGGTAACCAGCATTTTCTCCTTTTCCCACAATGTTTTCTACCCTATCAAAGAAATATTGCACCATTTGAGCCACATTGAAATTGTCGTCTGCAAATGCTCTCAATTTGGACAAGGCTAAAATTTTGTCATCTGGTAAAGGGTTAAAATTAGGTTACTTTGAAAATTAGACTAAGAATGTTGTAAGGAATGGTTGGTGATAGATGTAATACAGAAGTCCTCAACAGTTACTGCCCTTTAACAGTATCCTCTGTTTAGGTTATTAGTCAATTGTATAGTTTGTATAAATGAAATACAGAATAGGGAGGTATTTGGGAAGTGAGAGAACAAAGAAAAAAGAGAGAGGGGTTTGGAGAAAGGACTGGGCAAAGAGAAGGAGAGAGAGAGACACAGACAGACAGATAGACAGACAGCACATGAGAGACATAGAGACAAAGAGCGAAGCAATTAGAACTACATTCCAGTGGAGACAACTGTTGTCAGGTTTATTTGAAGTAGTTCTTATCATTAGTAAACATACAATCTTGTTAGTATACCTTTCTCAAACATTGATTTTACTGGTTACAATATAACTATTTTACTGGTTACAATATAACTAAGGATAACATAAGGTGCTGTTGCTGATGAAGTAGATACAGATCAGACTCCAAGAATGAATAAGCTGATCATTTATTAAACAATTACATAATTTTATATGTATTCTTTCTCAACCCTTTCCCAAATGACAAATTTTGGAATGGTCCAAATTGAAAGAGTTTGCAGACAACAATTTGAAATTTGATAAAAAATGGCAGAAAGTTCTCAAAAAGGGTAGAAAACACTGTGGGAAAAGGAGAAATTGCTCATTAAGAGCAATTTCTCCTTTTCCCACAGTGTTTTCAAAAGACTTGTACTACAGACACGTGAAAACCAGGGCTTGTTTGGGAAAGGGTTAAACAACTGTTATTGAACCCTTTACCAGAAGGGAAAAAAATAAGACTTACGTCATTTTGAAAGTATTTGGAGATAACAAAATGAGCCATGCTCTGTGAAAATGGGGCTTATTGCATTTGCAAAAAGTTTTGACCCAGGTCAGCCTGCGTGGAAAGCACAGGCTGACCTAGTTGATTGATTGATTAAATGGTGGTTTACGCCGCTTTCAACATTATTTCAGTCATATCATGGCGACAGCTCACATATTCATAATATATTTCCTGGGTTTCACCAGTACTGGGCTAGGGCTCTGAAGTGTCTTGCCTAAGGACAATCCCATGAAAAACCCAGTGGATCAGGTGGGGCTCGAACCCAATACCTCT
Organism: Tridacna gigas; assembly: GCA_945859785.2. NCBI lineage: Eukaryota > Metazoa > Mollusca > Bivalvia > Cardiida > Cardiidae > Tridacna > Tridacna gigas. The sequence continues at coordinate 5,901,733 of OX244042.2, forward strand.
AGGTTATGAGTCCCACACTTTACCGCCAAGCCCCCGTAGCTCAGTCGGTAACTTACAGGACTTGAGAACAGGAGGTCACAGGTTCGATCCCCAGTTTGGCCAATTTCTTTCAGAGGATTGATGATAGTCATCGCGACAGGATTCACTCCTCTCTCACCGCTGACCATTGTTTCGACGATCGTTATGTGGGAAAGCAGCCAGTGGCTTGGAAAGAATATTGTGCGGAATACTGGTAAATGAAACTCCAGGAAAGCATGGATAGGAGCACTGGCCACCGCGATATAACTGAAATAATGTTGAAAACGGTGTTAAACACCATACAATCAATCAGTCAACCCACAGTTTACCACTGAGCCATGCAGGACCCCACAGGCTGACCTAGGTCGAAACTTTTTGCTATTGGTCAATTTTCTGCATGTCAAAGGACCAGTTTACCGTGTGATTCATTCGGTCATTAGACTAAATGGATTTTTATGGATCCATAGTTATGTGATGGCTTAATGGCCTGATATCATGTGTCAACATAGATGCATGAAACCCCCTTTTGCCAGAGCATGGCTCTAATATATGTGAATGAAAATTAATGGTGAGACTGGACTATGAAAGGGTAGAAAACATTGCAGTCATTAACTCTTTCCCAAACGATGAATTTTAGACTGGTCCAAATTGAAAGAGTTTGCAGACGACAATTTTAAATTTGATGAAAATGACAGAAAGTTCTCCAAAAGGGTAGAAAACACTGTGGGAAAAGGAGAAATTGCTCGTTACGAGCAATTTCTCCTTTTTCCACAGTGTTTTCAAAAGATTTGTACTGCAGACACGTGAAAACCAGGGCTTGTTTGGGAAAGGGTTGAAACATGGGATGGATTGGCGTAAGGTTTATTCTTATTGTAATTTGAGGGTGAAGTAAAATATTGCTTGTATGTTTGATGTTTAACCATTTACCAGACAACAAAATTTTAGCCTTGTCCAAATTGAAAGCATTTGCAGACGACAATTTCAGCGTGGCTCAAATCATGCAATTTTTCTTTGATGGGTAGAAAACATTGTGGGAAAGGAGAAAATACTGGTAACTAGCATTTTCTCCTTTTCCCATAATGTTTTCAGAAGTCTTCCTCTGGGTCGTTAAAACTCGGCATTGTTTAGTAAAGGGTTAATGACATTTTCAACATTATTACAGATATATATCACAGTGACCAGTGCACCTATCCATGCTTTCCTGGAGTTTCTCTTTGCCAGTACTTTGCACTATATTCCTCCCAAGTCACTGGTTGCTTTCCCCTAATTTTATAATATTCACAGAAACAATAATCAGCAGTGACAGAGGAATGAATCCTGCCTCAATGACCATCGCCAGTCCTCTGAAAGAAATTGGCCAAGCTCGAGATTCGAACCCAGCCACCCCTTGTTCTAATGTCCTTTAAGGTACCGAGTGCACTACTACTAGGCTCAACACTTTTCAGTCTGCAGGAGCAGTTGTTGCCTATGAAGATATGCTTGTTATGAGAAATCTTTCAATTTGATACAATAGTGTTTTCAAATGTTGTGAGTGAAAGAATTTCAAAATTATGTCTACATGATGTTTTCATAGTCAGCAGTTGATTTTCAAAAGCCAAATAAAACAAATCCAAAATGTCAATATTTTGAAAAGTTTAACCAGTTGTTTCTTTAACCCTTTCACATACAATCCTGAGTAATTTAATGACCCTAGGAAAGAAAGCTTTTGAAAACTTTGTGGGAAAAGAAGAAAATGCTGGTAAGCAGCATTTTCTCCTTTTCTCACAGTGTTTTCTACCTTATTAGAGACACATCCCATCTTCAGAGCAATATTCAATTTGTCGTCTGCCAATGTTTTCAATTTGGACAAGCGAAAAATTTTGTCACCTGGTAAAGAGTTAACTCTTTACCACGTAATCCAGGCTTTTAACGACCCTGTGAAAGAATCCTTTTGAAAACATTGTCGGAAAAGGAGAAGATGCTAGTAATCAGCATTTTCTCCTTTTCCCACAATGAACTCTACCCTTCTCAAAACAGATTTTAATTTCTCATTCATGTTTATTTTGTCGTCTGCAAATGCTTTCAATTTGAACTAGTCTAAAATTTTGTCGCCGGATAAAGAGGTAGGCAATGAACATAGTATGAAAATAAGTTTTTAAAAGTACCCAAGCTTGTTCAGAGCTCCAGATAGAGGGAGTGATTTTGATTTCAAAATTGAAAATATTAATTATTCTCCAATAAACCCTATGAGTACCCACAACATAGGGTTTGGAAGAGAATTAATGGATTTAGAATACCATCACTCCCTCTTGTCTGGAGCTCTGTTTGTTGAATTAACATAATAGAACAATTAATCTATATTTATCAACTGAATATGAATTCGTGTTTAACTGTATAATAATTTCTTTATGTACAGGACTTTTTTCATTTCAAAATGTTTCACAGTCAAACCTGCCAAAGAGACCACCTGTATAAAACAACCAACTGCCTTTGCCCTTAACCACACAGTCCCTAGTTTTAAGGATCCTGAGAAAGAAAGCTTTTGAAAACACTGTGGAAAAAGGAGAAAATGCTGGTAACCACCATTTTCTCCTTACCCCACTATGTTTTCTATGTATACTTAACCCTTAACCCTTTCCCTGGTAACCACCATTTTCTCCTTACCCCACTATGTTTTCTATGTATACTTAACCCTTAACCCTTTCCCAGACGACAAATTTTGGACTGGTCCAAATTGAAAGAGTTTGCAGACGACAATTTTAAATTTGATGAAAATGGCAGAAAGGTCTCTAAAAGGGTAGAAAACACTGTGGGAAAAGGAGAAATTGCTCGTTACGAGCAATTTCTCCTTTTCCCACAGTGTTTTCAAAAGACTTGTACTGCAGACACGTGAAAACCAGGGCTTGTTTGGGAAAGGGTTAATTAAAGGCAAGTTTTATCATTGTGACAGCTTTGCTTTGTCATCTGTAAGTGCTTTGATTTTGGACATGTCTAAAATTTTGTCATCCTGTAAAGGGTGAAGAGACCATTTTTTGTAATTTTAAATTCCTTCTTAAATTGACATAATTGTACTTGCATTAAAAGACCACCTGCTATGAAAGACCATTATTCTTTCATGCTTAGGGTGGTCTCTGAATACAGGTTTATGGTTTTGTTTTATTAACCAGTCTATAGTGGATAGCTTTTGAATCAAAATCATGTCGGAAAAAGGGTAACAAGTAATTGCTCCTTTTCCCGCATTGTTTTTCAAATATTTCAAGAAAAGCACCTTTCTTTCAATGATTTCTTTTCTCCCATGATTTGTCAGCTGCAAACATATTCAATTTTGACAAGTCTAAAAGTTTGTTTACCACACAATTCTGAGTTTTGACAACCCTGAGGAAACACATTTTTAAAAGCATTGTGGAAAAAGGAGGAAATACCAGTAGCCTGCATTTTCTCCTTTTCCCACAAGGTTTTTTCCTTTCTATAGACAAACCCCATCGGTCAGCCCCTGTTATTTTTGTTTTCTTTGAATGCTATTTTATTTGAGCAAGTCTAAATTTTGTCCTGGAAAGAACTAGCTTTAAAAAAAAAAAAACTCTTTCTATCTGAAACCTTGGAAACAGGAAAAGATGTCCGTAAGAGGGAATCGGCTGTAAATGATCTTGAAATAGATTGGCTTGTTTAGAGCTAGGTGTAAATTCTTTGCAACTCTTTACCATACGACAAAATTTTAGACACGTCGATTTTGAAAATAAGTGATGACATTATGGAATTATTCCCAAATGATGGTATTTGTATTTGACAGGGTAGAAAACATTGTCGGAAAAGGAGAAAATGCCGGTTACCAGCATTTTCCCATTTTCCCACAATGTTTTCAAAAGCCTTTTTTATGGGTTTGTTTAACCCTTTACCACACAATCCCGACTTTTAATGACCTTGAGAAAGAAGCCCTTTGAAAATATTATGGGGAAAGAAGAAAATGCTGGTAACCAGCATTTTCTTTTTTTCCCAAAATGTTTTCTACCCTTCCCAAAACAAATTTTAGTTTTTGAGTCACATTAATATTGTCATCTGCAAATGCTTTCAATTTGGACCAGTCTCAAATTTTGTCGTTTGGTAAAGAGTTAAATACGGAATTGTTTTGTAAAGTGTTAAAACAATAGTTTGATGGTTTTATCAGACTGGTTGACAATATAATATGTAGTCCATTGTATTTCAGATTTTTATATCAATATTAGAACAAAAGTTTCTATACACAATCGGACTAATCAACTGTTATGAAGATATTCAAACATGTAATCTACAAGATTTCTTTTAAAATGTTCATAACTCAATCCTTACCCAATGACAGAAATTTTTGACCTGTCTAAATTTAAAACATGGGGTTAACATTTACAGCAGTGTTTTCAAACGTCTTCTTTGTCAGGGTTGTTAAAACTTGGCAGTGTGTTGTAAAGGGTTGGGACATTAATCATTATAGCAGAAATCGTAAGATTCATTTCCGCTAGCAGGGCTGGTCATGTTAAAGTGTCCGTAGTCGAGGCACTGCAAAGTCCCAGCCTATTACTGTGTGGAACCCAAGAAAGACACGACAATGTGAGCAGTTGACACACACACACACACGCACGCATGCACGCCATGCTCTGTGAAAAAGTGTCTTAGTTCATCTGCGAAAAGTATTGACCCGGGTCAGCCTGCGCAGTCCGCGCAGGGCCAAAACTTTTCACTATTGGTCAATTTTCTGTATGTCCAAGGACCAGTCTACATCATGATTCAGTCGGTTGCTAGACAAAATGGACTTTATGGATCCATGGTCATGTCATGACTTGTTTGGTATCATGCCGTACTGAAATGTATGAAGCCCCCTTTTCCCAGAGCATGGCTCAAATTAATCTTGGGTATACAGAATAAGCAAAAGACAGCTCCTTTTGGCCAATTTATCTCAATGTAGTAGGCCTTGATCAAAGATCATACAAGATTAGACAGCACAGTTTGTGCAAAAAGCAACAATAGTTGTAAAAGTCACACTATAGATTCAGCAATGAATCAGAAGAAATGTTGCCAGAAGAACTCACAAAGATCTCTTTCTGTGTTGAACACATGGCAGACAGCTAGCTTAGTTTAAAGTCTGATCTGCACCTACACTGTCAGCAAAGATTTATGACAAACCTGCACTTATCACGCAGAAAGTTGAAATTTACGACAAATTGTATAAAGCAAAGAATATTCATGAAAAATAAGCAGACAGTGTAATTTGTCTAGTTCGATGTAATTGGGCCACACTCTGGCATAAAGGGGTTTAATGCATCTCCACTGGGCATCTCGGACGTGCAGAAAATTGACGACTAGCAAAAGGTTTCGACCCAGGTTAGCCTGCCCGTATTGTGTAGGCTGAGTGGGTCAGTATTTTTTTTTCAGATGCATGAAACCTTCTTTTCAAAGAGCATTGCTCAATTGTTTACTTTCTCTTAACCCTTTCCCAAACAAGCCCTGGTTTTCACGTGTCTGCCGTACAAGTCTTTTGAAAACACTGTGGGAAAAGGAGAAATTGCTCGTAACGAGCAATTTCTCCTTTTCTCACAGTGTTTTCTACCCTTTTTGAGAACTTTATGCCATTTTCATCAAATTTAAAATTGTCGTCTGCAAACTCTTTCAATTTGGACCAGTCCAAAAAAATATCATTTGGGAAAGGGTTAACTCTTTACCAAACAGTAAAATTTTAGACTTCTCCAAATTGAAAGCATTTGCAGATGACAAAACAATGTGACTCAAAGATTCAAATTTGTTCATGATAGGGTAGAAAACATTGTGGCAAAAGGAGGAAATGCTGGCTACCAGCATTTTAACCTTTTCCCACAGTGTTTTCAAAAGCCTTCTCTTACAGGGTCGTTAAAACTTGGGACCGTGACTGTGTGGTAAGGGGCTAACTCTTCACCAAATGGCAGAATTTTAGACTTCCCTAAATTGATTTCAAAATTGAAATTTGATTTTTGAAGGATAGAAAGCATTATGGGAAAAGAAGAAAATGCTGGTTGCCAGGACTTTCTTATTTTTTTTCCACACAATGTTTTCAAAAGTCGCCTTCTTTAGGGTCGTCAAAACTCAGGATTGTGTGGTAAAGGCTTAACTCTTTACCACACAATCCCGACTTTTAACGACCCTGAGAAAGAAGTGTTTTGAAAACATAGTGGGAAAAATTTAAGAGAAAATGCTGGTAACCAGCATTTTCCCCTTTGCCCAAAATGTTTTCTACCCTTCCTAAAACAAATTTAAATTCCTCAGTCTCATTTATTTTGTCGTCTGCAAACTGCTTTCAATTTGGAGTAATCTAAAATTTTGTCGTTTGGTAAAGAGTTAAAGCACCTAAAAGTTGCCCATAGGATAAAAGGAGTTAAATTGCTTGGCATTTACTTTATTTCACTCTTAGTTATAAAATCCAGAGTTCATGGAGGAAGAATTCTTCTGAAAACATCATGGAAAAAAGAGAAAATGCAGGTAACCAGCATTTTCTCCTTCTTCCATTATGTTTTCTATTATCATTTGAGCCACATCTAAATTTTCATCTGCAAATACTTTCAATTTGGACCAGTCTAGAATTTTGCTGTTTATAAAGAGTTAACCCTTTACCGCACAATGCCGCCTTTTGACGCCCCTGGGAAAGAAGCCTTTTGAAAACATTGTGGGAAAAGGAGAAAATGCTGGTAACCAGCATTTTCTCCTTTTCCCACAATGTTTTCTACCAAATCAAAGAAAAATTGCACCATTTGAGCCACATTAAAATTGTCGTCTGCAAATGCTTTCAATTTGGACCAGTCTAGAATTTTGCTATCTATAAAGAGTTTAACATTTTCTTGTCTAGTGAAGAGTTAGAAGGTCTATAAATGGCTGTGGTAAAGGTTGTTTGCCAATGGGCCCGCATATAGACAAATATGGTGTATCGATGATACAGGTTTTTGCGGAGTTTATTTACTGGCTTATTCACCCACCACTGAATGCTTCACGGGAGTACAATGGTGGGGTTGTATTAGTTTTCACGTTGAAATTGAATATTGAACTCCCGGTGTTGTGATTTCGTGCCTAAATGTTTTTGACATCTTAAATATCATGATTAAACATGGACATGTATCGCATCTCAGGAGTTATGGTAAAATAAAGGTGGGTTTAACTTACTCCTGATTTTTATCCCCGACCCTTCCCCTTATTATGGGCGCACTGTAGACGACGGTTTTCTGCAGCCAGTTAAAACTTTTCCATTTGAAATTTGTTTTATGTTGCTTTCCACCATGTTTCAGTCATATCACATATTATTGTTCACCTGAGTTAAAATCTTTTACTACACCATACAAGAGGTGTAAGGACCTTGATGAAAAAGACTTGAAAACATTGCAGGAAAAGGAGAAAATGCTGGTAACCAGCATTTTCTCCCATTTTCCACAATGTTTTTTATCCTTCCAAAGGCCAATTTTTATCTTTAAGTCACATTTGTGTTGTCATCTGCATAGACTCTTAATTTGAGCAAGCCAAAATTTTTTTCTTGCGGTAAAGTGTTAACCTTTTACTGTACAAGACTGGGGTCTGTAATGTTTTGTTCAAGGGCAAGCCATTTTCATGATAATGTTGCAGAATCTCACAAAAATAAAAGTATGATACAGAAATGTATTGTCCTGGTCAGATACAGAAAACTTGCAGATAGACTTTAACTTTCATCCTTCACCACACAATCCCTGCTTTTAAGAAAGAAAGAAGCCTTTTGAAAACATTGTGGGAAAAGGAGAAAATGCTGGTAACCCTTCCCAGCATTTTCTCAATTTCCCACAATGTTTTCTACCCCTCCAAAGAAAAATTTTCAATTTTGAGTCAGATTTATTATGTTGTCTTCCAATGCATTCACTTTTGACAAGTCTAAGATAGTGTTGTTTGGTTAAACTTTGAAAGTGTTGAGCCTTTTGTGGACAGTTCAGATCGAACTTTGTGCATTTAACCCTTTACCACCCAATCCGGAGTTTCAACTACCTTGAGGAAAGAGGCTGTTTTCCTTTTGCCACAATATTTTCAAAAGCTTTCTTTTCTAGGGTCATTTTAACCCTTTACCACACAACCCCGACTTTTAACGACCCTGAGACAGAAACTTTTTGAAAACATTGAGAGAAAAGGAGAAAGTGTTGGTAACCAGCATTTTCTCCTTTTCCGACGATGTTTTCTACCCTTCCCAAAACAAATTTTAATTTTTCAGTCATTTATTTTGTCGTCTGCAAATGCTTTCGATTTGGACCAGTCTAAAATTTTGACGTTTGGTAAAGAGTTAATTCAGGATTATGCGGTAAACGGTTAACCCTTTCCCAAACAAGCCCTGGTTTTCAAGTGTCTGCAGTACAAGTCTTTTGAAAACACTGTGGAAAAAGGAGAAATTGCTCATAACGAGCAATTTCTCCTTTTCCTACAGTGTTTTCTACCCTTTTGAGAACTTTCCGCCATTAAATTTAAGATTGTCGTCTGCAAACTCTTTCAATTTGGACCAGTCTATAATTTGTCGTTTGGGAAAGGGTTAAAAGAAAGAATTTGTGAACAAATAAAAGATAAATTGAGTAGATCAAAGGAGCTGATAAAGATTTTGGAAGGTTTTATGACCGTGATAAGAGTGTATATTTTTTTTGTTATTTTTAAAATGAATCCAATACAAAATACTTGAACTCCATTATGTCATTGTCCTGTCATTGGGCAAGACACTTCCGAGCCCTAGCTTAGTACTTGTGAAACGCAGGACATACATAAATTTACAACTGAGCTATGGCAGTGATATGACTGAAATAATGTTGACAGCAGTGTGAACCCTTTACCAAACGACAAAATTTTAGCCTTGTCCAAATTGAACGTATTTGCAGACGGCAATACAAATGTGATTGAAAAATTGAAATTTGTTTTGGGAAGGGTAGAAAACATTGTGGGAAAAGGAGAAAATGCTGGTTACCAGCATTTTCTCCTTTTCCCACAATGTTTTCAAAAGGCTTTTTTCACAGGGTCGTTAAAAGTTGGGATTGTGTGGTAAAGAGTTAAACACCAATCAATCAGTCAGTCAGTCAGCTGACTGACCGACTGACTGATCAACCCGGCCGGTCCAAGTAGTTTATTGTTAGGAAAATAATATGCAAAAAGGGGTCACAATTCACAACTTTTCCCATGATGTTTCCAACAGCTGTTTTGTGCAGGTCACTTCTAAGTTGCAGATGATATGCTTTGGTCTTGTTTTCTTTTTATTTTAGTTGTACAAAAATTTGTCACCTCGGATTTGAAGACAGCAAGGTTGGGCCCAGCCTTCTGCATGGCCTGATTTAGTTATACAATTGTGAATGAGGGAGATTAATAAATCTTCTATATAGGGGTCACCTGTGACAACAGGACAGATAGATTGGGCCTTTTTCTCTTTGTATCTACTGTATTTATGATCCTTTGATAGAAAGTGATAGTGTAAACCTGTATATAAGGACCACCTGATATAACAGGACAGATAAGTTTGGCCTTGTTTTCTTTTTATCTGTTATATTTGTTATCCTGTAATAGAGAGTGATAGTGTAAACCCACTTGTATATAAGGGTCACCTGTGGCTACATGACGGAAAGGTTTGGCCTTGTTTTCTTTGTATCTACTGTATTGGTCATAAAGACATTTTATTTACTGTGCAAATAAGGTCATGTTTGGTCTTACTGTTCACCTTAACCACACAATCCTATGTTTAACGACCCAGAAGAACAAATTGGACGAGTCTTAACCCTTAACCACGTAAACCAAACTTTTAATGGCCCTGGGGGAGGAGCCTTTTGAAAACATTGTGGGGGAAAGAGAAAATGCTGGTGACCAGCATTTTCTTCATTTTCCACAATGTTTTTTACCCTTTGAACAATTAAATTTCATGTTTTAACTCTTTACCACACAATCCCGAGTTTCAACGACACTGAAGAAGAAGCCTTTTGAAAACATTGTGGGAAAAGGAGAAAATGCTGGCAACCAGCATTTTCTCCTTTTCCCACAATGTTTTCTACCCTATCAAAGACAAATTCTATCATTTGAACAACATCTGAATTGTCATCTGCAAATGCTTTCAATTTGGACCAGTCTGAAATATTGTCGTCTGGTAAAGAGTTAACTTGAGTGTGATATCAATCCTTAGTGAGGTTTTAGTCCCTAAGCTGCTAATCACGACCCGCTGACCTTTTGCGGACAGTGTAGATCAAGATCAGACTGCACAGAATGTGCAGTCTGATCTTTGATCTACACAGTCCAATACGGTAGTTTCTTTCCGGTGAAATCAACTTTGAAACCGCAATATTTGGCCTTTTAGTATTGAGTAGAAATTTGCGTTTCATTTATTCAGCAGCTTATTAGTGTTAATGCTGCTTCTGAGTCAGAATTTCTTACTTCTTCTCTGAAACTTTTTTTTATTTGATGATCAAGATCAGAGTTTATAGAATTGATTGATTGAATGGTGTTTTAGGCCGCTTTCAGCATTATTTCAGTCATATCATGGTGACAGCTCACATATTCATGTATTTCCTGGGTTCCACCAGCACCTAGCTAGGGCTCTGAAATGTCTTGTCTAAAGACACTCCTGTGAAAAACCCAGTGGATTCAGGGAGGCTCCAACCCCGGGGCAGGGCTTCCAGGTCATGAGTCCTTCACTTTTCCACTCAGCCACACAGGAGCCCTGAGTTTATAGAACATTAAGTCTGCAGCTAAAACTACCATGTGAACTTGCTGGTCATCATTATGTGCCTGTCTTACTCCTGTGTGAAATCTGCCTGAAAATGTTCGTTTGAGGTAAAAAGCTATTGAAAACATTTTGGGAAAAGGAGAAAATGCTATTAACCAACATTCTTTATACTTTTCTCACAGTGTTTTCAGTCATTTCAAAGATAGAAACCATGTTCGTAGCATCATCAAATTTGTTGTCTGCAACTTGCTTCCAAGTTGGTTGAATCTGAAATTTTGTCTTGAGTGGTAAAGAGTTAATTTAAAATGAACAAAATAACCTAGAGTTTAATCCATTATGAAGATAATGTTTTGTGGTTAATGATTTTTTGTAAACAAGTCAGAGTGCTAGGTGGCTTTATTATGTGGGGAAAGGAGAAAATGCTGCTCATCAGCATTTTCTCCTTTTTGAACAATGTTTTCTACCCTTTTGAGAAAAATATACTATTTCTTGTCCCACATTCAATTTGTGGCCTGTAAATGCTTAATATCAAGTTGGACAGTTCTCTAATATTTTTTCATCTTAATAAAAGACATAAATGTATGTTTGCTTGACTTAAATTTTATTATTGCCAACTGTTTACATTGTTAATTATTATTTACCAAACCCACTTTTGACCTTCTACTACTCAATTCCAAGTTTTATTAACCCTGAGGAAGAAGGCATTTGAAAACATTGTGGGAAAAGGAGAAAATGCTGGTTACCAGCATTTTCTCCTTTTCACACAATGTTTTCTACCTGTTCAATGACAAATACTTTCATTTGAAAAACATGATTACCCTCATTTTCTCCTTTTCCAACAATGTTTTCAAAGGCCTTATTTCTCAGGGTCGTTAGATCTCTGGATCTGGCGGTAAAGGGTGAAACTGAAAGAAAAATTAAGGAGTAATTTGGCAGAAACGTGCATAAAAGGATTGTATTTACTGTACAATTTGATTGAGTGAGTTGATAAAACACACCATGCATTTAGCATGAATAAATTAGCATAAATAAAGTTTTAAATAGAGTTTTTGCTCTCTATTACGCATTTATGAACTTCCCTATATGGAGACATTTTTAGCTCGGCTGTTTTTGAAGAAAATGTTAAGGTATTGCTGTAACCCTGGTATCATCGTCTGTGTCATTGTAAAAAAACTTCGACATTTTATAGTATTTCTGTTATTATTGAAGGTTTTTGGTTCAAATTTGGACGAGTCAGCCTGTCTGTCCGTCCATCCGTGTGTCCGTCTGTGTACAAAATACTAGCAATTTTGTGTCGTGAACTCCTCCAAGAGTTTTCCTTCAACTGCATTGAAACTTTGCACATATATTGATCATATATTGAAGATTTGCAAGACGTAATTTTCAAGTGTCAACTCCCCCTGGTTGAGGAATTATCTCCCCTTGAACTTCACACTTTTTTTCTGTCAAAGCGCTGGCGGGGGTATTAAGTCACATTCAGTGACAGCTCTAGTTATTATTAAGAGGAGAATCTATACAATAAAGGCAGGTACTTTTGACACAGTTATGCCCCTTTGTGGACTTAGATTTTTCACTGAAAAGCAACTGCAGCTGAGTGTTGGCACCCGCATGCAGTTACCTCTTGTGTAGCTGCCTTGCATTTTGGAAGTTGAGGACAAGTTTAGCTGAGTATTGCCGGCAGTTTAGATAATGGATCAGACAGAACAGGATATTAAATCTGATCTTGTATGCTTTCTGTGATTTTTCGAGGGATACCATGACTGAAACAGCCATAGGGCAATAGCATGGTCTTTTCTACTGCCTAATGGATTATGGAGACAAAGTGGCATTTCTCTTCAGAATTAACTCTACCAGACGACACAATTTTAGCCTTGTCAAAACTGAAAGAAGTTGCAGATGACAAAATTAATGTCACTCAAAACATGAAATTTGTCTTTTAAAGGGTGGAAAACATTGTGGGAAAAGGAGAAAACGCTGGTTCCAGCATTTTCTCCTTCTTCATACAATGTTTTCCACAATGTTTTTTTTCTTCGTGGTCGCTAAATGTCAGCATTTTGTGGTAAAGGGTTATGACAATACCCTGATTTGTCTTGGACATGCTCATATGGGGCACATTTGACCCCCTATGTAGGAATAAAATCTAGCAAATGTTTAAAAGTTGGGAGACTTTCAGACACTTTTGGGTCCTAAATGCAAAGAATACCTTACAGTGCCTTCTGAGTCTTTTTTATTTAATAGACAGCTTTTTAAAAATATTGCAGTAAAATGACTGATTACGCCTTGCCAAACATTTCTGAAAAAAAAAAGGGGGGGGGGGCATTTGCTTCGAATAATCAGTTGCTCCTTGTTCCATTTCGTTTTCCATATTTTGAAAGAGCAACTTTCGTGCTCCTTTGTATTACTTGTCATTGACATATCTAAAAAAAAGTATGTGCATCAATAGGATAAATCTTTACGTCCTGAAGACAAGCTTTTGGCAGACCAGTTTTGAAAACATTGTGGCAAAAGAGAAAATTGCTTGAAACAAACAACTTTTCCTTTTATGACAATATTTTCTTCTGTACTAATTTATTTACTCTTTAACCAACGACAAAATTTTAGGCTGGTCCAAATTGAAAGCATTTGCAGGTACAGATTAAATGCTGCACAAATTATGAAATTTGTCTTTGAAAGGATAGAAAAAAATTGTGGGAAAAGGAGATAATGCTGGTTACCAGCATTTTCTCCTTTTACCACAGTGTTTTCAAAAGGCTTCTTTCTCAGAGTCATTAAAAGTTAGGATTGTGTGGTGAAGGGTTAAGACTTGGTGTTTATGTTATTCCTTTACCACACAATCTCGAGTTTTAACCAACCTGAGAAGAAAGCCTTTTGAAAACAATTTGGGAAAAGATGAACCAGCATTTTCTCCTTTTCCCACATCATTTCTACCCTTTCAAATTTTATTTGTCCTCTGCACAGGCTTTTAAGTGTAGGACTCACAACCTGGAGGCCCCAGGTTTGAGCCTCACTGGATCCACTGGGTTTTTCGTGGGAGTGTCCTTGGGCAAGACACTTTACAGCCCTAGCCTAGTACTGGTGAAACCCAGGAAATACGTGGATATGGGAGCTGTTGCTGTGATATGACTGAAATATGTTGAAAACAGCATAAAAAACCATTCAGTCAATCATTCAGTCAATCCAGGAGTAATGAATTTAGAAGCTATTCATTGGTAGAAGTGATATACAAACTGGCATTGTTTGTAAACTAGGTGAAGTTTTCAAATTATGTCATTCTGACATTTTAATTATATAGTAGAGATAAGTGACAGGACCATTTGTAATAGCACCTGTCAGGACCATGCCATAGATACTGTTTATCATCCTCTATGTGGGTTTAACCCTTTACCACACAATCCCGACTTTTAACGACCCTGAGAAAGAAGCTAGCCTATTAAAAACATTGTGGGAAAAGAAGAAAATGCTGGTAACCAGCATTTTCTTCATTTCCCACAATGTTTTCTACCCTTCAAGAGACAAATGTTATGTTTTGAGCTACGTTTAAAATGTCGTGTTAAAATGCTTTGAGTTTTGACAAGTCTACATTTTTGTTGTGTGGTAAAGGGTTAATTAGCAGAATGTACAGTATGAATAGACTCAGTTTAGTGAGCTTGTTCCTTTTACCAAATGAAAAAATTCTAGACTTGTCTACGCCGAAAGCATCTGCAGATGCCAAATCAAATGTGGCTAAAATTGTGGAAGCTGTCTTTGATTGGGTAGAAAACATTGTGGGAACAGGAGAAAATGCTGGTTACCAGTATTTCGTCCTTTTCCCACAGTGTTTTCAAAAGCTATTTTCCTCAGCATCCTTGAAAGTGGGGATTGTGTGGTGAAGGTATTTCTGCTTGGATAATGCCAAGCTGTATAGGTGGCTTGTATGGACATTGAGAAAAAGATGTAATTGCTTCCCTTAACCGGGCCATTATTTTCCATATCAGTCAAGGTTGTAAGCAACTTTTCTTCATTATGGTTCCCCTCTGTGACACACGCATTAGCAAGTACATGATATGTCTACAAAGAACCTATATGGCATGAAAATCAGTGTTCTTACCTCCCTTTACGTAAATTTTATATTATGCAAATGAGTTCAACTGGTACAGAATGTTAGAAGTATTCAGATGTATATATAAGCCGAGTTCGATGGGATTTCTTCGAAATGTTGGACGTGTTATGCAGTACTCTTTCTAGATCATCTGAAATTTAAAGCATTTGCAGACAACAATTTAAATGGTGCTCACATTGTGGAAGTTGTCTTTGATAGGGTAGAAAACATTGATTACCAGCATTTTCTCCTTTTCCAACAATGTTTTCAGAAGGCTTCTTTCTCAGGGTTGTTACAAGTCGGGATTGTGTGGTAAAGGGTTAATCCTTTGATGTAGATAAACTGAATATGTCATGTAGCATTGTTCTGTACCTTCAGGCTAGATCAGAAACAGAAGTCCAATCAGAGAAAACATGGATGGACGCAGAGAGGGTGTGGCTTGTTCACAAAGGTGGGTTTGCCTCAGCCAGTCAGCACAAGGGGGATGGACAAGGTGTGCCAGAGGGGCGTGTCCGAATCCGACTGGATCATGGCGGAGAAATCCTGGAAGTGGATGAAGATGATGTAGAAAAGGTATTAATCCTTAACCTGCTAAATTAAAAAAAAACAAAAATGAAACTTTCAGGCTGATCCCAAATTTTTACCATTTCAAGGATATTTTTGGAGGAGGGATATCTCCTTATTGTAGATCCAAAATAAGACCACTTAGCTTGTGCAGTCTGATCTTTATCCACACTGTCCGTTAAAGGTCAGTGTGTTGTGCTTAGCAGCCTTAAGTGTTAAAAAATCCCTAGATGGCATGAAAGTTTGTTTTTATTGTATCATGGCTCAAAATATACTCGGAAAAAAATCTATATGTGAAAACTTTTATGTTTAGGATAGACAAGTGGGGTTGTCTATCCAATAAAGAAACAAGTGTAAGGGAGTGTCTGCATGGTATGGACGATTCCACAAGCTTTTTCCACCAGCGCAGTCAGCGCAGGCTGACATGGGTCAAAACTGTTTGCCATTGGTCAATTTTCATGCATAGCAAAGGACCATTCTACCCCCCAGATGGATCTGGTTGTTAACCCTTTCCCAAACAAGCCCTGGTTTTCACGTGTCTGCAGTACAAGTCTTTTGAAAACACTGTGGGAAAAGGAGAAATTGCTCGTAACGAGCAATTTCTCCTTTTCCCAGTGTTTTCTACCCGTTTTGAGACTTTTCTGCCATTTTCATCAAATTTAAAATTGTCATCTGCAAACTCTTTCAATTTGGACCAGTCCAAAATTTGTCGTTTGGGAAAGGGTTAAACAAAATGGATCGTATGGATCCATAATTCTGTGATGACGTGCTTGAGATAATGCATCACAGAGATGTATGAAGCTGCCTTTTGCCAGAGCATGGCTTACATGTAGGATGACAAACCAGACAGACACACAGGCAGTAAAGTTACATGTATATATACACCTAGATGTTCAGATGTGACAGATATGTACAAAATGTATTCATGCTATGTGTAACGATCAGCCAGCTATGATGGATGACCTAATAAGCCATAAAAAAGAACAACTAGACAAAAGTAATAAACTGCTAAATGTATACCAAGATTTATATATGAGCCATGTTCTAGCAAAAGGGGTCTTAATGTATCTCCGCGATGCATTGTATTGATCAAGCCATCACATAATTATGGATCCATAATAGCCACTCTTTTTAACAACCGACATGAATCAAGAGGTAAAATGGTCCTTTGACGTGCTGAAAATTGCCCATTAGCGAAAAGTTTTGGCCCAGGTCAGCCTGTGTGGAGTGCGCAGGCTGACCTGAGTTAATACTTTTCGCATTTGTTAAGCCCCATTTTCACAGAGCATGGTTCATATAGAATTTATATCCTATGACCTTCTGTGTGAATCGTTTTGGTGGTTATTTCATCAGTCAAAAGAGGTTTGACTTCCCTTTTTGCTTTAACCTTTACCACGAGATAAAATTTTTGACTTGTCCTTCATGGGAGTACCCTTCGGCAAGATACTTCAGAGCTCAAGCCTATTACTGGAGAAACTAAGCACAAATATGGATATGTGAGCTGTCGCCGTGTTGAAAGGAGCGTAAAACACCAAGCAGTCAATCGAGTTGTCCTTATTGAAAGTATACAATTTAAATGAGCCATGCTCTGTGAAAAGGGGGCTTAATGCATCTTCGTAATGCATTATACAAAGCAAGACAACACCTGATCATGGATCCATAAAAACCGTCTTGACAAACAACTGCCTGAGTCATGAGGTAGAATTATCCTTTGGTATGCGGAAAATTTAAAGAAAGCAAAAAGTTTCGGCCCAGGTCAGCCTGCGTGGACAGCGCAGGCTGGCCTGAATCGATACTTTTCACAAATGCGTTAAGCCTTCTTTTCACAGAGCATGGTTCAAATGTAACTGAAATGATTGGATCTGTCTCTCAAGTCTCAAATGATTGGATTTGTCTCTCTGGTAACCAGTATTTTCTCCTTATCCCACAATGTTTTCTACCCTTCCCAACATTGTGCGCAAAGAGAGAGAATACTGGTTACCAATATTTACTCCTTTTCCAGCAGTCTTTTCAAAAGCTTTCTTTCTCAAGGTCATTAAGATTTGGGATTGTGTGGTTGAGGGTTACCCCTTTGCCTCACAATCCCGAGTTTTTACAGCCCTTTAGAAGAAGATTTTTGAAAACATTGTTGGAAAAGGAGAAAATGCAGGTAATGCTGTTTTTACCTGAAGATATTTAATTCAGACTCAGAGTAAATGTTAACTATCAAAAGGGAAACCCAGGGTTTTCCTTGACCCCCTGTTTCTTTCAATTTTGATCCCCAAATTTTCTAAATGACCCCTAAAATTTACATGTATGCCTTCTCTTATTCATTTGAAAGGGGTCATTTTGAAGGGGGTCAAATGACCCCCACATCAGAGAGTTCAGGGAAAACCCTGGTTCAAACCCATATAAAAGGGGTAAGAAACCCATCAAAATATTTTTGACACAGTTATGCCTCTTGTTGACACTGAAAATCAAATGAATATTTTTAAGAACAGTTAAAAGTAGTCGAGGGTTGGCACCACATGTGGTGCGCTTGTTGTAATAAAAGATAGTTTCTGCACAATGAAATCATTCTAATATCTTTTCATGAATTATTCAGTTCCTTTCCTTATATTTTACCAGGCCAATCCTCCACAGTTAGACAGAGCGGAAGATTTGTCGTTACTGAGATTTTTAAATGAGTCCAGTGCCTTACATACGCTCCGTCAGAGATACGGCAGTAGTCTCATACACACTTACGCGGGACCCTCCCTGATCCTTGTGAACCCCATGCAATCCTTACAGATTTACTCCGACAAGGTAAGTGGTAGAGATGGTAATACAAGGGTCCTGCGTCACTCAGTGGTAAAGTGTTGGACTTGTGACCCGGAGGCCCGGGGTTCAAGCCTCACTGGATCCACTTGGTTTTTCGTGGGAGTGTCCTTGGGCAAGACACTTCAGAGCCCTAGCCTAGTACTGGTGAAATCCAGGAAAAACATGAATATGTGAGCTGTTGCCCGGATATGACTGAAATAATGTTGAAAGTGGCGTAAAATCCCATTTTGAAAAAAAAAAATATGGTAGTAAATGTTGTTAGGTGCTTTGATCTTGTTTGTGTGTTTATCTAGTGTACCTGTAAGGATCTACTTAACCCCTTACCAAACAATCCCGACTTTAAACGACCCTGAGTAAGGGGCTTTTTGAAAACATTGTTCGAAAGGGAGAAAATGCTGGTAACCATCATTTTCTCCTTTTCCAACGATGTTTTCTAACCTATTACAGACAAATCCCATATTTTAAGTCACATTTGATTTGTCGTCTGCAAATGCTTTCAATTTGGGCAGGTCTAAAATATTGTCGTGTGGTAAGGAGTTAAAAAAAAAAAAAGGTGGAATATTTCACAGGCATGTAAAACACACTTCTAAATCAAAGATAAAAATATTAGGTTTTGGGCCGCATAATTTTGGCTGCGCTTTTGACAAAATATATCCCAAGATGCATCAACTAACGTGGTACAATGCATTACTATGATGCATTTAACCCCTTTTCCAGAGCGCCGACCATGTGTGTGACACTAACATACATTTTTCCTTCAGTTTTTACCAGAATACTTTGTTCCATTAGGACTGGTCCTCCATTACTTTTTGTTTATTTGAACCAGTAGATCTTTGCTTTAACCCTTTACCACACAATGCCACCTTTTTTAACCACACTGAGAAAGAAGCCTATCGAAAACATTGTGGGAAAAGGAGAAAATGCTGGTAACCAGCATTTTCTCCTTTTCCCACAATGTTTTCTACCCTATCAAAGACATACTTCATTATTTGAGACTCATTTCAATTGTCGTCTGCAAATGCTTTCAATTTGGATGAGTCTGCATTTTCGTTGTGTGGTAAAGATTTAACCCTTTACCAAACAACAAAATTTTAGACTGGTCCAAATTGAAAACATTTGCAGACAACAAATTAAAGTTGACTCAAATGATTGGATATGTATCAGAAAGGGTGGAAAACATTGTAGGAAAAGGAGAAAATGCTGGTTACCAGCATGTTGTTCTTCAAGGTTCTTCTTTCCCAAAGTAGTTAAAACTTGGAACTGTGTGGTAGAGGGTGAACTATTTTAGCGCCAACTTTAACCTTTTACCACACAATCCTGGGTTTTAAAGACCTTGAGGGAGAAAGCTTTTGAAGACATCTTGAGAAAAGGAGAAACGCTGCTAACCAGCATTTTCTCCTTTTCCCACAATGTTTATTACCCTTTGGCTGACAAATTTGATTTTTTCAATTACATTTAATTTTCCGTCTGCAAATCCTTTCAGTTTGGACAAGGCTAAAATTGTGTCATATGGTAGAGGGTTTATTAGAAAAAACTTGACCTCTTTTGACATCTGTTGTCAAAGGTTATCTTGCTCAGCATTGCTGGAACACAAGATTGTTCTGTAGTGGGTTAACTCTTTACCAAACGACAAAAGTTTAGACTGGTCCAAATTGAAAGCATTTGCAGACGACAAATCATATGTGGCTAAAATGATGATTTCTGTCTTTGATGGGGTAGAAAACATTGTGGGAAAAGGAGAAAATGCTGGTTAACCAGCATTTTCTCCTTTTCCCACAATGTTTTCAAATGTGGCTCAATTGATGATTTCTGTCTTTGATGGGGTAGAAAACATTGTGGGAAAAGGAGAAAATGTTGATAACCAGCATTTTCTCCTTTTCCCACAATGTTTTCAAAAGGCTTCTGCCACAGGGTCATTAAAAAGTTGGAAAAGTGTGTGGTAAAGGGTTATAGGTCAGCAATTTCTTTCAGGTTATTCAAATGTTCAAAGGATGCAAGCAGGAAGATATGCCTCCACACATTTTCGCCTCGGCTCAGATTGCGTATCGGGAAATGTTGAATACCCGTCAGGACCAATCTGTGGTTGTTATGGGACGTAGTGGTAGTGGAAAAACGTATAATGTTCGACATTTACTTCACTACCTCGTTGTTTCAGCAGGAACAGTTAATAATGTTGTCACAGGTAAATGCAGCTTTTGTCTTAACTCTTTACCAAACGGCAAAATTTCAGACTAGTCCAAATTGAACGCATTTGCAGACGACCAAAAAAAAAATTGACAGAAGACTGAAGATTTGTTTGGGGAAGGATGGAAAACATATTGGGTAAAGGAGAAAATGCTGGTTACCAGCATTTTCTCCTTTTCCCCACAATGTTTTCAGAAGGCTTCTTTCTCGGGGTCTGTAAAAGTTGGGATTTTGTGGTAAAGGGTTAATTTTCCTTGTCTCTGCTAGTTGCTTGCCCAGGTAGTTCAGCGGTTAGTGTATCTGACTCATGACCAGCTGGTTGCGGGTTCAATACTTGAATGAAGCAAACATTAGCAAACATTCTTTTTATAGACAGATTTGACTCTTTATCAAATGAAACAAAAATAGTCATCCGGATTGACGATAAATTTGATACAATCAAATGTGTTTTTAAATGAATAGAAAACATTGTGGGAGAAGGAGAAAATGCTGGTTACCAGCATTTTCTCCTTTTCCCACAATGTTTTCAAAGGCCCACATCATTAAGGTCGTTAAAAATCTGATAATGGGTTTAACTCTGTACCACGCAATCCCGACTTTTAACGACCCCGAGAAAGGCTTTTGACAACATTGTGGGAAAAGAAGAAAATGCTGGTAACCAGCATTTTCTGCTTTTGCCACAATGATTTCTACTCTTTCAAAGATAATTTTCTCTATTTGAGCCTTATTGAAATTGTCATCTGCAACTGCCATCAGTTTGGACCAGTCTAATATTTTGTCGTTTGGTCAAGTAAATTTCTGTTGTATGGCTTCTCATCATTGAGATAACTCATGAATTGGCAAAAGGTTACAGTCTGTTGATCATTACCATGGTTATGGGATTTCGAAATCATGAAATAACTAAATGATTCCAGTTTTATCAGGAAATTAAAGCCAACTTCAGGATAGTTATGGGACTTTGAAACAGTGAAAAACGGAATTTTTGATTTCTTTCAGATATCAATAATTTTTACAAGCGAATTAAAACTAACATTTACAATTAAGTTATGACCAACTTTGGTAAAAGTGGCTTTATTAAATGATTGAAGAAAATATTTAAACCTTCTGGGCGATCATGTTTTGCCTGATAGGCTGTCCTACCGGATCAAAGCGTTTCTCAAACACATCATCTTTGCACATTGTTTTCCATTAGAATGTTTACAAAAACCTTCTTTTGGTTTCTAAAATCACAGGATCCCTTGAGATTTGCTCAGTAATCCCCGGGGACATTTTCATTGTAGGAAAAAGACCCATATAATTGCATTTTTTTTGGTCACTCTTTTTCAGACTCTCTCAAAGTAGACAGTGTAGATCAAAGATCAGACTGCACATTTTGTGCAGTTTGATCTTGATCTGCGCTAGCCGCATAGGCAACTGTAATTGTTAAAGATGCTTTAACCCTTTACCAAATGTCAAAATTTTAGACTGGACTGAACTGAAAGCATTTGCAGATGACAAGTGAAGCTTAAATGGTGGTTTATATATTGGATAGGGTAGGAAACATTGTGGGAAACGGAGAAAATGCTGGTTACTCCTTTTCCCACAATGTTTTCAAAAGGCCTTTTCTTCGGGGTCGTTAAAACTCGGGATTGCATGGTAAAGGGTTAAGGATTAATTAAATTCTTCCCATTACATTTTATTTTCAGTGGACAAATTAAATGCTATGACAGTGTTACTGGAAGCATTTGGGAACAGTAGGACCATTCTCAACACCAGTGCCAGTAGATATGCACAGCTTACCACATTGGACTATGATCATTCAGGACAGATAGTATCTGGCTCAGTACAGGTAATGATAGATAGATACACGTATAACTCTTTACCAAACGACAGTTTTTTGGACAAGACCAAATTCAAAGCATTTGCAGACGACAAATTAAATTTTGCCAAAATGTTAATTTCTGTCTCTGATAGGGTAGAAAACATAGTGGGAAAAGGAGAAAATGCTGGTTACCAGCATTTTCTCCGTTTCCCACCTTGTTTTCAAAAGCCTTCTCTTTTAGAGTCGTTAAAAGTCGGGATTGTGTGGTAAAGGGACAATTAGGGTCACAACAAAAGAGTATGGTTGAATAAGCCTGTTTGTTTCATGCTTTCCGGTAGGATATCGAGAAATAGCGGTGAAAATATTTTTCGATATTACACGGGTACGACCAGTGAGAATACCGATTTCACTTTTTTTTTTTTTTTTTTTTTTTTTATGGAAGTCTCGACAAAAAAAGGCGTTAGAAGCATGAAATAAATAGAATATTTGTTTTTTTTGGTGAAAGATCGAAATTTAGTTCATCTCGTGAACATCATCGGTAATATTTTCACTCGTGGCTGTGCCACTTGTGAAAATAGTACCAATTATGTTCACTCGATGAAATAAATTTCGATCTTTCACCTAAAAAAACAAATATCCTCTATTTATTATATACCTGAAAATTTTCTGCTTCAAATATGGCAGTCACACGCAGATAAAATAACACACATGACAGACAAAAATTCGGTATCTGCACACGGTGAAATATGGTTCCAAATATGGTATGATAACATAAATCATGCGTAGAAAACATTTATTGATATATTTGTTGAAATTTATATTTCTTGTATAGGAGGTCTTATATAGGTCCTGCTGTGCATGGTAGCGCAGTCCGTAAAATACAGGGTTTGAAACCAAGGAGTCGTTGGTTCGATTCCCAGCTTGGCCAAATTATTTTCAAGGATTGATGATTGTCATCGCAACAGGATTAATTTTGCTTTCACAGTTGGACTTGACCTTTTTGCTATATATATAGTTGTTTGGTTCCTTAGAAAATGAGAGTATCAATATACACACACACATACTTAATCCTTTCCCAAACGACAAATTTTGGACTGGTCCAAATTGAAAGAGTTTGCAGACAACAATTTTAAATTTGATGAAAATGGCAGAAAGTTATCAAAAAGGGTAGAAAACACTGTGGGAAAAGGAGAAATTGCTCGTTACGAGCAATTTCTCCTTTTCCCACAATGTTTTCAAAAGACTTGTACAGCAGACATGTGAAAACCAGGGCTTGTTTGGGAAAGGGTTAAAAAAAAGGTTTCATGATTGATTGATTGTATGGTGTTTAACGCCGTTTTCAACATTATTTCAGTGATATAGTGGCGGCCAGTACACCTATCCATGCTTTCCTGGATTTTCTTTTACCAGTACTACACACAATATTCTCCAAGCCACTGGCTGCCTTCCCACATAGCCATCATTGAAACAATGGTCAGCTGGTCATCTCTTTATCATATTGCTTTATCTTTTATCTTTAGGTGTTACCTTAAAATAAGGCCAAAGCATTTGGTTGCTTTGGCATAAAGCGGTTAAGATTTTGTAGACAAGAAGGTAAAGGTTTCAGAACTCTTTACCACATTGCTTTCTCTTTTTATCTTTAGGTGTTACTGTTTGAAAAGACGAGAGTGGTAAGACGCCCTGAGGGTGAGCCAACATTTCATGTGTTTTATCAGCTTTTAGCCGGAGTGGATTCCAAGTTAAGGTAAATACATGTTCTAACAGGTAATCCCTATGTATTCATGCTCTTGAGGATGAAGACTTTTGAAAAGATCTTGGGAAAAGGGAGTTAACTCTTTACCACTCAGTCCCGACTTTTAACAACCCAGAGGAAGAAGCCTTTTGAAAACATTGTGGGAAAAGGAGAAAATGCTGGTAACCAGAATTTTCTCCATTTCCCACAATGTTTTCTACTCTCTCAAGGACACATTTTGTCATTTGAGCCACTTTTAATTTGTCATCTGCAAATGTTTTCAATTTGGACCAGTCTAAATTATTGTCATTTGGTAAAGAGTTAAATAAATGATTTATTCACCATTTGTTATAGTAAGCCTCTGATACTGTGATTTCTATACTTCTCAAATACTCCACAAATACTTTTGTAGATCCAAGATGAAAAATGCCTTTCCTTTACAGTCTGATCTTGGTCTTACATTATTTGCATCTGTTCATGTACTAAACGAAGTTTTGTTGATCACTTCGGATATTTTACAAGTTTTCAAAGTTGCCTACTTGTATCAGAATAAGATTTAATCCTTTACAACACAATCTCGAGTTTCAAAAAAAAGAAGCCTTTTGAAAACATAGAGGAAAAAGGAGAGAACGCTGGTAACCAGCATTATCTCCTTTTCCTACAATGTTTTCTACCCTTCCAAAAACAAGTTTCATTTCTTTAGTTTATGTAATTATTTTTCTCTGCAAATGCGATAAATTTGGGAAAGTTTAAAATTTTGTAGTTTGGTAAAGGGTTGAACATGCTCGACAGAAACCTTGACATAAACCTTCACAGAACTCATGCTGAGATGTTGGTAGTTCTGAGAGTTAACCCTTTACCAAATGACAAATTTTTAACAGGGCTGTTTTGGAACAAAACATTGAGGTATTGTCATAGCGTCGTCTGTGTCATTGTCTGCGACGTAGTGCAAAAACTTTGAAATTTTCGAAAACTTTAACGTTTCATAATATCTCTTTCATTACGGAAGATATTTACTTCAAACTCAAACTAGTTGTTAACTTTCAAAAGGGGATTCCATACAACACAGACAGGTAATCATCAAAATATTTTTGACAGTGTTATGTCCCTTTTCCAACTTGCCAAGCCCCTGTAGCTCAGTCAGTAGTGTACAGGACTTGAGAACAGGAGGTCGCTGGTTCGATTGCTGGCTTTGTCAATTTTTTTCGGAGGATTGATGATAGTCATCGCGACAGGATTCTTTCCTCTCTCACCACTGACCATTGTTTTGACAATGGTTATGTTGGAAAAGCAGCCAGTGACTTGGAAATAATATTGTGCAGAGTACTGGAAAAAGAAACTCCAGGAAAGCATGGATAGGTGCACTGGTCGCTGATATAACTGAAATAATGTTGAAAACGGCGTTAAACACCATACAGTCAATCAATCAAACCCTTTTCCAGCTTAAAGATTTCACTTAAAATCAACCTTCTCCTAAAAGCAACTGCAGATGAGCATTGTCATCAGCATCCTGTGCTCTTGTTATACTTGTCCTAATTGAAAGCATTTTTTGAACAACGTTTAACCCTTTACTACACAATCTTGAGCTTAAATGACCCTGAAAAATAAAGTTTTTGAAGACATTGTGGAAAGATAGAAAATGCTGGTAACAAGCCTTTTCTCCTTTTCCTACAATGTATTCTAAACTTTCAAAGGTAAATACTGTCATTTAACCCTTAGAGTGCTGAATTTATGAAATAAACCTTTTCAGTGGAGAAAAACATCCAAAATAGTGTCATTTCAAGGTTGTTTTAGCCAGAAGGTGTATTGAAGTAGCTGACAGTGTAGATCAAAGATCAGACTGCACGTTCTGTGCAGTCTGATCTTGATCTACACTGTCAGCAAAAACAAGTTAAATTGGTTCCAGCGCTTTAAGGGTTAAGTCGCATTTCATATATCATCTGCAAATGCTTTCAATTTGGACAAGTCTAAAAATTTGGCATGTGGTTGAAGGGTGACTCAAAGATTTGTCTTTGAAAGGGTAGAAAACATTGCAGGAAAAGAAGAAAATGCTGGTTACCAGCATTTTCTTTTTTTCTGCAGTGTTTTCAAAAGTTTTCTTTCTCAGGGTTGTTAAAACTAGGGATCCTTTGATAAAGACTTATCAGCCTTCATCAGGGAATTTGAACCAAGAACCAAGACTACAAACTTATAAAAATCTCTTTTTCTGTACCAGGTCAGAGCTACAGCTGAACTCTCTAAATGAACCCAACTTGTTCATGACCCCTCTACAAAAGGTTTGTCATTATTTAGTTTGGTTTAACCCTTTACCACACAATCCTGACTTTTAACGACCCTGAGGAAGAACCTTTTTGAAAACATGGTGGGAAAAGGAGAAAATGCTGGTAACCAGCATTTTCTCCTTTTCCCACAATGTTTTCTACCCTGTCTAAGACAAATTTCGTTATTTGAGTCACATTTGAATTATTGTCTGCAAATGTTTTAAATTTGGATCAGTCTAAATTTTTCTCATGTAGTAAAGAGTTAAGACTATGTTTTCTTACATAATGTGCCAAGCGCTGTAGCTCAGTTGGTAGCGTACAGAACGTGAGAGCAGGGGGTTGCAGGTTCAATCCCTGACTTGCCAATAGCCAATATCTTTCCAGGGATTAATGATACTCATTGTGACAGGATTCATTCTCTCTCTCACTGCTGACCATTATTTTGACAACGGTTAAGTGTGAAAGCAGCCCGTGGATTGGAAAGAATATTTTGCGTAGCACTGGTAAAAGAAATAATAAGAATTATCAGGAAAGCATGGATAGGTGCATTGGCTGCCACGATATAACTGAAATAATGTTGACAATGGCGTTAAACACCATTCAATCAATCAATCAATCTTGCTTAACCCTTTACCACACAATCCCGACTTTTAACAACCCTGAGAAAGAAGCCTTTAGAAAACATTGTGGGAAAAGGAGAAAATGCTGGTAACCAGCATTTTTTCCTTTTCCCACAATGTTTTCTACCCTATCCTATACATAAATCACCATTTAAGCTACACTGAATTTGTTGTCTGCTAATGCTTTCAACTTGGTCCAGTCTAAAATTTTGTCATTTGGTAAAGGATTAACATCCCTTGTTTTCCATGTATTATACCCATTACAAATTTTGTTATCTTGCACACCCATTTTGTTACCTTGAGATAAACAGAGTGTGGTGTCATATGTGACATCATATCTTGAGATAAACAGAGTGTGATGTCATATGTGACATCATTTTATATGTATTTCAGAGAAGTGAAACTGGTAGTATAAATGGAAATTCCCACATGTGCATGTATGGTTTTGCATGTTCTCACCGATAATTCATGAGATATGGTTATGTGATCAAAAGAATCTGACATTTGTTAGCTTGGGACATACAATTCTATAAAACTTGTCTACAAAAAATGTCATTGAACTCACCAGAGGCTTGCTTAATTACATTTACCGAGACTTGTTATACCCCCGCAAAACGAATGTTTTCGGGGGTATACTGGAATCAGCCTGTTTGTCCGTGTGTCCATCTGTGTACAAAATACTAACAATTTTGTGTCGCGAACTCCTCCTAGAGTTTTCCTTTAATTGCATTGAAACTTTGCACATATATTGATCATATATTGAAGATTTGCAAGACATAATTTTCAAGTGTCACCTCCCCCTGCTTGAGGAATTATCTCCCCTTGAACCTGACACTTTTTAGCTCCACTGGCCGAAGGCCAGCGGGCTTATGTCATGGCCCGGTGTCCGTCGTGCGTCCGTCCGTCCGTCCGTCCGGTCGTCCGTCCGTCCGTCCGTGCGTTAACTTTTATTTCAAACATCTTCTTCTCTGAAACTACCCATCCGATTTTCACGAAACTTCACAGAAATGATCCTGACATGGTCCTCTTCAGAATTTCTTGAAAGAATTTGATTCCTTCAAAAACTCTGGTTGCCATGGCAACAAAACTGAAAAATATTGGAAATCTTTAAAAATCTTCTTGTCTGAAACCATAAGGCATAGGGCTACCAAATTTGGCATGTAGCTTTATGTAGTAGACCTCTATCAAGTTTCTTCAAATTATAGCCCTGGGGTCAAAATTGGCTCTGCCCCAGGGGTCACAAGTTTTACATAGGCTTATATAGAGAAAACTTTAAAAATCTTCTTGTCTGAAATCATAAGGCATAGGGCTACCAAATTTGGCATGTAGCTTTATGTAGTAGACCTCTATCATGTTTCTTGAAATTATAGCCCTGGGGTCAAAATTGGCTCTTCCCCAGGGGTCACAAGTTTTACATAGGCTTATATAGAGAAAACTTTAAAAATCTTCTTGTCTGAAACCATAAGGCATAGGGCTACCAAATTTGGCATGTAGCTTTATGTAGTAGACCTCTATCATGTTTCTTGAAATTATAGCCCTGGGGTCAAAATTGGCTCTTCCCCAGGGGTCACAAGTTTTATACATAGGCTTATATAGAGAAAACTTTAAATATCTTCTTGTCTGAAACCATAAGGCCTAGAGCTACCAAATTTGGCATTTAGCTTGATCTAGTTGGAGTCTACCAAAAGTGTCCAAAGTATAGTCCTGGGGTCAATTTGGCCTCATACTTGGAGAGGGGGGTTCACAAGATTTACATAGGCTTACATAGGGAAAACTTTTAAATCTTGGTGTACATAGCCATAAGGCTTAGGCTACCAAATTTTGCATATAATTATAGCATTATTTAGTGGACAGTTACAAAGAGGGCCCAAGTTACAGCTCTAGGATCAAGTTTGGCCCTGCACCAGGGATCACAAGTTTTACATGGGTTTATGGAGTGAAAAGTTCAGAAACCATCTTGTTACCAGCCATAAGGCCAAGAACTCCCACATTTGGCATGTTATTCTTCTAATACAGTATTCCCCATTTAGTCAGACTGTAGCCATGAGGTCAAAGTTTTATAAGGGCTTATATAGTGAAGACTTTTCTTCGTGGTTTATATTTATAAGCCAGTGGAGCGATACAGGGCCATCATGGCCCTCTTGTTTTCTGTCAAAGTGCTGGCGGGGGTATTAAGTCACATTCAGTGACAGCTCTAGTTTTAATTATAGAATCTTATCTCAAATACCAACATATGTCAGCACTATGTTCCTTCTTTTCCAACCCATTACCAATTTATTAGCTCTATACCATACAATCAAATTTTAGACTTGCCCATTTTTAGCTCACCTTAGCACAACGTGCTAAAGGTGAGCTATTGTGATCGCCCTATGTCCGTCGTCTGTCGTCTGTCGTCCGTCGTCCGTCAACAATTTCTTTAAACATCTTCTTCTCCTAAACCACTGGGCCAATCTTGATGAAACTTGGCAGGGATGTTCCTTGGGTGAAGCTCTACCAAAATTGTTCAAAGAATTGAATTCCACCCACAACTCTGGTTGCCATGGCAACAAAAAGGAAAAAAAAGCAAAATCTTTGAAAATTTCTTCTCTGAAACTAGAAGGCGCAGAGCTTTGATATTTGGTATGTAGCATCTCCTAGTGGACCTCTACCAAGTTTGTTCATTTGATGCCCCTGGGGTCAAAACTGGCCCCGCCCCGGGGGTCACAAGTTTGAGCATAGTCATAAAGAAGGAAAACTTTAAAAATCTTCTTCTCTGAAACTTGAAGGCGTAGAGCTTTGATATTTGGCATGTAGCACCTCCTTGTGGACCTCTACCAAGTTTGTTCATATGATGCCCCTGGGGTCAAAACTGACCCCGCCCCGGGGGTCACAATTTCCAACATAGGAACAAAGAAGAAAAACTTTAAAAATCTTCTTCTCTAAAACTAGAAGGCATAGAGCTTTGATATTTGGCATGAAACATCTCCTAGTGGACCTCTACCAAGTTTGTTCATATGATGCCCTTGGGGTCAAAACTGGCCCTGCCCCGGGGGTCACAAGTTCGAACATAGGAACAAAGAGGGGAAATTTAAAAATCATCTTCTCTGAAACTGGAAGGCGTAGAGCTTTGATATTTGGTATGTAGCATTGCCTAGTGGACCTCTACCAAGTTTGTTCATATGATGTCCCTGGGGTCAAAACTGGCCCCGCTCCGGGGGTCACAAGTTTGAGCATAGTAACAAAGAAGGAAAACTTTAAAAATCTTCTTCTCTGAAACTTGAAGGCGTAGAGCTTTGATATTTGGCATGTAGCATCTCCTAGTGGACCTCTACCAATTTTGTTCATATGATGCCCCTGGGGTCAAAACTGGCCCCAATCCGGGTGGGTCACAATTTCCAACATAGGAACAAAGAAGGAAAACTTTAAGAATCATCTTCTCTAAAACTAGAAGGCATAGAGCTTTGATATATGGCGTGAAGCATCTCCTAGTGGACCTCTACCAATTTTGTTCATATGATGCCCCTGGGGTCAAAACTGGCCCCAATCCGGGTGGGTCACAATTTCCAACATAGGAACAAAGAAGGAAAACTTTAAGAATCATCTTCTCTAAAACTAGAAGGCATAGAGCTTTGATATATGGCGTGAAGCATCTCCTAGTGGACCTCTACCAAATTTGTTCATATGATGCCCTTGGGGTCAAAACTGGCCCTGCCCCGGCGGTCACAAGTTTCAAACATAGGAACAAAGAGGGGAAACTTTAAAAATCATCTTCTCTGAAACTGGGAGGCGTAGAGCTTTGATATTTGATATGTAGCATCGCCTAGTGGACCTCTACCAGGTTTGTTCATATGATGCCTGTGGGGTCAAAACTGGCCCCTCCCCGGGGGTCACAATTTCCAACATAGTAACAAAGAAGGAAAACTTTAATAATTTTCTTCTCTGAAACAGGAAGGCATGGAGCTTTGATATTTGGTATGTAGCATCTTCTAGTGGATCTCTACCAAGTTTGTGCATATGATGCCCTTGGGGCAAAAGTTGGCCCTGCCCCGGGGGTCACAAGTTCGAACATAGGAACAGAGAAGGAAAAATTTAAGAATCATCTTCTCTGAAACTGGAAGGCGTAGAGCTTTGATATTTGGTATGTAGCATCGCCTAGTAGACCTCTACTAAGTTTGTTCATATGATGCCCTTGGGGTCAAAATTGGCCCTGCCCCAGGGGTCACAAGTTCAAACATAGGAACAAAGAAGGAAAACTTTAATTTTTTTTTTCTCTTAAATTGGAAGGCATAGAGCTTTGATATTTGGTATGTAGCACCTCCTAGTGGACCTCTACCAAGTTTGTTCCAAGGATGCTGCTTGGGTCAAAACTGGCCCAGCCCCTGGGGTCACAAGTTCGAACATAGGAACAAAGAAGGAAAACTTTAAAATTCTTCTTTTCTGAAACTGAAAGGTGTGGAGCTTTGATATTTGGTATGTCGCATCTCAGAGTGGACCTCTACCAAGTTTGTTCATATGATGTCCCTGGGTCAAAACTGGCCCCGCCCCGGGGGTCACAAGTTCGAAGATAGGAACAAAGAAGGAAAACTTTAAATTTCTTTTTCTCTTAAACGGGAAGGTGTAGAGCTTTGATATTTGGTATGTAGCATTTCCTAGTGGACCTCTACCAAGTTTGTTCATATGATGCCCCTGGGTCAAAACTGGCCCAGCCCCAGGGGTCACAAGTTCGAACATAGGAACAAAGAAGGAAAACTTTAAAATTCTTCTTTAAAACTGGAAGGCGTAGAGCTTTGATATTTGGTATGTAGTGATTCTCTTCTAAGTTTGTTTGCCCATCTAAGCGCAACAAGTTCATTGAGTTCAAAATTGGGTCATCTTGGGTCATAAACTAAGTCACTAGGTCAAATTAAAGAAATACCTTGTTGGCACTCTCGAGGCCACATTTGCTCAATTGCCTTGAAAATTAGTTAGAAAGTTTGTCTTTATAAAGTCTCACATAAGATTAATTTGGGTCAACTTGGGTCATAAACTAGTTCAATGGGTCAAATTAAAGAAATACCTTGTTTGCACTCTGGAGGCCACATTTATTGCTCAAATGACCTGAAATTTGGCCAGAATGTTTGTCTTGATGAAATACCAGATGAGTTTGGATTTGGGTCACCTGGAACCATAAACTAGGTCACTAGGTCAAAATAAAGAAATATCTTGTGGACACTCTAGAGGCCACATTATTTGCTTAATTGCCTTGAAAATTGGTCAGAATGTTTGTCTTTGTAAAATCTCACATGAGTCTGAATTTGGGTCAACTGGGGTCATAAACTAGTTCACTTTGTCAAATTAAAGAAATAGCTAGTGGGCACTCTAGAGGCCACATTTATTATTCATTTGATTTGAAAATTGGTTAAAATTTTTCTTTTGATATAGTCAAAGACCAGTTCAAATTTGGGTCACCTGGGGTCATAATCTAGGTCACTAGGTCAAATTAAAGAAATATCTTTAGGGCACTCGAGGCCACATTTTTTGCTCAATTGACTTGAAAATTGGTCAGAATGTTTGTCTTCATGAAATATGAGTTTGAAATTGGGTCACCTGCGGTCAAAAACTAGGTCACATGGTCAAATTAAAGAAAAACCTTTAAGGCACTCTACTAAGGTGAGCGACCCAGGGCCATCATGGTCCTCTTGTTTAAGCATTTTTAGACCACAAGTTAAGTGTGGCTCAGATGATGTGATTTGTTTGTAAAAGGGTAGAAAACATTTTGGGAAAAGTAGAAAATGCTAGTTACTGGTATTCTTGGTATGAAAGGGGGTAATATTAGCATGATTTATGTATTTGTTGTTTAACTCTTTAACACAGTCCCAAGTTTTAACGACCCTGAGATCAGAGGCCTTTTAAAAAAATTGTTGGAAAAGGAGAAAATGCTGGTAACCAGCATTTTCTCCTTTTCCCACAATGTTTTCTGTCCTTTTACAGACAAATATCACCAAATGGGCCATATCTAATTTGTCGTCTGCAAATGCTTTTAAGTTTTACAAGCCATAAATTTTGTTGTGTGGTAAAGAGTTAAAACAGTCATTTTTCCACGATATTTCTTATAGACTGAAGACAAACAGAGAGCTATGCAATACTGGGCCAAGATCTACAATGCCATGGAGGTCATTCAAGTTACAGACGATGAAATTAAAAGTATCTGTTCAGTTCTAGCTGCCATTTACCATCTTGGGGTTGCCGGAGCAGTCAAAGGTTTGAAATCTTTTTGTGATAGAGCCGTTGCAAACGTGTTTTAGATACAGACTGAAAAAACAATGTTCTGGTCAAATTTCTGGGTGCCTTTCAAATAATAACCTTCAGTTATCGCTTTCCCAAATGACAAACTTTTTGACAGGTCCAAATTGAAAGCATTTGCAGACGACAAAATAAATGTGAAAAACTAAAACTTGTTTTAGAAGGGTAGAAAACAAGGAAAGGGTAGAAAACATTCTAGAAAAATGAGAAAAATGCTGGTTACCAGCATTGTCTCCTTTTCCCACATTTCCAAAAGGCCTCTTTCACAGAGTTGTTAAAAGACGGGATTGTGTGGTAAAGGGTTATTTTGCAGAGCAAGCTTACATTGACAATTTTAGCATGTTTTTGTATAAGGAGTTTAAATCTTAATTTTGACATAATTTTAGACCAAACTGAAAGCATTGTTGACAACATGATCCGGCTCAAATGATGGCATTTGTGCATATAAAAATGAAAGCATAAGTTTCCTCTCTTTGTTTGAGGAGTTTAAAATCTTAATTTTGACATAATTTTAGACCAAACTGAAAGCATTGTTGACAACATTATCCGGCTCAAATGATGGCATTTGTGCATATAAAAATGGAAGCAAAAGTTTACACTCCGCATGTAGTGTTGAATTGTTGTTCATTATTTATATTTTTACTTCTTTATCGTTTTTTAACCTTTAAGCTGCTAAACACAACTCACTGACCTTTTACAGACAGTGTAGATCAAGATCAGACTGCATAGAAATGCAGTCTGATCTGGAATCTGCACTGTCCAATAATGAGAGATCTTTTCCCATAAAATACCTCTGAAATAGCAGAATTTGTGTTTTTTACTATCAGGTTTAACTCTTTCCCAAACGACAAATTTTGGACTGGTCTAAATTGAAAGAGTTCGCAGACGACAATTTGAAATTTAATGAAAATGGCAGAAAGTTTTCCAGAAGGGTAGAAAACACAGTGGGAAAAGGAGAAATTGCTCGTTATGAGCAATTTCTCCTTTTCCCACAGTGTTTTCAAAAGTCTTGTACTGCAGACACGTAACAACCAGGGCTTGTTTGGGAAAGGGTTAAAGTTTCATTTCACTAATTTAACAGGATAAGGGTACAGTATTTATTTAACAGGAAATAACAACAAAGGTCAGTTTGCAAGACCCGCTGGGGCTCAACGTGCAGCATCATTGCTAGGAATCTCCGTAGAGGAATTAGGTAGAAATATTTTCGCATCATCTGGAACGGCTACGCTAACTCGTAACACGTCATCAAGGAGCACGAGTAGTCCTGCGGACAAAAATGCCGAAGCTCACACCACTGCCATGGAGGCCCTTGAGGGGTTTGTGATAGGGCTCTACTCTGATGTGTTTAATGCCATTGTGTCCCTTATTAACAGGTAATAGAAAAAAATATTTTCAGAATTTTATATTTTTGGGGGGAGTGAGGGGGGAGGGGGATATAGTTGTTGTTTAATCCATCTGTACGTCCATTTTCCTGTTTGGGCCATAATGTTTTTCCCAATTGTTCAATTTCAAAATAACTTGGCACAAAATTTATGTTAATCACATTGAGACAATGAGTCATGCACAAAAGACACGTCCATGGGTCAAATGTCAAGGTCATAGCAAGGTCAAGTGTGTTGGGGGTGTTGGTCCGGCCTGTAACTTTTTTAATTACAAATGAATTTCAGCATTACTTTGTAGAATTGTTAACCACATATGGACATGTGTCATGTGCAAGGTTCAAGGTCAAGGTCACAGCAAGGTCAAACGTGTTTTGGGAGGGTAGCCGTAACTTTTTTCCCTTTTACTTAGTTTCAAAATAACTTTGCTCAAATGTTAACCTCATTTAGACGAGGTGTCGTGCACAAGAGTCATGTCAGTAGGGTGAAGGTCAAGGTCACAGCAAGGTCATGTGTGTGTGCTGGGGGCATCAGTCTTGTTACTTGGATGTTTTTAAAATTACCTTGTATTGTCAAACTTGGATCAAGCCGTGAATTCTGTGCTCCAGCTGTGGGTTGTTAATCTGACAACATTGTCCAGGACATCGAAAGGTCAATTAGCAGCAAATGCTTGTTTCATTCATACCAAAAATTCATTGCACCGAATCTTACTTAAAAGCGCAAGCACAGAAAACAATTTGGAATAATAGATATGTGTCTGCAGTTAATAGCTTATGGGTATTTGGAGTAAAGCAGTGGTAATATTAGGTGAAATTAACCCTTTACCACACAGTCCCGATTTTTAGGGACTCTGAAAAAGGAGCCTTTTGAAAACATTGTGGGAAAAGGAGAAAATGCTGGTAACCAGCATTTTCTCCTTTTCCCACAATGTTTTCTACCCTATCCAATACATAAATCATTGTTTAAGCTACACTCAATTTGTCGTCTGTAAATAGCTTATGGTTATTTGGAGTAAAGTAGTGGTAATGTTAGGTGAAATTAAACACAAGTAGCAGTACGTGTCTAGGAGAGAACATTTTGTGAAGTTCTTGTAAAAAAAAAACCAGGAAAGCATAGATGGGTGCACTGGCTGCTGTGATATAAATGAAGTAATGTTAAACACCAAACAAATAAACTTGTTTATATACACTTCAGCTTCATTCTTCAATTTAAAGGCCCATAAAGCATAATTTGTTAGTTTCGAATTAGTTCATCCTTCATGTTTCAGGTGTTTATCATCAACTTACCGCTCTGCGACATCAATCACTGTAGTTGACACCCCAGGGTTTCAAAACCCTTCAACTTGTGGACGACAGTCGGGCGCCAGTTTTGAGGATCTCTGTCACAATTACACACAGGAGAAACTGCAACTATTGTTCCACGACCTTGTATTTACCACCCCACAGGATAGATACAGTCAGGTATGTTGGCTCTTTATGCTTTATGACCCTTTAGAAGAAAGCTTGTGAAATCATTGCGGGGAAAAAAAGAAAATACTGGAAACAAGGATTTTCTTCATTTCTCACAATGTTTTATACCCTTTCACAGACAAATACCATCACTTGAGCTATATTTACCTTGTCGTCAGCTAATGCTTTTAATTTTGGACGAGTCTAAAATTTTGTGAAGGGATATAACCCATTTCTTACGACATTTCTGTTTTTCGGTTTTGTTGCAGACTGTTTTAAAAACTTTGTGGCAAAAAAAGAAATTGCTATCATGAGGAACTTCTCCATTTACCACACTTTTTCCACATGCATTTACCTACTAGACTTAAGTTAGTGCTGATTTTTGATTTTTCACTTGGAAGTTTCAAGTCTTCACTGCAAATAAAACTAATGGCATTTCTGCATTATCTTTTGCTAGGTGGCATTTTTCAAATACATAACTATCTGATTTGGGCATTCTGCATACAGAACCAGAGTACTTTTCAATGTAGCAGTCGATGCAACGAATTTCAAAATAAAATTAACATTTACTCAATAAAAAATGCTACCTAGTATGATTCATCATTGCCATGGTTGCTAGGATATAACCTGTGCACCTGGGATTTATAAACACAGCCCCAGTAAGCTTGGGAAATAACTCTTTTACAAGTCAAGCATAGTGGGGGTCATTGTTTTTGTTGTCTAATTCTGTTGCGCAAATTGCAGTTTTCTCCATGTTTATATTTAGAAAAAGTAAACAAAGACTTGTAGTAAACAATGGTATTGTCTTTAAATAATTTTTTTCTTTTAAAATTCTTATATTGTGAAGATATTTTGAGCAAAAAAATAGACCTGATTTTTCCATTGTATGGTAGATTTTGTGTACAAGGCAGACAGCATAGATCAAAGATCAGGCAGCATGTTTTGTGCAGCCTGATCTTGATGTAAACTGGCCATAAATGCAACTATAGTCATAAAAGGCACGTTAACCCTTTACCATACAAGCCGGACTTTTAACGACCCTGAGAAAAAAGCCTTTGGAAAACATTGTGGGAAAAGGAGAAAATGCTGGTAACCAGCATTTTCTCCTTTGCCGACAATATTTTCTCCCCTTTCGAAAACCGAAGTTCAGTTTTTCAGTCACATTTCTTTTGTCGTCTGCAAATGCTTTCTATTTGGACTAGTCTAAAATTTCGTTGTTTGGTAATGAGTTAATGGTTCTATTCTTCTAGGAAAACATTGACTGCGATTTTGAATTTGTGACATCAAGTCCGGCAGCCATGGTGTCCTTGATTGAGAAAGCACCAGCACAGACTTTGGTAAGTGTTTTGAGTTGCTTCTTTTTCATATAATTTCATATAATTTATTACCATAAGAAATCTTGATTTAATTATGTACTAGCCACATAGAACATTTTGTTGCCAAGTCTGAACCCTTTATCACACAAGCCCGACTTTTAACGACCCTGAGAAAGAAAGCTTTTGAAAACATTATGGGTAAAGGAGAAAATGCTGGTAACCAGCATTTTCTCCTTTTCCCACAATGTTTTCTGCCGTTCCCAAATCAAATTTCAATTCTTTAGTCACATTTATTTTGTCGTCTGCAAATGCTTTCAATTTGGACTTGTCGTTTTGTCGTTTGGTAAAGAGTTAAAAAGTTTTAGAAAATGGCTGTAACAGCTACTAAGAGTGTGTAACAGAAATATTTCAGGAGATGGTTAACTCTTTACCACACAAAAGTGTTGATCTGCCTAAATTGAAAGCATTTGCAGACGACAATTTTAACGTGGCTCAAATGATGTGGTTTTTCTTTGATAGGGTAGAAAACAATGTGGGAAAAGGAGAAAATGCTGGTTAAGAGCATTTTCTCCTTTTCCCACAATGTTTTCAAAAGCCTCTTTCTCAGGCTCGTTAAAAAGTTGGGATTGTGTGGTAAAGAGTTAATTTTATTATGCACTAGCCACATAGAACATCTTAGAAAGTTTTATAAAAAAGGCTGGAACAGCTACTGAGAGTGTGTAACAGAAATATTTCAGGAGATATAGAGGATATTTGTTTTTTTCGGTGAAAGATCAGAATTTGTTTCGTTGAGTGAACATTATCAGTAATAGTTTCACTCGTGGAGCTGCCACAGGTGAAAATATTACTGATGATGTTTACTCGATGAAATAAATTTCGATCTTTCACTGAAAAAACAAATATTCTATTTATTTCATGCCTTTTACCCTATTTTTTTTTTTAACCTTTCATCAAAGTCCAGTACAGTTGTTTTCGGTAATTCCCCATGGCGTACCCCCCTAACATAACAACGCATCACAATATTACGTAAGCGCGAGAAATACAGCATAAATTATGTCATATTTCTCTCTATTTGAATGACACATTCTGTTTTCCTAGGTAACTATTGCGTGGAAACTACTGTTTAATTGAAGAGTTAGAAAGTATGAAATAGGTATTTTCTCTGGTCGTAACCATGAAATAACAAACCATAATCCACCATTATTTCTCAATAAACTACTGAAAAGCATGAAATAAGGTTAACTCTTTACCACACAACAAAAGTGTTGACCTGCCGAAATTGAAAGCATTTGCAGACGACAATTTAAATATGGCTAGAATGATGGAATTTGTCTTTGATTGAATAGAAAACATTGTGGGAAAGTGAGAAAATTGTGGTTATTAGCATTTTCTCCTTTCCCTACAACGTTATCAAAAGCTTTTTTACTCGGGATGATTAAAACTCGGGATTGGGTGGTTAGGGTTAAAATGGACAAACAGCTATTACAAAAAATAGGGAATTTATGGAATGTAATATCTTAGGCTGAAAAAGCACAACTTTCGTTGATACTTGGAGCAGTGTAGATCAAGATAAGGCTGCAGAATATGTGCAGATTAACCCGAGATCTATTAGCATATTTTTTTTCCGAGATAGTTGGACGAAAACAGCCTTACAATTGCAATACCTGGATTACTATTCTGCTGAAATATTTTTCTTGCACAATAATTATACCCCCCACCTACAAAGTAGAGGGGGTATTACTGGTTTCACCATGTCTGTCTGTCCATCCATCCATCAATCCATCCATGGTTTTGTTTCCATGAATTAACTCAAAAGCTGTTTTGAGCTAGGACCCTGAAACTTTATACAAGTGCAGCTCATGACCCAAGGAGGTGCCAAATAATTTTTGGGTCACATGGGTCTAAGGTCAAGGCCACAGGTGAACTTTGTTTGAAAATTGTTTCTATGCTCTAACTCAAAAGCCATTGACCTAGGATCCTGAAACTTTATACAAGTGTTGGTTATGACCCAAGGAGGTGCCCTATTGTTTTTGGGTCAAAGGTCAAGGTCACAGGTGAACTTTGTTTTCAAAATCATTTCTGCTCCCAGATTGTGCTGCTTCAGTGACAAGGTGCTGGTGGGTGGTATTTGTCCGCTTTTTGACAGTTCTAGTTTCATAGCTTCTTGATCTCCTATACCTCTTGAAATGAATTTGCCATGAACAAAAATGTTTTCTACCTTTTCGAGGACAAGTTCCTTAGTTTGAGTTGCATGTGATTTATCATCTGCAAGTGCTTTCAAAGTGGCTGGGTTTGAAATTTTGTCGTCTAGTAAATAGTGAAGCAAGAGAATCAACGATAAAAGTTACTATTGGTAAAAATTTGGAATTTTGAAATCTGTTTTTTTGCAGCCAAATACAGTCTCACCTGTGAGCTTTTGTTTTGTTTTGTTCTTGTTCAACCTTGATCCAAAATGTAGTGTTTTTTTCCCCCTTGATTTTGTGTATTGGTGTTTATCCTTTAACTTATTTGATCCACAAACCATGTCTTGTGATCCTCCCCTATCCTTTTTTTAACCCTTTCCCAAATGACAAATTTTGGACTGGTCCAAATTGAAGGAGTTTGCTGATGACAATTTTAAATTTGATGAAAATGGCAGAAAGGTCTCAAAAAGGGTAGAAAACACTGTGGGAAAAGGAGAAATTGCTTGTTACGAGCAATTTCTCCTTTTCCCACAGTGTTTTCAAAAGACTTGTACTGCAGACACGTGAAAACCAGGGCTTGTTTGGGAAATGGTTAACTCTTCACCACACGATTCTGAGTTTAATGATCCTGAAAGAGAAGGCTTTAGAAAACACTGTTGGAAAAGGAGAAAATGCTGGTTTCCAGCATTTTCTCCTTTGCCCACAATGTTTACTGTCCCATCAAAAATGCAGAAATTGCCGTTCAAGCAATATTTGATTTGTGGTCTGCAGTTGTTTTTTCATTTTGATCAATTCTGGAATTTTGTTGTTTGGTTAAGAGTTAACCTGCACACTTAGATGCGATTCAAAATGTTTTGATCAGATGTGTGTTTTTAATGGAAATGCTCTTTTTATTGATTTGTTTTTTATTCTTGTTTTACTTAATCCATTCAGAAATGATACTGGAACATCAAAAAGACCTTTCGATTGAACATCGTTACCAGAAGACAAAATTTCAGACTTTTCCTGTGGAAAGCATTTGCAGATTATAAATTGGATGAGACTCAAAAGCTGTAATTTGTCTTCGGTCAGGTAGAAGACACTGTTGGGCGGGAGAAAATGCTGGTTTACCTCACCCATACCTTATCGTTCCTTCACTCTTTACCAAATGACAAAATTTTAGACTTGCCGAAATTGGAAGCTTTTGCAGACCCCATGTTTAAAGTTACTCGAAACTTGAAATTCTTCTATCAAAGAGTAGAAAACATTGTGGGAAAAGGAGAAAATGCTGGTTACCAGCATTTTCTCCTTTTACCACAATGTTTTCAACCCTTTTCAAAACAAATTTTTCAGTCACATTTATTTTTTCATCTGCAAATGGTTTGAATTTGGACCAGTCTAAAATTTTGTCGTGTGGTAAAGAGTTAAAAAGCATACAGATCTAAGCCCTGTGAATGTGCAATTGAAATCCTATAGTAAACAATCCTGTATTTTGATGACCCTTTGGATAAATGTTTTGAACACAAGATCTGTTGTGGCAAAAAGAAGAAAATGCTAGTAATCAGCATACTAGCATTTTCGTCATTTCCTTGATTTTTAGCTCCACTGGCCAAAGGCCAGCGGGCTTATGTCATGGCCCGGTGTCCGTCGTGCGTCTGTCCGTCCGTCCGTCTGTCCGTGCGTTAACTTTTATTTCAAACATCTTCTTCTCTGAAACTACCCATCCGATTTTCACGAAACTTCACAGAAATGATCCTGACATAGTCCTCTTCAGAATTTCTTGAAAGAGTTTGATTCCTTCAAAAACTCTGGTTGCCATGGCAACAAAACTGAAAAATTTTGGAAATCTTTAAAAATCTTCTTGTCTGAAACCATAAGGCATAGGGCTACCAAATTTGGCATGTAGCTTTATGTAGTAGACCTCTATCAAGTTTCTTGAAATTATAGCCCTGGGGTCAAAATTGGCTCTGCCCCAGGGGTCACAAGTTTTACATAGGCTTATATAGAGAAAACTTTAAAAATCTTCTTGTCTGAAACCATAAGGCATAGGGCTACCAAATTTGGCATGTAGCTTTATGTAGTAGACC
The DNA here is from genome assembly GCA_945859785.2 of Tridacna gigas. NCBI lineage: Eukaryota > Metazoa > Mollusca > Bivalvia > Cardiida > Cardiidae > Tridacna > Tridacna gigas. The sequence continues at coordinate 5,943,112 of OX244042.2, forward strand.
TCTATCATGTTTCTTGAAATTATAGCCCTGGGGTCAAAATTGGCTCTTCCCCAGGGGTCACAAGTTTTACATAGGCTTATATAGAGAAAACTTTAAAAATCTTCTTGTCTGAAACCATAAGGCATAGGGCTACCAAATTTGGCATGTAGCTTTATGTAGTAGACCTCTATCATGTTTCTTGAAATTATAGCCCTGGGGTCAAAATTGGCTCTTCCCCAGGGGTCACAAGTTTTATACATAGGCTTATATAGAGAAAACTTTAAATATCTTCTTGTCTGAAACCATAAGGCCTAGAGCTACCAAATTTGGCATTTAGCTTGATCTAGTTGGAGTCTACCAAAAGTGTCCAAAGTATAGTCCTGGGGTCAATTTGGCCTCATACTTGGAGGGGGGGGGGGTTCACAAGATTTACATAGGCTTACATAGGGAAAACTTTTAAATCTTGGTGTACATAGCCATAAGGCTTAGGCTACCAAATTTTGCATATAATTATAGCATTATTTAGTGGACAGTTACAAAGAGGGCCCAAGTTACAGCTCTAGGATCAAGTTTGGCCCTGCACCAGGGATCACAAGTTTTACATGGGTTTATGGAGTGAAAAGTTCAGAAACCATCTTGTTACCAGCCATAAGGCCAAGAACTCCCACATTTGGCATGTTATTCTTCTAATACAATATTCCCCATTTAGTCAGACTGTAGCCATGAGGTCAAAGTTTTATAAGGGCTTATATAGTGAAGACTTTTCTTCGTGGTTTATATTTATAAGCCAGTGGAGCGATACAGGGCCATCATGGCCCTCTTGTTTTCCTATCCTTTCAAATACAAAAAGTCCTTGACTTTAGCCTCATGAAATTTGTCGTCTGCATCTGCTTTTCACTTTTTACTAAATGACAAAATTTTAGACTGGTCCAATTTGAAACCATGTGCAGACATCAAAATTAGGTGTGGCACAAATGATTGGAATTGTGTCGGACATACTAGAAAACATTGTGGGAAAAGGAGAAAATGCTGGTTACCAGCATTTTCTCCTTTTCCCACAATGTTTTCTAAAGACCTCTTTTTCAGGGTCATTAACTCTCGGGATTGTGTGGTAAAGAGTTAATATGGAAGAATCTAGTATCTTGTCATTTGACAAAGAGTCAAGAGCCCACGGCTCATATTTTATGAATGACCCTTTTCCAAACAATCCAGAATTTTAAGACCCTTTAGAAAGCTGCCTATTGAAGACATTGTTGGAAAAGGAGAAAATGCTGGTAAGCAGCGTTTTGTACCTGTTTTCAGTGCTTTCTACCCTTCCAGGACCAAGTTTCAATTTTTGAGTGATGGTTACTTTGTCGTGTGCACGTGCCTTTAATTTGAACAATCCTAAAATTTTGTCGTTTGGTAAAGAATTTGAAAACAAAGAAGAAAAAAACAAAAATTACAGGAAATGTACACAAAGACTTTTTTTACCCTAGGAAATGTGAAAGCTTATAATTGCTGTGCATTGTTTTGTACATTGTATGATGTTGTTGGTAAACATTAATGCTAGAACCACTTTGCACAGTTGACAAGACCGTATGTGTTGGGATCCCCTAATTACAAGGGTTTGGAACACAACAATGATGATGTGTTTACCTCAACCAATGACACTCACCTGAAGGTCAGAGGTCAAGGTCATAGTCATGACAATGAAAGGTCACCAAGAAATAGTTCATCAAGTTTGTCTGGATTTGTATCCAAAATTCCTATCAAGGTCACATCTGCAACCTTGAAGTCGTACCGTCACCTCTGTAGTCCAGTTGGTCACCGAACTAGCAGTCAGGGTAGTGATGACCTTGAGGAGGTAGATTATCGTGGTGATGAAGGTCACTGTTGTGTGATGTGTTGGTGATATGGCAAGATGAAAATAGGGCATCACAAAAAAAAAATGCATTCTCACAGATATGGATAATTATATGAAAATATTATGTGTGTACGCAGTTGTAAATGTCAAAAAGATCATTATTCACACTGCATTAGGCAGATGAACCCTGTATTCCCGTGAATTGGCTAAACTTGCAGCCTGTTGTAGGTCTTCGTACCAACAACAGGTAATGCCCTCTAGTTACAAGTCGGGTTTCTGCCTGGTTTGAGATTTCATGGGATAACACAAGATTTGGAAATTTAAATCGTGATGTAATTTATGCACAGAGATAGACCTTGTCGATAAAGATTCAATTCTTCTGTGAGCTTGATAAATTGATCACTGTCAGAAAAATCTTTGTCATGAAAATCTTTGCCAAAGATATTTCTCAGTTACTTTAAAACAGGGATTAAGGCATTCTGTTATGGGCTCTCTAATTGGTGGATTTGATACATATGAAAACCAATAGCCGCTTTTGATAAATCGGCTGTTGCCTGTTGTCTAAGGGAGGGTTACGGGAGATACAAGGGGTACCAGTTAAGGAAATTGGTGTGCTTCAGAAAAAATTGCAAATAACAATATGGGCCTTACAGGAATATAGGACTGTTTGGTAAAGGATAAATTAACCCTTTACTGCACAATGATGCCTTTTGACGCCCCTGGGAAAGAAGCTTTTTGAAAACATTGTGGGAAAAGGAGAAAATGCTGGTAACCAGCATTTTCTCCTTTTCCAACAATGTTTTCTACCCTATCAAAGAAAAATTGCACCATTTTAGCCAAATTGAAATTGTCGTCTGCAAATGCTTTCAGTTTGGAGAAGGTTAAAATTTTGTCTTTTGGTAAAGGGTTAATCTTTTCTGTAAACATTTCATACGGGCCATGCTCTGTAAAAAGGGGGTTTAATGCATTTAATGTAAAAAAAGTATCGACCATGTCAGCCATGTAGCTGGCGCAGGCTGACATGGTTCAAAACTGATCTTCAGCACGTCAAAGGACCATATTATCTCAATCTGATTCAGCCTGTTGTTGGACAAAATGGATTTTATGGATCCATAATTATGTGATGACCTGGGTCCGTATTCACCAACCATTCTTAAGAACGTTCTGTGTCTTGTTCTTCAAGATTTTCTACATTTGAAAGTAACACAACTCCTGATTGGCTAAACCATTTGGTTTAGCCAATCAGGAGTTGTGTTACTTTCTAGTGTAGAAAATCTTGGAGAATAAGAGTAAGAATATACTAAAGAATGGTTGGTGAATACAGACCCTGCTTGGTATAATGCATCGCAGAGATGCATTAAACCTCCTTTCCCCATAGCATGCCTCATATGAAATGTTGATAGTAAGGATTAACTCTTTACCACTTGACAAAAAAGTAGACTTGTCCAAATTGAAAGCATGTGCAGACGACAATTCAAATGTCGCTCTAATGATGGAATTTATTTTTGATAGGGTAGAAAACATTGTGGGAGAAAGGAGAAAATGCTGGTTTCCAGCATTTTCTCCTTTTCCCACAATGTTTTCGAAAGACTCCTTCTCCAGGGTCGTTAAAAGTCAGGATTTTGTGGTAAAGGGTTAATTTATCCTATGTTTCAATGATCCAGAAAAATTAAATTTGAAAATAGTGTGGGAAAATAAGAAAATGCAAGTATTCAACATATTGTTCTTTTCCCACATTTTCTATAATTATTTTGTATAGACAAATTCCATCATTTAAGCCAATTTTAAATTCATGAAATGCAATTGCTTTCAAAATTACCAGTTGCTGTCTGCAAAATTCTGAGTTTTAACATTCTTGAAGACGGCTTTTGAAAACATTTTGGTAAAAGTAGAATATGCTAGGAAACCAGCATTTTCTCCTTTTTCCGAAAACGTTTTTTACCCTTTCAAAGACAAATCCACCATTTGAACTCCATTCGTCATCTCCAATTGCTTTCTTAATGGAAAGGTCTAAAATAAGGTTGTTTGGTAAAAGGTAAAGAGTAGCAAATTATGGAATTTGCCTGCAAAAGGAAAGAAAACATTGTATGAAAATGGGAAAATGCTGGCTACAAGCATTTTGTCCTTTTCCCAAATTATGTTCAAAGGCCTTATTTGGCAGGGTTGTTGAAATTTTGGAATTGTGCTGTTAACTCTGTACTAAAAAAACATCAAAATTTAAGACTTCTTTAAATTGAAAACATTTGCAGATGACAAATTAAATGTGACTTAAAAATAGAAATTTGTTTTAGGGAAGGGTAGAAAACATTGTGGGAAAAAGAGAAACCAGCATTTTCTCCTTTCCTACAATGCTTTCAAAAGGCTTCTCTGTCAAGGTTGTTTAAAGTCGGGATTGTTTGGTAAAGGGTTGAAGGTTAGTTTTATGTATTCTTGTGAAAATATTGTTGCAAAAGGAGATGTTGCTTATTACACTAAATTTCTCCTTTTGTCATAATGATTTCAAAATGGGTCTGCAAGCTGCAAGATGAAGTTATGTCATGGTGATATTGTGCTGATATGGTGAAAGATGTTGTGACTATTTTGGTGTGAAAATATTTGGACCTGGGTTTTAGGTTTTTTCACCATATTGTTCATTGATTGACTCTTTATCACACAGTTCCGACTTTTAACGACCCTGAGAAAGGAGCCTTTTGAAAACATTGTGGGAAAAGGAGAAAATGCTGGTAACCAGCATTTTCTCCTTTTCCCACAATGTTTTCTACACTTCCCAAAACAAATTTCAGTTTTTGAGCCACGTTTATTTTGTCATCTGCAAATGGTTTCAGTTTGGACAGGTCTAAAATTTTGTCGTGTGGTAAAGAGTTAAGTGTGGATCAGAACTAATTTAGGTGTCCTTATCAGCTTGGCTGTTTTCAAAGAAAATGTCGAGATATTGTCATAGCCCTGTCGTTGACATTATTGTGCAAGAACTTTAACAATTTATTACATCTCTGCTATTACTGAAGATATTTACTTCAAACTGATTGATTGATTGATTGTATGGTGTTTAACGCCGTGAATCCTGTTGCAATGTCTATCATCAGTCCTTAGAAAGAAATTGGCCGAGCCGGGACTTCAAAATGATAAGTTGTAAACTAATCATACGGGAACCTATACAACAAGGGCAGGTAACCATCAAAGTATTTTTGACAGCTTTATGTTCTTTTTGTGACATTTGTCGAAGACAATGTCACTATGAGTTCAATATGGCATTTTGAAAATCATGTATTGTAGTTTGTGCAAAAGCAAAGGAAGTGAACCCAATTAAACTCAATTTTTCTAAGACAGATAAGTGTTTCTGTTGCACTCAGATACGAAAATGAAAATGGCGTATTAAGATGGATTAGGCTATCGATTGTGGAAATACTTCGTTTTTATCCAAAATAGCTTGATCCGCTATGGCCTTCTATTGGCATAACGATACAGACAATCTTTGTCTCCTGGGTCCGTATTCACCAACCATTCTTAATAATGTTCTTGGTCTTGTTCTCCAAAATTTTCCAAATTTGGAAGTAACACACCTTCTGATTGGCTAAACCATTTGGTTTAGCCAATCAGAAGTTGTGTTACTTTCAAACTTGGAAAATCTTGAAGAATAAGTCTAAGGATGTTCTTAAGAATGGTTGGTGAATATGGATCCTGACCTCCCAATTTCGTGATTGTTCGTCCCAAAACCGGTTCATTCCTGGGCTTATCCGTCGCAGGGATTGTTTGCCCGAACTTGTTTGTCCCACAAGATTGCATGCTACTGTATCGGATTGTGCATGACTATATTGTAGGTTGACTTTCAAGTGAATATTTTGAAACTATTTCTATTGTTTATTTTTTCAAATTATTAATTCCGCACAATGGCTCCCTTGACAAGTGCCACACAGTGCTCTCAACGCTTTGATTTGACTTGGCATTTTCACTGAAAATCAAGCAACAGCCGCTGAGTGTTGGCAGCCACATGTGTTGCTGATGATTTTTGTTGGTTTTGAAAGCTTTTCTTTTCACATTTTTTTGATCCCTTAACCCTTTCCCAAACGATAAATTTTAGACTGGTCCAAATTGAAAGAGTTTGCAGACGACAATTTTACGTTTGATGAAAATGACAGAAAGTTCTCCAAAAAGGGTAGAAAACACTGTGGGAAAAGGAGAAATTGCTTGTTACGAGCAATTTCTCCTTTTCCCACAGTGTTTTCAAAAGACTTGTACTGCAGACACGTGAAAACCAGGGCTTGTTTGGGAAAGGGTTAACCAAACAATCCTGTGTTTTAATATCAACAAAGAAGAATATTTTTGAAAGTGTTGTGGGAAAAGGAGAAAATACATTCTGCCGTCATCTCTTCTGTTCTCCATGGTGTTCTACCCCTTTAACACTTTACCAAATGACAATATTTTAGACTGGTCCAAACTGAAAGTATTTGCAGACGACAAAATAAATGTGACTCAGAAGTTGAAATTTGTTTTGGGATGGGTAGAAAACATTGTGGAAAAAGGAGAAAATGCTGGTACCAGCATTTTCTCCTTTTCCCACAATGTTTTCAAAAGGCTTCTTTTTTAGGGTCGTTAAAAGTCAGGACTGTGTGGTAAAGGGTTAAAGAAGAATTCCATCATTGAAGTCATCTGCAATTTTCTTTACTTTGGACCATTGGACAAGTCTAAATTTTTGTTATCTACTAAAGAGTTAACTCTCTTTACCAAATGACAAAAAGTTCAGACTTGTTCAAATTGAAAGCATTTGCAGACCACAGAATAAGTGTGACTCAAAAATTGAAGTTTGTTTTGGGAACGCTAGAAAACACTGTGGGAAAAGGAGAAAATGTTACCAGCATTTTCTCCTTTTCTCACAATGTTTTCAAAAACTGTCTTTCTCAGGGTCGTTAAAAGGCGGGATCGTGTGGTAGGGTAGGGGCTTAACTCTTTACCAAACGACAAAATTTTAGACTGGTCCAAATTGTAAGCTTTGCAGACGACAAAAATAAATGTGTCTGAAAAATTGAAATTTGTTTTAGGAAGGGCAAAAAAAAATGTGGGAAAAGGAGAAAATGCTGGTTACCAGCATTTTCTCCTTTTCCCACAATGTTTTCAAAGGGCTTCTTCCTCAGGGTCGTTAAAAGTCGGGATTGTGTGGTAAAGAGTTAAGATTCTTTTCAGTGTAGGGTTTAGGTTGGAAACTGGAGTTTTTGTTGTTCGTTTTGTTTGTTTTTGTGTTGTTTGTTTATTTGGTGTTTGGTAATTCCTCAGACATCTCTCTTTTTTTTTTTTGAATTCATGTTTTAATGTTTTGTATATACGTAACTTCCGAAAGAATTAAATTTTATTTACCAAAAATATCTGGCCGTGCTTGTTAAAAGGCATTCTAAAATGAAAGAGATGTTATATTTGCAATGTGCAACTATTACAAGGCTTAAAACTTTATATATGGAATCGTCCACTAGGTCCTTATTGTGTTATCAATCCTTTACCAGACGACAGAATTTTAGCCTTGTCCAAATTGAAAGCATTTACAGATGACAATTTCAGTGTGGCTCAAAAAGCGCTATTTTTCTTGTATAGGGTAGAAAACATTGTGGGAAAAGGAGAAAATGCTAGTTACTGGTATTTTCTCCTTTTCCCACAATGTTTTCAAAAGGCTTCTTTCCCAGGGTCATTAAATGGTAGCATTGTGGGGTAAATTGTGAATCCTTTATCACACAATCCTGAATGTTACCAACTCCACTGTAAAGAGCTTCTGAAAATATTGTGGGAAAAGGAGAAAATGCTGGTAGCCAGCATTTTCTCCTTTTCCCACAATCTTTTCTACCTATCCAAAGACAAATTCCATCAGTTGAGCCACATTTAGATTGTCGTCTGCAATTGCTTTCAATTTGGACAAATGTACAATTTTGTGATGGTTGAAAGTCAAAGTGTGTTAACCCTTTCCCAAACGACAAATTTTGGACTGGTCCGAATTCAAAGAGTTTGCAGACGACAATTTTAAATTTGATAAAAATGTATGGCAGAAAGTTATCAAAGAGGGTAGAAAACACTGTGGGAAAAGGAGAAATTGCTCGTTACGAGCAATTTCTCCTTTTCCCACAGTGTTTTCAAAAGACTTGTAATGCAGCACACATGAAAACCAGGGCTTGTTTGGGAAAGGGTTAATGAACCATCCGTAGCATTTTCTGCTTTTCCCACAATGTTTTTTTTTTCCACTACCAGACACCTATGGCTTATTAATTGTTTTTTTTGGAAGTCAAGTAAGGTTTTGATTGGTACTATAAGGCAAACACTAAATATCAAATCTTATTGTTTTAGGTGAGAACTTCCAATGCTGAAACCAGAGAATCCGAGAAGAAAGGGTTGCTATGGATACTAGATGAGGAGGCCATATTTCCAGGGGCAACAGAGGACTCTTTTATGGACAGGTTTTTTGGTTACCATGGAGAGCAAAAGGTCAAAAGTAAGATTTTTGAAATTTCCTCTGTATTTTTTTTTTTCAAACTAGAAATTGCGGTAACTAGTATCCTTAGCTGTGATCCATCGAACTCTTTCCCACAAAAATGGGAAATTTTTAACAACTGTGAGAAAGACAGCTTTTGAAAACATTGTTGAAACAGTAGAAAATGCTGATAACCAGCATTTTCCATTATCTCCCGCTAAATGGCATTCTACAAATACACATCTAATTTGGGCATCCTGGGTACAGAAGCGGAGTAATTTTTCAAAACAACAACAGTGACTTTGAATTTCAAATAAAATAAACGTTTACTCAATAAAATGCTACCTGGTGCCATTCATTCAGCTATGATTGGCTAACATGTAACCTATGCACCGACCATTTATTAAAACAGCCCCTACATGGTTTGGTAATAGGCTAATAGCTTCAATATAAGCCCTGCTTTTCCCCGGTATAAGGGGGATGGGTGATGCGTCAGATAAGACAGGTCGAATCTTCGAAGAATATGACATGCGCAGACAACGCAGCATTTTCTCCTTTTCCCAAAATGTTTTCTACCCTATCAGAGACCTTTGGCTAATTTGTATTTACTTTTAAACTGTCTTCCACAGTCGCTCTCTGTTGGGAAACGAATAAAAAATGTTGTGTGGTAAAAGGTTAACCCTTTAACTCTTTACCGCACAATCCCCTAGAAAGAAAGCTTTTGAAAACATTGTGGAAAAAGGAGAAAATGCTGGTTACCAGCATTTTCTCCTTTTCCCACAATGTTTTCTCTCCTTCTCAAATCAAATTCCTATTTTTGAGTCCCATTTATTTTGTCGTCTGCAAATGCTTTCAATTTGGTCTAGTCTAAAATTTTGTTTGGTAAAGAGGTAACCCTTTACCACACATGACAAAATTTTAGACCTGTTCAAACTGAAAGCATTTGCAGACGACAATTTTAATTTGGCTCAAATGATGTGGATTTTCTCTGCCAGGGTAGAAAACATTGTGGGAAAAGGAGAAAATGCTGGTAACCAGCATTTTCTCCTTTTTCCACAATGTTTTCAAAAGCCTTCTTCCTAAGGGTTGTTAAAAGTCGTCATTGTGTGATAAAGGGTTAAAGCAGTATTTGTATAGATCCTGGTTTAGAAGGCTTTTGAAAACATTTCGGGACAAAAAGAAAATGGTGGTAACCAGCATTTTCTCCTTTTTTCTCCTCCCACAACATTTTCTTATCTTTCAGAAACAAATCCCACTGTTTCAGCCACATCTGCAAAATGATTTCAGTCTAGACAAGTCTAAAATTTTGTTGTCTGGTATAGAGTTAACCCTTTACCAGACGACAAAATTATAGCCTTGCCCAAATTGGAAGCATTTGCAGACGACAATTTCAGTGTGGCTCAACTGGTGCAGTTTTTCTTTGATAAGGTAGAAAACATTTTGGGAAAAGGAGAAAATGCTGGTTACCAGCATTTTCTCCTTTCCCCACAATCTTTTCAAAAGGCTTCTTTCCCAGGGGTCGTTAAAAGGCGTCATTGTGCTGTAAAGGGTTAAGTACCAATCATGGTTTGTTGGTTTAACTTCAAGGCCTATTTTTGTTACTGTGGAGGTGAAATTTAAGATTTTTAAGTCATTACTATATGACTGATGATCTGGGAAATGGGGGTTTAACTCTTTACCACACAATCCTGACTTTTAACGACCTTTAAGGAGCCTTTTGAAAACATTGTGGGAAAAGGAGAAAATGCTGGTGACCAGCATTTTCTCCTTTTCCCACAATGTTTTCTAGCCTTCCCAAAACAAATTTCAATTTTTTAGTTACATTTATTTTGTCGTCTGCAAATGCTTTCAATTTGGACCAGTCTAAAAATGTGTCATTTGGTAAAGAGTTAATGCATCTCCATGGTGCATCAAACCAAGCAAGTCATGACATAATTATGGATCCATAAGTTTCTATGTTGTCCTGCAATCGTCTGAATAACAAGGTAGCATAGTGCCTGGACATACTGAAAATTAACAAAAACGCAAAAAGTTTCAGCCCAGATAAGCCCCCACAAACTGCACAGGCTGACCTTGGTCAGTACTTTTTGTAGATGCATTCAAATCTTTTTTGTCACTGGTCCATTGCTTATATTTAGGCAGCAAAGAGTTCAGCCATATTCGAAATTGGTCCCAGAATGAATGAAGTGTTTTCATGTAAAATTGCAGTGATATGGCTGGAAATTGTAAACAAAGAATAACTACAAATAATAAGTGGGCCACAGTGTAGTCATGGTAGAGTGTCTGCCTCTCACACCAAAAGGTTCTGGGTTTGAATCCATTGACAAGCAGGGCCAACCTATGGAATTGCCCACAGCAGGGCGCAAGTACTGGTTAACTCTCTACCACACAGCGCCAACTTTTAACGACCCTTAGGAAGAAGCCTTTTGAAAAGATTGTGGGAAAAGCAGAAAAATGCTGTTAACCAGCATTTTCTCCTTTTCCCACAATGTTTTCTACCCTCTTGGAGGAAAATTTCATCGTTTGAGCCACCATGAAATTGTCGTCTGCAAATGCTTTCAATTTGGACAGGTGTAAAATTTTGTCATTTGGTAAAGAGTTCAGGTTTCCAGGAAACAATCATCGAGACTGATTTTTGTACTAGTCAGTTGTAAGAACTTGTTTCACTATTGAAATAAAATAATTAGATTTAATTCTACCAAACGACAAAAGTTTAGACTAGTTCAAATTGAAAGTATTTGCAGATGACAAATACTACTTAAATGGCAAGATTTGTCTTTGAAAGGATAGAAAACATTATGGGAAAAGGAGAAAATGCTGGTTTCCAGCATTTTCTCCGTTTCCCACAATGTTTTCAAAAGCTTTCTTTCTCAAGGTCATTAAATGTTGGGATTGTGTGGTTAAACTAAATTAATCACAAATAATTGTTGTTTCAGGGGACAGTCTACTAAGAAAAGCTTCATCTCTGGGAAACACATTTATCCTAAACCATTTCCAAGGCACCAACCCAGTACAGTATAATGCCAGTGGCTGGTTGAAAGTCTGCAGGGAGAATCCCATCACAAAGATAGCAACACAGGTTTTACAGGAGTCAAAAAAGTAAGTCAAAGTTTTTATCGATATAGATTGGTTTTCCCGCAACCCTTCACCACACAATCCAGAGTTTGAACAAGCATGATTGAGAAGGCTTTGGAAAACACTGGGTGAAAAGGAAAAAAAATGTCACAAAGTTTTCTGTCTGATCATCCGCAAACTTCATGACTTGAGCTACATTTCATATGTTGTCTGCTACTGCTTTGGATTATGACATTTTCTCTAAAATTCAATCATTTGATAAGGGTTTTTTTCTCAAAAAATCGCAAGTTTTAAAGACCCTAGGGAAGAAAGCTTTTGTGGATTGGCAGAGAGTTAATTCTTTAACAAATGACAAAATTTTAGATGCGTCTTTATTTAAAGCATTTACAGACAACATACTAAATGTGGCTCGTAACCATTAAATGTGTCCACAATGTTTTCAAAAGCCTTCTTTTTTAGGGTTTTTAAAACTTCAAATTGCATGGTAAAGAACAAGCCGGGCCCCGGTAGCTCAGTTGGTAGTGTACAGGACTTGTGAACAGGAGGTCACTGGTTTGATCCGCGGCTTAGCCAACTTTTTCCCGAGGACTGATGATAGTCATTGCGACAAGATTCATACCTCTCTCACCACTGACCATTGTTTTGACGATGGTTATGTGGGAAAGCAGCTAGTGGCTTGGAAAGAATATTGTGCATAGCACTGGTATAAGAAACTCCAGGAAAGCATGGATAGGTGCACTGGCTGCCGCGATACAACTGAAATAATGTTAAAAATAGCATTAAACATCATACAATCAATCAACTGTTTGTGTATTATGGTACTTGAATACGGGCTGTGCTCTGGTAAAAGGGGGCTTAATGCATCTCGATGATGCATGATACCAAAAAGTCATTTTATGATTAAGGATCAATAAAATCCGCTTTGTATGCCAACAGACTGATTCATGGGGTACATTGGTCCTTTGACATGCCGAAAATTGACCAATAATGAAAAGTATCCACCAAGGTCAGCCTGCCCGGACAGCGCAGGCTGACCTGGGTCGATACTTTTCGCAGATATATTAAGCCCCCTTTTTACAGAGGATGGCTCATAAATATTTTTTTCCCCTTTATTTTATTGCAGACAAAATATAAAGGAGCTATTTAACAGTGTAAAAGCCCCGGTTGGGGGTATGGTCAGTGGCTCAATCGTCGGAATGGAAGGCTCAAACACGCTGAGACGGGTCGGAAGCATGAGGAGAACGTTCATGTCAGGGACTGCGGGACTTAAAAAACGTTCCATGTGTCTTCAAGTGAAGTTTCAAGTGGTAAGTCAATCAATCCCAGACCCTGGTACATAAAACCTGTTACAAAAAGGACAATATATATATATATATATATATCTATCTATCTGTGTGTGTGTGTGTGTGTGTAATACCATGCTCTGTGAAAAGAGGGTTTAATGCATCTGCAAACAGTATTGACCCATGTCAGCCTGTACAGTCAGCACAAACTTATGTGGGTCAAAACCTTTTGCTGTTCTGAGGATCCGTAATCATGTGACGACTTGATTGGTATAATGCGTCATGGAGGTACATTGTCTTAGAGCACAGCTCATATGTATGCCCAATATTGGTTTGATCCCCGGCTCAGCCAGTTTTTTTCCGAGGATTGATGATAGTCATTGGGACAAGATTAATACCTCTCTCACCACTGACCAGTTTCGACGATGGTTATTTGGGAAAGCAGCCAGTGGTTTGGAAAGAATACTGTGCATAGTACTGGTAATGACATATTGCCTCGCACATGTTATTGGGTTGGTCAGGCTACCAAACTTGGTCGGAAAAATAAGTGGGATTGGTTGGTCCAAGTATTAGTCACTGGCAGAAAAATGAATTTTAGAACCAGGTAAAAAGTAAGTTAACCCTTTCCCAAACGACAAATTTTGGACTGGTCCAAATTGAAAGAGTTTGCAGATGACAATTTTAAATTTGATGAAAATGGCAGAAAGGTCTCAAAAAGGGTAGAAAACACTGTTGGAAAAGGAGAAATGGCTCGTTATGAGCAATTTCTCCTTTTCCCACAGTGTTTTCAGAAGACTTGTATCGCAGACACGTGAAAACCAGGGCTTGTTTGGGAAAGGGTTAAAGACAAGTTGACCTGGCAACTTTTTCGTAGTTTTAAAATTTATTTTTCTGCCAGAGGCTAACACCTGGTTAGACCATACAATAACATACTGTCATCGTCATAACAATTTCCATACTTTTGTGTCGTATGATATATAGAGGATCTTACATGAGTGTTCATGTATTATCATTTTTATCAAACGAGTTGACTAAAAATGTATGATGTTAGCCTTGGCGAGCGTTAAATACATTTTAGTCAACGAGTTTGATAAAAATGATAATACATAAACACAAATGTCAGATTCTATTTATCACATAAAACGAATGACAGGCAAAATATATCCTGCATCATCACCTTTAGCCTATACACCATTCACGGGTCCATAGTTACAGTTGTAGTTTGGTTTCAAATGTGTACATTCACAAGTAGATAGTTCTTTGATATTTACACCGAAAGTAGAATGAACCAGTTTCTAGAGGGGATAAGTTCACCTATTTCCGCAATTTTGTTGATTTAAAAGACTTTCGCAGCATTTCTTTGTTTTTATTAAACATGAAAATCAAAAACTTTCAGCACATATACGCCTTAGCAACAATGACGTCATTTTCCTGCGAAACAGCGTAGTCGCACAAATTCCGGCAAGTGCTGTGGCTGGTTTCTCTGGCTTCACGCGCTCATGACTAAAAACTGATCAGAACCGGGACCCAAAAAACGATAATACACTAGTGTATTATGAAAAATAAGTCATGGGTTTAACCCTTTCCCAAACAACAAATTTTAGACTCTTCCAAACTGAAAGAGTTTGCAGACGACAATTTTAAATTTGATAAAAATGGCAGAAAGTTCTCCAAAAGGGTAGAAAACACTGTGGAAAAAGAAGAAATTGCTCGTTATGAGCAATTTCTCCTTTTCCCACAGTGTTTTCAAAAGACTTGTACTGCAAACACGTAAAAACCAGGGCTTGTTTGGGAAAGAGTTAATACGCTGCTGGAGGAGGTTTTATGTGATAAAAATCTAAATGCAGTTTAACACCCCCATTGTTTATTTTTGGTTGCAACTGTGCCTTTAACTCCTTTCCAAACGACAAAATTTTGGAATGGTCCATACTGAAAGCATTTGCAGACGACAAAATAAATGTGATTGAAAAATTAAAATTTGTTTTGGGAAGGGTAGGAAACCTTGTGGGAAAAGGATAAAATGCTGGGTACCAGCATTTTCTCCTTTTCCCACAAGGTTTTCAAAAGGCTTCTTTCACAGGGTCGTTAATAGTCGGGATTGTGTGGTAAAGGGTTAAAGGGTAGAGGGAAATTAGTTTTTACAGCAAGTAAGTGCTAAGAAAATTATTTGAGGAGTGATTTGTGTCTATAATTTCATTGTTGTTTATTTCTGTTGTAGGATTCTATAATAGAAACTCTACGCAAGACAAAGTGTCATTTTATTCACTGTTTATTGCCCCAAGTGAATGCTGGACTATGTGAGGTCAGAGGTCAGGCTGATTTAGCCAATGAAAAAGCAGATGACATTCTTATAAATGTTCCCTTAGTGAGGAGTCAGTTCAGAGGCAATGAAATACTGGATTCTGTCAGGATACACAGACAAGGCAAGTAACTTTTGCATGAAATCAAGTGTCAAAGAGTTTTTAATAGGTTGTTTCCCTTTAGATAATTACTGAAACTCATTAAATGACCTTGAAGAAGGTTTTTCAAAACCAACATTTTCTCCGTTTTCCATGATGTTTTCTACCCTATGAAAGACATTCTCACCATTTGAGCTACATTCAATTTGTCATCTGCAAATGCTTTCAGTTTGGTAGACTACAAAATTGTGTCGTTTGGTAAAGATTTAAAGCTCAATTCAACCCTTTTTGAAATGTGATAGATTACAATTTTTCTACTTTAAGATTTTCACGTTTTGTTTCACTTTGGGCTGCTATGAAGAATTTCACAATAATAGCGCTATCGTGATTGATTGTTTGATGTTTAACGCCATTTTCAACATAATTTCAGTTATACCCGGCAAACGGTGCACCTTTCCATGCTTTCCTGGGCCTGTATTCACCAACTATTCTTTAGAACACTCTTAGTTGTATTCCGAAGATTTTCTAAATTTGAATATAACACAACTTCTGATTGGCTTAACCCTTTACCGCACAATCCCGAGTTTTAACGACCCTGAAGAGGAAGGCTTTTGAAAACATTGTGCGAAAAGGAGAAAATGCTGGTAACCAGCATTTTCTCCTTTTCCCACAATGTTTTCTGCCCTTCTCAAAACAAATTTCAATTTTTGAACCACATTTTTTTTTGTCATCTGCAAATGCTTTGAATTTGGAACAGTCTAATTTTTTGTTGTTTGGTAAAGAGTTAACCATTTGGTTTATCCAATCAGAAGTTATGTAACTTTCAAATTTAGAAAATTCTAGAGAATGAGATGGAGAACGATCTTAAGAATGGATGGTGGAGTTTCTTCTACAGTATTCTCCCCAAGCCTCTGGCTGCTGTCCCACATAATTATTTGTTGAAACAATGATCAGCGGTGAGAGAGGAATGAATCTAGGGCAATGACTACCATAAATCCTTGGAAAGAAATTGGCAAAGCCAATGATTTGAACCAGCAACCCCGGTTCCCAAGACTTGTATACTACTGACTGCTGCCGATACTCAGCCTGCTCTAATTGTGTACCAAGCAGATCAAGGTCAGACTTCAACAATCTTGAACTGATGGGAATTTCATGACTCTGGCGGGCAGCTCAGTGGTTAGCATATCTGCTCATGACCTGTTGGTTGTGGGTTCGATACACAGTTGAGGCAAACTGTCTTTTTGGCGATTTTTTGCCTCTCACCTCTGATGCATGTGGCTTGGAAAGAAAGTCATGTCAGTAATGGTGTGAGAAAGTCAGGAAATATGCACAGGTGCACTGAAGCCATGGACCTAAGCTGTTCAAATGGTGTTTAACCCTTTACCACACAATCCCGACTTTTAACGACCCTGAGAAAGAAGCCTTTTGAAAACATTGTGGGCAAAGGAGAAAATGCTGGTAACCAGCATTTTCTCCTTTTCCCACAAGGTTTTCTACCCTTCCCAAAACACATTTCAATTTTTCAGTCACATTTATTTTGTCGTCTGCAAATGCTTTTAATTTGGACCAGTCTAAAATTTTGTCGTTTGGTAAAGTGTTAACTCCAATATAAAGGAAATTTCATGACCACAGAGCTAGTTAGTCCCAATTCACTTATGGAACTGCTGTCCTTTCAAAATGAAATATTGTCCATTTTCAGGATTCCCTGATCATCTGAGTTTTGCTGAATTTATACAGAAATTTGAGGGTCTGATACCTGCAAATGTCAGGCCAACAAAGGATATGGGAGAAAAGCCAGTAAGTTAATGTCACTGTAGAATATTTCTGGAAAAATTTATAGCATTGTTTAACTCTCTTCCACATGACAAAAATGTATACTTTTCTAAATTGAAAGCATGTACAGACGACAATTCAAACATGGTCAAAATGATGAAATTTGTCTTTGATAGGGTATGAAACATTGTAGGAAAAGGAGAAAATGCTGGTTACCAGCATTTTCTACATTTCCCACAGTATTTTCAAAAGGCTTCTTTCTCAGGGTCGTTACACCTCGGAATTGTCTGGTAAAGGGTCAACCCCCTTGTTAAGCATTCCTGTTTTTAATGGCCCCAAAGAAAAGGGCTTTTGAAAACTACTGTGGGAAAAGGAAAAAAAATACTTGTAACCAACACTATCTCCTTTTCCCACATTTTTTTCTAGTAATTTGATGATAAATCTCATCATTTGAATGAGATTTAAATTGTCATCTTCAAATGCCTTAATTTTGGTTTTTGTAAAGAGTTAACCCTTTACCACACAATCGCAAGTTTAAATGACCCTGAGGAAGAAGCTCTTTGAAAACACTGTTGGAAAAAGAGAAAGTAGCAGCATTTTCAACAATGTTTTTTATCTTTGAGGACATAAATCATCATTTGAGCTACATTTATTTTGTCGTCTGCAAATGCTTTCAATTTCTACCAGTCTAATATGTTTACGTTTAACCCTTTACCAAACAATCACAACTTTTAACAACCCTGAAACAGAAGGCTGTTGAAAACATTGGGGGAAAGAAGAAAATGGTGGTAGAAAAACAGCATTTTCCTCTTTTCCCGCAATGGTTTCTAACCTTCCTAAAACATGTCTCAACTTTTTAGTCGCATTTATGTTGTCGACTGCAAATGCTTTCAATTTGGACCAGTCGATTTTTTTTTTTCATCAAGTAAAGAATTCAAGGGAAAGTGAGTTAAGTCTTTACCACACAATCACAGGTTTTAACGAGCCTGAAAGAAGAAGCCTTTTGAAAACATTGTGGGAAAAGGAGAAAATGCTGGTAACCAGCATTTTCTCCTTTTCCCACAATGTTTTCTACTCTATCAAAAAAAAATTGCACCATTTGAGCCTCAGTGAAATTGTCATCTGCAAATGCTTTCAATTTGGACAAGGCTAAAATTTTGTCATGTGGTAAAGAGTTTATTCTCTACCAAACTACCAAATTTACACATGCCCAAATTGAAAGCATTTGCAGACAACAAGTTGTGTGTTGCTCAAATGTTGAGAGTTGTCTTCTAGGGTAAGAAAACAGTGGGGGAAAAGGAGAAAATGCTGGTTGCCGACATTTTCTCTTTTTCCAATAGTGCTTTAACTCTTTACCAAACAACAAAATTTTGGACTGGCCCAAATTGAAGGCATCTGCAGATGACAAATTAAATGTAGCTGAAAAATTGAGGTTTGTTTTGGGAAGGGTAGAAAACATTGGTGGAAAAGGAGAAAATGCTGGCTACCAGCATTTTCTCCTTTTGCCACAATGTTTTCAAAAGGCTTTTTCTTCAGGGTCGTTGAAAGTTGGGATTGTGTGGTAAAGGGTTAAGACGCCTTCTTTCTGTTGGATTTTGAAACTCGGATTGTTAGTTGAGGGTTAAACTCATAACTGTTTCACACTTTACCACACAATCCCGACTTTTAACAACTCTGAGTAAGAAGCCTTTTGAAAACATTGTGGGAAAAGGAGAAAATGCTGGTAACCAGCATTTTCTCCTTTTCCCACAATGTTTTCTACCCATCTCAATACAAATTTCAATTTTTCAGCCACATCTATTTTGTCGTCTGCAAGTGCTTTCAATTTGGACTGGTCTCAAATTTTGTCGTTTGGTAAAGAGTTAACACTTTACCACGCAGTCCTGAGTTTTAACGACCCTAAGGAGGAAGGCTCGTCGAAAGCAGTATGAGAAAAGGAGAAAATGTTGGTAACTAGCATTTTCCTCCTTTTCCCACAATGTTTTCTTCTCTTTCAAAGAAAGATCAATTATTTGAGACAAATTTGATTTGTCGTCTGCAAACACTTGCAAATTGGAATGGTCTAAAATAATGTTGTCTGGTAAAGAGTCCAAAAAAAACCCTGAATTGTTTGGTGAATGGTTAACTCTTTACCAAACCACAAATTTTTAGACTAGACCAAATTCAAAGCATTTGCAGACGACAAATTAAATGTTGCTAAAATGACGATTTCTGCCTTCCATTTGGAAGAAAACATTGTGGGAAAAGGAGAAAATGCTGGTTACCAGCATTTTCTCCTTTTCCCACAATGTTTTCAAAAGCCTTCTCGTTCAGGGTCGTTAAAAGTTGGGATTGTGTGGTAAAGAGTTAAACTTATCACTTCTTGAAAAAAACAATTGATTGTATGGTTGATTGTATGGTGTTTAACGCCGTTTTCAACATTATTTCAGTTACATCACAGCAGCCAGTGCACCTATCCATGCTTTCCTGGAGTTTCAGTTTTCAGTACTCCGCACAATATTCTTTCCAAGCCACTGGCTGCTTTCCCACATGGCCATTGTCAAAACAATGGTCAGCGGTGGGAGAGGAATGCATCCTGTCGCAATAACTATCATCAATCCTCGGAAAGAAATTGGCCGAGCCGAGGATCGAACCAGCGACCTCCTTTCTCAAGTCCTGTATGCTACCGACTGAGCTTCGGGGCTCGGCTGAAAAAAACAATGCTGCAGATGACTTCTTGTAAAATAGGTATAATTATGTTGAATTAAGTTCATATGAATGAAAACAATCTGATGATAGGAGACCATGTTTATCAGTAGAAATTCCTCTTTTTGCTGCAATGTTTAATCAAGTGTCTGGTGCAGACACAAAATAACTGGCCAAGGTTATGTGCTAAATCTGTACCAAAACAACAAAATTTTATGGTAGACTTGTCCAAAATGAAAACATTTTCAGGTGACAGATGAAGTTCAAGTGATGAAATTTGTTTAGGAAAGAGTAAACATTGTGAGAAGAGAAGAGAATGCTGGTACCAGCATTTTCTACTTCTCCCATTATAAAAGCTTTTCCCTCAGGGTTTTTAAACATAGAGCCATCTGGTAAAAGTTTAACCCTGTATCAAATGACAAAATTTAAGACTTATCCAAATTGAGAGCATCTGCAAATGAAAAAATAAGTGTGAATCAAAAACTGAAATTTCTCTTTGGAAGAGTGGAAAACGGAGAAAATGCTGGTTACCAGCATTTTCTCCTTTTCCCACAGTGTTTTCAAAAGGCCCCATTCTCAGGGTCGTTTAAAATTGAGATTGTGTGGTAAAGGATTAACTCCTTACCAAATGATAAAATTTTAGACTGTTCCAATCTGAAAGCATTTGCAGATGACAAAGGTTGCCCAAAGGATGAAATTTGTTTTTGATATGGTAGGAAAAAAAAAAAAAGAATTGTGGGAAAAGGAGAAAATGCTGGTTACCAGCATTTTCTCCTCCAGCAATGTTTTTAACTCTTTACCACACAATGCTGACTTTTAATGACCATCAGAAAGAAACCTAATGAAAGCATTGTAGGAAAAGGAGAAACCTTTTGGTAACCAGCATTTTCTCCTTTTCCCACAAAGTTTTCTGCCCCTTTAGACTCAAATTTCAACTTTCGTGTCACATTTATTTTATCGTCTGCAAATGCTTTCAAATCGGAGCAGTCTTAAAAATTTTGTCGTTTGGTAAAGAGATAACCCTATACCATACAATCCGACTTCTAACGACCCTGCAAAAGAAGCCTTTTTGAAAACATTGTGGGAAAAGGAGAAAATGCTGGTAACCAGCATTTTCTCCTTTTCCCACAATGTTTTCTACCCTATCAGTGAAAAATCATATCATTTGAGCCTCAATGAAATTGTCATCTGCAAATGCTTTCAAATTGGACGGGTCTAAAATTTTGTCGTTTGGTAAAGGGTTAAAAGGAAAAGGGTGGATTGGTTATTTTATTGGTTTATAAGGGTCATTGTTTGATTGGAGTGAAGATTGGACAATTTTCAATTACATTGTAAAAATTTGTTAAAATTACAAAATTACCTGTCATTTTGTTTAAACTTGTCCTGGGAGGGAAGGAGAGAGAAGTGTATTCTTTTCGAAAGGTCTGTGTTTTCGTGTACATTTTTTACTTTGGAATTTTTTTTTTTTTGCAATTAGATGGATAATTCTATTCACAAAATATTTTAGCCATGCTCTATGAAAAGGAGATTTAATGCATCTGCGAAAAGTATTGACCCATGTCAGCCCGCAGAGCCACGCAGGCTGATACTGGTGGTAACCTTTTTTTCTGGATGTCCAAAGACCATTCTGTCATCATTCAGTTGGTTTGCTACACAAAATGGATTTTATAGATCTATACTTACGTGGGGATTTTCTTGGCACGATGCAGTATAGAGATGCATTAAACCCACTTTTGACAGAGCATGGCTCAAGTATTATTATATAAAATTCAAAATACCATGGAAATTTTCCTTGACTATTTAAATTTTTAGCTCCACTGGCCAAAGGCCAGCGGGCTTATGTCATGGCCCGGTGTCCGTCGTGCGTCCGGTCGTGCGTCCGTCCGTCCGTCCGTCCGTCCGTGCGTTAACTTTTATTTCAAACATCTTCTTCTCTGAAACTACCCATCCGATTTTCACGAAACTTCACAGAAATGATCCTGACATGGTCCTCTTCAGAATTTCTTGAAAGAATTTGATTCCTTCAAAAACTCTGGTTGCCATGGCAACAAAACTGAAAAATATTGGAAATCTTTAAAAATCTTCTTGTCTGAAACCATAAGGCATAGGGCTACCAAATTTGGCATGTAGCTTTATGTAGTAGACCTCTATCAAGTTTCTTCAAATTATAGCCCTGGGGTCAAAATTGGCTCTGCCCCAGGGGTCACAAGTTTTACATAGGCTTATATAGAGAAAACTTTAAAAATCTTCTTGTCTGAAACCATAAGGCATAGGGCTACCAAATTTGGCATGTAGCTTTATGTAGTAGACCTCTATCATGTGTCTTGAAATTATAGCCCTGGGGTCAAAATTGGCTCTTCCCCAGGGGTCACAAGTTTTACATAGGCTTATATAGAGAAAACTTTAAAAATCTTCTTGTCTGAAACCATAAGGCATAGGGCTACCAAATTTGGCATGTAGCTTTATGTAGTAGACCTCTATCATGTTTCTTGAAATTATAGCCCTGGGGTCAAAATTGGCTCTTCCCCAGGGGTCACAAGTTTTATACATAGGCTTATATAGAGAAAACTTTAAATATCTTCTTGTCTGAAACCATAAGGCCTAGAGCTACCAAATTTGGCATTTAGCTTGATCTAGTTGGAGTCTACCAAAAGTGTCCAAAGTATAGTCCTGGGGTCAATTTGGCCTCATACTTGGAGGGGGGGGGGTTCACAAGATTTACATAGGCTTACATAGGGAAAACTTTTAAATCTTGGTGTACATAGCCATAAGGCTTAGGCTACCAAATTTTGCATATAATTATAGCATTATTTAGTGGACAGTTACAAAGAGGGCCCAAGTTACAGCTCTAGGATCAAGTTTGGCCCTGCACCAGGGATCACAAGTTTTACATGGGTTTATGGAGTGAAAAGTTCAGAAACCATCTTGTTACCAGCCATAAGGCCAAGAACTCCCACATTTGGCATGTTATTCTTCTAATACAATATTCCCCATTTAGTCAGACTGTAGCCATGAGGTCAAAGTTTTATAAGGGCTTATATAGTGAAGACTTTTCTTCGTGGTTTATATTTATAAGCCAGTGGAGCGATACAGGGCCATCATGGCCCTCTTGTTTCAATGGTGAGCACTTTTTTTTAATTATCATTTTTCAAGGGAATTTTAATTTTTAAACTAAGCCATATTACTTTATGGATATTTTACGGATATCACTTCCAATGTTTTAATGATCCTGAGGAGAAAAAGAAGCCTTTTGAAAACATTGTGGGAAAAGGAGAAAATGCTGGTCACCAGCATTTTCTCCTTTCCCCACATTGTTTTCTACCCTCTCAGAGAGGAATCCGATGATTATACCCCCGCAAAACGAATGTTTTCGGGGGTATACTGGAATCAGCCTGTCTGTCTGTCCGTCCGTGTGTGTACAAAATACTAGCAATTTTGTGTCGAGAACTCCTCCTAGAGTTTTCCTTCAATTGCATTGAAACTTTGCACATATATTGATCATATATTGAAGATTTGCAGGACGTAATTTTCAAGTGTCAACTCCCCCTGGTTGAGGAATTATCTCCCCTTGAACTTGACACTTTTTTTCTGTCAAAGCGCTGGCAGGGGTATTAAGTCACATTCAGTGACAGCTCTAGTTTCAGCTAGATTTGATTTGTTGTCTGCGAATGCTTTTAATTTGGACAGATCTAAAATTTTGTCATCTAAATAAAGAGTTATAGGGTAAGGAATTAAGACTTGCAATGACTGTTTGTAAAATCTGTTGACTTTGGAAGATGTAGTTTGCTTTCTTTCGTTTACATTTCTGTCATTAACTAACAGCGCAAACTTTGGACCCTTGCAAACAGCAACATCTTCTCCTTTAGACTGTTCAATAGATGGATAAAAGACTAAAAAGGAATAATCTGAATATTGTGAAATCAGAAAACTTATTACTTATTTCAATTGAGATTAAACTGCACAACATTATTTCAGTTGCATCACAGTGACAGCTCTCTTATTCTTATGTGCCCTGGGTTTCACATTAATCCTAGGCTAGGGCTCTAAAGTGTCTTGCCAGAGGACACTCCCACAAAAAACGCAGGGCTTCCAGTGAGTCTAGAACCCGGCGCCTCCAGGTTACGGGTCCTACACTTCACCACTGAGCCACACAGGACCCCTTATGAAGGGTTAACCCTTTACAACACGGTAAAATTTTACACTTGTACAAATTGAAAGTATTTGCAGAAGCCATAGTAGACATGGCTCATATGGTGAGATCTGTCTGTAGAAGAACAGAAAACATTGTGGGAAAAGGGGAAAATGCTGGTTACCAGCATTTTCTCCTTTTCCTAGCATGTTTCAAAAGGGTTCTTCCCCAAGGTCATTAAAAGTTGGGATTGTGTGGTAAAGGGTTAAGCAAAATGAAAATTGGAAGGGGGGTGATTGTCTTTACAGGTATTTGACTTTGAGATAGATTAAGCAAAATGAAAATTGGGAGGGGGGTGATTGTCTTTACAGATATTTGACTTTGAGATAGATTAATTATTCATTAATTGGTATTGATTTATCTCTGTTACTGGTATACTGGTATGTGCAAGAATTAGAGTTCTTTTGAATGATAATTAGGGCCGTTTGTGTGGATTGTTTCATTTCTGTGTTGATCGTGTGTGGACGACATAGATATGAGCCATGCTCTGTGAAAAGGGGGCTGAATGCATCTGTGAAAAGTATCCACTCTGGTGAGCCTGCGCAATCCACGCAGGGCTGACCTGGGCTGAAACTTTTCGCTGTCGGTTAATTTTCTGTATATCAAGGGACCATTCTACCGCATGATTTAACCCTTTCCCAAACGATGAATTTTAGACTGGTCCAAATTGAAAGAGTTTGCAGACGACAATTTTAAATTTGATGAAAATGGCAGAAAGGTCTCAAAAAGGGTAGAAAACACTGTGGGAAAAGGAGAAATTGCTCGCTACGAGCAATTTCTCCTTTTCCCACAGTGTTTTCAAAAGACTTGTACTGCAGACACATGAAAACCAGGGCTTGTTTGGGAAAGGGTTAAGTCAACTGTTTGACGAAATGGATTTTATGGATCCATCATCCATGTGATTACTTGCGTGATATCGTTCATCACGGAGATGCACTAGGCCCCCTTTGGCCAAAGCATGACTCATATGCATTTGTTGTAAAGGAATGATCAATTTTGGAAGTGAAACTGCGTAACCTTTGACCATACGACAAAATGTAAGACAGCTTTAACAAATTTAAGGGATTTGCAGACGACAAATTTGGTATCTCTCAAATGATTGGATTTCTCTTTTAACTCTTTACCACACAATCCCGACTTTTAACAACCCTTTGAGAGAAGCCTTTTGAAAACATTGTGGGAAAAGAGAAAATGCTGGTTACCAGCATTTTCTTCTTTTCCCACAATGTTTTCTACCCTATCAAAGACAAGTTCCATCATTTCAGCCACATTTTATGTCTCATCTGCAATTGCTTTCAATTTGGACCAGGTCTAAACTTTGATCGTTTGGTAAAGGGCTAAGAGGTAGAAAACATTGTGATAGATCCAAATTGAAAGCACCTGCAGACAGCAAATTAAATATAGCTCAGTTGATAGTATTTGTGTCTTAAAAGGTAGAAAACATTGTGAGGAAAGGAGAAAATGATGGCTACCAGCACTTTCACTTTTTCTCATAATGGTTTTGACCCTTAAAGCGCCTTTCACGACTATAGTTGCGTTTGCGGCCAGTGTAGATCAAGATCAGGCTGCACAAAACGTGCAGCCTGATCTTTGATCTACAATGTCGGCTTTGCTGAATCACTGTAGACAAAAGAAACCAAGAAATTGCAATTATTTGGGTAGTATTTCTAGGATGAAAATGTCAGACAGGTTTATTCGGCACTCTAAGGGTTAAATGCCTTCTTCCTTAGAGCTGTTAAAAACTCAGTATTGTTTGGTAAAAGGTGAAAGAAATGGTTATATAGTAACATCAAAGGACATTTTGAATTTTAGCTGTTGTTAATTGCACCTATGTTACACAGATCTAAAGGAATTGAAATTTGCAATATTTTGGTCACTATCTGAGAAAGTTTAATGTGTTTCATTATATGAGAGCTTAAAGAATTGAAAGGGGACAAAAACATTGCGGGAAAAGGAGAAAACACTGGTTACCTGCATTTTGTCCTTGTTCTACATTTTTTTCAAATGCATTTATCCTTAAGGTTACAAAACAATGAGATTATATGTTAATGCGTTTGATCAATTTAATTGAACCATGGTCTGTGAAAAGGCAACTTGACGCATCTGCAAAAAGTATCGACCCATGTCAGCCTGCACAGTCTGTGCAGGCTGACATGGGTCGAAACCTTTTGAAATTTGTCCATTTGTCAATTTTCTGCCCATCTAAGGACCACTCTACCTCTGGATTCAGTTGGTTGTTATAGAGTAAATGGATTTTATGGATCCATAATCATGTAATGACTTGCTTGGTATTGTGCATTAAACCCCCTTTTTCCAGAGCATAGCTCGTATATTTTCTTGATATTTTTTTTCAGTCTGTGATACAGATCGTTGAGAACCTAGACATTGACAAGTTGAACTACAGGATCGGACTGAGTCGGGTATGTACCTGGTTGTATTTATATCTTGCGTTTTGACCCTTAGGCTGCTAAGCGCGACTTGCTGACCTGTTGCGGACAGTGTAGATCAAGATCAGACTGCACAGAACGTGCAGTCTGATCTTGGATCTACACTGTCCGATACGGAGATATTCTTTTCCTAAAAATAAGTTTGAAATAGTATTATGTGGGGTTTTACTACCAGCTTGAAAATTTCATAACAGTTACTTGGATAAGAATTAAGCTTTTGTGATTGCCCTTTGCATGTCATGCATTGTGCGTCATGGGGTGTCAATTGCTACCTTTTGTGGATGCTAGAGGCCACTTTTTCTTTCTAAAACACATCGTGGTGTCGGTGGTTGTAAGTTAAAGCGTCGGCCTTGTAACCATAAGGTTACTAGTTCA
This sequence comes from Tridacna gigas, assembly GCA_945859785.2. Classification (NCBI taxonomy): domain Eukaryota; kingdom Metazoa; phylum Mollusca; class Bivalvia; order Cardiida; family Cardiidae; genus Tridacna; species Tridacna gigas. Next base: position 5,969,608 of record OX244042.2, read on the forward strand.
ATACCCAGGAGCAAGTGTCAACTTCATTGGCCTACACATTTGGTGCGAGTACTGGTGTAGTTTCCAGAGGCCACTTTTTCTTTCTAAAACACATCGTGGTGTCGGTGGTTATAAGTTAAAGTGTCGGCCTTGTAACCATAAGGTTACTAGTTCAATACCCGGGAGCAAGTGTCAGCTTCATTGGCCTACGCATTCGGTGCGAGTACTGGTGCCAGGAGGCAGAATCAAGAGAGATAAGTCTAAGTTTTAAGAACTTATTTCTCAATCGATGTAAAATAAATATGGCTAAACTAACACATGAAACTTTGGTCAGAATGTTTGTCTTGATGATATATCACACGTGTTTGAAATTGGGTTGGTGTCCTACATGACTCAGAGGTAAAGTGTGGGACTCGTAACCTGGAGATCTCGGGTTTGAGCCCCACCTGATCCGCTGGGATTTTTTCGTGGGAGTGTCCTTGGGTAAGACATTTCAGAGCCCGAGCCTAGTACTGGTGAAACCCAGGAAATGTATGAATATGTGAGCTGTTGCCGTGATATGACTAAAATAATATTGAAAGCGGTGTAAAACACCATTCAGTCAATCATTGAAATTGGGTCACATAGGTACAAAAAGTAGTGCAAATGCTTCCAATAGGTACAAAAAGTAGTGCAAATGCTTCCAACTTGGACTAATCTAAATTTTTGTCATTTGGTAAAGAGTTAAGGCTTTACCAAATGACAAAATTTTATACTTGTCCAAATTCAAAGCATTTGCAGATGACAAAATAAATGTGACTCAAAAATAGAAACTTGTTCTGGGACAGGTAGAAAATATTGTGGGAAAGGGAGAAAATGCTGGTTACTAGCATTTTCTCCTTTCCCCCAGTGTTTTCAAAAGGCTTTTTCTTCAGGGTTATTAAAACTTCGGACTGTGTATGTTAATTGCTTTAATTAATTCCTATGCCGGGGCTTTAAGAACCAAGCAATTTACCCTTTACCAAACAAACCGAAATTTTAATGATCTTGAGGAAGAAGCCTCTTGAAAAAATTTCAGGAAAAGGAGAAAATGCTGGTAACCAGCATTTTTCTCTTTTTCGCACATCATTTTCTACTCTTTTTTGAATAAATTTCCTGTTTTGAGTATAATTCAAATTTTTTGTCTGTAAAATGCTTTCAGTTCGTACAAGTATAATTTTTTGTTGTGTGGTAAAAAGTTAGGCTGCAAGTACATCATATCCCTTTACCAAACAGTCCAGACTTTTAACGACCCTGAAGAAAAAGCCTTTTGAAAACATTGTGGGAAAGGGAGAAAATGCTGGTAACCAGCATTTTCTCCTTTCCCCACAATGTTTTCTACTCTGTCACAGGACACTTCAAGCATTTGAGCCTCACTGAATTTGTCGTCTGCAAATGCTTTCAATTTAGACCCGTCTGCAAATTTTTTCGTGTGGTAAAGAGTTAACCCTTTCCCAAACAAGCCCTGGTTTTCACGTGTCTGCAGTACAAGTCTTTTGAAAACACTGTGGGAAAAGGAGAAATTGATAATAACGAGCAATTTCTCCTTTTCCCACAGTGTTTTCTATCCGTTTTGAGAACTTCCTGCCATTTTCATCAAATTTAAAATTGTCGTCTGCAAACTCTTTCAATTTGGACCAGTCCGAAATTTGTCATTTGGGAAAGAGTTAAGGGGAATAGAAATATTTATAGACGAATATTTATGATACAGCCATCAGTATATGTTGAAGACAGATGTCTGGATCCACAGACCCTGTACCAAACAAACCCATGTTTTAACAGCCCTGAAGAGGAAGCCTTTAGAAAACATTGTGGAAAAAGGAGAAAATGCTGGTAACCAGCATTTTCTCCTTTTCCCACAATGTTTTCTACCCTTTCTGAGACAGATTTCATATTTTGTACATCATTTAATTTGCCGTCTGCAAATGCTTTCAATTTGAATCGGAGTAAAATTTTGTTGTTTGATAAAGATTTAAAAACCCAGAGGAAGAAACCTTTTGAATATGTTATAGAAAAAGGAGAAAATGCTAGCCACCAGCATTTGCACCTTTTCCCACAATGTTTTCTACCCTTTCAGAGACAAATGCCATCCTTTGAATCACATTTTATTTGTCGTCTGCAGATGCTTTCAATTTGAACCAGTCTAAAATTATGTCATTGGGTAAAGAGCTAGAGCTGCTACAATTTGTAAATGTTTATTTTATTTTCTCAATGTTTTTAGGTATTTTTCCGGGCTGGTGTTCTCAATCGCTTAGAGTCGTCTAGAGATGACCGTGTGACCGGCCGAATTATCAACTTTCAAGCATATTGCCGGGGATATCTTGCCAGAAAAAATCTTGAAAAACTTAGAGTAAGTACATCTGGTGTTCCTCATAATTCAAACTTTATCCATTTTTCTCTTATTTTTTTACAGTATTTATATTAACCAGTAGTGCAGCAAGTTAACCAAACTCTTAAAGATAAATTTTCCTTTCATTGGGTCGAAAGCATGGTGGGTAAAGGAGAAAATGCTAGACACCTTCATTTTCTCCTTTTCCTACAATGTTTGTAAAAGCTTTCTTACCTAGGGTCATTAAAAGTTGGGATTGTGTGGTAAAGTATTAAAGGGCCCAGCTTTGTGACTCAGTTTGTATGGTGTATAAGACTAGTAATCAATGATTGATTGATTGATTTTATAGTAGTTAATGCTGTTCAACATTATTTCAGTTATATTGCGGCGGCCAGTGCACCTTTCGTTGAAACACTGGTCAGCGGTGAGAGATGAACGAATCTTGTCACAATGACTGTCATCAGTCCTCGGAAAGGAATTGGCTGAGCAAGGGCTCAAACCAGTGACCTCCTGTTCTCAAGTCCTGTATGCTACCAACTGAGCTATCAGGGCTCGGTGCAAGTAATCAAGGGGCCATAAGTTCGAATCTGTCTCAGGTTCCTGCACACTCTTTTCGAGGACTGCAGACTGGTTGGGACTAATTACATGCAATAAATTATACTCTCCTATCAGGGTGGTTGACAGGGTAACTGTTCCACTAGAATCTGGGATTTTCAGGGAAAGTGGGCTTGTATGTAGGACTGGATTGATGAGTGCATTGCTGAACATGGCCCACATGTATAGGTGCACTGGCAGCCGTGATATGATGTAGAATGTTGAAAATGGTGATAAAGGTCAAAGAAACAAATTTGATAAAGGTTTAATCCTTTATCACACAATTCCGAGTTTTAACGACCCTGAAGGGGAAGGCTTTTGAAAACATTGTAGAAAAAGGAGAAAATGCTGGTAACCAGCATTTTCTCCTTTTCCCACAATGTTTTCTACCCTATCAAGGACAAATTCCATCATTTGAGCCGTGTCTGAATTGTTGTCTGCAAATGCTTTCAATTTGAACGAGTCTAAATTTTTGTTGTGTGGTAAAGAGTTAAGGAAATAATGAGGAAACAGTCATATATGGTTTCTCAATGTGAATTTTTATTATTGTTCTAAATGGGGCAAAACAAGTGCTGCTCTGAGAAATTCAGGGTCTTGAAAAAGACCTGTTTATCCGATATGGTGATGCTTTTGTGGCGGAGCCCAGTTGTGCAGTCAATAGTGTACAAGACTTGAAACCAGGGGTTCCTGGTTCAAATCACCAGCTAAGCGAATTTTTTTCCAGGATTAACTACAGTCATTACAACAGGATTCATTCCTCTCTCACCACAGATCATGGTTTCAATGTATGTGGGAAAGCAGCCAGTGGCTTGGCAGAATGTCATGCTAAGTACTGGTAAAAGAAACTCTAGGAAAGCATGAATAGATGGACTGGCTGCCACAATATAACTGAAATAATGTTGAAAACACCTTTAAACCTCTACCATGCAATCCCGAATTTTAAAAACCCTGAGGAAATAGCCTTTTGAAAACCTTGTTGGAAAAGGAGAAAATGCTGGTAAGCAGCATTTTCTTCTTTACCAACAAGGTTTGCTACACTTTCTGCGACAATTATCATCATTTCAGCTTGATTTTAATTTGTCATCTGTAAATGCTTCCAATTTGGACCAGTCTAAAATTTTGTCATTTTGTGAAGGGTTAAACACCATAATGAACTGTTTGTAAAAGCTTCTCAACTTTTCTTAATTTGTTGTCTGCAAATGCTGTCAATTTAGACAAGCCTACAGTTTTGGTCATTTGGTAAAGAGTTTACCCTTTACCACACAATCCTGACTTTAGATGACCCTGAGAAAAAAAGCTTCTGAAAACCTTGTGGAAAAAGGAGAAAATGCTGGTAACCAGCATTTTCTCATTTTCCCACAATGTTTTCTACCCTTCCACAAATAAATTTTAATTTTTGAGTAACATTCATGTTATCATCCGCAAATGCTTTCAGTTCGGACAGGCCTACAGTTTTGTTGTCTGGTAAAGGGTTAAGTCTTTACCACATGACAAAATTTTGGACTTATCCAAAATAAAGCATTTGCAGACAACAATTTCAGTGTGGTTCATTCTTCTGATTTCTCTTTGATAGGGTAGAAAACATTGTGGGAAAAGGAGAAAATGCTGGTTACCAGCATTTTCTCCTTTTCCCACAATGTTTTCAAAAAGGCTTCTTCCTCAGGGTTGTTAAAAGTCGACATTGTGTGGTAAAGGGTTAAATTGATAAATACCTTTATATGTGTTGGAGATTCTTGTTTCTATCTCTGATAATGCTGTCTTGATTGAGAGCTAAAATTTATGTGAACAGAAAAAAGTAGATTTTGTAATCTAAAATGCAGACATGTGTTTACCCTACCTTTTAACAACCCTGAGAAAGAAATCTTTTGAAAAGGTTTTTGAAAACATTTTTGGGAAAAGGAGAAAATGCTGGTGACCACCATTTTCTCCTTTTCCCACAATGTTCTCAACCCTTCCCTGAAACCAAATTTCAATTTTTGAGTCACAGTTAGTTTGTCTTCTGCAAATGCTTTGGATTTCGACCAGTCTAAAATTTTGTTGTCTAATAAACAGTTAAGATACCTGCATGTTGGTGAACATGCCATTTGAAAGATAAAGAATGCATGAATGTGTGTAGTTGGTAAAAGCCAAGCTCCCGTTGCTCAGTTGGTAGCGTACAGAACTTGAGAACAGGAGGTCGTTGGTTCGATCCCAGGCTCGGCCAATTTCTTTCTGAGGATTGATGATAGTCATTGCGACAGGATTCATTCCTCTCTCACTGCTGACCATTGTTTCGACGATGGCTATGTGGGAAAGCAGCCAGTGGCTTGGAAGATATTGTGCGAAGTACTGGTAAAAGAAATTCCAGGAAAGCATGGATAGGTGCACTGGCCGCCACGATATAACTGAAATAATGTTGAAAAACACCTTACAATCAATCAATCAATCAATCAGTCATGTAGTTGGTAAAAGTTACATAATAGGCATGCTTTACAGGGGTCCTTGTGATTAACCCTTTACCAAACGACATAATTTTAGACTCATATTCAAACCTTTTGCAGATGACAGATAAAATGTGGCTCTTTGATATACAGAAAATTTACCAGTACCAAAAAGTTTCAACCCAGGTCAGCCTGCAGAGTGCACAGCCTGACATGGATTGATACTTTTTTTTGGCAGATGCATAAAACTGTCTTTTCAAAGAACAAGACTTATTTCTAAATGAATTAGCCAAGCCCCGTAGCTCAGTCGGTAGCGTACAGGACTTGAGAACAGGAGGTCACTGGTTCGATCCCGGGCTTGGCCAATTTCTTTCCGAGGATTGATGGTAGTGGTTGCAACAGGATTCATTCCTCTCTTACCGCTGACCATTGTTTCAAGAATATTGTGCAGAGTACTGGTAAAAAGGAACTCCAGGTAAGCATGGATAGCTGCACTGGCCGCCACAATATAACAGAAATAATGTTGAAAACTGCGTTAAACACCAATCAGTCAGTCAATCAATCAATCAATTAATCAAAATCAATCAATCAATCAATCTAAATGAATTAAGAAGCAAGAACAGCATGTCAATGCATTTTGCTTGTAAGATGAAAAGTTAACACTTTACCACACAATCCCAACTTTTAACAACTCTAAGGAAGAAAGCTTTTGGAAACATTGGAAGCATTTTTTCCTTTTTCCACAATGTTTTCTACACCATCAAAGAGAGAAATCATCATTTTAGCAACATTTGAATTGTTGTCTGCAAATGCTTTCAAGTTGGTCGAGGCCAAATTTTGTCGTTTGGTGAAGAGTTAACACAGCATATTTACCAGTTCATTACTTGGTATGACAAGCATGATCATTATTGTACCATGGAATGAGTGCCGGTTTGTCAGGGAAAACATGAAATAAGCACAGATTTCTTTGGAATGTTAACATTGAGGATGAATGCCATTATCTGCTTGCATGTCTTCAACTCTTGAACTCTTTACCAAACGACAAAATTTTAGGCTGGTCCAAAATCAAAGCATTGGCAGATGACAAATAAAATGATACTCCAATGATGGGACTTGTATCAAAAAGGGTAGAAAACATTGTGGGAAAAGGAGAAAATGCTGGTTAACCCTTTACCAGACGACAAAATTTTAGCCTTGTCCAAATTGAAAGCATTTGCAGACGACAATTTCGATGTGGCTCAAATGGTGCAACTTTTCTTAGATAGGGTAGTACACATTGTGGAAAAAGGAGAAAATGATGGTTACCAGCATTTTCTCCTTTTCCCACAATGTTTTCAAAAGGCTTCTTTCCCAGGGGCGTCGAAAGGCGGCATTGTACGGTAAAGGGTTAACAGCATTTTCTCCCTTTTCCCAAAATGTTTTCAAAAGTCTTGCATCTCAGGATTGTGTGGTGAAGGGTTAACTCTTTACTTGTTGATAAAATTTTAGACATGATTTGAAACCATTCAGGGAAGACTAATTTTGATGTGGCTGTAATATTGGAATTAGTCTTTCATATGACGGAAAATATTGTAGGGAAAAGAGAAAATGCTGGTCACAAGCATGTTGCACTTTACCCTCAAGGTATTGAAAAGCTTTCATCATGAGCATAATATGGGAGTTTTTGGTTCAGAGGTTAATTGAAGAATTTCTGAAGTGTATTACAAAACACTGAGGGCGTTTTAACCTGTTTTAGGAATCTTGAAGATGATTTATGGTAATTCTGCAGGGTCTCTTAACTCTTTCCCAAACAAGCCCTGGTTTTCACGTGTCTGCAGTACAAGTCTTTTGAAAACACTGTGGGAAAAGGAGAAATTGCTCATAACGAGCAATTTCTCCTTTTCCCACAGTGTTTTCTACCCTTTTTGAGAACTTTCTGCCATTTTCATCAAATTTAAAATTGTCGTCTGCAAACTCTTTCAATTTGGACCAGTCAAAAATTTGTCGTTTGGGAAAGGGATAATCCTTTGCCACACAATCATGAGTTTTAATGACCCTGAGGAAGAAGCCTTTTGAAAACATTGTGGAAAAAGAAGAAAATGCTGGTAACCAGCATCTCCTTTTCCCACAATGTTTTCCACCCAATCAAAGACAAATTCCACCATTTTAGCCACATTTAAATTGTCGTCTGCAAACTCTTTCAATTTGGACCAGTCTACGTTTTTGTCGTGTGGTAAAGACTTAATATGTAGGTGCCATGACAAATGATACTCTTATGTTAATTCTTCACCACACAATCTAATGTTTTAAAAAAAAAAATGGCTCCTGAAAACATTACAGGAAAAAGAGGGAGTGATGGTAACTTTTCTTCTTTTCTCACAATGCTTTGTATTCTTTCTAAAACAAATTTCATCATTTGAGCCATCATTAATTTGTAGTGGGCCTATGCCCTGAATTTTGAGTCGAAAATAAGGCCCATGGGGAAGAAAGCTTTAACCCTTTACTGCACAATCACGACTTTTTACGGCCCTGAGAAAGAGGCCTTGGGAAAACATTGCTGGTAACCAGCATTTTCTCCTTTTCCCACAATGTTTTCTGACCTATCAATGACAAATTTCATTATTTGGGCCACCTTTAATTTGTCGTCTGCAAATGCTTTCAATTTGGACCAGTCTAAAATTTTGTGGTTTGGTAAAGAGTTAAAAAAACATTGTGGGAGAAGGAGAAATGCTAGTTGGAAGAAACGCTGGATATGAGCCATGCTCTGGCAAAAAGGGGGCTTAATGCATCTGTGTGATTCGTGATACATATCAAGCCATCACATGATCATGGGTCCATTATAGCCGCTTTGTTTTAACCCTTAACCCTTTCCCAAACAACAAATTTTGGACTGGTCCAAATTGAAAGAGTTTGCAGACGACAATTTTAAATTTGATGAAAATGGCAGGAAGTTATCAAAAAGGTTAGAAAACACTGTGGGAAAAGGAGAAATTGCTTGTAATGAGCAATTTCTCCTTTTCCCACAGTGTTTTCAAAAGACTTGTACTGCAGACACGTGAAAACCAGGGCTTGTTTGGGAAAGGGTTAAAGCGCCAAATAAACCCTATGGTCCATTTTCATTCTAGAATAAAACCAATATAACTGCAAATTCATGGCTTGTATTGTTTCTACATAGCGGACAGTGTAGATCAAAGATCAGGCTGCACGTTTTGTGCAGCCTGATCTTGATCTACACAGGCCGCAAAGGCAACTATATTAGTGAAAGGCGCTTTAAGGGTTAATAACCGACTTAATCATGGGGTAGACTGGTCCTTGGACATACAAAAAAAATTGACCAATAGGAAAAAGTTTTGGCCCAGGTCAGCCTGCACAGTCCGCACAGGCTGACCTGGGTCCATATTTTTGCAGATGAATTAAGCCCCCTTTTCACAGAGTATGGCTCATACACACACACCGTACAAAAACAGATTGTCATCTTCACACACACACACACACATATATATATATATATAACCTTGCAAGTCATCACACACACACACACACACACACACACACACACACACACACACACACACACACACACACACACACACACACATATTACCTTGCAAGTCATCACATAATATATATACATATGATACCTCGCAAGTCATCACATAATTATGGATCCATATATGGATCCATATAATTTATTTTGTCCAACAACCGAGTGAATCATCAAGTAGAATGGTCCTTGGACATACAATTTACAAATAGCAAAAAGTTTAAGCCCAGGCCAGCCTGCACAGACTGTGCAAGCTGACCTAGGTTGATACTTTTTGCAGTTGCATTAACTCTTTACCACACAATCCCAACTTTTAACGACCCTAGGAAAGAAGCCTTTTGAAAACATTGTGGGAAAAGGAGAAAATGCTGGTTACCAGCATTTTCTCCCTTTCCCACAATGTTTTCTACCCTTTCCAAAACAAATTTCAGTTCTTGAGTTGCATTTAATTTGTCGTCTGCAAATGCTTTCAATTTGGACTGGTCTACAATTTTGTTGTTTGGTAAAGAGTTAAACCCTCCATTTCACAGAACAACACTGAAATGAGCCATGTTCTATGAGAAGTGGGCTCAATGCATCTGTGAAAAGTATCGGCCCAGGTCAGGCTGAGCAGTCCGCGCAGGCAGATCTGGGCCGAAACTTTTCGCTATTGGTCAATTTTCTGTATGTCAAAAGGACCAGTCTACCTTATGATACAGTCCATTATTAGACAAAATGGATTTTATGGATCCCTGACTAAGTAATGTCTTGCCTGGTATTGCTGCATTACTGAGATACACTAGGCCCCCTTTTGCCAGAGCATGGCTCAAATGTATTTTACACTGCATGTAATGATATGCCATGATGAATGAAAGTCTTTTATGTTAAAGTGAGACAGAGTTCCATTTTCTTTGAATAATTAGTCAGGAAATTCCCTGATTACATACAGCTGTCTTTCTTGTAATACTTGTCAAAAAACGTAAATAAACATCAACTTAGATTTACGGGGCAAGTCTATGCTTCGTATTATCTCAGAAACTTTCTTTACATGTGATAATGTTGCAATGCTTTTTGCAAGCTGCCATATATAAATGAACCATGCTCTGTGAAAAGGGGACTTAATACATTTGCGAAAAATTATCGACCCATGTCAGCCTGCGCAGTCCGCGCAGGCTGACATGGGCCGAAACTTTTTGCTATCATTAATTTTTCTACATTTCAAGGGATAATTCTACCTCATAATTCGGTGGATTGTTTGACAGAATGGATATCATAGATCCATAATTAGGTGATGTCTTGCTTGGTATAATGGATTGCGGAAATGCATTAAGCCCCCTTTTGCCAGAGCTGGACTCAAATGCATTACCTGCAGATATAGATTCGCAGGAGATAACTTTGAAATCACCCTTGTGAAATATGAAAAGTTAGCATATATTAACCGTTTACCACACAATCCCGAGTTTTAATGACCCTCAAGAAAAGGGACTTTTGAAAACAATGTGGGTAAAGGAGAAAATGCTGGTAACCAGCATTTTCTCCTTTTCCCATTATGTTTTCTACCCTTCCAAAGACAAATTTCATAATTTATGCAGCATTTAATTTGTCGTCTGCAAATGCTTTGAATTTGGACTAGTCTAAAATATTGTCGTTTGGTAAAGGGTTAAAGGCCAAGGGGTGGCCAAAAGTAAACAACAGTGTTAAATTACATTCTACTTTAAATCATACCTTTTAAAAGAACGGTAATTATTGTGACTATGACGATCTGTTACCACACAGTCAGTCCACGTGTAAGTTTCTGGCAGAAAAATGAATTTTAAAATGAGGTAAAAAGTTGCCAGGTTGCTCTATCTTTTGTTTACCTGTACTTCTTACCTGGTTTTAAGATCCATTTTTCTGCCAGTGACTAACACTTTGACAGACCGTACAAAAACAGATTGTCATCTTCACCATAATTTGCATGCTTTTAACCCTTTCCCAAATGACAAATTTTGGACTAGTCCAAATTGAAAGAGTTTGCAGACGACAATTTTAAATTTGATGAAAATGGCAGAAAGGTCTCAAAACGGGTAGAAAACACTGTGGGAAAAGGAGAAATTGCTCATTGCGAGCAATTTCTCCTTTTCCCACAGTGTTTTCAAAAGACTTGTACCACAGACACGTGAAAACCAGGGCTTGTTTGGGAAAGGGTTAAATGGTATGATTTAAATCTAAATGCATTTTAAAACCCACATTGTTTACTTTAGGCTGCCACTGGGCCTTTAAAAATGAATAATGAATTCATGTGAAAACATTTGGGTAAAAGGAGAAAGTGCATAGCAAGTGGAGATTTGAAATCTGTAACGATTACAGATAAAATTTAGACTCAGATCAAATACATGTACATACAAAAAGTCTGTACCAGGTGACGAAATTCTAGACTTGCCCAATTTGAAAACATTTGCAGACAGCATTAACTCTATACCACACTACAAAAATGTAGACTGGTCGAAATTGAAAGCATTTGCAGAAGATAATTTTAATGTAGCTCAAATGATGGAATTTGTCTTTGATAGGGTAGAAAACATTGTAGGAAAAGGAGAAAATGCTGGTTACCAGCATTTTCTCCTTTTTCCAAAATGTTTTCAAAAGGCTTCTTCCTCAGGGCTGTTAAAAGTTGGGATTGTGTGGTAAAGGGTTAGTATGTGGTTAAAATGATGGTATTTGTGTATGGAAGGGCAGAAAACATTTTTGAAAAGAAGAAAATGCTGGTTATCAGCATATCTTCTTTTTCCAAAATGTTTTCAAAAGGCCTCGCCCTCAGGGTCTTGGAAACACCCTGGATTGTGTGGTAAATAGTCAGTAAATGAATGAATGTGAAAATATCAGGGAAAAAGTAGAATTACTTTCCGAGTTGAGATTTATTAAATCTGTAATATTCACATACAGGATTTGGACTCATACTAAATAAAGATGTAATTGTCACATTTGTCACAATATTTGTTAATTCAGAGACCCTACAGGGCTGCTGACCTCAATTTTGTAAAATTGTCATAACATTGAAATGCCATGCTGATGTTACTGTCATATCATAATTTAACCCTTCGCCAAACAATCATGACTTTTAATGACTCTGCGAAAGAAGCCTTTTGAAAACATCGTGGGAAAAGGAGAAAATGCTGGTAACCAGCATTTTCTCCTTTTTCCACAATGTTTTCTATCCTGTCCAAAGCAAATTTCAATTTTTGAGCCACGCTTGATTTGTCGTCTGCAAATGCTTTCAATTTGGACCAGCCTGAAATTTTGTCGTTTGGTAAAGGGTTAACTCTGTACTAAATTTACCAAGCAACAAAATTTAAGACCAGTCCAGATTGAAAGTATTTGCAGAGGACAAAATAAAGTGACACAAAAATTGAACTTTATTTTGGGAAGAGAAGAAAACTTTGTGGGTAAAAAAGAGAAAATGCTGGCAACCAGCATTTCCTCCTTTTTCAACAATGATTTCAAAAGCCTTCTTCCTCAAGGTCATTTATAGTCAGGGTTGTATGGTAATGGGTTAGCTCTTACCAAACTTTGGTTACATGTTTAGCAGGATGACTGCTTTTTGGGCTAGGTTGGATCAAGATCAGACTGCATGGGAGATACAGTTTGATCTTTAACCCTTTCCCAAACAAGCCCTGGTTTTCACGTGTCTGCAGTACAAGTCTTTTGAAAACACTGTGGGAAAAGGAGAAATTGCTTGTAACGAGCAATTTCTCCTTTTCCTACAGTGTTTTCTACCCTTTTTGAGAACTTTCTGCCATTTTCATCAAATTTAAAATTGTCATCTGCAAACTCTTTCAATTTGGACCAGTCCAAAATTTGTCGTTTGGGAAAAGGTTAATCTACACTGATTTGCTATGTTAACCTGGTGAAAAGAGCCTGAAATGTGGATTCTCTGTTTACTTTGAAATGTGTATGACATTTGCTTTGCTCTTTGTCAGTGCTATACCATTCTACAAACAACCATAATGTGTTACAAGCTGCAGGAAGGAGGTTTGGAAAACATGGTGGAAAAAGGAGGAAATGCTGGTAACCAGCATTTCCTCCTTTTCCCACGATGCTTTCTACCCTTACAAAGGCAGAAAGAAGTTCTCATTTGAGTCACAATTTGTCATCTGCAAATGCTTTGTCAAGTCTGAAATTTTGCAGCGTGATAAAGAGTATTAGGTTATTGAATTTGTCATCTGAAAATCTGGGCTTGAACCATGCTCGAGGCACCATCTGCTTGCAAGTGACTTGAGCAAGGTACTTCAGACTCCAGTCTTGTATTGTGAAAACCCAGGAAAACATGAGTAGCTGAGCTGTCATGGTGATATAACTTGTTGTGTGCCAATGACTTTGGGCAAGGTACTGGAGACTTCAGTTTTGTACTTTGAAAACCCAGGAAAACATGAGTAGCTGAGCTGTCATGGTTATATAACTTGTTGTGTGCCAATGACTTTGGGCAAGGTACTTAAGACATCAGTTTTGTACTCTTGAAACACAGGAAACACATGAATAAGTACCGTCTTCACACTTAATGAAGTAATGCTGTATCTCATTTGTAATTAACCCTTTGCCAAGCATTCAAAAGTTTCAATGACCCTTGAAAATGAGGGCTTTTGAAAAGACTATGGGAAAAGCAGAAAATGCTGGTAACCAGCATTTTTTTCTTTTCCTGTGTTTTCGAAGGCTTCCTTTGTCAGGGTCGTTAAAACTTGGGACTGTGTGGTAAAGGATTGTCATTTGTAAATGCTTTAAATTCAGACCAGGGTCTGTATTCACCAACATTCTTAACAATATTCTTGGTCTTACTCTCCAGATTTTCTACATTTGAAAGTAACACAACTTCTGATTGGCTAAACCAAATGGTTTAGCCAACCAGAATTTGTGATACTTTCAAATGTAGAAAATTTTGAAGAATACGACTAAGAACGTTCTTAAGAATTATGGTTGGTGAATACGGACCCAGTCTAAATTTCTGTCATCTGGTAAAATTGAAGTTTGTACTGAAGATATTTGCTTCAAACTTGGACAAGTTGTTAACTATCAGACGGGGAACCTATACAACAAGGGCAGGTAGCCATCAAAGTATTTTTTACACAGTTATGCCCATTTTTTGACACGAAAATTTTCAGAGAAAGTCAAGCAACTGCAGCTGAGCATTTAAAGGATTGAAAACATTGTTGGAAAAGGAGAAAATGCTGGTGAAACTACCATTTCTCCTTACCCACACTGTTTTCAAAAGCCCTCTTCACCAGAGTCATGAAAACATAGGATCGTTTAGCAAAGGATTAACCCTTTACTACACAATCCCGACTTTTAACAAGCCTGAATAAAAGGCTTTGAAAACATCGTGGGAATAGGAGAAAATGCTGGTAACCAGCATTTTCTCCTTTTCCCACAATATTTTCTACCTTATCAGGAAGAGAAATCACCATTTCAGCAACATTTAATTTGTTGTTTGCAAATGCTTTCAGTTTGGTCCATTCCAAAATTTTGTCGTTTGGTAAAGAGTTAAGATTGCTCTTGACATAAAATCTCTATTGTAAACAGCACAATTTAATTTCATTTTCTTTATTTCTTTATAATGAAATTATAGGTACAGAACGTGGCAATACGCTGTATACAGAAGAATGTGAAGAAGTTTTATCAAATAAGGGACTGGGATTGGTGGAAGCTGTATGTCAAGGTCAAACCGTTGTTGAACGTACATCGGACTGAGGAAGAACTGAAGATAAGGAGGTAAGTTAAAGCTTTGCCAAAAAATACAAGGTTTTAATGACCCTGACAAAAAGGGCTCTTGGAAGCATTGTGGAAAATGTTTTCTACTCTTGTAACTTTTTGCCACACAATCCGAGTTTTGACGACCTTGAGAAAGAAGCCTTCTGAAAACATTGTGGTAAAGAAGAAAATGCTGGTAACCAGTATTGGTAACCAGCATTTTCTCCTTTTCCCACAATGCTTTTTTCACCCCCCCCCCCCCCCCCCCCAAAAAAAAAAAAAAAAAAAAATTTTCAATTTTTTAGTCACATATATTTTTTTGTCTGCAAATGCTTTCAATTTGTACGAGGCTAAAATTTTGTCGTTTGGTAAAGAGTTTCTATCATTTTAGACATATTAACATATACAACCCTTTTCCGGACCATCTGGATTCTTTAAGACTTTTGAACACATTGTGGGAAAAGGAGGAATTTCTGGTTACCAGCTTTTTCTCCTTTTCCACAATGTTTTCTACCCTTTCAAAACAAATTTTGATTTTTGAGCAACATTATTTTTTTTGTTGTCTGCAAATGCTTTGAATTTGGATGTGTCTAGATTTTGTTGTTTCTGACCTTTCATGGACAAAGTGCCCTAACCCTTTACCACACAATCCCGACTTTTAATGACCCCGAGAAGAAGCCTTTTGTAAACATTGAGGGAAAAGGAGAAAATGCTGGTAACCAGCATTTTCTCTTTTCCCTTAATATTTTCTACTCTTCCCATAACAAGTTTTAATTTTGAGTCACGTTATTTTGTTGTCTGCAAAAGCCTTCAATTTGTACTGGTCTAAAATTTTATCGTTTGGTAAAGAGTGAAGTTACCTTTGATCCATGCTCTGTGAAAAGAGGGTTTACTGCGTCTGCAAAAAGTATCAATCCCGATTGATGTAGACAGGTCGCACAGGCTGATGTGGGTGGAAACGTTTTGCTATTGTTAACCCTTTACCAGACGACAAAATTTTGGCCTTGTCCAAATTGAAAGCATTTGCAGACAACAATTTCTATGTGGCTTGAGTGGTGCAATTTTTCTTTGATAGGGTAGAAAACATTGTGGAAATAGGAGAAAATGCTGGTTACCAGCATTTTCTCCTTTTCCCACAATGTTTTCAAAAGGTTTCTTTCCTAGGGGCGTCAAAAGGCGGCATTGTGCGGTAAAGGGTTAACTTTTCCCAATGTCAAAGGACCAGTCTACCTCAATAGGATGTTGCTATATGCTGTATACAGAAGTATGTGTGCATATGTAGAAGTTTTATCAATTTTATCAGGCAGTTGTTAAGAAAAACATACGACAAAGTTTCAGTCTGGTCCAAATTCAAAGCATTTGCAGACGGCATATTAGATACGGCTCAATTGGCACACTTTGTCTATGACACAATGGAAAGCATTGTCGGAAAAGGAGAAAATAGTGGTAGCCAGCCTTTTCTCCTTTTTCCACAATGTTTCAAAAGCATTCTTCTCCATACTTATTAAAAATTGGACTTTTTGGTAATGAATTTACTCTTTACCAAAGAACAAAATTTCAGGCTGGCCCAAATTGAAAGCATTTGCAGACGACAAATGTGACAAATAATGCAAGATTTGTCCTTGATAGAGAAGAAAACATTGTGGGAAAAGGAGAAAATGTTGGTCACCAGCTTTTTCTCCTTTTCCCACAATGTTTTCGAAAGGCTTCTTTTCCAGGGTCGTTAAAACCCAGGACTGTTTGGTGAAGAGTTAACTCTTTACCATACAATCCTGACTTTTAACAACCTTGAGAAAGAGGCCTTTTGAAAACATTATGGGAAAGGAAAAAATGCAGTTAACCAACATTTTCTCCTTTTCCCACCATGTTTCTATCCTACCCAAACCAATTGTCAATTTTTGAGTTTATTTTGTCGTCTGCAAATGCTTTCAATTTGGGCTAGTATGAAATTTTGTTTTGTATTCTACTATACTGCAGACATTGTCCTTGTAATCAGAAGCTGTTGGTAAGCTTCGATTTAAATTTTCGTATTGGATGAAACAAGAAAAATTCACAGTGCTTTCTTTAGAACACAATGTATGACAAATTTTGTTTAGTTTTAAATAGATAATTATTGCTTAATGGAAAGGACCTTAAAATGATGATTATTTTAAAAAAAATTATGATAATATTTCAACTTTGAATGTTTTTTTTAATGATCATTAGATATGCAAATTTTTGTTGTCTGAATTTTATGACTGTCAGGGTTCAACAAGATATATAGGATCTGACATGAGTTGGCATTTGGGATAAAATTTTATTAAACAAGTCTAGGAAAAATGTAATAAGGGAGCATTTGGCGAGCTTAATAACATTTTTCTTGACAAGTTTAATAAAATTTTTTATCTCAAAAGCCAATGAATGTCAGATTCTTTTTATCACATAATGATATTTCACAAATTATAGATTAGAAGCTGCAAAACCATCTATAGGTGTACGCACTGTAATATCCATACAGAACCCATTCACTTCTGTGAAATGTTTATAGAATGATGTAAAAAATGACATCACACAATTGTATTATCAAATGTTTATAAGATAAGAAAATTCGTAATGGGTATATTACTCGGAAAACAAGGGATGTTATGTGATAGATTTATTTCTGGGATGGAAAATTTAATAAAAGAAAATTAATTTTTATGATTTGTTAACCCTTTACCAAATGACAAAATTTTAGACTTGTCCAAATTGAAAGCATTTGCAGATGACAAATAAATGTGACTCAAAAATTGAAATTTGTTTTGGGAAGGTCAGAAAACATTGTGGGAAAAGGAGAAAATGCTGGTTACCAGCATTTTCTCCTTTTCCCACAATGTTTTCAAAAGGCCTTTTCTTCAGGGTCGTTAAAAGCCGTGATTGTGTGGTAAAGAGTTAACCCATTACTGCACAATGACGCCTTTTGACGCCCCTGGTGGGAAAGAAGCCTTTTGAAAAAATTGTGGGAAAAGGAGAAAATGCTGGTCACCAGCATTTTCTCCTTTTCCCACCATGTTTTCTACCCTATCAAAGACAAATTGCACCATTTGAGCCACATAGAAATTGTCGTCTGCAAATGCTTTCAATTTGGACAAGGCTAAAGTTTTGTTGTCTGGTAAAGGGTTAAAACTCTAGATTGTTTGGTACAGTATTAAACTGCCTATGAAAATAAAAGATCTTACAGAATCTAAAATACTGGTGTTATCTCAGAACACTAAGGGCTTCAAATTTTTATGCACACAAAAGTTAGATAAAGAAGATTAAGATCAAAGATTTTTCTTAATGATTTGTTTTGCCCCCAGAGCTCTTGTATTGTGTAACCTTTGACCCCTAAGTTTTGACCTTGAGGCATTTTTGTGACCTTCATATTTAACCCTTTGTCACAAACGTAAACTATGGAATTGTTGAGCATAAGTATATCAAACCAAAAAGTTGGAAACTAAGTTTTGCTTCTGAATAATCCATTCCTTGATTTGCTTGAACCATTTACCAGCATTTTCTCCTTTTCCCCAAATATCTTCAAAAACCCTCTTTGTTAGGGTCATTAAAACCGGGAGCGTGTATTAGCTCTTTACCACACAATCCCGAGTTTTAACGACCCTGAGAAAGAAGCCTTTTGAAAACATTGTGGGAAAAAGAGAAAATGCTGGTAACCAGCATTTTCTCCTTTTTCCATAATGTTTTCTACCCTTCCCAAAGCAAGTTTTAATTTTTCATTCGAATTTATTTTGTCGTCTGCAAATGCTTTCAATTTGGACCAGTCTAAAATTTTGTTGTGTGGTAAAGAGTTAAAGGGTTAACATTTTGAATGCCAAGGGCAATCAATATTGGATCCTTTTGAAGATTGTGCAGATTAAGATCACAATGCACGGAATAATTATACTGTCTCATCTGAGACTGTACAATGTCTGATCTTACAAGAGATTCTGCAAAAAAGTCTTTAGTTTTATAGAACAGCCTTTGTTTATTCGATAACTTGAAAACAAACTACATGTATATTACCAGTAGGTTCATTGTCATAATTGAACTGCAATACCAATTAAATGATTGTAGATCAAGAACACCCTTCTAGGAATGATTATGCTGTCTCATCCTAGGTGTACAATGTCTGATTATATTTGAGAGATGCTGGCAAAAAAAGCCTTTCATCTTAAAGAACAGAATTTTTAAATTTTTTTTTTTTTTTTTCATTTTTGTAACTTAAAAGAAAAACATATTACAAAATGATTGCGCATATAAAAGGATGGAAAAGTTGAAACATGATCATCATCATCATCATCATC
This sequence comes from Tridacna gigas, assembly GCA_945859785.2. Taxonomy (NCBI): domain Eukaryota; kingdom Metazoa; phylum Mollusca; class Bivalvia; order Cardiida; family Cardiidae; genus Tridacna; species Tridacna gigas. Next base: position 5,988,469 of record OX244042.2, read on the forward strand.
ATCATCATCATCATCATGACCAAAGTCTTTATTGCTGGCAGTAAAAAAGAAACATAAAATCTGAATTAAAATAAGATTTAATGATAACAAACAAACAAACAAATTGATACACAAAAAAATAGACACAGAGCTCCAGATAGAGGGAGTGATTTTTATTTCAAAATTGGAAATATTAATTATTCTCCACTAAACCCTATGTTACGGGTACTCATTAGAATCGTCTCATCAAGACGATTCTAATGAGTACCCACAACATAGGGTTTGGAATAGAAATAATGGATTTAGAATACCATCACTCCCTCTTATCTGGAGCTCTGAGACAGACAAACATTATCATGTAAGGGTTTTCTATTGACACTGAAATTAGACCCGTCTTGTTTATGGAAGAGCCCATTATCATCTAATCTCTATTATTGTTGTTGTTTTTGTGGGAGAGTCCATTTACCAGTTTGTTCATAGTGGCCTTTGACAAGTCTCATGGCTTCAGGGGGTCATTTGATATCGGAAAGGTAGGAAAGGTCGTGTGATGTGGGACAGATTACAAGTGCACTGTAACATTAAAATGTCCATCACTTCTGGCATGTGTTTAATGGTTAATGATGTATTTTGTAGTGGAATCTTCATTATGTACTTGGATTAAGTAAGGAGAAATAAGTGAATTATTTGTGTGATTAACTTTGTACCAAATGACAAAATTTTTTACTGGACCAAATTCAAAGCATTTGCAGACGACAAATGAAATGTTGTTAAGATGACGACTTCTGTCTGTAACTCTTCACCACATGAAAAAATTTTAGCCTTGTCTGATTTGAAAGTATTTGCAGGGGACAAATGTTACTCAAAAATTGAAATTTGTTTTAGGAAGGGTAGAGAACGTGGGATAAGGAGAAAATGCTGGTTACCAGCATTTTCTCCTTTTCCCACAATATTTTAAAAAAACTTTCTTTTTCAGGGTCGTTAAAACTCGGGATTGTGTGGTAAAGGGTTAATAGGTTAGAAAACATTGTGGGAAAAGGAGAAACTGCTGGTAAAATGCTCGTTTCCAGCATTTTCTCCTTTTCACACCATGTTTTTAAAAGCCTTCTTCCTCAGGGTCGTGAAAACTCGGGATTCGTGTTAAAACACTTAAGACAGTATAACTCTTCGGTATAGAACAAACATTTTTTTAGAATTGTCCAAATTAAAAAGCATTTTACAGATGACAAACATGTCTCATAAATTTTTTAGGCTTTGTCCGTGGCAGGATTGAAAATATTGTTGGAAAAGAAGAAAATGCTGGTTACCAGCATTTTCTACTTTTCCCACAATGTTTTCAAAAGCTTTCCTCTCCAGGGTTGTAAAGACATGGGATTGTTTGGTAAAGGGCGGATGGCTCATGATGTTTTTTTGAAGTGTTCTGTCAATTATACACTTGGATTTAAAAGGAAGAAAATGGTGGATAATTTAGGTTGATGAAGTCTGTAGCAGACACAAAATTCCTGGATTTATTTGTTTTAAGAGAATTCGCAGATTATAATTCAGATGTATGGTGGGATTGAGGTGCCATTTTACATAACAGATTTTAATGGCGGATATTTTCTCGGAAACTATGGCACATTTCACGTTAATTTTCAATCAAAGGACTGATAGTCCTGAGAGTCGCCTGGATGGTAATGGGTTAGAAGTTTTCACCCTTTTTTGTTCAAATCTATTAAACGCATTCGAGATACAAAATAACTCAACTATAAGACATTATTATATGCAAGCATATTTCTAAGTTGTCATCCTAAAATTACAAACATAGTAAAATTTACATTAAAACAAATATATGTGGTGAGAATTAAAATTTAGGCACAAGGATCAGGTTTAAAAAGTTCAAAGTCTCTTACCCCAGGCGACTTCATTTAAAAAATGGTTTTCAAAAGGTACAATCAATACAAAACAAGTCATTTCGTTGCAATGATATCCACCTCCGAAACATATAGAAACATAATTATAAGAGGTATTTTGTTTTGCATGTAAATGACCTTTTTTTGTTATTGGTGAAAATATACATTAAGCCCCCTTTTTCCATGATAGGGAATTTCATTAAATAAAAACAAATACTGATTGTCTGTGGCTTATGATAAACAATATAAATATGAATTTTCATAAAATTTTGTCCAGTAGTTAAAGAGATTGGTCCAGAATGGAAATATACATCAAACCCCCTTTTGCTATGACACCGCTTTAAAAACAAAAACAAAATACAACCGAAAGACATCAAGCGCCCTTTTTCCATGACAAGGCATTACATTTTAAAAAAAAAGTGTATCGGCGGACTATCATGAGGACCACATGTATGAAGTTTCATTAACTTTAGTCAATGATTTTAGAACATATCTGTCTGAATGGACGGAAGATCGGACGGACGAACAGACGGACGGACAGACAACATGAAAACCATATCCCCCCACCCCGAAATTCAATGGGGCGTAATAACAGTCTAAGTTAAATCAATATTTACAGTTCCTCCCTAGCTTGATAATGCCTGTAAAGAATGTGGACAAAAATTATGGTTCTAGTTTGATAAAAATGTTTTTCTAGTGCAGAATCTGGGTGACTTAACTTACATGTATATCTTCATTCTTACACATTTTGCTAAAACAAGCATTCTAAATAATTTCAGTAGAATAGGGAATACATTTTCCCCCCAGATTTAGAGCAAGTTGTTTTATATGACACAAATTTTCTAAAATTGGACAACATGGTTATACATATATCGTTTAATTTCAATAAATGTCCTTTCCAAATACAGGATGCTAGATATGAAATTTGGGTATAATTGTTTATACAGTTTCAGAGGCTGTTATTTTGAAATGTTACTACTCAGTTCTGAAGCTTCTGTGAAGTTTATAGAAACAGAGCTGAACCACTTGAACAATTTTACAAGAGGACCATTTAGGCAACATCAGTATGGAACTCAATTGAACTTTGTCTTCTGGTATTGGATCTAGTGACAAACTTTTAGGCCAAAAATACTCTTTTGCAGCTCACCCATATCTAATCTAAGCCTGACAAGTTCCGTGAGTACTGGACTGAAAATAAATGGATTCTACAGTACTAGATCTATTACGGTTCTGTCTGATTTGACCTAGTGACAACCTTTTTCTTTTAACCCCTGGTGACCTACTTTCAGTTTTGTCAAAAAATATTATTAAGACAAACAGCCTGGCAATTTCACGATCATAGGACTGAAATGTCTCTGGAGCACACACCAATATTTGACTCAGTAATCTACTTGTCCTTTGGAAATAATTTGTATTTGTTGCTATCTGGGTTCAATTTTTGTCCACAGTGGACTATAAGAATGTGGCTGCTACAGCTCAAGAAAAACAATATAACCCAATGGCATGATCGTCAGCCTTTTAACTTTGTCTCTGTTTTATAACGTCCCAGGAATTAGTACTGCTTCCACACCAATTGAAAATTTTAGAGATCTACATGTATACTGCTTTGGCTTAAACTAAATGTTTGTGGTTCGCTCTAAATTACCCTTTACAACAACCCTAGACAAGATTACAAACACGCCAATAAAGAACTTGTTCGAGTGGGTTAACATTAATATGTTCTATTATATTTGAAATGTAGTGGAGTAAAAAGTCAAGTTCTCAGATTGCTGGTTGTTAGAACTGCGTAGTTTCAAGTCGAATTCCCGTCTGAATTCAGATTTTGGCAGTTACGAAAGCACCTTGCATACTGACACCCGCACTAATAAATTGTTGTTTCATAAATACTAGATCTAGGTTAATCGCACATTAAAAACAAACAGCAGACTTTTACAAATTCACCTCTTTAAAAACGAAAAACAATTAATCAAAAAAAGTATACTTTAAACAATCTCTATGCATGGATCGGTAAAGCGTTAGGTCGGCGTACGTTGAAAATAAGGGCCGCTTTGAACAGCGACTGATTCATAAATATGTAAATTTATAAAGAATTCCGTGGTGCAAATGACGTTACACGTCACGTGATTATAAGATCTATATTTGTCGCACAGTTACATTCCAGAAAGCACCTGCTAAGCGATGACTTGGTACAGCCTAGAACCGTGCGCATTACATACGCTATGTACGATCTCTGTGCACCTAGAATATTGGTGTGCAAAGTATTTAAAGTCTAGAATAAAAAGCTCTGAAGAAGCAACGTGTAAGAATGTTTAAGAAGGCAATGCAACCATTCCAAGTCGTTATAAATTTGTTTTAAAAAAATAGCCAACTGTTGAGAAAATTCTCCATTGAAATCTTCAATGTCAACTCGGTATCGCCTTTCTCTTTCCGACCGTAAGTTGAGTGTTGAATTGTAATGAGACTTTTAACAATTAAGGACAGATTGTGAGATTCAGAATGTACTTCTAATGGGTAATTATCGAACCATTTTCACTGAGAACTGTCCACAAATAAAAGCGTGTCGTAGTAAAGACGCTTGTCGTCGGAGAGTATTTTTCAGCGTGTCCGCAAACTTTAGGTCACGACGTCTATTTTTAGATATATACATAATGCGCTATATTTAAAGATGACGTCTGTGTAAGCGATAGGATATCGTGTACCCATGTGGACGAAAAGATTGTTTCAAAGGTTTAAACTTAAAAAGCTAAGTCTTTGTAGACATATTCATTATCACAAAGGCACAATTGTAAGTTATTTACGACAGAAACTGGGTTGTTTACCGAATAATTAGAAAACTATGTTTTATCTCGTAAACCGGAACTCGGCCAGGAAGCAGTACAAGGCCGGAGGTATGCCTACGTCACCCCATAGATCAGGATGATAACAATGAGAGCCTGGTTGCTACGCAACCAGGCGACTCAATTGTCATGATAATATCATTTTTTTTTTTTCATGAAACCAGATAAATAACATGAACTTTTTACTGCTCTAAACTGCCACCTGTTGGACGTTTCCGTGATAATCATTCGGAACACTTTTGCCACTCTTTACGATAGGCCTAGGTGTTCTGAATGTTTAACAAATCTAAAAATAGTTGCAAAATACTGTGGAATCCTTTAGTACATGTACTTTTCTATCAAGCACGTTGGTTCTACTCTAGATATTTGTTATCATGTATTATTTTTTCTGGGTTTTAGTTAACTTTTTCCTAACAAAATGAAAAATAATCGCATTAGTTTTAAATTAGGGTGAACTCCATCAAAATTTAAAATTTAAATTGAGGGGTGAATGCGAAACTTTTCCATCTGCATTTTGGAAAATATTACAGGAGAGGAGAAAAAAACTCAATTCCGTGAAAAGTGTTGTTAAATCGTCTTGTTTAATTATGTTGTGCTGAATTCACGCTCTCAGCTCAACATAACATATCTAAACAAGATGATCTAACTATTCTTTTCACAGAAATGAGAACGTTTTTCCCTCTCCTGTAAAATTTTTCGAAACTCAGATGGAATAATTTCATATTCACCCCTCGAAATAGCATCCGTAATTATCTTGTAAGTAATTGCAGAAGCATAGCACCAACAGGGAAAAAATTGGATATTTATCTTGCATTAACGTAAAACAAAATTTATCCTAAAACTTCTTGGAAGAACTTGTTACCCGCAATAATATTTTTGCGAAAATATCCGCAATTATTATCGATATATGTGGTGGCAGTTTTATGCTACCATGTAAGTGAGGTTACATGGGATTTATTTAAGATTTGTCTTTGAACTTTCTTGAGACTTATGATAAAGTCTCTACCACACAAGGCTTTTGAAAACATTGTGGGAAAAGGAGAAAATGCTGGTAACCAGCAGTTTCTTCTTTTCCAACAACGTAATGCTGGTAACCAGCATTTTCTCCTCTTCCAACAGCGTTTTCTACTCTGTCAAAGACAGAAATCATCATTGGGGGCTGCATTTGATTTGTCATCTGCAAATCTTTCATTTTGGCCCAGTCTTAAATTTTGTCGTTTGGTAAAGATTACCCTCGGTACAAGTGACACAAAGTAGAGATATTTTAGGAAACGGAAAGCAGCTGTTGTTAATGATATGGAAAAAGGAGCTTGTTACAAGCAGTTGCTCCTTTCCCCACAATATTTTCAACAGCTGTACATTACATAACAGTCTGAAATGTATGGTAATGCACCAGACAACAAAATTTTAAACCGGTCCAAATGGAAAGCATTTGCAGACAACAAATGTGGTTTTAAGAGTGAAATTTATTTTTGAAAGGGTAGAAAACATTGCGGGAAAAGGAGAAAATGCTGGTTAGCAGCATTTTCTCCTTTCCCTACAATATTTTCAAAAGCCTCTTTTCCAAAGGTTGTTAAAACATGGAATTGGACGGTAAAGGATTTACTCTTTACCAAACAATCCCGTGTTTTCACAACTCTGAAGAAGAGGCCTGTAGGAAACATTGTGGGAAAAGGGGAAAATGCTGGTAACCCACATTTTTAGCTCCACTGGCCGAAGGCCAGCGGGCTTATGTCATGGCCCGGTGTCCGTCATGCGTCCGTGCGTCCGTCCGTCCGTGCGTTAACTTTTATTTCAAACATCTTCTTCTCTGAAACTACCCATCCAATTTTCATGAAACTTCACAGAAATGATCCTGCCATGGTCCTCTTCAGAATTTCTTGAAAGAATTTGATTCCTTCAAAAACTCTGGTTGCCATGGCAACAAAACGGAAAAATATTGGAAATCTTGAAAAATCTTCTTGTCTGAAACCATAAGGCATAGGGCAACCAAATTTGGCATGTAGCTTTATGTAGTAGACCTCTATCAAGTTTCTTCAAATTATAGCCCTGGGGTCAAAATTGGCTCTGCCCCAGGGGTCACAAGTTTTACATAGGCTTATATAGAGAAAACTTTAAAAATCTTCCTGTACCTAGCCATAAGGCCTAGAGCTACCAAATTTTGCATGTTGCTATATCTAGTGGGCCTCTACCAAGCAGGCTAAAATTTTAGCCCTTGGGTCAAAATCGGCCTCGCATCAGGGGTCACAAGTTTTACATGGGCTTACATAGTGACAAGTTAAGAAATCTTCCTGTTTTGATTTTTTTTTTTAAATTAGCCTTGCATCAGGGGTCTTATGTTTTACAGAGGCTTCATATGGACAAAACTTGAAAATCACCTTATTTATAACCATACAGCATAGACTTGTATTATTTTGGCATGTGGCTTTATCTTGTGGACCTCTACCAGGGTTCAAGTAATTATAATAAAATCAAGTAATTATAGCTCTGGGATCAAAAATGGCTTTGCCTTGCGGGTCTCAACTTTCACATGGGCTTTTACAGAGAAAACTTTGTAAGTCTTCATTTTGAAACCATTTGGCTCAGAATTGAAATGTTTAGTATTTATGGTTTATATTTATAAACCAGTGGAGCGATACAAGGCCATCATGGCCCTCTTGTTTCTTTTTCCCCCACAATGTTTTCATCCTTTCCAGAATCAAATTTCAATTTTTTTGTGACATTTATTTTGTCGTCTATAACTGCTGTCAATTAGAAAGGTCAAAAATTTGTTGTTTTGGAAAGGGTTACGTGGGAAAAACATCTTGACAGGATGAAAAATCTTTATGTTTAGTACATTTCCCTAGAGGTCTGGGCATGTCTCCCACAGTAAAGAGACAGGGACAATTATCGTATGTCTGACTAATTGCCTTTTTGTGCAGGTTTTTTTTTTTTTTGCTCAAATTGAAGATATCTTAAGTACAGAACAGAACAGAATGGAACACTTTATTTCACAAGTAGCAAACAGTTGTACAGTCGCGTTAAAAAAATAACAATAAACATGAAAATCACTATATCTTGGGCTAGCATCACAGTGAGTGATATATATATATATATTTAACTCTTTACCACACGACAACAATGTAGACTTGTCCAACTTTAAAGCATTTGCAGACCACAATTCAAATGTGGCTCAAATAATGAAATTTGTCTTTGATAGGTTAGAAAACATTGTGGGAAAAGGAGAAAATGCTGGTTACCAGCATTTTCTCCTTTTCCCTCAATGTTTTCAAAAGGTGTCTTCCCCAGGGTCGTTAAAACTCTGGATTGTGTGGTAAAGGGTTAATAGTTCCCAGCAAAGCCATAAATCAGGGTCTGTATTCACCATCTATTCTTAAGAATGTCAAGCCCCTGTAGCTCAGTTGGTAGTGCACAGGACTTGAGAACAGGGGGTTGCTAGTTTGATCCCCGGCTTAACCAATTTCTTTCTGAGGATTGTTGATAGTCATTGTGATGGGATTCATTCCTCTCTCCCAACGACCATTGTTTCAACGATGGTTATGTGGGAAAGCAGCCAGTGGCTTGGAAAGAATATTGCGAGTAGTACAGGTAAAAGAAACTCCAGAAAAGCATGGATAGGTGCACTGGAGGCTGCAATTTAACTGAAATAATGTTGAAATGGGCGTTAAGCACCATACAATCAATCGTTCTGAAGAGAATTCTTGGTTTTAATCTCCAAGATTTTCCAAATATGAAAGTAACACAACTTCTGATTGGCTAAACCAAATGGTTTAGCTGATCAGAATTTGTACTACTTTCAAATTTAGAAAATTCTGCAGAATAAGACCTGAAGGATATTCTTAAGAAAGGTTGGTGAATACGCACCCAGGTCTCATATAATCTTAGTTTACAGTTCTAAACATATATACTGGATAGAAAAAATAAGAACATTGTGAATTAGAAGACCTTGTGTAAAGCGTTGAAAAAGATACCCCTTAAAGTAGCTGCCCAGATAATAAGTAGCTGTATGAAAATATCTAATGAATGGAAAATATACCTCCATTTTTCGACTTAAATACTTGCATCAAAAGGAGATAAAATTTGACATGATGGAAAAAAATCTGCATCTACACAGTGTCAGTTACGGTTCCAAATATCATATGATGACATAAACAGGGAGGGGACTGCTTTCAGCTTGGTTTCTGATTTGATTTGTCAAAATGTTAAGTTATAATTTTTATCGTATGTTCATTAAAAATGGTTTTCACCTTTTTAACCGTTATTTGATTTTAATTTCTTGCCATTTTGGAATATAATAGTCCATAATTGCAGTATTTTGTTGTTAGAGTTTGCAGGCATATAGAAAAATATTATGTTGTAATAACTTCCCAGTGACCTGTATTTGCTTCTTGCCGTGTAAGAAAATTTGGAAATGTTGCTCGACATTCAGTCTCATAAGACATGAAATTGTCTTATGACAAATACAGTTCTAGACAAATACAAGTCTCAGGAAAGTAACTTCAATATGATATTTCACATTTACACCAGTAGAATGCCGAGAGTAATATCAGTTACATATGCAGACAGCATGCATCGAGATAGGCTTCATCTTTATGGCAAGTCTGTTGTGTTCTTAATATCTAATCAAGTATGAGACACTGAAGGTGCAAAATCAGACTGTGCATTTAGTGCATTTTGCACAGTTTCATCTGCATCTTTAATCTTTCGAAATGCAAAACAAGTTGCTCTGCCAAGATTAATCCATGGAACCTCGTGTTAACCCTTTACCACACAATGCTGAGTTTTAACCATCCTGAGAAAAAAAACTTTTGAAAAAAATGTGGGAAAAGGAGAAAATGCTGGTAACCAGCATTTTCTCCTTTTCTCACAGTGTTTTCTACCATTCCTGATACAAATACCATCATTTGAGTCATACTTATTTGTTGTCTGTAAATGCTTTCAGTTTGGACAGGTTTAACCCTTTACCAGACGACAAAATTTTAGCCTTCTCCAAACTGAAAGCATTTGCAGACGACAATTTCAATTTGGCTAAAATGGTGCAATTTTTCTTTGATAGGGTAGAAAACATTGTGGGAAAAGGAGAAAATGCTGGTTACCAGCATTTTCTCCTTTTCCCACAATGTTTTCTAAAGGCTTCTTTTCCAGGGGCATCAAAAGGCGTCATTGTGCGGTAAAGGGTTAAAATTTTGTTGTCTAGTAAAAAGTTAAGAACTTTTTTGAGATGAATGAATATGAATGAATCTCATCAGGGTTGAAATTTCCAAGTAGTAATCCATGTTAACACTATCCTGTAGGCTCAAGTTTTCTGTATGACTCACCGAGATAGACTTATGTTGTGTCTGTGGCTTTGCTTGTTACTGTATCATTTAGTTTGATGTTTCGCTGTTTTCGACAAACATTTCGATATTTCGGAATTATTATTTTTGAAAGTTTGGTGAAATTTTTTCTCTGTAAAGGTAGAATGGCGTGTGTGATTGTTAAAATAAACATTAAATTTTGTTGAATTTAACTTTCCACTTTTTCATTCATTGCAATATGTTCTGTTGTATTTGACAAATTATTACAATATTTGATTTTTTTGGGGGGGAAAAGGTTGTCTTTTTTTGATGTGGATGGGTTTTAGGAATCAGACAAACTTTTCTTAACTCTATAGCAAACGACAAAACTTTGGGCTAGTCCAAATTGAAGGTATTTGCAGATGTAAAATGTGACTCAAAAATCAATTTTGTTTTTGGAAGGGTAGAAACATTGTGGGAAATTGAGAAAATGCTGGTTTACCAGCATTTTCTCCTTTTCCCACTATGTTTTCAAAAGGCTTTCGTTAGGACCTATGGATTGTGTGTTATTGTATGAATTGTGTGGATTGTTTGAGTCAATGACATTTCAGGAATTATTAATATTTTCATGGAAGTGCATTTGTTTTGTGCTCTAGAGAGCTTCTGAAATGTCTTAACCCTTTACCACACAATGCCGACTTTTAACAACCCTGAGAAAGAAGGCTTTTGAAAACATTGTGGGAAAAGGAGAAAATGCTGTAACCAGCATTTTTTCCTTTTGCCACAATGTTTTCTACCATTTCAAAGAAAAACTGCATCATTTGACCCTCATTGAAGTTGTCGTCTGTAAAATGCTATCAATTTGGACAGTCTAAGATTTTGTTGTGTGGTAAAGGGTTAACTATTTACCAAACGACAAAATTTTAGACTCACCCAAATGGAAAGCATTTGCAGACAACAAAATAAATTTGACTCAAAAATTACAATTTGGAAAGGGTAAAACATATTGTTGGAAATGGAGAAAATTCTGACTACCAGCATTTTCTCCTTTTCCCACAATGTTTTCTAAAACATTTCTTTCTCTAGGTCGTTAAAACTCAGGATTATATAAAGAGTCAGTGAAAGGTCTTAGAAAGTGAAGTGATTGGTAATTCTTGGATATTTTGTGAAATGTCTTCTCATCACATGCAATTAAGATAATTGTTAAAAGAAAAAAAAAATCTGAGAATTTGATGAAATTTGTCTTTGCATGTTTTGTTTTTGATTTAGCCTGAAAAAATATCACTGACTTTGATAATGGAAAGTAACCCTTCACCAAACAACAAAATTTTAGACTTGTCCAAATTGAAAGCATTTGCAGATTACAAATGTGGCTCTAATGATGGAATTTGCTTTTGACTGGGTAGAAAACATGGTTAGAAAAGGAGAAAATGCTGGTTACCCACATTTCCTCCTTTTCCCCACAATGTTTTCAAAAGGCTTCTTCCTCGGGGTGATTAAAACTTGGGACTGTGTGATAAAGGGTTAAGGTTAATATATGGAATTCACTTGTTCATGCAACATGAAGGGTTATCGGTTATCAGATAAGAGAAATAAATGCATGTTGGAATTTTCTTGGATGTTACAGTGCAGTGCATTTCATGAATTTATAAATTTTATATATATAGTGCTTTAAACTCTGTAACAAACAAGAAAATTTTACACTATGCCGGGTAACTCAGTGGTTAGAGTATCTGACTTGGGACCTTTTGGTTGCAGGTTCAACACCGGTTGCAGCAAACTTTTTCGCCTTTCATCTCTGATGCCTGTGAGAAAAGTAGTCATTGACTTGGAAAGAAAGTTGTGTCAGTTACTGGTGTGAGAAAGCCAGGAAACACACGTGTAGGTGCACATACAGCTGTGATGTGACCTAAGCCGTTAAAATTGTTAACCCTTTCCCAAACGACAAATTTTGGACTGGTCCAAATTGAGAGAGTTTGCAGACGACAATTTTAAATTTGATGAAAATGGCAGAAAGGTCTCAAAGAGGGTAGAAAACACTGTGGGAAAAGGAGAAATTGCTCGTTACGAGCAATTTCTCCTTTTCCCACAGTGTTTTCAAAAGACTTGTACTACAGACACGTGAAAACCAGGGCTTGTTTGGGAAAGGGTTAAACTTCATTACAAAAAAAAAAACAAACCAAACCAAATCAAATTGAATCATTTGCAATTGACATTCATAGGTGCGGCTGAAATGATGGAATTTGAATCTAAAACAATAGAAACATTGTGGGAAAAGGAGAAAATGCTGGTAACCAGCATTTTCTCCTTTTCCCTCAATATTTTCTGAAGCTTTCTCCTGCAGGGTTGCTAAGACTGCAGATTTTTTTGTCAAGGGTAAAATGCCTTTGTTCTCAGTGAAGAGTCATTAAATGCTGGATTGTTTAAGGGTTAAGGGCAATGAGATTCCTTGTCAGAGGACACTCTCAGTAGTCAAATTGTATGAAAAGCATTGTGGAAAATGGAACTGTTGCTTATAAACCCTTTACCACACAATCCCAAGTTTTAACGACCCCGAGGAAGAAGTCTTTTGAAAACCTTGTGAGAAAAGGAGAAACCAGCATTTTCTCCTTTTCTCACAATGTTTTCCATGCTATCAAAGGCAAATTCCATCTTTTAAACTAGATTTAAATTGTAGCCTGGAAATGCTTTCAGTTTGGACCAGTCTAAATTTTCTTCGTGTGGTAAAGAGTTTAATGCAATTTGTTCCTTTTCCTGTTAAAATGCCTTCAAAATTTTTATACTGCAGGGGCATAAAAAGTTGTATTTATACAACTAAAAAGTTGTATTTATACAACTGTGGTTTTTCGGTCCTGTCTGGAAGGCTTGCAGATTTTGTGTGTATATTATCTCTGAAAGTGAAAGAGAAGAATTTTAAGTGTGATTGATAACTGATAGCTTCCTGTCATTTTCCAGAACTTACAAAGTTTACTTTAGTCCCATTCATTGACTGCTTATGAAATAAACCTTTGTTTTCACAACCCTGAGGAAGAAGGTGCTAGAAAACATTGTGGGAAAAGGAGAAAATGTTAACAGATTCTTATTTATCAAATAGCTCTGTGTTTTCAAGTTCCTCAGAAAGAAGGCTTTGGAAAACACCAAAGAAAAAGAAGAAAATATTAACCCTTAAAGCGCCTTTCACGTCTATAGTTGCGTTTGCGGCCAGTGTAGATCAAGATCAGGCTGCACAAAACGTGCAGCCTGATCTTTGATCTACACTGTCCGCTTTGCTGAATCACTGTAGAGGAAAGAAACCAGGAAATTGCAATTATTTGGGTAGTATTTCTAGGATGAAAATGTCAGACAGGTTTATTAGGCGCTCTAAGGGTTAACAGACTGCCTTTTCAAGGGCCTGAGAAAGAAGGCTTTTGAAAACATTTTAGGAAAAGGAGAAAATATTAACCTTTTACCAAACCACAAAATTTTAGACTTGACAGAATTGATAGCATTTGCAGACCACAAAATAAGTGTGACTCCAAAATTGAAATTTACATTTAAAAGGTTGGAAAACATTGTGGGAAAAGGAGAAAATGCTGGTTACCAGCATTTTCTACTTTTTCCACAATGTTTTCAAAGGGCATTTTCCTCAGGGTTGTTAAAAGCTGGGATTGTGTGGTAAAGGGTTCAGAGAATCTCATTTTACAGAGCTTCCCAAGTTTAATCTAGTCCCTTTTCCTGTACTATTTCAAGATCCTTTAGAAGAAGGCTTTAGAAAAAAATTGTGGTGTACTTGTTAACAGACAAAAAATTTTTAGAATAGTCCAAATTTAAAGCATTTGCAGGCAACAAGACAAACATGACTCAAAAGCTGAATTTCATATTGGGAAGGGTAGAAAACATTCTTGGAAAATGAGAAAATGCTGGGTACCAGCATTTTCTCCTTTTTCCACAATGTTTTCAAAAGGGTTGTTAAATCTTGTGATGTTTGGTAAAGGGTTTAAGGAGAAAATGCTGGTAACCATATTATTTTCTATCTTGTCACATTTTAGATTTGTCCTAAATTAGAGCATTTTGCAGATGGCATTGGTTAAGGATTAATTTACATAGATTGTCAAAGAATTAACTCTTTGCCACCCTCGTTAACCCAGGTGTGAAGTATTACCATTCATCACCCCTGGGACATTCAATTGCGAAACCATCGTTTCTATGAATATTCATAAGATTGCGAATTACACCCGATAGCCAATCGAATTTGTCGATGACATAACGATACTCTCTTGTAGTGGAGAATAATCACATTTCTTCCATTAATATCAATAAACTGGGTAAAACCCACATCGTTATCAACGAATATGGCGGCCGCCGGTGGGCCTTCCTTCTGTGGCATTTGCCTTACAAAAATCCAGGGAGACATTATAAATCCTTGTATATAAAGGCAAATATTCAGATATACAGCGTGCTGCTGCAGTCCTTAGGGATATGTAGCAGGGGTGACGTCATCCTTGTTGACCCAGTTCCGATGTACTCCGTAAACTACATTCATCGATTTGATTGGTTGTGGACGAGGTAAAAATAGAAATGATGGCATGTTGTTGATAAAAATAGATCAAATTTTCTCACTGAAAAACTGAGATTACCAATCAAAATGCCTCATGAATAATTCATGAAAACGAGAAAACATATGCGAGATAACCCAGGGGTGATAATCACGGATGTACTTTACGGAATATACATCGGAACTGGGTTAACGTGGATGACTCTTTGTCAGACAACAAAAGTTTTGACGTATGCAAATTGAAAGCATTTGCAGACAACTAATTAGATGTGATTCAAATTGTGCAGTTTGTGATTGATAGGGAAGAAAACTTGCAGTAAACGATTTTATATTGAAGATCAGACTTCTTACTAAGTGCAATCTGATCTTGATCTATGCTGTCAATACAGGATATTTAAGTGTTAATAGGCAGTGAAAGAGCTATGTTTTAAATATACTGCTTGTGGATACTTTTACTGCCATTTTTTGCAGAAAAAATTGATGTTATTTCATTTATAAAGTTACTGCATGCAGATGAACCGAACATTCCAAAATGATAGGTACATATTTCAAAGCTGATGAATTTTTGAAGGTGTTGGAGTGCAGGGGAATTCAAGACCATCAATATACATTTAAGTATTCAACTGTATAAATCCACACTGTGACTAAGAATGATGTAAGAAAGATATTCTATCGTCTGAACATGTGTTTGGTTACGGGCTTTTTCTGTCCCATAACTAGTTTAGCCCTGGGCTTGTTCCCCCCTGGGCTCTTTCATCCCAGCTTGTTTGTTCCACATTTAATTTATTGCATGATGCATTTTTTTTTCTTTTTCTTTAATAAACACCTGTGCATCAGTGGTTTTCTTAGAACCTTTGCCATCAGTAATGGGCGAACAATCTGGAATCCGTCGCCATCATTGGTTATTTATTTGAAATATTTACATTAAACGTTACATTAAAAGATGTTCCCACATGGCAGGGGCAGATAACCATCAAAATATTTTTTGACACAGTTATGCCTTTTTTTGACTGAATTTTCAAAAAGGTGTGAACTTAAGCAACAGAGGCAGGTAACCATCAAGATATTGTTGACACTGTTATGCACCCCCCTTCTGACTTAATCTTGTCTGTAAGCAACTGCTGCAGAGCGTTGGCACCCCAATGCAGTGCTCATTTTATTTGTTATCATAGAAATTAAAATGCAAAAGTGGAAAAAAATACTAAGAAAATTATCTTCTTAGAAACCCTATGCTCTGTAAGACTGAGACTTCATGGAATTATCCATCTTATGATAATTAGCCTTTACAGATTCTGTGTTTTTCCATCTCATTGTTCAAAGGACATGGATGGTTAATATGGCAACTTTAAAGCTGCCATAGACTAAAATGGGAAAAAAGGGAAAAAAATGGCATTTAATTCTGAGACATTAGGGATTTTCATTTTTACCTTTTCCAGAAATGTTCTCCGAGTTGTACTTTATCAGCCATATTTTTTTGACCCAGCAATTTGATTGGTTGCCATGGCAAGCCAAAGAACAAAAAAGAAAACCCTTCGAAAGTTATCTGCTTTAAATCCATAAAGACCACATGGCCAAAAATACACATTATATCAGCCTGTGCAAATTTGTTTTCTCCCATTCTATTGTCAACTCCACAGACTGTCGGCGTGAGACTTTCTATGTGTTTTCATTCTTCTGTACAAATTTTATAGCAGTTTCAAGCTGAATGTAATAGCAATTTTGAGCTTGAGCTCTGGTGGGCCTCTTCTTCCTACTTCTTCACCCCTTCTGATGCCCAGGCCCTAAGCGTCTTCAGCGCTTTGATTATGTTATTTCAATTAAATTTTGCTTTTCGTTTCTTATGAAACCCTTTGATTATATGAAATTTCCAGAAAGCTTTGGATTGGGTGTTAGGTCTTTGAAGTCATCCAAATTGAAAGTATTTGCAGATGACACTTTAAACATGGCTGGGATAATTCTTTTTGGCTTTGAAAGGGGAGAAAACATTGTGGGAAAAGGAGAAAATGATGGTTACCAGTATTTTCTCCTTTTCCCACAATGTTTTCAAAAGCTTTCTTTATCAGGGTTGTTAAAGCTTGGGATTATATGGTAAAGGTTGAAGGAAGATGGCTTTTAACAAGTCTAGATCCCCTAAGTGCTTGATTAAGTGGTTTAAATAAAGCCTTGTGGTGAGTCAGACTCACTTGAGGATGATGAGGATGGAATATAAAAGTTTTCTTCAAGGATTGATCAGATGATTAGAGTTTCAATGAAATGGGAAGTTACAACTTATCTGTGCTAAAGTGATAAACATTTAACCCTTAAAGCACCTTTCATGACTATAGTTGCCTTTGCGGCCAGTGTAGATCAAGATCAGGCTGCACAAAACGTGCAGCCTGACCTTTGATCTACACTGTCCGCTTTGCTGAATCACTTTAGACAAAAGCAACCATTAAACTGCAAGTATTTAGGTCTTGTTTCTAGGATGAAAATGTCTGGTTTATTTGGCGCTCTAATGGTTAATTTTGGATCATTTTTGCCTCACTTTATTTGTTTTATCACTGTATCCGTGTCCAAATTGAAAGAGTTTGCAGACGACGGTTTAAACTTGTCTCAAATGATGGAATCGTGTTTGATATAGCAGAAAGCAATGATGGAAAAGTAGCAAATGCTGGTTACCAGCATTTTCTCCTTTTTCAAACTATCTTTTCAGATGGCGCCTTTCTCAGGGTTGTTAAAAATCGGGATCATGTGGTATGAGGGATAGATATGAGCCATGCTCTGTGAAAAGGGGGCTTCATGCATCTGCAAAAAAGTATCAGTTCAGGTCAGCCTATGCAGTTGATGCAGGCTGACCTGGGTCGACACTTTTGTGCTTATTTTAAATTTTCTGCTTGTCCGAGGATTAAGTCACTTATTATACAAAATGGCTTTTTTTTACGGATCCAAAATAAAGTGATTATTTACATGGTTTAATGCATCACAGTGATGCATTAAGCCCCCTTTTTGCCAGAGCATGGCTCGTATAGATTGGAAGTGGAGTATTTGTATTTCACTGGTATCCATTGCACATGTTTATCTGTCTCTTTGCTTGATGTACCTAAATTGCAGGTACTGCATTCTTGTTGCATTCTGGTAGGGGGAAAAAATGGGTATATGTGAACAATTATCTAACCAGTTATGACAAAGGATGCTGAGGCATCCATTTCAGAAGTTGCATGCAATATAACACTGCCATTTGGCAAGTGAATGGCTGTTGCTGTAGTACATTGAGATCTTTTGCATTTGATTGGCTTCCAATACAGTTGTTTAGCTAGAATAGTAGCAAAGTGCTACTTTCTTATTTAACCCTATACCCCACAATCCCGACTTTGAACGACCCTGTCAAAGAAGTCTTTTGAAAACATTGTGGGAAAAGGAGAAAATGCTGGTAACCAGCATTTTCTCCTTTTCCCACAATGTTTTCTACCCTTCCCAAAATAAATTTAAATTTTTTTGGTCGCATTTGTTTTGTTGTCTGCAAATGCTTTCAATTTGGACCAGTCTAAAAGTTTGTCGTTTGGTAAAGAGTTAAGTTGTCATCGCTGTTGATTGGCTGCTGCTGCAGTTGTTTAGCCATTTAGGTAGATTTGCCACCATTGCAGTTTGTTAGCTGCTTTTGAGGGTGATTGGCTACCATTGCAGTTTATTTTGCTGCCATCATAGTCCGTTGACTGCCATTTTTGATTTGCTGCTATTGCAATTGATTGGCTACTGATTAACTCTTTACCGAACGACAAAATTTTAGACTGGTCCTAATTGAAAGCATTTGCAGATGACAAAGTAAATGTGATTGGAAAATTGCAATTTGTTTTGGGAAGGGTAGAAAACATTGTGGGAAAAAGCTTCTTTTACAGGGTTGTTAAAAGTCCGGATTGTGTGGTAAAGAGTTAAGTTGGCAGTTGATTGACTGCCATCACAATTGATTTGCTGGCGTTGAAGTTGATTGGCTGCTGTTGCAGTATATTAGCAGCTTATACAGTCGGTTTGCTGCTGGTTTACCAAATAATCTGGTGTTTTTATGACCTTAAAGTGAAAGGTATGTGAAAACATTACTGGAAAAGGATGCTGGATACCCACATTTTCCCCTTACCAGAATGTTTTCTAGCCATTCAAAGACATATCTCATCATTTGTCATATACAAAATACTTTCAGAAATAGAGGAGTCTAAAATGTTATTGTCTCTGGTAAAGAAATAGACATTAACTCCTTACCAAACGACAAAACTTTAGACTGGTCCAAATTCAAAGCATTTGCAGACGACAAAATAAACTTGACTGAAAAATTGAAATTTGTTTTGGATGGGGTAGACAACATTGTGGGAAAAGGAGAAAATGCTGGTTACCAGCATTTTCTCCTTTTCCCACAATGTTTTCAAATGGCTTCTTTGTACAGGGTTGTTAAAAGTTGGGATTGTGTGGTAAAGGGTTAATTGACTTTTTTTGTTAGAAGTGATGAATAACAAGCAACAGGTATTGTAATTTTGATACAGAATTGACCCAAGTTTACAATATCTGCCAGTGAAGTGTTAAAGGTCTTCAAAATGACTAACAACTAAACCAACAAATCAGAAGTTTTAACCAAAATAATTAAACTATAAAATGATATCCTTGGATATATTTTTACATTGTATTTTTGAAACAATAGATATTACATGTCTGCCAGTAAAGTGAAGCATTACTGTTACGCAAAAAATGGCCACAAACTGAAAAAATAAAACAAATTATGACTGGAATTACAACATGAAAAGAGCAATTAAAAACAGATACAGTCAACACTGAAAATTAATATACAAAAGGTTTTATTGAAACTAACAAATGATTTCATAATTATGGGAGTGAAATAGCTATAAACTGAATAACTTGACATCAAAGTTTCTCAGAATATTTGTTTTAAATTAAAAAAAAAAAATCCACAGAGAAGTGATAAGCATCCGGATTTAACATTGACAATGTCTGCAAGTAAGGTGAAGTGTTACAGTTATATCTATAGACAGTCAACTAACCCTTGTACAACATGTACTTCACTGCAGTTGGAACTGGACCAAATGAAAACCAAGCTTGACAAACTGGAAAAAGAGAGAAATGATCTCAAGCAACAGGCAGATAAACTGGAAAATAGGGTAAGTGGAGATTTTTTTGTCTTTGATGGTATGCAGACTGGCATATGCTCTTTGGTAACACACAGTGCTCTGGCTCAGGCAAATTTATTTCAGAGAACTGATGAAAGTCATGAAAGGATCTTTCTTCTGGTATCTTAGTATTGTGTTTATTTTTTTGTATGTGGGAAAGGAGCCAATGGCTCAGAAAGAGTAAGGTGATAAGTCCTGGGCCCTTAATCACCAAACATTCTTAAGGACACTCTTAGTCTTATTCTGAAGAATATCCTAAACTTGAAAGTAATGCAACTTCTGATTGGCTAAACCATTTGGTTTAGCCAAAACCATTTGGTAATATTACTTTTAAATTTGGAAAAATTCTTCAGAATCAGAATAAGAATATTCATAAGAATTGTTTGTGAATACGGAGCCTGGTAGAGACTCCTGGAATGCATAGATAGGTGCACTAGCAGCTAGTGCTTTTGCAAAAAGTGTTGATTCAGACCAGGCTGCAGAAAAAAATGCATTCTGATATTGCAATACCTCAGTATGCTATGCTGAGGTATTTTTGCCAAACACTTTAAATTACAAAGTATAAAACAAATAGTTTCGAGAACATATATACCGTATTTCACCTAATAAATGCCCCCTCCCTAATAGTAAAGCCACCCCCCATATATTTCTTACTCGAGAGGCCTCCAGAAAACCTCACCCACAGCCAACCTTATCTTAAAATCGATGACTGGAGTGACATACTTCCAAACGCAAGATAACTTCACTAAAACTTTTTAAGCACAGACGTATGAAAATCACTAATGACCGATAAATTTTAAATAAACAGGGTGGGTATAATCCTAATTACTTCACCAATTGATGTCATTAACACCTGACTATCCAAACACTCATACACTTCCCATAAAATTATAAACTTTCGGTAGCACAAAATTTGTCAGCTACCTTGGAAAAAACTTCAAGAAAGTGAAGTCGTTAAAACCAGTGACCCATACTAACCATGAATGATATTTAATGTCAAAAAAAATCATTACCGGCGGTAAAACCGATATTCTGCATTACTGCATTACAGCCAGTCTTCCAAAATGGCGTCACTTTGCACTTGGCGCTAACTAAAATTTGGATCAAAGCACCGTACTTACTTTAAAAGACAGCGCTTAAATTCTGGGAAATTGGATATGAAATAGGAGCACCCTGTTGGCGTTTTGCATGGCGCCCCGGCACGTTAATTTGGTGAAATACGGTATCTTTCGTTTTTTTGTTTTATTAAACATTGGGTGTTTTCTGTTGCCAAATATGGTTCTCTTGCTTTTCAGTTGCAACTTGGAAAATTTGTTACAATCAGAAATTCCTTTAAACAATTCTAAGACCACAGTTATGAGTGACTGAATCATTCGTTTAGGTAACAAGGTGGTCAAGTTTACAGTGGACCTGACAGATGAAGCCACGACAGTCACACTTGCTTTAAAAAGTTACAGATTGTAAACAAAACTTAATATTATACAGTCAAATCTGGCTTAAAGACCATTCTGTATTAACCCTTTACCACACAATCCTGAGTTTAAAGGACCCTAAGAAGGAAGGCTTTTTGAAAAATTGTGAGAAAAGGAGAAAATGCTGGTAACCAGCATTTTCCCCTTTTCACACAATTTTTTCTACAGTATCAAAAGACAGAAATCATTATTTACAATATATGTAGTTTCTCGCCTGCAAATGCTTTCAGTGTGGTCGAGTCCAAAAATTTGCTGTTCGGTAAAGAGTTTACCAGACTACTGCTTTAGGATACTACCCTTTCAATTCTACATCCTTTCTTCAATTAACACAGTGAACTTGCATTAAAAGACCACCTGATGACTGTCTTTGATAGGGTAGAAAACAATGTGGGAAAAGTAGAAAATGCTGGTTACCAGCATTTTCTCCTTTTCCCACAATATGTTCAAAAACCTTCCCTCTTAGGTTTGATAAAACTCAGGATTGTGTTGTAAAGAGATGAATAAACTGCTTATTATGGACTGGAAGATCACAATGCTGAATGACATACTATATTGTTTATGTAAACAGGTGGTTGAGCTTACAGCTGATCTGGCAGAGGAGAATACCACAGCTACTCAGGCCTCAGAGATGCTGGAAACCGAAAGTGCCGAGAGAATGAGACTGGAAAAAGAACTGAAAGATATCACGGTAAAACACCCATATCTTTAGCTGTTTTGAGGTCTCTTTTTCAATCAGTGTCAATTATTGATAGGGAACTAGTTGCCTTACTTACTGAATTGGACCAATAAATAAGCCATGCTCTGGCAAAAGGGGGCTTAATGCATCTCTGTGATGCATGCTAGCAATTAAGTCATTACGTAATTATGGATCCATAAAAGCAAAGATTTTTGATAATCGACTTAATTATCAGGTAAACTGGTCCTTGGAAATACAGAAAATTTACAATAGCGAAAAGTTTCGGCCCAGGTCAGTCTGTGCAGACTGACCTGGACCGATGCTTTTCGCAGATGCATTAAGCCCCCTTTTCACAGAGCATGGCTCAAATATTTGTTTCCAAAAAGGACTTTGTTTTGCCTGCCGTAAGGCTCTGCTGTTAAGTCACAAGTCATGACCCATTTAGGAGGTGGAGTGTTATGGTCGACAAGCTTATCTCTCTTTACCTCTGTTTATGCAACACATTTTTGATTTGTAAATGAGTTCAACTGATACAGAGTGTTATAGTATTTGGTTGTACTGTATTCATTTTCTGAGATTAGAGCACTTCTACTGAAATATGCAAATGAATGAAACTGATCCAGAGTGTTATAGTGTTTGGTCGTATTCAAAGTCTGAGTTAGGAGCATTTCTCATGAAATGGCTTAGAAGGATATGCCTGATAAGTCATCATGAGTTAGGAGCATTTCTCATGAAATGCCTGAGAAAGATATGCCTGGTAACTCAGCATGAGTTAGGAGCATTTCTCATGAAATGCCTGAGAAGGACATGCCTGGTAACTCAGCATGAGTTAGGAGCATTTCTCATGAAATGCCTGAGAAGGATATGCCTGGTAAGTCAGCTTCTGTTGCTTCTGTTGGTTGTAAGAAGGGATAAGGTGACATGTTTTGTGTAGTCTGATGCTCCGAACTCAGACTATGAATACAACCAAACACTATAACACTCTGGATCAGTTTCATTCATATAACACTCTGGATCAGTTTCATTCATTTGCATATTTCAGCAGAAATGCTCTAATCTCAGGATGATATTGTTGTATATGCCTAGTTGACTATTTGAGCTATGCATTTGTCGCAGCTGTTGGTTGTAAGAAGGGATTAGACCACATGTTTTGTGTACTCTGATCTTTCCTACACTGTTGGGAAAGGTAACTAATAGTACTCATGACGTTTTAAGGTTAACTTAAATCATGTTTTGAGTTCTTATAGAGATATTGTTCTTCTTCTGCATGTAAAGTAAACTTCATATAAGCCATGCTCTTTGAAAAGGGGACTTAATGCATCTGCATAAAAGTATCGACCCATATTAGCCTCGCAGGCTGATCCGAGTCGAAACTTTTTGCTGTTGTGAATTTTTTGCATGTGCAAGGACCTCCTCCAGAGTCAGTCGATGGGAAGACAAAATGGTTTTATGGATCCCGAATTATGTGATGAATTGCTTGGTATAATGCATCACAGAGACGCATTAACCCTTTATCACATAATCCTGACTTTTAACGACCCTGAGGAAAAAGCCTTTTGAAAACATTGTGGGAACAGGAGAAAATGCTGGTAACCAGCATTTTCTCCTTTTCCCACAATGTTTTCTACTCTACCGAAGACAATTTTTGATTTTTGAGAAACATTTATTTTGTCATCTGCTAAAGCTTTCAATTTGCATTGGTCTTAAGTTTTGTTTTTTGGTTAAAGAGTTAAGCCCCCTTTTGCCAGAGCATGGCACATAATGCTGGTATACCAATGCAGATAGAGTATCGAGCATTGAAAAGGAACCTTGGGAAATTTCTCTTTACCGTTTCATTTACTGTAGCATTTGCTTTATGAATTAATGAAACATTGCAGGGAAAGTACCAATCATTGAGGAGAAACCATGAGAAACTAGAGATGGAAGCTGTACAGTTAAAGTTGTGGCAAGCAGAGACTGTTGATGGGGAACTTGAGGAAGACGATGTAGATGGTAGTGGTAGTTTTTATGAAATATGTATCTAACTAGCAATGTTACGGTTGGACTTGCCCTCTCTGTAATGCTCGAGCCTCTCTTGCCCTCTCTGTAAATTGGATTTGTTAATCGTTTACTACACAATCTGGACTTTTTTAACCCTTTCCCAAACGGCAAATTTTGGACTGGTCCAAATTGAAAGAGTTTGCAGACGACAATTTTAAATTTGATGAAAATGGCAGAAAGGTCACAAAAAGGGTAGAAAACACTGTGGGAAAAGGAGAAATTGCTCATTACGAGCAATTTCTCCTTTTCCCACAGTGTTTTCAAAAGACTTGTACTGCAGACACATGAAAACCAGGGCTTGTTTGGGAAAGGGTTAACAGCGCTGAGATAGAGGCCTTTGAAAACATTGTAGGAAAAGGAGAAAATGCTGGTTACCAGCATTTTCTCCTTTTCATACAATGTTTTCTACCCTTCCCAAATAAAAATTTCAATTTTTGAGTCACATTTACTTTGCAGTCTGCCAATGCTTTCAATTTGGACAAGTCTAAAATTTTGATGTATGGTAAAGAGTTAGGCTTTTAGCAATGAGTAATATCATTTTTATGTTGAGTTTATGACCCTGAGAAAGAATGCATTTGGTAACGTTGTGGGAAAAGGTTGAAATGCTGGTAACCATCATTTTCTCCTTTTACCCAAAAATTTTTTCGACCATTTCAAATTTAAATTCAATAATATAGGACACATTTCATTTGTTGTCTGCAACTGCTTTCACCTGAGACAAGTCTAAAATTTTGTTGTCTGGTAAAGAACTAATAAAAGGACTGATGAGTCTTCCTTGGCTAAATGGACAATGAATTTAATTTGAACTTGGCAAATCCTTTTTTGGTCCACAGTGGTGGATCTAGTTACATGGGTTGGGCCCAGCCTAGGGCTGTTGAAAGCTAGGAATGGAATGGGATAAGTTAGTTGTTTTTAGCTCTACTGGCTGAAAGCCAGCAGAGCTTATGTCATGGCGGGGTTTCCGTCGTCCGTCCGTCCGTCTGTCTGTCCGTCCGTCCGTCCGTCCGTCCGTCTGTCCATCCGTTAGTCTTTTTCTTGTTTACGCGATAAAATCTGCATTTGTTGCCAGATTTTCATGAAACTTGCACAGTTTGTTTATCTCATCAATAGCTTCAACCCTATTGAATTTGAAAAAAATCCAACAAACAGTATGGGAAAAGTAGCCATTTCAAGTTGAAAATTTCCAGTTCTTGTTTACGCGATAAAGTCTGCAAATAACTTCAGATTTTCATGAAACTTGCACAGTTTGTTTATTTCATCAATAGCTTCAACCCTATCGACTTTGAAAAAAATCCAACAAATAGTATGGGAAAAGTAGCCATTTAAAGTTGAAAATTTAAATTTTCTGTTCTTGTTTACGCAATAAAGTCTGTATTTCTGGTCAGATTTTCATGAAAATCACACAGTTTGTTTATCTCATCAGTAGCTTCAACCCTATTGATTTTGAAAAAAAAATCGAAGAAACAATGTGGGAAAAGTAGCCATTTCATGTTGAAAATTTCCAATTCTTGTTCACATGATAAAGTCTGCATTTGTAATCAGATTTTTGTGAAATTCACCCAGTTGTTTTGTCTCATCAACAGCTTGAATCCTATTGATTTTGAAAAAAAATCCAAGAAACAATGTGGGAAAAGTAGCCATTTTTTTTTGTTGAAAATTTACATTTCCTGTTTAAGGGATTAAGCTTGTAGTTTGGGTTGGATTTTGGTCCCTGCCAGTAGAGCATATTCAGGCCCTTCAGGGCCTTCTAGTTATCTTTGTGATATAGCTAATGATGTGACCAAACTATTGTTTTAACCCTTTCCCAAACAAATTTAACCCTTTCCCAAACAAGCCCTGGTTTTCATGTGTCTGCAGTACAAGTCTTTTGAAAACACTGTGGGAAAAGGAGAAATTACTCGTAACGAGCAATTTCTCCTTTTCCCACAGTGTTTTCTACCCTTTTTGAGAACTTTCTGCCATTTTCATCAAATTTAAAATTGTTGTCTGCAAACTCTTTCAATTTGGACCAGTCTAAAATTTATCGTTTGGGAAAGGGTTAAGACTCTTTCAAATTCAAAACATCTGCAGACGACAAATTCAGATTCGGTACTAATGAGCTTAAGCTCTCTGAAAGGGTAGAAAATATTGTTGGAAAAGGAGAAAATGCTGGTAACCAGAATTTTCTCCTTTTCCCACAATGTTTTTAAAAGCTTTATTTCCCAGGGCCGTGAAAGCCCGGGACTGTTTGGTAGAGGGTTAACATAACATGCATATGTACCAAACAAATTTGTTTATTAATGATGATGACGGAAAAGACTTTTGAAAACATTGTTGGAACAGGAGAAAATGCTGATAACGAGCATTTTTTCTTTTCCTACATTCACTCTCCTTTCACAGGGAAATCCCATAATTATGACAAAAATTAATTTGCCGTCTGCAAGTGCTTTCAATATAGACAAGTCCAAAATTTTGTAATTTGCTAAACTCTTTACCAGACGGCAAAATTTTGGACGGAACCAAATTGGAAGCAGTTGCAGACGCACAAATTAAAAGTTGCCAAACTGATGATTTCTCTCTCTGATAGGGTAGAAAACATTGTGGGAAAAGGAGAAAATGCTGGTTACCAGTATTTTCTCCTTTTCCCACAATGTTTTCAAAAGGCTTCTTTTTTCAGGGTCGTTAAAAGCTCGGATTGTGTGGTAAAGGGTTAAGAATGAAAGCTATGTGTGAAGATAAAAGTAGTAAGTGTAAAAAGATAATGAGCCATGCTCTGGCAAAAGGAGGCTTAATGCATCTCTATGATGCATTGTACCAGGCAAGTCATCACAATACTATACATCCCTAAAATCGGTTATGTATAACAACCAGCTGAGTTATGAGGTGAACTGGTCCTTTGACGTGCAGAAAATTGACCAAAAGCAAAAAGTTTTGGACCAGGTCAGCCTGCACACTTTGTGCAGGCTGAGCTGGGTCGATACTTTTTGCAAATGCATTAAGCCCCCTTCTCACAGGGCTTAGCTCACATTATATTTGTTTGGTATGGCATTTACAGTAGGATTATGAAAGACAAGGGAAATAATTGTACAATATTATTTAAGGTGGAATCTACAAAGAGAGGTACGACAAGCTAAAGCGAGAGCTACAGTACACACGTAAACAGTTACAACAACAGCATGAAGAAGAAATGGAACAAGAGAGAGTGGCAAAGAAACAGCTGGAAAAACGGGTAGGTGTGCCTTTTTTTTTAAGACAGACATTAAGCTTCAGAAGTCATTATGGGTTCTCTATGGCTTAATCATGAAGATTTTATATTTGCCGTCAGGAAATCAAGGATCTGTATTTGCCAGCTATTTTTAACTCTTTACCACACGACAACATTTTCGACAGGTCCAAATTAAAAGCATTTGCAGAACAGAAATATGGTTCAAATGGGGGGAAATTTGTATGAGAAAGGATAGAAAACATCATGGGAAAGGAGAAAATGCTGGTTAGCAGCATTTTCTTCTTTTCCCAGAATGTTTTCAAAAGCCGCCTTCTTCAGGGTTGTAAAACTTAAGATTGTGTGTGAAAGGGTTAAGTACACTCCTAGTCTTATTCTTCAGAATTTTCTAAATTTTGAAAGTAACACAAATTCTGCTTTGCCAAACCAAGTGGTCTAGCCAATGAGAAGTTGTGTTACTTTCAAAATCAAGAATAAGACCACTAAGGAACCTAAGAATGCTTGGTGAATATTGGTCCTCAGCTGGATTGTGGCTGATTGGTTTTGTTACATGGTAGTGCCTTTTGCCAAGATGATACAGAGCCCAAGCTGTGGTATGTTAAACTCCCAGAAAGACATGATTATGTGAGCTGTCAGTCTGTAAATACTGCAAACATGATTATAAAAGACCCACTTCATTAATTAGTCCTTTATCTCTGTACCAAACAAGAAAATTTTAGACCACTTTAAATTGAAAGCATTTTCAGACAACAATGTAAATGTCACTTTGAAACAGAAATTTTTCTTTGTAAGGATAGCGAACATTGTGGGAAGAGGAGAAAATGCTGGTTACCCTTATTTTCTCATTTTCCCTCAATGTTTTCAAAAGCATTCCACAAGGTAGTCAAAACTTGGTATTAAGGGTTAAAGGTTATAAAATGAATATAAAATCATTTATGCATGACCTCGTGTTTTTATCAACACGAGCCATGAAGACTTTATATCATTGGTAGTGTAACAAAATCATGTCATATCTATTTTCAGCTACATGAAGCTCTGGAAGATGTGGAAGATGTTAAAAGACAGCTATCGTCAGCAAAGAAAAAGCACCAGAAAGTTTTGTCCGAGATGCAAGACTCTAAGTTACATCTGGAGGAACAGACATCCCGAAATAATGATCTGGAACGGAAACAAAGAAAGTAAGCACTGAACTCTTATTATGCTGCGGATAAATGAACCATTTTAAGTCCTAACCACATGACAAAAATTCGGACTTGTCTGAATTGTAAGCATTTGCAGATGACAATATAAATGTGGCATAAATGATGGAAATTGTCTTTGATAGGGTAGAAAACATTGTGGGAAAAGGAGAGAATGCTGCTCTTTTTCCTACAATGTTTTAAAATGTTTCTTTCTGTGGGTCATTAAAACTTGTCATTGTGCGGTAAAGGGTTGACAAAGGACCCCTTGATTTTATCACTCGGAGAAAGCAGGCTTTTGAAAACTTTTTTGTTGTCTTTTATTTTTGTTGTTTTTCTACATTATTTATTCCGAAATTTTTCTCATCGAAATCATCATAAAATATAACCCTTGACCGGAATTTGGAGAAGAACTTTATAAGCTTCAGGTTCCGTTCTGATCCATTTCTTCAGTATATGTGTAATATGATTATATTGTTTGCTGTAGATTGTTATACACTGATGAATAAAATATGTTTTAAACTAAAACATTTTTGGAAAAGGAGGGAATGTTGGTAACCAGCATTTTCTCCTGTACCCACAATGTCTTCTACCCTGTCAAAGAACTTCTTCCATTTGTATCACTTTCCAGTATGATGTTTGCAGATGCTTTTTTGGTGGGGAGATTTCAGAATTTGGCAATCAGAAAAGGGTTAAAATTTAGGATTATAAACATTACTTCTGTATGCTACAGGTTTGATTCAGAACTTAGCAATGCTCATAAGGAGGCCACCAGCGAGAAGATACAGAGAGAAAAATTACAAAGGGAGAGAGATGCCTTGCTTGCAGAGAAATATGCATTGGAAAAAGAGGTCAACGTAAGTAAACTTTCGCGACCAAAGGAAATGGGCAGAAGATTTGAGACAGGCTATGTGAAAAGAGGGTTTAATACATCTGCAAAACGTATTGACCAAGGTCAGCCTGCACAGTCCGCACAGGCTGACATGGGCCGAAAGTTTTTTTTTAATGGTCAGTTTTTTGCATGTCAAAAAACCAGTCTACCACATGATACAGTCGGTTGTAAGACAAAATGGATTGTGTGAATCCATAATTATATAACTTACTTGGTACATTTATAATGCATCATCGAGATTAACTAAACCCCCTTTTGCCAGAGTGCCTCTCTTGTATATTTAACCCTTTACCTCACAACCCAAAGTTTTTACAACCCTGAACAGGAAGGCTTTTTAAAACATTGTGAGAAAAAGAGTAAATGCTGGTAAAGGAGAAATGTTGGTTACCGGCATTTTCTACTTGTAACACAGTGATTTTAACCCTTAAAGCGCCTTTCACTAATATATAGTTGCCTTTGCGGCCAGTGTAGATCAAGATCAGGCTGCACAAAATGTGCAGCCTGATCCTTGATCTACACTGTCCACTAGGTTAAAACACTACAGGCAAAATGTAGCCATGAATTTGCAACTGTATTGTTTTTATTCTAGAATGAAAACGACCATTGGGTTTATTCAGCGCTTTAAGGGTTAAGTAGTGTTTCCCTCAGGGTCATTAAAACAAGTGGTTGTTTAGTTGAGGTTTAACCCTTTACCAAATGACAGTATTTCGGACTGGTCCAAATTGAAAGCATTTGCAGACGACAAATTAAATGTGGCTAAAATGATTGCATTTGTTTCTGAAAGGTTAGAAAACATTGTGGGAAAAGGAGAAAAAAGCTGGTTACCAGCATTTTCTCATTTTCCCACAATGTTTTCAAAAGGCTTCTTTCTCAGGGTCGTTAAAAGTCGGGATTGTGTAGTAAAGACTTAAGAAAGTCTTGTGACAGTTCTAGTTTCTATTGTTGCCTTCCAACTTACCCACAGTATCATTTGAAATGGTTAAATTAGTATCGGAAAACTCAATTAACCTTTACCACACAATCCCGACTTTTAACGACCCAAATAAAGAAGACTTTTGAAACACTATGGGAAGAGAAAAAAATGCTGGTAAGCAGCATTTTCTTCCTTTCCCACAATGTTTTCTTCCCTTTAACCCTTTCCCAAACAAGCCCTGGTTTTCACGTGTCTGCAATACAAGTCTTTTGAAAACACTGTGGGAAAAGGAGAAATTGCTCGTAACAAGCAATTTCTCCTTTTCCCACAGTATTTTCTACCCTTTTTGAGACCTTTCTGCCATTTTCATCAAATTTAAAATTGTCGTCTGCAAACTCTTCCAATTTGGACCAGTCCAAAATTTGTCGTTTGGGAAAGGGTTAAGAGACAACTTTTATGTTTTGAGCTACATTTAAATTGTCATCTGCAAAGGCTTTCAGTTTGGACTAGTCTACATTTTTTGTCGTGTGGTAAAGAGTTAACCCTTTACCAAACAATCTTGGGGTTTCATGGCCCTGAGGAAAGAAGCCTTTTAAAAACATTGTGGGAAAAGGAGAAAATGCTATAACCAGCATTTTCTCCTTTTCCCACAGTGCTTTCTACCCGGTATCAAGACAGTTCCCCGACAAGACAGTTCCTCGACACAAGTTTTCGAGACAGTTCCCCGACAGATTTGAAGACAGTTCCCCAACACATTTGTTCTACGTCAAGTAACCTGTAACTGATATTTATGATTGATAATCATGAGAAATTAGAAATATTTGCTTGTAATTGATGTATTGTGATGAGATTATCTTATCTGTACGTTGTAATAAAGAATTCTATTTTACAATGACGGGTACTTATTCTCTCATGGGTAAATTAACGATTATTAACAATTGTTAAAAAAATAAGAGACTTTTAAAAAAAGGTTGGTCACTAGTTAATCCTTTGAATTATTATGATAATTTGTATGTTTTTGTGTGCGTATTTCTTCATGTGTTTTGAAATTACATTAGAAAGAGCAGGGATTTTATAATTTACGTTCCCTGGAAAGAGCGAGAAAGGGGAGGGGGGCACCTGAGTGAAATATTTTTCCGTTTACCTTGTAAACTCTGTCCATAATCCTGCCATTTGTGTGTATATTGTATCTAGCATTGGGAAAAAATGTACTACAGTGTATTTTGATAATTTTGGGGTATTTGACAACGAAATGTCATCAAAGGGTCCCATCAAACAAAGCTGAGTTACAGAAAATTATAGACATTTCACATTGCTATCATAGAAAAATTACGGACAATCTCACGATGACAAATGTACTCATCAATCACAGGTACAAACGTTTCAGTCAATTACTCAACATCATTTATCCATACAATCCTTCATAAACCACCTTTACCGAGTTAATTGCTATTTGACGTGGAACAAATGTGTTGGGGGAACTGTCTTCAAATCTGTCGGGGAACTGTCTCGAAAACTTGTGTCGGGGAACTGTCTTGTCGGGGAACTGTCTTGTTCCCTTTCTACCCTATCAAAGAAAAATCGAATTGTTTGAGCCACCTTGAAATTGATGTCTACAATTGCTTTTAAGTTGGACTGGTCTAAAATTTTGTTGTGTGGTACAGAGTTAACCACTAGCCGATTCCACACTGTCTAAACATGCAGTTTTTATGGGTATTTTGAACCTTCAGATCAGAGCTCCAGATAAGAGGGAGTGATGGTATTCTAAATCTATTATTTCTTCTGAACACTATGTTGTGGGTACTCATTAGAATTGTCTCATCGAGACGATTCTAATGAGTACCCATAACATAGGATTTAGTGATGAATTAATGATATTTTTAGTTTTGAAATCAAAATCACTCCCTCTATCTGGAGCTCCGTTCAGATTATCGTTTTTAGCTGGGCTGTTTTTGAAGAAAATATTGAGGTATTGTCATAGCCCTGATGTCATCTGTGTTGTCGTCATCATCGCCATTGTCATCTGTGTCGTGTAAAAACTTGTATGTTTTATAATACCTTTGTCATCACTGAAGATGTTTACTTCACACTTGGACAAGTTGTTAACTATCAAAAGGCTCATCCAGATGATAAGGACAGGTAACTATGAAAAATATATTTGGACACAGTTATGCCCTGTCTGAAAATCAATCTACATGTATTTCTAAACGCAACTGCAGACAAGCATTGGCACCGATATGCAATGGTCTTGTTAACGCATTTCTTTCATTCATTGTAAAATGTCTATTTCAGAGGTTGAAGGGAGATGTAGAATCACAAGATGCCAAGTACGAGAGATTACAGAAGGAACTAGGCGAGACTCTAACAGCGTCGGGCATGAAGGACGAGAATGAGATTGCCATCCTTAAAAAGTCTAAGACTGAATTAGAGAGCAAAGTTCTTGACCAGGAGGAAGAGCTGGATGACCAGGCTGGTCAGATACAACAATTAGAACAGGTGAATAAACTTCTTCAATAGTATTTGACAACCATTTTTAACCCTGAACTCTTTACCACGCGACAAAATTTTAGACCAGTCAAAATTGAAAGCAATTGCAGATGACAAAATAAATGTGACTGAAAAATCAAAATTTGTCTAGGAAGGGTAGAAAACACTGTGGGAAAAGGAGAAAATGCTGGTTACCAGCATTTTCTCCTTTTCCCACAATGTTTTCAAAAGACCTCTTCCTCAGGGACCTGAAAACACAGGATTGTTTGGTAATGGGTTAATGGACCAGTCTAAAATTTAGCTGTGTAGCATAAATGGCAAATATTTTGATAGACCAATCTAAAATTTAGCTGTCTAGCATAGAATTGAATGTTAACCGTTTACTTCACAATCTCGAGTTTGAACAACCTTGAGAAAGAAAGGTTTTGAAAATATTGTGGGAAAAGGAAAAAAAAATGCTGGTATTTAAGACTTAACATATCTCTCCTTTATACTTACTCAGTTACTAATTTTTCTCTCAGTGTTAGTATTAACTTAAATGACATGTACTTGTTCAAGCTACCAGTTTGGAGAAGAATACTCTAAGCTCTGCTTTCATTCTGATCCATTTTGCAGAAAAAAAATGTTGAATTATTTGTAAATTATTATGTACTGTACATTTCGTAAAAATATGCAAATGAAATATGTTTAAACTAATGCTGGTAACCTGCATTTTCTCTTTTTCCCACAGTGTTTTCTAACCTATCAAAGAGAAATCAAATCATTGGACTCATAATTGTCATCTGTAATTGGTTTGGATTTGGACAAGTCTAAAATTTTTTGTTTGGGATGGAGGTAAGCAGTGCATAGTTCTGATATAAATATTTCAGGCAAAAGTAAGATTGGAAATGAACCTGGAAAAGAGCAGACAACAACACATGAAGGAGATTGAGGAAAAAGAACAGGAAATGGAGGAACTGAGATACTCTACACAGAAAAAGGTAACCAGATGTCCAACCTTTGACCCTTTACCTGCCAAGCCCCCGTAGCTCAGTCGGTAACGTACAGGACTTGAGAACAGGAGGTCGCTGGTTCGATCCCTGGCTTGGCTAAGTTCTTTCCGAGGATTGATGATAGTTATTGCGACAGAATTCATTAGTCTGTCACTGTTTCAATGATGATTATGTGGGAAAGAAGCCGGTGGCTTGGAAAGAATATTGTGCAGAGTACTGGTAAAAGAAACTCCAGGAAGGCATGGGTAAGTGCAATGGGCGCCGCGATATAACTGAAATAATGTTGAAAACGGCGTTGAACACCATACAATACAATATACAATAATTGACCCTTTACCACATAATCCTGAGTTTTAACAACCCGGAAGAAGAAGGCTTATGAAAACATTGTGGGAAAGGAGAAAATGCTAGTAATCAGCATTCTCTCCTTTCCCCACAATGTTTTCTACTCTTTTTATAGGCAGGTTTCATCAATTGAGCCACAGTTAATTTGTCATCTGTAATAGCTTTGAACTTCGAGGAGTATAAATTGTTTTTAGCTCCACTGGCCGAAGGCCAGCGGGCTTATGTCATGGCCCGTTGTGTCCGTCGTGCGTCCATGCGTCCGTCCGTCCGTCCGTCCGTCAGTGCGTTAACTTTTATTTCAAACATCTTCTTCTCTGAAACTACCCATCCAATTTTCATGAAACTCCACAGAAATGATCCTGCCATGGTCCTCTTCAGAATTTCTTGAAAGAATTTGATTCCTTCAAAAACTCTGGTTGCCATGGCAACAAAACTGAAAAATATTGGAAATCTTTAAAAATCTTCTTGTCTGAAACCATAAGGTATAGGGCTACCAAATTTGGCATGTAGCTTTATGTAGTAGACCTCTATCAAGTTTCTTCAAATTATAGCCCTGGGGTCAAAATTGGCTCTGCCCCAGGGGTCACAAGTTTTACATAGACTTATATAGAGAAAACTTTAAAAGTCTTCCCGTACCTAGCCATAAGGCTGAGAGCTACCAAATTTTGCATTTAACTTGATCTAGTTGGTGTCTACCAAAAGTGCCCAAAGTACAGTCTTGGGGTCAATTTGGCCTCATGCTGGGGGGGTTCACGAAATTTACATAGGCTTACATAGGGAAAACTTTTAAATCTTGGTGTACATAGCCATAAGGCTTAGGGCTACCAAATTTTGCATAATTATAGCATTATCTAGTGGACAACTACAAAGAGGGCCCAAGTTATAGCCCTAGGATCAAGTTTGGCCCTGCACCAGGGGTCACAAGTTTTACATTGGTTTATGGAGTGAAAAGTTCAGAAACCGTCTTGTTACTAGCCATAAGGCCAAGAACTCCCAAATTTGGCATGTTATTCTTCTAATACACATATTCCCCATTTAGTCTGACTGTAGCCCTGGGGTCAAAGTTTTATAAGGGCTTATATAGTGATAACTTCTCTTTATGGTTTATATTTATAAGCCAGTGGAGCGATACAGGGCCATCATGGCTCTCTTGTTTCATTTGATAAAGAGTTAAGGAAGAAGGTTTTCGAGAACATTTGGTGACATTAAAGAAAAAGGAGAAAATACTGTGATCAGCATTTATTCCTTTTCCTTCAGTGTTTTCTACCCATTCAAAGACAAATCCCATCATTTGAAACACGCTGAATTTGTTGTCTGCCAGTGGTTTCAATTTGGACAAGTCTGAATTTTTTTTTGTGTGGTAAAGAGTTAGCAATCCCGAGTTTTAATGACCCTAGAAGAAGGCTTTTTGAAAACATTGTGGACACATTGTGGTAAAAGGAGAAATTACTGGTCACCAGGATTTTCTCCTTTTCCCGAAATGTTTTCTACTCTGCCAAAGAGAGCGGTTTCTTTGAAGGAAAAAAATAGGGTTCACTTGTAATACAGATGCTTGTTTTTGCACTGTAATTTCGAAAACCTATTGTACTGTTGGGATAACCTATTGTACATGTGAGATAAATGTTACCAACTTTTATTACAGTTGAAACAAATGGAGGCTCAAATTGAAGAAGAATATGAAGAGAGAAAGTTACAGATGCAGAAGAACAGAGATTTGGACCAGCAACTCCATGAACTGAAAAATCAGGCCTCATTTCGAGATAAAGGTAGGTTCCCTATTCACCAATGATTCTTTGAGAACATTCTTAGTCTAATTATAGATTTAGAAAGTAACACAACTTCTGATTGGCTAAACCATTTGGTTACGCCAATCAGAAGTTGTGTTACTTTCAAATTTACAAAATTTGTTAGAATAGGACAAAAAATGTTCATTATAACATGGACACAGGGGACCGCTTTTTAACTCTACGAAACGACAAAACTTTAAATTTATCCAAATTGAAAGCTTTTCCAGATGACAAAATAATTGCGACTCAAAATTAAAAAGCAAGTCTTTGAAAATATTTTAGGAAAGAAGAAAATAATGGTTACCAGCATTTTGTGCTTTTCCCACAATGTTTTCAACAAGCATCCTCCTTTAAATTTTGGTTGAAAGCGTTGGCAAATGAAAAATTATATGTAGGTCAAAAGATGACCTTTATCTTTTATAGGGTGAAAAATATTATGGGTGGAGAAAACGTGGGTATCAGGCATTTTCTTCTTGTCCAACAATGTTTTCAGAACCCTTCTTCTTTTAGGGTCTTTAAAACTTGGGATTGTGTGGCAATGGGTTAAATTGCCTTTCACAACAATAGTTGCCTTTGTGGCCAGTGTAGATCAAGATCAGACTGCACAAAATGTGCAGTCTGATCTTGATCTACACTTTCAGCTTTGCTGAGATATTCCGGATAGAAGCTAGACAATTTAAATGTGGTCCAAATCATGGAAGTTGTTTTGGATAGGGTAGAAAATATTGTGGGAAAAGGGGATATACTGGTAACAAGCATTTTCTCCTATTCCCACAATGTTTTTTTTTTTTTTTTAAAGCCTTCTGTCTCAAGGTTGTTAAAACTCACTTTTGTGGTGAAGGGTTAAGACAAATCTACTGAAACTACTGAAACTCATTTCTGAAAAATGAAACTATATTTCAGATTCAGAGAAACGGCTCAAGAAAAGTTTGAGAAGAACTAAAGCATTGCTCAAGGATGCTGAGTTAGTTTTACAAAAACAGAAAAGTGGTGAAGGTTCCAAGGTCGCTGTAAAACAACTGAGAAACCAGGTCTGTATCCATATAATTATGAGCCATGCTCTGGCAAATGAGGTTTAACTCTTTACTGAAGGACAAAATTGTATGGATCCATAAAATCCGTTTTGTGTAATAACTGACAAAATCATCAGGTACGCTGGTCCTTTGACGTGCAAGAAATTGACCAACTGCAATAAATTTTGACTCGGGTCAGCCTATGTGGACTGCTGTTTTCTCTAATTCTTAGTATACTGTTTGAAAAAAAAAAAAATACTAGTAACCATAAGATTTGATTACATCTTTTGAGCTTGAAACTATTCGTTAGAAAAGTGACATAAAATTGTAATAGGTATATTTATTGACAGAAAACATCTTGACAAGTGAAGAAATTTAACAGTTCCTCATTTATCTCAATATCTTCTTCTCAATGTTTGTATGTGACAGTTGGAAGATGCAGAATTTACAGCTGCTGCTTCAGTTAAGGCAAAGAAAACCATGGAAATAGAGCTAGCTGACTTACAACAACAAATAGACGATCTTTTCAAATCAAAACAAGATGTAAGTACTTTGATTTTGATATATATAGAGAATACATACATCTAACAAGGTTGGGAGAATTGATAAATGTTGAGCCTTGGCGAGACAATTATCAAATTTTCTCAACTGAGTTAGATATTTGACATCTGATTAGTACTCGTCCTGAAAAAGATGTGAAAAATGTGGCTGACAAATACAAGTTGAAAATTCATTTATATCGGAACTTCCATTTTGAAATGGCATTACCCACATGTAGTACTTCATCATAGTAATTAAATGTCCGAAAATTGCAGTTGAGATGGCCTTGGATTATTCTTTTTGAGAAAATGTGGTAAACAAGCATTCAAATGATGTCACAGGCAGGAATTACGTAGGCAAATCATCGCAAACTAGAGCGCATGCTATGA
This sequence comes from Tridacna gigas, assembly GCA_945859785.2. Classification (NCBI taxonomy): domain Eukaryota; kingdom Metazoa; phylum Mollusca; class Bivalvia; order Cardiida; family Cardiidae; genus Tridacna; species Tridacna gigas. The sequence continues at coordinate 6,026,060 of OX244042.2, forward strand.
CATCGTTCTTTTTCGCAGGCTCTGTGTAGTAATAGTTACTATATTTGGAATACATGTACATCTCATTCATAAATGTTAAATGGGAACAAAGTCACTAGAATTTACTGTTCTATAAATATCCGTGGTATATCAAAAATTCTATAAATATCTGTGGTATATCAAAAATAAATATGGCATGGGTGTTATTGCATGGATATACGGTTAGTTGAAAGATAATACCATTTATCTTTCAATTAACAGAATATCCATGTGATAATGCCTATGTGATATTTAGTTCTGATATGCCTCAGATATTTAAAGAACATGAATGACTTTTCTACGGGTAAACGTCACATTTTATGATGTGGTCAACATCACTCGTGACATCATTACTACAGCTAATCCATATTGGACGAAATTGAATGGAAATATTTCCCTTGAAATAGCGCACATATTTTTCACGTCTTTTTCTCGACATTAAAAGATAAAAGACGTTAAAGTGCAAACTTTACTTTCGAAATAATAGACAGAGTTCTATTGATATACCTACTTATATATTCAGCATAAAGGTCGGGATCAGGTTAAATGAAGAAAGCAATACCCCTTTACCAAACAATCTTGTGTTTTAACAACCTCTATGTAGAATGTGTTTGAAAACATTGTGGGAAAAGGAGAAAATGCTGGTGACCAGCATTTTCTCCTTTTCCCACAATGTTTTTACTCTTTCAGAGGAAAATTCCATCCTTTGAGCATTATTAACTCTTTACCAGACGACGAAATTTTAGTCTTGTCCTAATTGAAGGCATTGGCAGACCAGAAATTAGGAGAAAACAGTTAGAAATTAGAAGAACACATTGAGGGGAAAAAGAGAAAATGATGGTCACCAGCATTTTCTCCTTTTCCCACAATGTTTTCAAAAGCCATCTTGTTCAAGGTTGTTAAAACTTGGGACTGTGTGGTAAAGACTTAAAATATGCATCATTATTTTAATGTAAAGTATTTTTTAACTCTCTACCATACAATCCCGACTTTTAACGACCAGGAAGAAGCAGCCTTTTGAAAATATTGTGGGAAAAGAAGAACATGCTGTTAACCAGAATTTTCTCCTTTTCCAAACCATGTTTTCTATCCTTCCAAAAATATATTTCAATTTTTGAGACACGTTTATTTTGTTGTCTGCAGATGCTTTCAAATTGGATTGGTTCAACTTTTGTCGTAACTGTTTACCAAACGACAAAATTTTAGACTGGTCCAAATTCAAAGCATTTGCAGATGACAATTTAAATGTGGCTCAAGTAATGGAATTTGCCTTTGACAGGGTAGAAAACATTGTGGAAAAAGGAGAAAATGCTGGTTACCAGCATTTTCTCCTTTTTCCCACAATGTTTTTGAAACATTTTTGTTTCTTAAAGTCGTTAAAATCCGGGATTGTGTGGTAAAGGGTTATCTAGAAAAATCAAAATAACTAAAAATTTTACTAAATAACTCTCTACCATATAATCCCGAGTTTCAACGACCGTGAGAAAGAAGCCTTTTGAAAACATTGTGGGTAAAGGAGAAAATGCTGGTAACCAGCATTTTCTCCTTTCCCCACAATATTTTCTACCCTTCCAAAAACAAATTTCAATTTTTCAGTCACATTTATTTTGTTGCATGCGACTGCTTTCAATTTGAACCAGTCTAAAATTTTGTCAATTGGTAAAGAGATAACCAACAAATTTTACCAATCGACAGGCTGAAAATAAGTACATGGCAGCAATGAGAGAGAAGGCCGACATACAAAACCAGTTGGAGGAGAATGAAGAGGACCAGTCAGAGCTGATGAAGAAGTACAAGGCTGTCGTACAACAACAATCTGTGGACCAAATAACCATGAACGATCAGTTACAGCAAATAGAGGAACTTGTACAAGAGAAAGATAAAGTTAAAGCAGAGGTAAGATGTTTTATTTCATGCTTTCTGGTAGGATATCGAGAAATAGCGGTGAAAATATTTTTCGATATTACACGGGTATGACCAGTGAGAATACCGATTTCATTTTTTTTTATGGAAGTCTCGACAGAAAAAAAGGCATTAGAAGCATGAAATAAATAGAATATTTGTTTTTTTCGGTGAAAGATCGAAATTTATTTCATCTCGTGAACATCATCAGTAATATTTTCACGAGTGGCACATTGTTTTTTTTTGTTTTTTTTTTTCGGTGAAAGATCGAAATTTATTTCATCTCGTGAACATCATTGGTAATATTTTCACGAGTGGCCCAAAGATCGAAATTTATTTCATCTCGTGAACATCATCAGTAATATTTTCACGATTGGCCACTCATGAAAATATTACCGATGATATTCACGAGATGAAATAAATTTCGATCTTTCACCGAAAAAAACAAATATCCTCTATACATTGAAGGAATAAATAGCCCTGAGTGATTTATTCATTGCGCCTCACAACTCACAACCATGGTTTATTGAACAATAGGCCATGATAGAAAGAAGATTATTTCAATTCTAACGTGACCAACTCTTGATGAAAGGAAAACAAGTTCATACTTAGTATACAACAGTGGATACAGATTAATTCTTACTTTACGTAGAATATAGAATGTCGGTATTGCCACACTTCTGTTGCACTGTGTTTATAGAGGCGAATTTATGTTTCATGTTAGAATTTATGTTTAACCCATTACAAAACAATCCTGTGATTAAAGGACTATTGTAGGAGGCTTTTAAAAACATTGGAGGAAAAGGAGAAAATGCTGGTGACCAGCATTTTCTCCTCTTCCCACAATATTTTCAAAAGCATTCTTCAGCAGGGTCTTCAAAACTCGGGATTGTTTGATAAAGGGTTAAGTGGCAGACCTCAATAAAAAAAATAGGGTGAAAGGAGAAATTGCTCCAATATCCATATTTTGTAGAGATGTTTTCAAATTTTTCTGCTGAAAATTTGTCTCTAGAGGTAATTCAAAGAAATTAAGTGACAAGAGTAAAATGCATCAATTGTCAATACTATCTTAGGCACCAAAAACAAAGGGCAACTAGCCCTTTATGACAAGAATAATTAAAATGGCAGTCACTTATTGCAGGTGGTGTTCGGTTGTATTTACAATTCCGAGTTCTAATGACCCTGTGGAAGAGGGCTGTTGAAACATATTGTGGGAAAAGTAGAAAATGCTGTTAACCAGCATTTTCTCCTACTCCCACGATATTTTTACTTTCTCAAAGACAAATCTAATATTACGTTTAGGTTGAACATGTAATGAACAAATATCTCTTAAGTTTTCTGTTATATACCTGCAATAGCCATGTGTGACTTTATTTATATATACAGTTGAATGTCCATTGCTCGAACATCTACTCCTCAAAGTTCTCTATACGTCGAAGTAAATTTAAAGTCTGGATTGAATTGCTCTATTTCTCTATATAAAGTACTATCCACACGTCGAAGTCCATACCTCGAAGTTTCTCCATACGTCGAACCTAATTTCAGGTCCGAACTGCAATGATCCAGTTAATTTACACATCTTTACTTCGAACACAGTACAGAATTTTCACACATTTTAATTGACTTTAATTATAAACTTAGGTGTTATACACAATATAAATAGAAATGCTGGATACAGCGACGGTATATTTTTTGCACATTTTCGATCATTGACTTTTGTCAGCTCGGGTGTTAACGTGCCAGTCATCTTGACTTGCAGATAATTATCAGTAATTGATTTGATTAGAAATGTTTGGAATGAAATTTTCATACCATACACTGTGATTTTGGCCGTGGCTATATAGAAAGACTGGGCATTTCGTTGTCGACCGAAAGTACAAATATCCTCTCTCCTACAGACTTGTTTGGTGAAAGAAACCCGGTAAAGTCCGGGAGATAGCCAGCAACTTCGGCTTACGAAATGCTTTTTTAATTTTACAATTTTCAGTATCATACTTACAAACAGAATTAGAGAAAAACATGTTAATGAAAGAAAATAAACAGTATGCATCGTTTACTCTTTGATTTTCAAAACAACGATCGGTTAACTATTAGAGAGAACAAAATGTACGGTCCTTTGAACGAAGTATGCTTCGGTTACCTACTTCCGGTACCTGACACACTCATCAGAAGAATCTCTGCACGTCAAACTTTCTGTACCTCGAACTTTTTTCCGTAGTCCCTTGAACTTCGAGGTATGGATATTCGACTGTATATATATATTTTTTCAATCTTTCAGGTCAATGAGCTGAGAAGCAAAGTTCAGAGCCTAGAGGAGAACGGTGTAGATAAAACTGTTGTGCAGAGATTAGAAAACAAGATAAGAGAATTAGAAACTAAATTAGAATTCGAAGTGTCCAACAAACACAGATTGGAGGTAGATTTTAAACATTATAATCATAATTATTATTACTTAACCCTTTACCACACAATCCCGACTTGTAATGACCCTGAGAAAGAAGCCTTTTGAAAACATTGTGGGAAAAGGAGAAAATGCTGGTAACCAGCATTTTCTCCTTTTCCCACAATATTTTCTACCCTATCAGAGACAGAAATCGTCATTTTAGCAATATTTGGTTTGTCGTCTGCAAATGCTTTCATTATGGACCAGTCTAAGATTTTATTGTTTTGGAAAGAGTTAAAAGTCCAGCTGCTACCTAAACAATTTTGTAATCAAGAAATCATGGTTCAGCCCTCATTGGCAATGCTGGTGGTGAGTGGTATTGTCCTTAAGCAAGGCACTATCGAACCCTAGCCTAGTGTTTTTGAAACATGTGAAAGACATGTATAAGTGAGGTTTTGCCAGCATATGACTGAGCTATTGTTGAATGTTGAATCACACCATTGACATTTACAAGACAAAAGTTTATAGTGGTTCATTTTGAAACAAGGCACTAGTCTATGCTCCCTCATCTAATTTTTTTCTGGAGGCCATCTTGTTGTGGCTTGAAAAAAAAAAAGGGTTATTTGGTGTAAGATTGGTTTTTTCAAACAACAGACGGTATAACACTTTAACTCTATACAAATCAAATGTGGCTCAAATGATGATTTCTGTCCTTGATAGGGAAGAAAAAATTGTGGGAAAAGGTGAAAATGCTGGTTACCAGCATTTTCTCCTTTTTCCAAAATGCTTTCAAAAGCCTTTTCTTTCGGGGTCGTTAAAACTAGGGATTGTGTGTGGTAAAAAAAATATATTTGTTAAAACTTTAGTTTGTTATGAATCTCATACAATTAGGACTGTTTATTCAAAAGAATTATGACTTATTCCCTTTTGTGGAATGCCCCATCTCTGGCATCTGTTATTGTTCTTTTGCCTCTTATCTTAGGTTCAAGTTGCCAGAATGAAAGAACAGATGGACAGAATGACTGAGGAGAAGGATCAGTTAGCTGCCACCAAACTTTCAACTGAGGAGACACACAAGAAAACCCAGCGACAGTTACGGGATTTGCGGGAAGAATTCTCCGATGTACAGAAAAAAGAAATGGAATTGAGTCACAAATCTAAGGAAAACGTTCGTATATCTAGCTTTGTTAGCTCCGCTCTTTTCTACCATAATGTCAAGGTACTGTCATATTGTCATTGCCTTGTTGTCATCTGCATCATCGTCTGAACCATCATGCAAAACCCTTGAGATTTTCAAAAAGTTTAACCCTTTACCAGTCGACAAAATTTTAGCCTTGTCCAAATTGAAAGCATTTGCAGACGACAATTTCTGTGTGGCTCAAATGGTGCAGTTTTTCTTTGATAGGGGGAAAACATTGTGGGAAAAGGAGAAAATGCTGGTTACCAGCATTTTCTCCTTTTCCTACAATGTTTTCAAAAGGCTTCTTTCCCAGGGGCATTAAATGGCAGCATTGTATGGTAAAGTGTTAACTTTTATAATATCTCTGTCATTACTGAAGATAGTTACTTCAGACTTGGACTAGTTGTTATCTATCAAAAAGGGAACCTATACAACATTGGCAGGTAACTTTCAAAATATTTTTGACACAGATATGCCCCTTTTTCCACGTATAATTTTTACTTGCAGCCAAGCGTTGGCACCCACATGCGGTGCCCTTGTTTTGTTGGTATCATTTTCTTTTGTATAGTGTTTAATACTGGAAGGGTAGAAAACATCGTGGGAAAAGGAGATAAATCTCATTACCTGTCATGCTTTCAAAACCTTTACCCCTAGGGTGATTGGTTTGTTAGGAATTTACCCTGTCCCACACGTTCTGAGTTTTAAAATCAGGCAAAAAGTTAAAAAAAAAGATAGTGTGACCTGGCAACTTTTAACCTAGTTTTGAAATGAATATCTCTGCCAGCAACTAACACTTGGATGGACCATGCAATACATATTGTCATTTTCACAATGATTCTCATACTTTGAATTGATATGAGTCAAATTTAAATGCATTTTAACACCTGCTTTGTTTACTTTTGGCAGCTATAGTTACTTTAAATTACAGGAATCCAGAGTAAATGAGCTGGAGGCAGATTATGAACAGAGCCAGTCAGATCTAAAATTGGCCTTCAAGCGTATAGCTGATCTTCAGGCAGCTTTAGAAGACGGTATAGATAGCGACGATGATCTATCAGACAGGTAATATGACTGTTCATTCCCCCATTGTGCCCTTTTGTCTTTACAGTGGGGAGTTTTAACGACCATGACAGTGAAGGCTTTTGAAAACATTGGAAAAAGAGAAAATGCTGGTAACCACTCCGGAGTTTTGACGACTTTGAGGAAGAAGGCCTTTGAAAATATTGGTGGAAAAGGAGAAAATGCTGGTAATCAGCAATTTCTTCTTTTCCCACAATATTTTCTACCCTTTCAAACTCAATTTTTACTACTTAAACCAAATTTCAATTTGTCGCCTTCAAAAACTTTCAGTTTGGACAAATCTAGAATTTTGGTGTGTTGTAAAAAGTAAAACTTCATATACATGTACTTTGTTGTCTGCAAAACTTACAGTCTCAACATGGACAAATCTGAAATTTTATTGTTTCGTAAAGTATTAACTCTACCAAACAACAAAAATTTAGGCATATCCAAATTTAAAGCATTTTGCAGATGACAAATAAAATAACAGCACAACTAATATAAATTGTCCACGAAAGGGTAGAAAACTGGTTACCTAAAAAGGCTTCTTCCTCAGGGTCGGTAAAAGTTGGGATTGTTTGGTAAAGGGTAAGCATTGAAATTCAGATTATTTTACATGCCTGAAAATAATTGCCTGTAAAAATGATGATCTGCCAAGTAGAAGTCAGTCCTTTTTTTTTTTCCCAAACGACAAACTTTGAGACTTGTGAAATTTGAAGGTGCTTGCAGACGACAAATTAAATGAGGCCCAAATGATTAAATTTGTCTTTGAAAAGGTAGAAAATGCTCTAGAAGAAGTTGAAAATGCTGGTTTACCTGTATTTTCTCCTTTTTCTGCAATGCTTTGACTCCTTACTACATGACAAAATTTTAGACTGGTACAAATTGAAAACATTTGCAGACGACAAAATAAATGTGACTCAAGAATTGAAATTTGTTTTTGGAAGGGTAGAAAACATTGTGAGAAAAGGAGAAAATGCTGGTTACTAGCATTTTCTCCTTTTCCCACAATGTTTTCAAAAGGCTTCTTTCTTGGGGTCGTTAAAAGATGGGATTGTGTGGTAAAGGGTTAAAAGAGATGTTTCCGCAAGGTCATAAAAAGATTGGATTAGTTGATTAACCCCTTTACCACACAGTCCCGAGTTTTAACGACCCTGAAAGAGAAGGTTTTTGAAAACATCATGGGAAAAGGAGAAAATGCTGGTAACCAGCATTTTCTCCTTTTCCCATAATGTTTTCTACACAGAAATCATCATTTGAACTACATTTATTTTGTTGTCTGCAAATCCTTTCAATTTGGACCATTCTAAAATTTTATTGTTTGGTAAAGAGTTAAGAGTCAATGTTGCGAGTTTGGACTTACTAAAATTCAAGATATCATTAGACGACAGAAACAATTATTATGAGATTTGTCTTTCAACTGAACAAAAGTCCCCTTTGAATTTGTAAAAAAATGTGTCCCATTCAAGAATGAATTCCCATGTGTGTGACTTTGCTTTTAATTTTATTTCTAATTACCTAACACTTATAATTTCAGTTTTAACTAAATAAAAAGAGTTGCCCTGGCTACAAGCTTACTAAACTGAATTAAACTCATGTGTACCTCATAAATCATTCATAAAGTCACGCATTTAACAAATTGAATCGCTATCAATTGATTAATTAATTTGTTAATTGATTATAAATCATATATAATTATCTTTGTCTTTTGAATACAATCAAAGATAGAGTGGAATGGCTGAGTATGTAAACTTTGTAATGGTGTATTTTTAGCTCGACTGTTATTTAAGAAAATATTGATGTATTATCATAGCCCTGTCGTTATCTGCATTGTCGTGCAAAAATCTTTGACATTTTACAACATCTCTGTCATTATTGAAGATATTTACTTTAACCCTTTCCCAAACGACAAATTTTGGACTGGTCCAAATTAAAAGAGTTTGCAGACGACAATTTTAAATTTGATGAAAATGGCAGAAAGGTCTCAAAAAGGGTAGAAAACACTGTGGGAAAAGGAGAAATTGCTCGTTACGAGCAATTTCTCCTTTTCCCACAGTGTTTTCAAAAGACTTGTACTGCAGACACGTGAAAACCAGGGCTTGTTTGAGAGAGGGTTAAACTCAAACTAGTTCTTAACTGTCAAAAGAGGAACCCATACAACAGGCGCAGGTAACCGAAACATTTTTGACACAGTTATGTCCCTTTTGTTTTAAATTAGAATTTTCATTGGAAATCAACCTTCTCTTATCTCTTTGTCATTACTCAAGATATTTACTTCAAAGTTTGACAAGTTGTTTACCCATCCTATAGGGGCCAATAACCTTCAAAATATTTTAAAACAATTAGGCCCCTTTCTTGACCCAGAATTTGCTTTGAAAATCAATCTATTTTCAAAAGCAACTGCAGTAGAGCGTTGACACCCAAATGAGCTGTTCCTGTTTCATTACGAATCACCCTATTTTAGTGATAGTGTATATTATGACAGTCTGAATATTAAGTAGTCCCATACCATAATGTCATAACTCTTTACATGACGACAAAATTTTAGGCTTCTCTAAATTGAAAGCATTTGTAGACGTAAAATTCATTATGGCTGAAATGATGGGATTTGTCTTTGAAATGATAGAAAACATTGTGGGAAAAGGAGAGAATGCTGGTAACCAGCATTCTCTCCTTTTCCCACAATGTTTTCAGTAGCCTTCAGGGTCATTAAAATACCTGGTTGTTTGGTAAAGAATTAATAGTGTCTTAATTTCACTTGTGTAGAGAACTATTCATAATCACGATATGCAAGCTAACGATTGTTTGCAGGTACCTGTGTTTGTTGTTTTATCATAACTTGTTACTCGAGTGTAAATGAACTATACTCCATATACTCTGTGGAAACATATTTCTGTGATCCATTATTCTATGCAAGTCATCACATTATCATGGATCCAAAAAATCGTTTTGTCACACAACCACCTGTAATAGCAAAAAGTTTCGTCCTAGGTCGATACTTTATTGCAGATACATTAAGCAACCTTTCACAGCTTTTTCCACTTTCCAAAATGTTTCAATTTGAGCCACAATTGAATTGTTGTCTGCAAAGCATTTGCAGACAGCAATTCATTTGTGGCTCAGATTGAGAAATCTGTCTTTGAAAGAGTAGAGAACATTTTGGGAAGTGGAGAATGCTGTGAAAGGCCTTAACTTTTTGATATTGTCAATTTTCTGCATGTAAAGGGACCATTCTACCTCATAATACAGTCAGTAGTGCTCTTGTTTTATTCCAGTCTTCCATTGTTTTCCATATGCAGTAACATGTCTGAACTGTCTCCTTGATGTAATAATAATATGTTTAAGGGATAAAGCAAAAATGCTGGTAACCAACATTTTTCTCCTTTTCCCACAATGTTTTCTGCCCTTTCTAAGAAAAATCCCATCATCTGAGCTGCATTTCATTTGTTGCATGCAAACATGGTCAATTTGGACTGACCTAAAAGTTTGCCATTTGGTATAGAGTTAACCCTTTCCCAAACAAGCCCTGGTTTTCATGTGTCTGCAGTACAAGTCATTTGAAAACACTGTGGGAAAAGGAGAAATTGCTCATAACGAGCAATTTCTCCTTTTCCCACAGTGTTTTCTACCCGTTTTGAGACCTTTCTGCTATTTTCATCAAATTCAAAATTGTCGTCGGCAAACTCTTTCAGTTTGGACTAGTCCAAAATTTGTCTTTTGGGAAAGGGTTAATCAACCAGAGTAATGTTATGTCATTACAAATTTGTTAACCTTTTACCAAACAATCTCATGTTTTAATGACTGGTAAGAAGGCATGTAGAAATATTAACCCTTTCCCAAACGAAAAATTTTGGACTGGTCCAAATTGAAAGAGTTTTTTTTTCATCACTAAATGTTTTGAATTTCAACCAGTTTAAAATAATGCTGTTCAGCAAAGAGTTAAACACTAGATTGTGTGGAAAACAGTTACTAAAGAGTTGAAAGATAGATTTGTTCATGTCTTATGTTGTTTATGTCGTCATCCCACATATAATCATTATGTTGTTACAGTGATGATCTGGAGAATGGTGGATCAGACTCCGACATTGAATCATTTCTAACCAATCATAAACGATCACCCCTTGTACTGCGGCAGACAAGTTACGATAGCGGTACGAGGTCGTCTCGAGGAGGGTCCCTTTCAAGTTACATCACTGATACGCCGTCTAGTCCACGATTATCAAATAATATAGACCTTAGTATGTATCTAACATGGGGAAAGTATATACTGAACATATTTCATGTCGTGTTTTATCATACACCTTTGTTAGCACTTTTATTTTCTATTACAGGAAAATTCCATAATTTGAATATAGAATAACCCTTTACCAGAAGACAAAATTTTAGCCTTGTCCAAATTGAAAGCATTTGCAGATGACAATTTCAGTGTGGCTCAAGTGATGCAATTTTTCTTTGAGAGTGTAGAAAACATTGTGGGAAAAGGAGAAAATGCTGGTTACCAGCATTTTCTCCTTTTCCCATAATGTTTTCAAAAGGCTTCTTTCCCAGGGGTGTCAAAAGGCGGCAATGTGCGGTAAAGGGTTAATTCAAATGAGCCATGCTTTGTGAAATGGTGGGGGTTGTTTCACGAATCTACAAAAAGCATCGACCTATGTCAGCCTGCACAGCCCTCGCAGGCTGACCTGGATTGAAACATTTTGCTTATTGTAAATTTTCTGCATGTCAAAGGACCATTCTACCGCTAGATTCAGTGGGCTGCTAGACACAATGGATTTTATGGATCCATAATTATGTGATGACTTCTTTGGAATAATGCATCACAGAGATGCATGAAACCCCTTTTGCCAGAGCATGGTGCAAATGTAGAACTATTCAAATGTATGGAATAATTTGAAGCTGTGCTCCATGCCTCAAGAACAAAAGGTTACTGGTATATCGTTTCCAGACAGTAAGTCCATATTGAAAGCGCTTGCAGACGACAAAACTTATGTGGCTCAAAAGATTAAAAATGTCTTTGAAAAGATATAGAAAATTTTGTGGGGTAAACAGAAGAAACTGTTTATCAGCATTTTCTCCTTTCCCCATTGTCTTAACTCTTTACCACACAATCCCGACTTTTAACGACCCTCTGGAAAAAGCCTTTTGAAAACATTGTGGGAAAAGGAGAAAATGCTGGTAACCAGCATTTTCTCCTTTTCCCACAATATTTTCTACCTTTCCCAAAACAAATTTCAATTTTTGTGTCACATTTATTTTGTCGTCTGCAAATGCTTTCAGTCTGGACTAGTCTAAAACTTTGTCGTTTGGTAAAGAGTTAACCTTTTACCAAACGACAAAATTTTAGACTTGTCCAAATTAAAAACTTTGCTGACGGCAAATTCAGTGTTGCTAAAATGATGGATTTTGTCAATGAAAGAAAAGGAAGACATTGAGGGAAAAGGAGAAAATGCTGGCTACCAGCATTTTCTCCTTTTCCCACAATGTTTTTATAAGCCTTTTCCCCTAGGGTAGTTGAAACTTGGGATTGTGAGGTAAAGAGTTATAAGGTCCTCTCCACATAGTGATAAAACCACATTGTAATCTTATAAAGGGCTACAGAGTATTAGAATCTCAAATGACCAAGGCCATATTCCCATATTAATTTCATCACATTGCATGCTCAATGACTTTCTGACCATGTGTGGCTTTTAAACCTGATGCTTTTTTCTTTTTAGAAAACATAACTCTTTACCAAACGGCAAAATTTTAGACTGGACCAAATTGAAAGCATTTGCTGACAAAGTGTTGCTTAAATGGTTATTTATGTATTGGATAGGGTAGAAAACATTGTGGATAAAGGAGAAAATGCTGGTTACCAGCATTTTCTCGTTTTCCCACTATGTTTTCAAAAGCCTTTTTTCTCAGGGTCGTTAAAAGTCGGGATTGTGTGGTAAAGGGTTAACAGAGTAATATTTTGTTGTAAGTAACTGTTTTAACAGGGCTATAGTCTGTAAGAATTGACCTGACAGGGCATGGCTAACCTTTGACACAAGTCGACCAGTTTGTTTTTCATTTTAGTGGTCTAGAGCCAGTTTGGAATTATTCGTCGTAAATCTTTGTAAACACATGCATCATAACAGTACTTTAACCCTTTCCCAAACGACAAATTTTGGACTGGTCCAAACTGAAAGAGTTTGCAGAAGACATTTTTAAATTTTATGAAAATGGCAAAGTTCTCAAAAAGGGTAGAAAACACTGTGGGAAAAGGAGAAATTGCTGGTTACGAGCAATTTCTCCTTTTCCCACAGTGTTTTCAAAAGACTTGTACTGCAGACACGTGAAAACCAGGGCTTCTTTGGGAAAGGATTAATCTATCCTTTGCTTTATGGATACATGAAGTGCATTCTCTTTTACCGTCTGAAAACATTGTGAAAAAAGGTGCTTCTTATTCATGTTGTTCAGTTCTTGCTTCTGCCATATTTATCGATTGATTAATAAATAATAGCCAAAGTTGACACAATGTTTCAGACTCAACACGGCAAAATAAACAGACTTGGTTAGCAGTCTTAAGTCAATTGTTTTGCCAAGTTTAGTCTGTGACGTTGTCAAGTCAGGATTTGAGAATGTTATTTTGGTCTGTTTATCTGGGTGAAATGCGTCCTAAATAACAGCCTTAACCCTTTACCAGACGACAAAATTTTGGACTGGACCAAATTCAAAGAGTTTGCAGACAACAATTTTAAATTTGATGAAAATGGCAGAAAGGTCTCAAAAAGGGTAGAAAACACTGTGGGAAAAGGAGAAATTGCTCATTATGAGCATTTTCTCCTTTTCCCACAGTGTTTTCAAAAGACTTGTACTGCAGACACGTGAAAACCAGGGCTTGTTCGGGTAAGGGTTAAGTCAGAAAATGAGTCGGCTTGTGGACTTAACCTTTTACCACACAATCCCGACTTATTACGACCCTGAGAAAGAAGCCTTTTCACACAATGTTTACTACCCTATCTAAGGAAAATCGCATAATTTTAGCCACATTGAAATTGCTGTCTGCAAATGCTTTAAATTTGGACGTTTCTAAAATTTTGTCGTGAGGTAAAGGGTTAAATAGAAGACTTAAGGTGCAGGGTTAATCCTGCACCACACAATCCTGAGTTTGAACAAACCTGAGAAAGAAGAATTTTGAAAACATTGTGGGAAAAGGAGAAAATGCTGGTAACCAGGACACATACTAGTACTATACTTATCTGAAAAACGTTTGAATTGTCATCTGTAGATTCCTTCAATATGAAATTTTGCCGTGTGGTAAAGGGTAAGGGAGTGAAGTGATAAGGGGCCATAATGTCCCTCTTAGTGTATTTTTTTTTTTTTTTTACAAAATAAATGTATTTTTATATTTCAGCTGAAGCATGATAGAGGAAAGTTGATGTAGGAGTTGAAATTTGCCAAAATTCCGGGCTACGTGCAACAAATTTTCAATAAGCAGAAACAAACCCAAGCTCCTTGTGATGTATACAGCTACAGAATCCTAAAGACTTGATAGATTGTACAATCACATTGGATGTATGTGTGTACTACATGCTGTTAAATGTACAGAAATCGGTCCAAGAAAGTAGTTCCAATGATCAGTGTATTCTTACACTTCAAGTTAGAGATTTTAGTCCAAGAAGTAGTGCAAAGGCATATTTAACACAATCCTGAGTTTTAATAACCGTGAGCAAGAAGCCTTTTGAAAACATTGTGGGAAAAGGAGAAAATGCTGGTAACCAGCATTTTCTCCTTTTCCCACGTTTTCTTTTCTATCAATGAAGAATTCCATCATTTGAGCTACATTGAAAGTGTAGTCGACAATATGGACAAGTGTACAGTTTTGTTGTGTGTTAAAGAGTGAAAAGCTGGGGAGAATATCATGTGTAGCTCAAATGATTGGATTTGTGTCTAAAAAGGTAGAAAACATTGTGGTAAAAGGAGAAAAAGCTGGTTACCAGCTTTCCTCCTTTTCCAACATTGTTTTGAAATAGATTCTTTCTCAGGGTTTGAAAAAGATGGGATTGTCTGGTTGAGGGTAAAGTCTTCATACTAACATAAATTAATTATTTTGTGAAATAAACTGCAGCAGAAGTTCTGATAATCTCGCCTGAGCAATCGGAACTTTTGCAGCCAAGATGCATGTACCTGACAGAACTTAGAATTAAACAATCACCATACTTTTTCAAGTTAACGACCCTGTAAGAGAAGGCGTCTGAAAAACATTGTATGACAAGGCAAAAAATGCCGTTAACTAGCATTTTCTCCTTTTCCCACAATTTTTTCTTCCCAGTTAAATTATTTGACCCTGACTTTTTTGGTAGTCAGCAAATGGTTTAACCCTTTACCACACAATCCCAAGTTTTATCGATCCTGCAGAAGAAGCCTTTTGAAAACATTGAGGGAAAAGGAGAAAATGCTGGTAACCAGCATTTTCTCCTTTTCCCACAATGTTTTCTACCCTATCAAAGACATATTCCATCATTTGACCCACACTTAACCCTTTACCGCACAATGCCGCCTTTTAACGACCCTTTGAAAGAAGCCTTTTGAAAACATGGTTGGAAAAGGAGAAAATGCTGGTAACCAGCATTTTCTCCTTTTCCCACAATGTTTTTCTACCCTATCAAAGAAAAATTGCACCATTTGAGTCACATTGAAATTGTCCTCTGCAAATGCTTTCAATTTGGACAAGACTAAAATTTTGTCGTTTGGTAAAGGGTTAATATTTTGTCTGAAAATGCTTTCAATTTGGACTGGTCAAAACTTTTGTCATTTGGAAAAGATTTAAGTATTAGGCAGGTCTAAGATTTTGTTGTGCTTTAAAGAGATTGTAACTTTGATTTATTGGGATATTTTTAACACTGCAGGAAAGCATTATCCTTGTGAAAATGTGCTTTTCTTGTGTTGTTGTTGCTATTGTTTGTTTTCTGTTGCAAAATTTTTAATTGGGAATGGTACCTTCAGTTACTTGTCATGTATCTCAAACTTGTCTTTTCCACGAATCTACATATAACTCATAATATAGTCTATTCTTATGTGAAGGGTGCAGTCCCCTGTGAGTCGCATAGTTAATTTTGTCAGCAAACAGGTTTGGGGCTTTGAACCCCACTGGCAGGGCTGACCGTGTGACAGTATCCTAGGTCAGAGTACTTCAGAACAAGGTCCTAGAACCAAGAAGCCCAGAGAATATATAGTCTTAATGCTGCCGCAGATGATCTTGCAAACATACTTAAAATTTAGACAATCATTATGAATTAAGTCTATACCAAAAACGACAAAATTTGGGACTAGTCAAATTTGAAAGCACTCCCAGACAACAAATCAAAGGTGGCCCAAATGACAGAATTTGTTTTTGGTGGGGTAGAAAACATTGTGGGAAAGGGAGAAAATGCTGGTCACCAGCATTTTCTCCTTTTCCCACAATGTTTTCAAAAGCATTTTTCCCCAGGGTTGGTAAAAGTCGGGACTGTGTGGTAGAGGGTAACGTTTAATACATGAGTACATGCATGTGAAAACATTGTGGCAAGAGCAGAAATTGCTTGTCACAAGAAATTCCACCTTTTTACCCCATGTTCATTATAAACCTTTACAATTCAATTCTGAGTTTCAAGGACCCATGGAAAGAGGCCCTTGGAAAACATTGTGGGAAAAGAAGAAAATGCTGTAATGAGCATTTTCTCCTTTTCCCTCTGTTTTTTCTATTCCTTTAGGAACAAATATTATTATTTAAGCAACATTAATCTGTCTTTTTCCTTTTTGCAAACACATGCACTTTCAATTTGGACCAGTGTAAAGTTTTGTCTTTTGTTAAAGAGGTAACCCTTTACCTCATAGCAAAATTTTACACTAGTCCATATAGAAAGCATTTGCAGACGACATATTAGATATGGCTCATATGGTGAGATTTGTCAGTAAAAGGACAGAAAACATTGTGGCAAAAGGAGAAAATGCTGGTTACCAGCATTTTCTCCTTTTCCCACAATGTTTTCAAAAGGCCTCTTTCTCAGGGTTGTTAAAAGTGGTTTTAGTGGTTAAGGGTTCACCAGCAGATGCATGTGAAAACATGGTGGTTGAAAGAGAAGTGGCTTGCCACAGGAAATTACACCTTGCGCCCTATGTTCTTCAAACTCTGTACCAAATGACAAATTGTAGACTTGCCCAAATTGAAAGCATTAGCAGACAACAAATTGAATGTGACTCAAATGATGGAATTTGTCTAGCATGGATCAGTTACATTTTCATCTGGCCAGGCATCAAATTCATCGTTATTAATTTCATAAGTGAAGTGTGAGAAAAGGACCATTCCTATATAAATATTCATATGGGCCTTGCTGTATGAATATTCATCAGGGCTCTTCTATCTAAATATTCATTAGAGCTGTACTGTATAAATATTCAAAGCTCTCTGCTATGAATATTCAATACATGTACTATTACAGGTCAAGTTCTGAATTCCAAGGTGTACCACGTGACCAGCTGAAATATGGATATCTCAGCCAATCAGATAACTTGTCCTAGAATTTAAAATGAGGACAGAATTTTGTTCATGAATATGTATGTCCTAACTAATGTTGAATGTCCTATTCATGTCTGTTTTAGTATATTCTTGTACACACTTACTTGTATTTTCACATTTACTGTCATATTTTCATATTTAAGTCATATGCATGAATAACAGTAATTACTAATTTATCCATTTTTTATCATTTAAATTTAAAAAGAAATAAATGAATGAAATGAGTATCTTTTAGTTTCTTTTTGTTTTTATACCCCCACCTACGAAGTAGAGGGGGGTATACTGGTTTCACCATGTCTCTGTCTGTCTGTCCATCCATCTGACCATGTTTTCGTTTTCGTGCTCTAGCTCAAAAGCTATCTGACAAGGACCCTGAAACTTTATACAAGTGTTGCTCAAGTTTTGGGGTCGCATGGGTCAAAGGTCAAGGTCACAGCTGAACTTTGTTTGAAAATTGTTTCTGTTCTCTGATTATGCTGATTCAGTGCCTAGGTGCTGGTGGAAGGTATTTCTCAGCTTTGCAACAATTCTAGTTCTTCCTACCTAACTCTTTACCACACGTTCCCTAGTTCTTGCAACCGTAACATAGAAGGCTTTTGAAAACAAAGTGGGAAAAGGAGAAAATGCTGGTAACCAGGATTTTCTCCTTTTCCCACTTTGTTTTCTACCCCATCTAATACAAATTCTATCATTTGAGCCACATTTAAATTGTCGTCTGCAAATGCTTTCAATTTGGACCAGTCTAATATTTTGTGATTTGGTGAATAGTTAAAGTGAATTCTAATCTCCCTTGCCTTGACATCTTCACCATTGCCTCATGTGGACAATTTATTCATCTGCTGCATGTAATTTGTGAAAAAATGTGGCAAAGGTGAATTACTTTCAAATTTAATTTGTCCTTTAACTCTTCCTTATGTCAAAATTTGGTCTTTCCTAAATTGAAAGCATTTGTAGACAACTATGGTAATTAAAGTTGCTCCAATTTGGAAAATTATTTTTGAAAGGGTTAAAAACATGGTAAAAGGAGAAAATGCTGGTTTTTCAGTATTTCCTCCTATTCCAGCATCTTTAGCTCACCTGAGCACAAAGTGCACAAGGTGAGCTTTTGTGATCGGTTGATTGATTGATTGATTGTATGGTGTTTACTGCCGTTTTCAACAGTATTTCAGTTATATTACAGCTGCCGGTGCACCTATCCATGCTTTCCTGGAGTTACTTTTACCAGTACTCTGCACAATATTCTTTCCAAGCCACTGACTGCTTTCCCACATAACCATCGTCGAAACAATGGTTAGCGGTGAGAAAGGAATGAATCCTGTCGCGATGACTATCACCAATCCTCGGAAAGAAATTGGCCAAGCCGGGGATCGAACCAGCGACCTCCTGTTCTCAAGTCCTGTATGTTACCGACTGAGCTACAGGGCTTGGCTTTGTGGTTGGGCTGTGTCCAGCATCCGTCGCACATCGTGCGGTCGTCAACATTTACATTGTGTGCACTGTAAAGGCCACATTTTCAGCCAGATCCTCATGAAACTTGGTCAGAATGTTTGTCTGGATAAAATCTCGGACAAGATCGAAATTGGGTCATGAGGGGTCAAAAGGTAGGTCACAGAGCCAGATCTTAGAAAAACCTTGTGTGCACTCTAGAGGATACATTTTCTGCCTGATACTCATGAAACTTGGTCAGAATGTCTGTTTGGATAAAATCTCGGACAAGTTTGAAATTGGGTCATGTGGGGTCAACAAGAAGGTCACGGGGCAAAATCTTAGAAAAAGAATGTGTGCACTCTAGAGGCCACATTTTCAGCCTGATATGCATGAAACTTGGTCAGGATATTTGTCCGAATAATATCCCAGAGGAGTTCGAAATTGGGTCATGTGGGGTCAAAAAGTAGGTCATGGGGCCAAATCTTAGAAAAAGCTTGTGTGCACTCTAGAGGCCACATTTTCAGCCTTATACTCATCAAACTTGGTCATAATGTTTGTCTGGATAAAATCTTGGGATGGTTTGAAATCGGTTTATGCTAGGTGAAAAAGTAGGTCAATGCGGCCAAATCCTAGAAAAAGCTTGTGTGCACTCTAGAGGCCACATTTTCAGCCTGATACTCATGAAACTTGGTCAGAATGTTTGTCTGGATAAATCTTGTACTAGTTGGAAAGTGGGTCATGTTGAGTCAAAAAGCAGGTCATTGGGCCAAATCTTAGAAAAACATTGTGTGCGTTCTAGAGGCCAAATTTTCAGCCTGATACTCATGAAATTTGGTCAAAATGATTGTCTGGATAAAATCTTGGACAAATTTGAAATTGGTCAACATCGGGTCAAAAAGTAGGTCACTCGGCAAAAATCTTAGAAGAACCTTGTGTACACTCTAGAGGCCACATTTTCATTCTGATACTCATGAAACTTGCTTAGAATGTTTGATTTGATAAAAACCTAGGACACATAGAAAATTTGGTCATGTCAAGTCAAAGAGTAGGTCACTGGGCCAAATCATAGAATAATCTTGTATGCACTCTTAAGGCCACATTTTCAGCTCGATACTCATGAAACTTGGTCAGAATGTTGACTTTGTCTGGATAAAATCTTGGGACAAGTGTGAATTGAGTCACATCAGCTCAAAAAGTAGGTCACAGGGCCAAATCTTAGAAAAACCTTGTGTGCACTTCAAAGGCCACATTTTCAGCCTTATACTCATGAAACTTGGTCCGAATGTTTGTCTGGATGAAATCTTGGAAAAGAATGATAATCAAGTCACGTCGGGTCGAAAAGTAGGTCACAGGGCCAAATTTTAGAAAAACCTTGTGTGACTCTAGAGGCCACATTTTGAGCCAGATGTGAAATTTAAAAATAGGCTAAACTAGTCAAAAAGTAGATCACTTACACTTGTGTGTTTTACATCATCACGACCAGGATCTTTGCAGCCTTATCAATTCTAGATGACCTTACTCAGGTGAGTGCTTTAGAGCCAATGGCCCCCTTGTTTCCTTTTCTCATATTTTCAAAAGCCTTCCTTCCTAGGTCCAGTAAAACTCAGGATTGTATGGTATAGGGTCAACAGCAGTGCTTTTAGTTGTTTATAGCTCACCTGAGCACAAAGTGCTCAAGGTGAGCTGTGTTAGTCAATCATCAACTTTTTCCTTGTGTATGTTCTAGAGGCAACATTTCTTGTCTAATACTCATGTCAAAATGTTTGCCATGATAAAATTTTTGACTAGAGTGAAAGTGGATCTCATCAGGCCAAGAACAATGTAAAATGTTTGAAAAACCTTGTGTACACTCTAGAGGCCATATTTTCTGACCAATACTCATGAAAGTTGGTCAAATGTTTGTGTTGATGATATCTTGTACAATTTTGAAAATGGGTCAATTCAGGTAAAAATAGGTCACCTGAACAAATCTTTAGAAAAAAAAGAAAAAAGAAAATGTACACTCTAGAGGCCACATTTTCAGTCCAATACTCATGAAAATTGGTCAAAATGTTTTTCTTGGTAATATCTGAGATGATCTTGAAAAAGGGTCAAGTCAAATAAAAACTGGGTCTCCAGATCAAATCTTTGAAAAACTTTGTGTACACTCCAGAGGCCACATTTTATGTCCAATACTAATAAACATTGGTGGAAAGTTTTGTCGTCATGATATCTCCAACTTGTTGTAAAGTGGGTCAATTCAGGTCAAACACTAGATCAGCAGGTCAAATTTTTTAAAAACCTTGTGTACTCTCTAGAGGCTGCATATTTAGTCCAAAACTTATGAAAGTTCATCAGAATGTTCATATTGATAATATACTGCATGACTTAGAAGATAAGTCACTCGGGGTCAAAAACTAGGTTACCAGGTCAAATTAAAAAAAAAAAAGAAAAAAAAAAAAAAAAAAAAAACTTTTTTACACTCTAGAAGTTACAAGTTCAGTCTAGTACTCAGGAAAGTGAGTAAGAATGTTTGTCTTGATGATATTTAGATGTTTTTGAGAATGGGTCAAAAATTGGGTCACTAGGACAAATCTTAAAAAAAAAAAAGCTTGTGTACTCTAGAGGCCACATTTTCAGCCAAGTCCTCGTTTAAATTGGTCAGAATGTTTGGCTTGTTGATGTCTTGGACAGGTTTGAAAATGAGTCTCATTATGTTAAAAGGTAGGTCACTGGGACAAATCACAGAAAAATCTTGTGTACACTCTTGTGGCCACATTTTCAGTCCAAAACTTATGAAAGTTGGTCAGAATGTTTGTCTTGATACTAAAATTAGTTGGAAAATTGGTCATGTTTGGTCAAAAAGTAGTTCACTGAGCCAAATCCTAGACAAAATTTTGTGTACACTCTATAGAGACCAAATCTTCAATCCATTACTCATGAAAGTTGGTTCGAATGTTTGTCTTGACATCTTGCAAGAGATTTGAAAATGCTCATGTTTGGTAAAAAAAAAAAAAAAAAGCCCAGGTGAGCGACTCGGGGCCATTGTGGCCCTCTTGTCATAAGTTTTCCCTCAACTTCAAGAACAGATCTGAGCGACAATTTATCTTTTGCTTTTTGACAATATTCAAAGCATTGGGGAAGCAGGATTGTTTTTTCTTTTTTTTAAATTAAAATTGCTTCTTTTCAGACAATGTTTTCCAAAGCCGTATAATGCAGGAAGGATTATACTTTGCCAGATATATCAGGTATGACGTGATTTATTACTATTGGATATCAATATACGGTAGCACCTCCACTTCCCCCAACGTTGGTGTCACAAAGAGGAGATAACAGCTTGACCAGGGGCCGAATCTCCTTGGGGTCGAATCCACTGCATATTGGTGGTCAGACAGAGTTACCTCCCCTGATACAGCAAAGCACCGACAGAGAAGGACAATGGGAAAACGGTATTTTTGTGATTTTTGTGACCGATCTTTCGCAGATACTGGTGTCAATAGGAAAAACCACTTTAAAGGTACAATACATCAACGACTGAGAAAACAGCATTATGATTCTTTTAAAGGTAATTATGTCTGTCTTTGGATGAGATGAATTGAGAACAATATAATTCGGATGGAACTAGTAGCCGGGCATTTAGTTATTTAATAGATACTTTTTATACTGACTTTCGAACTTACAACACTGTCTGGTAATTATTCAAGGGTTTTAGTCCCTAATAAGTACTTTTATTGACATAAATGTTATTTATGTCAAATCGCCTGTTGTCGCCCAGCACCAGTGTCTGAAATTTCATTCTACCCGAAAGAATATCCTGATTTGGACTATAGTACAGATAACTGTCCTGAATGTGATTTTAGGTTTTGATTGGTCGCCTCCGGGTACAGAGATGGTATTTTCTGCCCTTTCAGAAGAATTCTTTCATTTGTATTCCATCTAGAAATGCTTTAAATTTGGACAAGTCCAAAATTTTATTGTTTGGGAAAGAGTTTAATGAAACACCAGGGCACTTCTAGAAGCTTTTAATGGAGACAAAGGGGGTCACACTAAAATATGCCACAGGTATGCCACAGGAGAAACTGACACGCCACAGCACATTTATAACTTTCGATACGTAAATTTTATGCTTAGAGATCTTAATTAATGTGTTATCAATAATATATTGAAGTATAGCTGGGAAATTTTATGTTTTTTGGTAGAAATTTGATCTTGAAAGACAGCAATATCCTGTGTTGTTTCCGAGTTGCGATCCCAGTAGTTGTAGCATATATTAATTTCTTAAAGATTATTTTCTTTACAATTTTCAATAGACTTATTTTTCATTTCTTAGGATATTTAACAATGCTTAGCATTGAATCATCATTTTGTTAACTGAATCGTCTCCAGACTAACGATTATTTAAAGTGACAAGTATCAGACGTTCGTTAGAGTTATCTCCCTTCACCATCTTTCGATACAGATCCGAGTTAAAACATTTAAGTCTGG
Organism: Tridacna gigas; assembly: GCA_945859785.2. Classification (NCBI taxonomy): domain Eukaryota; kingdom Metazoa; phylum Mollusca; class Bivalvia; order Cardiida; family Cardiidae; genus Tridacna; species Tridacna gigas. The sequence continues at coordinate 6,049,016 of OX244042.2, forward strand.
AGACGAAATGGTTTACAAAGTTATGATTCAATTCTTAACATGGCGAAATATTCATAGAATTGACAAATAAATCTATTTAAAGTTGTACAATTTACATCTTCAAGAAATTGATGTTTTATACAACTATGGCGTCATCGAGATCGTGACTCGGAGTATGGCCGTCTTTCAAGATCAAATTTCCATCAAAATAGGTAAAATTTCTCAGCTAAACTTCAGTATATTAAAGATAACACCTTAATTCAGATATTTAGACATAAAAATACACATTAGATGTTATTTATGTGCTGTGGCGTATCACTTTCTCCCTGTGGCGTACCTGTGGCATATATTACTCCTGTGGCGTATTTTAGTGTGACCGGGCAAAAGGGGTCGAATGCATCTCTGTGATGCATTATACCGAGCAAGTGATTGCATAATATTATGCACCCATAAAGTCCATTTTGTATAACAACTGACTGAGTCATGAGGTAGAATGGTCCTTGGACATGCAGAAAATTCAACAAATAGCAAAAAGTTTCAACATGGACTACACAGGCTGACGTGTCGATACTCTTTGCAGGTGCATTACCCACCCTTTGCACAGAGCATGGTTCATTAATGACAAAAAAAATTCTTTTAACAGATGCAGCTGGTTTATTAGCAGATGATGAGCTAAAGCTACCCTGTCATAGGTTTCAAATGGGTGAGTGGATTTTTCTCCTGAATACCCACAATTCCTTTCTTAACCCTCTGCTACACAATCCCGAGTTTTAACATCCGTGAGGTACAAAGCTTTTGAAAACATTGTGGGAAGAGGAAAAACTGCTGCAATTATATTCAGTTTGGAACAGTCATCAGTTGTTGTTTGGGAAAGAGTTAGCCCTTAGAGTGCCAAATAAGCCCATCAGACATTTTCCTTCAAGAAATAAAACCAAAATAATTGCAATTTCAAGGTTGCTTTTTCACAGAATATCTCTGCAAAGTTGATGCTGACAGTGTAGATAAAAAATCAGACTGCATGTTTTGTGCAGTGTGATCTTGATCTACATTGGCCACTACACTGATGAAAGGTGCTTTAACTCTACCAAAGGACAAAATTTTAGACCAGCCCAAATTGAAAGCTTTTGCAGAGGACAAAATAAATGTGACTTAAATATTGAAAATTATTTTAGAAGGAGTAGAAAACATTGTGGGAAATGGAGAAAATGCTGGCTACCAGCATTTTCTCCTTTTCCCACAATGTTTTCAAAAGGCTTCTTCCACAGGGTCTTTAAAAGTCAGGATTGTGTGGCAAAGGGTTAAATATGTATCTATACTTATTTTCAGCCAGTTCTTAACCGATTTCATCTTAATTTTATGAAACTATAATCATTCTTGTATCTTCATGTCAAATGTTGCCCCTGACAGCTTTGAGGTTGCACAGCATTCGGCATACCTCGGGTGATCCGGTGATCAAATCCCTCGGCTGTATCACATAGCTTGATATGCACCTACACCGTCCGTATATTTCGCGCATCTCTGGAAGCACACCGCTTTACCATTATTGAAATTGTAAGGCTCCTCTTTAGAAAAAACACATGAGTAAATTTTCTATCGTTATCTTTCTAAGAGTATTTCAGTCGGCAAACAGTTTGTACATTCAATTTTTAGCGTGGTTTATCAATTCCGTTAGGAGCTTTCATCAACAGATCGATAGAAGTGAATAACTTCACAGTGGTTGTTCATGTCGTTGCTAAGCGATCTACAGGGGTGCCGCCATGTTTAAGATCATGTGATTGGTAGTTCAAAATGGAAGCCTCCCTTATACAGATGAGGTTAGATGTAGGTATGGAATCGGCCGAGTTGTGACGAGTGGTTGCACAGATTACGAAGGTGCATTTCTTTTTTGGCAGCCTACAAAGAAATCACAGTTGTGGTTTCCGGTATTAAATGAGGACAAATCCCTTGGGTTTCTCTATCATTTACTCCATATGTGTTGGTAATTTATCTTTGTTTACTTAGCTGGCCAAATTCTGAGCCATTCTACACACTTTCAAGTTTCTCTCTGGCCTTAAGGATGTATCTTTAAGGTTTAATAATATCAAATCACATACTGTTATTTGTGATATTTTATTCCAGGTACTTGTGATTACGGTGACAACTGTAAATTTTCACACATGACAGCGGAGAGGAAGAGACAGCTACAAGAACAAGGTAGCGCCATTTTTGTTGTATAATTCTGTACCATATGACATTCTTTTGGAGTCGTTGAAATTGAAAGCATTTGCAGACAACAAATTTAATTCTATTCAAATGTTGTGATTTTCCATTGGAAGGGTAGAAAACAGTGGGAACAGAGGAGAAAAAGCTGGTTACCAGCATTTTCTTCCTTTCCCATGATTATTTGAAAAACTTATGTTCCAAGGGTTGTTAAAAGTTTGGATTGTGTGGTATAGAGTTAAATCTTTACCAAATCTTTACATAATTTTGTCGAAATCAAACGCATTTGCTGGTGACAAATAAAAAGTTGCGCTGATGATGCGATACATTTACGAAGGAGCTGACGACATTGAAGGAAATGGAGAAATGCTGGTTACCAGCATTTTCTCACATGGTGTTTTAACCCTTTCCCGAACGACAAATTTTGGACTGGTCCAAATTGAAAGAGTTTGCAGATGACAATTTTAAATTTGATGAAAATGGCAGAAAGTTCTCAAAAAGGGTAGAAAACACTGTGGGAAAGGGAGAAATTGCTCGTTACGAGCAATATCTCCTTTTCACACAGTGTTTTCAAAAGACTTGTACTGCAAACATGTGAAAACCAGGGCTTGTTTGGGAAAGGGTTAAAAAACCTTGTTTAGGGTCATTAAAAAAAATACTTTTTTTTTTTCAACTGTCAACATATGGTATCTATTGTTTCGACCTTTTACCAAACAATTCTTTTTCTCTCAGTGCTGTCTGCTCTTCCAAAGAGACAAAAAAAAAAAGAAGTGTAGTCCGTAGAGAATGTCTTGGAAAGTTGACAAGAATCGCCCTATCCATCTGTCTGTCTTGTTAACTGATAACTGTATGTAGATATGCAAGAATTATTGTAGAGTCTTTATGAAGCATCACTTACCCCTTTGCCACACAATCCCGACTTTTAACGACCCTGAGAAACAAAGGCTTTTGAAAACAATGTTTTCTATCCAACCAAAAACAAATTTTAATTTTTGAGTAAAATTTATTTTGTCGTCTGCTAATGCTTTCAATTTGGACCAGTCTAAAATTTTGTCGTTTGGTAAAGAGTTAATGGACCACCAAAAGGTGTTTGCTTAGCCCTCTACCATATAATTTTAATGACCCTGAGAAAGAAAGCTTTTGAAAACATTGTGGGAAAAGGAGAAAATGCTGGTAACCAGCATTTTCTCCTTTTCCCACAATGTTTTCTACCCTTTCAATACCAGTTTACATTTTTTAATCACATTTTTCATCTGCAAATGCTTTCAATTTGGACAAGTCGAAAATTTTGTCGTTTGGTACAGAGTTATTTGCTCCTTTTTCTATGATGTTTTCAAAAGTCTTCTTTTGTAGGGTGGTTAAAACATGGGTATTTATTTTGTGCGGGTTGAGCATTGAAGAGTATGGGTCGTTTCTAAAACCAAGACATTGGGCATAATACTTGTTACTTTGGGAACTCTGTATACTGTATCAATGCTCTTGGCTGTTATTTGAACCCTTTATCAGAAACCCTGTATTTTCAAGGGCAAAAAGGAGAAAGCTTTTGAAAACATTGTGGAAAAAGGAGAAAATGCTGGTAGTCTCCTTTTCCTACAGTTTCTACACAAAGTTTTCTATGGCAGATTTTGTCATTTGAGCCACATTTAATTTTTCGTCTTCAAAGGATTTCGGTATGACAGGTCAGGAATTCAGTTGCTTTGTAAAGGCTTAACCTTTTACCGCACAATGCCGCCTTTTGACACCCCTGAGAAAGAAGCCTATTGAAAGCATTGTGGGAAAAGGAGAAAATGCTGGTAACCACAATGTTTTCTACCCTGTCTAAGAAAAGTTGCACCATTTGAGCCACATTCAAATTGTCGTCTGCAAGTGCTTTCAATTTGGACAAGGCTAAAATTTTGTCGTCTGGTAAAGGGTTAACTCTTTACCACACAACAAGATTTTCTACAGGTCAAATTTGAAAGCATTTACAGACGACAAACTAAGTGTGGCTCAAATATTCCAGTGTGACTAAGAAAGGAAGAAAACAGCTTTCAATTTTGACAATGAATTACAAAAATGAGTAACGCAAAATGTTTCAGTGGCAAAGGAAAAAGCCAGAGAAGAGGAAAAAGCCAGACTTGATGCTATTGAACCAACAGTAGATGAATGGCTAGCCAAAAGAAGAAAATGTCAGAAATTAGACGAAGATGAAGAGCCAGAAACTGTTGATATTCAGTACACCCTGCCACCATTTTTGGCTAGTATACCAAATCTACCTCCTTCCTTGATGCCCCCTACTACTGAAGAGCTACGGACGAAATCACTGTTTGAATGGGGATGAAGTTAATTTATATTAATTGTAACTGTGGAGAAAGAAAACATCAGAAAATAGACAAAGATGACAAGCCAGCATCCGGCGATATTCAGTGCACCCTTCCACCTTTTCTGGCTACCATACCGAATCTACCTCCTACTGTTGAAGAGCTGAGGACGAAATCACAGTTTGAATTGGGATGAAATTTATTCCTGTTAACCTTTAGAGTGGCGAATAAACTGAACAGATACTTTCAGTCTAGAAATAAAATTCAGATAAGTGCAGTTTAACTCTTTACCAAACGGCAAATTTTTGGACTGGACCAAATTCAAAGCATTTGCAGACGACAAATGAAATGCTGTTAAAATGATGATTTCTGTCTTTGATAGGGTAGAAAACATTGTGGGAAAAGGAGAAAATGCTGGTTGCCAGCATTTTCTCCTTTTGCCACAATGTTTTCAAGAGTGCTCTCTTTCAGGGTTGTTAAAAGTCGGGATTGTGTGGTAAAGGGTTAACTCTTTACCAAACAACAGAATTTTAGACTTGTCCAAACTGAAAGCATTTGCAGACGACAATCTAATTTTGTTTAATTGACAGAATTTTTCTTTGATAGGGTAGAAAACATTGTGGAAAAGGAGAAAACGCTGGTTAACAACATTTTCTCCTTTTCCCGCAATGTTTTCCAAAGGCTTCTTTGCTTTAGTCCTTAAAAGTCAGGTGTGGTAAAGAGTTAAAGGTTGTACTTGCCCAGAATGTCTCACTTAGGCCGACAGTGTAGAGCATATAGATCAAACTGCATGTTTTGTGCAGTCTGATCTTGATCTACATTGGCCGCTAAGACAACTATAGTTATGAAAGGCTCTTTAGGGTTAAATTGTGAACATTCAACTATTTAATACACTACAAAATTTTAAACTTTGTCAAAATTGAAAGAATTTGCTGGCAACAAATTAAATGTGGCTCAAATGAGGGATATTGCCCTTGAAGGGACAGGAAAAGTTGTGAGAAAAGAAGAAAATGCTGGTTACCAGCATTTTCTCCTTTTTCCACCATGTTTCCAAAAGGCTTCTTTCCCAGGGTCGTTAAATTTTAAAACTTAGGATTATATGGTAAAGGGTCAAACAGTGTCTGTCAAAGAATTAACTCTTTACCAAACGACAAAATTTCGGACTGGTCCAACTTGAAAGCATTTGCAGACACAAATGTGACTGAAAAACTATACATGTAATTTGTTTTGGGAAGGGTAGAAAACATTGTGGAAAAAGGAGAAAATGTTGGTTACCAGCATTTTCTCCTTTTCCCACAATACTTTCAAAGGCTTCTTTCTCGGGGTTGTTAAAAGTCGGGGTTGTGTGGTAAACGGTCAAAAGAGAAACTAAAGAATATGTGATTTAAAAAAAAAAATGACAGTGGCAAAGTATAAGCAAAGATTTCATCAGGTGAAACAACAAAGTTTATCAACAGGATTTTTTAAAGAACTGAGTATGTAGCTGTAAAACAATGTAAGAAAGAAAATAAAATTAATACTTTAACCCTTTACCGCACAATGACGCCTTTTGACGCCTCTGGGAAAGAAGCCTTTTGAAAACATTGTTGGAAAAGGAAAAAATGCTGGTAACCAGCATTTTCTCCTTTTCCCCCAGTTTTCTACCCTATCAAAGAAAGATTGCACCATTTTAGCCAAACTGAAATTGTTGTCTGCAAATGCTTTCAATTTGGAGAAGGCTAAAATTTTGTCGTCTGGTAAAGGGTTAACATTTCATGTAGCTGATAAACCCCAACAAAATGTAGCCCATTTACCAAACAACAGAATTTTGGACTTGTCCAATTAACCCTTTACCACACGATCTTGAGATTCCCGCTGGTGGCATCAGTCACGCAGGAGTGTTGCACAAGGCATTACAGAGCCTCAGCCTAGTATTAATCCTTTACTAACCAATCCTATGTTTTCAAGACCCTGAAGAAAAGCCTTTCAAAAATATTGTGGTGAAAGGTAAAAATGCTGGTAACCAGCATTTTCTCCATTTCCCAGAATGGTTTCTATCCTGTCAAAACAGTTCATTTGTACTACTTTCAAATTTGTTGTGGTACAGGAGATCACTCCTTCCTTGCAGCATAGTTTTTTCCTGTATAAAATCAATACCTGATGACTGCGTTAGAGGAGAATTCTCTATAGCTCGATAAATAAGGATATTTGCCGCACGGGTTTGAATCCCAGCTGGGGCGGTTTGTATTTGAGCTATGCATTTGTTGCTAACTTTCATGTTCGTAAGATGGGGGCTCTCCTGGGATTGGCCATTGAGCTATTTGTTGTCAGCCTGTTATTAGCCATTGTTGTCTAAACAATAGACTTACTGCCTAATAAGGCTTTCCGTCATCAAAATGATGACTTCTCTGAATTAAGAGGGGGTATGTTACAGGAGATCACTCCTTCCTTACAGCATTGCTTCTTCCCATATAAAATCAATACCAGACAATTGCGTTAGGGAGAATTCTCTTTAGCTCAGGGGTTAGTGTATTGGTCTTTTCGATAAACAAGGATATTTGCTGTACGGGTTCAAATCCCAGCCAGGGCCGTTTGTATTTGAGCTATGAATTTGTTGCAAACTTTTACGTTCGTTAGAGTTGCCTGTAGATGCTTTCATTGTGGAAGGGTCTAAATTTGTTGTTTGGGCAAGGGTTAATGAAAATCAGGAGAGACCTGAATGGATGGGCTGTCATCATAAAATGACTGCAGTATTGTTGAAAGCATTAAAAAACATATTCCCACAAATAATAAATCCATGCATGACAAATTCTTCTGCTACATTTTTGCTAAGCCTGTCTGCCCAGTTGGTAAGATACAACACTTGAAAACAGGGGGGTCACAGGTTCAGTCTCCCCAGTTGGTAAGATACAACACTTGAAAACAGGAAGTCGCAGGTTCAGATCCCAAACTCGGCCAATTTCTTTTGGAGGACTGATGATATAGTCATTGCAACAGGATTCATTCCTCTCCCACCACTGATCATTTTATCAATGATGGTTATAAGGGAAAGCAGCTAGTGGCTTTGAAAGAATATTGTGGGTAGGAGCACTGGCCGCAATGGTAACAAAAAATGTTGGAAATGGCATAAAACATGGTAGAAACAAACAAATCTGCGGTACATTTGTTCGAAAAAGTAATAAAAGTTATGATGTGTCAGACAGGTAACTTTTGACCTCTCATTTTAACTCTTTTCCAAAGAAAAAAAGTGCGCACTCATCAAAAACTAGTGCATTTACAGACAACACATGAGACTGAAATTGTGGAGACTTTCTTTGAAGGGACAGAAAACATTGTGAGAAATGGAGAAAATGCTGGTTACTGGCTCCTTACCTCACAATGTTTTCTACCCTATCAAGTACAAATTCATCATTTGAGCCACTTTTAACCCTTTACCACATAATCCCGACTTTTAACAACCCCCCCAAAAGAGAAAGCTTTCAAAAACATTGTAACCAGCATTTTCTCCTTTTCCCACAATGTTTTCTACCCTATCAGAGACAGAAACCACCATTTTAGCAACATTTAATTTGTCGCCTGCAAATGCTCTGAATTTGTTCCAGTCCAAAAATTTGTTGTTTGGTAAAGAGTTAACCAGCATTTTCTTCTTTTCCTTCAGTGCTTTCATAGGCCTTTCTCTGTAGGGCATTAAAGTAGTGTTCTTCGGTATGGTATTCTGTCGAGATTTCCAGTAATGATAAATTTATTATTTTTCCCATACTGTACTTTTGTTCCTATGTTAAGTTATAGTCCAACTTTTGCAAAGTTAAGTGTGTCTCGGTCAGAAAGTTCCTCACTAATGTCAGAATCATTGTGAAGATCCTATATTAGCCTGTATTCATCATCTTTGCAGTCCGATTCTGATCTACAGTGCCTGTAAAACCATCTAAAATTGCCCTTAACCCTTTTCCACAGAGTCCCATTAAATTTTTTTAATGACCATATGAAAGAAGCCTTTTGAAAAAATTGTGGGGAAAAGGAGAAAATGCTGGAAACCAGAATTTTTTTCCTTTTCCCACAATGTTTTCTACCCTATCAAAGACAAATTCCGTCATTTGAGCCACATTTCAATTGTTGCCTGAGAATGCTCTAAATCTGTAGAATACGTATGCATTTTTGTCAGGTGGTATGGAGTTAAATTGTATAGAGTTGAGAAAACTAACATTGTCAGACATGAAAAATAGAATAAATATTTAACTCGTTACCAAATGACAAAATTTTAGACTCGTCCAAAGTGAAAGCATTTGCAGACGACAAGATGAATGTGACTCAAAAATTGAATTTTGTGTTGGGAGGAGTAGAAAACATTGTGGGAAAAGGAGAAAATGCTGGTTACCAGCATTTTTTCCTTTTCCAAAGCTTTTGAAAACATTGTGGGAAAAGGAGAAAATGCTGGTAACCAGCATCATCTCCTTTTCCCACAATGTTTTCAAAAGCTTTCTTTCTCAGGGTCGTTAAAAGTTGGGATTGTGTGGTAAAGAAATAAAAAACTAAACTAGATACAACTAGAAAGCGGACAAAAACACCCCCCACCGGCACCTTTTCAATGGAGCGACACAATCAGAAAAAACAAAGTTCACCTGTGACCTTGACCTTTGACCCATGCGACCCAAAAACAATAGCGCACCTCCTTGGGTCATGAGGAACACTTGTATAAAGTTTCAGAGTCATAGGTCAAACGGCTTTTGAGTTAGAGCAGGAAAACGAAAAGATGGACGGATTGACAGACGGCAGGACAGACAGACACGGTGAAACCAGTATACCCCCCTCTACTACGTAGGTGGGGGATATAAAAATAATTAAAACCCAAGGGAATGTACTTTAGTCCTTTGGTAGCTTTTTTTTATGGATTGTAAGTGGTCACATATCTTTCCACACTTTGACGGCATACAGGACACTTCAGGGGATGTGGAAGAGCAACAAGGCATTCTGCACAAAGACAAATATGTCCACAGTTTAACAATACTATCTCCCGACGGTTAGTAAGGCAAACAACACAGGTGTTGTCATTGGCAACATCCCCATGACCTTCATCTGACCTTGACCTTGTGGCAGACGCAGTAGTGTTTACATTTCCAGCTCTTTCTCTCTGTCTCCGTATTTCTGCATAAATATCTTGTCTTTCTCTGTTCTCCTTAAATTTTCTGTAAGTTTTACGGATAATGTGGACTAAAATCATCGTCCCTACAAAGCCAGTGATATACGCAAGTACTTTGACCCAGAAAGACTGTTTCTCATAGTGTTGTACGAGTTCTTTTCTTGTCATTGTAGTTAAAATATACTTCATCCCTTCACCTGGAGACCGTATTTCTAACTTCCCTTTCGATAAGGCCACCTCCCCTATACCCCGGACGACTGTGTTGTTTAGTAACATCTTTTCTGTTTCTTGGTATCCTTTTGTTACCTCGCCAGATATTCTATCAACGACTCTAGAAAAGAAACCACTACCGCTTGGCTCGTAATGATCATACGTGACAATTAGAGAGTCTGTCAGAAGTTCTGCTTCGGACGGGTTACAGACGTTAAAGTCTTGGTTTGACCCATCATCAATTACTCTTCGTAGCAGGAAGGGAACCATCTGCATTCTGTCTTGAATGACACGCTTTACATCTGTCCTGTAAAAGATAATATGATCAACTTGTCACAAGTATTAGAAAAATTGGTTCCCTAAGCAATCCTAAAGCTAAAGAAACATATGTTGACATGTTAAAGCCCCAACTGCAGCCAAAAGTAAACAATGCTTGTGTTAAAATGCATTTGAATTTAAATCCCATTTATAAGTATGAAAATAATTGTGAAAATGACAATCACTTATTGTAAGACTGGTCCAAGTCTTAGTTGCTGACAGATAAATGAATTTTATAACGCAATAAAAATCAAACGAGATAGAATGACCTGGCAACTTTTGACCTTTTACAATTAATTTTTCTGCCAGCGACTAGCACTTCGACCGACTCTACAGTAACAGATTGTCATGTTCACAATAATTTCCATACTTTTAAGTGGCATTATTTAAATACATTTTAGCACTGTTTTCGTTTGGCTGCTACTGGGCTTTAAACTATTTACCAAATGGCAAACTTAAGATTCATCCAAATGGATAGAATTTGCCGAAGACAAATTTAATTTTATTCAAATGATGTGTTAAAAGGGTAAAAAACATTAAAGTTAAAGGAGAATGTGCTGGTTACCAGCATTTTCCCCTTTTCCCACGATATTTTCAAAAGGCTTCTTCCTCAGGGTCATTAAAACTTGGGATTGTGTGGTAAAGGGTTAAAGACAAATCCCTTCATTTGAGCCACATCTATTCCTTTCCCAAACGACAAATATTAGGCTACTCTAAACTGAAAGCATCTGAAACTGATAAAAATCAGCTGAAGTTTTCTGATAAGGTAGAAAACGTCGTGGAAAATGGAGAAAATGCCAGTCAACAGCATTTTCACACCATGTTTTCAAAAGCTTTCCCTTTCAGAGTCATTCTCTGTCATTTTATATGTCGTCTGCAAATGCTTTAAATTTGGACAAGTCTGCAATTTGTCATTTGGCAAAGAGTTCAGTCACTTTTACTTTTTTGTCTGCAAGTACTCCTATCTGCACAAACTTTCAACTTTGTCCTCCAGTAGAGACTTAACCCTTTACTTCATGACAAAATTTTAGACTAGTCCAAATTTATAGCATTTACAGATGACATATTAAACAAGGCTGAAATGATGAAAAACTCTGAAAACGTAGAAAACATTGTGGGAAAAGGAAAAAATGCTGGTTCCCATAATGTTTTCAAAAGTTTTCTTTCTAAGGGTTGTTAAAACTCAGGATTGTGAGGTAATGGGTGATTAGAACTTACCAAATTCCCTGAACTGACTTAGACTTGTGTTCCGTCATCTGTAAATGATGCACAACACCAGATCTGCCCTCAACATAATGACTGTAGAGAGCTTGATTGACTGGAATTATCTCCCCTTCCACATAGGCATATGGTATGCTTGTTGTTTGAGAGTTGGTTAGTTCTTGGATAATGCTGCTGTCTAGTTTCACCTTCGTGGCTCTCTGGAAAATGGATGAGAGAAGAACGAAAGTGAAATTTATTATTACAGAAATAAAAGGTAGATCTACCTAAAATTATTTTTAAGTCCTTGGGCCTGGTTTTGCACACAAAAAAAAACTAGTCTCTTATTTTGCTCAAATCCCCAACTCATTTTCTGACTTAAGTTGAATGTGCTATTTTGTATGTGTTACTTACATTAAGACACTTTGGTATCCTGAGTTGACACACTGTTTCAGACCCAACTGTGCAAAATAAACACATTTAACTCAGTTAACAGACTTCATATTTTGCAACTGTTTTCTAAAGCACAAAGCACCTTTCAATAAACAAAGTAAAGTGCTTGAAAGCTTAGCTACATCTCAATATTTAAAACAACCTTTATGAAAATTGACAAAACTTAGCAGTTGCCATAAATGGAACTGGAAATTAAAAGCCCTCAAGTCTTGAGTCAAGGACAACAGTTTTGTAGTTTCATCATTTTGTAAACACATACTTTGATATCATCCGCAGTCTTGTTCAGACTTTTGTACCACGAATGTAGAATATAAAGAACAGAAAGATCCACTCCTAATCCAATGATAGCCCCTAAATTGTCCATTTCTGTGATGTATGGTCCCAGTTTCTTACTTTCGGTTTTCTTCTTGACTGCGATTGTTGTTGTTTCCGCGAACCTTCAGTTTGCTCTGCGGACTTACGTGCTATTTGCGGAGAGATCGAATAACTGAATTCGATGATGGATCTGTTTTATGAACACCTTTATCATGAAAATTTACTTTTCTTTACTTATAAATCAGGATGAGTATATCGTTTTTATTCTTAAATCTTTATTCTGGTCGTTTGATTATTCATTTCACCTAGCAACTCGCCGGTTTTTTTTTTTACCGGGGACGGCTAACTTGACCCGCACTATTAACGTTTTCAATTGTGTTGAGGAAAACAGTCTTTCAGTAGTCTAAATTGTAATATTCCTTCATCAGCAAATTTATTTTCAAGGAACGGAAAATCGTATTAGCTGTGTCATAGATATTAGTATTGCAAATCCAGTGAGATATTTTTCCCTAAATGCTTATCTTTTTAAGAATGTAACCCTTCATTTTTAATCCTCAGTTTTTATATGAATTTACACCATTTAAGTGCACTTTCTCAGCAGCAGTTTTCCTCGGATTCGTATTTTCACTTTTGAAAGCAACAGAGGCTTCACTTGAAAGGTACATGTATTTCATTTCATTTGAGACTTAAATGATAATTTTTTCTAGATAAACTTGTTTTTATTTTAGTAGATTTTCTATCCAAACATCTTTTATAGTCACCTGCTTTTTTTAATGCCAGTTGCTGGCAAATCATCAAGGAATCATCAAAGCACCGAGTGTCAAACTTGCACGCTACCCAGCAGTGACAGTAGTGGGTCATAACCTATTTTCATTTTAGTTTCATAATCATGAAAAACAAAGGGGCGAATACTGCTAAATATGTGTTTTTCTCAGCAAAAGAATAAGGTATAGAGGGACTGATTTAAAGAGTTGGTAGGTAATTTTTTTTTTTTTTTTTTTTATTCCACATAAAAAAATTGAAACCGTGAACGTCACTTTTCCCAACTAATTCCTGTGATGGACTCATCCAGATAGTAGAAAGAAGTAAGATACACTTTTTCCTGTTATTTTTCAATATGATAATGTAGCAACATATTATACAGTATAAATCAGTGATCAGACTGCCTGTCTTTGGATATTGATCCAGATCTTGATGTACACTGTAGAGAAAGGAGTGCAAAGAGCTTAGTATAGCCGTTCAGGGTTGCTGATGCTTAGATGCAGCACAACTCAAAAGCACAGATTAGAATTACCCGTGAGCTTTCGAGAAATGTCAACATTCAAACGTCAGGTTTTTCAAGTTAGTTACATAGAACTTGACTCCAATCTACCAGATTACAAAATTTTAGAGTTTTCCAAATTGAAAGCACTTGCAGACAAAAAATTCAGTGGGGCTCAGATGATAGGAGTGGTCCTAGGAAGGGTAGAAAACATTGTAGGAAAAGGATTAAATGCTGGTTACTATTATTTTCTCCTTTTACCATAATGTTTCCAAAAGCCTTCCCCCATCAGGATTCTTAAAACATGGGATTATGTGGTAAAGGGTTAAAAAGAAAGAGGAAAGGATAAGATTCATCAAAATGAAGCCTGATGTTTTCCATACCAAGTCTGTACCAGACTGGAAAATTTTAGGCTTTAATTTCTGAATATAACACATTGGCCTTCAACAAATAATATGTTTCTTAACCCTTTACCAGACAGAAAATTTTTAGCCTTGTCCAAATTGAAAGCATTTGCAAACTACAATTTGATTGTGGCTTGAATGATGCAATTTTTCTTTAATAGGGTAGAAAACATTGTGGGAAATGGAGAAAATGCTTGTTACCAGCATTCTCTCCTTTTTCCACAATGTTTTCAAAAGTCTTCTTTCCCAGGGTAGTTAAAAGGCCGCATTGTGCTGTAAAGGATTAAATGATGGGATTTGTCTTTGTAAGTGTGTGTGTGTGGGGGGGGTCGGGTCTGGGATTTGTCTTTGTAAGTGTGTGTGTGGGAGGGGTCGGGTCTGGTAACCAGCATTTTCTCCTTTTACCATGATGTTATTTACTTTTTCGGATGCAAATTAAATCATTTTTTGCTAATTTTGAACTGTCATGTTCAAGTGCTGTCAGTTTGGACCAGTTTAAAATTTTGTTGTTTAGTGAAGAGTTAATCAGAAAGTAATTGACATGATCAGTAAATCATTTAACTCTTTACCAGACAACTAAATTGTAGACTTGTCAAAATTGAAAGCATTTGCAGGTGACAATATGTATCAAATGGTCAAAATTTTCCTTAACCCTTTACCGTACAATGCTGCCTTTTGACGCCCCTGGGAAAGAAGCCTTTTGAAAACATTGTGGGAAAAGGAGAAAATGCTGGTAACCAGCATTTTCTCCTTTTCCCACAATGTTTTCTACCCTGTCTAAGAAAAGTTGCACCATTTGAGCAATATCGAAATTGTTGTCTGCATATGCTTTCAATTTGGACAAGGCTAAAATTTTGTCGTCTGGTAAAGGGTTAAAAAGGTAGAAAAAATTGTGGGGAAAAATGATGGGTACCAGCATTTTTTCCTTTCCCAAAAATTTTTTTCAAAAAACAGTTTCCTTAGGGTTGTTAAAATATGGGAATGTAGAGTAAAGGGTTAACTCTGTACCTCGCAACAAAATTTTAGACTTGTCCAAATTGAAAGCTTTTGCAGACGACAAATTAAAGGTGGCTAAAATGATGAAAATTGCCCTTAATTGAGTAGAAATCATTGTGGAAAAAAAAAGAGAAAATGCTGGTTACCTGGCACAATGTTTTCTAAAGGAAAGGGTATGGTAAAGGGTTAAGTTGACCTTCAAAGCACCAAATAAAGCCAACACACATTTTTCAGAGCTATATCAGAATAAAAACCCGAATAAGTGCAATATCAAGGTTGCTTTTGTCCAGAAGGTCTCAGCAAAGCCCCAGTAGCTCAGTCGGTAGTGTACGGGACTTAAGAACACGTGGTTATTGGTTCGATCCCTGGCTCGGCCAGTTTCTGTCTGAGGATCGTTTCGACAATGGTTACGTGGGGAAGCAGTCAGTGGCTTGGAAAGAATATTGTGCATAGTACATGTACTGGTAAAAGAAACGCCAGGGAAGTATGGACTGGTGCACTGGCCGCCTCATTACAACTTAAATAATGTTGAAAATGGGGTTAAACACCATACAATCAACCAAAATGTCTCAGCAAAACTGACCGTGTGGACCAAAGGTCAGGTTTTGTGCGGTCTGATCTTGATCCATGCTGGCTGCAAAAGGCAGCTTCAGCAGTGATAGGACCTCCAAGGGTCAACACTGGCAGTTTTATCTTGTGGCTGACACTTCTGAAAAATTGTGAGAACAGGAGGAATTGCTAGTAACAGACAACTATTCCCAAATGCCACAATGCCTTTTTTTTTTCTAAATTTCATCTCATTTTGATTATTGGTTTGTCATATCCATCAAAATCGGCACAGAGTTGAATGGGTTCGTAGTAAGACCAGGTGTGTATTCACTGAATATTTCTACAAGCAGATAGTGTAACCATGCATGTAACATGCATACACCAGCTTGCAACCCATGTTATTAGGATTGTATAGATGAAAGAGTCAGATCAGCTGTTTATCCTTTAACCTTTTCCTAAACGACAAATTTTGGACTAGTCCAAATTGAAAGAGTTTGCAGACGACAATTTTAAATTTGATGAAAATGGCAGAAAAACACTATGGGAAAATGAGAAATTGCTCATTACGAGCAATTTCTCCTTTTCCCACAGTGTTTTCAAAAGACTTGTACTGCAGACGCGTGAAAACCAGGGCTTGTGTGGGAAAGGGTGAAAGAGGCCTTTTGAAAACGTTGTGGGAAAAGGAGAAAGTGCTGGTAACCAGCATTTTCTCCATTTCCCACAATGTTTTCTACTTTTCCCAAAACAAATTTCTACTTTTGAGTAACACTTATTTTCTCGTCTACTAAAGCTTTCAATTTGGACTGGTCTAAAATTTTGTCATTTGGTAAAGAGTTAACCCTTTAACACACAATCGAGAATTTTAATAAAACATTGTGGGAAAAGGAGAAAATGCTGGTAACCAGCATTTTCTCCATTTCCCACAATGTTTTCTACCTTTCCCAAAACAAATTTCAGTTTTTGAGTCACGTTTGTTTTGTCATCTGCAAATGCTTTCAATTTGGAAACAACCAAAATTTTGTCGTTTGGTAAAGAGTTAACACAATTTCCTTCAATTGAGCAACATTTAATTTGTCGTCTGCAAATGCTTTCAATTTGGACAAGTCCAAAATTTTGTTGTATGGTAAAGTGTTAATGAACCTCATAACCTGCTGAAACTTACTCGCAGCCAATGACATTTAACATTTGCACCAGAGAACAAAAATGTAGACTTGTCCAAATTGAACGCAATTACAGACGACAGTTTGAAAGTGCTCTCGGTCTCTAACTATTATGTAGTTTGTCTTTGATAGAGTAGAAAACATTGTGGAAAATGGAGAAAATGCTGGTTACCAGCATTTTTTTCTTGTCCCACGATGTTTTCAAAAGCCTCTTTCTTCAGGGTTGTTCGTTTGTGTTTTATCAGCTTAGGTCATATCATGGCGGTCAGTTCACCTACACATTTGTTTCCTGGCTTTATCATGCCAGTACTGACACGATTTTCTTTCCAAGCCACTGACAACTTTTTTGCATCAGAGGTAAGAGGCAAAAAAATCACTGGGAAAAAAGTTGCCTCGACTGAATATTGAACCTGCAACCACCAGGTCACAAGTATGCTAACCACTGAGCTACCTGACTGGACTTAAGGTTGTTAAAACTCAAGATTATGTGGTAAAAAGGTACAAGTTTGGCATTCAATTTTTTACGATTTTTAACGATTTAGTATTTCGTTTTCTCGAAATAGTATTTCGTTTGAACGATGAGGATTTCGTTATTTCGAAATAAAAATTGTGTAGAGCATGACACCTACCGGGCTCCGTAATTATCTGTACCATGAGTCACACTTACTTTGTTATCTGCAAATACTTTCAATTTGGACTGGTCTAAAATTTTGTCTTTTGGCAACGAGTTTAAACTTGGGATTGTGTAGAAAAGGGTTCAGAAGAAAGTGAGTTACAGCAAGTTTAGGAATTTTTCCAGACTGAACATGTCAGACGGTAAGAAGTTGCGATTCATCACATATTTATCTCCTGACATCCCAATAGAGGTGTTCGAGACAGTGGCCCATTATCTGGAAGAAGTAACTGGACTAGAGTCGAGGCTGATCTATGAGTCAAGATATCGGGGCCCACCAGGGGACAAACCTGACCCCTTCACAGAAGATGAGGTAGACATAGGTATGTTTGACTATTAACCTTTTTTAATGTAAATTAGCCATGCTCTGTGAAAAGGGGGCTTAATGCATCTGCAAAAAGTATCGACTCAGGTCAGCCTGTGCAGTCCGCACAGGGTGACCGGACCAAATATTTCTGCTGTCAGTAAATTTTCTGCATGTCCAAGGATCAGTTTAGCTCTAATTCAGTCGGTTGTTAGACAAAATGGACTTTATTGATCCGCAGGTACCGTATGTGATGTCTTCCTTGGTATCATGCGTCAGGGAGATGCATTAAGCCCCCGTTTGCTAGTGCATGGCTCAATTATAGATTTCCTAGTGAATATGTTGGAGCCATGCTCTGTGAAAAGGGGGCTTAGTGCATCTGCGAAATGTAGCGACCAAGGTCAGCCTGTGCAGTCCGCGCAGATTGACCTGGGCCGAAACTTTTCGCTATTAGTCAGTTTTCTGGATGTTAAAGGACCAGTCTACCTCATAATTCAGTCGGTTATTAGACAAAGTGGACTTTACAGATCCATAAACGTGTAATGACTTGATAGGTATCATGCATCACTGAGATGCATTAAGCCCGCTTTTGCCAGAGCATGGCTCATTTCGATTCTGCCATTGAACCTTTACCAGATGAGAAAATTCTAGACTGGCGGAAATCTAAAGCATTTGCAGAAGACATAATACATTTGCCTCAAATGGAGTTATTTCTGAAACGTTAGAAAACATTGTGGGAAAAGGAGAAAATGATGGTTACCAGTCCATTTCTTGCTAAATATAACACTCTACACCCCCTTTAACCCTTCATCACATAGTCCCATGATTTAGCGACCTTGAGAAAAAGGCCTTTGAAAACATTGTGGAAAAAAAAGAAAATGCTTATAACCAGTATTTTGTACCCTTTTTTGTGACTAATTTCAAGTTCTGAGCAACATTTATCATGTCGGCTCCAAAGGCTTTCAGTTTGGACCAGTCTAGCCGAGCCCCCATAGCTCAGTCGGTAATGTACAGGACTTGAGAACAAGAGGTCGCTGGTTCGATCCCAGGCTAGGCCAATTTCTTTCCGAGGATTGATGAAAGTCACTGCGACAGGATTCATTCCTCTCTCACTGGTAACCATTGTTTCGACAATGGTGATGTTGGAAAGCAGCCAGTGGCTTGGAAAGAATATTGTGTGTAGTACTGGTAGAAGAAACTCCAGGAAAGCATGGATAGGTGACTGGCCGCCACAATATAACTGAAATTATGTTGAAAACGGCGTTAAACACCATACAATCAATAAATACAATGGACCAGTCTAACATTCTGTCCTTTGGTAAAGAGTTTTTCAAGAGGTTTGCGAGATAAAATAATTAAATAGTTGAAATGTTCAAATAAATCATCTTCAAGGACACAGGCCCTCGGGCAGTTGGTAAACTCTTCCCTTGTTTACCCTTTACTAAGAGAAAAAAATTGTCCAAAAGAAAACTATTGCAGATGGCATATTGAATGCAACCCAAATGATTTTTTTTTCTGTTTGGAAGAGTAGAAAACATTGTAGGAAAAGGAGAAAATGCTGGTTACCAGCATTTTCTCCTTTTCCAACAATGTTTTGAAAAATTTTTCTTTCTCAAGGTGGTTAAAACTTTGGATGGCGCGGTAAAGAGTTAACCCTTTACCGAACAATCCAAAGTTTTAATGAACTCCCCTCCAGGAAAGAAGGCTTTTGAAAACATTGTGGGAAATGGAGAAAATGCTGCTAACCAGCATTTTCTCCTTTCCCCACAAAGTTTTTCTAATCTGTCAAAGACAGAAATTGATTATTTGAGGCACATTCAAGTAATCATCTACAAATGCTTTCAATTTGGTCTGGTGCAAAATTTTGTGGTTTGGTGAAGGGTTTTGATAAATAGTGTATGAGCCACGCTCTGGCAAAGGGGGGTGAATGCATATCTGTGACACATTTTACCTTGCGAGTCATTACTTAATCGTGGATCCACAAAATCCATTGAGTTTAATAACCAACTTAATCATAGGGTATACTGGTCCTTGGGCATGCAGAAAATTGACTGACAGTGAAAAGTTTCGGCCCAGGTCAGCCTGTGCAGACTGTGCAGGGTACCTGGGCCGATACTTTTCGCAGATGCATTAAGCCCCCTTTTCACAGAGCATGGTTCATATAGTTTTCATTTTATTATATGTCAGATGATAACCGGGTAAATTTGTATTCAGTCAACTAGAACCAATGACATCCTGTTATAGGAGATTCTGAAATATGATTAGATGTTTGATAAAATATACAAATGAATAAGGATGTACTTCTGCTTGTTTGCTCAAACCTTTACCATCGACCTTTAAGGACCGGGAAGAAGAAAGCTATTGAAAACATTGTGGGTAAAGGAGGAAATACTGGTAACCGGCATTTTCTCCTTTTCTCACGTTTTCTACCCTATCCAAGAAAGAAAAGCTATTGAAAACATTGTGGGTAAAGGAGGAAATGCTGGTAACCAGCATTTTCTCCTTTTCTCGCAATGTTTTCTACCCTATCCAAGAAAGAAATCATTTGCATTGCATTTACCATAATTTGTCGTCTGCAAATGCTTTCAATTTGGTTGGTTCCTAAAATGTGTTGTTTGGTAAAGAGTTAAACCTTTACCAAAAGAACAATTGTTTTTGGACTTGTCCAGATTGAAAGGGTTTGCAAACAACAAATGGGATGTGGTTCATATGTACGATGGGATCTGAATTTGCAAGGGTGTAGAAAAGCTTTATGGGAAAAGGATAAAATGCTGTTCATCAGCACTTTGTCCTTTTCCCACAATGTTTTGTGAAGACTTCTACCTCAGGGTTGATAAATCACAGATAAATAAAGTTGCATTTTTGTGTGTTTGCTCAGCTCTTTACCAGACGACAAAATTTTAGACAAGTCCAAAATCAAATTTTTTGCAGACGACAAATGAAATATGGCACAATTAATGAAAATGATCTCTGCAAGGGTGGACAGTATTGTGAGAAAAGGATAAAATGATGGTTACAAGCATGATTTTCTTCTTTTCTTACAATGTTTTCAAATGTCTTTTTCTATTAGGGTCATTAAAACTGGAGATTTTGTGGCGCAGGCTTAACCTTTTACCAGTTGACAGAATTTTAGCCTTGTCCAAAATGAAAGCATTTGCAGATTACAATTTCAGTGTGGCTCAAATGGTGCAGTTTTCTCTTGATAGGGTAGAAAACATTGTAGGAAAAGGAGAAAATGCTGGTTACCAGCATTTTCTCCTTTTCCAACAATGTTTTCAAAAGGCTTCTTTCCTAGGGTTGTTAAAAGGCGGTATTGTGCTGTAAAAGGTTGATCTATATAGGACTAAAACAATTGAAATGGGCCTAAACTTAGTACAAAAGATAAAGATATTGCAATATCATTGTTTTTTTTTTTCGTTAGAGTATCTCACAAAACAGAGGGCAATGTATATCCAAGATCAGGATGATAAATTACTGATATATATGGAATAAATACACTTTATTCCAAATCTGAGATTTAAAACCGGAAACATCACAACAATTAATTCTTTGATGGCCTCCAGAAAATAAAATGCATTTTCTGTTGGTCGTAATCAATGCAGCCTTGCAACCGTCATGGGCACAAGTTATCATGAAGATACAAGAATAATTATAGTTTGATAAAATAAAGATGAGATGGGTGAAAAATGGCTGAAAATGATCATATATTATGTTAGATCCTCTGCCAAGCAATCTCATGTTATTAAAATTGTAAGTTAGAGGATTTTTTGAAAACATTGTGGGGAAAAAGAGAAAATGCTGGTAACCAGCATTTTCTCATATTTCCACAATGTTTTCCAAAGAATTATGTAAATTTGAATAAGTTAGAGATGTATGTTGCTTGTTTTTTTTTTCAAGGATTCATGGGAGGTACAGAATTTCTCAGACTGGTTCAAAAGAAGAACAAGTTTGTGGAACTATGTGGTGCAGGGGCAGTTCATAACCATGTGAAAAGTAATGGTAAACCAGTCTATTATGGTGACCTCATAATCAAACAGAGTAATGCGTAAGTATAAGTAATAATCAACAACCATACAGATTTATTTTAGACTCAAGGGAACAATATCACAAATTGCACGAAGAAAAAAAACCCGGAAGAAAGGGTAAATTTTTTGGAACAGAATGGAGAAAATTGCTGGTTTGGTTTGAATGATGGTTAACTCTTCAACACACATCCTGAGTTTTAACCCTTTACCGCACAATGCCGCCTTTTGACGCCTGTGGGAAAGAAGCCTTTTGAAAACATTATGGGAAAAGGAGAAAATGCTGGTAACCAGCATTTTCTCCTTTTCCCACAATGTTTTCTACCCTATTGAAAAAAAGTTTCGCCATTTGAGCCACATTGAAATTGTCGTCTGCAAATGCTTTCAATTTGGACAAGGCTGAAAATTTTGTCGTCTGGTAAAGGGTTAATCACCCTGAAAGAGGAAGCTTTTGAAGACAGTGTGGGAAAAGGACCTAATGTTTTCTTCACCATCAAAGACAAATTTCGTCATTTGAGCCATCTTTAATTTGTCGTCTGCAAATGCCTTCACTTTTGATTAGTCTAAATTTTGTTCGTTTGGTAAAGAGTTAACTTTTTATCCCTCTTTACACAATCCTGAGTTTTAAAGACCCTGAAAGAGAAAGCTTTTGAAAACATTGTGAGAAAAGGAGAAAATGGGGCTGGTACCCAGCATTTTCTCCTTTTCTTACCATCTTTTCTACCCTGTGAAAGATAGAAAAATTTTGTCTTTGGTAAAGAGTTGATGCTGTTTTCAAGATTATGTCAGTTATATCATGGTGGCCATAGCACCTTTGCATGCTTGTTTGGAGTTTCTTTTACCAATACTTTGCACAGTATTCTTCCCAAGCCACTAGCTGCTTTCCCACATAACCATCGTCAACCGTGATCAGCAGGGAAAGTTGTCAGAAGTGAAAGATTTTCTGTTTGTAAGCAGTTGCTCCTTTTCCCACCCAAAAAAAGCATACATGTAGTAAACCAGCAGATTATCAATGTTTTGTTCTTGCAATGTTTTTCAGTTCCAAATACAAAGATTTACACAATCTGCGTGGTGTGAAATTTGGTTACAGTTCAGAAAGGTCATCGTCTGGTTGCCTGTTGATGATGGAATATCTGAAGAAAAATGGATTTGACAGTTCGTTCTTCAGCGAGATGTTTAAAACTGGTGAGTTGTTGTTGTTCTGGATCTAACCTATTACCATGGGAAGAGGATATTTATCATCTGGCTACAGACTACTATTTAGAATACAGGTCTTGATGCTAGCTTTTTGGGCTGGTGTTCTTAACCCTTTCCCAAACGACAAATTTTGGACTGGTCCAAATTGAAAGAGTTTGCAGACGACAATTTTCAATTTGATGAAAATGGCAGAAAGGTCTCAAAAAGGGTAGAAAACACTGTGGGAAAAGGAGAAATTGCTCGTTACGAGCAATTTGTCCTTTTCCCACAGTGTTTTCAAAAGACTTGTACTGCAGACACGTGAAAACCAGGGCTTGTTTGGGAAAGGGTTAAAGCAACTAATAGTCGTGGAAATCATTCTAAGGGTCAGTTCATGTTATCCTTAATATGAAACATTTAACTCTTTTCCAAACCGCAAGATTTTAGACATGTCCTTAATGAAAGCATTTGCATGTTAAGTTTAATCTTGCCATAATGACGAGATTGTCTTTGAAAGGTTAGAAAACATTGCGAGAAAAAGAGAAATGCTGGCTACCAGCATTTTCCCCTATACCACTATGTTTTCAAAAGATTCTTTCCTCAGGGTTGTTAAAATTTGGGATCGTGTGGTAAACACTGATAAATACATTTACTACAAAATATATTTTCCTCGGCAAGCATAAAGAAAACGGATGCTTTCATTCAGTGAAAATGTGCAATTTTGAAATTTAAAAGAGTAGGGTGGTCATTTTGCACTCAGGAACTCTGTCTATGTTTATGAAAAAAGGGTCATGCATGGCTCAGTGGTAAAGTGTGAAAGATTCATAACTTGGAGGCCCTAGGTTCAAGCTTCGCTGGAAACACTGCGATTTTATCTGAGTATCCTTAGCCAACACACTTTGGAGCTGGTGTAGTACTGGTGAAACCCGGGACAATAGGGTTAATTCCCTTCCTGATACAAATGATCAGTTGAAGTTTCAAAAGAATCACATTAAAAATGCTGACTTTATCTTGTAAACAAGAAATAGAAATTTTCAATTTTGAACGGCTACATTTTCCTAACTTACTGTCAGATGATTTTTTATTCAAAATTAACCAAGTTCAAGCTATTGATGATATAAAGGAACTATGCAAATTTCATGAAATCAAACCACAAAGTTTGACTCAGTTGCATAAACAAGAAATATAACTTTTCAACGTTAACCCTTTCCCACACAATCCCGGGTTTTCATGGCCCTGGGAAAGACAGCTTTTGAAAACATTGTGGGAAAAGGAGAAAATGCTGGTAACCAGCATTTTCTCCTTTTCCCACAATGTTTTCTTCCCTGTCAGAGAGCTTAAGCTCATTAGCACCAATTTCGAATTTGTCGTCTGCAAATGTTTTGAATATGAAAGAGTCTAAAATTTGTCGTCTGGGAAGGGGTTAAATGGCTACTTTTCCCTTACTAATAGTTAGATTTTTCTCAAAATAAAAAAGGTTCAAGCTATTTATGATATAAAGAAACTGCAAATTTCATGGAAATCCAATGGGATAGAAATTGTGCTCATTTTAAACTGTTTTGACCAGAATTAAAGAGAAAAACAGCATGATCTGTGCAGTTTGATCTTGATCTACACTATTTACAAAAACAGCTTAACCCTTTACCGCACAGTGCTGCCTTTTAATGCCCCTGGGAAAGAAGCCTTTTGAAAACATTGTGGGAAAAGGAGAAAATGCTGGTGACCAGCATTTTCTCCTTTTCTCACAATGTTTTCTACCCTATCAAAGAAAAATTGCACCATTTGAGCCACACTGATATTGTCATCTGCAAATGCTTTCAATTTGGACAAGGCAAAGATTTTGTCGTCTGGTAAAGGGTCATTATAAGGGTTAATCTTTTATTTCCGTTTCCTAGGTTCACATTTGTCATCTATACGAAACGTGTTAGATAGCCGAGTGGAAGTTGCCTCTGTAGATTCCAATGCTTTAACTGCCTACCTCTCACAACATCCAGAAAAACAGTCTGACCTTAAAGTGATGTTGTCTTTAGGACCTCTACCAACTTATCCTATAGTCTTTAACAGTCGCTTGTCAGGTAAGTAAAGCCGAGCCCCTGTAGCGCACTCAGTAGCATGCAGGACTTGAGAACAGGGAGTTGCTCGTTTGAATCCCCAGCTCGGCCAGTTTCTTTTTTCAAGGATTGATAAAAGTCATTGTGACAGGATTCATTCCTCTCTCACTGCTGATCATCGTTTCCACAAGGTTATGTGGGAAAGCAGTCAGTGGCTAGGGAAGAATATTGTGCGAAGTGCTGGCAACAGAAACTTCAGGAAAGCATCAGTTGGTGCATTGGCCACCACAGTATAATTGAAATAATTATAATCACCATAAATCTATAAATCAGTCAGGTAAGTAAAATTAATCCCTTACCTCACAATCCTGACTTTTAATGACCTTGAGGAAGATGTATTTTGCGAACATTGTAGGAAAAGGAGAAAATGCTGGTAAAAACACTATTCTCCACTCTCTGAAAGACAGATTTCATGTTTTTAGTAACATTTTTTTTTGCCATCCAAAAAAAATGCTTTCCATTTGGGCAAGGCTAAAGTTTTGTTGTTTGATTAACTCTTTACCACACAACAAAATTTTAGACTGGTCCAAATTGAAAGCATTTGCAGATGAAAAAATAAATGTGACTGAAAAATTGAAGTTTGTTTTGGGAAGGATAGAAAACATTGTGGGAAAAGGAGAAAATGCTGGTTACCAGCATTTTCTCCTTCTCCCATTATGTTTTCAAAAGGCCTCTTTCTCAGGGTCATTAAAAAACAGGATTGTGCAGTAAAGGGTTAAAGAGTTAAAGAGAGGTTATTGTATCGACCATGATGCTTCCCAAATTTGAGCAAGTCATAAATTTTTTTACCAGAAAGTCTTTTTCAGCATTGTCCTCAAAATTGGCTATTTTGATGAAAACCTTTTTATTTCTTGCCATATGGCATAGGGCTACCAACATGATACATAGATTTATCAAGTGGACTTCTACCAAGATTGTCCAGGCTTTAGCCTTGGGGTCAAAGTTGGTGCCACCCCGGGAGTCACAAGTTTAGCCTGAGCTGATCCTAGTGAAAACTTTAAAAATCTTCTTGGTCCTAACCATAAATTCTAGTGCTATCAAATTTGGCAGGTAGCTTTATCTAGTGGATCACTACCAATTTTATTCGAACTTTGGCCCTTGGGTAAAAATCTACATGCCCTGGGGTCACATCTCTTACATGGGCTTTATATTGTGAATACTTCAGATATCTTTTTGTTTATAACCATTTGGCCTAGACTTGTATTATTGGGTATGTAGTTTCATCTAGTGCGCCTCTTCCAAGATCCAATTTGTTACAGACCTTGGCCAAGGGAGTTACAAAACATTGTAGAAAAAGGAGGAAATACTACTGACCAGCATTTTCTTCTTTTCCCCACAATGTTTTCTACCCTATCAAAGACGAAATCCATCATTTGAGCACACTTAAGGTGTAGTCAGCAAATGCTTTGAATTTGGACATGTCTAAGGTTTTGTCGTTTGGTAAAGGGTCAATGGCTGTCAATGTCAATTCAGTTACGTGTATTACATGTACAATGTACAGTATAAAGGAGTGGAGCAGTACAGGGCCATCATGGCCCTCTTGTCTCACAATTTTATTTTAAAAAGCTTTCTTCTCTAGGGTCATTGAAATGTCAGGATTATGTAGTAAAGGGTTAACCCTTTCCCAAACAAGCCCTGGTTTTCACGTGTCTACAGTACAAGTCTATTTAAAACACTGTGGGAAAAGGAGAAATTGCTCGTAATGAGCAATTTCTCCTTTTCCCACAGTGTTTTCTACCCTTTTTGAGACCTTTCTGCCATTTTCATCAAATTTAAAATTGTCGTCTGCAAACTCTTTCAATTTGGACCAGTCCAAAATTTGTCGTTTGGGAAAGGTTTAACCACATTATCTCCTATGGCAGACAACTTTGAAAATATTTTCATACAACTGATCTACCTAGGTTTGACCAAAAAAAAAAGAAAAACATGGTGAAAATGCACACAACAAACTTATGGTAAAAGTTTTAAATTTCTGAATAAATGTATAAGCTCGAGAAAACATTGTGACCAAAGGAGAAATTGCTTGTTGCAAGTAATTTCTCTTTTTGTCACAATGTTTTTAAAAAGTATCCTGATGTAAAAATAATATGATAAACATACACATTTGATTTATGCATGGACATTTTTTTACAGATGATCTCAAGGGCAAGATTACAACAGCATTACTAAATATAGCCACCAATCCAAAGTGGGGGGAGTCATTGTCAAAGCTAAACATCTCAGGGTTCGTGCCAGTCGACATGTCGATGTATGATACGGAAAAGTTGCTTCAGGATTCGAAGCTAGATATTAAAAAGATATTTTATTAATATCACAATATTAGCTAATATCACAATATTTTTACAAAAAATGGAAAATTTAATTTTTCAAATAAACAAAAGTTTTTATAACCCTTTACAAAACTACAAAACTCTAGACTTGCCTAAATTGAAAGCTTTTGCAGACTACAAAATAATTGTGTCTCAAAAGTAGAAATTTGCCTTCGGAAGGGTAGAAAACATTATGGAAAAAGGAGAAAATGCTGGTTACCAGCATTTTCTCCTTTGTCCAGAATGTTTTCAAAAGGTTATTTCACTAGAGTCGTTAAAACTTGGGATTGTTTTTATAAAGAGTAAAGTGTATATTGCTTAACTCTTTACCAAACGACCAAAAATTTAGACTTGTCAAAATTGAAAGCATTTGCAGACGACAATTCATATGTGGCTCAAATGATGGAAGTTGTCTTTGATGGGTAGAAAACTTTGTGAGAAAAGGAGAAAATGGCTGGTCACCAGCATTTTCTCCTTTTCCCATTGTTTTCGAAAGGCTTCTTTGTCAGGGTTTTAAAACTCAGGATTGTGTGGTAAAGGGGTGATATATTACCGTCTGCATTTGAGATTTTGATTGTGCTACAGACAACTTTGTTAACCCTTTACCACACAATCCCAACTTTTAACGACCCCGAGAAAGAAGCCTTTGGATAACATTGTGGGAAAAGGAGACCAGCATTTTCTCCTTTTCCCACAATGTTGTCTACCCTTCCCAGATCAAATCTTAATTTTTGAGTCACCTGTATTTTGTTGTATGCAAATGCTTTCAATTTGGACCAGTCTAAAATTTCGTCGTTTGGTAAAGAGATAAAGATTGTTGAAAATGGTGAAATTGGTTATGAAATGGGCAATTTCTCCTTTTGCAACATTGTTTTCTTATCTCTGAATGTATAAGACATTAACTCCTCAACATACAACAAAATTTTAGACTGGTCCAAATTGAAAGCATTTGCAGACGACAAAATGAATGTGACTGAAAAATTGAAATTTGTTTCGGAAAGGGTAGAAAACATTGTGGGAAAAGGAGAAAATGCTGGTTACCAGCATTTTCTCCTTTTCCCACAATGTTTTCAAAAGGCTTCTTTCACAGGGTCGTTGAAAGTCAGGATTGTGTGGTAAAGGGTTAAATATGGCACATCACATTTGTATCAGAGAAGGTATATAACATGGAGGGAAAAGGAGAAAATGCTGGTTACCAGCATTTCCTCCTTTTTCCATAATATGCTCAAAAGCCTTCTTTTTCAGGACCATTAAAACTTTGGATTGTGAAGTGAAGGGTTAACTCTTTACCAAACAACAAAGTTTTGAACTTGTCCGAATTGAAGCATTTGTAGACGACAAGTTAAATGTGACTCAAAAATTAAACTAAGTTTTTTTTTTTGTAACGGGTAGAAAACATTGTGGGAAATGGAGAAAATGTCGGTTGGGAGTATTCTAGATGAGCGATTTCATGTTCTTTTGCAATGACTTTAGTACCCATGAAGATTTTATTACTGTTCAGAGAAATTGAAATGATTTTAAGATAAATTTCATTTATAGATATACTGACTAATACCATCCTACTGTAGAGTAAATTGTGTCTCGAGCAGCCATTTATAAGAACAAATAACACTGACCTCTGAAGACAAGACCAGATAGATAATTTTAGATTACCAGCATTTTCTCCTTGTCCCACAATGTTTTCAAAAGCCTTCTTCCAGCAGGTAGCTTAACTCTTTACCAAGTTTTAAGAGGCCTTTTGTAATCATCGTGGGAAGAAGAAAAAAAGCTGGTAACCAGCATTCTCTCTATTTCCCAGTGTTTTCTACCCTTTCGAAGAAAATTTCATAATTTGAGCTACATTAGGACTGATGAAAGCAAATGGTTCTGAATTGGACAAGTTCAATATTTTGTCGTTTGTTAAAGAGTTCAACTTGGAATAATGTGATGAAGGATTTACAGTGAATGTTTGAAATTTTACTTGCTGGTTGCATAATAAAGTCGGCTGTTGAACTCAAGTGGTGGCTATAACAAGGTTTGTACTGTATGAAGATAATTGGAATCTGTTTCTAGGTCAAAGAGAAACAGACCTATACCATGAAATTTATTGTTATTTTAGATTTAATTGTTAGTCAGATTTTTGTTAAATATATTTCATTTCTTGTTTTTGTTTTTCAGTTTTTCTGCATCTGTTGAAATATTTAGGCAAAGCTTGTAAACTTTGAAAATATTGTAGCCGCTTTCAGCTTTTGCTATATTTTGTTTTTCGTTTTCTGTATGCCTGACATATATTTTGTTATTTAGCCATTCACAAGATGACAAAATTTTAAACTTGTGAAAGTTGGAAATATTTGCAGATGACAAAATTAATGTGGATCAAATAATGGAATTTGTCTTTTAAAGAGTTTGGCTAGTCAATTTTACCATGTGCATTGAGTTTGAAATTCTTAATAACACCATGGAAGAAGGCCTTCAATAACATTGTGGGAAAAGGAGAAAATGCTGGTAATCAGCATTATCTCTTTTTCCTACAATATTTTCTACCCTTCTGAAGACAAATCTACAATTTGAGCCACATTTAACTTGGCAGAAATTTAGACTGGTCTAAATTGAAAGCATTGGCAGGCGACGAATAAAATGTGGCTCAAAGGAGAGGATTTGTCTTTGGTACAGTAGAAAATATTGTGGGACAAGAAGAAAATGCTGGTTACTGGCATTTTCTTCTTGTCCCACAATGTGTGTAAAAGCCCCCTTCCTCAAGATTGGTAAAATTTTGGATTGTATGGTAAAGAGTTAATTTGTCGTCTGCAAATGCTCAAAAAGTTGGTCATCTGGTGAAGAATGAAATTTTCCATGATATATACCAGTGTATTGGAACTCTTTTTTATTTAACCCTCAACCCTTCATGGCACAATGCCGCCTTTTGACGACCCTGGAAAAGAAGCCTTTTGAAAACATTGTGAGAAAAGGAGAAAATGCTGGTAACCAGCATTTTCTCCTTTTCCCACAATGTTTTCTACCCTACTGAGAGAAAATAGCATGATTTGAGCCACATTAAAATTGTAGTCTGCAAATGCTGTCAATTTGGACAAGGCTTAATTTTTGTCGTCTGGTAAAAGGTTAACCACACAGTTCTGAGTTATACTGATCTTAATGGAGAAGGCTTTGGAAAACATTGTCAGGGAAAGGAGAAAATGCTGTCCTTTTACTCCAAAGTTTGTCACTTGAGCCCATTCAATTTCTAGTCTGCAAATGCTTTAAAAATGGACAAATCCAAAATTTTGTCATTTGGTACATGTTTGTGTGACGAACTGGGTGTGGCTCAAATGATGGGATTTGTCTTTGAGAGAGTAGGAAACATTGCAAGAGAAAATGGAACTGATGGTTGCCAGTGTCTGAAATCCTTTATAAAACAGTCTGAAGTTTTGATGGCACTGAAGAAAAAAGATTGTGAAAACATTGTTGGAAAAAGGAGAAAAAGCTGGTTACCATCATTTTCTCCCTTTTCCCAAAATGTTTTCTACCTTTCTAAAAGACAAATTTCAGCCACAGTGGGACATGTCTAAAATTTCATTGTTTGGTAAAGAGTTAACTCTTTGCTTTTTTTTTTTCCTTTTCCCACAATGTTTCCTACCTTTCTAAAGACAAATTTTAGCCACATTTGGACACATCTGAAATTCCAAGTCTTTATGACGCTGATAGAGAAGGCATTTGAAGACATTCTGGTAAAAGAAGGAAATGCTGGTAACCAACATTTTCTCTCCTTCCCACAATGCTTTGTGTCAGAGACATATCCCATTTTCACTAAAGGATAAAATTTTTAGACTTGTCCAAATTCAAAGCATTTGCAGAGAACAATTTGGACATGTCTCAAATGATAGAATTTGTTTTTGATAGGGTAGAAAACATAGTAGGAAAGGGAGAAAATGCTAGTCGCCAGCATTTTCTCCTTTCCCCACTTTGTCTCTAAAACCTTTTTCTGTAAGGATCGTTCAAACTGGGCATTGTTTAGTAAAGCATTATAAGCCTGAAGAGTTTTAGAAACACAGAAGTCTTTGATAAATACGGAATATTATGTTGTAGTGACTTTACTGGTGCTTGTATTAAATTCGAGCTTTGTTATGAATGGCTGGTAACCAGCATTTTCTCCTTTTCCAATGATGTTTTCTAATCCTCCTGATACAAATAATATCATTTGTGCCTCATTTTATTTGTAGTCCGCAAAAGCTCAGACCGTTCTAAAATTTTGTCGTGTGGTAAAGAGTTAACTGACAGTTAATTTGTCATCTGCAATGCTTTGGATTTGTATTAGTCTAAAATTTGGTCTTTCGTTAATAGTTATACTTGTACAGAAGGTAGTTATTTTCATTTAGGGATACTTTGCTTCTCAGTAGCTGTAATATTTAACTGTAAGTCCTGCTGTATCCTTGCTGATGGCATTGGCTTCAAAACGGTGTCTTTTGGTAGTGCAGTTTCACGCTTTGGATCCTCAGCCTCGTACAGTTGAACTTGAAAGCCTCAAACTACAAGAATAAGTGACATGCTGCCATGAGATACTGTTAAAAATAGCAAAAAACATCATTTGAAACAACAAACATTGTTGTTCATATATTATCTATATTTAACTCCAACTCGATAAAACTTTCATTAACAGTTAATATTATTGTTTGTTTTTTTAGGAGTACATGTTTAAAACCATGAACCATGACGAGATGATATAAACATTATCAAGTTGGGTTTATAAATTATCTCGTTATGGTAAATGATTTTAAACCTGTTATCCCAAACATAAACAATAATAAAAACTGATAATAAAAGCCAAACATAAACAATAATAAAAACTGATAATAAAAGGTTTATCAGAGCTTATAGCTCTCACTCGATAAACCTTTTATTATCAGTTTTTATTATTGTTTATGTTTGGCTTTTATTGTCAGTTTTTATTATTATTTATGTTTGGCTTTTATTATCAGTTTTTATTATTGTTTATGTTTGGGATAACAGGTTTAAAATCAGGTATTGTGACAAGATAAATTTATAAATCCAACTCGATAATGTTTATATTATCTCATCATGGTTCATGGTTTCAAATGGTGTGTTCTCTGAACCCCTACTAGATTAAATTCACACCTATCTGGGAGGGGGATTAGGAGGCCTACTGAGGGGTACTGGTGTTTAGAATTGTACAGGTATAGATATGCACTGATCCTGAGATTTGTATAGGTAAAGATTTGATTATATAAATGAAATAGCATTAATATTACACTGAATTATAAATAAAAAAAATTGAATGAAAGTTTTGAACTGCTCATTTTTCCCTGTAAAATATGGTTTGTAGTTTATGAGAACAAATAAGAAAATAACAAAGAAAATTGGGTTTAAAATGTGTTTGCATTTCCACATTTTAGACTTAAAAAATGCCCAACTTTGAATGAAAACCTTCAGACATAGTAAACAAATGAAAATAAAGTAGATGATGATAATAAATCATGTAATGTTTCCACTTCCACATTACTCCTGATCAAACTGATAAGCCTGACTTCAAAAGGGAGAAAAGTAAAGGAAAAAAACAAAAACAAAAAAAACCACACACACACACACACACACACAATTTCAATCTCTCTTACACACACACACACACACACACACACACACACACACACACACACACACACACACACAATTTCAATCTCTCTTACACACACACACACACACACACACACACAATTTCAATCTCTCTTACACACACACACACACACACACACACACACACACACACACACACACAATTTCAATCTCTCTTACACACACACACACACACACACACAAAATTTCAATCTCTCTTTTACACACACACACACACACACACACACACACACACACACACACACACACACACAATTTCAATCTCTCTTACACACAAACACACAATTTCAATCTCTCTTACACACACACTTACACTTTCAATCTCACACACACACACACACACACACACACACACACACACACACACACACACACACACACACACACACACACACACACAATTTCACACACACACACACACACACACACACAATTTCACACACACACACACACACACACACACACACACACACACACACACACACACACACACACACACACACACACACACACACACACACACAATCTCTCTCTGTCTTACTGTTTCTTTTCTTCTATGTGTTTTGTTTAGGTTTTAATACAATGTTAAGTTAGCTTGACCAGATTTTTTTTAAATCAAGAATAAAATTAAAAAGAATATGAATTGGTTTGTATTGGGAGTTTAATGCCATTTTAACAGCTAAGGTCATACCATGCTGGTCAGTGACGTACCCATGCGTTTCCTGGCTTTCTAACACCAGTACTGACACAACTTTCTTTCCAAAGCTACTGACTACTTTTCTCACATGCATTGGAGGTGAGAGGCGAAAAATTGCAGGAAAGAAAGTTTGCCTCAATCTGGTATCGACCTCGCAACAGGTCAAGAGTCACATACGCTATCCAAGCAGTCAAGAATATGAAACTAGCTTTTTTTTTAAATTTTACCTTTAAACCAAATACTACTCCCTTGTAGTTTATTATCACATCTGTTCCCCCAATAGAACCTCCTAATCCCCCATTCACACCCTATGTTGTTTTATAGGGGTAGGTGTTCAGGGAGTAAACTGTTTCAGTATTCCCCAAAAGAAAACAAACAATAACATAAACTGTTAATAAAAGGTTTATCAAGTTAGAGTTACAGCATTTTCCACATGCTTTGTTATGGCACAATGTTTATAATCAGAATATTGATCATCAGTATTACACATATGGGTCAAAGGTTGCATTATATTACACATCTAAATATAGTACAGCATATAAGGGCGTTATTTGGTGGCGGCTTTTTGTCAATACTGAATACTCTATATAGTGTGTTTAAAACAAATTTATTGTTAAAAATGTGTTGAATAATACATAGTTCAAATTTTTTAATAAAAAGTTAAATATATTTTAACCGTTACGAATTTATATGCTTTACATTGTCTTTATTCCCTTTTGTGATTCGCTTTTTTCTTTATTTCTATTTTTATCTGCGTTTATGCAAACCAAGTCAGTATTCAACAACCATTATTAAGAATATTCTTAGTCTTATTCTCTAGAATTTTATAAATTTGAAAGTAACACACCTCCTGATGGGCTAAACCAAATGGTTTAGCCAATCAGAAGTTGTGTTTCTTTCAAAATCCATAATTAGATCAAGAATATTCTTAAGAATGGTTGGTGAATACAGACCCTGAACTGGTTATATGTCCCTATAAATTCCTTTTCCCACAAAGTAATATTTGCTTCTTCTGCTCTTTTTCCATTCATACCATTCAAGAAAGCCTACCATTCAAGAACGCCCATAATATTCAAGAAAGCACATCCTTTGAGCCAGGCACAGGGGTCACATTTACAAATGAGCCATGCTCTGTAAAAAGGGAGCTTAATGCATCTGCATGAAATGTTTTTGTCGTCTGATAAAGAGGTAAAACCTGTGCCACTGTTATGAGTTCCAGTACTTTATTTCATGCCTTAGTATTGAGATCTTTTTCAAAATCCATCAGTGAATTTATTGTACAAAACAAGAGGGCCATGAAGGCCCTGTATTGCTCCACTAGCTAACACGTACAAACTATACAAACCAAATACTACAGTTCTAAGCCAGATGTTTTCGAACAAGAAGACACAGTTTTCTCTATAAAAGCCCATGTAAAAGTTGAGACCCTTGGGCAAAGCCATTTCAGACCACAGAGCTATACTTCCTTGAATTATGGTAGAGAAAAAAAAAGACAAAGCCACATGCCAAATAATAAAGGTCAAGGCCATATGGTTAAAAACAATCAGATTTTCAAATTTTCCTCAATATATAGGCCCTGTTAATCATAAAACCCCTGAGGTGGGGCTAATTTCAATTGCACAGCTACATTTTGAACAAATTCAGAACTGTTCCAAATTCGGTTGCCCTAAGATTTATGGTAAGAAGTAAGAAGATTTTAAGAATTTTCAATCTTAAGCATGTTTAATTTATGACCCATGGGGGTGGGGCCAATTTTGATACCAGGGCTTCAATTTGAACAATTGGTCCACTAGATGATAACCCTCACAAAATATTACAGCTGTATCTCCAGTTCAGGAACAAGAAGGTCTTTAAAGTTTTCACTATATAAGCCTATGTAAACTTGTGACTTGTGGGGCAGCTTTGATTTGGAAAATCCTGTAAGAGGTCCTCTAGATAAAGCTATATGCAAAATTTGGTAGCCCTAAGCCTTATGGTTAGAAACAAGAAGATTTTAGTTTTCACTATATAAGCCAATGTAAAACCTGTAACCTCCAACTTATAACCCTTGGGGCAGGGCCAATTTTGACCCCTGGGCTATAATTTGAAGAATCTTGGTAGAGGTCCATTAGATAAAGCTACAAGCCAAATTTGGTAGCCCTACGCTTTATGATTTAGAGCCAGAAGATTTTAAAAGTTTTCACCGTATAAGCCCATGTGAAACTTGTGATCCCCAGGGCTACAATTTGTTAAGAAACTTGGAAGAGGTCCATTCGATGAAACTACATGCCAAATTTGGTAGCCCTAGGCCATAAAGTTTTGGACAAGAAGATTTTTAAAAATTTAAATACTTTTCAGTTTTACGGTCATGGTGTTTTTAAAGGAATCAAATTCTTTCAAAAAATTCTATAGAGACCATGACAGGATTATTTCTGTGAAGTATGGTCAAAATTGGATTAGTAGTTTCAGAGAAGAAAATGTTTAACTCTTTACTACACAATCCCGACTTTTAACAACCCTGAAAAAGAAGACTTTTGAAAACCTTGTGGGAAAAGGAGAAAATGCTGGTAACCAGCATTTTCTCCTTTTCCCACAAGGTTTTCAACCCTTTCAAAGACAAAAATCATCATTTGAGCTACATTTAATTTGTCGTCTGCAAATGCTTTCAATTTGGTTGAGTCCAAAATTTTGTCATTTGGTAAAGAGTTAAAATAAATGTTAACAAACGATAGGATGTAAAACGGACACAGGACCAAGACATAAACTAGCTGACCTTCAGCCAGTGGAGCTAAAATTCATGTGCGGTCTAATCAAAAGTCATTCATACAAAATATTCATGAACTCTTACAAAGAGTACTTTGTCAAGAAGATTTCCAAAACTTCAAAGCAAAAAAAATACTTTCAATGGCATGAATGGTAAAGTTCTGGAACAAAAAACTGAATAATAGAAACCTTTCTTTATATTACATGTTCGGCTCATCTGAACAATCTATTAACACCAAAATAAATCAATCTCTTTGAAAAATGAATACATTCTTTTCAAAAAAGTTGAAAACCAGTGCCAATCAAGTAAAAGTAAAGGTTTTAACCCTTTACCAGACGACAAAATTTTAGCCTTGTCCAAGTTGAAAGCATTTGCAGACGACAATTTCAATGTGGCTCAAATTGTGCAATTTTTCTTTGATAGGGTAGAAAACATTGTGGGAAAAGGAGAAAATACTGGTTACCAGCATTTTCTCCTTTTCCCACAATGTTTTCAAAAGGCTTCTTTCCCAGGGCGTAAAAAGGCGTCATTGTGCGGTAAAGGGTTAATAACCATGGGAAGTAAATGGTACAAACAGTATATATCTGTTATAACAGGTGTTATTTCCCTTTGTGAGTATTTATGTAAGCTTAAGTTACATTGATTCCATCTACTACAAGCTTTAGAAAAGTTTTCACTATTTACAGCCTTTGTACCACATGCTAATCTCAGGGCTATAGTTTTAAAAACCTTGCTAGAGGTTCACTAGATGAAGCCATATGCAAAATTTGGCAAATGTAGACCTTATGGTTAGGAACGAGAATTTCAATTTTTCAGTCACATTTATTTTGTTGTCTGCAAATGCTTTTAATTTAGACCAGTCTGGAATTTTGTTGTTTGGTCAAGAGTTAACCATTTGTGAAATATATTGGCAAAAGGAAAAGTACTTTCAGTTTTCAGTTAATAAGCCCATGTAAAACTAGTGACCTCCAGGGTCGGGCAAATTTTGACCCGAGGGCTATACACGAGACAATCCAGGTAGAGGTCTATTATATGAGGGTGCATGCCAAATTTGGTTTCCCTAGGCCATACAATTAGGAACAAAAAGAAATCTGAGGTTTCACTATACAAGCCAATGTAAAACTTGTGACACCCCTCCCCCCCCTCCATGGGCAGGGCCACTTTTGATGCCTGGGCTACATTTTGAAGAATTTGGTAGAGGTCTACTAGATGAAGCTACATGCCATATTTGGTACCCATATGATTTATAGTTAGAAACAAGAAGGTTTTTGAACTTTTCACCATATGAGCCCATGTAAAACTTGCGACCTTGGGGCTGGGCCAATTTTGACCGTGAGGCTATAATTTGAAGAATCTGGTAGAAGTCCATGAGATGAAGTTAAAAATCAAATTCGGTACCCCTAGGCCTTATGGTTGCATACAAGAAGATTTTCGAAGATTTTCAGTTTTGTTGCCATGGCAACCAGTTTTAAATCAAAACTCTTGAAGAGATTCCGAAGAAGGCTATGGTAGGATCATGTCTGTGAAGTTTCATCAAAATTGAATGGGTAGTTTCAAAGAAGAAGATGTTTGAAAAAAAAAGAAAAAAAGAGTTAACGCTCGCATGCATGTACACAAAAGGGCTATGACATAAGCTCTACCAGTGGAGCTGAAAAAAAAGGGCCGTGGTAGCCCAGCATAGCTCCACTGCTTAACTCTTTCCCAAACGACAAATTTTGGACTGGTCCAAATTGAAAGAGTTTGCAGACGACAATTTTAAATTTGACGAAAATGGCAGAAAGTTCTCAAAAAGGGTAGAAAACACCGTGGGAAAAGGAGAAATTGCTCGTTACAAGCAATTTCTCCTTTTCCAAAAGTGTTTTCAAAAGACTTGTACTGCAAACACGTGAAAACCAGGGCTTGTTTGGGAAAGGGTTAATCAATGTGCATTACATGTAATTGACAGCAGCAGTCATTAAATTGTAAGAAATCTGTACTGCCATAAAATTGCAGAGAAAATAAGGATGGCCTTCAAATGTCAAGATGATGTAAATTGATACAAACAGGTAACAAAGTTTTCTCCTTTTCCTACAATGTTTTCTAACCTGATGAAATCAAATTTCAGTTTTTAGTAACAATCATTTCATTGTCTACAAAATTAATGCTTTCAATTTGGGCATGTCTAAACTTTGCAGTTTTCTAAATAGTTAACTCTTTACCAAATGATAAAATTATAGACTTGTCTAAATTGAAAGCATTTGCAAACAACAAATTAAATGTACCTGAGATGATAGTAATTGTCTGTGAAAGTGTGTAAAACCTTGTGGGAAAAGGAGAAAATGCTGGTTACCAGCATTTTCTCCTTTTTCCATAAGGTTTTCAAAGGGCCATTTCCACAGGTTCGTTAAAAAAATCGGGATTGCGTGGTAAAGAGTTAAGGGGAACAATTACTGTATACCTTTTGAGCAGGATTTACTTCCCTTGGTATCAGTTTTTTTTATCCTGCATAAATTTTGTAATTTTTTGTGACAAAAAATTACTTGGTATAGTTCTTACTCAATAAATGTTTCATTATCAGTTTATATTATTGTTTATGTTTGGGATAACAGGTTTTAAATCAAGTACCATGACAAGATAATTTATAAACCCAACTCAATAACGTTTATATTATCTCATCATGGTTCGTGGTTTTAAACATGTATTCCCATAAAACAAACAATAATATTAACTGTTAATAAAAGGTTTATCGAGTTGGAATTATATCTATGCAATGTTTTGGAAAATAAGAGTTTAAAAATGACATGTTTCAAATGATTGTTGACTGTTAACTCTTTACAAAACGACAAACTTTTAGACTGGTCCAAATTGAAAGCATTTGCAGACGACAAAAAAAAAGGTGACTCAGAAATTAAAATTTGATTTGGGAAGGGTAGAAAACATTGTGGGAAAAGGAGAAAATGCTGGTTACCAGCATTTTTTCCTTTTCCCACAATGTTTTCAAAACATTTCTTTCTCAGGGTCGTTCAAAGTCGGGATTGTGTGGTAAAGAGTTAATGGTAGTGAATTCATGTATCAATTTCGTTACACAGAGAAAATATATAAATACAGTACTGCAATAAAAAGTGTTTAACAATTCAACATGCAAAACCTTCTGGAGAAAAAGTATTACAATCAAACCAAAACTATGGCATACAACTCCTTTCATAAAGTATTCTTTTTTTTTTTGAAAATACTTTAACCCTTTCCCAAACGACAAATTTTGGACTGGTCCAAATTGAAAGAGTTTGCAGACGACAATTTTAAATTTGATGAAAATGGCAGAAAGGTCTCAAAAAGGGTAGAAAACACTGTGGGACAAGGAGAAATTGCTCGTGACAACCAATTTTTCCTTTTCCCACAGTGTTTTCAAAAGACTTGTACTGCAGACACATGAAAACCAGGGCTTGTTTGGGAAAGGGTTAAAAAACTAAAAGACCAAAAGACTTTTCCTTCACATTAACTTTTTACCACACAACTTTATTTTAGACTCGACCAAATTGAAAGCTTGTGCAGACGACAAATTCAGTGTGACTCAAAAATTAAAATTTGCCTTAAGAAGGGTAGAAAACATTATGGGGAAAGGAGAAAATGCTGGTTACCAGCATTTTCTCCTTTCCCCATAATGTTTTCAAAGGCTTTCCTTCTTATCGTCGTTTAAAGTCGGGATTGTGTGGTAAAAAGTTAAGAGTGTTAAATAAATGAAATGAAGGTAGAAGAAAAAGCCCATTTTGCTGTTCAAATGCCATGTTGAAAAAAAAAATTATATATGATAATGGACTGCAAAGACCAAAGATCAGCCTGCAGAGAGAAATGTGGCACATAAAATAAGATGTGTCTTTGGAAAAGTAGAAAGTATTGTGGAAAAGGGAGAAAATCAGGGTTACCAGTATTTTCTCCTTTTCCCACAATGTTTTCAAATGGCTTTTCTATCAGGGTCATTAAAAGTCAGGGTTGTTTCCTACAGAGTTTAATATCTGTTCTGAATGAATGTTTTTTAACCCTTTCCCAAACAAGCCCTGGTTTTCATGTCTCTGCAGTACAAGTCTTTTGAAAACACAGTGGGAAAAGGAGAAATTGCTCATAAAGAGCAATTTCTCCTTTTCCCACACTGTTTTCTACCCTTTTGGAGAACTTTCCGCCATTTTCATCAAATTTAAAATTGTCGTCTGCAAACTCTTTCAGTTTGGCAGGGTCTTAAATTTGTCGTTTGGGGAAGAGTTAAAAGGTTTGGTCAATCAGTCAGTCTTACTTTTCTCTTTCAAAGTCAATAGGAGCATGTTGACAGACAAGACAGATTAATTTTTATGCTGCTAAATGTGATATGGTAAGCTTTTTCAGACTGTGAAGATGAAGACCAGACTCAAAAGAATATACAAAGTGATCTTTAATCTCCACTGTCCTATACATTGAAATTTTCAAGCAGAAAAACTTTGAAATTAAAGTGTTATAATTATATAAGTTTTTCTGAGCAAAATAACATGATTTGGGATCTAAATTTAAAAATATGACTGCCTATTTTCTACCTAATACAGCTATTTTAAAATTTCTTAACTTGAACAAACTTTTGAAATAAGTAAATGTTGCCATTTTTGGTCAAAGCTCTGCAATCCTACCCCTCGTACCTAAAAGATTGTTGACACAATTTTACATGTACCTGTAAAATTCACAATCAAAATTGATGATGATGATGATGATGATGATGATGAAAAATCAGATTTTATCATCAATAGACTCAATATCCTGATTTGTAAGTTTCTTTTGAACTATGTTTTTAGTGATGTACACGTGTCCAAGAAGGGAATAGGTTCACGTAAATTTCAACACACATACATGTACATGTACACCTATGTTTTATCCGAAACGACAAATTTTAGCCCCGCTTCCGCACTGAAAGCATCTGCAAACAACAAATTTGAAAGTGGTACATATGAACCAAAGGTTTTTTGACAGGATAGAAAAAACATTGTGGGAAAAGGAGAAAATGCTGGTTACCAGCATTTTCTCCTTTTCCCACTATGTTTTCAAAAGGCCTCTTCCTCACAGGGACGTGAAAACACCGGATTGTTTGGTAAAAGGTTAACAAATCATGAACTATAATTCTTGGCACACAGTCATGTGATAAAAAGAATTTGACATTTGTTGGCTTTTGAGGTAAAATTTTATTAAACTTGTCCACAAAAAAATGTTTTTAAGCTCGCCAAAGGCTCCCGTTATAACATTTTCCTTTGTTTTGTTCAATAAACTCTGATCTCAAATTCAATCCTATCAACCAGAGGGCCATGAGGGCCCAGTATCG
The DNA here is from genome assembly GCA_945859785.2 of Tridacna gigas. Lineage (NCBI taxonomy): Eukaryota > Metazoa > Mollusca > Bivalvia > Cardiida > Cardiidae > Tridacna > Tridacna gigas. Next base: position 6,090,450 of record OX244042.2, read on the forward strand.
CTCCACTTCCTCTTAAATGTATAACGCGCTTAATTGGCATCGAAAGAGATATGAATCATACTGATTGATTGAATATTGCTTTATGCCACTTTCAACATTATTTCAGTCATGTATTCATGTATTTCCTGGGTTTTACCAGTACTAGGCTAGGGCTCTGAAGCATCTTCCCATGGACACTCCCACGAAAAACCCGGTGGATCCACTGAGGCTTGAACCCGGGGCCTCTAGGTCACAAGTCCTACACTTCACCACTGAGCCATGCAAGACCTCTATGAATCATAAGAAGTTTGAGTGGCAATAACTTCGATAGAGAAAAAAAAAAAAAAAAAAACTAGCCCCCCCCCCCCCCCCCCAAAAAAGGCACATATTTTATTCAAATGCAACAATTTCAAGCAGTCTAATGGAGTCTCATTTACATTCATACCCAATATCAGTGTACTCTGACAAAAAGAGCTTTGACAAAACGATTTTAAATCTTCAGTAGCAGAAAACAGTTTTCATTGGCATGAGCGGTAAACTTCCAGTTGTTTCTGGAACAAAAAAAAAACCTGAACAATACAAACCTCGCTTCATGTTAAATATTCAACTCATCTGAGCATAACAGTTAACATCAGAGTATATCACTCTCACTGAAACCTGGACATTTTCTGTCCCAGAAACTTGAATACCCAACACCAATCACATAATAATGCAGTTTGATTATCAAGGGAGATGAATGGTAACAATCTAATATTCTGTTATGAGTGAACAGGAGTTATTTCCTTTGTTCAATATAAAAGTCATGTTGACTCGACCACATGAAACTTGTGACCCCTGGAGCAGGGCTAATTTTGACCCAAGGGCTATAGTTGGGACACTATTGGTAGAGGTGTACTAGATGAAGCTGCATGCTAAATTTGGTAGTCCTAGGTCTAGGTTAAGAACAAGCGGATTTTTTAAGTTTTCACTATATAAGCCCATGTAAAACTTGCAACCCCTTGGGTGGTGCCAATTTTGACCCCAGGGCTAAAATTTGAATGACCCTAATAGGTGTCCACTAGATAAAGCTACTTGCCAAATTTGGTAGCCCTATGCTTAATGGTTAGGAAGTAGAAGATTTTCAAAGTTTTCACTATACAGGCTAATGTAAAGCTTGCAACACCCAGGGCTGGGCAAATTTTGACCCCAAAGCTCCAATTTGAAGGAACCTAGTACATTTCTGTGAATTTTTCATCAAAATTGGATGAGCAGTTTCAGAGAAGAATATGTTGGAAACAAAAGTTAACACTCACACAGACACAGGCACTGATGCACAACAGACACAGGGCCATGACGTAAGCTCACCGGCCTTTGGCCTGTGATGCTAAAAAGAAAACATTTGAAAGGAAAAGGTCAAAGCTAGTGGTTTAGATCAATGATAACACTGCAAGTTCTTTGCAGTCTTGTCTTGTTAAATAATATGCATAAACACTTTCATTAGACTACACATTTGGTGCAGTCCGACCTTGATCTAGGCCATCCATAGATACTTAATATTATGTTGCTTGCCAATTGCTTTCATCTCTTTACCACACAAGAACATGACATGTCACTGAGAAGTGACTGATGCCCATGAAAACACATATAACCTTACTGTGACCGTGACCTTTACCCTACACATATGACTCTACACATATGACTCTTGCACCTGTTAAGATTTGTGCAAAGTTATTTTGAAATTAAATTATAGGGAAACAAGATGTCTGTTTGTAAAACAGTCATGCCCCCCCCCTACTGCCACATTGATACAGGAAGTGGCACAGTTCATAAACTGATATCAATCGCCGAAAAACATCCACATAATTCGATCCTTTAATTGCTGATAATTTGTTGACAAGTCCATCTTTAATTGTAGATGGTTCAAAGTACCGACATGCGTCAGCAATAATTGCTAATCAAGTAATTAACATCCTTTAATTGTCTGATTTATAGCCCACTTCAATTGTTAAACGTGATAATCTGTCTACAGTTCGCATAATTATACACACCACTGTGTGTATACATACAAGATTGTAAACAGTTGCCAATACACAGACTGGGTTATCGATTTTCTTCTCAGCACACACGTTCGACTTCCGCTTTTTCCCAGTCGACTTCGATGCTTACTACGTCCCGGATAATACACGAATAAAATGTTGGAGCCACAAGTTGAGCCACATATGATGATTTTTGAGACACTTTAATTTTTTTTTTTGAGCAAATGGCTCAAGTGGCGAACGGCAGCTCAGGCCCTGATTCATCTGGTGGTCACTGTGATCTTGACCTTTCACGGATTAACCTTAAAATCGATTGGGATCATTTACACCCCAAGATGAATATCTGTACAGAATTTGAAGGACCTAGGTCAATTCTGTATGTAGTTATCATCTGGACAAGGTTTGGTCTATATATCATTAAGTTGAAGGCCACTGTGACCTTGACCTTTGATGGATTAATCTCAAAATCGATAGGGATCATCTACACTCCAAGAAAAATGTCTGTGCCAAATTTGACGAACCTAGGTCAATTCTGTGTCTAGTTATCATCCGGACAAGGTTTGGTCTATATATCAACTTGTTGACGGTCACTGTGACCTTGACATTTGACCGATTGACCTCAAAATCAATAGGGATCATCTACACCCCAAGACAAATGTTTGTGCCAAATTTGACGAACTTAGGTCAATTCTGTGTCTAGTTATCATCCAGGCAAGTTTTGGTCTATATATCAACATGTTGATGGTCACTGTGACCTTGACCTTTGACCGATTGACCTCAAAATCAATAGGGATCATCTACACTCCGAGAGGCATGTCTGTGCCAAATTTGATGAACTTAGGTCAATTCTGTGTCTAGTTATCATCCGGACAAGGTTTGGTCTATATATTAACACGTTGACGGTCACTGTGACCTTGACCTTTGACCGATTGACCTCAAAATCAATAGGGATCATCTACACTTTGATGGATTAATCTCAAAATCGATAGGGATCATCTACACTCCAAGAAAAATGTCTGTGCCAAATTTGATGAACCTAGGTCAATTCTGTGTCTAGTTATCATCTGGACAAGGTAAGGTCTACTGACCGACCAACGGACCGACCGACATGTGCAAAGCAATATACCCCCCTTTGTTGAAGAGGGACATAAAAAGTTATGGCCTGGATATGAAAACGGCTACCCCTACTCTTTGACCTGAGAGGACCCAATTTCAAACTTGTCAGAGATATTATCAAGACAATCATTCTAAGTTTCACAAGTTTCCAGTTGAACATGTGGCCTTTAGAGTGCACACAAGGCTTTTGTAAGATTTGTCCCAATGACCTATATTTGACTTGACATGACCTAGTTTCAAATTTGTCTAAGACATTGTCAAGACAAACATTCTGACCCAGTTTCATATGCTTTAGATGAAAAATGTGGCCTCTAGAGTGCAAACAAGGTTTTTCTAAAATTTGATCTGCTGACCTACTTTTTGACCCGACATGCCCCAATATCACACTTGTCCAAGTTTTCATCAAACAAATATTCTGACCAAGTTTCATGAGTATTAGACTAAAAATGTGGCCTCTAAAGTGCACACAAGCTTTTCCTAAATTTTGACCTTATGACCTACTTTTTTACCTGACATGACCCAATTTCAACCTTATCTGACATATTATCAAGACAAACATTCTGACCAAGTTTTATGAGTAATTGACTGAAAATGTGGCCTCTAGAGGGCACACCATGTAACTGTTGACGCCTTACGGACGACAGACACAGCACTATCACAGATGCTCACCTTGAGCACTCCATGCTCAGGTGAGCTAAAATGTTACAGGCTGGACGTGAATACTATCCCCCCACACATATGACCTTGCTGTGACCTTGACCTTTAACCTATGGACATATCTCTTACGCCTGACACATTGTCTCAATGTGGTTAACATTTGTGCCACACTATTTTGAAATTAGGTCTAAAGGAAAAAAGTTATGGCCCAGACATGAAAATGTCCCACCCTGCCCTAAACTCATTTGATCTTACTAAGACCTTGACCTTTAATCCAGACATGACTGTTGCAAATGACACAGGATCTTTACACAGTTAACAATTCTGCAAAGTAATACTGAAATTCATTCAAAATTAAACAAGAGGGCCATTGATCCTAAAGTGATCACCTGAGTAAGGTCATCAAGGATTGATAAGGCTGAAAAAATCCTGGTCATGATGGCATAAAACGCATGAGGATATGTGATCTACTTTTTGACAGATTTGACCTTTTTTTGAATTTTGAATCTGGCTCAAAGTGTTGCCTCTGCAGTGCACACAAGGTTTTTCTAAGATTTGGCCCAGTGACCTACTTTTTGAACCAATGTGACCCAATTTTGAACTGTTCAGAGAATTTATCAAGACAAGCGTTCTGATCAAGTTTCATGAGTATCAAGCTGAAAATGTGGCCTTTAGCGTGCACACAACATTTTTCTAAGATTTGGCCCTGTGAACCTACTTTTAGACCCGATGTGACCCAATTTCAAAGTTATCCAAGATTTTATCCAGACAAACATTCTGACCAAGTTCCATGAGTATCTAGCTGAAAATGTTGCCTTTAATTTGCACACAAGGTTTTTCTAAGATATGGCCCAGTGTCCTGCTTTTTGACCCAATGTGACCCAATTTGAAAGTCGTCCAAGATTTTATCCAGACAAATATTCTGACCAAGTTTTATGAGTATCAGGCTGAAATTTTGGCCTCTAGACTGCAAACAAGGTTTTTCTAAGATTTGGCCCAGTGACCTAATTTTTCATTTGACATGACCCAATTTTTTTAGAGTCCAAGATTTTATCAAGACAAACATTCTGTCCAAGTTTCATGAGTATAAGGCTTAAGGCAGCCTCTAGAGGGCACACAAGGTTTTTCTAAGAGTTGGTCCCATGACCTACTTTATGACCCTACATGACCCTATTTCAATCTTGTCCAAAATTTTGTCCAGAAAAAAAAATTCAGAAAAAAACATATAAGTTTCACCCAACATGACCCAATGTCAAACTTGTCCGAGACAAACATTCTGACCAAGTTTTATGAGTATCAGGCAGAAAATGTGGCCACTAGAGTGCACACAACATTTTTCTAAGATTTGGCCTAGAGACCTACTTTTTTACCCACTGTGACCAAATTTAAAATATGTCAAATATTCTTACCAAGTTTCAGGAGTTCCTGGCTGAAAATGTGGGCTCTAGGGTGCACACAAGGTTTTTCTAAAATTTGTCCCGGCTACATACTTTTTGATCCGACATGACCCAGTTTCAAATTTGTCCAAGACATCATCAAGACAAGTATTCTGACCAAGTTTCATAAGTATTAATCTAAAAATGTGGCCTCTCAAGTGCACACAAGGTTTTTCTAAAATTTGATCTGGTGACCTATGTTTTGACTTGGCAACACCCAATTTCACACTTGTACGAGATTTCATCAAGACAAACATTCTCACCATGTTTCATGAGTATTGGACTAAAAATGTCACCTCTACAGTGCATACAAGGTTTTGCTAAATTTATATCTGGTGACCTACTTTTTTACCTGACAAGACCAAATTTTGAACTTGTCTGAGATATTATCAAGACAAACATTTTGACTACTAAGTTTCATGAGTATTTGACAGAAAATGTGGCCTCTGTAGAGCGCACACAAGGTAATTGTTGATGCCTGGACGACAGACAACGCACGACAGATAACAGACACGGCACCATCACAAAAGCTCCCCTTGAGCACTTTGTGCTCTGGCGGGCTAAATAGTTATAGGTTCAACATGAATTCTACCCCCGAAACACATTTGACCTTGCTGTGACCTTGACCTTTACCCTATGGACACATCTCTTGTGCATGACACATCGTCTCAATGTGGTTAAGGTTTGTGCCAAGTTACATTGAAATCGAAATATATGGAAAAAATAATGGCCCGGACATGAAAACGACTACCCCCCACACCCCAAACACATTTGACCCTGCTGTGACCTTGACCTTTAATCCAAGGACATGACTCTTGTGCATAACACATCGATGACACATCATCTTTATGTGGTAAACAGTTCTGCTAAGTAATACTGAAATTCATTCATAATTAAAAAAGTTACAGGCTGGACACCAATACTATCCCCCAAAACACATTTGACCCTGCTGTGACCTTGACCTTTACCCAACTGACATATCTCTTGCACATGACATCGTCTTGATGTGGTTAACATCTGTGCCAAGTTATATTGAAATTACACAATAGGAAACAAAAGGGCCATTGGCCCTAAAGCGCACACCTGAGTAAAGTCATCTACAGTTGATAAAGCTGAAGAGAACCTGGTTTTAATGATGTAAAACAAATGAGTGTAAGTGACCTACTGTGTGTGGCCTCTACAGTGCACACAAGGTTTCTCTATGATTTGGTCCAGTGACCTACTTTTTGACCGGATGTAACCCACTTTAGAAGCTGTCCAAGATATCACAAAGACAAACTTTCTGACCAAGTTTCATAAGTATCAAGCTGAAAAAATGTGGCCTCTTCGGTGCACACGTTTCACTAAGATTTTGCCCAGCAACATACTTTTTTTACCAGACATGACCCAATTTCGAACTTATCCATGATATCATCAAGACAAATTTTCTGACCAAGTTTCATGAGTATCAGGTTGAAAATGTGGCCTCTAGAATGCATACAAGGTTTTTTTTTTTAAAGATTCAGCCCTGTGACCTACTTTTTGACCCGACATGACCCAATTTCGAACTTGTCTGAGATATAATCAAGACAGACAATCTGACCTAATTTCATACATATCCGACTAAAATTGTGGCCTCTAGAGTGCACACAAGGTTTTTTTAAGATTTAGCCCATTGACCTACTTTTTTATCAAGCATGACCCTATTTCAATCTTGTCCCAGATATCATCAAGACAAACATTCTACCCAAGTTTCATGCATTTCAGGCTGAAAATGTGGCCCCTAGAGTGCACACAAGGTTTTTCTAAAATTTGGCCCTATGACCTACTTTTGGACCCAACATGACCCAATTTCAAAGTTGTCCAAGATATTATCAAGACAAACATTCTGACCAAGTTACAAGAGTATCAGGCTGAAGATGTGGCCTCTAGAGTGCACACAATACTTTTCTATGATTTAGTCCAGTTACCTACTTTTTGACCCGATATTACCCAATTTAGAACTTGTCTGAGATATCATCAAGACAAACTTTCTAACCAACTTTCATGAGTTTCAGGCTGAAAGTGTGGCCTCTACAGTGCACACAAGGTTTTTCTGAGATCTGGTCCTGTGACCTACTTTTTCACCCAACATGACCCAATTTCAAACTTGTCCAAAACATGATCAAGACAAACATTCTGACTGAGTTTAAAGATAATCAAGCTGAAAATATGGCCTCTAGAGTGCACACAAGGTTTTTCTAAGATCTGGCCCAGTCACCTACTTTTTGACCCAATATGACCCAATTTCAACCTTGTCCAAGATATCATCATGATAAACATTTTGACCAAGTTTCATGCATAACTGACTGAAAATGTGGCCCCAAGAGTGCACACAAGGTTTTTCTAAGATTTGGCCCTATGACCTACTTTTTGACCCTACATGACCTAATTTCAATATAGCCTAAGATATTATCAAGACAAACATTCTTATCAAGTTTCAAGAGTATCAGGCCAAAAATGTGGCCTCTAGAGTGCACAAAGGGTAAAATGTTGACTCTGCACGACGGACGACGGACACTGGACAGAGCACCATCACAATAGTTCACCTTGAGCTGAAAAAGTTATGGTCGGACACGAAACTGGACAGATGGACTAAACAGAAACTACGTGACGCGAAAAAATTTGTTTTTGATGGTATAAGAATATGGACTTGTCCAAATTGTAAGCATTTGCAGACAACCATATAAATGTGGCTCAAATGATCGAATTTGTCTATGCAAGGGTAGAAAACATTGTGGGAAAAGGAGACAAGAGCGCCACTGGACCTAAAGTGCTCACCTGAGTAAAGTCATCTACAGTTGATAAAGCTGAAAAGATCCTAGTGTTAATGATGTAAAACACATGAGTGTAAGTGACCTACTTTTTGAACCAATGTGACCCAATTTCACACTTGTCCAAAATATAATTAACACAAACATTCTGACCAAGTTTCATGAGTATCAGGCTGAAAATGTGGCCTCTACAGTGCACAGAAGGTTTTTCTAAGATTTGGCCCATGACCTACTCTTTGACCTGATGTGAGCCAATTTCAAACTTGTCTAAAATTTCATCCAGACAAACATTCTGACCAAGTTTCATGAGTATCAGGCTGAAAATGTGGCCTCTAGAGTGCACACTAGGTTTTTCTAAGTTTTTGCCCAGTGACCTACTTTTTGACTCAATGTGACCCAATTTTGAAATTGTCCAAGATATTATCAGGACATACTTTCTAATCAAGTTTCATGTGTTTCAGGCTGAAAATGTGGCCTGTAGAGTGCACACAAGCTTTTTCTAAGATTTAGCCATGTGACCTACTTTTTGACATCACATGATCCAGTTTAGATCCAATTCAGATCCTGTCCAAGATATCAACAAGACAAACATTCTAAGTTTCAAGAGTATCAGGTTGAAAATGTGGCCTCTAGAGTGCACACAAGGTTTATTAAGATTTGACCCTATGACCGGCTTTTTTACCACATGACCCAATTTCTACTTTGAGATATCAACAAGATACACATTTTGACCAATCTTCATCAGTATAAGGCTGAAAATGTGACCACTATGGTGCACAAAAGGTTTTCCTAAGATTTAGCCCTGTGACCTACTTTTTGACCCAAAATGACCCAATTTTGAACTTGTCTTGAGATATCACCAAGACAGACAATCAGACCTAGTTTCATGAATATTAGGCTAAAAATTATGGCCTCAAAAATGCACACAAAGTTTTTCTCAAATTTGGCCCAGTGACCTACTTTTTGACTTGATTTCAAACTTGTCCAAGATTTTATCCAGACAAATATTCTAAGTTTCATGAGTATCGGGCTGAAAATGTGGCCTCTAGACTGCACACAGGGTTTTTATAAGATTTAGCCCATTAGCCTACTTTTGGACCCAACATGACCCAATTTTCAAACTTGTCTAAGATATCACTAAGACAAACATTCTGAACAAGTTTCATGAGTTTCAGCTAGAACTGTGGCCTCTGGAGCGCACACATGGTTTTTCTAAGATTTAGCCCAGTGACCTACTTTTTGACCTGACATGACCCAATTTCGAAATGGTCCAAGATATCACAAACAAAAACATTCCAAGCAACTTTCATGAGTTTCAGGCTGAAAATGTGGCCTCTACAGTGCACACTAGTTTTTTCTAAGATTTGGCCCAATGACCTTCTTTTTGACCCAACATGTACCAATTTCAACCTTGTCCAAGATATTATCAAGACAAACATTCTCACCAAGTTTCAAGAGTATTGGGCTGAAAATGTGCTGCTTCGAGTGCACACAAGGTTTTTCTAAGATTTAGCCCAGTGACTTACTTTTTGACCCTACATGACCCGAACTTGTCCGAGATTTCATCAAGACAAACATTCTGACCAAGTATCTGACTGAAAATGTGGCCTCTAGAGTGCACAAAAGGTAACTGTTGACGACCGCACAATGGACGACGCACAACAGATGACGCACAACGGCCGCTGGACACAGCACGATCACAATAGCTCACCTTGAACACTTCGTGCTCAGGCGAGCTAAAAATGCTGGTAACCAGCATTGTCTCCTTTTCCCAAAATGTTTTCAAAAAGCTTCTTCTCCAAGGTCATTAACCCTTTACCACACAATTCCATGTTTTAACAATCTTAAGGAACAAGGCTTGAGCCACAAAATAACACAACTTCTGATTGGCTAAACCATTTGGTTTAGCCAATCAGAAGTTGTGTTACTTTCACATTTTGAAAATCCTGGAAAATGAGACTGAGAATGTTCTTAAGAATGGTTGGTAAATACAGACCCTGGTAAATGTTTATGGAGGTATCAAGGGATTTGGGGGTTTGGCAAGGGAAGACAATAGTAAAACTTAGGCACCAAAAAGTTTATTTGACAAAAAGATAATGCTGTATTGACAGCTCGAATGCCATCTTTAGTACTGTATTCCTTTATTCAAGTTATTAAAAATCTTTTTACATAAAAATACATGTATATACAAAAAAAAAAATCCTAAACAACATCTTATTCTCTCTCAAATTGCACAAATTCCACAAAAATATACCAAAAAATGTGTTAACAAGAGCACAGCATTCAGGTGCCAATGCTCGGCTGTAGTTGCTTGATTTTCAGTGCAAATTCTAATCGAAGAAGGGGCATAACTGGTGTCAAAAATATTTCGATGGCTACCTGCCCCTGTTGTTTGGGTTCCCAGTTTTTGCATGACAATGATGACGACACAGCCAACAACAGAGCTATGACAGTACCTCGACGTTTTCAAAGAAAACAGCCGAGCTAAAAATTATCAACAGGCAAATAAATAGGCGCAAGTAAAGAAATCACTGAAACAAATAGTGCGTAATGATGTACCAAAGCTTGACTGAAAGGCTCACAACAGTGATGAAAATGTTATGTTTGAAAAACTGGATACACTGCAGGAAAATGAGACACACAAAAAAAATCATATCTAACTCTGAAGTAATTATTAACCCTGAACTCTTTACCAAACGACAAAATTTTAGACTGGCCCAAATTCAAAGGATTTGCAGACGACAAATTAAATGTAGCTCAAATCATAGGATTTGTTTCTGAAAGGTTAGAAAACATTGTGGGAAAAGGAGAAAATGCTGGTTACCAGCATTTTCTCCTTTTCCCACAATGTTTTCAAAAATCTAATTTTCCAGAGGCATTAAACTTGTCATTGTGTCGTAAAGAGTTAAGATGCTAAATAAATGAAACAAAAACTTCCACCAAACAGCAAAAACCCAAATCTTGCTACTTCAAACTTGATTTTAACTGGAAACAATAATACTGTGGTGGACAGTGCAGATCGAAGATCAGACTGCATGTTCTGTACAGTCTGATCTTGATTAACGCTGTCTGTAAAAATGCACTGAGTCCCACTTAGCAGCCTCAGGGTTGAAATTATAGCTGCTCTATCAAATCACAATCTCCCGTACAAATTTACAGTAAACACTTTTACAAGCATTCTTTTTACCAAACAACAAATTGTTTCCTTGTCAAAATCCAAATCATTTGCAGAAGAAAAAATAAATGTAGTTCAAATTGTGAAAATTGTCTTTGAAAGCCTAGAAAATGAAGTTGTAAAAGGAGAAACAGCATTTTCTCCTGTTCCGAAGATGTTTTCAAAAGCCATCTTCCTTACAAGCGTTAAAACTCAGAATTGTGTGGTAAAGAATTAAAACGTGAATCAAGGTTTAAGCCTGTACTAAATGACAAACTTTTACACTCACCCAAACTCAAAACTGTTGCAGATGACAAATTAAATGCGGCTCAAGTTGCTGAAACTGACTCTAAAAAGGTAGAAAACATTGTGGGAAAAGAAGAAAATGCTGGTTACCAGCATTTTTCTCCTTTTCTCACAATGTTTTCGAAAGGCTTCCTACATAGGGTCTTAAAACTTGTGACTGTTTGGTAAAGGGTTAAGGCTTACTACGAGTAAAAGAAACAACTTTACAGAAAATTTTAAAACCTAAAAAATTTTGCTGCAAGATAGAGATGTTGATCTGCAGATGTTAACCTTTAAATCACACAAAAAAAAGACATGAGTGACAAAATGGCTTAAAATTATAGTAATAAATTATACAACAATAAACATAAAAAAAAAAAAATGAGAAAAAATGAGCAAGTTGTGCTATTTCCAACCTTTAACATTCTCCAGACAAAACTAAAACTGTCACAGACTGACAAAATAACCCTCATCCCCACCGGCTCCCTCTGTCATTAGATCGGGAAGAAAATTCAAAGAACCACAACTCCTGAAGGAACCAAGCACTCATGATGAAAATTGATTTAACCCTTTCCCAAACGACAAATTTTGGACTGGTCCAAATTGAAAGAGTTTGCAGACAACAATTTTAAATTTTATGAAAATGGCAGAAAGTTCTTAAAATGGGTAGAAAACACTGTGGGAAAAGGAGAAATTGCTCGTTACGAGCAATTTCTCCTTTTTCCACAGTGTTTTCAAAAGACTTGTACTGCAGACAAGTGAAAACCAGGGCTTGTTTGGGAAAGGGTTAAGAAATAATTTTCTTTTTATCATGGTTTGTCATTCAATAAACCATGGTTGTGAGTTATGAGGCACATTAAATAAACTGCGAGGGAGATAGCCCCAGTGGATTATTCATTGTGCCTCATATCTCAAAACCACGGTTTACTGAACGACTAACCACAATAGAAAGAAGATTATTTTAATTCTGACATGACCAACACTGGTTGAATGGTGTTTTATGCTGCTTTCAACTTTATTTCAGTCATATCACGGCAACAGCTAACATATTCGTGTATTTCCTGGGTTTTACCAGTACTAGGCTAGGGCTGTGAAGTGTCTTGCCCAAGGGCACAACCATGAAAAACCCAGCGGATCAGGTGGGGCTCCAACCTAGGGCCTCCAGGTTATGAGTTCCACCAAGCCACAAAGGACCCCTGACCAACACTGGATCAAAGAGAAACAATTTCAAAAACAGAGAAATTTTTGTCTTTATTTTGAGGGGCTGGGAAAAAAGGGGTTATAATTAACTCTATGCATCTTGAATAAATATCGGCAACTTAAAACTTCCTTGTAAAATATGGATTAACCCTTTACCAGACAACAAAATTTAAGACTTGTCCATAATGAAAGCATTTAAAGACAATATGGTAAATGGGCCTCATGAGGTAGGATTTGTCCTTGAAAGGGTTGAAAACATTTTGGGAAAAGGAGAAAATGCTGGTGACCAGCATTTTCTCCTTTTCCCATGATGTTTTTGAATGCTTTTTTTTTTCTCAGGGTCCTTAAAATTCAGGATTGTGTGGTAAAGGGTTAAGATTGAGGTATTTATCATTCATTAAAATACAGAAATTGAATGTTTTCTCACAGGCCTTTGTGACTTGAAAAAAAAAAAAATGTTATTTTGGTTCTTGCTAAAAAATTATATCTCAGTATCTCAGTTTGATATAAACCATATCTCAATATATCAGTCTGATATAAACCACATCTCAATATCTCAGTCTGATATAAACCACATCTCAATATCTCAGTCTGATATAAACCACATCTCAATATCTCAGTCTGATATAACCCCCATCTCAATATCTCAGTCTGATATAAACCGCATCTCAATATCTCAGTCTGATATAAACCACATCTCAATATCTCAGTCTGATACAAACCACATCTCAATATCTCAGTCTGATATAAACCCTATCTCAAAATCTCAGTATGATATAAACCCTATCTCAATATCTCAGTCTGATATAAACCCTATCTCAATATCTCAGTCTGATATTAATCATATCTCAATATCTCAGTCTGATATGAAAACCCAACAGCTAACATATGTCTGAGCAACCCCGTACACTGAATGATTAATTTTCTGATTAACCCATAGAGCCCTGAATTTTCGAAATGCTGTCCCATCACCCCTTTGCAAAATAATCCTTAGTTTTAGTTTTACAACAAGCCTGCGAGAGAAGACTTTTGGACAGCTTTTTCTTCTTTTCCTACGTTTTCTACCGTTCAACTGATAGAACTTATCTCTTGAGCTACAATAAATTTGTTTCTTTCAAATGCTTTTGATTTGGATGAGTCCAAAATTTTGCTGTGCAGGAAAGGGTTTGCAGAAAAAGTCAATGGAAATATCAAAATGTTCAGCCTGTTTTGGTCAGAATATGTTACGAAGTAGTGGACAGTGTAAATCAAAGATCAGACTGCACATTCTGTGCAGTCTGATCTTGATCTTCAGTATGCAAAAGCTGTGCTTAGCACTCTATGGGTTAAATATTTCTTATTTCTTTTCTTACTAACATCCAGTTACATGTTTACTATTTTCTGGATAAATAAAAAATGAGTTTTTAACATGGCAAGCTACATGTCTAAACAAGTAATGATTTTTAACAACGGCAAGCTATTTATCTACACAAAGGAATAATGATTTTCAACTGCTCTCCCTTGCTGGCCCCCATGGCCTTGACCTTGCTCCCGCATCACATTTTCGATGGATTCAGTCCTCGCCCTAATTGATCCACTTATCACAACAATATCGCGTGAAACATGCTCACGATTCTCTCCTTGTCTATCGCGTGAACTTAAGTTTGGATTTGAGTTTGACCTTTGACCTTCAAGACTAGGGGACCCTCTGTGTGGGGTTGAAGGTCGATCCAAGGTCACAACATAGTCTGTCAGTGTAACATCCGAGGTGCCTCCAGACTCCAAAGGGATCGGATGAACTCTGAAGCGTTCCAACATGTCGAAGACAGAATTGAACCACAAATGCTGCACTCGACATTTTCCATCATTATTGATTGTCATTCTCAAATGCTGAAAGGAAAGTCAGAAAAAATACTTAACTCTTTACCAAACAACAAAACTTTAGGCTTGTCCAAATTGAAAGCATTTGCAGATGACATATCAAATGTGAATCAAAAATTAAAATTTGTTTTGGGAAGGGTAGAAAACATTGTGGGAAAAAGGAGAAAATGCTGGTTACCAGCATTTTCTCCTTTTCCCACAATGTTTTCAAAAGCTTTCTTTCTCCGGGTTGTTAAAAGTCGGGATTGTGTGGTAAAGAGTTAACACAAATACTAAAACCATAATTACATGATCTGTGCTCTGGCAAAAGGGGCTTTAATGCATCTCTGTAATGCATTGTACCAAGCGATGTCATCAAATAATTTGGGATCCATACAATCCATTTTGTCAAGCAACAAACTGAATCATGAGGTTAACTGGTCCTTTGACATGCAGAAAACTGACATATAACATAAAGTATAGACCCAGGTTAGCCTCCGCGGACTGCGCAGGCTGACCTGTGACGATACTTTTTGCAGATATATCAAACCCCCTTTTCACACAGCATGACTCACATGTAAAGTTTTTGGACTGCAATTCCCAAATGCTCTAAATAAGTTATAAAAAAATAAAAATACACAGAAAACAGAATATTTTAACAGTTACAAACCAAATTTTGACCAATCTACATCTACCCATTCCTGCAGGACTATCTTTAGATCTATCAAGATATCACAGTATGAATTCTGTACCAGCAAACAAACTTTATGTCTTAACCATATTCAAAGCTATTGCTGTAGACAGTTCAAATATGACTGAAATACTGGAATTACCTTCAAAAGAATGGAAAATATTGTTGGGAAAGGAGAAAATAATGGTAACCAGTTACCACATTGCTTTCAGAAACCTTATTTCCTCTGGGTTGCTAAAACTTGGGATTTTCTGGTAAAGGGTCAAATTGATTGATTGATTGTATGGTGCACCTATCCATGCTTTCCTGGAGTTTCTTGAACCAGTACTATGCACAACATTCTTTCCAAGCTACTGGCTGCTTTCCCACATAACCATCATTGAAACAATGGTCAAAGGTACGACAGGAATGAATCTTGTCTCAGTGACTATCGTCAATCCTCGGAACAAAATTTGGCCAAGCCGGGGATGGAACCAGCGACCTCCTGTTATTAAGTCCTGTACACTACCGACTTAGCTACCGGAGCTTGGCAGTAAAGGATCCAATAAATTCACCAACAATACTTATTATTGCCAGTCTGATAGAGTTATGTCTGTTTAAGCACTCTTGGGCATATATGGTAAGAAAATTAACAAGACTAGCAAGACATCCGGACATTATTGGAACATACACCCTGACAGTAGCATAGCCGAATTGTTAAGTAACCCAAAATGGGAAATGAAAATGAGAAATGAATGCCTAAAAATTCTTATTAGATACTGCATCAGAATGAAATGTGCCTCTGTTAGTACAGAGAATTGCTTTTGAATGTACTTCAAATGTGATGCAACTGATATTTGATTACATGTGGTCCAAGTAGTAGGTCTAAACAGGCCTTTAACCCTTTACCACACAATCCTGACTTTTAACGACCCTGAAAAGGAAGCCTTTTGAAAACACTGTGAGAAAAGGAGAAAATGCTGGTAACCAGCATTTTCTCCTTTTCCCACAATGTTTTCTATCCTTCCATTAAACAAAGTTCAATTTTTCAGTCACGTTTATTTTGTCGTCTGCAAATGCTTTCAATTTGGACCAGTCTAAAATTTTGTCGTTTGGTAAAAGGTTAACTTGAAAAGAGTTCCACTAGTGGAAGTAACAAGTTCCAGAAGTTTTGCTCCTTTCCCAATAATGTTTTCAAAAAGTTGTCTTCTGTAGTATATTTTACCCTTTTCCAAACAACAAATTTTAGAATCTTCCAAATTCAAAACATCTGCACCTAACCAGTTCAAAATTGGTACAAATGAGCTTTAGTTCTATGGTAAGACAGAAAACATTGTGGGAAAAAGGAGAAAATGCTGGGTACCAGCATCTTCTCCTTTTCCTACAGCTTCTCTGTCAGAGTCCTTAAAACTCAGGATTGTGTGGTAAAAGGTTAAAATGTCATACCTGTAATGTTAACAGCCTTTGTTTGCTTGTATTGAAGTTTAACACCATTTTAACAGCTATGGTCATATCAGACAGTGCACCTACGCATGTGTCTCCTGGCTTTCTCTCCTGGCTTTCTCATACCAATGCTGACACAACTTTCTTTCAAAGCCACTGACCATTTTTCTCACATGCATCAGAGGTGAGAGGCAAAAAATCACCAAGAAGAAAGTTTGCTGCAACAGGGTATTGAACTCGCAACCACCAGATCACAAGTCAGATATGCTAACTACTAAGCTACCCGGCCATGCAGTTACAGCCTTTGATATACCAAATCATCACATAAATTACAACTAACCTTGGCTCGTGCCTGGAAGTTGAAGGTCAGTACATATTCCCCTTTCCGTGTCTCACTCTGACGAACCAAAAACACCCCATGTCCGGCCGTGCCTTGCTGCAACACAAGTTGGGCAGCCTCCAGTCGACTGAGAGTGCCGTGAAACCAGGGGTACTCTCTCAGATTTATCTCCATCCTCTGATCCCCACCTTGGTCATGATCTTTTAAAATACCGTTAAAGTCTGATTTATCGAAAGTTTAACTCTTATCAAACGTCAAAATTTTAGACTAGTCCAAATTGAAAGCATTTGCAGATGGCAAAAATAAATGTGACTTAAAAATTGAAATATGCTTTTGGAAGGGTAGAAAACATTGTGGGAAAAGGAGAAAATGCTACCAGCATTTTCTCCTTTTTCCACAATGTTTTCAAAAGGCTTTTTTCACAGGGTTGTTAAAAGTCGGGATTGTGGGGTAAAGGGTTTAACAACTCTGAAGGTTTTTGCAGAAAATGTTATAGCCAGCATTTTCTCCCTTTTCCACAATATTTTCTACCCAATCAAAGACAGAAATAACCATTTGAACTGCATTTATTTTGTCATCTGCAGATGATTTCAAATTTTGTCGCTTGGTAAAGAGTTAAATCTTTATTGAACGACAGCATTTTAGATTTGTCAAAAATGAAAGCATTTGCAAGTGACATGTAAAATGTCGCTCCAATGTTGGTATTCATCATTTAAAGGTGAAAACAGTTTGAGAAAAGGAGAAAATGCTGGTTATCAGCACTTTCTCCTTTTAAATGTTCTTATAAGCTTTTTTCCACAAGGTTGTTAAAACTCTGAATAGTATGCTAAACAGTAAAGACATGAAATGGAACAAAAAATATCGAATCTGACATGTTGACCTTTGAGATAAAATTTTACAATACATGCCCTGAAAGAAATGGTTACTAAGCTTGCCAGAGGTTTGATAAATTACTTCTTTGATATATAATCAAAGACTTTAGCAAGCTCTGATAATCTTCATTTCTATTATGATTGGATAAAATCTTTTATCTCAAAAGCTAACACAAGTCAGATTCTTTTTATCACTTACATCAATGCTCATAATTATAAAGAAAACTCTGCATTTGTTCAAATATTCTCTTTTGATTGTATAGTGTTTTACATCGCTTACAAAACTTTTTCAGTCTTATCACAGCAACACCTCACATATTCAGTATGTCCAGGCTTTTGTCACATGCCAGGCTAGGGCTCTGAAGCGTCTTGCCCATGGACACTCCCAAGAAAACACCCAGTGCTTCAACTGAGACTCGAACCAAAGGCCTCCAGGTTAAGAGTCCTACACTTTACCACTGAGCCACACAGGACCCCATCAAGTGTTCTGCAGTCTGTGTCTACATTTAGAGACTTCATTAACTCTCCTTCAAGCTCTTTTGTGTAATTTTTCTTCCACCAGATTTTTTAACCCTTAGGCTGCTTATCGCAACCCATCGACCTTTTGCGGACAGTGTAGATCAAGATCAGACTGCACAGAACATGCAGTCTGATCTTTGATCTACACTGTCCGATAAGGAGATATCTCACCTCCAAAACTACCTTTGAAACAAGAAAGTTTTGGGCTTCTACTATCTACTATAAAGTTTCATTTCTGTTATTCAGCAGGATCAGGGTTAAAATACATTTATATCTCAAATTCTCTTTACCAAATGAGAAAAACATAGACATGTAGAAATTGCAAGTTTTTGCACACGACAGTTCAAATATGGCTCAAGTGATAGAATTTGTCTATGATAGGGCAGAAAACATTGTGGGAAAAGGAGAAAATGCCGGTTACCAGCATTTGCTCCTTTTTCAAAAATGTCTACAAAAGGCTTCTTGCTCATGGTCATTTAAACTTGTGGTAAAGGATTAATCAGGAAAAGGGAGAAGAAGACAGTGACAAGCAATTTGTCCTTTAGTCACAATGTTTGCATCATAAAACTTATATTTCATTTTAATACTGTCACAATTATGTTCAGTTTTCAAAACCATCACCTTGAAATGAGTTTCAGGAGGCGATGAAGTTTTAAATTCTATTGAGCCATGCTCTGGCAAAAGGGGGATTAATGCATCTCTATGATGAATGACACCAACCAAGCGAGTCATCACATGATCATGGATTCATGAAATCAATTAAGTCCAACAACCAACTGAATCGTGAGGTAAACAGGTCATGCAGAAAATTGACCATTAGCAAAAAGTTTTGGCCCTGGTCAACCTGCATGGACTCCGCGGGCTGACCTGTGTCAGTATCTTTTCCAGATGCATTAACCCTTTACCACACAATCCCGACTTTTAACAACCCTGAGCGAAAAATCTTTGGAAAAGAGTGTGGGAAAAGGAGAAAATGCTGGTAACCAGCATTTTCTCCTTTTCCCACAATGTTTTCTATCCTATCAAAGACAAATTTCATCATTTGAGCCACATTCAATTTTTCATCTGCAAATGCTTTCAATTTGGACAAGTCTAAAATTTTGTCGTTTGGTAGAGTTAAGCCCCCTTTTAACAGAGCATGGCTCCATTACACTTGAGTCATGCTCTGCAAAAAGGGGATTTAACTCTTTACAGCAAGCCAAAATCTTATAGTCTTGTCCAAATTGAAAGTGTTTGCATGCAACGAGTCATATGTGGCTCAAAAATTGAAATTTGGTTCAGAAAGGGTAGAAAACATTGTGGGCAAAGGGGAAAATGCTGTTTACCAGCATTTTCTCCTTTTCCTGCAATGTTTTCACAAAGGCTTCTTCCTTAGTCTTGTTTAAACTCGGGATTGTGTGGTAAAGGGTTCACGCATTTGCAAAAAGTATCCACTTAACCCTTTACTACACAATCCCGAGTTTTAACGACCGTGAAAGAGAAGTCTTTTGAAAACACATTTGGAAAACGAGGAAATGCTGGTAACCAGCATTTTCTACTTTTCCCACAATGTTTTCTAGCCTATCATAGAAAAATTTGGTCAACTGAGCCACAATAAACTCTTTACAACACAAACCGGACTTTTAACGGTCCCCGAGAAAAAAACCTTTTGAAAACATTGTGGGGAAAGGAGAAAATGCTGGTAACCAGCATTTTCTACTTTTCCCACAATGTTTTCTATCCATCCCAAAAACAAATTTTGATTTTTCAGTCACACTGATTTTGTTGTCTGCAAACACTTTTGATTTGAACTAGTCTGAAATTTTGTCGTTTGGTAAAGGGTTAAATCGTCGTCTGCAAATGCTTTGAACTTGGATAAGTCTAAATTTTGTCGTTTGGTAAAGAGTTAAGAGTTGAAACGTTTTGCTATTGGTGAGTTTTCCAGTACGTCAAAGGACCACTGTACCTCATGATTCAACTAGATTTTGGACAAAATGAATCCATATTAACTCTTAACCAAACGACAAAATTTTAGGAATGTCCAAATTGAAAGCATTTCCAGACGACAAAATAAATGTGACTCAAAAATTGAAACTTCTATTTGGTAGGGTAGAAAACGCAATCTCAAGTTTAAATCTTTACCAAACATCAAAATTTTAGACCAGTCCAAATTGAAAGCATTTGCAGACGACAAAAATAAATGTGACTTAAAAATTGAAATATGCTTTTGGAAGGATAGAAAACATTGTGGGAAATGGAGAAAATGCTGGTTACCAGCATTTTCTCCTTTTCCCACAATGTTTTCAAAAGGCTTCTTTCTCAGGGTCGTTAAAAGTCGGGACTGTGTGGTAAAGGGTTAACCAAGTGACAAAATTTTAGGAATGTCCAAATTGAAAGCATTTGTAGACTACAAAATAAATGTGACTCAAAAATTGAAATTTCTCTTTGGTAGGGTAGAAAACATTGTGGGAAATGGAGAAAATGCTGGTTACCAGCATTTTCTTCTTTTCCCACAATGTTTTCGAAAGTTTTCTTTCTCAGGGTCATTTAAAGTATGGATTGTGTGATAAAGGGTTAAGCAACAAATTGCTTTGTATAATAGGATAGGAAGATGTACCAACCCTTTTTCTCAGAGCAGAGCTCATTTTTTTTTTAATCCCATTCCTTTAAAATGGAATGGTCCAAATATGTACTGCTAACAGAATAATGAACAAACACTTTACCCCCATATCCGCCATGAAATTCCCCTGACAATCTATTAGCCCCTGCTCCCGCCCCTGCACCAGCAGGGCTAGCACCCCCGGGGCGGGGTGGGATCTCTGGTGGGTTACTGGCAACACTGCCCTGTGATGAACTTCGGTGGGGGGACCCTGTAATAAATGAATATTGACAGAATAATAAATAGGTCATGCCTTGTGAAATGCGGGTTTAACTCTTTACTAAACAGCAAAAATTTTAGACTGGTCCAAATTGAAAGCATTCACAGAAAACAAAATAAATATTACTCAAATGGTAAATTTTGTCTGTAATAAGATAGAAAACATTTTGTGGAAAGGCAAAAAACGCTACCAGCATTTTCTCCTTTTCCCAAAATGTTTTCAAAAGCATAGGCTATTCTCCCTAGAATCATCATACCTGTAAGACATAACATGGCAAATGGATACAATGTTAACCAAATAATCCCTGAGGGAGAAGTCAGTAAAAAGCATTATGGGAAAAGGAGAAAATGCTGGTTACCTGCATTTTCTCCATTACACTCAATGTTTCCTACCCTATTATACAAGTTAACCCTTTCCCAAACAAGCCTTGGTTTTTACGTGTTTGCAGTACAATTCTTTTGAAAACACTGTGGGAAAAGGAGAAATTGCTTGTAACGAGCAATTTCTCCTTTTCCCACAGTGTTTTCTACCCATTTGGAGAACTTTCTGCCATTTTCATCAAATTTAAAATTGTCGTCTGCAAACTCTTTTAGTTTGGAAGAGTCTAAATTTGTTGTTTGGGAAAGAGTTAAGCTCATTTTGTATCAATTTCAAGATTGTCATCTGCAGATGTTCTGAAATTGGAAGAGGCTAAAATATGGTGTTTGAGAAAGGACTAAACCAGCTACTACAGTGGCTATTGTACAAATTATTAGAATGCCAAAAGTGACGCAATAATCATTTGAAGGCAAGGAAAATAAATTTCTAAAATTATACTGAAAACATTTTGGAAAAAGGAGCAATTGTAGAATGTAAATGAACCAAGAGGCTAAATTTCCAAACCACGCAAAAATAAAAATCATCGTAGTAAAAGAACAAAACCTACCTCTTTCGAGATGAGAAGCTGTTCCAGAGGGCGCTGACGGTAATCGAGGGCGCCTGAAAATACGATTCAACTTTTTAAACATTTTTTCTTCAAGGTTAGTGGTTAACGATGCCTTAAAAATGTCACTAAAGTCTTCAGCACGCTGAAAATCTGAAAATCCGATCCTTTCACTTCTCAGTATCTTCACTAACTGCCACCTGCATGCAAACGTTTGGTGTTGCAGAAGACCATTTAAGAAGACCTTGTGGAAAAAGGAAAAATGTTCATTATGAGTAATTTCTCCTATTTCCACAATGTTTTCACATGTACTGTATATATAAATGAAAAATCAAAGTCGTCTGCTGCAAGTTTCTTTCTGAATGCAGTAAGTTTACAACAACAATGTAAGACTAACCCAAACTGAAAGCATTTGCAGATAACGATTTTAACATGGTTCAAATAATGGAATTTGTCTTTGATGGGGTGGAAAATATTGAGAGAAAAGGAGAAAATACTGGTTGCCAGCATTTTCTTCTTTTCCCACAATATTTTAAAAAAGCTTCTTTCTCAGGGTCGTTCAAACTCGGCATTGTGTGGTAACAGTTTAACTCAAAGCCCTCCACCTTATATAATAAAATATGGACAAAGAACAGTGGAAATGTCCAATTTTCTACGTAATGTCCAATTTTCTATACCATGAACTTCTAATTAATCTTCAATCACCAAAGACATCGAAAGTTCAAAGCAAGCGAGTTGATCTGGTTGCCATGTGACCCACCTCAGAAAACGGAGGTCTTCAATTAACACCCCAAAGATCACAATCTATAAATAACCATCCTTACATAGTTAGACACAAGAAATCTGGGATTTTATCAGGAATCAAAGACAATAACTGAGATCTGGTTTGTCCCTTCACTCTTTACCAGACGACAAAATTTTTAGACTCATTCAAATTGAAAGCTTTTGCAGACGACAAAACGAAATGTGGCTCAAATGATGGGTTTTGTCTTTGACAGAATCCGAAAAATTGTGGGGGAAAAATTAAAATGATGGTCAAATGTATTTTATCTTAACCCTTTCCCAAACGACAAATTTTGGACTGGTCCAAATTGAAAGAGTTTGCAGACGACAATTTTAAATTTGATGAAAATGGCAGAAAGTTATCAAAAAGGGGAGAAAACACTGTGGGAAAAGGAGAAATTGCTCGTTATGAGCAATTTCTCCTTTTCCCACAGTGTTTTCAAAAGACCTGTACTGCAGACACGTGAAAACCAGGGCTTGTTTGGGAAAGGGTTAAGTAAATTAAACCCATTACCACAGGATCCAAAGTTTTAACGACCCTGAAAAAGGACCCTTTTGAAAACATTGAGGGAAAAGGAGAAAATGCTGGTAACCAACATTTTCTCCTTTTCCCTCCATGTCTTCTGCCCTACTGAAGACAAAAATCATTTGAGCTACATGCCATCTGAAAATGGTTTCAATTTTTATCAGTCTAAAATTTTGTTGTGTGGTAAAGAGTTAACCCTTTACCAAATAATCCCAGGTTTTAACAGCCCTGGGAGGATGCACATTTTTAAAAAAAAATGTTAAGAAAAAAGGGAAAAAATGCTGATTACCACAATGTTTTCTATCCTTCCAAAGAAAAATTTCATCCTTTGAGCCACATCTAATTAATTGTCTACAAATGCATTCAATTTGGACAAGTCTTAAATTTTGTCATCGGTAAACAGTTATTCCTTTACCGTATAATCTCGAGTTTTAATGACCTGGAAGAAAAAGGCTTTTGAAAACAATGCAGGAAAAGGAAACAAGAACACCACATGCAGGTGCCAACACACTGCTGCGGATGCTTGATTTTCAGTGAAAATTCAAAATAAAAAAAAGGACATAACTCTTTCAAAAATACTCTGATGTATAGGTTTCCCTTTTGATTATTAAGAACTTGTCCAAGTTTGAAGCAAATATTTTCAGTAATAAGAGAGATATAAAATGTCATAACAACCCATAAAAAAACAGCCAAACTAATAAACTGCCAAGTAGCATGGTACAAAGAAACTCCAGAAAAGCATGGATAGGTGAACTTGCTACCTTTATATAACTAAAATAATGTTCAAAATGGCATTAAACACCATACAATCAATCAGTACAATAAGACTTTCCAAGAAAAAACAAATTTTAAAATCATCCAATTTTAAAGCAATCGCAGATAATAAAGGAAACATTGCTCAACAACTGGGATTTTATTTCTTTGAGAGTGCAAAACATTGTGAGAAAAGGAGAAAATGCATTTTCCACCATGTTTTTCAGGGCTGCCTTCATCATAGTTGCATGTATGTTAGAGGGTCGACTTAACTCACCACACGACAATATTCAACTCTGTACCAAATGACAAAATTTTAGACTGATCCAAACTGAAAGCATTTGCAGACGACAAAATAAATGTGACTAAAAAATTGGAATTTTATTTGGGAAGGGTAGAAAACATTGTGGGAAAACTAGAAAATGCTGGTTACCAGTATTTTCTTGTTTTCCCACAAAACTTTTTCAAAAGGCCTCTTTCTTAGGGTTGTTAAAAGTCGGGGCTGTGTGGTAAAGGGTTAAGGCTCGACCAAATTGAAAGCATTTACAGAAGATAGGTGACATGAAGCTTGAAATGATGATTTCTGTCCTTGATAGGGTAGAAAACATTGTGGGAAAAGGAGGAAATGCTGGTTACCAGCATTTTCTACATTTCCCACAATGTTTTCAAAAGGCTTCTTCCTCGGGGTCATTAAAATTTGGGATTGTGTCCTAAAGAGTTAAGCAAGTACAACTACCATGGTAAAATGCCATTACTGGAGAGATGGCCTACTGAGCAATGATCAAAAATTATTGTTTCTCATTCAAAAAATTTAATTTTTCCTCCATGTTTTCTTGTCTATATATGTACCAATACCAATTTTCGAATTTCCTATCATTCTGTGAAAACTTTGAAAAATGGAAAAGTTTACAAACCTCCAGTGCAGCAGACGAACCAAATTCAAAGAGAATTATTTATGACTTGGATCTTTTAGAAGTTCACGCAATCAAGTAAGCCAATCTTCATAAATTATTAACCTATGGACTCTTTCTAACTAAACTAAGTTTCTGAAATTCCTAAACTAATCATTCAAAAAGAAAACCTTGTGGGAGAAAAAAGGAATTAATCATGCTCTATGAAAAGGGGTCTTATTGCATCTGCAAAAAGTATTGAACCAGGTCAGCCTGCGCAGTCCGCAATGTTGTCTCCAGCAGGTCAATTTTCAACTTGTGATATGAACACTTTTTCCCCAACGGAATTGATTCACATTTACACCAATTTTCACACAAAACATATATAACCATTTCACACTTAACGCTTTTCAAAACACTTTTCAAAACATTGCAACCCTAAAGATCTATATATTTTTATATACAATGTAGTCGAATTCCATAAAGGGCAGGTAAAAACGGGAGGGCACATGAGCTCATCACGGTGACCTTGTGCTTCGGAGAATTGAAATCCAACTTCAACTTACAGGTAAGTCTCGTTTAATTTTCCAGTTCTCCCATCAGCACAAGGTCATGTGATGAGCCCCTGTGAGAGATTTAAAGGTGTTCACGAACAACCAACAAACCAGGAATGAACTACGTATTCACTGGACTAAATCTCTACTTACTATATATACAAATGTACAATATGATCCCTTTGACGTAATTAACCCTTTCCCAAACAAGCCCTGGTTTTCACGTGTCTGCAGTACAAGTCTTTTGAAAACACTGTGGGAAAAGGAGAAATTGACTCTATAGAGGTAACAAGCATTTGCTCCTTTTCCCACAATGTTTTCAAAAGCCTTCTTCTTCAGAGTCGATAAAGCTTGGCATTGCGTGGTAAAGGGTTAATGCATCTCCATGATGTGTTTTAGCAAGCAAGTCGTCCCAGTCCGCGAAGGCTAACCCGAGTTGAAATTTCTCCTTTTCCCATTTTTTTTTTGCATAATTAGATGCTCTACTACAATAATTGTCAAAACATAATTATTCATTCAAATAAATGTTATGAAGGAATCTATATACTTAACCCTTTACAACACAATCTCGACTTTTAATGACCCTGAGAAAAAAAGCCTTTTAAAACATTGTGGGAAAAGGAGAAAATGCTGGTAACCAGCATTTTCTCCTTTTCCCACAATGTTTTCTACCCCTCCTAACTCAATATTCAATTGTTGAATCACATTTATTTTGTCATCTGCAAATGCTTTCAATTTTGACATGTCTAAAAATTTTGTCATTTGGTAGAGTTAAAGGTACACTAGTGGTAAACAATTTGGGAGCCAAAAATGTAGACAAAATTAACCCTTTCCCACACAATCCCGGGTTTTAACAACCCTGAGAAAGAAGCTTTTTAAAATATAGTAGGAAAAGGAGAAAATGCTGGTAACCAGCATTTTCTCTTTTTCCCACAATGTTTCCTCCCCTATTAAAGACAGAAATCATCATTTCAGCTACATATAAATTGTCGTCTGCAATTGCTTTCAATTTGAGCCTGTCTGAAATTTTGTCGTTTGGTAAAGAGTTAATTCAAATGATTAAAAAGTAGGGATACTGTTAACAGTCTGTTAACTCTTTACCAAACGACAAAATTTTGGATTGGACCAAATTGAAAGCATTTGCAGACGACAAATTCAGTGGTTCTAAAATGATGATTTCTGCCTGTGATAGGTTAGAAAACATTGTGCGAAAAGGAGAAAATGCTGGTTACCAGCATTTTCTCCTTTTCTCACGATGTTTTCAAAAGGCTTCCATTTCAAGGTTGTTAAATGTCTGGATTGTGTGGTAAAGGGTTAAAACATTTCACTAAGGCCTCTCTAAGTTCAAATTGCTGGCAGAAAAATGTATTGTAAAACTATATCAAAAGTTGCCAACTTTTATTCTGGTTTTACAAAACATTTTCTACCAGAAACTGGAACTTTAACAGATTTTGTTATGGGAGATCACTCCTTCCTTACAGCATAGCTTCTTCCCGTATAAAATCAATACCTGACAACTGCATTAGGGAGAATTCTCTTTAGCTCAGGGGTTACTGTATTGGTCTTTGAAACCTCAATAAACAAGGATATTTGCCGCACAGGTTCAAATCCCAGCCGAGACGGTTTGTGTTTGAGCTATGCATTTGTTGCAAACTTTCATGTTTGTAAGATGGGGGCTCGTCCGGGATTGGCCTTTAAGCCATTTGTTGTCTATGCTCGTTACAGGCCATTGATCCATTTGTTGTCTAAATAATAGACTTTCTGCCTAATAAGCCTTTCTGTCATCAAAATGATGACTTCTCTTAAGAGGGGTGTGTTATGGGAGGTCACTCCTTCCTTACAGCATAGCTTCTTGTCGTATAAAATCAATAGCTGACAACTGCGTTGGGGAGAATTCTCTTTAGCTCACAGGTTAGTGTATTGGTCTTTGAAACCTCAATAAACGAGGATATTTGCTGCACGGGTTTGAATCCCAGCCGCAGCAGTTGTATTTGAGCTATGCATTTGTTACAAACTTACATACAAACATACATTAGCAGATTCATAGTAATACCCGTACTTTAAATCGTATAAATTCAATCTGTCTGCTAACTTGTTTACTTTTGGCTGCTAGTGTGCCTTTAAAGTATTTTATGTTAAATTAAAATTCTTTTGTACTGTATTTTACTTTAGTGTTAATGCTTAAAATATCAAAATTGAATTTTATTAATTAACCCTTTCCGAAACAAGCCCTGGTTTTCACATGTCTGCAGTACAAGTCTTTTGAAAACACTGTGGGAAAAGGAGAAATTGGTCGTAACGAGCAATTTCTCCTTTCCCCACAGTGTTTTCTACCCTTTTTGAGAACTTTCTACCATTTTCATCAAATTTAAAATTGTCGTCTGCAAACTCTTTCAATTTGGACCAGTCCAAAATATGTCGTTTGGGAAAGGGTTAAATCATAATTTCATCAAGCTGCGTGATAATGAAGGTTTGTTTTTCTCTTCATTTTTTTTATGTTAGAAATAGAGTTGATAAATGAAATGAAATGAAAATAACTCCAAGTGAAAGTTCATCTAAAAATCACCCTGATATTAACACTTTACCATACAATGCCAAATTTTAACGACCCTGAGAAAGAAACCTTCTGAAAATATTGTTGGATAACCAGCATTTTCTCCTTCTCCCACAATGTTTTCTACCCTACAAAAGACAAATTTTATGTTTTGAGTTATAATTATTTTGTCTTCTGCAAATGCTTTCAGTTTGGACAATACTTACATTTTGTTGTCTATAACGAGTTAACTAATATGCACTGGCAGACTACTTTCTTCTTGTGCACCTCTCATAGAAACATTGAAGCAAAAGGAAAATAGCTCTGGACATAATTTTTTTTAACTCGCCAGACAATAAAAACTCAGATTTGTTCATATTGAAAGCACTGGCAGACGACCAAAAAAAAATGTGTCTGATAGGACATATTTGTCATTGAAAGAGTGGAAAACATTGTGAGAAAAGTAGACAATGCTGGCCACCAGCATTTTCTACTTTTCCACAATGTTTTCAAAAGCTCTCCTTCCTGGGGTTGATAAAACAGGACTGCTTGGTACATCTACTGACTGACAATGACTTGAAGGAAGAAATATTCCTCTATTTGGGTCACATTTACTGACTGACAGTGACTTGTAGGTAGAAATATTCCTCTATTCTGGTCCAATTTACTGACTGACAATTACTTGCAGAAAGAAATATTCATCTATTGGGGTCCTATTTAATGATTGACAATGACTTGCTAGTAGAAATACTTATCTATTGGGGTCCTATTTAATGACTGACAATGACTTGCCAGTAGAAATATTCCTCTGATGGGGTCCTGTTTGATGACTGATAATGTCTTGTAGGTAGAAATACCCCTCTTTTGGGGTCCCATTTACTGACTGACAGTGACTCGAAAGTAGAAATATTTCTAAAACGGATGCACGTTTACTCACTGACAATGGCTCCAAGGTAGAAATACTCCTCTTTAGGAGACTCATTGTCTTGAAGGTAGAAATATTAATCAGTTGAAGACTCATTTACTGACTGACAATGTCATGAAGGTAGAAATACAATGTATTTTCTCCATTGGGGTCTCATTTACTGACTGATAATATCCTTAAGGTAGAAATAAAAGTATTTTCTCCATTGGGGTCTCATTTACTGACTGACAATGTCTTTAAGGTAGAAATACAGCATATTTTTTTCCACTGAGGTCTCATTTACTGACTGACAGTGTCTTGAAGGTAGAAATACAATGTATTTTCTCCATTGGGGTCTCATTTACTGATTGACAATGTCTTTAAGGTAGAAATACAGTGTATTTTCTCCATTGGGGTCTCATTTACTGACTGACAATGTCTTTAAGGTAGAAATACAATGTATTTTCTCCATTGGGATCTCATTTACTGACTGACAATGTCTTTAAGGTAGAAATACAATGTATTTTCTCCACTGGGGTCTCATTTACTGACTGACAATGTCATGAAGGTAGAAATACAATGTATTTTCTCCACTGAGGTCTCATTTACTGACTGACAATGTCATGAAGGTAGAAATACAATGTATTTTCTCCATTGGGGTCTCATTTACTGACTGACAATGTCTTTAAGGTAGAAATACAGCGTTTTTTCTCCATTGAGGTCTCATTTACTGACTGACAATGTCTTGAAGGTAGAAATACAGCGTATTTTCTCCACTGAGGTCTCATTTACTGACTGACAATGTCTTGAAGGTAGAAATACAGCGTATTTTCTCCATTGGGGTCTCATTTACTGACTGACAGTGTCTTGCAGCTAGATGTGGTGTCTGTGGTTGTGTGGCAGAGCATTGGCCTTGTAACCATTAGGTCCCAAGTTTGATATCCGGGAGTGGGTATTGACTGTGGCTTGGTTTATTGGCCCACACAATCAGTGCAAGTACTGGTGTAGTTTCCAGGAAGCAGAATTGATAGAGATTAGTATAAGATGCAAGAACTTGTTTCCCAATCGATGTAAAATAAATATGTCCAAACTAATCAAAGTACATGTAGTCTTGCAGGTAGAAATATTCCTCCACTGGGGTCTCATTTACTGGCACACAGTATCTTGCAGGTAAACTGTAAACATTGTCATCTTTGTTCACCATCCACTCAGATTGGTTTGGTTTGGTTTGTATTGGAGTTTAACACCATTTTAACAGCTTTGGTCATATCATGGCGGTCAGCGGTGCACCTATGTGTTTCCTGGCTTTCTCACACCAGTACTGACACAACTTTCTTTCTAAAGCCACTGACTACTTTTCTCATATGCATCAGAGGTGAGCGGCGAAAATTCACCGGAAAAAAAGTTTGCCTCAACCGCATATTGAACACACAACCACCAGGTCACAAGTCCAACACGTTAACCACTGAGCTAGCCGGGCAGGCCCAACCAGATAGTGAAGCAATACGACCCGCAAACAGACACAAATAAATGACTCTTTAGGCCCTTGCTTTAAACAGCTACAGCTATTTTAAAATTTTGTTGGAAATAGGGCAATTATTTTTTACAAGCATGGCTCTTTCTCTCCACAATTTCTTTTCTAAAAAAGAATTTTCTTTCCCTCCAAGTTTTCACTTTTTTAGTTGTACCTGGTGGTATGCCTAAAACCCAATGCTGGTTACTAATGAGGTCCTCTTTCATGTATTCAATTACGGAAATAGATTTCTGAAAGAAGAAGTCATTAATAAAGTAAAATTAGTGCTGAACTTCATCAAAAAAGAAGAAAACAAGAGGCATACAAAGGCCAGAAATGCTCTACTGGCAGAGAACTTATTAGTATGTTGTTAAGTTAATATTCTATGAAATCCTCAGGGTCCACATTCACCAACCATTCTTAACCCTTTACCGCACAATGCCACCTTTAACGACCCTGGGAAAGAAGCCTTTTGAAAACATTGTGGGAAAAGGAGAAAAATGCTGGTAACCAGCATTTCTCCTTTCCCAACAATGTTTTCTTCCCTATAAAAGGAAAATTGCAACATTTGAGCCCCATTGAAATTGTCGTCTGCAAATGCTTTCAATTCGGACAAGGCTAAAACTTTGTCGTCTGGTAAAGGGTTAAGAATATTCTTTGTCTGATTCTTCAGAATTTTCTACATGTGAAAGAAGCACTTCTGATTGCCTTAACAATTTGGTAATGTTATGCAACACAGAAAATACTGACAAAGAGAGATACAAAATTGTAAAGCTTTCGCATTTTCTCCTTTTCCCACAATGTTTTCTACCCCATCAAGCAAAAATTGCACCATTTTAGCCACATTAAAATTGTCATCTGCAAATGCTTTTAATTTGGGTGAGGCTAAAATTGTCGTCTGGTAAAGGGTTGACCCTTTACCACACAATCCCTACTTTTAATGACCCTGGGAAAGAAGCCTTTCAAAAACATTGTGGGAAAAGGAGAAAATGCTGGTAACTAGCATTTTCTCCTTTTCCCACAATGTTTTCTACCTTGCCCAAAACAAATTTCAGTTTTTGAGTCACATTTATTTCGTCGTCTGCAAATGCTTTCAATTTGGAAACATCCAAAATTTTGTCGTCTGGTAAAGAGTTAAACTCTCTATCACAGCGCGATATTTCAGACTGGTCCAAATCAAAAGCATTTGCAGAAACATGTTAACCCTTAGAGCACTCAATTAATGAAATGGACCTTTCTAATTAGGAAAAACATCCGAAATATTGTCATTTCAAGGTTGTTTTGGCCAGAATATGTAACAAGTAGTGGACAGTGTAGATCAAAGATCAGACTGCACCTTCTGTGCAGTCTGATCTTGATCTACACTGTCCGCAAAAAACAGCTTAAGTTGGTTCCAGCACTTTATGGGTTAAAATGCTATTTACCAAACAACAAAATTTAAGACTAGTCCAAATTGAAAGCAATTGCAGACGACAAAATAAATGGTACTCAAAACTTGAAATTTGTTTTGGAAAGAGTAGAAAACATCGTGGAAAAAGGAGAAAATGCTGGTTACCAGCATTTTCTCCTTTTCCCATAATGTTTTCAAATGCTTTCTTTCTAAGGGTCTTTGAGAGTTGGGATTATGTGTGATAAAGGGTTAAAAATTGGGTTTTTCGGGCTGGTTACCTACCCAACAGGATCCAGGTTATCATCTGTAGTAGCATCTGAAGGGGCTCCTGGAGATATACAAGTTTTCAACAGGACCAGCCAGGAGTTCATTTCCTCCAGGGAAGGGGCCTCGACAACATATTCAATTGTCCCTTGACCCTGAAACAAAGGCAGATATTAACTATTAACTCATTACCAACCAACAAAATTTTAGACATGTCCAAATTGAAAGCATTTGCAGACGACAAACCAAATGTGGCTGAAATGATAATTTTTTTTTCTGTGAAAGGATAGAAAACATTGTGGGAAAAGGAGAAAATGCTGGTCACCTGCATTTTCTCCTTTTCACACAGTGTTTTCAAAGGGCATCTTTTTCGGGTTTGTTAAAACTAAGGATTGTGTGGTATAGAGTTTAAACACTTTTCACAACTTAGGTTTTTGCCAAGCACAGTCAGTAGCATGTAGGACTTTAGAATAGTCGGTCGCTGGGCTGAATCCCCACCTCTGCAATTTTCTTTCCGAGACTTGATAATAGTCATTGCGACAGGATTCATTATTCTCTCAACCTCTAATCATTGTTCCGATGATAGTTATGTGAAAAAGCAGCCGCTGGCTTGGGAAGAATATTGTGCTAAGTCCTTGTAAGAGAAACTCCAGGAAAGGATGGGTAAATGCACTGGTTTCCATGATATAACTGAAGTAACGTTGAAAATGGTGTTATACACTATACAATCCATCAATAAAAACAATTTTACCGTAATTCCCCTAAGTATTCGGACACCCTAAATTTTCGGACACCATTAATTATTTTCCAAAATAATTTATTTTTTGTCCCTAAGTTCGGACACTTGGTAAAATAATTGTCCCTAAATTTTCGGACACGAAATTATGATGGTTTAGAAGACCCGCAGTACTCTACCAAACTACAAATTAAAATGATTTAAAAGTTGACGAAGACCCGCTACACTCTTTCCCAAACAACAAATTAAATGGTTTAGAAGTTGACGAAGACCCGCTATACTCTTTCCCAAACAACAAATTAAAATGGTTCAGAAGATCGACGAAGGTCTGCAATATTCTTTCCCAGACAACAAATTAAAGACTCTTCCAAATTGAAAGAGTTTGCATATGACAAAGGCTTGTTTGGGATATGGTAAACTTTTACCAAACGAAAATGTTATTGGACTAGATAAAATTCGAAGGATTCGCAGACGACAATTACATTTTGCTAAAATGATTTTTGATTGGATAACGAAGAAAACAGTGGGGGAAGAGGAGAAAATAATTAATTCCAGTGTTTTCTCCTTTTCCAACAATGTTTTCAAAAGGTTTTACCCCAGGATCGTTTGAAGTCATGATTGTGTGGTAAAGAGTTAATTAGCAAGTACCTGAGAAGAGTAAATCGATCTATGTTTTAAGCTTAAATCCTTTGTTTGTTATCTGATTGATCGTGGTAGACTGAATGCAGGTGCTAATTTGTGTTACACAGGCTGTATATATTTAGTCCAATACCCGTGACGCATTAAAGATGAAAATCTTATCGACAAACGCTATAAGATACACTTTTAATGCATAACGGGATGGCTAGTTGTAACGACCTGTACACAGACATGTTGGCATGGAGACAAGCACGTGTATGGGTGACGTAACCAGGTTTAGTCAGGTCAATAATAACCCTTATCAAGACCATGATTTAGGATTATTTAGCGAAGTAGCTAGTTGCGTTCGAATACGTAATTGTGTGAACTCTTTTTAAAAGTAAGTTTTATAAATCCATACAGGTCGATCTCATGTCAGTTCTTTTCGGGAAATATATGCCTTACTGTATGTTGTACATACGATGTCTATTAAAGGATATGTTGTTGTTGATGGAAAGAGATTTCCCGAAATTTTCGGACAGTAACACAAATAATTTAATAAGTTTTCGGACACCAAAAAAAATAATTATTTTTTCCCGTCCGAATACTTGGGGGAATTACGGTAGTTTCCTTTGTGACTTTGAAGGGGTACTTAGGTTCTTTATGAATTTTAACCCTTAACCCTTTACCACACAATCCCGAGTTTTAACAACCCTGAGAGGGATTTTGAAAACATTGTGGAAAAGGGGGAAAATGCTGGTAACCAGCATTTTCTCCTTTTCCCATAATGTTCTCTATCCTATCAAAGACAGAAATCATCATTTTAGCAACATTTAATTTGTCGTCTGCATAAGCTTTCAAATTGGACCAGTCAAAAAAATTTTGTCGTTCGGTACAGGGTTAAAATGCCTTTTATGTCTAAGGCATCTTCGCAAGCCATGGATACTATAACTCCACTTTGTTCGTTACATACCCTTGGCCGCTCGCCTCTTTAAAAATCGAAACTCCAGCTGTGCCACCTATCGAATATCACGAGTTGCGTAAACTTTGCTGATGTTATTTCTGACCAATCAAAATGCTCGCAATAAAATTTGTTAAGCTATGCATCAAATATGGTAAACTGGTACCCGTTGTATCTCCTGTAACCGTTCGTTGATATGAAGATCAATAACAGGCTGCCAGTGTACAAATATGGCTGCGCTTTCGGATTCATCACAATTTTCTGAAATTAATCAGACATACGATGATTCGCTATCAATTGGCTGTGGAAACTGTCCTAATATTTCACATAATTGATCATGAACTATAAAAAACTCATTAAATATCAATCGTCTACTCTTTTTTGGCAAATTTTCGTCACAAACACAACAACTTTTGTTTTTGACGGGCGCCGCCATTATTGTTTCCTTTTTTGCGGAAGATTTCTTGTTACGGATGGTTTGATTGGACGCGATGGGTTTTGATCACATCCAATGAAATGGCGCAGTGGGAGTTTCGATTTTTAAAGAGGCGAGCGGCCAAGGGTACTACCTTAGTATCCTTGGCTTGCGAAGATGTGTCTAGGGTTGCCATTGCAGCTACTGTAGATCAAGATCAGACTGAGCAAATATGCAATCTGACCTTTGTTAAACACAGTTTGCTTTGCTGAGACATTCTGGACAAGAGCAGTCTTCAAAAAGCAACTATTTGGGTTTTATTTCTCAACTGAAAAGATTTGTTTGGTTTATTTGGAGCCCTTAGGGTTAATTTATAATCCATTTTGTGGCCTTTCAACTCAATAAAATTAACAAAAATATGAGCCATGCTCTGGCAAAAGGCTCAGCGGCTTGGGAAGAATATTGTCTGAAATACTCGGAAAAGAAACTCCAGGAAAGTACAGATAGGTGCACTGGCTGCGATGATATAACTGAATTAATGTTGAAAACACTGTTAAACATCATTAAATTAATAAACCTAGGGGTCTTTAGAACATGGGTATTGTGTGGTAAAGAGTGAACAGAGACCAAGGGCGAAGTGGTCAAAATGCACTGAAAATGTGATAAGCCCGATTTGATACCCTACTGGCAGCTCTTTTCACACGGGATGCCCATAGGCAAGGCAGTTTTAGAGGTACAACCCAGTATGGATGAAATTCAACAATCGGGTGAGCTGTCTTGATGGCATAACACACATAATATTATAACTGAGAAACTGTTTAACTTTTTACCAAACGACAAAAATGTAGACTTGCCAAAACTGAAAGCATTTGTAGACGGTAATGAACATTTGTCAGTAATAGGCTAGAAAACATTGTGGAAAAAGGAGAAAATGCTGGTTACCAGCATTTTCTCCTTTTCCCACAATGTTTTCAAAAGGCTTCCCCCTAAGGGTCGTTAAAAGTCGGCATTGTGTGGCAAAGGGTTAAAGCAGTGTAAACTATCAATCAATGACTGACTGATTGATTATTTGGTGTTTAATACCATTTTCAACATTGTTTCAGTTATATTGGGGCAACCGGAGCACCTATCCATGCTATCCTGGAGATTCTTTTACCAGTATTACACACAATATTCTTTCCATGCCACTGGCTGCTTTCCCACATAACTGTTGTTGAAACAGTGGTCAGTGGTGAGAGAGGAATGAATCCCGTCACAAAGAATCATCAATCCTTGGAAAGAAATTGCCCAAGCTGGGGATCGAGCCAGCGACCTCCTTTTCTCAAGTCCTGTATGCTACCGACTGAGCTACCGGGGCTCAGCAAACCATCATTCCAACAGACAAACAAACCAAATCAAAACAAATACACCCCAAGGAAGAAAATGAGTAAAACAAACTTAATTATGTCAAGTATGTGAAATAGTAAGGTCACTCAACTGTCACAAACGTCTCGGGTTTTATATCATCCTCCCTTCGCTCTTTTTCTTGACTTTGTTGACCCTTTACCACACAATCCCAAGCTTTAGTGACCAGGACAGAGCTAGATTACTTTTCAAACATTGTAGGAAAAGGGGAAAATGCTGGCAACCAGCATTTTTTCTGTTTCTCACGATGTTTTCTACTCTTCCCAAAACATTTCTCAATTTTTAAGGACATATATTTGCCGTCTGCTGATGCTTTCAATTTGGATAAGTAAAAAATTTTGTCGCTTGGTATAGAATTAAATTATTGTCCAGAGTTTCTCTCTCAGAGCAGCAGCAATTCTAGATACCAAACCAGCTCGTTGGTTATGATAGAAACTTCTTACCTTCTGTCTTGAAAACTTTCATCATAAAAGGAGAAAATTCCAAGTGGAAAAAGGGGCACAGCCCTTTCAAAAATACTTTGATGGTTACCAGCCCTTATTGTATAGGTTCCCCTTTTGACAATTACCAACTTGTCCAAGTTTGAAGCAAATACCTTCAGTAATAGCAGAGATTTTACAAAATGTCAAAGTTTTCTCATGGCGAATTAAATGATAACACCAGGGCAATACCTGGATGTTTTGTTCGGAAAAAAAAACGAGCGAAAAACTCTTGAGAATATGACCAAGAATGATCTTAAGATTGACTGGTGAATACTGTGAGACCCTCCTGGTGTCAAAAGTCAAGCATGGATTGGGAAAAAGGATTATTTACAACAAGTGGTAAAAAAATGACAGGAATGTTGATATTTTTGTTCTATTGCTCTTCCCACCTGTGTTTACCTCCTAGTGGAAAATATTTCAGTCCCAAAACATATGAGTAAGACTTCACTTGTTACTTTACATGCTTTTTTCAGACTAATCAAAAGCACTTAACCCTTTCCCGAACGATAAATTTTAGACTGGTCCAAATTGAAAGAGTTTGCAGACGACAATTTTAAATTTGATGAAAATGACAAAAAGTTCTCCAAAAGGGTAGAAAACACTGTGGGAAAAGGAGAAATTGCTCGTTATGAGCAATTTCTCCTTTTCCCACAGTGTTTTCCAAAAACTTGTACTGCAAACATTTGAAAACCAGGGCTTGTTTGGGAAAGGGTTAATGTTTCCTTTTGGACAAACATGTAAAGAAGCCGAAATTGCAATCCTTCACCAAATGACAAAATTTCAGACCAGTCCAAATTGAAGGCAGTTGCAGACGACAAACTAAATGTGACTGAAATTTACTGTCCACTTTGCTGAGACTTTCTAGTCAGGAGCAATCTTGAAATTACAATCATTGGATCTTATTAAATTTTCTGGATTGAAAATGTCGGTAAGGTTTATTCCCCTTTCTGTCAGATAAAAGCAATGGGTCCTTTTACAACAACGCTCTCAGGGTGTGTCCACTGAACTTGCTTAACCCTTTACCATACGACAAAATTTTAGCCTTGTCCAAATTGAAAGCATTTGCCGACGACAATTTCAATGTGGCTGAAATGGTGCAATTTTTCTTTGATAGGGTAGAAAACATTGTGGGAAAAGGAGAAAATGCTGGTTACCAGCATTTTCTCCTTTTCCCACAATGTTTTCAAAAAGGCTTCTTTCCAAGGGGTGTTAAAAGGCAGCATTGTACGGGAATGGGTTAAAAAGTTGTATTAACACAATAAATGGGTTTGGTATCTCTTAATTAACACTTTACCAAACGAGAAATTTTAGACTGGGCCAAATTCAATTTGCAGACGACAAATAGAATGACACCCAAATGATGGGATTTGTACCAGAAAGGGTAGAAAATGCTGTTGCAAAAGGAGAAAACGCTGGTTACCAGCATTTCCTCCTTTTGCCACTATGTTTTCAAAAGGCCTTCTTTTTCAGGGTCATCAAAACTCAGGATTGTGAGGTAAAGGGTTAAAGGGTGCAATGTGGGAAAAGGAGAAAATGCTGGTTACCAGTATTTCTCCTTTTCCCAATATGTTTTCAAAGGCCTTTCTCTCTGGGGTCGTTAAAACCCCAGATTGCATGGTATTTGGGTTAACCCTTTCCCAAACAAGCCCTGGTTTTCACGTGTCTGCAGTAAAAGTCTTTTGAAAACACTGTTGGAAAAGGAGAAATTGCTCGTAACGAGCAATTTCTCCTTTTCCAACAGTGTTTTCTACCCGCTTTGAGAACTTTCTGCCATTTTCATCAAATTTAAAACTGTTGTCTGCAAACTCTTTCAGTTTGGACCAGTCCAAAATCTGTCGTTTGGGAAAGGGTTAAAATATGCCCATGAAAAATGTCTCAAGTTGGCGAGTTTGGTATTTTGCTGCCCACCTCCACTCAATTTTTGTTTTTCTTGATGAATCACAATGTCCCTCTGGCAAAAATATCCTTCCCCCAAAAAAAGTAAGTCAAAAGAAAACCCATCTCTTTCAATTGATCCAAAACTTGCTGCAGAATACTCTTCTTCCTCTTACTTAATACGGTCTTTTTACCCCTTTACCACACAATCCTGCATTTTAACAACCCTGAGAAGGTATTGATTGATTGACTGCTTAGTGCTTAACGCCATTTTCAACATCATTCCGGTTATATTGCAGCGACCAGTGCACCTATCCATGCTTTCCTGGAGTTTCTGTTACCAGTACTCCATACAGTACTCTTTCCAAGCCACTGGCTGCTTTCCCACATAACCATCATCGAAACAATGGTCAGTGGTGAGAGAGGAATGAATCCTGTCGCAATGACTATCATCAATCCTCGGAAAGAAATTAGCCAGGCCGGGGATCGAACCAGCGACCTTCTGCTCTCAAGTCCTGCATTTTACCGACTGAACTACCATGGCTCCGCCCCTGAGAAAGAAAGCTTTTGAACACATTTTGGGATAAGGATAAAATGCCAGTAACCAGCAATTTCTCCTTCCCCACACTGTTTTCTAACTTTCAAAGAAAAACTTCATCATTTGCGCCATATCTGACTTGTCGTCTGCAAATGCTTTCAATTTGGTCAAGTCTAAAATTTTTTTGTTAACCCTTTACCATACAATCCCGAGTTTTAACAACCTTGAGGAATAAGTCTTTGGAAAACAATGTACGAAAAGAAGAAAATGCTGGTAACCATGGTACATTTTCTCATTTCCCACAATGTTTTCTAACCTTAAAAGCTCCAAAGAAAAACTTCATCATTTGCCTCACATCTGATTTGTCGTCTGCAAACGCTTTCAAACACGGTCAAGTCGAGAATTTTGTTGCTTGGTAAGACTTTCATCTATGCCAAGACAGAACTTTGATGGATGTGGAATTCCCTTTCGCAACCTGTTAACTCTTTACCAAACAACAAAATTTCAGACTGGTCCAGATTGAAAGCATTTGCAGACGATAAAATAAATGTGTCTCAAAAGTTGAAATTTGTTTTGGGATGAGTAGAAAACATTGTGGGAAAAGGAGAAAATGCTGGTTACCAGCATTTTCTCCTTTTCCCACAATGTTTTCAAAAGGCTTCTTTTTCAGGGTCATTAAAACTCGGATTGTGTGGTAAAGGGTTAATAGGTAGTTCTGTACATTGCCATAGAGCCAAGCCCCGGTTACCCAGTCAGTAGTGTACAAGACTTGAGAAACTGGGAATTGCTGGTTCTAATCCCCAACTCGGCGAATTTCTTTCCAAGGATTAATGATAGTCATTGTGACAAGATTCATTTCTCTCTCGTGGCTAATCATTATTTCGCCAACAGCTATAATTCAGGGCTTTAGTTAGACCCGTAAACCTGGGTTTTGACGCACAAAAATCTTCGAATACCCTTTTTTGACGCACAGAAAATTCAAAACAAGGGGTCATTTTGACCCCCAAAAATTTTCAGAGATGCATCAAAAATATATTAAACAACAATCATATCAAAAGATAATCATGTTAAAGGTGTGAAAATCGTCAGATTGGTGTTAAACTACTGCATAAAATCAGCGAAGTGTGACCGGAAGGTGATAATTGGCTTGTTACCTATGATAATCGTAGACCTGTTTACAACTGGCACTAACCTTGCTAAAAGTGATAGCCAGGGCAATAAATTCAGTATTGGTATATCGTTTTGAAGTTTAACCATTGATGT
The DNA here is from genome assembly GCA_945859785.2 of Tridacna gigas. Classification (NCBI taxonomy): domain Eukaryota; kingdom Metazoa; phylum Mollusca; class Bivalvia; order Cardiida; family Cardiidae; genus Tridacna; species Tridacna gigas. The sequence continues at coordinate 6,130,949 of OX244042.2, forward strand.
ATGGATATTGTAAAACATCGTCACTCGCCGATGTCCAACATTTGTACCCAATAATGATCATACTTTATTTTAAATTTTATTAAAAACAGTAAGTTAAAAAAAGTAACCTATGAAATGTGTATCTGCATCTCATTTCACACAAAAAGATACCTTAAACTGTCTTTATGAATAAAAATAACTTTAATTATTCAGGAAAGTGGGGTCCTCTTTGAAATGTAAAATTTTACAAATCAATTATTAACTTCACATCTTTATTGCAATATCAATAATAAATCCAACAACAACAATAAATTGTTGACTAAATTGTTGACTAAAGACTATAATTTACCATTTTGACTCTTGAATTTTTTGACTCTTGAAAAATTAGATTTGACCCCTAAAATTTTAGGGTCAAGGGGTCAATGACTCCTGAATTTCAGAGGCTAGCTAAAACCCTAGAAAGCAGCCAGTGCTTTGGGAAGAATAATGTGCTCAGTTCTGTCGAAAGAAAATGACGACATCAAAATTTCTTTCTTACCTTCAAAACAAATGAATGCTCCCGGTCAGGCATCTCTAATGCTGTAGTTACTCTAACTTCTGATATGAGGAAGCAAAACAAACCCGTCTTCGGCTTTACAGACTGGAAAATGAAAGAAAATAAGGCTGAAGAACCATATTTTACAATACAGGGTCTGTATTCACAAACCAATATTCTGAAGAACATTCTTAGTCTTTTCTAAATATTTGAAAGTGACGCATTTTCTGATTGGCTAATTTAACCAAGTCTTTTGGCAAATCAGAGGCTGTGTTACATGTACTTTCAAATTTAGAAAATTCTGAAGAATAAGACAAAGAATATCCAGTCAAGAATGGTTGGTGAAAACATACCATTAACCCATTTAATCTGCTTTCAATATGGACCAGTCTACAATTTTGTCGTTTGGTTTAAGAGTTAAGGAATTTTTCTATGTCTTCTGCTGCAAGTTTGTTGCAGGTGGTAATTAACAAATTAACAACCAAGAGAAAACTTTTGAAAACATTGTGGGAAAAAGAAGAAAATGCTGGTAACCAGCATTTTCTCCTTTTCCCACAATAGTTTCTACCCTTCCACCCTTCAAATTTTGAGTTACATTTATTGTGTTGTCTGTAAATGCTTTCAATTTGGACCAGCCTGAAATTTTGTCGTTAATCATGAAGTCTGATTCTGACCAGCTTTCATGAGTATTGACTTAACCCTTTACCACACAATCCCGACTTTTAACGACCCTGAGAAGGAAGCCTTTTGAAAACATTGTGGGAAAAGGAGAAAATGCTGGTAACCAGCATTTCTCCTTTTCCCACAAAGTTTTCTACCCCTCCCAAAACAATTTACAATTTTTCAGTCACGTTTAATTTGTCGTCTGCAAATGCTTTCAATTTGGACTAGTCTGAGATTTTGTCGTTTGGTAAATAGTTAACCCTTAAACTGCTGAATGAATTATACAAAAATTTCCAATCAACATTAAAAACCCAAATATTGCAATTTCAAAGATGATTTTACTGGAGAGAAAACACCGTATTGGACAGTGAAGATTAAAGATCAGACTGCATGTTTTGTGCAGTCTGATCTTGATCTACATTGTCCACAAGAGTGCCCCTGAGTCACGCTTAGCAGCCAAAGGGTTGAAATGCGGTCTGTAGAGTGCATATAAGGTAATCATTGACACCCACACGATGGACAGCGCATAACTCTTTACCAAACGACAAAATTTTAGACTGGTCCAAATTGAAAGCATTTGCAGACGACAAAATAAATGGGACAGAAAAAATGAAACTTGCTTCGGGAAGAGTAGAAAACATTGTGGGAAACCAGCATTTTCTCTTTTTCCCACAATGTTTTCAAAAGGCTTCTTCTTCAAGGTCGTTAAAAGTCGGGATTGGGTGGTAAAGGGATAATTGACACAGTACAATCACAAAAGCTCATCTTGAGCCCTTTATGCTCAGGTGAGCTAAAAATTACATATAATATCTTTTACGAAAAACTATAATAAATTCTGAACTCTATAAACCTTTCAAACTGTGTTTCTCTTTCTTTATATCATTATTACCATATAATAAATGATAAATTACCTATAACATATGGTAATAATGATATTAGGAGAAACATAGTTTGAAAGGTCAATAGGGTTATATAATAAACAATTCACATTTTTTCAGATTGCATTTTGCACTCAGTCACCCACATAACTTGTCACTGGGAATTACAGTATGAAGCCTTCCTTTTACGTAGCCTTAACCCAAACTATCTATCCCATGAAATGAATTCGCAGAAGGCTACATTCACAACCTTCTTGTGAGAAAGGAAAATTTCAGTTGAAAAAATGTTCGAGCCTTTTGATGTTTTCCATACAATCTTGAGTTTCAACGACCTGGAGAAAGAACTGTGGAGACATTGTGGAAAAAGAAGAAAATGCTGAAAATCAGCATCTTCTTCTTTTCTCACAATGTTCTCTACACCATCACAGATAATTTCCATTGTTTGAGTCACATTTGTCATCTGCAAATGCTTTCAATATATATATAAGTCTAAAACTTTGCTGTTTGGTAAAGAGTTAATACTTGAATAAATATGAAAACATTGTGGAAAATGGAGAAATGACTCATAACATGAACAGTTTTTCCTTTGACTACACTGTTTTTAAAGTCATCTACATGATGAAGAAAGTTATCTGTGGGAATATCTGGATATAAATACCAAAGTTTTGGCCAAACTTAATCTATCGTCATGGTCTGCAAATGCTTTTAATTTGGACAAGCGTAAATATTTGTCATTTAGTAAAGAATAAATGTTGTTTAACCCTTTACCACTCAAACCAGACTTTTAACAACCCTTAAAGAGAATGCTTATGAAAATACTGTTGGAAAAGGAGAAAATACTGGTAACAAACATTTTCTCCTTTTTCACAATTTTCTTCTACCCTCTTAACCCTTTACCACACAATCCCGACTTTTAACTATCCTGAGAAACAAAGCTTTTGAAAACATTGTGGGAAAAGGAGAAAATGCTGGTAACCAGCATTTTCTCCTTTTCTCACAATGTTTTCTACCCAACCAAACAGAAATTTTAGTTTTTGAGTTAAATTCATCTTGTCTGCTAATGCTTTCAATTTGGACCAGTCTAAAATTTTGTTGTTTGGTAAAAAGTTAAAGACAAATTTTAATTATTTAGTGACATATATTTTGTCATCTGCAAACGCTTCAGAGTTCCAATTTGCACGAGACCAAAATCTTGTTGTTTGATAAGGAGTTAAACCCTACTTTTCTCAAATCTCCATGGAAAGGAAATTATTTCTTTTTGGGATCATGGAGGGAGAAGGACGATAATAGTTCAACCCTTTACCACACAATCCCGACTTTTAACGACACTCAGAAAGAAGCCTTTTGAAAACATTGCAGGAAAAGGAGAAAATGCTAGTTACCAGCATTTTCTCCTTTTCCAGCAATGTTTTCAACCCTTCCTAAAACAAAGTTCAATTTTTGAGTGACATTTATTTTGTCATGTGCAAATGCTTTCAATTTGGACAAGTCTTAAATTTTGTCATTTGATAAAGAGTTAAAACTTCTCAACCATCAAAGCCACTGCCATACCTATAATACAACTTTGTTACGCCCTTCAGGGCCATAGCTAGCCAAAAGTAAAGTATACACCAAAAAGGATAATCTGAGGAACAAAGTACTAAGAGGAGAGGAGTGGGATGTCCCAGGAGGGTCTGGAGGGACTGCCAGAGAAAATTTTAGACTTGTAGAAGCTAATACATTGGTGGCCTGTGGTGATGTTTTTGACAAAGTTGTCCGTCTTTCCTTTCTTTTTTTAGCCAAGTGTACGCATCTGTGTTTTTGCATACAGGCAGCTACACCCTTGCCCGTGCAGGAGACAGCTTCTGACAGATTGATTGATTGAATGGTGTTTAGCATTGATTTCAGCATTATTTCAGTTATATTACAGTAGCAAGTGCACCTTTCCATGCTCTCCTGAAGTTTCTTTTTACCAATGCTTCACACAATATTCTCCCAAGCCACTGGCTGCTTTCCCACATAACCATCATCAAATAATGATCAGCCGTGAGGGAGGAATGAATCCTGTTATGATGACTATCATCACTCCTCAGAAAGAAATTCACCCAGTTGGGCATTCAAACCAGCAAGTCCTGAACACTACCAAGTGTACTACCAGAGGTCAGCAGATAGCTTTTAAAAACATTGAAAGAAAAGGAGCAAAAGCTACTTAACTCTTAACCCTTTACCACACAATCCCAACTTTTAACAACCCTGAGAAAGGAAGCTTTTGAAAACAATGTGAGAAAAGGAGAAAATGCTGGTAACCAGCATTTTCTCCTTTTCCCACAATGTTTTCTTCCCTTCCCAAATCGAATCTCCATTTTTGATTCACATCTATTTTGCCGTCTGCAAACGCTTTCAATTTGGACAAGTCTAAAATTTTGTAGTTTGGTAAAAATTTAAATATACAACAAAATTTTAGACTTGATGAAATTGAAAGCATTTTGCAGAAAACAAATTAAATATTTCTCCCATGAAGAGATTTGTATTCAAAAGACATTGTTGAATTAGAAGAAAATACGGGCAGCCAACATTTTCATTTCATACTTTCAAAAGCCTTCCCCACTGACTCTGGGGGATCATGTTGTATGGATTCAAGGGATCTTCTCGTTTTTTTTTAACCGCACAATGCCGCCTTTTAATGCCCCTGGGAAAGAAGCCTTGTGAAAACTTGTGGGAAAAGGAGAAAATGCTGGTAACCAGCATTTTCTCCTTTTCCCACAATGTTTTCTACCCTATCAAGCGAAAATTGCACCATTTGAGTCACATTGAAATTGTCATCTGCAAATGCTTTCAATTTCGTCAAGGCTAAAATTTTGTTGTCTGGTAAAAGGTTAATCAGTTGGTAGACCGATTAGAGAGATGGCAAACTTCAGAAACCCGTCCGCTCAGGGCAAACTGATGTAACTGCAACTCATAACAGCTTCTGCTTACAGCGTTTTAATTTTCACTGTGAATTGGGATTTCTCTGAAACTCTGAAGACGTGCTACTTAAAGGTACCCTAACAGCAAAAAGTAAACGATTTGAGTCAAAATGCATACAAATTGAATTCATAGAATTTTAAAGTATAGACTTTGTTATGGGTCTGGCAATATGTTTCCCTATGGATTGTTCCATTTTGCAGGCATAAATAATATTAATAAAATGGAAAAACACAGAAAAAGTGGCAATTTTCGTTCTAGTTTTACAATATATTTTACTGCTAGCAACTGGAACTTTGATAGATTGCACTATCACACATTATCAGACTCCTAGTAATATCCAACAACAAAATTTTAGCCTTGCCGAAACTGAAAGAATTTGCAGACGACAAATTAAGTGAAACTTCACCCTTTACCACACAATCCCGACTTTTAACGACCCTGTGAAAGAAACCTTTTGAAAACCTTGTGGGAAAAGGAGAAAATACTGGTAACCAGCATTTTCTCCTTTTCCCACAATGTTTTCTACCCTTCCCGAAACAAATTTCAATTTTCCATCATATTTGTCGTCTGCAAATACTTTCAGTTTGGGCCAGTCTAAAATTTTGCCGATGGTAAAGAGTTAAATGGTGATTTATGTATTGGATAGGGTAGAAAAAAACTGTGGGAAAAGGAGAAAATGCCGGTTACCAGCATTTTCTCCTTTTCCCACAATGTTTTCAAAAAGCTTTTCTCAGGGTCGTTGAAAGTTGGGATTGTGTAGTAAAGGGTTAAAGAGTTTAGACACATCTATACTTGTTCTCAGCCAGTTTTTAACCCATTCTATCTTTATTTTATTAAACTACAGTAAAACCCCTCTATTAAGACCACCTGTGGTACATCTGAAAATTGGTCTCATTAGTGGGGTGGTCTGATTTCCAGGTTTCACCCACCTAGATTTTGAATCAAACCCAGACTCTGTGTAGACATATGTAGATTTAAATTACATGGATGTTTAAAGTAATATTCATGTATTTTAGTCAGGGAAGTCTATGCCAACACATGAAAATGACAACAAGAAAATTTTCAAGTTTATTGAAAAGTTGGTATGTTTCTTGAATTTTATGAATAGATCCACATGTAAGTGCATGTCCACTCATAATTGCCTATTTAAACTCTTACAGTCAGACATGTACATAAATTAAGAGACTGAACTTAAAGTCTACAAAATTTAATGTTACTGATAGAACTTGCCATAGTTCCTGTTTTGGTCTGTTTTTTTGTTTTGTGTAGTCTCAAGAACTCATATTTCACGTGCAGATTTTCATTTTTGAGCAAAGAATTTCACATAAGTGCTAATTATTGAACAGCATGACATTTAGAGTTTATCTTTCTCCTGTTCGTTTTTTATTTCCCCCATTTTGATTCGAGTTGAATGATTGAACAGTCCTTCTAATCGTCAATCGCACAGTTGAAGTATTCACCACTTTACAAATCGCATATTCTGAACGATATAGTTATGGCTCTGATGCGCAACAAAAACAAAATAATTAGCCCATCTCGATCACTAGATATTAACCAAAGCGTCTCAAATTACAACAGCTGGAAGCAAATAAAAATCGTAATTACCCGGATGTCGACGTGTTTTTCACCCGGGTCAGCAATGTGTGATAAACGCTTGATTACCGCATGAACGCTGAATTAATTCTTATCAGTTCATTGGTCATTTGATTACGTAAGGTAACACCTCGATCACTAAACACCACCATGTTGCTCGTATTGCTGGGGTGGTCGTGAGGAGAGGTTTTACTGTATAACCTTTCTTGTATCTTCATGCCAAATGTTGCCCCTCACAGTGCTTTCGAGCAATATTTAACCTTTTACCAAACAATCCCGGGTTTTCACAACCCTGGGGAAAAGGCCTTTTGAAAGCATTGTGGAAAAAGAAAATGCTGGTAAGCAGCATTTTCTACTTTTCCCACGATGTTTTTTGGTCCTATTATAGACAAATCTCACAGTACGAGCCATATCTAAATTTTGTCGTCCGCAAATGCTTCCAATTTGGACATGTGTAAAATTTTGTCGTGAAGTAAAGAATTAAATTTGTTGATGGCAACTACTTTCAGTTTGGTCAAGTCTAAAATCTAATCAGCTGGTAATGAGTTACTGATAAAGTGATGCAGCACATTCACAGTTATTGCCATAATTATACAGTACGTAGTTAACTCTTTACCAAATGACAAAATTTTAGAATGGTCCAAATTCAAAGCATTTGCAGACGACAAAATAAAAATAAATGAAAATCTGAAATGTCTTTTGGGAAGAGTAGAAAAAAATTGTGGGGAAAAGGAGAAAATACTGGTTACCAGCATTTTCTCCTTTTCCCACAATGTTTTCAAAAGGCTTCTTTTGAAGGGCCATTACAAGTCGGGATTATGTGGAAAAGAGTTAACTCTTTACCAAAAAACAAAATTTTAGACTTGTCCAAATAGAAAGCATTTCCAGGTGACAAAATATACATGACTTAAACACTGAAATTTGTTTTTTTAGGACAGAACACATTGTGGGAAAAGGGGAAAACACTAGTTACCAGCAATTTCTCCTTTTTTTCTGCTATGTTTTCAAAAATCTTCTTCCTCAGGGTTGTTCAATATCAGGATTGCGTGGTAAAGGGCTAGCCTTTCACCAAATAATTCCGAGTTTCAACGACCTTGAAAGACAGGGTTTTGAAAACATTGTGGGAAAGGAATATATGCTGGTAACCAGCATTTTCTCCTTTTCCAACAAGATTTTGTAACCTAGCAGTCTCAGAGAATTTTATCTCATTCGTATCAATTTTTGAATTTGTCGTCTGCAGATGTTGAAATATGGAAGAGCCTACAATTTGTTGTTTGGGAAAGCGTTAACCCTTTACAATAAAGTCCCAACTTTTAACGACACTAAAAGGAAATACTTTTGAAAACATTGACGGAAAAGGAGAAAATGCTAGTAACCAGCATTTTCTCCTTTTCCCAAAATGTTTTCTACCCTATAAAAGAAGAATCACATCATTTGAGCCACACTGAAATTGACGTCTGCAAATGCTTTCAATTTTAGCAAGTCTAAAATTTTCTCATTTGGTAAAGGGTTAAGTGTAAAATATATACGGAGCATAAATCCCTTTACCAGACAACAAAATTTCAGACTGGTCCAAATTGACAGCATTTGCAGACAACAAATTAAAGGTGGCCAAAATGACAAAATGTGTCCTTGATATGGTAGAAAACATTGTTGGAAAAGGAGAAAATGCTGGTTACCTGCCTTTTCTCCTTTTCCAACAACATTTTCAAATGCTTCCTTTTTCAGGGTCGTTCAAAGTCGGCATTATGTGGTAAAGGGTTAGAAAAGAAAAAACTTGCATGTGAAAACAGAAAACAGAGGACAAGACCTAGTCAGCCGTTTTTCACTTCCTTATGCAGATAAGTTTCTTTATTTAATCTACCCTGTAAAGTTTGTATCTCGTTTTATCTTGAATACATGGGTATAGACGGGGAATACTTTAGTATTAATAGAGTATTATTGCCTGACTTTTACGTCAAAACCTACATTAATTCTTTACCAGACAACAAAATTTTAGACTAGTCCAAATTGAAAGCATTTGCAGATGACAAAGTAGAGATTGCTCATGTCATGAAATTCATTTTTGATAGTGTAGACAACAATGTGGAAAAAGGAGAAAATGCTGGTAACCAGCATTTTCTCCTTTTCCCACAATGTTTTCAAAAGCCTTCCTTGTCAGAGTCGTTAAAATCCAGGACTGAGTGGTAAAGGGTTAACTCTTTACCACTCGATCCTGAATTTTAACAACCCTGAAAAAGAGGGTCTTTGAAAACATTGTGTGAATGTAACCAGCATTTTCTCCTTTTCCGACAATGTTTTCTACTCTATCGAAGACAGAAATCACAATCTGAGCTACATTCATTTTGTCGTCTGCAGATGCTTTCAATTTGGTCAAGTCCAAAGTTCTGTTGTTCGGTATAGAGCTAAACTAAAACCTACATATCTCTTTGCTAAACAAACTTTTAGACTTGTTCAAATTGAAAGCATTTACAGCCGACAAAGTAGAGGTTACTCTGATGACAAAATTTATTTTTGATAGCATAGAAAACATTGTAGGAAAAGAAGAAAATGCTAGTAGCCTTCCTTGTCAGGATCGTTAAAACTCAAGGTTGTGTGGTAAAGGGTTAACTCTTTACCAAACAATCCTAAGTTTTAACAAACCTGAAAAAGAAGGCACTTGAAAACACTGTCGGAAAAGGAGAAATTGCTGGTAATTAGCATTTCCTCCTTTTCCCACAAGGTTTTCTACCCTGTCAAAAACAGTAATCATTATATGAGCCACATTTATTTTGTTGTCTGCAACTGCCAAAACTGTCCAAAATTCTGTCGCTTGCTAAAGAGTTAAGGGCACTCATGAAACAGATGATTGTTCTAATGAGTACCCACAGTATAGGGTTCGAATTTTTAAGCCCCAAAATGTTCCCCTTACCTGTGCCTCTATTATAAAATTTTGACCTTTTTCAAAAAGTTTAGATTCCTTAAGGCATGTCTTATTTTCATCTTAATGTCAAATTTAGAAAACCACTTTTAACCCTTTACAACTCAATCCCGAGTTTTAATGACCCCAAGGAAAAAGACTTTTGAAAACATTGTGGGAAAAGGAGAAAATGCTGGTAACCAGCATTTTCTCCTTTTCCCACAATGTTTTCTGCCCTACCAAGGACAAATTTTGTCATTTGGGCCGCCTTAAATTTGTCGTCTGCAAATGCTTTCAATTTGGACCAGTCTGAAAATTTGTTGTTTGGTAAAGAGTTAATATTCTTATTCAATTAGTTACATTAATTCGCATCAATATAGGCTTTTAACCCTTTACCAGAAGACAACATTTTTGTTTTGTTGAAATTGAAGGAAGTGCAGACGACAAATCAAATGTTACTCAAAACATAAAATTTGTCTCTAATAGGGTAGGAAACATTGTGGGAAAAGAAGAAAATACTGGTGACCAGCATTTTCTCCTTTTCCAACAATGTTTTCAAAAGCCTTCTTTCTTGGGGTTGTAATAAGTCAGCATTGTGCGGTAAAGGGTTAATCCTTTACCAACCAATCCTGTGTTTTCAAAACCCTAGGAAGTACCATAGTTTCTGAAAATGCTGTGGAACAGAAGAAAATGCCTGTAACTAGAATTTTCTCCTTTTCCCACAACAATGTTTTCCGTGATTTCAATGATTAATTCTATCATTTGATTCAAATTTAATTTTTGACTACAAAATGCTTTCCATTTAGACAAGTCAAACATTCTGTAACCAAGAAAAGAGTTAAAATCAGTACCAATTACTGTACAGGATGCTTTTGAGACTAACAAAAAAAAAATAATACATATTAGAACTGTTACTACAGGTGACTAACCTTTTACCAAACAATGCTGTGTTTTAGTGACCCTGAGGAGACTGTCTCTTAAAAATACTATGGAAAAAGGGGAAAATGCTGGTAGCCAGCGCTTTCCTTAAATGTTTTCTACCTTTTCATTGACAATTACTGTAAAATCATTCAATCAATTTTGTTGTCTGTAAATACCATACTTTAATGTGGGTAAATTTAACACTTTTAAACCTGGTCATTTGGTAACTAAAGGCTTAATTTTTTTACAAGACGACTAAATTTTGGACTAAACCAAATTGAAAGCATTTGCAGACAACAAATTAAGAGTGGTCTATGATATGGTAGAAAACAATGTGGGAAAAGGAGAAAATGCTGGTAACCAGCATTTTCTCCTTTTCCAACAATGTTTTCCAATGCCTTCTGTTTTAGGGTTGTTAAAACTAGGGATTGTTTGGCAGTTGGTTAATACTCCAGTCACATTGCAGACAGAGAACACAGATGCTCAAACCTACCACATATTTAATATGCCTACAAAAATGTAAAAAGTTTGTACTTCTGGACATGACAACTTCCTTAACCCATACCCAAAAATCCTGACTCTAAATGACTCTAAAGAATAAAGCTTTTCAAAACATTGTGAGAAAAGGAGAAAATGCTGATAACCAGCATTTTTTCCTCTTCCCAAATTTTTTTCTCTACTTTGAAATGGAAATTTCATGTTTTGAGTAACCTTTAATCTGCCATTTGCAAATGCTTTCAGTTTAGACAAGGCTACAATTTTGCCATCTGGTGAAGAGTTAACCCTTTCCCATACAAGACCTGGTTTTCACGTGTCTGCAGTACAAGTCTTTTGAAAACACTGTGGGAAAAGGAGAAATTGCTCGTTATGAGCAATTTCTCCTTTTCCCACAGTGTTTTCTACCCTTTTGGAGAACTTTCTGTCATTTTCATTAAATTTAAAATTGTCGTCTGCAAACTCTTTCAATTTGGACCAGTCTAAAATTAATCGTTTGGGAAAGGGTTAAACAATAACCAATGCTTCTGGAAGACAAGTTTAAAGACAAGTGGTTGTTAGATACTCCTCAATTCCCTAGAAAAGTCATGTAATAAATGTAGGAATAATGGTTACTAACATTTTCTCCTTTCCCACGAGATTTTCAAAAATTCTTTTTCAAGGTTTATTAAGTAGGGATTGTGTGGTAAAGGGTTAAGCCTTCACCACAAAATCCCATGTTTTCACAACCCTGGGAAAGAAGCCTTTTGAAAACATGGTGGAAAAAGGAGAAATTGCTGGTTACCAGCATTTTTCTCCTTTTCCCCCATTTTTTTCTATCCTTTCAAAAATATGTGTCGTTATTCGAGCCACATATAAATTGTCATCTGCAAAAGCGTTGAATTTGGTCAAGTCTAAATTTTTATTGTGTGGTAGAGAATTAAACCTTTACCAGACAACTAAAGTTTAGACTGGTCCAAATCCAAAGCAATTTTAGATGGCAAATTGAATGTTGTCCAAATAATGAATTTTGTTCTTGAAAGAGTAGAAAACATTGTGGGAAAAGGAGAAAATGCTGACCTGTTTAGCACCATTTTCTCCTTTTCCCATAATGTTTTCAAAAGCTTTCTTTCTCAGGGTCATTAAAACTCGGAATTGTGTAGTAACGGGTTAAAGAAACTGACTATTACCTTCGGTGGGCAGTAGAATTCTAAAAGGTAACTACCCTCCGTCTGTACAAGAACCAATCTAGTTTTCTCCCATCTTGATTTGCCTTTAAAATCTTCTCCTGAAAGGACTGCTACGATACCGTCTTTCTTTATAGCTTCTGGGGGATGCTGCAACACTGCTTTGTGTTTATCCTTTTGATGTCGTTTGTTTCGTTTCAACAGTTTTTGCTCACTCGCATGTTTCACCTTTGAATAGCTTTCAGAAGAACCTGAAGCGAGTTCAATTTCATCAGAATTCTGTTTAGAAGAACCTTTACTTTTCATTTTACGAATTGAAAAACGTTTGAAAATGCTTCCTTTGTTTCGGCTTACAGAGCCTGACTGATTTGACAACTGGTCCACATAACCCTGTTCTTGATCCGAGTAATCTTCTCTTAAGCTGCCATGATCATCATCATCATCATCAACATGATTTTGCATCTCTGGGTAGTGAGCTGAAGTTGCAAAACCATTTTGCGAGCAGTTCTCGTCTGCAGTCAGATGTGAACTGTTTGGAGTAAAGGAACCATCTGGCCCCTGAAGATGAATGGTATCTCGTGGCCAGGGATCGAACTGTTTGCCGTCAGGTGACAAGGACTGCTGGCTCAATCCTTTTTCAAAGTGCTCTAGAAAAAGTTCGACGAACTTTCTCGCAAACTCAATGGGTTGTTTATACGAACCGTCATTCACTTGATTGTTTTTCCAAAAAACAAGGAAGCTAGAAAGAAAATTGTCAGCAGCAGATTTCGCGTGTTTATCGCAAAAATTTATCCAAGGCTGAGAGAAAGCCCTAGACATTGGGTCACTATTTCTCGTTTCCATATCCCTTGATCATCATTTACCAATTAGAACGCGAACTAACACTGGAGTAAACAATAAACATCAAAATACCGATTCTGACACTTCTATGTTGAAACCCGGAAGACAACATTGTACTGTGCGCGTAAACTTGCGCAAAGATATCCGACCGGCGGTGCGGGGGGATATAGGTATCAGACCTGCAAATGTTGTATGCGAGTGGAGCAAACACTGGCAACGAGTTGTAGGATGAGGATAATCCGTTTGTTTGCTAACTCTCCAATAAAAAGCCCAGTGAAAGCAAAGATAGCATGAGCTTGGTTTTGTGTAGATCAAACTTAGTCTGTCAGAATCATTATGACGTTACCACTTTCAAACGTCCTAGTTTATCCGTCTGACAGCAAGCCGGGAACACGACGGTTCCTCGACAATAAACTGGTACCCGTTGTATCTCCCGTAGCCGTCCGATAGACGTGTTGAAGATCGATAACAGGCTGCCAGTTTACCTCGACAAGACAGTTCCCCGACACAAGCTTTCGAGAAACTCGTATGCCGAATGGCTTTCGAGACAGTTCCCCGACATTTTTCAAGACAGTTCCCCGACAGTTTTGTTCCGTATGTCAGTGGCAATTAACGTCGGTAGAAATGGTTTTAAATATCTTTTAAAAAGATAGACGGTGTAAATTTGCCAACAGATTCGCAGGAGGTTTTAAAATAAAAATGTCTACATATTTGGGCAACAACAAATTTCTATTTATTCATTTTTTTTTTTTTTTTTTTGTTAATCAGTGCTAAAAAGTAGGTCAAAAGCTAGCACATTCAGCTACGCCAAAAAAAAAAAAAGTTCATCTCATTTAGCAGATCTATATTCCTCTGTCCCTCTTTTAGTCTTAAATTTAATTGGGCCATGCTCTGCGAAATGAGGGCTTAATGCATCTTTGAAATGCATTATGCCAAGCAAGTTGTCACATAAGATACGCGCATTAAAATTACATAACAACAGGCTGATCTACGAGACGAGGTAGAATAGTCCTTTAATGACAGGCAATTAATTTACCAATGGAAAAACAGTTTCGACCTAGGTCAGCCTGTGCGGGCTGACATGGGTCGATACTTTTTGCCGATACATTAAAACCACTCAGTTTCTTAGCGGCAGGAAGCATTTGTTTTTAAATGTATTCATGTGTAAAAACTTCGTTACGAGTAGATCTACGTGTTAACCCTTTACCAAACGACAAAATATTGGAAAGGACTGAATTGAAAGCATCGGCAGACGATAAGTAAATGTTGCTTACATGATGATGTTTCTCTTTGATGGTAGAAAAGATTGTCGGAAAAGGAGAGAATGCTGGTTACCAGCATTTTTTCCTTTTCCAACAATGTTTTCAAAATGGCTTCTCTTTCAGGGTCGTTAAAACTCGTGATTGTGTGGTAAAGTGTTAAGTTCGTTGACCATGGGTAGTTTATCCTTCACATGTAAAGGCCTACTTTTCCAGGTCATCTAGTGCCGCATATTTTCAGTTTCGGCGTAGCTGTAAACACTGGTTTTAACCCACTTCTTGGTATTAAACCCCGATGAATAAATAGTAATTTGCGATTGGTAGAAATGTGGATATGTTTATTCTGTGGGCCTGCTTGCGGGTCCATTTATCACACCAATATACATGGGTTGCTACCGTTAATCGATACCCAATGGGGCTTATTCATACCCTAGCAAATAAATATGAGCTCTGTGAAAAGGGGGCTTAATGCATCAGCGAAAAGTATTGACCCAGGTCAGCTTACGCAGTCCGCGAAGGCTGATCGGGGCCGAAACTTTTCGCTATTTGTCAATTTTCTGTATGTCAAAGGACCATTCTACCTCATGATTAAGTCGGTTGTTTAAAAAAAAAAAAAAAAAAAAAATGGCTATTATGGATCCACAGTCATCTGATGACTTGCCTGATACATGTATAAAGGAGATGTATTAAGCCCCCTTTTGCCAGAGCATGGCTCATATGTTTATGGGTCACCCTTTTCTCGTAGTTTCATGATTTTAAGTATTACTCTATAACCCATTAGGCCTACTGTACGTCCATATGTATTTTCAGACACACCATTTTTAGCAGCAACTGCTTTTTCCACAATGAGCTGAATGAACATCCAGGCTTGAAAATACATGTACATCTAATCGAAAATTTCACCTTTTTATCGATGTACAAAACAATGTGGAAAAAAGATGCAGTTGCTGGCATTATTCCTTCTCATTCATAAATCTCTTCACATTGAACAGCAAGAGTTTCATATTCGTACATTAAAGTATCTCAAGATTACGTTCGCCTTCTATTTTTACGACATCTATCTTGTTTTCAATGGATTTGAATCCGAATCAATCCAAAATATTTGCAGTTTTGATTGGCAATTAGATTTGGCCCATACTTGGGCGGCCTTGACCATTACCGGACAGTCCTTCTTTGAGAACATGTAGGAAGAAATGAGCAAAATTAGTCATGAGTTAGCAATTAGACATATATATGTAGCCCCAAAAATAAGGGAACCCTGTAACTTGTTTCTTCTGACATGATATGACAAGGTGACTTTACCTCTCAATATTTCCGCAGATTCCAAGAGCAAAGATACGCTGTAACATCTCCAGTATGCCCGCCAGGTGCCGTGCAGGTGATGCTGCACACCAAGGCCACACCCGAACTTGGATTCAATATCTGTTATATGTTTTAGGTAAAACAGATGAAATAATAGGGTTCCCTTGTTTTTGGTTCTACGTATATGTCCATTCCCACATTGTTTACAATCTGCGAAGAAAACGATTTGCTAATCCATGTACATGTACACAGAACAATTAGTTTGTATAAAAACTATCGTTTTGGTCAAATGCATTCAAATGAAACTCCTTTAACATTTCTTTGCTACAATTTTACATGTATTCATTTACAAAAAAAAAAAAAAAAATCCCGTAGAAATCAAATTTTTCACAACTTTCCGTTTCCAATTTCAGGCTTTTTACTATTAAATTCTGTAGTAGTATTTCAGCAGTTTTTGGCCTTAGCAACAGAGGAGTAACGGACAGTTGGAGACCAGCCATAAACAATAACAGATCATAGTAAATCCGCATGTTTTTTTAGTAATTTCATCTACATTTAGATTCAGTAGAGACTTTTAAGTATAACTCGTACTCGCTAAACCTTTCAGTTACAGTTTATATCATTGTTTGTTTTTGGGAATACATATTTAAAACCATGAACCGTGACGAGACAATACAAACGTTATCGAGTTGGGTTTATAAATTATCTCGTCATGGTAAATGATTCTAAACCTATCATCCGAAAGATAAACAACAATGTAAACTGATAATGAAAGATTTATCGAGTGAGAGCTATACACAAGTGGCATAACAATACAAGTAAACGTCATGCTTATTTTTATGTTTCACATAGCTCACCTTTAAGGCCATAGAAATAGAATTATTAAAGCATGTACACGTATATTCTTTTATAGATTCATTTCCTCTTTATCAAAAAGCAATTCTATGAATCTTCCTAACCGAAAAGAGGTGATACAAATTGTCAACTATTTACAGAATTGATAGTATTATACCTGAAAGAAAACAAGGCGGGAAAAGAAGGTGTACCTCTTAGGGTAAACTTCTATTTTACCGGGAAGGTATCTTGAAAGTAGCTGTTTCAAACAATCGAAAATATGTCTGAGTACGGATGAGTTTTCATGAACCTAGTTTTTCAATATGCTTGGCCTCGTATGTAAATGTTTTCTAATTGAGCGTGGGATAGAAGTCTCTTCTATTTGTTGCATGTTCTATTTGTTGCACTCTCTCCACCATTTTCAGATGTCAAAATTAACATTCAGTTAATGAACAAATTCACTGAATTAAAATTTTAAATTCTTATAATATTTTTTCTCTTGTGGTTTTTGTAAAATAATCATGTAGGTTGTCAAAAAGTCTCTCCAACCAACAAGTTTCGTTTCAGTGTAAGAAAATGTTCCCGACTGAACATTTGAAACATTCATGGACATGCCGCCAAATACAAGGGCGTAGCGTCCAAAACGCACAATATGCAAGATTTTAGCGTGCCATGTTGAAAATCAAGAGGGCCATGATGGCCCTGTATCGCTCCATTGGCTAATACCATAGATATCAAACATAACAATTCTAGGCCAAATGGTTTTGAACAAGTTCTCTCTACAAAAGCCCAAGTGAAAGTTGTCACCCCAGGATGAAGCCATTTTTCCTCCCAGAGCTCTAATTACTTGAACCCTGGTAGAGGTCCACAAGATGAAGCCACAGGCCAAATAATACAGGTCTAGGTCATATGGTTATATAAACAAAGTTTTTAAAGTTTCCTCACTATAAAGCCCCTGTAAAACATGAGACCCCAGAGCCAGAGCCAATTTAGACCCCAGGGCTAAATTTTGAACAAATTCAGAAGTGATCCAAATTTGGTAGCCCTAGGATTTATGGTTAGGAGCAAGAAGACTTTTGGAATTTTCACTCTGTAAGCACAATGTTGAAGTATCACGATGTAAGAACAATGTTGAAGAAATTACCCATTGGGTGGCGGCCAATCTGACACCAGGGCTTTAATTTTAGCAATTTTGGAAGAGGTCGCTAGATGATAACCCTCACAAATTATAACAGCTGTATCTCAAGGTCAGGAACAAGAAGATGTTTAAAGTTTTCACTATATAAGCCTATGTAAAACTCGTGACTTGCGGGCTTGCGGTGTGGGGCCAATTTAGATCCCAAGGCTATAATTTAAAAAAAACAAGAGGGCCATGATGGCCCTGTATCGCTCCACTGGCTTATAAATATAAACCACGAAGAAAAGTCTTCACTATATAAGCCCTTATAAAACTTTGACCTCATGGCTACAGTCTGACTAAATGGGGAATATTGTATTAGAAGAATAACATGCCAAATGTGGGAGTTCTTGGCCTTATGGCTGGTAACAAGATGGTTTCTGAACTTTTCACTCCATGAACCCATGTAAAACTTGTGATCCCTGGTGCAGGGCCAAACTTGATCCTAGAGCTGTAACTTGGGCCCTCTTTGTAACTGTCCACTAAATAATGCTATAATTATATGCAAAATTTGGTAGCCTAAGCCTTATGGCTATGTACACCAAGATTTAAAAGTTGTCCCTATGTAAGCCTATGTAAATCTTGTGAACCCCCCCCTCCAAGTATGAGGCCAAATTGACCCCAGGACTATACTTTGGACACTTTTGGTAGACTCCAACTAGATCAAGCTAAATGCCAAATTTGGTAGCTCTAGGCCTTATGGTTTCAGACAAGAAGATATTTAAAGTTTTCTCTATATAAGCCTATGTATAAAACTTGTGACCCCTGGGGAAGAGCCAATTTTGACCCCAGGGCTATAATTTCAAGAAACATGATAGAGGTCTACTACATAAAGCTACATGCCAAATTTGGTAGCCCTATGCCTTATGGTTTCAGACAAGAAGATTTTTAAAGTTTTCTCTATATAAGCCTATGTAAAACTTGTGACCCCTGGGGAAGAGCCAATTTTGACCCCAGGGCTATAATTTCAAGAAACTTGATAGAGGTCTACTACATAAAGCTACATGCCAAATTTGGTAGCCCTATGCCTTATGGTTTCAGACAAGAAGATTTTTAAAGTTTTCTCTATATAAGCCTATGTAAAACTTGTGACCCCTGGGGCAGAGCCAATTTTGACCCCAGGGCTATAATTTCAAGAAACTTGATAGAGGTCTACTACATAAAGCTACATGCCAAATTTGGTAGCCCTATGCCTTATGGTTTCAGACAAGAAGATTTTTAAAGATTTCCAATATTTTTCAGTTTTGTTGCCATGGCAACCAGAGTTTTTGAAGGAATCAAATTCTTTCAAGAAATTCTGAAGAGGACCATGTCAGGATCATTTCTGTGAAGTTTCGTGAAAATCGGATGGGTAGTTTCAGAGAAGATGATGTTTGAAATAAAAGTTAACGCACGGACGGACGGACGGACGGACGACCGGACGGACGGACGGACGGACGCACGACGGACACCGGGCCATGACATAAGCCCGCTGGCCTTCGGCCAGTGGAGCTAAAAAAAACCTTGGTAGAGGCCCATTACACAAAATATATATGCAAAATTTGGTAACCCTAGGTCCAATCGTTAGGAACGAGAAGGTTCTTTTTTTTTAAGTTTTCACTATACAAGTCCATGTAAAACTTGTGACTGCCAGGGCGGGGCTAAATTTGACCCCGGGGCTATAATTTGGACTCTCTGGGTAGAGACCCATTTGATAAAGCTAAAGCTATATGCGAAATCTATGGCCCTAGGCCTCATGGTTAGGAATAAGAAAAGTTTTAAAACTTTTCACTATAAAAGCCAAGTTAAAACTTGTAACCCATTGGGCGGGGGCCAATTTTGACTCCAGGGCTATATTTTGAATACCTTAGTAGAGACCCATTAGATGAAGATACATGCAAAATTTGGTAGCCCTAGGTCTAATGGTTCAAAACCAGAAGATTTTTAAAGTTTTCTCTATGTAAGCCCATGTAAAACTTGTTATTCCCGTGGCTAGGCCAATTTTGACCCCAGGGCTGTAATTTAAACAAAAGTTGTAGTGGTCTGTTAGATGAAGCTACATGCCGAATTTGGCAGCCCGAGTCCTAATGATTTCGGACAAGAAGGTTTTCAAATTTTTTATATATTTCTCAATTTTGTTGCCATGGCAACCGGAGGTTCTATCAGAATCAAATTCTTTCAAGAAATTATGAAGAGGATCATGGCAGGATCATTTCTGTGAAGTTTTGTCAAAATTGGATGGGTCGTTTAAAAGAAGAAGATGTCTGAAATAAAAGTTGACGGACGGACGCACGACAGACACAGGGCCATGACATAAGCTCGCTGGCCTCCGGCCAGTGGAGCTAAAAATTGAAACAGGCGAAACGTTCTTTATAAACTGGTTCCCGTTGTAGATTTACATGACCTATCACTTTATCGAACAACTCCGTGTTCACCATTATAGCCTAAATTTGCCAATCGATTGTAAAAAGCCAAATACTGCGATTTCATCCTATATTTTTTCGGTAAGAAAAAAAACGAAGAGAGAATATAATATGAGCCATGCTCCGGCAGTATGGGGTTTAATGCATGTCAGTGATGCATGATACCATGCATCTCGTCACGCAATCATCGATCCATACAATCTATTTTAGTCTAATTGACTGAGTCTGGAGGTAGAATGGTCCTTGGGCATTCAGAGTTAACCAATAGCAAAAAGTTTCGGCCCAGGTAAGCCTGCGCAGGCTGACCTGGGCCGAAACTTTTTGCTACTGGTCAGTTTTTCTGTATGTCAAAGGACCAGTCTTCCTTATGATTCGGTCGGTTGTTAGACAAAATGAATGTTATG
This sequence comes from Tridacna gigas, assembly GCA_945859785.2. Classification (NCBI taxonomy): domain Eukaryota; kingdom Metazoa; phylum Mollusca; class Bivalvia; order Cardiida; family Cardiidae; genus Tridacna; species Tridacna gigas. The sequence continues at coordinate 6,151,242 of OX244042.2, forward strand.
GATCCATGATCATGTGATGACTTGCTTAGTATCATGAATCACGCAGATGCATTAAGCCCCCTTTTCACAGAGCATGACTCATATTTCAGTTACAATTTTTTCCAGCTTATTTTAATAAATGAGCCATATTCTGTCAAATGGGGTTTTAGCGCATCTCTATGACGCATTAGACTAGGTCTTGCGAATATGAAAGTTTGCAGCAAAGTATTGCTGAAATAAATACAAATCGTCCCGGCCGGGATTCGAACCCGTGCAGCGATGATCCTCGTTTATCGAGGCTTAAAAGACCAATACACTATCCACTGAGCTAATGAGAATTCTCTTTAGCAATTCTCATTAGCTCAGCGGTTAGTTTATTGGTCTTATAAGCCTCGATCAACGATGATCTTAGCCGCATGGGTTCGAAACCCAGCCGGGACGAATTGTGTTTTAACTATGCTTTGTTGCGAATTTTTATGTCTGCAGCATAATCTAGTCATCACATGATCATCAGTATGGATTCATAAAATCTATTTAGTCTAAGAATGGATATGATCATGAGGTACAGTTGTCCCTTCACAAGCAGAAAATTTACGAACAGCAAAAAGTTTTGACCCATGTCAGCCTGCGCGGACTGCGCAGGCTGACATGGGTCGAACCTTTTTTTTGGCGGATGCATTTAACTCCCTTTTCACAGAGCAAGGCTGAAATATAAGTCATGCAGCTACATAGTAATCAAACAAGTTGGCGGTCTCCGTAAGTTTCATTGCAGCATTCGAAAACGTTATACCGTCCCTCACTTCAACACCGGAACACTCGTGAACATGGCCGAACATGTGGGCTTTGGGTCTGAAAGACGAAATAAAAGGGTCAAGGTCAGAAGATCTTTTTCTTATATCAAAATAAATAAGCGGCGTCCTGGAAAAAAAGCGATTTGATGCATCTGCGTGATGCATTATACCAAGCAAACCATCTCATAATTATGGATCCATAGAAATGATTGATTGATTGTATGGTGTTTAACGCCGTTTTCCATTATCTCCCGCTAGATGGCATTCTACAAATACACATCTATCTAATTTGGCATCCTGGGTACAGAAGCGGAGTAATTTTTCAAAACAACAACCGTGACTTTGAATTTCAAATAAAATAAACGTTTACTCAATAAAACGCTACCTGGTGCCATTCATTCAGCTATGATCGGCTAACATGTAACCTATGCACCGACCATTTATTAAAACAGCCCCTACATGCTTTGGTAATAGGCTAATAGCTTCAATATAAGCCCTACTTTTCCCAGGTATACGGGGGATGGGTGATGCGTCATAGCAGACAGGTCGAATCTTCGAAGAATGTGACATGCGCAGACAACGGCCGTTTTCAACATTATTTCAGTTATATCGCGGCGGACAGTGCACCTATCCATGCTTTCCTGGAGTTTCTTTTACCAGTACTCCGCACAATATTCTTTCCAAGCCACTGGCTGCTTTCCCACATAACCATCGTCGAAACAATGGTCAGCAGTGAGAGAGGAATGAATCCTGTCGCGATGACTATCATCAATCCTCGGAAAGAAACTGGCCGAGCCGAATCCACAGAAATCCATTTTGTCTAACAATCGACTGAATCGTGAGGTAGACTGGTTCTTGAACATACAGGAAAGTGATCGATAGCCGAAAAAGTTTCGAACCAGGTTAGCCTGCGTGGACTGCGCAGGCTAACCTGGGTCGATACTTTTTTTTTATATGCATTAAACTACTTTTAACAGCGAATGGCTCATTTTGTGTATGTGTGTGTGTGTGTGTGTGAGAGAAGCCGTTTAGGTCGATGTTTCGGCGGCCGGTGCTTGTGCTTGAAACCTAGAATTCTTTCTCTTTTTGTATTCTTTCTCTTTTTTACCAGCAATACGCGCAACTTTTGATACATGATAATTAGAGGATAAATTTTCATACCTAAATCGATGGCATACGTAACTCATTTCGTTAAACATAATATTGTTAAACGAATGTCCAGTCAGGAAAAAATGTTCAAATTTCAAGGCCGTTTTGGCCAGAATATTTCACAAATAATGGACATTTTAGATACAACATTAATTATTCTTAAGGTCATTGTACACAGAAAAATGTGTCGAACTAACGAGGTTTGACTTTATATGTGTACAGAAAAGTGTGTCGTACTAACGAGGTCTGACTCTACATGTACACAGAAAAATGTGTCGAACTAACGAGGTTTGACTTTATATGTGTACAGAAAAGTGTGTCGTACTAACGAGGTCTGACTCTACATGTACACAGAAAAATCTGTCGTACTAACGAGGTTTGACTTTACATGTGTACAGAAAAATGTGCCGTACTAACGAGGTCTGACTCTACATGTACACAGAAAAATGTGTCGTACTAACGAGGTTTGACTTTATATGTGTACAGAAAAGTGTGTCGCATTAACGAGGTTCGATTCTGTATATATGTAAAGAGAAGTGCGCCGTAAAGAAAAACTTTGATTGTATGTGTACAAAAACGTGTGTCATACTTATGAGGCTTGACCCTACAGTGCTTGTCTAAAGAAATTACCTGACACGTTTGAATATCGTATCTAGCAATTCACCATTTCCCCAGTGTTCAGACTGAGGATGTTCTGCTCCACATATATCACAAACAACATCCAACGAAAAGATGTTACAACACTGGCATTGTTTTGTTGCTAAATCCATTATACCTCGTGGAGGTAAATGTGTCACAAGAATGTCTGTTTCGCTTGGAATGGATCTCCATGCGGGAGACAGGTCTTTATTTGGCGCTGCAAAACCTCTAGCATAGGATTTCCAGCGCTTTGTATTCCATGGGGTACCATATATCTTGATATCTTCAATGTCACACGCACTGTCTTGGAGGTAGGTCACGTGACTTAGATGTGTCTCTACAAACTCTTTAGATTGTCTTGTAAAACTCACTTCATGGTTTCCGGCCACAAATATTTTATGTTTGAAAGGTAGTTTTTCGAAAAAGGAATCAATTTCAGCGATAACGCGATTCCTGTCCCTTTCTTTACGTCCTAAAAATCGACTCAGGGAGAAAGACGAAAAATCGCCCGAGTGGATCAAAATATCTCCGGCAGGAATCTTTGGTATGAACTCATTGTGTCTCATGTGAGTGTCTGAAATATGTACAACGCGGAAAATCCTGGCATCTGAACTCTCAACGTCACCAAGTTTGTGAATTTTTCCTGCCATTTCTGGAAAAAAAAAAAAACATTGATCAGAGCTCACCCTAGCATTTAGCTACTTGTAAAATCTGCGTACTCACTAGGTATAAACATTTCATAACAGACTGACAGACAGGCATACCAGTAGGCCAGCAGGCAGGCAGACATATTGACATATACATGTAGACAGATCGGATGGGGTAAGCATATGGGACGGGACGGGACAGGCGAGGACGTGATGGATGAATGGATTAACGGACAGACAGACAGACAAATAGATAAGAAAAGAAGCTTTTGAAAACATTGTAGAAAAGGGAGAAAATTCTGGTCACCAGAATTTTCTCCTGTTTCTACAATGTTTTCTCCCATTTTAAAGACAAAAATTATTGTTTGAGCTGCACCACATATTTCATCGGAACTGCTTCCAATTTGATTCAGTCTAAAATATTGTCCTTTGGTAATGAGTTAACACGGGAAAAAGTGTGTGTGTGTGTGGGGGGGGGGGGGGGGGGGGGAGGAGCATGACCCCTTGATATCGTTCCTACCAACCTGTACACATAGACATACTATGATGTACGTTCCAGCACAAACCTATGCACTGACCAGCCCTTATAGCTCAGGTGGTAGGGCATAGGACTCGTAAACATCATGTTTCGGGTCACTTGAGGGTGTGGGTTCGATTCCCACGGCTGGCCATCTAAAATTACTAATAGTCTTTCGGATAAGATGTTAAAACCGAGGTCCTGTGTGACGGTGCTATACACCGTGCACGCTACAGAACCAGACGTAACTTAGGATGGGTTTCGACCTGTATCTTGCACCATCCCCTGTAACATAACTAACAGCCTTCCAGGGGACGTCGCCCATATGGGCAACCGGTGGCGACGATAAATAAATGCAAAATGAATCAAAGCTATTCCCACATACACACACGGTACATTTAGCCATGGAGCCGCTGGATCCATATCGGTTTAACTTAGCTAACAGTGTAAATAACACTATGCTGCGCAATCAAACTCATTCTCTTACATGTTTAACGATGCATTATGGAAATGCTTGCCATGATAAATTCACAGCGAAATTACATCAAAGACCGTGATGCGCTGAAAATCTAACTTTACGCCTGTGGCGTTGCGTGAAGTATTCAAGGGAAATAACTCTTAACCAGTACTCCTCATCAAGATCTCTGTAGTTGCTTCCCTTATTTGAAATGAAAATGGGGGGGTCCTCTCCCAAACTTTCGTTTTTTTTCATACAATTAATGAAATCCTATTTTTTTTTTTTACGAATAAAATTATATAGTAAACAGTCATGGGTCAACTGCACTCTAGCAGACACATAAATACTTAGACACATAAATATACTTATTGTAGATGAGTACTGGAAGACAACATGGGGGCTACAGACCCCATACCCCTGCTTATTTCCAGGTTAAAAAGTCCCATGTCAAATCGAATCGGTAACAAATAATGTGCAGACATTATTGACAAAATAAAAACATGGCGGAAGTGTGTCCGCTAAAGTGCATTTTACCCAAACTCATGCTAGATTTATTGAATGTAGATCTATTCTAAAAGTATTTAACACTTGTAAAGATAAATAATACAAGAAACTGTCAAAATAGAAAGACGGGCTGAGAGAGAGAGAGACAGAGAGAGAGAGAGAGAGATGAGAGAGACAGGTTTCAGTTTCGAAACTTCCTTCAGGATGTCCATCGAAAAATAACAAGAAGTTTCTGGTATTACATACCTTCACAAATAATAAGAATGCTCTATCCTTTTATCTGTAAGTTGAGCAGTTACAAATTTCTCTGTATACTGTTCACAACCTTCTTATCCCCACTTTAAAATCTTATTAAGTTCAAGCAGGGATCGTATATTTATATATACAATCCCTGGTTCAAGTGTAAACTGTTCGAGGTTTGCCCAATATATCGATACAGCAACGGTCAATATTTGTACACGGATGTGGGATTTTTTGTAATGTCTATAAATAGACATGCTATATTTAATCATCGAGCAATTAAAAGTACCATAAGTAACGCGATTTAACCATTAGAAGTAATTCAATTAGAACTACATTTTAAGTTTGTTACAAAACTAAAGACGTCACAATTGTCCAAAAAATCTCACAAGTATGTGGACAGGTTAGGTCTAAGAACAGGCTGGATGTCAGTGCAGTCTGATCTCTGATCTACATCACTGTTTAAAGGCCCAGTAGAGACCAAAAGTAAACAATGCAAGTGCTAAAATGCAGAGTTCCAAATAGAGGGAGTGATTTTGATTTCAAAATTGAAAATATTAGTTATTCTCCACTAAACCTTATGTTATGGTTACTCATTAGAATCTTCTCATCGAGACGATTCTAATGAGTAGCCACAACATAGGGTCTGAAAGAGAAATATTGGATTTAGAATACCATCACTCTCTCGTATCTGGAGGTCTGAAAATGCATTTAAATTTAAATCGTACACTTTAACTCTTTACCACACAATCCCGACTTTTAACGACCCTGAGAAAGAAGCATTTTGAAAACATTGTAGAAAACGGAGAAAATAATGGTAACCAGCATTTTCACCTTTTCCCATATTTTCTACCCTTCCGAAAATAAATACAATTTTTCAGTCACATTTGTCATCTGCAAATGTTTTCAAGGCAACTATTTTGCTGAGCTAAGTCTGAGTTTGCGTCAACTCAGGATTTGAGAATTGTACCCAAGTTTGTTAATACATGTACATTTAAGCCGAGCCCCGTCGGTAGCGTACAAGACTTGAGAACAGGAAGTCGCTGGTTCGATCCCCGGCTCGGCCAAGTTCTTTCCGATGATTGATAATAGTCATTGCGACAGGATTCATTCCTCTCTCACCGCTGACCGTTGTTTCGACGATGGTTATGTGGGAAAGCAGCCAGTGGCTTGGAAAGTATATTGTGCGGAGTACTGGTAAATGAAACTCCAGGAAAGCATGGATAGGTGCACTGGCCGCCGTGATATAACTGAAATAATGTTGAAAACGGCATTAAACACCATATAATGAATCAATCAATCATGATTACGTTTCAAATAATGGCCTCAGTTTTAGTCAGAAACTGAGTTCGTTGACCAGTGTCTTTCAGCACACTAAGAGACTTAAGTTTTTTTAGGGGTTGAAACCTGGTCCTGTGGTTTAACCCTTTCCCAAATGACAAGTTTTGGACTGGTCCAAATTGAAAGAGTTTGCAGACCACAATTTTAAATTTGATGAAAATGGCAGAAAGGTCTCAAAAAGGGTAGAAAACACTGTGGGAAAAGGAGAAATTGCTCGTTAGAGCAATTTCTCCTTTTCCCACAGTGTTTTCAAAAGACTTGTACTACAGACACGTGAAAACCAGGGCTTGTTTGGGAAAGAGTTAAATGGTGTTCTATACCACTTTCAACAGCACTATACTTATATTCCTGCAACAGCTTGCTTTTTCACTCCTTACCATACGAAAAAAAAAAAAATGAAATTGGTCCAAATTGAAAGCATTTGCTGACGACAAATTAAATATTGATCGGATGGTAAGATTTGTCTGTGATAGGATGGAAAATATTGTGGGAAAAGGAGAAAATGCTGGTTACCAGCATTTTCCCCTTTTCCCACAATGTTTTCAAAAGCTTTTTGCCCAGTTAAAAGTCAGAACTGTGTGGTAAAGGGTTAATGTTTTTTTACCTGGTCTTCACCAGAACTGCATAGGCTGGAGCTTTGCTGTTCCTTGCTGAAAAAACACTTCCATGCAACCAGTGTTTCCATTTGGGATCAACTGATTGATTGAGTGATGTTTTATGCCACTTTCAACATTACTGCAGTCATATCATGGCGACAGCTCACATATTCATGTATGTTCTGGGTTTCACCACTACTAGGTCAGGACTCTGAAGTGTCTTGCCCAAAGATACTTCCACTATAAAACAACTACTTCCAGTGAGACTTGAACCAGGGGCTCCAGGTTACCAGTCCTTCACTTTACCACTGAGCCATGCAGGACCCCCCCACCACTGGGGATCAAACCGAGTACCCCTGGATAATAAACCTACCACTTTAACCCATACCACACAATGCTGAGTTTTAATGCCCCTGGGAAATTAGACTTTTGAAAACATTGTGGGCAAAGAAGAAAATGTTGACTACCAGCATTTTCTCCTTTTCCCACAATGTTTTCTAACTTTTCAGAGACAAATCCCATCATTTTAGCCACATTTGTCGTCTGCAAATGCTTTGAATTTGGACCGGTCTAAAATTTTGTCATCTGGTAATGGGTCAACCATCAAGCCATTTGATGTCATCTAAACCATGCAGGACCCTTGATACAAAAGAGGGACACTTGCTTTATAGTTTTGGAAAAAAAAAAACTTTGCCTTCAGTTAAATCTTAAATATTAAGTGAAGATGAGCAAATGCTCTCTCTCCCTCTCTCTGAAAAGCTGTGCCCTGCCTGAGGTGGAGTAATCTATCCCTTTACAAAACAAGAGTACCTATGCGGGTGCCAATGCTTGGCTGTGATTGCTTGACTTTCAGTGAAATTTCTAAGTCAGAAAAGGGGCATAACTGTGTCAAAAAATACTTTGATGGCTACCTGCCCTTGTTGTATAGGTTCCCCGTCTGATAGTTAACAACTTGTTCAAGTTTGATGCAAATATCTTTAGTAATAATAGAGATATTACAAAATGTCAAAGTTTTTGCACAATGACTCAGACAACGATGACACAGATGGCAATGACTACGCCAGGGCTACATTACCTTGACCTTTTCTTCAAAAACAGCTGAGCTATTAATCCCAAATTTTAACGACCCCCACAGAGGCAGACTTTTGAAAACACCATGGAAATAGGAGAAAATACTGGAAATAAGTATTCTTTCCTTTTACCCACAATGTTTTCAACCCTCTCAAAAACAAATATCAATTTTTGAGTTACTTTTATTTTCTCGTCTGCAAATGTTTTTAATTTGGACAAGTCAAAAATTGTGTCTTTTAGTGCAAGAGTTAACAGTGATTTGTGTTGTATTTGTTTTAAAAAAAAAAAAAAAAATGGTAAAAGAATGGGTAATATCAGGGAAATAAAGAAAAATGATATGTCATAAAATAAAAATTTTATATGTCAATAGACATGTAAATCACAATTATTATACGAATCAAATAGATAGTTCAAGTAAATGGAATATAATTTCTCATCACAGTTTTGCATTATTTAAAAACTGAAATTCTAATGTAGATTGGGACGGAACATTATGGTATCAGCACAAAGAAATGTCTTTTAACCCATTGCCACATAATCCTCAAGTTTTTTTCGACCCTGGGAGATTAGACTTTTGAAAACATTGTGGGAAAAGGAGAAAATGCTGGTAACCAGCATTTTCTCCTTTTCCGACAATGTTTTCTAACCTTTAACAAACAAATCATTTATCTTTTTACCAAACCACAAAATTTTAGACTAGTCCAAACAGAAAACATTTGTAGACGACAAAATAAATTTGACCGAAAAATTGAAATTTGTTTTGGTAAGGGTAGAAAACATTGTGGGAAAAGGAGAAAATGCTGGTCACCAGCATTTTCTCCTTTTCCCACAATGTTTTCGAAAGGCTTCTTTCTCTGGGTCGTTAAAATTTGGGATTGTTTTGTAAAGGGTTAAGGCACATTTAATCCTTTACTGCACAATGTCGCCTTTGAATGACCCCGGGAAAGAAGCCATTTGAAAACATGGTGGGAAAAGGGGAAAATGCTGGTAACCAGCATTTTCTCCTTATCCCACAATGTTTTCTACCCTATCAAAGGAAATTGCACCATTTGAGCCACACTGAAATTGTTGTCTTCAAATGCTTTCATTTTGGACATGGCTAAAATTTTGTCGTCTGGTAAAGGGTTCAGTTGTCGTCTACATATGCTTTCAATGTGGACCAGTCTAAGATACTGTTGCGTGGTAAAGCATATAAAAAGCATAAAAAAGTACACATCTAAAACATAAGGATCACACTAAGAAATAATGGACTTGATCAAACGAGCAATTTCTGCATTTACTGTCTGTAACAAATGATATGGAGGGTTCATCATTAAATCACTCTCTTTCTGGAGTTTCTTTTACCAGTACTTCACACAATATTCTTCTCAAGCCACTGGCTGCTTTCACACACAAGCATTGCCTACACAATAACCCAATAGGCCACAAAGAACTCTGCCAACAGCCATGAAATTTGACAACTTTATGATCATTTTGTTGCCATTTATAGCAATGACTATTCTCAATCTGCTGAAATAAATTGGCCAGGCTCAAACCCACTACCCCCTCTTCTCAAGTCCTGCATGCTACAGACTCTGGACAGATCAAGTTAGCCACTAAGCCACAAAGAACTCAGCTAAAAGCCAAAGAATTGGGCTACTTTATGATCATTTTGTTGCCATTTCGGCCTTTATAATAATCTGGATCATTCAAAATGTTTGAGGCCACACTGCCTGGTCTGGACGAACTCCTCACTGTGTCTGGGAGGTCGAGATAAGGGTCCCTGGACAGCTGACCCCTGTTATATAAATAGAAAAGAAACCTGTGTTAGCCTTAACTTGTGTTCAGCAGCCACATGCATTAAGCAACCATCTATCTTTCTTTTTTTTTTGTAACCCTTTACCAAACAATCCCAAGTTATAACGAAAGAAGAAGCCCTTTGAAAACATTTTGGGAAATGGATAAAATGCTAGTAATCAGCTTTTTTCCTTTCCCAACAATATTTTGTAGCCTTCCAAAAATGAATTTCAATATTTGAGTCACAAGCATTGTAGTCTGTAAATGCTTTCAATTTAGACAAGTCCAAAATTTTGTTATTTTATAGAGTTAACCCTTCACCAAACATAAAGTTATGGACTTGCCTTAATTTGAAGATGACATGAAAATTGGTTCAAACTGTGACATTTGTCCTTGTAAGGGTACAAAACCTTGTGAGCAAAGGAGAAAATGGTTGTTACAAGCATTTTCTCCTTTTTCCACAATGTTTTCAAAAGCTTTATTTCTCTGTGTCATGAAAACAGGGAACTGGTTAGTGAAGGATTCAGGGAGGTTTGATGGTATATCAAAATGGATCTATGAAGACCATATAAAACAGAAGTCAAATTAAATATTTGAGACTACACAGGGCTACAGAATGGAAATACCAAAAGAGTGTCTATATTATACAAAACATACTTCCATAAAACAACAGACTGATTATATAAATAAATCCTTCAGATGATGTTTATGAGCTGATCACTCTTAAGAACATTGTGGCAAAATGAGAAATTGCTTATTATGAGCAATTTTTCCATTAGCTGCAATCTTTTTTCATATGCCCATAACAAAATTTTCAATATATTAGACAATATTTCATATGCTATAAATATTTTACAATGACGTTTTCAAAGTTGACCCAGGAGGGAGAATGTTTCAACTGACCTTGACCTATAGTGACCCTTGATCTTGAAATTTGTTCAGGAGGAAGAATGTTACAAATAACTTTGACCTATAATGACCTTTGATCTTGAAATTTGTTTCAGGAGGAAGGGTGTTACAACTGACCTTAACTTATAGTGACCTTTGATCTTGAACTTTGTTTCAGCAAGAAATATAACTGACCTTGACCTATAACAGCCTTTGATCTTGAAATTTGTCTCAGAAGGAAGAATGTTACAACTGACCTTGACTTATAATGACCTTTGATCTTGAACTTTGTTTCAACAAGAAAAATACTACAACTGACCTTGACCTATAGTGACCTTTGCTCTTGGCTGATGACAGTGGCAGCTTACTTATCCCCTGCGGAGAGTTTCGTCTTGGTGGTTTGTAACTGATTGAGACATTTTGGAGGACATTCTTAACATCTCCGCTTAATGTATCTTGAAAAATCTTCATGATGCTTTTCATCTCTTCCAATCGAAATATTGTCTGAAAAATCATTGAGACAAATGGAGAAAAGGATCTGTCTGTTGACTCTTTCCCAAAACTTCCGCTGGCTTTTGAAAACTTGTGGTAAAAGGAGAAAATGTTAGAATACAGTATTTTCTTCTGTAACAACAATGTTTAAACCCTTAGGCTGCTAAGCGCGACTCACTGACCTTTTGCAGACAGTGTAGATCAAGAACAGACTGTGCAAAACGTACAGTCTGATCTTGGATCTACACTGTCCGATAAGGAGATATTTTTCTCCGAAAAAATAAATTTGAAATAGCATCATTCTGGTTTTTACTATCAATTTGAAAGTTTCATTTAACTTATTTAGCAGGATAAGGTTTAACTCTTTACCAAACGACAAATTTTTGGACTGGACCAAATTCAAAACATTTGCAGACGACAAATGAAATGTTGCTAAAATGATGATTTCTGTCTTTGATAGGGTAGAATACATTGTGGGGAAAAGGAGAAAATGCTGGTTACCAGCATTTTCTCCTTTTCCCACAATGTTTTCAAGAGCCCTCTCTTTCAGGGTCATTAAAAGTCGGGATTGTGTGGTAAAGGGTTAAAGCTTTTGAAAGACAAGTTTCATCATTTGAGTCACATTCACTTGGCCATTTGTAAATGCTTTCAATTTGAACATGTCTAAAGTTGTTTTGCCTGGCATGAAACCAGGCTCAAATCTTGACTAGGTGACAAAACTTTAGATTTGCCTGGTTTGGATGATAAAACTCATTGTGTCACATGACTGGAATTATCTCTGAAAAAGGGGCATAACTCCATCAAAAATACTTTGATGGTTACCTGCCCATGGGAAAAGGTGAAAATGCTGGTTACCAGATTCTGTCCTTTCTCCCTTAACCTTTACTCTGCTAAATAAGTGAAATGAAATTTTCAATCCAATAGTAAAAACAAATTTGTTTCCATTTTAAAGATATTTTTGGGGCAAAGATATTTCCATTTCGGACAGTGAAGACCCAAGATCAGACTGTTTGTCCTGTGCAATCTGATCTTCATCTATACTGTCCACAAAAGGTCAGTGAGTTGTGCTTGGCAGCCCAAGGGTTAAGGGGTCATACGTGGCTCAGTGGTAAAGAGTAGGACTCATGACCTGGAGGCCCCAGGTTTGAGCCTCGGTGGATTCACTGGGTCTTTTGTGGGAGTGTCCTTGGGCAAGACACTTCAGAGCCCTAGCCTAGTACTGGTCCTCAAAGGCAAGCTTGCAACAGCCTCAGCTTGGATAAAGCTCAAAGGTTCATCTCAGATTGTTCAGTATTCAACTGTTTAAAAAACTATAAAATATAAGACTTGTCCATATTGAAAGCATGTACAGATGAAAAATTAAATGTGGGATTCAAATGATGGAATTTATCCTTGGACAGGTTTATAACATTGTAGGAAAAATAGAGACAAGAGCACCGAATGTAGGTGCCAGCGCTCGGCTACAGATGCTTGATTTTCAGTAAAAAAAAAAAAAGTCAAAAAGGGGCATAACTCCATCAAAAATACTTTGATGGTTACCTGCCCTTGTTCCCCCTTTGATAATTAACAACTTGTCCAGGTTTGGAGCAAGTGTCTTCCGAAATAACAGAGATTTTAGGAATTTCAAAGTTTCGTACAACCAGGCAGAGGATGGTAGAGACGACGCCAGAGCTATGGCAATTCCTCAATGTTTTCTTTGAAAACAGCCAAGCTAAAAAAATGGCTACCAGAATTTTCTCCTTTTTCCACAATATCTTTAAAAGTCTCCTTTCTCAGAGTCATTCTCAGAGTCATTCAAGCTAGTGATTGTTTCGTAAAAGTGTTTGAATCATGGATCAATCTTAGATCTGGCAGACATTATCAAAACAATAGAGATTACATTGTAAGAATAGCTTAGCTCTTTACCGAATGCCAAAATTTTAGACTGGTCCAAATTCAAAGCACTTGCAGATGACAAAATAAATGTGACTCAAAAATTGAAATTTAGTCTGGGAAGGATAGAAAACATTGTGGGAAAAGGAGAAAATGCTGGGTACCAGCATTTTCTCCTTTTCCCACAATGTTTTCAAAAGGCCTCTGTCTCAGTGTCATTAAAACTCGGGATTGTGTGGTAAAGGGTTAAAGATACATCTATAATCATTTTCAGCCAACCAGTTTGTTACCCATTTCATCTTTATTTTATCAAACTATAATCAGTCTTGTATCTTCTGCCAAATGTTACCTCTGACAGTTGCAAGGTTGCATAGATTATGACCAATAGAAAATGCATTTCATTTTCTGGAGGCCATCAAAGAAATCACTGTTGTGACATTTCCAGTTTTAAATTAAAGATTTCTGATATACGTATCTATCCCTACCACCATATATATTGGTATGATTTTTTTATCTATGCTGACACAGCTGACTGAATTCTGAAGCATTCTACAGGCTATCAAATTCTAACAGCATTTGTTCTTTCTGGCTGTAAAGATGTATCTTTAATTTCAAATACGAGGTAACAAACCTGATCCTCAATGGCAAGATAGGGGCGTCCGGATTCTGGGTCAAACTCCAGGGCTGACTTCAGTTTGTTCTCGATAAAATCTGTCAGCGATCTGGCAGCCATCGTCAATCTGGCCTCACATACGTACATCAGTTTCTGGTAGAAGGCAATCACCATCTTGGTCAAGATGCCATCTTCAACTGGGTTCTGACGACAAGATAAACAAGCACTCTAAAAAATTGTTTCACCCTTTACCAAGAGACAAAATTTTACTCTTTCCTAAATTGAAAGCTTTTGCAGACGAAACGTCACCCATAACGAGAATAACAAATGAGAAATAAAAGCCTAAATATACTTGTTAGACACTTCATCGCAATGAAATATCCCTCTGTTAGAACAGATGGTTGATTGTACTGTAAGCCTAAACACACATTTATCCCTTTACCACACAACCACGACTTTTAACGACCCTGAAAAAGAAGTCTTTTGAAAACATTGTGGGAAAAGGAGAAAATGCTGGTAACCAGCATTTTCTCCTTTTCCCATAATGTTTTCTAAAGTACCCTAACCAAGACAGAAATCAGCATTTTAATTCCATATAACTTGTTGTCTGCAGTTTGGTTCAGTCCAAAATTTTGTCGTTTGGTAAAGGGTTAACCTGAAGAGCATCACTAATGGATTGTCAGGATACTAAGCAAAGACTCAGACAGTGTAGATCCAAAATTAGACTGCATGTTCTGTGCCGTTAGCCACCATTTTCTCCTTTTTCCATGATGTTCTCTACCCTTTCAAAGTTAAATCTTTACCAGACAAAAGAATTTTTAGACGTCCGAATTGAAAGCATCTGCAGACAACAATTTAAATGTGACTCAAATGATGATTTCAATATTTGAAAGGGTAGAAAACATTGTGGGAAAAGGACAAATGCTAGCTGCCAGCATTCTCTCCTTTTCACACTATGTTTTCACAAGCCTTCTTCCTCAAGGACTGGGTGGTAACGGGCTAAATCCTATCATACAGGTCACTTTTCATTTTTCGTCTGCATCCGCTTTCAATTTGAACAAGTCTAAAATTTTGTCGTCTGGTAAAGAATAAAAAAATAGGACAACTAAAATGATCATCAATGATTTAACTCTACCAAATTTTAGAATTTTAGACTTCTCCAGACTGAAAGCATTTGCAGATGACAAAAAAAAATTTGACTCAAAAACTTGAAATTTGTTTTCCGAAGGGTAGAAAACATGGCGCAAAAAAGGAGAAAATGCTGGTTTCCAGCATTTTCTCCTTTTTCCACAATGTTTTCAAGAGCCTTATTTCTCGGGGTTGTTAAAACTCAGTATCTTGTGATACAGGCTTAAGTTAACAACATCTGAATACCTGCTTAACCCTTTCCCAAACAAGCCCTGGTTTTCATGTGTCTGCAGTACAAGTCTTTTGAAAACACTGTGGGAAAAGGAGAAATTGCTCGTAATGAGCAATTTCTCCTTTTCCCACAGTGTTTTCTACCCTTTTTGATAACTTTCTGCCATTTTCATCAAATTTCAAATTGTCGTCTGCAAACTCTTTCAATTTGGACCAGTCCAAAATTTCTCGTTTGGGAAAGGGTTAAATGAAATACCCTACCTTTCGCTTGTTTGATGTACCCTGTCTGGAGCCTTGTCGACCATGCTGTAAATTTAACGGGTCACCTGACTGTAGACATGTGATCACCAGGTCCTGCAATACCTCCATCATACCTGTAAATATTTTCTTAACTCTTTACCAAACCGCAAAGTTTTAGTTTTGTCCGAATTGAAAGTAACTGCAGACGACAAATTAAAGTATGACTAAAATCATGAGATTTGTCTTGGTTAGGATAGAAAACATTGTGCAAAAAGGAGGAAATGCCGGTTAACCCTTTCCCAAACGATGAATTTTAGACTGGACTGGTCCAAATTGAAAGAGTTTGCAGACGACAATTTTAAATTTGATGAAAATGACAGAAAGTTCTCCAAAGGGGTAAACAACACCGTGGGAAAAGGAGAAATTGCTCGTTACGAGCAATTTCTCCTTTTCCCACAGTGTTTTCAAAAGAGTTGTACCACAGACACGTGAAAACCAGGGCTTGTTTGGGAAAGGGTTAATAACAGCAATTTGCCCTTCTTCAGCTATTTTTTCAACAGACTTCTTTCTCATGGTAGTTAAAGCCAGGAATTTTTGGTAAAGGATTAAAGGGGGGGGGGTAATCTCTTTTTTCTCTTTTGTCTCTGCACTTGTGCCCCATGTCATAATACTTGTGAAAATATTGTGGTAAAAGGTAAAGTCGCTGTCCCTGAGTTAACCCTTTACCACACACTGGCCTTTGAAAACATAAGATACCTTTGAAAACGTTGGGGGAAAGGAAGGAAATGCTGGTAACCAGCATTTCCTACCCTTCTCAAACAAATTTCAGTTTTCAGTTACATTTATTTTATGCTCTGCAAACTTTCAATTTGGACTAGTCTACAATTTTGTCATTTGGTAAGGAGTTAATTAATCTCTCAATATGAATAAAATGAAAAAAAATAAAAAAAACACTCTAACACCTACATGTTATGTACTCCACTTGTCCAGCCATACAGTGTAGCATTCTCCAGCAATCGGCAATGTGACTCTGATCCTAGATTTAAAAAGTATAGATATTCTTACGAACATGAAAGTTCACAACAAATGCATAGCTCAAATACAAACTGCCCCAGTTGGGATTCGAACATGTGCGGCAAAGTTCCTCGTTTATTGAGGCTTAAAAGATCAATGCGCTAACCACTGAGCTAAAGAGAATTCTCCCTAAGGCAGTTGTCAGGTAATGATTTTATACGGGAAGAAGCTATGCTGTAAGGAAGGAGTGATCTCCCATAACACAACCCCTCTTAATAGAAGTCATCATTTTGATGATGGAAAGCCTTATTAGGCAGTAAGTCTATTATTTAGACCACAAATGGATCAATGGCCAATAATGGACAATTTTATAGACAACAAATGGCTCAGTGGCCAATCCCAGACAAGCCCCCATCTTACGAACATGAAAGTTCGCAACAAATGCATAGCTCAAATATAAACCGCCCCGGCTGGGATTCGAACCCGGCAAAGTTCCTGGTTTATCAAGGTTTCAAAGACCAATATGCTAACCCCTGAGCTAAAGAGAATTCTCCCTAACGCAGTTGTAAGGTATTGATTTTATACGGGAAGAAGCTATGCTGTAAGGAAGGAGTGATCTCCCGTAACAATATGAGCCCATGCCCTGGCAAAACAGGGATTAATGCATCTCTGTGATGCACTATATCAAACAACTCATCACATAATTAGGGATCCATAAAATTCATTTTGTCTAATGACTGACTGAATCTGGAGGAAGAAAATTTACAAATAGCTAAAAGTTTCAACCCATGTCAGCCTGCGCAGACTGCGAGGCTGACATGGGTCGATACTTTTTGCTGATGCATTAAGCCCCCTTTTCACAGAGCACGGCTCGAATGAAACAAGAGCACCACATGCGAGTGCCAATGCTCACCTGGAGTTGCTTTTAGTGCAAATTCTTGGTCGAAAAAAAAAAAAAGGGCACGATTGTGTTAAAAATATTTTGATGGTTACCTACCCCTGTTGTATAGGTTCCCCTTTTGATAGTTAACATCTAGTTCAAGTTTGAAATAAATATCTTCTAGAATGAAGGGGGTATTATAAAATGTGAAAGATTTTGCAGGATGACGCAGAGGACAGTGCAGATGACAATGCAGGTAACAATGTCAGGGCACTGACTACACCTCATTGTTTTCTTTGAAAACAGCCGAGCTAAAAAATGCCCCTTCATTTTCAAAGCACTCGCAGATGACAAATTAAATGTGACTGAAATAAGGAATTTATTGGGCAGAACAAGAAGTAAATGCTAGTTACTGGCAGTTTCCTTTTCCCACAAAAACTTCAAATGCCTTCTGTCTCAAGGTCGTCAAATCAAAGAATTATTCGGTAGAGGGTTCATATGTATTACCTGCGATATTAAATCCCGCAGAAGCAGATGCCTGTAGAAATTCATCCAATCACATCTTCTCTGAGCTTCGAACATTGTCTTGTCTAGCGTAGCACACAGGAATCTGACATTAGCCATGCTCATTGGGTCTCCGCCTTGAGGTGGACCATAGTTTTGATAATGAAAAGCAGCCTAAAACAGATTTTTAACCCTTAGGCTGCTAAGCGCAACTCAAGGATCTTTTGCAGACAGTGTTCATCAAGACCAGACTGCACAAAATGCACAGTCTGATCTTGGATCTGAGGAGATATTTTCCCCCAGCAAATAACTATGAAATGACAATATTCCAGCCATTCCCTGTGAAAAGTGGGCTTAATGCATTTGCAAAAAAGTATTGACCCATGTCAGCCTGTGCAGTTTGCGCAGGCTGACATGGGTTGATACGTTTTGATACTGGTCAATATTCTGCATGTCAAAGGACCAGTCTACCTCATGATTTGTTATACAAAATGGATTTTATGGATCCATAATTATATGTTGACTTACTTGGTGTCATATGTCACGGCGATGCATTAAACCCCCTTTTACCACAGCATGGCTCATTTCAATTATCTGTGGCTCGTAGGTTTCATTTAATCTATCAACTCTTTACCAAACGACAAAATTTTAGACTGGCCCAAATTGAAAGCAGTTGCAGACGACAAAATAAATGTGGCTGAAAAATTGTAATTTGTTTTTGGAAGGGTAGAAAACATTGTGGGAAAAGCAGAAAATGCTGGTTACCAGCATTTTCTCCTTTTCCCCACAATGTTTTCAAAAGCCTTCTTTCTCAGGGTCGTTAAAAGTCGGGATTGTGTGGTAAAGGGTTAAGCAGGTTAAGGGGTTAGTTCATTATTTTCTGAAATAAATCTGCAGTTGACAACTTTTAAAACACTCCTTTAATTATTTACCACACGATAAAATTTTAGACTTGTCGAAATTGAAAGCATTTGCAGACGACAAATAACATGTAGCTGAAATGATGGAATCTGTCTGTGAAAGTGTAGAAAACCTTGTGGGAAAAGGAGAAAATGCTGGATACCAGCATTTTCTTCTTTTGTCACAAGATCTTCAATAGAATGTTTTTTAAAGGATCTTTAACCCTTTACCACATAATCCCGACTTTTAACGACCCTGAGAAAGAAGCCTTTTGAAAACATTGTGGGAAAAGGAGAAAATGCTGGTAACCAACATTTTCTCCTTTTCCCACCATGTTTTCTTCCCTTCCAAAAGCATATTTTAATTCTTAAGTCACCTTTATTTTGTCGTCTGCAAATGCTTTCAATTTGGACTAGTCTTAAATTTTGTCGTTTGGTAAAGAGTTAAAACTTAGGACTGTTTGGTATAGGGCTGATGTAGGAATGATCAATATGAAATACAGTTTGGTACTTGAATACAGGTGAAAAATCATCTTCAAATGAGAAATTGCACATAAACCCCAAAAGCACCCTATAGATATTTCTTAGTCTGCAAATAACACCAAAATAATTGTAATTTCATAATTGCTTTTGCCCAGATTGTCTCAGCAAAGATCAGACTGCACATTTTGTAAATATATGACAAGAAATTACTCTACTAGTCAGTTTCATTATGGTTTATAGATATCTTCTACAAATTTGTTTTTCCAGAAAGGAATCAGTCTGCAGTTCATGCCAGTTAACCCTTAAAGTGCCTTTCACGACTATAGTTGTGTTTGCGGCCAGTGCAGATCAAGATCAGGCTGCACAAAATGTGTCCGCTTTGTCCGCTTTGCTGAATCACCGCAGACAAAAGCAAGCAGGAAATTGCAATTATTTGGGTCATATATCTATAATGAAAATGTCTGGCAGGTTTATTCGGCGCTCTAAGGGTTAAATATATTTTTTCATAATTAACTACGACAATTTAGCTGTCAGTTTTTCTGAGTCAAAGTCAAAAAGGATAAAATTTTAAAATGTGAAAGTAAGAGGAAACAAGAGAAAAGCATATTCGTGCTAATTCTCAGCAAAGATTGCTTGATTTTCAGTGAAAATTCTAAGTCGAAAAAGGGGCATAGCTTTGTTAAAATATTTCGATGGTTACCTGCCCCTGTTGTATAGGTTCCCCTTTTGATAATTAAGAACTTGTCCAAGTTTCAAGCAAATATCTTTGGTAACAACAGTGATATTATAAAATGTCAAAGTTTTGGCAAGACGATGCAGATGACGAAGAAAATCCCAGGGTTACTACAATATCTCAATGTTCTCTTTAACCCTTTACCAAACGACAAAATTTTAGACCAGTCCAAATTGAAAGCATTTGCAGACGACAAAGTAAATGTGACAGAAAAATTGAAATTTGTCTTGGAAAGAGTCAAAAACATTGTGGGAAAAGGAGAAAATGCTGGTTACCAGCATTTTCTCCTTTTCCCACAATCTTTTCAGAAGGCTTCTTCTTCAGGTTCGTTAAAATTCCAGATTGTGTGGTAAAGAGTTAAAAACAACCGAGCTAAAAATGTAAAGAAAGGACGGAAAACCTACCCTATCCTTAGATAAAAACACAGATTTGTAAAAAGACGCTGGATCATCAGGGTAGAACAGCTCTGGTCTGAAAAATTACGAAACAGAGGTCCTTATTCACCAACTATTCCAAAAACTGTTCAGATTCTTAAGTTGAAGACTGGCCACCTGATTGGCGGAGACAAAAAGTCTCAGGCAATCAAATGAATAGTCTTGGAATTGAGACTTGAATATGAGCCATGCTCTGACAAAAGGGGATTTAATGCATCGTGTAAAGCATCGAACCAATCAAGTTGTCAAATAATTGCATACCCATAAAACCCATTTTGTCTAAAAACTGACTGAACCTTGTGGTAGAATGATCCTTGGACCAGCAGAAAATTACAAACAGCGAAGTTTCGACCCATGTCAGCCTGAGTGGACTTCAAATGTCACTTTGCACCGAGAGGTTTAACCCTTTACCGCACAATGACGCCTTTTAACGCCCCTGGGAAACAGGCCTTTTGAAAACATTGTGGGAAAAGGAGAAAATGCTGGTAACCAGCATTTTCTCCTTTTCCCACAATGTTTTCTATCCTATCAAAGAAAAATTGCACCATATGAGCAACACTGAAATTGTCGTCGGCAAATGCTTCCAATTTGGACAAGGCTAAAATTTTGTCGTCTGGTAAAGGGTTAAGCCTGGCAAGAGTATGATCCACTCTGATGGACTCCAGCAGGTGTCCCTTTTTGCTGTCACATACCCACACTGGAACGACCCTGATGTTGAAATGTATCCTAAAACTAAATTTAACTCTTTACCCAACGACAAAATTTTAGACTTTTCAAATTGAAAGAATTTGCAGACGACAAAATTAATGTGACTCAAAGACTGAAATTTGTTTTAGGACGGGTAGAAAACATTTTGGGAAAAGGAGAAAATGCTGGTTACCAGCATTTTCTCCTTTTCCCACAATGTTTTCAAAAGGCTTCTTTCTCAGGATTGTGAAAATCCGGGATTGTTTGGTAAAAGGTTACCTAATTTGTTTCAGTGAATGTTCAAGTAAACTATTATTTGTCTGTGATATTTTTGTTAATGATTCTAAGCATATCCGACTATTCTTTCCTGCAGTCACTATTTTTAATTACGTCTTGCTGATGATAGATAGTAAATGAAACATGCAAAATTTGATTGGTGCCGTTAGAAAAGACTGCAACCATTGATTATGTGTATCTCGGGAAAAACAAATTACGACCCGATCAGCCAAGGGTGAATGGCACAACGTAGTGATTTTCACCCTTGGCTAGCGATGATGAGATTCAGGCTAAGAATCCTGTCTGTATTACTTACTTGACTCCTTCTTCAAGGAAATGCAGTTTGAAATGTTTCACCAAAGTCACATATCTCCATTGCTCCATCGTAACATATGCCTACAACAAAAACAGTAAACAGATTATTTTTCTTTCCAACACAAAATTAATGGCAAGTAAACACTTGCACAAATCATTTAACTCTTTTTTACCAAATCACAAAATTTTAGACTTGTCAAAATATAAAGCATTTGCAGACAGCAAATTAAAGGTGGCTCAAAGGACAAAATATGTCTTGATAGGGTAGAAAATATTGTGGGAAAAGGAGAAAATGCTGGTTACCAGAATTTTCTCCTTTTCCCACAATGTTTTCAAAAGGTTTCTTTTCTCAGGGTTGTTAAAAATAGGGATCATGTGTTTAGCTTTCCAATCTGAATTCCTAAAAAAAAATGTCGTTTTAGTCTTGCACTAATTCTTTCTCATGAACACTCATAATTTTCGTGAGATGAAAATTAATTAGATCTTAAAAAGAATCATTAAATTCTTTACAAAACGGCAAAAACTTAACCAACCTTTTCCAATTTGAAAGCATTTGCAGACAACAAATTAAATGTGGCTCACATTATAATTACTGTCTTTTACTGGGGTGGAAAACATTGTGAGAAAAGAGAAAATGCTGGTAACCAGCATTTTCTCCTTTTCCCACCATGTTTTCAAAAGACTTCTTGTTCAGGAATATATTAACATAGGATTGTTCGGAGAAGGGTTAACACTTTACCACACAATCCCGAGTTTTAACAACTCTGAGAAAGTGGCCTTATGAAAACATTGTGGGAAAAGGAGAAAATGCTGGTAACCAGCATTTTCTCCTTTTTCCCACAATGTTTACTGTTCTTTAACCCTTTCCCGTACAATGCTGCCTTTTAACGCCCCTGGGAAAGAAGCCTTTTGAAAACATTGTGAGAAAAGGAGAAAATGCTGGTAACCAGCATTTTCTCCTTTTCCCACAATGTTTTCTGACCTATCAAAGAAAAATAGCACCATTTGAACCGCACTGAAATTGTCATCTGCAAATGCTTTGAATTTGGACAAGTGTAAAATTTCATTGTGTGGTAAGGGGTTAACTCATTACCAGACTAAACTAAAACTGTTGGAGAACAATGAATACTGCAACAATATTATGGAGATAGTGTTTTACTCTTTACCAAATGACAAAATTTTAAACTGGTCCAAATTGAAAGCATTTGCAGACGACAAAATAAATGTGATTGAAAAATTGAAATTTCTTTTGGAAAGGGTAGAAAACATTGTGGGGAAAGGAGAAAATGCTGATTACCAGCATTTTCTCCTTTTCCCACAATGTTTTTAGAAGGCTTCTTTCTCAGGGTCGTTAAAAGTCGGGATTGTATGGTAAAGAGTTAATTCTTTATTAATCTCTCACCACACAGTCCCAAGTTTCAACAACCCGGAGGAAGAGGCCTTCTGAAAACACTGAGGGGAAACGGAGAAAATGCAGGTAACCAGCCTTTTCTCCTCTTCCCACAATGTTTTTTTCCATAATATGATACTGTACAAATAATATCATCTGTGCCACATTTTATTTGTTGTCTGCAAAGCTTTCAATTCGGACAACATTGAAATTTCAGACTTGTCCAAACTGAAAGCATTTGCAGACGACAATTTAAAGGTGACTCAAGCGATGGAATTTGTCGTTCATCGGTAAGAAAACATTGTGGGAAAAAGAGAAAATGCTAGTTACCAGCATTTACTCCTTTCCCCACAATGTTTTCAAAAGGCTTTTTCCCACAGTCATTAAAACCCAGGATTGTGTGATAAAGGGTAAAAATAATAGAGATCAACAAACAAAAACCCCCGTGTCCATACCTTGCAATAAATAGGCTGTTTCATGCCAGCTATTGTCGCAAACTGGGTCAGGAATCCTTTTTTCTTGGTTAGAATATCGTCTTTAGTCCAGTGGTCAGGGGAGGGTGACCCAAAGTACACACCCATGACTGGCCAGGGAGACTTCGTAATCATGTCCATCATGTGATTATGTACTGAAACAACATTAAACAGATGAGCCATGCTTGGTGAAAATGGGGGCTCAATGCATCTGCAAAAAGTATTGACCTAGGTCAGCCTGCGCAGTCCGCGCAGGCTGACCTAGGCCAAAACTTTTTGCTATTGGTCCATTTTCTGCATGTCAAACTTCCAGTGTACCTCCAGATTCAGTCAGTCGTTAGACAAAATAGACTCAATGGATCCATAATTATGTGATGACTTGTTTGGTACCACTCATCATGGAGATGCATTAAGCTCCCTTTTGCCAGAGCATGGTATTATAATTTTCTTTCCACAGATATTTCAGCCATATGCATTTGGAGGAGGAGGAGACGAAGAAGAAGAAGAAGAAGAAGAAGAAGGAGGAGGAGGAGGAGGAGGAGGAGGAGAAGAAGAAGAAGAAGAAACTGTGTGTATTAACACACCCACTTATAAAACTGTCAAGCACAATAAACAAGTTTATACAGATCATGAGCTGAGAAAAACATTTAACAGTATTTAATTCATATTCTAATTAAAAAATCTGAACATCCCCTTGAAAGAATTTGGAAAGCAATGGCTAATTTTGAAACAATGGATAAAACTTTATTCACTTAATCTTCAGTTTATCGTCATACATAATGAAAAAGAATTGTGTAAAAACCAGGCAGGCACTTAAAAAAAACATTTCCTCAAAATGAAAATTAGATGTAACAACTGTACTTCATATGTATGAAATAGATTAACAACTGTTATAAAAATGTCTGAAAAATATTCCTTAGAAATGTTTCAAAGCATAAACACAGAGATCATTTACCCTTTACTTCAAAATCCTGTCTCTTAACTACCCAGAGAAACTTTTGAAAACGTTTGTGGGAAAAGGAGAAAATAATGTTAACCAGCATTTTCTCCTTTTCCTACAATGTTTCTACCCTCCAAATCAAATTTTAATTTTTGCACATAAATGCAATGTTCTTGATAGCTTGTAAAACCCAAGAAACAATCAAAAGCTTACCCATAACAGCACAAAGTTGTATGGCCTCACCATGGCAGCCTGAAGGTCCTTGTATATAATAGTGTTCATGCAGTTCAATTTCATTCAGGTAGGGCTGCATTCTGCCATACCAGATACTGGGCCCATTAAGGGCCATGCATATACCAACCCTGTATGGCCCCTTCTTCTGTATGTAGGATCTCTGCTGAAAGCTGGCAGCCATTTGCGAGAGAGGTAGGTAGGTCCCTGTATCTAACATCATAAGGGCTGTCACACAGCCTGAAATATCATCACACCAACACAAACAGTTAACTCTTTACCAAACAGTCTTGTGTTTCAATACCTTAAGGAAGAGGGCCTTTGAAAACATTGTGGGAAAAGGAGACAAGAGGGCCATTGGCCTAAAGCACTCACCTGAGTAAAGTCATCTACTGTTGATAAAGCTGAAGAGATCCTGGCTTTAATGATGTAAAAACAAATGAGTGTAAGTGACCTACTTTTTGAACTGATGTGACCCAATTCCAGACTTGTCCAAGATATCATTAAAACAAATATTCTGACCAAGTTTCAAGAGCATAAGGCAGAAGATGTAGCCTCATCTTCACAAGGTTTTTCTAAGATTTAGCCCAGTGACCTACTTTTTGACCCGACATGACCCAATTTCAATCTTGTCCAATACATCATCAAGGCAAACATTCTGCCAAACTTTCATGAGTTTCCAGCTGAAAATGTGGCCCCTAGAGTGCACACAAGGTTTTTCTAAAATTTGGCCCAGTGACCTACTTTTTGACCCGACAAAAACCCAACTTCGAACAGGTCTGAGATAGCATTAAGACAAACATTCTGACCTAGTTTTAAGAGTATAAGACTGAAAATATGGCCTCTAGAGTGCACACAAGGTTTTTCTAAGATTTGGCCAAGTGACCTCCTTTTTGACCCAACATGACCCAATTTCGGACTTGTCCAAGATATTATCAAGACAAACATTTTGACCAAGTTTCAAGAGTATCAGGCTGAAAATATGGCCTCTAGAGTGCTCACAAGTTTTTTCTTAGATTTAGCCCAGTGACCTACTTTTTGACCCTACATGACCCAATTTCGACCTCGTCCCGAGATTTTATGGACACAAACATTTCATGTAAATCTGACTGAAAATGTGGCCTCTAGAGTGCACAAGTGAGCTAAAAATGCGAGACACAAGCATTTGCCCCTTTTTCCACCAAGTTTTCTATGCTTTCAACGACCAATCCATCAAATTTGTCGTCCTGAGTACTGCAAGACTTTTAGCATGCTTAACAAATTCATGTTGCACCTTTCATCATGACACTGACATTGTGAAATTGCTCCACACGACTGTTTATAAGAAAGTATTCAAAACTTTCTTATCATTGTATATGAGCATCCAGATTTTCTTTGTTTAGTACAGACATAGGTTTTCTTTTCAATCACAAAAAAGGTTAATATATGTTTAGATATGGAAACACTAGGGCAAAAAGAGAATATGCTTGAAAGCATTTTCTACTGCCACTGTACTGTTTGAAAGAGTTACTGCAACATGGAAATTCTTCAGTCCTTAACAATTCATCCATTACCGAACAAAAATAGCCTTTTTTTCTACATCAGAAAATATTGTTGGAAATGGAGCAACTGAAAGTTACATGTAACTGTCCCTTTTCTCACAATTTTTTCCATATCATTTAACAAATGCTTTTTTCTTTCTTTTAAAAATTTCAATATGTGTCACATATTCCTGTAATAAGTTGATATTACGTGTTATTTCAGTGAAACATCTGGACTTTTCTCCCATTTATTTTGCCAAAATATTTCAATATAAAAATATACCTATCAAAGGATTTCAAATAAAACAATTAACCCTTTCCCAAACGACAAATTTTGGACTGGTCCAAATTGAAAGAGTTTGCAGACGACAATTTGAAATTTGATGAAAATGGCAGAAAGTTATCAAAAAGGGTAGAAAACACTGTGGGAAAAGGAGAAATTGCTCGTTACGAGCAATTTCTTCTTTTCCCACAGTGTTTTCAAAGGACTTGTACTGCAGACACGTGAAAACCAGGGCTTGTTTGGGAAAGGGTTAACTCCTTCCCCAACAGTCCCTGGGTTTATCTACCATGAGGAAAAAGCGTATAGCATTTTCACCTGTAACCATAATGTTTTCTTCACTTCAATTTCAAAACAAAAAGGTCTTAAATTTTATTGTCAGGAACGTGATTAACTCTTTACCTGATGACAAAATTTTAGACTAGTCCAAATTGAAAGCGTTTGCAGATGACAAATTAAATGTGGCTCAAATGATTGGATTTGTTTCTGAAAGGTTAGAAAACATTGAGGGAAATGGAGAAAATGCTGGTTACCAGCATTTTCTCCTTTTCCTGCAATGTTTTCAAAAGGCTTTTTCCTTAAAACTCAGTATTGTGTGGTAAAGGGTTAACCCTTTATCAAACTACAAAATTTCAGATCAGTCCAAATCGGAAGTATTTGCAGACGACAAATTCAGTGTAGCTTAAATAATTATTCCCGTCTGTGAAATGTAGAAAAAAATCTTAGGAGGAAGAGAAATTTTATCCTTTTGACAATGTTTTTAAAATCCTACTTCTTCAGGGTCATTAAAACACTGAATTGTTCGGCAAGGGTTTAACCCTTAAACCAACCCACAAAATTTTCGACTTGTCAAAGAGTGAAAGCATTTGTAGACAAGAAATTTAACATGGCTCAAATAACAGAAATTGTCTTTGAAAGGGTAGAAAACATTGTGGGAAAAGGAGAAAATGCTGGTTACCAGCATTTTCTCCTTTTTCCACAATATTTTCAAAAGGCTTGGTAAAAACTCAGGATTGTTTTGCAAAGGCTTAAAGATTCTCACCATGTGCTTCAATTCCAGGTATATGGTAGACAAAATTCTCTGGATCTTCAAGTTTTACTTCTAAATTGAACATCTTTTCTGTTACCACTGATGCCTTTTCATAAAACAGGTCCATTCTACAATGTATGTAAAAGAAAAGTTTTATCATAAAAATCCTACTATTCAATCCAGAATTTTACAAGCCTGGCAGAAGAAGGCTTTCTAAAACATTATTGGATAAGAAAACAAGAGTTTTGCATGCATGTGCCGACGCTCCGTTGCGGATGCTTGACTTTTAGTGGGAAAAAAAGGGGGCATAACTCTGTAAAAAATACTTTAGTTTAACTCTTTACCAAAAGACAAAATTTTAGACCGGTCCAAATCAAAAGCATTTGCAGACGACAATTTAAATGTGGCTCAAATAATGGAATTCGTCTTTGATAGGGTGGAAAAGGAGAAAATGCTGGTTACCAGCATTTTCTCCTTTTCCCACAATGTTTTCAAAAAGGTTTCTTTCTTTGGGTCGTTAAAACTCGGGATTGTGTGGTAAAGGGTTAAACATATTCATTTTACATTGGTTGAGAAACATATATTAATCTCTCTCAATTCTGCTTCTTGGGAACTACACCAGTAGTCGCGCTGAATGTGTGGGCCATTAAAAATCCCAAAGTTGACACCCACTCCCTGGTATCGAACTTGGGACTGTATGGTTACAAGGCCAACACTACCTCACAACCACAACAATGGAATCTTTCAAAAAACACTTTGATGGTTACCTGCTGTTGTTGTATAGATTCCACTTTTGATAATTTACAACTTGTCCAAGTTTGAAGCAAATATAACAGATATTATACAATGTAAAAGTTTTCACAAGACAAATGCGAAGTCTACGGCAAAACCTTGGTGTTTTCTTCAAAAATATCCAAGCTAAAAATGCTTACAACCAGCATTTTTCTCCTTTTACAACAATGTTTTCAACCATTTCAAAGAGAAATTCCATTACATGAACAAGATTTGATAGTGTCATCATGAAAAGCTTTCAGTATGGACAAGTATAAATTTTTGTTGTCTGGTAAAGTGTTCACCCTTGAGCACACAATCTGAACTTTTAATGAACCTTCGAAAGAAGCCTTTTAAAACATTGTGGGGAAAAAGAGAAAATGCTGGTAACCAGCATTTTCTCCTTTTCTCACAATGTTTTCTAGCTTTTCCATTACTAAGACCAATATTTTGGTCATATTTAATTTGTCGTCTGCAAATGATTCCAATTTGGACAAGTCTAAAATTTTGTCGCTCGGTAAAGAGTTCAGCTTTCAACCACTTGATAATCAATTCTTAAAACTACATATGTACTACTGTAACTTTCACTTAGGTGGACATGCCAGTACAAATACAGGTAAATTACCTTTGAGCACACTTTCTAACAGAGGAAATCAGTCTGGGATAAGGGTTTGGGGGAAATAAGTCTCCCCCAGCCAAATCTATCAGGTATTCATGCCACATTTCATCAAATCGACAGTCCAGCATGTACTGAAATTAGAGAGAGCTAGAGCTGTCACTGAATGTGACTTAATACCCCCACCAGTGCTTTGACAGCAAAAAAATGTCAAGTTTAAGGGGAGATAATTCCTCAACCAGGGGGAGTTGACACTTGGAAATTACGTCTTGCAAATCTTCAATATATGATCAATATATGTGCAAAGTTTCAATGCAATTGAAGGAAAACTGTAGGAGGAGTTCGTGACACAAAATTGCTGGTATTTTGTACACAGATGGACACACGGACGGACGGACAGACAGGCTGATTCCAACATACCCCCGAAAGCATTCGTTTTGCGGAGGTATAATGATCTTTATTTGTTAAATGTTTAACTCTTGACAAAAATGTAGACTTGTCCAAAATGAAAGCATTTGCAGACAACAATTTTAATGCAGCTCAAATGATGGAATTTGTATTTGACAGGGTAGAAAACATTGTGGGAAAAAGGAGAAAATGCTGGTCACCAGCATTTTCTCCTTATCTCTCAATATTTCAAAGGCTTCTTTCTTAGGGTCATTAATACTTTGCACTATTTGTTAAATGTTTCAATTATCATCTCCTGAGATATGTTTGCAGCGAAAAAAAAAAATCTAAAAACTCCTTTTCGAAATATAAAGAATCAATGGCAATTAAGCCTTTAACCTTTTCCCAAACAAGCCCTGGTTTTCACGTGTCTGCAGTACAAGTCTTTTGAAAACACTGTGGGAAAAGGAGAAATTGCTCGTAACGAGCAATTTCTCCTTTTCCCACAGTGCTTTCTACCCTTTTTGAGAACTTTCTGCCATTTTCATCCAATTTGAAATTGTCGTCTGCAAACTCTTTCAATTTGGACCAGTCCAAATTTTGTCCTTTGGGAAAGCGTTAAGAAGGCCTTTGAAAACATTGTGGATATTGGAAAAAATATTAGTAACAAGCAGTATGTCCTCTTTCCACAATGTTTTAATGTTTTATACTCTTTAACCCTTCACCAGACCAGAAAAGTTTAGACTAGACCAAACTGAAAGTATTGCAGGCAACAAATGTAACAAAGCTCAAATGCCTGCATTTTCTATTTTTTTTTCCACAATATTTTCAAATGCATTCTTTGTCTGGGTTGTTAAATGTTGGTAAAGGGTTAAAAGACTTTTTTCACCTTGGCTTGATAGGGGAAACTAGCCAATTTTTGTGAACATTTCAGATAAAGATCAGACTGCACTGAATGTCTGAGAGTTAATGACAACTGGTTGATTTAAATGCAATTTGAGTTTGTTTCACAAGTGTTCTCAACAATACTTCAGTCTTATCATTCACATGTAACGAGGAAGAAAATGCCTGAATTCAGTTTCCCTCTCAGTTTACTGAACAGTTGTACATGTATTGAAAAATATGATGCCCAAGAAACCAGGATCAAATGGAATAACAAGCAGCAAGGTCAAAAAATGGAAAAAATAAATAAGTTAACCTCTTTCGAGGTCTGACATAAAGTGATAATAGCCATAAGCTGGATTAGGTGTGCCATGCAACACCTCACTCACACACACAGACCCTTTCACCCTTCCTTCACTTCCACATTGATAAGGGTTAAGGTTACGGGTGCCGCATGTTACCCTGGCTACACAAACAATGCTGGGGCTCTGCAGCCCTTGGCAAAGAACCACCCGTACCACTAATGCTGCCAGTGAGGATCAAACAAGAGTTAGAGGATTCCGAGTCCAATGCTTTTACCACTAAGCAACGATGGACCCTTCATATGTTTAGGAAGACAACTGAGGTACGAAATACCTACCTTCATGAGAACATTTTCTTTCACCATTATCTGGGGAGACATGTCTTTGCTAATGCAAGTCTTCACATTCAATACTGGAAAATATGAAGGATAAATCTGCTTCGCATACCTTAACCCTTTACCACACAATCCCGACTTTTAATGACCCTAAAAAGGAAGCCTTTTGAAAACATTGTGGGAAAAGGAGAAAATGCTGGTAACCAGCATTTTCTCCTTTTCCCGCAATGTTTTCAAACCATTCCATGACAAATTTCAGGTTTGAGGTCACATTTAAATTGTCGTCTCTAAATGCTTTCAATTTGGACTAGTCTAAAATTTTGTTGTGTGGTAAAGAGTTAAAAGTGTAGATTTCTATATGAGAAACTGGTTTGATTACCATAAAAACACATTTCGTTACATTTCTGCTGTAAACAATTATCAAAACCTGGGAAAGGAAGCAATTGCTTGGTACAACATCTCCCTTTACCACTCTATTTTCCACTGCATTTGAAAGAGATATTTACCTTCCCATTTGTGTCAAGTCCAGAAATAGACTGTATGGTAGTGGTTTAACAAATGACAAAATACTATCCTCATCTAAATTGAAAGCGTTTGCAGACGACAAAATTGAATGTCATTCAAATGATGGAATTTCTCTTAGGAAGGTCAGAAAGATTGTGGGAAAAGGAGAAAATGCTGGTTACCAGCATTTTCTCCTTTTCCCACAATGTTTTCAAAAGTCCTCAACTTGAGACTGTGTAATAAAGGGTCAACTCTTTTCCAAACAAAAAAATTTTATATCCAAACTGAAAGCATTTGCAGACGACAAAATTAAATGTGACTCAAATGATGGGATTTCTCTTTGGAAAGTCAGAAAATGTTGTGGGAAAAGGAGAAAATGCTGGTTACCAGCCCTTTTTATCAAACAATAGGTCAAATGAAAGGGGAGATTCCTACCAGAAGTTTCATGTCTTCTAATATGTTCATCTTCGACTCCATGTTTGAAAACATCCACTGTCTCCTCATCCTCACCAGCCTAAATAAGTAAAAAAAAAAACCTGAGGCATGCTATGTGGAAAGGGGGCTTAATGTATCTGCAAGAAGCATCAACCCAGGTCAGGCTGCGCAGTCCGCATAATACTACCTGGGCCAAAACTTTTCCCTAATGGTCAATTTTCTGTATGTCCAAGGACCAGTCTACCTCACGATAAAGTCGATTGTTAAAAAAAAGTGGCTATTAATATGGATCCGTAATTACGTGATGGCTTGACAGACATCACGTATCATGGATTCTGCATAAAGCCCCCTTCTGCCAGAGAATGGCTCACTTGTAATAATTTTATGCGGGAGGGACGAAGCTAGGTAGATCAGTCGGTAACATACATGGCCTGACACCAGAGAGTTGCTGGTGTGAATCCCGAATTTCACAAATTTCTTACCGAGGATTGGTGAGAGTCATTGTGACAGGATTGATTCCTCTCTGGCTGCAAACATTGTTGCGACAATAGTTATGTGCGAAAGTGGCTTGGGAAGAAAACTGTGAAATACTGGTCAATGAAGCTCAAGAAAAGCGTGGATAGGTGCTCTGGCTGCTGTGATGTAACTGAAATGGTCTTGAAAATGGTGTTCAACACCACACAGGCAATCAAATATTTTATGGGAGACCTTGAATCCATTTCATTATACGCATGACTGGCAAAATACACTGTTCAGATCGTTCAACATGATCCTAATTACTTCAAACATCAATGTCAATGATCACATGACTATCCGAATATACATACACTTCCAGTAACATTACTAACTTCTGGTAACACAAAACTTGTCAACTAACTTGGAAAAACTTTAGGAAAGTGACAGTATGGAAGAACAATATCCCATATTAACCCTTTCCCAAACAAGCCCTGGTTTTCACGTGTATGCAGTACAAGTCTTTTGAAAACACTGTGGGAAAAGGAGAAATTGCTCGTAATTTAAAATTGTCGTCTCCAAACTCTTTCAATTTGGACTAGTCCAAAATTTGTCGTTTGGGAAAGGGTTAATCATGAATACTATTTAACCTTTTACCAAACAGTGAAATTTTAGACTGTCCAAACTGAAAGATTTTGCAGACGACAAAATAATTGCGACTCAAAACTAGAATTTCCCACATTGAAAGGTTTAAAACCATTGTGGGAAAATGTGAAAATGCTGGTGACCAGCATTTTCTCCTTTTCCCACAATGTTTTCAAAAGGCTTTTTCACTATGGTCATTAAAACTCTGGAGTGTGGTAAGGGGATAGGGTCCAAATGAATTATGATCAACTGTAAAATCGATATTCTGCATTAAATACAGCAGGTTTCTTAAATGATGATTGCTTCACAATCAGCACTGACTAAAACCTGGACAGTGGATGTTATTGTTACCTCAGAAAATTCTATGTTGTTTTACCTCTATTAATCCCCCCCCCCCTTTTTTTTTTTGTAAAATGCAAGCCCCTCCCCAGTGGGGTGGGTGGGGGCGCATTAAAAAGAGAAAGTATGGTACCTTAAAAGATGTTGTTACTCTTCTTTTGTATCTAGTCTTTGGTCTTGGGTTCTCATCTTCAAACGTTTGTTCAAACATATCTATCATTTTCTGTCAAGAACAAAATAGCAATTAACCCTTTCCCAAACGACAAATTTTGGACTGGTCCAAATTGAAAGAGTTTACAGACGACAATTTTAAATTTGATGAAAATGGCAGAAAGTTATCAAAAAGGGTAGAAAACACTGTGGGAAAAGGAGAAATTGCTCGTTAAGAGCATTTT
The DNA here is from genome assembly GCA_945859785.2 of Tridacna gigas. NCBI lineage: Eukaryota > Metazoa > Mollusca > Bivalvia > Cardiida > Cardiidae > Tridacna > Tridacna gigas. Next base: position 6,184,566 of record OX244042.2, read on the forward strand.
TCTGCATGTCAAAGGACCAGTCTACTACATGATTGGTTGGTTGTAAAACAAAATGGATTTTATTAACCCTTTCCCAAATGACAAATTTTGGACTCGTCCAAATTCAAAGGGTTTGGAGACGACAATTCTAAATTTGATGAAAATGGCAGAAAGGTCTCAAAAAGGGTAGAAAACACTGTGGGAAAAGGAGAAATTGCTCATTACGAGCAATTTCTCCTTTTCCCACAGCGTTTTCAAAAGACTTGTACTGCAGATACGTGAAAACCAGGACTTGTTTGGGAAAGGGTTAATCAAAAAAATTATGTGATAACTTGCTTGGTATAATTAATCACAGAGATACATTAAACCCCCCTTTTCCAAGCACACTGCTCAAATGTTTATTTTCAGTCAGTTGAAAAAACAAAATATACTCAAATACTAGGCTGTTTTAGCACAAGTATCTCAAAATATTATTTTGTAAAATCTTAGAGGTCTGGTCTTGGTCTTCACCACAGCCAAAGAAACCCATTTTGCCCTTCGGATGTGCTAAGAGTTGACAAGACCAACAAGAGGACCATGATGGTCCTAAATCGCTCACCTGAAATGCAACTCAGCTCAACACCATAATGCTACATGGCAAATATGAAAGCTGTAGCCCTTATGGTTTGGGACAAGAAGATTTTTAAAGATTTCCTTCTTTATCTCTATGTGAAATCCGAGAACCCACAACATAGGGTCAACTTTTAACACCAGGGCCATAATTTAAAGTATTTTGGTAGAGGGTCACTAGATGATGCTACATGCCATATATGAAAGCTCTAGCCCTTACGGTTTGGGACGAGAAGATCTTTACAGATTTCCTTCTTTATCTCTATGTGAAATCCGAGAACCCACAACATAGGGCCAATTTCAACACTAGGGCCATTATTTGAAGTATTTTGGTAGAGGGCCACTAGATGATACTACATGCCATATATGAGAGCTCTAGCCCTTATGGTTTGGGACAAGAAGATTTTTAAAGATTTCCTTCTTTATCTCTATGTGAAATCCGAGAACCCACAACATAGGGCCATTTTCAACACTAGGGCCATAATTTGAAGTATTTTGGTAGAGGGCCACTAGGTGATGCTACATGCCAAATATGAAAGCTCTAGCCCTTACGGTTTGGGACAAGAAGATTTTTACAGATTTCCTTCTTTATCTCTATGTGAAATCCGAGAACCCACAACATAGGGCCATTTTCAACACTAGGGCCATAATTTGAAGTATGTTGGTAGAGGGCCACTAGATGATGCTACATGCCAAATATGAAAGCTCTAGCCCTTAAGGTTTGGGACAAGAAGATTTTACAGATTTCCTTCTTTATCTCTATGTGAAATCCGAGAACCCACAACATAGGGCCAATTTCCACACTAGGGCCATAATTTGAAGTATTTTGGTAGAGGGCCACTAGATGATACTACATGCCATATATGAGAGCTCTAGCCCTTATGGTTTGGGACAAGAAGATTTTTAAACATTTCCTTCTTTATCTCTATGTAAAATCCGAGAACCCACAACATAGGGCCATTTTCAACACTAGGGCCATAATTTGAAGTATTTTTGTAGAGGATCACTAGATGATGCTACATGCCAAAGATGAACGCTCTAGCCCTTAAGGTTTGGGACAAGAAGATCTTTACAGATTTCCTTCTTTATCTCTATGTGAAATCCGAGAACCCACAACATAGGGCCATTTTCAACACTACGGCCATAATTTGAAGTATTTTGGTAGAGGGCCACTAGATGATACTACATGCCATATATGAGAGCTCTAGACCTTATGGTTTGGGACAAGAAGATTTTTACAGATTTCCTTCTTTATCTCTATGTGAAATCCGAGAACCCACAACATAGGGCCATTTTCAAAACTAGGGGCATAATTTGAAGTATTTTGGTAGAGGACCACTACATGATACTACATGCCATATATGAGAGCTCTAGCCCTTATGATTTGGGACAAGAAGATTTTTACAGATTTCCTTCTTTATCTCTATGCGAAATCCGAGAACCCACAACATAGGGCCATTTTCAACACTAGGGCCATAATTTGAAGTATTTTGGTAGAGGGCCACTAGATGATACTACATGCCATATATGAGAGCTCTAGCCCTTATGGTTTGGGACAAGAAGATTTTTAAAGATTTCCTTCTTTATCTCTATGTGAAATCCGAGAACCCACAACATAGGGCCATTTTCAACACTAGGGCCATTATTTGAAGTATTTTGGTAGAGGGTCACTAGATGATGCTACATGCCAAATATGAAAGCTCTAGCCCTTAAGGTTTGGGACAAGAAGATTTTTACAGATTTCCTTCTTTATCTCTATGTGAAATCCGAAAACCAACAACATAGGGCCATTTTCAACACTACGGCCATAATTTGAAGTATTTTGGTAGAGGGCCACTAGATGATGCTACATGCCAAATATGAAAGCTCTAGCCCTTAAGGTTTGGGACAAGAAGATTTTTACAGATTTCCTTCTTTATCTCTATGTGAAATCCTAGAACCCACAACATAGGGCCAATTTCCATACTAGGGCCATAATTTGAAGTATTTTGGTAGAGGGCCACTAGATGATACTACATGCCATATATGAGAGCTCTAGCCTTTATGGTTTGGGACAAGAAGATTTTTAAAGATTTCCTTCTTTATCTCTATGTGAAATCCGAGAACCCACAACATAGGGCCATTTTCAACACTAGGGCCATAATTTGAAGTATTTTGGTAGAGGGTCACTAGATGATGCTACATGCCAAAGATGAACGCTCTAGCCCTTAAGGTTTGGGACAAGAAGATTTTTAAAGATTTCCTTCTTTATCTCTATGTGAAATCCGAGAACCCACAACATAGGGCCATTTTCAACACTAGGGCCATAATTTGAAGTATTTTGGTAGAGGGCCACTAGATGATGCTACATGCCAAATATGAAAGCTCTAGCCCTTAAGGTTTGGGACAAGAAGATTTTTACAGATTTCCTTCTTTATCTCTATGTGAAATCCGAGAACCCACAACATAGGGCCAATTTCCACACTAGGGCCATTATTTGAAGTATTTTGGTAGAGGGCCACTAGATGATACTACATGCCATATATGAGAGCTCTAGCCCTTATGGTTTGGGACAAGAAGATTTTTAAAGATTTCCTTCTTTATCTCTATGTGAAATCCGAGAACCCACAACATAGGGCCATTTTCAACACTAGGGCCATAATTTGAAGTATTTTGGTAGAGGGCCACTAGATGATGCTACATGCCAAATATGAAAGCTCTAGCCCTTAAGGTTTGGGACAAGAAGATTTTTACAGATTTCCTTCTTTATCTCTATGTGAAATCCGAGAACCCACAACATAGGGCCAATTTCCACACTAGGACCATTATTTGAAGTATTTTGGTAGAGGGCCACTAGATGATACTACATGCCATATATGAGAGCTCTAGCCCTTATGGTTTGGGACAAGAAGATTTTTAAAGATTTCCTTCTTTATCTCTATGTGAAATCCGAGAACCCACAACATAGGGCCATTTTCAACACTAGGGCCATAATTTGAAGTATTTTGGTAGAGGGCCACTAGATGATGCTACATGCCAAATATGAGAGCTCTAGCCCTTACGGTTTGGGACAAGAAGATTTTTAAAGTTTTTTCTCTCGGTTGCCATGGCAACCAGAGTTCTTCATGGAATTCAAATCTTTTAAGTATTTTGAAAGTGCATCACCTAAGGATCATTTCTGTGAAGTTTCACTGAAATCTGTTGGGCGGTTTCAGAGGAGAAGATTTTTTAAGTGATTGTTCACGGACGGACGGACGGACGGACACACGGACGGACGCCGGACAACGATCGATCATAATAGCTCACCCTGAGCACTATGTGCTCAGGTGAGCTAAAAAAAAAATTAACCCTTTACCACACAATCCCTGGTATGAACGACCCTTAGGAATAGGCCTTTTGAAAACATTGTGGGAAAAGGAGAAAATGCTGGTAGCCAGCATTTTCTCCTTTTCCCACAAAGTTTTGTGCCCTTCCCAAAACAAATTTCAACTTTTGAGTCTTACTTATTTTGTCGTCAGAAAACATGTTCAATTCAGACAGACTAAAATTTTGTCGTTTGATTGAGATTTAACTCTTTACCAAACAACAAAATTTTACAATGAATGAATAAATGAATGAATGTTGCTTTATGGCGCATCGAAAGCTTTGGTCATTTAGCGTGCTTGTCTGTATTAAAAGATGGTTAAAACTAAAATTTTACAAAAAGCAAATCCAACAACAAATGAAATGGGGCTCTTTTGATAAGATTTCTCTTTGAAATGTTAAAAAACATTGAGAGAAAAAGAGAAAATGCTGGTTAACAACATTTCCTCCTTTTAGCAATGTTTTAAAAAGCTGTCTGGCTCAAGGTCGTCAAAACTCCAGATTGTGTGGTAAAGAGTTAAACAATACTTACTGTCAGTTCTGGACTTTTAGACAGTGTATCTTCAGCTACCTCCATCATCAGTGGAATCAAGTACAAGTTTATGTTCTTCAAACCTCTCAGAGTCTACAAGACAAAATGGTAACAATAAAAAGTTACAACAATGTACAACGCATGCTGGTACCAATGTTTGGCTGCAGTTGCCTTTCAGTGAAAATTTTAAGTCCAAAAGGGGGCATAACTGTGTCAAAAGTATTTTGATGGTTACTGTCCCTGTTGTATGGTTTCCCCTTTTGATAGTTAACAACTTGTCCAAGTCTGAAGTAAACATCTTCAGTAATAACAGAAATATTATAAAATGTCAAACTTTTTGCAGTACGACGCAGACAACAACGCAGATGCAGATGACAAAGCCAGGGCTATGATAATAATTCAGAGTTTTCTTTGAAAACAGTTGAGCTAAAAACAGTTAAATTGTCTAGCTTTCAATACATGGATGTATGCATAAATTGATGAATGTATGGACAGGTGAGAGGACAGTGGAACAATGTATGGACATGTGGGAGGACAATGGATGGAAAGATTGTTTGTTTGGTGTTGAACCCTGTATCAGTCCCATGCAGTAATTTCAATCCATTGACAGGGTGCTGTATATTTTTCATGTTATCTGTGAGTGGCTCATGTGACTGTAGAAATGCGCACCTGCAAGCTGTGACTACTTTTATTAAAGAAGCATCTAAATAAGTAAATGAAAGCCACGCTCCCGTAGCTCAGCCGGTAGTGTAAAGGACTTGAGAAGAGGAGGTCGCTGGTTTGATCCTCGACATGGCCAATTTCTTTCCAAGGACTGATGATAGTCATCGTGACAGGATTCATTCCCCTCTCACCGCTGACCATTGTTTCGACGATGGTTATGTGGGAAAGCAGCCAGTGGCTTGGAAAGAATATTGTGCGGAGTACTGGTAAAAGAAACTCCAGGAAAGCATGGATAGGTGCACTGGTCGCTGTGATATAACTGAAATAATGTTGAAAACGGCATTAAACACAATACAATCTAAGTAAATGAAAGTATCAATAGCAAAAATTGTTGCTGAGTGCTAAATATCTTTAAACAGCTTCAACATGTAAACACATTTTTTTTTTGTTCATTTTCTGTCAAGTTAAAACACTAAAACAGGAGAAATATTGGTCTTCTTCACCAAAGTGTTTTTCATTGGTAATCACGACATTTATTACGTTATTAATATCATTTATGACATCATTATTGCAACTGCATATCCGTGGAAAGAACGTTTTACACAGATCATCACTTTATTCTCATCGTGACAACAGAGGTCGGTATGTGCAATATTTCAAGCAAAATACTCAATTTAGTCGGATATGGATTCTGAGTGAGAAACGGGATAAATAGATGGGTGGTGTCTTGGACTGGGAAAGTTTATCAGGCCTAGCTCTAGGACTTTATCCGGTCCACCTTTGGCTCACAAGGTAAAATTGCTGTGCCTTGCCCTATAAGCTTTCCGAATCCAAGACACCAACCATTTGTTCTATATATATATCCATATACTAAGGAGTTTGTATATGAAAACTGATTTAAACCCTTACCACACAATCCCAACTTTTAACGACCGTTAGAAGGAAGCCTTTTGGAAACATTGTGGGAAAAGGAGAAAATGCTGGTAACCAGCATTTTCTCCTTTTCCCATAATGTTTTCTAACCTTTCAGAAGCAGATGCAATCATTTTAGCCCCATTTGATTTGTCGTCTGCAAATGCTTTCAATTTGGACCAGTCTGAAATATTGTCGTTTGTGATAGAGTTCATACAGCAATTTCTGGGAAGTTTCAGTAATTACAGACTGATGGACGGTCAAAGTTCCGACAACAAGTGATCACAAAAGCATCCTTTAGTGCTAAATACTTTGTTTCTTTCTCTCTCCAAAGAGTTTTTGTATTCTTGAACTGTACTTACAAACTGTAGGTGTGAAGCTGAGCCAAAGTCCATCTCCTCTGCTGTAACCATGTCTTCTACCTTAGCAGTGATAGATTGCCCAACTGTCACGTGGTCCTCACTCCTCTCAAGTCTTACAGGGGAACAAACAAAACAATTTAATATTTGCCAAGCTCTGTGAAGAAAGAGCTTCATGCATCTGCACAAAGTATCATCCCAGGACTTCCTGCGCAGTTCGCGCAGGCTGACCTGGGCCGAAACTTTTTGCTCTTGGTCCATTTTCTGCACGTCAAAGGACCAGTGTACCTTAAGACTGATTCGGATGTTAGAAAAACTGGATTTTATGAATCCATAATAAATGTGCTGTGATGCCATGGTTTGTATCATGCATCACAGGGATGCACTGAACCTCCTTGTGCCATGATTCATGTATCAATGCTTTACCATACAAGGGCTGTTTAAAAAGATACACAGAAAAGTACAGTAATTCTCTCTAATACTGCTTGAATACAGTGAAATTGGTACATATTGTAGACAAATTAATACTGTACTGAAAAAATAAATTTCAAGTTATTATTTCAACGTCTTATAAAGATATGGTAGTTATGGCAACGTCGTATTCCAAAACCCGGCCCAAAATGCAATGAAACAAAAGCATTTGCCGTTTGGAAAACGACGTGTGTCTTTTGTGTCTGATCAGATATCTTCACCAAATTTTGCCATGATTTGGCACAAACTCTGGGTATGACATTCATGAAGTAACATTTACGTCTGACGTCATTTAAGCGTTTGGCAGCCATATTGTTTATTCATGTACGTCTAAACGAGTACCGAACAGAGAACTGCAGTTAAATTTGGTGTTTTAAATGGAAAATCCAGAAAAGAAACAATGTTAATCAAGGCATATGGCAATTCAGCATTGAAGAAAATGGCTTTATACAAATGGTATGCGCATTACGAAGACGGTCATGAAAGTGTGACAGTTGACCAGAGAAGCGGACAGTTGACGTCGATAACACAACGTAAAGAGTGCAGTGCAGTCCGCGATTACTTCCTTTGAGTCTTGTGCCGACCGGAAAAGCTTCTATTCATGGATGAAACAATGCAAAAAGTTTACTACATTTCGAGGAGAGTACTTTGAAAAAGATGAAATTCTTTAGACAGTTATCTCATCTAGGTATGTGAAAGAAAAGACAAATAAGTAATGCACATAAAGCGACGTAAAATTGACACTGGATGACGTTGGGCTGGTTTTTGAGCAATGACGTTGCTTTAACGACCATATCTTTATAAGGTGTTGAGATATTGACATGAAATTTATGCTGTCAATACAGAATTAATTTGTCTACAGTATGTGTCAGTTGTGCTGTATTTAACCCTTTACCAGACAACAAAATTTAGCCTTGTCCAAATTAAAAGCATTTGCAGATGACAGTTTTAATGTGGCTCAAATGGCGATTTTTTTTTTCCTTGATAGAGCAGAAAACATTGTGTGAAAAGGAGAAAATGCTGGTTACCAGCATTTTCTCCTTTTCCCACAATGTTTTCAGAAGGCTTCCTTCCCAGGGGCGTTAAAAGGCAGCATTGTGCTGTAAAGGGTTAAGCAGTATTTGAGAAAATGAAGTACTTTGCCGCATATTCATTGAACACCCCTCATATTAAAATGTAAAAGACTTTCACTGACATCTATCAAAAGCAGGAATTTCTCAATATTAGCAATTTCTTCATTTCCATGGTGCAAATCTGCTGTAAATGCCTCAAAATAATAATCTCTGCATGAAACTCGAATGTGCTTTTTGGCAGTATTTCCTATTTCCTCTCTCTTCTTCCCCTCACCTCTTTCTTTTCAATTTTGGAAAGAGTTACATCTAAACACACTTTAGTAGCTAAATCCTTTACCAGACAACAAAGTTACAGACTGATCCAAACTGCATGCATCTGCAGACGACAGATTAAATATGTCTTAACCCTTTACCACATAATCCCACATTTAAATGACCCTGAGAAAGACACCTTTTGAAAACATTGTGGGAAAAGGAGAAAATGCTGGTAATCAGCATTTTCTTCTTTTTCCACACTGTTTTCTACCCTATCAAAGACAAGTTCCATCAGCTGAGCCACAATTAAAATGTCATCTGCAATTGCTTTCAATTTGGACAAGTCTACATTTTTGTCATGTGGTAAAGAGTTAAATGACAGAATTCGTCCATGAAGGGGTGGAAAACTTTTTGGGAAAAGGAGAAAATGCTGGTTATCAGCATATTTTCTCTTTTTCCCACACTCTTTTCAAAAAGGCTGTCTCCACAGGGAGGTTAAAGACAGGATTTCGTGGTAAAGAATTGAGTAGAAGAAAACAGACTGACAATAATCTTGCTTCCTGGAGATGCCTCCTTCTGCCAGATAGTCCTCAATTAACTCTATACTGCACAATCCCAAGTTTTAACGACCCTGAAGAAGAAGCCTTTTGAAAACATTGTAGGAAAAGGAGAAAAGGCTGGTAACCAGCATTTTCTCCTTTTCCCACAATGTTTTCTACCCTTCCCAAAACAAATTTCAATTTTTCAGTCAAATTTATTGTGTCGTCTGCAAATGCTTTCAATTTGGAACAGTCTAAAATTTTGTCGTTTGGTGAAAAGTTAATAATTAATACTTACAAAGGACTTAGGAATACATCCTTCACACTTTGTCTGTATACACCAAGCAAGTTCTTGATGATCATGTAATCTGAGGTCTATAAATAGAATGGCATTCATTATAGAAAAATGGTATTCATTTGACGAAAAGGTTCTAAAAGTACCGTATATGACAGTATTCACTGGAAACATATAGCATACATTAACATTTTACCCTCCAACAAACTATTACACTTTCGAAAAATGAAAGCATTTGTTTACAACATATTACATGTGACTCAACTGATTTTATTTGCATTTGAAAGGCATTGTGAAAAGAGGAGAAACACTGCATATCAACACTATTCTCCTTTTCCAAGAATTTCAGATGCCTTCTTCATTCGCAATGTCTCAGTCGGTAGCATACAGAACTTGAGAACAGGAGGTCGCTGGTTCAATCCCCAGCTTGGCCAATTTCTTTCCGAGGATTGATGATAGTCATTGTGACAGGATTCATTCCTCTCTCAACACTGACCATTGTTTCGACGATGGTTATGTGGGAAAGCAGCCAGTGGCTTGGAAAGAATATTGTGTGGAGTACTGGTAAAAAGAAACTCCAGGAAAGCATGGATAGGTGATATAACTGAAATAATGTTGAAAATGGCATTAAACACCATACAATCAATCAATCAATCATCCACATTGTTATACTATGTTATACCATGAGACTGTTTGAAAAAGGGTTAACTCTTTACCACATGTCAAAATTTCAGACCTGTCCAAACCAAAAGCGTTTGCAAGCAACAAATTTAATGTGGCTCAACATGTGGAAGTTGTCTTTGATAGTGTAGAAAACACTGAGGGAAAAGGAAAAAATTGAAAATTGCTACAAGTGACAAATTAGAAACTGGTACAAATGAGTACAGATTTCTGTTAGGCTAGAAAACATTTAAAGAAAGAGAAGAAAAAGCTGGTTACCAGGATCTTCTCCTTTTCCCACAATGTTTTCAAAAGTCTTCTTCTTTAGAGTCTCAGGATTGTCTGGTAACAAATTTCATTACCCGAGATATATGTAAGTTGTTGTTTGAAATCACTTACAATTTTTTGGGTGGGACAACAATGTATGTCTGAAGGTTAAAGGAGAACAAGTACCTGCTAATCATAAGCAATATTAACATACCGTATTGTCTCTTTTTAACACCCCTAGGGGTATTACATTTTCCAAAAGGGGGGGGGCACAATTTATAGAGGTAAAACAGCGAAGAATTTTCCAAAGGCAACAGTAACATTACTATCCTGCTTTTAGTCAGTGCCGACTGTGATGCAATTGCCTTTTGAAAAACCTGCAGTATTTAATGTAGAATATTGATTTTACTGTTGATCATGATTTATGTGGATATTAACCCTTTCCCAAACGACAAATTTTGGACTCGTCCAAATTCAAAGAGTTTGCAGACGACAATTTGAAATTTGATGAAAATGGCAGAAAGGTCTCAAAAAGGGTAGAAAACACTGTGGGAAAAGGAGAAATTGCTCGTTACGAGCAATTTCTCCTATTCCCACAGTGTTTTCAAAAGACTTGTACTGCAGACACGTGAAAACCAGGGCTTGTTTGGGAAAGGGTTTAAATAGAATTTATGATTAATAAAGAACACTGGTCTTTGATTCTTTCCCTTTTTTCAAGTTTTTTGAAGTTACTTGACAAAGTCTGTTGAACTTGAAGTTTATAAGAATAATACATATATTGGAGAGTGGGGTGTAAATTACATTGATTTATGAGGTAATCAGAATTATATCCAGTTTATTCCAGCTGATTTATTAAACTTTATTGATGGATTGACTATTTGGTAGGCCTATTTTTCATTGGAAATAAAGCTGGGGAAGCATTAGAGGGGGAGTGTCAATCAGGGACATTACGGCGCTAAGCCTAGAGTCATTTTAATTTCCAATATTTTAAAAGGGTGTTTTCATAGTTGTCTACAGTGAATTTGTTTTAGGGGAGAGTGGGTATAAACAAAAGGTTAGACTTACATTAGAGATGGCCTGTATAACGGCCCTCAAACTTTTATTATGTTCCATCAACATGTGTAAACGTCCCACAGTTCCATGCAGTAATTTGTAGATCTCCACTAAAATCTCATCTTCATAAGAACTCCTGAAAAATAATCTTGATTGGATTAGGCCTGTTCGTTCGGTAATTATGATGCATCATATGTGAATGACCCTTTGAGAAAAGGGGGTTTAACTCTTATCATACAATCCCAAGTTTTAACGACCCTGAGGAAGAAGCCTTTTGAAAACATTATGGGAAAAGAAGAAAATGCTGGTAACCAGCATTTTCTCCTTTTCCCACAATGTTTTCAACCCTATCAAAGACAAGTTCCATCATTTGAGCCACATTTAACTCTTTACCAAACAACAAAATTTTAGACTGGTCCAAATTGAAAGCATTTGCAGACGACAAAATAAAGGTAATTGAAAAATTGAATTTGTTTTGGGAAGGGTAGAAAACATAGTGGGAGAAGGAGAAAATGCTGGTTACCAGCATTTTCTCCTTTTCCAACAATGTTTTCAGAAGGCTTCTTTCTTCGGGTTCTTAAAAATCAGGATTGTGTGGTAAAGGGTTAAATTGACATCTGCAAATGCTTTCAATATGGACAAGTCCATGTTTTTCTTGTGTGGTAAAGAGTTAATACATTTTAAAAATACATCACACAAAGCAAGTCATCACAACACAAAGCAAGTCATCACATAATGTTTGTCCAAAATACATAACACAAAGCATGTCATCACATAATGTTTGTCAAAAATACACAACACAAAGCACATCATCACATAATGTTTGTCCAAAGTACATAACACAAAGCAAGTCATCACATAATGTTTGTCCAAAGTACATAACACAAAGCAAGTCATCACATAATGTTTGTCCAAAATACATAACACAAAGCAAATCATCACATAATGTTTGTCCAAAGTACATAACACAAAGCAAGTAATCACAACACAAAGCAAGTCATCACATAATGTCTGTCCAAAATACATAACACAAAGCACGTCATCAGATAATGGTTTTCGAAAATACATAACACAAAGCAATTCATCACATAATGTTTGTCCAAAATACATAACACAAAGCAAGTCATCACATAATGTTTGTCCAAAATATATAACACAAAGCAAGTCATCACATAATGTTTGTCCAATATACATAACACAAAGCAAATCATCACATAATGTTTGTCCAAAATACATAACACAAACCAGGTCATCACATAATGTTTGTCCAAAAATTGGCTAGAGTCATGGGTTAGAAGAATTAAAATTCATTTTGGGAAGGGCAGAAAACATTGTGGAAAAAAAAGAGAAATGCTTGATACCAGCATTTTCTTCCTTTCCCACAGTGTTTCCAAAAGCCTTTCTTTTCTGGGTTGGTAAAAGTTGGGATTGTGTGGTAAAGGGTTAATGTCTTCTGTGAATCATTTCCATGCGCAAAAGTCTAAAATGTTGTTGTTTGCCATAGACTTCATGCTCATTTTTTGTATGTTTGTTTTATGAAACATCAAAATAATTCAGTAACTTATGAAGACTTTCTGCAACCTGTATTTATTAATATGCATTAAGAAAGAGAAACTGCTTTTCAAAAAAGCAGTTTACAAGCAAATACTACTATTTCTACATTGTTTTTAACCCTTTCCCAAACAACAAATTTTGGACTAGTCCAAATTGAAAGAGTTTGCAGACAACAATATTAAATTTGATGAAAATGGCAGAAAGGTCTCAAAAGGGTAGAAAACACTGTGGGAAAAGGAGAAATTGCTCGTTACGAGCAATTTCTCCTTTTCCCACAGTGTTTTCAAAAGACTTGTACAGCAGACACACATGAAAACCAGGGCTTGTTTGGGAAAGGGTTAAGTGAAAGACTATAAAAACTACCTGTCCATAGGAAGCAGTATGATAACACAGTATACAATATCAGCCACTTAAATAGTCCTCCAGTGTGTGGCTCTTTCTTTTGATAATGAGCCCTGTTTAGAGACATCTACATGCTGTAGAAAGAGAAGTCTACAAGTCTACATTTTTGCTGTTTGGTAAAGAATAAATTGATAGACTATACAAATTACCTGTCCATAAGAACCAGCATGATAACACCGGATACAAAGTCACCCACTTCAATAGTCCTCCAGTGACTGGCTACTTTTCTTTGATAACAAGCTCTGGGTAGAGAAGTCTACATGCTGTGTAGAGAAGTCTACAAGTCTACATTTTGCCGTGTGATAAAGAAATGATATACTATAAAAATTACCTGTCCATAAGAACCAGCATGATAACACAGTATACAATATCAGCCACTTCAACAGTCATCCAGTGACTGGCTACTTTCCTTTGATAATGAGCCCTGTAGGAGAAAAAATGAACAAAATATTACTTTCTCTCTTGCATTATACTATCTCTAACTTAAGTGTTTTCTTTGTATGTAAATTTAGAATCAAGCTTTTAATGAATAATAGACACACATTAGTTTCTGCTGGTAACCAGCATTTTCTCCTTTTCCCAAATAATGCTCTGAAAGATTTTCTTTCTCAAAGTCGTTAAAACTCGGGATTGTGGTAACCAGCATTCTCTCCTTTTCCCACAACGTTTTCTAATCAATTAAAGGCAAGAATCATTATCTGAGCCACCTTTGTCGTATGCATATGCTTTGAATTTGGACAAGTCATATATTTTGTCATGTGGAAAGGAGTTAACTCTTTACCAAACAACAAAATTTTAGCCTTGTCTAAAGTGAAAGCATTTGCAGACAACAAAATCAATGTGGCTCAAATGATGCAATTTTTCTTTGATAGAGTAGAAAACATTGTGGGAAAAGGAGCAAATGCTGGTTACCAGCATGTTCTCCTTTTCCAACAATGTTTTCGAAAGGCTTTTTTTCCTAGGTTGTTAAAAAGCAGCATTGTGCAGTAAAGGGTAAAGCACTTTCAAATCACCAATCCCATTCAACACATATAACAACAACCTCCATCCCAATCACAGATCATTATAGAAAATGAAAGAAACTAAAACCCAAATCCTAAAACAGTACATTACTCTCTTTTCTGTCCTTATTTTAAAACTTTGTAGACTGTATATTGTATGGTGTATGGTGTTTAACCCTTTCCCAAACAAGCCCTGGTTTTCATGTGCCTGCAGTACAAGTCTTTTGAAAACACTGTGGGAAAAGGAGAAATTGCTCGTAATGAGCAATTTCTCCTTTTCCCACAGTGTTTTCTACACGCTTTGAGACCTTTCTGCCATTTTCATCAAATTTAAAATTGTCGTCTGCAAACTCTTTCAATTTGAACTAGTCCAAAATTTGTTGTTTGGGAAAGGGTTAACCCCATTTTTAACACTATTTCAGTTATTTCATGGGACCATCGCACCTGTCCATGCTTTCCTGGAGTTTCTCTTTATCAAGGCTTTGCACAATATTCTTCCCAAGCCCCTGTAGCTGATTTCCTACTTAACCATCGTCAAATTAATGATGAGTGATGAGAGAGGAATTAATCCCCACAATGACTATCACCAACCCTCAGAAAGAAATTGGCCAAGCTGGGGATTCAAACAGCAACCCCACAATCACAAGTCTTGCATGGTATCAACTGCGCAAATGGGGCACCTCTTGTGGACTGTGTAGATCAAAATGTTAAGTAGGGAGTCGGCAAAAAATTTTAAAGCTGAAGTAATTATGACTCGTGTTTGTAAACATAATTTCAATATGTTTAAGATCAAGACCTGGGGAGTAGGCTGCCTTACCATTTACCAATCAATTCCAGGTATCCATGACCCTGGGAAAGACAGCTCTTGAAAACATTGAGGGGAAAGGAGAAATTGCTTGTAACCAGCAGTTTCTCCTTTTCCCACAATGTTTTTCTACCCTTCTGAAACAAACTTCACTTCTTGAATCACACTTATTTTCTTGTCTGCAGATGCTTTCAATTTGGACTAGTCTAAAATTTTCTTGTTTGGTAAAGGTTAACCCTTTGTAAAAAATTGTTTATTAGCTAAACTTAAAAGCAAGACTTTTAAATAAGCTGTTAAATTTTTAACACAGGCATTAAAAGTTGATTCACTACTTCAGAATAGATTCATGACTTTAACTCTTTACCAAACAACAAAATTTTAGACCATGTCTAAATTGAAAGCTTTTGCAGACGAGAAAATAAATGTGAATGAAATATTGAAATTTGTTTTTGGAAGAGTAGAAAACATTGTGGGAAAAGGAGAAAATGCTGGTTACCAGCATTTTCTCCCTTTCCCACAATGTTTTCAAAAGGCTTCTTCTTAAGGGTTGTTGAAAGTTGGGATTGTGTGGTAAAGATGTTAAACGGTGTTTCATAGCTCATAAAAAGTATTTCCATCATATCTGAGAAACAGCTCATTTACTCATTTATTAATCTGGGTTTGTATTCACCAACCATTCTTTAGAAAATTCTTAGTCTTATTCTCTAAGATTTATGAATTTGAAAGTAACACAACTGATAGGCTAAACTAAGTGGTTTAGCCGATCAGATGTTGTGTTACTTTCAAATTTTGAAAATTCTGGAGAATATGATTAAGAACGTTCTTTAGAGTAGTTGGACAATACGGACTCTGGTTACACCATATTATAACCTCATAGCTGCCAAGGCAGCTTAGAAATTAATCCCTTACCAAACATTTCCATGTTTTAACGCCACTGAAAAAGAAGGCTTTTGAAATCATTTGTGGGAAAAGGAGAAAACGTTGGTAACCAGCATTTTCTCCTTTTCCCACAATGTTTTCCACCCTTTCATAGCCAAATTCCAGCATTTGCCAAACATTTAATTTGTAGTCAGTAAATGCTTTCAATTTGGACATGTCTGAAAATTTGGTTGTCAGGCAAAAAAAAAAAAAAAAATATTTTTTTTTTTTATATATATATATATATATATACTGGGGTGTGTGTGTGTGTGTGTGTGTGTGTGTGTGTGTCTCTCTCTCTCTCTCTCTCTCTCTCTATATATATATATATATATATATATATATATATATATATATATATAAAAGCCATGCTCTGGCAAAAGAGGTTTTATTTCATCTCCTTGATCCATCATACCATGTGAGTCACATAATTATGGATCCATAAAATCCATTTTATCTAACAACTGGCTGAATCCTGAGTTAGCATGGTCCTTTGACATGCAGAAAAAAATTGACCAATAGCAAAAAGTATAGATCCAAGACAACCTGTGCAACAGGCTGACTTGGGTCGATATGGTTTGTGATGCATTAAGACCCTTTTTCACAGAGCATGGCTCAATACATATTGTAATTTTCACAAGCCCCTGGGCTTCACAGTATGTTTATCTTATGTAATATGTCATGCTGAACCACTGTTTTCTAAAGAACAGAAGGTCATATTCTTTTTCTTTACAGAAAACTTAAAAAAGTTCAGTAAAAATGAATGGCAAATTAGATTTATGTACATTAGAACATAATACAAGCAACAAACCAACATAAACATTAATTCTCAGTAAAGATACAGCCCTTACCCTAAAAGCACCAATCCAATCCAACAAACAATTTCATTTCAACAAATAAGATCCCAAAAAAAGAGTAATTCAATGGTTGCATTTGTCTGGAATGTTTCCGGAAAGCAGACAGTGTAGATCAAAGATCAGACTGCTTGTTTTGTGCAGTCTGGTTCCGTATTCACAACCATTCTTAAGAATGCCTAAAGTCTTGTTCTCCAGAATTTTCTAAATTTGAAAGATACAGAACTTCTGATTGGCTAAACCATTTGGTTTAGCCAATCAGAAGTTGTGTTACTTTCAAATATGGAAAATCTTGGCAAATAAGACAAAGAATGTTCTTCAGAATGGTTGGTGAACACTGACCCTGATCTCAGTCTATACTGGCTGTAAGGATAACTGAAGTTGTGAAAGGCGCTTCAAGGGTTAACCTAGATTCAATCAAACAAATTAAAACATGCAACACTTATCAAACATTGCAGAGGCACTTACTTCAATATGTTCCTACAAATGAGTAAAACAGTTATGTACATGTAGATATGGCAATACCAACTCAATGTATCAGTCAAGTCTCATGCATAAGGCATGTGTCTCATGATTTTTGTTTCATTTTTTCAATAGTTTACCGCAATCACGCTAAAACAATTAATTAAAACACTTAATTACTTTACACACAAATACCTTTAAAAATCATAAATATAAAGAAAATAATCCACTTCCTATTTATAAAGATTTCCCATGTACACTTCTTTGTTGTCTGACATAATTATGGATTGTGCTTTCAACCCTTTACCAGACGACAAAATTTTAGCCTTGTCCAAATTGAAAGCATTTGCAGACGACAATTTCAATGTGGCTCAAATGGTGCAATTTTTCTTTGATAGGGCAGAAAACATTGTGGGACAAGGAGAAAATGCTGGTTACCAGCATTTTCTCCTTTTCTCACAATGTTTTCAAAAGGCTTCTTTCCCAGGGGCGTCAAAAGGCGGCATTGTGCGGTAAAGGGTTAAATCACTTAAAAAAAATATTGCAAAAGTAAAATTTGCTAACAACTGACCATTTCTGCTTTGACTGCAATGTAATCTATCATTCTAATGACAAATCTAATAATCTAGACCACATTTAAATTGTACAATTGCAAATGCTTTCAATTTGAACAAGTCTAAAATTTTGTTGTCTGGTATTGGTTAACACTGGAGGCTCTTGAAGATAAGTAGTGGTTGACACAGATTTTACTCTAACGACAGTAAAACCTGTCAGAGTGGCCACCTCTCGAGCAAGCAACCTGTATTAGCAAGTTACTGTACACTGAGCTGCAGGAAGAGGCACTTTTTTCTTTTCCCACAATGTTTTCTACCCATCTATAAACAAATTTCAATTTTTGAGACAAATTTATTTTGTTGTCTGCAAATGCTTTCAATTTAGATAAATCTAAAATTTTGTCATTTGTAAAGAGTTAAACAAGCACAGTTTTAGATTCACTTTGATGCTTGCTTAACCCTTTACCACACAATCCTGACTTTTAATGACCCCGAGGAAGAAGGCTTTGAAAACATTGTGGGAAAAGGAGAAAATGCTGGTAACCAGCATTTTCTCCTTTTCCCACTATCTTTTCTACCCTTCCTGAAACAAATTTCATCATTTTAGTCACATTTAATTTGTTGTCAATTTGGACAAGTCTAAAATTTTGTTGTTTGGAAAAGAGTTAATTCAGGTTGGACGATACTTATAAGGGACACATACTTGATAGGGGTTGTAATCTGCCATGCATAAGCCCCCGTAGATTTTTCATCACCAAATCTAAAACCATCGATTTTCACTTTCTGTGGCTTAATCTGCTCCATTTTCTTCGTCAGATGTTTCTGAACATTTTTAGCGTCTCGTTGCTGGCTTGTGGAAAATCTTTTGTTTTCGCTTATAGCTGATGCAGCCCTAGCAGTGTGGGGCGGGACTTGTGTTGAAGGGTCAAGCTGTGTTGAAGGGCCTGGCTGGGGTGAAATGATTCCTGGGCTTCTTGGTGGGGGCCCTAAAATGAAAAAATTAATCATAAGCCCTTTTTCATATAATCCAAGGTTTAAACAATCCTCTAAAAGAAAGCTTTTGAAAACATTGCGGGAAAAGCAGCATTTTCTCTGCTTCCCTAAATGTTTTTAAACCTATCAAAGACAGATTCATTTAAGCCATGCATGAATTGTCATTAACAAATGCTTTCAATATTCTAATATTTTGTCACCTAGTAAAGAGCTGAATCCATTTTTTAACTTATTACACTCATTTATTGGCTTAGAATGTATCCTTAGTGGTTTTTTTTTTGTATTTTGTACCATAATGGCATTTTCAACATTTTTTCAGTCCTATTGCAGCTGCCAATCCAACAATCACTGCAGTCCTTGGATTTCTTTTAGCCATTTGTTGTAGAACACATTTTTTAAGCCACTGGCTTCTTTAGCACATCAACACCATAAAGGCAATATTCAGAGCTGAAAGAGAAAAGTACCCTGTCTCAAAGGATGAAATTTGTCTTTCTAAGGGTAGAAAACGTCATGGGAAGAGGAGAAAATGCTGGTTTCCAGCATTTTCTCCTTTTCCCATCATGTTTTCGAAAGCCTTCTCTTCAGGGCCACTAAATCAGCAGATTTGTTTGGTAAAGGTTTAAGAACTAAGGCAAATCATTCAAACAAATGAAGGTGATTAGTCCCAAACTGACTTGAGAGTCTTTACCAAGCTGCTTTGTTGATTATTGATTGATTGACTGAATGGTGTTTTACACTGCTTTCAACATTATTTCAGTCATATCATGGCTGCAGCTCACATATTCATGTATTTCCTGGCTTTCACCAGTAATAGGCTAGGGCTCTGAATGTCTTGCCCAGGGACACTCCAACAAAAAACCCAGAGGATCCAGCGAGGCTTGAACCTAGGGCCTCCATGTCACAAATCCTACACTTTACCACTGAGCCACGAAGGACCCTTGCTACGCTTATTATGTCATATATAAGATTCAAACTTGTTACCTTCCCCTGCCTCCTGTGCCTCTGCATACTCAAAATCATTCATCTGCACTTGAAATATGGAGACATAGGCTTCTGCCTGGGCTCTATTGAAAAATATCCCCTCATGCAGGGAGGCCATGGGAAACTCACAGAAACTTGACAAACTGAAATATATGGGTATGAACAAAAAACCCTTTACTGCACAATCCCGACTTTTAAATACCGTGAAAAAGAAGGCTTTTGAAAACATTGTAGGAATAGGAGAAAATGCTGGTAACCAGCATTTCTTTCTTTTTTCCACAGTATTTTCTACCCTATCAAGGACGAGTTTTGTTACTTGGGCAATCTTTAATGTGTCGTCTGCAAATGCTTTCAATTTGGACCAGTCTAAAATTTCATCAATTGGTAAACAGTTAAAATACAAAAGCCTGTTTCCCTTACCTGTAACTTCACTTTCTACAAGCTTTTCTACCATTTCCCAAACAACAAATATCAGACTATTCAAAACTGAAAGAGTCTGCAGAGTACAAATTTGAAATTTGTGATTCTTTTAACCCTTTACCTAATGACAAAATTTTAGACTTGACCAAACTGAAAGCATTTGCAGACGAAAAATTGAGTGTGGCTAAAATGATGAAATTTGTCTTTGCTAGGGTAGAAAACATTGTGGGAAAAGGAGAAAATGCTGGTTACCAGCATTTTAATATGGCAAAAATCATTGCTTTTGTAACAAGGAATTTCTCCTTTTTCCACCATGTTTTCAAAAGGCTTCCTCTGTAGACATGTCAAAAAACAATGCAGGTGTTTATCTAAATCATACCATTTAAAAGCATGGAAAATGTTGTGAGGATCAACATCAGTTATTGTGTGGTCAATCCTAAGTGTTAGTCACTGGCAGAAAATTGAATTTGAAAATCAGCCTAAATGTAAACAAAAGATAGAGTGACACACTTTTAAATGAATGGTATGATTTAAATCTAAATGCATTTTAACATCCACTTTGTCTACTTTTGGCAGCTATTGTTACTTTCACCCTTTACCAGAAGACAAAATTTTAGCCTTGTCCAAATTGAAAGCATTTGTAGACGATAATTTTGATGTGGCTCAAATGCTGCAATTTTTCTTTGAAAGGGTAGAAAACATTGTGGGAAAAAGAGAAAATGCTGGTCACCAGCATTTTCTCCTTTTCCCACAATGTTTTCAAAAGGTTTCTTTCTCAGGGGCGTTAAAAGGTAGTACTGGGCATAAAGGGTAAAACAGATGATTGTTTGTTAAAGAGTTAAGACTTCCATTCCTATAGCTTGACAGAATTTGTCTTGATTAAGTTTTAACCAAATAACAAAGTTTTGGACTTGTCCAAAATGAAAGCATTTGCTGACTAGAAAGTATATTTGTCTTGTGAGCTGAAACGTGTCCTTTGAAGTGTAGAAAACATTGTCGGAAAAGGAGGAAATGCTATTCACCAGAAAAGTAGTCAGTGACTTGGAAAGGTGAACTGACCACCATGATATGACCTTAGCTGTTGAAACGGCATTAAACTTTAATACAACCAATCAATTTGGCCTAATCTAAAATATTGCCATTCAGTAGAGAGTTACACAGGCAAATTTGTTTCAAGAGGTTTTGAGTTCTACAAAACACACCAAAAACCTGTGGTACTAACGGTTTTTAAAATACAAGAGCACTGCATACAGTTGTCAACAATCGGCTGCAGCTGCTTTTTGTGAAAATTCTTAATTGAAAAAGGGACATAACTGTGTCAAAAATATTTTGATGGTTACCTGCCCCTAATATATTGGTTCCCCTTTTGATAGTCAACAAACATTCCAAGTTTGAAGTAAATATCTTCATTAATGACAGAGATATACTAAAATGTACTTGAAAATATCAAAGTTTTTCTACAAGGTGCAGGAACTTTGCAAGATCTACAAAAATTGACACTGCAAAACCATAGAAAGCAAAATCACCAAAACATTCCGCACACATGTCAAAAAGGGCTAATATCATCAGGAAATATCATCCTATTCCTGAGAAGTACCCAGAAAATACCCATTAATTATTCCTTTAACTCTTTACCAAACGACAAAATTTTAGACTGATCAAAATTAAAAGAATTTACAGATGAAAATCAAGTGTTGCTAAACTGACGATTTCTCTTTTTGATAGAGTAGGAAACATTGTGAGAAGAGGAGAAAATGCTGGTTACCAGCATTTTCTCCTTTTCCTACAATGTTTTCAAAAGCCTTTTCTTTTACAGTTGTTAAAAGTCAGGATTGTGTGGTAAACAGTTGAGGTAGTAAGTCAATTGCAAGGTCTGGAAAACAGTGAGGAAGAAACATACTCTTAGAAAAGGGGGTTTAATCCATTATATCAAGCAAGTCATCACATAAAATTCTTGATCTGTAAAATTTCATTTTAACAACCAACTGAATCATCTGGTAAGCTGTTCCTTTGAGATGCATAAAACTGACCGATAGCAAACAGTTTCTACTTAGGTCAGCCTGTTCAAACTGTTGATAACTTTTTGCAGATGCATTAACCCTTTACCACACAATGCCACCTTCTAACGACCCTGATAAAGAAGCTTTTTGAAAACATTGTGGGAAAAGGAGAAAATGCTGGTAACCAGCATTTTCTCCTTTTCCCACAATGTTTTCTACTGTATTGAAGGCAGAAATCATCTTTTTAGCAACATTTAATTTGTCATCTGTAAATGTTTTCAAATTGGACCAGTCTAGAATTTTGTCATATGGCAAAGGGTGAAACTTACTTTTCACAAAGCATGATACAAATAAATTTGACCTTGAAAAGATAAATGAGAATAGTGAAGACTTTACCTGTAACTATTTTCAAGACTTCTCCAAAACAGTGAGAATCAATTACTACTTTCCTCACTTATTTTTTTTCAAAGTCAGTCAAAAATAGGAGCATATAAAGTGATATTTTTACAGTACCTAATATAGATTATACCATCCCTGTGTGAGTGTGCATGTATACTTACGTTTTATATACTGGGACCACACCATTTTTTTTCCTTAAATATTTGAGAGATTTTAAACTGAGACTGTAATTATATTTGCTTTGGTAGAGAAGGTAAGTATCCAATCCTGAAGTACATTCCAGACGAAAATGTCAAGTTGACAAGAGAAACAATTCTCTTACACTTAGGCTGCTAAGTACAACTCAAGGACCTTTTGCAGGCAGTGTAGATCAAGATCAGACTGCACAAAAAGCACAAGAGCACTGCATGCCGGTGCCAACACTCAGCTGCAGTTGCTTGATCTTCAGTGAAAGTTCAAAGTCCAAAAAGGGGCATAACTGTGTTAAAAATACTTTTATGGTAACCTGCTCTTGTTGTGTAGGTTTCCCTTCTGATAGTGAACAACTTGTCCAAGTCTGAAGTAAATATCTTTGGTAATGACAGGGATATATCAGAATATGTCAAAGTTTTTGCAGACGACAGCAGGGCTATGACAATGCCTCAACAATTTCTTCAAAAACAGCAGAGCTAGTAAAGGAAAATTCTTTACTTCCAAGCAGGGTGGAGATATCATGTCCACAAGAGAACAAACAAATTGATTTTAAGAGTGGAAAAGCCACAAATGAAAACACAATTACTCACAATGGCAGCTTATAGAATCTTTTTTTGCATTTTTAAAGCACTCGGGAAATAAAGCAGAATTGGGGTAGGTACACGAAAAACATTTAATGAATAAAGCAATACCTTTTACACTCTCTACCACACAATCCCAAGTTTTAACAACCCTGTAAGATAGATTGATTGATTGAATGGTACTTCACGCCCCTTTCAACATTATTTCAGTCATATCATGGCAACAGCTCACATAGTCCTGTGTTTCCTGGATTCCACCAGCACAAGGTAGGGCTCTGAAGTGTTTGGCCTAAGGACACTCCCACAAAATACCCAGCGGATCAGGCAGGGCTCGAACCTGAGGCCTCCAGGTTACCGGTTGAACCCTAAAAGAGGAGGCTTTTGAAAAGATTGTGGGAAAAGGGGAAAATGCTCGTGACCAGCATTTTCCCCTTTTCCCACAATGTTTTCTACCCTATCAAAAACAGACATAATCATTTAAGCTTCGTTTAATGTGTCATCTGCAAGTGCTTTCAATTTGATCCTGTCCAAAATTTTGTCATTCGGTAAAGAGTTAACCTTTTCCCAAACGATAAATTCTAGACTGGTCCAAATTGAAAGAGTTTGCAGACGACAATTTTAAATTTGATGAAAATGGCAGAAAGTTCTCAAAAAGGGTAGAAAACACTGTGGGAAAAGGAGAAATTGCTCGTTATGAGCAATTTCTCCTTTTTCCACAGTGTTTTCAAAAGACTTGTCCTGCAGACACGTGAAAACCAGGGTTTGTTGGGAAAGGGTTAAACGAACTGCATCTCTTGTTTCAGATACACAAAATTGAAGCTTACCCTTCCTCCTTTAATTCCTGCACCACTTCAATAAAGTTAAACCCATACTGCTTTTCTCCTTTGACATATGACACATAGGTTGGGTCCAATAGAAATATACACTGAAAATACACATTGCATTCCACCCTTTACCACACAACAGAAATGTAGACTTGTCCAAACTGAAAGCTTTTTCCATACAACAATTTAAATATGGCTGAAATGATGTAATTTGTCTTTGATTGGGCAGAAAACATTGTTGGAAAAGGAGAAAATGCTGGTTACCAGCATTTTCTCCTTTTCCTGCAATGTTTTCAAAAGGTTTCTTCTATAGGGTGGTTAAAAGAGATCCAAATTCAAAGGGTGGAGTCTGAGACACAAATATGCCTGGGAAAGCTGAGGCACTCTACCACGTATATCAAAAGCTAGCTCTTTTCATTTGGCAGTGAAAAATCCAAAGTTGTTATTAACCCTTTCCCAAACAATGAATTTTGGACAGGTCCAAATTGAAAGAGTTTGCAGACAACAATTTTAAATTTGATGAAAATGGCAGAAAGGTCTCGAAAAGGGTAGAAAACACTGTGGGAAAAGAAGAAATTGCTCGTTACAAGCAATTTCTCCTTTTCCCACAGTGTTTTCAAAAGACGTGTACTGCAGACACATGAAAACCAGGGCTTGTTTGGGAAAGGGTTAATCATAAAAGAGATATTATAAAATTTCAAAGTTTTTGCATGAGGATGATGCAGACAATGCCAGGGCTGTACCTCAACATTTTCTTCAAAAATAGCCGAGGTAACAATGAATTCACCCTGCAGTCCAATCTTAAGCCACACCATCTATAAAAGCACCCAAAGGTGTTCTCTACAGTCTAGGTATTTACATCATAATGTACTAGCATGAACAGTTTTACATGTACCTCTGCATAAATGTACTTGTTACCAATCACTGCATCACTGAGTTTCTGGAGAAATGTCTCCTGAAAAGACAAGAAAAATAAACTAAGAGCTATACAGAGCAGAACCTATTTACTACTAAAATCAAGGGCATATATGTAAACCTACATGAACAATCTGATAAATACTCACATCTTATTATCTGAGTACAAACATTCAATGTGAGTAGAAACATTAAAATCTTATTATGCAATTACAAACGTTCAATGTGAGAACAAACATTAAAATCTTATTACGTGAGTACCAACATTCAAATCTTTTATGTAAACTTACATGAACAACGTGAGTACCAACAATCAAACCTTTTAGGTAAACTTACATGGACAATGTGAGTACCAACACTCAGATCTTTTATGTTAACTTACATGGACAATATAAGTACCAACAATCAAATCTTTTATGTAAACTTACATGGACAATGTGAGTATCAACACTGAAATCTTTTATGTAAACTTACATGGACAATGTGAGTACCAACACTCAAATCTTTTATGTAAACTTACATGGACAATGTGAGTACCAACACTCAAATCTTTTATGTAAACTTACATGGACAATGTGAGTACCAACACTCAGATCTTTTATGTTAACTTACATGGACAATGTGAGTACAAACAATTAAATCTTTTATGTAAACTTACATGGGCAATGTGAGTATCAACACTCAAATCTTTTATGTAAACTTACATGGACAATGTGAGTATCAACAATCAAATCTTTTATGTAAACTTACATGGACAATGTGAGTATCAACAATCAAATCTTTTATGTAAACTTACATGGACAATGTGAGTACCAACACTCAGATCTTTTATGTTAACTTACATGGACAATGTGAGTACAAACAATTAAATCTTTTATGTAAACTTACATGGGCAGTGTGAGTATCAACACTCAAATCTTTTATGTAAACTTACATGGACAATGTGAGTATCAACAATCAAATCTTTTATGTAAACTTACATGGACAATGTGAGTATCAACAATCAAATCTTTTATGTAAACTTACATGGACAATGTGAGTATCAACAATCAGATCTTTTATATTAACTTACATGGACAATGTGAGTACCAACAATCAAATCTTTTATGTAAACTTACAAGGACAATGTGAGTATATACACTCAAATCTTTTATGTAAACTTACATGGACAATGTGAGTACCAACAATCAGATCTTTTATGTAAACTTACATGGACAATGTGAGTATCAACACTCAAATCTTTTATGTAAACTTACATGGACAATGTGAGTACCAACACTCAAATCTTTTATGTAAACTTACATGGACAATGTGAGTACCAACACTCAAATCTTTTATGTAAACTTACATGGACAATGTGAGTACCAACACTCAGATTTTTTAATGTTTACTTACATGGACAATGTGAGTACAAACAATTAAATCTTTTAGGTAAATTTACATGGACAATGTGAGTATCAACACTCACATCTTTTATGTAAACTTACATGGACAATGTGAGTATCAACATTCAAATCTTTTATGTAAACTTACATGGACAATGTGAGTATCAACAATCAAATCTTTTACGTAAACTTACATGGACAATGTGAGTATCAACAATCAAATCTTTTACGTAAACTTACATGGACAATGTGAGTATCAACAATCAAATCTTTTAGGTAAACTTACATGGACAATGTGAGTACCAACAATCAAATCTTTTAGGTAAACTTACATGGACAATGTGAGTACCAACAATCAAATCTTTTAGGTAAACGTACATGGACAATGTGAATACCAACAATCAAATCTTTTAGGTAAACTTACATGGACAATGCGAGTATCAACAATCAAATCTTTTAGGTAAACTTACAATGTACATGGACAATGTGAGTACAAACAATCAAATTTTTTATGTAAACTTACATGGACAATGTGAGTACCAACACTCAAATCTTTTATATTAACTTACATGGACAATGTGAGTATCAACACTAAAAGCTTTTATGTAAACTTACATGGACAATGTGAGTACCAACACTCAAATCTTTTATATTAACTTACATGGACAATGTGAGTACAAACAATAAAATCTTTTAGGTAAACTTACAATGTACATGAACAACGTGAGTACCAACACTCAGATCTTTTATGTTAACTTACATGGACAATGTGCATGCAAACAATCAAATCTTTTAGGTAAAGTTACATAGACAATGTGAGTATCAACACTCAAATCTTTAATGTAAACTTACATGGACAATGTGAGTATCAACACTAAAAGCTTTTATGTAAGCTTACATTGACAATGTGAGTATCAACACTCAATTTTTTTATGTTAACTTACATGGACAATGTGAGTACAAACAATCAAATCTTTTATGTTAACTTACATGGACAATGTGAGTATCAACACTCAAATCTTGTATGTAAACTTACATGGACAATGTAAATTTTGGGATATGAAGTTTCAGAATTAGATAACTTAGCAGAGATTGATACCAAATTAACCAAATCCAACCTTGTCTGTCTGGATCCTCTCTGGGTCCCAGTAATGTTGCACCCATATTTCTGGATTAATGGCACTAGCTGAAGGAACTTTGACCCCCAGCAAAAAGTGATTTGGGCTTCGGTAGGTCTGATCTACATCATTCATCACACTGTTCACAAAGATGGAGATACCCTGGGAATAGAAGATTAACCCTTGTACTGCAAAATACAACACATTCTCAATCAGTGCCAAGATGTCTATACAAGAGTTGTCATCTAAGTTCGTAGACTTTCGCTTCTCTGTTTTTATTCTAAATTTATGGTGATATCATAAAGCAGTGAACCTTTTGTGGTTGAAATAGAGGATCTTACATGAGTGTTTATGTATTATTATTTTTATCAAACGAGTTGACTAAAATTATATGACGCGAGCCTTGGCGAGCGTCATATACATTTTAGTCAACGAGTTTGATAAAAATGATAATACATAAAAACGAATGTGAGATTCTATTTATCACATAAAACGAATGACAGTCAAATAAGTATCCTGCATCATCACCTTCAGCCTTAATACCGTTCATGGGTCCATGTTTACAGCTGTTGTTTGGTTTCAAATGTGTACATACACAAGTAGACAGCTCTTTGACATTTACACCGAAAATATAATGAAACAGTTTCTAGAGGGAATAATTCCGCCTATTTCCCCAATTTTGTTGATTTAAAAAACTTCAGCTGCATTTTTTGGTTTTTATTGCACATGAAAATAAAAAACTTCCCACGCGTATACGCCCTAGCAACAATGACGTCATTTTTCTGTGAAACGGCGTAGTAGTTTAAATTCCGGCACGTGCTGTGGCTGGTTTCTCCAGATTCATGCGCTCATGACTAAAAACTGATCAGAAACGGGACCTAAGAAACAATAATACACGAGTGTATTATCGAAAATAAGTCATGGGTTTAATACACTGCTGGAGAAGGTTTTATGTGATAAATATAGTTCTTCTTTTTCATTAAGTGCCATACAAAACTCGAAAAAATGGTCTCCATTGCAATGTAGGTTGCAGTAATTGCGGCATGCCATCTTTTAACACTTTCAAAAATGCATGGCTTTAAAATACATGCTAACACTTTCTCTATTATGTATAAAATTTGCACTAAATCCCATGATGTTCTGATTACATCATGTTGTTAACATCATAAAAATTGTAGAATGTTACGCCAAAAACTTGCCTTCCTACAAAGAAAATTGCATTGTCAATCACAATTTTTTTGAAGAAAAAAATGGAATCAACAGACAAAGTTGAAACAGGAGCAGTTATCAAATTCTGTGTTGAATTAGAAAAAATGCCAACAGAAACATCAAGACGATTAAGGCTTTGAAAGTTACTCCAAAATATCATCAGCATTCAAGTGGCATGGGAGATTCTGGGAAGGAAGGTCTGCAACTGAAGACGATGAAAGATGTGGGCAATCACCAGCATTTGAGACAAACTTTAAAGACATGCTTGATGCAGATAGCACTTAAAGATAGCTTCTTACAGCCGGAGAGAAAAAACTCTGTTAAAATTTGATATACTGAATTTATATGAATTTAGAATTTAGTCAGCTGTGTAAAAATAGATAGATTATATAAGATATATATTTGTTGTAAGAGATAAATACATATATCGGAAATCTTCAATTTAAACCGAAAATGTCACAAGAGTGATTTTATGAATGGCCTCCAGAAAATGAAATTCGTTTTCTATCGGTCATAATCTGTGCAATCTTGCACAGGTCAGGGGCAACATTTGGCATGAAGATATAAGAATGATTATAGTTTCATAAAATAAAGATGAAATGGAAAAACTAACTGAAAATGAGTATCTTTAACAGTTTAAGCCTTATATGAGGATCTTCATATTTCCGTATTCATGTGTAAAGTTAGTACACGTTGGGTGCCGAGACTCTCAACCCATTACCACACAATGCCAAGTATTAACGCCACTAGGAAATTAGATTTTTGAAAACATTGTGGGAAAAGGAGAAAATGCTGGTAACCAGCATTTTCTCCTTTTCCCACAATGTTTTCTAACCTTTCAGAAACAAATCAAATCATCTGAGCCACATTTAATTTGTCGTCTGCAAACGCTTTGAATTTGGACCAGTCTAAAATTTTGTCGTCTGGTAAAGGGTTAAGTGAAAATGGCACAAAGATACAGTTTGAATTGTCCCTTGAATTTCTGAGACTGCACCAGAGCAAAGGTGACTCTTTTCTAGATCGTGTGATAACAATAGATGAAACCTGGATGTGGCAATATGATCCAGAATCGAAGGCCTAGTTGTCGGTATCGAAAACACCACAGATTATGAAGCATCCAGCATACTTGCTTGGATTTAGCCCCCATTTTATGGTACTCCCCGAACTCTTGAGCTACCAATTGCACTACCAAGCTCGTCAATAATATTTGGTGGAAAAGGGTATCATATTTTATTCCATACTTTTCGGGAGTTCATCAACAAATAGTGGTGGATTACGGTTAGATGTTCCATAATTACGAAAATATGAAAATATTGGTTTCATATTTTCTTACTCTTCAATTAAAGATGGAAACAATAGTTCCTGCGCACTAGTTACCTAGGTAATCAGCATGTGCAATTCAAATGGAGGGAAATATGACGTAATTTAAGCTACATTTCTTGCTCTTTACATAACATTGTAATGCGTTGTTACGTGAAGGGGTAGGCCACGGGAAATTACAGAAAGCAACTGTACTGGATTTTGATGAAAGTTCCAACAAAACAGGGGTAAGGAGCATGAAATAAATAGAATATTTGTTTTTTTGGTGAAAGACTGAAATTTATTTCATTGAGTGAAGATGATCGATAACATTTTCATGAGTGGCACAACCACGGGAGAAAATATTACCGATGATGTTCACATTAATACTCCTCTATTAACGTTATGGAAAGAATTGCAGAAATATCAGCACTTGATCCTTTTCCATAAATGTTTTTAAAAGTTGTCTGATGCATTTATGAAATGGTACATGCAGAGCTCCAGATTGAGGGAGTGATTTTGATTTCAAA
The DNA here is from genome assembly GCA_945859785.2 of Tridacna gigas. Classification (NCBI taxonomy): domain Eukaryota; kingdom Metazoa; phylum Mollusca; class Bivalvia; order Cardiida; family Cardiidae; genus Tridacna; species Tridacna gigas. Next base: position 6,214,971 of record OX244042.2, read on the forward strand.
ACTGAAAATATTAATTACTCTGCACTAAACCCTATGTTATGGGTACTCATTAGAACCGTCTTATCGAAACGATTCTAATGAGTACCAACAACATAGAGTTTGGAAGAGAAATAATGGATTTAGAAAACCATCACTACCTCTTATCTGGAGCACTGTACATGTGTAAACTTTTTCTTACTTGTTGGATATCTGGCCCAGACACAAGATACTCCAGCCTCAGCTGTACCAAGTAGGAATCTGTGTACAGAGAACCATCAAATACACTGGAACCAACCATAGCCACCATTACTTGATTCTGTGTATTAGAAAATCAAAGCACTGAAAGTACTGACACAGTTTTGTTCAAACCCATTATGTTTCATATTGGTTGTGATAAAAGTTCTCCAACTTCTATCAATTGCTTTCATTAGTGTAAACTTGACCTGCACTTATGGCAAGGTATGGGCAGGTTAACCCTTTATCACACAATCCTGAGTTTTAAGAACCCTGAAGTTGAAGTCTTGTTTAAACCATTGCTGAAACAGGAGAAAATGTTGGCAACTAGCATTTTCTCCTATTCCCACACTGTTTTCTACCCCATCAAAGACACAAATCCTCATTTTAGCAACAATTAATTTATCATCTGCAATTGCTGTCAGTTTGGTCCAGTCTAACTTTTGCCCTCTGTAAAAGTTAAAGGGTAGACATTGCTCATCACTTAATCCACAGTTAGAGACTAACACACAACCCTTACACTGCTGTCTTTTATACTAAAAGATACAATAGTTTCATTGTGTATTGTGTAGGCATTCATAATTATTTCAAAATTTAACAATGTTAATTTCAAAAATTAATCATCATTTGGTTATACAACTGTAGACTCTTTATGTACTGTTGTTACAATGTCACCTGCACCTGCAGAAAGAAAAACACTCCAAAAAAGGCTGTATATATATTCTGAAGCTATAAAGAACAGTTAAACTCTATATGCACAAAAGATCGGGAAAGTTCAAAAACTCATACGACTGCCTTACGGAATATCCCTCTGATGAGTACAGCTCATCCAGTCGAGGTGTTACATCGTCCACGAGCCAGCGATATTTTTCCAACTTAACCGGATTGATGACACGTAAAATACTGCTTAATCCCCAAACAGTTTCATGATCTTTGATAGTATATAGGTTCTGGATATAAGTGTCTTTCACTGGATTCTCTATATCAATAAATTGAAAATAACTCAAACCATGTTAGAATGACACACTTATTCGCTGGGTTAGTTAGTTGGATACTGCAATTGTTGTTGTAATAAGTGGTTGGTAAATGGTGGACAAGAGAGTGTTAGTTCTTGCTCCAATAAGTATATACATATGATAAATTTCATGTTAGAAAATATTGCAATAAAAGATGAAACTGCTCATTTATAGCAGTTTTACCTTTAATTGCATTTTCAAAACAAATCAATGGTCAGAATCTCAAGTTTGTTGGAATTGAGATAACTTTGTTCTAGGCGAATTTCTACAGGTAGACAAGTTTTCTAATGTAACTTGTGTTGTTTTACAACACAAAACAAATTAAATGAAGAACTGCCACAAACAGTAATAAAAAAATTGACATCTCCCCACATGCTAAGCTGTTCCCACCTCATATTTTTATCCAATTTAACTCTTTACTGCACAATGACGAGCATTTTCTTCTTTTCCCGCAATATTTTCTAATCTTTCAGAAACAAATCCTATCATTTGAGCCACATTTAGTTTGTTGTCTGCAAATGCTTTGAATTTGGGCCAGTCTAAAATTTTGTTGTCTAGCGAAGAGTTAAAGGGCCGATTACTCTGCAATACCCTTATAAACATGCCTTAAAAGCCTGTTTTCTATGCAGGGTCATGTTAAATAAAAGATAAACCCTTTACTACACAATTTGGAATTTTTACAACCCTTGGGTAGATGCCTTTCGAAAACATTGTGGGAAAAATGAGAAAATGCTGGTTCCACAATTTTTTCAAAAGCTGTTTTCCTAACAGTCATAAAAAGTAGGATTGTGTGAAGAAAGGTTGAACATTCTTTTCAACAAGAGCGGCAAATTGTCGCAAGATACGCCCGTCTTACCCCAAGTTGTAAAGTTGGGGCATAATAATGATAAAGGGGAGGTATAGAAAAATAGTAGTGCAGAATATTTTTTTTACTGTTGATTGAAGATAATGGCAGTGTATTTGTGTTGACGGAACTCTTGTTTATACACTTTATGTTGATATCCATAGATACGATAGTGTTGAATTTAAGCCTGAAAAATGACTAAGGACAATAAGAAAAAGTTAAGGAAGCAATAGTTATGTTTCTAATAATCTGAGATGTATGCATCACTGAAATTTCATATACATAGGTAGTGTAGTAAGAGAGATATGCTGCTGACAAAATTTAACTATGAAAAAGAAGAAAGGGCAATTACTCATAAGAAAGGAAGATTTATTCTTTGTGTACACTGCACCCCACATGATTACAACAAACACAACTGTCAAATTTAAAGTTAATAGGTTTAAGATGTGTAAGTTATGCTACCTGGATGCCTGTACGCCATGGCTGATCCCATAATACATCCTGTCTTGAAAGGGTGCATAAAAAATAAGCAATTTATATTTCATGTGCACTGCACTACCCCTTGTTGAGATGTATCCAGCCCTAAAATTTCAAAACCCGAGGTAGTATAGTTTGAGAGATATGCATCATACAAAATTCAAGTTCGAAAAAAAAAACAAGAAAGGGCAATAACTGAAAAATTAAGCAAGCAAGAGTTGAAATTTATATGCACAGCACTTCCCGTTGATGGAATGTATCCACGCATAAAATTTCATATCCTTAGCTAGTATAGTTCTGAAGATATGCACTGGACAAAATTAAAGTTTCAAAATAAAGAAAGAGCAATAAGTCCAAAAATTAAGCAAGAGTTATGGTTCATGTGCACTGCACTCCCAGTTGATGAGATCTATCTACGCATGAAATTTCATAGCCATAGGTAGTATAGTTTTGGAGATATGCTCGAGACAAAATTCAAGTATGAAAATAAGTCAAAAATTAAGGAAGGAAGAGTTATGATTCCTGTGCACTGCACTCCCCCTTAATGAGATGTATGCAGGCATGAAATTTCATAACCCTAGGTAGTATAGTATTGGAGATATTCACCGGAGAAAATGCAAGTATGAAAAAGAAGAAAGGGCAATAACTCAAAAATTGAGGAAGCAAGAGTTATGATTCCTGTGCACTGCACTCCCCATTAATGAGATGTATGCAGACATGAAATTTCATAACCGTAGGTAGTATAGTATTGGAGATATTCACCGGACAAAATTCAAGTATGAAAAACAAGAAAGGGCAATAACTCAAAAATTAAGGAAGCAAGAGTTATGATTCCTGTGCACTGCACTCCCCCTTGATGAGATCTATCCATGCATGAAATTTCATAACCGTAGGTAGTATAGTTTTGGAGATATGCTCCGGACAAAATTCAAGTATGAAAAACAACAAAGGACAATAAGTCAAAAATTAAGGAAGCAAGAGTTATGATTCCTGTGCACTGCACTCCCCCTTGATGAGATCTATCCACTCATGAAATTTCATAACCGTAGGTAGTATAGTATTGGAGATATTCACCGGACAAAATTCAAGTATGAAAAACAAGAAAGGGCAATAACTCAAAAATTAAGGAAGCAAGAGTTATGCTTCCTGTGCACTGCACTCCCCCTTGATGAGATCTATCCATTCATGAAATTTCATAACCCTAGGTAGTATAGTATTGGAGATATTCACCGGACAAAATTCAAGTATGAAAAACAAGAAAGGGCAATAACTCAAAAATTAAGGATGCAAGAGTTATGATTCCTGTGCACTCCACTCCCCCTTGATGAGATCTATCCACTCATGAAATTTCATAACCGTAGGTAGTATAGTTTTGGAGATATTCACCGGACAAAATTCAAGTATGAAAAACAAGAAAGGGCAATAACTCAAAAATTAAGGATGCAAGAGTTATGATTCCTGTGCACTCCACTCCCCCTTGATGAGATCTATCCACTCATGAAATTTCATAACCGTAGGTAGTATAGTATTGGAGATATTCACCGGACAAAATTCAAGTATGAAAAACAAGAAAGGCCAATAACTCAAAAATTAAGGAAGCAAGAGTTATGATTCCTGTGCACTCCACTCCCCCTTGATGAGATCTATCCACTCATGAAATTTCATAACCGTAGGTAGTATAGTATTGGAGATATTCACCGGACAAAATTCAAGTATGAAAAACAAGAAAGGCCAATAACTCAAAAATTAAGGAAGCAAGAGTTATGATTCCTGTGCACTCCACTCCCCCTTGATGAGATCTATCCACTCATGAAATTTCATAACCGTAGGTAGTATAGTATTGGAGATATTCACCGGACAAAATTCAAGTATGAAAAACAAGAAAGGGCAATAACTCAAAAATTAAGGAAGCAAGAGTTATGATTCCTGTGCACTGCACTCTCCCTTGATGAGATCTATCCACTCATGAAATTTCATAACCGTAGGTAGTATATTTTGGAAATATTCACCGGACAAAATTCAAGTATGAAAAACAAGAAAGGGCAATAACTCAAAAATTAAGGAAGCAAGAGTTATGATTCCTGTGCACTGCACTCCCCCTTGATGAGATCTATCCACTCATGAAATTTCATAACCGTAGGTAGTATAGTATTGGAGATATTCACCGGACAAAATTCAAGTATGAAAAACAAGAAAGGGCAATAACTCAAAAATTAAGGAAGCAAGAGTTATGATTCCTGTGCACTGCACTCCCCCTTGATGAGATCTATCCACGCATGAAATTTCATAACCGTAGGTAGTATAGTTTTGGAGATATGCTCCGGACAAAGAACTGGACGCTGCCCGCCTGCCCGCCCGCCACGGGTGATCCCATAATATGTCCCGTCTTCGACGGGCGTATAAAAAGCGGGATGGGGGATGGCTGGTATATAAACATTTGTTTGCTGTGGTAAAAATAACTATGTAAAGTAAATACTCACCTATTGAGGTAAGAATTTTCCCCCTGGAAGTACCTTCGAGATGAAAACTGAAACAAATTTCAAGAATCCATATACATTTACTCTTTGCCAAACAACAAACTTTTAGACTTGTCCAAACTGAAAGCATTTGGAGACGACAAAATAAACGTGACCCAAAATCTGAAATTTTATCTTGGTAGGGTAGAAAACTCTTTATCTGTGGGAAAAGGAGAAAATGTTGGCAACCAGCATTTTCTCCTTTTCCCACAATGTTTTCAGAAGGCTTCTCTCTCCAGGTCGTTAACTGTCAGGATTGTATGGTAAAGGGTTATATACATTAATAATTGAGAACACATTAAGGCACATGGATATGCTTTCAATTTGGACAAGTGTACATTTTTGTCATTTGGTACAAAGTGAAAGGGACATAAACAATTCTTTATGAATATAAGTTTTATGCTTAAACATTGATTGAGAAACAAGTTCTTGCAACTTATACTAATCTCTCTCCATTCTGCTTCCTGGGAACTACACCAGTACTCCTGCCGAATGTGTCGGTCAATGAAGAGTTGAAAAGTTGACTTCTGCTCCAAGGTATCAAACTCATGACCATATTATTCAGAGGTTAATGCTGTACCTCACAACTGTAGACACCACAAAGTTTTATGCTACATACTTTTCTTGCAGTGCACGAAGTCGGATGTAAAACCCAGGATAGGGGTTGTAAGGTAACTCTGGTCGGCTCAATAACACATGCAGCAGTTTCCTAAACTCTCGCTGAACCTCGGTTTCTTCCAAGTACTTCTCAAATCTCGTGAGATGTGCGCTGAAAAAATCTGGGGGTGGCTTATAGGTGGCTCGTGGGACCATAACAGATAACTGAAAGATAAAAAAAAAAAAAGATAATTTATGTTATGCTTTTCGGTAGTTTATCGAGAAATAATTGTGGATTACGGTTTGATATTCATGGTTACGACCAGTGAAAATACTGATTTTATCTAACTCTTCAATTGAAGGCTGAAACAGTAGTTCCCGTGTACTACCGGTAGTTACCTAGGTAATCAGCACTCGCCATTCAAATAGAGGGAAACATGGCATAATTTACCCTATATTCCTAATATTGTAATGCATTGTTATGTGAGGGGGGTACGCCACGGGGAATTACTGAAAACAATTGAACTGGATTTTGATGAAAGTTCGAACAAAATAGGGGTTAGAAGCTTAAAATAAATAGAATATTTGTTTTTTTCGGTGAAAGATCAAAATTTATTTCATCTTGTGAACATCACTGGTAATATTTTCACTTGTGGCTGTGCCACTCGGGAAAATATTACTGATGATGTTTGCTTGATGAAATAAATTTCGATCTTTTACCTAAAAAAATAAGTATCCTCTATTTATATGCAGAATTAACTCTAAACAAGACAACAAAATTTAAGACTTGCCTAAATTAAAAGCCTTAGTATATAAGAAATCATATGTGGCTCAAATGATTGATCTTGTCCTTGAAAGAGAAGAAAATACTTTGGGAAAAGGACAAAATGCTGGTTACCAGCATTTTCTACTTTTTGTGCCTTTTTTCAAAAGCTTTCTTCAACAGGGTCATCAAAACATGGGATTGGGTTGTTAAGTATCAACCCTTTACCACACAATCCCGACTTTTAACGACCCTGTGAAAGAAGCATTTTCTCCTTTTCCCACAATGTTTCCTACCCTTACCAAGACAAATTTCAATTTTTCAGTCACATTTAATTTGTCGTCTGCAAACGCTTTCAATTTGGACCAGTCTAAAATTTTGTCGTTTGTAAAGAGTTAAAAAAGGGAATAATACTATATACTTGGATATATGAACAAGTCGAAAAGTCTGCGAGTTACCAATTACGGACGTTTCATGTATGGTAATATTTGCAGATTCAAGACACTCCATACTTGTTGGTATATTTGTGGTTCAATTCGTAAACAGAAATGTTTGCGAATTTTTCAAATTCACAAAAATTTCCACGTTGCAAACATTTCCACTTATATAGTAATAAAATTGATTGTTTAACTCTTTACCAAATGGCAAAATTTTAGACTTGTCCAATTTGAAAACACTTGCAGACAACAAAATAAATGTGACTCAAAAAACATTTGCAGACGCCAGACAATAACCTAAATGTAGTTCAAATGATGGAATTTGTCTTTAATAGGGTAGAAAACATTGTGGGAAACACAGAAAATGCTGGTTACCAGCATGTTGTTATTGTTGTTATCTTCAAGTAATTTCCTACACTTGCACTGTGGCATTCCTTCTTTGAAGGATGATCTTCTCACGATTGAGAAATTTGAGCTATTTCTGTACAGAGTAAGTTAACTATTCAACAATGTGTTTCAGCTATCAAACTTTGGTGTTACATATATGTACATTTGCTTGTTATTATATATACACATATCTGACAGGCGCAGATTGAGTAAGAGAGGAAGGGTTGGATAACAAGGAAATCTGGCACAAAACCCTAGCTCTTCTTCATATAGATTCTCTTGGTTCTTTTACATGCTTGGTATAAAGCAGCTAGACATGTGCGGCTACCTCTGGGTTTCTAACCAGTTCACCTCTGTTGGGGTGGGAATCACAGAATATCTCTGAAAAATATCCTCCAAGACTGGGGATTGAACCCCAGACCTTCGGACTGGTTGTTCAGCATGTTAACCATTAGGTCACCTTTCCACCCAGCATTTTCTCCTTTTCCCTAAATGTTTTCACAAGACGTCTTCTTCAGGGTCACCAAAACTCAGGATTCTGTGGTAAAGGGTTAGCATGTTCTACCTCTGTTCCAAGGGTCTGCAGGTCATCATCGTCGTCCTCTGTGAGAGCTGAAAAGCCAGATCGGATAGAGCCAGCTCTACTCTGTTTAGTAGCAGCAGTTCCAGTCTTCTACAAAATAAATTAAATAAAAACAAGAAATATTGTCAATTCTTTACCACATGACAAAAACATAGACTAGTCCAAATTGAAAGCATTTGCACACAACAATTTAAATGTTGCTCAAGTGATGGAATTTGTCTTCAACAGGGTAGAAAACAATGTGGGAAAAGCTTTTCCCATAATGTTTTCCAAAAGCTTTATCTCTAGGGGTCGTTAAAAGTCAGGATTGTGTGGCAAAGAGTTAAGACTTGCCCAAATTGAAAGCATTTGCAGACAACAAATTAAATGTGGTTCAAATGTTTGAATTTGTTTTTGACAGGTTAGAATAGAAAACATTAGTAGCATTTTCTCCTTTTCCAACAATGTTTTCAAATGGCCTCTTTCCTAGGGTCATCAAAAGTAAGGATTGTGTGGTACGCGTAAATGGTTAAAATACGAAAACAAATGAGTCATGCTCTGTAAAAGGGCACTTAATGCATCTGCAAAAAGAATCAACCCATGACAACCTGACAAGAGTCGAAACTTTTTGCTTTTGGTAAATTTGGCTGCATGTCCAAAGACCATTCTACCCCTGTATTCAATTGGAAGCTTGACAAAATGGATTTTATAGATCCATAATGACTAGTATGTGATGTCTTGCTTTGTACGATGCATCATGGAGACACATTAAGCCCCCCCTTTTGCCACAGCATGGCTCAAAGGTTTCTTAGCGTGACTTTGGGTGCTATTGCGGACAGTGTAGATAAAGATCAGACTGCACAAAATGTTCAGTCTGATCTGTGCTATACAATATTTTTCTTTCCGAAGAAATCAACTTTGAAATTGCAATATCTGGATTTTACTATGAACTCTTTACCGCACAATCCTGACTTTTAACAACCCCGAGAAAATGGCCTTTTAAAAACATTGCGGGAAAAGGAGAAAATGCTGGTAACCAGCATTTTCTCCTTTTCCCACAATATTTTGTAACCTTTTAAAGATTGAAATCATCATTGAGGGTCACATTTATTGTCTACAAATGCTTTCAATTTGGATGGGTCTAAAATTTTGCCATGCTGTAAAGAGTTAACCCTTTACCACACCATCCCAACTTTTAACAACCCCGAGAAAGAAGCCTTTTGAAAACATTGTGGGAAAAGGAGAAAATGCTGGCAACCAGCATTTTCTCCTTTTCCCACAATGTTTTCTATCCTTTTGAAATCAATTTTAATTTTTGAGTTGCATTTACTTTGTCGTCTGCAAAATGATTCCAATTTGGACTGGACCAAAATTTTGTCGTTTGGTAAAGAGTTAACCTTTTCCCAAACAAGCCCTGATTTTCACGTGTCTGCAGTACAAGTCTTTCGAAAACACTGTGGGAAAAGGAGAAATTGCTCATAATGAGCAATTTCTCCTTTTCCCACAGTGTTTTCTACCCTTTTTGATAACTTTCTGCCATTTTCATCAAATTTAAAATTGTTGTCTGCAAACTCTTTCAATTTGGACCAGTCCAAAATTTGTCGTTTAGGAAAGGGTTAAGTGGAAATTTTTGTTCCTTCTATTTAGCAGCTTAACTTGTTACCAAACGACAAAATTTCAGACTTGTCCAAATTGAAAGCATTTGCAGACGAAAAAATAAATGTTGCCAAAATGATGGATTTTGTTTTTTCATAGAGAAGAAAAAATTGTGGGAAAAGAAGGAAATGCTGGTTACCAGTATTTTCTCCTTTCCCCACAATGTTTTCAAAAGCGTTCTTCCTCAGGGTTGTTTGTGTGGTAAAGAGTTAACTGTCTACCACACGATGAAATTTTAGACTTGTCCTAGTTGAAAGCATTTGAGGACCACAAAATAAATATGACTCAAAATGAAATTCATTTTTGAAAGGGTAGAAAACATTATGGAAAATGGAGAAAATGCTGGTTACCTGCATTTTCTCCCTTTCCACCAATATTTTCAAGGGTCTTCTTTTTCAGGGTCATTTAGACTTGGGATTGTGTGGTAAAGGGTTAAGGATTTATTATTTTGCAGACTTGGACTGAAAAAAATGAAAAAACTTACTGGTGTCTTGCCTGCCTTTCCCCTGGAGGTCCCTGGTTTGGAACCTCCAGCTTTGGACATGGTATTCTTCAATATAATCACCTCTGGCAGTTTAATTCTGGCTTTACATCTGTTTCACCAAACACATTCTTTCATCTGAAATAAGTGAATAGTTCCAATTTTTCCTTACTTGAAACAGACTAAAGTTTTGTTCAATGACCTTATACATAAATCTGTTATCTCCTGCAGTCAACTTTATTTGTTTTAAATATTCTTTTCGGAAATGAAAATCTTTGTGAATAGGGAAAAATTATAGTTTATGAAGGCTGAATTCATAAATACATAATTTTAAAAAGCTCTGTGAAAAGGAGGCTTAATGCAACCGTAAAAAGTATCTGTCCAGGCTGACATGTAATGATGGATGGAAAATTCTTGCCATATGTAAATTTTATGCATGCCAAAGGTCCATTTTACCTTAAAATCTAGTCCATTATTAGACTTAAATGATTTTATGGGTCCATAAATACCGGTACATTATGACTTGCTTGATATGATGTATCACAGAAATGTATTAAACCCCCTTTTACCAGAGCATGGCTCATATAAAAAAATTATGGCAAAAGGCAAAATTGCCTGTCAGTAGCTGGTGATATGATGGTAAATGGATATGTTTGCATAACCTAGAACTGTCGCAAAGCGAACAAATACCCCCCACTGGCACCTTGTCACTGAAGCCGCACAATCAGAGAAAACAAAGTTCACCTGTGACCTTGACCTTTGACCTATGTGACCCAAAAACAATAGGGCACCTTCTTGGGTCATGGAGAACACTTGCATAAAGTTTCAGGGTCCTAGGTCAAACGGCTTGATTTAGAGCTCGGAAACGAAAAGATGGTGGATTGAGGGACAGACGGACAGACAGACATGGTGACATACTACCTTTACAAAACAATCCTATGATTTCATGACCCTGAGAAAAGAGTATTTTGAACATTGTGGAAAAAGCAGAAAAAAGCTGGTTAGCAGCATGTCTCCTCTCTGACAACATTTCTATGCCAGATCCCTTCATTTCATGCACAATAGAATTTTGTCTCCTGTAAATGCTGTCAATTTAGATTTTTTTCAGATTTTTTTTTTTCTTTTGGTCTGGTGAAAAGTCAGAAATTCAACAGTGATGTAGTTTTATTTCATAATTGTATACTACAGTAATTGTAGTGTCCGAATGTCCTTTTTCAGCCTGACAATTTATGAGAAAACAAGTCCATTCGAGTGACAGTATGCACTTCAAGCATGTACAAAACAAATGCAACTTCTAAGCATTCTGATAAGTGCCCAGTGGGATCACTGCAAGGTTGCCTGAGCAGCACAGTAAGGTCTCCTACAACTCCACTGGGGCCCAAAGAGGTCGCAAACACTGTGGTTGTCAGTGGCACTTGCATGGAGATTGTGGGTGCTCTCTGGCAAAGAGTTAATAATTCAACAGTGATCAGTTTTATTTTGTAAATATATGATCTATGCACTGGCAAAAGGGGGCTTACTGATGCATGATACTAAGCAATTCATCATATAATCAGGGACCCATGAAATTCATTATGTCTAACAACCGACTGTATCATAAGGTAAACTGGTCGTTTGACTTTCAAAAAATTGACCAATTGCAAAGTTTTGGCCCAGGTCAGCCTGCAGAGGCTGGGTCGACCCTTTTCGCAGATGCATTAGGCCCCCCTTTCACAGAGCATTGCTCATATACTAAATTGACTATTTCAGTATCGGTCCCTTCAGGACGGTATAAATCAATATATCCGAATAAATGCAATGTCCGAATTACCTTTCCGACAATCATCCTGACAATTTATGAGAAAATACGTCCCACTGTAAACGTGACATTTCTCTTCAAAATTCAAAAAGTAAATATTGATCCCCAGGAAGTTGAAGTTTAAGGGAAGGTAGGCTAAATAAATTCACACCAAATTGTTAACTGGCGTTCCAAATTGCCTCGCGAAAACGGATAACAATCTTAATAAAATAATTAGAGAATATCACATCAGGCAACTACTCAATTCGACTTCGTTAAATTCAAATGAAATTATGAAATTATTTACATGTGGAACATAACAATTGTTAAGTGTGAAGATACGTCGACTTGCAATTCTGCTATTTGAAGCGTTGTTTACATTCTCGACACATCCGTTGATATACACTAAGAGTTACTTCCCTTGTTGGTGTACACTCTTTAATTGTACTAGCTCACAATAAGCTAACGGCCGGTTAGCTCAGTCGGTTAGAGCGTCGTGCTAATAACGCGAATGTCGTGGGTTCGACCCCCACACTGGCCAGGGTTTATTTTGGTCGATTTTTTTTTTTTTTTTGTATTATATCTGTTAATTGTGGAGAAAAGCATGAGCTGTCATGTAACCAAGACTATTTATTAGAGAGACAGACAGGCAGACAGACACACAAATAGACAGAAAAACCAACTTCAGTAGGCCCTACTTGTATAAATTTTAAACGCATTCAAAAGTTTCGTTGATTGTCACTGTGAGTACAAATTTAAGGGGCATTTTTTAGATTTTTGGCTGCAAATTATAATTTTTCGTTAAACACTGGTCAGTAGTTATTACGAGATATCATTTTTTTTCTGCAAACGTAGAGAGACTGGGCAAATATATGCAGTAAAAGGGATGCATAATTTGGCATTCAATTAACGGGTTGATCGCCTTTCAATCGGTAACTTCGCGCGCGCGCGCATGCATGCGTGTGTGTGTGTGTGTGTTTTATGGACTTCATCGTTTTTTACTTGAGTACGATCACACCTTAATTCCCGCAAACCGTTTTGAAACTCTGGAGAGGAACCCGGAATACTTTTAGATGCTACGTAGCCCATTAAGATAATAGAGATCTACAGCTGGAAAAAGTATTTTTTCATGCATTTGTCACTTCTCTTTACTTACTTACCGTCTTACTTAGTTCACTTATGAATCAGTTTCTGTCGTTTGGTGAGTTTGCATAAATTTGAATAGACCCCCATCTTCGCAAGCCAAGGATACTAACTCCACTTTGGTCGTTACGTACCCGTGGCCGCTCGCCCCTTTAAAAATCGAAACTTCCGCTGCGCCACCTATCGAATATCACGAGTTGCGTAACCTTTGCTCATGTTATTTCCGACCAATCAAAATGCTCGTAATAAAATTTGTTAGGCTATGCATCAAATATGGCTGCGCTTTCGGATTCATCACAATTTTCTGAAATTAATCAGACATATGATGATTCGCAATCATTTGGCTGTAGAACCCGTCCTAATATTTCACATAATTGATCTTGAACTATAAAAAACTAATCAAATATCGATCGTCTACTCTTTTTTGGCAAATTTTCGTCACAAACACGACAACTTTCGTTTTTGAGGGGCGCCGCCATTATTGTTTTCTGTTTCGCGGAAGATTTCTTGTTACGGATGGTTTGATTGGACGCGATCGGTTTTGATCGCATCCAATGAAATGGCGCAGCGGGAGTTTCGATTTTTAAAGAGGCGAGCGGCCAAGGGTACTACCTTAGTATCCTTGGCTTGCGAAGATGGAATAGACCTCTTCAAGACTGCACTTTCTCTCGGATAGAGAAAAGTTGGTTTTGGTGATTTTAAACCTCGAAAGACATGGATAGGTCAACAATATCCGTCATATAGGCTGACATAAGACTATAATGCGTTGAAGGCTATAGACACGGCTTAAGTTACAACTGCGGAAAAAGTAGTTTATTCCTTTACAACCCAGTCTTGAGTTTTAACGACCCTAAAAAAATATATATATATTTTCTCCTCCCACAACGTTTTCCTTCCTTTTAAAGACATAACAAATCATCGAAGGTGCTTGTAATTTGTCGTCTGCAAATGCTTTCGAATTGGACCAGGAGTCCAGCACTGGGATCACTAGCAACATCAGTGGCTGTTTTTCTTAAAGGAAAAGCTCCATTTAACTGTTTTACCAAAAGACAAAATTTTAGACTCGACCAAATTGAAAGGATTTGCCTACGACAAATTTTATGCTTTGCAAATGATGATTTCTGTCTTTGATAGAATAGAAAAGATCGTGGGAAAAGGAGAAAATGCTGGTTATCAGCATTTTCTCCTTTTCCCACAATGTTTTCAAATGTCTCCTTCTTCAGGGTCGTTAAAGCTCACTGCTGTTTGGTACAGGGTCAACTGATTCAGCGTCTGTTAGGGTTAACCCTTTCCCAAACGACAAATTTTGGACTGGTCCAAATTAAAAGGGTTTGCAGACGACAATTTTAAATTTGATGAAAATGGCAGAAGGGTCTCAAAAAGGGTAGAAAACACTGTGGGAAAAGGAGAAATTGCTCGTTATGAGCAATTTCTCCTTTTCCCACAGTGTTTTCAAAAGACTTGTACTGCAGACACGTGAAAACCAAGGCTTGTTTGAGAAAGGGTTAAACTCTTTACCAGACGGCATAATTTTATACTCGTCCAAATTGAAAGCACTTGCAGACGACAATCCAAATGTGGCCAAATTGATTATCTTTGCCTATGAAAGTTTATAAAACATTGTGGGAAAAGGAGAAAATGCTGATTACCAGCATTTTCTCCTTTCCCCTCAATGTTTTCAAGAGCCTTCTCCATCAATATCGTCAGCCGGGACCCTTTACCATACGACAAAATTTTAGACGAATCCAAATTTAAAGCATTCTGTAGACGACAAATCAAATGAGGCTCAAATGATGGAATTTGTCTCTGAAATGGCAGAAAACAATGTAGGTTAACAGCATTTTTTTCCCTTTTCCTTTAATGTTTTCAAGAGCTTTCTTCATCAGGGTCGATAAAACCCGGTATGTCCGATAAAGGTTTAAGTCCCTTTCAAATGATAGACAGACAGGGATTCGGACCCCTTTACCACATAGACAGACAGGGATTCGGACCCCTTTACCACATAGACAGACAGGGATTCGGACCCCTTTACTACATAGACAGACAGGGATTCGGACCCCTTTACCACATAGACAGACAGGGATTCGGACCCCTTTACTACATAGACAGACATGGATTCGGACCCCTTTACTACATAGACAGACAGGGATTCGGACCCCTTTACGACATAGACAGACAGGGATTCGGACCCCTTTACAACATAATCCCGAGTTTTATCAATCACGAGAAAAAACCTTTTGAAAACATTGTGGTAAAAGAAGAAAACGCTAGTAACCAGCATTTTCTCCTTTCCATACAATGTTTTCTGCCCGATCAAAGACAAGTTCCATTATTTGATTCATAGTTATATCGTCGTCTGCAAATGCCTTGAATTTAGGCAGGTGTCTATCTTTGTCCTTTTGCAAAGCGTTAAATTTTGATACCCCGTCAAGAGAAATATACAAGGAAGTAATTGGCTGCAAATTTCGTTGGAAATGCATATACCTATGTACGCGTAGCTACGATCGGCGTTTTCTCAAAATCCAAGATAAAGTTTACAACTACATAGTAACACTGCAGTTTTGGTGGTTAAAGTTACGTTACGTGTTTTCTTTTTCCCTCACTTCTTTTTGATATGGCTGCGAATCAAGGTAGGTTTGCTGTTATTATTTGCTAAGGTTTGAAATTTCAAAAGTTATTGTTTTTAGAGATTTTTTTTGTTTTTTTCTTTCAATATGGATGCGATTCATGGCAAGTTCGCTGTTATCATTAGGCTACAGTTTAAACTTTGTATGTAAAGTGTTTTTTTTTTAAACCCTCATCACGCTGAATAAGTAAAATGATACCTCCAACTCGATAGTAAAAACCCAAATATTGCTATTTCAAAGTTATTTTTTGGGGGGAGAAATATCTCCTCATCGGACAGTGTAGATCTAAGATCAGACTGCACGTTCTGTGCAGTCTGATCTTGATCTACACTGTCCGCAAAAGGTCCTTAAGTCGCACTTTGAGGGTTAATATGGCTGCGATTCAAAGTAAGTTTGCTGTTATTATTTGCCAAGGTTTAAATTTTCTGAAGAAAAATCAGTAAGATTGCGAGGGAGATTCCATAGTTTATTATATTTTGGCTACATGTATATTTGAGTCATGCTCTGGCAAAAGGGGGGGGGGGGGGGGGGGCTAAAGGCATCTCTGTTACCCATGATATCAGGCAAGTTGTCATATAATTATGATTCCATAAAAGCCACATTTTTTAACAACCGACTTAATCCCGAGATCATTTGGCTCTTGGACACACAGAAAACTGACCTATAGCAAAAAGTATCGGCACTGGTCAGCCCGCGCGGACTGGGCATTAAAACCTCTTTTCACAGAGCATGGCTCATTTAAATTTGTCTTAAGCAAACTTTTTTTTCAATATGGACGAACCTAAAATTTTATCTCCAGGTAAAAAAGTTTAACCCTTTACCAGACGACAAAATTTTAGCCTTCTCCAAATTGAAAGCATTTGCAGACGACAATTTCAATTTGGCTAAAATGGTGCAATTTTTCTTTGGTAGGGTAGAAAACATTGTGGGGAAAGGAGAAAATGCTGGCTACCAGCATTTTCTCCTTTTCCCACAGTGTTTTCAAAAGGCTTCTTTCCCAGGGGCGTCAAAAGGCGTCATTGTGCGGTAAAAGAGTTAATTTTAAATGGAAGGCAAGAGGTAAAGAGTAGGAAAAAGACGTTAACGTTAAGAACTCCGACCACATACTTAACACATAAAAGCGCCGAATAAACCCGAAGGACAGTTTCATTCTAGACTAAGTCCCAGATAATAGTAATTTATTGGGTGCCTGAGCATTTTCTGATTTCATTCTAGAAAAAGTCCCAGATAATACTAATTTATTGGGTGCCTGAGCATTTTCTTATTTCATTCTAGAAAAAGTCCCAGATAATAGTAATTTATTGGGTGCCTGAGCATTTTCATTCTAGAATAAGTCCGTCCCAGCTAATAGCAATTTACTGGGTGCCTGAACATTTTCATTCTAGAATAAGTCCGTCCCAGATAATAGTAATTTATTGGGTGCCTGAGCATTTTCATTCTAGAATAAGTCCGTCCCAGATAATAGCAATTTATTGGGTGCCTGAACATTTTCATTCTAGAATAAGTCCGTCCCAGATAATAGTAATTTATTGGGTGCCTGAGCATTTTCATTCTAAAATAAGTCCGTCCCAGATAATAGCAATTTAGTGGGTGCCTGAGCATTTTCATTCTAGAATAAGTCCGTCCCAGATAATAGCAATTTATTGGGTGCCTAAACATTTTCATTCTAGAATAAGTCCGTCCCAGATAATAGCAATTTATTGGGTGCCTGAGCATTTTCATTCTAGAATAAGTCCGTCCCAGATAATAGCAATTTAGTGGGTGCCTGAACTTTTTCATTCTAGAATAAGTCCGTCCCAGATAATAGCAATTTAGTGGGTGCCTGAGCATTTTCATTCTAGAATAAGTCCAGATAATAGCAATTTACTGGGTGCCTGAACATTTTCATTCTATAATAAGTCCGTCCCAGATAATAGCAATTTAGCGGGTGCCTGAACATTTTCATTCTAGAATAAGTCCGTCCTAGATAATAGCAATTTATTGGGTGCCTGAGCATTTTCATTATAGAATAAGTCCCAGATAATAGCAATTTAGTGGGTGCCTGAACATTTTCATTCTAGAGTAAGTCCGTCCCAGATAATAGCAATTTATTGGGTGCCTGAACATTTTCATTCTAGAATAAGTCCCAGATAATAGCAATTAAATGGGTGCCTTGACATTTTCATTCTAGAATAAGTTCCAGATAATAGCAATTCAGTGGGTGCCTGAACATTTTCATTTTAGAATAAGTCCCAGATAATAGCAATTAAATGGGTGCCTTAAAATTTTCATTCTAGAATAATAGCAATTTATTGCATGGCTTTTGTCCGTAGTGTTTCAGCGAAGCGGACAGTGTAGCTCGAAGATCAGACTGCACGGTTTGTGCAGTCTGATCTTGATCTACATTTGCCGCAACTATCGTGGTGAAAGGGGCCTTCAGGCTTAACCCGCTATCACACAACCTAGATTTTTAACGACCTCAAGGAAAAGGACTTTTGAAAACTTTGTGGGAAGAGAAGAAAATGCTGGTAACCACCATTTTTCTCCTTATCTTACCATGTTTTCTTTTTACCATTTCGAAGAAAAATTTCCAAACATTTGTAACATTTAGTTTGTCGCCTGCAAAATGCTTTCAATTTAGACCAGTCTAAAATTTTGTTGTTACTTGATACTCTTTGTCGTGTAGTTAAGAGCTAACCGAGACAAGAAGTGCCGAGAGCGGCAGGGGGATTCCGCAGGAGAGATTCTGTGTGTGTGTGTGTGTGTGTGTGTGTTGGAGGGGTCTTTCTCTCTCTCTCTCTCCCCGTCTCCTCACCCCCTCTCCCGTCCAGAAAAACTTGAAATTTTAGAAGCTATTTGGTGGCTTCCGGTTACCCTTTTTTGGCGTGCTGAATGCGCTGGCTTTTGATTTACTTTTAGGTATTGATAAACAATGAATAAATAGAAATTTGTGATTGGTTAAAAATGTGCACATGTTTATTCGGCGGGTCCTTGCTCACACATCTATGAAACCACTATTAACAAGTGCTGCTTCAGCTAATCGATACCCCGGGGCCTTGGTTCATACCATAGCAAAATAATGTAGTAGAGATTGATTCTTTTCTTGTGCTATTTGAAAATTTAATATTTTCATAAGCGTTACCCAATAATACTTCTCAGCAAAATGAAAAACAGTGACGAAAAAGAGGCAATTGCTCGTGAGGTTACTTTTCATTATTTCACCTCATATTGAGCCACAAAAGAGTTTCAACATTCATATTCCATGATCTCTTACGCTGCCTATCTTTTTTAAAGATATTTCTTGTTTTGAAAATGTGTCATGTGTTTTTGCAAAGTGTACGCATCTGCGGTGTTTTTTTTTTTTGCGTAAAAGCAGCAACGCCCCTGCTAAGAGTCGTTAAAAGTCGGGAAGGATAACTGAAGGAAAAGACAACTAAAACTTCCTGTTTAAGGACATAGATCTGTGTATTTCTTTTCTAAAGTGATAGAGTTTGTTTCGTGACAGACACTCGTTAGATCTGTTAGAGATCTTAGCTGAAAGACTATGTGCATATTAAACAGTTAGATAATGTAAGGTTAGGTAGAAGTTTACCCGTTTCTGAGCCAAATAAAAAGGAATCGATTTTTTCAATCAGTTATAAAATTTACAAAAAAAAGTATGATATCAGTAGAAAAAAAAAAAAAAAAAAAGAATATTTTATCATGTATTTTATTATATTATATTATTGATCCATACCCTGACAAAAGGGGGCTTAATACATCTCTGTGAT
Source organism: Tridacna gigas (assembly GCA_945859785.2). NCBI lineage: Eukaryota > Metazoa > Mollusca > Bivalvia > Cardiida > Cardiidae > Tridacna > Tridacna gigas. The sequence goes on from OX244042.2 coordinate 6,234,216, forward strand.
ACATGATACCATAGGCCACTGAAACTCCATTGGTCTATTACTGGACAACAAATTTTTCCTTATCGGACACCGTTACTATATATAGCACATTGGCAACTGCCTCTATATTGTATATAATAAGTCCTATTATGTATGTACAACATAGAGGTAGTCGCCAATGTGCTATTTATAGTAACGATGTAAATGAAAATTTGAGTATTCCCTGATATACAGGCGATGCACCAATTCGCAAGTATTCGATGATCAACCAAGAAAAATGTTAGTGTTCCGTAACAGACCGATGGAGCTTCAAAGACCTGTGATGATACCAATGTCATCACATAATGACGGATCCATAAAATCCATTTTGTCTAACAACCGACTGAGTCATGAGGTACGCTGGTCCTTTGACACGAAGAAAATTGACCAATAGCAAAAAGTGTCGGCCCAGGTCAGCCTGCGCGGACTGCGCAGGCTGACCTGAGTCGATACTTTTTGCAGATGCATTAAATCCCCTTTTCACAGGGCACGACTCATATCTTACTAACCTATACAGGCCATCATCATATCGTTTGACAACAAGATATGATATTACTATTTCAAAGTCTGTCTTGGCTAAAATACTTCGCAAATTATCGAATGTTGTTCAAGCAAGACCAGATTACTCTATGCAGTCCAACTTAGATGAGCCATGTTCTGTGAAAATGGGGTTTAGTGCATCTGCCAAAAAGTATCGATACGGATCAGCCTGAGCAGTCCGCGGAGGCTAATCTGAGTCGAAACTTTTTTTATTTTGTATTGGTCAATTTTCTGCATGTCTAAGGACCAGTTTACCTCATGATTCAGTCGGTTGTTAGACAAAACTGATTTCATGCATCCATGATTATGTGATGACTTGCTTGGTATAATAGTTAGTGTAAAAAATATTTATTTTACATCGATTGAGAAACAAGTTCTTGCAACCACAGGCCTTTGAAGCTCCACTGGTCGGTTACGGAACACTAACATTTTTCTTGGTTGATCATCGAATACTTGCGAATTGGTGCATCGCCTGTATCAATCTCCGAGCAGAGTTGCCGTTCGTTACTCTCACATACATCTCTGCGATGGGCTAAATGACAAGAATCTTGTCAAACCGAGGAAAAGATGTTTTGTTACTGTTTAACTGCTTCGTGTGTAAAATTATAAGGTAGACAAAGGAAATATGATTCTGGATACATTATAGGTGCGTTCAAACTGATGAATTTACCTCTATAAAATGGAACTATTTTTTTCGAGCCTCTTTACTGAACATAATCTTACGCCAAGTTTAACAAAAATGGCTGCGCCCAAGAATGATAACAACAGTTTTGACATACCGATAAATCTTAGGTTATAAGATTAAAAAACAAGTTATGGTCGTTTAAAAGACATTTAAGCTTTCCAGAAAATCCGTCTTTTTCACATTGCCTACCACTTAGTCTGATTGGCCGTATGCTGTTTCAACAGCACACAAAGTAATCGATATTGGTCTTTCTTTCACCGGCGTTTGTGTCGCCATTTTTTGTTCTGGTCATGTGACGAAAGTATCGCGTAATGACGGACTACTTTCTGAGCCCACTACAGAGGTGAATGTAATGATCCTGAGTGCAAGAGAGTGCGCCTGTATATCAGGGAATACTCAAATTTTCATTTACACCGTTACTATAAATAGCACATTGGCGACTGCCTCTATGTTGTATATAATAAGTCTTATTATATACAATATAGAGGCAGTTGCCAATGTGCTATTTATAGTAACGGTGTCCGATAAGGAAAATTTCGTTGTCCGGTAATAGACTAATGGAGTTTCAGTGGCCTATGCTTGCAACTTACACTAATCTCTCTCTCTCGCTTGGTGTAAGTGTTTTCTACCCTTTTTGAGACCTTTCTGCTATTTTCATCAAATTTAAAATTGCCGTCTGCAAACTCTTTCAATTTGGACCAGTCCAAAATTTGTCGTTTGGGAAAGGGTTAACCCTTTCCTAATCTAGCCCTGGTTTTCACGTGTCTGCAGTACAAGTCTTTTGAAAACACTGTGGGAAAAGGAGAAATTGCTCGTAACGAGCAATTTCTCCTTTTCCCACAGTGTTTTCTACCCTTTTTTGAGACCTTTCTGCCATTTTCATCAAATTTAAAATAGTGGTCTGCAAACTCTTTCAATTTGGACCAGTCCAAAATTTGTCGTTTGGGAAAGGGTTAACCCTTTCCCAATCAAGCCCTGGTTTTCACTAGTCTGCAGTACAAGTCTTTTGAAAACACTGTAGGAAAAGGAGAAATTGCTCGTAACGAGCAATTTCTCCTTTTCCCACAGTGTTTTCTACCCTTTTCTGAGACCTTTCTGTCATTTTCATCAAATTTAAAATTGTCGTCTGCAAACTCTTTCAATTTGGACCAGTCCAAAATTTGTCGTTTGGGAAAGGGTTAACCCTTTCCCAATCAAGCCCTGGTTTTCACTTGTCTGCAGTACAAGTCTTTTGAAAACACTGTAGGAAAAGGAGAAATTGCTCGTAACGAGCAATTTCTCCTTTTCCCACAGTGTTTTCTACCCTTTTTGAGACCTTTCTGCCATTTTCATCAAATTTAAAATTGTCGTCTGCAAACTCTTTCAATTTGGACCAGTCCAAAATTTGTCGCTTGGGAAAGGGTTAAGCTTCTTTTCCCAGAGCATGGCCTACATATAGGTTTGCCCGTTTCTCAGCTGTATAAATGAAATCGATTGTTTCTGTCCATTATATGACTTTTTAAAAAAGAAAAGCATGATATAACCATGGGGGAAAAAAAATAGGACATGCCATACTATACTACTCAAACTTTGATAAGGATCATTTAGATATTTCGCCCGCCCGGGTAGCTCAGTGAGTGACCTGGTGGTTGCGAGTTCGATACCCGGTTGAAGCAAACCTTCTTTTCGGCGATTTTTCGCCCCTCACCTCTGATGCATGTGAGAAAAGTAGTCAGTGGCTTTGGAAAGAAAGTTGTGTCAGTACTGGTGTGAGAAAGCCAGGAAACACATAGGTGCGTCGCTGACCGCCATGATATGACCTAAGCTGTTAAAATGGCGTTAAACTCCAATACAAACCAAATCAAACCAAACCATTTAGATATTTCAGTACGGGTATATGTTACAACAGTACAGTTTTGCAGTCAAAACGTCCATATCCACAGGTGATTTATTTTCATCAGCGTGGCAATGTAACGTATTGAGAAGCCATACCTGAAACGTGACTCACATATATATCAGCTGAACCTAATATGGTGACCCCCTAGCAAATTTTGAGTAGTATATAATATTTTATTGACTTAACCGGTAAATGCCATCATCAGATAATAATTCGATTGCCTTTGAATAACGTGTTTATACATGTAGTTCAAACTCTCCCCCTCCCCCCCCCCCCCCAAAAAAAAAAAAAACGTCGCAAATTACCGAAAACTGTACATGCAAGATCAGTGTCTGTATACATCAACCATTCTTCATTTCGGTCTTTGTCTAATTCTGGATTTCGAAAGTAACACAACTTCTGATTGGCTAAACCATCTGGTTTAGCCAATCAGAAGTTGTGTTACTTTCGAAATCAGAAAAATCTCGAGAATGAGACAGAGAATATTCTGAGGAATGGTTGGTTAATACGGATCCATACTGCTCTATGCAGTCTAATAAAGATGATCCATGCTCTGTGAAAAGAGGGTTTAATGTTAGTTTAAACATATTTATTTTACATCGATTGAGAAACAAGTTCTTACAACTTATACTAATCTCTCTCGATTCTGCTTCCTGGAAACTACACCAGTACTCGCGCCGAATGTGTGGGCCAATGAACAGTCCCAAAGTTGACATCCGCTCCCGGGTATCGAACTCAGGACCTTTTGATTACGAGGCCGACGCTCTACCTCACAACCACGGACACCACTACAACCACGGACACCACGGGTTTAATGTATCTTCTAAAATTTGTGAAACTTTTTGCTATTGGTCAATTTTCTACAATTTTCTACAAAACATCTCGACCCCGTGATCAGATGACTAGCCTTAGAATTCAGAGTTAGAAAGCTATCTAAAATGGCTGGAAAATATGCACACTGGAAACAGACCCTAACCCTTGAAGCGCATTTCACAACTATAGTTGCCTTTGCAGTCAATGATGACCAAGATCAGATTGAACAAAACGTGCACTCCGATCTTTGATCTATACTGTCCGCTTTGCTGAAACCCCATAGACAAAAGCAGTCAATGAACTGCACTTATAATGATGAAAACTGCCTATTATTTGAAGCAGTTCACTTATATATCAAACAGTCGGGCCGCTTTGTAGTATAACATATTCAATAGAAACTAGCATACAGATGTTTATTTCGAAGGGAAAAGGTTTATTTTATTTTATTTTATTAGTCTTTATTTCCTCCATACAGAAGATTTACAACTACAAAACGTTCATGAAAATAAATCAACAAAATAAACAGTTATACGAATGATAGAAATATTGGGAGAGAGAGAGAAAGAGAGAGAGAGAGAACAACAAATGATAAATTTCACTTGGTGCCATAGGTAAATGACTTAACCGAAACGAAAAATTAAGTCAGATTTTAAGCATCAAGTACAGAAAATATGGAAAAAAATATGCTCGAGGTAAGCACATCACATCACATATTGTGATGTGCTTGCCTGTATGAGATCCAAATACTATGTAGTAAATAGACTACATTTACATAAAAACTCTCACTCATTCCATTAATAAAAGAGCAGAAGTTTGGATTAATACCAAAAATTGCATAAACAAAATCTTTGTTTGACATAGATCGCAAACAAATAAAAGTATTATGGCCATATAATATTTTAACTTTTTCTATAAAGGAAGTAACAAGAGGCTGTATCAAAGTACAACTAGTTAATAAGTGCTCAGTGATGCTTACATGAACATAGTTTTCTCCACATCGTGAGCAAGCCATTTCATAGTGGGAGAGATACACAATCAACTGAGCAACAGAAAAACAGGCCCCTAGCAATTTGGGGTGATATTTTGCATAAATCCATAGTGGAGCAGAATTATATTCTTGTTGTATCTGTCTATATATGACAAACTGATTGGTTGAAGTTCGAGCCTCCCATTCATTTATATAATATCTACTTATACTTGAAGTAATGGATTTTTTCCACAAAAATCTACTAGGAAAAGAACCGTCTTCAACATATTTGTGCATAATGTCATAAAGATTGAACTTGCGTAAAACAATAGCAATATCATTGACAAGGCCAAACTTGGATTTATCTAAAATAAATGAAGATAAACGCAACAGAAATAACTGTTTCGCTGCACAATCGCTTTCAAATCGACAAAGTTGACCGAAGAAAGACAATTTTCTTTTTTCGATTTCAGCTTCGATCGGAAGAATACCGAGTAGTCCAAGAACTATATCAGTTCTTGAGCTACTCCGCAATCCCTGCATTGTTTTAAGCATAGCCGGTGTGATCTTTCCAAGGTTATCCTTTCTCGACTAGAAAGGGATTGCAAAAACTCGGCACCAAAAAGTGCTTTTGGTAATACAATAGATTTATATATCTTAACACTTGTTAGCGGATTTAAACCATTCTTATGAAGTCCATCTTTAATTAGGCCATAAAATGTTGCCCTTAATTTCCTGTCCAACTCCTTAACTATGTAAGAAGAACCATTTGATTTGTCCCGCTTTATGCCCAAATGAATGAAATCTTCATATTCAGTTATCTGTTCATGACCAATGAACCATGACCTTTTACAACGTTTATAGTAATGTTTTGACTCATTGAAAGTAACAACGGCACATTTTAAAGGGTTGTATTGGTAACGCCATAAACACGAGTAAAGGTAACAAATAGAAATCATGGATTGTAATGCATTGCATGATAAAGCCTGGAGGGTCATATCGTCTGCGAAGGACGGGGCACAAAAACTGACGCCTCCAATCTGAAAACCCAGTTTACTTTTGACTAACTGGTCGATTAAATCATTAGTACATACTAAGTACAAAAATGGGGACCAAATACCACCTTGTCTGGTGCCCTGCAAAATAGGGAACCAGTCTGAATAGAATCCGTTATATAAAACACGACTGCTCATATTCGAGTGCATGGCAATAACGGTTTTTAAAAGCTTGTGGGAAATACCCAGTTCGCTTAGTTTGTAAACTAATCCATCGTGCCACACTCTATCAAAGGCTTGACGTGCGTCTAAAAAACAGACATAAAGTTTACTATTTTGTTCCCTGTAAAAACTGATACTTTCATGCAAGATAAAAGAAGTCATTGCACTACTCATACTGGGTTGGAACCCACCTTGCAAGGGGTTAATCGGCCAATCTATAGAATTTTGTAAGCGGTTGAGTAGCACCTTTTCATACAACTTAAGAACTGAAGAAGAGAGGGTTATAGCCCGATAACTGGTACATTGGTTTTTGGGTTTATGACCACCTTTGTATAGAGTTAAAATGATTCCTCGCTTTAGAGCATTTGGAACATACGCAAAACAATACATGTAGTCGAATAAGATAGTAAGAAATATTACTAATACATCTCCACCATTTATCAGATGCTCATTACAAACATCGATGCCACACATCTTGCCAGTTTTAAGAGAAGACAGTGATTTTACTACTTCTTCCGCACTGATATGATCATCATCAGCTACCAATGGTTTTTCCTTGATTCCTTGCACCACATTCAAGATTTTATCATAGTGGTCAGAGTCATAACTAACATATTCAATAAAAAACTAGCATACAGATGTTTATTTCGAAGGGAAAAGGTTGAAAGGGTCGGCTTCTGGTTCACCGTGTTTCGATCATAATTCTAAACATTCAGTAATTATCCTGGGGGAGTTCACTCCGGCAGTTGTTTATCAAGGTTTCGAAGTCAATGTAGGTCAAGATTTCTGCTACTGATTCTGTTATATAGAAATAGTTTGTCACATAATGGGTGCTTTGAGGAGAAAGATTGTGTCAAAATAGCGCCCAAGGTAATATGATCTGAGACATAGATTAGATGTGTATTGTATGTCTCTGATATGATCAACAAACAAAAGACATGCACATTCGGTAAAACTGGATTTGAACAATCGAGGTAGACATCGAATCTTGCCGCCAGAAGGAGCCTATCGAAATGGCTCATCGAAAAAATGGAAATATTTCAAAGCGATATCATTAAACAGCGATTACGTTATCGATGTTTAAAAAATACATACAGCCTTTTACTAAAATAGCAGACATTCATCACAGAGCATCGCATCCAATTCTCATTCTCCCTTTTTCTTTTCAGTTCTATTTCTACTTTCTTTTTCTTCCTCTTTTGTTCATTTTTTCTCCTCTCTTTATGAATTTCTCCTTATTTCTGTTTTTGTTTCTGTTTTTGTGTACATTTTTCTTTTGTTTTTTTCTTTTTTTAGTTATTTACACCATGTCTCTATATGTTTCGTTTCCATTATCTTTCATCTGTTGTTAATTTGATTGTAGGGGAAGGGCCGAATCTAAGTTGTAAGAACTTGTGGCCCGACCCCATTCACTTCATGATTAAAATATGTTTAAACTAAACTAACCGCACTTATTAGATCTTATTTCTAGACATATGCCTGCTGGGTTTATTCGGCGCTTTAACTCTTTACCAAACGACAAAATTTTAGACTGGTCCAAACTGAAAGCATTTGCAGACGACAATTTCAATGTGGCTCTAATGATGGAATTTGTTTTAGATGTGGTAGAAAACATAGTGGGAAAAGGAGAAAATGCTGGTTACCAGCATTTTCTCCTTTTTCCACTATGTTTTCAAAAGCCTTCTATATCAGGGTCGTTAAAACTCGGGATTGTGTGGTAATGGGTTAAAGATACACCTATACTTGTTTTCAGACAGTTTTTAACCCATTTCTTCTTTATTTTTCCCAAACTATAATTATTCTTGTATCTTCATGCCAAATGTTGCCCCTGTTGGTTGCAAGGTTGCATAGATTACGACCGATAGAAAATGCATTTCGTTTTCTGGGGACCATCAAAGAAATCACTGTTGTGAGATTTCCTGTTTTAAATCGAAGATTTCTGAAATATATATTTATTTCTTACCTCAAATACCTATCGTAAATATCGGTAATCTATCTGTTTCCACAGCTGACTAAGTTCTGAACCATTCTACAGCCTATCAAAGTCTATCAAAATTTAACAGCGTCTTTTTTTTTGACTAAGTTCTGAACCATTCTACAGTCTATCAAAGTCTATCAAATTTTAACGGCGTTTTTTTTTTTTCTCGCTGGCTGTAAAGATGTATCTTTAAAGATAAATCCTTACAACCAGAGAGAGAGAGAGAGAGAGAGAGAGAGAGAGAGAAAGACACTGTTAAAATTTGATTAGGTGTAGAATGGCTCGGAAGTTAGCTAGCTGTGTAAACATAGATAAATTACCCCTCGTACATACATTATATATGGTTAAATGGTAAAGGGATAGAGAAACTCAAGAGGTTTGTCTATATTACAACCGGAAATGACAAGAGTGATTTTTTTGAAAGCCTCTAGAAAACGAAATGAATTTTCTATCCGTCGCAGTCTGTGCAAGCATGCAAGCGTCAGGGACAACATTTGGCATGAAGATACAAGAATGATTATGGTTTCATAAAATAAAGATGACATGGGTTAAAAACTGGCTGAAAACGAGTATAGGTATATCTTTAAACCCTTTACCAAACGACAAAATTGTAGACCGTTGAAAATTGAAAGAATTTGCAGACGACATAGCGAATATGGCACAAATGCTGATTGTCAGCATTTTCTCCTTTTCCCACCATGTTTTTTATAAGCATAATCCCCCAGGGTTGCTTTACGACACTTTAACCCTTTACGAAACATTCCCAACTTTAACGACCCCAAGAGGGAAGCCTTTTGAAAACATTGTAGGAAAAGAAGAAAATGCTGGTAACCAGCATTTTCTTCTTTTTCTACAATGTTTTTAACCCCTTAAGAGACAAATGTTATGTTTTGAGCTACATTTGAAATGTTGACTCCAAATGCTTTAAATTTGGACTAGTCTACATTTTTTCGTGTGGTAAAGAGTTAAACACGACACTGTTTGCTAAAAGGGTGATAGGTTAAGCCGGGAGAGACTTTATCGAAATTTAGATAAATTGTCTTATCTCTGCACTAATTCTTTACCAGACGACAGAATTCTAGGCTCGTCCAAATTGAAAGCATTTGTTGACGACAAGTTAAATATGGCTCAAATGATGGAATTGTCGTTAAAAGGCTAAATTAGCTGTTCATCGGCATTTTCTTTCCCGTTTTCATTGATTGCTAGTTTGGTGACCTTGGTTGTGAGGTAGAGAGTCGGCCTCGTAACCATAAGGTCCCGAGTTCGATACCCGGGAGCGGCTGTCAACTTTGGACTGTTCATTGGCCCACATATTCGCCGCGAGTACTGGTGTATTTCCCAGGAAGCAGAATTGAGAGAGATTATTTTAGGTGTTAAGAACTTGTCTCTTAATCGATGTAACATAGATATATTTAAATCAATTGTTTTTAACAGCTATCTCCTTTAAGGGTTGTCAAAACTCGAGCATTTTGGAGAGGGGTTGTAATTGAATGTCGAGGAGACGTAACTCGTCAAATTTGTTTTTAACCCTTATCGTGCTGAGTAAAAGAAATGAAACTTTCAAGCCGATAGTATAAGCCAAAAACTTTTCTGTTTCAAAGGGATTTTGGACGGAAAATATCTCCTTATCGGACAGTGTAGATCAAAGATCAGACTGCACGTTGTGCAGTCTGATCTTGATCTACGCTGTCCGCAAAAGGTCAGTGAGTCGCGATAAGCAGCCTAAGGGTTAATGTTTAGATAGGTTTTTACGCCGGTTTTAACAGCGATTCAGTCATACCACAAGCGACTGCTCTTGTATCTATACCTTTTCCAGGGTTTTAAGGTTTGCTAGGCTTGGGCTATGCACTGCCTTGCCCGAGGACAATTCGAATATAACCAGCCCCTTCCAGAGAGCATTGAACAAGAGTCCATAATTATGAATTCAAACCCTCAACCATTTAGCCACGAAGGATCCAATGTTGGGATAGCTTTTGAAAACAATAATGGCGAAAGGAGAAAATTATGATTATCAACATTTTCTTCTTTTCCAGCAATATTGTTACTATTTTACAGACAAATCCAACCATTTGAGCCATATTTGATTTATCGTCAGTAAATGCTTTCAATTTGGATTAGTCCAAATTTTTGTTGTCTGGCAAAGAGTTAACCCTTAACCCTTTCCCAAACAAGCCCTGGTTTTCCCCTGTCTGCAGTACAAGTCTTTTGAAAACACTGTGGGAAAAGGGGAAATTGCCCGTAACGAGCAATTTCTCCTTTTCCCACAGTGTTTTCTACCCTTTTTGATAACTTTCTGCCATTTTCATCAAATTTGAAATTGTCGTCTGCAAACTCTTTCAATTTGGACCAGTCCAAAATTTGTCGTTTGGGAAAGGGTTAATTAGGCTGTTAAAGCGCGACTCACTTACCTTATGGGGGACGGTGTAGATCAAGATCAGACTGCACAGTACGTGCAGTCTGATCTTGTATCTACACTGTCCGTTAAGGAGATATCTTTTATTGTTCTAAAAAAAGAGATAAGTATGAAATAGCTGCATTGCGGTTTTCACCATCGGCTCGAACGTTTCTTTTCGCTTTATTCAGCAGGTTCCGGTTAAAATCCTTCACCGCTTCATAGGTGAAATAGGAAGTTTGTAGACGGCATTTGTCAAGACCAGGGTCCGTATTCACCAACCATTCTTAACCCTTTCCCAAACGACAAATTTTGGATTGGTCCAAATTGAAAGAGTTTGCAGACGACAATTTTAAATTTTATGAAAATGGCAGAAAGTTCTCAAAAAAGGGTAGAAAACACTGTGGGAAAAGGAGAAATTGCTCGTTACGAGCAGTTTCTCCTTTTCCCCCAGTGTTTTCAAAAGACTTGTACTGCAGACACGTGAAAACCAGGGCTTGTTTGGGAAAGGGTTAAGAACAGTCTCTGTCCTATTCTCCAAGATTTTCTAAATGTGAAAGTAACACAACTTCTGATTGGCTAAACCAAAAGGTTTAGCCAATCAGAAGTTGTGTTACTTTCAAATTTAGAAAATTATGGAGAATAAGACTAAGAACATTCTTAAGAATGGTTGGTGAATACGGGCCCTGGGCTTCACAGAAAGTGCAATCTTATCTTAGATATGAGCCAAGCTCTGTGAAATAGGGGTTTGAAGCATCTCCATTGTGTATGATACCAAGCAAGTCATCACAAGCTAGTAATCATTGATCCATGATGTCCATTTTGCCTAACAACCAACTCAGTCATGAAGTAGACAAGTCCTCGGACATGCAGAAAATTGACCAGTACCAAAAAGTTTCGGCCCAGGTCAGCCTGCGCGGACTGCGCAGGCTGACCTGGGTCGATACTTTTTGCAGATGCATATAAGCTCCCTTTTCACAGAGCACTGCTCATATAAACCGTTGTTTAGTCAAGCCTACAACATAAATATCTTTTTAGGTTTAAGTGAAGTCTATTTTCAGGCATCGAGAGAAGACGAGTTTTTTTACATTTGGCAATGAGAGAGTTAAAGCCCAAATAGCTTGATTGATTGTATGGTGTTTAACGCCGTTTTCAACTTTATTTCAGTTATCTCGCGGCGGCCAGTGCACCTATCCATGCTTTCCTGGAGTTTCTTTCACCAGTGCTCCGCACAATATTCTTTCCAAGCCACTGGCAGCTTTCCCACATAACCATCGTCGAAACAATGGTCTGCAGTGAGAGAGGAATGAATCCTGTCGTAATGACTATCATCGATCCTCGGAAAGAAATTGGCCAAGCCGGGGTTCGAACCAGCGACCTCCTGTTCTCAAGTCCTTTACGCTACCGACTGAGCTATGGGGGCTTGGCGCCCCAATAGCGGCCATAGGTAGACAGATCCGGGTAATTGCAATTTCAAGGTTTCTTTTGTCCAGAATTTGTCAGGAAGCGGTAAAAAGTAAACAGACCCGGATAATTGCAATATAAGGGTTTCTCTTGTTCAGAATTTGTCATGAAGCGGACAGTTTAGATCAAAGATCAGACTGAACGTTTGATCAAACTGAATGTGCAGTCTGATCTTAATCTACACTGGCCGAAAAGGTAACATTAGTTGTTTTTTATCATAGAGTTAAAATCCCAATACTTCTGTTAAAATGCATTTAAAATTAAATCACACCCTTTAAAGGTATTGTGAAGATGGTGGTCTGTTATTGTGTACACGGTCGGTCCAAGTGTTAATCACTGACATAAAAATAAATTTTAAATCTAGGTCAAGACTTGCCAGGTCTCTCTGTAATTTGTTACTTTTTACTGATTTTAAAGTTCATTTTTCTGCCAGCAACTAACACTTAGACCGACTGTATAATAACCGATCCTCATCTTCGCAATGATTTCCATACATTCAAATGGTATGATTTGAATTCATATACCTTTTAAGAGCCTCATCGTTTACTTTTTGCCGCTATTGGGACTTTAACTTTGCGATACCACACGAAACGGTTTGATGTTACATGTGTTTACGATACTTCCTCATCTTCTAAATTTTCCTCGCTCTACAGGCGGAAGCTTTTTTCGTCGTAGCTGAATGAACTGGCTTTTTGACCTACTTCTTGGTACTGGTAACGAATGAATAGATGGTAATTTGCGATTGGTCAAAAATGTGCACATGTTTATTCGGTGGACCCTGCCGGCATATTTGCTCACACGTTTATGAGACCACGATTAACAAGCATTGCTATTGCTATTCGATACCCGGAGCCTTGATTTAAACCATAGCAAAATAATGTAGTAGAAAAGATTCTTTTCTTGTGCTATTTGAAATTTCAATATTTTCATAAGCGTTACCCAATAACCCTATGGTACATTTCAACAAAATGAAAAACAGTGATAAAAAGAGGCAATTACTCGTGAGGTTAGTTTTCATTATTTTACCTCAAATTGAACCACAAAAGAGTTTCAATATTCATATCCCAGTATCTCTTACGCCGTCTATCTTTTTAAAAAAGCTATTTCTTGTTACATTTAATCCTTAAAAACGCCGTTCACAACTTTAGTTACCTTTGCGCTCAGAGTAGATCAAAGATCAGACTGCACAAAACGTGCAGTCTGATCTTTGATCTGCACTGTCCGCTTTGCTGAGATATTCTGGATAAGAGTGACACTAAAATTGCTATTATCCGGATCTTATTGCTAGGCCTAAAGTTTTTGTTGGGTTTATCCGGCGCTCTATGAATATACCTCTTGCCAACCAGTCCCGGGGTTTGGTTTTAGAACGAGATAATAATAAACGGAACGAACCGTCCTTTGACCCTTTACAAGGCAACGAAAATTTGAACTTGTCCATTTGAAAGCATCTGCAGACAAGTTAAAGCCGCCTTATGTGGTTTTCAAAATGTTGGTCGCTGGCAGAAAAATGAAATTTAAAACTAGGCCAAAAGTAAATAAAAGATGTAGCGACTTGGCAACTGTTTATTTAGTTTTACATTTCATTTTTTTTTTCTGCTAGCGACTAAGGTTTGGAACCACGGTACAATTACAGATCGCATTCTACACAGTAACTTCCATATGTTTAATTGGTATTAAATTGAAACAGTTTTTTTCCTGCTCTCCGGTTTGCGCATGTTTCCCTTTTCTATATTCTATTACATGTATATTACACCGGGTAAGTCTGACAGAGAAATAGTCTATTTTCATCTTTAATATGCCGGTTGCCTTTTATATATCTGGAAATCACAGATGTGCAAGAAAGATGGAAGATTTGTAAATGATAAGGGTACCAAATCACCGCAAAATAGGCTTTTTTTTTTTAATAAAGGGAGGTAATTCATTTTGTCAATTACTTTTAAAACTGGACTGTATCTCTTACAAATGTCCGACTTGATATAGGTTTTTATTTCCTTAAAAAAAATATCAATAAGTACCTTTTTGTGCAAAATTAAAAAAAAAAAAAAAAAAAATCTATCCACTGATTTTTTATGGCAGAAAACTGATCAGAAAATAAGTCCATGTTAACACGTAAGATCCTTTCTTATTGCTACTGTGATCTGTTTAGAGCCTTCATTCTTTGAATTAATCCTTTTTACTATTGGCAAACATCACATTTCTGAGAATAATCATTTATTTCAGCAGTATTTTTACTTCAAGAACTCCCTTATTTTTAAGTTTGAAATTAAAGCCTATTTTCTGTAATTTTGACAAGAGTTATTCCCTTAAAAGAACTGTATCTTTGTATTTTGCTCCGCAACATATGATTTTCTTTTCATTTTATGACTCCACATACATTTGATTACCATCTGAGCGAAAATGAAAAAAAAAAAAAAAATCTGTCCGTAGGAAGAAAAGCTGTGGCATATGTCATTAACACCCGTATCTTGCTAAATAAAAGAAACGAAATTTTCAAGCTGATAGTAAAAAATCCAAATTTTCCTATTTCGAAGATACCTTTGCAGGAGACATATCTCCTTATCGGACAGTGTAGATCCAAGATCAGACTGCACGTTCTGTGCAGTCTGATCTTGATCTACACTGTCCGCAAAACGTCAGTGAGTCGCGCTTAGCAGCCTATGGGTTGACACTAGAAGTACATGTATTTACTTTTGGCCACTCTTGGGGTTTCAATGGACCTAATTAATCTTCCGTTTTCAGTACCAAGTCGAACGAACAGGAAGCAGAAACTTTCGTAGTTTGAAATTCCAATTTGTTAGCTGCCACATTCCATCTACATTCTGCACAATTCTAATTTTTTGACAGCTATTTCGATTGATTTTATAGTGTTTAACGCCGTTTTCATAATCATTTCCAGTTATATCGTGGCGGCCAGAGCACCTGTCCATGCTTTCCTGGAGTTTCTTTTACCAGTACTCCGCACAATATTCTTGTAGGTGCACTGGCCGCCGCGATACAACTGAAATAATGTTGAAAACGGCGTTAAACACCATACAATCAATCAATCATTAAAATCACAGTATTTGCACCTCAGATTCTGACTGTGAGTGACCATTTCATTTGACTGTCGCTCTGGCAATAGGGGATTAACCCTTTCCCAAACGACAAATTTAGACTGGTCCAAATTGAAAGAGTTTGCAGACGTCAATTTTAAATTTGATGAAAATGGCAGAAAGGTCTCAAAAAGGGTAGAAGACACTGTGGTAAAAGGAGAAATTACTCATTACGAGCAATTTCTCCTTTTCCCGCAGTGTTTTCAAAAGACTTGTACTGCAGACACGTGGAAACCAGGGCTTGTTTGGGAAAAGGTTAATGGATCTCCGTGATGAATTTATACCAAGCAAGTTGTCGCATAGTTCTTCATCAATAAAATCCATTTTCCCTAACAGCCAACTGGATCTTAAAATCCATTTTTGTCTAGATAACAGCCAACTGAATCATAAAGTAGACTGGTCCTTTGACACGCAAAAATACTGACCAACAGCGAGAAGTATCGTCCCAGGTCAGCCTGCGCTGTCCGTGCAGGCTGACCTGGGATGATACTTCTTGCAGATGCACTGAGCCTCTTTTTCACAGAGCATGGCTCATTTATATAGGCGATACTCAAAAAAAAAATCAAAGCGCTGACGCACTGAAGGCAGCGGGTTTGTGCCAGCTACAGATCTTATTACTTTCTTTGCACAGGTTTCCTTTATACTTGACTTGAAGTAAAAAGGTGCCTTAATCGATCTGCAAACAGTATAGACTTAGGTCAGCCTGTGCAGGCAGTCAGTCTGTGCAGTCTTCACAGGCTGACCTGGGCTGAAACTTTTCGCCATTGGTCCATTTTCTGTACATCGAAGGGTCGGTCTATGGATCAATAATTATTTATGTCTTGCTTGGTATAATCCATCACGAGGATGCAAGAAGCCCCCTTTTGCCAAAGCACAGCTCATTTGTTTGTGGCTAAAATAAAGATAAAATCTAGTACATGAGCACAGGCAGAAAACAAGACTTGAATAAATGATATTAATCCTTTCCAAAACAATCCCAAGTTTTTATGACCCTGTGGAAGAGGCCTTTAAAGATATTTGTGGAAATGGAGAAAGTGCTTCTAACCAATGTTTTCTATTATATCAATCCGTAACATTTATGAAATTCTTGAAAGGTATCTTAAAGTACTGAAAACCAGTCTTAGTATAATTTTGAGGTTTTACACCTCAAAATCCTTGTAGGCCAAATAATGTGCTTTATAAAAGTTTTGCCGATCCCTTTTAAGGAGTTTGTAGCTCAAAGACTTGAAGTTGGTACCGCTGGTTTAAATTTCCAGCATGGTCTTCTTTCTGATCCACTTATCATTTATGCCATGTTGTTATTCAGTGCATGACCTTAAGGAAATAGCCAAGAAACGCATGCATAGGTACACTGGCAGCTGTTATGACCCAAGCTGTTTAAATTTCATTAACTGCTAATAAATTATACTGAAAGAAGCCATTTGCAGACAAAAATTGAAACATGGCTCAAAAACAGTGTACATCTTTGATAGGGTAGAAAACATTGTTGGAAAAGGAGAAAATGCTGCTTACCAGCATTTTCTCCCATTCCTACAATGTTTGTAAAAAGTTATGTTCTAAGGGTCGTTAAAACTTGAGATTGTGTTGTACAAGTAAATGCATAATATAATTTGCAGTTATAACTACTTTTAACTCTTTACCACTCAATGCCGACTTCTAACAACCTTGAGAAAAAAGCCTTGTGAAAACAGTCTGGGAAAGGAGAAAATGCTGGGAACCAGCATTTTCTCTATTATCCACAATGTTTTCTATCCTATAAAATAAAACTTGTACCATTTGAGCCACAATGAAATTGTCGTCTGCAAATGCTTTCAGTTTGAACACAGCTGAAATTTTGCCGTCTGCCAAAGGCTTAATGGGTGACTTTTCGTGTAACATCGCCTGTCATAGCCGAATCCGTACGACTTTGGCGATAAAAGGCGATGTTACACGAATCCCATTACGATGCCCTATGCTCAAAATTCATCATGCAAACAAACACCGACAAGAAAAAGTCGATGCAAAGAATCAAAGTCGCCGCAATTTTTTTTATTTAATGCTTCAAGAAAGCCGGGGCAAAAAAGTAAATGTCAGTTTTCATCAGCAGATTTTTTAACACATTATGAAATTGATGTGACTGTGAATCTATATCAAAAGTTGTCTTCTGTTACAGTATCTAATACCCTCGCATAGCGCTCTCTGAACTCTTTTCCAAACGAAAAATATCAGACTCTTCCAAATTCAAAGAGTTGACAGACGACAATTTAAAAAGCTGCAAAAATGGTAGAAAATTCGCTAGTAGTGGGGGGAAAAGTATTTGTTAAAGGAGAAATTGCTTATAACGAGTAATTTCTCCTTATCCAACATGTTTTTCCAAAAGAATTTGACAGCGCACGTGATAACCCGCGTTTGTTTGGGAAAGTGTTGAAAACAGGGCCAAGTTACTAAAATGTTGCTGTCCTAGGATAGTATGATTCAAGAGAACGTAAGTTTGCAAGGCATGCTTTCAATTTAAACAAGTCTAAAACTATACTGTTTGGTGAACGCTGTTAATAAAGAATATTGGTTTTGCATTGCGATTTATGAACAACACAGCGAAAAACTGGTCTCTCTCCAGATTTTTTCCAACAAAGTACATTGTAAATTTATCTAGAACTTGGTAGAAATAAACAAAAGAGTTCTAAACAATCATTGTTTTAAAAACTAAACTTAGAAAGAAGTAACCAATAATGGTTAGATACAATCATAACCATCATACTCGTTCTTCGGCGGAATTTAACACAATTTCAGCAATGTACAATTTTAGCGGTGGTCATTCAACAAAAAACACAAATAGTAGGAAAAACTAGGTACTAAATAATCAAAATGATAATTTAACCTGTGTACGAAATGACGAAAGTGGATACGGAATGACCAACTGGATACGAAATGACCAAAATAGAAAGTATAGGTAGGTACGAAATGACCAAAATCGTATCTACGAAATGACCTAGGTACGAAATTAACTAGGTACGAAATGACTGGAAACCTGTACAGCCTTGACCAATGGAAACAAGGCATTTATTTGGATGAGTCCATTTCTCGCGAATAGCGAAAATAAAAGTAATACTTGGGCGGATTTTTTGATGTTGTAAGTATTAACAGAGCAAAAATAGTATCGTATTGTATATACTTCGTAGTTTAAGAATGAATTAAAAAGCCAGTTTAAGGCGAAGTAGAAAGATTCCTTGTTAACCTTAATACCCCTATAAAAAAGAAATTCCCATTGTCCATTTCCTAACTCGAAAAACTATTAAAAATATAGTCGCGCGCTTCTGCGCGGCGACTAATAAAAACTTTTGCTCTGAAAATATTTTCTTTTGCACTTTTTCGGTCTATGTAGATACCGACGCCCTCTTTCCGTTTCTATTCTACAGTAACATTACGGATGAACTCGTAAGGTGTAAGGCAGTTTTGAAAGGGTGTCGTCTGCGCGAGTAGCGCGTATTTATACATGATCGTTTGTGTATTCATGGAGGAACTATTTAGTCAAGTGTAGGAATCAAGTTTTGTTTACCTCGCGTATCCAGGAAAAAGCTGCCGGATGCAAGAATTCTCGACCTAGATAAATATCGTAAGCGTTGAAAATCAGTAACTCATACCTGGGGACTATGACAGCGGGTTTCACCCGCTGCCAAAAACTGCGGATTGGTTACCTTCCCTCATCATGTATTGGTTACAAGCCCTCACTGGCTCTATGTATGTAACGGGAACCAGTTCAAGGAAATTGTGGCTATAAAAATGTCCCATAATGCTCTTGATATCGCTATCAAATTTAAAGAACAGGAGGCGTAGGGTTGACTGAAAGAATGACGGAAACGAATTGGAGGTGAATTAAAGATGGAATTAAGCGTTGAGGGTAAGCTAATTCATATTAAATTACGGCTTGGAACTTTATGTCTTGAAATTGACGCATTTGATCGCATTAAAAGGTATTCAGTGGATTTCGGATTAAAAAAAAAAATACTGATTAATTCGTTTTTTTTTTATATTTTTGCTACGAAGGATTTAGTCTGATGTCTAAGGTAAAATCAAAATCCTTTGAAACAAAAAAAAAAAACGAGTTTCTTCTCTCAAAACTACTGTTTATAAATTTAGAAACTAGATAACCTACGCCCTGTGAAAAAGGGGTTTAGCACATCTGCACAAAGTATCGATCCAGGTCAACCTGTGCAGCTCCCGCAGACTAACCTTGGTCGAAACTTTTTGCTATTATTCAATTTTCTGTTTGTCAAAGAGCCAATGTTGTTAAAGTAACATGGATTTTATGGATCCATAACTATGCGATGTTTTGCCTATTACAGGGCACCACTGAAATGCAGTAAGCCCCCTTTTTTGCCAGAGCATGACTCAAATGAAATATAAACCGCGGTTTGATCCTTTATTACAAAATCTCATTTTTGACGACCCTGGGGATGAAGGCCTCTTTGAAAACACCGTGAAAAAAATTAAAAAAAAAAAAGATAAAATGCCCATAAGCAGCATTTTCTCCTTTTTCCCCCACCATGTTTCCTACTCTTTCACAGATAAATTTCATAGTTAGAGCGATATTTAGTTTTTTGTCTGTCATTGCTTTGAAGTTAAAAAAGCTAAAAATTTTGTTGTTTGGTACAGAGTTTTAACAGGGCATTTGCTGTAGACAAAATAAACTGATGAAATTTAAAACTCGAGTACATTCAACTAAAAAGATACATTCTTTCATCCAGAGAGAGAGAGAGAGAGTGGGTGGGAGAATGGGAGGGAGGAAGGAAGAGAGGAAAACGCTGTTAAAACTTGAATTTGCGTAGAATGGTCCAGAATTTGGTCAGCTGTGTAAACATAGATAAGTTACACATACACAGTACATGTATATGGTGTAAGGGATAGTGAAACTTAAGGGATTTGTCCTCATTTAAAACCGGAAACGATAAAAATGATTTTTTTGCAGGCTTCCAAAAATTGAAATGCATTTTCTATCCGTCGTGATCTGTGCAACCTTGCAGCCGTCAGGGGCAATTCTTGACACTAAGATACAAGAATGGTTATAGTTTCACAAAATAAAGATGAAATGGGTTAAAAACTGGCTGAAGACAAGTTTAGATGTATCTTTAAAACTCGAGCACTTGCGACTTATAATCCTAACTTGTACACTTACAGTGTGAGATTACAGTCAGATATTTTCAACCCTTTACCAAACGGCAGACAAAGTTTTGTACTTGTCTAAATTGAAAGCATTGGCAGACGGCGAAAAGTGTAATTTGTTCTTGAAAGAGTAAGAAACATTGTGGGAAAAGGAGAAAAGGCTGGTCACCAGCGTTTTCTCCTTTTCCCACAATGTTTTTAAAAGCTTTCCTTCTCAGGGTTAAGGTTAGTCGGAATTGGGTGATAAAAGTTTAAACAACCTTTAGGAATAAAGCTTTTTTTCGAAAAAATTGTGCGAAAAGGAGGAAATGCTGGTAACCAGTATTTTATCCTTTTCCCACGATGTTTTCTACGCCATTCAGAGGCAAAGCTCAACATTTTTAACCACAATGACTTTGTTTTCTTCTGTTGATTGCTTTCAAAGTGGACGGGTGTGGAATTTTGACGTTTTGTAAGCCGTTGATCTTCGTCGATGCACACCGTTTTTTTTTTTTCGGACCCTTTTGCATAAACTTTTTTGGGGGCTGGGGGAATAACGAACATTTCTTTGTGGGACCTTGCACAATTAAATACCCTTTACCACATAATCCCGGGTTTTAACAACCTTGATGAGGAAGGCTTTTGAAAACATTGTGGAAAAAAAAAAGAGGAGAAAATGGTGTTAACCAGCATTTTCCCCCTTTTCCCACAATGTTTTCTACATTCCATAAACAAGTTTTAGTTTTTGTGTCACTTGTATTTTGCCATCTCCAAATCTTTTTAATTTAGACAAGTCTAAAATTTTGTCGTCTCGTAATGAGTGAAGGGGGGCCTCTTCATATTTCTCTTCAAAAGTTTGTGGGGGGGGGGGGGGGCGGGAGGAAGGGGGGCATTTTCATTATTCAGCGCTTTTTGGGGACCTTTCACAATGATTTAATCCTTCAGAATACAATCCTGTATCTAAACGAACTTGAACTTGAGGACTTTGGAAAACATTGTAGGAAAAGGAGAAAATGCTGGTAACCATCATTTCCTCATTTTTCCTCAACGTTTTCTCGTCTTTCAAAGAAAAACATCATCAACTGAGTCACATTAACCCTTTACCAAACGACAAATTTTGGACTTGTCCATTTTTACTGCATTAGCAGACAACAAATTAAAGGTGACTGAAATAGTGGAAATGGTCTTTTGAAGGGTAGAAAACATTGTGGGAAAAGGAGAAAATGCTGGTTACCAGCATTTTCACCTTTTCCCTCAATGTTTTCAAAAGCCTTCTTTCTAAAGGTCGTTAAAACTCGGGATTGTGTCGTAAAGGGTTAAAGTTGCCGTCTGCACATGCTTCCAATTCAGAGTGAGCCTTGACTTTTGTCGTTTGCTAAAGGGTGATCTTGCCCAGTGTATCTTTACGTCAAAATCCATTATCACAGTCAATCATCCTATCAACAAGTTTGCACGAGTAACGGTCAACCTTTTCTCGTTTTTCCACAATGTTCTCTATACTTTGAAATACGAACTCCATAATTAGGGGCACATTTGATTTATCGTCTGCATACGCTTTACAATTTGGACAAGTCTAAAATATTGTTGTCTGGTACTAGGATTTAAATCTTTACCAAACAACATTTTAGACTGGTCCAAATTGAAAGCATTTGCAGACGACAAATTTCATGTGTCGCAAAGGATAGGAGTTTTATCAGAAAAAGTAGAACACATTGTGGAAAACTAGAACATGCTGGTAAGCAGCATTTTCTCCTTTTCCGACGTTGTTTAAAAAGTTGTTTTTTATAAGTCGTCAAAACTGGGGATTGTGTGGTAAAGGGTTAACCCTTTACCAAACAATTTCGAGTTTAAACCACCCTGAGGGATAGGCTTTTTTAAAAAGAAGAAATAGAAAATGCTGGTAACCAGCATTTTCTACTTTCCCCACAATGTTTTCTACCCTGTCAAACAACTTCAGTTCATTTGTGTCACATCCAGATTTGTCGTATACAGATGCTTTCATTTTGGTTGGGTCTAAAATTTTGTCGTTTGGTAAAGAGTTAATAGGAAGTGCCATAGAGCACCACGGACGCTGGTCTAACCACACAATCAGGCGGAGTTGACCATGACACTTAGAAACTCAGTCACGTGGAACTTATCGACTAAGATAATATTAAAGATACATCTATAATCGTTTTCAGCCAGTTTTTAACCCATATCATCCTTATTTTATGAAACTATAATCATCCTTATTTTAAGAAACTACATGTATAATCATAATCATTCTTGTATCTTCATGAAAAATGTTGCCCTCCCCCCTTCCCCCCCCCCCCCCCCCATCTGCAAGGTTGCACAGATTACGACGGAAAATGCCTTTCATTTTTTGGCAGCCTTCAAAGAAATCACTGTTGTCATTTCCGGTTTTTAAATGAAGACAAATCCAGTGAGTTTATCTATCCCTTACACCATATAAATTGGTAATTTATCTATGTTTACACAGCTGACTAAATTCTGAACCATTTCACTTTCAAGTTTTAACAGCGATTTTTTTTTCTTTGGCTGTATCTTTAAGTTTATTATGGCACTTGCAGACGACATAAGCATAAGAAAAACCGGAGTATTATCTTCAGAAAAGGGATACTTTTTTTTTTTTTTTAGAGATGGAAAACGTTGCTGAAAAAAAGGAGAAAATTACTTGTGCCATTCAATTTTTTCCTGTCATTGCGATATTTTTTAAAGCTATACACTGAAAGAGCGTAAAGGTCTTATTTTTTCACGAAGTCGATTAAACCCTTTACCACATAATCCCGACTTTTAACGACATTCAGAGAAAAGAAAAACTTTTAAAAACATTGTGAAAAAATGAGAAAATGCTGGTAACCAGCATTTTCTCCCTTGCCCACAATGTTTTCTACCAGATCAAAGACAAATTCCATCATTTGAGCTACATTAAAGTTGTCGTCTGCAAACACTTTCAGTTTGGATTAGTCTACATTTCTGTCGTCTGGTAAAGAGTTATCATTGTATTTCAGTAGGCTAAACCCTTCTCGTCACAACTCGGCCGATTCCGTCCTACATCTAATGCACTCGTCACAACTCGGTCGATTCCGTACCTACATCTAATCCACTCGTCACAACTCAGCCGATTCCATATCTATACATCCAACCTTGATCAACGGATCACCCGAATTTTGCCGAATGGCTAACCCCTATTTCACCAAACAGTCCCGTGTTTTTACGACCCCGAGGGAAAAAATTGAAATTATTGTGGGAAAAGGAGAAAATGTTGGTAACAATGTCAGATTTATTAATTTCTATATTCCTGTTTTATTCAGACCACAAAGAGAACTCTGCTGCGTTCATAAATCCCGTCATGGAAAACAGTGAGTATCTTACGTCCATCCGTTCGTTCGTACTTGTCTGTCTATCTGTGTGTGTGTGTTTGTGTGAGTGTCTGTCTGTCTGTTGATGTTCTTGCTTTATTCAGACCGAAAAGGCAACAGAGCTTCGTTCACAATTAAAGCCATAGAAAACAGTAAGTATCTACAGGTATCTTTCGTTTCTGCAAATGTCTGATCGACCGCCCGATCGTCCATCTGTGTGTCAACTTACCAACCTGCCTGTCTGTCTTGATATGTATTTGTCTGCCCGTCCGTCTGTCTGGCTATCGCCGAACTTCCGTAGCTCAGTCGGTAGCTTACAGGACTTGAGAACAGGAGTTTGCTGGTTTGATTCCCGGCTCGGCCAATTTCTTCCCGAGGATTGATGATAGTCATTGCGACAGGATTCATTCCTCTCTCACCGCTGACCATTGTTTCGACGATGGTTATGTGGGAAAGCGGCCAGTGGCTTGGAAAGAACATTGTGCTTAGTACTGGTAAAAGAAACTCCAGGAAAACATTGATAGGTGCACTGTCCGCCGCGATATCACTGAAACAATGTTAAAAACGGCTTTAAACGCCATGTAATCAGTCAATCAACTGTCTTTCTAAGTATCTCTCTGTCTGCATGTCTGTATGTATGTCCTTCGGTCTGCCTGCCAACCTGCCTTTTTACTTGTCTGACAGAAAACGCGAAAAACATGAAAAAGGAAACAAGAGGCAAGGGAAATCTTACCATATTTCAATCATTATTTAATCAATATCAATTTCTCCACTCCCATCACAGAGTGAAAGTCACGGATACTTCCTTAATTGTCCCCAACGCATTTTTCCTTGATGTGATTTATGAAAAACTGATTTTTCATGCTTGACCTACATTTGGTTAGTTGCCAGCATTTTATCTATTTCCCACTATGTTTTTCAAAAGCTCTCCATTCTGATTTCTGATTCTTGAGTTTAAGTTTATTGTGATTCGATTGACGAAGAAAATTTGTAAT
The DNA here is from genome assembly GCA_945859785.2 of Tridacna gigas. Lineage (NCBI taxonomy): Eukaryota > Metazoa > Mollusca > Bivalvia > Cardiida > Cardiidae > Tridacna > Tridacna gigas. The sequence continues at coordinate 6,258,733 of OX244042.2, forward strand.
GAAATGCTGGACCTACTTTTCATTGCGAAGTTATAATTTGTTGGCAGTGATGCGGCTTGCACTTTTAGAGACATTTCTTAACCATTTACCTGCTAAATAAGTTATCTCTTTACCAAACGACACTTCTCTCACCGCTGGCCATTGTCTCGACGATGATTATGTGGGAAAGCAGCCAGTGGATTGGAAAAAATATTGTGCGTGGTACTGGTTAAAGAAACTCCAGGAAAGCATAGATAGGTGCACTATTACGATAGGTGCTTTGTGTTAAACAACCATACCATCAGTCAATTAGTACTACACGATAACATTTTCGACCCGTCCAAATTGAAAGCGTTAGCAGACGACAAATCATATATGGCTCAAATGATGAAACTTGGGTCAGAAAACATTGTGGAAAAGGGAGAGAATGCTGGTTACCAGCATTTTCTACTCTTCCCACAATGTTCTCAATAGGCTTCTTCCTCAGGGTTATTAAACCCGGGATTGTAGGTATAGGGTTAAAAAAACCTTTCCAGCCAATAGTAGAAATTTGCTATTTCAAAATTATTTTGGGGAGAAAAATATCTTCTTATCGGACAGTGTAGATCAAGATCAGACTGCACGTTCTGTGCAGTCTGATCTTGAACTACACTGGCCTCAAAAGTGCATTGAGTCACGCTCAGCAGCCTAAGAATTAATTAAAAACTGGCTAAAATCAACCGTGTATTCTATTGCTTTGTATCGTTTCCAGACCATTCCCCAGCCGTGAGAAAACGAAATCAGTCAGAAAGTGAGGATCAAAAAGGTAAGTTGATTGAATGTTTTTTTTTTTCATCCGCTTTCAACATTATTTCAGTTATATCACGGTGACAGCTCACATATTCATTAATTTCCTTGGTTTCACCATTACTAGGACTACCAGGGCTGGGGCTCTGAAGTATTTTGCCATTGTACATTCTTTGGGAAAAAACTCAGTGCTTACAGTTGGAATCGAACACGCCACCCTCAGGTTACTAGTCCCATACTCTACCATTGAGCCACGCAGGACCCCAGTGCCAAAAGTATTTATAAACCCTTTACCAAACAATCTTGTGATTTAACCACCATGGGGAAGAAGCCTTTTAAAAGCATTGTGGGAGAAATGAGAAATTGCTGGTTACCATCACATTTCTTTTCTTGTACAATGTTTTCAAAAGTAGTCCTTTTTAAGGGTCGTTAATACCCGGGATTGTTTTTGTTCAAGGAACATACTGCTTGTCAACGGAATTGTATTAGAAAGATTTCGATATAAAATGGTGACTCGAGCTTTCCCTTTTTTTTAAGTGGAGTCTTACAATTCTTAAAACGGTAAAGCGGTCTATTTCCGGCGAAGAAATGTACTGCGTAGGTACGTATTAGTATTACCCATCGAAATACAACCGAGGTATTTGATACACAGTTTTTTTTTAATTGATTGATTGAATGGTGTTTTACGCCGCTTTCAGCATTCTTTCAGTCATATCACGGCGACAGCTCACATTATTCAGGTATTTCATGAGTTTCACCAGTACTAAGCTGGGGCTTTGAGGTGTCTTGCCTAGGACACTCCCACGAAAAACCCAATGGATCCAGTGCGCCACGAACCCGGGGCCTCCAGGTCACGAGTCCTACACTTTACCACTGAGCCACGCAGGACCCTATTTAATGGACGGATCAGCCAAGGAGTCCGAATGATAGACGAACGAACTAACCCAGCCTAAAGCAGTGTTTAGAATCTTTGCCACACGTTCCCGAGTTTTAACCTTTCTGAAGTGGACGGCTGTTGAAAACATTGTGGAAAAAGGAGAAAATGCTGGTTACCAAATTTTGTCCTTTTCCCACAATGTTTTTTATCCTATCGAAGACAGAAATAATCATTTGAGCTACATTTAATTTGTCGTCTGCAAATGCTTTGAATTTGGTCGAGTTCAAATTTTGTCGTTCGGTAAAGATACCCGTTTCAGGTAAATTAACGTTATGATAGTTATATAACATTAAACCTTGTCCATACTGAAAGCGTTTGCAGACGACAAATCAACTGTGACTCAAATGAAATGATGTCAGCGATAAACTCAAACACACTGTGGAACAAGGAGAAAATGCTTGTACAGAAATAATCATTTGAGCCACTTTTTAATTTGTCGTCCGCTAATGCTTTGAATTTAGTCGAGTCCAGAATTTTGTCGACATAATAACAGACGTCTCAATAAAGGTTCGTTAGAACTCGGGATTGTTCGGTTAACCCTTTCCCAAACGATAAATTTTAAACTGGTCCAATTTGAAAGAGTTTGCAGACGACAATTTTAGGTTTGATGAAAATGACAGAAAGTTCTCCAAAAGGGTAGGAAACACTGTGGGAAAAGGAGAAATTGCTCGTTACGAGCAATTTCTCCTTTTCCCACAGTGTTTTCAAAAGACTTGTACTGCAGACACGTGAAAACCAGGGCTTGTTTGGGAAAGGGTTAAGGGCGAATGAGAAATTTAAAACGAACAGTTACTGCACATTTTATCGCTTAACAGGTCATATTTAGCGATCAGTGTACCATGTCTATCAAGTTACTAATAAAAAATGCCTGTCATTCCCTGTGTTAAGATATCTTGGCAAAAAAAAAAAGATTTAAAGGGGGTTATTCAGATTTTTTCTTAAAATAATCAAACCAAATTTCAAACTTCGACATGTTTTATCATTGAATTTAGTCTGGATTCCTACAATGCTTTCCAAATCTTTTCTTTCTTAAGCTCGTTTGAACTCGGGATTGTATCGCAACAGGGTGTACAAGAAATATAAGATGAATAATTACTGTACACAATATTGTCGAACAATTTATATTTAGCGATCAGTGTACCATGTAGGCCTACATATAGCTGCCTCCAAAAAAAAAAAAAGCATGTCGTCCATTATCTTCCGCTAGGTGGCATTTTTAAATACATAACCTATCTGATATGGGCATTTTGGGTACAGAACCGAACTATTTTTCAAGGCGGGAATCAGTGCAACGAATTTCAAAATAAATATATACGTTTACTTTATAACCTACCTTGTACGATTCATGAAGCCATGGTTAGCTAGCATATAACATGTGCAACAGCCATTTATAAACACTAGCCCATATAAGCCTGGGAAAAATCCCCGGTATAAGCCCAGCAAGGTGGGGACGTTATTTTTGTTGTCAGTCTGTTGCAAAAATCCCAGATTTCCTCATGTCTATATTCAGAAGCTGCCAACAAAGATTTGCAGTAAAAAGTTGGTATTTAAAAAAAAAAATATCCGTTGAAATCAATTCGTTTTCAAGAAATTTGTAGCGAAAAACTGGCTTAAAGTTTCCACAGACATATTGTTTATTGTCAATTTCCGCCTGCACTTTATAAGCGGCAATTTACGCACCGCGTACTTATATTTGTCCATTATTGTTCCAGTGATACGTCATAGCAGACAGGTCAAATCTTGGAAGAATATGACATGCGCAGACAACGGCATGTCGTCCGCTATGTTAAAGGCCTAGTGGCAGCCAAAAATAAGCAAAGCGGGTGTTAAAAGACATTTAAATTTAGTCATTACATTTAAAAGTATGGAAATCATAATTTAAGATGATAATTTGTTATTGTATGGTAGGTCTAAATGTTAGTCGCTGGCAGAAAAATGAACGTTAAAAATAGTTAAAAAGTTGCCAAGTTGCTCTATCTTTGGTTTATCTCTTACCTGGTTTTAAAAATTCATTTTTTCTGCCAGCGACTAAAACTTGGACCGACAGTACAATAATGGATTGTCATCTTTATAATAAGCTCCATGCTTTTAAATGGTATGATTTAAATTTGAATTCAATATATTTAACACCCGCATTGTTTACTTTTGGCGTCGTTTAGATCTATGGTGAAACGGCTTTAACATGTCGCTCAGTGAATATTCCGTCTTTTCCGATAAATTTACGATTCTATTGGACGTTTACTTCGGGATAATGTGCCCAGGTATTTGACCTCTACACCATGGGCACGGCAATTAGAATGGAGCAAGTATCGGAAAACCGAAAACGGTCACGGAAACAAAGTAGTGACAAGTCAAAGCAGTTTCACTATATCAGATATCGGGGCAAAATAGATTTAAAAGGGTATTCAAATTTTTTATTATAATCAAACCAAACCTCAAAATGTTTTACCTTTGAATTTAGTCTGGATATAGCTGGCAGACAATCAGCAAAAAAAAAAAAAAAAAATGTCTGAATGGCATTTCTTTCACTGGATACGTAGCCTCTTAAGATACTTTTTGATTTCGAGTCAGATTTTCGAAAAGTATTTTAAGAATGTCATATTATTTATACCATGCGTTGATTATGTGGGATGGTATTCAAATAATAAGATGGCTTCATAGTTCATCTCATAAAAATAACCTGGGTCTGTTTTTGCCAAGCATTCCTAAGAACATTTTCAATCTATATATCTATTTTCTAAATTTGAAAGTAACACAACTTTTGATTGGCTAAACAAAATGGTTTAGTCAATCAGAAGTTGTGTTGCTTTCAAAATTTGGTTTGTTACTTTTAAAATTAGAAAATTCTGCGCGGATAGGGCAAGCAATGTTTTTAAGGATGGTCAGTGAATACGGACCTTGAGTTACCATTTGAAAAACAAGCATACAGTTAATTAAACGCCAAACTGAATGCACAATCTTACTGAAGGTAACTGTCTCGTTTCTTTACGTTTCAAGAGAAAATCAAAGTACTGATAGTACTGAAGGCCAGGAAATCTAGTGATCTGTAATCTCTAAAGAACGAAGGATACGAACTCACACGAGACCTCATTTTCTAATAATCACTACCATACAAACAGTCCGGCCAATTCAATTATGCCAAAAGAATTCATTGGTAAAGGGGTACTGTCACGCATAATATGGAATAATACAATAATCAACAGGAAAAATTAAATTTATGCAAAAAAAAAAAAGCAGTGCTCAGAAGCCAGATTCTATAATTAAACCGAAGCAAATAGTGGATACCAACGCTTGGCTATAGGGTGCATGATAATGGCTTTAAAAATTTCTAAGTCGAAAAGGGGCTTAAATCAAGCAAATTTATTTTTGAGTTATTTGCCTTATTGGTTAAGGTTGGTCTTTATGATAACGCACATATATTCCGAGTTTCAAATAAATATCGTCAATGATATGAAAGATAAGACACAATTTAAAATTGGACACAACGCGAATACCAACGCTTAATATCGCGAACGCAGGGCAGGGTGATGTCAATACATCGCAGTTTTGTTCTCAAACAGTCGATCTAAATCTATTCTTTTGACTATATCATACAAAGACGTCCACGAGCCCTTCTCGTCCCATTAGAGAGAGAGAGAGAGAGAGAGAGAGAGATTCCAACGACGGCTTCTGGCGCTTAAAATGAATTTGCACATTTGGGATGTATTTCAAAATAAATATTCTTAAACTTTCATTTCTCCTTTTCATACAATGTTTCGGAAACTACCAGTTATGTGAATGAAACTCTAAGTATGTAAATGTGATGAATAACTGATAAATTAAAACCTAATTTTTTAAACACACCTTTTATTTTCAAATTATTTTTTTTGAAAGTTAAAAAATGTCCAAGGATCGCACAACACTTTCATGATTTCTAATCAATCAACAGTCGTCACAAAAAAAGAATATAAGCAGATAACATGGTTGATTATCGGAAAATGTAGATAGAACAAAAAAATTCTTATTTTTCCATAATGTTTGCCTATTCTTCTGACAAAAAGAGAGATGTTTTAAATCGATTCACACAGAAAAAAGAGAGTATAATTGCTTTTAATTTCTGCATATTTCTTAATTCTATCGATTTTTTTCCCCTAAACATATAGAGAAAATCAAGTTCAGTTCTAAATGATTAAAAGAAACTGGTAATAAATGCAGTTAATACACCAATAATCTCATTCAACTATCGACATTTCCATGGAAAATCGTATATCTCAATCTTTTCACCAGGCAGTCAAAGGAGATGTGGCGTGCGGTTCCCTTTGATCTTTATTTGAAACGCGGACAGTAACTAGCAAGTGACAATGGAAACTAAAAATAGAAAACTGGTTCTCGGGTTTTTCCCTCGCGCTAGTACACTAGAAAGTTGATATCAGGGGCTGTAATCATGTCTATAATACGAGAGGATTTCAGTATCCAATCACAATGATGGAAAAGTTGGTAGAGGTTAAATGTACACCGAATAAGTCTGTACACCGAATAAGTCTGATCATAATACGGCAACGCCTTAATGCACAGTTCCTGACAAGATTTGTGTAACTATAAACTCCGCCCATAGGCGGTATCGGATAAAAATAGACATCAGAGTTAAACGGTGTACAGACTTATTCGGTGGACGTTTAACTTTTACCTGGAAAAGTTATTGACCGTCTGTTGTGTATTCAACAGGGACACAACCCTTAAAACACACTCGTTGGTTATTAAAGGGCTGTAATACCCTTGCAATTCCATAGCACTATGCAGATGTCGGAAAGCTTTGAGGAAAGGAAAACATTCACGCCGTGTGATAAGCGATCTCTGTACTTACGAAACTAGTTGTTTTGGCGGACTCAGCGATATAGAGTGGACACACCGTTCAACATTTTGTCTGAAAGTAGTCCGGAAAAGTCAGCTTACGATCGCTATAGGCAAGGAAATCCCTTGAGAGGGATTTCCTGGCCTAAATATATGAGCATGCTCTGGTAAAGGGGAGCTTAATGCCTCTCCGTTATGCATCGGATACCATGCAAGTAATCACATAATTACAGGTCCATAGAATTAATTATGTCTAACAAACAAATGAATTATGTCTAACAAACAAATGAATTATGTCTAACAAACAAATGAATTAGGTCTAACAAATAAATGAATTACAAGGTACACTTGTCCTTTAATATGCAGAAAACTGACCTACAGCAAAAAAGTTTCGGCGAAGGTCAGCCTGCGCAGTCCGCGCAGGCTGACCTGGGTTGATACTGTTTGGCAGATGCATTAATCTCCCTTTTCACAGAGCATGGCTCATATTCAATAATTATTTTTTTCGGATACTTACAAGAATATTTATGGGCATAAAAAATCCTGGCATGCCCCTTTAAATTGAAGTTTATCATTTTCTGGCGGTAAATTACAAGCTGTTTATTCCTCTTCCCTATTGGATCAGTCATTTGGGATTTCCCTGTTTCGTTCAAAGTTACGGAAATTTTCCGAAAATGATGGGGTAACCCCCTCTTATTTTCAGTTTCTAATTACGCAGAATCATCGTACATTCAATAAACCTCTGCAGTTAGGCAGTAAGGGTTTCGTCTGTTAAGTTTTAACCACAATCACGACAAAAAAATTGTATTGATTGTATAGTGTTTAACGCCGGCTTCAACTTTATTTCAGTTATATCGCGGTGGCCAGTGCACCTATCCATGCTTTCCTGGAGTTACATTCACCAGTATTCCGCACAATATTCTTTCCGAGCCACTGGCTGCTTTCCCACATAACCATCGTCGAAACAATGGTCAGCGGTGAGAGAGGAATGAATCCTGTCGCGATGACTATCATCAATCCTCGCAAAGAAATTGGCCAAGCCGGGGATCGAACCAGCGACCTCCTGTTCTCAAGTCCTGTACGCTACCGACTGAGCTACGGGGGCTTGGCACGACAAAAAGATGTAGACTCGTCCAAATTAATAGCATTTGCACACGACAATTTAAATGTTGCTCAAATGATGGTACTTGTCTTTGATAGGGTAGAAAACATTGTTACCAGCATTTTCTCCCTTTCCCACAATGTTTTCAAAAGGTAGTTTTCTTAGGGAGGTTAAATCTCGGGACTGTGTGTTAAACGGTTAAATGTGGCTCAAACTATGGAATTTGTGCTTTGATAGGGTAGAAAACATTGTGGGTAAAGGAGAAAATGCTGGTTACCAGCATTTTCTCCTTTACCCACAGTGTTTTCAAAAGGCTTGTTTTTCAGGGTCGTTAAAACTCAGGATTGTGTGGTAAAGGGTTAAGCGGTGTTTAACCCTTTCCCAAACAAGCCCTGGTTTTCACGTGTCTGAAAGGACAAGTCTTTTGAAAACACTGTGGGAAAAGGAGAAATTGCTCGTAACGAGCAATTTCTCCTTTTCCCACAGTGTTTTCTACCCTTTTTGAGACCTTTCTGCCATTTTCATCAAATTTAAAATTGTCGTCTGCAAACTCTTTTAATTTGGACCAGTCCAAAATTCGTCGTTTGGGAAAGGGTTAATACTACTTTCAACATTAATTCATAATTTTACCGCAAACCCTCCCTTATTCATGTCTTTCCTGGATTTCACCAGTGCCACGCTGGGACTCTGCAGTGATTTGCCCATGGAAACTCCCCACGACCGGCGTCGGTAGCAGGATAGAAGAGATGAAGGGAATGAGTGCACACGCATTCTAAATCTTACACTAGATTTAAGATAGTAACACAACTTCTGATTGACTAAAGCATCTGGTTTAGCCAATCAGAAGTTGTGTTACTTTCAAATTTAGAAAATCCTCCGATAATAAAATCAAGAATGTTCTTAAAGAAACATCTATATCCATTTTCAGCTAGTTTTTAAACCCATTTCATCTTTATTTTATAAAACTATAATCATTCTTGTATCTTCATGCCAAATGTTGCCCCTGATGGCTGCAAGTTGCACAGATTACGACGGATAGAAAATGCATCTCATTTTTTGGCAGCCTTCAAAGAAATCGCTGTTGTCGTTTCCGGTTATAAATGAGGACAAATCCCTTGAGTTTCTCTATACCTTACACTATATATATTTGTACTTTATGTTTACACAGCTGATCAAATTTTGAGCAATCCTACACACTTTCAAGTTTTAGTAGCGTTTTTTTTTTTTCCTCCCTGGCTGTATGGATGTATCTTTAAGCACGGTTGGTGAATACGAAACCATATTAAATTTCCTTGGAGCAGTTATGAAGGGTTATTTATGCAAATTGCTGAAGTCAATACGCTTAACCCCATCCGAAACGAACCATTCTTTTAGGACCATGAAAAAGACGGAATTTGATAACATTGAGTGAAAAGGAGAAAACGCTGATCTACTTACATTTTCTCTTCTCCCTTACAATGTTATTTATCCTTTCAAAGACCATTTTCATGCCCGGCCGGGTAGCTCAGTGGTTAGCGCATCTGACTTGTGACCTGGTGGTTGCGGGTTCGATACCCGGATGAGGTAAACTTTCTTTCCGGCGATTTTTCGCCTATCACCTCTGATGCGCGTAAGAAAAGTAGTCCGTGGCTTGGAAAGGAGAGTGTATCAGTACTAGTGTAAGAAAGCCAGGAAACACAAGCGTAGGTGCGCTGATCGCCGTGATATGACTTAAACCGTTGAATCGGCGGTAAACTCAAATACACACAAAAAATCCCATAACATACAACTCAAACTTTGTTAAGGATCATTTAGATACTTCAATACTATGGAGGGGAATATCCGCCAAAATTCTATGGGTCTAGATGACATTCTTATTTGTGAACATTAGATGTCTATTCGTCTTCTTTCTTACATCTTACATGCATATTGCATCTCATGTGTCATTATTACTAGTGCATACTGTTTGGTGCTAATTGCCTGCATAATTATTATAACTTGATCATATTTACTATTGTGTTTTTGTTGATTATGAATGATTAATTCTTTCTGATTACTTCCTACTGCGTCATTGCATTTGTCTTTTTTCCAAGTGCTTTCTGCATGTTTCTAGTAGCATTTTACTTTTTTCTAAATACATGTTATATTTGTTATACTTCCTTCTCCAGTATTGAAATTTTCCTAATTGCAGACGAGAAGTATAATGGGTGGCAAATATTTCGGTAACAGACAAGTTCTGTAAATTGGACTTATAATAGTATATCTATCAGATGTTTCGGTAACAAGATAATTATATAGTATTAAATGCACCGTGATGTTTTTCACACCAAGTAAAGTCTTGGCTCTCATTATTTTGTTATGTTGCTCCTGCCATGTTGTATGTAAAATAATATACCTGAAATCACTATCACATCTTACTTTCGATACTCCAACCATATAGTTGAGGTAATGAATAATACCCAATCCTAACCTAGTACCCGATGTATCTTCCTTTAAAATGTTTTTATGAATATTTCATTGCGAAAATACTTTTTTCCAAACTTCTAAACCAGCCATTAACCCTAAGAGCGCCTGTCACTACTTCAGTTGCCTTTGCGGCCAGTGCAGATCAAGATCACAATACGCCAAACACAGAGTCTGAACTTTGATCTTTACATGCTGCTTTTCCAAAAGTTCTGAACAGAAAAAACCTTGAAATCGCTAAAATTAAGGTTTTACTTCTACAATGAAAACGGCAGGTTTATTCGAAGCTCTTAGAGTTAAACTTATGGATAATTCAATTGTTTCCAAAACGATGGCTAATACAGAAAAAATATTGTGGCAAATGAAGAGAGGGGGTGAGAGAGATAGATAGATAGTGACATATACTCTTTTGACAAATATTTCTTTCAAACAGCATGAGCAGTGTGTAATCTGAACATGCCCTATCCCCTTAACTTTTATGTGTGCAGTCTGATCTGCGAATTTCTCCTCGTCTATCAATGTTTCAGGGACATAAAAATGAGTTTTAGGGTTTTTGTTTTTAATTTTTCGTCACAAATTCTCAATAGCCACCTTTAAACCCAGGTTAATCTCTAAGATCTATGGGGATCTTCTTTATCTTGTTGGTAATGGGAGGTATGAAAACAGGCCGTTAAAGAATTCGCGTTTATTTATCGGCGCCACCGGTTTCCCATATGGGCGACGGCTCCTAAAGGCTATTAGTTATGTTACAGGGAAAGTGCAAGATACAGGACGAAACCTATCACAAGTTACGCCTGGTTCTTTAACGTGCTCGGTGTATAGCACCGTCACACGAGACCTCGGTTTAACGTCTCATCTGGAAAACTGTTAGTAATTCTAGATGGTTAGCCGAGAGAATCGAACCCACACCCTCAAGTGTCCAGACACATGACGTTTACTAGTCCTACGCTCTACTACATGAGCTACACAGGCTGGTATAGGCTGTTAAAGACACATGTCTATACATGTATATAGTATACAGTACTCCTTTCGCTCTCGAAAAGTTCGTACAGGTACCTTATATGATTTTTTTATGCCGTGATGTCCGTGTTGTATTGATGAACACACTTTAAAACCTGCGGACGACGACTTGTGTGCACCAGACCAGATTCATTTAAAAACATTGTGGAGGCAGGAGAGGAACAAAACAGAACATTTTTTCTAGACAAGCACATAGTCAAAATTACAAGAAGTATGCAACAAAGCATTGTCAAGGCCTCTCTCTCTCTCTCTCTCTTCATTTGCTACAATGTTTCGCCTGTAATATCTTTATTAATTCGCACTGATTAACCATAATTTCAACCCTTAGAGCATCGAATAAACCAAACGGCCATTTTCATTTTACAAAAAGAACATCTACTATTAATGATTTCAAGGTTGTCCTTATTCATAATGTATTAGAAAAATAGACGGAGTAAATCTACGATCAGTCTCCATGTTTTGTGTAGTCTGATCTTGATCTGAATTGGCTGCAAGGGTGAAAGGTGCTCTAAGGGTAAATGGCTGGTTTGCAAGCCGGCCATTTTGTTCCCAAAAGAAAATGTTTTCACAAAGGAAATGTTAACAAAGACAGTGCCTTTTTGATAAAACATATTTATAAAACTTAAAATTGGCTTAAGCTGGGAGTCTGTTATCTGTAGGACGATTACAATGGGTACAGGTTTAGGATTGTGTATTAGTGATTAAATGAAATAAGGGTGAAAGGGTGAAAACCGAAAATAAGATATGGTGATCAGAATTTATCAATTTCAGGCATTTATAAACAGCATGGAAGGTACAACATAACAAATATTATTATGTCAGAAAACGAGCGGCAATTGCAAATTAAAAAAAAAAAAGGTTTGCACAGAAAGCTATGTATTGGGTGTGAGAACCATCAGGGCACTGCCTTGTTACAGAACATCCAATTGATTTATTTATAAGTCCGATTTACCGAACTTGTCTGTTACCGAAAAATGTATATGAAAGCGCCATCTGGTATCATAATATGACTTGAATTCGTGTAAATGCCATTCTTGTCAGTGCATACTTCGTTCGTCTTAATTCAGCTACTTATCATAGCTTCAATTTAACTCTTTACCAAACGAAAACAATTTAGACTGGTCCAAATTGAAAGCATTTGCAGACGACAATTTAAATGTTGCTCAAATTGTGGAAGTTGTCTTTGATAGGGTAGAAAACATTGTAGGAAAAGGAGAAAATGCTGGTGACCAGCATTTTCTCCTTTCCCACAATGTTTTCAAAAGGCTTCTTTCTCAGGGTCGTTAAAAGTCGGGATTGTGTGATAAAGGGTTAATATAACAAAAGCCCATAGTTTTTGCCAGAATATGCATAAACAAGAATGTAGCACTTTAATGATAAGCTATACAGACATAGGAAATGGGGGAAAAAAAGCAGGATAAGGAAGTAAGATGGATGAAATCATAATGTCAAAAGGGGCATAATGAACAGAAGCACACGCTACTAAATAACAATTTTATGGCATACAAGTGGAAGAAGAAAAATGGAATTAGCATCAAGCAACATGCACTAGTAATAATGAAACATGAAATGTTATATGCATGTAAGATGTAAGAAAGAGGACAAATAGACATCTAATGTTCATAAATAAGAATGTCATCTAGACACATAGAGTTTTGACGGATATTCCCCTCCATACAATACGGGTATATGTTACAACTATACAGTTTTGCTTTAAAAGCATTCATTTTCACTGGTGATTTATTTCATCAGCGAGACAATGTTACACATTGAAAAGCCATACCTGATACATGCCACACATATATATCCAGAGCTCCAGATAGAGGGAGTGATTTTGACTTCAAAACTTAAAAAATATCCATCAGTCTCCACTAAATCCTATGTTATGGGTACTCATTAGAATCGTCTCATCGAGACGATTCTGATGAGTACCCACAACATAGCGTTTGGAAGAGGAATAATAGATTTAGAATACCATCACTCCCTCTTATCTGGAGGTTTGTACATCGACTGAATCTGGCTTGGCCAATTTCTTTCCGAGGATTGATGATAGTCATTGCGACAGGATTTATTCCTCTCTCACCGCTGACCATTGTTTCGACGATGGTTATGTGGGAAAGCAGCCAGTGGCTTGGAAAGAATATTGTGCGGAGTACTGGTAAAAGAAACTCCAGGAAAGCATGGATAGGTGCACTGGCCGCCGCGACATGACTGAAATAATGTTGAAAACGGCGTTAAACACCATGCAATCAATCAATCAATCAATCAATTGACTGAATCTAATGTGGTGATCTCTAGCAAATTTAGTAGCATATTAGTCGCAGTTACCTTGTCTCATGCAGATGCTATTATTTTGGAGAAGTTTACAATTATTATTATCTAGTAAGAATGAATCTTTTTACCAAATATGGTACGTTGAATAGTGCTTGCGCGCGGTGTAGAACAGAATTACTTGCATTCTGATCTTGGAGGTACATTGTTCGATACTTTTGCTCTAAACCAGTTCAAAAATTATTTTTTAATTTCGGCGATATTCAGTTTAACCCTTTCCCAAATGACAAATTTTGGACTGGTCCAAATTGAAAGAGTTTGCAGTCGACAATTTCAAATTTGATGAAAATGGCAGAAAGTTCTCAGAAAGGGTAGAAAACACTGTGGAGAAAAGGAGAAATTGCTCGTCACGAGCAATTTCTCCTTTTCCCACAGTGTTTTCAAAAGACTTGTACTGCAGACACGTAAAACCCAGGGCTTGTTTGGGAAAGGGTTAACTAGGCCTTTTTTACAAACGATAAAGTGTAAGACTTGTCTAAATTGAAAGCATTTGAAGACGACAAAATAAACACAACTCAAACATTGGAATTTGCTTATTTAGAGGTCACAAAACATAGCGGAAAAAGGAGAAAATGCTGGTTACCAGCATTTTCTCCTTTTTCTGCAAAACCCGTCTTCCTCAGGGTTGTTAAAAGTCAGGATTTAGTGGTAAAGGGAAGCTGTTTAAAAAGAAGCCGAATTGGTTTATCAGGAAGCAAACAGGTAAACCCTTTTTAAGGTTTGTGTCGCGTTTTCTTTCGTTTGAGCATTTAAAGAGATACCACTGAAAAAACAATTTTTTTTTTTCTTATTTTTGTCTTTCTTCTTTATTTATGGTTTACCTCCTACTTAACATTCAGTGATATATCTTTTTCGGCGTAGCTGAATGTGCTGGCTTTTGACCTATTTTTTAGTACTGATAAAAAATGAATAAACAGAAATTTGCGATTGGTCAAATATGTAGGCATGTTTATTCTAAGGGCCCCTTAGAATCAAAATGTAGACATTTTTATTCCAACAGCCCCTGCCTATATGCTGGCAAATTTACGCCGTCTATTTTTTTCAAAGATATTTCTTGTTTGAAGTTTGGTGAAATTATAAAAATCTGAATATACCTTCTCCCTTCAAACCTAAACTGTTAAAAACTCAAATCGCAATTTCCGACCAAGAGTAAAAAGCAAAATAATGCTGTTTCACCAAACATCCATTTTTACCGGAAAAAATACTTTAGCGGACAGTTTAGACTCAAGATCAGACTGCACGTTCTGTGCAGTCTGATCTTGATTTACACTGTCCGCAAAAGCGCGTTGAATCGCATGTGGTTGTTTCGATTCGAAGCGCAGTGATTCTAAACTACTGTTTACGCCATTGTCCGCAGCAGCCAGGGCAAGACGAAATCTAGTGTTACCACAAGCAGAATCCAAATACCTACGACAATGGTTGCGGCTACTCTTTTATCCGGCCGTACGTGTACGGGAAAAATCCTGTGTGTTCAATTTTGTGTACGTTCTAATCTTTCTGCTACAGTTGAGCAAAGTTGTCCTGGTCACAACACAGGTTTGTTTGATTTCATATCCGTTCGTTCGTTCTTTCTTTCTTTTTTTGTTTCGAACTTTCTTTCTTTCGAACTGTCGAAATTTCTTCTTTCGAAGTTTCTTTCAAACTTCCTTTCTTTCAAACTTTCTTTCGAACTTTATTTCGAACTTCCATTCTTTCCTTCGAACTTTTTCTCTTCCGAAATTTCATTCGAACTTTCTTTCGAACTTTCTTTCTTTCGAACTTTGTTTCAAACTTACTGTCGAAATTTTATTCGAACTTTATTTCTTTCGAACTTTCTGTCTTTTGAACTTTTCTCTATTCGCTTCTCCCTGTTAACCTCCCTATGTTCCATCATTTCAAAATTAGGTGCTCGAATGTCGGAGGCAGAAGCAAAGAGAACTGCCTCTGTTTTGTCCCTAAATTCGATAAATAGGGGTACGTGCATCCACATTTCACACACTTTTTTTTTCGTCCTTTTGGTTACATATTCGAGTCCATGGAAGGTTTTTTTAGCTCGACTTTCATCGAAGAAAACGTCGAGGTTAGCATAGCCCTATCGTCATTTACGTCGTTGTCGAGCGAAAACTTGAAAAAAAAAAAAAGTTCTTGGCTTTTGTCATTATTGAAAATATTTACTTCAAACTTGGTCCAGTTATTTAGTAGCCCAACCGGGTAACCCAGTGATTAGCGTATCTGACTCGTGACCTGGTGGTTGCGGTTTCGATTTTCGGTTGATACAAACTTTCTTTCCAGCGATTTTTCGCCACTCACCTCTGGTGCGTTTGAGATGAGTAATCAGTGGCTTGGAAAGAAAGTCGTGTCAGTACTGGTGTGAGAAAGCCAGGAAACACATGCGTAGGTGTTCTGACCGCCGTGATGTGACTTTAGCTGATAAAAAGGCGTTAAACTCCGAAACAAACAAAACAAGCAAAAGTTATTAAGTATCACGTGAGTACGAGTTTTCGCTCGACGAGCTGTAAGCGCAGGCTGACCTGGGTCGAAACTTTTTGCTTTGTATTGGTCACTTTTCTGCATGTCAAAGGACCAATCTGCAGCTAAAATTCATTAAACAAGGCGACAGTACAAATTTTGTGCATAGCAGTTAAAAACTCGATCTAGTTACCATTCTAAGTTTACTGTAAAATTTCTAAGAGGCTTGTCGTGTACAAAAGTAAAAAAAAAAAATAAGCCATGCTCTGGGAAAAGAGGGTTTTATGCATCTGCAAAAAGTATCGATCCAGGTCAGCCTGAGCTGTAAGCGCAGGCTGACCTGGGTCGAAACTTTTTGCTATGTATTGGTCACTTTTCTGCATGTCAAAGGACCAATCTACCCCATGATTCAGTCGATCGTGACCTGGTGGTTGCGTCAGTACTGGTGTGAGAAAGCCTGTTTTCAAAGTTTTCTCGTATTTCTTACCAGAAAGGTAGGTTGTCCGTCAAAATAGTTTTGACGCAGTTATGCCCCTTTATCGACTTCAAACTTTCACGGAAAAGCATCTCCAGTCCATAGTTGGCACCTGCACCCAGCATCTATCTTTATACTGCAACATATTTCTTTTCACTGCGTCGCTGTAACAAAAAGGGGTTTAGTGCATCTCTATGATGCATTATAACAAGCAAGTCATCACATAATTACGGACCCATAAAATCCATTTTATCTAACGATCGACTGAGTCAAGGGATAGACTGGTCCTTTGACATGCAAAAAGTGATCAATAGCAAAAAGTTTCGACCCAGGTCAGCCTGCGCTTACAGCTCAGGCTGACCTGAATCGATACTTTTTGCAGATACATCAAACCCTCTTTTCCCAGAGCATGGCTTAATTTTTTTTTTTTTTTTTTTATTCACTTTTGTATACGATAAGCCTCCTCGAAATTTTACAGTAAACTTAGAATGGTAGCTAGATCGAGTTTTTAACTGCTATGCATAAAATTTGTACTGTCGCCTTGTTTAATGAATTTTAGCTGTAAGATTGCAGTGACAGATCACTAGTTTCACAGTTAAATCAAGGTCACGTGTCCGTAGAAGCAAGGTCTGCCTTACAAATAGTCCGTGTTATTGCCTCGCGTGAATAACTCATCCCCTTATTAATTAACTCTTTACCACACAATCCCGACTTTGAACGACCCTATGAAAGAAGCTTTTTGAAAACATTGAAGGAAAAGGAGAAAATGCTGGTAACCAGCATTTTCTCCTTTTCCCACAGTGTTTTCTACCCTTTCCAAAGCAAATTTCAATTTTTCAGTCACATTTATTTTGTCGTCTGCAAATGCTTTTAATCTGGACTAGACTAAAATTTTGTCGTTTGGTAAAGAGTTAACCCTTAAGCTGCTGAAAAACTGAAACGAAAACTTTTACTCGATACTAAAAGCCCAAACACTGCGTTTTTAAAGTTGATTTCACCGGAGAGTAAATACCGTGTCGGACAGTGTAGATCAAAGATCAGACTGCACGTTTTGTGCAGTCTGATCTTAATCTACACTGTCCGCAAAAGGTCAGTGAGTCGCGCTTAGCACATCACATTTTTTTTTTTGTATTTATATTTTCACTTCTGTATTTAGATGTACCATTTTGGTGACGATAGGCGGAGCTTCAGTTCTATCGTAAATCGAGGTCACATTGTATTACGTCATCTATTTTTGCAGTACTGGGACTGGAGTAAGTACATTCGGATATAATTTTTATCAGCGTAGTTGAATGCGCTGGCTTGTGACCTACTTCCTGGTACTGATAAAGAATAAGTAAATGGTATTTTGCGATTGGTAAATAATGTACACATGTGTACTCAGCGGACCCCTTCTAGCATATTTGCTCACACATTTATGAAAGCACTATTAGCAGCGTTGCTGCTGCTAATCGATACCCCGAGGCGTTGATTCACACCATAGAAAAAAGTAGAGAATGATTTTTTGTTTGTGCTATTTGGAAATTTAATATTTTCATAGGCATTACCAGATAACCCAAATTTGGTTGAAAACTTTCGACAAGTTTTGACAAGGTTGTACGGTGCATAAAAGACTAACATAATTGCTTCTTAACTAATGCCCATGTTCCTTGATAAATCCATTTCTAAATTAAAAAGAATTTTTTTTTTTCTGTTCCGGCAGTTCACAACTTTTGAAAACAAAATACATATTCAAAGACTTGTAACTATGAAGATACACCTTTTTATTTCATGCTTTTCGGAAGCTTATCGAGAAATAATGGTGGATTATGGTTTGATATTTCGTGGTTACAATCAGTGAAAATACCGATTTTATATTTTCTAACTCTTCAATTGAAGGCGGAAACAGTAGTTCCCGCGCACTAGTTACAAAGGTAATCAGCGCGTGTCAGTCAAATGGAGGGAAACATGACGTAATTTAGGCACTCGTCACAACTCGGCCGATTCCGTACCTATACAAACTCAAACTCAAACTCAAAATGACTTTATTTGGTATTCGGCAAAAGAATTTTGCCATTGACCATTTTACAGAAATATAGCATGAAATATAGAATAAATATTTACAAATACAATATATAAAAATCTGAAAAAAAATAATAATCACAACTATAGTAGGATTAACCCTTAAGAAATTGAGCATGTTCGACTTTTTTTTGTGGATATTGTAGATCAAGATCAGACGGCACAGACCGTGTAGTCTGATCTGAGATCTACATTGTCCGATTAGAAGTATTTATCTTCAAAAAAAAAAATAAATAAATAAAAAAAATAAAAAAATAAAAGATATAATAAAGAGATAGTATCATTAGGGTTTGTACTATGGCTTGAAACTTACCTTTATTTTAATATAATCAGCAAGATAAGAATCAATAATGTCAAACGTTATTTAAAAAGATATTTCGTAAATCAAATGCTCTTTTGATGAATTTTGCAGTATTTATTTGGATTTTTCGTTTTTTAGATGACATAATTCTATTAAATTTAGCAATTGTAAACCAGTGTATATTTAAGTGTTTTGATCTTAATTCACAATATTTTGGACAAACACATAAAAAGTGATATTCTGATTCTATTATATTAATGTTGCATAGTCTACAAACTCGATTTTGTCTATCAATATTTTGGATTCTCCCAGTTTCTATTGCAAGTTTATGCGAGGCAAGTCTAAAGCGTGTCAGCGTTTTTCTTGGTGTTTCATCCCTGATGTTTGTTAAATAATTTTCAAATTCGAAATTAGTTTTGTAATTACAATAATAGTCTAATTTTACACAAGTGCGGGTCGAATTTTGCCATTCCTGTATGAAATTATCACGAAGTCTTCTTTGAATATTTTTGAATACAAAATTAAAATTGTCTATGTTATATCTTGTCCAAATATATGAATATCCAGTTTTATCTAAATTTTCCTTGATTTTTTTAGACCAGTTAAAAGCATTTTTACTAGCAATTTGAATATTGCAATTTTCATTAAATATTGTATGAATAAGAGACATTCTATTACTTTTGATTTTTAAATAATATTTAATTGACTTTTCGAGCGCCAAAAGTGACATTGGATATCTTCCAAGTTCTCCATACACAGCGAAGTTTGGGGTTTGAGGGCTTACACCAAGAATTTTCTTTAAAAATTTCATATGTATTTTGTCAATAGATTTTAGGTTATAAATCCCCCAAGCCTCAGCTGCATACAGTAAAATTGGAGATACCATTCTGTCATCTAACCTCGTCTGTATAAAGGAGGCTTCCATTTTGAACTACCAATCACATGATCTTAAACATGGCGCCGCGCCTGTGGGTCGCTTAGCGACGACATGAACAACCACTGTGAAGTTATTCACTTCTATCGATCTGTCGATGAAAGCTCCTAATGGAATCGATAAACCACGCTAAAAATTGAATGTACAAACTGTTTGCCGACTGAAATACTCTTAGAAAGATAACGATAGAAAATTTACTCATGTGTTCTTTCTAAAGAGGAGCCTTACAATTTCAATAACGGTAAAGCGGTGTGCTTCCGGATATGTGCGAAATGTACCGTGTAGGTGCATATCACGCTACGTGATACAGCAGAGGGATTTAATCACCAGATCACCCGAGGTATGCCGAATGGTAATTTAGCTATATTTCTCGCGCTTGACGTAATATTGTAATGCGTAGTTATTTGAGGGGGGTACGCCGCGGGGAATTACCGCAAACAACTATACTAATTTTGATGAAAGTTCCAACAAAATACGAGTTAGAAGCATGAAATAAATAGAATTTTTTCTTTCCGGTGAAAGATCAAAATTTATTTCATCGCGTGAACATCATCGGTAATATTTTCACTCGTGGCTGCGCTACTCGTGAAAAATATTACCGATGATGTTCACTCGATTAAATAAATTTCGATCTTTCACCGAAAAGAACAAATACATGTATCCTCTATATCTTCTCGCAATTTCTCACTTTCGAAAACATTATGACAAAGGCTGTTAATTACACGAAAAGATTAATATGGAAATGCGCGACTCTTTCTTTATTGACCCATTACTGAAAGAATTGAGATTTTAATATGTCTGTGATTTAAAGTAAAAAAGAGTGATTAGGAATCTAGGCTAACCCTTTGTATGAGCATATGCAAATAAGAAACTATTCCGAAGCGCTGTATTACCTAAATGTCTACACGATAAGAATATTCCAACCCTTTAGTGTCTACCAGAGGACAAAATTTTAGACCGACCAAATTAAAAACATCTGCAGACAAGGAATTTAATTTGGTAGGTGGACAAAATGGATTTTATGGAGCCATATTTATGTGATGACTTGCTTGGCAAAATGCACCACGGAAATGCCCTGCATGGTAAAATGCACCACGGAAATGCCCTGCATGGTAAAATGCATCACGGAGATGCATTAAACTCGCCTTTCCCATCCAATTTCATAATCATATACTAAACCTTAAACGGCTTGCGATGATAGATATTTTCATTACTAAACTGCCTTTATTCCAGCCTGGGAGACTTTGCCGTATCCACCGTCACGTGGTGACTTCGCAGTGTATGACATACAAGAACTGAGAGGGATGATAAACTTTGCTGTGTCACAGGTAATTGGCCTGGCTTCCAGTCTGGTGATTTTTTTCCCCTTTTTTATATTTGGACTTTACTTTGTCAAAAATTACGCCATTTTTGACAGAGTTAAGTCCGAATATAAAACAAGGAATAAATGATCGGACTGAAACCCAGGCTGCAGGTAATGTTGTTATCATTTTCTCTCTCTCTCTTCCTCGGTGTGCATATATCTGTTGTCTGTCTGTTTCTACCAAGTCGAGGTAAAATCAAGGCCTGGATGAATTTACTTTTTGCAAAAGTGTCTATGTTTTAGACTATTTGATCTGTATCTCTTTATTGGTGTTGTTTTGGCAAATCAAGGCCGAGGTCAAATATGTACCAAGGTCGATTGATGGCGTTTTTGTAAATGTTTATTTAGATATATATTGTTGGTAAAATCTTTTTGGTATGAACCAAAAACTATAATTGATGTAGGAATAAGATCAGGGCTGCTATTTACTCATCTGCGTACGCAGTTCTGGTAAGCAAGCATCAAGTCTGAAAAAAAGTTTCACCAAATTTGATAATTTATACGTTTTGAGTACATTTTTGTATAACTTTACGCCAGCTCATATCTTTGAGTAAAACAGCGATCGTATGTGTGTATATACAATCCCCCGAAAAAGAGCCAAGGTCTGTCTTATTGGCGAGGTCATTAGACCTCTCCAACAGTGGTGAGTTTAAAAGGCAGACGCACCAAGAAATTGCTGTCTAAATTCACTTTTATTGCAAAATGTGCTGATACACAGTCTATTTCGTCATGGTTCTATAAAGAAACCGTAAAAAAAAAAAACAACTGAAATAGGAAATAGACGTGTTTTGTTGTTATGTGACGGATTTCAAGAATAGATTTTTGTATTCATTTGATAGCAAATGTGTTTCGACATTCGATACAAAAAAACAAGATTATTTTCGATATTTTTCTTCTTTTATTTTCCGTTCCATCTTTCATCTTTTCATAAGCCGGAAGCTAAAACTAAAGGAACTAATTCTTGCTTAAATTCAAAGCGAAGTTTCAATTATTCATTCAAATGATAGTTTCAATTACAGTCATTATCTTTAGAATAAAATGACCTCTCTAATAGTTGTAATTTTTCAGGAAAAAATCTAAGCGGAAAAAATAGAATTTTGTTAGAAAAGAAAGATCACCGCGGAAAAAGATCACGCGACTTGAAAGTCACGTGTCTGTCATGTAATGCATATGAGGTTTCTATGCAGCTGCAATTTTATAATGCCTTACTTGTTTGTTTACATGTAAAATATATTGAAATTTAAACCAATAAACTATCTGAAAAAATTGACGCTGACCTATCCTGGCTTCTTTTTTTTTTTTCTAAAGAAGCCAACTTGTTTCTTTCATTGGTGAGTTGTTGCAAGCATGGCCCCACGTTATAGGGTCAGGCAAAGCGCAATAATGGCAGTAAATGCTTTCCTGTTTTTCTTAATTTCATGTGATCCAGTTTGATCAGTCAATAAAATGAGATCAATTTTGTACAAAATATACATTACCGAATCGAAAACGTACTTTCGGGATATGGTTTAAATATAAATTTGAATATGAATTATTTTAAAAGTAGCCCTGTTTCCGGACGTGATATCGGTCCATTGAAATTTCGGATACTTAAAGCATTTCTGATTCATAGTTTTTCTTGCTAAATAAGAACGACAATTATAAAAACTGACTGCCATTACTTTTTTGCAACCGATCTGTTTTCAATTCAGTCTCAAGTAGGATTTGGCCAAGTGAAATAACAATAATCCGTTACTTCTGCATATTAAAAAACGGGGGCAGCCATTATTGCGCTTTGCCTGACGTACTTTTGAAGTACGGCGGGGTACCAGACTAATTGTGAAACCGCTTTGACTTGTCCCTACTTTGTTTCCGTGACCATGTTCGGCTTTTTTCCGATATTTGCCGAGGCTCCTTCTGAACGGAGTTCAAATGTTTTACTCGTAGGCTGCTAACTGCGACTCACTGACCTTTTGCGGACAGTGTAGATCAAGATCAGACTGCCCAGAACGTGCAGTCTGATCTTGGATCTATACTGTCCGATATGGAGATATTTTTCTCCAAAACACAAGTTTTAAACAGCATTATTCTGATTTTTTTACTTTCGGCATGGAAGTTCCAATCAACTCATTTAGCAGGATAAGAGTTAATATGTTTGTATAATAAACTGATCTTGTCATCGTGTACATGGTGTAGAGGTAAAATACCTGGACACATGATCCCGAGGTAAACGTCCTATAAAATCGTAAATTTATCGGAGATCTATAAATAATTCACGTAAAAAGATGGAATATTCATTAAATGACAAGTTAAAAGGGTTGCACTATGGATACAACGAATAATTGACGGATGTATGGATGCAGGGTATCGTATTCTTTTGCCCGGTATGGATGGGCTTTGATGTATTGATGGATGGACGAGAAATCCTACAAGCATATATGTTTGTGTACATTTATATATTAAAAACTTTTTGTTTGTATATTCGAGTATTTCATTCAGATTTTTAATTTGGTAATGTTTACATTTTCAGTATTACAATGCTGAAGATCATGCCACTGGTTTCTACGTGCAAAGAGGAACCGACAATATGACTATCAGCTTCAAGTACTTTGATTTTCCCGGTTTTAATGACTCCGATTCTTCAGCAGGATTAAAAGTTTATGGTAACATTGATAATGATTTTACATGTTCGCTGGGCCAAATAAATAGAGGATTTTTTTTTTTCAAGTGAAAGATCGAAATTTATTTCATCGAGTGAACATCATCGGTAAAAATTTCACGAGTGGCGTCCACTCGTGAAAATATCACCGATGATGTTCACTCGATGAAATACATTTCTTTCACCGAAAAAAAAAAAAATCTTTATTTCATGCTTCTAACCCTTTTTTTGTTTGAACTTTTAATCAAAATCCAGTACAGTTGTTTTTGGTAATTCCCCGTGGTGTACCCCCCCCCCCCCCCGCATAACAATGCATTACAATATTACATAAAGCATGTGAAATGTAGCTTAAATTACGTCATATTTTTCTCTGTTTGACTGACACGCGCTGTATACCTTGGTAACTAGTACGCGGGAACTACTGTTTCCGCCTTCAATTGAAGAGTTAGAAAGTATGAAATCGGTATTTTTCACTGGTCGTAACCATTAAATAACAAACCATAATCTACCATTATTTCTCGATAAACTACCGAAAAGCATGAAATAATATATTCTATTTGTTTACTTACTTAGATCCTAAGATACAGCTCCACGGTAAATAGAGATTGTTCCGAAAGAGGTCGACAAAGTACACAAAAGAGAGACATTAACAGAGAGGACAAAATTGTCTTTCAACAATTCAGAAAAGTCTCTCATCTTTTAATTTATTTGGGTAACATTAAGCCTTGTGGTGCCCCAAAATAATTTGCTCATATACAAGCCGCATGATGAGTTGGACTGAGGAAACAATGAATAAGCTAATCTTATTTATGCTTTTCGTACAGAGTTAACAGTTCCTGTCCGCCATGGTCTGAAAAGGGAGGTAAATATGTCAACATCAGAAGCTTACTACACCTATAATATTTTGGAGGAGTTTGCATACTGGAATCTTACGCAGCCTTTCAAAAGGCGAGTCTTTTTTCTATTCGTTTCTTATTTTCGACGAAGCGGAAATTTACGTTTGACTTACATAATCGACCAACCACATGTCAAGTGCAAAAACGTCAACGTCATCTCGATATTGGATATTGGAGTGATTTCGTTGGATCAATGCAGTACCTTATCAAAGAATCACGTGTTTACTCTTATTATATACCTGTATTTCTGGCTCTAATACATACATGTAGATTTAATGCCGTTAAAATCAGACATGGTGGAAAAAATACACACACCTGACTATCAAATAGTTTTAAACATGGTATGATGATATAATTCGCGTGCGGACTACTTTTTGCTTGTTTTTCCATTTAACAGGCCAAAAGTTACGTTAAATATACATTTTTTATCACATAAAAACATAAAACCTCCTCCGACAGTGTATTAAACCCATGATTTATTTTTTTTATAATACACTATTGTTTTATCGACTTTTGGTTCACGTTTCTGATCAGTTTTAGTCATGAGCACGTTAAGCCGGAGAACCCAGCCACAGGACGTGCCGGAATTTGTATGACTACAACGTGCTGAGGACAAATGACGTCATTGTTGCTAAGACGTATACGCGTGGAAAGTTTTTGATTTTATGTTTGATAAAACCAAGAAATTCACCGAAAGTCTTTTTAATCAACAAAGTTGCAGAAAAAGGTGGACTTACCCTCTCCAAACACTGTTTCATTCTACCTTCGGAGTAAATGTCAAAGAACTATATACTCGTGTATATACACATTTGAAACCGAACTACAGCTGTAAACATGGACCCGTGAATGATGCATGGGCTAAAGGTGATGATGCAGGATCGTTTTTGCCTGTCACTCGTTTTATGTGATAAATAGAATCTCACATTCCTGTTTATGTATTACCATTTTTTATCAAACTCGTTGACTGAAATGTATTTGACGCTCGCCAAGGCGGCCGTCATACATATTTATTCAACTCATTTGAAAAATGATAATACATAAACACTCATACAAATACTCCATTTATCACATAACTCCCCTTATTTTCAATGTAATACAGTCATTATGAACTTTCTTGTCTTGCACACGTTTGTGACAAGAAAATAGTGCCGATTTGGTCAACAATCTGTAATTATACACCTAGTTTCTAAAACATTGCTGACATAGATTCCTGTATGAAATTAACGGTCAAAATTGGTAATCACTTTTAGATTCAAAACAAAATCGATATGTGCAAGTTTCTTTGGAACTACTTTTCGCAAATAATGTACCTGTAAAATTTCATTACACATTGTACATGTACGCCTGCATGTATGTTTTATCACATAATGGACTATAAGTCTTGTTATACAGTTATGTAATAAAAAGAATATGACATTAAACATGCTAAAAGCTGGCTTAATAATATTTTTGTAGACTCATTTGACAAAATTTTATCTCAAACACCAATTCATGCCAGGTCCTATATATCCGTCACTTTTTAAAAAGCAGTTACTGTATAAATAAACCAGTATTTGTTACAATTTCATACCGTTTTCAAAACAAAAATGTCAATAATTGCAACACCTTGATGCCTGTTGGTGTATGTGCCAACAGAAATAGGCTGTAGTAATTTTTCCTGTGCTTGTATTTGCTGCGTTGGAAACATTGGACATCTCACAAGATCTTTGGTCACGCGAGATGTAGAATTTTTCAAATGCAGCCCGAAGCAAATAAAACCTAGAAAATATGTCTACAGCATGGTGTTCCACATGCTTTTAATTGCTTTATTGAAATGTCATTCGACACAGTTTTCTCTGTTTTATGTTGCCGTGATGACTTAACGTGGGAGCTTATGTGAATCGTAGCACAGGAATAGGCATATCTCTTGTTGAGACTGTCTGAACCATGCTCTGATCAAAGGGGGGTAACCGTTTAAACGGTGCATCTCCGTGAGGCATTATACTAGGCAAATCATCACATAAGTTCCATGAATTCATAAAAACCCATAACAATCGACTGAATCTTGACGCACACTGGTCCTTTGTCATGCAGAAAATTGACAAATGGCAAAAGGTTTCGATTCAGGTCAGTAAATAATTCTTCTCCTTTCGGTATGATGTTCCATGCTCACCAACCGATCTAATTTGCTTTCCAATTCTAGATTCAGAAAATGATAGATTTCCTGATTCGCAAAACCATTCAGTTTTGCCAGTAAGATTTTGATTTGCACTCCATTGAAAGTTATAAAGTTCTTGAGAATTAGGGTGCAATCTGAAATGGTTCGCAAAGAAAGGTCAAGGTCGAAAGCTGCTACACGATTTTACCAAAGCCATATCTATTCCAGTCTTCTCTAAAGAGCCGATAAATTTGAATTATCGCATGTTCGAGTTATTAAGATTTCGTTTTAATGGATTTTTTTCAGATTGTTGTCGGTAGTGTTGAGATTTTCCCTGCATTCTGTCCGAGTTTACGACGCGACAAGAAGGGCCCGATGTCTAAACATACAAGGATGGGTATGTTGTTAAGTTATTGCTAAACAAACTTGTTCGTGTGCTAGTATTAGCATCGTCTTCATGTGAACATGGTCTGGCGAAAGAGGTCTTAATGCATCTGCAAAAAGTATCGACTCATGTCGGCCTGCGAAGTCTGCACAGGCTGACATGAGCCGAAACCTTTAGCTATCTTGAAATTTTCTGCATGTCAAAGGACCAGGCTACCTCATGATTCTATTGGTTGTTAAATGGATCCATAATTGTGATGACCTGTTTGGTATAATGCATCACGGAGAGGTTTTGTGCCCACCTTTTGTCAGAGCATGGTTCATGTATGTGTACATCTCAATTTTTCGTACCAGTGTACATGCACCTGTTTGTGCACTGTTGGTGTTTCTTTCATTTGGCCCAACACTTATTCCGAGCTACAGGCTACTTTCTCCTATGGCCATAATGTTTTCAAAAGTGGTTTGCAGCAAGACCACTCCCCTAAAAAAATGTGGTCGGTGGAAAATGGAAAAGTATTGACTAATTTCTAGGATTGCTTCCTAAAGACTTTTATTGCTTGTCCTATCTCTTGTCTCCTCTTCGAGGAGACAAGAGATAGGCACAAGCAATAAAAGTCAGTGCTCATTTTTTGTCAATATTTTGTATCTTTATTTTCTAGATAACATTTGTTGACGATACAAACAACGGCCAGGTGCTTGTTGACCTGGAAACCTTGACGAGTAGGCTTGAATGTGCAAGTATCGGCTATAATGTTGAAGGTAAATTTATGAAAATATAAAATTGAATGTGTCATCGAATCATGTGTTTTGTTGAATGTGTTCATAAATTTATGAGAATATGATGTTGAATGTGTCCACGAATCATGAGGTGTTTTGTTGAATGTGTTCATAAATTTATGAGAATATAATGTTGAATGTGTCCACGAATCAGGAGGTGTTTTGTTGAATGTGTTCATAAATGTATGAAGTCATAATGTTGAATGTGTCAATAAATTTATGAAGTTATGATGTAGGTTATGGTGTAGAATGTGTCCATAAATTTATGAGGTCATAAAGTTGAATGTGTTCATAAACTTATAAAGTTAATAATGTTGAATGTGTCCACGAATCATGAGGTGTTTTTTAATGTGTTCATAAATTTATGAGATTATAATGTTAAATGTGTACATAAATTTATGAGGCTATGTGTCCATAAATTTATGAGGTTATAATTTGAATGTGTTCATAAACTTATAAGGTTATAATGTTGAATGTGTTCATAAACCTATAAGGTTATAATGTTGAATGTGTTCATAAACTTATAAGGTTATAATGTTGAATGTGTTAATAAACTATAAGATTATAATGTTGAATGTGTTCATAAACTTATAAGGTTATAATGTTGAATGTGTTCATAAACTATAAGGTTATAATGTTGAATGTGTTCATAAACTTATAAGGTTATAATGTTGAATGTGTCCCCGACTCATGGGGTTATGATGTAGAAGTTATCAATTGATTTAGATTGTTTTGTTGAATTTATCCATAAATCTATGAGGTTATAATGTTCCAGGAGTAGTGGAGTTATGACACAAAGAGTCGTCCGTGAAATAATACTGCTCTGTTGGATGTGTTGTTACGGGAGATCACTCCTTCCTTACAGCATAGCTTCTTCCCGTATAAAATCAATACCTGACAACTGCGTTAGGAAGAATTCTCTTTGGCTCAGGGGTTAGTGTATTGGTCTTCTAAACTTCGATAAAAGAGGATCTTTGCCTGCACGGGTTCGAGTCTCAGCCGTGGCCGTTTGTATTTGAGCTATGCTTTTGTTGCGAACTTTCATATTCGTAAGAGTGTCCATAGATTTATGAGGTTATAATGTTGAATGTCTCCACGAATTGTAGGGTTATGATGTAGGAGTTGTCGATAAAGTTTTGAGGAATTAAATACTAAATGTGCTCATAGATTTAGGAGGTTGTAAACATGGAGTTATGATGTAGAAAGGTATCAATAAAATGATCTTGTTTTGTTGGATGTATCCATAGAGTCATGAGATCACAATGCTGAATGTGCCCACGAATCATTAAGTTATGACGCAGAATATGTCCACTGATTTAGATTGTTTTGTTGAAAATGCCAATAGATGCATGAGGTTTTAATACTGAATGTGTCGAGGAATCATTTAGGATATGATGTGGTAGACTTCGAAAAATTTACGAGGTTTATATGGTTGAATTTGTCCATACATCTATGAGGTTATAATTAGAGCTCCAGAAAGAGGTGATTTTGATTTCAAAATTGAAAATATTAATCACTTTGCACTAAACCCTATGTTATGGGTTCTATGATATATGATATACGTCTACATGTGAAAATATTGTGGCAAAAGGAGAAATTTTGAAATACAATTTAAGTTTTTACTTTTACCACAATGTGTGAATGAAAAGCGTCTGCAAGAAGGAATGCATCAAATATCTATAAAATAGTTTATACTTTAACAGATGCAGATCTTCTGAACAGTTCCGGATCCATCGGAAAAGGAGTTATCGCCCTTTGCTCTCTCTCATTGATTGTTACAGTAGCTATGGCCGTCATTAGTATGTTAATGTGCGTGGTAAGTTTTACATTTTTTTTAAAAATAAAGAATTTTCACACCGCTTTCATGATTATTTCAGACCTATCACGGTGACAGCTTTCCTGCTTATGTATTTCCTGGGTTTCATCAAGACTAGGCTAGGGCTCTGAGGTGTCTTGTCGAAGGACAAACCAATCAGAAAAATCCAGCGCCTCAAATGGGTATCTAACCCAGGGCTTCTAGGTTTTGGACCCTACCCCACTGAGCCCGAAGGACCATTTCGTTATGTTTTGAATGACGTTTGAATGTTACACCAGACTGCATTTTTTGTTTCAGAGATACCGAGCCCCGGTAGCACAGCCGGTAGCGTACAATACTTGAGAACATAGGGTCGCTGGTTCGATCCCCGGCACGGCCAATTTCTTTCCGAGGATTAATGATATTAATTGCGACAGGATTCATTCCTCTCTCACCACTGACCATTGTTTCGACGACGGTTGTATGGGAAAGTAGCCAGTGGCTTGGAAATAATATTGTGTGTAGTACTTCCTCGTAGAAGACACTCCAGGAAAAGTAAGGAAAGGTGCATTGACTGCCGTGATATGACTGAAATAATGTTGAAACACTATACCATCACATCATCATTTCTCAGAAATATCTTGCCAATAGCCCGCTTATCATGACTTTTTCCCCGTTTTGATAAACGCTATATAGGCCTACCATTCGTTTTTGTATTGACTCCTTTGAAAAAGCTTTGAAAACATTGTGGGGAAAAGGGAGAAAAATGGTGGTAACCAGCATTTCTTCCTTTTCCAATAATGTTTTATTTTCTACCCGTTCTATATAGATTTTGAATATGGCTCTCTGCTATTTGTTGTTTCAACCCTGATGGTCATGCCTAGTACCTTTGAACGTTTGGCGTGATATGGTTTACCATTAAATTACCTAGATTTAATTTCTTAACCTTTTACCTAAAATTCCTGAGGTTTGACGACCCCCAGAGAAAAAGACTTTTGAAAACAATCTGGGAAAAGGAGAAAATGCTGGTAACCAGCATTTTCTCCTTTACCCACAATGTTTTCTACCTTTACCTTTTCACAGAAAGTTTTTATTATTTGTGCAACATTTCATTTTTTGTTAGCAAATGCTTTTATTTCTAACCAGCCTAAAATTTTGTTGTGTTTTAAAGAGTGGACTAGCCTACACAATAACGTGATTTAACGAGCCTGAGAAAGACAGTTTTGGAAGACTTCATGCCAAATGTTGCCCCTGGCGGCTGCAAGGTTGCACAGATTACGACGAATAGAAAATGCTTCTTGGGCCATCAAAGAAATCACTGTTGTTACGTTTCCGGTTTTAAATAAGAACAAATTCCTTGAGTTTCCCTATCCCTTACGCCATATATATTGGTAATTTATCTATGTTTACACAACTGACCAAATTCTGAGCCATTCTACACATGTTCAAGTTTTAACAGCGCTTTCTTTTTCCCTCTCTGGTTGTAAGGATGTATCTTTAAATACAAGTTTACCGATGCTTGCATTGTCATCAGCAAGTGCTTTCAAAGTAGCCTAGTCCGAAATTGTGTCGACTTAATTATAAATTTAACCTGTTTGCATTCCAGAAAACCAAACGGTACATGAGAGAGAACTATAGAACGTTCTATCGGCCTTTAGACGACAAAGAGAACGATTTACCGTTGTCTGAATATATGCGCTTCTTCAAAATGTGGGATTATATTACCATTATATCTGATTGTTTTACCCTGTATGCCACAAACTGGATTGTGTTCGGCAATCAGGTAAAAATTTGTATATAAGAAAGAAGTGACACCTATTAACAGTAACAAAAATATCATCACCATCATCATCATCATCATCATCATCACCATCGTCGTCGTCGTCAGCGTCGTCTTCATCATTAGTTTAAGTATGTGCCGGTTAAAGATCTGTTGTTATCATCATCATCATCATCATTTATTTCAATGTGGCAAAACAACACTAATTGGCTTTCATATTGCTTTTCATAATATAGAACTCTATACCACAGAACGCAGAGCGCAGTCGGTAGCGTACAGGACTTTAGAAAAGGAGGTCCCTGGTTCGATCTCGGCCAGTTTCTTTCCGAGGATTGATGATAGTCACTGCGACAGGATTCATTATACTGCAATATACTAAAACCTAGAAAGAGGTTTACCTTATACGCTTGACTTTAAAAGCGGACGGTATAGATCCAAGATCAGACTGCACGATCTATGCCGTCCGCAAAGACCCCTATCTTCGCCTATGGCGTTGTCATGGATATGAATAATGAAAAGAGAGTTTCGAATAATGATGTGCGCGTTTTCAATACAGTTTGTATAACATTCAACCAAGACTCGTATCTAAATTTTAAAAGTAACGCAATTTTTGATTGGTTAGCCAATCAGAAATTGAAATACTTTGAAATTTAGAAAATTCTTGAGAACCAGACTAAAAATTCATTGAGAATGGTTTGTGAACGAGGGCTTTTGTTCATCTTAAGAAATAGGGGATATTTGTTTTTTTCGGTGAAAGATCGAAATTTATTTCATCGAGTGAACATCATCGGTAATATTTTCACGAGTGACGCAGCCACGAGTGAAAATATTACCGATGATGTTCACGAGATGAAATAAATTTCTATCATTCACCGAAAAAAACAAATATTCTATTTATTTCATGCTTCTAACGCCTTTTTTTGTCGAGACTTCCATAAAAAAAATGAAATCGGTATTCTCACTGGTCGTACCCGTGTAATATCGAAAAATATTTTCACAGCTATTTCTCGATATCCTACCGGAAAGCATGAAATAAAACACAATTGATGATTTCCGGTTCTGTTTTTCTTTTGTTTTCAATATAGGATTCGACCTGGGTGATTGAAACGCTTGATTCGTATGCAGTCTTATTGAGTGTCGGTGGTTTTGGAACTTGGCTTACGCTTTTACGATTTTTCAAGTTTCACAATAAATTTTACGTAAGATTCTCTTTGCATAATAACTGATGGAAAGATTACATAATAGCCCTTACTATAAAATAGGTAAAAAATTAGACTACACACAACATGCAGTCTGATCTTTGGTCTACACTGCCCTGTATAATATTAAGCCTTCTTGTAACTTTGACATATTCAGCGGAGTAATACACACCTTTAAAAAAATAGCTCCTTTAAACAGCATACCTAGATACTACACCTCTTACAGTGATGATTTTTTATAAACAATAATTAAGAAACAGGAGAAAGTGGGAAGGTTTTAGCTACGAGACTAGAACATTCCATTTGAGAATGACATTCGTCCTCGAGATAAAAGACGGACGTCGATAGAATAATTGATGGTTTCCCCATTTACCGGGAAAGAAAACACGACCTTGAGGGTAAAGGCTTTTGGAAACATTGTTTGAAAGGGAGAAAATACTGGTAACCCTCATGTGCTCCTTTTCCCACAGTAATTTCTACCCTTTCAAGTCAAATCTCATAATTTTAGCTACATTTTATTTGTCATATATAAATATACGTCTTTCCAATTTTGAGAAGTTTAACCCTTAAGCTGCTAGATAAATTAATCTAAAGATTTCTAGCCAGTAGTGAAAACCCATAGTTTACAATTTAAAAAGTTTGCTCGTCGGAGAAAATCTCACCGTATCGGAAAATGTAGATCGAAGATCAGATAGCACGTTCTGTGCAGTCTGATCTTAATCTACACTGTCCGCAAAAGCGCACAAAGTCGCTCTTAGCAGCCTAAGCGTTAAACTTTTGTCGTTTGGTAAATGTTTGCCGATTATTTTCAGTTACTCTTTGCCACTCTGAACCGAGCCATGTTTGACGTGATGGCCTACCTACTGTGTGTGCTGATCTTGTTCATTGGTTTCGTGACGTGCGGTTACGTCGTGATGGCGCCTTATCACGTCAAAGTAGGTAGTTTTGGCATACACTATTACATTTGAGCCACGCTGTGGAAAAAGGGGGTTTGATGGTTTTTTATCTTTCAACTAACCGGATATCCATGCAATAACACCCATGCGATATTTCTTTTGATATACCACGGATATTTATAGATTTTTTATATGCCACAGATATTTATAGAACAGTAAGTTCCACTGACTCCGCCCCCATCACCATTTATGAATGAAATGCATTCCAAAAATAGTAATAACGATTACTACAGAAAGCCCGCGAAAAAAGAACGATGTCATAGCACGCATGCTACTTTCCGATGATCTGCCTACGTAATTCCTGCCCGTGACGTCATTTGAATGCTCGTTTACCGCGTCTTCTCAAATAGAATAATCCCAAGCGATCTCAATCGCAATTTTCGGACGTTTAATTACTACGATAAAGTACTGTGTCTGTGGGTAATGCAACTTTAAAATGGGAGTTCCGATAAAAATAAACTTTTAAAATGTATTTGTCAGCAACATTTTTCACATCTTTTCACAATGAGAACAAATCATAGGTTAAAAGATAAATAGAATACGTACATAGTGTTGTCGTAGATCCATTTTGTCTAAAAGCAGACTGAGTCATGAAGTAAACTGGTCCTTTAAGCTGTAGAAACTTGACCGATAGCAAAACATTAGCCTGCGTGGACTGCGCAGACGGACATGAGTCGGTTCTTTTTTGCAGATGCATTAAACACCCTTTCCACAGAGCATGGCTCATATCTTAAAATGAATTTCACAATAATATGAAAAAGAAAAAGGAAAACGGCATTTTGCTGATTTTTTTTTTCCCTCTTCAAACAAAAGAATTTCGATATTTAGATTCTACCACTTCTTACGCCGTCTATCTTTTTTTTTTTTTACAACCTAGCTTTGACCTACTTCTTGTTATTGATGTACCGGAAAGAATAAAGGGAAAATTGCGATTAGTCAAAAAAGTGGACATGGTTTTTCGGCGGAACCCTGCTTGCCTTTTTGCATTCAATTCTCTTACTCCGTCTACCTTTTATATATATATATATATATATATATATATATATATTGTTTCAGTTTAGTACACCCGAATGGTCGGCAGAAACGCTAATCTCGGTTGTCAATGGAGACGAGATGTTTTTCACCATGAACATTCTGGAGGTGAAGAAGACGGGCGGAGACTGGGTGTGGTTGTTCTCGAGGTTCTATTTTGGTGCCTATATAGCAGTATTCACGATCGTCGTGATTAACTTACTGGTCGCCATCTTTATGAGTGCTTATGAGGCAGTAAGGGTAAGTATCTCTTGAACTCTTTTACGAGGCATTACGGGTAAGTATCTCTTGAACTCTTTTACGAGGCAGTAAGGGTAAGCATCTTTTGAAATCTTTAACGAGGCAGTAAGGATAAGCATCTTTTGAACTCTTTTCAAGGCAGTATTGGTAAGTATCTTTCGAACTATTTTACGAGGCAGTAAGGGTAAGATTCTTTTGAACTCTTTTAGGAGGCAGTATGGGTAAGTATCTTTTGAAGTCTATTACGAGGGAGTAAGGGAAAGTATCTCTTGAAATCTTTTACGGGGCAGTATGGGTAAGAATCTTTCAAACTCTTTTACAAGCTAGAAAGGGTAAGTATCTCTTGAACTCTTTTACGAGGCAGAAAGGGTAAGTATCTCTTGAACTCTTTTACGAGGCAGTATGGGTAAGTATCTTTTGAACTCTTTTAGGAGGCAGTATGGGTAAGTATCTTTCGAACTCTTTTACGAGGCAGTAAGGGTAAGTATCTCTTGAACTCTTTTACGAGGCAGTAGGGATAAGCATCTATCGAACTCTTTTACGAGGCAGGAAGGGTAAGTATCTCTTGAACTCTTTTACGAGGCAGTCACGTGATGGGTAAGTATCTCTTGAACTCTTTTACGAGGCAGTCACGTGATGGGTAAGTATCTATCAAACTCTTTTACGAATCAGCGAGGGTAAGTATCTTTCGATCTCTTTAACGAGGCAGTAAGGGTAAGTATCTTTCGAACTCTTTTACGAGGCAGTACGGGTAAGTATCTCTTGAACTCTTTTAGGAGGCAGTATGGGTAAGTATCTCTTGAACTCTTTTACGAGGCAGTAAGGGTAAGTATCTCTTGAACTCTTTTACGAGGCAGTATAGGTAAGTATCTCTTGAACTCTTTTAGAGCCAACAAAGGACGCTGACTTAAAAATCCATCGCAAAATTCAGAAACATTTTTTACTTGAGCCACGCTTTGGCAAACTTTGAGGGGGCTTAATGCATCTCCGTGATGCAATATACCTGTTAAGCCATATTATAATTTTGGATCCATAATAGCCACTTTTTTATCATGAGGTAAAACGATCCTTGGACATAAAAAAAAAAAAAATTGACCAGTAGCGAAAAGTTTCGGCCCAAGTCAGCCTGCGCGGGCTGCGCAGGCTGATCTAGGTCGATACTGTTGGCAGATGCATTAAGCCCCTTTTCGCAGAGCATGGCTCATTTCTATTGGGTTGACTATACTAACAGATTAAGTGGCTCGTCGCCGCATCTTTATGAGTGCTTACGAGGCAGTGAGGGTAGGAAAATCTATTTTAACGCCAAAAAAATATGAGCCATGCTCTGCCAAAAGGCGCTTTAAGCATCTCCGTGATGCATGATACCAAGCAAGTCATCACATAATCATGGATCCATAAAATCCATTTTGTCTAACAACCGACTGAATCATTAGGTAGAATGATCCTTTGACATATAGAAAATTGACCGATAGCGAAAAGTTTCGGCCCAGGTCAGCCTGCGCCCACTGCGCAGGATGACCCGGGTCGATACTTTTCGCATATGCATTAAGCCCCCTTTCCACAAAGCATGGGTCATTTTTATCGGCTTGACTATACTAGCAGATTAACTTGCTCGTCGCCATCTTTATGAGTGCTTAGGAGGCAGTTAGGGTAAGGGTCTATTTTAGCTCTTTTAGCGCCAACAAAGGCGGCTGTTAAAAAAAACCAATCCATCGTTAAACTCAAAAAACATTTCCATTTGTTCTGGCCTGATTCTACAGACGGTATAAATTCAAGATCAGATTCGTTCTAAGCCGTCAGAAAAAAAGGAACTTTTTTGCCTATGGCGGTGAAAGCATTATACCTCCACCACCCACAACAAACACAACAACAAAAAAACACAACACAACAACAACAACTACCACCAAGTCATCGACGACGACCACCACCACTGCCATTATCACCCACCACAACCACCAAACCACCACCAACCAAACCACACCATCGCTCACCACCACCCACCACTCACCCACCCCATCAACACCACCGCCATTACCACCCACCCTCCCGCCAACACCATCACCACATGGCTGTATCTACCAACAGTTCTGACTAAATTTCTAATTCTGAATTTCAAGGCCTCCCATCTGACTGGTAGAGACAGAGCGTCTCAGCTGTTCACCAGCATTTTCTCCTTTTCCAAAGAATGTTTTCCACCCTTTCAAAGGCAAACCCCTTTTTTCGAGTCATATTATACTTCCCGTCTGCAACCGTTTTCAATTTGGCCAGGTATAAAATTTTGTAGTTTGGTAAAGAGGTAAAAATTAATATCAGGAGTAAAACTCTTAGGTTGCTAAGTGCAACTCAATGACCTTTTGTGGTGATAAAGTCACAGACTTGAAAGTTTCATTTACCGTATTTACCCTTCACCACACAATCCCAAGTTTAAGCGACCCTCAGAAATATGGCGTTTGAAAACATTCTGGAAAAAGGAGAAACTGCTGGTAACCAGCATTTTCTCCTTTTTCCACAACGTTTTCTACCCTTCCAAAGATAACTTTGCCAATTTGAATCACATTTAATTTGTCGTCTGCAAAGGTTTTCAGTCTGAACAAATCTAGAATTTTGTCGTTTTTCAAAGCAGATTAAGGACCAAAAGAAAACATTGTGGCAAAAGCGATTTTTACACTTTATTTTATTACCACAGGCGTACTACAGCCAAAGACCAGAAGATAGAGATCTCAGTCCAGTAGAAATTGCAATAAAGAAGTTCTTAGAACATTCTACGGAAAATGCCGATCGAGGGTCGATGGAATTCCGAACGTCAATCGGAAATTTACTAAACAGCGACGCATCCAACGTGGGCGAGCTCGAGTCACTGAAGGTCGAATTAGGGAAGTTTATCAAATTCGACAAATCGGACCAAAAGCTGTACGTGTTTCACCCGAGAACCTTAAGGGCATTCACCGTGGAAAACAGTGACGGGGAATCTTATCAGCTGGACTGCGGTTGGTTCAAACTGCATTTCCACTTCTTTCCACTGAGAGCTTCCGGTTAAAGCATCACCACACAATCCCGAGTTTTAACGACCTTTAGAAAGAAGCTTTTTGAAAACATTATGGGAAAAGGAGAAAATGCTGGTAACCAGCATTTTCTCCTTTTCCCACAATGTTTTCTACCATATCAAAGACAAAAATTCCATCATTTGAGCCAAATCTAAATTATCGTCTGCAGATGCTTTCAGTTAGGACAAGTCTACATTTTTGTTGCGTGGTAAAGAGCTTAATTTTTACCAGACGAAACAATAAATATCTTCAAAAAATATAGACGGCGTAAAATTGCCAGCAAATAGGCAGTGGCTCTTAGAATAAACATGTCTACAGGAGCCCTTAGAATAAACAGGCCTACAATTTTGACCAATCACGAATTTCCATCTATTCATTTTTTATCGGTAACAAAAAGGAGGTCAAAAGCCGAAAAGAAAACTGTAGACTTGCTTAAATGGAAAGCGTCTGAAGACGACAAACTAACTCTTAAACTGCTAAATATGTAAAAGAAAACTTTCAAGCCGATAGTAGGATGCCAAATTTTGCTGCCAAAAAGATATCTTTCGGGGATAAATATCTCTTGATCGGACAGTGTAGATCCAAGATTAGACTGCACGTTCTATGCAGTCTGATCTTGATCTACACTGTCCGCAAAAGGTCTTTGAGTCGCGTTAAGCAGTCTAAGTGTTAATTGTGATTGCCGTGCTCTGTGAAAAGGGGGCTTATTGCATCGGCGAAAAGTATCGATCCAGGTCAGCCTGCGCAGTCCGCGCAGGCTGACCTGGATCGAAACTTTTCGCTATTGGTCAATTTTCTGTATGTCCAAGGACCTGTTTACCTCATGAGTAATTCGGTTGTTAAATAAAGTGGCTATTATGTATCAATGATCATGTGTTGACTTGCTTGGCATCACGCATCACGGAGATACATTAAGCCCTCTTTTCACAGAGCATCACACACACACACACACACACACACACACACATAGAAGTACATGCACTACATATATGTACATGTATACTCGTCTTCAGCCAGTTTTTTAATCCATTTCATCTTTATTTTGTCAGATTGTAACAATTTTTTAGCTCACCTTAGCACAACGTGCTAAAGGTGAGCTATTGTGATCGCCCTATGTCCGGCGTCCGTCGTCCGTCGTCTTGTCGTCCGTCAACAATTTCTTTAAACATCTTCTTCTCCTAAACCACTGGGCCAATCTTGATGAAACTTGGCAGGGATGTTCCTTGGGTGAAGCTCTACCAAAATTGTTCAAAGAATTGAATTCCACCCACAACTCTGGTTGCCATGGCAACAAAAAGGAAAAAAAAGCAAAATCTTTGAAAATCTTCTTCTCTGAAACTAGAAGGCGCAGAGCTTTAATATTTGGTATGTAGCATCTCGTAGTGGACCTCTACCAAGTTTGTTCATTTCATGCGCCTGGGGTCAAAACTGGCCCCGCCCCGAGGGTCACAAGTTTGAGCATAGTAACAAAGAAGGAAAACTTTAAAAATCTTCTTCTCTGAAACTTGAAGGTGTAGAGCTTTGATATTTGGCATGTAGCATCTCCTAGTGGACCTCTACCAAGTTTCTTCATATGATGCCCCTGGGGTAGAAACTGGCCCCACCCCGGGGGGTCACAATTTCCAAGATAGGAACAAAGAAGGAAAACTTTAAAAATCTTCTTCTCTGAAACTGGAAGGCGTAGAGCTTTGATATTTGGTATGTAGCATTGCCTAGTGGACCTCTACCAAGTTTGTTCATATGATGCCCCTGGGGTCAAAACTGGCCCCGCCCCGGGGGTCACAAGTTTGAGCATAGTAACAAAGAAGGAAAACTTTAAAAATCTTCTTCTCTGAAACTTGAAGGCGTAGAGCTTTGATATTTGGCATGTAGCATCTCCTAGTGGACCTCTACCAAGTTTGTTCATATGATGCCCATGGGGTCAAAACTGGCCCCGCCCCAGGGGGTCACAATTTCCAATATAGGAACAAAGAAGGAAAACTTTAAAAATCTTCTTCTGTAAAACTAGAAGGCATAGAGCTTTGATATTTGGCACGAAGCATCTCCTAGTGGACCTCTACCAAGTTTGTTCATATGATGCCCTTGGGGTCAAAACTGGCCCTGCCCCGGGGGTCACAAGTTCAAACATAGGAACAAAGAGGGGAAACTTTAAAAATCATCTTCTCTGAAACTGGAAGGCGTAGAGCTTTGATATTTGGTATGTAGCATTGCCTAGTGGACCTCTACCAAGTTTGTTCATATGATGCCCCTGGGGTCAAAACTGGCCCCGCCTCGGGGGTCACAAGTTTGAGCATAGTAACAAAGAAGGAAAACTTTAAAAATCTTCTTCTCTGAAACTTGAAGGCGTATAGCTTTGATATTTGGCATGTAGCATCTCCTAGTGGACCTCTACCAAGTTTGTTCATATGATGCCCATGGGGTCAAAACTGGCCCCGCCCCGGGGGGTCACAATTTCCAATATAGGAACAAAGAAGGAAAACTTTAAAAATCTTCTTCTGTAAAACTAGAAGGCATGGAGCTTTGATATTTGGCATGAAGCATCTCCTAGTGGACCTCTACCAAGTTTGTTCATATGATGCCCCTGGGGTCAAAACTGGCCCTGTCCCGGGGGTCACAAGTTCGAACATAGGAACAAAGGAGGAAAACTTTAAAAATTTTCTTCTGTAAAACTGGAAGGCATAGAGCTTTGATATTTGGCATGAAGCATCTCCTAGTGGACTTCTACCAAGTTTGTTCATATGATGCCCTTGGGGTCAAAACTGGCCCTGCCCCGGGGGTCACAAGTTCGAACATGGGAACAAAGAGGGGACACTTTAAAAATCATCTTTTCTGAAACTGGAAGGCGTAGAGCTTTGATATTTGGTATGTAGCATTGCCTAGTGGACCTCTACCAAGTTTGTTCAAATGATGCCCCTGGGGTCAAAACTGGCCCCACCCCGGGGGTCACAAGTTTGAGCATAGTAACAAAGAAGGAAAACTTTAAAATTCTTCTTCTCTGAAACTTGAAGGTGTAGAGCTTTGATATTTGGCATGTAGCATCTCCTAGTGGACCTCTACCAAGTTTGATCATATGATGCCCCTGGGGTCAAAACTGGCCCCGCCACGGGGGTCACAATTTCCAACATAGGAACAAAGAAGGAAAACTTAAATTTTTTTTTTCTCTTAAATGGGAAAGCATAGAGCTTTGATATTTGGTATGTAGCATCTCTTAGTGGACTTCTACCAAGTTTGTTCCAAGGATGCTGCTTAGGTCAAAACTGGCCCAGCCCCTGGGGTCACAAGTTCAAACATAGGAACAAAGAAGGAAAACTTTAAAATTCTTCTTTTCTGAAACTGAAAGGTGTGGAGCTTTGATATTTGGTATGTTGCATCTCAGAGTGGACCTCTACCAAGTTTGTTCATATGATGCCCCTGGGTCAAAACTGGCCCCGCCCTGGGGATCACAAGTTCGAACATAGGAACAAAGAAGGAAAACTTTAAAATTCTTCTTTAAAACTGGAAGGTGTAGAGCTTTGATATTTGGTATGTAGTGATTCTCTTCTAAATTTGTTTGCCCATCTAAGCGCAACAAGTTCATTGAGTTCAAAATTGGGTCATCTTGGGTCATAAACTAGGTCACTAGGTCAAATTAAAGAAATACCTTGTTGGCACTCTCGAGGCCACATTATTTGCTCAATTGCCTTGAAAATTAGTTAGAAAGTTTGTCTTTATAAAGTCTCACATAAGATTAAATTTGGGTCAACTTGGGTCATAAACTAGTTCACTGGGTCAAGTTAAAGAAATACCTTGTTTGCACTCTGGAGGCCACATTTATTGCTCAAATGACCTGAAATTTGGCCAGAATGTTTGTCTTGATGAAATACCTGATGAGTTTGGATTTGGGTCACCTGGAACCATAAACTAGGTCACTAGGTCAAAATAAAGAAATACCTTGTGGGCACTCTAGAGGCCACATTCTTTGCTTAATTGCATTGAAAATTGGTCAGAATGTTTGTCTTTGTAAAATCTCACATGAGTCTGAATTTGGGTCAACTGGGGTCATAAACTAGGTCACTTGGTCAAATTAAAGAAATAGCTAGTGGGCACTCTAGAGGCCACATTTATTATTCATTTGATTTGAAAATTGGTTAAAATGTTTCTTTTGATATAGTCAAAGACCAGTTCAAATTTGGGTCATCTGGGGTCATAATCTAGATCACTAGGTCAAATTAAAGAAATATCTTTAGGGCACTCAAGGCTACATTTTTTGCTCAGTTGACTTGAAAATTGGTCAGAATGTTTGTCTTCATGAAATATGAGTTTGAAATTGGGTCACCTGCAGTCAAAAACTAGGTCACATGGTCAAATTAAAGAAAAACCTTAAAGGCACTCTACTAAGGTGAGCGACCCAGGGCCATCATGGCCCTCTTGTTTATATCTTTATACCAAATGTTGCCCCTAACGGTTGCAAGGTTGCACAGATTACGACAGATAGAAAATGCGCTTTATTTTCTGGAGGCCATCAAAGAAATCACTGTTGTGACGTTTCCTGTTTTAAATCGAGGATTTCCGGTGTATGTATTTACATGTATTCCTTACACCATATATATCGGTAATCTATCCATGTTTACACAGCTGAGTAAATCCTCTACCATTCTACAGTCTATCGAATTTTTACAGATTTTTTATCTCTCTCTCTGGCTGTAAGGATGTATCCTTAAGCAAGAAAATTGATAAATGAAAAATGAAAGACTAAGCAAAATAGGAATAGAATCCTTGCAACAAACAAGGAATAAAAAGCAAAATTGACAACAATGACAAAATGATTATGAGTGAGTGAGCGAGTGCGTGACTGAGTGAACGAACGAACGAACGAGTGTTATTTCTAGACCTTCCT
The DNA here is from genome assembly GCA_945859785.2 of Tridacna gigas. Taxonomy (NCBI): domain Eukaryota; kingdom Metazoa; phylum Mollusca; class Bivalvia; order Cardiida; family Cardiidae; genus Tridacna; species Tridacna gigas. Next base: position 6,301,496 of record OX244042.2, read on the forward strand.
AAATCTCTGTACATATATATGCAGTGAACAAACATTTATGGGAAAGGGGCATATCGTATATGAGCCATGCTCTGTGAAAAGGGGCCTTAATGCATCCCCGTGATCCATGATACCAAGCAAGTCATCACATAATTATGAACACATAAAATTCATTTTGTCTAACAACCAACTGAATCATGAGGTACGCTGGTCATTTTACTCGCAGAAAATTGACCAGTAGCGAAAAGTTTCGGTTCAGGTCAGCCTGCGCGGACTGCGCAGGCTGACCTGGGTCGATACTTTTCGCAGACGCATTAAGCCCCCTTTTCACGGAGCGTGGCTCGTATGTATATCATCAACTTTTGAATGCCTTTTTACAAACGATTTTAGTCGTTACCTTACTATTTCGGTTATGCTGAATTTCAAACATACACGAGCCATGCGCAGTGCAAAGGCGGTTTAACGTATCTGCAAAAAAAGTATCGACCCAGGTCAGCCTGCGAAATCCGCGCAGGCTGACCTAGGTCGAAACTTTTTGCGTTTGGTAAATTTTCTGCATGTCAAAGGACCATTCGACCTTAGGATTCAGCCGACTGTTATACAAAAATGGATTTTTTATGGATCCATAGTTGTGTGATAACTTACTCGGTATAATGCATCACGGAGATGCATTTAATCCCTTTTTGCCAGAGTATGATTCATATATTCAAAATTGTGGTATTATGTTCGTAAACCATGTCTTTTATGTAAGAATTTGTATGTAACTGTTATAGTTTATTTACTATTTTGACTGCTCTTACTCTAAAGTAAATTAATGAAATTTATCACATAAAACCACCTCCAGCAGTATATTAAACCCATGACTTATTTTCGATAATACACTGGCGTATTGTCGTTTTCTGGGTCCCGGTTCTGGAAATATGAACGCATGAAGCGAGTGAAACCAACCACAGCACGTGCCGGAATTCGTACAACTTCGCCATTTCGCAGGAAAATGACGTTATTGTTGTTCAGGCGTATACGCGTGGAAAGCGTTATGGTTTTCATGTTTATTAACAACAAGAAATGGAGAGAGACGTTATTTAAAACCAATAAATTGTGGAAATCTTTCTAATTACCCGCTTTATATAAACTGTTCCATTCAATTTTTGATGAAAATGTCAGATCTATTTTCTTATGTATGTACACAATTCAAACCAAACTACATGTACATTTGTAAACATGGAGCCATGAACGGTATGTAGGCTGAAGGTGATGATGCAGGATACTTTTTGTGGCATTTGTCGAAGACAATGCCACTATGAGTTCAATACGGCATTTTGAAAACCATGTATCGTATTTTGTGCAGAACCGAAGGAAGTAAACCCAATTAGAATCAATTTTTCTGAGAAAAATAAGTATTTCGATTGCACTCAGATATGAAAATGAAAATGGCGTATTACAATAAATTGGATTAGGCCGACGATCGTGGAAATACTTCCTCTTTATCGAAAATAGCTTGATCCGCTATGGCCGTCTATAGTGGCGTAATGACACACACATACCGTGCTTGTTCGTCCCAAAACCAGTTCGTTCCTGGGCTTATTCGTTCCAGGATTGTTCGCCCTGACTTGTTCGTCCCATAAGATTGCACCCTTCTCTATCGGATTTTGCATGACTATATAGTACATTGACTTTCAAGCGAATATTTTGAAACTATTTCTGTTGTTTATTTTTCAGATTATTAATTCCACACAATGGCTCCCTTGACAAATGCCACACCAGCGTTTTCAACGCTTTGATTTTTTCTGTCATTCGTTTTATGTGATAAATAGAATCTCACACTCGTATTTATGTATTATCATTTTCATCAAACTCGTTGACTGAAATATATTTGATTGATTTCATACAACTTAGTCAACTTGTTTGATAAAAATGAAAAAAACATAAACACTCATGTAAGATCCTCTATTTATCACACGACAAGCTTTTAGACTTGTCCAAATTAGAAGCATTTGCAGACGACAAAATAAAAGTGACTCGTTTTATTTTGGGAAATGTTGGAAAGACTGTGAGAAAAGGAGAAAATGCTAGTTATCAGCATTTTCTCCCTTTTCCACAATGTTTTCAAAAGGGTATTCTTTAGGGTCGTTAAAACTCGGGGTTGTTTGGTAATGGCTTAATGGGCAAAGGCGCGTTTGATGCACTGAATTTATTATCGAGCGAATGAACATAAATTCTATTAATATTAATAATTGAGAACACATTTAGGCAAAACATTAGTTTGCCTGATAAGAGTAACCTCTCTTTTTGTCATCGTGTTTACAAAAGTACTTTTCAATATGCTAAAAAGTCATCTGCAGGTGGCAATAGATTGAACTTTTTTAACCCTTTACCAGACGGCAAAATTTTAGACTGGTCCAAATTGAAAGAATTTGCAGACGAAAAATCAATTGTAGCATAAAGTGTGAAATTTGTCCCTGAAAGGATAGAAAGCGTTGTGGAAAAAGGAGAAAATGCTGGTAACCAGCAATTTCTCCTTTTGCCACAATGTTTTCAAAAGTCCTTTTCCGTCGGGTAGTTTAAACTCAGGAATGTATGGTAAAGGGTTAACTCTTTACCAGACAATAAGATTTCAGACTCGTCCACCGTGAAACCATTTGCAGGCAAGAAAATAAAATTTATTGGGGCTGAAATGATGTCATTTGTTTTTTAAAAAGGTAGAAAACATTGTAGTCAAAGGATAAAGTGCTGGTTACCAGCATTTTCTCTTTTTACTACGTTTTCTATCATATCAAAGACAAATTCCGTCAGTAAACCAAAATTTAGATTGTCATCTGCAAACGCTTTCAATTTCGAAAAGTATATACATTTTTGTTGAATGGTAAAGATTTTTCATTCACTCAAGCACCATGCTTCTTACTTTTCTTGCAGTGCGCTAAGTCGGATGTAACATCCAGGATAAGGGTTATTGGGTAGCTCTGGTCTGCTCAACAACGCATACAGCAGTTTTCTAAACTCTCTCTGGATCTCGGTCTCTTCCAAGTATTTCTCAAATCTCCTCAGATCTCAAATCTCCTCAAATGTCCAGCAGTTAAAGAGATATTGGTCCATAATGGAAATATGCATCAAGCCCCTCTTTGCCATGACATGGCATTAAGGTGTTACCATCCTAACGTTTCTAGTGCAACATGGAATAAAATTTCTTATTAGCTGACGAATAAGGATTTATACTGATATAATATTTTTTAACATTTCTAACCGACCAGAAATTCATTTGTTGTCTATCTTGAAATTATTTGATGATATTTTTGCTAGTTTTCTGAAAAGGGAGGTAATTATTATCTCTCTTTGTATTGAGAATAGAGAGGCTTTAGATTTATAAATGATAATTCTAAGAAGGAAAAAATGGAAAAAGTGGCTCGGTCAAAGTATTACAGTAATACTCACTTTTAATCATAGCACATTTTTTAGGATAATATTATTATGGAAATAGCTGTTTTTCATTAGAACGGTACTACCTTAAAAAAAAAAAATGTATATCGGTAGACCGTCAAATGAAACGCGTGTATGAAGTTTCATCAAATTTCGCCAAGGACTTTAGAAGATATCTGTCTGGATGGACGGACGAATGGAAAGACAGACGGGCGGACAACACAAAAACTATACCCCCACCCTCGAAATTTGGCGGGAATAATAATGGTAAATAGACACCTGTTTGCACAAATAATTCAACCCTTTACAAAACAATCCTATGATTTCATGACCCTGAGAAAAGAGTCTTTTAAACATTGTGAGAAAAACAGAAAAAAAGCTGATTAGCAGCATGTCTTCTCTCTGACATTTCTAAGCCAAATCCCCTCATTTCATGCACAATACAACTCTGCCTCCTGTATATCTGTCAATTTAGATTTTTCAAACTTTGATTTCAAGTCTGGTGAAGTGTCAATAACTTAAAAATAATCTTATCATTTATTTCGTTCTTGTATACTAAAGGTGACTGATTCCGTACAGGTCATCCATTACTTATTAATCAATGTATCCGAGTAATTGTAATGTCCGAATTTCCTTTCCGACAAGTAGCCTGACAATTTATGAGAAAACAAGTTTCAACGATGAAAACTACTTTACATAAATGATTTTTATTTTCAATATTAAAGATGGGAATATTGATCTCTAGTCAAGAAGTTGAAGGTAACGCTTTTGTCCTGGGTGGCAAATGTCCAGGTGGGCAAATGTCCGGGTGGACAATTGTCCTACACCCGTAAATAAAAGGGTGCAAATCTGGTGTTTAAATTACGGTTGGTCGCCTTGCATGTGGCAGCCCTATCTATTTCCATCATTCGGCATACCTCGGGTGATCCGGCGATCAAATCCCTCGGCCGTATCACGTAGCTTGATATGCACCTACACGGTACATTTCGCACATCTCCGGAAGCACACTGCTTTACCGTTATTGAAATTGTAAGGCTCCTCTTTAGAAAGAACGCATGAGTAAATTTTCTATCGTTATCTTTCTAAGAGTATTTCAGTCGGCAAACAGTTTGTACATTCAATTTTTAGCGTGGTTTATCAATTCCGTTAGCACCTTTCATCGACAGATCGATAGAAGTGAATAACTTCACAGTGGTTGTTCATGTCGTTGCTAAGCGATCTACAGGGGCGCCGCCATGTTTAAGATCATGTGATTGGTAGTTCAAAATGGAAGCCTCCCTTATACAGACGAGGTTAGATGTAGGTACGGAATCGGCCGAGTTGTGACGAGTCCCATATGACGTCATCGTTCCTACTTGTGTACGATCCCATATAATCAGGGTTAAGTTCAGACTGTACAGAATGTGCAGTCTGATCTTGGATCTAAACTGCGCCCTATATTCTTGCCATATATTCTTAAACTCTTTATCAAACATTTCCGTGTTTTAATCACCTCGAGGAAGAAGTGTTTTACATGCAAAATATTTTGGGAAAAAAGGAGAAAATGCTGGTAACCGGTATTTTCTCCCATACCCACAATGTTTTTCTTCCATCACACACACACACACACACACACGTGTGTGTGTGTGTGTGAAAAGTTCAACTAGTGCCGGTCCAACTAGTGCCGGTTCAATGATATTACATAATAAACAAGAAAAACATCACATGGGAACATAGAATAGCCGGTTTCGCTTTAAGCTCATCAGGGCAACAATAACAATATTGTTGCCCTCATGAGCTTAAAGCGAAACCGGTTATTCTATGTTCCCATGTGATGTTTTTCTTGTTTGTTTGTTGGCGGATCTAATTTGTCGTCTGAAAATACATTCAAATTGGGCCAGTAGGCCTCAGTCCAGAGTTATACAGCAATATAATGCCTGTTTTTCTTAATTGAAAAGGTCCGTTTAACTCTGTACCAAACGACCAAATTTAGGACTCGAACAAATTCAAAGCAAATTAAATGTAGTGCAAGTAATGATTTCTGCCTTTTGATAGTGTAGAAAACATTGCGAACAAAGGAGAGAGTGCTGGTTACCAGCATTTTCTCCTTTTCCAACAACGGTTTAAAATGTCTTCTGCTTCATGCTCGTTAAAAGTCAGAATCATGTGGTAGAGTTTATTTGATTCAGTGACTGTAAGGGTTAAACCCTGTATCAGACGGCAACATTTTGGACTCGGCCTCTTACGAACATGAAAGTTCGCAACAAATGCATAGCTCAACTATAAACCGCTCCGGCTAGGATTCGAACCCGTGCGGGCAAAGTTGCTCGTTTATCGAGGTTTAAAAGCCCAATACACTTACTCCTGAGCTAAACAGAATTCTCCCTAACGCAGTTGTCAGGTATTGATCTTATACGGGAAGAAGCTTTGCTGTAAGGAAGGAGTGATCTCCCGTAATACACCCCCTCTTAAGAGATGTCATCATTTTGATGACGGAAAGCCTTATTAGGCAGGAAGTCTATTAATTAGACAACAAATGACTCAGACGGCAACAAATGGCTAAAAGGCCAATCCCGGACGAGCCCCCATCTTACGAACATGAAAGTTCGCAACAAATGCATAGCTCAACTATAAACCGCCCCGGCTGGGATTCAAACCCGTGCGGCAAAGTTCCTCGATTTAAAAGACCAATACACGAACCCGTGAGCTAAAGAGAATTCTCCCTAACGCAGTTGTCAGGTATTGATTTTATACGGGAAGAAGCTATGCTGTAAGGAAGGAGTGATCTCCCGTAACAGTCCAGATTGAAAGCACTTGCAGACAACAATTCAAATGACTATCTGTGTCTCTGATAGTTTTTAGAACATTATGGGGAAAGGAGAAAATGCTGATTACTAGCATTTTCTCCTTTTCCCTCAATGTTCTCAAAAGCCTTCTTCATCAAGGTGGTCGACCGGGATTTAAACCTTTTAATATACGATAAAATTTTTGACAAACCAAATTGAAGACATTTACAGACGACAAATCAAATGAGGCTCAAAAAGTGAAAGTTTATAAAACATTGTGGGAAAAGGAGAAAATGCTGATTACCAGCATTTTCTCCTTTCCCCTCAATGTTTTCAAGAGCCTTCTCCATCAACCATACGACAAAATTTTAGACGAATCCAAATTTAAAGCATTCTGTAGACGACAAATCAAATGAGGCTCAAATGATGGAATTTGTCTCTGAAATGGCAGAAAACAATGTAGGTTTACAGCATTTTTCCCCCTTATCCCTTAACTCTTTCGGCGCCAAATAAACAAACTCGGCCTCTTTTGATGGCTGTAAATAGAATCCACCGAGTCTCCAGAAGATTTTTATCGTATAGGCTTGACAAATCAAGCGGAGGGCATAGATCAAAGATCAGACTGCACGTTCTGTGCAGTCTGATCTTGTTCTATGCCGTCCGCAAAAGTCCCTGTTTTCGCCTATGGCGCTGAAAGGGTTAATGTTTTCAAGAGCTTTCTTCATCAGGGTCGATAAAACCCGCCATGTCCGGTAAAGGTTTTTAAAAATCCCTTTCAAACGATAGACAGACAGGGATTCGGACCCCTTTACCACACAATTCCGAGTCTTATCGACCACGAGGAAGAAACCTTTTGAAAACATTTGCTAGTAACCAGCATTTTCTCCTTTCCCCACAATGTTTTTTTTGCCCGATCAAAGACACGTTCCATTAATTGATTCATTCTTATATTGTCGTTTGCAAATGCTTTGAATTTAGACATGTGAGTGTCTGTTTTTGTAAAGCGTTGAATTTTGATACGTGATCAAGAGAAATATACCAGGAAGTAATTTATTGCAAATTTCAGCGAAACTACACATGTATACCTATGTACGGCGTTTTCTCCCCGTTTCAAACTAAATCAAAGATAAAGTTTACAACTACTTACTAACACTGCAGTTGGGGTTATAGTTACGTTACGTGTTTTTTCCCCTCTCTTCTTTTTGATATGGCAGCGAATCAAGGTAGGGTTGCTGTAATTATTTGCTAAGCTTTGAACTTTGTGAAGTATTTGTGTTTATAGTTACGTTACCCCTTTTTTTTAAATATGGCTGCGAAACAAGGTAAGTTAGCTGTTATTATTTGCCAAGATTTAAATTTTGTGATGAAAAATTCTTAGTATAGATCACGAATAGCAACGAGTTTAGTGCAGCCTGTAACTATGCAAGCTGCTTCATTTTGAATCTTGTCCAGTTAATCTTTCAGGCCTTGGAAGAGATTGTCCCATACAAATGCCTGAGCATTTTTATTCTAGAATAAGTCCCAGACAATAGCAATTTAGGGCACTCGTCACAACTCGGCCAATTTCGTAACTACATCTAACCTCGTCCGTATCAGGGGGACTTCCATTTTGAACAACCGATCACATGATCTTAAACATGGCGGCGCCCATGTAAACCGCTTAGCAACGACATGAACAACCACGGTGAGGTTATGCACATCTATCGATCTGTCGTTGAAAGCTCCCTACGGAATTGATAAACCATGCTAAAAAATTAATGTACAAACTGTTTGCCGATGGAAATATTCTTAGAAAGATATCGATAGAAAATTGTGACCCATGTTTTCTTTTTTAAGAGAACCCTTACAATTGTAATATCGGTAAAACGATGTACTTCCGGCGAAGAAATGTACCGTGTAGTTGCATATCAAGCTACGTGATACAGCCGAGCGAATTGACCACCAGATCGCCCGAGGTTGGCCAAATGCAATTTAGGAGTTTCTTTTGTCTGTAGTGTTTCACCAAAGTCGACAGTGTAGACCAAAGATCAGACTGCAAGTTTTGTGCATTCTGATCTTGATCTACATTATCCGAAAAAGCAACTATAGTAGTGAAAGGCGCTGTAAGTTTTAACCCTTTGTAATGCAATGTTGTATTTTAACGACCCTGAGAAGGAAAACTTTTGAAAACATCGTCGGAAAAGGAGGAAATGCCAGTAACCAACATCTTCCCCTTTTACCACAGTGTTTTATAGCCTTTCAGTGACAATTATCATCACTTGAGCTGTATTTTGTTTGTCGTCTGCATAGCTTTGAATTTAGTCGAGTCATAAATTATGCCGTTTTGTGAAATGATAAACTTCAAGATCACATTTCAAATTTGATACGTATTAAGAGCGATTAAACACTTTACCTAACGACAAAAAAAACGATACATTCGGCCAAACTGAAAGCATTTGCAGACGAAATATAAATTACGCTTTCAATAAGTAGTTTTATTTTAGAAAGGGCAGAAAACGTTGTGGGAAAAGGAGAAAATGCTGGTTACCAGCGTTTTCTCCTTTTCTCACAATGTTTTCGAAGACTTTTTATTTTAAGCAGGGGCGTATCTAACCCAAAATATAGTGTACGCCAAAGTATTACCGAAGGTAACAATCCTTTACAACACAATCCCAAGGAAACCGAATTTTTAAAACATTGTGGGAAAAAGGAAAAAATGCTGGTAACCAGCATTTTCTCCTTTTTCCAACAATACTTTTTACCGTTTCGAAGGAAAATTTCCTAATGTCTGTAACATTTTGTTTGTCGTCTGCAAATGCTTTCAAATTAGACCAGTCTAAAATTTTGTTGTTAGGTGATGCTCTTTGTCGTCTGAGATAAGAGTTAACCGTAGCAAGAAGTGCCGAGAGAGGGGAGGGCGATTTCCCAAGAGAGTATTTCGGCAGAGCTGGATGCGCTGGCTTTTGACCTACTTATAGGTAATGATAAAGAATGAATAGATGGTAATTTGCGATCGGTCAAAAATGTGCACACGTTTATTCGGCGGGTCCTCGCTGGCATATTTGCTCACACATTCATGAAACCACTATTAACCCTTTCCCAAACAAGCCCTGGTTTTCACGTTTCTGCAGTACTTGTAAGTCTTTTGAAAACACTGTGGGAAAAGGAGAAATTGCTCGTAACGAGCAATTTCTCCTTTTCCCACGGTGTTTTCTACCCATTTTGAGACCTTTCTGCCATTTTCATCAAATTTAAAATTGTCTTCTGCAAACTCTTTGAATTTGGACCAATTCAAAATTTGTCGTTTGGGAAAGGGTTAACAAGTGTTCCTTCTGCTAATCGATACATAACATAACAATACAATGTAGTAGACAGTGATTATTTTCTTGTGCTATTTGGAAATTTAATATCTTCATAAGCGTTACCCAATAATACTTCTCAACAAAAAAAAAAAAAGTGAAAAAAGAGGCAATTGCTCGTGAGGCTACTCTCCACTTCATATTGAGCCACAAAAGAGTTTCAATATTCATATTCCAGTATCTCTTACGCTATCTATCTTTTTTTAAAAAGATATTTCTTGTTTGAAAATTTGTCGTGTGGTTTTGCAAAGTATACACATCTGCGTTTTTGCGAAGAGGCAGCTATGCCCCTGCTAAGAGTCGTTAAAACTCGGGAAGGATAATTTGAGGAAAACAGACAGTTTGTTTCGTGACAGAAACTCTTTAGATCTATTAAGATCTTATCTGAGAGACAATGTGCATATTTGAGCAGTTCGATAATGTAACGCTCCATATCAGTTTACCCGTTTCAGGGCTAAATGAAAAGGAATCGATTTTTCTTTCAATCAGTTAAAAATTAAAAAAAAAAAAGTATGATATAAATAGGAAAAAAGAAAATAAAACATACCATAATAGAATATTTTATTATGTATTTTATTATATTATTGGTTCAAATGTTGAGATTTGTCTCCGAATGGCGTAGAAAACATTGTGGGAAAAGGAGAAAATGCTGGTTACCAGCATTTCTCCTTTTCCCACAATGTTTTCAAACAGCTTTATTCCCCAAGGTCGTTTAAACACAGGGCTGTTGGGTAAAAGGTTAAATAATTGTCCCACAAAGTTTTCAAAAGCCTAGTTTCTTCAAGTTGTTTGAACTTTTACCACACTATACTGGTGTTCAACCGTTTACCACACTATACCGGTGTTCAACCGTTTACCACACTATACCGGTGTTCAACCGTTTACCAAACAACGGGCAAAACTTTGTACTTGTCTAAATTGAAAGCCTTGGCAGATGACAAAATAAATATGACTAAAAAATTGTAATTTGTTTATTGAAAGGTAGGAAACATTGTGGGAAAAGGAGAAAATGCATATAATGTCGTCAATGCACACCGTTCCCCCCCCCGAGACCTTTGCATATTTTTTTTGAGAACCTTGCACATTATCTGGGGTTGGGGAAACAACGAACATTTCTTTGTGGGAACCCCTGCCGGGTAGCTCAGTGGTTAAGCGTATCTGACTCAATTTAGACAAGTCTAAAATTTTGTCGTTTGGTAAAGAGTTGAAGGGGTCTTGAGAAATATGTCTTGGGAGTGGTTTTTTTTTTTACGTCAAGATCGCAGATCCGAACGTCCAAACGCCGAGTTTGTACGAGTAAGGGTCAGCATTTTCTCCTTGTTCATTGTTACCCACAATGCTCTCTAGATAGCCTTTAAAATGCAAATTCCATAATTAGAACTATATTTGATTTGTCGCTTGCAAATGCTTTCAATTAGGACAAGTCTACAATATTGTCGTCTGGCACTAATATCTAATTTAACCCTTTACCACACAATCCCGAGTTTTACCGACCCCGAGGGATAGGCCTTTCGAAAACATTGTGGGAAAAGTAGAAAATGCTTATAATCGACATATTCTACTTTCCCTACAATGTTTTCTACATTGTCAAAGAACTTCAGTTCATTTGTATTACACCCAGATTTGTCGTCTGCAAATGCTTTCAATAAGGACAAGCGTAAAAGATTGTCGTCTGACAAAGAGTTAGTATCAGTGATGTATAACATCAAGGACGCTGGTCTAACTACAGAGTCAGGCGGCTTGACCATGCCACTTAGAAACTCGGTCACAAGGAATTTCTCAACACAGGAAATATTAAAGATAAATCTATACTCTTTTTCAACCAGTTTTTATCCCATTTCATCTTTATTTTATGAAACTATAATCATTCTTGTATCTTCATGCCAAATGTTGCCCCAGACGGCTGCAAGGTTGCACAGATAACGACGGATAGAAAACGCATTTCATTTTTTGGCAGCCCTCACAGAAATCACTGTTGTCGTTTCCGGTTTTAAATGAGGACAAATCATTTGGGTTTCTCTATCCCTTACACTATATTGGTATTTTTTTTTTTTTTATGTTGACGCAGCTGATCAAAGACTGAGCCATTCCACACACTTCCAAGTTTAACAGCTTTTTTTTTTTTTCTCTCTGTAGCTGTAAGGATGTATCTTTAAGTTTATTATGGCGCATGCAGACGACATGAGCATAAGAATAGAGTATTATCTTATGGAAAGAGATATTCTTTTTTTTAAGAGACGGAAAACGTTGTTGAAAAAGGAGAAAATTACTTGTGTCATGCAGTTTTTGTTCCTTTCATCCCAATGTTATTAAAAGCTGTACACTGAACCTTTTATCACACAATCCTGTTAACCTTTTACCACACAATCCCGACTGTTAACGACTTTGAGAAAAAAAAAAACTTTTAAAACTATTGGGAAAAAGGAGAAAATGCCGGTAACCAGCATTTTCTCCTTTTCCCACAACGTTTTCTACCATATCAAAAAACGAATTCCATCATTTGAGCCACATTAAAATTGTCGTCTGCAATCACTTTCAATTTGGATAAGTCTACATTTCTGTCGTCTGGTTAGAGTTACCCCTTCGGCTGCTAAGCGAGACTCGCTTACCTTTTGCAAACAGCGTCGATCAAGATCAGACTGCACAGAACGTTCAGTCCGACCTTTGATCTACACTGTCCGATAAGGAGATATCTTTTCCCCCCAAAAATACCTTTGACATAGGAAACTTTGGGTTTATACTGACGGTTTGAAAGTTTCCTTTCTTTTATTTAGCAGGATAACGGTTAATAACTGTATTTTAGTGAGCTTACCCTTTTATCAAACGGCCCCGTCATTTTACGACCCCGAGGAAAAATGGTTTTTTGAAATTATTGTGTCAAAAGGAGAAAATGCTGGTAGGAATGCAATACCGCTTAATTTTGATATTCTTGATTTATTCAGAAAACAAAGACAACGAAGCTGCATTTACAAACCTAGCTATGGAAAGCAGTGAGTATCTCCTGTTTATACATTGGTTCGTCCTTGTCTGTCTGTCTGCCTGTGTGTGTGTCTCTCTGTCTCTCCCTCTCTGTCACTGTCTCTCTCTCCCTCTCTGTCTCTATCTGTCTCTCTCTCTCCCTCTCTGTTGATTTTCTTGTTTTATTTCGACCGAAAAGACAAAACAGCTGCATTCATAAAACACATGCATGGCAAACAATTTTGTCTGTCTGACTGTCTTTCAGTTCGTTCGTCCGTCCGTCCGACCCTGTGTGTGCCTGTCTATTTGTCTTTGTCTGTCTGCCTGACAACCTGACTAACCGTCTGTCTGTCCGCCTGCTTGTCTGTCAACCTACATGTACCTGTCTGTCTAGATACGCATTTGTCCGTCTGTCTGGCTGCTTGTCTCTCTGTCTACATGTATGTCGGTCGGTCGGTCTGCCAGCCAACCTCCCTGTCTACTTGTCCGTCAGAAACGCGAAAAACAAGATTAAGGAAACAAGAGGCAAGGGCGATTTGACCACATTTTTATCACTGTTTGAGACATGCTCTGGCGACATACCCAGGAAGTTTAACCCTTTACCGCACAATGCCGCCTTTTGACGCCCCTGGGAAAGAAGCCTTTTGAAAACATTGTGGGAAAAGGAGAAAATGCTGGTAACCAGCATTTTCTCCTTTTCCCACAATGTTTTCTACCCTATCAAAAAAAAGTTGCACCATTCGAGCCACACTGAAATTGTCGTCAGCAAATGCTTTCAATTTGGACAAGGCTGAAATTTTGTCGTCTGGTGAAGGGTTAATGTATCTCCGTAATGCATTCTACCAAGCAAGTCATCACATAATTATGGATCCATAAAATCCATTGTGTCCAACAACCGATTGAATCATGAGGAAGAATGGTCCTTGGACATGCCGAAAAATTTGCAGATAGCAAAAAAGTGTCGATTCATGTCAGCCTGCGTGGACTGCGAAGGCTGATATGGGTTGATACTTTTTTTGGCAGGTGCATTAAGCCCCCTTTTCACAGAGCATAGCCCATTTATACCTGGAGGTGTTACATAATCGTTCTTACTATCATTATCGACTCCTATCACAGAGTGAAAGTCACAAGTACTTCCTTGATTGTCCCAAACGCATTTTTTCCTTGGTATGAATCATGGAAAACAGGGTCCGTATTCACCAACCATTCTTAAGAACGTTCTTAGACTTATTCTTCAAGAGTTTCCAAGTTTGAAAGTAACACAACTTCTGATTGGCTAAACCAAATGGTTTAGCCAATCAGAAGGTGTGTTACTTTCAAATTTGGAAAATTTTGGAGAAGAAGACCAAGAATATTCCTAAGAATGGTTTGGTGAATACAGACCCAGAATTCATTTTCATGCTTGACCTACTTGACCTACTTTGGGTTGGTTACCGGCATTTCATCCATTCAGTCCCACACTGTTTTCAAAAGCTCTCTATCCTGATTGTTGGGGTTGAATTTATTTGATTCGACAGACGAAGAAAAATTATGATAAAATGCTCGACCTATTTTCATTGCGTCGGTATGATTTTGTTGACGGTGATTCGGCTTTCACTTTCACAAAAAAATATTAAACCTTTGCCTGCTGAATTAATAAGTTCTCTTTACTAAACGACACTTCTGTCACAGCTGACCACTGTTTCGACGATTGTTATGTGGGAAAGCAGCCAGTGGATTGGAAAGGATACTGTGCATAGTACTGGTAAAAGAAACTCCAGAAAAGCATGGGTAGGTGCACTGACCGACGCGATAAAACTGAAATAATGTTGAAAACGGTGTTAAACAACCGTACATCAGTCAATCAATACTAAACGACATTTTCGACCCGTCCAAATTGAAAGCGTTAGCATACGACAAATCAAATGTGGTTCAAATGATGATATTTGGTGCTGGAAGGACAGAAAACATTGTCGGTAAAGAAGAAAATGCTGGGTACCATCATTTTCTACTTTTCCCACAATGTTTTCAAAAGGCTTCTTCCCCACTGTCTTTAAAACCTGCGATTGTAGATAGAGGGTTATATGAAAATTTCCTGCTAATAGTAGAAAACCAAAATATTGCTATTTTAAAGTTATTTCTCGGGAAAAAATATATCCCTATCGGACAGTGTAGATCCAAGATCAGACTCGTTCTGTGCAGTCTGATCGTGATCTACACTGGCCGAAAAAGCGCCTCGAGCCGCGGTTAGCAGTCCAAGAGTTAAAAACTGACTAAAATCAACGATATTCGATTGTTTTTTTGTCGTTTCCAGTTACTTCCCCAGCCGTTACAAAACAAGATCAATCCGAAAATGAGGATCAAAGCGGTAAGTTGATTGGATATTTTTTTTTGCCCGCTGTCAACATTATTTCAGTTATATCACGGCGCCAGCTCACATATTCATGTATTTCCTGGGTTTCACCGGTACTAGGCTAGGGCTATGAAGTGTATTCTCTAAGGACACTCCTGCCAAAAAATCCAGTGCTTCCATTTAAGCTCTAACTCGGGACCTCCAGGTTGCAAGTACCACACCTTGCCACTAAGCCACGCAGGACCGCTCAAAAGAGGTAAGCCAGTGTCTTAAATCCTAATCCTTTACCAAAAAATCTCGTGTTTAAACCACCCTGAGGAACAAGCCTTTTTAAATGCATTGTGGGAGAAATTGATGGTTACCATCATATTTCTTTTTCCTATAATGTTTTCAAAAGCTGTCTATTTCAGGGTCTTTGATATTGTTTGGTGAAAGAACATACTGCTTGTCAACGGAATTGTATTAGAAAGATTTCGATATAAAATGGTGACTTGGGCTTTCCTTTTGGAAATGGAGTCTTACAATCTTTAGGTCTGTTTTCGGCGAAATGTATGGGGTAGGTGCGTTGTCTGCGCATGTCATATTCTTCGAAGATTTGACCTGTCTTATACGACGCATCACCCATCCCCCGTCTTCCTGGGAAAAGTAGGGCTTATATTGAAGCTATTAGCCTATTACCAAAGCCTGTAGGGGCTGTTTTAATAAATGGTCGGTGCATAGGTTACATGTTAGCCGATCATAGCTGAATGAATGGCAGCAGGTAGCGTTTTATTGAGTAAACGTTTATTTTATTTGAAATTCAAAGTCACGGTTGTTGTTTTGAAAAATTACTCCGCTTCTGTACCCAGGATGCCCAAATTAGATAGATGTGTATTTGTAGAATGCCATCTAGCGGGAGATAATGGGGGTAGGTGCATATCACCCATCGGAATGCAGCGGAGGGATTTGATCGACGGATCACCCGAATTTTGCCAACTGACAGACAAACGAACTAACGAAGCCTTAGGTTTAAAACCCTTGCCACACTATCCCGAATTTTAACGACCCTGAAGAGGACGGCTTTTGAAAACATTGTGGAAAAGGGAGAAAATACTGGTTACCAGCGTTTTCCCCTTTTCCCACAGTCTTTTCTATCCTATCGAAGACAAAAATTATTATTTGAGCTACATTTAATTTGTCGTCTGCAAATGCTTTGAAACTGGTCGAGTTCAAAATTTTGTCGTTTGGTAAACATACCCGTTTCGCGCAAACAAACGTTAGCAAAGTTACATGTATATTACATTTAACCATCTAGCAGACGACAAAACATTCCACTTGTCCATACTGAAAGCGTTTGCAGACGACAAATTAACTGTGACTCAAATGAAAGGATAATGTCAGTGATAAACTCGAAAACATTGTGGGAAAAGGAGAAAATGCTGGTTACCAGCATTTTCTCCTTTTCCCCCCAATGTTTTCCAACTTTTGTCTTCCTAAGGTTCGACAGAACTCGGGACTGTTTGGTAAAGGGTGAACGATAAATATTAGACAAACGGTAACTGTACACTTTATTGCCAAACAGATCATACTTGGTGAACAATGCACGATGTACATAGATCTACACACAAAAAAATGTCGTCCGCTGTGTTAAGATATCTTGGTAAAAAAAAAAGATGTAAAGGGGGGTATTCAGATCTTTTTATAATCAAACCAAACTTCAAAATGTTTTATCATTGAATTTAGTCTGAATTGCCTCATTGTTTTCCGAATTATTGTTCCTAAATGTTTGTTAAAACTCGGGATTATTCGGTTAAGGGTGAACCAGAAATTTAAAACGATTAATGACTGCACACGTTATTGCTCAACAGTTCATATTTTACGATCCGTGTACCATGTATACATATCAAATTGCTCATAACAAAAAGCATGTCGCCCCCTGTGTTAAAATATTCAGAGATATTTTTTTTTTTTAAAAACAAAACTTCAAAATTCAAAATGTCTTATCATTGAATTTAGTCCGGATTCCCAGAATGCTTTCCAATTTTTTTCTTTCTTTCCTAGGCTCGTTTGAACTCGGGATTGTATTGTAAAGGGTGTACGAACAATTGTTGTATACATTGATATTGTTCCTATTACTTTACACAGATTGATTGATTGATTGATTGATTGTATGGTGTTTAACGCCGTTTTCAACATTATTTCAGTTATATCGCGGTGGCCAGTGCACCTATCCATGCCCTCCTGGGGTCTCTGTTTCCAGTACTCCGCACAATATTCTTTCCAAGCCACTGGCTGCTTTCCCACATAACCATCGTCGAAACAATAGTCAGCGGTGAGAGAGGAATGAATCCTGTCGCAATGACTATCATCAATCCTCGGAAAGAAATTGGCCGAGCCGGGGATCGAACCAGCGACCTCCTGTTGTCAAGTCTTGTACGCTACCGACTGAGCTACGGGGCTCGGATACTTTACACAGGACGAAAGTATGTAATACTTTTTCATATTGCATACTTTCATATTACATCTTCAAAAGAAGTCGCATCGGTTTATTTGGAAGCTAAAAGGTTAACTCTCCCGTTGCATTTTCTTTTGCTCGCGTATTTAAGGAAATAAACACCTGAATTTTTTTTTTTCTAATTTTTGTCTTCGTTACTAATGATTTACCTCTTATCGCCTTACTTAACATTCAGTGATATATCTTTTTTGAAGTTTGGTGAAATCATAAAAATCTGAATATACCAGCTCCCTTTAAAACTTAAACAGGCAAAAACTCAAATCGCAAATTCCGGCCGAGAGCAAAACACCAAATATTGCAGTTTTATCAAAATTCCTTCTTTACCGGAAAAACTTACAATTTACTCCAGCAGACACTTTAGATAAAGATCAGACTGCACGTTCTGTACAGTGTGATCTTGATTTACACTGTCCGCGTTGAATCGCACGTAAATATTTCGATTTGAAGCCCGCAGTGATTCTAAACCTCTGTTTACGCCATTGTCCGCAGCAGCCAGGGCAAGACGAAATCTCGTGTTACCACAAGCAGAATCCAAATACCTACGACAATGGTTGCGGCTACTCTTTTATCCGGCCATACATGTCCAGAAAAAATCCTGTGTGTTCAATTTAGTGTACGTTCTAATCTTTCTGCTACAGCTGAGCAAACTTGTCCTGGTCACAACACAGGTTTGTTTGATTCCATATTTGTTTGTTCGTTCTTTCTTTTTTTTTTTTTTTTCTCTGTCGAGCTTTCGAACTTTTGAACTTTCTCTCGAACTCTCTTTTTTTCGAACTTTCTTTCGAACTTACTTTCGAACTTTCTGTCTTTTGAACTTTCGAACTTTCTGTCGAGCTTTCGAACATTCTTTCTTTCAAACTTTCTCTCGAACTTTCTTTCTTTCGAACTTTCTTCAGAACTTTCCGTCGTTCGTTTCTCCCTATCATTTTCCCTTTGTCGGGCCCCATACTTTCAGTATTAGGTGCTCGAATTTCGGAGGCAAAGGCAACGAGAACTGCCACTGCTTTGTCTCTAAATTTGATAAATCGTGTACTGTACATGCACCTACACATATTTTCTTTTTTTTAATCCTTTTGGTCACATGTACGAGTCCATGGATTTTTTTTTCAGCTCGACTTTCATCGAAGACAACGTCGAAGTATTAGCATAGCCAAATCGTCATCTACGTCGTCGTCGAGCAAAAACTTGAAAAAAAATCAAAGGACTCAAAGTCCTGGAAAGCGGATTTGTGGAGTAGCATATAGCTGTAATATGTTGCAATAAAAAAATAAAATCAAATGCAACACATGTGCAGTCAATCTAAAATGGAGTTAGCACAGGCAGGGAAAGTAAAAATTGTTCTGCTGAGCGGGCCGCGCAATAACTGTTATTCTATTATTGTTTAAGTAGCGGTAATTTGATCCGTCAATCTTACCCGGTTTTTTACTGGCATTAGATTTCGTGCTATAGGTATACACGTGTAGGACAATATATACGGTAGCGACAAAAGCGAGGTTGAGGTGTATAAGCTAAAACTAAATGTAGAATGGGCGCAAGTGTCAATGAAAGCATATTTGGATCGGGTCAGATATCATAGTACATTCACAGTGAGCGCGCATGTTTCGCTACGCATGATGTATTCTGTTCCGGTCAGAACGATCACAGTAAGCGGATTTGCTATACAAACCCGCTAAAAATATTCTTGGCTTTGTCATTTTTGAAAATATTTACTTTAAACTTGGTCTAGTTATTTAGTAGCCCGGCCAGGTAGCCCAGTGGTTAGCGTATCTGACTCGTGACCTGGTGGTTGGAGGTCCGATACCCGGATGCGACAAACTTTCTTTCCGGCGAATTTGCTCTCCTCACCTCTGATGCATATGGGATAAGTAGTCAGTGGCTTGGTAAGAAATTTGTGTCAGCACTGGTGTGAGAAACTCCAATACAAACAAAACAAACAAACGTTGTTAAGTATCACGTATTTCTTACTAGAAAGGTAGGTTGCCCGTAAAGTAGTTTTGACACAGTTATGCCCCTCTAACTTTCCCTGAAAAAGCAACTGCAGTCGAGCGTTGGCACCCGCATCCGGCACTCGTGTTCTTTAAGCCATCGATCTTTATACTGAGAGCTATTTCTTTTCACGGCGTCGCTCTGGCAAAAAGGGGTATATGGTGTATCCCCTTAGTGCATTATACCAAGAAAGTCATCACCTAATTATGGACACGAAAAAATATATTTTGTCTAACAACGACTGAATCTTGGGGTAGAATGGTCCTTTGACATGTAGAAAAGTGCCCAATCGCAAAGAATTTCGACCAAGATCAGCCTACGCTGACAGATGCATGAAGCCCCTTTTCCATGGCATGGCTAATGCTTCCCCCCCCACTTTTGTAAACAATTAGCCTGCCCAAAATTTTACAGGAAATGGATGGTAATTAGATCGAGTCTTTAGTTGACCTTCCTACCGATTTTGATTGACAGGTCCTATCAACCAATCAAAACGCAATATAGCGAGTCATGTAAACACAAGGGTCAGACAAAGTGATAGACTTTATTATTGTTTTCTTTTTGTTTAAACCATTGTTCTAAGACTGGATTATACAATAATCATTTCAAAATAGATTAAAAGTACACGTAAGAATCATGTTGTAAGGTAATTATTAAATTATAAACCTTGAAAGGAAACTAAATTTATCCACTCCAAACCCTAGATCTACGTAAAATGTCGCCGGTAGATTTAACAAGGATTCCGAAAAACCAGCCACTCTACCAAACGAGACAAAAGCAGGGTTTTTTCCAGTCTTCCGGGATAGAAAGAACGGTTATGCCAAACTGTTTTGTTAAACTACCTGTTTTGAAATCTAACTGCATGTACATCTTTCAAATTCCAAACCATTACTCGTAGACGGTCGTAATTGTTACCTTCGAAACGAGCGACAGGAAGAAGGATATTTTATTGACAGCCACTCGTCACCCTGTTTCAAAAATAAGTTGACATTCCGAACGTCATTATATGATTCTTGTTGTAATACTTTAGAAAGCATTCATATTTCATTCTTGTTTCATAAAGACGATTGCATGTGACTGTTAATGTCATTTTTGCCTGGTTCGAACGATTGTTTGTGTTCCCAATGATTGTCGAATGACTGATAAATGCACGTCCATTCCAAACCAGTATGATCCTTATAATCACCCAAGTGACCAAATACACCACCGATTTAAAAGTTACATGTATACATGTAAAAATACGACAAACCACCTAACTGATTACTTACAATAAACTTCTTGATTTTCACTCTAACAGGTGTTAGAGGTGTTAATTAAATCTTTACCAGGCAACAACAGATTAGATTCGTCTATTTTGAAAACATTTGCTATCGACAAATTTAACGTTGCTTCAATGATGAGATTTGTCTTTAAAAGGGTAGAAAACATCTAAGGAAAAAGAGAGAGTTTTCAAAAGTTTCCTTCTTCAAGGTCGTTAAAGCACGGGTCTGTGGTAAAGAGTCAAATTGTAAATCCTTTCCTCATATTGTTTACTGTCAAATTGACATGTTATATACTGACGAAATGTCTTAAAAACTTAGGCCCCTATTATAAGTTATGGTTAATGGTATCACCAATCTACTCACAATGCAATTTTAGTTTAAATGCTGTGACCAAACATGGAATTACGAACATATTTGCGCTATTTTCATTTTTCGATTTCTCATAAATATAACATTATTCATAGTACTTTTCATTGTTACTTTGCCGATTTAGTTCGAACTGAAAAGAACTTTGGGAAAAAAGCTTTGGGTACTTTAATGAAAGCGAAATATAAGCTAGAATAAAACTGAAATAATCTCTCTTTCTCCATGTATTCGACGCCATTTTCTGGTTTGTTTGTCGGGCATAATCACAAAATACCGCGTTACTAAGATGGTACTGCCAAACTCGAGTTTGCAGAAAGGTTGATTGCTTTGCACAAAATTTATACTGTCGTCTTGTTAATGAATTCTAGTTTTAGGATGGCAATGACAGATCACGAGTTGCATAGTTAAATCAAGGTCACATGACCGGAGAAGGAAGGTCTACTTCATAAATAGTCCGTGTTATTGCATCACATAAATAAATCATCCGCTTACTGAAAGGCTCTGGGGTACCTTTCTCTAAACAGCGTAAGCACGAAATTTGCGTACGCAGTTTTAGGTAAGCAAGCATCAAGTCTGAAAACAAGTTTCACTGTTGAGTAAACACTTGCCTAACTTTACCCTTGCTCATACCTTTGGATAAAGCACGGATCGTATATATGTATATAAAACTCCAAACTGCGTAAATCTAAGGAGTTTAGTAAAATGTATCCCTGTAGGGGCCTGTTGTAAACATTGTGGGTGTTAAAATACAAGTAATACCCTTTAAAAGTCTGGAAATTTTTGTGCAGATGACAATCTGTTACTTTACGGTCGGTCCAAGTGTTGGTCGCTGGCAGAAAAATGAACTTTTAACCAGATACAACGTAAACAAAAGATGGAGCGACCTGGCAGTTTTTTTTCTTAGTTATAAAATTCATTTTTACTGTTAGCGACCAAAACTTGGACCGACCGTAAAGTAAAAGATTGTCATCTTAACAATAATCTCCATTACTTTTAAATGGTAGCATTCAAATGAATTTTTAACAACGGCTTTGTTTACTTTGGCCGCCATTGGACCCTTACTACTATATTTAGATGTATCATCGCGATAACCATAACACAGTTTCGTTTCTATTTTAACTCTAGGGTCACATGACTGTACTAGAATTTTCGTGATAAAAAGCTATATTTTTGAATTTAGTGCAAGTTTTCAGATCTGCCATTCCACCACACTGTCATCACTTTTTTTTTTTTGTATTTATATTTTCACTTCTATATTTAGATGTGCCATTTTGGTGACGACAGACAGAGCTTCAGTTCTATTGTAAATCGAGGTCACATTGTGTTACGTCATCTATTTTTGCAGAATTGGGACTCGAGTAAGTAGATTCGGATTTTTTTCGAGAATACCAAATACTTGTTACGATTTAACCCTCAGCGAGCCTGGGTTCCAGTCTGATTACTCTTTCCTTTCATATTTCTGACATTTTATGGCAATTAACTACTAAACAGACTGACAGTTTTGCCAGAGACTTGTACTGATCGCGACAGGAGACCGCGATAAACAGTAATTAAGAATTAGTAACGCCTTGATTCAGGCTATCCTTATTGCATGTGCAATGTATAAGATTAACTATTCCTAAGTGTTGTGTTATCTAACTGTATATGGCGTGCAACACACGAAAAGGGGCCTTCGGACATATGCGTAAAAGTGTATCGTCCCAGATCAGCCTGTGCTGTCTGTGACTAATCTGAGACGACACTTCCCGTTTTTCTGCAATTTTTTGTTTCACAAAAGTCTTATGTAGTCGTAAAGGGCTGCGCGGACTGCGCAGGCTAATCCGGGACAGCACTTTACGCAATTGTCCGAAGGCTCCTTTTCGTGTGTTGCACGCCATATATCATAATAATATACGACCCTGAATTATCTAGCGGTGAACAAAATTCTCGAATTGAAAGCATCTGCACAGCAGGAATTTAATTTGGTTGTTTGACAAAATTGATTTTATGGGGCCATAACTATGTGATGAGTTGTTTGGTATAATCACAGGGCTTTCAAACTCAACTGGTCTATCACGGAATACTAAAATTTTCCTTTCTCAATCATTAAACACTTTTGCACATTGGTGCATCGCCTGTATATCACGGAATACTCAAGTTTTCCTAAACTCCGTTACTATAAATAGCACACAGGCGACTGCCTCTATATTGTAATAATATTGTAATATCTCGTTTGTTTGCAGATGATATCTCGTTTGTTTGCAGATGACACCTCACTAGCTTGTACAGCCACCCAAATTGCAGACATTGAGGGCATCCTAAATCATGACCTGCTTATTGTATCTAAATGGGCAGAACAGTGGCTGGTGTCATTTAATCCCTCAAAAACCGTAGCTATACACTTCACAAACAGAAATGTTCAGCCACCTGATTTATTGTTTAACGGTGTTCCAATTCAGTTTGTTACGAATCATAAACACCTTGGATTAATTCTAAGTAATAATGGTAAATGGCGTAAACATATTGATAATGTAACTCAGTCTGCAAACAAGATCCTGGGAATTATGAGATCTTTAAAATTTAGGCTAAAAAGAGATTCTCTCAACCAAACATATGTGTCTTTTTTGCGGCCACTTCTTGAATACTCCTCAGTAGTCTGGGATAATTGTACTATGACGGAAAAGGATCGTCTGGAAAAAATTCAAGTTGAGGCCGCAAGAATAGTAACCGGTATTACAAGATCAGCTTCTACTCTTGACCTGTACAAAGAAATTGGTTGGTTAACGTTAGACAATAGGCGCAAATACCAGAAACTTGTACTGATTTAGAAAATAGTCAACGGTCGGACTCCACAATACTTAAACGATATCTTTCCTTTAAATGTTAACACAAGAACTAATTATTTATTCCGCAATGCTAATGATATCGATTTAGTTGCTTGTCGAACCGAATTGATGGCGAAGTCTTTCATTCCATCGGCAGTTACTCTATGGAATGAACTCTCCGACGATATTAAATCCCTGCAATCTTTGTCGCAGTTTAAATCTCGTATCCTACAGACCTTTCATGTTTCTGATGTTCCAAAGCACTATTTTGTCGGTAAACGCCATCTGTCATACATACAAGGATTCGTAACAGATACAGCAATCTGAACTATGACCTTTTCTCAAATTATATTTCTCAAAATGCAAGGTGTAGGTGCGGTTACGATCAAGAAGATGCTGAACATTATTTCTTCAGATGCACACAATACACAGAACAGAGAATTAATCTTTTTCAAAATTTACGTCGATTTCATCCATTAAACATCAACATTTTATTGTATGGATCCGATAATCTCAGTTTCGAAGACAACTCAATGATATTTACGACTGTACACACTTATATAAAGGATACTGGACGATTCAAGTAATCCTGCAGCAGCAAACGATAAATATTTGACCAATTCGCCCGGATCTTGGGACACCACTGACTTACGATTCATCTACGAGTAATCATCTAATCCTGTAGTTAAAAATCTTAAAATCTGAGTTTTTTTTCCCCTACTTCATTTCTTTTATTCTAAGAAATGTATTTAATTGTATTTCATGAAAAGAACTTGACTTGTTAATTGCCATTACCATGTTAGTGAGTAACTGGAACAAAATTGTCGTCCAAAACAAAATTAAAAATTAGTACAACATTAGTAAGCCAAAAGTGAAAATGGGCGACTCTAAACAATGTAATTTCATTAAGGGAATGACCGAATCTAAGTTGCGAGAACTTGTGGTCAGACCCTTTTGCCTAGTCGTTTGATTGTGTATATTGTTCTGTATTGTAAAGTCTATTATTGTAACTTAACTTGGCAATAAAATATGTTTAAACTAAACTATATTGTAATAAGACAAGGTGCGCAACAAAAACAAAAATTTTACCCCCGTCCCCTTTGTGATCAAGCAACAGCTCTGATCTAATCTTTTTTTAAAAAGCTTCTACATTTTCCGGATCGCCATGCGCTGACGTCACACAATTCATTATGACGCAGCGAATTTTTAACTCATGTGAATGTACTATCAAATGACGCGCCAAGGTTTTTGGCCAATAAACGGTAAATACGCATTTGAAAATATGCGAAATAGAAAATGAAAATCGTGATACTGGATTACATGAAAAGATAAATTATAACAGACGAAATATTGATTTAATAATTTCATCAATATATCAACAAAACACTTTTATATCTTTGTTTGAAAAAAATGTTTTAGTTATAATTCGCCGCGGGATGATAAATTGTATGACGTCAGAGCATGGGGATCCGGAAGATGTGGAAGCTTTTTATCATTTGTTTTTAGATCAGAGCTACTGCCTTATCGCAAGAGCCGAATGGAACTTTTAAAGGTCAGAGTACACAAGAAAAATAATTTATGAACCCATCTGCAACGGTAACTAGGTTCAGATTATCGTTTTCGGCTAAATATTATCTCTGGAAGGGGACAGGGGTAAGACTTTTCTTCGATTTCGTTGCACACGCTGTCCTACTTCGATTACGTTGTCCTACTATATAGGATATATAGGAAGTCGCCAATGTGCTATTTATAGTAACGGTGTCCGCAAAGGAAAATTTCGTTATCCCGTGAAAGACCAATGGAATTTCAGTAGCCTATGGTATAATGCACCACGGAGATGCCTTGCTTTGTAAAATGCATCAAATAGATGCATTAAACTCCCTTTTCCCAGCGAATGTACTATATGAGCCATGCTCTGCAAAAAGGGGGCTCAGTGCATCTGCAAAAAGGATCGATCCAGGTCAGCCTGCGCAGTCCGCGTAGGCTGACCTAGGTCGAAACCTTTTGCTATCGGTCAAATTTCTGCCTGTCAAAGGACCAGTCTACCTCCTGATTCATTCGCTTGTCAGACAAAGCAGATTTATGGATCCCTAATTACGTGTATGTGATGTATTGCTTGATACAATGCATTACAGAGATGCATTTAGTCCCCTTTTGCCAGAGCATATATATAAAAAGCGTTGCCCTGATGAGCTTTTTAAAGCGAAACCGGTTGGCACGTTAAAAGAAAAATTGTAGTGTTATTTCTCTTTTATTTTATATATATATATATCCTTTTTAAACGGCTAGATAAAACGAATATTTTCATTACTAAACTGCCCTTATCACAAAAAACCTCCTCCAGCAATGTACTAAACCCATGACTTATTTTCGATAATAAACTAGTGTATTATCGTTTTTTGGTTCCCAGCTTGTGTTATTATTTCAACGTGAACGCGTGAGGACCCACCAAACACAACCTGTGCCGAATTTTTGTATTATCAGCACCATAAAAAAAAAAATATTTAAAGAACATGGCTGCGCCCATTCAGGTGGGGAATACGGTTAAAATGGAGGGAAAGGGAAGGGGTATTGTACTAGAAAAAGTATGTCTGGGTTTCGGAGTATTTTCATTATCAACATAATTGGAACAGATCGTGAATTTGAAATTGAACAGGAAAGACTGTCGGTAGTTGGACCACAGACGGCCCCGTCTGGATTGTTAGATCTGCCAGTGGACCCAAGATTTGTATCGGTCAATGAAGGTGATATTGGAAAATTCATCGACAGGGCCAGACGAATAAAAAAAAAAAAAATTCTTTCAAAAACATTTCATGATCTAAAAATTCTAAAGGCCTTTATCCGCCAAGCAAAAATAAACGAATCAAGAGAAATTCACGAAATTCCACCAGAAGAGCTCTCTTCATTGTTATGTAAATTTTTCATGTCTGTTCGAAAGGCAACAGAAGACGATTATGAATCGTCTTCTCTTAGGGGCATGATGGCTAGTTTCGACCGGCAGCTCAGACGACATAAATGGACAGTTTATAAATATCAACTAGCAATTCCTGTGCACAGGTAAGAGAGGTGTTAAAATGTCTCCAAAGGCAACTTAAACGCGAGGGGAAAGGTGGAATGTCAAAAAACAAAACAAAAAAACTCACGCTATTTCCCTAGAGGAAGTGGATATTTAAATGGAAAACTGGTCAAATGGGAGGGAGCACACCAGACAGTATTCTACAAACTCTCTAGTTTACACAACGGTTCACTTTGGATTACGAGGGTGTGCTGAACACGGAGATAATTGTTGGGGAGATGACGTCCTTAAAAGCGATGAAAATGGCCATGAATTCCTTGAATTTACAGGACGTCAAACAAAAACTCGAACCCGTGAAGACATAAGGAATGTACGCGCAATTAAACCCAAGCTCTGGGCAAATATATGTACTGATAATCCTGAGAGGTGTCCTTTAAATATCTTTTAAAACTATGCCGGAAAAAGACCAAATAACTACTCAAACCCTGATCACCCCTTTTACATTGCGTCAACTACAAAACCCTTACCTGTAGAATCCGAGACCTCATTCAAGCGCAGTCCTGTAGGCATAAACAAACTCCAAACAATGATGAAAAGGATGGTTGCTGATGCTAATATCCAAACAAATAAAAAACTGTTAAATCACAGCGCCAGAAAATTTTTAATTCAAAACCTCAGTGACAGCAACGTTCCTCCAAACAGAATAATGCAAATACATGTATCTGTTCACAAAAATGCCAATTCCATAAATAATTACAGTCACATAAACCAAACCCAACACAAGGACATTTCCCGCATTCTACACAGTAACCTTGACATGAATACTGCTGACCTACAGGCCAGTTCACGTAAGTCCATTCAAGCGGCCGCTACGACTAATGTCAGTATACATAGAGGAATCCAGACTCTCTTTGCCACCCTGTTCATGGAGGAAACGTCAACATATATGTCCATCAGAATTCTCCGTATCATTCGCCAGATCATCGACCACGCAAACGTACTCGTCTTATTGATAGCGATTCAGTTTGAATATTATTTGTGAACTGGACTGTTCGAAACATAATGACACAAATGACGTGTTATATATTAGTCTCCATAAGTTTAAGGGAGCGCTTTTATTTAAATGGTTTTAAAGTTAATGATCTATCGGCACTGATTCGCTCCTTACTTTTACATCATAAAGGATACGTCCTGTGGTTTATAAGAAAAGTCTTTCACACTATTTAGGTTCCAAGTTTACTGAAAATGCGATGGGACTGTTTATTTTGCGTAAGTTTACGCACACTGCTAACCAAAGTACCCACGGTAAAAACATGGCATATACAGAGGCAAGACTTGGATGAACGATTTTTATTTGATTGTTATTGGTTAAATGTGATAAAAAGAATCTCACATTCGTGTTTATGTATTATCATTTTTATCAAACTCATTGACTAAAATGTATATGACGCTCGCCAAGGCTCGCGTCATATAATTTTACTCAACTCGTTTGATAGAGATATTACATAAACACTCATGTAAGATCCTTAATTTATTCCAGGCTGGGAGACTTTGCCGTATCCACCATCACACGGTGAGTTCGCAGTGTATGACATACAAGAACTGGGGGAAATGATAAACTTTGCTGTGTCACAGGTAATTAGCCTCGGTTCCAATCCAATCATATTTTCCTCTTTTTTTTTTATATTCGGACTTTACTTTGTCAAAAATGACGTCATTTTTGACAAAGTAAAGTCCGAATATAAACCAAGGAAAAAATGATCGGTCTAGAACCCAGACTGCAGGTAATAGGCGTTGTAATCTCTCTGTCTCTCTGTCTGTCTCTCTCTGTGTATCTGTCGTCTGTCTGTTTCTGTCAAGTCGAAGTAAAATCAGAGTCTTGGTCGATTTCTTTTTGGAAAATAGTATAATTTTTTATGTAATCGACTAGTTAATCTATTGATGTTGTTTTGATATACATGTACCAAGGGTGACGTCAAATTAGTATCAATATCTATTGATGGCGGTTTTGATATACCATAGGCCACTGAAACTCCATTGGTCTCTTACCGGACAACGAAATTTTCCATATCGGACACCGTTACTATAAATAGCACATTGGCAACTGCCTCTATATTGTATATAATAAGACAAGGTGTGCAACGAAATCGAAGAAAATTTTTACCCCTGTACCCTTTCAGAGATAATATTTTACCGAAAATTGAAAAATAAAGCTAGTTACCATTGCAGATGGGTTTGCAAATGATTTTTCTTGTGTACCCTGACCTTCGAAAGTTCCAAACGGCTCTTGCGATCAAGCTGTAGCTTTGATCTGAAAAATTTTAAAAAGCTTCCACATTTTCCGGATCGCCATGCGCTGACGTCACACAATTTACAATCCCGCAGCGAATTATAACTAAAATACTTTTTTTTTTTTCAAACAAAGATCCAAAATTCTGTTGTTGACATATTGATGAAATTATTATATTAATATTTCGTCTGTTATAATTTATATTTTCATCTAATACAGTATCACGATTTTCATCTTCCATTTCGTATATTTTCAAATGCGTGTTTACCGTTTATTGGTCAAAAACTTTGGCGCGTCTTTTGATAGTAAATTCACGTGAGTTATAATTCACTGCGTCATAATGAATTGTGTGACGTCAGCGCATGGCGATCCGGAAAATGTATAACCTTTTTAGTTTTTTTTAAGATCTGAGCTATTGCTTGATCGCAAGAGCCGTTTAGAACTTTCTAAGGTCAGGGTACTCAAAAAAAAAATCATTTGTGAACCCATCTGCAACGGTAACTAGGTTTATCCTGTCACCTCCTATAAATTCCGTCGTATAACAGGGGGTCATATAAACTTGGTGATATACGGTCACTTGACCACGTGACTAGGTTTATTATGTCAGTTGGTCACGTGATCAAGGTTTGTTAGGCTAGTTGTTCATGTGACCAGCCGGAACTCTTTTTTTTAGGTGCCGGTACACGAAATCAATATTTCAAAGTAAAATTATCACTTAAAATTCGTTGAACATATTGATTTTTCTTATTATTTAAAATAAAACAAAATTCTTCGTCATAACATTCTTCCGAGGGTTTACGTCACGTTTATGACGTAGTCAGTATCATTCATGACGTCATTATTACAGCTGCATACCAAAAGCTCTTTGCACAGTTCGCCATACAAGTGTGTTTTTTTCAAAGTGCGAAAGATGTCAATACGTGCCTTAGTTTCGAGCGAAATATTCTATCTAGTCGGATTTTTGTTTGTAAATATGAAACAGGATAAACAGAAAAGTGTCGTGGATTGGAAAATTTGAAGAATAGACAGTAGTGTCTTTGATTCCAGGAAATTGTGTCAGGCTCGGCTCGGGAATTTTATGGTATCAGTACCACAAGATATTGAATGAAAGGTATGTAGTCTTTGTATCATGTCTGTCTTTTGTTTTGTTCAGTTACAGTGCGTGACAGGATAAATAGAATACAGTGCTCCAGGTAAGGTCCGTATTCACGTAATTTACGGATGACGATCTGATTGTTACGCATCTTTTTTTACAACATTCCGTACTCGATACGGAACGTTTTTCCAGGTACGTAAAATATAGGGTACGAATCCGTACACTATGAAAGGGAGCTTACTCTTTCTCAGACAAACATTCGGATATCTTCGGGATTGCCGAGCGATTTTCCAAAATTCTCCCGTTAAATAAAACGGGAAAATCGGCTCGGACCGGGATTAGACCCTGCATCTCGGCTTTAGTCAAGTTTTTATCGATTACGGCGTAGGACCAGCGGATAATCGTACTATGTACATGTATGTTCCAAATGAATAGTTCGCGCTTCGAAAAAGTCGGGGAATACACAGAAACATCTGGCTAGGTTATTTCATCCATCTCCAGAACGAAATAATCCTAACAAAACTGAGAATCGATGAAAGATAAAATCAGACTGGCCAAGACTTAAGCAGTGTTCCCATTTATGTATAAATGTGCAATAATTCACGCTCTAATCTGAATAATCACGCACAAAAAATATGAAGCAAAAAGCGCATGCACCCACATTAGGCTCTCTGTTGACAGCCAGTGGAGCCAATTTGGGCCAAGTTAGAAAAAATGTCTCCAAAACTGAAGCTCGGGTGAATTCAAAAGTATTTATGACATCTGCTCTTCTAGTGTAAAATTACAGGTTTTGAGGTTATTTGCGACCCTGTTCGACAAATTAATGTCATATCCTGCACAAATATTTTTCCAAAAATTAAATAGCATGAGTTGTTCATGTGAGCAGCCGGAACGCCTTTCTTAGGTGCCGGTACACGAAATCAGTATTTCAAAGTAAAATTATCGCTTAAAATTCGATGCACATGTTGATTTTTCTTAATATTTAAAATAAAACTGAATTCTTCGACACAACATTCTTCCGAGGGTTTACGTCACGTTTATGACGTAGTCAATATCATTCATGACGTCATTATTACAGCTGCATTCCCGAAGCGCTTTGCACAGTTCGCCATACAAGTGTGTTTTTTCATAGTGCGAAAGATGTCAATACGTGCTTAATTTCGAACGAAATATTCTATCTCGTCGGATTCATGTTTGTAAATGTGAAATAGGATAAACAGAATAGTGTCGTGGATTGGAAAATTTGGAGAATAGACAGTACTTAGTGTCTTTGATTCCAGGTAAGTTTGTCAGGCTCGGCTCAGGAAATTTATGGTATCAGTGCCATAAGATATTGAATAAAAGGCACGGTCTTTGTATCACGTTTGTTTTGTTTTGTTCATTTACAGTGCGTGACAGGATAAATAGAATAGATGGTTGGTGTCTTGGATGGTTTAAGTTTATCGGGCTCGGCTCCGGAAATTATCCGGTTCGCCTTCGGCTCACCAGATAAGTTCCTCCGCCTTGTCCGATAAACTTAACCCATCCAAGACACCAACCATCAATTCTCTATTTATTTTTCCGTTTTTTGTTAAATATTATCTCTGGAAGGGAACAGGGGTAAAAATTTTCTTCGATTTCGTTGCACACCTTGTCTTATTACATGTATATACAACATAGAGACAGTCGCCAATGTGATATTTATAGTAACGATGTAAATGAAAATTTGAGTATTCCCTGATATACAGGCGATACACCAATTCGCAAGTATTCGATGATCAACCAAGAAAAATGTTAGTGTTCCGTAACAGACCAATGGAGCTTCAAAGGCCTCTGGATATACCAAGGGTGGCGTCAAATTAGTATCAATATATTGATGGCGGTTTTGTAAACGTGTGTGTAGACAAATCTTGTCGGTAGATTCTTTTTGGCAGGGACCAAAAATGATTATTGATTTAAGAATAAGATCAAGGTGTACACATGAAACGGTGTACACAGTTTAGGTAAGCAAGCATCAAGTCTGAAAATAAGTTTCACTGAACTTGATAATTTATACGATTGAAGTAAATATTTGAATAAGTTTACGCCAGCTCAGTTTTGGACAGAGAAGCGACCGTATGTGTGCATATACAATCCCCCACCCCCAAAATTGCATAAATCTACGCAGTTTAGTGAAAAGCAGCCTAGGTCTGTCTTATTTCTATCATTAGTGAGTTGTTGCAAGCATGGCCTCACGTACGTGATATCGAGGATGAATTACATATTTAAATGACAATGTATGATAGTAATTGATTTTGAAAATGAAGAGACGATGCTGCACGTTGGCACAAAAAATTAATTTAAAAAAAAAAAAAAAAAAAATACGAGTCTTATTACCTTCAAATATATACTTGTATATGGATAGATAGACGGATAGATGGCGTATGGATGGTATGGGTTTTTTTTTTCCTGGTATGGATGGATGCTGATGAATTGATGGACGGACAAGATCCTACAAGCGTATATATTTGTGTACATTCGTATTTTAAAGACTTTTTTTGTGTGTGTGTGTTATTATTGTCCCTGTATACGAGTATTTCACTTAGATTTTCAATGTGGTTTTGTTTACATTTTCAGTATTACAATGCTGAAGACCATGCCACTGGTTTTTACGTGCAAAGAGGAACCGACAATATGACGATCAGTTTAAAGTACTTTGATTTTCCTGGCTTTAATAACTCCGATTCATCTGCAGGACTAAAAGTTTACGGTAAGATTGATAATGATATTTGGCCATGCTCTATAAAAAGTTGGTTCAATGCATCTGCAAAAAGTATCGACCGTGTCAGTCTACGGCGTCCGTGCAGGCTGTTCTTGATCGAAGATTTTTAATTTTTGCATGTCCAAGGACAAATCTACCCCCATGAATTACTCGGTTGTTAGACAAAATGGATTTTATGGATCCATACATGTAATTACTAGTAACTGATGACTTGCATTAAACTCCCTTTTTTCAGAGCACCGCTCATTTACATGTTTGCTGCTTTATTATATATTCTCTTCAGTTTTGAGGTTTTAAAACACAGCCCTGTTGTTAACAAAAATGAGCCATGCTCTGGCAAAAGGGGGATTAGTGCGTCTCCTTGATGCATGACACCAAGCAATCAGGGACCCATAAAATCCATCATGTCTAAAAACCGACTGTATCATAAGGTAGACTGTTCCTTTGAAAGACAGAAATAGATCAATAGCGAAAAGTTTCAGCCCAGGTCAGCCTGCGCAGACTGCGTAGCCTGACCTGGGTTGATACTTTACGCAGATGCATTAAGCCCCCTTTTCACAAAGTATGGCTCATACACTTAAGAAAGACTTTTACAAAGAACGCAAAGGAGAGACATCTGATAAAGGTTACAAGTTATGCAAAAACATCTGACTCATGCTCTGTGAAAAGTGGGCTAAATGCATCTGCAAAAAGTATCAACCTGTTGGCTGACCAGGGTCAAAACTTTTTGCTGTCAGCCAATTTTCTGCATGTCAAAAGACCAGTGTACCTCATGATTCAGGCTGTTGTTATATAAAATGGATTTTATGGATCCATAATTATATGATGACTTGCATAGTATCATGCTTCAGAGATGGCCCATACATACAAAGGGAGTTTCCATGAGTAACACTGATTCAATTTTACCCAGAATGAGGGTAGTTATATGATAAAAAGATCAACTCACATAAGCAACAGAGGACAGCCATACCCAGCATAACACATCTTCAAACTTGTGCATGTATTTCACATAGTACTACTACCAAATTATGGTCAAACATTCCTGTAGGGGGAAAAAAAAAAAAGATTTATACATGTAGTAATTCTTAGGGCTTTCCCAAATTGAAAGTATTTTCAGACAACAAATATAATTCTTTACCAAACAAGAAGTTTTTAACTGGACCAAATTCAAAGCATTTGCAGACGAAAAATAAAATGTTGCTAAAATATTGATTTCTGTTTTTGGTAGGATAAAAAACATTGTGGAAAAAAGAGAAAATGCTGGTTACCAGCATTTTCACCTTTTCCCACAATGTTTTCAAAAGCCTTCTCTTTCAGGGCCGTTAAAACTCAGGGTTGTGTGGTAAAGAGTTAAATGTGAATCAAATGATAGAATTTTTCTGTGATAGGGTAGAAAACATTGTTGGAAAAGGAGAAAACACTGGTTGGTTACTGAAACAGGATTCATTCCTCTCTCATTTCTACAAATTATTTTCATGATGTTTAAGTGGGATAGCGGCCAGTGGCTTGAAAAGCACTTGTAGAAGAAACAACAAGAATGCATGAATAGATGTACCAACTGATAGATATGATAGATATGACTGAAATAATGTTGAAAATGATGCTAACCTTTTATCACACAATCCCCAGTTATAACAACCCCAGGAAAGAAAGCCATTGAAAAAATTGTGGGAAAAGGATAAAATGCTGGTAACCAGCATTTTCTCCTATTCCCACAATGTTTTTAACTCAATTAAAGGCAAGTTTCATTATTTGAGCCACCCTTGATTTGTTGTGTGCATTATGCTTTGAATTTTGAAAAGTCTAAAATTTTGTCATGTGTTAAATACCAAAGAAGCATATCCAACAAAGGAGGGAAAAACCAATGACCCATGCTCTGTAAAAAGGGGGCTTACTGCATCTGCAAAAAGTATCTACCCATGTCAGCCTTCGCAGTTCACGCAAGCTAACATGGGTTAAACTTTTTGGCTATTTGTGAATTATCTGTACATCAAAGGACCATTCTACTTCAAAATTTAGTCCAGACTAAATGGATTTCATGGATCCATAATTATTTGATGACTTGCTTGAAATCATGCATCACAGAGATGCAATAACCCTTTACCCACACAATGACACGTTTTAACGACCCTAGGACAAAGTCTTTAGAAAACATTGTGGGAATAGGAGAAAATGCTGGTAACCAGCATTTTCTCCTTTTCCTACAATATTTTCTATCCTGTCAGAGAACCCAAGCTCATTTGTACAAACTTTAAATTTGTTGCATGGAGATGTATTGAATTTGGAAGAGTCTGAATTTTGCTGTGTGTGGGAGAGTTTAACCCCCTTTTGCCAGAGTATGGCTCATATTATACAAACCAGTAAAACTGTCATATTTATTCTAAAAGTTGCTTGCTCATCTTTGATGCTGAACTCTTGAAAGATTCCTTTCTGAATAAGTGCATTTGCCTGAACACATTTGGTATCCTCTACTGTAACTTTTAATCCCATTGGACTGACAAACACTGTGGCTGTCTGAAATTTTTAAATTATTTTTTTAACCCTTTACCAAACCTCCTGTTTTCAATGACTACCTACGGAGGGCTTTTGAAAACAGTGATTGTATGGTGTTTAACACCGTTTTCAACATTATTTCAATTATATCGTGGCGGCCAGTGCACCTATCCATGCTTTCCTGGAGTTTCTTTTACCAGTACTCCGCACAATATTCTTTCCAGCCACTGGCTGCTTTCCCACATAACCATCGTTGAAACAATGGTCAGTGGTGAGAGAGGAATGAATCCTGTCGCGATGACTATCATCAATCCTCGGAAAGAAATTGGCCAAGCCGGGGATCGAACCAGCGACCTCCTGTTCTCAAGTCCTGTACGCTACCGACTGAGCTACGGGGGCTTGGCTTTTGAAAACAGAGTGAGATAAGAAGAAAATGTAGCTAATAAGCACCTTCCCCTTTTCCACAATGTTTTCTTTTCTTTCAATGGCACATACTACTTGTTCAGCCAATCTTATGTATACATTTTACAACTGCTTTCAATATGAACACAGTTAAGACAAGTTGTCTTCTTTAAAAAAGAAGCCAGGAGAGGTTGGCATCAATGTTTTCAAATAGTTTATTGGCTTTTGATTTCAATATATCTTGGTAGATGTAACCAAACAAGTTAGGCATTAAATGAATGAGAAAAAACATGTTTTTTTTTTTCAATTTTGCTGGTATAAAGGCACAAAACAGTACATGTTCCACATTGTTATAATATACCAAGAACAAGAGGTCTATAAGGGCTAAAAATAGCTCAACTAGCATTTAAATACAGGCTCAAACTTTTTTTACAAAGAGCTGTGGAGGTATAATGAAATTGAGAGCTGATATGAGCAAAGCTATTCTTTTTCTTTTTAGTTTCCAAAAATACATGCGGTAAGTTCTTGACAAGCTCAAAATGCATTTTTTTAAATTTAAGGGCAAGGAATCTTTGACCCAATAATCCGACAATTCGCAAAAGTATCCTGCTCTCATGAATATCTATAAACTGTGTGGGTTTTTTGAAGATTGAAAGTAAAATGAAGCTGTTCACAAGCTAAAAAATGTAGGGTTTTTTTAATTTTAATTCAAGAGCATGCAATTTGTGACTCCATGACCCTATTTTGCTCAATTTTGAAAGGAACCAAGCTGTCATAAATATCTAACAATGCCAGTTTGGTAAAGATTTGAAGAAATTGTAGACCATATGCTATTAACATGCTCAGACATTCAAGGACACAAAACTCAAGATGATGATCCAATTAGGTTCATTTTCAAAAGGAACAAACCTCTAATGAATGTATGTAATGTGTGCTCAGATAAGTCAAAATATTTTTAGAAAGGAGAAATTGTTCAATTAAAATTTAATACAATTTGCTAATTCCACTGAATAGGCAGGAATCTTACCTGATGCCAATAAATCATACAGAATACTAGTACTAGACATGTTAAAAATAAATGTAACATTGTTTAATCTTTTCACAAGCAGCAATTTTTGGACTGTCCCAAACAGAAAAAGCATGCAGACAACAATTCAAACTTTGATACTTAATGTGGAAGATAGTGCTTTGATGTGACAGGAACCATTGTGACAAAAGGAGAAGTTGCAGTAACTAGCAGCTTCTCTTCCCACAATATTTTGAAAAGTTGCCTGCTGCAGACATGTAAAATGAAGAGGTTCTTTGTCTAAACGTTTAAAATTTGAGAAAGTAGAGAACTGAGCTATGACCTGAGAAAAGGGTGCTGAATGCATCTGCAAAAGTATCAACCCATGTCAGCCTGCACAATCCACCCAAAACCAAAGGATCACAGACTCTTTTGAGGTGTGTGCGGTATGTAGGGCAAAGAGGCACGACTTTTTTTGCGCTCATAAGTTAATTTTCATAATCCCACATCCTAGAAGCAACTCTGTGTGTTACTTCATCAAATCTATATCATTACAAATGCATAGATTTTTTGTATAAAACTGAGAAAAATGCTGGAGTCTAGTCAGCTCTGAAAAATAAAACTTGAAAACATACTGATCAACCTATTTGTATCTATTTGTAGGGTAAGAGTTCTCCAGAGAACTCGTGCCCTCGAGATTAGGGTACGAGTTCTCCAGGGTACAAGTTCTCCTGATACAGTTACCATCAAGTCACTTGATCTTTTCCCGCAGTGTTATTCCCTTTTTTTTTTTTTTTTTTAAACGAAATTTTTCTTTTTGCTTAGATTTATTTGTTTAATGATAAGTTACAATTATTCGAGAGGTCATTTACAATCAATATAGTATAATAAATCTTTTTTTGGTAATCCATCATATAAAAAACATGTTTATTTCCTATTTCACTTTTTTGATTTCGGTTTATTTATGAAACCATGACGAAATAGACTGTGTATCAGAACAATTTTGCAAAAACAAATGGATTTAGACAGCGATTTCTGTGTCAGTCTACCTTTTAAACTCACCACTGTTGGAGAGGTCTGATGACCTCTCCAATTATGTTGTTTGGTAAAAATTTAGACAATAGACAATTATATGACAGCACAAATCTGATCTAATGCTATGTTTACAGTTGCCACGATGTCAAAAATTTTAGAGAAGTATAGTAAGGGGTTGTGGGATCTAATCATATTGATCTTGGGAGAACTTGTCTAAATCTGAATGATCGTTAGGATTCTGACAAAATTTTTGACAGCCAAAATTTTGACAGAATTACCCCTAATTAATACTAATCTTGAAAAAGCATGATAGAACAAGGAAATTGTAGTAGAAGGTAGTACAACGTAACTCTTTACCACACAAAAAATTCTTAGACTGGTCCGAATTGCTGGTTACCAGCATTTTCTCCTTTTCCAACAGTGTTTTCAAAAGACTTCTTTCTCTGACAGGGTCGTTACAACTCAGGATTGTATGGTACAACTTATCAGACCTTAACCCTTTACCGCACAGTGCCGCCTTTTAACGCCCCCGTGAAAGAAGCCTTTTGAAAACATTGTGGGAAAAGAAGAAAATGCTGGTAACCAGCATTTTCTCTTTTTCCCACAATGTTTTCTACCCTATCGAAGGAAAATTGCACCATTTGAGCAACATTGGAACTGTCGTCTGCAAATGCTTTCAATTTGGACCAGTCTGAATTTTTCTCGTGTGGTAAAGGGTTAATGTGGCACATCAGATCTTGGTAGTCCATCATAGGTGATCCTGGGAACACAATACATGTACTGAAAGACTCAGTTCTTCTTGCCTCACAGACCTCCAAATATGGGACACAGGAGGCCCTGCCTATGACTTGAACTCCCATAAAAACTGTTTGCATGAATCTGGTTTTGTATAAATTGATTTCTAAAAGTGGTTCACAGCATTTTGACAAAAAGGGTGTTTCGTCAAAATCCATGTATGTTGTAAAATACTGACTGCTAAATTCCTAGATTTACTTCATGAAAAACTCTGTCTTGGAGGAAGATTTGAGCCACAATTCGTCTGGGTTAGGGTAAGAGATCGTTTTCGACGAGCCTGGTTTCGACAAAATGTTGCTGATCCATCGAAAAGAGCCCCAAGACATGGAGGCATTAACTCAAAACAATTCTTGCAATTTTCCTCATACTCACTGTCCTTGAACTTTGAGCATTGGAATTAACGTATCCCGGTGGATTTACACGATGCAGCGAGTATCCGCGTTTAGGAATACGTCGGTCACTCGACGATATTTCATGACGAAAACTAAAACTGTTTTTCAACATACCTCTTTAAAAAGAATTGCTTCAAGGATATTGGAGACATTTTAGCATTGTTGATCTTCGCTAGAAACAGATACTGATCATCATCGGATGCCTGAGTCGTAGACAAGGCCATCGGCAGTTATAATTTTGTCGGCTGTCAGGGAAATTTTGTTTCTCCCGCCATTATTGCAGGTGTCGTGAGGAATTACGGACGTTTCGTACCATAACCATTTCGTACCAGTCACTTCATACCATAAGTTTATGGTACGAAATTTCGTGCCATAATTTTACCGTTTCATACCATATTTTAACAAATCGTACTATAGTCATACAATTTCGTACCATGTATTTTGGGACCTTTGACAAAGTTTTCGCTATGAAAAACTATCGTTATGACGGTATTAAAAGACGAAAACAAAAACGCTATTTATTCAAGCTAAATATTCATTTAAGAAATTATGAGCATAACACTTTCTGATTATCTCCTTTTCCCATTATGTTTTCAAAGTAGTTTCTCAAAGGGTCGTTAAAAATGAATTGCTTTCGTAGGTGTATAATTTATGTAAGTGAATATTGTGGAAAATGATGTTTCTGCGTTTGTCCAACTTTACCCGATCTTGAGATTGTACAGGGGGAGTGAAGGAAACTTTTAATTAGTGCATGTATTTATGATGCAGTTTTATCAAGTCGGCTTTTGATTTTACAAATAATAATGCATCTCAGTACATTTTATAGGAAATTCAAAAGAACAGATAAGACTGTGCACTGTTAAGTTTGTTGAATCTTACAATTTGTTATATATATTGTGCGAAGTTTAATGATAAAGTGACATGGAATAATATTTATGCGTTGCATGTGTTTTTCTGTTTCATCAGAACTAGGCTAAGACTCTGAAGTATCTTGCCCAAGGGCACTCACACAAAAATTCCCAACACCTTAAGTGAGGATCAGACATTGGAGTCCCCGTCATGAATCCTAAATCTTCACCACTGAGATACACTGGTACCATGGATTTAAAAAAAAAAGCAAACAAAAATTAGAGATTGTAAATAGATGAAGAATGGTTGTCTTATTCATTTTATTAAAAAAAAAAAAAAAAATCACAAATGAATCTATACATATTTACACATCTAAAGTACACTATATCATACACTCGTGAAATTATTAACGATGATGTTCACTCGCTGAAATGAATTTCGATCTTTCACCGAAAAAAAACAACAAATATACTCTATTTATTTATGTTTTTCTTACAGAGATAACAGTTCCTGTGCGCTATGGTCTGAAAAGGGAGGTAAATATGTCAACATCAGAGCCTTACTACACCTATAATATTTTGGAGGAGTTTGCATACTGGAATCTTACGCAGCCTTTCAAAAGGCAAGTCCTTCTTATCGCTTATTATTTTCAACGAAGCCGAAACCTACGTTTGACCTACAAAATCGATCACCTACACGTCAAGAGCAAAAACCACAATGTCATCTCATTTGATATTGGAGTGATTTCGTTGGCTCACTGTTTAACCTTTTCAAAAAAGTAAGCTTACAGGTTTAATACGTGTACCCCACGCGGATAAAATGATTAATCAGAAAAAAAAAAAAAACTTACTGACAGTCAAACATGGCCCTACATGTGATGCTATGACGTAACTCGCGTGCGGACTACTTTCATCTTAATTTCCATTTAATTGGTCAAAAAGTTGTATAATAATATTTATCCGCCACTCATAGAAATATGATCATTGTACACTAGACCGGTATTTTTTTTTTTACAATTTCTTACCGTCTTTGAGGAATAAACATGTCAAAGTTGTTCTCCTCTGATGTTTGAAAGTTTGGAAAAAAAGAAATATGTTGTAGTAATTTTTCTCAGGCTTGTTTTTGCGATTCGCTGTATGGAAAAATGTTGACATCTACCGAGAACTTTGGTCTCGCGAAATATAAAATTTTCCAACGCAGCCTGGGGCAAATAAAAGCCCTAGGAAGGTTACTACAACAATGTGTTCGATACAGTTTTCTCTGTTTAATGTGAAAACTTAGTTTTATCTCGTGATGGTTTGGTCTGTGAAGTGTAGCACAGAATTACACATATCTTTTGTTGATAATATACATGTATAAATGAACCCCATTATATCAGCTAAATGAATTACATGTACTTATATTGATGAACATAAAGTCGGGATTTTTATGATGAATATTTCAAAATTCAACACTTTCATAACAATAATGCTCAGTATTTTTAGCCCTGTAAAAAAAACCCAAAAGATAGCGTATTATTTCATGACTGTCGGTAGTTTTTCGAGAAATAATGGTAGATTATGGTTTAATGTTTTATGGTTACCACCAGTGAAAATACCAATTTTATATTTTTTAACTCTTCACTTGAAGGCGGAAACAGTAGCTCTCCCGCACTAGTTATCTCGGTAATCAGCGCCTGACATTTAAATGGAATGAAATATATGACGTAATTTACGTGCATTTACCCTATATTTCTCGCGCTTTACGTCACTGTTGTAATGTGTTGTTATGTGACGGAGGGGGGGGGGGGGGGGGATACGGCACGGGGAATTACCGAACACAACTGTACATGTACTAGATTTGATGA
This sequence comes from Tridacna gigas, assembly GCA_945859785.2. Taxonomy (NCBI): domain Eukaryota; kingdom Metazoa; phylum Mollusca; class Bivalvia; order Cardiida; family Cardiidae; genus Tridacna; species Tridacna gigas. The sequence continues at coordinate 6,343,151 of OX244042.2, forward strand.
AAGTCCCAACAAAATAGGGGTTAAAAGCATGAAATAAATAGAATACTTTTTTTTTTTTTTCAGTGGAAGATCGAAGTTTACTTCATCTCGTGAACATAATCGGTAATATTTTCGCTTGTGGCTGCGCCACTCGTGAAAATATTACCGATGATGTTCACTCGATTAGACAGATTTCGATCTTTCACAAAAAAAAACCCAAATATCCTCCATAACTTTTTAGCTATAGGTATATACTCGTATAGTTTCAGTTTTCTAGAAGGAATGATTTACTGGATGATTTGTATCTTTTCAGGTCCTAGAGGTATACATATAATCACATACATACATGTAAGAACCATGCTCTGGCAAAAGGGGGCTTAATGTATCTCCGTGATACGTTATGCTCTGCAAACCATCACATAAGTATTAATCCGTTAAAACCGGGTCGTCTAACAACCGACTGAATCACTGGGTAAACTGGTCCGTGTACGTAGAGAAAATTGACAAACAGCGAAAAGTTTTGACCCAGGTCAGCCTGAACGCACTACGCAGGCGGACCTTAGTCGATACTTTTCGTAAATGCATTAAGCCCCCTTTTCACATGGCATGGCTCATATTTATTTTCCTTTGAGTGTGATGCAAGGTTCGTACTTAACAACCATTCTAATTCGCATTCTAATTCTAAATTTAGAAGAGACACGATTCCTGTTTGGCTACACCATTCAGTTTTGCAAATGATGAATTGCGCTCCTTCGAAAGTTATGAGATTTTTGAGAATAAGAGTGCAATCTGTAAAACGGCTGGCGAAGATAGGTCCAGACCGGAAGCTGCTACAAGATTTTACCAAGCCATATCCATTCCATTCTTCTCTAAAAACCGATACATTCGATTTATCGAATGTTCGAGTTATCGAGATTTCGCTTTAATGGATTTTTTATAGGTTGTTGTCCGTAGTGTTGAGATTTTCCTTGCATTCTGTCCGTGTTTACGACGCGACAAGAAGAGCCCGATGTCTCAACGTGCAAGGATGGGTATGTTGTTAACACTTAAGCTGCTGAATAAATGAAACGCAAATTTCTACTCAATACTAAAAGCCCAAAACATTGCGGTTTCAAAGTTGATTTCACCGGAAAGAAAAAAAAACGGTATCGGACAGTGTAGATCAAAGATCAGACTGCACGTTCTGTGCAGTCTGATCTTGATCTACATTGTCCGCAAAAGGTCAGTGGGTCGCGATCAGCAGCTTAAGGGTTAAGTTATTCTCAAACAAACTATTGTTTGTGTGCTTGTTTAGTATTTACATTGCTTTCATCTGTACAAGTGTATCTGAATGGTTTGCTGATGTAAAGGTACATATCCATTGCATTGCTGGTATTTCTTTTACGAGTATACGAGTAATGTGGAACACTTATTCCAGGCTACAGGCTACTTTCTCACGATGCTGTAATGTTTTCAAAAGTGGTCTGTAGGAAGACCAACCAAGACAATCTTCCCTCCCCTGAAAAACCAAAAAAAATCAAAGGACTGATAGTCCTGAGAGTCGCCTGGATGGTAATGGGTTAGAAGTTTTCACCCGTTTTTGTTCAAATCTGTTGGAAGCATTCGAGATACAAAAATAACTCAACCATAAGACAGTATTATATGCAAGCATATTTCTAAGTTGTCATCCTAAAATTACAAATATTAATATTAAAATTTACATGAAAAAAAAAAAAAAAAAATGTGTTTGTGTGTGTGTGTGTGGTGAGAAATAAAATTTAGGCACCAGGAACAGGTTTCAAAAGTTCAGTCTCTTACCCTGGGTGACTTCATTTAAAAAATGGTTTTCTAAAGGTAAAATCAATATAAAACAAGTCATTTCGTTGAAATGATATCCACCGCCGAAAAAAAAAAACCTTTTTTTTTGATAGAAATATAATTATAAGAGGTATTTTGGTTTGCATGTAAATAACCTTTTTTGTTATCGGTGAAAATATACATTAAGCCCCCCTTTTCCATGATATGGCATTTCATTAAATAAAAACAAATACTGATTGTCTGTGGCTTATGATAAACAATATAAATATGAAGTTTCATAAAATTTTGTCCAGTAGTTAAAGAGATTGGTCCAGAATGGAAATATACATCAAACCCCCTTTTGCCATGACACCGCATTAAAAACAAAAACAAAATAAAACCGAAAGACATCAAGCCCCCTTTTTCCATGACAAGGCATTACATTAGAAAAAAGTATATCGGCGGACTATCATGAGGACTACATGTATGAAGTTTCATTAACTTTCATCAACGATTTTAGAACATATCTGCCTGGATAGACGGAAGATAGGACGGACGCACGGACAGACAATATGAAAACCATATCTTCCCCCCCCCCACCCCGAAATTCAGCGGGGCGTAATAACTGTGGAAGTTAAATCAATATTTACAGTTCCTCCCTAGGTTAATAATGCCTGTAAAGAATGTGGACAAAAATTAGGCTTCTAGGTTGATAAAAATGTTTCTCTAGTGCAGAATCTTGGTGACTTAACTTACATGTATATCTTAATTCTTACACATATTGCTAAAACAAGCATTCTAAATAATTTCAGTAGAATAGGGCATACATTTTCTCCCCAGATTTAGAGCACGTTGTTTTTATATGACACAAATTTCCTAAAATTGGACCACATGGTTATACATATATCGTTCAATTTCAATAATTGTCCTTTCCAAATACAGGATGCTAGATATGAAATTTGGGTATAATTGCTTATACAGTTTCAGAAGCGGTTATTTTGAAATGTTACTACTCAGTTTTGAAGCTTCTGCGAAGTTTATAGAAACAGAGCTGAACCACTTGAACAATTTTATAAGAGGACGATTTAGGCAACATTAGTATGGAACTCAGTTGAACTTTGTCTTCTGGACTGGATCCAGTGACACACTTTTAGACCACAAATACCCACTTGCGACTCACCCATATCTAATCTAAGCAGTCTGACAAAGTTCCGTGAGTATTTGACTGAACATAAATGGACTCTAAAGCACTAGATCTATTATGGTTCCGTCTGTTTGACCTAGTGACAACCTTCTTCTTTTGACCCCCGGTGACCTACTTTCAGTTTTGTAAAAAATTATTATTGAGACAAACAGCCTGGCAATTTCACGATCATTGGACTGAAATGTAGCCTCTGGAGCACACAAATATTTGACTCAGTAATCTATTTGTCCTTTGGAAATAATTTGTATTTGTTGCTATCCGGGTTCAAGTTTTGTCCACAGTGGACTCTAAGAATGTGGATGCTACAGCTCAAGAAAAACAATATAACCCAATGGCATGATCATCAGCCGTTTAACTTTGTCTCTGTTTTATAACGTCCCAGGAATTAGTACTGCTTCCACACCAATTGAAAATTTTAGAGATCTACATGTATATTGCTTAGGCTTAAACTAAATGTTGGCGATTCGCTCTAAATTACCCTTTACAACAACCCTTTACAAGATTACAAACACTCCGATAAAGAACTTGTTGTTCGAGTGGGTTAACATTGATCTGTTCTATTATATTTGAAATATAGTGGAGTAAAAGTCAAGTTCTCAGATTGCTGGTTGTTAGAACTGCGTAGTTTCAAGTCGAATTCCCGTGTGAATTCAGATTTTGGCAGTTGCGAAAGCACCTTGCGTTCTGACACCCGCACTAATAAATTTTTGTTTCATAAATACTAGATCTAGGTTAATCGCACATTAAAAAAAAAAAAAAAAAACAGCAGATCTTTACAAAGTCACCTTTTTAAAAACGAAAAACAATTAATCAAACACAGTATACTTTAAACACTCTCTCTACATGGATCGGTGAAGCGCTAAGTCGGTGTACGCTGAAAATAAGGGCCGCTTCAGCCACTGATTCATAAATATGTAAATTGATAAAGAATTCCGTGGTGCAAATGACGTTATACGTCACGTGATTATAAGATCTATATTTGTCGCAAAGCTACATTCCAGAAAGCACCTGCTAAGCGATGACTTGGTACAGCCTAGAACCGTGCGCATTACATACGTACAATCTCTGCGCACCTAGAATATTGGTGTGCAAAGTATTTAAAGTCTAGAATAAAAAGCTCTGAAGAAGCAAAGTGTAAGAATGTCTAAGAAGGCAACGCAACCATTCCAAGTCGTTATAAATTTGTTTAAAAAAAAAAAATAGCCTACTGTTGGGAAAAATCTCCATTGAAAGCTTCCATGTCAACTCGGTATCGCCTTTATCTTTCCGACCATAGGTTGAGTGTTGAATTGTAATAAGACTTGTAACAATTAAGGACAGATTGTAAGATTTTGAGTGTACTTCTAATGGGTAATTATCAAACTATTTTCACTGAGAATTGTCCACAAATGTTGAAGCGTGCCGTAGTAAAGACGCTTGTCGTCGAAGAGAATTTTTCAGCGTGTCCGCAAACTTGTTTAGGTCACGTCGGCTATTTTTAGATATAGACATAATGCGCTATATTTAGAGATGACGTCTGTGTAAGCGATAGGCTATCGTGTACCCATGTGGACGAAATTATTGTTTCAAAGGTTTGAACCGTTAAATAGCTCAGTCTTTATAAACATATTCATTATCACAAGGCACAACTGTAAGTTATTTACGACAGAAACTGGGCTGTTTACCGAATAATTAGAAAACTATGTTTTATCTCGTAAACCGGAACTGGGCCAGGAAGCAGTACAAGGCCGGAGGTATGCTTACGTCACCCCATAGATCAGGATGATAACAATGAGAGCCTGGTTGCTACGCAACCAGGCGACTCAAAAACGTGAACATGTATTAATCAATTTCTAGGACTGCTTTATGAAGATCATTCTTATTGCCTGTGCTTGTCTATTTTCACATTGAACAGATTTGTAGAAGATACATATAAATAGTGATCATTTTTTTCCCCTGTATTTTGTGTCTATGTTTTTTAGATAACCTTTGTTGACGATACAAACAACGGCCAAGTGCTTGTTGATCTAGAAACATTGACGAGTAGGCTGACGTGTGCAAGCATTGGTTATAATGTTGAAGGTAAATTTATGACAATGTAATGTTGTATGTGTCCACGAATCACGAGGTTATAACGTTGAATGTATCCACGAATCGTGAGGTGTTTTGTTGAATGTGACCATAAATTCACGAGGTTATGCTGTTAAATGTGTCCAACGAATCATTTGAGTTATGATGTGGAAGTAGTAAACAAAATGAATAATGGGGATTTTTGTGCTGAATGTGTCCATAAATTTATGAGGTTTATAATCGGTTGAATGTGTCCATGAATCATTTGTGTTATAATGTAACAGTTGTCCATAAAATGAGATTCTGTTGAATGTGTCTATAGGTTTATGAGGTTATTGAATGTGTTTATGAATCATGGGCTTATGATGAATATTGTCTGTAAGTTTTTGAGGTTATTCTTTTTAATATATCTATGAGGTTGTAATGTTTAATGTGTCCATGACTAATGGAGTTTCGATGTAGAAGTTTTCCATAAATTTATTAAGATAATATTGCTGAATGTGTCCATAAATTTTTGGTGTTATTATGTTGCATGTGTCCGCAAGAATTATGGAGTTTCGATGTAGAAGTTCTCCATAAATTTATTAAGATAATATTGCTGAATGTGTCCATAAATTTATGGTGTTATTATGTTGCACGTGTTCATGAATAATGGAGTTTCGATGTAATTGTTGTCCATAAATTTATTAAGATGATATTGCTGAATGTGTCCATAAATTTATTAAGATAATATTGCTGACTGTGTCCATAAATTTATTAAGATAATATTGCTGAATGTGTCCATAAATTTATGATGTTATTATGTTGCACGTGTCCATGAATCATGTGGATATGATGAACATGTTGTCCATAAATTTATGAGGTTGTTTTGGTTAGTGTGTCCATAAAAGTTTTGTAAAGATATGAGCCACGCTCTGGCAAAAGGGGACTTTTGATGCTTCGTGATGCATGATACCAAGCAAGTCATTACATAATTATGGATCCACAAAGTCCATTTTGTTTAACACCCGACTGAATTTTGAGGTAAACTGGTCCTTGGACATACAGAAAATTGACCAATAGCGAAAAGTTTCGGCCCAGGTCAGCCTGCGCGGGCTGCGCAGGCTAACCTGGATCGATACTTTTCGCATATGCATTAAACCCCCTTTTCACAGAGCATGGCTCATATAGTATTGAATGTTTTCACGAATCATTGAGGTTTTGATGTAGAAGTTACCCATAAATCTATGAGATTCTAATTTTGAGTGTGTCCATAAATGTATCCATAGATGTGTTGGGTTATATGGCATTTGGTCCACATTCACTATGTCGTCTGCAAATGAGTTTGATATGGACGGTGCTGAATTTTTTGTCGTCTGGGAAAGATCTAAGTCAAACAGGAGCCGGAAGTACGACTAAATTTCACTTAAATGTATGGTGTAAGATGATCATATGTATGCTTTTAGACGGTGATGACATTTCAGATCTCACCTTATGTCAGCCATCAAACTGAAATCCTGTGATGACCAATCACACCCCCGTTTCAAGAAAAATAGGTCATCATAGATCAGTGAACAGACGTGTCTGTGTCATTTGATGTGTGAAAATAACATAGGGATTGAAAAATGTGTGCAAACCAATTACACAAACAATGAACTTCGGAGTAAAGTGTCATAGGATTAACTCTAGATTTGAAATTGTCATGGTTTCGCAGCTTTGACATGACCTAGTTTATAAGTTTACGTCGCGGATGAAGTAGCAAGAGAAACATCCCAAAGAACCTCAAACCACTTGAAAAACACCCAAAATAACTGTTATTACACCGCAAACCACTGTCCTATCCTCCTATCCTCTAAAACCATATGCAAGCCACTTCGATACACGACTTTTTCTTAAAGTGCCATGAAACGGTGCCATAAATCCTAGAAAATAATGTTGTCAACCGTCAGATTTATGAATTTTTAATGAAATAGTTCACTGTTAAAACTGATTTGCTAGCAATTTTCTACTATCACCTTCTATTAGTAATTTCAGTACTTTGATTTCTTTTACTTTTGGTTTGCGTTTTTGTGAAATCGTTAGATCTACCTCCTGAAATAAATTTACGCATGAAAACTTTCAAAACATCTTTGTAAAAATATGAACAAACCGACACGAAATGATGGTTTGATATAGTATGATAAAACATTGTGGCAAAAGGAGAAATTGAAACTCATTATCAGTTTTTTTTTCCCTTTTGCCTCAATGTGTTCAAAAATAGGGAGGAAGTTCTGAAAGAAGGAATGTATCAGATATTTATGAAATAGTATATATGCTTTAACAGAGGCAGATCTTCAGAAGAGTTCCGGATCCATCGGAAAAGGAGTTATCGCCCTTTGCTCTCTCTCGCTGATTGTTACAGTAGTTATGGTCGTCATTAGTATTGTAATGTGCGTGGTAAGTTTTACTTTCTTTGTTCGAACAAAGGTATTTTACACGGCTTTCAACATTATTTTAGTCCTATCACGGTGACAGCTTACCTATTCATGTATGTCCTTGGCTTTATCAGTCTTAGGCTAGGGCTCTGAAGTATCTTGTCCAAGGAAAAATCCCGAGAAAAAAATAAGCGCCTCCAGCGGAAATCGAATCTGGCGCTTCTAGGTTTGGGATCCTAAATCACTAACCCAAGCAGGACCGCTTCGTTTTGTTTTGAATGACGTTTGAATTTTACACCAGAATCGACAGATTTCAGAAATACTAGTATAATGCCAATAGCTCACTTAGTCACGTTTTTTCTCCTTTTTGATAAACGCTACACGATACCGTTTTCGTATTGACTCCTTGAAAAAAGCTTTGAAAACATAGTGGGGGAAAGGAAGAAATGTTGGTTACCAGCATTTCTTCCTTTTCTCACAATGTTTTACCCGTTATATATAGATTGTAAATACGGTTCTCTGCTATTTGTTGTTTCAACCCTGATGGTTGCATTTGGTACCATAGAATGTTTGTCATGGTATACATAGTTCACCATTTAGTCGCCTCGATTTAATTCCTTAACTCCTAACCTTACAATTCCGAGTTTTGACGACCCCCCCTATAAAAAAAAGACTTTTAAAAACTTTTTGGGAAAAGGAGAAAATGCTGTAACCAGGATTTTCTCCTTTTCCCACAATGTTTTCTAACTTTTCATTATTTGTGCAACACAATGATTTCTAGCTTTTCTCGGAAAATTTTCATTATTTGTGCAATACAATGATTTCTAGCTTTTCTCGGAAAATTTTCATTATTTGTGCAACACAATGAATTCTAGCTTTTCTCGGAAAATTTTCATTATTTGTGCAACACAATGATTTCTAGCTTTTCTCGGAAAATTTTCATTATTTGTGCAACACAATGAATTCTAGCTTTTCTCGGAAAATCTTCATTATTTGTGCAACACAATGAATTCTAGCTTTTCTCAAAATTTTCATTATTTGTGCAACACAATGAATTCTAGCTTTTCTCGGAAAATTTTCATTATTTGTGCAACACTATGATTTCTAGCTTTTCTCGGAAAATCTTCATTATTTGTGCAACACAATGATCTCTAGCTTTTCTCGGAAAATTTTCATTATTTGTGCAACACAATGAATTCTAGCTTTTCTCGAAAAATTTTCATTATTTGTGCAAGAAGTTAATTTTTGTTTGCATTTTTTTTTTATTGCGGACCATTTTAAATTTTTGTTGTGTGGTAAAGAGTGGATACAGAATACCATGATTAAATGGCTTCGGAAAACATTGTGTGTAGTGGCGAAAATACCGGTAATCAACATTTTCCCCGTTCACAACAATATCCTATACTTAACTCTTTACCAAACGACAAAATTTGAGGCTGGTCCAAATTGAAAGCATTTGCAGACGACGAAATAAATGTGACTCATAAATTGAAATTTGTTTTGGGAAAGGGTAGAAGACATTGAGGGAAAAGGAGAAAATGCTGGTTACCAGCATTTTCTCCTTTTCCCACAACGTTTTCAAAAGGCTTCTTTTTCAGGGTAGTTAAAAGTCAGGATTGTATGGTTAAGGGTTGTTAAAGAAATTCTCTAATATTTGTACCATATTGAATTTTGTCATCTGTAAAAGTGCTTCTAAATTGGTCTAATCTGAAATTGTGTCGTTTGGAAAAGAACTAATTAAAAGTTTACCTGTGTTTACGTTGTCATCAGCAAATGCTTTCAAATTGGTATATCCTGAAATTGTGTAGTGTGGTAGACTTAAAGGCCCAGTAGTGGCCAAAAATAAACGATTGTTAAATGCATTTAGATCTAAATCATACCTTTTAAAAGTATTGAAATTATTGTGAAGATGACAGTCGGTTTTTGTACGATCGGTCCAAGTGTTAGTGGCAGACAAAAAAAAAAAAAAGAATTTCAAAACTACGGTAAAAGTTGCCATGTTGCTCTATTTCTTGTTTACCTTTTACCTGGTTTTAAATTTTAATTTTTCTGCCAGCGGCTAACACTTGGACCGATTGTGCGAAAACAGATTGTCATCTACGCAATTAATTTCCGTACTTTTAAATGGTAGTATTTAAATTCAAATGAATTCTAACACATGCTTTGTTTACGTTTGGCCGCAACTGGTCCTCTAATTACAATTTGTTTGCATTCCAGAAAACCAAGCGGTACATGAGAGAGTACTATCTACCAGGCAACAAAGAGAGTGATTTACCGTTGTCTGAATATATGTCCTTCTTCAAAATGTGGGATTATATGACCATTATATTTGACTGTTGTATCCTGTATGCCACAAACTGGATTGTGTTTGGAAATCAGGTAAATACTCGTATTTGTGTGTAAGAAAGGAGTGACACCTATTATCAGTAACAAAAGTGTCGATATCATCATCATCATCATCATCATCATTATCATCATCGTCGTCGTCGTCAGCGTCATCGTCGTCGTCGTTGTTGTCGTCATCATCATCATCGTCGTCGTCGTCGTCGTCAGCGTCATCGTCGTCGTCATCATCATCATCATCATCATCATCATCGTCGTCGTCGTCGTCGTCGTCGTCGTCAGCGTCATCGTCGTCGTCGTCATCATCATCGTCGTCGTCGTCATTTGTTACGTTTCATCATCATCGTCATCGTCGTCGCGTCGTCGTCACTGTTGTAAGTCGTTAACGTAGATATTTTGAATTCAGCGCTGTAATCGAACGATTTCAAATTGTAGATTTCACTCGAATTTTGTGGCAAAATAGCCCCAGTTGGCTTTCATATTTCCTTTCGTGTACACAACTCTTTACCATACGACAAAATTTTAGACTTGTCCAAACTGAAAGCTTTGCAGACGACAAAAAAAAAAAAAAAAAGAAAGTGTTACTTAAAACATGAAAATGTCATTCAAAGGGTAGAAACCATTGTGGGAAAAGGAGAAAAAAGCTGCTTACCTGCATATTTGAACTTGACCTTTTTCGACCTCTCTCGACGGCTAAAAATGCAATATACTGCAATCTGGCGTGCAACAAACGAAAAGGGGCCTTCGGACATATCGAGGGGTGAATACGAAACTATTCCATCTGCATTTCAAACAATTTTACAGGACAGGGAAAAACGCTTCTCATTTCTGTGAAAAGAATAGTTAGATCATCTTGTTTAGATATGTTGTGTTGAGTTGAGAGCATGAATTCAGCACAACATAATTAAACAAGATGATCTAACAACGCTTTTCACGGAATTGAGTTTTTTTCCCCTCTCCTGTAATATTTTCCAAAATGCATATGGAATAGTTTCACATTCACCCCTTGATATGCGTAAAAGTGTGTCGTCCCAGATCCGCCTGTGCAGTCTGTGACTAATCCGAGACGACACTTCCCGTTTATGTGCGATTTTCTGTTTCACGAAAGTCTACTGTATGAAAAAATCTTATGTAGTCGTACAGTGCCGTCTCGGATTAGCCTGCGCGGACTGCGCAGGCTAATCCGGGACGACACTTTACGCAAATGTCCGAAGGTCTCATTTCGCATGTTGCGGGCCATATACTAAAACTTACAAGGAGTTTTATCTTATACGCTTGACTTAACAAGCGGATAGTATAGATCCAAGATTGGACTGCACGTTCTGTGCAGTCTGATCTTGATCTATGCCGTCCGCAAAGACGCATATTTTCGCCTATTGCGCTCAAAGAATTAATAATAACTATAAGTTTGATTTCAGTACAGTTTTTACAAGTTGGCTTCTTTAAAAAAGAAGCCAGGAGAGGTCAGCATCAGTATTTTCAAATAGTTTATTGGCTTTAATGACTGTAATTGAAACTATCCTTTGAATAGAAATAATGAATAATTGAAACTATCCTTTGAAGTTAAGCAAGAATTAGCTCCCTTAGTTTTAGTTTCCGTTTTTCGAAAAGATGAATGATGGAACAGAAAATAAAAGAAGAAAATATCGAAAATAATCTTGTGTTTTGTATCGACCGTTGAAAAACATTTGCAATCAAATCAATACAAAAATCTATTTTTTGAAATCTGTCACATAAAAACAAAACACGTCTATTTCCTATTTCAGTTTTTTGATTTCGGTTTATTTATAAAACCATGACAAAACAGACTGTGTATCAGAACAATTTCGCAAAGAAAGTGGATTTAGATTGCAATTTCTGAGGCAGTCTGTCTTTTAAACTCACCACTGTTGGAGAGGTCTGATGACCTCTCCAATAACATTCAACCAGTGTCCGTATCCACCAACCATTCTTATGAACGTTCTTCGTCTTATTCTGCAAGATTTTCCAAACTTGAAAGTAACACAACTTCTGATTGGACTCGTATTCATCAACTATTTCACATTGCATCTGAATTCTAATTCAAAATTTAAAAAGTAATGCAAGTTTTGATTGGTTTACCAATCAGAAATTGCTTTACTTCGAAATTTAGAAAATTCTTTGGAACAAGTCTAGTAAGTTAATTGAGAATGGTTTGTGAACACGGGCCTTGGTTCATCTTTTAAATCAAAGCGTTGAAAACGCTGGTGTGGCATTTGTCAAGGGAGCCATTGTGTGGAATTAATAATTTGAAAAATAAACAACAGAAACAGTTTCAAAATATTCGCTTGAAAGTCAATCTACTATATAGTCATGCAAAATCCGATAGAGAAGGGTGCAATCTCGTGGGACGAACAAGTCAGGGCGAACAATCCTGGGACAAATAAGCCCAGGAACGAACTGGTTTGGGACGAACAAGCACGGTATATGTGTGTCATTACGCCACTATAGAAGGCCATAGCGGATCAAGCTATTTTCGATAAAAAGGACGTATTTCCACGATCGATGGCCTAATCCAATTTATTGTAGTACGCCATTTTCAATTTCATATCTGAGTGCAATCGAAATATTTATTTTTCTCCGAAAAATTGATTTTAATTGGGTTTACTTCCTTCGGTTTTGCACAAAATACGATACATGATTTTCAAATTGTCGTATTGAACTCATAGTGGCATTGTCTTCGACAAATGCCACAAAAACAAATACTGACTTCCGGTTCCTTTTCTTTTGTTGTCAATATAGGATTCGACCTGGGTGGTTGAAACACTCGATTGGTATGCAGTCGTTTTGGGTGTCGGTGGCTTTGGAACTTGGTTAACGCTTTTACGATTTTTCAAGGTTCACAAAAAGTTTACCGTAAGTAACTCTTTCACATCATTAGATGCACCTTACGCATATATCTCCTGGCTGTCTCACACCAGTGCTGACACAATTTCCCTACCAAACCACTGATTACTTTTCTGACATGCATCAGAGAGGTGCGAGGCGAAAAATTACCGTTAAGAAAGTTTGCCTCAACCAGGTATCGAACCCGCAACCACCAGGTCACGAGTCAGATACACTAAACTCTGCGCTACCCGGCCGGGCACATCATTACTGATAGCAGGATTAGAGTCACAAAATGTGCTCTTATTAAGAGTTTTGTCCAAGATCAGACTGCACAGAGCGTGGAATAAAATCTACGCGGCCTATGACATCTTCCTGTCCTTTGAAATATTCAGCGGAGTAATACAAAATAGTTTCTTTATACAGGCTACCTTCATATAACGGGTCTTATGGCGAGGATTCTTTATTTTGGAATTTTTCCGTTCTAAAAGCATATCAGTTCAGAAGATTGAAAATGTTGAAGATGAAAAATAGACAAGGTGGAGAGAACAATGCAAGCAGCCAATGAAATGTACTAATGATAAAAATGATTATGATAAAGCAACAGGAATGAATAAGAAACGGGACATAGTCGAGAGGTTTGAAATCCGAGACTTGGACATTCCAATGAGAGCCATTCTTCAGTTATCTCCCCTGATTCCTCTCTAGTACTACATTGGTCCTGATAAGGAGATTACTTGGATTTTATCCTTGATTTTCTTGCATTTCACAAATATGTTTTTGAGATAATATCTCGGCTAAATCGGGTTGTATTGTTTTACAAACCCATATATATACATTTCTCTGTTGATTGAGAACATGATTTGCTTTAAATTTACATGGAGACTTTAAATATAATCATAATTCAAATTATTTTTATCGCAACATCGCCAAGGGAATCAAGGATAAAAACAAAGGAATACAGGTAAAAGGACCAATCTGTTATTCGGTTACCTTTAGTCTTTATCTGGCAAGGGAGATAATTTGATTTACAGGAATGGCCCTCATAGGGAATAATATTCGTCCTCGAGATAAAAGACAAACGTTGAAAGAATGATCGATATTTTACCCTTTTACCAAATGATTACGACCCTGAGGGCCAAGCCCCGTAGCTCAGTCGGTAGCGTACAGAACTTGAGAAAAGGAGGTCGCTGGTTCGATCCCCGGGCTTGGCCAATTTCTTTCCGAGGATTGATGATAGTCATTGCGACAGGATTCATTCCTCTCTCACCGCTGACCATTGTTTCGACGATGGTTATGTGGGAAAGCAGCCAGTGGCTTGGAAAGAATATTGTGTGGAGTACTGGTAAAATAAACTCCAGGAAAGCATGGATAAGTGCACCGGCCTCCGCGATATAACTGAAATAATGTTGAAAACGGCGTTAAACACCATACAATCAACCATACAATCATACGACCCTGAGGGAAAAGGCTTTTGAAAACATCGTGAAAAAAGGGAAAAGAATGCTAGTATGGGTATGTTCTCCTTTTCCAACAATGATTTCTACCCTTTCTAAGTCAAATCCCGTATGTTGAGTCGCATTTAATTTGTCTTCATATTTTTTCAATTTGGATAAGTTTGAACCTTAAGCTGCTAAATAGATTAAAGATTTCCAGCCGATATGGAAAACCCATAGTTTACGATTTAAAAAGTTTGCTCGTCGGAAAAATCTCAACTGTTTCGGACCGTGCAGATTTAAGATCAGACTGCACGTTCTGTGGTCTACACTGTCCGCAAAAGCTCGCAAAGTCGCACTTAGCAGCCTAAGTGTTAAATTCATGTCATTTGGTAAAGGTTTACCGATTATTTTCAGCTACTGTTTGACACTCTGAACCTAGCCAAGTTTGACGTGATGGCCTATTTCGTGTTTGTGCTGATCTTGTTCTTTGGTTTCGTGTTGTGGGGATACGTCATGATGGCGCCCTACCACGTAAAAGTAGGTAGTTTTGGCATTTTCAATCATATTTGAGCCACGCTCTAGGAAATGCATTTTATTATATAGCTATAAATGATCCGAGTAAAATACGGGCTTTATACCCCGGTCACACATTCAAGGAAGCCCGCCATGGAAGAGCTACGGATTCGTTCCGGCATCGTCCGTAACTACTCGTTCTGGTCAGTAGCTCTCCGTATTGTAACCGTAGTCATTCGTAGTAGTCCTTGTATATCCGTAGCGATCCTAGACAATTTTTGAACATGCACAAAAGATCGCTACGAATCAAGCAACCGTAGCGTATCCTTATTAGCCCGTATTAGACCGTACTGATACGTTCTGGTCCGTATGAAAACCGTATCAGTCCGTAATTATTCGTAGGCCCAACAATTTTAAGGATTTGATACGGAGAACTATGTATTAACTACGGTTTTGTTACGGATTTGTCACGGAAAGTCGCGATCTAAATACGTTGTACTACGAAGAGGCAGGGATACGCAAGGTCTTTTACGGTTTACTACGTTGCAACACGACACAGTACGGAATTGTACGAACCACTACTGTTTGGTAGGATAAATTCAGTATGATGTACTTCAACAAAGGTATAAATACTCCCTCGTTGTAGGACGCAACGTATTTGCGTTTTGTCGTTGGTTTATTATCATGGATCGTCAGCAAATGGTGCTTGGAGTAAAATGGCTGCAATTGGATATTGACATGTCACAAAAGATTGTCGACGGAATGCTAAATTGTGGTAGGTCCGTATCGATCCGTGGCGATTCGTACTACTCCGTATCAGACCTTTCTTATTCGTACTAATCCGTACTTGTACCGTAGCAAACCGTAGTGTAATCGTAGTACAATCGTCCTGATTCGTGTCGCTCCGTATTATACCGTGTCGAACCGTAACACTCCGTATCTCTCCCGGAACTTTTACCTACATTTTGGCTGTAGATCCGTCGAACTCAGTACTCACACCGTTGTGTATCCGTATTAGAACCGTAACGGACTACGGAATTTGACATTTCCGTAGACATCCGTAAGCGATTAGACCGTGGCTTCTCCGTGGCGGTCTTCCGTGAATGTGTGACCGACTGACCGGGGCTTTATCTAACTTCACAATACAACTCGACGGAAAACTTTTCCGTATCAGCCAAGTACCGTGTGTACAGCATAATCGTGTACACGGACTACTTCTGTGTAATAACGTTCGGCACTTTCAACCTTTAACGTTCACGGTTAGCATGACAAAGCTAGCATGAAAAAGTAGGAAAAACCCCATCTATCAGTGTATTTATAGATACTTCGACTGTTGTTTGGCATCTACTTTTTTTCAGAAATCGTTTTTATGCAGAACTTGATTTTGTCCGATATTGATCAATGCATGCATATTACATAAATATGTGTTGTTTCGAAGGGGTATTTCCAAATACTAGGCTACAGTACAATCGTGATTTCGGCATCGCGATTATAAATCACAAGATCGACTCGAACCCTGACAATGACAGTGAATAACAACCACTGACTACCTTTCCATTGTTTAAGAAATAATTTTTAAGCCACAGTTGTTGTTTATTTTCTTGAAGCGGCTCGAACAGCAACCGCCATTTTTAAATACATCCTGATCTATGCAGACTTACCGTTATCTATGTTTATTCATCCGCCATTCATAAACATTATACATATATCTACAATAAAATGTAGTTCTCAAATTTTTTTGGTTATTCGTATTGATTTTATGATGTTTCTTTACATTTATAGTGGTGAAGTATATGATATAAGGAATATTACAACAGTCTGCATTTCAGCGTGGTCGGATCATGTCTCGTTGCGTGTGTAAAGAGATTTCGCATCGGATTCGAATCCAATGCGAAATCTCTTTACACACGCAACTCGACATGATCCGACCACGCAGAAATGCAGACTGTTGTAATATTATATACCTGTAAGTTTCCCGGGTTAAATACATGCGTCGCACGCGGCTAAAATCACACACGACGGAAAAAAAAATCCGTATTCCACTCAGTGGAATACGGTTCCAAATATGGTATGATGACGTCACACTGTATCCACGTGAACACGGCAGCCATTTTGATTGTTTTATATGTTAACACAATGGGCGTGGTGGAAATAATACTAAATAAAATTCATCCGCCATTCATGAAAAAAAGATGTTAACGCCTACTAAACCAATTTTTCTTATAACTATGCTTCGTTTTCGAATAAAATTGTCACTAAATGCATATATTTTGGTTTTTGGTGGTTTAGATATATAATAAATGGAATATTATGTTGTAGTGTGTTTCCTGGGGCTTGTATTTACTTCTCGCTGCGTGGGAAAATTTTGATATCGCGCTCGACCTTCGGTCTCGCGCGATATCAAATTTTCCCACGCAGCTCGAAGTAAATACAAGCCCCAGGAAACACACTACAACATAATATTCCGTATATATTCCATATATATCAAGGAAGTTATCAGATAATGAAGGATCCATAAAATCCATTTTGTCTAACAATCGACTGAATCATGCGGTAAACTGGTCCTTTGAGCTGCAGAAAATTGATCGATAGCAAAAGCCTGGGTACTTTTTGCAGATGTGTTAAGCCCCCCTTTTTTCACAGAAAATGGCTCATTATTCTTTTTGTCCCTTTTCTAAGCCCGAAGGGACAGAAGGGACATGATATCTTTTTCCCCCGTCGTCTGTCCGCCCGACCTTACCTCTGTTGGCAATTCTATGTCCATTCTGTATCTCTTGATCCCCTTGTTTGATTTTTAAAATATTTCACACATCGGTGCGCCTTTGTGAGACGATCTGCTGAGCTTTGGTTTCAGAAGCCAGGCTCCAAGGTCAAGGGCACTGCAGGGGTCAAAGTTCACATGTTCTAAATCGTATCCGCTCCTATTATCTCGTGAATATCCCTGCTGATTTCGCCAATTTTACTCACATGTGTGCACCTTGACGAGAGAACGTGTAGAGCACAGGTTTCCGATGCTAGTCTTCAAAGTCAAGGACACGGCACGCGGGTAAAAGACGACATGCCCTTGACACAGGTTCTTCGGGGGTATATTGCCCTGCTTTGCGGAACCCTTGTTATAAATGAGCCATGCTCTGTGAAAACGGGCCTAATACATCTGCGAAAAGTATCGATCCAGGTCAGCTAACGCAGTCCGCGCAGACTGACCTGGGCCGAAACTTTTCGCAATCGGTCAGTTTTCTGTATGTCCATGGACCATTTACCTCATGATTAAGTTGGGTTGTTAAAAAAGGTGGTTATTATGGATTCATAATTATGTGTTGACTTGTTGGTATCATGCATCACGGAGAGGCATTAAGCCCCCTTTTGCTAGAGCAAGGCTCTAATTCTTGTTCGTCTAGTAGTACTTACGTACAAGTTGCAATTGCCTATCTATTTTCAATTTAATGCTGAAAGGGCAGGGGGCAATCAACACATCTAACAATAACTTTGATAACACGCATCTTTTGCAGGAATCTTTTTAAAGACTTAAGAGTTCTTAACAACTCAGATATCACTATTGCTCGAATTTTTTCTTCTAAATAGAGAATCTTACATTCGTGTTTATGTATTATCATTTTTATCAAACGAGTTGACTAAAAATGTATGACGTGAGCCTTGGCGAGCGTCAAATACATTTTAGTCAACGAGTCTGATAAAAATGATAATTCATAAACACGAATGTGAGATTCTATTTATCACATACAACGAATGACAGGTAAAATATATCCTGCATTATCACCTTTAGCCTATACACTATTCAAGGGTCCATAGTTACAGTTGTAGTTTGGTTTCAAATGTGTACATACACAAGTAGATAGTCCTTTGAAATTTACACCGGAAGTAGAATGAAACAGTTTCTAGATGGGATAAGTTCACCTATTTCCGCAATTTTGTTGATTTAAAAGACTTTCGCTGCATTTCTTTGCATTTCTTTGTCTTTATTAAACATGAAAATCAAAAACTTTCCGCGCGTGTACGCCTTAGCAACGACGACGTCATTTTTTTTCCCCCGAAACGGCGTAGTCGTCCAAATTCCGGCACGTGCTGTGGCTGGTTTCTCCGGCTTCACGCGCTCACGACTAAAAACTGATCAGAGCCGGGACCCCAAAAAAACGATAATACACTAGTGTATTATCAAAAATAAGTCATGGGTTTAATACATTGACGGAGGAGGTTTTATGTGATAAATACGGAATATTATGTTGTAGTGTGTTTCCTGGGGCTTGTATTTACTTCGAGCTGCGTGGGAAAATTTGATATCGCGCGAGACCGAAGGTCGAGCGCGATATCAAAATTTTCCAACGCAGCGAGAAGTAAATACAAGCCCCAGGAAACACACTACAACATAATATTCCATTTATTATATACCTAAACTACCAAAAACCAAAATATATGCATTTAGTGACAATTTTATTCAAAAACGAAGCATAATTATAAGAAAAATTGGTTTAGTAGGCGTTAACATCTTTTTTTCATGAATGGCGGATGAATTTTATTTAGTATTATTTCCACCACGCCCATTGTGTTAACATATAAAACAATCAAAATGGCTGCCGTGTTCACGTGGATACAGTGTGACGTCATCATACCATATTTGGAACCGTATTCCACTGAGTGGAATACAGATTTTTTTTCTGTTGTGTGTGATTTTAGCAGCGTGCGACGCATGTATTTAACCCGGAAAACTTACAGGTATATAATAAAACATAATAAGTATATGTCAACTATCACATTTGCAGGATTTCCCCCAATTTTCAAACATGTGAGCTATGTTCTGGTTAAAAGGGAGTTTAATGTACCTCCGTGATGCATTATACCAAGTATGTCATCACATTATTCTGAATCCATGCTGAAAATTTACAAACAACAAAAAGTTTTGACCCATGTCAACCTGCGCAGTCCGCGCAGGCTGACATGGGTCGGTACTTTTTGCAGACGCATAAGAATCCTTTACACAGAGCACGACTCATACCTAATTCAAAATTTCTCTTTTCAACATTATAGAAAAAGATTAGAAAGAAAAAGAGGCGATTACTGGTGGGGTTATTTTCATTATTTCTCTTCATATTAAACCACACAATAGAATTTTAATGTTCGGATTCCACTACATCTTACACCGTCTTGCGGGCAAAATATATAAATATATATATGTATTGCTTTTTTTTTGGGGGGGGGGGGGTTTAGGGGGGTCATGCTTGAATGAGAGAGTGAGTGCGAGTATTAGGGAGAGAGAGAGAGAGAGAGAGGGGGGAGGGGGGGCATTGTGTGGCTGCGCAGGTGTGCTTTTTTTTTTTATACTTTATTAGAGGGCCATGTAGAATATAAGATATATATGATTGTCTTAACATGCTACCTTCTATAAATAAAGTGATTATTATTATTATTATTATTATTAATGATCCTAGAGGTCGATCTTTTTAGAAGGTAATGACGTCATCACCTTCTTATTCTTACAGCGTAGTTGACCACGCTGGCTTTTGACCTCCTTGTTTTTGATGTACCAGACCGAATAATGAATAATTTGCGATTGGTCAAAAAAAAAGTGGTCGCGGTTTTTCGGCGGACCCCTGCTGGCCTATTTACGGGCATATCTTTTTCACCGTCTACCTTTTTTTCAGCTCCGCTGGTTTCGAAGAAAACGTCGACGTGTTGTCGTAGGCCTGCAGGGTCCGTATTCACCAACCATTCTTAAGAATATTCTTAGTCTTATTTTCCAAGATTTTCCACATTTGAAAGTAACACAACTTCTGATTGGTTAAACCAAATGGTTTAGCCAATCAGAAGTTGTGTTACAATGTACTTTCAAATGTAGAAATGTCGTCGTCTGCATCGTCGTCGTCATCTGCATGGTCGAGCAAAAACTTTAACATTTTTTTTCAAAATCTTTGACATTAAATAATGTCTCTAGTGTTACAGAAGATATTAATTTCAAACTTGAACAAGTTGTTCACTTTCAAAAAGCGAGGCCCATACAACAAGGGTAGACAACAATCAAAGTATTTTTGACACAGTTATGCCCCTTTTTCGACTTTGAATTTTCACTTAATATCAAGCAACAGCAGCCGAGCGTTGGCACCCTCATGCGATGTTCTTGTTTTTGTTTTAAAAAAGATCTTTGTTGTTTCAGTTCAGTACATTTGGTTGGTCGATAGAAACGCTCATGTCGGTTGTCAACGGAGACGAGCTCTTTTTCACCATGAACACTCTGGAGGTGAAGCAGACGGGCGGAAACTCGGTGTGGTTGTTTTCGAGGCTCTATTTTGCTACCTATATAGCAATATTCACGATTGTCGTGCTTAACTTGCTCATCGCCATCTTTAATAGTGCTTACAAGGTAGTGAGGATAAGGGAATCTGTTTTAATTCCTTTAGCGCCAAAAAAATCTATGAGCCATGCTCTGGCCAAAGGGAGTTTAATACATCTCCGTGATACATCACATCAAGCAAATCATCACATAATTATGGATCTGCTCTGTAAAATCCATTTTGTCTAACTATTGACTGAATCATGAGGTAAACTGGTCCTTGGACATGCAGAAAATCGAACAATAGCAAAACGTTTCGACCCAGGTCAGCCTGCGCGGACTGCGCAGGCTGACCTGGTCGATACTTTTCGCAGATGCAGATGAGCATGGCTTATATGAATTTGACTTTCTTTGCTGGCTGACAGAAAACCCGACGCATCGTAAAACTTACAAATATGTTCATACTTACTGGCTTGACCATACTAGCGGGCGGTATAGATCCAAGATCAGATTTGTTTTATGCCGTCAGCAAATAAAAAAGAATTGTTTTGCTTATTTGCTTATGGCGCTGAAAACATTACACGACCACCACTTCAACCATCACCTCAACCACCACCTCCATTTCAACCCCCACAACCACAACGACCCACTCTACCCCAGCCCATCCCCACTTCAATCACCAACGCCACCAGCCCCCCCCCCCATCCCAACCGCCACCCAAACTTCAACCACCCCACCACACCCCACCCACCACCACCAACCCTACCCCACCATCACCGCATTCCATACCACGACAACCACACCACCCCACCCACACAAAACCCACTCCACCCTCCACCACCGCCCCATCCCCCCACCACAACCACCCCCACACACTCCATTCCACCCCAAACAATTTTGCAAAAGTAATATTTGTGTTTTTATTATCGGCTTGAAAGTTCCGTTTACCCTATTTACCCTTTACCACACTATCTCGAGTTTAAGCGACCCTAAGAAATGTGGCTTTTGAAAACATTGTAGGAAAAGGAGAAACTGCTGGTAACCAGCATTTTCTCTTTTTCCCACAACGTTTTCTACTCTTTCAAAGACAACTTTGCCCATTTTGAACCACATTCAATTTGTTGTATCCAAATACTTCACGATTTTGTTGTTCGGTAATGAGTTTAGTAGATTAACCCTTAAAGCGCCGTTCACAACTATAGTTGCCGTTGCGGCCAGTGTAGATCAAGATCAGGCTGCACAAAATGTGCAGCCTGATCTTTGATCTACACTGTCCGCTTTGCTGAATCACTACAGACAAAGGCAACCATGAAATTGCAATTATTTGGGTCGTATTTCTAGGATGAAAATGTCTAGAAGGTTTTTATTCGGCACTCTAAGGGTTAAGGGAAATATGCAATTAACCTTTATCAAAAAACTGAGTAGTATATTAATGAGTCATGCTCTGTGAATGGGGGCCTAATGCATCTGCGAAGGTATGGACCCAGGTCGGCCTGCGCAGTCCGCGCACGCTGAACTGGGTCGAAACGTTTCGCTAAAGAGGTAAATTTTCTGTATGTCAAAAGACCAGCCTACCTCATGATTAAGTCGTTTGTTAAAAAAATGTGACTATTATAGATCTTTAGGTATGTGATGGCTTGATTGGTGTAATGCATCACGGAGATGCATTAAACTCCCTTTTGCCAGAGCGTGGGTCATTCACATGTAGTTTAGTTGATAACTGCCAATATACTTCCACGTTTTGTAGTTTATACATGTTCTTTTATCTTTATTGTTATTTTGAGGAAAAGTAAATACGAGAACGGTTCAAGGCGTAGGTAAATTTAGCCGTAAAACTTGTCGATGAGTATACAAAAAAAAAATCGTATATTACAATGCTACCAAACTAATAAATGAGCCATACTTTGCGAAAAGGGGGGGGGGCCGCTTAATGCATCTGTGAAAAATAAAGACCAGTGTCAGCCTGTGCAGTCCGCGCAGGTTGACATGGGTCAATACTTTTCACTGTTTGTAAATCTTATGCATGTCAAGGACACAGAATGAATTTTATGGTAGATTTTATTGACTTATACAAGTACATGTATCTCGTCATATACAATAGCAATGATAAACACGAACAACCGATAATAAACCAAGGGTAATAACTGCTACATGTATATATTATAAACATGAAGAATCTACTCTGTATGTGAAGCGGTCAATTTCGTATAATCTTTTTCTTTTTTTTTTCAAAAATGTGATATTTCTGTCTCAATGTTTTCAAATCACCTTTATAGATATGTTTTCCTTTGTCTTTTTCGTATAATTTTGAACCAACTGTAGCGAGTGAATATGAATATCATTATCATCTCCTAACTGCTAAAAAGAAGAAGAGTGAGAAAATAAATGAGTTTTCATCCAAAAAAAAAAAATCCAAATGTTTTATGGATCTTTGGTTATGTGATGACTTGCTTCGTGTAATGCATTACGGAGATGGCTTACGGAAATGCACTACGGAGATGGCTTACGGAAATGCATTACGGAGATGGCTTACGGAAATGCATTACGGAGATGGCTTACGGAAATGCATTACGGAGATGGCTTACGGAAATGCATTACGGAGATAGCTTACGGAAATGCATTACGGAGATGGCTCGAATGTTTAACCCTTTACCACACAATCCCGACTTTTAACGACCCTATGGATAAAGCCTTTTGAAAACATTGTGGGAAAAGGAGAAAATGCTGGTAACCAGCATTTTCTCCTTTTCCCACAATGTTTTCTACCCTTCCCAAATCAAATTTTAATTTTTGCGTCACCTTTCTTTTGTCGTCTGCAAATGCTTTCAATTTGGACCAATCTAAAATTTTTTCGTTTGGTAAAGAGTTAAGGAAAAACGATTGAATAAGAGAAAAAAAAAAAATGAAAAAAAAAAAAATGTAGATGAAGGGTCAAAAGAAAACATTGCGGCAAAATCAACTTTTAAACTTTTTTGTTTTTTATAACCACAGGAGTACAATAGTGAAAGACCACAAGACGGGGGCCTCTGTCCAGTAGAAATTGCAATAAAGAAGTTCGTACGTTCTACGGGAAATGCCGATGAAAGGTCGATGGAATTCCGAAGGTCAATCGAAAATTTACTAAACAGCGACGTATCCAACGTGGCCGAGCTCGAGTCACTGAAGGTCGAATTAGGGAAGTTTATCAAGTTCGACAAATCGGATCGAAAGCTGTACGTGTTTCACCCGAGGACCTTAAAGGCATTCTTCGAGGAAAAAAGTGACAAGGAGTCTTATCAGCTGGACTGCCGTTGGTTCACACTGCATGTCCACTTCTTTCGACTGAGAGCCTCCGATTAACACATTACCACACAATCCCGAGTTTTAACGACCTTTAGAAAGAAGCTTTTTGAAAACATTATGGGAAAAGGAGAAAATGCTGGTAACCAGCATTTTCTCCTTTTCCCACAATGTTTTCTACCATATCAAAGACAAATTCCATCATTTGAGCCAAATCTAAATTATCGTCTGCAAATGCTTTCAGTTAGGACAAGTCTATATTTTTGTTGCGTAGTAAAGAGCTAAATTTTTACCAGACGAAACAATAGATATCTTCAAAAAAGATAGACGGCGTAAAATTGCCAGCAATAGGCAGTGGCTCTTAGAATAAACATGTCTACATTTTTTTTTTACCGTATGAGCCCTTAGAATAAACGTGTCTACAATTTTGACCAATCACAAACTTCTATTTATTCATTTCCTATCAGTACCAAAAAGTAGGTCAAAAGCCAGCATATTCAGCTACGCCGAAAAAAAATTAGACCTGCTGAAATGGATAGCGTTTGCAGATGACATAAATTAACCCTTAACCGGCTAATTAAGCCAAATTTTGTTACCTAAAAGATATCTCTTGGGGATAAATATCTCTTGAGCGTAGATCCAAGATCAGACTGCACGTTCTGTGCAATCTGTTCCTGATCTACACTAAGTATTTGGGTTGCGCATAGTAGCCTTAGTGTTCACCTAAGTCTAAGTGTTAAGTGTGATTTAAATGATGGGATTTGTCTCGGAAAGGGTACAAAACACATACATGTATATACAAGCATAGAAGGACATGTACAACATAATGTATACTCGTCTTCAGCCAGGTTTTAACCCATTTTATCTTTATTTTATCGAACTATAATCATTCTTGTACCTTCATGCCAAATGTTGCCTATAACGGTTGCAAGATTGCATAGATTACGACCGATAGAAAATGCACTTTTTTTTTCTGGAGGCTATCAGAGAAATCACTGTTGTGACGTTTCCGATTTTAGATCGAAGAGTTCCGGTATATGTATTTATCCCTCACACCATATATATCGGTAATTTATCTAAATTTACACATCTGAGTAAACTCTTAACTAATCTACGGTCTATCGAATCTTAACAGCCTTTTTCTTTCTTTCTGTCTGTAAGGATGTATCTTTAAGTAAGAAAGACTGATAAATGAAAAATGAAAGACTAAACAAAAAAGGAATAGAATGCTTGCAACAAAAACGCAATACAAATCAAAATTGACAAACGATGACAAAATGGTTATGATGCTTGGGTGAGTGAGTGAGTGAGTGAGTGAGTGAGTGAGTTATAGTTAGTTAGTTAGTTAGTTAGTTAGTTTATCGTTGCATGAATGGATGGACGATGAAAGAAAATCGTTGTTACGAAAACGAAATACGAGAGGACTGACCGCGCTTGTCATGAAGTTCGAACCCGGAACCTCTGATGTGAGGGGCCAAGGCTCTTGCCGTATACCAGTGTCTCACAATAATGTCACCTTAAATGACAAGTAACGGCTCCCTATTTAAATTGATCCGGTGACCGTAAATAAACATCTAAGTCATGTTCTGTGAAAAGAGGGTTTATTGCATCTGCAAAAAGTATCGACCCAGGTCAACCTGCGCGGTCGAAACATTTTGCTTTTGGCATTTTTTTGCATGTACAAGGACCATTGTGCCTCGGGATTCAGTCTTTTGATAGACTAAATTCCACCATAGATTGCTGAACCCCACAATAGCTTTCCGTAAAATTCTGCAAAGTTTACCAGAAAAATAAATCAAACTATAAATCAAAGTCCTTGAAAGCGGATTTGTGGAGTAGCATAAAGCTGTAATATGTTGTAATAATAAAATAACATCACATGCAACACATGTGCAATCATTTTAAAATGGAGTTAGCAAGGGCAGGGAGAGTCAAAATTGTACTGCTGAGCGGTAATTTGATCCGTCAATCAGACGAAGTTATTTGCTGGTATTATATTTCGGAATAGATATGTATACACGTGTAGGACAGTATATACGGTAAAGACAAAAGCGAAGTTGATGTGTATTAGCTAAAACTGAAAGTTGAATGGGCGCAGGCGTGAATGACATTATATTTGGTTCAGGTCAAACCGACATCATAGTACATTGTGAGCGCGCATGCGTAATTGCGCATGACGTATTTGGTTCCGGTCAGAACGATCACATAAATCCGTATTTGCTGTACAAATCCGCTAAAAACCAATTACGAAAGCACTGATACCTGCAATCCTGTACATTATGTATATATTATCAGATATATATCTTTAAACTTCAATCATTGTAAATGTTTTGAATCACAGGTTTTTTAAATACTTCAGGTTTTTTATTTTGTTTTTCATTTCGTAAATCGTTTTTCTTCTATGCAGAGTTATTATACACTTGAGTCATTCTCTGTGGAAAGGGGGCTTAATGCGTCCGCGAAAAGTATCGACTCACGTCAGCCTGCGCACTCCGCGCAGGCTGACCTGGGCCGAAACTTTTCGCTGCCGGTCAATTTTCTGTATGTCTGAAGACCAGTCTACCTCGTGATTAAGTCAGTTGTTTAAAAAAGTGGCTATTATGGATCCATAATTATGTAATGGCTTGATTGGTATCGACGGAGATGCATTAAGCCCCCTTTTGCTAGAGCATGGCTCACTTATCTTTTAAACATTAAAAAAGCCATTTTACCCACGATTTTAGATGTTCCTTTACTATTATGCATAATTCCAAGTATATCTATTCAAAATGATGATATGATAATAAACCATTTATATGGGACTTTTATAGTTCATTTAATTCTATACCAAACGACAAATTTTTAGGCTTGCCCAAACTGAAAGCATATGCAGACGACATTTTGAAGGAGGCCCAAATGACAAAATTTGTCCTCGATAGAAAAGAAAACATTGTGGGAAAAGGAGAAAATGCTGGTTACCAGCATTTTCTCCTTTTCCCACAATGTTTTCAAAAGCCTTCTTCCTAAACGCCTTTCAAAATTGCCTTGTGACCACTTTTAGCAGTGTTGCACGGCCACTGGCATGGTGTCTTGCGAAATGTCGCAGCCATTGCAGAGTTGCAAGCGGTCGCAACCGATCCTTTAAGACTTCTGGAGGTGTTTAAAACTCTGATGCGACTGCGTGCGACCGAAACACTCGCGCTTGGTCGCAATTACAGTCATACAAGAGTTGCACATCGTTGCAAACCGTTGAAAGACAAGACGCAGGGGCTTGTTTGTCTTAGATACATTCGGCAGACCTCGGGTGATCCGGTGATCAAATCCCTTGGATGTATCACGTAGCTTGATATGCACCTATACGGTACATTTCGTATGTCGCCGGAAGCACACCGTTTTACCGTTTTTAAATTGTAAGGCTCCTCTTAAAAAGAAAACATGAGTCACAATTTTCTATTGGTAACTTTCTAAGAATATTCCAGTCGCAAACAGTTTGTACATTCACTTTTAGCTATAAATTCCGTTGGGAGCTTTCATCGACAGATCGATAGATGTGAATAACTTCACCGCGGTTGTTCATGTCGTTGCTAAGCGATTGACAGGGGTGCCGCCATGTTTAAGATCATGTGATTGGTAGTTCAAAATTGTAGCCTCCTTTATTCGGAGGAGGTTAGATGTAGGTACGGAATTGGCCGAGTTGTGACGAGTAACTTGGATATGTATTTTATCAATTTGATGTCGTGCAACACTCGTATGTGTATTTGGGGATCTCTAGCTACTAGCCTTGCGTTCGGTTGTGTTTGGAATGCGACTAATGGACTGTTATTTAACCATTCGCATCACATTGTGCAACATGGTACCACAGTTGTACGAATTTCAGAGACTTTATGCGACTATTTCTAAGATAACAGATCTGACAGTAGCTGAAATAGTCTTCAGCTTTTTTTGAAGAAAACTGAGGGCTGCTGCCGCTAACTTTCTTTTTTGTTTTTCCCTCGGTGTTTGTTGCCTTTTTTTGACGCCATTTCCTCCGTTCTTCGGACCTCATTTGACGAGATCCAAATTTGTATCTCATCTAAATACTTAACCAGTCGCACCGTGTTGAGACAAATCGTAGGACAACACCGTCAGTTCATCCAGTTGTCAGTTGAAGTCAGGCCAGTCACAGTCACTCGTTCAACGCTCACAGGTAAACAAACGTACGATCGCTTTCACGATATATGCAAGCTTGTCTTGCAACGGTTGCTCCACTCGCCCTTGTTTAACGAGTAATATCGCATTTGTGAAAGCTTTTTGCAATCCAGAGTAGATCATGCGGCTAAATTGTCGCAATTAGTCGCACTTCAGTTGTTAAAGGGCTTTACTATATTGACTGCACTTAGTCCAAAGTAAATGAGCAATGCTTTGTGAAAAGGGGGCTTAATGCATTTGCGAAAAGTATCGACCCACGTCAGCCTGCGCAGTTCGCGCAGGCTGACCTGGGCCGAAACTTTTCGCTATTGTTCAACTTTCTGTATGTCCACGGACCAGTCTAACTCATGATTCAGTCGGTTGTTGAAAAAAAAAACGGCTTTTATGGATCCATAATTATGTGATTCCTTGCTTGGTAAAATGCATCACGGAAGTGCATTAAGTCCCCTTTTGCCATAGCATGGCTCAAATGTATCTGTATCCTGTTCCTGGCCTTTTACGGTTGAAGTGCACGTTTTTAGAACCCCTGAATTGCGAGCTCGATCCACGATGCAGCGGGTAGATATGGGTCACGGTGTCCTTCAACAAGACATTTTTACATCTTTACTCAGCCGTAGTACTGGAAGGAAGCATGAATAGGTGGTCTGTCGCCGCGACATGACGGAAATGATGATAAGTGTCATCGAAACAAACTTGGTTTATCAATGCGGCATTCAAAAGACATGTATAAGTTGACTGATAATAGCTGAAACCACTTTCGTGACAAACTCAAGAAATTGATGTTGGAAGTGAAATTAAGGGAGCTTACTCTACCAATTCTATCCTGCCCAAACAGGAGATAATTTGACTAGTTTTGAATGTGTTTTCACTGCTTCAATAGTATTTGAATCATATCAGGGTCCCTATTCACCAACTATTTTTAAGAACATTCTTAGTCTTATTCTCCAGCGCTTCCGAATTTGAAAGTAACACACCTTCTGATTGGCTAAACCATTTGGTTTAGCCAACTAGAAGTTGTGTTAGTTTCAAATTCTGAAAATCTTGGAGATTAAGACTAAGAACGTTCTTAAGAATGGTTGGTGAATACGGACCTAGGACAACACCTTATCTATTTATGTCTTCTAGGCTTTTAACAGTGCCAGGCTTGGGCTCTACAGTGCCTTGCCAAAGGACACTGAATATGACCAGCGAAATCTAATGAGGATTTCCTGATTACTACTTTAAGTTCTTAGCCCTGTACAAAAAAGAATCCTGTGGTACTAGGACCCGGGGGAAGCCGGATTTAAAAAAAAAAATTAAGGAAAAAGAAGTAATTGTTGCTAGATTCGTATTTTTTCCATATGCCACAGCATTTCTACGCTTACAAAGAGATAGATATCTGAACACAAAGTGTAGAGGACTCCGGGGAGACCATTTTTGCATATGAGTCAGACTCTGGCAAAAGGGGGTTTAATGCCACCGAGCGATGCATTTTACAAAGCAAGTCATCATATATTTATGGATCCGACATTCAGTAACAATCGACTGAAACTGGAGGTAGAATTGTCCTTTTCACACGCTAAAAAATCACAGAGCAAAAAGTTTCGACCCATGTCAGCCTGCGCGGACTGCGCAGGCTGACTGGGTCGATACCTTTTTTGCAGTTGCAGTAAGCCCCCTTTTCACACAGCATGGCCCATATGCAAGAGGCTGTCCTGAGTCAGCACTTAATGACAAAATTTTAGACTTGTCAAAATTGAAACATTCGCATACGAGAAATTAGATATTGCTGAGAGACAGATAGACAGACAGACAGAGAGACAACATTTGAAAGTATTGTGGGAAAAGGAGAAAATACTGGAAACAAGCACCTTCTTCTTTTCACACAGTGCTTTTTACAAGTTCAGTGACATACCCAAAGAAAAATCCTAATAAAGCACATAAACAAGAAAATATTGATGTTGAACATCAATGGCGCCGCAAACTAGTTGTTTCTGTAACAGGGCACAATGCATTGGGTTATTTCCTAATACGCATCTCTTGCACAATCTTCGTAGAGATCCAAGTGGTGATACTGTATTTAAACTCTGGGCCATCTGGTTTTTGACAAGATTTTTAAATTTCATATCATTGAAGGCTATTTGCAAACTTCTTATCCATGGACTGGGCCATTTCTTTATCCACAGGACATCATTTGGACACAATTGGTAGATAGAAATGTTAGAGCTGTTGCATTTCTGATATTTGATAGAAGATTTTGAAAAGTGTGCAACAAATATGGCTATGCGCAAATTTGTGACATCTTGGTGGAGGGGCGCATATGGCAACTTTTGACCCGAAGGCCACCATTTGAACATACTAGTACTTGGTACAGGTCATTGTAGCGATACTACACATGAAATATCAAAACTCTAGACCGTCTGATTTTGAACAGGAAGATTTTACATTAACGAAAGAAAAGTCTGTTATCGGATTGTGCTAAATCTGACACTTCAACACATATGTCTGGTATCATACAACCCCTCTTTATTATAGATATAATAAAGACTTGAATGAAGTCCTTGTATCTATATAGACTAGAGGGGTTGTATGATACCAGTCATGTTAGGCGCTCCAACATTGATTTACGGATGTTTCGGTAACAGACGAGTTCGGTAAATTGGACTTATAGAGTAAATTGATTGGATGTTTCAGTAACAAGGCAGTAATATAGTGCCGTGACGTTTTTCACACCCATGGCTTCTGTTTGTGCAAACGTTTTTTCTTTTAATTTGCAATTCTCACTTGTTTTCTGACGTAAATATATTTGTTGTTCTTTCCATGCTTTATAAATAAATACCTGAAATTAGTAAATTTTGATCACCATATCTTATTTTCGTTTTTCACCCATAGCTGATTCATGTAATGAATATTATACGATCCCTGATAAAACCCAGCCCTAAGCTTGTACCCGTATTACTTAATCGTCCTACAGATAACAGACTCCAACTTTAAGCCAATCGTCAAGTTTTTTAAAAATGTTTTATTAAAAATGACGCTATTCTTGTCAACGTTTTCTGTGTGAAAAATAATTTCTTCCGGAAACAAATTGGTCAACTTCCAAACCAGCCATTTACCCTCAGAACACCTTTCACTCTTGTTGCCCTTGCGACCGATTCAGACGAAGATCAAACTGCAAAGCAAAAAAAAAAAAAAAAAAAGAGTCTGATCGTTGGTTTACGCTGCCAGCTTTTCTAAGACATTATGAGGAAGGACAACTTTGCTTTGAAATAGCTAATATTAGACCAGGGATCGTATATTGTAATATATATATTGTTCTGTTTCTAAAATGAAAATAGCCTTTACTTTTTTCGATGCTCTAAGGGTTAAAATTATGGATAATTAACGTGAATTCAGAAATAAAGATAATACATTTGAAACATTGTGGCAAATGAAGAGAGGGAGTGAGAGATAGAGACAGAGGCCTTGACAATAATGCTTTCGTGCATACTTCTTGTGATTTTGACCATGAACATTTGTGCCCATCTAAAAGATATCTGTTCTTTATTGTTCCTCTCCATTTTCCACACAGTTTTCAAATCTGGTCTGGTGCACAAAAATCGGCGTCTGTTGGATTTAAAATGCGTTCATCAATACAACACTGCATAAAAAAATCATATGCGTACTATTTGAGAGCGAAGGGAGTACTGTGTATTGTATATAGACGCGTTTACAGCCTGTTTTCACACCTCCCATTGCCAACAAGATAAAGAAGTTTCCCGTAGATCTTAAAGATTAACCCCGGTTTATGAAAACCTGAAACACCAATGGACAAGAAGAAACTCGCAGATCAGACTGCATGTAAAAGTTATGGGGATTGGGCATGTTTAGATCACACACTGCTCGTGCAGTTTGAAAAAAGTATTTGTCAAAAAAAGTATTTGCTACTATCTATCTCTCGCGCTCACTCTCTTCTTTTGCCACAATATTTTTACCTGTATTACCTGTGTTTCTGAACTAAATTTAACTATCCATAATTTTAAATCTAAGAGCGTCGAATAAACCCAACGGTCATTTTCATTCTAGATATAAAACCTATTTTTAGCAGTGTCAAGGTTTTCTTGTTCAGAATGTCTTGCAAAATTGACAAATGAAGATCAAAGATCAAACTCCGTCTTTGGTGTACTCTGATCTCGATCTGCACCGGCCGCAATGGCAACAGCAGTAATGACAGGCGCTATAAGGGTTAATGGCTGGTTTGGAAGTCTTTCAGTAAGAAAATATTTTCACATTGAAAGGATCATAAAGCATTGATTTAAAAGGAGATACAACGTGTTTCAAGTTTAGGATTGGGTGTTGTTATTCGTTACCTCAACTTTGATTCGGGTATCATTTTACGTACAGCATGACAGTAGAAACATAACAAAAATATTATGTCTTAAAGTGTGTGGAAGAAAAAAGAGAAACATTGAACGAATCAGAACCAAGATTTATTTGGTGTGAAAAACGTCACGGTGCATTACCACTATATAATTACCTTGTTACCGAAACATTCAATCGATTTACTCTATAAGTCCAATTTACCGAACTCGTCTGTTACCGAAACATCTGTCACCCCCGCCCCCCAACATTGACCTAGTTACGGTTAGTTGGTCTTAAAAACACGATCGCGAAAGGAAAACAATATTTCTACAATCCATACAATACTAGAACAAAAATATAAGTGGGGTCACAAGTACCACATAGGGTGCTCTAGGGTCAAAGAGCTTGAAAATGCCTCTTAACCTTTTCCAGCGTAAGATATTTAAAATGGTGGCTTTGAAAATTTCTGACAGATAATTTTTGATCACGTGAGTTATTATTCGAAATGCATTTTTTATTTTTCGAAAGGAAAATGTTGATATGTCTACGATCCGTGTTTTTATCCATCTAACAATGAAAGTGCAATATACAAAAAAAAAAAAATCCCCACAAATAAATAAAAAAGTTATTATGGACCCCGATCTGGTAATCAAAGTACAGTAGATATAGGTGGATGTTAAAACAAAGCATGGAACCAGTTCAATATGGCTGCCTCCATAGGCACTTTACAAAACCGAATAAAAATATAGTGCCGCCGCTCATGCGGCGCCACAACAATAAAACGAATTGCATTTGATAAGTGAATACTAGTCTGATACCCCTTCGTACTTCAAAAGTACGGCAGGCAAAGCGCAATAATGGCGGCCCCCGTTTGTAATATGCAGAAGTAACGGATTATTGTTATTTCACTTGATCAAATCTTGCTTGAGACTGAATTGAAAGCAGATCGGTTGCAAAAAAGTAATGACAGTTAGTTTTTTTTAATTGTCGTTCTTATTTAGCGAGGAAAACTAGGTATCAGAAATGCTTTAAGTATCCGAAATTTCAATGGACCGATATCACGTCCGAAAACAGGGCTACTTTTAAAATGATTCATAGTCAAATGGAGGCCGCCATTATTGCGCTTTGCCTGACCCTATAACGTAGTGGTAGGGGCAGGTAATCCAGACTAGGTGAATACAAGTGAAAGAAAAACATTGTTGCATAAGGGGAAATTACTCGTCACGGACAATTTCTCTTCTTCTGACAACGTTTTCAAATCCGGTTCGATCCATGGCGCAACAAAAAGTAGTCTAAAGAAGGAACTGGTTAACTAAGCGATAGGGTTCTATTTTTAACTCGTATGGATACATACAAGGAAGATAAAATGTAAACGTAATATGGAGTGTTTCGAAGTTTAGTTACTCACTTAAAATGTGTTCTCGTTTGTGAATGCATTCAGCTGTATAAAGGAAAGATTTACAAATTTGCTGTCCTTGTCGAGTTAGGATAACGTTGTCGATAAAAAACCATGACGAGAGGTTTAAGTTTCACTGAAGCTTTTTGGGTAGGTTTGTTCATTTTTTTTTAATCATACTACTACTACTACCTCTACTACTACTACTACTGCTACTATTACTGGGGTCCAACGTGTCTTAGTGGTAAAGTGTACGAACCTTAACCTGTAGGCGCCGATTCGAGCCTCACTAAATGCACTTGGTCTCATAGAGGAGTGTCCTTGGGTAAAACACTCTAGAGTCCGAGCCTAGTACACTGAAACCCAGGACATACATGAATAAGCAAGGTATCGTCGTGATATGGCTGAAATAATGTTGAAAGCAGCGTAAAACACCATTCAATCAAGCAGTACTTTCACTGCTGCTGCTGCTACTACCACTACTCTACTGCTACTAGTATTACCACCACCACTACTACTACTATTGCTATTATTTCTATTGCCTCCACCATCACCGCTAATACTTCTTTTTTTTTCTTCTTCTTCTTCTTCTTCTCCTCCTCCTCCTTCTCCTCCTTCGTCTTCTTCGTCTTCTTCTTCTACTTTTCTTCTTCTTTTCTTCTTCTTCTTCTTTTCTTCTTCTTCTTTTTTTGACAAAAATTTAAAATTATCAAATAATAATGAGGAAAGATGTGACACATGTGTTGTGATTTATATATATATTTTTCCAACAACAAAGTCAAACTAAAAACTACTCTGAAAAATACTGTGAAGAAATTTAAATTAAAGCTCAACCATCGAAAGAGATATGAAAGAAAAGCCAAAGTGACAAGGAAAGATGCACAAGTGTGCATTTTGAGCTATTTTCCCATTCTCCGCTTTGTTTTCTACAGCATTTTACGGTTAGAAAAAAAAAATCTTAACAAGGAACAGGTAATTTCGAAAGGGGTAGTGTAACGTTTTTTACACAGTTGATCTATACAAAGACCATACACAGGGAGGGCGCCGAATTAATAAAAGGCAGTCGAAATAGTTTAATTTAAAGTTTTTTCTTTGCCAGAATATGATAGATCACGAAGTAACGAACAGTGTCGAACCAAGATCAGACCGAAAATGTACTGACGACATTTTCTGTGTTCCGGCAGACTACTTATAAAAGCATTGATCCTTTTTGCTATCGTGTATTTATAAATAAAACTTTAATCCTTATCGTGCCAAATAAGTAAAATAAACTTTCAAGCCAATAGTAAAAACCCAAATGTTGCTTTTTCCAAAGGTATTTTTGGAGAAAAATATCTCCTTATCGGACAGTGTAGATCCAAGATCAGACTGCACGTTCTGTGCAGTCTGATCTTGATCTACACTGTCCGCAAAAGGTCAATGAGTCTGACCTTAGCAGCCTAAGGGTTAATGTCCAAGTCGTGTAATTATGTATTCAAACCTGTCTTCTGTAAATTTATTTCAGGAAGTTTAAAGTTTAAAAGTTTTGTTTAGAAGAATTTAATTTCTTCTTGAACGATCCCATGTATAGAATTTTAAAAGCCCACAAGCGGCCAAGACTAAACAACTCGGGAATCAAAATACAGTCAAAGTTGCCAATTGTAATTGCAGTTTTTGAGGTGGGGTGCGAAGCATCCCAACTCAGATTTACCATTCGGGAAATTGAACCTAAAAAAATCAGATTCTGGGGTACCTAACATTACAAAATTATTACCTGGAAAAATAGTACTATTAAGAAAGCTTTTCATTCACTTTCGCATCAAGAAATGACTTAAACGTTAACAAAAGGGGAAGTTACACGACTTGAACGGTAAATGTGTAAACAAATACACCATTATCATAACAAAATTAAAAAAAAAATAGTGTTAAAACAGACTACCATAAGGCATGCGTAGGTATACGCGTTTATGTTTCAGTTCCACCAAATAGGGCCAAGAAGGGTCAGCAAGTGTCATGGAAAGATTAGAAGCATCTTGAGAACCCTTGCGTTAATTTCTTCGAATAGGATTGTTCTATTTGTCCAGATATTGCTTAATAATACTTCTCACGTCGTTTTATTTTGACATTTTAATGAACCACCCTCCCCACAAAAAAAGAGAAGAATTTTTCAATTTGCTCTGAGATTTATCGGAGAGATAGATCTACCTCTCAGCACTTTAACTCTTTACCAGACAACAAAGTTTTAGCCTTGTCCAAATTGAAAGCATCTGCAGACGACAATTTCAGTGTGGCTCAAATGGTGCAACTTTTCTTTGATAGGGTAGAAAACATTGTGGGAAAAGGAGAAAATGTTGGTTACCAGCATTTTCTCCTTTTCCCACCATGTTTTCAAAAGGCTTCTTTCCCAGGGGGCGTCAAAAAGCGGCAAATCAGCGGTAAAGGGTTAAATGTCTGCTTGCATTTACTCAACTCTTTCTAGCAGCACTAGGTGCTTGCCTTTTTATTTGGTACAACGGTTAGATTTCAACTTGAGCAGGATTAACCCTTTCCCAAACAAGCCCTGGTTTTCACGTGTCTGCAGTACAAGTCTTTTGAAAACACTGTGGGAAAAGGAGAAATTGCTCGTAACGAGCAATTTCTCCTTTTCCCACAGTGTTTTCTACCCATTTTGAGACCTTTCTGCCATTTTCATCAAATTTGAAATTGTCATCTGCAAACTCTTTTAATTTGGACCAGTCCAAAATTTGTCGTTTGGGAAAGGGTTAAACCCACCCCACCTCAGCAGCGCTTTCATCGCTTTGATTTTTTTTTTTTCTGCCAGCGATTTGAAGTCTGACAGACACTTTCAGGCTTATAACAATATCCATACCTTTAGATGGTTTGAATTAAATTTGCCTGCATTTTTGATTCCCGAATCGTTTACCGCTAGTGGGCCTTTAACTCTTTGCCAAATGACACAAATTTGGACCCAAACCAAATTTAAGGCATTTGGAGATGACAAGATAAACGAAGATCAAACGATGATATCTGTCTAACACGAAAAACACATTATGGGAATAGGAGAAAATGCTGGTAAAAAGCATTTTCTCCTTTTCCCATAATGTTTTTAAAATATCTTTTTTTCAGGGATGTTAAAACTTGGGATTGTGTGGTAAAGAGTTAAATAATGATTGATTGATTGGTGTTTTACGCCGCTTTCAACATTATTTCAGTCATATCACGGCGACAACTCACATATTCATTCATTTCCTGGGTTTTACCAATACTAGGTTGGGGCTCTAAAATGTCTTGCCTAAGGACACACCCACGAAAAGCCCTGCGGATCAGGTGGGGCTCGAACCCGGGGCCTCCAGGTTACGAGTCCCACACTTTACCACTGAGCCACGCAGGACCCCAGTTCAATAATGATTGATTGGTTGTATGGTGTTTAACGCCGTTTTCAACATTATTTCAGTTATATCGCGGCGGCCAGTGCACCTATCCATGCTTTTTACCAGTACTCCGCACAATATTCTTTCCAAGCCACTGGCTGCTTTCCCACATAACCATCGTCGAAACAATGGTCAGCGGTGAGAGAGGAGTGAATCCTGTGACTATCATCAGTCCTCGGAAAGAAATCGGCCGAGCTGTGGATCGAACCAGCGACCTCCTGTTCTCAAGTCCTGTACGCTACCGACTGAGTTACGGGGGCTCGGCACTTAAATAATGAACGAGACCAGCTATCTATTTATAGAATACATGTATAGTAAAGTAAATAGATACGATGAAATGTAATATGCTTCTCAACATGTTATCTTTGGCAGATATTTTTTTTTGCCTTGCGGTAGACGACTTTTAAAACATCGTGACAGAAGGAGAAAAGAGTCGTTTGCCGGGAGGAAAATAGGAGTCGAAGCGAAACTCAAAAACGCATTAGGAAACGAAACAAGTGGCTTTTATCAATCCTATACCAAACGGCAAAATTTTAGACTGGTCTAAATTGAAAGCATTTGCAGACGACAAATTAAATGCTGCGCAAATTATGAACTTGTCTTAGAAAGGGTAGAAAACATTGTGGGAAAAGGAGAAAATGCTGGTTACCAGCATTTTCTCCTTTTCCCACAATGTTTTCAAAAGGATCTTTCCTCGGAGTCGTTAAAAGTCGGGATTGTGTGGTATAGGGTTGATTAAAAGTCCTGCACAAAACACGTCGTACTGTTTTCTCACAATGTTTTCCACCCTTTCCAAGGCAGGTCCAATCATTTGAGCCACATTTAGTTTGTCGGCTTTCAATTCGGACGAGGGGACAGTTGTTTCGTCTAGTATAGAACTGGAAACTGACTATCTTGAAGCTAGCTACAAACATGTACAGTGTATTTGTATAAAAAATACATGTAGGCTAAAGCAAGTATGAAAGATGAAATGTTATATGGCGTCTCCACGTTTTTTGACAGACGAAATTTTTCGATCTGCAGCAGACGATTTTTGAAAACATCGTTGCAAGAGGACTGTTTGGTTGTATGGTGTTTAACGCCGTTTTCAACATTATTTCAGTTATATCGCGGGGGGCAGTGAAGCTATTCATGATTTCCTGGAGTTTTTCCCTTTACCAGTACTTTGGGCAATATTCTGAAATATGATTATTGAAACTCTTTTGAGGCTCGTTATTAAGGAAGTAAAATAATTGCCTCTTTTTCCTCACTGCTTTTCATTTTGTTAAAAGTGATATTGGGTTATTGGGTAACGTTTATGAAAATATCAAATTTTCAAATAGCACAAGAAAAGAACCATTCACTACTGCATTATTTTACTATGGTATGAATCAAGCCCATGGGACATCGATTAGCAGTTTCAACGCTTGTTAATAGTGGTTTCATAAATGTGTGAGCAAATATGCCAGCAGGGACCCGCCAAATAAACGTGTGCACATTTTTGACCAATCGCAAATTACCATCTATTCATTCGTTATCAGTGCCAAGAAGTAGGTCAAATGCCAGCGCATTCAGCTGCGCCGAAAAACAACTGCTTAAACAGAGAGAAATTATAACTTCGTCACACAAGGTTCAGTCCAACATGTGTATACTAAGCACCAAAGGGACACACAAAACATCCTTGCTTTTAAAGGGACCTATTCAGATTTTTATAATTTCAGGAAACTTTAAAAAGGATCTTTCCCTGAATTAAGTAAGCCGATAGCTGGCAAATCATCAGTAATGAAGAAAGAATAAAGTACGAAAGAATAATTTTTTCAGTGGTATTTCCTTAATGTGCTATGTAGCCTCCTTGGGTATTTTTAGATTTCACGAAAGCTTATGGGAATATCACATGATGATTACGAGGATTTGTATTCAGATCAGTAAGATGACGTCATAACTCAAATCTGATGTAATCAAAACAGACATATTTTCCGACTGCAAAACAACCATACCGTTATTTAAAAGCCAAAAATTGCATCTTTTTATTCAAAATAATCGTCAAATTAATACGATTGCAAAGAAAATACATCTAGTGTACCTGTATTTATCGATATTTAATTCGAACTTTTTATTTACGGCATGAAAACCAAATAGCCACCCCCTTCTAAAAATCAAAGCGTTGAAAACGCTGGTGTGGCATTTGTCAAGGGAGCCATTGTGTAGAATTAATAATTTGAAAAATAAACAACAGAAATAATTTTAAAAACATTCGCTTGAAAGTCAATCTACTATATAGTCATGCAAAATCCGATAGAGAAGGGTGCAATCTTGTGGGACGAACAAGTCAGGGCGAACAATTCTGGGACGAATAAGCCCAGGATTGAACTGGTTTTGGGACGAACAAGCAAGTATGTGTGTGTCATTACGCCACTACAGCAGGCCATAGCGGTTTAAGCTATTTTCGATAAAAAGGACGTATTTCCACGATCGATGGCCTAATCCAATTTATTGTAATACGCCATTTTCAATTTCATATCTGAGTGCAATCGAAATATTTATTTTTCTCCGAAATATTGATTTTAATTGGGTTTACTTCCTTCGGTTTTGCACAAAATACGATACATGATTTTCAAGATGTCGTATTGAACTCATAGTGGCATTGTCTTCGACAAATGCCACAATAAATGCCCTTGATAAATAGAAGTACATTTTAATGTAATTAATTGCTTTCTTTTGGATCTCAATAGGAGCCACACTCTGGCAAATGGGGGTTTAAATGCAACTCCGTTATGCTTTAATATCAAGCAAGTCATCTCATAGATTACTGACCCATAAAATGAAATGCATTTTCTATCGATCGTAATCTATGCAACTTTGCAACCGCCAGGGCTAACATTTGGCATGAAGATACAAGAATGATAATAGTTTGATAAAATAAAGATGAAACGAGTTCAAAACTGACTGAGAATGAGTATAGATGTATCTTTAATACCCAAGTACTCGAATACATGTGAAATATATGAAATATTAGACGGAATATGGACGACCTGATTTTATATTATATCCTATTTATATGAACATGACAGTGTCTTGTTTCTCTATTCAAAAGGTGTCTTCCAAATAAATCGAGGTCTGATATTATTGCCTACGGAGAGTGAAGATCAAGATCGGATTGCATGTCTGTGCAGTCTGGTTTTAATCTACTCTTTCCTATAATCGGCTGATTTTTTAGCTTTGATAGCGATTGAAAGATTGATTACTTGAGTGACTGACTGACTTGACTGGCTTGCTGGCTGGCTGACTGACTGACTGACTGATCGATCGATCGATCGATTGATTGCTTGATTGATGTAAAACGTCGCTTTTAACATTTTTTCAATCTTATCAGGGAGAAAAATGTTGCTCGATTCGCCTGGTTGCATTCTCATATAAATATCGTCTACACATGTTCAGTGGTAAAATAGGAATGAATCATACCGCAATGGCAATCATCAATCTTCGATAAGAGCTTGGACGACTGGGCTATTGGGATAGGCAAATAATAATGAGCCG
The DNA here is from genome assembly GCA_945859785.2 of Tridacna gigas. Taxonomy (NCBI): domain Eukaryota; kingdom Metazoa; phylum Mollusca; class Bivalvia; order Cardiida; family Cardiidae; genus Tridacna; species Tridacna gigas. The sequence continues at coordinate 6,384,062 of OX244042.2, forward strand.
TGCTCTGTGAAAAGGGGGCTTAATATATCTGCGTAATGAATTATGAACCTAGCAAACCATCACATAATTATGGATCCATAATAGCCACTTTTTTTTTTTAACAATCATGAGATAGACTGGACTGCGCAGGCTGACCTGGGTCGATCCTTTTCGCAGCTGCATTAAGCCCCCTTTTCACAGAGCATGGCTCTAACATCAGCCATGCTCTGGCAAAAGGGGGTTTAATGCATCTCCGTAAAGCATTTTGCCAAGCAAGTCACCACATAATTAGAGATCCATAAAATTCATTTTGTCTAACAACCAACTAAATCATGAGACAGAACATATGGTCCTTGGATGTGAAAAAAGAAACACCAGAAGCAAATTAAGTTTTGACCCATGTCAGCTCCCGCGGATTGCACAGGCTGACATGGGTCGATACTTTTTCCACTCGCATTAAGCCCACTTTTCACATGGCGTGGCTCTAAATATTTTGTATAGTTTTCCTCAGTATAGTTTAAGGATGATATTTCGTCCCTTGGCAAGGTGTAAACCAGCTGGATTTTAAAAATAGATAGAGTAGGTATTAAACGACACTCAAACTAACTAAGGATATATCAACCCCCCAAAAAATATTCATATGGGCGACAATCTGTGAAAAGGGGGCTTAATGCATCTGCAAAAAGGATCGACCCATGTCAGCCTGCGCAGTCCGCGTAGGCTGACATGGGTAGAAACTTTTTGCTATTCTTTAGCTTGTGTGCCTGACAAAGGACCATTCTACCTTCAGATTTTGTCGTTTGGTAGACAAAATGTATTTTAAGGATCCAGCATTATGTGATGACTTGCTTGGTATAATAATGCATCAAGGAGATGCATAAAACCCCCTATCGTCAGAGCATGGCTTTTATACAAATATTTCGAATTTATATAACACATATTTCGAGTTTTCATGTTAGGCCTTGGTTTACTCTCGAATGACGCAATATCGCCGTTTAAATATACATGAAAGTGATGATAATATTTTGATGTACTTGTGTGTAGTTAAGCCACAGGCTGTTAATTGGGGTTTTGATGCTGTTTTTCGGACAGTGCAGATCACGATCAGACTGCACAGAACGTGCAGTCTGATCTTGGATCTACACTGTCCGAAATACAGAGATTTTTTGACGAATAGAACTTTGAAGTCGGTGCAGCTACGGAGTAGAAACTTTCAATTAAATATTTAAGGGTGGAGCCATTTTCACAAAATCCGGAGTTTTAACGACTTAGAGAAAAAAAAAATTAGATAAGCAAAAATTGCTCTTGACCAGGATTTTCTCCTTTCGCCACAACGTTTTCTACCCTTTCAAAGACATAACCCCTCAATTGAACCATGTCTGATTTGTCATCTGCAAATGCTGTCAATTTGGACAAGTCGAAATCTGTGTCGTCTGATGAACAGTTAAATCTTGTCAACCAAGGTATGAAAACGTAAGATGATATTTTGGGGTCCCTATAAACTTAGAAACGGAACCGAAACGAAACGCAACGAAACACAACGAAACGGAACGAAATGCAAAGAAACGGAACGAAATGCAACGAAACAGAACGAACGTTTCGTTTCGTCATTTTTACAATATTTTTCATACTTCTACATGGTATGATTTAAATTTAAATGCATTTTAGAATCTGTTTTGCTCACTTTTGGCAGCTATTATTATTCTTAGTCACTCAAAAAAATTCTAGACATATCCAAATAGGAAGAGGAAGCGCTGCATTGAGGAAAAAAATGCCTTACTTGAATATTTAATACTACATATTGTATTTCTACATAAGACGAAAAAAATTAAGAGCATTGCAGTCGAGAAATTAAATATACTCCCCCCCCCCCAAAAAAAAAGAAAATTAATTGTGATTATTCAAAGGATGGAGAACATTGTAAGAAAAAAAAAATGCCAGCGTTTTTTTGTTAACAGATTTTCCCTTTTTTCCACAATATTTTCAGAAGTATTTATCTTAAGCATCGGGATTGAGTGGTAAAGGGTTGGAATTGAATTATTAGAAGGTAAGTGAACATTGTGAGAAAAGGAGAAAATGCTAGTATTTTCTGGTTATCAATATTTCCTCAATTTCCCCCATTTTTTTCCGAAGTATTTTTTTTTTTGCAGGGTCGTTTAAACTCCACATTGTTTGGTCAAGGGTTGAACTCTTTACCTTCTGAAATAAACTTGACCATGTATTCCATTATCCAGATGACAAAATTTTAGACATCCATTTTGTAAGCATTTGAAGGCGATTTGTCTACCCTTAGGCTGCTAAGCGCGACTCACCGACCTTTTGCGGACAGTGTAGATCAAGATCAGACTGCACAGAACGTGCAGTCTGATCTTTGATCTACACTGTCCGATAAGGAGATATTTCTCCCAACCCCAATAACTTTGAAATACTAACAGTTTGGTTTTTACCATCGGCCTGAAAGTTTCATTTCAAAGTTTTTTTTTTTTTTAAATCAGGATAAGGGTTAAATGTGGCTCTATTAATAAGGGTTGGTTTTTACCAGTTTTTTTTATACTTTTCCCACACTATTTTCAAAAGCCTTCCATCACAGGGTCGTTTTAACTCTGGTTTGATTGATAAAGGGTTCAAGTGATTTTTTTTTAAATATGAGAAGGAAGTGTTCCTCTTCCAAAGTTTATATAATTGTTACAACTTGAGTGGGCTGGATCACAAAGTTATAATTGATTCAAGTGCGAGAGAGAGAGAGAGAGAGAGAGAGAGAGAGAGAGAGAGAGGACAGAGAGATAGAGAGAGAGAGAGAGAGACAGACAGACAGACAGACAGACAGACAGACTTAGACCGAGGAACAGAGAGACAGAGCCAGAGAGCTAGAGAGAGCCAAGAGTTAGAAACCAAATGGTTTAGCCAATCAGAAGTTGTGTTACTTTCTAAAATCTAAAGTTAGACCAAGATTATTCTTCCGAATGGTTGGTGAATATAAACCCAAGATCAGACTGCACAGAACATATTTCAGTGGAATGTGGTTTAAGCAATCAAAAGCCGTCGAGATATACATTCAGCGCTGGAAGAGTTAAAGGGGCATAAAACTGGATTTTGACCCAAATTTCTTTTTTTTTTCTGGTTTGGGTGAGCGATGGTTGCAAGGTTGCACAGAGTACAACCGATAGGAAATGCCTTTCATTTTCTGGAGGTCTTTAAAGAAACCACCGTTGTCATTTCCGGTTTTAAATCGAAGACAAATCTCTTAAGTTTCCTCATACCTTATACCATATGTATTGGTAAGTCATCTGTTTACACAGCTGACTAAATTCTGAACCGTTCTACACACCATCAAGTTCTAACAACGTTTTTTTTTTCTCTTCGGTAGTGAGGATATATCTTTAAGATTTTCTCAAAAAGCTTACGAAACGAAATCAGGTTACATGACGCTTTAAAGAAAGCCAGGAAACCAGAATTTTTATCTTCGGTCCACCTAGCTGCAAGTTCGCCGAGTTTGAACCCGGAAGAATAACGATAACTAGCTGATAAAGGGCGGTGGTTCAATTTCAATGAAACATGATAACTGTGTCAACGTCAATGTTCAACCCTGTCGCTGCTAAGCGCGACTTACTGACCCTTTGCGGACAGTGTAGATCAAGATCAGACTGCACAGAACGTGCAGTCTGATCTTGAATCTACACTGTCCGATAGAGATATTTTTTTTTTTCTAAAACATAAGTTTGAAATAGCATTATTTAGGTGTTTATTATCGGCTTGAAAGTTTTAGTTAACTTATTTAGCAAGATAAGGGTTAATATCCCGCATTAACCCTTAATATTTTACCAAACGACAAAATTTCACACGTGCCCAAATTGAAAGCACTTGCAGACGACAAATTCAGCATAGCTCAAAAGATTATTTATGTCTATGAAACAGTAGAAAACATTGTGGGAAAAGGAGAAAATGTTCCTCCTCTTCTTCCTCAGGGTCGTGAAAACGCGGAATGGTTTGGTAAAGGGTTAACCCTTTTCCACATAATCTCGAGTTACCTTGACAATAAAGCCTTTAGAAACATCGTGGGTAAAGGAGAAAATGCTGGTGTACAGCAGTTTCTCTTTTTCCAACAATGTTTTCTACCCATTTGAATACAAATTTCAAATTTCGAGTGACATTTAATTTGTCGTCTGCAAATGCTTTCACTCCAAGGCCCCCGTAGCTCAGTCGGTAGCGTACAGGACTTAAGCACAGGAGGTCCTGGTTCGATCCCCGGCTTGGCCAATTTCTTTCTGAGGATTGATGATAGTTATCGCGACAGGATTCATTCCTCTCTAACCTCTGACCATTGTTTCGACGATGGTTATGTGGGAAAGCAACCAGTGGCTTGGAAAGAATGTTGTGCGTAGTACTGGTAAAAGAAACTCCAGGAAAGCATGGATATGTGCACTGGCCGCCGCGATATAACTGAAATAATGTGGAAAACGGCTTTAAACACCACACAATCAACCAATCAACCAAATTCTTTGTCGTATAGTAAAGTTCCTAAGCGCGGTTCAATCTGTTTTTGCTTGTTAGAAGCAATTATTTCTTTTCAAACACTATTTTCTCTTTACAAAGCAACATAATTTTGACATCGTTCAAATCCAAGGGCTAAGCCCCCGTAGCTCAGTCGGTAGCGTACAGGACTTAAGCACAGGAGGTCCTGGTTCGATCCCCGGCTTGGCCAATTTCTTTCCGAGGATTGATGATAGTCATTGCGACAGGATTCATTCCTCTCTAACCTCTGACCATTGTTTCGACGATGGTTATGTGGGAAAGCAACCAGTGGCTTAGAAAGAATATTGTGCGGAGTACTGGTAAAAGAAACTCCAGGAAAGCATGGATAGGTGCACTGGCTGCCACGATATAACTGAAATAATGTTGAAAACGGCGTTAAACACCTTACAATCAATTAATCAAATCCAAAGAAATAGCAGACGGCAATTCAAATGTGGCTTGCTGAGTAGCGGCAGTTGTCTTTGAAAGGACAGAAAATATTGTGGGACAAGGAGAAAATGCTGGTTACCTTTTCAAAGCCATCTACGTTGGAATCGTTAACACTCGGGATTATTCGAGATAGAGAGAGAGAGGGAGAGAGAGAGAGAGAGAGAGAGAGAGAGAGGGGGGGGTAACGTGTCAGACAGTCATAACTTTAGCTTTTTATTTCTTCCCCCTTTTCCCTCTCCCTCTCTCTTTCTCTCACTTAGCAATCCTGGAAAAAAAGGTCTTTTGAAAACATTGTGGGAAAAGGAGAAAATGCTGGTCACCAGCATTTTCTCCTTTTCCCACAATGTTTTCTTTCATTTCAAAGACAGCAATTAATTTTCTAGCTTCACATTTTTTGTCATCATCCAAATGCGTTCAATAAGGACAATTTGTTGTGTGGTAAAGGCCTAATAGATGAATCAGACCTCCAGATAAGAGGAAGTGAAAGTATTCTAAATCCATTATTTCTCTTCCAAACCCTATGTTGTGGGTACTCATTAGAATCGTCTCGATGAGACGATTCTAATGAGTACCCATAACATAGGGTTTAGTGGAGAGTTATTGATATTTTCAATTTTGAAATCAAAATCACTCCCTCTATCTGGAGCTCTAGATGAATGCATATTGAAACGTTTTGTAAATGTAAAAATTACTGTATATGAGTAATACATTCTTCTATACGAGTCGTGCTCTGTGAAAAGGGGGCTTAATACATCTGCAACAAATATCGACCTGGGCCAGCCTGCACAGTCCGTGCAGGCTGACCTGAGCTGAAACATTTTGCTTTCAGTCAGTTTTCTGCCTAAGCAAGGACCATTCTACCCCCAGGATTCAGTCATTCGTTGGAGAAAATGGATGAAATGGATCCAAAATTATATCATGACTTGCATGGCATGATTTATCACAGAGATGCATTTAGCCCCCTTTTGCCGGAGTATGGTTCATCTATCTAAGCCATGCTGTGTGAAAAGGGGGCTTAATGCATGTGCAAAAAAAAAAGAGTATCGACCCAGGTCAGCCTGCGCAGTCCGCGCAGGCTGGCCTGGGTCGAAACTTTTTGCTAATTAGTCAATTTTCTGCATGTCAAAGGACCAGTGTACCTAATGATTCAGTCGTTTGATGCACAAAATGGCTTTTATGGATCCATAATTATGTGATGACTTGCTCAGTGGTATAATGCATCACGTAGATGCATTAAGTCCCTTTTTGCCAGGGCATGGCTAATTTATTTTGTCAAATATCCAAAGGTGTCTGCAGCAAGACTAAAATAAAAACAAATCTTCCGTGCGAATAAATGATATAAGATCAAAATGTCAAGTGCAGCGTTCTATTGTTTTGCGGCATTTTCGTTGACTCGTATTTTATGTCCTTTCATATTTCCATTGTTTTATAGACTAGTATTGTTGAGCCATGCTCTGTGAAAAGGGTGCTTAATGCATCCGCCCAAATAATCGACCCAGGATCCATATTCTTAAAAAAATTCTTGGTCTCATTCTCAAGAATTTTCTAAATTTGGAAGTAACACAACTTCTGATTGGCTAAACCAAATGGTCTAGCCAATCAGAAGTTCTATTTCTTTCAAAATCTAGAATTAGACCGAGAATGTTCTTAAGGATTGTTGGTAAATAAGGACACAGGTCAGCCTGCGCAGTCCTTGCAGGCTGACCTGGGTAGTAACCTTTTGCTATTGGTCACTTTTCTGCAGGTTCAAGGACCATTCTACCTCATGATTTTGTTAGTTGTTATACAAAATGTATTTTATGAGCCTATTATCATGTGACGACTTGCTTGGTATAATGCATCACAGAGATGCATTTAGCCCCTATTTGCCAGAGAACCGCTCATTTGTATTGTTTTTGTTCCTGTCGATTGTGAATGATATCTCACCATACTAACGTTCCCTTTCTTTCCTCCACGGACCATTTTTTCTTCCGGTTATAAGTTTCATATCTGTCCCCTTTGTCCGTTCCTCTGCTCAGGCCGTGCGTCCCTATCTGGGTCGAAACCTTTTGCTATCAGTAAATTTTTCATAAAAGTTGTGGCCTGGCAAAAGGGGGCGCAACGCATCTCCGTAATGCCTTGTGCCAAGCAAAGTCCTCCCATAATTATAGACAGAGCTCCAGATATTTCCTTTGTCTACTTTACTATGTTACACATGAAACAGTTAAACAGTAACAAAACATGTTTTCCTCGGTTTGACAAGATTCTTGTCATTTAGCCCGTTGCAGAGATGTATGGTGAGAGTAACGAACGACAACTCTGCTAGGAGATTGACTATGTCGTTATAATTATCATACAACGACTTGCTTCGTACTCGTACAATGCATTATAAAGACGCATTCAGATACATCCTTACAACCAGACAGGAAAAAAAAAAACATTGTTAAAACTTGAGAGTATGTAGAATGGCTAAGAATTTGGTTAGCTGTTTAAACATGGATAAATTACCAATATACATGGTGTAAGAGATAGAGAAACTCAAGGGATTGGTGCTTACTTAAAACCGGAAACTACAACAGTGATTTCTTTAAAGGCTGTCAAAAAATGAAATGCATTTTCTATCCATCGCAATCTGTACGACCTTGCAGCCGTCAGGGGCAAAATTTGGCTTGAAGATACAAGAATTATCATAGTTTCCCAAAATAAAGATGAAATGCTTCAAGAACTGGCGGAAAATAAAGATGAAATGGGTGAAAAACTGCCTAAAAAAAAAACAATGTATCTTCAAACCTCCATTTCCCGTCTCACAACTCACAATTTTTTTAAAAAAATTATTTCAGGATTCGGATATCACAGGGACGTTAGGCTGGGATCGACTATGTAGGCGTATGAAGGATGGGAAAACTGTCTGTTCAGCTGTTTTACAATATATAAAGGAAAGGTGAGATCAAAGGTCAAAGAGTATTCTTAAAGTTAGTTATAATGCCTTTTAAGGAAACGTCGATGTATTGCCCTCTTGTCGTCCAGGACGCCACTGTGGTGCGAAACCTTTGACCTTTTCTCATATCTTCGTCATCACAGAATGTATAAATGAGCAATGCTGTGTGAGAAGGAGGCTTGATGCATTTGCAAAAAGTTTCGGCCCAGGTCAGCCTGCGCAGTCCGCGCAGGCTGACCTGGGCCGAAACTTCTTGCTCTTGTTAAATTTTCTGAGATGCAGTAAGCCCCCTTTTCACAGAGCATGGCTCATTTACATGCACTTCAGACTTGAGCTAGTCTATCGAAAGGGTCACCTATACTAGAAGGGCTTGTAACTTTCATTTTTTGGGGACAAAGTTATGGCCCTTTTTCGACTTTGAATTTTCACTCAAAAAAAAAAAATGCGGACACGTGTTGGTACCCACAAAAGGGGGCTCTTGTTTAATGTATTACCACGAAATGAAATCCATGAGAAGGTTTCGCAACGGCCATATTTTCGGAAGTTCGTTGACTTGTTTCATATTACACCGGTTCCCGAATCGTCAGTTAGGCTAGTCTATCGAAAGGGCACCTAAACTAGAAGGACTTGTAACTGTCAGTTTTTTGGGACAAAGTTATGGCCCTATACGACTTTAAGTTTACACTGCAAAAAAAAAAAATGCAGACAAGTGTTGGTACCCACAAAGGGGGCTCTTCTACGTATTACCACGGAAATGAAACCCCAAAAATGGTATGTAACAAGCAATCGTCCCCTTCCACCACAGACAGACAGACAGTCTGATCACCGGACAATCGGACAGACGACTGGACTTGCGGGCGGACTAATAAACTGAAGGGCGGACGGCAGGCAGACCAACAGGTAGGTAGATAGGTAGGTGGGTGGGTTGGTGGGTGGACGGACGGACGCACAGACAGAGAGACAGACTAGCTAGGTCGGTAGGTAGGCAGGGCGGCCAGGCAGCCAGCTAGCCAGACACAGAGACAGACAGACAGATAGGATATATGGATAAGATGGATTGATCAGACACAGCGATGCGTAACATTTAAGATAAACAAACTGACATATGGATGGGCGTCCGCCGCATAAAAACCATCTGCAAGATGTTTGTAATGACAAGAGGACATGACAAGAGGACATGAATATTATTTACCTTGCCACAGTATATACAGTGGTAAATGAGTCCTGCTCTGGCAGAAGGGGGCTTAACCCTTTACCACACGATCCCGAGTTTTAACGACCCTGTGAATAAGCCATATTGAAACATTGTTGTTAACCCTTTCAGCGCCATAGGCGATAACAGGAACTTTTGCGGATGGCATAGATCAAGATCAGACTGCACAGAACGTGCAGTCTGATCTTTGATCTATACCATCCGCTTGTTTAGTCAAGCTTATACGATAAAAATCTTTCTTCGTTTAAGTGGATTGTATTTTCAGCTGTCAAAAGAAGTCGAGTTTATTTATTTGGCGCCGAAAGAGTTAAAGGAGAAAATGCTGGTAACCAGTATTTTCTCCTTTTCTCGCAATGTTTTCTACTCTATCAAAGACAAATCTCCTCGCTTGTGTCACACTGAATTTTGCCGCCTGCAAATGCTTTTAGTCTCGGCAAGTCTGGTATTTTGTTGTTTGGTAAACAGTCATGCATCTCCGTGATGCATGATACCAAGCAAGTCATCACATAATTATGCCCCCCCCCCCACTAAAATGCATTTTTGTCTAACAACCGACTTATTCATGAGGTAGACTGGTCCTTTGACATGCAGAAAAGTTGAATATAGCAAAAAGTTTCGGCCCATGTCAACCTGCGCGGACTGCGCAGGCTGACATGGGTCGAGACTTTTCGCAGATGCATTAAGCCCCATTTACACAGGGCACGGTTCATTTTAATGTTTATTCTGATGACGTGGAGTGACGGTTTTAGCCCCAACCCTTTACCAGTTGGCACAATTTTAGACTTGTCCATTTTTGAAAACATTTACAGACAGCACTTTCAGATTTAACCATATACATGTAACAAACTATCCCGATTTTAACGACCCTCGGGAAGAAGCTTTTTGAAAACATTGTGGGAAAAGGGGGAAATGCAGGTAACCAGCATTTTCTCCATTTCCCACTATGTTTTCTACCTTATCAAAATGAAATCACATCATTAAATCCACATTTCATTTGTCGTCTGCAAATGCCTTGAATTTTGAATAGTCCAAAATTTGTCGTTTGGTAAAAAGTTAATGTGGTTCAAATGGAAGATTTTTTTTCCTTGAATGTATAGAAAATATTGCGGGAAAAGAGAAAGTGCTGGTTACCATCATTTTCTCCTTTTCTAACAGTGTTGTCATAAGCTATTTCTCGGGGTTGTTAAAAATAGAAATAGTGTGAAAGGCGCTTAATATATCAAATCATAATGATCAGCAGATATAAATCAAAGCACTGGAATCACTGTTGAGGAAAATTCTCACCGTCTCGGACAGTCTAAATCCAAGATTGGAATGTACGTTCGGTGCAGTGTGATCTTGATTTATACCATTGACAACGTCGCACTGGCTATCGAGTCGCTCTTAGCAGCCTAAGTGTCGACGCTTTGATACCAAACGACAAAATTTTAGGCATATCTAAATTGAAAGCATTTGCAGACGACAAAATAAATTTGACTCAAAGAATGAAATTTGTTTTGGGAAAGGTTGCCAAGAAAACATTATTGGCAAATGGAGAAAATGCTGGTTAACAACAACTACAACGACAACGCCGACGACAACAACAGTGTAGCAATAGCATGAATTGTGCTCGTTCCAGAGCCAAGGCAGAAACGGACTACAGCAAAGCTCTGTCCAATATAACCAGGAAGGCTGACGCCAAGGAACAGACTGGGTAAACCATATCGATCTCAGACCTTCGCACTTGGGCGTTAAACCATTTTTGGGGCCTCTGCGAATGTTAGCGATAAAAAAAAATGGACTAACCCTTTAATAATTACAAAATTATGCTCGTTCCAGGGCCAAGGCCGAAACCGACTACAGTAAAGCTCTATCCAATATATCCAGGAAGGCTGACGGCAAGGAAGAGACTGGGTAAGGTAGATTGACTCAAAGCTTTCCCACTTACCCTTAGAGCTGTAAATAAAGCCTATAGATAATTCTGTTTAGAATTAAGACCCGAGTAATTTTAATATCATGGTTCCTTTGCACCGGTATGTGGTGTTTCTGTAAAACCGGACAATGTAGATAAAAGATCAGACTGCATGTTCTATGCAGTCTGATCTTTGATCTACACTGGCCGCAAAGGCAACTATAGTTGCTTTATGGGTCAACTTTTTATCAAAATAAACAACAAAGACAACAACAACAACAACAAAAATAGACATCCAAATTGAGAGCATTTGAGGGCGTCAAGTTTAATGTGGCTTATAATGCGTTTAAAAACCTTGTAGAAAAAGGAGAAAAACTCAGCATTGCTTTCCTTTTCCAAAATATTTTCGACTCTGTGATACACAAATCTCATCATTTGAACCACATTTAATTTGTCGTCTGCAAATGCTTTCAATTTGATTGAGCGTTAATTTTTGTCGTCTGGTAAAGAATTAAGAAGAACTTACACAAAGAATTGTGATAAGTTACATTTATGGATTACACCTATAATAACTTTGAAATTTTATAAGTAGCTGATTTTAGCAATAGCCATGTTTGTAGCATAATTATATGAATCATCCTCTGTGAAAAGGAGGTTTAATGCAACTGCGAAAAAGTATCGACCCAGGTCAGCCTGCGCAGTGCGCGCAGGCTGACCTGAGTCGAAACTTTTTTGCTATTGGTGAATTTTCTGCATGTCAAAGGACTGTTATATCTCATGATTAAGTCGGTTGTTAAACAAAATGGATTCTCACACCAGTACTGACACAACTTTCTTTCAAAGGCACAGACTACTTTTCTGACGTGCATCGAATGTGAGAGGCGAAAGATCGCCTGAAACAAAGTTTGCCTAAACCGGGTATCGAGTCTGCAACCACCTGGTCACGAGTCAGATACGCTAACCACCGAGCTACCCGACTGGGTTTACTGAGATCCATTCAACCCCCTTTTGGCAGAGCGACACTTACATCTTTTTCCTTCTAGGGATCTTGGAATGAGTTGGCGCGAACTCAAAGCCCAAACAGAGAGAATAGCGTCCATTCACGAAGAGGCTGCGAAACATTTCAATACACTCGCGGATGAATTGTCAAAGTTCAATGATGAACAGAAAAAAGAGAAAACTAAGGTAACACTCTGCGTTTTTTTCAATACCCTCTGTTTTGAAGATACATCCTTACAGCCAGAAAAAAAAAAAAAACGCTGTTAACACTTGAAAGTGTGTAGAAAGGCCCACAATTAGGTCAGCTTTGTAAACATGGATAAATTACCAATTTATATGGAGTAAGAGATAGAGAAATTCAAAGGAATTGTCCTTATTTAAAACCGGAAACGACAACAGTGATTTTTTTGAAGGCTGTCAAAAAATGAAATGCATTATCTATCCGTCGTAATCTGTGCAATCTTACAACCGTTAGGGGCAACATTTGGCATGATGATACAATAATGATTATGGTTTTATAAAATAAAGATGAAATAGGTTATAAACCGGCTGAAAATTGGCTGAAAACGAATATAGATGTATCTTTATATCTTTTTACTTTCATCTGTGGTGAAATAAGTTCTGACATTTTATATTAATCACTCTCGATAATTGCTTCCTGGGTTCGTATTACTTCTAAGATTTTCTAAATTTGAAAGTAACACACCTTCTGATTGGCTAAACCAAATTTGAAAGTAACACAACTTCTGATTGGCTAAACCAAATGGTTTAGCCAATCAGAAGGTGTGTTACTTTCAAATTTAGAAAATGCCGGAGAATAAGACTGAGAATCTTTTTTACCCGGAAAGCGCCTTTCACAACTACAGTTGCCTTTTCGGCCAGTGTAGATCAAGATAAGACTGCACAAAACGTGAAGTCTGATCTTTAATCTCCACTATCTGCTTTGATGAAACACTTTAGAGAAAAAGCAACCTTGAAATTGTGATTATTTGGGTTTTATTTCTAGACTAAAGATGTCTGTTTGGTTTATTTGCGCTCGTAAGGGTTAAAATGGTTGGTCGGACCCTGCAAACCTTATTCAGTACTCGCGCCGTGATGTGAGTGGTGCCAAAGGTTGACCACCCTCATCACGTTATTCGAACCCGGAACCTTTGATGATCGAGGTCGACGCTGTATTTCGACACCATTCTCGCCCAATACCCTTTAGGCTTCTAAGCTCGGCTCCATGGGCCTTTTCGGACAGTATAGATAATAGTCAGACTGCACCGAACGTTCTTTTTCCGACGGAAAGACTTTTGAAACCGAAATATATATATTTTTTTATTATTATTTTATGGAATTTCTTTTTTTAATTAGCAGTTTAAAGGGGGCTCCTCAGATTTTTATGATCTCATCAAACTTCAAAAATGATTCCTCTCAGAGTTACGTAAGGCGATAGGTGGCAAAACAAAGACAGGAAGAAAGAGAAAAGTAAAAAATAAAAACTGTTTTCAGTGGTATTTCCTTAATGGGCTACGTAGCGTCAAACGGTATTATTAGATTCGCTCCAGAGTTTCGCAAATACTTTTGGGAATGTCACATGATCAATAATACGCGTCGATTACGAGGATTCGTATTCAGATCAGTCTGATGACGTCATACCTGATCTCATAAAAACAGACGGAGTTACCGATCGCAAAACGACAGCCCCATTGTTTAGACACCCAAAATTGCACCAATTTACTGATTATAAATGTACACTTTCTTCATGGATGCAAAGACATATGAGCCATGCTCTGTGAAAAGGGGGCTGAATGCATCCGCAAAAGGTATCGATTTATGTCAGCCTGCGCAATCAGCGCAGGCTGACATGGACCGAAACCTTTTGCTATCCATAAATTTTCTGCATGTTAAAGGACCATTCTACCTCATGGTTCAGTCGGTTCTGAAACAAAATGGATTTTACAAATCCATAATAATCTGAGGACTTTATTGGTATAATGCATCACGGAGATGATTTAAGTCCCCTTTTGCCAGAGCACAACTCATTATATAGGCAACGTTTTGCGAAAAGGGGATTCCATGCAACGTCGCAATGCAGTCTACCAAAAAACAACGAAGTCATGAGGTAGAATAGTCCTTTGACACGCAGAAAGTTTACTGATAGCAAAACGTCTGGACCCAGGTCAGCCTGGGTCGATGTTGTTTGCAGATACATTAAACCCCCTTTTCCTCAGAGCATTACTCATATCTAATTGTATTTATTGGTGTTATACAAGAAAGTTTGATTTACGAATAATAAAAACATCCCAAAAGGGCCTTACATGTGTTTAATGGTTCCAGTGTATTTTCCCCTATTAGTATCATAGTATTGGTTTCAAAATATCATTTTTTTTATGTGTTTTGTTATAACTTTTATGGCTTTACTAGTACAGTAATTGAATACAAAATAATTTTCGTAACACATCTGTTTTTCGTTGCAGACAGAAGAGACGACAAAGAAATATATTCAGAGTAAAAAGAACGAATATCAGAAAACGATGAATGTATGTAAAGTATCATTCTCTCAAAATGTTTGTCAAGTTTAAACTGTATTTTTAACATAAGAAATAACCAAGCTATATAATCATATGAATTTCATTTGTATGTTTGAGTGGTTCACCTCCATTAGGGGTCCTTTTTGCGTCTGGCTCTCCTGGATAGTTCTAAAGGTGGACCCCAACACTGTTGATGCAAAAGGTGCACTCTACCATAAAACGACTGTTATCTCATACGTTTTGCCTCTGAAACATCAGTGGCTAAAAGTATCACAATCGCCATTGACCAATGAATTATAATGACAAACCACTGGCTGCTGATTCTACACTACTCTGATTCAAGAAGAACACTGGCCCCTGTCCACTTCCCTTCCAAACCAAAACTATATTTGCCCGATGTCCATGGAAACCTGTATATAGAGGGTACCACATAATTATAGGATTTGAGCACATGTGGAATGTGAACGGGACTCCGGCAAAGGTGCCAAGAGTCATACAAGCGAGTTATAAACGGGACTCCGGCCAAGGTGCCAAGAGTCACACGAGCGGAATATATACGGGACTCCGGCAAAGGCGCCATGAGTCACAAAAGCCGAATATAAACGGGACTCCGGCTTGAGTGCCTACAATCAAACAATAACATGTGAACGGAACTCCGGCCAAGGTGCCTGGAGTAATATATGTGAGATTTATACGGGACTCCGGCAAAGGTGCAAAGAGTCACAGACGTGGGATGTAAATGTAACCCCCCTTTCTCCCGGACAATGATGTTTATGTCTACAATTGGGGGATGCGTGGGTTCGTATTGGGTCCTAACAAATTTTTACGTGTGTCACTTTGGGTTCAATAGAGTAGAAAGGCAGTGAAAGTGGTGTCTATATTCTTTAATTTCTATCTCAAATTCCAGATTTCCAATATTTGTTTACATCCTGAAAATACACAATTAAAAATATCGTGGCAGAAGTTCCTTTACAATGACAAATAATATGATAAACAACTGCTCTTAATACAAATACATCATACAAAATACATGTTCAGTTTGATTCTTAAAATACGGTAAAATACAATACAATACTAACTTCGCAGATCCGGATCAGACAACAATACAAAGGTAAACATTGCTCATACTTACTAAACAATGTGAATAGACGTATTTCAGCTCTAACTAAGTATCTATGTCTTCTCTCTCTCTCTGTTCTACCAATCAAACGTTCCTGCAAGACAAACAATAACGGACGATAAGTTAAAGAAGATAGTTCTGAGGGTCTTTGAATTTGGCGGGTTTGCGGGAAAATGTGACAAATGGAAAATACAGTAAAAAAACAAACAAGATCACAACCGAAAACACAATTGAAACAATCGAAAGACACTTGAAGATGATAATGAATGAATCTCATTACATACCGACAATTTATTGTGTTGATATCCAAGAAATATTAATTTTCATGATCGTAGGAAAAACTCCCATTCAAACAAGCTGACAAAGACGCAAAAAAAGACTGATTACTCTTCCGGTCATGTGATCGATTTGACTTTCTAAAAATAGACATGGTATGGACTAAAACCCCTAAACCATCCAGTTACATACTCCCCCTCCTTCCAAAATGACGACCCGTCATTTACAACCAAGCAAAAGAAAAAAAAATCACAACAAACTTTGAATGAAAGCAATACAAAGCAACACATTGAATCGGTTCAGTACAAATACAAATGGTACAACAAAACACAAATCACTTCACTTTCTTCATCTGCACAATTCTCTCCTCCTCTTTCTAAAATGCGTTCTCGCATGTTTGATGTGGAACAAATTGTCGTATATCTGAAAGGAAAAAAACTTTATATTAATAAAACAGATCTGTATAGTAACATCAAACGGTAAAAACGATAAAAATTGTGCATGCCTACAAAAAGAATAAATCACTTTATGACAGCACTCAAGACGATATTCATTGCGTCCTGCTCGAGATCATTGAATACTCCGCATTTAATCAAACTTTCTAGTTTTGTTACTCTGCTGTCAACAGATTGGACCTTCTGATGACTGACAATGTCTCCGTACCTGTCTGGAGGTTTTTTCTGTCTTGTAGATCGTCTTGACACTGGTACCGGAGGGCTTTTCCCATTTTCTCTGTCTTTGTCGTTGTCGTCGTTTCCTTTGTTTATGTTTGATCTATCGCTCTCTATTCTACTTTGTCTCTCCTACCTTTCAGTGTGATCTCTTTCCTCGTGAACTTCTTTGTCTCTGTTTTCCAATGGTCCTTCGTATGTACTTTTCCTAGATTCCTGAGTTTCCTGGTTTTCTATTCCGTCTCGTTCTCTTGCTTCTTCTCTCCTCTGTGTTTCTCTGTTGAGCTCTAACTCTGCTCCAGCGGTCCTTATTTCTACACTTCTCTATTCTTCCAGTTCTCCTCTACTAAAAGCCGTGTCGCTTCTAGGATTTCTGAGTTTGTTCTTCTCTACCCACACGATGTCAGATTCTTCCTCTGAATCATCTTCTTCATCTACATGCACTTCCTATTGTTCTATGTTTTTTCTCTATTTCTACTCCTTTTACGCTTGGAGAAGCTAAAGGAAGATAGGCGTCCCCATCTCTGTCTGTATCTTCTACAGTACCAGTTCCTTCACTCATTACAACTTTTTTCTCCATGACGTCATGATCTATAACATTCGATGCATCTATATTCTCATTTTCTTTCTCTTCATCTATTTCTTCATCATTTTCTTCTTCTTCAATCTTGAAAAGAAGGTTTCTGTGTAGGGTCTTCTCTTTCCCGCTCTTTGACTGTACTTTAAACACAGGAATCCCTTGTCTAGGTTGTTCTATCACTTTGTATGGTTCTTCTTCGAACTTGTCCGCTATTTTGTGTTTTCCATCAAAGGCCACTCTTTTGACTAAAACTGTATCTCCTATAGATATCTGTACTGCCTTGGCTTTCCGATCATAATATTTCTTATGTTTGTCTTTGGCCTTTCCTGTATTTTTCTCAACTATTTCCTTTGTCTTGTCCATTCTGTCTTTCAATTCTTTGAGATATTCTTTTGTTGTGGGGGGTTCAAAGTCTCTGCTACAGGTTCGTACTGTATGTCTATTGGTAATTTTGGTCTTCTGCCAAACATTAATTCATATGGTGATATTTTCGTTGTTTCGTATGGCGTACTGTTGTAATAGAAGACCAATGAGCTGATGTACTTTTTCCAATCCTCCTTTTTCTCGTTTTCAAGTGTTCCCAACATATCTAGTAATGTTCTATTGAATCTTTCAGGCCCAGCGTTGCCCTGCGGATGGTATGGTGTTGTATGAGACTTTTTGATGTTTGTGATTTTGCAAAGTTCCTTTATAATCTCGCTCTCAAAATTTGCTCCTTGATCTGAATGTAGTTTAGCTGGAATTCCATAGTTAACTACGAAGTTGTTGAAAAATGCCTCTGCTGTTGTTTTAGCTGTATGATTTCTTGTTGGTATAGCTAGAGCGTATTTTGTAAAGTGGTCTGTGATGACTAAGCTGTTTGTTATTCCTCCTTTAGATGGTTCTAGCGTGAGGTAGTCAAAACAGACTAGTTCCAGCGGATAAGTGGTATGGACATTGACTAGTGGTGCTCTTTCATTTGTTGAGGATTTTCTTCTAAGACACCGATCACATTTATTCACCCATTTCTCTACATCGGTTGACATTCCAGGCCAATAGAATCTTTCCCGAAGTAGTTTGAGTGTCCGGTCTTTTCCAGGATGGCCGACATCGTTATGTAGGCCTTGCAGTGTTTCTTTTCGGTATTTTGATGGAAGGACAAGTTGATCTATTTCTCTATCTTCATCCTTGATGGTTCTAAAAAGTATTCCTCTATTCATTTTGAAATTATTATACTGCTTTTTCATTGTCAAGCCTTCTTTTCCATATACATTCGTTGGTACTTTTTTGTCAATCACTGCTATTCTCCATCTATCGATGAGTGCATCTTCTCTCTGTGCTCGTCTAACTTCTCTGACTTCTCTTTGGGCAAGTGATTGTCCTGGTCTCTCTGTCGCATCTAATCTTCTATGTTGATGTTAAAAGCCGGGAGGGTCTCTATTAATGGTGGAGGAGTAATGGAGGAACATATCGTCTTTACTGTTTTGTCATCTATTTTGACGCATTCTTCGTCACCATCAGTCTCACTCTTTTCAGATGGATACCTGCTCATGGGGTCTGCATCTACATTTCTTAAGCCTGGTCTGTAGTAGATGTCAAATGTGAATTCTCCCAGAGCCGAGGCCCATCGATGTCCCATTGGGTCTAGTTTCGCTGATGTAAGAATGTAGGTCAACGGGTTGTTGTCTGTTAAGACTATAAAATGATTTAGAGTGAGGTAGTCTGCAAACTTTTCTGTGACTGCCCACTTTAGCGCAAGCAATTCCAGCTTAAATGCGCTATAATTCTTTTCTGTCTTTGTCAATGATCTACTGGCATAAGCTATCACTTTCTTCCGACTTTCTTGTGTCTGATACAGTACTGCTCCGAGTCCTTTTCTTGATGCATCTGTATGTAGCTCGAAAGGTAGACTGAAATCAGGATATGTTAGGATCGGTGGAGATGACAGAATCACTTTCAGCTTTTCAAATGTCTCTTGTTCTCGGTCTGACCATGTCCATTGTTGTGTCTTCTTGCTGTTTTTCTTTGTCGTTGTTGGTGGTAACAGACCTGCTAAAGGTAGAGTGATTTTGCTAAAGTCTTTTATGAATCTTCTGTAATATCCAGCAAATGCTAGAAAGGATCGAAGTTCATCTGCGTTTGAAGGAGTTGGCCAATTTATTATTTTGTCAATCTTTTCTGGGTCTGTCTCTATTCCACCTGCGCTTGCAACATGTCCAAGGAATCCAACTTTCTCTTGAATAAAGGTACACTTTTCAGTCGACAACTTCAAATTACATTGTTTTAGACGTGTTAAAACAAGATCCAGGCGATGGAGATGCTCTTCAAAGGTGTCTGCAAAAACAATTAAGTCATCCAGGTAGATGACGCAAATTGTCATGTTGTAATCCCCGAGGCATTCTTCCATGAGTCGCTGGTACGTCGCTGGCGAGTTTGAGAGACCGAATGGCATCCGGTTATACTCGTAAAATCCAAGTGGACCTACGGTAAACGCAGTTCTCTCTTTGTGTGTGTCTTCTATCTCTACCTGGTGATATCCGGATGTCATATCAATTGTGCTAAAGTACTTGCTTCCTTTTAGCACGTCGAATATTTCTTCGATTCTCGGAAGAGCGTAAGAATCTTTCACTGTTCTTGAGTTTAAATTCTTAAGTCAACACACATTCTAAGGGAACCATTCTTTTGCCGCTTTTATTCCAGCAGATAGTGGCTGTTCTAAATGATTTCTTACTTCATCTATCATCATTGGTGGTATTCTTCGATGTTTTTCCTTAAATGGCGTTTCTTTTCCTTCCATGAGGTCTATCCAGTGTTTGTTCTATCGCAATGTCCTATATCGTCGTCACTTGTTGAGAATATGTCGCTATGTTTAGTAAGATCCTTTAATAATTCTTTCTCTTCCTTAGATAGCAGGTTATTTTTGTCAATTGTGAGAAGTTTCATGATTTCTGGTTCAGTAGCTTTTGTGATGCCTTCAGGTATTTTCTCGGCAATTGTGACCGGCTGTAGTTCGCACAAACAAGACTTTGGTGAAATTGTCACTGTCATCGTTGTGAGGTTTGATAAAGTTACAATCATTTCTTTTCTTTCTCCTTTCTCGAACTGTACTAGAGTAGGTGTTACATCTACG
Organism: Tridacna gigas; assembly: GCA_945859785.2. NCBI lineage: Eukaryota > Metazoa > Mollusca > Bivalvia > Cardiida > Cardiidae > Tridacna > Tridacna gigas. The sequence continues at coordinate 6,404,295 of OX244042.2, forward strand.
TATGAGGGTATGCCACTATCCTCAGTCTCGTGTGTTATTGCTAGTGCGTTTGGATGGTTAAGTTCTTTGTCTGTGTAACCTTTGATCTCTTTGCTTTCGTTTGGCCTCAGTATAATCTTTTCCTTTTCTGCACTTCTAACTACCGCTATTCTATAGTTCATCTTTTTCATCTCCTTGTCTCTAACTGTGATAGCTCTGAAGCTTAAATACCATGGTGTATAAAGTTTAGCTTTTTGTAGAAATTGTTGTCCAAATTCTTGTTTGCAGTCACTCATATATTCTTGTAGTATGTTTGTTCCAAGTATAATTGGTGTTCGCTTGGAGTAAACTGTTTCTGGAACAACAAGTAGAAGACATCTCTTTTCTTGTGATCGAGGGACTCCATATGGTATCTTTATGTCCGCCTCGATATATCCTAAGTACAGCAGTTGACTCCCATCAGCGCATTCAATATTTAAAAATGTCTCTATCTTTTGTAGAGTTGATTTAGGAAGGTTTTCTTCCACAAAAGAATTTGAAATAACGCTGACGAAGCTTCCAGTGTCCAACAATGCTTTTGTTTTTATGCCATTTAGTTCTAATTCTGCCTCATTTTGGTTCTCCTACTAATTTGGGATCTCTTGAATCCATGCTTATGTTCGATCCCGCAGCATAAGCATTTACAAGTTTGGGCAGTTTGCTTGCCTGTGCCCCTGTTTATGGCATTTGAAGCATGTGATCTCGTTCTGTCTGTTTAATGATGGACAATTCTTTTGTATGTGTCCTTTCTTGTTGCATAGATAGCATGTTGGCTGGAACGTTTGGTTGGCTAGAGATCGTTGTTGTTGACTATAATTTCCTCTGCCTCTTTATCTTTGACCTCTGCATCTGTATCCTCCATATCCTCTACCTCTTCCTCTATAAAAGTTCTGCTGGGTCTGTTCCTTTTCTTTCTGGCTATTTTCTAGCTTTTCTATCCTTTCGTTCAATTTTGTCAATAGTTGTTTGATCTCAGTCATTTCAGATGAAGGAGTTACTGCTTTGTATACATTTGGCTCGCTGTGATCTGAATCTTTCAAACTTGACTCCAATATCCTGAGTTCCTTTTTAAATTCATCGTAGTCTTTTATCTTTTTGCAATGATAAATAGACAGATATTTCAAGTCTCTATTTAATCCAGCATGTAACACCCCCTTCAGAATGACCGTATCTGATCTCCTAATGGCCTTTAATACTACTGCCTGATCGAATAATTCCTCCAGTCTAGATGCATATGAGGCAACACTCTCCTTTGGGTTCTGTTGACAGCCGTAACATTTCCTCATTATGCTCTCTCTGGATTCAACCGATCCATAGTCATTGTCAAACTTTTCGATTATGTCTGTGACACTAATATGTGGGCCTAGTCGTCGGATCTTGTCGCTAGCCTTGCCCTCGCAAGCTCTCCGTATTCCCAATAGTATTTGTTCCTCCTTAAATATTTTATCGCAAAGTAGAGCTTGTATCTCGTATTTGAATGTTTCCCATGTTATCTCTCCTTTTCCTTCTTCTCCATAAAACACTGATAATTTGGGAAAATTGTAAGCTCCATACTTCGTTGAGGGATCAGTATGTTCTTCATGCTCTTCATGTTTTTCACTGAAAGCGTGTAAAAGCTTTGTGATATCCTCCACCGATCCTAATCTGGGCTTGATGCCTAACAGATGAAGAGCTTGTAATAATCTTTCTTCCTCCTCCGATATTCCTCCCATGGCCATTTCTAATTTCTCTTCCTCCTTTCTTTCCATTTTATTACTCTATTCTATTCTGTTACAGTGTCGTTTTCTTCCTTACACTTTCTATCAGTGTCTTTTAAAATAGTTTTAAATCTAACTAACACTGATTATAAATGTTGTCTCTGTACTTCAGTCTCACACTTTCAATTAGTGTCTTTTGATCATATTCATACGGCGCAATACTTTTGAAAGCTGCCTGTATTAGGAAATCTCACATTAGGTAGTCGGTCAGTATTTTTACACAATACTTTTGTATACGCACTGTAAACAAATCCTCACACTATTGATATGTATTTTTTATCCTGAGGTATTTCAGTGCAACACTTTTGAACGGACTGTATATCAATCCTCACATTGTTTTATATAGTGTCTCGTAGGGTTAAATAATTAGTCCTTCTGAACACAGCCTTTTATATTTCGACAAGTCGCAAATATAAGTTGTATGCCTTGTTGAAAAGAACAGAGACACAGAGCTTTTGAAAGCACACTGTATCGTCAAATTGTAGCGACTCAATTAAACTCAGCTGATGCTGCGGAAGGTCAATCTTTTCAACACACCTTACAGCAGAAAGGCAGCATAATCAAATATATATGTGTTCTTGCTCGTTAGCGAGTTCTCCTTCCTCCACAGTGTTTTAACGACAAAGAAAATTTGTGTTCCCTGATGTTCTAAATTCTGCTGTTCACTAACTGGCAATGGTTGCTTTTTTTCGGAAGACCACTTTCTTGTTGAGCGGTAATGATGATAAATGTTGGTATTCTTCTCTCAAATTAACCTGTTCGTTTTGTAATGTTGAACACCAATCGCAATGTTTCAGTCTCTTAGGTGTATCGTATTTCTCACTGTGAGCAATCGCTCCCCCTTTTTTTTTCACAGGATTCTGCTCTTTGAAAACAATTGAATTCCAGTTACTAACCGGTAAATATGTAAAAATTCTAGAAATCCAGAGATCCTTCAAAAAGAAAATCCAATATGTTTTTTCAATCACTGTTTGACAGCAGCAGTGCACGTAGTCAGGTAAGTTGAACTTTGATCTATAAAGGTTGAGATCGGAAGGGAAAAAGTAGCTATTACACGTATAAACAAGTTACAGAGATTAATCTCTGGCACTGATCTATACAACTAGGTTTTATTTTTAAGTTAACAGGAGACAATCTGCAATTTGAATTTTCAAATTTCAGATTCAAAACCAAAATAATTAAATATGAAATCAATTAATTAATTTCATAAGACTAGGTGCATGTAGGGCTATGGGTTAATAATAACACAGGGCCAGGGGAATGTAAAGTAAGTAATTCAACACGGATTTCATTAAATATGAAATCAATTAATTAATTTCATAAGACTAGGTGCATGTAGGGCTATGGGTTAATAATAACACAGGGCCAGGGGAATGTAAAGTAAATAATTCAACTCAGATTTCATATAAATATGTGCATGTGGGGATACGGGTTAATAACTATACGGCTTTTTTTTTTTTTTTTTGGAGGGGGGGTGTAAAGTAAATAAGTCAACACAACATATAAAATGATTAAACACAATATAAGCAATAGTATAGTACTCTATGATAATAATTCAAAGTTTTAACTTATTCTATTTGTAATCAAAACATGAAAACAAAGTACAGACTAATTATTACAAAAGGTAATGTCACACTGTTTTCGGTCACGCTGTATGTAAATTACTTGGTGCTTCTATCCATTCGTATCGCTTGTTGTCTCTGATGTCATATGAAGGGAAATCTCTTATCCAATGAGCGTAGAGCCGGTCGTATCGGTTGGTGTCTCTGATGTCATATGGAGGGAAATCTCTTATCCAATGAACGTAGAGCTATTCACCAGGGGGAATCCTGAAAAAAATCAAAGTAACTAGAGTATGAACTGGGGATGCCCTTGATTTGAAACAGGGGAAAAATTGAATAAACCAATCAAAATACGCCAAAGAACGAATATACTAGTATGATATAAGCGACTGACTGAATGACCAATGAAATAAAGGCAACAAAGAATACTAGCCAATGAAAATTGAGACTCGAACTGTGATGTCACAAGATGGCAGGCAATTATATATTCAGGGTTCAAAGGTCAATTTTTTTTTTTTTTTTTTTGCAAGCGTAAACAAATTAATGGAACAATCCTTTCTTTGCAAATACGAAACAGACGAATGATAGCGTGGCAAAAGTAGCTCTAAACTGTAGAAATAGACATAGATATACGAGTAAAAACTGGAAAATGCAATGACTACTGCGACTTTTGATTTATGTATTTTATAAAGGGTAAAGGGACGAAAAGGGTATGGGACGTCAAGAAGGATAACTCTGAGAGAAGAAAGTTAATGGTATGGTTAGTAAAGCAGAAAGTAGAAGACGAACAGCGTAATAAGCTTTCAAACAAAAATAGCACTTTCTCTCAAAAATAATGCCCTTTCTCTCAGCAATAACATAAATCAAAGTATGAGGCCCTAAAAATGTAAGGGTTTTCAAATACTGGATGATAAAATTGTGTACTTACAAATAATCCATACTAAATCCTAATTAACTACCATCACTATGAAAACTAACACTTAATACTGTTAACTAAATAAAGCACAGAGACGACGAGATCCAACGATGAAAGTAACTGTTTGTGTACGCTACAATAAAGGCCTTTAAAAAAAAAAGAACTGTAAATCTTGTTGGTAATCCCGGGTGTTTGGTGGTGAGATTTGACTGTAGAGCGTCTCGGAATCACTGGTCCAAAACGACTGTATCCAACACGTTGGGCGCCATTTGAAACCCCCTTTCTCCCGGACAATGATGTTTATGTCTACAATTGGGGGATGCGTGGGTTCGTCTTGGGTCCTTACAAATACGTGTGTCACTTTGGGTTCAATATAGTAGAAAGGCAGTGAAAGTGGTGTCTATATTCTTTACTTTCTATCTCAAATTCCAGATTTCCAAGAGTTTGTTTACATCCTGAAAATACACAATTAAAAATATCGTGACAGAAGTTCCTTTACAATGACAAATAATATGATAAACAACTGCTCTTAATACAAATACATCATACAAAATACATGTTCAGTTTGATTCTTAAAATACGGTAAAATACAATACAATACTAACTACGCAGATCCGGATCAGACAACAATACAAAGGTAAACATTGCTCATACTTACTAAACAATGTGAATAGACGTATTTCAGCTCTAACTAAGTATCTATGTCTTCTCTCTCTCTCTATTCTACCAATCAAACGTTCCTGCAAGACAAACAATAACGGACGATAAGGAGTTAGTTAAAGAAGATAGTTCTGAGGGTCTTTGAATTTGGCGGGTCCGCGGAAAAATGTGACAAATGGGAAATACAGTAAAACCAACAAGATCACAACCGAAAACACAATCGAAAGACACTTGAAAATGATACTGAATGAATCTCATTACATACCGACAATTTATTGTGTTTATATCTAAGAAACATTAATTTTCATGATCGTAGGAAAACCTCCCATTCAAACAAGCTGACAAAGACGCAAAAAAAGACTGATTACTCTTCCGGTCATGTGATCGATTTGACTTTCTAAAATTAGACATGGTATGGACTAAAACCCCTAAACCATCCAGTTACATAAACGGGACTTCGGCCAGGGTTCCATGGGTTACAAATGAGGGAAGTGAACAGGACTCCGGCCAAGGTGCAAAGGGTCACAAATGAGGAATGCGAACCGGACTCCGGCCAAGGTTCCAAGGATCGCACATGCGGGATGTGAACTGAACTCCGACCAAGGTGCCAAGAGTCACACATGTGGGATGTGAACGGAACTCTGGCCAAGGTGCAAAGAGTCACACATGAGGGTTGTGAATTGGACTCCAGCCAAAGTGCCACACCAGCCCGATGTCAGTATAAAAATGATCAATTCTTTGAGCGTCTTCCACAACGTTGCCAGTGTAGCCCTTGATCAGACAGAACAAACTGTCAAAGGAAAAGCGCTCCGGCAAAAGGGGTTAAGTACGTCTTTGTGATGCAGTATACAGAGCAAGTCATTATGGATGCATTATATCGACTTTGTGTAACAACCAACTGAATCATGAAGTAGACTGATCCCTTGACATTAACATAATTGACCAATAGCAAAAAGTTTCGACTCAGGTCAGCCTGCGCGGAAAAAAAAAAAAAATCGAACTCTTAACCCATAGGCTGCAAAGCGCGACTCAATGACCTTCTTCGGACAATGTAGATCAAGATCAGACTGCACAGAACGTGCAGTCTGATCTTGGATCTTCACTGACCGATAAAGGGGATGTCTTTCCCCCAAAAATACCTTTGATATAGTAAAATTTTGGATTTTTGCTGCGGCTTGAAAGTTTCATTTCACTTATTTAGCAGGATAAGGGTTAACTTTAAAGACTAAGTTGACATTTTCACTTTTCAGGCTAAAAAGACGTATGAATCCAAATGTATAGATTTCGACGATGCCGAAATTAATCTGAATGCCGTCAGGACATCAGTCACAACGAAAAAGAGTGATCTTGAAAAGGTAATGGTAATTCCTGGTCCCAAATTAAATACAAACTTTTGGTTACCAGCATTTTGTCTTTAGTTATCTTTACTATAATGAAAATATTATGTTTTATGGTCTGTAATTATACCCCCACCTCCGAAGTAGAAGGGGGGGGGGTATACTGGTTTCATGATGTCTTTCTGTCTGTCCGTCCAATCGTCCGTCTGTCCGTTCGTCTATCCGTCCGTCCGTCAATCCCTCCATCTTTTCGTTTCCGTGTTCTAACTCCCAGGTTATATGACCTAGGACCCTGAAACTTTATTCAAGTGTTCCTCATGACACAAGGAGGTGCCCTATTGTTTTTTGGTCACAATGGTGAAAGGTCAAGGTCACAGGTGAACTTTGTTTGAAAATCGTTTCCGTGCTCTAACTCAAAAGCCATTTTACCTAGGACCCCGAAACTTTATACAAGTGTTGCTCATGATCCAAGGAGGTGCCTTATTGTTTTTAGGTCACATGGGTCAAAGGCCATAGTCACGTGTGAACTTTGTCCTAAAAATCATTTCCGTTCTCTGACTGGCTGACAGTGACAAGGTGCTGGTGTGGGGTGTGGGGGAGGGGAGTTTGTCGGCTTTGCGACAGTTCTAGTTTCAAAAGATTTTAATACGTTTTTTTTTTGTTTCTTTTTTGCTCAAAATATATCTGCACTTAGATAACAAACTTCATACCATAGACAAGATTGGAAGGTGTTTTTTGTAGTACTCGATCCGGCCCAACATTCACCTTCTGACCTTAATTGTGAAATTAGAATGTAACGCAATTTCTGATCTGCCAAACCGAGAGGGATGGCCAATCAGATATTGCGTTACCTTGATATTTAGACAAAAAAAAATGTCTGATGAGCATTGGTCCTGTTTCTAGAGTTTTTGCCTATTTTCCTGTTTTCTAAACAACATGAATCTGAATCATGCTCTGTGAAAAGGGGGCTTACTTCATCTGCAAGACGTATCGACCAAGGTCAGCCTGCGCAGTCCGCCGAAACTTTTTGTTTTTGGTCAATTTTCTTGCATGTCCAAGGACCATTCTAACTCAGGGTCCGTATTCACCAACCATTCTAAGAACATTCTTGGTCTTGTTCTTCAAAATTTTCCAAATTTGAAAGTAACACACCTTCTGATTGGCTAAACCATATGGTTTAGCCAATCAGAAGTTGTGTTACTTTCAAACTTGGAAAATCCTGAAGAATAAGTCTAAGAACGTTCTTAAGAATGATTGGTGAATACGGACCCAGGATTCAGTCATTTGTTAGATAAAATGGATTTAATGGATCGATAATGATGTGACGACTTGCACGGTATAATTCATCACGGAGATGCATCAAGCCCCATTTTGCCAGAGCACGGCTCATTTATAAGTCAAATATGCGCTTGTCACAATGTTTTCTTTTTTTGACATTTCACAGGCTGCAAAGAACAAAGATAAAGCAAAGGAAAGTAGGAATAACGCTGGTAAGAAATACTTGTATTTTGCTTTAAAGATACATCCTTACATCAGAGAGAAAAAAACGCTGTTAAAACCTGAAAGGGTGTAGAATGGCTCAGAATCTGGTCAGCTGTGTAGACATAGATACATTACCAAGATATGTGTTGTGAAGGATAGAGAGAGGCAATGGACTTGTCCTAATTTTAAACCGAACACGACAACAGTGATTTCTTTGAAGGCGGAAAAAAAAAAAAAATGAAATGCATTTTCAATCCATCGTAATTGATGCAACCTTGCAACCGTCAAGAATGATTATAGTTTCATAAAAGAAAGATGAAATGGGTTAAAAACTGACTGAAAATAAATATCAAGCGGGTAATAAACTGACTGAAAACGAGTATAGATATTTATTTCATGCTTTTCGGTAGTTTATCGAGAAATAAAGGTGGATTATGGTTTGATATTTCATAGTTACGACCAGTGAAAATACTGATTTTTACATTTTCTAACTCTACAATTGAGAGACGGAAACAGTAGTTCCCGCGCACTAGTTACCTGGGTAATCAGCGCGTGCCATTCAAATGAAGGGAAATATGACGTAGTTTATGCTATATTTCTCGGGCTTTACGTAATACTGTAATGCGTTGTTATGTGAAGGGGTACGCCACGGGGAATTACCGAAAACAACTGTACTGAATTTTGATGAAAGTTCCAACAAAATAAGGGTTAGAAGCATGAAAGAAATAGAATATTTGGGGTTTTTTTCGAAATTTATTTCATCTCGTGAACATCATCGGTAATATTTTCACGAGTGGCCGCACGTGAAAATATTACCGATGACGTTCACTCGATAAAATAAATTTCGATCTTTCACTGAAAAAAAAAAAAAAATAGCAAATATCCTCTATAGCTTTAAAGATTTTACAACTGAAGAGAGTTTTTAATATTTCAACAACCCTTCTGTATGGATTGAAAGTAGATCTACTTTTATTTAAATCGCGACTTTCTATCAACATTTTTCTTCATTTATCCGAAGGTAACATTTAAGATACCTATATTTCCTAGACTGTTTTGAGGCAAATCTTGGCTTTTCAATCAATTTGAGATCTGAGATCAGACTGCACGGTACATGCGTCTGATCTTGATCTATACGATGGAAACCAGAGGTTGATATCTAAAACAGATAGCATCAGTAAATGTTTCATATAATAGTCAAAACGATGCAAAATCTACGTAACATATACAGTATTTTTCTCCTACCGAATGAAATGATTTATTTGAATCAATATATGCGCAGTCTGATCTGAATCTACACTGTCTGTAGAAACAACCACAGTCTTGTTATGCAGTCTATGGATTAATTACGTATGAGCTATGCTCTGTGAAAAGGGGGCTTAATGCATCTGCGAAAAGTATCGACCCAGGTCAGCCTGCGCAGTCCGCGCAGGCTGACCTGGGCCGAAACTTTTCGCTATTGGTCAATTTTCTGTATTTCCAAGGACAAGTCTACCTCATGATTCAGTCGGTTGTTGAAAAAAAATGTGGCTATTTCGGATCCATATTTATGTGATGGCTTGATTGAACAATGCATCACGGAGATGCATTAAGCCCCCTTTTTCCAGAGCATGGCTCATATTCTTACTCTGTTCAAAGATACCTCATATAGAAGTGCTATTAACACGCTGGAAAGTGTTCGTCAGAATTGGGAAGAACAGACTACGTCAGCCTGTAACGTAAGTATGCTGGTTCACTCCACGCTATTTGTTACCTCCCTTTATGCGCATTAGCTATTGATTAGCATACGATTTCAATCGGAGTTTCAACGAGTGTTCTCTTTGCTCGTTTGAATGTTTGTTTTAGCTATGCGATTTGTTGCAGCCTATGTTTACATGTCGTGTCTTTCATATTGAAGTAGATGATTTTACAGTGTTTCGTTTGATACTGTGGTCAGTGAATCTATCCATATCGTCTACCCATGCGCTTTTCCTCGCTGTTTTACGAAATTTAATTCCAGTGTTCCATTTTTTACTGCTGGCTGCGTTTACATAGTAAGCAAGCAATATCTTTACAGTTAGAGGTAAAAAATTAAACTGAACCCAGGAAAAGATGCTACCAGTCAGTTTTGTATAGAAAGTTAGGTCTTGTTAAAACCCTTTGCTGCTGAATGTAAATGTGTTCAAAAGCCGTCTTCCTCGAGGCCGTTATAACTGGTGATTGTGTGGTAAAGGGATTGTTTATTTGTAGATAATGGAGGATCTTGAGGTGAAAAGAATAGAGCGTTTACGGGACATTTTGTGGAGATGTTCAAACGTGGACTCTATAGCGTGCGTTGGACATGATGATGTAAGTATAGGTATACTCATTCGGCAAACCTCGGGTGATCCGTTGATCAAATCCCTCGGCTGTATTATGATATCTGAATGTATAGGCGTACTCATTCGGCAAACCTCGGGTAGTCCGTTGATCAAATCCCTCGGCTGTATTGCTATGTCTGATAGTATACACAGCCTTATTCGGCAAACCTCGAGTAATCAGTTGGTAAACACGCTGGGCTGTATTACGGTGTCTGATAGTGTAGGCATACTCACTGGGCAAACCTCGGGTGATCCGTTGATCAAATCTCTCGGCTGTATTGCGATGTCTGACAGTATAGGCATACTCATTGGGAAAACCTCGGGTGATCCGTTGATCAAATCCCTCGGCTGTATTGCGATGTCTAATAGTATAGGCATACTAATTCGGCAAACCTCGGGTGATTGGTCGATCAAAACCCCAGCTGTATTGCGATATCTGATAGTATAGGCATATTCATTCGGCAAACCTCGGTTGATCCGTCGATCAAAACCCTCAGCTGTACTACGATGTCTTATAGTATAGGCAAACTCATTCGGCTAACCTCAGGTGATACTTTGATCAAAACCCTCTGCTGTATTACGATGTCTGATATGCAACAGATTTGTTACCTCCGTTGACAAAGCATTCGGAAAACTTCGGGTGATCCTTTAATCAAATCCCTCTGCTGTATTACGATGTCTGATATTATAGGCGTACCCATTCGAAAAGCCTCAGAATATCCGTTGATCAAATCCCTCGACTGTATCACGATGCATGATATGTACTAGATCGGTTACCTTCCCTCACACAGCAAAGTGTATGGGGATTGGTACATTCGGCAAACCTCGGGCAATCCGTTGATCAAATCCCTTGACTGTATTATGATGCCTGTTATGCACTGGCTTGATTACCTCCTTTTACACAGCAAAGTGTATAGAAATTGGTACATTCGGCAAACCTCGGATATCCGTTGATCAAATTCCTCGGCTGTATTAACTAAGAAGGTTGATATGCACCTATATGCAGCTATTTTTTCGTCGGAAATAGATCGCTTTTTATTTCATGCTTTTCGGTGGTTTACCGAGAAATAATGGTTGATTATACAGTGGATATTTCTTTTTTTTCTGGGAAAGATCGAAATTTATTTCATTGAGTGAACATCATCGGTAATATTTTCAGTTATGGCTGCACCACTCGTGAAAATATTACCGATGATGTTCACTCGATGAAATAAATTTCGATCTTTCAGCGAAAAAAAAAATCTATTTATTTCATGCTTCTAATCCCTATTTTGTTGGAATATTCTTCAAAATCCAATACAGTTGTTTTCGGTAATTCCCTGTAGCGTACCCCCGCCCCCCTCACACAATAACGCATTACAATATTACGTAAAGCGCGAGAAATATAGCGTAAATTACGTCATATTTCCCTACGTTTGAATGCCATGCGTTGATTACCTAGGTACTGTTTCCGCCTTCAATTGAAGAGTCTGAAAATATAAAAATCGGTATTTTCACCGGTCGTAACCATGAAATATCATACCATAATCCACCATAATAAGGTTGATATTTCATGGTTACGACCAGTGAAAATACCGATTTCGTATTTTCTAACTCTTCAATTGAAGGCGGAAACAGTAGTTCCCACGCACTAGTTAACAAGGTCAATGGCATGTCATTCAACCAGATGGAAATATGACGTAATTTACGCTATAGTTCTCGCGCTTAACGTAATATTGTAATGCGTTGTTTTGTGAGGGGGGTGGGTAGCCACGGGGAATTACCGAAAACAACTATACCGGGTTTTGATGAAATTCCCCAACAAAAAAAGGGGTTAGAAGCATGCAATGAATAGAATATTTGTTTCTTTCGGTGAAAGATCGAAATTTATTTCATCGAGTGAACATCATCGGTGACGCAGCCACTCGTGAAAATATTACTGATGATATTCACTCGATGAAATAAAATTTTGATCTTTCACAAAAAAAGAACTCTCTATATAGTTCTTGAAATTGTAAGGCTCTGCTTAAAAAAAGCACAAGTCACAACTTCCTTCTTCTTCTTCAAAAAAAAAAAAAAAAAAAAGAGAGAAAAAGACGAGGTCTAAAATTTTGAAATGTTGTAAAAAAAAAAAATAGGAAACAACACACACACATAGATGAACTTAATGTGGAAGAAATTTAATCTACCTGTAACGAGTACTTTCTCTTCTTTGGTGCAATAATTCTTAAGGGTGTTCTTAAAAGTTCATACAATGGTAATAGTGTACATAAGGAAACTGTGAAATATTACATGTAACTGCCTCCTTTCATTTTCAGTGCAGCGAAAAGGTCCGGCTTACATTAGAAAGCTGCGATGTACAAAAAGATCTACAAGATTTTATAGAAAACAACACGACAGGGAGTGCCAGACCAGGTAATACATCGATTCTGGCCTTTGTTTCTTTGGTTTACTTAGTGTTTAAATGCCGTATTCAACAGAATTTTAGTGATATCTCACCGACAAATGAAAAAAAATCTATGCTTTCCCAGATACTTCACCAGTGCTGTACATAATATGCATTCCAAGACACTGGCTTCAATTCCACATGAAAAAATGTTACGAGAGAGGGAGACACACACACACACATACACAGACACACAGGCACACACACAGAGATAAAGTATGCTCCGTAGACACCAAAATTCCTTCTTCGCACTAGTGCCTCTGTCACTCTTGAAAATATCAATTAAATGTGTCACGTTATACTTGTTCTTACACTGAAACAAACAATATCCTCTATTTATCATTCTCAAACCATTCTTCTGTGTGTTTTCAGCGCCAGTGGAGTATGAGAGCTACTACAAATCACAGGAACCACAGAGCAACAAACCTGCAAATCGACCCCCTATGTCTCCACTCGGTCGACCACCCCAGCTACCCCCTGCTTCGACTAGACCTCATGCTACAATGGGTAAATTCCTTGCTAGATTGTATGCCCTGATACAGCTTTCGCATATGAGCCACGGTCTGGCAATAGGGAGCCTTGTCGTGTAGCTCTGACTCGTAACCTGGTGGTTGTGGGTTCGCTACCCGGCTGAGGCAAACTTTTTTTCCGGCGATTTCTCGCCACTCACCTCCGATGCGTGTCTGTGGCTTGGAAAGGGAGTTGTGTCAGTACTGGTTCGAGAAAGCCAGGAAACACATGTGTAGCTGCACTGGCCGCCTTGATATGAGCTGAACTATTAAATCGGAGTTAAACTCCAATACAAACAAACTGGGAAAAGGGGGTTTAATGCATCTCTGTGATTCATTATATCAAGCAAGTCATCACATATTCATGGATCCATACAACCCATTTTGTGTAACAACTGACTGAATTATGTTGTGGGCTGGACCCCTGACATGAAGAACTATTAAATCGGAGTTAAACTCCAATACAAACAAACTGGGAAAAGGGGGTTTAATGCATCTCTGTGATTCATTATATCAAGCAAGTCATCACATATTCATGGATCCATACAACCCATTTTGTGTAACAACTGACTGAATTATGTTGTGGGCTGGACCCCTGACATGAAGAAAACTGACCAATAGCAAAACGTTTCCACCAAAGTCAGACTGCGCTACATTTAACCCCTTTTCACAAAGCATGACTCATCACTCTGATATCCATCCGGGTCGTAGTAGTCAAAAGTAGTCAAAAGTAGTCCCGTTAGGAACGTTGACAGCAAGCGCTTCTGCCTTACTTTTCTATCAGAGAAAATGGAATCCTGGTGTTGCTTTGATGATTTGTGTGGAAACTGAATGCAAGTTTGTTATTTCTTGAAGAACTATTTTCTACCTGGGATTTATTTTGTGTCTTTAATCGTATAAAGGAACATGGTCTACAAACAAGAAACGCCTAATTGTTCTTTTTGATTTTTCAAGATTAGTTCTGTTTGAGGTTGAGAAATTCCAAATCGGATGAGGCGCCATTTTTTTAAACTTCTTGTTTAGTTTTTTAGACATTTATATGAAGAATAAAAAGCAAAGCCCTGGGTTAACCTATGATAATTGAAGAGGTCATCAGACCTCTCCACCAGTGGTGAGTTTAAAAGGCAGACTGCCTCAGAAATTGCAATCTAAATCCTCTTGTTTTTGCAAAATTGTTCTGATACACAGTCTGTTTCGTCATGGTTTTATAAATAAACCGAAATCAAAAAACTGAAATAGGAAATAGACGTGTTTTGTTTTTATGTGACGGATTTCAAAAAATATATTGTTGTATTGATTTGATTGCAAATGTTTTTCGACGGTCGATACAAAACACAAGATTATTTTCGATATTTTCTTCTTTTATTTTCTGTTCCATCTTTCATCTTTTCGAAAAACGGAAACTAAAAAGGGAGCTAATTCTTGCTTAACTTCAAAGGATAGTTTCAATTATTCATTATTTCTATTCAGAGGATAGTTTCAATTACAGTCATTAAAGCCAATAAACTATTTGAAAATACTGATGCTTACCTCTCCTGGGTTCTTTTTTAAAGAAGCCAACTTGTATTATAATACTATGGTGTTTTGAAATATGTCACATAAAATGATACTTCCACCGAGAAAAATGATAAAGGACGATGAAAAAACTGTAGTTATTGTGATAATTCAAGCTAGAAACTATGAGCCATGTTCTGGCAAAAGTGGGCTTGATGCATCTACGTGATCCATGATTGATTGATTGATTGTATGGTGTTTAAGTTATATCGCGGCGGTCAGTGCACTTATCCATGCTTTCCTGGAGTTTATTTTTACCAGTACTCTGCACAATATTCTTTCCAAGCCACTGGCTGCTTTCCCACATAACCATTGTCGAAACAATGGTCAGCGGTGAGAGAGGAATGAATCCTGTCGCAATGACTATCATCAATCCTCGGAAAGAAATTGGCCAAGCCGGGGATCGAACCAGCGACCTCCTGTTCTGAAGTCCTGTACGCTACCGACTGAGCTACGGGGGGGGGGGGGGGGGGGGGGGGGGGCTTGCCACGTGATCCATGAAACCATGCATGTCATTACATATATAAATTTATGGATCCATAAAATCTATTTTTGTATAACAACCGACTTAATCATGAGGTAGACTGGTCCTTTGACAAAGCAGAAAATTGACCAAAAGCAAAATGTTTCGGCCCAGGTCAGCCTGCGCGTACTGCGCAGACTGACCTTGGTCGAAACTTTTCGCAGACGCATAAATCCCCCTTTTCACAGAGCATAGCTCATATAGTTTTTGTTCTTGTGGGCTCATCCATTGTTCAGTGGTTACGGCGTCAAAAATGAAACAGATAGTTCTGGTTCGATTCCAGCTAAAGGCGTAAAAAGTTGTTTGAATGTCCATGGGCAAGACACTATATTTATTAATTTATTCAGACATTTAAGTATTGCTTAAGATTATCATGTATGGATGAGAAATGTATATGTTTAAACCCAAAAATAAAATAAGCCATGCTCTGTGAAAAGGGCCTAATGCATCTGCGAAACGTATTGACTCAGGTCAGCCTGTGCAGTCCGCGCAGGCTGAACTGGGCTGAAATTTTTCGCTGTTGGTCAATTTTCTACTTTTCAAAGGTACATTCTATCTTTTAATTCAGTTGGTTGTAAAACAAAAGTGGCCATTATGGATCCATAATTATGTGATGGCTTGCTTGGTACCATGCATCTGTGAGATGCATTGAGTCCCGTTTTCACAGAGCATGGATCAAATATATGAGCCATGTTCTGGCATAAGGGGGCTTAATGCGTCTCCGTGATGCATGAAACCAAGCAAGACATCACATGCTTAGCGATCCAATATAGCCACTTTTGTCTAACAACCGGCTGTATCATAAGGTACTCTGGTTCCTTGACATACATAAAATTGACCAATAGCGAAAATTTTCGGCCCAGAGCAGCCTACGCGGACTGCACAGGCTGACCTGGGTCGATGCCTTTCGCAGATGCATTAAGCTCCCATTTCAAAGAGCATGGCTTAAATATGATGTTCTGTCCTGTTCTTATCATCAGTTGCTTTTTACCTCCGTATATTTCAGACGAAGGAGCCTATGCGTCCATCAGTGTGCCAGGAGGCCAATGTAAAGTATTTTTGAAAGTTGTCCGCAATCATTTATCGCTGGTAGTTGTTCATTAGTAACCATATTAACCCCATCCTCACCTTTCTATAACCTTCTTTGACCTTTAACCTTTAGTAGCCTTTATCGACCTTTCACCTTTTGTGACATTTATCTTTATTGACCTCTCTGAAATACATCGTTACTAACCTTTATAACGTCTGCCTTTTGTAAATTTTTGCTGACCTTCACCTAACCTTTATTAAATCCACCAATTCTAATATTTACTGACCTTCACCTTAACGGATCTTTCTTAACCTTTCACCCTTTAGAAACTTTATTGACTTTCAGTAACGTGTATTGATTATTCACTGTTATCTAACTCTATAACAAACGACAAATTCTCTTCCAAATTGAAAGCATCTGCAGACGACAAATTCGAAACTTATACTATTAAACCAAAGTTCTATGATAGAGTAGAAAACATTGTGGGAAAAGAAGAAAATGCTGGTTACCAGCATTTTCTCCTTTTTCAACACTGTTTTCAAAGGTCTTGTACTTCAGTGTCGTTAAAACTCGGGATTATATTGTGTATGGTTATTTAACCTCTTTTAAGCTATTCACCATTAGAAACCTTGCACTTTTAGTAGCCTTTATTATAACCTCACCAACAGTGACCTTTCTTGACCTTTCACCTTTACTAACCTCTGTTGACTTTGATCCCCTTTATTAACCGTTTCCACAATGTTTTCAAAAGCTTTTTACTTCAGGGTCTTTAAAACTCGGAATTGTGTGGTATAGGGTTATTCAAATCATTTTTAGCCATCGCTAGAAACCTTTCACATTTAGTAGCCTTTATCATAGCCTCACCAACAGTGACCTTTCTTGACCTTTCAACTTAACTGACCTTTATTGACTTTGATCCCCTTTATCAACTGTTTCCATGATGTTTT
Source organism: Tridacna gigas (assembly GCA_945859785.2). Lineage (NCBI taxonomy): Eukaryota > Metazoa > Mollusca > Bivalvia > Cardiida > Cardiidae > Tridacna > Tridacna gigas. The sequence continues at coordinate 6,421,351 of OX244042.2, forward strand.
CAAAAGCCTTTTGCTGCAGGGTCTTTAAAACTCGGAATTGTGTGGCATAGGGTTATTTAACCTCTTTTTTAGCCATTTATCTTTTGAAGCCTTGCACTTTTAGTATCCTTTATCATCGCCTCACCAACAGTAACCTATACTGACCTTTCACCTTACTAACTTTTATTGTTTTTGATCACCTTTATCAGCTGCTCCCACAGTGTTTTCAAAAGCCTTTTGCTTCAGTGTCGTTAAAACTCGGGATTCTGTGGTAAAGGGTTAACCCCTGTTTAGCTATCGTTAGAAACCTGGCACCTTCAATAGCCTTTATCATAGCTTCACCTACAGTGACTTTTGTTGACCTTTGACCTTTACCAACCTTTATTACTTTGATCCCCGTTTATCAACCGTTTCCATAATGTTTTGTGCCTTGTGCTTCAGCGTTATTAGAACTCGAGATTGTGTGGTAAAGGGTTAATATTAAGCGGCTTTTAGCTATTCACCGTTAGAAACCTTACACATTTAGTTGCTTTTATCATCGCCTCAACCTTCAGTAACCTAACTGACCTTTCACTCTTACTAACTTTCACTGGCTTTGATCCCCATTATCAACTTTTTCAGCGCCAAATTTCTTAACTAGCCCGCTTTCGACTGCCGGAAATCAACTGAAACTCAGAAAAAAAAGGAAGAATCTTTGGGGCTTGATTAAATAAGCTGACGGTATAGATTCAAGATCTATCTGCACGTGCAGACGCACTATGATCTTGATTCCTGGTCGCCAGCATTTTCTCTTTTTCCTACAATGTTTTCAAAAACCTCCTTTTTTAGGTCAGGTCGTTAGATCTAGGGACTGTTTGGTAAAGGGTTAACTTGCAAAAAGTACTAAGAATTCATAGGTGTGAGAAGGAATGCAATTAATTTGGATGACTTCTTTAAACAAACTATTTTCATGAGCGGAAAAATTGCATTTCAATGGGAAAAAAAGGTGAAGAATAATAGAGGAAAGAGATTCCCAACGAAAATAATTGCGAGTCTTGCCCCAGCTGTCCCTTTTCCCTACACCTAGAGTGTTATTCGAGATCGATTAAGAGGTCAATCGCTGAGTGCATACATGCGCGACCCAAAATCTAATGTATACTTCCGTTTCCGGTGACGCCTTTATACTATATCATAGAAAGCTAACTTTAGGTGATCAAATAGTTGTCCCCTTCCCCCACGCCAAGAGTTTTATTCGGGATAGGTAAAGTGGTCAATCGCTGAATGTATACATGTGCGACCAAAAGTATAATCTGTATTTCCGTTTCAGGTGGCACCTTTTTATTTTGTCTAAGAGAGTTAACTTTAGGTGGTCAAATAGAAACCAAGCTGATTTTGCCCATACTTCTTCATCATCATCATCTTTTTTTTTTCCTTCATCTTCTTGTCCTTTTTATCTTCTACTCCTTCTTCTTATTATTATTACCAGTTCCTTTATTCTTATTTTTTATTTATATCTCTATTTTTCAGGGTAGCCCGTCGGAACTACAGGTCACCGTCGGCGAAACCTTAGAATTTATCGGCAAAACAAAAGATAACATGTTGAAAGTCAAAACATGCAAGGACAAACACAGGGTCGGCTTAGTCCCTGAATCTTGTGTTGTTAAAATGACTTAACCCTTATCGCGATTCAAGGACCCTTTTGAGGACAGTGTAGATCAAGATCAGACTGCACAAAACGTGCAGTCTGATCTTTGATCTTCACTGTCCGATAAGGAGATATTTCCCTTCTAAAGTAACTCAAAAATAGGAATATTTGTGTTTTTACTATCGGCTTGAAAGTTTCATTTGACTTATTTAGCAGGTTAAGGGTTAACATTTGGAATCCCTTTCACTACAACATATGAGCCACGCTCTGGTAAAAGGGGGCCTAATGCATCCCCGTAATGTATTATACCAAGCAAAACATCATCTGATTATGGATCCATAAAATCCATTTTGTCAAACAACCGGCTGAATCATGGGGAAGATTTATTCCTTGACATGCAGAAAATTTAAAATTAATGAAAAATTTCGGCCCATTTCAGCCTGCGCAGGCTGACATGGATCGATACTTTTCGCAAATGCACTAAGCCCTCTTTTCACAGAGCATGGCTCATATGTTATTGCGGACAGTATGGATCAAGAATATACTGCACAACCGTGCCATCTAACGTTGATATGAATTGCCTGCTATGTTGATATGAGCCGCGCTTTTGCAAAAGGGGGTTTAATGCATCTCCGTGATGCATTACACCAAGAAAGTCGTCACATGGTTATGGATCTATGAAATTCATTCAGTCGTACAATCGACTGGATCTTGAGGTAGACCGGTCCTTTTTCCATACGGAAAATTTACAAATAGCAAAACGTTTCGACACATGTCAGCCTGCGCGGACAGCAGAGGCTGACATGGGTCGATACATTTTGAAGATGCTTAAGGTTCCTTTTCACTGAGCATGGGTCATGCATTTAAGCCGAAATTGACATTGAAGTTTGGTGATTTTCAAAACAGCGATTGCGTAATCGCTGTTTTAATAATATCGTTTTCATATATTGTGCCGTTTTGATTCTGTGTGTTTTACTAATAAAAAATCCAGTTCTATTTAAGCTTACAGATGTATAATTCTAATTCAATAAAGCTTTCATTATCAGTTTGTATTATTGCTCATGTTTGGGATAAAATATTTTATATCAGTATCGTGACGAGATAAACCCAACTCGATAACGTTTATATTATCTCGTCACGGTTCGCGTTTTAAACGTGTATTCCAAAAAACAAACAATAATATAAACTGTTAATGAAAGGTTTATCGGGTTAGAATTATACTGTCAAGTCTTGATAAAAAACAGGAAGCGTTAAATGATTCTGTCGTATCTGTTTCCCCTTTTCCGAACATTTCCGTGTTTAAAAGTTTCGTAGAAAATTTGTATGTGAAAACATCACGGGAAAAGGAGAAAATGCTGTTGATCAGCATTTTCTCCTTTTCCCGCGATGTTGTCAACCATATCTAAGACATTCCCCATTATTTGACCCACATTTTGATTTGTGGACAGGTCTAGAACGTTTGCATCTGGTTACGGTAGATGGACGAGTAATAGGCAACCAGGGTCCGTATTCACCAGTCATTCTTAGTCTCTTATTCTCCAAGGATTTGTAGATTTGAAAGTAACTCACCTTCTGATTGGCTAAATCAAATGGTTTACCCTATCAAAAGTTGTCTTACTCTCTAAATCTAGAATTAGACCAAGCCTGTTTTTTTTTAATGTCTGGTGAATACAGACCCAGACTATGATTTTGCTGAAGTGGAAAATACTCTAGATTGACCTTGATTCACTCGGTAGAGACACAAGGCTGTATTTTTATGGGTCACGAATTTGAACACCAGTGACGCCCATTTTTTTCTGGCACCCCTTGTCGATGGATCATAAAATCGCATCCACTGTTTAAAAAAGTTGTGTTCGATCGACCCTGATTTAACCCTTTCCCAAACAAGCCCTGGTTTTCACGTGTCTGCCGTACAAGTCTTTTGAAAACACTGTGGGAAAAGGAGAAATTGCTCGTAACGAGCAATTTCTCCTTTTCTCACAGTGTTTTCTACCCTTTTAGAGAACTTTCTGCCATTTTCATCAAATTTAAAATTGTCGTCTGCAAACTCTTTGAATTTGGACCAGTCCAAATTTTGTCGTTTGGGAAAGGGTTAAATGTATGCATTTTCTCTAAATATTGGGGGGAGGGGATGTCAAGTATTGACATGTAAATAAGCTTGTGTTAGTTATTAAATAAAAATATTCAAATATCTATTTATTTATTTATTTATTTATTTGGTTGGTTTTTTCAAATACTCTGCATTGAAAGTCGATATACAATACTGTGGAAGCCTGATGCTCGGATAATAATCATAAGGGGAGGACTAGAAATGGTGCAGGTCATGAGTTTGAATTTTGCCTCGGTTAAAACTCATTCCTAGGATTGATGAATCATTGGGACATGATTCGTTCCTCTGGACCTGACCAGTTTGAGGTTACTCGAAGATCTGGCGGTGCTTGAAGCAGCTGTAGATACGGCAACTTCAGTGACAATATTTTCAGTTCATCTTGATACTTGCAACAACTACAGGTAACGTGCTTCCGTGGATAAGTTCTCAGACCTGGTATATATTATATTTACCTATTCCATTGGGCTCCTGGGCCACCTGTTGGTGCTTGGAGAACAAAAACAACAACACATACAAATACAACAACAAATGCAACAACAAATTCAACAACACGTAATATTTTCTAGTAAATAAGTTTTGGGGCCTTGAAAATATCATAATTATTTTCCTAGTGCAACGGGCCACTGTGCCATTTGTTTGTGCTTGTAGAACAAAACCAACAACAACAATTACGACAACAAATGCAACAAAAGGTATCATTTTCAGGTGAATAAGTTCTCGGGTTAGCCACATATTATATTTTCTTTTCTAAGAGGCCACTGGCCCATCTGCGGCCCATTATGATTGTTTTAAAGAAAAATCAACAACAACAACAATGCATTAACAAATACTACAATAAGTAGTATTTCATGGTGAACAAGTTCTCGGACCAGGCAAATATTATATTTGAGCCATGCTCTGGCAAAAGGGGGCTTAATGCATCTCCGTGATCCATGATACCAAGCAAGTCATCACATAATGATGGATCCTCGAAATCCTTTTTGTCAAACAAATGACTGAATCACGAGGTAGAATGATCCTTTGACAGACAGAAAATTGACCAATAGCGAAAGGTTTCGGCCAAGGTCAGCCTGCGCACTCCGCGCAGGCTGACCTGGGTCGAAACTTTTCGCTGATGCAATAAGCCCCCTTTTCACAGAGCATGGCTCATTGCCATTACCCAATGGGCAACTGGTCCATCTTGGTGCTTTTTAACAACAAAAACACTATAAACAACAACAACAACAAAAACACTATTAAAAAACAACAACAACAACAACAACAAAAACACTATAAACAACAACAACAACAAAAACACTATAAACAACAACAACAAAAACCGCTATAAACAACAACAACAACAAAAAACACTATGAACAACAACAACAACAACAACAAAAACACTATAAACAACAACAACAAAAACACTATAAACAACAACAACAGCCGGGACAAGGACGACGACAAAGACAATAACAGCAGTAACAACAACAATAAAAGCAACAACGACAACAAGAGCTAAACCAATTTTCTACTGTATAAGTTCTCACTGATAGGTTCCCGGGCTGGGAACAAAAACAAAATAAACAACAACAACAACCACGGTAACAACAACAACAACAGCTTTATTAATTTTCTACTGTATAAGTTCACACTGAAAAGTTCCCGGACCGGGCATATATATTTTCCTTTTCGAGGCCACGAGACCGTCTGTGGGTGCTGGCACAAACTGGCAGGACATACCGGCTCCACAACTACAGTGGCCGTTCATTTTGTCCAGGGGGCCGCAGGGTTCGTGTAGGGTGCGGAATCTCTCACAGATACCTGTATGTAGAGACAAAGTTGTTAAACCCTTTACCAAACAATCCCGCGTTTTAACCCTTAGGCTGCTAAGCGCGATTCAATGACCGTTTGCAGATAATGTAGATAAAGACCAGATTATACAAAACGTAAAATGTAAAAAATTTAATTCGAGAATGATGATCAGACCTTACGATGAAGGTAAAGCATTAACCTTTGCTTAACTCTTTGCCAAAACCACAAAATTTTAGACTCGTCGATTTCAAAATTATCTCAATCCACAAATTTAATATTGTTCGAATGATGAATTTGTATCTGAAAGGATAAATAAAAAACATTGTGGGGGAAAAAGAGAAAATGCTGGTTACCAGCATGTTCTCCTTTTCCCACAATGTTTTCAAAAGGCTTCTTCCTAAGGGTCGTTAAAACTCGGGATTGTTTGGTAGAGGGTAACAGATTATATGGTGTTTACTCTTTTCATCATTTTTGCGGTAAATTCACGGTGACAGCTTAGATATTCTGAAGTGCCTTTCCCCAAAAGCCTCAAAACTCCGTTAAGCGATAAAAGAAACAAGAATTATCTCTAAAAAAGATAGACGGCGTAAACTTGCCCGCAAATAGGCAGGGGCCCTTAAAATAAACATGTCTACATTTTTTACCAATCACAATTTTCTATTTATTCATTTCTTATCAGTACCAAAGAGTAGTTCAAAAGCCAGCACATTCAGCTACGCCGAAAAAAAACGAAATGGGAAAAATGAGACCCAATCTATGGCGATTTCAAAGCTGCTTTTTTCAGAATATATCTCAAAGTTTTGAACAGTGCAGGTCCAGGAGCACAATGTATGACCTGTAAAGCCCGACCTTAGTATTCTCCATCTTGCAAAAACGATCAAAATCATTCTTCACTTTCTTGAACCTTCGCCAAACAACCCAGTGTTTTATTTACCCTAACTGAGAAGGCTTTTCGAAAACTTTATTGGAGAAGCAGAAAATGCTGGTATCCTAAGGGCCAGAATTAAGCTGCTTCTAACAAACTCAGCTACCTGGTTTTGGAGTTGCGAGTCCCGGTTCAGGCATAAAGAGTGGCGGCCCTCTCTTACTGACCACCATGAAGTCCGGCTTGGCGTAGCAGCATTCATTGGCACCACACTCTGTGTCGCTGTGGCAAATAGAGCCCTCTGTAGCCTGTGTATACGTAAAAAATGCAGATGAACCATGCTTTGTGGAAAGGGAGCTTAATGCATCTGCAAAAAAGTATCGACCCAGGTCAGCCTGTGCAGTGGGCGCAGGCTGACCTGGACCGAAATTTTCTGCTTTTACATGTCAAAGGAGAAGGGTACCTCATACATGTACTTCAGTCGGTTGTTAGAGAAAATCGGTTTTCTGGATCTACAGTTATATGATGACTTGCTAGGTATAATATACTACGGAGATGCATTAAGTCCCCTTTTGCCAGAGCATGGCTCAGATGTTTTGTTGACCTTTTTTTCATTTCATATCCAGCCGAGCCCCGGTACCGCAGTCGGTAGCGTTAAGGTTTTGAGAGCTGGGGGATCGCTGGTTCGATTCCCTAGCTCAGCCATTTTTTCCCGAAAATTGATGCTAGTCATTGCAGTAGGATTCATTCCTCTCTCACCGCTGATTACTGCTTCGAGGATAGTTATGTGGGAAAGCAGCCAGTGGCTTGGATAGAGTACTATAGAAAGTAACTGTAACAGAAACTCCAGGAAAGCATGGGTAGGTGCACTTGCCGTCGCGATATAACTGAGATAATGTTGAAAAGGGCGTTAAACACCATAATAATCAGTCAGTGCATTTCGTCCTTGAGGAATCGTTAATAAATCATTGCATCACTACGTTATGAGTGAATCTCTAGCACACCAGTAAAACATTCTCATTGTAGATAGAGTACAAAGATTTATCAAAAATGCACAACGGGTTCGAAATTGTACAGCTGCCAGTGGTCATTTGCTTAAGGTTTTACCTCGCGACAAAAATGTAGATTTGCCAATTTGAAAGCATTTGCTGACAATAATTTAAATGTGGCTCAAATGATGGAATTTTTCTTCCACAGGTGGAAAACATGGGGGGGGAAAGGAGAAAATGCTGGTGACCAGCATTTTCTTGTTTTTCCCACAATGCTTTCAAAAGCTTCTTCCTAAGGGTCGGAAAGTCCATAAAGTCCGGCTTGGCGTAGAAGGATTCATTGGCTCCACATTCTGTATCGCTGGGGCAAATAGAGCCCTCTGTAGCCTTTATGTACGAAAACAATGTAGATATTCTTGTTTTTCATTTCATATGCATTGTAGAAACGTTAAAGTCACAATAGAGGCTAAAAGTAGACAATGGAGTGTGGAGATGCATCTAAATTTAATTACTATCGTTTAATATTATGGTAATTATTGTCAACATGAGATTCTGTTATTGTACGGTCAGTCCATGTGTTAGTCGCTGGCAGGAAAATGAATTTCAACACCACGTGAAAAGTAATGCAAAGATACAGCGACCTGGAAACTTTTGACCCAGTTTTAAAATTCATTTTTATGCCACTGACTAACACTTGCACCGACCCTACAATAAAAGATTGTCATCTTCAGAATGATTTCCATACTTTTAAATGGTAGGATTTAAATCAAAATGCATTTAACCACACCCATTGTTAAGTTTTGGCCGCTATTTGGCCTCTGATGAATTCCTGCATCATTGCGTTGCGAATGAACACAAGAACAAAATATTCCAGTTGAAGATACAGTACAAAGATTTATCAAAAATGCACAATCGGTTCGAAACTGTTAAAGCTGCCAGTGGTCATCAGCTTGTATCACCATCATGGAAGTCATTTTAATCAATGTTAGAATAGCCAGCATAAACTTTATTTCAGGTACCGCTGTGATAATCTGTTAATTCTGTGCCAAATGACAAAACTCTAGACTTGCACAATTTGAAAGAATTTGTAGAGAACAAAATCAAATATAATTAAAAAATTGAAAATTAATTTTTGTCGGCAAGAAAACATTGTGGGAAAAGGAGAAAATGCTGGTTACCAGCATTTTCTCCTTTTCCAACAATGTTTTTTTAAAAGCCTTTTTTCCTCGGAGCTGTAAAAAGTCTGGATTGTGTTGCAAAGGATTGACTATGATGACGCAAGTGATACTAAGCTACAGAGACAGTGTATGAAATCATGACCTTACCTCCGTTGTTGTGACAGTGACAAGCACCATAAATACTGTTGTCCAGAAAATCATTTCGTTTGCAAAGTGTATAAATATGTATTTCTGAATGAACTTTCGACAAAGAATTATGAATTCGGTCGAGAAATTCTTATCTTTGTATTTTTTTTTTTTTTTTTTAACGAGAGGTCACCTAAAGATAATTTTAGAAAAATGTGTTTTTGGGGAGGGGATAAAAACCGATGCCATATGCTACAACCCACGCCCTGAGAGACCTTTAACCCTTTACCAAACAATGCCGAGTTTTATCGACTCAGGCGAAGAAGGCATTTGAAAACAATGTTGGGAAAGGAGAAAATGATGATAACCAGCATTTTCTCCTTTGCCCACAATGTTTTCTACCCTTTTGAGACAAATGTCGTCATTTGAGCCACATAAAAGTTGTCGTCTGCAAATGCTTTCAAATTGGACTAAGTCTAAAATTTTGTCGTTTGGTAAAAAGTTAACCTTAAATATACTGATTAGTACAAACTGGTACAATTTGTTTTAAACTTGTAACTATTTCAGCGGTATAGGAAAAGTATCTTTTGCAAACAGTATAGATCAAGATCAGATTGTTCAGACAGAACGTGCTCTCTGGAAAAAAATACCATAATCTCTCTTAGATGTGCCATTTTATAAGTGCCTCCAACAGGTACCGAAAAAAAGACTATTTATCTGCTTTGGGGGATTGGTAAAAAGAGTCACAAAACTGCGTTTTGGTCAAGGGCGAATACTTTGAAAAAAAAATCGAAGTAGATAACGACGCTGACTTTCGACCTACATCTTGGTATTGATAATCTGGCATAAATGAATAATGATTTAGGATTGGTCATAAATGTTTACATATTTATACTTTGGGCCCCTGGCACCCTCGTTGACGCAGGTGTGAAGTACATGTATTACCATTCATCAACAACCCCCGAATTGTCGATAACATAACGATACTCTCTTGCAGTGGAGGATAATCACATTTCTTCCGCGGGTAAAACCAGCATCATTATCAACGAATATGGCCGCCTCCGGTGGGCTTTCCTCCTGTGGCATTTGCCTGACGACAATCCAGGGCAGACATTACAAATCCTTGTATACAAAGGCATTCGGGGTGACGCCGAATGTTTTTTAGAAACTTTTGTCAATGATGGTCACGGCTTCAGCCATATTTAAATTATCGCCAAGCTTGATTTGAAACAAGCGATTTGATTGGTTGAAGACGAGGTAAAAATAGAAATGATGGCATATGGTTGATAAAAATAGATTAAACTTTCTCACTGAAAAACTGAGATAACCAATCAAAATGCCTCATGGATCATTCATGAGAACGAGAAAACATACGCGAGATAACCCAGGGACGATGAATGCAGTTTACGGAATACATCGGAACTGGGTCAACGAGGATGGGCCCCTGAAGGCCCATTTGCAAGCATATTTCTCACAACAATATACATGTACAAGCGTGGCTACCGCTGGCAAGGTGGTATTTTTTAAAGCGTACCATGTAAGTTATAACACATTACTGTATGTCTACGTGTATTTTCAGACACATAAATTTTTAACAAAAATTTTCCAATGATGATTTGGAATAACACATCTAATCTCGATAAGTACATGAGCCAAACTCTAAGAAAAGGGGGCTTAATGCATCTGCGACAAGTATCGACCAGGCCAGCCTGCGCAGTCCGCGCAGGCTGACCCGGGCCGAAACTTTTCGCTGTTGATCAATTTTCTGTATGTCCAAGGACCATTCTACCTTATGATTAAGTCGGTTGTTAAAAAAGTGACTATTCCGGATCCCTTTTTACGTGATGGCTTGATTGGTATGATGCGTCACGGAGATGCATTAAGCCCCCTTTTGTCAGAGGATGGCTAATTTCTAGTCGAAAATTTCACTTTTCAAAAATATGCGAAACAATGAGGAAAAAGAAGCAATTCCTGGTTGTGTTATTTTTCATTATTTCTCTTCGTATTGAGCTACAAAAGAGTTTCGATATTCACATTCCAGTACCTCTTAAGCCGTCTTTCTTTTTTAAAGATATATTTTTTTTTTGTTTATACAGCTTAGCGTTTAAGAAACCCGGGCCAACAAATAGAACTTTTTGCAGGACCCTCGTATCGGGCGATCATGGGCAAATTTAATTCAGGTTCGAGGGCATTGAAAATAAGAGGCAAAACATCGATTTTGTTTATTACAATTAAAGATACATTCTTACAGACAGGGAGATAAAACGCCGTTAAAATTTGATAGACTGTAGAGTGGTTCAGAATTAAGTCAGTCGTGTAAACATGGATGAATTACCGATATAAGTGGCTTAAAATATGGCCTCTACAGTACACACAAGGTTTTTCTAAGATATGGTATAAGGAATACATACATTTGTCCGAAATCTTCGATTTAAAACTGGGAATGTCACAGTGGTGATTTCTTTGATGACTCCAGAAAATGAAATGCATTTTTTATCGATCGTAATCTATGCAATCTTGCAACTGTCATTGGCAATATTTGGTACGGAGATACAAGAATGATTATAGTTTGATAAAGTAAAGATTAAAATAGGTAAAAAACTGACTGAAAACGAGTATAGATGTATATTTAAAATTAATTTACTTATAACACACAGGTAATACATTTCAAGGCGTGGTTGTCGGATATTCACATTGGAATGCTCCAGGACCAGGCATGAATACGGATCGTTTCCTTTTCGAGGCAATAAGATCGTCTTTCGGGGGTACGGTCTGGGCGGGGACAAACTGGCACACCATGGTATCCGGGCATCCACAATGGCCGTTAGCTTTCTCAAATACTCCGCAGTTTTCGTGAAGAGAGCGGTACCTCTCGCACACTCCTGTAATGTGTATTGTGAAAAAATAATAAAAAAAAAACGTCTACCAAACAATCCCGAGTTTTAAAGGCCCGGAGAAAGAGAAGGAGCCAAAGAGGGTGTCAGCTTTGGGATTGTTCATTGGCCCACACATTCGGCGCGAGTGCTGTTGTAGTTTCCAGGAAGCAGAATTGAGAGAGAGTTGTAAGAACTTGTTTCTCAATCGATGTAAAATGAATATGTTTAAACTTAGAGAACAATGTCGGAAAAGTTGAAAGTAACCGGCATTGCCCCTTTTCAAACAACGTTTATCTAACCTTTCAAGAAAGCAATTCTCAACAGTTGAGCCACATTTAACTTGCTGTCTGCTAAGGCTTTCAATATAAACAGGACTAAAATTTTGTCCTTTGGTAAAGGGTTAAAAAAAAGTTCAATGTATTGTGCAGACAGGATTAAGAGGTTGGAAGTCAATGATTTCTTGAGAATTAGCTTTTATTTTCGGATACCCAATGGCGATCAGTTTGGTATCCAATGCATGCGCCAGTGTTTGCACTTCACTTATTTTTTTAAGAAACGTGCTGCTCTAAGATCTGGAAAAATTCTATACAGTTCAGTTGCGAACGAATAATGCATCTTTTGCTGTTGACAGCCAAAAATCATCTGAATGCCTAAGCTTGTAGTTTTTTTTAAGTAGAGTATCGCGGTTGAGCAGGGTTGCAAACCTGTTTCAGAAATAAAATCATTAAAACGCTACTTGAACTCATTGAAAAAAACACCTTCCTTGATAAAATCAATATTAATAAAACTTTCGACTTATGAGGAATACACTGAGTACACGATTTTCAAATCTATAAAAACTATTTTTTTGGTTATTGTCTCAGTTATGTCGAGTCCATGATACTGATTTAAAAAGAGAGATCTTAATTTCATATGTATCCATGACTAGTTTGACACAAAACTGAACCGGTAACATTGTGACCCCCACCGTCGGATCAGTTGTGGTACTGTTCCATTACCTTTGGCCCCGAGGGGACACCAATTTATTGTTTTATTTCATGCTTTGCGGTAGTTTATCGAGAAATAATGGCGGATTATGGTTTAATATTTCATGGTTACGAACCGGTGAAAAACCGATTTTTATATTTTCGAGCTCTTCAATTGAAGGCTGAAACAGTAGTTACCGTGCACTAGTTAGCTAGGTAGTTTCAAGTTTCAAAGTTTCAAAGTTTATTGTACAAAGGCCTCTGGCCCATACACAAACATATAAACAAACATATACATTACAAATACAAGACAGTAAGTGATTAAATGGCTGACGAACAATTGGTAAAACAAATGTTCCTAACTGAAAATGTCCAAATAGTTTTTTCTTTCTTCGAGGGCATAGTAGATGTACATAGCAAGATTTCTTATGGTATTTGTATTTGAGTTAGACATAGGTAAACAGCACGTGTCATTCAAATGGAGGAAATATGACGTAATTTACGCTATACTTCTCGCGCTTAACGTAATATTGTAATGCCTTGTTATGTAAGGGGGGGTACGCCAAGGGGTATCACCGAAAACAAATGTACTTGATTTTGATGAAAGTTCTAACAAAATAAGGGTTAGAAGCATGAAATGAATAGAATATTTGTTTTTTTCGGTGAAAGATCGAAATTTATTTTATCGAGTGAACATCATCGGTAATAGTTTCACTCGTTTCACCGATCGAAATTTATTTCATCGAGTGAACATCATCGGTAATATTACCGATGATGTTCACTCGATGAAATAAATTTCGATCTTTCACCGGAAAAAAAAAAAAACGTTTCTTTCGAATTATAATATCTAACGCTTTAACTATCAGTCTGTTTAGCTCTGTGACTATAAGTTAGGTTTTCTATACGTCTCGATTTTGGATGCGTGATGATTCTTACACCTTTTACGCCCCTTGTCATACCTGTGTCGCGGTGAGAGTGGATTTGCGCTGGTAGCACCAAGGGTACGTCTCTCTTGCTCACAACCATGAACTCCGGCTGAATATAACAACACTCGCCAGTCCCACAATCGGTGTCGTTTTTACATACCATACCCTGTCGGGTTATAGAGAAAACTATTATTACCCAGAATTAACCCTTCGCCTACTAAGCGCGACTCACCGACCTTTTGCTGACAGTGTAGATCAAGATCAGACTGCACAGAACGTGCAGTCTGATCTTGGATCTACACTGTCAGATAAGGAGGTACGTTTTGCCCCCAAAATACCTATGAAATAGCAAATTTTGGGTTATTACTATAGGCTTGAGAGTTTCATTTAACTTACTTAGCAGGTTAAAGGTCCAATAGCGGCCAAAAGTAAACAAAGAGTGTGGTATAATGCATTTAAATTTAAAATTGAAATTTCTGTGAGGATGACAATCTGTTATTGGATGGTCTGTCAAAGTGTTTATTTACTGGCAGGAAAATGTTGCCATGACGCTCTATCTTTTGTTTACTTTTCACTTGGTTTTATTGCAGTTGTGAAAAACAATTTCGTATCTTGGGAGGACACTCGTCACAACTCGGCCGATTCCGTACCTACATCTAACCTCGTCTGTATAAGGGAGGCTTCCATTTTGAACTACCAATCACATGATCTTAAAAATGGCGGCGCTCCTGTAGATCGCTTAGCAACGACATGAAAAACCACTGTGAAGTTATTCACTTCTATCGATCTGTCAATGAAAGCTCCTAACGGAATTGATAAACCACGCTAAAAATTGAATGTACAAACTGTTTGCCGACTGAAATACTCTTAGAAAGATAACGATAGAAAATTTACTCATGCGTTCTTTCTAAAGAGGAGCCTTACAATTTCAATAACGGTAAAGCGGTGTGCTTCCAGAGGTGTGCGAAATGTACCGTGTAGGTGCATATCAAGCTACGTGATACAGCCGAGGGATTTGATCACCGGATCACCCGAGGTATGCCGAATGTTGGGAGGACAGTTTGTTCAAAGGCCAACAATGAACTGTAGAAACCCTTTTTCTTTATGTTCAACGTGATTTCTTTTTCGGAAGGTAAGTAGTTCTCATCATTATACGTATTTTCGCCTCTCACCTCTGCTGAAGCATGTGAGAAAAGTAGTCGGTGGCTTTGGAAAGAAAGTTGTGTTAGTACTGGTGTGAGAAAGCCAGGAAACACATGAGCGTCACCGACCGCCATGATATGACCTTAGCTGTTAAAGTGGCGTTAAACCCCAATACAACCAACCAACCAACATCTCATCATTATATCATCGTGGACGCGACTTGAATAAACAAGAACACCGCATGCGGATACCAACGCTCCGCTGCAGTTGCTTGATTTCCAGTGAAAATTCCAGTTCGAAAAAGGGGCATAACTGTTTCAAAAATAATTTGATGGTTACCTGCCCTTGTTGTATGGGTTCCCTTTTAGATAGTTAACAACCTGTAGAGTTCGAATTAAATATCTTCACTAGTAACAGAGATATTATAAAATGTCAAATTTTTGCAGAACGACAACAGGGATATGACAATAACTCGACTTTTTCTTCGAAACAGCCGTGCTAAAAAAGACGGAAAACGGTGTTTTAACGTCATCAAATCCAGAATATCGGAAAAAGTTTTGGTCAAACCAGGTAGCAGACGAATGAAAGATTACCTGGACAGTAGTCAAAGCACCAAGTAGAAATATCGTTACACTATACATGGTGGCTGTGTATGTTGAACTAATCTAAGATGGCCGCTGTACTAAATTAAAACAGGCAGAAAATCTCGCGTCTTATCTTTCCTGCTCTGATATACTTCGTCATAACTACGTCATACCATTGCTTTACTCTTTAAACCAGACGACAAAATTTTTGATACGTCAAAATTGAAAGTTTTTGCAGACGACAAATTCAATGGGGCGATAATGATAGAATTTGTGTTTGAAAATTTTGAAAACATTGTGGGAAAAGAAGGAAATATAGCATTTTCTATCCTTATCCCACCATGTTTTTCATCCTTTCATAGAAAAATGTTAATCATCATTTGAGCCTTGTTGAATTTGACTATGTTAGGTTCGAAGACATTGTGGGAAAAGAAGAAAATGCTGGTTTCCATCATTTTCTTCTTTTCCCCACAATGTTTTCAAAAAACTTCTTTCTCAGGGTAGCTTAAACACGGAATTGTTCTGAAAAGTGCTTACCTAAGAATGTATAAATACAACATTTTACGCCCCTGCGCTTGAAAGATATGGAGAAGATTGTGTGAAAAGGGGCTATTTTTTTTAAACTTAACCCTTTACCAAACAATCCTGGGCTTTGATCATGGATATAAGCTTTTTGAAAATATTGTAGGAAAAGGAGAATATGCTTGTAAACACCATTTTCTACTTTTCCCGAAATGTTTTCAAAAGCCTTCTTCCCCAGGGTCGTTAGAAGTCGATTGTTTGGTGAGAGGTCAAACTAGCACACACAAAGTCGAGAAAATGTTCAGTGGTGATCGAGGAATCAATCCTTTCCAAATTACTTCCACAAATCCTCGAAAATAATTTCGACCTTAGCAGAATTCGAACTCTATCCCCGAGTTGATAGCTCGTCCCGTTCATATTGAGCTCTAGGGCGCAGCATTGAAAAAGCGAAGATGAATACGCTCAAATTTTGACTCTAAGCACCGTCTTGTACGAACATTATGGGAAAAAAATAACTCTGTAAATATTTAATAACAGCTCAATTGTATTTCCTTTACTTTTCTTTTCAAATACCGCGTTACAGAAAATGAATTATTCATTATTCATTTCGACAATTATATTTGTCAACTGTCATTCAACAAAACTCTTTAACGTTTTGTACATTCGCTTATGTTATTCGATACGGATTAGGACTATGGGTAAGAGTGAAAAACGAAATTGTTTTTGTTTTAGGAATTAAATGTAAATGTAAGTATTTTAGACATTTAATCTAACGCAAGTTGTTAAACATTTAATGAAATGTAAGTGTTTAAGACATTAAATGTAATGTGCTTTAGAACTTTAAATGTAACAGTTGTTAAACATTTTTGGACTTTAAATGTCATGTGCCTGAGACTTTCAACAGAATGTAAAGGTTTTAGACATTTAATGTAATGTAAGTGTTTTAGATATTAAAATGTAATGCATATGTTTTACGGACTAGATGTAGTGTAATTGTTTCTACATGTATTGCAAATGTTTTAGACATTAGATGTAAGTGTTTTAGACATGAATTGTAATGTAAACGTTTCAGACATTTAATGTAATGTAAGTGTTTTAGACACTAAACGTAATGCATGCGTTTTACAAATTAAATGCAATGTAAACGTTTTAGACATTAAATGTTATGTACGTGTTTAGGCATTAAATGTAATATAAGTGCTTTAGACATTAAATGTAATATAAGTGTTTTATACATAATAATAATTTAAACATTATGCGTAATTAAACGTTACGCATTTTAGACATTAAATGTAATGTGTTTTAGACATTAGTGCTTTAGATATGAAGTAAAACTAAGTGTTTTTAAGTTGCCAAACCAGAAAAGAAGTTACCAAACTTTCTTCAGTTCAATTTATTTATTAGTATTTAAAGGCCTTCGGCCCATCATCCAGCACAAGGTTCACAATACACTTTTCTACCAGTGAACGCGGACTGCGCGGGTTGACATGGATCGATTGTTGTTTTTTGCAGAAGCATTATGCCCCTTTTTCACAGAGCATGGCTCGTATATATTTTACACTGAAGGAATAAAAAAAAAAAAAGTAATAACGACTTTATTGTGTATTAGGCCTATTACCTACACTTTGTTCGTTTAACAATCGCGCCTTCATCGGTTCATTTCGTCTATTGAGACACTTTCGCTTTGATCCTTTCCCACAATAGAGGCTACCTATGCGCCTGTCTCTCAAAACACAGAGTAGATCGAGATCAGGCCGCACAGAACGTGCTGGTCTGATCTTGGATCTAAACTGTTCGATATTTTTGAGGAATAATAATAATAATAATAAAAAAAAAAAAAAAAAACAACAACAACACATAAAAAAAAAAAAAAAAAAAAAAAAAAAAAAAAAACAGGCAGCAGTAACAACAACAACAGCATCTTTGATGACCTCTAGAAAGTGAAATAAAATGTATTTTCTATTGGTCGTAATCTATGCAACCTTGCAACCGTCAGGGGTAACATTATTTTGTCATCTGCAAATGCTTTCAATTTGGACAAGTCTAAAATTTTGTCGTTTGGTATAGAGTTAAACATGTTGATTAGCGTTTTCTAAAACAAAACAGTTGTATTTAACAGGCACTTCTTTATCCCACAGCGACGGGGTTAAATATTTGTACCCTGGAGGCCCCGAGTTCGATCCTCACTTCAAGCATTGTGTTTTTCTTGGGTGTCTTTCCATAAAACACTTTGGATGGCTTGGCCTAGTACTATTGAAACCCATGACATTCGTGAATATTTGGGCTGTCGCCGTGGTACAGCTGAATTTACGTTGAAGGCGGCGTAAACACTGTTTAATCAAACAGCCAATGAGGGCCATTTCTGTAAGTCAAATTATCTCCCTTGCCAGATAAAGACTAAAGGTAACCAAATAACCGATTGGTCCTTTTACCTGTACTCCTTTGTTTTTATCCTTGACTCCCTATATAAATAAATATAGTTTGATTTGTGACATATATGTATGGACTCCGTGTAATTTTAAAGCAAATTTTGTTTCCAATCATCAGAGAAAAGCATATAATCGATTTGGAAAACAGTTTGACCTGATTTTGTTGATATGTTATCAAAAAACATATCTTTGTAAGGCAAGAAAATCAAGGATAAAACCCAAGTAACCCCTTAATATGGACCAATGTAGTGCTGGAGAGGAATCAAGGGAAGTAACTGAAGAATGGCCCTCATTATCAGGAAAACATCCAGACACACTTGACATAATGAAAGGAATGGGGACTACCTTAATCATTACCTCATCCACACGGTCTTTTCTCCACATTGCTACAGACGAATAAAAAGTGACAATGGAAGAATTACAAATCATTTTGGTAAAAGGAGAAATTACACGTAGAAACTAACTGGCGCCAGAATATAGAACTTAATGTGATTCGTATGCTTTTGAAGTTGTGTACGATAAAAACAGGGTCCGTATGCTCCAACCATTCTTATCTATATTCTTAGTCTTCTTGTAAATTTACAAAGGTTATACGACTTCTGGTTGGCTAATCCGTTTGGTTTAGCCAATCAGAAGTTGTATAAGCTTCAAATTTAGAAAATTAGTGAGAAAGGGACAACGATTATTCTTACAAATGGTTAGTAGATACAGACCCGGGCCATCTAAGGTGAAAGGTCCACGTGTAAAACCGCCGGGGTTAAAAAAAAAAAAAAATTATGCATGCTCTTATAAATATGCAAATCTGATTAAATACAAATTTACATTTTATGTAAATTGCTGTATACACTATCTGTACCTTGTTATCTTATTTTGTTGAGGTCCTTCCTGTCTGTGTTGTTCGTTTTGATATGTCCATCTGTCCTTCCGTTCAACCGTATGTCTGCTTGTCTGTTTGCCTGTCTGTCTATTTTTCTGTCAGTCTGGCGTCTTTTGTGTTTATCCAAAGTCGACTATGCAACTGCTTGTACCATTTGTTACAAGGAATAGCTACTTTTCCTTCGATGCATTTTCCATATCGTCCGGTTGCTCAGTCGGTAGCGCACAAGACTTGAGAACAGGGGGTCGCTTGCTCGATCCTGGGCTCGGCCAATTTCTTTCCTAGGATTGATGATAGTCATTGCTTCTTGATTCATTCCTCTCTCACCGCTGACCATTTTTTCGACGATGGTTATGTGGGAAAGCGGCCGATGGCTTGGAAAAAAATATTATGATTAGTCTTGGTCAAAAAGAAACTCCAGAAAAGCATGAATATGTGTACTGGCCGCTGCGATATATCTGAAGTTGAAAACGGCGTTAAACACCATACAATCAATCAATCAATTTGTAAAGAAGAGAAATATTTTCCATTCCTTTAAATATTCCGTCCTCAAAGCCCGCCCAATTTTAGGCATTATGTGCAAAACGGTCAAGTAATGTTAAAAACAAACATTTTGAAAGCAACGGATTTATACCCATAATGTAGAGTGTGTCGTTTAGACCCTTTACAAGGCAAAAACATTTTAGACTTGTCCAAATCGAAAGCATTTGCATATGACAGAATTATCATGGCCAATATTATCAGATTTGACTTTGGAAAGGTGGAAAACATCGTGGGAATAGGAGAAAATGCTGGTAACCAGCATTTTCTCCTATCCCCACAATGTTTTCAAAAGCCCTCTTTGTTCGGGGTTGTTAACCCTTTTCCTGCTAAATAGGTAAAAATGAAACTTTCAAGCCGATAGTAAAAACCTAAATGTTGCCATTTCATAGGTATTTTTGGGGAGGAAAAGGTATCTCCTTATTGGACAGTGCAGATCCAAGATCAGACTGCACATTCTGTGCAGTCTGATCTTGATCTACACTGTCCGCGAAAGGTCCGTGAGTCGTGCTTAGCAGCCCAAGGGTTGAAACACGCGGGATTATAAGGGAAAGGGTAAATATTGAAGACAATTTGTTTACTTTAAAAACTTTTAAAGATAAAGTGTCAAGATTTTTTTCGCTTTTGCTTTTAATCCTTTTAAGTTTGTTATATGTAACATGATAATAGCCTTTGTTAAGAGAGCAAGTATATTAAATATCGAAAAGGAAATTTTTTTTTTTTTGGTGTGTACTATATGTTAAAAAGTTGTTTTAAAGCTACATCTATACTCGATTTCTGCATTTTATTTTCTACGTATATCATCTTTATTTTATTAAACTATAACCATTCTTGTATTTTCATGCCAAATGTTGCCCCTTACGGTTGCAAGGTTGCATAGATTACGAACGATAAAAAAATGCATTTCATTTTCTGGAGGCCATCAATGAAGTCACTATTGGGGCATTTCCGGTTTTTAATCAAAGATTTCCAATGTATTTATATACCTAACACCATATATATCGGTAATTTATGTACGTTTACACAACTGACTAAATTCTGAACCTTTCTACAGTCTAGCAAAATTTAACAGCGTTTTTTTTCAAGGCTCTATGGCTGTAAGGATGTATTTTTGAAAAAAAAAAAAAAATGCTGTTTCAGTTATTATAAATCTTTTTTGATATCACCAGTGGCAACATTGTATGCACTGACTTTTGGTACCGATTGAGATCAGACTGGACCGAACGTTACATACTATAAGTGACATAAGTTACTTTTAGGGGAAGTATCGATGGAGATTAGACTGCACAGTGCGTGCAGACTAATTTTGAATCCACAAGGTCCGACAGTTTAATAAAAAATCTTAATTAGGTCTAGTTTTTCCACATATTTCAGACAGAGTATTGGAATAAAAATAATGTGCATACCTTACACTGCTAAAGGAATGAAAAACAATTTCCACTTGATAGTAAAAACCCAAACATTGCGGTTTCAAAGTTAATTTCACCGGAAAGAAAATACCGTATCGGACAGTGTAGATCAAAGATCAGACTGCACGTTTTGTGTAATCTGATCTTGATCTACATTGTCCGCAAAAGCAGCCCGGGTCGCTCTCGGCAGCTTTAGGGTTAATACACTATTTGTAGAGGACATTTTTCGTCTCGCTGCAGCCCATATTTGAAAACATTGTAACAAAAAAAAAACATTTTCCCGCTTTTGAAACGATCTTTTCGTGTATATGTGTTCATTTGTCAACGTTTTTCCACTTTCATTATCTATATTTCAGAAAGAGTTTCCAAAATGGACTGTTGCAAATAATCTCAGCCCAACCCGGTAGCTCAGTGGTTAGCGTATCCGACTGGTTGTTGCGAGTTCGGTACCCGGTTGAGGCAAACTTTCTTTCCAGCGATATTTCGCATCTATTCTGTGATGTGTGTGAGAAAAGTAGTCAGTGGCTTGGAAAGAAAGTTGTGTCAGTACTGGTGTGAGAAAGCCGGGAAACATGTGGGTAGGTGCACCGACCGCCATGATATGACCTAAGCTGTTAAAACGGCAATACAAACAAAAGCGAATTGTCTTAGGTGGCTAACGTGAAGTGTCAAATCTGAGATAAAGTGTGGCAGTGCAGTTTTTTCGAGAGTGATTTACATATAAATTACGATCTTCTCTGAGATAGTATACATAGTTCATCTGGTGTGAAACGAGGGACGGAAATAATCAAGGGCAAAAGTGACAAACTCTGATTCAGGATGTTAATATTTGTGCTGTGATAATGGAAACATGCGTGTGCTAAACACTGAACGGCAGGTAGTCTTTCTTTCTTTCTTTCTTTCTTTCTTTCTTTAGTAATAAGGCCATAAATCCACCCTTCTTGGGCTTTGCAAAGAAAGATCGACTGGAAGGAATTCTCTTTGATTTTGCTTTCTTCTGTCACTATTTGCCTGCTTGTCGGTCTGCACCTCTCTCTCTCTCTCTCTCTCATACGCATGTAGGTTTAATAATCAGCAGAAATATTATTGCTTTCATGAAAGAAATCTGCGTCATAAAATAAATTTAATGCGTAAATTTACAGACGTTTGCAAGGCTTATCTTCAAAAAACGTTTGTAAAAAGTTGTTCATTTTTGTCAAGGCGATAAATTCATGTATCTATGCATTTAATCCTTTGCTACACAATACCGAGTTTAAACTAAGTTAAGAAAAGTGACTGCAGAAAACATGGTGGGAAAAGGAGAAAATGCTGGTCAAGCAGTCGATTTGTTTTATTTGAATGTATAGATAAAATATCAACGAAAACTAAGATAAAAATTTCAAAGATTGGAGACAGATTTGAAGAAAATTACACAATACTCCGGATCAAATTTTCCTTTTCCCATCAAGTTTTCTAACCTGTCAAGGACAAATCTCAGCACTTGGGATGCGGCATCATTATCGTTTGCAAAGGGTTTAAATTTGGGCGAGTTCAAATTTTGTCATCTGGTAATGGGTTCACATAATTGATTCCTAATCAGTGCGAAGTCATTAAAAGCCACTGGCTGCTTTCTGAATGAGTTACAAGTTTTGTGTGCTACCGCGTGAGATGTAGAGACCCAATCAATTTTTTCACTTCTATAGACCAAATTGGACGGCATATACCAATATCAGACTGAACAGAATGTGCGGTCTTATCTCTCTTCAACGCCGTCCGATCCACGAGTGCGATCCGAATCGACGAATTCTAGATTTAGTAAGTAAGACTTCCGTTTGGCTAAATTTTTCGTTTCTCCAACCAGAAGTTGTGTTACTTTTAAATTTAGGGAATTCTTGAGAATAAAACGGAGAGCGTTCTTAAGAATGGTTTCTGAATACGGACATTGATTACCTCTCTATTTCAATTGGAGCGCTCGCCCGGGTAGCTCAGTGGTTAGCGTATCTGACTCTTGACCTGGTGGTTGCGAGTTTGATATCCGGTTGAGGCAAACTTTCTTTATCCTCTCACCTCTGATGCATGTGAGAAAAGTAGTCACTGTCTTTAAAGGAAAGTTGTGTCAGTACTGGTGTGAGAAAGCCAGGAAACACACGCGTAGGTGTACTGAACGCCGTGATATGACCTAAGCTGTTAAAACATCGTTAAACTCTAATACAAACATGCAAATTCAACTGAAATACATAATGTATTTTACAGCTGTCGAAGAAAGCGTTATTTCTTCATGTTACAGCGAAAGAGTTCGAAGATGACCGGTGTATGTCAATAAATACTGGCTAAAAATATCATAAAATCGCTGTTGTAAATTCTTTTCTGAATGGCACGTGCCACGCCCCCTTCTCATTTCCAATGGCAATTTAGCCGTTGTCCTCTGGAATTTGATTTTTGTTACTATTTAAAGAAGATAGATTTCGTACAGTTTTTTAGTATTAGATTTGGATTTTAGTACTGTGATCTAAACCAATGTGAAAAGAGATAGGGTGCAAGATCAAGCTGCACCTTCTTGCAGTCTGATCTAAGTCTACACCCTCTGAAAAACGCATCCGTTTTCGCAATGGCAGGTAAAGACTTAATGAAGACGAGCACTTACTATGGGGAAAAAAGTCATTCTCTGTGAAAAGGGTGCTTAATGCATTTTGCAAAACGTATCGACCTAGGTCAGCCTGCGCAGTTTGCGCAGGCTGACCTAGGTCGAAACTTTTTGCTTTTGGTCACATTTCTGCATGTCCACCTCATGATTCAGTCGGTCTTTAGACAAAACGGATTTTAGGGATCCATAATTATGTGATTTCTCGCTTGGTGTCATGCATCAAGCAAAAGGCATTAAACTCCCTTTTGCCACAGCACGATTTTTTAAAGTTATAAAAAAAGAGATGTTTGGTACTTGTATGCTAAAAGACAGAATATACGCCAAGGAATCGATGGTTTTGAAAACAGAGCTATAAGACATGCAACTGTCTTTTAAAAATCATTGCTCTTATTTCCAAATTGTTCTTCGTGACAATAAGACAGCAGGGCCCTTTGATTTTTCGCAGGAGTGTCCTTTTGTTTAACTTTTTTGCTCCCAAGATTAGTGCCGGTGAAACCCTGGAAAAGTATAAATCTGTAAGTTGTCGCAGTGATTTGATGGAACAAAATGATGAAGTCTGTCCTTCCTTCCGTCCTTCCCTCCTTTTTTCCTTCTTTTTCTTTCTTTCTTTCTTTCTTTCTTTCTTTCTCACATGATGAAACTTGTCTTTTACAGGAACATTGCAGAAAAAGGAGAAAATGATGGTTATAGTATGAATGAATGAATGAATGAATGAATGAAAACAAACTTGTTTTGTCGAAACAAGTAAGAGTTTAACCTGGCCTGAGTTTAAATAAAGTTAAAGTTAATTGAGGGCAGATTTTAAACAATTGAAAGTTAAATTTGATCCAGACCATTGATCATTCTTATCCCGTGGTGAAAACTATATTGGAAAAGAATATATTTATTAAAAAATCATAGAAAAAATTGATTCCCATGCTGTTTTTGTCCGAAAAGGTAATAAAGAACTGGATTGTGTATATTCAAGGTATGATTTCACGCTTTTGCAGTCTGATCTTGATCTGAAATGTCCACAAAAATAACTAAAATTGCATTTTCTATCACCAGAAAGGGTAAAGACCTGCCTATTATTGGATCTGACATGGTGACGCCTCGTTTTCTGTACACGTGAGTGTTCGATAATTTGTTTCTAATGAGTTTTAACTCGCTCGACTCTTCCAATGCAGAGCGCTTTTTCTTGTGTGATTTAGCTAATAACGTAGGTCAAAATCAGATCGCAAGAACATGCAGTCTGATCTTAAACCTTTACAGAACAATCTCGAGTTTTGACGACCATAGGGAAGGCCTTATAAAAAAACATTGAAGGAAAAGGAGAAAATGCTGGGCCAAATGTAATATATCACCTGCAAAAGTGTCCACTATATTTATACAAGTGCAAGATTTTACAGTTGGCCATAAAAACTTTGAAGCTTCCCTCTATAGTAACAAATCTTTGACTGTGATTTTTAACCCTTTACCAGACGACAAAATTTTAGCCCTGTCCAAATTGAAAGCATTTGCAGACGACAATTTCAATGTGGCTCAAATGGTGCGATTTTTCTTTGATAGGGTAGAAAACACTGTGGGAAAAGGAGAAAATGCTGGTTACCAGCATTTTCTCCTTTTCCCACAATGTTTTCAAAAGGGTTTTTCCCCATGGTCGTTAAAAGGTGGCATTGTGCGGTAAAGGGTTTAGATGTATCCTTACAGCCAGAGAGAAAAAAACGCTGTTAAAACTTGAACGTGTGTAGAATGGCTAAGACTTTGGTCAGCTGTGTAAACATAGACTATATAAATTACCAATATAATTATACGGTGTAAAGGTATAGAGAAACTCAAGGGATTTGTCCTCATTTAAAACCGGAACCGACAACAGTGATTTCTTGGAAGGCTGGCAAAAAATGAAATGCATTTTCTAACCGTCGTAATCTGTGCAATCTTCCAGCCGTCAGGGGCAGCATTCTGCAGGAAGATACAGCAATGATTATAGTTTCATAAAGTTAAGATGAAATGGGTTATAAATTGGCTGAAAATTGGCTAAAAAAAAAATGTGAGCCATGCTCTGGCAAAAGGGGGTTTCCGCACCTATCCAGCCATTTTATAATAATGGATCCATAATAGCCACTTTTTGTTAACAACCGACTTAATCATGAGGTAGAATGGTCCTTTAAACATACAAAAAACTGACCAATAGCAAAAAGTTTCGGCCCAGGTCAGCCTACGCGAACTGCGCAGGCTGACCTAGGTCGATACTTATGATATATGCATTAAGCCCCCTTTTCACAGAGCAGATATAATTAATATATTAAAGCGAAACTCCAGTTGAAAACTTAGTATCCTTACGAAAGTGTATTTTGTTTAGATAGATATCTGTAGTGTTATTTCAAGATATTATTATGGCAGGTCATCATGAATAAAACAAATATTTGATTAGTCTAGTTCCTATTATAATCCATTATAACATACTTGAAGTTGGTATAGACATGTATATTGAATGTTTGAAATTAATCCCTGAACCTGCTAAATAAGTGAAATGAAATTTTCAAGCCGATAGTAAGCACCAAATGTATAACTCTACCTCGATAAACCTTTCATTAACAGTTTACATCATTGTTTGTTTTTGGGAATACATGCTTAGAAACCACGAACCGTGACGAGATCATATAAATGTTATCGAGTTGAGTTAATAAATTATCCCGTCACAGTACGTGATTCTAAGCCTGTTATCCCTAACAAACATAAACTGATAATGAACGGTTTATCGAGTGAGAGCTATAGTGCTTGTCCACCAAACCCCGGGTTTAATCATAGAAATTGAACAAAATACCACCAGCTTCAGATTATACGGCCGCGTGACCGAAAACCATTCAATAACAACAACAACAACAACAACAATCTCTTCATCAAAGTAATCAAGGTATCGTAACGTGATCTTAATCAAAGTTCCTTAAGTATTTTAAGTAAGAAACCCAGGTTTTGCTATTTCGAAGGTATTTTTGGGGAAAATATAGATCCTTATCGGACAGTGTAGATCAAAGATCAGACTGCAAGTTGTGTGCAGTCTGATCTGAATCTACGTTGTCTGCAAGAGGTCTATGAGTAGTGCTTGGCAGCCTAAGCATTAACAGATTATGTGATAGAGACAGGGAGGTTCCAGGTCCTGATAAGCCTCTTAGTCTGCCGGAATAGCTCAGGTGGTCGAGCACGAGACTTGTAATCATCAAATCTAGAGATAATTGGGGGTGTAGGTTCGATTCCCGCAGGTGGCCAACTATAAAAAAAAATACTAATAATCTTTCGGATGAGAAGTTAAACTTGGGTTCCTTGTCTTTGAAAGGATAGAAAATATTGTGGGAAAAGGAGAATATGCTGGTTACCAGCATTTTCTCCTTTTCCCATAATGTTTTAAAAGGCTCTCATCGGAAATGCGTCTGATAGTATAGATTGATTGACTGAATGGTGTTTTACGCCGCTTTCAAAGTTATTTCAGTAATATTACGGCAACAGTTCACATATGCATGTATTTCCTGAGTTTCATCAATACTTGGCTAGAGCTCTGAAGTGTCTTGCCCAAAGACACTCCCACTAAAAAACCCAGTGGTTTCAGAGAGGCTCGAACCAGAGGCCTCCGGCTCATGAGCCTAACTATTTTCCACTGAGTCGGGCAGGACCCCTAAATCTGATAGTAAAAGCTTCTACAGTGTTTTTTATTTACTGGAACATATGCCAAAGATTTGAACTTGCCGAAACAAGTGTCCGTTTTAAAACGTGTTGTATTTTGTCATAATAGATACAAAAATATTCATTATACAAAACAATAGATTTATTTAATAAAAAAAGTTTAGTTTGAATGACCAGAAACAAAAGGTGTTGTCAAAATCTGAAATTTGATTTCGTTCGCTTGATATGTATAGGAAATGACACATAGTAAACTTTAACCCATTTACATTCAAACCCGCATTTTAAAGACCCTGAGGAAAAGTGCTTTTGAAAACATTGTGGAAAAAGGAGAAAATGCTGGTAACCAGCATTTTCTCCTTTTTCCACAACGTTTTCCACCCGTTCAAAGACAATTTCATCGATTTCCATCACTGAAGCCACATTTGAAATGTTTTCTGCGGATGCTTTCATTTTGGACAAGTCTAAACTGTTGTCGTTCGGTTAAGATTTAATCACCTTTTTAAGATACATCCTTACAGCTAGAGAAAAAAATGCTTTTAAAATTTGATAGACTGTAGAATGGTTCAGAAGTTAGTCAGTTATGTAAACATAGATGAATAACCGATAGGCTTTATATGGTGTAACGGATAAAAACCATACATCAGAAACATTCGATTTAAAACCGGAACCGTCACAACAGTGATTTCTTTGATGGCCTCGAGAAAATGAAATGAAATGCATTTTTCTATCGTTCGTAATGTATACAACCTCGCAACCGTCAGGGGCAACATTTTGCATGAAGATACAAGAATAATTATAGTTTGATGGAATAAAGCTGAAATGGTTTAAAAACTGGCTAAAATTGAGTATAGATATATCTTTAAATTGACTCTCAAGTTCGCTGCCATATTGTCTTAACTCTCCTTACCCCCTGCAGACGACTTTTTGGCTTCTTGCACTAAATCACTTTTTTAACCCTTTACCACAGTCTCGAATTTGAACGACCTTGAAGGAGAAGGTTTCAGAAAACATTGTTGGAAAAGGAGAAAATGCTAGTAACCAGAATTTTCTTCGCTTCCTCTTACTATTTTTTACCCTTTCAAAGAGAAAATTCATCTTTTGCGCCACATCTAATATGTGGTCTCTGAATTTGAACAAGTCTAGAATTTTAACGTTTCATAAAGAGTTACGCTGTATGAAACGATCGCATATTTCTAGGACGACCCTTTAGTCCGAAAGTTTTATTTTAACTCTTTACCAGACGTCAAAAGTTTTAACAGGACCAAATCGAAAGCATTTGCAGACGACAAATGAATTGTTGCTTAAATGATGATCTCTTTCTTTGATAGGGTATGAAACATTGTGGGAAAAGGAGAAAAATGCTGGTGACCGGCATTTTTTGCTTTTCCCACAATGTTTTCAAAAACGTTCAAAAGAGCCCCACAATGTTTTCAAAAGCGTTGACCTTTCAAAAGCAGTTTTTTTTTTTCATTCTGTTGTAAAGGGTTAAAAGTATTGTAGGAAAAGGAGAAAATGGAGGTAACCAGCATTTTCTCCTTTGCTAACAATGATTTGTAACCTTTTGAATGCGAACTCCATCATTTGAGTTGTCGGCTGCAATTACCTTTCTTTTGAACTAGTTTAAACTTCTGTTCTTTAAAGATTTAAAATATGGTATCTTGTTACTTGAAGTCCTTTGTTTTAATTGTCGGTCGTTTTGTTAGACATGTTACAAGTGATTTAGCCTGATTTTATTATTAAAATGCACGGTTTGCAATTAACTCTTTACCACACAATCCCGACTTTTAACGACCCTGTGAAAGAAGCCTTTTAAAACATTGTGGGAAAAGGAGAAAATGCTGGTAACCAGCATTTCCTCCTTTTCCCACAATGTTTTCTACAATTCATTTTTGAATACGAACTCGAGTTATGTGGTCCAACGAAAGGATCGCGATTGGAAAGAGATTGAGTGGAGATACAACTACTTGAATGTTTTCTGATATTCTAACAGCGGAAAGGAAAGTACAGATAGAAGTTAGGTATTGTGGGCCATTCCTGTACGTCAAATTATCTCCCTTGTCCGATAAAAATATGTTGCGATAAATATTATTTCAGTTATGATTATATGTAAGGCCCCAAAGTAATTTCGAGGCAAATTGTATTCTCAATCATCACAGAGATGCTTATACATTATATCGATTTGTAAAACAGTATAAACATATTTAGTTTTATCTCAAAAACATATTTGTCTAGTGCAAGAAAATTCAGGATAAAAACACCAATAATCAAGGGAGATAACTGACATGAGACTTAAAGCGGGCAAAAGCCCTGCTAATAATATTCAACACTTAAGCTACTTGGCGTGACTTTGCGGACAGTGTTGATCAAGATCAGACTGCACAGAACGTGCTGTCTGATCTTGGTTCTTCACTGTCCGATACGATGGGATTTCTGCGGCGAGCAATTTTTTAAATCGTTAATTATGGGTTTTAACTATTGGCGGGAAATTTATAGTTTAATTTATTTAGCAGCTTATAGGTCAAACATCATAAAACCACAACCAAACAAATTTTTATCAGCTCGTTCACACGCCGATAGTGGCTTGAAGTCAACCGGATACAAATTGTATTTAATTGACTTGTTTATTGGCAGTATCGAAAGAAGATTTAAACAAATCCACCGAAGTCTGATTTGATATTCCATTACCACGAACAATGTGCCCTTTTACGCAAAGTTGAAAATAATTCGTGCAAATATGGTGGGAAAGGAGCTATTACTGGCAGCAAGCGAGTTCTTTATTTCCCACAGTGTTTTCGTCATATCATTTAGAAAGGACAAGTTTTCATTAGTCCAAATATTTGGGCCTTGCTCTTTAAAAAGGGGGATTAACGCATCTGCAAAAAGTGTCGACCTAGGTCAGCTTGCGCAGTCAGCCTGCGCAGTCCACGCAGGCTGACCTGGGTCGAAATATTTTGCTAGTGGTTAATTTTCTGCTTGTTAAAGGACCCGCCTATCTCACAGTTCAGTCGGTTCTTCGACAAAATTGATTTTATGGATCTATAATTCTGCGATGGTTTGCCTGGTATGATGGGTCAAGGAGACCAGAGCGCCGCCCAATACTTTCTATCACTTTTACTCCTAACCGGTTTGTAACGAAATTCGACTTAAAACCAGGGCTCTAGATAGGATGGTATTCTAAATCCATTATTTCTCTTCCAAACCCTATGTTGTGGGTACTCATTAGAATCGTCTTGATGAGACGATTCTAATGAATACCCATAACATAGGGTTTAGTGGGGAATAATAAGTATTTTCAATTCAATTTGAAATCAAAATCACTCCCTCTGTCTGGAGCTCTGTAAAACAATGTATTGAAAACATCTTTGACAAAAAAAAAAAACGGATGATCAACAGAATTTATCGAACACTACATATATACGGACAACACCAATTAGAAATGAAAAGAAAAAGTTGGCAAGAGAACGAGCAATCGTAGGGATAAATTTGTCCTTTGTCCAAATGATTTTAAATCAGTTTTCTGCTGCAAAATAAAGAAAAGTGTTGTCTACCAGTGGCAATACATTATCTATTTAAAGCCCCAGTGGCTGCCACAAGTGTAACAAAGCGGGTGTTACAATTGTTCTTGAATTCAAATCATACCTTTTAAAAGTATGGAAAGCATTGTGACGTTGAGAGTCTGTTATTGTATCGGTCGAAGCGTTAGTCGCTAGCAGAAAAATGAAATCTAAAACTAGGTTAAATGTTGCAAGGTCACCCTATCTTTCGTCTACTTTATACCTGGGTCCGTATTCACCAACCATTCTTAAGAACGTTCTTAGACTTATTCTTCAAGATTTTCCAAGTTTGAAAGTAACACAACTTCTGATTGGCTAAACCAAATGGTTTAGCCAATCAGAAGGTGTGTTACTTTCAAATTTGGAAAATTTTGTATATTCATTTCCCTGCCATCAACTAACTCTTGGACCGACCATACAATAACAGACTGTACACCTTCGCATTAATTTCCATACTTTTGAATGGTTTGATTTACATTTAAATGCATTTTACAACCCTATTGTTTAATTTTGATCGTTATTGGGGCTTTAACATATGACAAAATTTCAGACTCTTAATTAAAAGCATTTTCAGACGATAATTTACATGTGGCTTAATTTGTGAGATTTGTCTTAGAAAGCGTAGAAAACATTATGAGCAGTCCGTATATTAATATGTCTTTATGTATATCCATAAGTAAAACACTGTGCAGTCTGATCTTTATCTACACTGTCCGCAAAAGGTCAGTGTGTCGCACTTAGCAGCTTAAGGGTTAATTGTTTTACACCTTCATATTTTCTTTTTTTACAGGTTTTTCTTCCAATGGCTTCAATGGCAATGACATCTTTTTTTTTTTCGATTTCTTGAAGAATCATGCCAAATTTCAAAGAAAAGAAAAGTGGTGCTAAGTCTGAGATTTATACATTTACCAACTTCGCGCACCATCAATTGTGAGTAAATATGCAAATGGGAACAGAAGGTGTGTACAGCTTTACCGATATTCAAGGAGCGAAGCCAACCAAAGTTGCCCACAAAATGCACTTAGTAACCCCAAGAATGGATGTTGACGTCACAGGCGCCGCCTTCAAACGCATGCGCACTCAGATCATCGATCATCCTCGTGACGAGGGACTGAAACAAAGAGAGCAACTGTGGAATTACCAACAACGATACAGAGGTGCCATTGGAAAACTGAAATCTATCGCAACGAGCGGTATTAACAATAGTGAAGAACAACTGGCAGTGGACTCTGAGGAAAATGCAGAAGAAGAGATTAATCACTCGTCTGCTCGAAGGAATCAGATTTCAGCTGATAAAACATCGTTGCAAACAAGATTTCGAAAACGTCTTTCAAATAAATTAAGAATTGCATCATTACGTCAGAGTGAACTTTATATAGAATCTAGAACAAAAGGCCAAACGCAGACTGAGAAAAAAGAGGAAGATAAAAATGTCCATCCGGGTATCGAAAGACTTTATTCGTCTGGTCTCATCGTTAAAAATTCCATCTACAAACAAATACGACACGGAGAAAACGCCGACGACAGACGCCCACCCCATAGTCAAGATAATTCACGTATTTTAGAGGCCATTGAAAAGTTTGGTTCGCTTGAGAAACTACCTGACATTAGTTTGCCTAATTCAGAAACACCCGTACACCATTCTTTGCGAACGCTGAAAAGTTTAAGTTCCTATAGCCGAAGGTTCATTGAGCAAGCGTCGCACGATAGGAGAATAACGCCATTGCAAAGAGCACAGACAATAACTGATGCCTCTAGGCCAGCAATGAAAAAGATCTTTATAATTGGTAAGAGAAATAATCATACAGAAAAGCTTGTAAGAATAAATTGCATTGACCCCGGGCATGATGACGACGACGATGATAATGATGGTGATGATGAAGATGACGATGATGACGATGAAAACGATCTGGATGATGATTATGATGACGAGTGTGACAACGAGAACGGAATCATTGGTGCAGAAAAACTCCATTCAAGAGGGCTGAATAAGAAACGACCCGAGCATATTGCAATACGCAGCAACGTTACATCTGTCAATACTCAAGATGATCTGGCACTCATTCAAGCCAAGCAATCACCATCTGAAGGAATCAAAAACTGTTTCCGGAACGAGAAAACATTTCATGTGAACACAAACATCAGTGACATGCATGCAAAAATTTCTAATCCTAATTCCAAGTCAATAAATAGGGTTTACAAAGACTTCGTATCTTCGGCAACAGTAATGACAAACTCAACTAAAAATCAAAATAATGTTAGTTCAGCCAACAAGGAAAGTTTTGTGAAAAATACTTCAAGCAATACAAAAAGTGAAACTAGTAAAGAAAAAGATAATAAAATCCAGAACAAGGAAAAAGATGACAAATATAACAGAAAAGGCCGAGTGAAATGTTCAAGTCGAAAAGATAAAACCGATAAAGTGCCAAACGCCGTGCCAGAAGATAAAGAAAACGAAACCGGTGAAAAAGATGACAAAAATGAATCTGATGATAGTCTTGATATACCAAAGGAGAGAGTTGGACATACGACCCACTCCATTGAAAGAAAACTTTCAATTCGCAAGCCCTGGGAATGGAAACCCAGTCCTTTTCGGTGGATTGACAAACCATACGTCAGGGAGAGTGATAAACCGTATATCGAGCGGGTGTTAA
This sequence comes from Tridacna gigas, assembly GCA_945859785.2. Taxonomy (NCBI): domain Eukaryota; kingdom Metazoa; phylum Mollusca; class Bivalvia; order Cardiida; family Cardiidae; genus Tridacna; species Tridacna gigas. Next base: position 6,454,778 of record OX244042.2, read on the forward strand.
ACAGGGGGGAAATTATTGACGAATTCAATTATGATTCCTATGCTCGGACTAAACCTTTAAAATTGCAGAATTATCCCGAGCATGCGGGTTACAAAGATAGATATGGTGTCATGAGATAAGAGTTTCATGTAGATAGTTAGTTTTTAATAATTATTGTTTGAATCCTTAAGCTGCTAAGCGGTCTGAACGTGCAGTCTAATCTTGGTTCTACACTCTCCGATAAGGGGATATTTTTTCCCCAAAAGATACCTCTGAAATTAGCAAAATTTGGGTTTGTCTCTTTGACTCTCAGGTCCATATTCACTTATCATTTTTAAGAACACTCTCAGTCTAATTCCTAAGAATTTTCTGAATTTGAAACCAAACGGTCTAGCCAATCAGAAGTTGTGTTACTTTCTAACTCTAGAAATTTAGATTTCTAAATGTAGATATCCAAATCTAGAATAAAACTAAGAATGCACGAAAGAATAAGTAGTGAATACGAACCTGGGTTTCCCCTAGAATGTCCTGAATCTGGGACGATACAGGTGTCGAATCAGTTTTTTACATGGGCACCCGTAATATGGGTATTTAAAGATTATGAAATTCTGTCTTCGAGTCTCATTTTTTTTTTAAATCTGGTTTCTTGAGGCTTTGTTGAAAGCGACGTAAACAGTCGATTACCCACCAGTGGTTTGCACAGATGTTTTTTTTTTTTTTCAAACAATTGGCTGCTCGTCCATATAAACAGGATCTAAATAGTGAGCAACAGGAAGTCATGGACAGGATAGAAGGAGACAGCGATGTGGCAGAAGCACCCTTGGCTGCTGGGCGCGACTTAACGCGCTTTTGCGGACTGCGTAGATTAAATGCCCAGTGCTGCCCTCAGTTATCTGCGTACGCACGAAATTTGCGTACGCAGTTTAGGTAAGCAAGCATCAAGTCTGAAAAGAAGTTTCACTAAACTGCATAACATTTGCATAACTTTATGCCAGCTCATACCTTTGGGTAAAGCGGGGATCGTATGTGTGTATAAAAAAAATCTGAAATCTGAAATACTAGGGATTATTTGCATAAATCTGCGCAGTTTATTAAAACGCGGGCCAGGGGTACCTTTTACTAAACTGTGTAGATTTCCGTAATTGTTTTGGATTGAATACACACACATACGATCCATGCTTTACCCATTGTTATGCCCTGGCGTAAAGTTATGCAAATATTCACTCAAATCGTCAACTTATGTAGTTCAGTTTCAGACTTGATGATTGCCCACCTAAGATGTGTTCGCAAATTTCGTGCCTACGCAGTTTAGAGAAAGGTACCCCAGAGGAGGCCAAAAGTAATCTATGTTGGCGTTAGGATGCACGTAAATCAAGCAATTTAACCCTTTCCCAAACAAGCCTTGGTTTTCACGTGTCTGCAGTACAAGTCTTTTGAAAACACTGTGGGAAAAGGAGAAATTGCTCGTAACGAGCAATTTCTCCTTTTCCCACAGTGTTTTCTACCCGTTTTGAGACCTTTCTGCCATTTTCATCAAATTTAAAATTGTCGTCTGCAAACTCTTTTAATTTGGACCAGTCCAAAATTTGTCGTTTGGGAAAGGGTTAATAGTATGGGGATCATTGTGAAGACGGTTTTCTGCTTTTGTACTGACGGTCCATGTGTTAGTCGCTGGCAGAAAAAATGAATTTTAAAAATAGGCCAAAAGTTGAAAAATCGCTCTATCTTTTAATTACTTTTACCTCGTCTTTTTGCCAGCGACTTAAACTTGGACCGACCGTGCAATAACAGATTGTCACCTTTACATTAATTTCCATACTTTTAAATGGAGTGATTTACATTTAAATGCATTTTAACTCCCGAACTGTAACTTTTAGCCGTAACTGGGCCTTTAATATCAGACTGAACGGTTCGTGCAGTCTGACCTTAAATCTTAACTGTCCTCTACGGTAAGATTTTTTCCACCTAGGAGAACACTGAAATCGTAATATTTTTAGTTTACCTGCTGCCGCTAATTTTGTTTCAGAATATAAAATATTTCAAAACTTACAGGGTTGTAAGTGTTATTCTAGATTTAGAAAGTAACGCAACTTCTGATTTGCTAAACCGTTTGGTTAGCCAATCAAAAATTGGGTTACTTTCAAATTCACAAAATTCTTGAGAATTAGACAAAGCGTATTCTTTATAGTCGAAGGGAGGAAATAATTGCTCACGAGGTAAAGCTAAAAACTTATTACTTCCCACAGTATCTGCCTGTAACTTATAATTTTAACTTTTGCCACACTTTTCTTTTAAAGTGTCTATACATTAAGGTCCAGTTTTATGTCGAATACCCCTACTTTACATCAGTGTTTTCAACGTCCTCTGTTGGAAAGGTGTATGCATGTCTTTCCTGTGTTTCATAGGCTGATCGTATGGTGTTAAACGCCGTTTCCAACATTATTTCAGTTATGTCGCGGCGGGTAGTGCACATATCCATGCTTTCCTATGGTTTCTTTTACCAGTACTTAGCATAATATTTTGCCCAAGCCACTGGCTGCTTTCCTACATAACCATCGTCGAAACAGTGAGAGAGCAATGAATCCTGTCGCAACGTCTTTTATCAATCGCTGATATTAGGCTGACACGACAGTGAGAGAAATGGAGTACGGGTACATGGTCAGCCTTTTATAGTACAGGTTCCCGGGTTCGAATCCCATAATTATCAGGACCAACCTTTAGATCTACCCATATAACGGCACGAGCACTGGTTAGGTATCTTAGAATCAATAATTAAAACTCAGTGATTTATATTGTCAGAATTTTTGTTCTTTTTACAATCAATATGAAATATACATGTTCAAACTAACTAATAGGTAGAGGCCATTCAGGGCTCTGCCAAAGGGCACTTCTACATGACTATCCCGCAGGCGAGGATCGAACATGGAAACCATAAATCGAAAAGCCCGCTTCGATTCGGTCGTGCAGGATGGCTGGATAGCTGTTGAGAGATACGGAGATTATTCAACAGAGTACAATTTTACAGTTACAATGATTTTAATAAGCCTATGATCTGTACATACTATTGTAAAACTGTTAACTCTTAATAACCCGATCCCGTGTTTTAACGACCCTGAGACAGATGCTGGTAACCAGTATTTCCTCCTTTTCCCACATTTTTTCTAGCCTATCAAAGACAAATTTCAGCATTTCAGCCATAATTAAATTGTCGTCTGCAAATGTCTTCAGTTTGGACAAGTCAACGATTATGTCACGTGGTAAAGAGTAAACACTTTACCACACAATTAAAGTTCATACCTGTCCAAATTGGAAGCAGCTGCAGATGACAAAGTTAATGTGGCTCAAATGACGAGTTATCTCTTTGAAGCTTTACAAAACATTTTGGGAAAAAGGAAAAAGTAATGGTTACCAGCATGAGATTGGTGGTACATCACATAAATTAGCAAACAGTCTAGAACTAAGATCGGGCTGCACGTTTTATCAAGTCTGGCCTTGATCTATGTTGTCTGTAAAATCAACTACAACAACGGCAAAAATACCAGAATCCCTTACAAATCACTCGTGAGATCAGGATTTCTCTGTCTAAATTAAGTTACACGAATCCCGAATCGCGGTTAGAAAATCCCCCATTTCAAAGTACAGTTAGATTTTATTTTACGAGTATTCAATACTTCCCATTGCCGTTAGTGGGACTCTTCAAATTAAAGGCGATTTAAACTTGCTACTGGGACAACGCCTAACTAGAGGATCTTACATGAGTGTTTACGTATTTTCATTTTTATTTAACTAATGATTTAGTTGACTAAAATTAAATGACGCGAACCTTGGCGAGGGTCATATACATTTTAGTCAACGAATTTGATAAAAATGATAATACATAAACATGAGTGTGAGATTCTATTTGTCACATAAAACGAATGACAAACAGATAAGTATCCTGCGTCATCACCTTAGCCTATATATCGTTCACGGGTCCATGTTTACAAATGTAGTTCGGTTTGACATGTGTACATACACAAGAAGAAAGGTCTGTGATATTTACTGATATTTACATCGGAAGTAGAATAAACTTCCAAATTTGAAAGTAACACAACTTCTGATTGGCTAAGCTAAATGGTTAAGCTAATAAGAAGTTTCTTAACTTTCTAGAAAATTCTGGAGAACAAGACTGCGTTTCTAAGAATGACTGGGGGACATGGACCCTCCTCAGAAAGGTTTCATCGCTTTACTGAGGGAAAACATAAGCTTGCCCCTAAACCAAGCCTGTTCATCATCCGTCATAACAGAACGTTCCCCAGTTTCTAAACGCATATTTAGTTTCGCAATATATGAACACACTGGAAAATAAATAGAATGTTAGGTTGGTTTGTTTGAAACAAAAATCCCCTAACGTCTTCGGCTAACACTGACATTTTCAGACACTAAGAACTTATACTCAACGTAATCAACCGAATGGTAGATCTGTAGTTCTAATGAAAACGAACACCTGCACATGGAATTGATTTGACTGTACAACAAGATAATCTATGAATTCGCCTTAATTCAGTCCTTTTTTGCAAGCTATCGGTGCGTTAAAAATAGCCTATGATTTAACAGTCATTTGCTTGGCTGAGAATACAAATCACCTATCAAAATGTTTATGAGAAAAACAACTAGTACGTAATCAACCACATTATACAGGAAGACAGTAAACTGAGTTTTTATAATAGTTCTAGTCATATAGGAAGGCATTTACACAGTTCGAAATGTGAGGTGACTCGCAGAACATTTTACTACAGCAAGAATTTATTGAAAACCTGGGTCCGTATTCACCAACCATTCTTAAGAATATTCTTGGTCTTGTTCTCCAAAATTTTCCAAATTTGAAAGTAACACACCTTCTGATTGGCTAAACCATTTGGTTTAGCCAATCAGAAGTTGTGTTACTTTCAAACTTGGAAAATCTTGAAGAATAAGTCTAAGAACGTTCTTAAGAATGGTTGGTGAATACGGACCCTGGTTTACATAATTTCACGCACGATTTCGTATCTAATTAATGTTTAAACTCCCTACCTGTACACTATTTTAAACACTCATATTCTTACACCTTGCTGCAACAATAATACATTAAAAGCCTAGTTTACACAGTTTCATGCACGGTTTCGTATGTATTTAATATTTAAACTCCTTTCCTATACACTATTTTAAACACTCCGGACACCTATTCTTACTCTAACTGAATTATCAACGGTACAAATTCTCCATTAAAGAACGAATGTTTTCTTATGCATTTGTAAACTTACATATTTTTGTATTTTAACATTTGCTTTTTCTGCAGAACTAGTTCCTGTCAGAAAACCATGACAACAAAATAGTCCGGGCGAATTGCAACGTACTTTTCTCCATTTTTATATTTGACAAAAAGTTGTGCAACTTTTTTCTTACATGAAGCCAGTTATCAGTTAATAATTGAGATATTCAGTGATTACACTAAATGAGGTTTATGTAGTATTCACAAAATCTTTAGTATAATATCGAACATCATGCAGTGGAGAACAAATTACTCTTTAACAATGTCATTAGTTTTGCACATTTACAAACAAGAGGACCATGATGGTCCTAAATCGCTCACCTGAAATGCAACTCGGCTCAACACCATAATGCTACATGCCAGATATGAAAGCTCTAGCCCTTATGGTTTGGGACAAGAAGATTTTTAAAGATTTCCTTCTTTATCTCTATGTGAAATCCGAGAACCCACAACATAGGGCCAATTCAATTCCAAGTGGAGAGTGACCGGTCCTGATGAATGGCGGTTTATTTTGACCGGAGACAAAGACCGATGTTTTTTTGGCCTGCTGCCTTAAATTACGGATATCCAGTCGACGAAGAAGTATGCTAAGGGATTGCAGATAAGTTAATGCCAGCGTGTGTGTAGACTCTAGGCTGAAAATCGACGTTTTTAGACTATAAATCTTGATAAGTGGGTTTCTGAAATTATTGACCTTTGACCTCACACACATATATATATATATATATATATATATATATATATATATATATACACAGCTGGACATTCCATTAACTCACTCGACCGCAGCAGGCTTATTCCTGTGTAACAAGATGGGTATTACTGTTGAGTTGTGGCGATGCCGTATCGGGTGTTTTTCACAAAAGCATACTCGTTTAAGCAAATCCACTGGTGGGAAGATTCATTTAGCTATGTTTCAATCATCAATTTCACTTTCTCTTCGTATAGCCCTTTTTGCGTTACTGATTGTTCAGGGAATAGAATGTAACCCAGGACCTACTCAAGGGGAGAAGGGTGGTAAGCTGAGTACGATTCCCGACCGCAGTACACGAAGCAGAACTGGTAGTAACATCGCGGCAAGAGGAGAGGAACGTAGAAATAGTCTTACCAGGGGAGTTTCTACACCAGAGCACAGAGCGTTGAATGTGAGTACACCTAGTACTTTATCACCTGTAAGACAAAATTCTGACCAACCAAGCATCAATGATTATTTTACAAATCGAATAGACAACCAAGATTCTTGTGATTCTTCTGAGAAACTGTCTAATGTGAGAACTCAGTTACACAGTGAGGCAGATACCACTGTAATGCCAATCCTAATCGACATCCAACGAAGTATAAAGGTTCTTGACTCAAAGTTTGATAAAATGGAAAAGACTCTGTCGGATCTAAAGACAGAAAATGAGACTCTTAAGCAAGAAAATGCAGAACTCTCGAAAAGAGTGGACGATCTAAATAGTAAAGTGGAACACCTTGAAGCCCAATCCCGCCGCGAAAATCTAAAATTTTTCAATATCCCAGAGTCTAAGGGTGAAACTTGGGAACAAAGTGAAGACAAAGTTCGTCAATATTTGAAGAATAATTTAGATATAGATGAGTCTAAGATCAGCATTGAACGTGCTCACAGACTGCCTGGCTCAAGTAAACCTCGTCCAATTATTGTTAAGTTTTCTCTGTTTAAAGACAAAGATAGAATATTACAGAAGTTTAAGTCTATGAAACGACAAGAAAGGGAAAATGGCGAGGTTTCTTCAAAGATAAGTGTTGGCGAAGATTTTCCTCTGAGGATAAGCAAGGCCAGATACAACTTGACACCGTTCATGATTACAGCCATTAAAGATGGAAAGAAAGCCTATTTACAGTACGATAAGTTAGTGATCGACGGTAAGAGACATGTCTTTGACTATGACAAGGGTGAACCGGTACAATTGGATAGATAGGTATACGGCCGTGGTCCAACATCTAGCAGACGACACAAGGGAGGCAATCACTACCAAACCAGTGTTGCACATGAAACGAACTCGATTTCAGTTTTAAAACAATTAAAAATTTGCAGCCTTAATATTGCAGGCTTACAAAAATATGTACATGATGTAGAGTTTATTAGTTACTGCAAAACCTTTGATATATTAGGGCTTGTAGAAACTTGGGGTAAAAGTAAACAAGACTTTGATAAAATGCTACCAGATTATAAACTTTTTGATTTTGTACGCAAAAAGAAGCCTAGTGCTCCCAGAGGTTCGGGTGGCGTTGCAGTTTTTGTACATTATCGTTTATTTCATCATTTTGAAATTACTAGAATTCGTTTAGAGATAGAAGATAGTATAATACTACATCTACATATAAAGGGAGGTAATCAGAGAGATCTAATATTGTACTTTACCTATATTGCACCGGAAAATTCTCCTATCTATATAAACAGCCAATTAAACGGAATCGAAGTATTACATGATAATGTTAATAGCATTATTGCTGATTTCCCGAATATTGAATTATTTCTTGCTGGTGACTTTAACGCCAGAACTGCAAATTTGTTGGATTATATACCAAATGATGACCTTTCTTATATATTTAATGATGATTGTTTAGATTATCCTTCTGATGCTTTTGACATGAATAGATGCTCAAAAGATACGAAGCTAAATAACTTCGGTAAGTCTCTTATAGAAATGTGCTGTACGTGTGATATACACATTTTAAATGGCAGGCTATGTCAAGACAAGCAGGGCAATTTTACCTGTCTTGCAAATAACGGGAGCAGTGTAGTGGACTATATGATTGCATCTACCTCATTGATTAACAGTAATATAATTGACTTCAGAGTGGAAGATGTTGATTTTTCTGACCACTTTCCTTTATCCTGCATTCTTGAATTTAAGTGTTGTTCTACAGAAAAGGTAACAAATTACAATACCCAGAAGGGTACTCAGACAAATTGGAATAAAATGAATTGGAAAATAGATCTTAAGGGCCAGTTTGTTTCAAAGTTTGCAGACTTATATAACGAATTTTGCAACAAGGTGGATCTTGAAAATAGCAATTCTCTTCTTGAATCCCTTCCGACATTTGTTGAATTGTACCACACAGCCGGGAAAGATATGCATATCAGTACTCGTAGATTTACACCTTCTTCCCATGCAAAATGGTGGGACAAAGAGTGTAGTCTAGCAAAAAAAGAAAAGTATCTAGCTTTGAGAATTTTCCGAAGAATAAACTCTAATTTAAACCGCCTTTTCTACATTTCTAAACGTAATAGATTTAAAGCACTCTGTAGAAAAAAGAAAATTGCGTATTCACGTAGTAAAAAACAAGCTTTAATTCAAGCACACAAAAGTCCAAAAGAGTTCTGGAAGCTACTGCGTGAGGACAATTCTAGTTTTAATGATAACTCTAACAATATATCATCAGAAGAATGGTACAAATATTATAGCCAGCTGCTGACGAACCGAAATGTTATCTCAGATGAAAATCTTTCGGGTAGATTTAGTTTTGTTGAAAATAATTTTGATTGTAGCATATTGAATGAACCAATTAACGATGAAGAAATAATCAAAAGTGTAAGATCTACTAAAAATAACAAATCTCCCGGCCCAGACGGAATTAATGCGGAAATGTATAAAGAAACGTTGATACTGATTCTACCTTATCTCAATAAACTTTTTAACGCTATTTTTGATTCAGGTATTTTTCCAGAAAATTGGGGTAAAAGTATCATCACCCCAGTCTTTAAGAAAGGATCGAAAAATGACCCAGATAATTACAGGGCGATCTCTCTAATTGATTCAATTTGTAAAATCTTTATGAATATTTTGGCTACACGTTTAAATCATTGGAGCGAAGAAAATAGAGTTCTAGATGAAAGTCAAGCTGGCTTCAGACAGAAGTATTCAACTATAGATAATGTGTTCAATTTGATGGCTCTTGTACAAAAATACCTTTCGAAGAAAAAAGGACGTTTCTATTGCATATTTATTGATTTCGAAAAGGCCTTTGACAATGTTCAGCATCATCAAATATGGAAAACTTTTGACAGAAATAACATTAATGGCAAATATCTGCAGATCATGAAATCTTTGTATCGGAGCACAAAAGCATGTGTAAAATGTAACAATAAGCTTACAGATTATTTCATATGTTCGGTCGGGACGCGTCAAGGCTGTGTAGCCAGCCCAAAAATCTTCAGTCTCCTCATTAATGATTTAATTAAGTACCTACAACATAGTTGCGGGGATGGGGTCTATGTTTCAGATGACGTTCCCTCCCTATACGCTTTAATGTATGCAGACGATGTGTCAAGTATTGCAGACACTGTTTTACGCTTACAAAAGCAAATTGAATCAATTTCAAATTTTAGCAAAGAATTAAACATGAAAATAAATACTGAAAAGTCTAAAATCATTGTTTTTCGAAATGGTGGGGCTTTAAAAAGGTCAGAAAAATGGTACCTAGACGGTAAACAAGTAGAAGTTGTTCCGTTTTACAAGTATCTTGGTGTTTATTTTACGCCTAAATTGTCTTGGACTCTGACAGTAGATAAATTATGTCTACAAGCATCAAAAGCAAGCAATACAATTTTACGTTATCAACAGAAATTGGGTCTTTTACCCCCGAAGGATATGTTTAAAATTTTTGATTCTATGGTTAAACCAATTCTTTGCTTCGCATCGGATATATGGGGCTACAAATATAATACAAGAATTGAATCTGCACATGCCAAATTTTGTAAAAAATACTGCTATTTACCCGAAAAATGTACAGACAATTTTGTTCTAAACGAATGCGGGCGTCTTCCCTTATGTATCTCATATATGTCCAATTGTATTAAATTTTGGATACGTGTTATTCACCTTGAACCCCATAGATACCCCAAACAGTGTTACAATCTGTTGCTACAGCTAGATTTCTCAGGTAGAGAAACCTGGGCCAGCCATATTAAGAATTTACTATTTACCTACGGATTTGGGTATGCTTGGATTTTTCAAGATGTGGGAGATGAAAGTCAATTTCTTAAGACCTTCAAGCAGCGATTAATCGATTGTTTTTCACAGAAAATGCATAGTGATATTGTTTCTAGTCCGAAAGGGCGACATTTTCAACATTTTTCATCTTTATTAAATGTAGAACGGTATCTGTCTTTAGATCTAAGCTATAAATTACGAAAAACATTCTCAAATTTTCGATGTTCATGTCATAGTCTAATGATAGAGAAAGGGAGACAACTTGGTATTGACATAGACTTCAGATATTGTCCTTTATGTCTTACTGAAAACATTCTAGTAATAGAAGACGAAGTTCATTTTTTCAATGACTGCCCTACATATAATAATCTCAGAGCGATATACTTTAAACAAAGTTGGTTAACAAATAAGACCACAGCTACCTTTTACAGTATATTGTCCACAAACAAAACAGATGAAATAATTAGATTAGCCAACTTTTTGTTTCAAGCACTGAAATATCGAAATGATCTTATTGAAAATACTTTTCAGTAACTTTATCCAAAAGCGCTTTTAATATTGTCCAGTCTCTGTCTACCTGTTTATATTTTGTACTTTTCACCAGTTTTGTTGTTACTGTTAACATGTAAAAGCATGATATATACTTCTGGCTGCGAAAGAATGATAGGTACTTTATTTGAAAACGCTTTGTGTGTACACATTTTTATTGAAAATACCTCACAGTAACTTCATCGTTAAAAAAGAAAAAACCTTTTATACTGTTCAATCTCCAGCTACTTGTAAATATTTTATACTCTTAACCAGATTTGATGCTACTGTTAACATGCGAAAACATGATATGTACTTTTATTTCTAATAATGTTATGTCTGTACACTTGTTTATTTAGAAAGTTTTCTAAATTCAAAGACTGGTACCGAATTAGGACAGTGTGGGGAGTATAGACTGAGATCATAGAGCGAGTTTGTTGGTTATGATGCCAGCCTATACTCTCTGCTGGATGTAATTAAACACTCTCTGAATGTTATAACATGTAATATATAATGGGCCAGTGGCCTTAATATTGAATAAATGTATTGTATTGTATTGCTACATGCCATATATGAAAGCTCTAGCCCTTACGGTTTGGGACAAGAAGATTTTTGAAGATTTCCTTCTTTATCTCTATGTGAAATCCGAGAACCCACAACATAGAGCCAATTTCAACACTAGGGCCATTATTTGAAGTATTTTGGTAGAGGGCCACTAGATGATGCTACATGCCATATATGAGAGCTCTAGCCTTTATGGTTTGGGACAAGAAGATTTTTAAAGATTTCCTTCTTTATCTCTATGTGAAATCCGAGAACCCGCAACATAGGGCCAATTTCTACACTAGGGCCATTATTTGAAGTATTTTGGTAGAGGGCCACTAGATGATACTACATGCCATATATGAGAGCTCTAGCCCTTAAGGTTTGGGACAAGAAGATTTTTAAAGATTTCCTTCTGTATCTCTATGTGAAATCCGAGAACCCACAACAAAGGGCCATTTTCAACACTAGGGCCATAATTTGACGTATTTTGGTAGAGGGTCACTAGATGATGCTACATGCCAAATATGAAAGCTCTAGCCCTTAAGGTTTGGGACAAGAAGATTTTTAAAGATTTCCTTCTTTATCTCTATGTGAAATCCGAGAACCCACAACATAGGGCCATTTTCAACACTAGGGCCATAATTTGAAATATTTTGGTAGAGGGCCACTAGATGATACTACATGCCATATAAGAGAGCTCTAGCCCTTATGATTTGGGACAAGAAGATTTTTAACGATTTCCTTCTTTATCTCTATGTGAAATCCGAGAACCCACAACATAGGACCATTTTCAACACTAGGGCCATAATTTGAAGTATTTTGGTAGAGGGCCACTAGATGATACTACATGCCATATATGAGAGCTCTAGCCCTTATGATTTGGGACAAGAAGATTTTTACAGATTGCCTTTTTTATCTCTATGTGAAATCCGAGAACCCACAACATAGGGCCAATTTCCACACTAGGGCCATTATTTGAAGTATTTTGGTAGAGGGCCACTAGATGATACGACACGTCATATATGAGAGCTCTAGCCCTTATGGTTTGGGACAAGAAGATTTTTAAAGATTTCATTCTTTATCTCTATGTGAAATCCGAGAACCCACAACATAGGGCCATTTTCAAACTAGGGCCGTAATTTGAAGTATTTTGGTAGAGGGCCACTAGATGATGCTACATGACAAATATGAAAGCTCTAGCCCTTACGGTTTGGGACAAGAAGATTTTTAAAGATTTCCTTCTTTATCTCTATGTGAAATCCGAGAACCCACAACATAGGGCCATTTTCAACACTAGGGCCATTATATGAAGTATTTTGGTAGAGGGCCACTAGATGATACTACATGCCATATATGAGAGCTCTAGCCCTTATGGTTTGGGACAAGAAGATTTTTAAAGATTTCCTTCTGTATCTCTATGTGAAATCCGAGAACCCACAACATAGGGCCATTTTCAACACTAGGGCCATTATTTGAAGTATTTTGGTAGAGGGTCACTAGATGATGCTACATGCCAAATATGAAAGCTCTAGCCCTTAAGGTTTGGGACGAGAAGATTTTTACAGATTTCCTTCTTTATCTCTATGTGAAATCCGAGAACCCACAACATAGGGCCATTTTCAACACTAGGGCCATAATTTGAAGTATTTTGGTAGAGGGCCACTAGATGATACTACATGCCATATATGAGAGCTCTAGCCCTTATGATTTGGGACAAGAAGATTCTTAAAGATTTCCTTCTTTATCTCTATGTGAAATCCGAGAACCCACAACATAGAGCCATTTTCATCACTAGGGCCATAATTTGAAGTATTTTCGTAGAGGGCCACTAGATGATACTACATGCCATATATGAGAGCTCTAGCCCTTATGATTTGGGACAAGAAGATTTTTAAAGATTTCCTTCTTTATCTCTATGTGAAATCCGAGAACCCACAACATAGGGCCATTTTCAACACTAGGGCCATTATTTGAAGTATTTTGGTAGAAGGCCACTAGATGATACTACATGCCATATATGAGAGCTCTAGCCCTTATGGTTTGGGACAAGGAGATTTTTAAAGATTTCCTTCTTTATCTCTATGCGAAATCCGAGAACCCACAACATAGGGCCAATTTCCACACTAGGGCCATTATTTGAAGCATTTTAGTAGAGGGCCACTAGATGATACTACATGCCATATATGAGAGCTCTAGACCTTCTGGTTTGGGAAAAGAAGATTTTTAAAGATTTCCTTCTTTATCTCTATGTGAAATCCGAGAACCCACAACATAGGGCCATTTTCAACACTAGGGCCATAATTTGACGTATTTTGGTAGAGGGTCACTAGATGATGCTACATGCCAAATATGAAAGCTCTAGCCCTTACGGTTTGGGACATGAAGATTTTTAAAGATTTCCTTCTGTATCTCTATGTGAAATCCGAGAACCCACAACATACGGCCAATTTCCACACTAGGGCCATTATATCAAGTATTTTGGTAGAGGGCCACTAGATGATACTACATGCCATATATGAGAGCTCTAGCCCTTAGGGTTTGGGACAAGAAGATTTTTAACGATTTCCTTCTTTATCTCTATGTGAAATCCGAGAACCCACAACATAGGGCCATTTTCAAACTAGGGCTGTAATTTGAAGTATTTTGGTAGAGGGCCACTAGATGATGCTACATGCCAAATATGAAAGCTCTAGCCCTTACGGTTTGGGACAAGAAGATTTTTAAAGATTGCCTTCTTTATCTCTATGTGAAATCCGAGAACCCACAACATAGGGCCATTTTCAACACTAGGGCCATAATTTGAAGTATTTTGGTAGAGGGCTACTAGATGATACTACATGCCATATATGAGAGCTCTAGCCCTTATGATTTGGGACAAGAAAATTTTTAAAGATTTCCTTCTTTATCTCTATGTGAAATCCGAGAACCCACAACATAGGGCCATTTTCAACACTAGGGCCATAATTTGAAGTATTTTGGTAGAGGGCTACTAGATGATACTACATGCCATATATGAGAGCTCTAGCCCTTATGATTTGGGACAAGAAGATTTTTAAAGATTTCCTTCTGTATCTCTATGTGAAATCCGAGAACCCACAACATACGGCCAATTTCATCACTAGGGCCATAATTTGAAGTATTTTGGTAGAGGGCTACTAGATGATACTACATGCCATATATGAGAGCTCTAGCCTTTATGGTTTGGGACAAGAAGATTTTTAAAGATTTCCTTCTTTATCTCTATGTGAAATCCGAGAACCCACAACATAGGGCCATTTCCAACACTAGGGCCATAATTTGAAGTATTTTGGTAGAGGGTCACTAGATGATGCTACATGCCAAATATGAAAGCTCTAGCCCTTAAGGTTTGGGACAAGAAGATTTTTACAGATTTCCTTCTTTATCTCTATGTGAAATCCGAGAACCCACAACATAGGACCATTTTCAAACTAGGGCCATAATTTGAAGTATTTTGGTAGAGGGCCATTAGATGATGCTACATGCCAAATATGAAAGCTCTAGCCCTTATGGTTTGGGACAAGAAGATTTTTAAAGATTTCCTTCTTTATCTCTATGTGAAATCCGAGAACCCACAACATAGGGCCAATTTCCACACTAGGGCCATAATTTGAAGTATTTTGGTAGAGGGCCACTAGATGATACTACATGCCATATATGAGAGCTCTAGCCCTTAGGGTTTGGGACAAGAAGATTTTTAAAGATTTCCTTCTTTATCTCTATGTGAAATCCGAGAACCCACAACATAGGGCCATTTTCAACACTAGGGCCATAATTTGAAGTATTTTGGTAGAGGGCCACTAGATGATACTACATGCCATATATGAGAGCTCTAGCCCTTAGGGTTTGGGACAAGATGATTTTTAAAGATTTCCTTCTTTATCTCTATGTGAAATCCGAGAACCCACAACATAGGGCCATTTTCAACACTAGGGCCGTAATTTCAAGTATTTTGGTAGAGGGCTACTAGATGATGCTACATGCCAAATATGAAAGCTCTGGCCCTTACGGTTTGGGACAAAAAGATTTTTACAGATTTCCTTCTGTATCTCTATGTGAAATCCGAGAACCCACAACATAGGGCCAATTTCCACACTAGGGCCATTATTTGAAGTATTTTGGTAGAGGGCCACTAGATGATACTACATGCCATATATAAGAGCTCTAGCCCTTATGGTTTGGGACAAGAAGATTTTTGAAGATTTCCTTCTTTGTCTCTGTGTGAAATCCGAGAACCCACAACATAGGACCATTTTCAACACTAGGGCCATAATTTGAAGTATTTTGGTAGAGGGCCACTAGATGATGCTACATGCCAAATATGAGAGCTCTAGCCCTTACGGTTTGGGACAAGAAGATTTTTAAATTTTTTTCTCTCGGTTGCCATGGCAACCAGAGTTCTTCATGGAATTGAAATCTTTGAAGTATTTTGAAAGTGCATCACCTAACGATCATTTCTGTGAAGTTTCACTGAAATCTGTTGGGCGGTTTCAGAGGAGAAGATTTTTTAAGTAATTGTTCACGGACGGACGGACGGACAGACGGACGGACGGACACACAGACGGACGGACGGACGCCGGACAACGATCGATCACAATAGCTCTCCCTGAGCACTATGTGCTCAGGTGAGCTAATAAAAGGACATACGCCACTTTTTCTTCCTACGGACAGATTTTTTTTTTCATTATTGCTCAGATGATCATTTATCTGATGCGGGGTAAAAATAAACAGAAAATCATTTGTTACAAAGATGGAGTTCTTAAAAGGAGATAACTCTCGTAAAAATTACAGAAAATAGGTAGTAATTTCAAACCGAAACGATGGTTCTTAATGGAACAAATATCGCTCAGATAAATGATAATTCTTTGAAATGTGATGTTTGCCAAAAGTAAAAAGGATTAATCGAAAGAATTAAGGCACTAGACGGATTACAGTAGCAATCAGAAATTCTTTAACATGTCAAGAAAGTCTTATTTTCTCATAATTTTTGGCAATACAAACATTTTTAGCTGACAATTTTTTTTTTTTTTTTTTTTTTTTTAAATTTTGCACAGAAATAGTAATTTCTAATATTTTATAAAGAAACAAAAAGTATATCAAGTATATTAAGAGATGTGTGCAATTTTAAGAGTTTTTGACGAGATGAATTGTCTCTCATTACAACGAACGTCTATTTTGAAGTGCGTTGGCATCCCGATCAGTTATAAATCTCCTATTTTTCTTCTGTGTCTGTGATTTACACATTTTATAAGACAACTGACACGTAACGGACAACAATATGCGACTAGTGCACGTATTCCATTCACCTGTTCTGACACGATGTACTGTGTTGGGGAATGCTCTTCTGAAATGGGCGAAAGGAATATTTCAGCGCATATGCACTGTTCCCGAATGATATTCTGAATGGAGCATTTACGAAACATTGTTCTTTTCAATAACACACACACATATACAAAACTTTTTTTACGTTTGTTCTAAAGTTGATAACAACATGGCTGGTCTATATTGGGTATATGTGTCTCATCCCCTTTTTAATCTATTGTTGCCGATTAGAAAGCTATTCTAATCCATGTCATAATTCAACTTCAAAAATCTTGCAAGCTTTTCTTGAAAATAGGGAAATGATACGGGCGTATTAAATCCCTCACGAAAATTTGCTGAGGGTTAGTTGTTACAATCACGTATCTCTTTACCAAGCAATAAAATCTTAGAATTATCCAAAGTTAAAACATATGCAGACGATAAAATCAATGTGACTCCGAAATTAAAACTTGTTCTGGGAAGGACAGAAAACAATGGGGGTAACGTAGAAATTGCTGGTTGCCAACAATTTTCTTCTTTTTCATACAATGTTTTCAAAAGTTTTTTTTTTTTTTTTTTTTGTTACATGTACCTATACTTTGATGATGACAAAATCCCATTAGTTGCAAGTTGTTTTCACAGTACAACTAATTGCATGTCCACTGATTACAGTTCTGACAGCACTTTGATTTATACTCTGGCGAAGTGGACTGGAATATTCTGAGTTTTTTTTTTTTCTAGAGAACACAGCACCGTATTCCGAAATACTCCATTGATCGCGAACATGTTCGGAGTTTTCTGAGCAGCGAAAGGAAAAAGGCCTACATCTCTCTGTCATAGTAGCCCATTGGAACATAACAGAGTTACAAAAAATAAACATGCGCAAACCGGTGAGCAGAGAAAACTGTGGCATATGTCCTTCATGAAACATCGGTATTACAGTTTTCACATGATCATGCATAGATATGAAGCCACTGTTTCACTGTCATCCTTTGGATTTTTATTCCTGACTTTCATTTTCTTTCTAACTTGTTTTGACTTTGCTCGTTCCCGACCTTTGCTTATAATATTTGTTGTCCCCAGGTTTCTACTGAGAATCCAATTGAATTGCTGGCGAGATGACAATTCCTTTGATAGAATTTCACTCTGTGCGTCAATTGGCGACGTATCATGCTGTGCGTATTGCTGTCGACGAGCTGCCCTGCTCGTAGAAACTACGTCTAAATGATTTGAATATGACAGTTCATCTCCATTTGGTTTCATTTTACTCTCTGGTAGTGCAACACTTTCTCGTTTAACTTGAAGTTTCCTGATGTACCTTTGAAAGTCTCCAAGACCTTCCGTCTTTTCAATTAGAGAAATGTACATTGTGTCTACATTTCGCAGGTAGGGATACATGACATCAATACAGCAAGTTTTGTCTCCAAGTAAATCAGCCAACAGAAGTATTTGCTTTATAATTTCGAAGCATTTGCTGTATTTTTGGCAGAAATCATCATGGCGATACCTGTGTTTCTCCAACAAATTGTGGCCAGTGAAGTAATTGCATAGTATCTTTTCTTGAAATGAAAAGGATAGACGATCGAAAATGTCACGTAAACAACTAAATGTCGTCACGAATCCATCACTGCATTTTGAAATGTGATGCAAGAATGAGGTTTTTACGTGGTACGATGGTAATTGTCTGTTTACGTCACCATGTTTCGGAAAGGCAAGAAGAAACAACACTTTTAGAGCCCCGAAAATACTTCTGTGATGCTCACTTGTGCGTTGAATTATATCTTTCTCCTCTCTCGAATTGGAAATTCTCCAACAGAGAGAATTTTGACACACTTTACAAGCTTTTGGAACAAGATCACGGGATCCATCATTCGATAATAGACACTCTGATTTGTGTAAAGCATAGGACGGTAACAAGTCAATCAGAACATAGATTACATCAAATGGAACCGATTCGTCTGAGAAGACTTCGATGTCTTTGGCCCGAAGAGAACAGGCACTGCTCTTCCACTTGAATATAAGATTGCAACCTTTCTCGCGGGGATTACCGAATTCAGATTCTGAAGCAATGGTTAATGACCCACTTTTCATTTTTACTTTGCATTTTTGGCAACCCTTTTTCTGCGTTTGCCTAATGCTTTCAATGCCATGGATACCTCTCACCGTAGTTTTGCAATTACATAGATTCCTAATAGCACTCATCAGCTCGTGTTGAAACAGCTTTTCGACATCTACTGCTGAGACTGATATATATTCAACCGTAGAAGACGGCACTAAGCTGTCCTTTGTAGTCGACTTGAAAATACGCATATGTCCTTTACATGAGTTTGATGTCCTTTTGTTAAACTTTTCATCGATTGCTAAACGTACTAAAAAATCAAACTCAATCACCGGGAATTTTGCAGCCGTTTTGCTTCCACCTTGCCGATCGCTTGGTGTATCGAAACTCCATATTCTTGTCCCTTCAGCCATACTACCAGTCATTTTAATATCTAAAATGTGGAACGATTGGGTAATATTCATTACCTCTGTGTAACGCTTTAGAAGTGTCCTTGCAGCCTCGGTTATATCTTTAATCTCGGAACTCAAAAAATTAACGAAATAATGGTTCCGCAAATCATACAGCATTCCGTCCATTTTGATCGTTTAGAATGGAAAGCCATAGGCCAATCCATTATACATCTTTGAGCAGCCTTCAATTTCCATTTATGATATATTCTGTCCTCTTAATATTAACTGTTTCGTATAGTCTCTCTCCCTTATGTAAATACTTCTATTCGTTAGTGGAACTTTTATGTTTATTTAATTTGCTTGGTTTCTCTGATCTGAAACAATACTGAAAACGAGAAAAAACATTATCAAGTTTACAGGAAAAGTTGAAGATGTGTGAACACTCTCAAACGAAAAATACTTATTAGAGATTTGTCGAAAGATATATTAGCCACGATATGTGAAAAGTACCGACCAGGACGGCCTGAGCATTCCGCGGTGGCCGATTTCCGTCGAAACATTTTTACTATTAGTCAAGTTTCTGCATGTCAAAGGACCAGTCTAGCTAACGATTCAATCGATTATTGAACGAAATGAATTTTGTGGATTCAAACTGTATGATAACGTGCTCGGTAAAATACATCAGAAAATGCCTTAAACCCCCTTTCACCAGAGCATGGTCCATAAAAAACAAAATACTATAAATGTTAACATTTTCCTGGACAGAGATGTTTTTCCCATTCGGATTTCTGAAACGTGTGCTTGTAACGCCAAAGACTGTTTCATATTGAAAAAGGTCTTAGTGATCGACTTGTAAAAGGAATACAAAATTGTAAAAGCTAGAACTGTCGCTAACTGACAAATACCTCTACCTGGAACCTTGTCATTGAATGACTGCCACTTTCAAAACCCGAAATGTTAAGTAACAAAAGACAATAACTCCAAAAATACAAAAGACAAAGTAACCAGTCTTATGCACTTCACTTGTCCTCATTGTGATCTAAATGTATTCAAATTTTCGACTACACAGCTTATGATTTGGACAAATAGTGACTAAGTACAATAACTCAAAAACAATGAAGTCAGAGCCACGGATCTTTGAAATGCATTTGTCTTAAATGGGATCTATCTGTATCTGAAATGTGAAGTCAACAGTTTTTTTTATACTTTGGAAGTTGTAATCCGGATAAAATCCCAATATGATTGAAGCATTGTTGAAAGCACCTTGATGAAATAAACAAACTGTGCACTTACCTCTAAATGTCATAGGTATTTCAAGACTGTTACCGCACAATTAAAGTAATTAGATGTTCCCCGTGTGTACTGCAAAATGCACTAGATTCACCGCAATTCAGTTTAACTCTTACGGCGTCAAACATATAAACTAGACCACTTTTGATTGGTTTAAATCACAATTTACTGAAAGTGGGAAATATTTTATCTTACAGGCTATATTTAACAAGCGGACGGTATAGTCCTGAGATCAGAATGCACGTTCTGTGCAGTCTGATTTGATCTATACCGTCCACAAAAGCCCTTGTTTTAGCCAATGCCGAAAAGGTTAAAGGATCGCGATTTGAATATAACTTCCTTCTTTGTATGAATAGCAGCTTTTTCTGCGATGATTCGTATGATTCTGGCGTGAGTTACGAGAAAAAGAAATGGCAATGACAGGAAATTGAATCATACTTTGTGTTTTATTACCATCGTTACCGTACACCCGCGAGTCCCGGTTTTTAGTTCAGCCCTCGTTCGAGGATCCTGAAAAAAGCACTAATGGGCTTTCGTAGTGTTACCCAGGTATTTTTAAAACTCTTCACTGCCTTTGAATGCCGAGTCCAATAGCTAACAATATCCATTTACTTCGTGCAATTTGCACTAAAAATGTCCAAGTTATTTCAGATGGAATAACACGCAGTCTGATTCATATTTAACTGACCAACGTCCAAGCCAGCATAGTAAGGTTTTCTTTTTCGTGACAACGCTTCCACAGATGTGGTATTGTTAAGTCCTTTCATGCCCCTGAAACAGTGATAGCTGTAAACCATTCGTCTTACTCATCTGAACTGAGTCCTTGTTTCTTTTTCTGATTTCCAAGGACCAAAAAAATACGTTCTGGAAAGAAATATAAGTCCAGACGTTCTCTTGACAGTGTCATTTATCATTATTTCCAAAGAAAGTTTTTGTCTGTTTTTTTTCGCATTGGGGAAAGTTTTACAAAGATACGTTTAGGTAAAGGGCGAATATTTTTCAAGGTTTGTAATGGAGATAATTGTGTTAAGACGCAACTTTAAGAAATACGAGCCCAATGAAAAAACGTTTTGACAGGATCCTGGTAGATTTACAATGGGAAAAAATATCATATACAGGTGAAATCAGACACAACATTACACAGGTATAGATAAACTTCAATGACTGGATAGAGAGGTCTAAATGAACAGGTAAAAAAGGTATTTGTTAAATGATCTATGCACGAGTAAACCCGAGTTCTGTGGTTTTAAATGTTTCAGTTAGTCAACCAGGCAGATTTAGTGTAAGAATATTAATACATTTATGCTTTAGAGTTAAAACTTGCGATACATCATTAATATTATGCTTTTCATCCCTTTATCGAGTCCATTGTGTCTGTCGGGGACAGAACGTGGAATAATGCAGGAGCACAACTGAAGATGCCATACTAGTTGCAATAATAATGTCTTTATTAGCATACTTGTAGCACCATTTGTTTTGTGTCGACGTGTGTATGGTAATCTACGTGAAATCTACAAGACAAGAAGTGCAGAAAGACGGTTAAGTTACCTGACCTTAAAAACGCAGAAATTACTGTAAATTTGCATAATTCCACCGCATACAATACAAAATAATAATATGCATTAGCCATGTAATTACCTCCTTTGGCCATTATTCTCGCATGATTCGAGAAAAGCAAGAGGCCGTCCTGTCAGTATACTCCGCAAACCGCTTCTCAATTTTTGCCTCCAAAACCCACGTGGACTTTTTTTACACCCGTAGGGATATATTATTAGAGCCCTCACAAAACTAATTAAAGTCTTGAATTAAACTGTGCATGAGAAATACTGGCAGCAATTATGTAAAATAAAAGTAAACTAGAAGTCAGATCTTTCTCTCCCTCTTGTCATGTAATAGATTGAAATTCAACAATTAAAAAATTCGATCCAATATGCTACATCTCAGTATGAATGATGTGTCCCTAACCTTATTGATTTAATCGGTTCGGCTTAAAAAAGAAACTAATGTGTACCGGAAAGATAAATTCGGCTTAGCCAATCAGAAGGCGTGTTATTTTCAAATTGGGAAAAGTTTGGAGAACAAGACCAAGAAAATGATTGGTGAATACGGACCCTGATCTCAATATAATTGGAAATGTCTGGTTTTAAGTCAAAAGAAAATCGCCTTAGAAACATAATGTCATCATTCGCAGTGAAGACTTGTTCAATGAAAAGGGCAGAATATAAAAGTAAATTCTTACATGTTATATTCCAAACTTTTATTAGTCAGTTCCAAGAAGATCAGCTAAGTCAGTTATTCACTAAAAGGGCACACGATGTCGTACATGTACAGAGTAGGCCATAAAAAACTGTGCAGTTTTAAAGCCTTATATTATAAATGGAAACAAGTGTTTTATTTTCATTTTCAGGAAAGTTGTCGAGTATGACTGTAAGCTTTATCTGATGGCACGATGGATGTTGAAAAACAGTTTTCATCCTAGGAGAGCATCAAAATCATTTAACTCTACTTTGCTACAAAATCACATGTTCTCGTCCAAAGACAATTTTGACGTGAATTCCCAAGGAGGAAAATTCCGCATCGCAACACCATCAGATCTCTTGTAGAGAAGTATTGAGACACTGGTACTGTGAGAAACAACAACAGTCAGCTACCGCCTAATACCTTATTCATATGTCTACTCAAGTGGAAATGTGCCTCATCGTCCAAAAGGCCAGGATTGTTTCAATCCTTTCTTTCTGCCTGGCAAAATTTATAATGCTGATCTTTGTTAGTCTGGGTGCAGTATCAGGTCCTTGTGCAAATTCTTCTAACAGAAGCCCGTGATAATTCTTGCGATAGCCGTCTGGTGGACGTACGCGGTGACTGTTATATATAAGCCCGTACATGCTGAACATGGGCTGAAGTTGTTGCAGTCAAAGGTTGGCCAATGTAGCCTATGTGTTGTTTCTCGCAATACGGGTGTCGCTAAACGCCTCTACAAGGGCTTTAGCAACACCTGCATAGTTATCTACATGCAAACTTCCATGAAGGTCAGCCTCATAGTAACTTGAGTTAACCCATTCACAAGACAATCCCGCCTTCAACGACGCTGAGTAAGACAGCGTTTGAAAACATTGTGGGAAAAGTCTATTGATCTGTTTATTTTGGATTTTAAAGCCGTTTTGATAGTTGAAGTCATATCACGGTGGTCAGTGCAACTACGCATATGTCTCCTGGCTTTCTCACACCAGTTCTTAAACAACTTTCTTTCCAAGTCACTGACTACTTTTCTCACATGCAACAGAGGTGAGAGGCAATCTATTGCCCGAAAGAAAGTTTGTCTCAACCAGATATCGAACCTGCAACTACAAGATCACGACTCGGATAAGCTAACCAGTGAGATGACCGGCGGGGCTTTTGGATACGGATAAGATGCTGGTAACCAACATTTTCTCCTTTTCTAACAGAGTTTTCTACCCTGTAAGTGATAAGTTATATCACTTGAACCACATATAATTTGTCGTCTGCAAATGCTTTCAATTTGGACTTGTCTTAAGTTCTGTTGTTTGGTAAAGATTTGATGCAAGATCTCAAGTCTGACGGACGGACGGAAGAACACGTGGATTGACTGAGGGCAGACCTTTATTCCACTGTTACTTGTAAGGTGTAATTTAGGACAACAATTTAGAATTCAACACAACAAGCGTTGTGTTTCATGTGTCCTAACAACAAAAATGTAAAACGAATACATTTACTTTTAATGACTTACAAAAATATTCATAGCTTCCATTGTGATGAATATTGCATTTTTAAGTGTTATGTGCAGAACTTGTGAAGAAATTCCAGGGATTACTGAATAGGTGCACTGGTCATCGTAAAACTGGAAAACTGTTGAAAACAGTCTTTAACACTAAACAAAGGGGAAATAGTTCATAGAAACGGGACGAGTATCTAAGTGTCCAAGCAAATAAACAGTATGATTGAATGTATGGTGTTTAATGCCGTTTTCACCCTTATTTCATTTATATTGCAGTGACCAGTGCATCTATCCATGTTTTCTTTTCTGTGACCAGCACTTCGCACAATATTCTGCCCAAGCCAGTTGCTGTTTTTCCACATTACTATCGTCTAAACAATGACCAGGGGAGAGAGAGGAATGAACCCAGTCGCAATGACTATAATCAATCCTCGGTAACAAATTTGCTGAGCTGGGGGCTCGAACAAGCGACTCCTGCCCTACAGCACTGTTCACAACTGATTGTGTTACCGAAGCTCGGCTAGAAAGTAAGCAGAATAGTCAAACACGCTATTTGGATAGAAATATAAAGACACAGGCGTTAAGTTAGTAACTCTCGAACAAATATACAAGCAGACGTCTCTTATAAAATACAGATCATCAGCACGATTACCTGTAAAAGCCTGTCCCAAACGACAAAATTTTAGAATGGTTCAAATTGCAAGGATCTGCAGACAACAAATTTGAAACAGGTGCAAAGGAGCCAAAGTTCTTAGACATGATATAAAACATTATAGGAAAAGGAGAAAATGCTGATTTGGTATGGGGTTAACCCTTTCCCAAACAAGCCCTGGTTTTCACGTGTCTGCAGTACAAGTCTTTTGAAAACACTGTGGGAAAAGGAGAAATTGCTCGTAACGAGCAATTTCTCCTTTTCCCACAGTGTTTTCTACCCATTTTGAGACCTTTCTGCCATTGTTATCAAATTTAAAATTGTCGTCTGCAAACTCATTCAATCTGGACCAGTCCAAAAATTTGTCGTTTGGGAAAGAGTTAATACATATTAAAAATTAAGACATTGTTCAACACTGGTCTGGTACATGTCGAAAACTGTCGTCTGCCGCATGAATAGTATGTTTTTATAATACCTGCATTGACATTTTGTACGATCTGGTTAAATGGTAAAGTGTTGGCTTGGAAGAAAAGTTACATTTGCTTGGAACTACTTTTTCGACAATTTCTTTCGAAAAGCTGTCAACTCAAAGGTCTTTCTTCGCATTTGATGGTTAAGTGGGGTTTCTCTTGGGTTTGGTATACAGCGTTAAACGCATTTAACCGTTAACCTGCTGAGTAGGTGAAATGAAACTTTTCAAGCCGAGAGTAAAACCCCAAATATTGCTATTTCAAATTTCAAAGTATTTTTTTTTTTTTTTTTTTTTTTTTTGAGGGGGGGTGCGATATCTCCTTATCGGACAGTGTAGATCCAAGATCAGACTGCACAGAACGTGCAGTCTGATGTTGATCTACACTGTCCGCAAAAGGAACTTGAGTCGCGCTTGGCAATCTAGGAATAAACTTTACTGAGATACATGTAGTTTGATGAGGATGTGCCGGCTGTTTTTCCCAAGCTAAACCATCAAACTATATAACAGAATTTTTTAAAACGCTGCCAAAGACAACTTCTGAAAAATATTTAGAAATATAGCAATTGATTGATTGTAACAAACAATTGCTCCTTTTCGCACAGTGTTTCCATAGAAATATTGGAGGATATCCTTCGTTTCTTCTAACTACCAGACGACAAAATTTCAGACTTGTCAATATTAAAACATTTGCAGATGGCTAATAGAATGCGACTCCGACAATTGAAGTTTTCTTTGAACTGATTTGAAACATGTGGGAAAGAGAGAAATAGTTGGTTGCCAGCAATTTCCCCTTATCCAAATATGGTTTTCAAAGTTCTTTTCCTCAAGACGGAATCATTTAGTAAAGGCTTATTATTTTACTTTTATAATATTTGTGTGTGTGTGTGTTTGGGGGAGGGGTGTGTGCTAAAATCATAATCATACTGTGCTGCTATGAGTTCTACAGCACTCACATTACGTTGCATAAGTATGATGCCACTGTTTCCTCGTAGTCCTTCTTTGGTTTTTTGTTTCTCTTTACATTTTTCATATTGTTTTTCAACTTTGCTCGCATTTTACCAAAGGGTTTGCTTATCATATCAATTTGCCTATGAGTGTTAATGTCTGTTTGCTTCGGACCAAGTCGTTTGTGAGCCACTATAACAGTATCCATATCTTTACGCTTTGAAGCTCTTATACTACTTACATATCTTATACATGTAACATCATTACTATAACTGTTAATAGAGACACTATCTACTGGCCGTGAATATTCATAATCAGATATATCTTCTTCGCTCAGTGCATAGCTATGTCTTTCACGTTTCGACACATCTATCTGGAATGAAAACATTGCATCTGCAACACGTTCACGTTCAGCTTGAATTTTCGTGATATACTTCTGTAGATCACCAAGACTTTCCTTTTTTTCAAGCAGGGAGCTGTACATTATGTTTGCATTACGCAGGTGCGGATATACGACGTTGATACAACAGTGGTTGTCCCCAAGTAAGTCGGCCAAGAGCACAACATGTTTTATTATTTCAAAGCATGTGCTGAACTCTTGAAAGAAAACGTTTTGGTGATGCATGTATTTCTCCAACAAGTTATGGTCTGTGAAAAGATTAAGCAGTGCCCTATTTTGAAATGAAATTGATAACGAATCCAAAATGTTACAGAAACAACCCAATTTTGTCACAGATTTGTCATAACAATTAGAAATATGGTGCAAAAATGCAGTCTTTATGATGTACGAAGAAACTGGATTGTTTGTTTCATCAGACCTCCGAAACGTAAGAAGAACAAACACTTTCAGAGCCATGAAGACACCTCTGTGATCCTCGGTTGTTTTATGAATAAGTCTTGTCTCCTCTCTTGAATTTGAAATTCGCCAACAGAATTTCCGCTCACAGGCATTGCAAACCTTTTGAATAAGACTACGTGGACCGGTTTCGCACAATAAATACTTTGACTTGTGCAAACCATAGGACGGTAAAAAATCAACCAAAACACAGATTTCAACTACTGAAAATTTATCGTCTCGTGGTTCTTCTATGTCCTTTGCAAGAACTGAGCGAGAAATGCTCCTCCATTTGAAGACGAGATCGCAACGTTTGTCGAAGGAATTACCGAATTCAGCCACTGAAGCTATCGTCAATGATCCACTTTCCATTTCTACTTTGCACTTTCGACACCCATTCCTTTTCTTTTGTCCGATGCATTCTATGCCGTAGTAAAGTTGAATAACTGAATTACAATTGCAAGCACTCTCAATGGCGCTAAGAAGTTCGCGATGAAATCGCTGTCCAACATCTGATGGTGAAAGGAATACCCCTTTTGACTTATGAAACGGAAAACTCTTGCCGTATGGGGATATTTTGTAGATGTCCCTATATCCGTCACATGACCCCAAAGTTTGTCTATCTAAATCTTCACCAATACCTAAACGTGCTAAAAAATCAAACTCAATGACTGGAAATTTCTTTGCGTTTTTTTTCCCATCATGTTGAGAGCTTGCTGAATCGAAACTCCAAATCCTTGTTTCTTCTGCCATACTTCCCGCCATTTCGGTATGTAAGACTTTGAAATATTGACTTTTCTTATTCATTACGGCTACATAACGATTAAGAAGAGTTTTTGTGGCGGTAGTGATATCTCTTATTTCGGGAAGTGAAAAATCGACGAAATAATGCCTACGTATTTCTTTTAACATGCCCTCCATTTGATAATCGATTTGTTTAGAATCGCTGAACAGAAATCAACGCATGATATTTGGATTATCAACATATAAAAATTCGACGTCGGTTTCTTTACCCTCCATAAAGTTAAAGATAGTTTGAAGGCGACTTCTTGATCCCGTGTATTCCCTTCATTTGTTGGAGTGTTATTGTAACTTTGGCACCTTTGAGTATATCATCTGAAACATTTAAAAAGGTCACTGAACTATATATAAACGAGTTTTTGTAAAGGGCAATAACGAAACTCTCAACAAAGAAAAGCAGGAGCATGAATATGCAAAACTGATATCTGAAGTACAGAAGTGATAAATTTGTGTGTGTGCAAGAGGGAACTTAGTCTCAACCTATCTTTGCTAATGTATGGCTTGTTACTCAATCTTTTCGCGGCACGACAAGAATCATTTCCGATGTTTCCATTTCGTCATCAAGAAAGGAAATGTCCTCTGTAACCGATATATATTAGTTACTTTATATTTGGAAGCTTTCGGGGTTGTGTTTAATGTCGTCAAGAGAGGTGATATGTAAATTTTTGTCAAAACTTTGAGTAGCAATTCTCAATACTTCAACAGTAATAATTATCTCCACGACCCCCCCCCCCACCCCCCGAATTTCGGGTGACATTGTTTTTGCGTTGTACGTCTGTCCGTTTATTCGTCCAGCTAGATATTTTCTGAAGTCCTTGTCGAAATTTGATGTAACTTCATACATGTGTTCTTAATGGCAGTCCGCCGATAAGCTTTTTAAATTCCGTGTCATGGAAAAATTGGGCTTTTTTTCCGGCGGGGGATATCATTTCAATGAAATTGCTTGTTTATCTAGAAATAGATTTTATCGATGAAAGAAGTTGATAAAGTTGACTATGCAATATAATTCAACTTTAAGACGAGAAAGGACGTGAAGGAAAGATTTTACTAGAGTCGCAAAGAATGTGTATCAATTTATTTTCGTTTGTAAAACTGTCAAATATTTCCCTTGATGGAAACAAAATTGTTTCAAGAATGCAAAAGTAGGCATTCATCTTCAGATGTCTTCCCCTGTATCATACGAGCAAGGGGATACAAGCAGTACAACAACGTTTTATACACGCGTTTTCGGACGTGCTTAGGTGAGCGAAGGTTTCATTTTGACGATCCAGATAACGTAGCGTCTGCAAAATTAATGTTTAGATAATTTTAAGAGGATTGAAGTTTTGTTCTCTGGTAAAGAAGTCCATTGCTTTTTCTGAGAAAACAATACAGGTCTACAACAATGATCTATAATTGTTACCTAAAAAGAACGTTCCGCTGATCCAAATGTTTTATTCAGTAAAATAGGCCGTCGACGCATAATACAAACGCTTTTGCAAGACATCCACTTACGATGATATCGTTCACAATTATTTAAACCGAGACATTTCAACACCTTACCAGATGAGAAAAGTTTGGTCGTTTCCAACTTGAAAGTGTCTGCAGACGACAAATCATCTTTGCCTCATTTGGTTAAGTGAGTTCCTCAGATCGTAGAAGACGTTGTTTGAAAAAGAGAAAATGCTTCTAACGAGCATTTTCTCCCTTTCTCACAATGCTCAGTGCTTACTATTCGATTCAATTCAAATGTGTATTAGGAAATACGAGGGTTGTATATGTACTTTCCTTATAACTATGGATTTTCTCTTTTTTTTTTTTTTTTTTTAAATATTTCAAAACGAAATCACGGGTTAAGAGTCATACTCACTAAATCTTTTGTCATTACATTGGCAGAAACGTCCCAAAGCCGTGCGAAGGAGATATCTGTTTTCGACGAAATCAAATATATTGTATGCGCTGCCTAGATATGAACCTAGCCTGCCAGTACTTTTGAAATGATAATATTTGTCGGAAATCTTTATTATAAATGTCACTTCTGTACGAGATACATATCCGAACTGATTGTCTGCAGGGTTTATTACGCCGTTTTCAACATAAAAACGATGCATATCCGAAACATGTTTTTTTAGACAGGATAAATTTCGTTGTGTGTTCAGCATAAGATGCATATAAAATCCACAAGTCTTTTGAAACTTTAATGAAATAGGCGTTTTTTTTTTTTTTGTTTTGTTTTTTTTTTTTGTTTTTAAATGATTATAACTATTCATTCCTTAGATTTTCTGCTCATTGTTCAATTTGTTCAACGTTCAGTTCTCAAGATAGTTGTTTTCTGGCCAAGGAACGCAATTTCTGATTAAATTGGCTAACTCAAATGGTTTGGCCAAATAGAAATGTGTTAATTTTTTAATTTTAAAATCAAAGAGGGATTTCGAGTATCGGTGAAAACAGTCCCTATTCTTTTTTTTTTTAGACGCTGCAATCTAACCTCTGCCGTTTGTAATCACTTGTATAATTATGACTTCTATATTAATATCCGTCCTCTCTCTCTCTCAACAATAATGGTCCTGCATCGCGAAACGGATGAACCTTTGAGAGAATTATTATACGAAGTAAACACACATTCTGGCCAACTCTGATGATTTTTTTTTTGTCTGAAATTATGACCACTAGAGTGTGCTAAACGTTTATGTAAGATTTTCGTAGTGACATTTTCTTGGACCCTAGGTTACCCATTTTCAGACTTATCCGAAATATCATAAGAACAAACATTCTGACATACTTTCATAGGTATATGTTAGATAATGTGGTCTCTAAAATGTAAACATATTTTTCGAAGAGTTGTCTAGGTGACATACTTTTTGATCTGGAGTGACCTATTTTAAATCATTGGGTTTTCTAAGATTTGTTCTAGTGACCTACTTTTTGAGCTAACATGAACCATTTTTGATACCAACAGACATATTATCAAACCAAACATATTATCAACTTTAATGAGTATGAGTGTGAGACTGAAAATGTGTACACAACGTTTTTCACTATACAAACCCACATGAAACTTGTGACTTCTTTGGCGGGGCCAGTTTTTACCCCAAATGTGTCATTTGAACAATTCTAGAAAAGGTCCAATAGATGATGCCAAATACCAAAAATTACAGCTCTTAGCCTTTCACTTATGGACCAGAAGGTTTTCAATATACAAGCCCACGTCAAAACTTGTGACACACGGGGACGGGGGTCAGTAGACCCCCGGAAGCATCATTTTATATCGATGCAAATCCGAAATATGTTCCCAAACAGGATAACTTTCGTTGTGAGTTCAGTATAAGATGCGTTTAGAATCCATGAGTCTTTTGAACTTTAACTCTTAACTTGGTAGAGGTCTGGTAGATTATGCTAAACACCAAATGTTAAATACATGTACTAATCTTTACCAAAAACAAATTTTTAGACTTGTCCAAATTGAAATCATTTGCAGACAAGAAATTGAAAGTGACTCAAATAATTGAATTTGTATTTAAAAGGAAAGAAAACGTTATGCAAACGGAGAAAAAGCTGGTTATGCAGGTTACCAACATTTTCTCCATTTTCCACAATTTTCGCAAAGGGATTTTTGCTTAGGGTCGTTAAAACTCGAGATTGTACGGTAAATGGTTAAATAGACATTATGACAAAATATATAGTAAACGTAAATACCTGTAGGGCGCTGAACTTTCAAAATACCATGACTTGAGCACAACGTTTCCTTTTATATAGAATTCCGTTTTCAGAGATTTGTTGAAAGATCGCGAGCTACTGAATAGTTGTTCCGACCGAATGATGGTTAAACCTTTAGCGAAAGATCAAGTAATTCAACGACCCACAGCATGTTTCAGTTTTCCCACAATGTTTTATATCCTCTAGAAGACATATTCTATTATCTACATTTGAGGTTTAATGTCTGAATGCTGTTTGTAGGGATGACTACAATTATTTCGTACAATGTATTATACAGGAAGTAAAATAGTGTTTTATCACCTACATATTCTTCCTTAACTTGAATTGTATAACATGAATAGAACATCATATAAGGTAGATCGTAGTTTTGAAGCTGTTTTAAAGGGCATAATTGTGTATCTGTGTTTGAGTATGTGCTAAATTTCTTTTATGAGAGCTCTTAAGGATTTTCTTTTCAATTGATAAAGAAGAGTTCTGAATGTTGATTTCTTGGCAAAAAGAACAGAACGCGCACTAAATCCCCTTGAGAACAAAAAATGAATCTTTTTATTTTGTCCTCAGTTATTTTGCTTTAGCAATTGTTCAAATATTTTGTAAATAAAGAAATTACCTTTTCATTGGCTTCATGCAATTGCTATTTGTTGAGGAACATGTTTTCAACCAGTTAGGAAACGGTGTCCATCTGGTTGGGGATGAATACTTCGAATCTTGTGCTAAGCACGCAGCTTGCCTGTGTATGTGGTTCAGTCCATGTTTAAAGCATAATTACGTACTGCAAATGACATTAGATAACTTCAAGGAAAACTCACTGGGTATAATACGCTGTAAAAATTGCCAAAAAGTTAGGAATTTAATCGAGGTGAACAACATGTTTTGTTTGTCCCGTGTTAAATGACAAGGTGAAGGTAAACTTATCTTTTCACGTTTTGTAATCTGTGATCTTTGGTTGGAAAAATACGTAACAGAAATAAAACGTAATTTTCATTTTACCTCATATGACATGTAGTAGAAAGGCATTACTTCACATCAGTTAATACATTAGACGTTTTCAGACAAAACTGTTCTTCAACAATTGGCCTATAGATATGAAGCCCACTCTGAGCAATTGTGACGACAAACTTCTGTTGAGAGTTTTTCATTACATTTCTGCCATTCGGCAAAGCTCATGCGATCCTTTGATCAAGTCCCTCGGCTGTATCATGAAGCTTCATGTGCACCTACACGGTACATTTCCTGGCCAGGAATACACCATTTTACCGCTTTTAAAACGTTATACTCCGCTTATAAAAAGAAAATCACTAGTCACAAATTTTCAATAGAATCTTCCAAAATATAATTTCCGTCGACAAACAGTTTGTACATTTTTTTCTAACTTAGTCTATCAATTTCGTAGACATCTTTCAGCGTCAGGTTGCTTATCACCGTGGCTATTGTTGCCGTTGCTATTCGATTTACATGGGCGCCGTCATGTTTAAGATCGTGTGACTGGCAGTATTTCAAAATGGCAACCCCCTTGATGCAGACGAGATTTAAAAGCTGATTTTGAGATGAAAGTTATCCGACTCATACTGACACATCCATCTGTGAGAAAACTGCTCCATGGCATCTTCTTTTGGGAAAGCTCTGTCACAAAGTTCTTGATCTCGCTTAATTGTAAGTATTGCAATTACTTAAGACTTTTGCAAGTACTTTTATTATCTTAACTTAATTGGAAAGAACATTATTTTTACTAATTGAGATTGTTTAACAATTTAATTGCCTATTCTCTTTAATTTTATTTTGTCATTAATGCATTAATAATAATGATTATTCTAACGTTTAGTGTTATTCTAATGTAAACTGTATTATAAGCAGGAGAAATAATATGTTATCCATATAAGTTTATTTATTATTGACATTATTTTATCATTTCATTAATCAGTATTCCCTCTCAGACTTATCACTACTTTGATATTCTTACTTATGTTTTGCTCCAAGTCCATGTATGACAGGTAATTCTTATACAGTATTTGTAATCGATTTTACTATAATACTGGTGTGCAGAAGTAGTAGTAGTTGTGGTCCTAGTCCAATGAAGTTGTAGTTGGTTATTGTTGTTGTTGTTTGGTGGAGGTGAAGGTATCAGTATAGTATTAGTAGTAGTAGTTGTCGTGGTAGCAGTTACAGTCTAGGGTTGTGGTGGTATTTAAGCAGTGTTAGAAGTAGTAGTGGCAGCAAAACAAGAGTCGTTTTTAGAATTAGAAAATTTTAGGGATTTTTTTCCCGGATAACATGAAACCTATGCTTGATTGTGATAAGCTTGTTCATTTGAATCAATACTTCCTTCCCAAGTCTCAAACGATCAGTGAGTTAAGAGAACAGAAAGTTTTAGGACATTTGCCTCATACTTGCAGACTTAAATACAAAATATTTGTATTTAACCCCTTTACCACACAACTCCAACTTTTAACGACGCTGCATAAGACTGCGTTTGATAACATTGCGGGAAAAGTTTGTTTGTTTTGGACTTTAAAGCCGTTTTAATAGCTGAGGTTATATCACGGCGGTCAGTGCAACTTCGCATATGTTCCTGGCTTTCTCACACCAGTACCGGCACAACTTTTTTTTCCAAGTCACCGACTACTTTTCTCACATGCAACAGAGGTGAGAGGCGAACTATTGCCTGAAAGAAAGTTTGTCTCAACTTGATATCAAACCTGCAACCACAAGGTCACGGCTTAGATAAGCTAACCAGAGGGCTGACCGGCCAGGCTTTTGGGAAAGGATAGATGCTGGTAACCAGCATTTTCTCCTTTACCAACAAAGTTTTCTACCCTATCAGTGACAAGTTATATCAAGTTACATCACCTGAGCCACATTCAACTTTTCGTCTGCAAATGCTTTCAATTTGGACTTGTCTTAAGTTCTGTCCTTTGGCAAAGATTTAATGCAAGATCTCAAATCGGATGGAAGGTCGGACAGACCAGTGGAATGACTGAGGGCAGACCTTTTCTCCCCTCCTGTGTTACGTGTAAGGTGTTATTTAGGACAATAGTTTAGAATTCAACACAAGCATTTTTTCTCATGAGTCTGAACAAAATTTAAAACGAATAGATCTATTTATAATGACTTTCAAAAATATCCATAGCTTCCCTTTTTATGAATATTGCATTTAGTTTGTTTTATAAGGCAAGCGGTCAGTGGCTTAGACGAAGTGTTTTCTGCAGTACTGTTGAAGAAATTCCATGGATTACTGAACAGGCGCTATGGTCATCGTAAAACTGGAAAACTGTTGAAAACAGTCTTTAACGCTAAACAAAGAAAAAGAAAAACTCTGCTTTCCTGGGAACGGGACAAGTATCTAAGTGTCAAAGTAAATAAATAGTACATGTATGGTGTTTAATGCCGTTTTGACCGTTATTTCATTTATATTGCAGCGGCCAGTGCATTTATCCATGCTTTCCTTGAGTTTCTGTGACCAGCACTTCGCACAATCCTCTGTCCGAGCCACTTGCTGCTTTCCCACATAACCATCGTCTAAATAATAACCAGGGGTGACAGAGGAATGAACCCCTTCGAAATGACTACAATCAATCCTCTGTAACAAATTTGCCGAGCTGGGGATTCGAACAAGCGACCCTCTGCTCTAAAGCCCTGTTCGCAACCGATTGTGTTACTGAAGCTCGGCTAGAAAATAAACAGAACAGTCAAACACGCTATTTGGATAGAAATATAAAGACACAAGCGTTATCTTGGTAACTCACAAAAAATATACAGCAGACGTCTCTTATGAAATACAGATCATCTGCACGATTACCTGTGAAAGCCTGTCCCAAACGAAAAAAAATTAGAATGGTCCAAATTGCAAAGATCTGCAGACAACAAATTTGAAAGAGGTGCAAAGGAGCTAAAGTTCTTAGACAGGATAGAAAACATAATAGGAAAAGGAGGAAATGCTGATTTGGTATGGGGTTAACCCTTTCCCAAACAAGCCCTGGTTTTCACGTGTCTGCAGTACAAGTCTTTTGAAAACACTGTGGGAAAAGGAGAAATTGCTCGTAACGAGCAATTTCTCCTTTTCCCACAGTGTCTTCTACCCATTTTGAGACCTTTCTGCCATTTTCATCAAATTTAATATTGTCGTCTGCAAACTCTTTCAATTTGGACCAGTCCAAAATTTGTCGTTTGGGAAAGGGTTGATACATATTAAAAATTAAAACATTGTTCAACACTGGTCTGGTACATGTCGAAAACTGACGTTTGCCGCATGAATAGTATGTTTCAGCGTTAAACGCATTTAACCGTTAACCTGCTGAATAGGTGAAATGAAACTTTTCAAGCCGAGAGTAAAACCCCAAATATTGCTATTTCAAATTTCAAAGTATTTTTTGGGGGGGAGGGGGATATCTCCTTATCGGACAGTGTAGATCCAAGATCAGACTGCACGTTCTGTGCAGTCTGATGTTGATCTACACTGTCCGCAAAAGGAACTTGAGTCGCGCTTGGCAATCTAGGAATAAACTTTACTGAGATACATGTAGTTTGATGAGGATGTGCCGGCTGTTTTTCCCAAGCTAAACCATCAAACTATATAACAGAATTTTTTTAAACGCTGTCAAAGACAACTTCTGAAAAATATTTAGAAATATAGCCATTGATTGTAACAAACCATTGCTCCTTCTCGCATAATATTTCCATAGAAATATTGAAAGATATTCTTCGTTTTTTCTAACTACCAGACGACAAAATTTCAGACATGTCAAATGTTAATGTGACACCGACGGTTGAAGTTTTCTTTGAACTGATTTGAAGCATGTGGAAAAGAGAGAAATAGTTGGTTACCAGCAATTTCTCCTTATCCAAATATGGTTTTCAAAGTTCTTTTCCTCAAAACGGAATCATTTGGTAAAGGCTTATTATTTCACTTTTATATTATTTGTTTGTGTGTGTGTGTGTGTGTGTGTGTGTGTGTGTTTAAGGGATGTGTGCACTAAAATCAAACTGTGCTGCTATGAGTTCTACAGCACTCACATTACGTTGCATAAGTATGATGCCACTGTTTCCTCGTAGTCCTTATTTGGCTTTTTGTTTCTCTTTACATTTTTCATATTGTTTTTCAACTTTGCTGGCATTTTACCAGAGGGTTTGCTTATCATATCAATTTGCCTATGAGTGTTAATGCCTGTTTGCTCCGGACCAAGCGGTTTGTGAGCCCTACGTGTTTCCCTATATGCGGACGTTTTCGTCAACTCCTGTCCAAGCGGTTTGCCTGTCATACGCATTGAAAAGTCTGTTTGCCCCGGACCAAACGGTTTGCCTTCCATATTCATTGTCCTATCACGGTCTCGTAAATAATCCAAATTCTTCTGACCCATAAATTGCTTGCTAGAAGTTGGCAAATTTAGCAACATTGGAACAGGTTCTTTGCTTTTTAGGGAACCTATTTTGCCAGGCGGCTTTCTTTTATCTTGATTGATGTCGCTCTTTTGTCTATACTTGGACGGTCGCTTAAGCTGAGTCTTCTTCTCAAATTTTCTTCTTCTTCCTTTCATATCTATAATCTCTGGAGCTCTTACATTAATTCCAGACCTTCGACGAGCACCAACTATATCAATATCTATATCAGTATCCATATCTTTACGCTTTGGAGCTCTTATAATACTCCCAACCTTTGCACCATAATCATTAAAACTGTTAATAGAGACACTATCTACAGGCCGTGAATATTCATCATCAGATATATCTTCTTTACTCAATGTATAGCTACGTCTTTCACGTTTCGACACATCTATCTGGAATGAAAACATTGCATCTGCAACACGTTCACGTTCAGCTTGAATATTCGTGATATACTTCTGTAGATCACCAAGACTTTCCTCTTTTCCAAGCAGGGAGTTGTACATTATGTTTGCATTACGCAGGTGCGGATATACGACGTTGATAAAACAGTTGTTGTCCCCAAGTAAGTCGGCTAAGAGCACAACATGTTTTATTATTTCAAAGCATGTGCTGAACTCTTGAAAGAAATCGTTTTGGCGATGCATATATTTCTCCAACAAGTTATGGTCTGTGAAAAGATTAAGCAGTGCCCTATTTTGAAATGAAATTGATAACGAATCCAAAATGTTACAGAAACAACCCAATTTTGTCACAGATTTGTCATAACAATTAGAAATATGGTGCAAAAATGCAGTCTTTATGATGTACGAAGAAACTGGATTGTTTGTTTTATCAGACCTCCGAAACGTAAGAAGAACAAACACTTTCAGAGCCATGAAGACACCTCTGTGATGCTCGGTTGTTTCATGAATAAGTCTTGTCTCCTCTCTTGAATTTGAAATTCGCCAACAGAATTTTCGCTCACAGGCATTGCAAACCTTTGGAATAAGACTACGTAGACCGCTTTCGGATAATAAATACTCTGACTCGTGCAAACCATAGGACGGTAAAAAATCAACCAAAACACAGATTTCAGCTACTGAAAATTCATCATCTCGTGGTTCTTCTATGTCTTTTGGAAGCACTGAGCAAGAAATGCTCCTCCATTTGAAGATAAGATCGCAACGTTTGTTAAAGGAATTACCGAATTCAGCCATTGAAGCTATCGTCAATGATCCACTTTCCATCTCTACTTTGCACTTTGGACACCCATTCTTTTTCTTTTGTCCGATGCATTCTATGCCGTAGTAAAGTTGAATAACTGAATTACAATTGCAAGCACTCTCAATGGCGTTAAGAAGTTCGCGATGAAATCGCTGTCTAACATCTGATGGTGAAAGGAATACCCCTTTTGACTCATGAAACCGAAAACTCTTGCCGTATGGGGATATCTTGTAGATGTTCCTATATCCGTCACATGACTCCAAAGTTTTTCTATCTAAATCTTCACCAATACCTAAACGTGCTAAAAAGTCAAACTCAATGACTGGAAACTTCTTCGCGTTTTCCTTTCCATCATGTTGAGAGCTTGCTGAATCAAAACTCCAAATCCTTGTTTCTTCGGCCATACTTCCTGCCATTTCGGTATATAAGACTTTGAAATATTGACTTTTCTTATTCATTACGGCTACATAACGATCAAGAAGAGTTTCTGTAGCGATAGTGATATCTGTTATTTCGGGAATTGAAAAGTTGACGAAATAATGGCTACGTATTTCTTTTAACATGCCCTCCATTTGATAAACAATTTGTTTAGAATCGTTAAACAGAAATTAATGCATGATATATCGATTGTCAACATATAAGAATTCGAGGTCGGTTTCTTTAACCCCCAATTATGTTAAAGATAGTTTGGAGGCGACTTCTTGATACCGTGTAATCCCTTCATTTGTTGGAGTATTATTGTTACTTTGACACCTCTGAGTATATCATCTGAAACATTTAAAAAAGGTCACTGAACTATATATAATCGAGCATTTGTAGAGGGCAATAACGAAAGAAGAGCAAGAGCATGTCTAAAGATATGCAAAACTGATATCTGAAATACAGAAATGGTAAATTTGTGTGTGTGCAAGAGGGAACTTAGTCTCAACCTATCCTTGCTAATGTATGGCTTGTTACTCAATCTTTTCGCGACAAGACAAGAATCATTTCTTATGTTTGAATTTCATCATGAAGAAAGGAAATTTCCACTGTAACCGATATATGTATTGTTACTTTATTTGGGAAACTTTCCGGGGTTGTGATTGATGCCGTCAAAAGGAGATACGTAGACTTTTCTCAAAACTTTGAATGGCAATTCTCAAAAGTTCAACAATAATTATTAAACACCCCCCCGAATTTCAGGGGGATATAGTTTTTGCGTTGTCCGTCTGTCCCTCCGTTCATCCAGATAGGTATCTTGTAAAGCCCATGTCGAAATTTGATGTAACTTCATTCATGTGTTCCTTATTATAGTCCGCCGATAAACTTTTTTTTAGTGCCGTGTCATGGAAAAATAGGGCTTTTTTTTCGGCGGGGGATTTCAACGAAATTGCTTTTTTTAAAACTAGAAATAGATTTTATCGATATTAGTAGTTGATAAAGTTTACCACACAGTGCAATTCAACTTTAAGAAGAGAAAGTAAAGGAAAGATTTTACTAATGTGCAAGGAATGTTTAGCGATTTATTTTCGTTTGTAAAACTGTAAAATATTTCCCTAGATACAAACAAATCTTGTCAAGAATGCACAGTAGGCATTCATCTACAGATATGTTCCCTGTACCATCCGAGCAAGCAGTACAACAACGTTTTATACACGTGTTTTCGGACTTGCTAAGGTGAGTGCAGGTTTATTTTGACGATCCAGATAACGTAGCGTCTGCAAAATTAATGCTTCCAATCTTAAGAGGATTAAATTTTTGTTTTCTGGTAAAGAACTCAATCACGTTTACTGAGAAAACGATACAAATGATCTATAATTGTTACCTAAAAAAGAACGTTCCGTTACCTAAAGAGAACGTTCCGTTGATTCAAATATTTTATTTAGTAAAATAACCCGCCGGCCCATAACACAAACGCTTTTGAAAGACATTCCTTTACAAGGATATCATCGTTCACAATTATTCAAACCGAGATATTTAACACCTTACGAGGAAAATTTGGTCTTGTCTAAAATGAAAGTGTCTGCAGATGACAAATCATCTTTGGCTCATTTGGTTATGTTTCTCAGATAGTAGAAGACTTTGTTTGAAAAACAGAAAATGCTTGTTACGAGCATTTTCTCCCTTTCTCAAAATGCTCAATGCTTACTATTCGATTCAATTCAAATGTGTATTCGGAAATACGAGGGTTGTATATATACTTTCCTTATAATTATGGATTTTTTTTTTTTTTTAAATATTTCAAAACGAAATCACGGGTTAAGAGTCATACTCACTAAATCTTTTGTCATTACATTGGCAAAAACGTCCCAAAGCTCTGCGAAGGAGATATCTGTTCTCGACAAAATCAAATATATTGTATGCGCTGCCTAGATACGAACCTAGCCTGCCAGTACTGAAATGATACTATTGTCGGAAATCTTTATTATAAATGTCATTTTTGTACGAGATATCTATCTGAACTGATTGTCTGTAGGGTTTATTACGCCGTTTTCAACATAAAAACGATGCATGTCCGAAGCATGTTTTCAGACAGGATAAATTTCGTTGTGTGTTCAGCATAAAATGCATATAAAATCCACAAGTCTTTTGAAATTTAAAGCAATATTGAGAAAAATATACAGTAAACGCAAATACCTGTAGGGCGCTGTTAAAAAAACGTTTCCAAATACATACGATCCCGTTCTAAGGGCTTCGTAAAAAGACCGCGAGCTACCGAATAATGTTTTGACTGAATATTTAACCTTGTAATGATCAAGTGATTTTTCGATCGAAAAGTAATTTGAAAGCACAACGGGAAACAAAGAGAAAGTCTTGAACCAGCATTTTCTAGTTTTCCTACGATGTTTTTTATTCTTTCTGTTCCATTCGCTACTTTTACTTTTTTTATCTCTAAACGCTTTTAGTAGGGATACATCTCAAATTACTTCGTATGATAAACAATAAATTCTTATGGAAGTAAGTAATACAGGGTTGGTTCATTGACTATGTATTGTTCTCTGGCTTGAATTGTATCGCATGAATAGAAAAAAATAATATTAGGTATACGTAATTTTTAAGATTTTGAGAACAGTCTATAAATAGTAGTTGTTTGAAAACTAGTAGAAGGTAATTGAATAAAATCGATTTAACAGTCAGTAGAAATAATTCAAAGTATCATGTACAATTCAAACTATCTTTAACATTATTGGGGTTAAAGAAAAAATGAAGTTTTTTGGATACAGGGATAGCAATTTCAAATAACCTGCCATACTTGATCAAAGTGTTTATCCTGTAGTTCCCAAGATCGAGTCTAGAAAAACAGACCAGAACAGACCTGTCGCCACCCAGAGGTAGGGACATATTAAAAGTCGAGAATATCAAGTTGGAAAAGAGAGAGAGAGAGAGAGAGAAACTGAGGAATTCAGACGGTCGATCAGATTATGCTGAATATTTCAGAGAGAGAGAGACAGGGCATGAATATGTCCATCCAATCCGCGTCCGCAAATGTCTAAGGTTGTTCTTGGTTGTTGTTGGTTACAGTAATCCATATCTAACGAATAAAGGGGTAGTTCAGTTTTAATGTTTCATACACTAGCATTACGAACAATATATATGACCTGTGCTCTGGTAAAAGGGGGCTCAATGCATCTCCCTATTGCATTTTACCAAGCAAGATATCTTCTGATAATAAATCCATAAAATCAGTTTTGAGTGAATTATGAGGTAGAATTATCCTTTGACATGCAGAAAATTTAAAAATAGAGAAAAGTTTCGGCCCATGTCAGCCTGCGCGAACTGCGCAGGCTGACATGGGTCGATACTTTTCGCAAATGCATTAAGCTCCCTTTTCACAGAGCATGGCTCATACTTAGGTTTCAAACAAATCACATTGCTGACATTATGGAAATATAAAGGTGCTTGTCAGTAACCTTTTCAGCGTCGTAGGCAGGAACAGGGGCTTTTGAGACTTCAACGTCGTCTTTTTTTTCCCGAGCACATTAGATTAAAATTTGTAACGAGTTTTTTTTTAATTGTATTTTCAGTTTCCGAAAGAGGTTGGGGTTATGTCCTGAAAAAAAGCTACACAACTTGCACTAAATCCGGATTATTACAGATATTCAGTCAATCGTTTTTTTTTTTTTTTGTTATTTAATTTTGGCAATTGTTTAAGGTTTTTGTAAACAAAGTAGGTTCATGCATTCATGCAGTTTCTGTTTCTAATAGGAGTCGTTTTCAAATAGTTTGGAAATTAATGACACGTGAACGAAGCTGACGTTATTTGTGCGAAACAAAATTTTTAAACCAACTGCTAATCAACACATTCTGTTCATCTAAATACAGTTATATCTAAAGCATAACCGTACACTGAAAATGACTTCAACATGAAGGAATACATTCCAAGAAGAGGAAAGGCTTTTGGATTTTTTTAGGTTTTTTTCTTCAACAATAACCGGGATGAGGGTCAAAGTGTGTCTCCTTGCAATACCATGGTCGATATTCAACAATCATTCTTTAGAATAAGTTTAGTCATAATCACAAGTTTTTCTAAGGTTGATTTATGATTTTTAGCTCCACTGGCCGAAGGCCAGCGGGCTTATGTCATGGCCCGGTGTCCGTCGTGCGTCCGTCCGTCCGTCCGTCCGTCCGTCCGTGCGTTATTTTTATTTCAAACATCTTCTTCTCTGAAACTACCCATCCAATTTTCATGAAACTTCACAGAAATGATCCTGCCATGGTCCTCTTCAGAATTTCTTGAAAGAATTTGATTCCTTCAAAAACTCTGGTTGCCATGGCAACAAAACTGAAAAATATTGGAAATCTTTAAAAATCTTCTTGTCTGAAACCATAAGGCATAGGGCTACCAAATTTGGCATGTAGCTTTATGTAGTAGACCTCTATCAAGTTTCTTCAAATTATAGCCCTGGGGTCAAAATTGGCTCTGCCCCAGGGGTCACAAGTTTTACATAGGCTTATATAGAGAAAAATTTAAAAATCTTCCTGTACCTATCCATAAGGCCTAGAGCTACCAAATTTTGCATGTTGCCATATCTAGTGGGCCTCTACCAAGCGGACCAAAATTTTAGCCCTGGGATCAAAAGTGGCCCCGCCGCACGGGTCACAAGTTTTACATGGGCTTACATAGTGACAACTTAAGAAATCTTCCTGTTTTGAATTTTTTTTAAATTAGCCTTGCATCAGGGGTCTTATGTTTTACAGAGGCTTCATATGGACAAAACTTGAAAATCACCTTATTTATAACCATACAGCATAGACTGGTATTATTTTGGCATGTGGCTTTATCTTGTGGACCTCTTCCAGGGTTCAAGTAATTATAGCTCTGGGATCAAAAATGGCTTTGCCTTGCGGGTCTCAACTTTTACATGGGCTTTTACAGAGAAAACTGTAAATCTTCATTTTGAAACCATTTGGCTCAGAATTGAAATGTTTTAGTATTTATGGTTTATATTTATAAGCCAGTGGAGCGATACAGGGCCATCATGGCCCTCTTGTTAATGACATTTTCAACACTATTTAAGTTATATCTCCTTCACGGATAGTGTAGATCCAAAATCAGTACGTCTGTGCAGTCTGATTATAATCTACACTGTCTGCAAAGGGTCATTGAGTCGTGCTTAGTGGCCTAAGGGTTTAAAAAGATGTCAGGTTTTTTTTTTTTCTAAAATCTAAATAAAGGTTAAGGTTTTAACCTTACCAACAGCGTGCTATCACCTATGTTTAGAGAAAGTGTAACTCACAGTGGTTGAAACAGAGATACGGCGTTAAATAGCTGTCTCATCCTGCGAATTAGAAACTCGCCACTCGAGAATGCAAACTCGAGAATGCAGACATGTATAGTACACCTTTGGAATTAGGTAGGGCGAACCTTCCTCGGATAATAGATACTGCGTCTCATGAAGTACATACGCTGGCAGCAGATCAACCAGAACACAGATTTTAACCAACGGCGTCGATTCATCTAAGAAAGAGTCTTTGTCTCGACCATGACGAGAACAGGAACTACTCTTCCAGATGAAAGTAAGATTGCAGCCATTTTCGATGTTCCCACCATATTCAGATTCTGTGGCTATGGTCAACCATCCACTCTCCATTTTCACTCCACAAGTTTGGCACCTCTGTCTTTGCTTTCTGTTCATGCTTTCAGTATCTTGACTGACTTTAAGTAGTGCGTTGCATTTACACATGATCACAATAACACTCAACAGTTCGTGTTAAAATCGATCCTTGACATCTATTGGTGATAGGAATACACCGTTAGAGTTGTAAAAAGGAACAAACTACCTTTTTGGAGATATTTTGAAAATGTTCATATGTCCGTCACACGCTTCCTATGTTTTTCTTTCTAAATCTTCATCAATGGCTAAACGTACGAAAACATCAAATTCTATTATAGGAAATCTGTTTGCCTTTCTGTTTTCTCCAGGTCGGCTGAGAAGTGTCCCAAAACTCCATATCCTGGTTTCTTCGACCATACTACCTGCCATATCAATAGTTAGAACTTTAAAAACATGGCTTTTCTCATTCAATACTGTTACATAACGGTTAAGTAGTATCTCTGTAGCTTCAGCTATATCCTTTATTTCACGCAGTGAGAAACTGGTAAAATATTTTTTTCGCATTTCATTTAACTTACCTTCCATCTCAAGAAATATATTCTTTATTAACCGTACACTTAACAAAGATAAGTATTTAAATACATGTATATGTAACTATTATCATTTTTCAGTCTTTGACCTTACTATCTAGTCTCTTGCTTCGAGCCATGATCGTTTCGGACTCGGTCCTCTTTTTCTCTCCCCCCCCCTTTTGTTTTCAAATTTGATTCAAACCCTTCATGAAATTTTTTTCTCAAGCGTATGTCTTGGAAGTTACTTTTTTAATGTAAAGCGT
The DNA here is from genome assembly GCA_945859785.2 of Tridacna gigas. Lineage (NCBI taxonomy): Eukaryota > Metazoa > Mollusca > Bivalvia > Cardiida > Cardiidae > Tridacna > Tridacna gigas. The sequence continues at coordinate 6,499,728 of OX244042.2, forward strand.
AAATTGTCCATTTTTAGTAAACATCAATAAGACTGTTCAAGCTGAACTTGTCTGCTTAACAAAAACAACCAGAAAACTGTAATAATGGGGTATGTACGAGCATATCAGAGGATCATTTTGGAAAAATCCAATTTTAAATTTGTAATTTTTATGGCCTCGTTGCATTGTACGTCCTGTACATACTTCACAATTACTGATCACAGCTACAATTGTTACACCTTAACCTGCAAAGTAAGTTATATAAAACTCTCCAGCCAACAGTAAAAATCAAAGTACTGATAGTACTGAAGGCCAGGAAATCTTGTGATCTGTAATCTCTAAAGAACGAAGGATACGAACTCACACGAGACCTCATTTTCTAATTATCACTACCATACAGACAGTCAGGCCAATTCAATTATGCCAAAAGAATTCATTGGTAAAGGGGTAGTGTCACGCATAATATGGAATAATACAATAATCAACAGGAAAAATTAAATTAATGCAAAAAAAAAAAGAAGTGCTCAGAAGCCGGATTCTATAATTAAACCGAAGCAAATAGTGGATACCAACGCTCGGCTATAGGGTGCATGATAATGGCTTTAAAAATTTCTAAGTCGAAAAGGGGCTTAAATCAAGCAAATTTATTTTTGAGTTATTTGCCTTATTGGTTAAGGTTGATCTTTATGATAACGCACATATATTCCAAGTTTCAAATAAATATCGTCAATGATAAGAAAGATAAGACACAATTTAAAATTGGACACAACGCTAATACCAACGCTTAATATCGCGAACGCAGGGCAGGGTGATGTCAATAAATCGCAGTTTTGTTCTCAAACAGTCGATCTAAATCTATTCTTTTGACTATATCATACAAAGACGTCCACTAGCCCTTCTCGTCCCATTAGAGAGGGAGAGAGAGAGAGAGATTCCAACGACGGCTTCTGGCGCTTAAAATGAATTTGCACATTCGGGGTGTATTTCAAAATAAATATTCTTAAACTTTCATTTCTCCTTTTCAAACAATGTTTCGGAAACTACCAGTTATGTGAATGAAACTCTAGGTGTGTAAATGTGATGAATAACTTATAAATTAAAACCTAATTTTTTAAACACACCTTTTATTTTCAAATTATTTTGTTTGAAAGTTAAAAAATGTCCATGGATCGCACAACACTTTCATGATTTCTAATCAATCAACAGTCGTCACAAAAAAAGAATATAAGCAGATAACATGGCTGATTATCGGAAAATATAGATAGAACAAAAAATTCTTATTTTTCCATAATGTTTGCCTATTTATCTGACAAAAAGAGAGATGTTTTAAATCGATTCACACAGAAAAAAGAATTTTAATTTTGATTTCTGCATATTTCTTAATTCTATCGATTTTTTTTTTTCTAAACATATAGAGAAAATCAGTTCTAACTGATTAAAACAAACTGATAATAAATGCAGTTAATACACCAATAATCTCATTCAACTATCGACATTTTCATGGAAAATCGTATATCTCAATCTTTTCACCAGGCAGTCAAAGGAGATGCGGCGTGCGGTTCCCTTTGATCTTTATTTGAAACGCGGACAGTAACTAGCAAGTGACAATGGAAACTAAAAATAGAAAACTGGTTCTCGGGTTTTTCCCTCACGCTAGTACACTAGAAAGTGATATCAGGGGCTGTAATCATGTCTATAATACGAGAGGATTTCAGTATCCAATCACAGTGATGGAAAAGTTGGTAGAGGTCAAATTTACACCGAATAAGTCTGTACACCGAATAAGTCTGATGTCAGTCATAATACGGGAACGCCTTAATGCACAGTTCCTGACAAGATTTGTGTAACTATAAACTCCGCCCATAGGCGGTATCGGATAAAAATAGACATCAGAGTTAAACGGTGTACAGACTTATTCGGTGGACGTTTAACTTTTACCTGGAAAGGTTATTGACCGTCTGTTGTGTATTCAACAGGGCCACAACCCTTAAAACACACTGGTTGGTTATTAAAGGACTGTAATACCCTTGCAATTCCACAGCACTATGCAGATGTCGGAAAGTTTTGAGGAAAGGAAAACATTCACGCCGTGTGATAAGCGATCTCTGTACTTACGAAACTGGTTGTTTTAGTGGACTCAGCGATATAGAGTGGACACACCGTTCAACATTTTGTCTGAAAGTAGTCCGGAAAAGTCAGCTTACGATCGCTATAGGCAAGGGAATCCCTTGAGAGGGATTCCCTGGCCTAATAAAAAAATAAAAATAAAAAAAAATGCTATTTCAAGGTTATCAGTTGAGGAAAAATATTTCCTTATCGGACAGTGTCAAGATCAGACTGCACGTTTTATACCGTCTGGTCTTGTTCTACGCTAGCCACAAAAGCGTCTTGAGTAGGACATAACAGCGCAAGGGTTAATCAAGGTAAATCTACACTATTCTTGAGGTCAACAGAATGTAATGAAATCCTTCAGAATGCACGTAAGTCCTCGTCTTAAGTATTTTTTTCTATGTTCCCTTAAAATTACATTGTATGCTGATTATGAGCGTAATGTTGGATCACGACTTCTTGTGTAAGAATCTATTAAAGCAATTTTTTAAAGATCTTTATCTCTGAAGATGCCAGAACGCAGAATAAACACAGATACAAAGTCGGCTACGTCACGTGAAGGGCATAATAAAACTAGAATTAATGGATTAAGCCAACACTTTATCCGAAAATAGTATTACAGTTTCTTTAGCCATTCTGAACTAATACTGGTTGAATTTAATATCTTTCAGTGCTAATATTCTGTGATGAGCGGGGACAACTGTCCCGACAATTAACTCTTTCGCTGTCAATGTCGCCTTTGCGGATGGCGTAGATCAAGATCAGACTGCGAAAAAACGTGCAGTCTGATCATTGATCTACACAATCCGCTACCAGATATTAATTTTTTACCAAAGTAGGCTTCAATCGCTACGAAAATATACTTTTAGACCTCGAGAAAAGGCGATTCCATTCAGTTGGCAGCGAAAGTGTTAAAACCCGTTTGTTGAACATCCATTCGATGCTTTCGTTAGGACATACTGTAATTTTGCATCATTCATATGTTGCGATTTAATTATCCGGATTTAACTCTTTCAGTGCAAAATAAATGAGCCATGCTGTGCCAAAAGGGGGCTTAATGCGTCTCCGTAATGCATTGTACCAAGCAAGTCATCACATAATTATGGTCCCGTAACAGCCACTTTTTTAAACAACCGACTTAATCATGAGGTAGAATGGTCCTTGAACATACAGAAAATTGACCAATAGCGAAAAGTTTCTGCCCGGGTCAGCCTGCGTGGACTGCGCAGGCTGACCTGGTCGACATTTTTCGCAGATGCATTAAGCCTCCTTTTTTTACAGAGCACGGCTAAAAAACTCTACCTCTTTCGATTGCTGAAAAACAATTCACTGAAACTAATAAAGATAAGGTAGATTGTAAAGATGTAAGATCAGACTGCACGTTCTGTCTTGATCTATGACGTTCGCAAAAGCACCCTTTTTCGCATAAAGCTCTGAAATGGTCAACTCTTTTGATGACAACCGATGGGATTCGATTTTTATCGAGGTGTAAAAGATTCTAACTTCCATTCGATCTGCTTTTCATCACAGTTTTGCATCAGGCTTTGACGGGGTGGTCCAAGATCAGACTGTGCGTTCAGTTAAGTCTGACCTTGATCAACACCGTCTGCGAAGCTATCTAAGCTGAAGCAAAAGAGTTAAAATGTTTTGTCCTCATAAATCTAGATATACCGATCTATTACTTAGCTTAATCTGAATTATTTTACAATGTAGGGGCTATGAGGTTCAGTTGATTTCGTCTGATACCCCGCCGTACTAAAAGAGTACGTCCGGCAAAGCGCAATAATGGCGGCCCCCGTTGATAATATGCAGAGGAGACGGGATATTGTTATTTCACATGATCAAATCGGATCATAGGCTGAATTCAAAACAGATCGCTTGCAATAAAGTCATGGCAATGACTTTTTTCTACATGTCGTTCTTATTTAGCGGAAAAAACTACATATCAGAAATGCTTTAAGTATCCAAAATGTCAATGAATATAAAGGGCTACCTTTTAAAATGAATTTAGTCGAATTTATACTTAAACCATACCCCAACAGCACGTTTTAGATTCGGTAATGTATTTTTTTTACAAAGTTGATCTCATCCGAAAACAGGGCGACATTTAGAATGATTCATAGTCGAATTTATATTTAAACCATACCTCAACAGCACGTTTTAGATTCGGTAATGTATTTTTCGTACAAAATTGATCAAAATTAACTGATCAAATTAGATCCATGAAATTGGGGAAAATGGGGAAGAATGTAAAGGTACGCTTGAGGACACCTAGGAGGTCGCCATTATTGCGCTTTGCCTGACCCGATAACGTACTGGTAGGGGCAGGTAATCCAGACTACAGTGGATTTGGCTTTTGATTTGAAATCAAGAAAAGAAATAATTGTTTAATCCTCACTGCTTGTCATGTGGAAGCGTTCTTAAGCAAGACATAGCAGATGCCCTTCTTGGTCAAAACCCATGAATGATTGGGTTGTGATGCGACGATTTTGTTGAAAGCAGCTTTAAACACTAATTATATCCAACAAACGTAACTACATGTACGTGCTTACGAGAAATTTCATTTTCGACAAATCTTTCAATCCATGTTTGACTATGAAAAACACTTTTATTGTAGATGTACATATAACGAATTATAGTAAATATCAAATTCTTATCTACTAAGAAACATACGCTTTACATACTCTTGCTGCTCTCTCTCTCTCTACTTCAGTGCAATGTCCTACAAGCTTCCGGGTTCTCCACAATTTCATCATTTTTGTCAGATTTCATTACTTTTGTTATAACTACCCGTCGATTTCATGCTAATCAGTATGGTATCTAAGTGAGTCATAACAGCCCTATTTTGCTTTGTTCATCGAAATTGTACAAATAGAATGCTAGGTTAAATGATGAAGGGAACCCTGGTCTTTTCACTTGAGTGGAATAGTTTGAGCAGTATTGTATAAAACCACCAAATTCTGAGCAGTTTTGTCTTGAGTATGTAGTTCGCAAAAGCCCCTGTTTTCGCCTGTGGCGCCAAAAAAGTTAACTGTTGGTTCTATAATTCTGAAGTTTTGAAAGCAGCCGTATCAAGTTGACCCTCATACCATTGAATACTTCTAAGACTCAATCTTGCATTTTTTTTCTTATTGATATTCATCCATGTATCGACCCTTACTCAATGTCTCTGAAATTTCTTCGACTCAGTGTCTAAAAAAAAAAAAAAAATACACTCGTTGTGTGGCAATTAAGGCCGAACTTATAAAAATGCATTTCGCAGCAGAGGTAAGGTGACTAAATTTTACTTGTCACATGTTATTTACAAAAAAGAGAAAGATTTGTGTTCATGTTTTCTTTTCTACCATTCTCTCTTTTTCGGCACTTTCATTGACACCGTCCAACTGTACATCCTTATCTTGCTTACTGAATCTACTTCCATGTTGGGCACCAACAAGATTCAATACAATAGCGAGCACAAATGATCCAATACCGTAACCCAATAGGTGGTAAAGGAACGATCTGGGGCCGAATGTCTCAAAGAGAAAGCCAGTCAAACGTAGATAAATAATTCCCCCTATTGAGCCCCCTAAAAGTAAAAACGTTATTGCCATTCCAGTCATTTCGACGTGATAGTCGCCCCATCCTATACCTGATGGAAACAATGGCGCATGAAAGAGCCCAGTTGATACAGATAAGACCCACAGAGCTGTTGCATTGGTTGTAGCAAAGATATTTAGAAAAATTGTTGATATCAGAACGCCGGATGTCTCGATGAGAATTAGAATACGAATCGGAATATATCGTGCAGCTATAAATCCCGACACACGTCCAACAGCAAAACTTATCCAAAATACGGTGTTAATGTAACTTCCATCACTGACAGAAAATCCTAATTGCTCTATGGAATATGCACGTATGAATTTTCCGAGTATGCGTTCTCCGTCGACAATGTTGATGAAATAAATGAATAGTAGTCCAAATATTTCGACACCGTACAAAAATCGTCCACCTGAACATGTTGCAGGATTTATCATCCTCTTTACCCCTTCAATAAAGTTTTTACCGCGTCTATTCGATTTCGCTGATTTATCCTTGTTGGTGCGCCCGTCTGTTTCGTTTTGTCTATACTTACGTTGTCCCCGAATGTGATACGTGTAGAAAACAGAGGAAAGCGCCAAGGTTATCAAAGCGGAAATCAGATAGGCGATTTCTATCCTAGATTCACGGATGTATTCGATATCTCCAAGATCTTCGTACCCAGGGCTTAACGTGGAGTTGTCCTTTTGTATCATAGAACTTTTGGAAATGTTAACGGTCGATATATTACTGCCAAGTTGTGAAGTTTGATTAAAAGACATATTTTGGTAGGTTCTTGGTTTTGGTACAGCAAGGAACGGATTTGCGATGAGTGGTATAATGAAGGAACCAATACCAAACCCACCATGAAGGATATGCAGGGGAGACGCAGCTTTCTCTTTCCACAACTTTAGTATCAGTTTCTGGCCGGCTGAAATAATAAAAAAGGTAGTCTTAGACAGGTGTTAAAACACACACACACACACACACACACACACACACACACCAGTTATGCATGCCTTGAGTCTATCAGATAAAACAGGTTTAAAAAAAAAAAAAGCATACCTTGTTTCAGAAATTTGGTCAGCATCGGGAGTTTTTTCTTTTTGCATATAGACGTATGCAGGAATTATAACCATTCATTTTTCCAAATTTTAGGTTTCGAATTTTCAATTTAAGTAAGTAAAAATACAGCTGCAGTACCGTTTTACAAGGGATAACCCATTTTGATAAATATCAAATAAAGCGATTTGCCTCTTGTCTCACATGGAGCACAAAAAGTGTCTAGGGGAAATCATAGCTTGAAGTGATTATACAGAAGTGTAAACGAGGATACATGTATCGGTCTAAGTAGGACCCCCCCCCCCCCACAAACAAAAAAAACCCTAGGGCCATGTAAATCGTTTTACTGACCTATATTGATAACCCCTTCAAATGTTCCTTGCACAACGATGATAAACCAGAGAAGTTCGACAACAGGTGAAAAGGGAACAAACACCGTGGCAGCCGCACCTCCAGTAAGGCATACACCAATCGTCAAGTCGCAGAATGCTCCAAACTTGTCTACAAGTACTCCCCCTGTAAAATAGGTGTGCGGCCAATTCTTTTTTTCAATTTAAGACCATTATTCAGCAACCATTTAGATTGCATTCATAGTATAATTCTCAAGAATTTTCTAAGTTATGACATGTTTAATTCAGAAGGTTTGTTACTTCCAAAGTAGAAAATTCTTGAGAATAAGACTAAGAACGTTCTTAGGAGCGGTTTGTCAATACGGACCCAGATGATTATTCATTTAAAGGTCAAGTAGCGGCCAAAAGTTGTTTTGAAATTCATTTTTATTGTCTGCCAGCGACTAATACTTGGGCTGACCCTGCAGCAACAGATTTTCATCCTGCAGACAACAAATAATTCAATAAACGTAAAATGATGAAAATATTCTTTGAAAGGGTAAAAACATTGTTTGGAAAAGAGAAAACGCTGGTTACCAGCATTTTCTTTTTTTCCTACAATGCTTTCAAAGACTTTCTTCGTAGGGCTGTTAAATTTTTGGATTGTTTGATTAAGGTTTAACCAGAGAAATCAGGTCTGATACCTATCGCTGATCCGATAAAGTAACCAACTGAAAGACCGGATACTGCCACGGCTACCTATTCATAGTCAGCCTTGGTTCGAATCTTAAGATCAATCAGGGTTGGACCCGTGATTTCTAGGTAGAGACCCTGAAGTGAGAGAATAAGTAAAACATTTACTTTTTGGAAATAAGCCTGCGTTTTTTACTTGACTTAACTGTAGACATTCCAGCACTGTAACTTAAACGTTTGAAGTATCAAATTCGCGCCGAGTCGGTAACACATGTAAAAGACGTTTAAGAATTGGGGCTTGCGAATCGAATCAAAGATCGGTCATAATTATTTGCGACATTTGATAGAAGTAAAAAAAAAAATGCAAATTTTACATTCAAACAACAGGTTGATTGCCTTGCTGTCGGTTACTCCGTCTATTTTTACTCGTATGATATCGGATATGACTCATTATACTTATCATCAGACCTCTCCAACAGTGGTGATTTTATAAGGCATGACATTCCCACAAACCGATGTGAAATACTGGAACAAAATACAAAAGTGCTTCGATAGGCTAGGTAGCCCGTTAGGAAAAGTAAAGAAAGTAGCACTGAAAAATATTTTTCCCACATCTGTCTTCCTTTTAACTGATGGTTTGCGAGCTATCGCCTTACTTAATTTAGTGATGAATAATCATTTTTTGAAGTTGGTGAGATTATAACAATTTTGAAAGTCCTTTACAAATTCTCGATATGAAAACACTGAATAAATCTTTAATGGCTTTACTGTGGATTGTCGTGTTATTGTTATATTGAATTGTGCTACCAACAGTTTTAATACAGGGAACTGAAAAAAGGGGTAGGGGACTATTTCTCTGTCTACAAATGAGCCATGCTCTGTGAAAAGAGTGTTTAATGCAGTCCATGCAGCCTGACCTGGGTCGAAACGTTTTGCTAATGTCCATTTTCTGCATATCAAAAGACCAGTTTACCTCATGATTCAGTCGGCTGTTGGACAAAATGGATTTTAAAGATCCATGATGTATATGATGACTTGCTTGGTATAACGCATTAATAAGTAATGACTATATGGCTGTCTGTAGTATAATCTCACGGGCTACTGATTTCCCTCAATATAAATTCAGTCTAAGGTCAAACAGGTCAAGCTAGATGGTTAGCCTCCAAGTCGGATAACGCAATTCAATAAAAATGTGAATAAACGGTCAGGTGACCAGTACTGTTCACTGAGCTGGAAAGTATCAACCAATCAAATGCAGACACCCAAATACCTAATTTGCATATTCAATGTAAACAATGTAGCAAAAGCGGTTGACTGAGCCAGAAAATATTAGCCAATGAAATGGACAGGCTTAAAATAGGCCTAATTTACATATTCATTATACAGAGCACAGCAAATCTATAATCGAATATGCAAATAAATCACTGATAATGAAGATTTTGCCACTTCTAAATTTAACTTAAGCCAGTGAACTGCAGGCTTGAATGGTTCATTTAAATAAAAACAGTGTGACAGAAGCTAAATAAATTTACACACCAGTGTATTTTGAGATCGCCTTCTTTCAACAGTATTTCGATGCACGCAGACTGATATATTAGGTCAAAGTTAGCTATGTGTAGGGTGCTTAACCCTTTACCGCACAATGGCGCCTTTTGACGCCCCTGGGAAAGAAGCCTTTTGAAAACATTGTGGGAAAAGGAGAAAATGCTGGTAACCAGCATTTTCTCCTTATCTCACAATGTTTTCTACCCAATCAAAGAAAAATTGCACCATTTTAGCCAAATTGAAATTGTCGTCTGCAAATGCTTTCAATTTGGTCAAGGCTAAAATTTTGTCGTCTGGTAAAGGGTTAAGCAAATTCAGTGGATAAAGTAACACAAGTTTACAACGTATTTAGGCAATTTAGCAAAAAATTACTTTTTTCAAAATGGCAGCAAATAACGATGAAGAAACCGTATGAATGCAGGGTTAGATGATGTTCAACTGAATGAAATTAGAAATTAAAGTGAATATAACAACAACTGACCTTCACCAAAATTAATGAAACAGTGAAATCTTCCTTACTTTACAATAAGCTCACTAAAAGTGTTTACTCACGCATACGTCATCTTACTGCATCCATACCACTCTCCAGAGCTGGAATAGTCCATTATGCACTCAAGAAAAAATGTTACTGCACTATAGCACTCAGAAAAGAAGAAGCTGGATCCGCACAAAAGTCAGGTAGATGTAACTGAGTGATCCACACGAAATGTCAAGTCTGGTAAAGCAAATGGTCGTCGCGGGAAACCAGGTGAGTAAATGAAAAGTCCACACAGAGCGTAATTGTCTCTCCTCCTCCTTCGAAGTTGGGACCTCACAAACAGCAGGTAAAAGTATGTAAAACAATGCAGCACACGGATAAAAGTTCCAAAAGGTGGTAGACACTGGTTCAAGGTAACTTATCCACACAAAATGGTAATATACATGTAGGTACTTTAACGTTGGGTGCCAATGTTACACGGTTACAGCCAGTCAGTTTGCTACTTTGTACATAAAACGTAGTCGTAGTGGTAATTAGTGTGGAGGAAGGAAAATTAACTCAATCTTTGGTCATACGTGTGTATTTAACCATGTATCTGTAAAAGAACAAATAAATTCTTGTAAGACATGTGAAACATACATGAATACATATTACAATGACATGAATAAAAAAAAAAAAAAAAAAACAGTACAATACAGGGCATACATGAAATGAACGTAAAAAGGTTAAGACAAATTACAACACAGTATTCCAGCTCAACACATGAAACGTATTCACATTGCTCACAACTCACCAGTTTATGGAACTGAGTACCATACACACTCCACATCAATTTTCCTCCCACTTCAAACACTGTGCTGTTAAGCTGCAATAAACAAAATGTTGTTAAGTGGTATGAAATATGCATGACATTGTGCATTAATTAATCTTGACTTTAATGAACAAATGCTGCCATTTTGAAAGACTGAATTAAATACACAAACTGAACTTCAAAACGTGACCTTGGTAAAAATAATACATAATACAGGGAAAGTTGCAATTTAAACAATAATGTGGAAACTTTACCCAAGTTAATAATTCCCTTTTTTCTGTCGTTTACTAAATGGATATCCTTTCTTCCTTAAAGTTTAACCTTGAATGACCACATGCACCAATGTTCAAAATAATGTACCCATGTTTCACATGGAGCTCATGTACTGCATGGAATTGATGTAGTGCATGAAAAGACAGGGTAAGTACTTGGTGAGTAGTTATCACGAAAAGGTCTAAAAAATCAAGATGCAGGTTTCACACAAGTACAAAAACTGACACAAGACTGGGTTTCACACAAGTGCATTAATTAACAAAATTACACTTGGCTACAGATATATAGCCTGATAACACGCCAAGGATAACGTTGTTTCAAATTTTTTTTTTTTTCCCACAAACCTTATGATAACATAAAACTTTTGCACGAAGTTGTCAAGTAGTAATATAAAGATGTCGAAGCTTACAGAACAAAAGTATGTCTACAACTTCAGAGCAATACTACATAAACGGAGCCAAACTACATAAACTGAGCCAGATGTGCTTTGAGCAATCTTTCTGTGATTTTACTTAGTGACACGTCGGGGGACACTGTGTTTGTTTATCTATCACCTAGACACAATCAAAACAGCAACGCTCAGCCAAACAGTTTCCATAAGCAATCTGTTTAAGCGAAACACCAACTGTCTCGTGTCGCCATCCGAAAATTTCCTCTGGGAAGAAAGCGTTGTACAGGCAATCCCGAGGGCTTTGCTCAGTATCCTTTGCGTATTTCAACGGTGAAATATATAAGCGGTCGAATAGCATTCCATTTTTTTATGTTAATATCATTCAAAGAAGACAAATAAATGAAAATACCGAGCACCTACCTGACAGACGGGTTGTTTACGAGCTACAACTTCGGAGCCACAGGTGTCCCGGAAGACCAACACAACATTTTAACGGCGGAGCCAGCGGCTGCGTTTTGTCGATTACCTACCGTGGGTGATAATGCGACGGTACGACGATGAAATCACGATAGTACGATGGTGAAAACGCGAAAGTATGATGATGAAAACATGATTGTACGATAATGATAACGCGACAGTTTTCCACCATCGTAGCATCACGTTATTGTCATTGTTCTGTTGCATTTTCATCATGGTAGTTTCTTTATTTCGCATTATCATCATCTTAGTATTGAGTATCGCGTTTTAGATTAACACATTCAAAGGTGATGGCCCTAATGGTATTCCGTACAACACGGCTCAAATCACTAGTAAAATCCCCTTTCTTAGCAGTACAGATTAGCCTAGATGACCTCAAACTAATGAGTTCGTGATAAATAATGCAATTTCTACTTAAAAATTACATCATCACGTTTTAATGACGTCAGTTAGTAATGACCAACTAACCATACTCCCAACTAGAGTTATATAGGAAAAATCATTACTTCATGCCTTTCGGTAGTTTATCAAGAAATAATGGTGTATTATGGCCTGATATTTCATGGTTACGACCAGTGAAAAATACCGATTTCACATTTTCTAACTTTGAAAATGCAGGCGGAAACAGAAGGTTCCTGATGAAAGTCAGGTTAGAAGCATGAAAGAAATAAGATTTTTTTTTTCCGGTGAAAGATCTAAGTTTATGAAAATATTACCGATGGTGTTCACTCGATGAAATAAATTTCGATCTATCGCCGAAAACAACAAAATTAAATATCCTCTATATATTTACTGTTTCAAGTTATATCCACCCTTTACAACCTTCAGCCTTTTTGAAAAAGTGGAATAATTCTTGGCTCTCGAGTGTATAATACATGCACTGAGAATTTATACGATTTTGTGAAATGGTAAAGCCTTTTGCTTTGGGGAAATAGTGCTTGAAACTACATTTCCAACAAAATTTGATTTTCATCGTTAATCTGATTAAGATGTTCTTGTTCGATTTCCCCAAAATAAATCGTCAAACTTTACTACAGAAATTTTTAAGTGCCTGCCGAAGACAGCTTCTGAAAAAATGTTAGGAAATATATCGATCAATTGTTAAGATCAAAATTTTTATCTTTTTCGCGCAATATTTCAATTCAAGTATTGAAAAGATTTCTTTTTTTACAAGACGACATAATGCCAGATTTGTCAATATTAAAAGAAAAAAAAAGTTGCAGATGGCCAGTAAAATGAGCCTTAGATGATGGAATTCTTCTTTGGACAGATGAGAAATATTGTTGGAAAGGGAGAAAATGTTGTTTAGTTAGTATATTTTCCATATCCACAACTGCTTTTCCAAGTCCTTTTCCCCCAAGGCCATAAAACATGGGATTGTGCGATACTGTTTTTTTTTTTTTTATCTTTGTCTTATATGAGTATTTTTGTCGGGGCTAAAATAAGATTATGCAACTTTAGGTTGTCTCGTTACCACACAATCCCGAGTTCTGGCCAACCTAAAAAAGAAGGCTTTTTAAAATATACTGGCAAAAGGAGAATATGTTGTCAACCAGCATTTTCTTCTTTCACACTTGTTTTTATCCCACTAAAAACAAACAAATCCACCATTTGAGCCACATTTAAATTGCCGTCTGCAAATGCTTTGAAGTTGGGCTAGTCTAGTATTTTGCCGTTTGGTAGAGTTAAATATCGGTTCTATAGCAGTCACATTACGTTGAATAAATATGATGTCACTGTTTCTTTCTACTCCTCCTTTGGCCTTTCGGGGTTGATTTTTTTACATTTACATTTTTCATGTTGACCCAGCGATTTGTGTTTCATACGCGATTCGCTGTGATTGGACGTGTTGATCCACTCCTGACCGAGCGTGTCATGCGCAGTTCAATTATCTGAATTGTCTGTTTGCCACGAAACAAGCGGTTTGCCTGTCATACTAACGTCATATAATTTGAAATAATTGTTCGCCCCTGACCAAGCGGTTCGCCTGTCATACGAACTGACCTATGATTTGAAATGTCTGTGTGCCCCGTACCAAGTGGTCTGCCTGTAATATCCACAGCCCTATCGGAGGACATGTTTTCCATTCCATGCAGTAAATATTCAAAATTCTGATGTTTATGTCCAATAAATTTTGCGCGAGAGGCTGCTGATTCAAGTGGCCTTAAAGCATGTAGGTTGGCATCGCTTTTTTGTCCATATCTAGAAGATTGTTTAAGGTAAGTCTCCTCAAATAGTTTGCTTTCAATATCTTTACTAATTAAAGCTCTGTCATGACTTTCATCGCTTCCACTTGCACCAGAATATTGAAAATTTCTCAAAGAGACACTATCCACATGTCGTAAATAATAAGAACTTTTCACAGAGAAAGTATCTACATGTGAATAATTACTGTTAATAGAGACACTATCTACATGTTGTAAATACTCAACATTTGATAAATCTTCTTTACTCAATGCATGTCCACGTCTTACATGTTTCGACACATCTGTTTGCTCTAAATCCAATTCATCTGAACAACATACACGTTCAGCTTGAATTTTCGAGATATATCTCTGTAGATCACCAAGGCTTTCATTCTTTTGTAGGAGGGACTTGTACATTATGTTTGCATTACGCAGGTACGGATATACGACGTTGATACAACAGTTGTTGTCCCCAAGTAAGTCGGCCAAGAGCACAACATATTTTATAATTTCAAAGCATGTACTGCACTCTTGAAAGAAGGCTTCGTGTAAATGTATGTATTTCTCCAACAAGTTATGGTTTGTGAAAATATTATACAGGCTTTTTTTTTAAAATGAAATAGACAATGAATCGAAAATGTTACAGAAACAATCCAATTTTGTCACAGATTTGTCATCACAATTTGAAATATGCTTCAAAAATGCAGTCTTTATGATGTACGAAGAAACTGGATTGTGTGTTTCTTCAGACTTTTGGAAGGTAAGAAGAACAAACACTTTGAGAGCCATGAAAATATTTTTGTGATGCTTACTTATTCTCTGAATAATATCTTTCTCTCTTCTCGAATTTGAAATTCGCCAACAGATCTTCTGCTCGCAGATCTTGCAAACCTTTGGAATAACACTACGTAAACCGGTTTCGGATAATAGATTCTCTGACTCGTGCAAACCATAGCACGGTAAAAAATCAACCAAAACACAGATTTCACCTACAGATAATCCATCGGCTTGTGGTTGTTCTATGTCTTTTGCAAGAACTGAGCAGGAAGTCCGCTTCCATTTGAAGATAAGATCACAATGTTTCTCGAAGGAATTACCAAATTCAGTCACTGAAGCTATCGTCAATGATCCACTTTTCGTTTTTACTTTGCACTTTCGACAACCTTTTCTTTTCTTTCGTCCGATGCATTCTATGCCGTGGTAAGGTTGAATAATTAAGTTGCATTTGCAAGTACTCTCTGCTGCACTCAAAAGTTCGTGCTGAAATCGCTGTCTGACATCAGATGGTGAAAGGAATAGTCCTTTTGTCCTATGAAACTGAAAATTCTCACCTCTTGGAGATATTTTGTAGATGTTCATATGACCGTCACAGGACTCAAAAGTTTGCGTGTCTAAATCTTTGTCAATAGCTAGACGTGCTAAAAAATCAAATTCAATGACTGGAAATTTCGTAGCGTTTTTCCTTCTGTCATGTTGAAAGCTCGGTGAATCAAAACTCCATACTCTTGTTTCTTCGGCCATACTTCCTGCCATTTCGGTATCTAAGACTTTGAAAAACTGACTCCTTTCATTCATTACTGCCACATAACGACCAAGAAGAATTTTTGTAGCAATAACGATATCCTCTATTTCGGGAAGTGAAAAATCAACGAAATAATGGCTCCGCATTTCTTTTAACATGCCCTCCATTTGATAAACAATTAGGTTAGAATCTCTGAACAGAAATCAGTGCAAGATATTTAAATTGTCACCATGTAAGAATTTGACGTCGGTTTCTTTAACTTCCCTGAGGTTATACATAACTTGGTGCGGACTTCCTGACCCCTTGTCTTCGTTTCTTCAGATGTTATTGTAATTTTCACACTTGTTAGTATATCATCTGAAATATTTAAAAAAGTCACTGAAGTACATATAATAGAGCTTCAGTAAAGGACAAGATTTAAAAAAAAAATCACCAAAGAAGAGCAAGAGCATAACTAAGGATATTGAAAACAAAACTGATATCTGATATAAAATAATAGTAAAGGTGTGTGTGAGCAAGAGGAACCTAAGTCTCAACCTATTCTAGCCGATGTATGGCGTGTTCCTCAATCTTTTTGCGACACGACAATAATTATTTACGATGTTTAATTGTTGTCACCAAGACAGGGTTTTTTTTCTGTAACCGATATGTATTGTCGTTCTATTTGGGAATCCTTCTGGGGTTATGTTTAATGCCGTAAAATTTTGTCAAAACTTTGAATAACTATGCTCAATGGTTAAATGTAATACTTTATCTAGAAATTGATTTTAATCTGTATTGTTTGATTTTGATGAAAATTACTATGCATTATTGTTCTATTTAAGAAGAGAAAGGACGTAATGGAAATATTTCACTAGTATCAAAAGAAATGTATCGCAACTTATTTCCTTGTAAAATTGTCAAATAATTCCCTATATACAAAAAATAAGTGTTAAGAATGCAAAGAGTAGTTATACATCTACAGATGTCTTTCCTTGTAACATACGAGCAATACAAAGGAAAACAAACAGTACAAAGAGTCTTTATATACATGTTTTCGGACTTGCCCAGGTTTTATTATGGCCATCCAGAAAAGTAGCGTCTGCAAATCCTTCCAATTTTGACAGGATTTATATTTGTCGTCTGGTAAAGAGTTCAATATCTTTTACTGGGAAAACGATACAAGTCTATAAGAATGATCTTTAACTTTACTTAAAAGTACGTTTCGTTTATGGCCATGATTGTTATTAAACCGGATGTACACTAAATAATAATTGAGCCATGCTCTGCCAAAAAAGGCTTAATTCATCTCCGTGATGCATTCAACCAAGCAAGTCATCACACAAGGATCCATTATGTCTCACAACCAACCAAATCATGAGGTAGTTTGGTCCTTTGACATGAAGAAAATAACCACTAAAAAGACTTCGACCGGTGAGCTTGTGAGGACTGCACTGGCTGACCTGGTTGATACTTTCTGCAAATTAATTAAACCCGCTTTTCACAGAGCATGGTTCGTAAATATGAAATTCCTTTCATGACTTAATCTTATTCATTAAAATTCTTATTTTCATACACCGAACATTAAAATTTCGCTTTTCACGGACAAGACCCTTTTTGCGAGGTATATCAACTTATGCTCGTTTTTTGTTTTTTGTTTTTTTTTTTCCTTATTAAATGATTATAACTATTCATTCCTTAGATTTTCTGCTCATTGTTCAATTTGTTCAACGTTCAATTCTCAAGATAGTTCTTTTCTGGTCAAGGAACGCAATTTCTGATTAAATTGGCTAACTCAAATGGTTTGGCCAAATAGAAATGTGTTAATTTTTTAATTTTAAAATCAAAGATGGATTTCGAATATCGGTGAAAACAGTCCCTATTCTATTTTTTTTTTTTTTTTTTAGACACTGCAATCTAACCTCTGCCGTTTGTAATCACTTGTATAATTATGACTTCTATATTAGTATCCGTCCTCTCTCTCTCTCTCTCAACAATACTGGTCCTGCATCGCGAAACGGAGCCTATGAGCCTTTGAGAGAATTATTATACCAAGTAAACACACATTCTGGCCAACTCTGATGTTTTTTTTTTTGTCTGAAATTATGACCACTAGAGTGTGCAAAACGTTTATGTAAGATTTTCGTAGTGATATTTTCTTGGACCCTAGGTTACCCATTTTCAGACTTATCCGAAATATCATAAGAACAAACATTCTGACATACTTTCATGGGTATATGTTAGATAATGTGGTCTCTAAAATGTAAACATATTTTTCGAAGAGTTGTCTAGGTGACATACTTTTTGATCTGGAGTGACCTATTTTAAATCATCAGGTTCTCTAAGATTTGTTCTAGTGACCTACTTTTTGAGCTAACATGAACCATTTTTGATACCAACAGACATATTATCAAACCAAACATACTTATCAACTTTAATGAGTATGAGTGTGAGACTGAAAATGTGTACACAACGTTTTTCACCATACAAACCCACATGAAACTTGTGACTTCTTTGGCGGGGCCAGTTTTTACCCCAAATGTATCATTTGAACAATTCTAGAAGAGGTCCAATAGATGATGCCAAATACCAAAAATTACAGGTCTTAGCCTTTCACTTATGGACCAGAAGGTTTTCAATATACAAGCCCACGTCAAAACTTGTGACACACGGGGGCGGGGGTCAGTAGACCCCGGCAGCATCATTTGAACGAACTTGGTAGAGGTCTGGTAGATTATGCTAAACACCAAATGTTAAATACATGTACCAATCGCACGGTCAAGAAAATAGTAGGAGGCTAAAAGTCATATTCACTAAATCTGTTTTGATTTCATAGGCAGAAATGTCACAAAGCTCTGCGCGTTTTCGACGAAAACAATCAGTATGAGCTGTCTAGATACGAACCGAGCCTGCCTGCATTATCGAAATGATAATATTTGTCTGCAATCTTTGTAAAGCGCTACGAACGTTGCTTCAGTAGGCGATGCAATATGCGAATTGATTGACTGTATAGTGTTTAACGCCGTTTTCAACTGTATATCGATGCAAATCCGAAATATGTTCCCAAACAGGATAACTTTCGTTGTGAGTTCAGTATAAGATGCATTTAAAATCCATGAGTCTTTTGAACTTTAACTCTTTACCAGAAACAAATTTTTAGACTTGTCCAAATCGAAATCATTTGCAGACAAGAAATTGAAAGTGACTCAAATAATTGAATTTGTATTTAAAAGGAAAGAAAACGTTATGCAAACGGAGAAAAAGCTGGTTATGCAGGTTACCAACATTTTCTCCATTTTCCACAATTTTCGCAAAGGGCTTTTTGCTTAGGGTCGTTAAAACTCGAGATTGTACGGTAAATGGTTAAATAGACATTATGACAAAATATATAGTAAACGTAAATACCTGTAGGGCGCTGAACTTTCAAAATACCATGACTTGAGCACAACGTTTCCTTATATATAGAATTCCGTTTTCAGAGATTTGTTGAAAGATCCGAGCTACTGAATAGTTGTTCCGACCGAATGAATGATTAAACCTTTAGCGAAAGATCAAGTAATTTAACGACCCACAGTGGGGAATAAAGAGAAAATCTAGTAAACAGCATGTTTCAGTTTTCCCACAATGTTTTATATCCTCTAGAAGACATATTCTATTATCTACATTTGAGGTTTAATGTCTGAATGCTGTTTGTAGGGATGACTACAATTATTTCGTACAATGTATTATACAGGAAGTAAAATAGGGTTTTATCACCTACATATTCTTCCTTAACTTAAATTGTATAACATGAATAGAGCATCATATAAGGTAGATCGTAGTTTTGAAGCTGTTTTAAAGGGCATAACTGTGTATCTGTGTTTGAGCATGTGCTAAATTTCTTTTATGAGAGCTCTTAAGGATTTTCTTTTCAATTGATAAAGAAGAGTTCTGAATGTTGATTTCTTGGCAAAAAGAACAGAACGCGCACTAAATCCCCTTGAGAACAAAAATCAATCTTTTTATTTTGTCCTCGGTTATTTTGCTTTAGCAATTGTTCAAATATTTTGTAAATAAAGAAATTACCTTTTCATTGGCTTCATGCAATTGCTATTTGTTGAGGAACATGTTTTCAACCAGTTAGGAAACGGTGTCCATCTGGTTGGGGATGAATACTTCGAATCTTGTGCTAAGCACGCAGCTTGCCTGTGTATGTGCATCAGTCCATATTTAAAGCATAATTACGTACTGCAAATGACATTAGATAACTTCAAGGAAAACTCACTGGGTATAATACGCTGTAAAAATTGCCAAAAAGTTAGGAATTTAATCGAGGTGAACAACATGTTTTGTTTGTCCCGTGTTAAATGACAAGGTGAAGGTAAACTTATCTTTTCACGTTTTGTAATCTGTGATCTTTGGTTGGAAAAATACGTAACAGAAATAAAACGTAATTTTCATTTTACCTCATATGACATGTAGTAGAAAGGCGTTACTTCACATCAGTTAATACATTTGACGTTTTCAGAAAAAACTGTTCTACAACAATTGGCCTATAGATATGAAGCCCACTCTGAGCAATTGTGACGACAAGCTTCTGTTGAGAGTTTTTCATTACATTTCTGCCATTCGGCAAAGCTCATGCGATCCTTTGATCAAGTCCCTCGGCTGTATCATGAAGCTTCATGTGCACTTACAAGGTACATTTCCTGGCCAGGAATACACCATTTTACCGCTTTTAAAACGTTATACTCCGCTTATAAAAAGAAAATCACTAGTCACAAATTTTCAATAGAATCTTCCAAAATATAATTTCCGTCGACAAACAGTTTGTACATTTTTTTCTAACTTAGTATATCAATTTCGTAGACATCTTTCAGCGTCAGGTTGCTTATCACCGTGGCTATTGTTGCCGTTGCTATTCGATTTACATGGGCGCCGCCATGTTTAAGATCGTGTGACTGGCAGTATTTCAAAATGGCAACCCCCTTGATGCAGACGAGATTTAAAAGCTGATTTTGAGATGAAAGTTATCGGACTCATACTGACACATCCATTTGTGAGAAAACTGCTCCATAGCATCTTCTTTTGGGAAAGCTCTGTCACAAAGTTCTTGATCTCGCTTAATTGTAAGTATTGCAATTACTTAAGACTTTTGCAAGTACTTTTATTATCTTAACTTAATTGGAAAGAACATTATTTTTACTAATTGAGATTGTTTAACAATTTAATTGCCTATTCTCTTTAATTTTATTTTGTCATTAATGCATTAATAATAATGATTATTCTACCGTTTAGTGTTATTCTAATGTAAACTGTATTATAAGCAGGAGAAATAATATGTTATCCATATAAGTTTATTTATTATTGACATTATTTTATCATTTCATTAAACAGTATTCCCTCTCAGACTTATCACTACTTTGATATCTTTACTTATGTTTTGCTCCAAGTCCATGTATGACAGGTAATTCTTATACAGTATTTGTAATCGATTTTACTATAATACTGGTGTGCAGAAGTAGTAGTAGTTGTGGTGCTAGTCCAATGAAGTTGTAGTTGGTTATTGTTGTTGTTTTTTGGTGAAGGTGAAGGTATCAGTATAGTATTAGTAGTAGTAGTTATCTCGGTAGCAGTTACAGTCTAGGGTTGTGGTGGTATTTAAGCAGTGTTAGAAGTAGTAGTGGCAGCAAAACAAGAGTCGTTTTTAGAATTAGAAAATTTTAGGGATTTTTTTCCCGGATAACATGAAACCTATGCTTAATTGTGATAAGCTTGTTCATTTGAATCAATACTTCCTTCCCTAGTCTCAAATGATCAGTGAGTTAAGAGAACAGAAAGTTTTAGGACATTTGCCTCATACTTGCAGACTTAAATACAAAATATTTGTAGTTAACCCCTTTACCACACAACTCCAACTTTTAACGAGCTGCATAAGACTGCGTTTGGTAACATTGCGGGAAATGTTTGTTTGTTTGTTTTGGACTTTAAAGCCGTTTTAATAGCTGAGGTTATATCACGGCGGTCAGTGCAACTTCGCATATGTTCCTGGCTTTCTCACACCAGTACCGACACAACTTTTTTTCCAAGTCACTGACTACTTTTCTAACATGCAAGAGAGGTGAGAGGCGAACTATTGCCTGAAAGAAAGTTTGTCTCAACTTGATATCAAACCTGCAACCACAAGGTCACGGCTTAGATAAGCTAACCAGAGAGCTGACCGGCCAGGCTTCTGGGAAAGGATAGATGCTGGTAACCAGCATTTTCTCCTTTTCCAACAAAGTTTTCTACCCTAGCAGTGACAAGTTATATCAAGTTACATCACCTGAGCCACATTCAACTTTTCGTCTGCAAATGCTTTCAATTTGGACTTGTCTTAAGTTCTGTCCTTTGGCAAAGATTTAATGCAAGATCTCAAATCGGATGGAAGGTCGGACAGACCAGTGGAATGACTGAGGGCAGATCTTTTCTCCCCTCCTGTGTTACGTGTAAGGTGTTATTTAGGACAATAGTTTAGAATTCAACACAAAGAGCATTTTTTCTCATGAGTCTGAACAAAATTTAAAACGAATAGATCTATTTATAATGACTTTCAAAAATATCCATAGCTTCCCTTTTTATGAATATTGCATTTAGTTTGTTTTATAAGGCAAGCGGTCAGTGGCTTAGACGAAGTGTTTTCTGCAGTACTGTTGAAGAAATTCCATGGATTACTGAACAGGCGCTATGGTCATCGTAAAACTGGAAAACTGTTGAAAACAGTCTTTAACGCTAAACAAAGAAAAAGAAAAACTCTGCTTTCCTGGGAACGGGAAATATTGGATGATATCCTTCGTTTCTTCTAACTACCAGACGACAGAATTTCAGACTTGTCAATATGAAAACATTTGCAGATGGCTAATAGAATGCGACTCCGACGACTGAAGTTTTCTTTTAACTGATTTGAAACATGTGGGAAAGAAAGAAATAGTTGGTAACCAGCAATTTCTCCTTATCCAAATATGGTTTTCAAGGTTCTTTTCCTCAAAACGGAATCATTTAGTAAAGACTTGTTATTTCTCTTTTATACTATCCCTGTGTGTGTGTTTGTGTATGGGGTGTGTGCACTTTAATCATACTGTACTGCTATGAGTTCTACAGCACTCACATTACGTTGCATAAGTATGATGCCACTGTTTCCTCGTAGTCCTTATTTGGCTTTTTGTTTCTCTTTACATTTTTCATATTGTTTTTCAACTTTGCTGGCATTTTACCAAAGGGTTTGCTTATCATATCAATTTGCCTATGAGTGTTAATGTCTGTTTGCTCCGGACCAAGCGGTTTGTGAGCCCTACGTGTTTCCCTATATGTGGACGTTTTCGTCAACTCCTGTTCAAGCGGTTTGCCTGTCATACGCATTGAAAAGTCTGTTTGCCCCGGACCAAACGGTTTCCCTTCCATATTCATTGTCCTATCACGGTCTCGTAAATAATCCAAATTCTTCTGACCCATAAATTGCTTGCTAGAAGTTGGCAAATTTAGCAACATTGGAACAGGTTCTTTGCTTTTTAAGGAACCTATTTTGCCAGGCGGCTTTCTTTTATCTTGATTGATGTCGCTCTTTTGTCTATACTTGGACGGTCGCTTAAGCTGAGTCTTCTTCTCAAATTTTCTTCTTCTTTCTTTCATATCTATAATCTCTGGAGCTCTTACATTAATTCCAGACCTTCGACGAGCACCAACTATATCAATATCTATATCAGCATCCATATCTTTACGCTTTGAAGCTCTTATAATACTCCCAACCTTTGCACCATAATCATTAAAACTGTTAATAGAGACACTATCTACAGGCCGTGAATATTCATCATCAGATATATCTTCTTAACTCAATGTATAGCTACGTCTTTCACGTTTCGACACATCTATCTGGAATGAAAACATTGCATCTGCAACACGTTCACGTTCAGCTTGAATTTTCGTGATATACTTCTGTAGATCACCAAGACTTTCCTCTTTTTCAAGCAGGGAGTTGTACATTATGTTTGCATTACGCAGGTGCGGATATACGACGTTGATACAACAGTTGTTGTCCCCAAGTAAGTCGGCTAAGAGCACAACATGTTTTATTATTTCAAAGCATGTGCTGAACTCTTGAAAGAAATCGTTTTGGCGATGCATATATTTCTCCAACAAGTTATGGTCTGTGAAAAGATTAAGCAGTGCCTTATTTTGAAATGAAATTGATAACGAATCCAAAATGTTGCAGAAACAACCCAATTTTGTCACAGATTTGTCATAACAATTAGAAATATGGTGCAAAAATGCAGTCTTTATGATGTACGAAGAAACTGGATTGTTTGTTTTATCAGACCTCCGAAACGTAAGAAGAACAAACACTTTCAGAGCCATGAAGACACTTCTGTGATGCTCGGTTGTTTCATGAATAAGTCTTGTCTCCTCTCTTGAATTTGAAATTCGCCAACAGAATTTTCGCTCACAGGCATTGCAAACCTTTGGAATAAGACTACGTAGACCGCTTTCGGATAATAAATACTCTGACTCGTGCAAACCATAGGACGGTAAAAAATCAACCAAAACACAGATTTCAGCTACTGAAAATTCATCGTCTCGTGGTTCTTCTATGTCTTTTGGAAGCACTGAGCAAGAAATGCTCCTCCATTTGAAGATAAGATCGCAACGTTTGTTAAAGGAATTACCGAATTCAGCCATTGAAGCTATCGTCAATGATCCACTTTCCATCTCTACTTTGCACTTTGGACACCCATTCTTTTTCTTTTGTCCGATGCATTCTATGCCGTAGTAAAGTTGAATAACTGAATTACAATTGCAAGAACTCTCAATGGCGTTAAGAAGTTCGCGATGAAATCGCTAACATCTGATGGTGAAAGGAATACCCCTTTTGACTCATGAAACCGAAAACTCTTGCCGTATGGGGATATTTTGTAGATGTTCCTATATCCGTCACATGACTCCAAAGTTTTTCTATCTAAATCTTCACCAATACCTAAACGCGCTAAAAAGTCAAACTCAATGACTGGAAACCTCTTCGCGTTTTCCTTTCCATCATGTTGAGAGCTTGCTGAATCAAAACTCCAAATCCTTGTTTCTTCGGCCATACTTCCTGCCATTTCGGTATATAAGACTTTGAAATATTGACTTTTCGTGTTCATTACGGCTACATAACGATCAAGAAGAGTTTCTGTAGCGATAGTGATATCTGTTATTTCGGGAATTGAAAAGTTGACGAAATAATGGCTACGTATTTCTTTTAACATGCCCTCCATTTGATAAACAATTTGTTTAGAATCGTTAAACAGAAATTAATGCATGATATATCGATTGTCAACATATAAGAATTCGAGGTCGGTTTCTTTAACCCCCAATTATGTTAAAGATAGTTTGGAGGCGACTTCTTGATACCGTGTAATCCCTTCATTTGTTGGAGTATTATTGTTACTTTGACACCTCTGAGTATATCATCTGAAACATTTAAAAAAGGTCACTGAACTATATATAATCGAGCATTTGTAGAGGGCAATAACGAAAGAAGAGCAAGAGCATGTCTAAAGATATGCAAAACTGATATCTGAAATACAGAAATGGTAAATTTGTGTGAGTGCAAGAGGGAACTTAGTCTCAACCTATCCTTGCTAATGTATGGCTTGTTACTCAATCTTTTCGCGACACGACAAGAATCATTTCTTATGTTTGAATTTCATCATCAAGAAAGGAAATTTCCACTGTAACCGATATATGTATTGTTACTTTATTTGGGAAACTTTCCGGGGTTGTGATTGATGCCGTCAAAAGGAGATACGTAGATTTTTCTCAAAACTTTGAATGGCAATTCTCAAAAGTTCAACAATAATTATTACCCCCCGCCCCCCGAATTTCGGGGGGATATAGTTTTTGCGTTGTCCGTCTGTCCCTCCGTTCATCCAGATAGGTATCTTGTAAAGCCCATGTCGAAATTTGATGTAACTTCATTCATGTGTTCCTTATTATAGTCCGCCGATAAACTTTTTTTTAGTGCTGTGTCATGGAAAAATAGGGCTTTTTTTCGGCGGGGGATTTCAACGAAATTGCTTTTTTTAAATCTAGAAATAGATTTTATCGATTTTAGTAGTTGATAAAGTTTACCACACAGTGCAATTCAACTTTAAGAAGAGAAAGTAAAGGAAAGATTTTACTAGTGTCGCAAGGATTGTTTAGCGATTTATTTTCGTTGGTAATACTGTAAAATACGTCCCTTGATACAAACAAATCTTGTCGAGAATGCACAGTAGGCATTCATCTACAGATGTGTTTCCCTGTACCATCCGAGCAAGCAGTACAACAACGTTTTATACACGTGTTTTCGGACTTGCTAAGGTGAGTGCAAGTTTATTTTGACGATCCAGATAACGTAGCGTCTGTAAAATTAATGCTTCCAATCTTAAGAGGATTAAATTTTTGTTTTCTGGTAAAGAACTCAATCACTTTTACTGAGAAAACGATACAAATGATTTATAATTGTTACCTAAAAAAGAACGTTCCGTTACCTGAAGAGAACGTTCCGTTGATTCAAATATTTTATTTAGTAAAATAACCCGCCTGCCCATAACACAAACGCTTTTGAAAGACATTCCTTTACAAGGATATCATCGTTCACAATTATTCAAACCGAGATATTTAACACCTTACGAGGAAAATTTGGTCTTGTCTAAAATGAAAGTGTCTGCAGACCACAAATCATCTTTGGCTCATTTGGTTATGTTTCTCAGATAATAGAAGACTTTGTTTGAAAAACAGAAAATGCTTGTTACGAGCATTTTCTCCCTTTCTCAAAATGCTCAATGCTTACTATTCGATTCAATTCAAATGTGTATTCGGAAATACGAGGGTTGTATATATACTTTCCTTATAATTTTTTTTTTTTTTTTTTTTTATTTTAATATTTCAAAACGAAATCACGGGTTAAGGGTCATACTCACTAAATCTTTTGTCATTACATTGGCAGAAACGTCCCAAAGCCCTGCGAAGGAGATATCTGTTTTCGACGAAATCAAATATATTGTATGCGCTGCCTAGATACGAACCTAGCCTGCCTGTACTATTGAAATGATAATATTTGTCGGAAATCTTTATTATAAATGTCATTTTTGTACGAGATACCTATCTGAACTGATTGTCTGTAGGGTTTATTACGCCGTTTTCAACATAAAAACGATGCATGTCCGAAGCATGTTTTCAGACAGGATAAATTTCGTTGTGTGTTCAGCATAAAATGCATATAAAATCCACAAGTCTTTTGAAATTTAAAGCAATATTGAGAAAAATATACAGTAAACGCAAATACCTGTAGGGCGCTGTAAAAACAACGTTTCCAAATACATACAATCCCGTTTTAAGGGCTTCGTAAAAAGACCGCGAGCTACCGAATAATGTTTTGACTGAATATTTAACCTTGTAATGATCAAGTGATTTTTCGATCGAAAAGTAATTTGAAAGCACAACGGGAAACAAAGAGAAAGTCTTGAATCAGCATTTTCTAGTTTTCCCACGATGTTTTTTATTCTTTCTGTTCCATTCGCTACTTTTACTTTTTTATCTCTAAACGCTTTTAGTAGGGATACATCTCAAATTACTTCGTATGATAAACAATAAATTCTTAAGGAAGTAAGTAATACAGGGTTGGTTCATTGACTATGTATTGTTCTCTGGCTTGAATTGTATCGCATGAATAGAAAAAAAAAATATTAGGTATACGTAATTTTTAAGATTTTGAGAACAGTCTATAAATAGTAGTTGTTTGAAAACTAGTAGAAGGTAATTGAATAAAATCGATTTAATAGTCAGTAGAAATAATTCAAAGTATCATGTACAATTCAAACTATCTTTAACATTACTGGGGTTAAAGAAAAAATGAAGTTTTTTGGATACAGGGATAGCAATTTCAAATAACCTGCCATACTTGATCAAAGTGTTTATCCTGTAGTTCCCAAGATCGAGTCTAGAAAAACAGACCAGAACAGACCTGTCGCCACCCAGAGGTAGGGACATATTAAAAGTCGAGAATATCAAGTTGAAAAAGAGAGAGAGAGAAACTGAGGAATTCAGACGGTCGATCAGATTATGCTGAATATTTCAGAGAGAGAGACAGAGCATGAATATGTCCATCCAATCCGCGTCCGCAAATGTCTAAGGTTGTTCTTGGTTGTTGTTGGTTACAGTAATCCATATCTAATGAATAAAGGGGTAGTTCAGTTTTAATGTTACATACACTAGCATTATGAACAATATATATGAGCTGTGCTCTGGTAAAAGGGGGCTTAATGCATCTCCCTAATGCATTTTACCAAGCAAGACATCTAATAATAAATCCATAAAATCAGTTTTGAGTGAATTATGAGGTTGAGTTATCCTGTGACATGCAGAAAATTTAAAAATAGAGAAAAGTGTCGGCCCATGTCATGGGTCAATACTTTTCGCAAATGCATTAAGCTCCCTTTTCACAGAGCATGGCTCATACTTAGGTTTCAAACAAATCACAATGCTGACGTTATGGAAATATAAAGGTGCTTGTCAGTAACCTTTTCAGCGTCGTAGGCAGGAACAGGGGCTTTTGAGACTTCAACGTCTTTTTTTTCCCGAGCACATTAGATTAAAATTTGTAACGAGTTTTTTTTAATTGTATTTTCATTTTTTTTTTTTTTTTCAACAATAACCGGGATGAGGGTCAAAGTGTGTCTCCTTGCAATACCATGGTCGATATTCAACAATCATTCTTTAGAATAAGTTTAGTCATAATCAAAAGTTTTTCTAAGGTTGATTTATGATTTTTAATGCCATTTTCAACACTATTTAAGTTATATCTCCTTCACGGATAGTGTAGATCCAAAATCAGTACGTTCTGTGCAGTCTGATTATAATCTACACTGTCTGCAAAGGGTCAATGAGTCGTGCTTAGTGGCCTAAGGGTTTAAAAAGATGTCTGTTTTTTTTTCTACAATCTAAATAAAGGTTAAGGTTTTAACCTTACCAACCGCGTGCTATCACCTATGTTTAGAGAAAGTGTAACTCACAGTGGTTGAAACAGAGATACGGCGTTAAATAGCACACCTTTGGAATTAGGTAGGGCGAACCTTCCTCGGATAATAGATACTGCGTCTCATGAAAGTACATACGCTGGCAGCAGATCAACCAGAACACAGATTTTAACCAACGGCGTCGATTCGTCTAAGAAAGAGTCTTTGTCTCGACCATGACGTGAACAGGAACTACTCTTCCAGATGAAAGTAAGATTGCAGCCATTTTCGATGTTCCCACCATATTCAGATTCTGTGGCTATGGTCAACCATCCACTCTCCATTTTCACTCCACAAGTTTGGCACCTCTGTCTTTGCTTTCTGTGCATGCTTTCAGTATCTTGACTGACTTTAAGTAGTGCGTTGCATTTACACGTAATCGCAACAACACTCAACAGTTCGTGTTAAAATCGATCCCTGACATCTATTGGTGATAGGAATACACCGTTAGAGTTGTAAAAAGGAACAAACTACCTTTTTGGAGATATTTTGAAAATGTTCATATGTCCGTCACACGATTCCTATGTTTTTCTTTCTAAATCTTCATCAATGGCTAAACATACGAAAAAATCCAATTCTACTTTAGGAAATCTGTTTGCCTTTCTGTTTTCTCCAGGTCGGCTGAGAAGTGTCCCAAAACTCCATATCCTGGTTTCTTCGACCATACTACCTGCCATATCAATAGTTAGAACTTTAAAAACATGGCTTTTCTCATTCAATACTGTTACTTAACGGTTAAGTAGTATCTCTGTAGCTTCAGCTATATCCTTTATTTCACGCAGTGAGAAACTGGTAAAATAATTTTTTCGCATTTCATTTAACTTACCTTCCATCTCAAGAAATATATTCTTTAATAACCGTACACTTATCAAAGATAAGTATTTAAATACATGTATATGTAACTATTATCATTTTTCAGTCTTTGACCTTACTATCTAGTCTCTTGCCATGATCGTTTCGGACTGGGTCCTCTTTTCTTCCCCCCCCCCCCCCACTTTTGTTTTCAAATTTGATTCAAACCCTTCATGAAACTTTTTTCTCAAGCGTATGTTTTGGAAGTTACTTTTTTAATGTAAAGCGTAAATTGTCCATTTTTAGTAAACATCAGTAAGACTGTTCAAGCTGAACTTGTCTGCTTAACAAAAACAACCAGAAAACTGTAATAATGGGGTATGTACGAGCATATCAGAGGATCATTTTGGAAAAATCCAATTTTAAATTTGTAATTTTTATGGTCTCATTGCATTGTACGTCCTGTACATACTTCACAATTACTGATCACAGCTACAATTGTTACACTTTAACCTGCAAAATAAGTTATATAAAACTCTCCAGCCAACAGTAAAAATAAAAATTAAAAAAAAAAATATTGCTATTTCCAAGTTATCAGTTGAGGAAAAATATTTCCTTATCGGACAGTGTCAAGATAAGACTGCACGTTTTATACCGTCTGGTCTTGTTCTACGCTAGCCGCAAAAGCGTCTGGAGTCGGGCATAACAGTGCAAGGGTTAATCAAGGTAAATCTACACTATTCTTGAGGTCAACAGAATGTAATGAAATCCTTCAGAATGCACGTAAGTCCTCGTCTTAAGTATTTTTTTCTATGTTCCCTTAAAATTACATTGTATGCTGACAATAAGTGTAATGTTGGATCACGACTTCTTGTCTAAGAATCTATTAAAGCAATTTTTTAAAGATGTTTATCTCTGAAGATGCCAGAACGCAGAATAAATACAGATATAAAGTCTGCTACGTCACGTGAAGGGCATAATAAAACTAGAATTAATGAATTAAGCCAACACTTTATCCGAAAATAGTATTACAGTTTCTTTAGCCATTCTGAATAAATACTGGTTGAATTTAATATCTTTCAGTGCTAATATTCTGTGATGAGCGGGGACAACTGTCCCGACAATTAACTCTTTCGCTGCCAATGTCGCCTTTGCGAATGGCGTAGATCAAGATCAGACTGCGAAAAAACGTGCAGTCTGATCATTGATCTACACAATCCCTACCAGATATTAATTTTTGACCAGAGTAGGCTTCAATCGCTACGAAAATATACTTCTAGACCTCGAGAAAAGGCGATTCCATTAAGTTGGCAGCGAAAGTGTTAAAACCCGTTTGTTGAACATCCATTCGATGCTTTCTTTAGGACATACTGTAATTTTGCGTCATACATTAATTGCGATTTAACTATCCGGATTTAACTCTTTCAGTGCAAAATAAATGAGCCATGCTGTGGCAAAAGGGGGCTTAATGCATCTC
The DNA here is from genome assembly GCA_945859785.2 of Tridacna gigas. Taxonomy (NCBI): domain Eukaryota; kingdom Metazoa; phylum Mollusca; class Bivalvia; order Cardiida; family Cardiidae; genus Tridacna; species Tridacna gigas. Next base: position 6,530,438 of record OX244042.2, read on the forward strand.
CGTAATGCATTGTACCAAGCAAGTCATCACATAATTATGGTCCCGTAACAGCCACTTTTTTAAACAACCGACTTAATCATGAGGTAGAATGGTCCTTGAACATACAGAAAATTGACCAATAGCGAAAAGTTTCGGCCCAGGTCAGCCTGCGTGGACTGCGCAGGCTGACCTGGTCGACATTTTTCGCAGATGCATTAAGCCTCCTTTTTTACAGAGCACGGCTAAAAAACCCTACCTCTTTCGATTGCTGAAAAACAATTCACTGAAACTAATAAAGATAAGGTAGATTGTAAAGATGTAAGATCAGACTGCACGTTCTGTCTTGATCTATGACGTTCGCAAAAGCACCCTTTTTCGCATAAAGCTCTGAAATGGTTAATTCTTTTGATGACAACCGATGGGATTCGATTTTTATCGAGGTGTAAAAGTTAGATTCTAATTTCCATTGGATCTGCTTTTCATCACAGTTTTGCATCAGGCTTTGACGGGGTGGTCCAAGATCAGACTGTGCGTTCAGTTAAGTCTGACCTTGATCAACACCGTCTGCGAAGCTATCTAAGCTGAAGCGAAAGAGTTAAAATGTTTTGTCCTCATAAATCTAGATATACCGATCTATTACTTAGCTTAATCTGAATTATTTTACAATGTAGGGGTTATGAGGTTCAGTTGATTTCGTCTGATACCCCGCCGTACTAAAAGAGTACGTCAGGCAAAGCGCAATAATGGCGGCCCCAGTTGATAATATGCAGAGGAGACGGGATATTGTTATTTCACATGATCAAATCGGATCATAGGCTGAATTCAAAACAGATCGCTTGGAATAAAGTCATGGCAATGACTTTTTTCTACATGTCGTTCTTATTTAGCGGAAAAAACTACATATCAGAAATGCTTTAAGTATCCAAAATGTCAATGGACCTATATAAAGGGCTACCTTTTAAAATGAATTTAGTCGAATTTATACTTAAACCATACCCCAACAGCACGTTTTAGATTCGGTAATGTATTTTTTTTACAAAGTTGATCTCATCCGAAAACAGGGCGACTTTTAGAATGATTCATAGTCGAATTTATATTTAAACCATACCTCAACAGCACGTTTTAGATTCGGTAATGTATTTTTCGTACAAAATTGATCAAAATTAACTGATCAAATTAGATCCATGAAATTGGGGAAAATGGGGAAGAATGTAAAGGTACGCTTGAGGACACCTAGGAGGTCGCCATTATTGCGCTTTGCCTGACCCGATAACGTACTGGTAGGGACAGATAATCCAGACTACAGTGGATTTGGCTTTTGATTTGAAATCAAGAAAAGAAATAATTGTTTAATCCTCACTGCTTGTCATGTGGAAGCGTTCTTAAGCAAGACATAGCAGATGCCCTTCTTGGTCAAAACCCATGAATGATTGGGTTGTGATGCGACGATTTTGTTGAAAGCAGCTTTAAACACTAATTATATCCAACAAATGTAACTACATGTACGTGCTTACGAGAAATTTCATTTTCGACAAATCTTTCAATCCATGTTTGACTATGAAAAACACTTTTATCGTAGATGTACATATAACGAATTACAGTAAATATCAAATTCTAATCTACTAAGAAACATACGCTTTACATACTCTTGCTGCTCTCTCTCTCTCTACTTCAGTGCAATGTCCTACAAGCTTCCGGGTTCTCCACAATTTCATCATTTTTGTCAGATTTCATTACTTTTGTTATAACTGCCCGTCGATTTCATGTTAATCAGTATGGTATCCAAGTGGGTCAGAGCCCTATTTCTCTCTGTTGATCGAAATTGTACAAATAGAATACTAGGTTAAATGATGAAGGGAACCCTGGTCTTTTCACCTGAGTGGAATAGTTTGAGCAATTTTGTATAGAACAACCAAATTCTGAGCAGTTTTGTCTTGAGTATGTAGTTCGCAAAAGCCCCTGTTTTCGCCTGTGGCGCCAAAAAAGTTAACTCTTGGTTCTATAATTCTGAAGTTTTGAAAGCAGCCGTATCAAGTTGACCCTCATACCATTAAATACATCTAAGACTCAATCTTGCATTTTTTTTTCTTATTGATATTCATCCATGTATCGACCCTTACTCAATGTCTCTGAAATTTCTTCGACTCAGTGTCTCCAAAAAAAGAAAAAAAAACACTCGTTGTGTGACAATTAAGGCCGAACTTGAAAAAATGCATTTCGCAGCAGAGGTAAGATGACTAAATTTTACTTGTCACATGTTATTTACAAAAAAGAGAAAGATTTGTGTTCATGTTTTCTTTTCTACCATTCTCTCTTTTTCGGCACTTTCATTGACACCGTCCAACTGTACATCCTTATCTTGCTTACTGAATCTACTTCCATGTTGGGCACCAACAAGATTCAATACAATAGCGAGCACAAATGATCCAATACCGTAACCCAGTAGGTGGTAAAGGAACGATCTGGGGCCGAATGTCTCAAAGAGAAAGCCAGTCAAACGTAGATAAATAATTCCCCCTATTGAGCCCCCTAAAAGTAAAAACGTTATTGCCATTCCAGTCATTTCGACGTGATAGTCGCCCCATCCTATACCTGATGGAAACAATGGCGCATGAAAGAGCCCAGTTGATACAGATAAGACCCACAGAGCTGTTGCATTGGTTGTACCAAAGATATTTAGAAAAATTGTTGATATCAGAACGCCGGATGTCTCGATGAGAATTAGAATACGAATCGGAATATATCGTGCAGCTATAAATCCCGACACACGTCCAACAGCAAAACTTATCCAAAATACGGTGTTAATGTAACTTCCATCACTGACAGAAAATCCTAATTGCTCTATGGAATATGCACGTATGAATTTTCCGAGTATGCGTTCTCCGCCGACAATGTTGATGAAATAAATGAATAGTAGTCCAAATATTTCGACACCGTACAAAAATCGTCCACCTGAACATGTTGCAGGATTTATCATCCTCTTTACCCCTTCAATAAAGTTTTTACCGCGTCTATTCGATTTCGCTGATTTATCCTTGTTGGTGCGCCCGTCTGTTTCGTTTTGTCTATACTTACGTTGTCCCCGAATGTGATACGTGTAGAAAACAGAGGAAAGCGCCAAGGTTATCAAAGCGGAAATCAGATAAGCGATTTCTATCCTAGATTCACGGATGTATTCGATATCTCCAAGATCTTCGTACCCAGGGCTTAACGTGGAGTTGTCCTTTTGTATCATAGAACTTTTGGAAATGTTAACGGTCGATATATTACTGCCAAGTTGTGAAGTTTGATTAAAAGACATATTTTGGTAGGTTCTTGGTTTTGGTACAGCAAGGAACGGATTTGCGATGAGTGGTATAATGAAGGAACCAATACCAAACCCACCATGAAGGATATGCAGGGGAGACGCAGCTTTCTCTTTCCACAACTTTAGTATCAGTTTCTGGCCGGCTGAAATAATAAAAAAGGTAGTCTTAGACAGGTGTTAAAACACACACACACACACACACACACACCAGTTATGCATGCATTGAGTCTATCAGATAAAACAGGTTTAAAAAAAAAAAGCATACCTTGTTTCAGAAATTTGGTCAGCATCGGGAGTTTTTTCTTTTTGCATATAGACGTATCCAGGAATTATAACCATTCATTTTTCCAAATTTTAGGTTTCGAATTTTCAATTTAAGTAAGTAAAAATACAGCTGCAGTACCGTTTTACAAGGGATAACCCATTTTGATAAATATCAAATAAAGCGATTTGCCTCTTGTCTCACATGGAGCACAAAAAGTGTCTAAGGGGAATCATAGCTTGGAGTGATTATACAGAAGTGTAAACGAGAATACATGTATCGGTCTAAGTGGGACCCCCCCCCCAAAAAAAAAAAAAAATCCTAGGGCCATGTAAATCGTTTTACTGACCTATATTGATAACCCCTTCAAATGTTCCTTGCACAACGATGATAAACCAGAGAAGTTCGACAACAGGTGAAAAGGGAACAAACACTGTGGCAGCCGCACCTCCAGTAAGGCATACACCAATCATCAAGTCGCAGAATGCTCCAAACTTGTCTACAAGTACTCCCCCTGTAAAATAGGTGTGCGGCCATATTCTCTTTTCAGTTAAAGACCATAATTCAGCAACCATTTAGACTGCATTCATAGTATAATTCTCAAGAATTTTCTAAGTTATGACGTAGCGTAATATCTGATTGGCTAAACCACATGTTTAATTCAGAAGGTTTGTTACTTTCAAAGTAGAAAATTCATGAGAATAAGACTAAGAACGTTCTTAGAAACGGTTTGTCAATACGGACCGAGATGACTGTTCATTTAAAGGCCCAGTAGCGACTAAACGTTGTTTTGAAATTCACTTTTATTCTCTGCCAGCGACTAATACTTGGGCTGACCGTGCAGAAACAGATTTTCATCCTGCAGACAACAAATAATTCAATGAACGTAAAATGATGAAAATATTCTTTGAAAGGGTAAAAACAATGCTTTTAAAGCCTTTCTTCGTAGGGCTGTTAAATTTTTGGATTGTTTGATAAAGGTTTAACCAGAGAAATCAGGTCTGATACCTATCGCTGATCCGATAAAGTAACCAACTGAACGACCGGATACTGCCACGGCTACCTGTTCATAGTCAGCCTTGGTTCGAATCTTAAGATCAATCAGGGTTGGACCCGTGATTTCTAGGTAGAGACCCTGAAGTGAGAGAATAAGTAAAACATTTACTTTTTGGAAATAAGCCTGCGTTTTTTACTTGACTTAACTGTAGACATTCCAGCACTGTAACTTAAACGTTTGAAGTATCAAATTCGCGCCAAGTCGGTAACACATGTAAAAGACGTTTAAGAATTGGGGCTTGCGAATCGAATCAAAGATCGGTCATAATTATTTGCGACATTTGATAGAAGTAAAAAAAAAATGCAAATTTTACATTCAAACAACAGGTTGTTTTCTTTGCTGTCGGTTACTCCGTCTATTTTCACTCGTATGATATCGGATATGACCTCATTATACTTATCATCAGACCTCTCCAACAGTGGTGAGTTTATAAGGTATTACATTCCCACAAACCGATGTGAAATACTGGAACAAAATACAAAAGTGCTTCGATAGCCTAGGTATCCCGTTAGGAAAAGTAAAGAAAGTAGCACTGAAAAATATTATCCCACATTTGTCTTCCTTTTAACTGATGGTTTGCAAGCTATCGCCTTACTTAATTTAGTGATGAATAATCATTTTTTTGAAGTTGGTGAGATCATAACACTTTTGAAATTCCCTTACAAATTCTCGATATGAAAACACCGAATAAATCTTTAATAGTTTTACTGCGGATTGTCGTGTTATTGTTATACTAAATTGTGCTACCAACAGTTTTAATAGAGGGAACTGAAAAAAGGGGTAGCGGAGTATTTCTCTGTCTACAAATGAGCCATGCTCTGTGAAAAGAGTGTTTAATGCAGTCCATGCAGCCTGACCTGGGTCGGAACGTTTTGCTAATGTCCATTTTCTGCATTTCAAATGACCAGTTTACCTCATGATTCAGTCGGTTGTAAGACAAAATGGATTTTAAAGATCCATAATGTATATGATGACTTGCTTGGTATAACGCATTACAGAGATGCATAGCCCCACCCCCCGCCCCCTTTTCACGTTCAGAGAGCGGTTCAAAAGTGTTTTTATTATCCAATTTTCCCAAGAATGAGTCGTATAAACGCGCTCATCTGTTAACACTTAACCCTTTCCAAAACAAGCCCTGGTTTTCACGTGTCTGCAGTACAAGTCTTTTGAAAACACTGTGGGAAAAGTAGAAATTGCTCGTAATGAGCAATTTCTCCTTTTCCCACGGTGTTTTCTACCCCTTTTGATAACTTTCTGCCATTTTCATCAAATTTTAAATTATCGTCTGCAAACTCTTTCAGTTTGGACCAGTCCAAAATTTGTTGTTTGGGAAAGGGTTAAGCTGCAGAATAGCTGCTTAATAAATGAAACGCAGATTTCTACTCAATACTACTCAATACTAAAGGTCCAAACATTGCGGTTTCAAAGTTGATTTCACCGGAAAGAAAATACCGTATCGGACAGTGTAGATCAAAGATCAGACTGCACGTTCTGTGCAGTCTGATCTTGATCTACACTGTCCGCAAAACGTCAGTGGGTCGCGATAAGCAGCTTAAGGGTTAACAACGTCAAACAACTGGAAAGAAGATATGTTAAATTTGTTTATAGAAACAAAAATGTTATTAAATATTCCTAAATGATAAGAAATACTTACCAAGCACACCCATACCAGGACTAAAAACACAGTCTTTATGATTTTCTGCACTTTATTCATTCTAGCATTTCAGTTAAATGAAAAAAAAATAAGTCTCTCAGTTTTCCTAACGGTGTGTTAGATTTTAATTGTACATATTATGACCCGAGACCTAACACTGTGGCAAATTTTCATTGGTGGTCTAATCTGATATAATGCTAAGATAAGGAGGGCCAAAGGAAAATACAGGTGCCATAGATGACCCCCCCCCCCCGCCCCCATTTCTTGGCATGTATGTAATTGTAGGAATCAAAGAATACATTGATTGAATGTTACGTTACTCCGTTTTCAACATTAATTCAGTCCTGTGACAACCAACGCTCAATTATTCATGTAGAATTCAAAGGATTGATTGACTGATTGTATGGTGTTTAACGCCGTTTTCAACATTATTTCAGTTACATCGCGGCGGCCAGTGCACCTATCCATGCTTTCCTGGAATTTCTTTTACCAGTACTCCGCACAATATTCTTTACAAGCCACTGGCTGCTTTCCCACATAACCATCGCCGAAACAATGGTCAGCAGTGAGAGAGGAATGAATCCTGTCGCAATGACTATCATCAAGAATTCAAAGGAAAAAGTCACATTGGAGGCAAGGATATAAAGTAGAATGATAATACCAACTCAGCTGTACAGATTTTGCAGGAGATAATCGACAAGAATAAAGGATTAATACATAAATACGTGGGAAGATATCGCGACAAAAGCACATGAGCCATATTCTGTGAAAAGGGAATTTAATGCGTCTGCAAAACTTATCGCGCTGCCCAAAGTCTGCTGTGGTCTTTCAGTCTATCGCATGTGACATAAATTCGGTGGTTACCTTATCTTTTGAAAACAGAACATGTTTTTAATCAAAGAGAATTGTGTCAACCCTCTCTTTCGCTGCCAACTACATGGATTTGAGTTTTGCCCAGGTCTTAAAGTATCTTTTCGTCCAATTGCAGGATGAACTTTGTCGAATCCTGGCATCTACCTAATTCTTTTGTGGTGCTACATAAATTGGACGTACATCCTCAGTATGTATTAAAGATGCAGATACTGCGATTTCAAAGCTGTTTTGTCAAAATATCTGGCAACAAGAGGACCGTGTAGAACCAGGATCAGATTGTAATATTTGTGTAGTCTGATCTTGATCTACAATGTCCACATAAGCAATTGTGATGGGATAGATTAATTTAGTTGCGTGTTTGTTACCATTGCCATCCATTTCGCTAATTTTATACCCTTTCAAGTGTTTTACATGACGATCGATACATGCAAGGTAATAATTGGAGTTTCAAGCTCCATCGCAACAATATCACCATACAAATATGCAGATAGACTTCAGAGTTAAATGATATTTCTGTAAAGGCCATTTTTAGACATGCATTCTTCCAAAACTGTGCATTCCGAAGCAATGTAATAGTTTTAGATGATCATGTCACTAGACGCTCAATCAAAGTAGTTGAAAAGCCGGTGTTTATATTTTTGCTAGCAAAAATGTAGATTGGTTACCTTCCCTGATACAGCAAGTATAAAGTATAAAGGGATCGGTACAGGCCACTAAAAACGGGCGGAATTCTGCCCGTCTATTTTTAGAACTGCCAGGACGCTAGACTAATATATACACATTCAGGGGAGGTCACTCTCACTTCCAGAGCAGCAGATTTTCCGATATTTTTGACCTAACGAAGAAGTGGATTGTATTTTTGGTATCATTTTGGTGTTTCAAAATGTGCAAATAATCGCAATGTTACCTGAACAGCCAAACTGGAAATGTGTATGCTGCTCTGATTGGCTATTCTGTGATATAAAAGCAGCCCAATGAAAAGCAACGACACAATAGCCTGTGCCAGTTGTAATATGTATATCTACAACGGTGACAAGTTTACCAAAAATGTCCAAGTATGCCGATTTGTTGGTCACGTGGGTACGTTCTGATTAAAAGTCCGGTGTCTTCCCTCGAATTCAGTCAGAAATTCGATGTCACCAACAACGCAAGTCTACAAATATTCAGACATTTTCTATTAGTGCAAGTTAATGAGTGTTTCACACTGACCAAGCTCAACGGTTTCACGACAGCTCGGGGTCCGTATTCACCAACCATTCTTAAGAACGTTCTTTGTCTTGTTCTCCATAATTTTCTACATTTGAAAGTAACAAAACACCTGATTGGCTAAACCAAATGGTTTAGCCAATCAGGAGTTGTGTTGCTTTCAAATGTAGAAAATCTTGGAGAATAAGACTAAGAATATTCTTAAGAATGGTTGGTGAATACGGACCCCGTACACGTTTCACAATTAAAATCTCGGATCAATATCGCTAGGTTTAATACAAAGTCAGTTTAGAACTATTGACCTGTATCAGTCTATATTGCAATTCAATGAGTTTTTCATTACAGTGTATATGTTTATTTCAAAGACTCTCTTGTCTGATGTGGCAATTTTTGTAATACTAATAATTGAAAGATAAATTATCTTCATTTTAATTTTGACATGTGTTGAAAACTTTGAATCAGAAAAAAATGGTAACATCTAAACAGGGAACCAGATAATGGGTAGACTGTCAAAAATTAGTTTAGCTTTAGTTTTCTTCTGGACTTGCTTATTATGCCTCTTTGCCTTTCTCTCTTATTCCTCCATAAGATTTTTTTCTTTTCTCTCCTTTGCCTCTCTCTGACTTTCAACATTTTGAGGGCCCCTGCGAATGTAAACGACCGAGGAAAAAAAAACGTGAATTAACGCTGTTATTACATAAATAAAATGAAGGCCTAATTTAGCAATACTTTGCAACGAAAGCAAACCATACATGTGTTCCCATAGAAATGCAAAGAAACGGACGTGAAATGTATTAGAGGTAGACGAGTCAGAACTGGAATTCGACGTAGTTACGCGTAGTGAAGAGCCGTAGTCCTGAGCCACTGTTTTGATCTCTCGCTGTAATTCAATTCTAATGATATTTAATACATAGCTGACTTTCGTGGGATTGACTTGCACAGTTCTGGATCGATTACAACTAGGATTTATGTAACTGTAAGACGTCAAAGGAATATATCGAGCGATGGAATTGCCGGCCACGTTATGTTTAGATCTAATGCAACTAGGATGAATGAGTGGATATCAATTTCTGTAACTGAAAGACGTAAGACGGATATACCAAGCGAAGGCTACGTTGAAAAAGTGGGTGGGATGTAGAAGTCATCACGATTGATGTTTTGTTCAGATCTCGATAAGACTGAGATTCTGTGCAAGCTTTCGTTTCTGATGTACTAAAATCATCAAAGACAAGCCAAAAAAAAAAAAAAAAAGGATCTAATATGGCACAAGTTCCTACCTGTTGATCGGAGGCTGAGGATGTATACCAAGAACAAACGTCCGGCGTACATTGTCTACAAGATAGGCCCGCATCGAGGATATTGAAAATACAAAGCCGGGCGTTAACGGCGCGTGAATTTAAGACACGTTTTCTCCCGTTAACGTCCATATTTTCCCGTTAATACCTGCTTATAACGGCCCGGAAACGTATGTTTTATGTAATAATAAAAGGAATATCACGTTGTAGCAACTTCCAGGTGTTTGTATTTGCTACTCGCAGGGTAAGACAAAATTTTGGACTCGACCAAATTCAAAGCATTCGCAGACGACAAAATAAATGTTGTTCAAATGATGATTTCTGTCTCTGATGGGGAAGAAAACAATGTGGGGAAAGGAGAAAGTTGAGCTCCACAAAATGGATGCTCCTTTACTTTGACCAATTGCCCCTTTCCCTCCCCCCCCCCCACACACACACAGAGAGACAGAGACAGAGACAGACAGAGAGAGAGAGGGAGAGAGAGAGATTACAGGATAGGTGCATTGTTCGCCTCGATGTAAGTGATTATGTTTAAAACGGCATTAACAAGCATTGCCTCTTACCATTTGGTAAAGGGTTAACATGTGTATCGCCTATTTAACTCCTTACCAAACAACAAGGTTTTACAGCAAATTTCTCCTTTTTCCACAACAGAGTTATATATTCTTTCAAAGACAAATATTAATATTTGTGCTCCTTTGTAATTTGTCCCCTTAATTCTATACCACACAATCCCGAATTTTAACCACCTTTCAAGAAAAATCTTTTAAAAACAGTGTGTGAAAAGGAGAAGATGCCAATAATCAGCATTTTCTCCTGTTCCAACAGACATTTAAGCAATACTTTAATTATCGTCCGCAAATGCTTTGGACGAAACTAAATTTTTGTCGTTTGGTAAAGGGTTAACTCTTTATCAAACGACAAAATTTTGGACTGGACCAGATTGAAAGCATTTGCAGACGACAATTTAGGTGTTGCTAGGTCGATGATTTCTGTCTTTGGTAGGATAGAAAACATTGTGGGAAAAGAAGAAAATGCTGGTTACCAGCACTTTCTCCTTTTCTCACAATGTTTTTAAAAGGCTTCTTCCTCGGGGTCGTTAAAAATCGGTATTGTGTGGTAAAGGCTGGCTCTCTCTTACCAGGTTTAAAAAATCGCGACACACTCCGAATTAAGACTCTTTATTTAACAAAAGTATAGACATGTCCATATTGAAAGCATCTGCAGGGGACAAATTACAAAGGAGCACAAGTATTGTGTATTTGTCTATAAAAGAATAGAAAACGCTGTAAAAACTTTGTCGTCTGGTAAGGAGTTGGAGTTGAATAGGCGATAGACCGCGACCTCTCTGTCGTTTGGTAAGGAGTTGGATTGATTGAATGGTGTTTTACGTCTCTCTCTCTCTCTCTCTCTCTGTGTAGGGGTGGGGGAAGGGGCCATTGGTCAAAGTAAAGGAGCACCCATTTTATGGAGCTCAAATTTTCTTGCCATCTGTAAGGCTTACATGACCATCATCATTGTTGCTTTGTTTACCCTCGCCATGCGGCATTGCGCCATGCGGCGAGCAGCTATTGGTTCTTTACTAAGAATAACAGTCTATTTGTATGGAATCTATATATTATGACAGACATGAACACCTCACGGTTTAAGAAAGCAAAAATAAAAATATTTGCGTAAAAGCCAAAAGGGGCTAAGGTCAAAAACGACCCTTTTCAGGACCACAATAAAAAAATCTATAAAATATTTATAATGTAACAAAATATTTACATATAGTACAGGGCCGTGAGGCATTGCATGTCCGAACACAAAATTTAGTACTTGTCTTGAAAATTGCTATTTGGTACGCTCGACAGTGTCAATATCCTAAATATTCAATTTCTAATTAATATCATTTATTACCATGGGTTAAAAGCAAACTAGTTGTCTTGTCTATGTTGTGTTTTTCTTTTGATTTTTACCTATAACGGAGGTTTATAGCTAAACGAAGCGTCAAAGCCGACTAGAGAGCTCTTCAAAAAGGGGGGGGGGATGGAGAAAATATACACGTAAAAATTGAGGGACAGCCGTCAGTCCTGCCTGCTGTGCGGGGCGATCAGGACGACACCTCGCAGTAGGGGCATTAAGCCAAAACTACTGGGGTGCCCGTTCTTTCCCTACCGCCCCTCCACAGCAGGTCCCAAAATGGGTAAAGACTAAATTAAAGGTGAAAAGATAAACCTTGACAAAAAATACAACCCTAACGGGTAGGACTACAGGGACTCAGAGCTAACATAATAAAAGCCCCTGTGTCAGTAAATAATCTCCGCTAAAAAATCAATTATCGACCCGGATCAGATCCGGGGCGAACTGACTGACGGCTGCTACTCAAAATTGTAGTTAAAACAATAAGTTAAGAAAATGGTGTTTAAAAACATATACATCATCACAATGATCATGCCTAGGACTTATCACAAATTAGAGAAAAAAAGGAAAAAAAAAAATAAAAAAAAATAAAAATAAAAATCCCTTGTAAGGAGGGGAATACCCATGCATGACCAAATGACCCGTAAATCCCAAGATACATTTAATATACCTGGGATATGAAATAGTATAAGAAATAGTTTAAAAACAAAATACTGGCAATAAACAAGAAAAAAAAAACTTATTTGAATACTAAGATATATCTTAGTTAATATAGAAGTAGCCAGGCTTACATGAATGCTAGATACGCAGGTTTTATTCACAATTTATAGAACTTTCCCATGGGCTTGTCAGTTTAGAAATGAGACAGAGGTTCATTGATACCTCGGCAGTTTTCAAGAATAATAAATTCTTCACTATACTTCAGGTTGTCTTTAATTGTTGTAACAAATGGATTGAAGTAAACGATCATTTACAGAAAACTTGCATACGCTCGTCTGTCTCTGAAACCAAACAAACACTTAAATTTTGTTTTTAAAATGACGTTAAAGTATTTTATCCCTATATCTATATATAGAATCAAAACGCCTAGCCCTGGAAACCCGTATTGATATGTTGATAGACGTAGCCCAGGGGTACTAACTGTTTTAACTACCAAAACATATGAATGACCATTGTGCTTACCTGATATCGAATATGAAAATCTTCTTTAAGCAGCTTATTTCTTCAAATCAATAATCTCATTTATTTACCCATTCTTTGATCCGTTCCGCTATTTTATCATTTCGTCTTTATTCATTAGTTTACCCCTTACAGCTCTCTCTCTCTCTTCACCAGACTCTAATGTCAGACAGGATCTAGTGGCTTTGAAATGATCTTATGCGACCCAGGCTCTAATGTCAGACAGGGTGTAGTGGCTTTGAAAGGATCCTATGCAAAATATTGGTCGGAAGAAAATGCAGGATAGGTGCATTGGTGGCCTCGATGTACCTAAAATTATAATAAAATGGCATAAACCTGCATTTTCTCATTTTTTCACACTTTTTTCAACCCAATCAAAGACAGAAATCATCCTTTGATCTACATTTATTTTGTCGTCTGCACATACTTGCAATTTGGTCGAGTCCAAAATATTACAGTTGGTAAAGAGTTAACGTGTCGTTTTAACTCTTTATCAAACGACGGTGTTACATTTATTACCAAACGACGGTGTTAAAATTAAAAATATTGTCCAAATTTGAATTTTTAGCAGACGCAGAGAAGAAAAACCCACACAGTTTCTAAAAAAATGAAATTCGTGTTTGAAAAGTTGTTAAATATGGTAGGAAAAGGAGAAAAGGCTGGTCACCAGCACTTTCCATATTCTAAAAAGGTCTCATCCTCAGGGTCGTTAAAACTCGGGGCCGTGTAAAAAAGAGTTTATATGCATAGGATCATAACAAGTTAGAGACAAAGTAAAAGAGGAAGAAAAAAATCACTTTAATTTTTATTGTTTTCAAGTGCGCTTAATTCTGTAAGCTCTGGAACTTACAATTAAACAAAAGATTTTCAACCTAAATGCTCGAATAAACATGCAGATCCCAAGTTTGAACAACTTTTGGAAAAAAAAAAGGCCTTTGGAAAAAATGTAGGAAAAGGAGAAAATGCTGGTTAAGGATGAGGCTCGAACCTGGGACCACCAGGTTTAGAGCCCTACACTTTACCACTGAGCCAGACAGGCAAAAAAATCTTATCCCGTGTCGTTAACCCTCTACCACAGGACTAAGTGTTAGACTGGACCATTTCAAAAGTATTCACAGACAGTTATCTAAATTTGGATAAAATGGTGGGATTTGTCTGAATATGTAGAAAACACTACGGATAAGGAGAAACCAGCATTTTCTTCTTTCCTCACAATGTTTACAAAAGGCTCTCCCGTCAGGGATTGTGTGGTGAATGGTTTAAGAAATAAAAACCTAGATTTTGCGTTTTATAGTTTATAAATCTCTGTTAAAGTATAAAGAAGCATTTTGCTGCTCATTCCCACAGACCACGAACCCCGCAAACTGATAAACTTCAGGATTTGGAGATGAATCGTAATCAGTTCGTAAAATTTCTACCTGAATCGCGGATATTCGTAGTTAGTTCTTGCAATTTTTGAGCAATCGGGATATCGTGGTAACAGTTTTGAGCTGTTTAAATCTTGGCTACGAACTCCCAATTCCAAACAAAAAAAAAAATCGTAATTATTTCAAAACAAATTCGTTGTTCATTCCTATGCATTGTAACTGGACCATTATGGATTCGGATACATTAGTACATATCTTTAACTTTCTTCAGGGATTCGTGGAGCAAAGTGTTGGTTAATGCCATTTGAACCCTTAAACTGTTAAGCGCGACTCACTGACCCTTTGTGGACAGTGTAGATCAAGATCAGTCTGTAGAGAGCGTGTAGTCTGATCTTTGGTCTACACTGTCCGATACGGAGATACTTTTCCCCAAAATGAACCTTTGAAACAACAACATTTGGGTTTTTACCATCGGATTGAAAGTTTGATTTATCTAGCAGGATAAGGGTCATACGTAATTTCAGGTAATTTCAGTTACACTGCGGAGACAAACGCACCTATTCAGTAGTTTCTTTAAATTTTTTCATAAGATCCTTTCAAAGCCACTAGACCCTGTCTGACTTTAGAGCCTTGTGAATAATATCGAATATACATTTTTGAGCAGCTTATTTCCATTCCACTATGATGTCGTTTGTCTTTATTCATTAATTAGTTTACCCCTTAAAAGCTCTCTCTGTGTCTGTCTGTCTGATTGTCTGGCAAAAGCATCTGAAATGTGTCTCAAATAACAAACTCAACTGAAATCAGAACCTGGGACCATTAGTAGATTTGAATAAAGTAAGAGACTTTTTCGTGAAAATGGGCCCAGATTAAAGCTTTACCACAGGACAAAATTTTGGACTCGACCAAATTCAAAGCATTCGCAGACGACAAAATAAATGTTGTTCAAATGATGATTTCTGTCTCTGATGGGGAAGAAAACAATGTGGGGAAAGGAGAAAGTTGAGCTCCACAAAATGGATGCTCATTTACTTTGACCAATGCCCCCCCCCACACACACACAGACAGAGAGAGAGAGAGAGAGAGATTACAGGATAGGTACATTGTTCGCCTCTATGTAAGTGATTATGTTTAAAACGGCATTAACAAGCATTGTCTCTTACCGTTTGGTAAAGGGTTAACATGTCTATCGCCTATTTAACTCCTTACCAAACAACAAAGTTTTACAGCAAATTTCTCCTTTTTCCACAACAGAGTTATCTATTCTTTCAAAAACAAATATTAATATTTGTGCTCCTTTGTAATTGGTCCTCTTAACTCTATACTACACAATCCAGAATTTTAACCACCTTTCAAAAAAAAAATTTTTTTTTACAAACAGTGTGGGAAAAGATGCTAATAATCAGCTTTCTCTCCTCTCTCTTCTCTCTGTCATTGGTCAAAGTGAAATAGGAGCATACGTTTAGAGGAGCTCAACTTTGTTGCAGTCTGTGAGGCTTACATATATGCTAGATATGCAGGTTTTATTCAAAATTTATAAAACTTTCCCATGGGCTTGTCAATTTTTAAATGAGACAGATGTTCATCGATACCTCGGCAGTTTTCAAAAATAATAAATGCTTCAATATACTTTAGGTTGTCTTTCACTGGCGTAGCAAATTGATTGAAGTAAACGACCATTTAGAGAAAAGTTACATACGCTCTTCTGTCTCTGAAGCCAAACAAACACTTAAATTCTGTTTTTAAGATGACGTTAAAGTATTTTATCCCTATATCTATATATAGAATCAAAACACATGGCCCTGGAAACCCGTATTGGTATAATGGTAGACGTAGCCCAGGGGTACTAACTGTTTAAACTATCAAAACATATGAATGACCATTGTGCTGACATGATATCGAATATGAAAATTATCATTTTGTCTTTATTCATTAGTTTACCCCTTACAGCTCTCTCTCTCTCTCCACCAGACTCTAATGTCAGGCAGGATCTAGTGGCTTTGAAATGATCTTATGCGACCCAGGCTCTAATGTCAGACAGGGTGTAGTGGCTTTGAAAGGATCTTATGCAAAATATTGGTCAGAAGAAACTGCAGGATAGGTGCATTGGTGGCCTCGATGTACCTAAAATTATAATAAAATGGCATAAACCTGCATTTTCTCATTTTTTCACACTGTTTTCAACCCAATCAAAGACAGAAATCATCCTTTGATCTACATTTATTTTGTCGTCTGCACATACTTGCAATTTGGTCGAGTCCAAAATATTACAGTTGGTAAAGAGTTTACATGTCGTTTTAACTATTTACCAAACGACAGTGTTACAATTAAAAATATTGTCCAAATTTGAATTTTTAGCAGACGCAGAAAAGCAAAACCCGCACAGTTTCTAAAAAAAATGAAATTCGTGTTTAAAAAGTTGTTAAATATGGTAGGAAAATGAGAAAAGACTGGTCACCAGCACTTTCCACATTCTAAAAAAGTCTCTTCCTCAGGGTCGTTAAAACTCGGGGCCGTGTAAAAAGAGTTTATATGCACAGGATCATCACAAGTTAGAGACAAAGTAAAAGAGGAGAAAAAAATCACTCTAATATTTATTGTTTTCAAGTGCGCTTAATTCTGTTAGCTGTGGAAATTACAATTAAACGAAAGATTTTCAACCTAAATGCTCGAATAAACATGCAGATCCCAAGTTTGAACAACTTTTGGAAAAAAAAGGCCTTTGGAAAAAATGTAAGTAAAGGAGAAAATGTTGGTTAAGGATGAGGCTCGAACCTGGGACCACCAGTTTTAGAGCTCTACACTTTACCGCTGAGCCAGATGGACAAAAAATCTTATCTCATGCAGTAAACCCTTTACCACAGGACTAAATTTTAGACTGGACCATTTCAAAAGTATTCACAGACAGTTAACTAAATTTGGCTAAAATGGTGGGATTTGTCTGAAGAGGTAGAAAACACTGCAGATAAGGAGAAACCATCATTTTCTTCTTTCTTCACAATGTTTGCAAAAGGCCCTCCCGTCAGGGATTGTGTGGTAAATAGTTACAGAGATAAAAACCTAGATTTTGCGTTTTATAGTTTTTAAATTTCTGCTAAAGTATGAGGAATCCTTATGCTACTAATGCCCACAGACCACGAGCCCCGCAAACTGGTAAACTTTAGGATTTGTAGATGAATTGTAATCATTTCGTGAAATTGGTCAAAGTAAAGGAGCATCCATAGTATCTGGATAGAAATGCCTAAAAAAGGTAGTACATTACAATTTATAAATCATGATAGAAAACTTAAGTTCCCTGTTGCTGTTTATGCTGAGTATCCAGTGCATATATAGGAAGTCAATACTTATTTTCAAAATACACCATCAATTTCGTATACTGTTTAACTTGAACATACCTACTTAATTAGTCCTAATCATTAAATTATCAAACTATTAATTTGATATTTCCAAAAAACCGCTATACCAATTACAAATATGTTATGAATATACATTCGAATTATTAATGAGTAAATGAAGAAATAAAAAAAAAAAAAACACACACACAAACATGAAACCAACATGAAGAATTGAAGATAAATTTTTGGGCGGATGGGTGGGAATTTTTTAGAAATCTTTTAAATGACTTCCTAACACGTCCGAAACTTATCAAACTGTGACAATTTGGCATAAGAAGTGAAAGGCCCCATCTGGTTAACCAATCAAATTACGATGCATAATGAGCATCACAAGTTGCCTAGTCAACCCACGAATAGTGCGCTAGATTCTTACCTAACGGTATGTTACCCTGGGTAAAAGCCAATTAAATATTTTTCTTCATGAATAAAAATCTTCCAATTATTCTTTACCCAGGGCTAAAAACAGCAACAACACCTAAAGAAGACTTATGATTATTTAATTTGCTATCCAGTGCATATATAGGAAGTCAATACTTATTTTCAAAATACACCATCAATTTCGTATACTGTTAAACTTGAACATACCTAATTAGTCCTAATCATTAAATTATCAAACTATTAATTTGATATTTCCAAAAAACCGCCAACCCAAAGGCCCCCCAAAAAACAACAGAAGAAGTAAAAACAAAGACAATATACAAAGCATAAAACTTAGCTAATCAGAGTACAACTAGCGCATGCAAAAACTTGACAGACAGCAATAAAAGTTTTCAAGGTAAGGGTGTTGCTCAGTTAAATTGTTTTAAGAATTATTTACTCTTTTTACACATAATTTCAATCTATATGGAACGTACATTCAATATAAATACTGTACTATCTGCTTCGCGTAGATATGTTAATTCTGCCAGAGTTATGCATGACAAAAAACAACATACATGTTATTACCAATTATGTTTGTTTTTACAAAACTGGACCAGTTAAAATACAGTTACTTTTTTTTTTTACAAAAAGTAACAAGTTAACCATGAAATCCATACAAATAACAAATAAATTCAGATCTTTCTTACCTTCTATTATTCTTTACTTTTAACCATTGCAAGCAGGAAAGTACATCTAGAAATATTAAATTAGCTCCAAAGCATTACAGTTGAAACAAAACTTCTCAAACCTTCACCTATCAAATTTATAAATGAGTGATAACTTTCAAGAAGAAATGCCTCAGTCTGTTTGTCCCCTCTGTATTTAAATGCAACCCTCCGTCCTTTCTAGCAAACAACTCTCTCTTGATTTTCTCTGCATGAGTAAATGGTTTATATGTACAAATGAACTTGAAATTCAAATCTTTGCTCATAAATTTGTTTAAGTGAGAGTTGACCTCTCTAATAACTGGGTCGCTGACTTCGTGATCCACCGGTCTAGGTAAAATTGCAGAGATAACAATTTTGATATGAGGGTTCACTTTTCTACTCACTGCAACTAAATTAGCATAATCTGATAACAAGTGTTTGGCCTTGGCTCTTAATCCAATGTCGTTGGTACCCACATGATAAATCACAAAATCAAACTTATCTAATTGCACAATATTTTTATGAACTCGCTTAGTTAATTTAGCAATAGTATCTCCACGAAAGGCCTGAACAAACATCCATCGATTCCAGACATATACTTGGCTATTGAATCACTAATAATTGTGACCTTCCTCAATTCTGTAAGTAGAATAAAGGGAAATAAATTGAAATTAAAAGTTACCTTTATTTACCGCTATGTTGTACTAGTCCATTAAATCAAAACCTTTTAATGAAAACTAGTTTCTACACCATCCAGTGGCAAGTAGACATCAAACCATACTCTGTTGAATGAAACATATACAAAATTTATGAATACAATAGAGCCATATTAATGTTTGATCCTGCAATCCCACACCTATGAATACAATAGAGCAATATTAATGTTTGATCCTGCAATCCCGCACCCATGATACATCACAAAGTATACGACTTCTTAGGATGAAAACTAGTCCAACAAATCAAGACGTTTTGATGAAAACTAGCATTTACATTTGTTTCTAAATGTCATCCACAAAGCCGCATGCTAAGTAAGAAAGACAACTCATGTGTACAACTCAAAACCAAACTCAAGACTATCTCCCTTATACATTTGTACAACTAGGATTAGGAAGTCAACTAGTCCATCAAATCAAGACCTTTTGATGACAACTAGTGTTTAGATCTAATTGAATGTCAGCCCTTACAGCATGATAATAGTTCGAAGAAACTGCAGGATAGGTGCAGTGGTCGCCTCGATGTACCTAAAATTATAATAAAATGGCATAAATCTGCATTTTATCCTTTTTTCACACTCTTCTCAACCCAATCAAAGACAGAAATCATCATTTGATCTACATTTATTTTGTCGTCTGCACATACTTGCAATTTAGTCGAGTCCAAAATATTACCGTTGGTAAAGAGTTAACATGTCGTTTTAACTATTTACTAAACGACGGTCTTACAATTATTACTAAACGAAGGTCTTACAATTATTACTAAACGACGGTGTTACAATTAAAAATATTGTCCAAATTTGAATTTTTGGCAGACGCAAAAAAAAAAAAGACAGACGCAGTTTCTAAAAAAGTGAAATTAGTTTTTGAAAAGTTTTTAAATATGGTAGGAATAGGAGAAAAGGATGGTCACCAGCACTTTCCACATTCTAAAAAGGTCTCTTCCTCTGGGTCGTTCAAACTCGGGGCCGTGTAAAAAAGCGTTTATATGCATAGGATCATAACAAGTTAGAGACAAAGTAAAAGAGGAAGAAAAAAATCACTTTAATGTTTGTTGTTTTCAAGTGCGCTTAATTCTAGAAATTACAATTAAACAAAAGATTTTCAACCTAAATGCTCGAATAAACATGCAGATCCCAAGTTTGAACAACTTTTGGAAAAAAAAAAACGGTCTTTGAAAAAAATGTAGGGAAGGAGAAAATGCTGGTTATGGTGAGGCTCGAACCTGGGACCACCAGGTTTAGAGCTCTACACTTTACCACTGAGCCAGACAGGCAAAAAAATCTTCTCACGTGTCGTTAACCTTCTACCACAGGACTAAGTGTTAGACTGGACCATTTCAAAAGTATTCACAGACAGTTAACTAAATTTGGATAAAATGGTGGGATTTGTCTGAATATGTAGAAAACACTGCGGATAAGGAGAAACCAGCATTTTCTTCTTTCCTCACAATGTTTACAAAAGGCTCTCCCGTCAGGGATTGTGTGGTAAATGGTTAAAGAAATAAAAACCTAGATTTTGCGTTTTATAGTTTTTAAATCTCTGCTAAAGTATAAAGAAGCATTTTGCTGCTCATTCCCACAGACCACGAACCCCGAAAACTGATAAATTTCAGGATTTGGAGATGAATCGTAATCAGTTCGTGAAATTTCTAACTGAATCGCGGATATTCGTAGTTAGTTCTTGCAATTTTTGAGCAATCGGGAAATCGTGGTAAAAGTTTTGAGCTGTTTAAATCTTGGCCACGAACTCCCAATTCCAAAAGAAATCGTAACAAATTCATTGTGTATTCCTATGCATTGTAACTGGACCATTATGGATTCGGATGCATTAGTACATATCCTTAACTTTATTCAGGGATTCGCGAAGCCCAAACAGGGGTTAGGGCCTTTTGATACTTATCTTGAGAGAAAATTGGACGGATTGTCGAGAAATTAACGAATTTATCTTTATTCATGGTGGATTCGTACATATAATTGTTGTTTTCTTATCTGATTTGAAACCAAGAACATAGATGAGAATATGAGCTGTTGCTTCGATATGACTGAAATATTGTTGAAAGTGGCGTAGGAACACCATTAAACACTTTACCAGAGCACAAAATTTTTGACTGGTCTGCATTGAAAGCTTTTGCAGACCACAAATATGTCTTTGGAAGGGAGGAAAACATTGTAGGAAAAGGAGAAAATGCTGGTCACCAGCATTTTCTCCGTTGCCTGCAATATTTTCAGAGGCCTTTATCCTGAAAGCTGGTCAAACTTGGGATTGTGTGGTAAAAGGTTAACAAGAACTTTTTGTGGACGGCATGGATCAAGAGCAGACGACAAAATTTTAGACTGGTCCACACTGAAAGCTTTTTGCAGACGACAAATTTTACTCTAAAACTGAAATATGTGTTTATCTTTTGAAGGGAGGAAAACATTGTGGAAAAGGTAAAATGCTGGTTACCAGCATTTTATCCTTTTTTCCCACAATTTTTTCAAAGGCCTTTTTCCTAAAATTCGTCCAAACTTGGGATTATGTGACGAAGAGCTCTTTGTGGACAGCATACGACCAGGCTGCACAGAATGTGAAGTCTGGACTTGGATATATCGTGTGCAATTTAATTCGGGCCTTTACGATAAAAATCTTTTGAACAATTGTATTTTTCCGAAGCTAAAAGAATTAAATGCGGCACACTTGGAAAACAAAAAAAATCATGAAAAGATTTTCTTCCTCTTTTACTTTGTTTCTTACTTGATCTCATGCATATGAATCCTTTTTCACACCGTCCCGAGTTTTAACGACCCTGGGGTAGAGTCTTTTTGAAAAAAAACGATGGCAAAGGAAAAAAGGCTGGTAACCAGCATTCTCTCCTTTTCCTGCCATGTTTACCACCTTTTAAAAACAAATTTAAATTCTGGGGAAACATATTTTTTGTCGTCTGCAAATACATGTACTTCAAATTTGAACAATATCTTTTTTTATTTTAACACTTTGTCATTTGATGAAGAGTTAAATAGACGCGTTAACCTCTACCAAACGGTAACATTTTGGACTCGACCAAATTGCAAGCATGTGCAGATGACAAAAAAAAAAAAAAAAAACGTAGCTCAAGGGATAATTTCCGTTTTTGATTGCGTACAAAGTGTTGGTTAATGCCATTTGAACCCTTAAACTGTTAAGCGCGACTCACTGACCCTTTGTGGACAGTGTAGATCAAGATCAGTCTGTAGAGAGCGTGTAGTCTGATCTTGGTCTACACTGTCCGATACGGAGATAGTTTTCCCCAAAATGAACCTTTGAAATAACAACATTTGGGTTTTTACCATCGGATTGAAAGTTTGATTTGATTTATTTAGCAGGATAAGGGTTATACGTAATTTCAGGTAATTTGAGTTACACTGCACCTAAAAACGCACCTATTCAATAGTTTCTTCAAATTTTTTCATTAGATCCTTTCAAATCCACTAGACCCTGTCTGACTTTAGAGCCTTGTGAATAATATCGAATATACATTTTTGAGCAGCTTATTTCTTCAAGTCAATCACTATCATGTCGTTTGTCTTTATTCATTAATTAGTTTACCCCTTAAAAGCTCTCTCTGTGTCTGTCTGTCTGTCTGATTGTCTGGCAAAAGCATCTGAAATGTGTCTCAGATAACGAACTCAACTGAAGTCAGAACCTGGGACCATTAGTAGATTTGAATAAAGTAAGAGACGTAAGTTTTTTCGTGAAAACGGGCTTAGATCAAAGTTTTACCACAAGACAAAATTTTGGACTGACCAAGTCCAAAGCATTCGCAGACGACAAAATAAATGTTGTTCAAATGATGATTTCTGTCTCTGATGGGGAAGAAAACGATGTAGGGAAAGGAGAAAGTTGAGCTCCACAAAATGGATGCTCCTTTACTTTGACCAATGGCCCCTTCCCCCCCCACCCCCCGCACACACAGACAGAGAGAGAGAGACAGAGAGAGAGAGGGGAGAGAGAGAGATTAAAGGATAGGTGCATTGTTCTCCTCGATGTAAGTGATTATGTTTATAACGGCATTAACAAGCGTTGTCTCTTACCGTTTGGTAAAGGGTTAACATGTCTATCGCCTATTTAACTCCTCACCAAACAACAAAGTTTTACAGCAAATTTCTCCTTTTTCCACAACAGAGTTATATATTCTTTCAAAGACAAATATTAATATTTGTGCTCCTTTGTAATTGGTCCTCTTAACTCTATACCACACAATCCCGAATTTTAACCACCTTTCAAGAAAAATCTTTTAAAAACAGTGTGTGAAAAGGAGAAGATGCCAATAATCAGCATTTTCTCCTGTTCCAACAGACATTTAAGCAATACTTTAATTATCGTCTGCAAATGCTTTGGAAGAAACTAAATTTTTGTCGTTTGGTAAAGGGTTAACTCTTTACCAAACGACAAAATTTTGGACTGGGCCAGATTGAAAGCATTTGCAGACGACAATTTAGGTGTTGCTAGGTCGATGATTTCTGTCTTTGGTAGGATAGAAAACATCGTGGGAAAAGAAGAAAATGCTGGTTACCAGCACTTTCTCCTTTTCCCACAATGTTTTTAAAAGGCTTCTTCCTCGGGGTCGTTAAAAATCGGTATTGTGTGGTAAAGGCTGGCTCTCTCTGACCAGGTTTAAAAAATCGCGACACAGTCCGAATTAAGACTTTTTAACAAAAGTATAGACATGTCCATATTGAAAGCATCTGCAGGGGACAAATTACAAAGGAGCACAAGTATTGTGTATTTGTCTATAAAAGAATACAAAACGCTGTGGGAAAAGGCTGTAAAACTTTGTCGTCTGGTAAGGAGTTGGAGTTAAATAGGCGATAGACCTCAACCTCTCTGTCGTCTGGTAAGGAGTTGGATCGATTGAATGATCTCTCTCTCTCTCTCTCTCTCTCTCTGTGTGTGTGTGTTCCATGCCGTCCACAAAAAGTTCTTGTTAACCTTTTACCACACAATCCCAAGTTTGACTAACTTTCAGGATAAAGGCCTTTGAAAATATTGTAGGCAACGGAGAAAATGCTGGGGACCAGCATTTTCTCCTTTTCCTACTATGTTTTCCTCCCTTCCAAAGACATATTTGTGGTCTGCAAAAGCTTTCAATGCAGACCAGTCAAAAATTTTGTCCTCTGGTAAAGTGTTTAATGGTGTTCCTACGCCACTTTCAACAATATTTCAGTCATATCGAAGCAACAGCTCATATTCTCATCTATGTTCTTGGTTTCAAATCAGATAAGAAAACAACAATTATATGTACGAATCCACCATGAATAAAGATAAATTCGTTAATTTCTCGACAATCCGTCCAATTTTCTCTCAAGATAAGTATCAAAAGGCCCTAACCCCTGCTTGGGCTTCGCGAATCCCTGAATAAAGTTAAGGATATGTACTAATGCATCCGAATCCATAATGGTTCAGTTACAATGCATAGGAATACACAATGAATTTATTATGATTTCTTTTGGAATTGGGAGTTCGTGGCCAAGATTTAAACAGCTCAAAACTTTTACCACGATTTCCCGATTGCTCAAAAATTGCAAGAACTAACTACGAATATCCGCGATTCAGTTAGAAATTTCACGAAATGATTACGATTCATCTCCAAATTCTGAAGTTTATCAGTTTTCGGGGTTCGTGGTCTGTGGGATTGAGCAGCAAAATGTTTCTTTATACTTTAGCAGAGATTTAAAAACTATAAAACGCAAAATCTAGGTTTTTATTTCTTTAACCATTTACCACACAATCCCTGACGGGAGAGCCTTTTGTAAACATTGTGAGGAAAGAAGAAAATGCTGGTTTCTTCTTCTCCGCAGTGTTTTCTACTTTTTCAGACAAATCCCACCATTTTAGCCAAATTTAGTTAACTGTCTGTGAATACTTTTGAAATGGTCCAGTCTAAAATTTAGTCCTGTGGTAAAGGGTTTACCACACAAGATGGATTTTTTGCCCGTCTGGCTCAGCAGTAAAGTGTAGAGCGCTAAAACTGGTGGTCCTTGGTTCGAGCTTCACCATAACCAGCATTTTCCTACATTTTTTTTAAAGGCTTTTTTTTTCCAAAAGTTGTTCAAACTTGGGATCTGCATGTTTATTCGAGCATTTAGGTTGAAAATCTTTTGTTTAATTGTAATTTCTAGAATTAAGCGCACTTGAAAACAACAAACATTAAAGTGATTTTTTTCTTTCTCTTTTACTTTGTCTCTAACTTGTTATGATCCTATGCATATAAACTCTTTTTTACACGGCCCCGAGTTTTAACGACCCAGAGGAAGAGACCTTTTTAGAATATGGAAAGTGCTGGTGACCATCCTTTTCTCCTATTCCTACCATATTTAAAAACTTTTCAAAAACTAATTTCACTTTTTTAGAAACTGCGTCTGTCTTTTTTTTTTTTTTTTTGCGTCTGCCAAAAATTCAAATTTGGACAATATTTTTAATTGTAACACCGTCGTTTGGTAAATAGTTAACTCTTTACCAACAGTAATATTTTGGACTCGACCAAATTGCAAGTATGTGCAGATGACAAAATAAATGTAGATCAAAGGATGATTTCTGTCTTTGATTAGGTTGAGAACAGTGTGGAAAAAAGATAAAACGCAGGTTTATGCCATTTTATTATAATTTAAGTACATCGAGGCCACCAGTGCACCTATCCTGCAGTTTCTTCTGACCAATATTTTGCATAAGATCCTTTCAAAGCCACTACACCCTGTCTGACATTAGAGTCTGGTGAAGAGAAAGAGAGAGAGCTGTAAGGGGTAAACTAATGAATAAAGACAAAATGATAAAATAGCGGAACGTATCAAAGAATGAGTAAATAGACGAGATGAATGATTTGAAGAAATAAACTGCTTAAAGAAGATTTTCATATTCGATATCAGGTAAGCACAATGGTTTTTCATATATTTTGATAGTTTAAACTGTTAGTACCCCTGGGCTACGTCTACCATTATACCAATACGGGTTTCCAGGGCTGGGCGTTTTGATTCTATATATAGATATGGGGATAAAATACTTTAACGTCATTTTAAAAACAGAATTTAAGTGTTTGTTTGGCTTCAGAGGCAGACGAGCGTATGTAAATTTTCTCTAAATGGTCGTTTACTTCAATCCATTTGCTACGCCAATGAAAGACAACATAAAGTATAGTGAGGTATTTATTATTTTTGAACACTGCCGAGGTATCGATGAACCTCTGTCTCATTTAAAAATTGACAAGCCCATGGGAAAGTTTTATAAATTTTGAATAAAACCTGCATATCTAGTATTCATGTAAGCCTTAAGCTTACCAGCCGATATAGCTCAGTAGGTAGAGCGTAGGACTTGTGAACACAATGTCCTACAGATTGTGGGTTCGTATCCCCGGCTGGCCAACTAAAAAATTACTAATAGTCTTTCGGATGAGACATTAAACCGAGGTCCCGTGTGACGGTGCTATACGCCGAGCACGTTAAAGAACCGGGCGAAGCTCTCAGTAGTTTCGACCTGTATCCTTGCACTATCCCCCGTAACAACTAACCGTCTTCTGGGGGCGTCGCTCAGATGGGCAACCGGTAGCGACGATAAATAAACGGAAATAACCAACCAAATCATGTAAGCCTTACAGGATGACAAAAAAGTTGAGCTCCACGAAATGGATGCTCCTTTACTTTGACCAATCCCCCCCCCACACACACACACACACAGAGAGAGAGAGACTTACCTTGCGTTATTTTCGGAGCCGGAAGACCAACACAGTATTTTCTTATCAGAGCCACATTGTCCAAATATGAAGTTTCCTACCCGTTCAATACCTTGTACCAGTTGTATTATTTCTTTATCATATGCCTGTATTTTTTCCGGCTAAGAATACATGCGTCGCAGACGGATAAAATAACATACACGAGAGAAAAACTATCCGTATCTACACAGGGTCAAATACGGTTCGAAATATGGTATGACGACGTATCTCGTGCACGAAATACACGTGCATTCATTTGCATTTGATTCGTTAAAATGTTGCGGTATGATATTCATCCGCCATTCATCGAAACGAAAATATGACCGGTTAATCCGGGTTTGTTTGTTTTTCTTTTGGGGCGGGGGGAGGGGGCGTTACCGTTTTCGAATAGAATGTCAATAACTGCATGTTTGTTGCTGAAAGTTGTAGGTAAAGAACAAAAGGAATATGACGTTATAGTGACTTCCTGATTCTTGTATTTGTTTCTTACAGCGTAAGATACCAAATTTTCTCACGCAGTTCGAATCAAATACACGGACCAGGAAAGTTATTACAACATGATATTCCCTATATGTACTACAGGGACAATTATAGAAGTAAGTTTCTATGTTGCAGATCTATATGAATATTGTTTTACATTTTTCTGAAAAAATCCTTGCAACTAACAGTTTCTGCATTTCCAACAATATTATGTGTCCTTTAAAAAACCTTTCCCTCATTAGAGACACATATAATATACATAGCCCCAAAAATAAGGAGCCAAGCCCCCGAAGCTCAGTCTGTAGCGTACAGGACTTGAGAACAGGAGGTTGCTGGTTCAATCCCCGGCTTCGCCAATTTCTTTCCGAGGATTGATGATAGTCATCGCGACAGGATTCATTCCTCTCTCACCGCTGACCATTGTTTCGACGATGGTTATGTGGGAAAGCAGCCAGTGGCTTGGAAAGAATATTGCGCGGAGTACTGGTGAAAGAAACTCCAGGAAAGCATGAATAGGTGCACTGGCCGCCGCGATATAACTGAAGTAATGTTGAAAACACCGTTTAATCAATCATTCAATCAACCCAAAATAAGGAAACCCCGTAACTTAAAAGATTTTCTGTTATACAGGGTTACTTTACCTCTCAATATTTCAGTCGATTCCAAGATCAACGATACTGCGCAGGCTGACCTGGGTCTACACTGTTTGCAGATGAATTAAGCCCCCTTTTCTCAAAGCAAGACTCATATCGATAAATTCTTCGTTCTTTATCAAACGACAGAATTTTAGACTAGTCCAAAATTCACAAGCTTTTGCAGATGAGAAGAAATAATTGTGACTCAAAAATTGAAATTCGTTTTGGGGAGGGTAGAAAAGAGTGTGGGTAAAGGAGAAAATGCTGGTTACCAAAATTTTCTCCTATTCCACAATGTTTTCAATAGGCTTTTTCCTCAGAGTAGTTAAAACTTTTGATTGTTGTAAAGGGTTAAACAAATAGATAGAAAGAACGAGAAACTGGGATGCATAACGTGAAAATAAAAGAAAGAAAGGGAGAAAGAAAGAACCCTACGGACAGCCGCATGTCCAACATGCTGAAAAAAAAAATCTATACTGGAGAGTAATGGCTCGCCATTGTCTGGCTTTCATTGTGATCATTTTCTTCCCTTGAGTCATTCTCTGTGAAAAGGGGGCTTAGTGTGTCTGCAAAAAGTATCGACCCAGGTCAGCCTGCGCTGTACGCGCTGGGCCTGGGCCGTAACTTTTCGTTATTGGTCAATTTTCTGTATGTACTCATGATTCAGTCCGTTGTTAGACAAAATGGGCTTTATGGATCCATGATCATGTAATGACTTGCTTGGTATCATGCATCACGGAGATGCATTAAGCCCTTTACCACACAATGACGCCTTTTGACGCCCCTGGGAAAGAAGCCTTTTGAAACCATTGTGGGAAAAGGAGAAAATGCTGGTAACCAGCATTTTCTCCTTTTCCCACAATGTTTTCTACCCTATCAAAGAAAAATTGCACCGTTTTAGCCAAATTGAAATGGTCGTCTGCAAATGCTTTCAATTTGGAGAAGGCTAAAATTTTGTCGTCTGGTAAAGGGTTAAGCCCCTTCTGCCAGGACCATGGCTCATATATTTTCACGTTAAAACTTGGACAAAAATGACATATTTAAGGAACATATTAACATTTTAAATTGTCACAGATCTATATAGACCGTAAAAGGAGACCGCGATAAGGAGGGGCTCGACGCTTCACCAAACGACAAAATTTTAGACTTGTCCAAATTGAAAACATTTGCAGACGATAATTTAGGTGTTGCTCAAATGACTGTATTTGTCTGTGAAAGATTGGAAGATATTGTTAGAACAGGAGAAGATGCTGGTTAGTAGCATTTTCTCCTTTTCCCACAATGTTTTCAAAAGATATTTCTTGCAGGATAGTTAAAATTCTGGATTGTGTGGTAAAGGCTTAACCTTTTACCAGACAATCCCGACTTTTAACGACCCTGAAAAAAATATCTTTTGAAAAGATTGTTGGAAAAGGAGAAAAATGCCGGTAATCAGCATTTTCTCCTTTTCCCACAATAGTTCTACTCCATTAAAGACAGAAATAATCGCTTGAGCTACCTTAATTTGTCGTCTGCAAATGCTTTCAATTTGGTCGAGTACAAAATTTTGTCGTCTGGTAAAGTGTTAAAGAATTATTACCGCCTGAACTCAAGGTAGGCTCGCCCCATGCTGCCTTCATAAGGGCTTTTGCCCATGATTGCAAGAATCTATAACCCTTGCGTGTTATCCGACCTACCACAATTTCCACCATAGGAACGCCCCTGAATCCCATCTAGATATGCAAATTCCAAACATTGTTTGAGTTACAATATCTGCAAAAACATGGGACACTGTGGACTTTGAACAGTCATATACGAGTAATCAGAAGCGTAGGTTGCAAAAATAATTCCGAAGTTTTTCCCGAGGTGCAACGTGAAGAGAGACGGGAGACGGATTTCCTAGGAGGATCGGGGAGAGGGTTGTCTCCCCCACCCCAGAAAAGTTTTGAACTGTAAAAGCTACTTGCTGGCATCTGGTGACGTTTTTTTTTTCTTTGAAAATTTATCTCGTTTTTTTTTTTTCAAAGTGTATCCAACTGTATTCTTGAACAGAGGCAGCTACGCCTCTGATAATGATTAACCCTGAATCAAACAATACCGTACTCTTATGACCTTTCAAAAAGTAAACTTTCGAAAACATTGTGGAAAAAAGACCGGAAAATGCAGGTTGCCAGCATTTTCTCCTTTTTCTCAAAACCACTGGCTGCTTTATCGTCCAATTAAAGTAAAAAAGCCTTACACTCAGAGGTGATAAATGAATGAATTAGGTCGAAGTAGAGATTAAATTTAGACTTACAGGGTTTCAAACTCACTTCCTCTTGATTATTGCTCCTGTGTCTGAAAAGATGTAACCGTATAACACCACGCCGAACTCCTTCCAAACTGGTACCCGTTGTATCTTCCGGAACCGTCCGATAGATCGATAACAGGCTGCCAGTTTAACCCTTTCCCAAACAAGCCCTGGTTTTCACGTGTCTGCAGTATAAGTCTTTTGAAAACACTGTGGGAAAAGGAGAAATTGCTCGTAACGAGCAATTTCTCTTTTTCCCACAGTGTTTTCTACCCTTTTTGAGACCTTTCTGCCATTTTCATCAAATTTAAAATTGTCGTCTGCAAACTCTTTCAATTTGAACCAGTCCAAAATTTGTCGTTTGGGAAAGGGTTTAACTCGGTCCGGGCCGTAGTGGTCAAAAAGTAGTCCCATTTAAATATTTGACAGCAAGCACTTCTACTGCACTATTTTATGGGAGAAAATGGACTGGAGTAAAATGTGTTTCTGGTGTTGATTAAAATTTGGATGAGCTTTTGCGGAAGCTGAGTGCTAGTTTGTTATTTCTAGGGGAACTATTTCGTGCCTGTGCCCACATAACTTTAGGAACATGGTCTACTACCCGGAAATACCTTTTTTCATTGTGATTTTTCAAGGGTGGTTGTGTTTCAGGTGGAAAAAAAACTCAATCGTTGAGGTGCCAATTTTTTTTAGCTTCTTGTGTATGCCACTGGGCATATATTTGATAGAAACAAACAGCAAAGCCGTGGGTGTCCCAGTAAAAGTACAGCAAAGGGTCAAAGGTGGTGAATTTCACTCTATTTTCGATGAAGCAAAAAACCAGTGGTGCGACACCAATAATGAACGAAACAGGATTAGGAAGATAACTTGTGATTCTGAAATGTGCACTAGATCATGATATCATTACATTATATCACGCGGTCATAGAGTCAAATGAATGGCCAATGATTTGATTGTTACATCCGGAACCCTGGATCGAATTACGTCATTCTTTTTAAAGCAATTAATTTGTCGATTCTGTTCGTCAAAAGTCAAGTTTTATGATTATTACGTAAACTGGTTTAATGATGGTTTAACCACACCACAAATATTTTGATTCGTCGAAATTCAAAGCAATTGCCGACGACAATTTAAATGTGGCTGGAGTCAAGAGATTTGGCCGTGAAAAAAAGTAATAAACATTGTGGGAAAAGGAGAAAATGCTGGTTACCAGCACTTTCTCCTTTGTCTATAATGTTTTCCAAAGCTTTCTTTATCAGGGCCATTTAAAGCTCTGTATTGTGTGATAAAGGGTTAACCTCTTCCCTCACACTGAATACGACATATTAAGCAGCGCCACATTTAAAGGAAGTGAGAGCAATAATTGCTACCGACAAGCTTTTTTCCCCCACAATATTTTCATTATAATTCTTCTACAAAGAAAACCGATTTTTCTTTCTCTCTGGAAAATGGTTGCGTTGTATCCTT
Source organism: Tridacna gigas (assembly GCA_945859785.2). Lineage (NCBI taxonomy): Eukaryota > Metazoa > Mollusca > Bivalvia > Cardiida > Cardiidae > Tridacna > Tridacna gigas. Next base: position 6,562,268 of record OX244042.2, read on the forward strand.
GCGCATGTGTTGCCCTAGTAGGTAGGGGCTAAATTCGGTCTCAGAGAATTTTATATGCAGCGAAGGGTAAATCAATACAGCTTAGTGGTGAAAGAATTTCTTTCGCTGAAACCTCATGTCTGATAAAAGCGTGTGTGCTATTTATATATACAGAAGTCGCTTGTGTCATATAAGAATAACATTTATTTTAGGACTACACGTGATCTGTGCATTACTTTCAACCCCACAGTTGTAGATTACTAAATCTAGAATATCTCCTGATTAAATATATGTCAAATTTGGAGCACTAAAATTGAATTAGATAGAATTTGACCGACCACTCCGGTAAGATTTTTGTTTTCAGTCTAAATTATGTGGTTGCTACGTTACCATTTATAAATATCTTATGCCAAGAAAATCTTTATCTGTAGGCCTACATGTGGATGAACATTCTTTTATAGTCTAGATCTGAATCTTTATAGATCTAGATAGATGTATGTTTTGAAAATTGATATCTTATTCCATCAGACTTGTGACACTTGTCACAAGTCTGATGGAACAAATTTATCGCAGACAACTTTGGAAAGAACCTTGTAAAGTAGATCTAGGCATAACTAACGTTTGTCTCGTAACTGTTAGTTTGTAGAATAAAATTAATGATTCACACTCTGTGAAAAGGGGGAGGAGTGATTTAATACATCTGCAAAAAAAAAAAAAGTATCGACTCAGGTCAGCCTGCGCAGTCCGCGCAGGCTGACCTAAGTCGAAACTTTTTGTTATTTGTTAAATATTCTGCATGTCAAAAGATCACTGAATACTCCTGATAGGGCCGGTTTTTAGACAAAATCGATTAGTATCGGGCGACGACTTGCTTGGTAGATCAATAATGCGCAATCCGCGTAGGCTGACCTGACCTGGGCGTATACCTTTTGTTACTGCTAAATTTTCTGCATGTTAATAGTCCACGCCTACCCATTACTGAGCTAGGTTGGGGTTTTTTTTTTTTGACAAATTCGATACGTGTATCGTTCGACGACTGACTTGGTAGATCTAGATCTATAAATACAAATACGGAGATGCATTTTTAAAACCCTTTCTTGTCAGGGCACCGCCCAAATGTATTCACATCAACAGATCTAAATTTGAAACTACTTTGGCAAAATTTTCTTTTTCTCACAATGTTTCCAAGTGACCCCGTGCAAGATCGTGTAAATCAAAGTTGCAAAATCAAATGAGTTGTTTAACTTTTTGCCAGATGAGAAAATTTTAGACTTGTCTAAATTGAAAGCATTTACAGATGACAATTTAAACGTGGTTCATATGAGTAGATTTGTCTTTAGAAGAGTAGAAAACGTTGTGGAAAAAGGAGAAAATGCTGCTTACTAGTATTATCTCCTTTTCGCATTGTGTTTTCAAAAGTCCTGTTTCTTCAGGGTCACGGAGTCTAGGATTGTGTGGTAAAGGGTTAGGGTGTACTGATCGAACACCCCACCCTTACCCATAGCCTGATCTAAATCTTGAAAACTCGTTTCGATCTGTCTTTCTGCATGCCTTTCTGTACCTCTTTGCCCCCCAACCCCACCCTACTTCTTTCTCTCTCTGACCCGTCTGTCTCTTCTTCTTCTCCTCCTCCATCTTCTTCTTTTCTCTCTCTGTCTCTGTCTCTCTCTCTCACTCTCTCTTTCTTATTCTCTCGCTCTTCGCTCTCTCTCTCTGTCTCTTATTCTCTCTCTGTCTCTCTCTCTCTCTCTCTCTCTCTCTTAAACATGATCTACATACAATATTAATCGACATTGACTTATTAACCTGTAGTGACCTGTGACCTTCAGACTAGTTAACCCTTTATTTGCTAACCGCGACTCACTGACCTTTTGCGGACAGTGTAGATCAAGATCAGACTGCACAGAACGTGCAGTCTGATCTTTGATCTACGCTGTCCGATAAGGAGATATTTTTCTCCAAAACGTAAGTTTGAAAAAGTATCATTCGGGTTTTTACTATCGATTTGAAAGTCTTATTTCACTTATTTATCAGGAGAAGGGTTTGTAAATAATATCCGTCTATAGGAGGATTCAGTGTGTGTCATACGTGATGTCATATCGAAATCTCGAACTTTTATCTCATGTTTGCTCTAACCCCAACTCAAGATTTTACTTTTATCACAAGTTGTAAATAGATCTAGCTGGCAGTCGGACTTTCAAACAGCTGAAAATAGGTGGCTGGTTTTTAGGTATATATCGCGCTTTTAAAAGAAAGATTTGGACTAGATCCTGCAGCTTTCGGTAAAGTCTTGTTTTTTTTTTTCCGTTTCTGTCCCTCATTCTGAACTGCAAGGGATGTTTTTTTTTTCCCTTACTTAAACACTTTACTACACGATCTCTCATTTTTTTCTTTTGGCCTCAAGGATGAAGGCTTTTGAAAATATGGTGAGAAAAGGAGAAAGCCTTTGAAAAGATGGTGAGAATTCGAAAACGTGGTGAAAAAAGGAGAAAATGCTGGTAACCAGCATTTTCTCCTTTTATCACCATGTTTTCAAAAGGTTTTTTTTTGTTCTTAGAAACGTTAAAACACTGGATTTTTTGGTAGATGGGTTAAAGGCCCACTATCGGCCAAAATTAAACAATGTAGGAGTCATGATTGATTGACTGCTTTTTAACGCCGTTTTCAACATTATTACAGTTATATCACAGCGGCCAGTGCACCTATCCATGCTTTCCTGAAGTTTCTTTTACCAATACTAGGCTCAATATTCTTTCCAAGCCACTGGCTGCTTTCTCACATAATCATCGTCGAAACAATGAATCCTGTCGCAATGACTATCATCAATCCTCGGAAAGAAACTGGCCAAGCCGGGGATCGAACCAGCGACTTCCTGTTAATTTAGGAGTGAAAATGTAGGCAAATTTAATTCATATCTTATAAAAGTATGTATATTTCGAAATAATGTTGAAAACGCCGTTTAACACCATACAATCAATCAATTAATCCAGTCGCTAGCAGAAGAATGACTTGTTAAAGTACAGTTGTAGTTGCCAGCTTTACTTGTCAGATCGATATACGGGTGGTCTGAGTCCAGAGGTCGTATTCACCAACCATTCTTAAGAACATTCTTGGTTTTGTTCTCCGAAATTTTCCACATTTGAAAGTAACACACCTTCGGATTGGCTAAACCAATTGGTTTAGCCAATCAGAAGTTGTGTTACTTTCAAACTTGGAAAATCTTGAAGAATAAGTCTAAGAATGTTCTGGACACGTATTCACCAACCATTCTTAAGAATGTTCTTTGTCTTGTTCTCCAAAATTTTCCACATTTGAAAGTAACACACCTTCAGATTGGCTAAACCAATTGGTTTAGCCAATCAGAAGTTGTGTTACTTTCAAATGTAGAAAATCTTGGAGAATGGTTGGTGAATACGGACCTTGATCTATATTGTGAGTTGGTGCATATATTTATGCATGTACATGAAACTTTTAATTCCTTTTTCCTGTCTCTCTTTTTTTTTTTTTTTTTTTTAAATACAAATGTCACGTATATATGAGTCATGCTCTGTGAAAAGACGGTTTAAATAATGCATCTGCAAAAGATATCGATTCTGGTCAGCCCGCGGAGTCATTCGGAAAACCTCGGGTGATCAAGATGTAGTTACGGAAATCGGCCGAGGTGTGGAGAGTGCCCGCGGCGTCCGTGTAGGCTGACCTGAGTCGAAACAATTTGCCAAAAAAAAATTAAATTTTCCGCATATCAAAGAACCATCTTACCGCATGTTTCATCAAGTATGTAGACCAAATGGAACCACATTTTTTTTGACGACTTGATTGGTATAACGCAGTACAAAGATGCATTAGACCACCTTTTCTCAGAGTGCCACTCATGTTAATGCTGTGAAAAGGGGGGCTTATGTATCTGCAAAAAGTATCGACCCAGGTCAGCCTGCGCAGTTTGCGCAGGCTGACCTGGGCCGAATCCTTTTGCTACTGTCCAATTTTCTGTATGTCAAAGGACCATTCTACCTATGACTCATCATGTCAGTTGTTAAGACAACGTGGACATTATGGGTCCATCATTATGTGATGACTTGTTTGGTATCATGCATCACGGAAATGTATTAAGCCCCCTTTTGCCGGAGCATGGCCTTTTTTTTTCAATCAAGAGGACAATTGACATTTTATGCCCAAAGAACCAGCAGTTTGGTCTTGGATTTACTTTATCAGATATTTATTGATTTTTGCCTGTACGGAAATTAAACCGCAACATCTTGGTTCTTTTAAATGTACACTGTTTCACTGATTAGATATCAAGTGTTGAATCTTTACCACACAACCCCGAAGTTTAACGACCCTGAGGAAGAAGTTTCTCCTTTTCCCACTATGTTTTCTACCCTTTGAGAGACTAATTCCATCATTTGAGCCACAATTAAGTTATCGTCTTTATATCCTTTCAGTTTGGACGAGTCTAAAAATTGCCGTTTTGTATAGAGTTAAACCATTTAAAAAAAAAGCAGATGTTGACAATCCATTTTTACCAAGATATTTTCAGTTTGTCGGCTGCAAATCTGTTCAACCCTGCGCGAAGGAAATCATGAGTTTTAACCACTCTGTTTTTGATTGAGCGGAAAGGAGAAACTGCCGATAACAGCAATCTTGCTTTTGATTGAGCGAAAAGGATACAATGCTGTTAACAGCAATCCTGCTTATGGTTGAATGAAAATGAGAAACTGCTGACCACAGCAATCCTGCTTTTGACAAAGCAACAAGGAGTCTACATTGATTACCTCCCCTGATACAGCAAGCGTATAGGGATTGGTACAGGCTACTGAAAACGGGCAGAATAATGTCCGTCTATTTTTAGAACAGCGATATCGCGAGATTCACGGGAGGTCATTTTCGCTTCTTGTGCAGTAGGATTTCCGATAATTTTGACCTCACAAATAAGTGATTGTATATTATGGTATCATCTTTTAAAGTGAATTTTTGCTAATATTCATTTAGTTTCGATTACGAATTTCAAATTGTGCAAAAAGTCGTTATGTTAGCTATACTGCCGAACTGGATAATGTGTAAGATGCTCCGATTGGCTATTCAATGATATTCATGTAGCCAATGAAAAGCATCAACACAATAGCCTGTGCCAGTTGTAATATGTATATTTACAACGGGGACCAGTTCACAAGGAGTCAACGCTGGTAACAGCAACACTACTTTTGATTGGACGAAAAGAAGAAACTGCTTGTAACAGCATCCCTGCTTTTGACTGAGCGAAAAGGAGAAAATGCTTATAAACAGTGTTTTCTCCGTTTCTCACACGTATGTTCTACACTTTGAAGGACAAAATCCCATCATATGAGCCGCATTTGATAATTCATCTGCAAATGCTCTTGATTGCGCGAAAAGGAAAAAAATTGCTCACAACCAGTACTCAGAGCTCCAGATAGAGGGAGTGGGTTTGATTTGAAACTTGAAAATATTAATCACTCTCCACTAAACCCTATGTTATTGGCACTCATTAGAATCGTCTCATCGAGACGATTCTAATGAGTACCCACAACATAGGGTTTGGAAGAGAAATAATGGATTTAGAATACTATCACTCCCTTTCATGTGGAGGTCTGGTACTTTCTCCTTTTCCAACATATATGGTCTGTCCTTTGAGATACGAATCCCGTCATTTAAGCCACATTTAATAAATCGTCTGCAAATGCTTTGAAATTGGACCAGTCTACAATTTTGTCGTATGGTGAAGTGTGAAGGATGTCATTAGTACGAAACGTCTTCCTAACTTCCTGTTAGCACTGGCCTGGGGTGAAGCGATGTCACGGATCAGTCCTTAACCCTTTACCGAACGACAAAACTTGGACTGGTTTAAATTGAAAGCATTTGCAGACGACGAATTCAGTGTTTATAAAATGATTGGAGTTGTCTTTGAAAGGATAAAAATATTTTGAGAAAAGGAGAAAATGCTGGTTACCAGCATTTTCTCCTTTTCCCAAAATATTTTCCAATGTCTTCTCCATCAGGGTCGTTAAAAGTCGGGACTATGTGAGAAAGGATTGGCCGAACGACAAAATTTTAGACTGGTCCAAATTGAAAGAATCTGCAGACGACAAATTGAATGATGATTTATGTCTTTGATAAGGAAGATAACGTTGTTGGAAAAGGAGAAAATGCTAATAACATGCATATATTCCTTTTCCTAAATTTTTTTTCCAATTGCCTCATTCTCAGGGTCGTTAAAAATCGGGAATGGGTGGTACAGGATTAACTCCTTACCAAACGACAAAATTCTAGATTGGTCAAAATTCTAAGCATTTGGCAGACGACAAATTAAACGTGGCACAAACAGTGAAATTTGTCTTAGATAGGGTACAAAATATTGTGGGAAAAGGAGAAAATGCTGAAAATCAAGATTGATTGATTGATTGATTGATTTCATTAGATCTAGACGTGTTGTGCAATCAATAAGTGTGAGCGATGTCCCTGGAAGGATTTGAGGCGATCGCTGGCAAATGGACGCTGGTCAAAAACGAGGGTTTCGACGAATATTTGTCAGCCATGGGTTAGTATCGATATTGTATGGAATATTGTCCTGAGTCCGTATTCACCAACCGTTCCTATGGCCATTCGTAGTCTTATTTTCAAGAATTTTCAAAATTTGTAAGTATCGCAACATGTGGTAACACGACACATGGTTTAGCCAATCAGAACTTGTGTTACTTTCCAAATCTGGGTCTTAGTCTTCAAAATTTTCTTTTGAAAGTAACACATCTTCTGATTGTCAGCTAGCAAAGTGATAGTCCAAACAACAAGGGCAGGTAACTCTGCAATGGTTATTTTCACAGTTATGCGCCCTTTTGAACTTGGTATTTCCACTGAGAATGTAATTGTTGGCACTAGGATGCGGTGCTCTTGTTTGTCCTTCATACAGAGCCCGGTAGTGCAGTCGGTAGAGTACAGGACGTGAAGACAGGGTTCAAATCCCCAGCTGGGCCAATTTCTTATAGAATGAATCGTAGTCTTTGCGACAGGACTCATTCCTGTCTCACCACAGATCATTTTTTCGACGACGGTTATGTGGGAAAGCAGCCAGTAGATTGGGAAGAGTATTGTGCAAAGTACTTATAAAAGAAAATCCACGAAAGCATAGATAAGTGCAATAGTCACCGAGATTTAACTGAAATAATGTTGAAAACGGCGTTAAACACCATACACACAAAAATACTGTTTATTTTCATAGGCGTTGGGTATATCAAGCGCAAGCTAGCCGGCGCCGTGTCCACAACGATGGAAATTATAAAAGAAGGTGACGACAAGATTCGAATCATTACCAAGGGGCCAAAAAACACGAACACAATCATCAAAATCGGCGAGGAAAAGGAAGAAGACGATCCGTTTGACAATAAAATTGTGGTATGTATTGATTCACCCTCACAGCGCTATAGGTGAGAACATGGGCTTTTGCGGACGGCATAGATCCAAGATCAGACTGCACAGAAAGTGCAGTCTGATCTTGGATCCATACCGTCCGCTTGTTTTGTAAAGCCTAGAATATAAAACCCTTTTTATGCTTCATTTGTACAGTAATAGAGTGCTACTATACCTGATATACGAAACCATTTCTTGTTTGAAACAATTTACCCTATTCTCTATTAAGAAAAAAAAAAAAACTCAAAATTAGTAATGACTTTTAAGACAAAGGATCATTATGTTGCAGTAATTTTTCTAGTGCTTGTATTTAATTCGAGTAGGGTGAGAAAATTTGTTATCGCGCGAGACCAAAGGTTGAGCGAGATGTCAAAATTTTCTTACGCAGCGAGAAGTAAACACAAGCACCAGGAAAGTTACTACAACATACTACATGTACGTGTATCCCCCATATTATATACCTACCTCTTTCAAAGACAAAGTTTTGCAATTATTCACATTTAATAATATGGTGGAGTGGCCAGTAACTTCGTTTTTATGAATGGCGGATGAATATCATAGTGTAACATTATGACCAATCAAATCGCGAATCAATACATGTACATACGTATTCCGCGCGTGAGGTACGTAATAATACAATATTTGGAACCGTATTTCACTGTGTGGGTACGGACTTTTTTTTTTGCCGTGTGTTTCATTTTATCTGCGTGCGACGCATGCCAGTATTTCGAGCCGGAAAATTTTCAGGTATATAATAGAATAAAAAATAACACCCGAAAAGTCATAAATTTCTAGAATACCTTCAACATTCAAAACTGATCTTCATCTATGCCGTCTGCAAAAGGCTCTGTATCTTGTGGCTCTGAAAAGCTTGAACCTACCTGTTATCCTCTAATTCTGATTGTATGGTCGATTGTATGGTGTTTAATGCCGTTTATCTCGGTTATATCGCGGCGGCCAGTGCACCTATCCATGCTTTCCTAGAGTTTCTTTTACCAGTACTCCTCACAGTATTCTTTCCAAGCGACTGGCTGCTTTCTCTACTTCTCAAAAAGTAAATACACGTGTATATAACCCTTCACCACACAACCGAGAGTTTATATACGAACCTTAAAAAGAAGGCTTTTCAAAAAGATCGTAGGAAAAGGAGAAAATACTGGTAACCAGCATTTTCTACCTTTCCCACAATGTTTTCTACCCTATCGAAGTCATCTGAGTCACATTTGAATTGTCGTGTGCAAATACTTTCAACTTGGACAAGTCTGCATTTTTGCAGTGTGGTATAGTGTTAATGATTCGATGCTACTACTCATCAAGTGTGGTTGCCACAATCTTTTCTATCCTATCAAAGTAATTTGAACCACATTTAAATTGTCGTCTGCAATTGCCTTCAATTTGGAAAAGTCTTCATTTTTGTCGTGGTAAAGAGTTAGTGATTCGATGCTATTACTCATCTGGCCTGGTTGCTTGATTGATTGAACTTCCGTTTATTTATCGTTGCCACATTTCCCATATGTGCGACACCCGCTGAAGTTTGTTAGTTTCTTACGGGGGATAGTACAAGATACAGGACGAAACCCATCCCAACTTACGGCTGGTTCTTCAACGTGCTCGGTGTATAGCACCGTCCCATGGCACCTCGGTTTAACGTCTCACCCAAAAGACTATTAGCTATTGCATTCGGCATACCTCGGGTGATCCAATGATCAATTCCCTCGACTGTATCACGTAGCTTGATATGCACCTACAAGGTACATTTCGCACGTCTCCGGACGCACGTTTTACCGTTATTGAAATTGTAAGGCTCCTCTTAAAAAAGAAAACATGAGTCAATTTTCTATCGTTATCTTTCTAAGAATATTTCAGTCGGTTAACAGTTTGTACATTCATTTTTTAGCGTTATTTATCAAACCCGTTGGGAGCTTTCATCGACAGATCGATAGATGTGAATAACTTCACCGTGGTTGTTCAAGTCGTTCAGCGGCTAAGCGATTTACATGGGCGCCGCCATGTTTAAGATCATGTGATTGGTATGTAGTTCAAAATGGAAGCCGCCTTTATATGGACGAGGTTAGATGTAGGTACGGAATCGGCCGAGTTGTGACGAGCGTTAGCTATTGTAGATGTCCAGCCATGGGGCTCAAGTGACCCAACACTTGATGTTTACAAGTTCTACGCTCTTCCGCCTGAGCTATGCGGGCTGGTCAACATGGTTGCTATTAGAAGAGATTTTATTTATACATAGGCAAAGGTCACGTGGGATCCCGTTTCCAAGGTGATGAGGACCGAGGTTAATCCGATTGGCGATTCCAATGCCAAGAGAACGATCGTTGAACGAAAACCAATGGGTGATAATGAACTGTTGATGGTAATTATACAGTTTAATTACGAGATTTTTCGCATTAACTATTCATTTAACAAGGGAGATAATTTGGATTTCACCTTTTTTTCCTCATTGAAAGAAAAAAGTGAAATCCAAATTATCTCCCTTGTTAGATAAAAACCAAGGTAACCAAGGTGCAACTAGGTCCTTTTATTTAGTTTTTATCCTTGCTTTACTATGCGAAGTTGCGATTATATAATTTGACTTGCAATGTACATGTGCATGTATGTAAGGTCTTGATACGAGAATATTTGCAAATCGAATTTCACACACCATTAGCATTGAAATGCGTTGAGTAGATCGAATTTGTGGTTTGATGAATTTTAAAGGAGATATTTAAACCTGAACATTCCTGAATAGTGCAATGGATATCAAGGATAACCAAAGTGTTGAAAGCACTGGTGTGGCATTTGTCAAGGGAGCCATTGTGTTGAATTAATAATTTGAAAAATAAACCATTGAAATAGTTTTAAAATATTCGCTTGAAAGTCCACCAACTACATAGTCATGCACGATCCAATAGAGTAGCGTGCTATTTTGTGGGATGAACAAGTCCTGGCTAACAAGCCCAGGGACGAATAAGCCCTGGCACGAAGTGGTTTGGGACAATCAAGCACGGAATCGGGCGGTCAGGAAACAAAGATTGTGTGTATCATTACGCCAATAGAAGACTATAGCGGATCAAGCCATTTTCGATAAAAAAGAAGTATTTCCATGATCGATGGCCTAATACAATTTATTTTAATACACCATTTTCATATCTGAGTGTAATCGAAACACTTATTTGTCTTTGAAAAATTGAGTTTGATTGGGTTTACTTCCTTCGGTTTTGCACAAAATACGATACATGATCTTCAAAATGCCGTATTGAACTCATAGTGGCATTGTCTTCGACAAATGCCACAAAAACCAAGTAACACCTTACTCCTTTACCTTTGACGTAGTCGAGAACTATCAAGGGAAGTAACTGTCTTTTGTCTCCCACTGACACGCTGTATCAGTTGTCTTTTTTTTAAGTGTTCAAAGTATTTAAGCTAAAAAAGATAAAATGTCAGTTACCAGCGTTTCCTCCTTTACATTTGATGTTTTCCAACGATTGATGTTATAGTGTTTTTAACCCTTTCCCAAACAAGCCCTGGTTTTCACGTGTCTGCAGTACAAGACTTTTGAAAACATTGTGGGAAAAGGAGAAATTGCTCGTAACGAGCAATATCTCCTTTTCCCACAGTGTTTTCTACCCTTTTTGAGACCTTTCTGTTATTTTTATCAAATTTAAAATTGTCGTCTGCAAACTCTTTCAATTTGGACCAGTCCAAATTTGTCGTTTGGGAAAAAGTTAACACGGTTTTCAATATTATTTCAGTTATATCTCGGAAGCTAGTGCACCTATACTTGTTTTCTCGGAGTTTCTGTTACTAGTGCTTCGCACAATATTCTTTTCAAGCTCATGGCTGCTTTCCAACATAGCCATCATCGAAACAATGCTCAGCGGTTTTACAACGAACGGGATCGTTCGGTAAAGTGCCTCTTCATTATCCTCGTGCTATGGCCGAACTACTTTGTACACGTCCGCGACGGTTCCCTTCTTTTACATGACGTAGATCAGCTAGCTTCATTCGGCAACCCTCTGGTTATCTGCAGATCAGATACCTGGGCTGTATTGCGTAGTTTGATATTTACCTACACCATACATTTCTTCGCCGGAAGTAGACTACTTTTAAAATACGCAACTAAAAAGAGAAACACGCGTCACAATTTTAAATTGGCGAAATCATTCTAAGAACATTTCAGCCGACAAACAGTTTATAAATTCATTTTTAACGTGGTTTACCAATTTCCGTGGCAGTTTTTCACCGACAGCTTGATCGATATGAATAAATTCACTGTAGTTTTTGTTTTCGTTGTTGCCGCCATGTTTACGATCATGTGACTGGAAGTGTTTCCAGCGGAAATATACGGACGAGGTTTGATGTCGTCACGGAATCTGCTGAGTTGTGACAAATGCTCTTTTACATGACGTAGATAAGCTGGCACTGTGCTGGAGGTTTTAACAAATGTAAAGAAATGTTTATCATTTCTTTTTCAGGAGATTTCCTTACCAAACGAAAATATAGTGTGTAAAAGATACTTCAAGAGATGCGAAAGTTGAAGACAGTGGAACTTGGCTATTTTTTTCTACTATTTTTCGCAACATATCATTTACTCTCTGTTATAAAACCACTACCAAAAAAAAAAAGGCGAATTTAAAGGCCCACTAGGTGCCAGATGTAAACAATTCTGGGTCCAAATTGCAGACAAATTTAATTCGTGCCATTTCAAAGCACTGATATTACTGTGAGACTGATGATGTGTTACAGTGGAATCTGTCAAATTTCGAGTCGCTGGCAGAAAAAAAAATGTATTAATTATCAATACATTTTTTGTCTGCCAGCTACTCGAAATTTGAGAATAATTATTAACCCAGAACAAAAGTTAGCAGAGATGAGGGGTCGGGGTGGGAGGCATTATCGATTTAAGCAATGTGGCTAAAAACCATTTACCAAACGACAACATTTGGACTGCTCCAAAATGACAACATTTGCAGACGATAAAACGAACGTGACTCAAAATTTGGAATTTTTTTTTTTTTTGGAAAGGGTAGAAAACATTGTGAGAAAAGGAGAAAATGCTGGTTACCAGCATTTTCTCCTTTTAACAAAATGTTTTCAAAATCTTTTCTTCCCAGGGTCGTTAAAAGTCGGGATTGTGTGGTAAAGATTTACACCTCTGCCCAACAGTCCCGAGTTTTAAAGATCTTGGTGTAGAAGCGTTTGAAAACATCGTCGGAAAAGGAGAAAATGCTAGTAACAAGCATTTTCTCCTTTTCCCACAATGTTTCAACCCTTTCATAGAAAACCCGCATCATGTGGGTCGTGTTTTATTTGTCGCATGCATCATCCTATCAAAAAGGGTTAGTGCAAACTTTCTTCGTCCGGTAAAGCATTTTTCTCCTTTTCCTGCAATGTTTTCAATCCTTTCATAGAAAACTCGCAACATTTGGGTCGTGTTTTATTTGTTGTATGCATAATGCTATCATAAAAGATTGGTCCAAAATTCTGTCGCCCCCTAAAGGGATGGTTTAGTTTTAACATATTTATTTTACTCCGATTGAGAAACAAGTTCTTGCAACTTCTACTAATCTCTCTCGATTCTGCTTCCTTGGAACTACACCAGTACTCGCGCCGAATGTGTGGGCCGATGAAAAATCCCAAAATTGACACCCGCTCCCGGGTATCGAACTTGGGACCTTATGGTTACGAGGCCGACGCTCTACCTCACAAACACGGACACCACTAGTAAAGGGTTGAATGGGGGGCGGGGTTGTAGGTTTTATTCATCCTCCTTAACGAAAGAAAAAAAAGTATATAATTTATTTCAATATCGAGCAAGTCAACTTTTGGTAAACTACCCTTAGGTAAATATATATATATATATATGAGCCATGTTCTGTGAAAAGGGGCCTTAATGCATCTTCAAAAAGTATCGACTCATGTCAGCCTACGCAGACTGTGCAGGCTGACACGAGTCAAAACTTCTTGCTGTTGGTCAATTTGTTGTATGTCAAAGGACCATTCTACCTCCATATCCCGTCGGTTGTTTGGGGAAAAAAACAGATTGTATGGATCCGTAACTGCGTGATGATTTGCCTGGTAAAATGCATTACGGGGATGCATTAAGCCCCCTTTTGCCAACGCATGGCTCAATTACTATATTCCAGTATGGTGCAAGCCAATACCGGTACTTGGTAAACTATCCAGAGGTAAAAAAAAAATATATGCATAAAATTATGTGACAGTAAAGTTTGCGTAGTAATTCCTAAAAAGAATACGTTAATTTATTATTCGATTTCGCGTTAAGAAGATTACAAAGCATATCTGACTGTCACACGATCAGTAACATACGTCGATTATGTAGGGTCGTATTCAGATAGGTACACTGACGTCATATCTGGATCATTTGTTTTAGCCAATCAGAAGTTGTGTTACGTTCAACTTTGGAAAATCTTGGAGAAAAAGACTAAGAATGATCTTAAGAATGGTTGGTGAATACGAACCCAAGTGTACCGTTCTCTAAACTGCGTACGCACGAAATTTGCGCACGCAGTTTAGATAAGCAAGCATCAAGTGTACAGAAAGTTTCAGAGAACTGCATAACTTTACGATTTTAGTAAACATTTGCAGATCATTATGCAAGCTCATTCCTTTTCGAAAAGCAGGAATTGCATATGGGTATATTTAGGCCCCAAAAAAACTTGCGTAAATCTAGGCAGTTTAGTAAAAGGTATCCCAGGACAGCATGAATAGGTGCGCTGCCCCCCGCGATATAACAGAAATAATGTTGAAAACCTCGTTAACCACCATACAATCATCAGTCTTGTGTAAAGATTGTGGTAAAAAGAGAAATTGCTTGTATCGAACAACTTGTTTTGTCACAGAGTTTTTCCTTGTCTTCACGAATCAAATTTTAATTCAGGTTGAATGTCCCTTATTTCCATGGAAGTTTTGAACGTTGTCTGTTTACGCAGCAAATTTTGACCAGTCTATGCTTTTAATGCAATGTATGTTTATAAGTTCATTTTTTTTTTAATGGGATACATTTTTAGCTCCACTGGCCGAAGGCCAGCGAGCTATTGTCATGGCGTTGTGTCCGTCGTGCGTCCGTCCGTCCGTTCGTCCGTTCGTCCGTGCGTGCGTCCGTAAACTTTTTCTTTAAAAAACTTCTCCTCAGAAACTATTGACTGGATTTTTACCAAATTTCACAGGAATGTTCCTTTGGTGGTCCTCTTTCAAATGCCTTCAAATAATTGTGTTCCATGAAGAATTCTGGTTGCCATGGCAACCAAAGTAAAAAACCTTTAAAAATCTTCTCCTCCCAAACCGCGTGTTTTTAGGTGTATCATTTTTTTAAAAGGAATTTGGTATACAACCACCATATATACCATGTATACCAAATTCCTTTTAAAAAAATGATACACCTAAAAACACATTTTTTTATAGACAAGGCTTATATTTCAAAAAAATGTTCTTCTCCAAAACTATTTATTGTGTTAGTTTTATCGACTAACAAAGAAAAAGGAAGAAAATTGGATTGACTTGACCTAGTCAGGGCTGTCCTATTTAAGCCCACACATTTTCCTTGGTATTAAGATCACAATTTACTCCAATGATATGCTATTAGTTAGTACTAGTAATGAAATATCACTGGCTATAAATAAGATAAAAGCTTGAGCACCTTTCACAACTTGAGCTTTTCAATTTTGCCTTATTACTAAGCCTGAGTAACCATGCCAAGATAAAAAAGAAAAAGTATTTTAATAACAAAACCCCCATGTTGTAGGTACTTTATAGTCCTTTTGATATAGAACAAGAGAACCTCTGCACTTTTATTAGTTCTGGTAAAGGTTTGTTGACCTACTAATGAGTAAATGCAGAGTGGACAGAGAAGGGGTGTAAATCCTGGTGACCTGGTACACAGTGGGACAGGGCTTTACATTTGTGATAAGGCATTAATGTTACCCAGTCAAACTGATCCCACAACTTCAGTACACCAGAATTAATCTGTGCCCTGGAGCAGGATATTTGATTTATGTAAATGCATTTGTAGACCATTTTGTGTTGTTTGCCACAGAAGACATTCTAACTGTGAAAAGTTGATTATTAGGGATTAGGTGTTCATTGTATGCCAGCATATTTCATTCTATCTGGTGTATTGATGTAAGTTGATCTATATTGCTATAACATTCATTCATTTGCCCTCCTAGCTGTTCTTTTAGATTACCCCTTTACCACACAATCACAACTTTTAACGACCCTGAGAAAGACATATTTTCTATATTTTGATGTTTCCCCACCCAAAATGGTTTGTGAAAGGACCTGTTGCAGACAACATATCTTCAAATTAGTAAGACATATATAAAAAAGGATAGAAATTATTGTGGGAAACTAAGAAAATGCTGGTTACCATTTTTTTCTTCTTTTCTCACAAGTTTTTTCCATACCTTTTTTCTTTAGTGAGCTAAAATGCAGGATTGAATGGTAATTGTTAAAAACTTCTTTTCGCCATTATAGAAATATCAGGCCTGTGGAGCGATACAGGCGCTCAAGCGCCTCTAGTTTTTAATGTCATATGTGTATGTGACATTAATTCAGATTAAAAACAAAATATCAAGTTGTTTAACCCTTTACCACACAATCCCGACTTTTAACGACCCTGTAAAAGCATCCTTTTGAAAACATTGTGGGAAAAGGAGAAAATGCTGGGAACCATAGACCATTCGACCCATCACAAGGTAAAGAACAGTATTTTCAAAATTTAGAAAGACGAATGTTAGACAGTCCGGCCGGATAGCTCAGTGGTTAGCGTATCCGACTCGAGACCTGGTGGTTGCGAGTTCGATACCCGGTTGCAGCGAACTTCTTCTCCAGCGATTTTTAGCCTCTTACCCCTGATGTACATGTATGTGAGAAAGTAGTCAGTGGCTTGGAAAGAAAGTTGTGCAAGTACTAGCGTGAGAAAGCCAGGAAGGCCGTGATATGACCTAAGCTGTTAAAAAGACGTTAAACTCCAATACAAACAAACAAGCAAACATATTTTAGACAGCATTTTTCAGTTGTGACAATACCAGTCCTTTGTATTCACAGAAAATCTGTCATGTTTCATCGAACAAACGTAACTTTTGGAGAAAAGGGCAGGCCTGTTAAAGAAAGCCCTCATCCATCGGTGCCAACAGACAAATTCAGAGCCGGTCCACATAATTGGAGCCTTTGTTTTTCTTTTACATCAATTTTGTGTTATTTCTTTTCAATTCTTTTGCAAGCAGGAAATGGAAAAGTTCAAGACAATAATTGACACTTAGGACGGAAAAAGCCTATCTAATTTTCAAATTTATTGGCAATATCAGCCTTTATTTCATGCTTTCCGGTAGGATATCGAGAAATAGCGGTGAAAATATTTTTCGATATTACACGGGTACGACCAGTGAAGTCTCGACAAAAAAAGGCGTTAGAAGCATGAAATGAACAGAATATTTGTTTTTTTCGGTGAAAGATCGAAATTTATTTCATCGAGTGAACATCATCGGTAATATTTTCACGAGTGGCTGCTGTGCCACTCGTGAAAATATTACCGATGATGTTCACTCGATGAAATAAATTTCGATCTTTCACCGAAAAAAAACAAATATCCTCTATGTATTTAGGTTCTTGACGTATTATTTCGTCCACGGTCAACCCATGGCACTTGTCAATGATTCAGACAATACTGTACACATGTTACACTTTCAAATTCACAGAAATTTCATGATAATAAGACTAAGAATGTCTTTAAGAATGGTTGGCGAGAACGAACCCTGATTCGTATTCACCAACCATTCTTAGGAACGTTCTCAGTCTTATTCTCCAAGATTTTCTGAATTTTAAAGTAACACAACTTCTGATTGGCTAAACCAAATAATTTAGCCAATCAGATGTTGTGTTACTTTCAAATGTAGAAAATTCCAGATATAAAGACTAAGAATATTCTTGAGAATGGTTGGTGAGAACGAACCCTGATTTCAGCAGTCAAGTCTGAATGGTGTTTAACGCAACCTGCAACATTATTTCAGTGATATCACGGCAACAGCTCGCATATTCATGTGTGTCCTGGGTTTCACTAGTACTAGGCTGGGGCTCTATAGTGTTTTGCTCAAGAACACTCCCACGAAAAACCCGGAAGTTCTAGTAAGGTTCAAACCTGGAGCCTCCAGGTTGCGAGTCCTACAGTTTACCAATGAGCCTGGCAGGACCCTAGAAGTACCAGTAAGTTTTTCTTCTGAAAAAATGCCCATTACTACAGAAAATCACAGCAAGAAAATTATCGTTAATGTAATATCAGTTTATTTCTAATTTTTGATTATCAATATTTAACTTTCAGTTGCATCAGTTTATACAAAAATTATCTCTATATATTTGTACTAGATATAAAATGACATGCATACTAAACCTAAGTACATTTTTTACCCTTAGGCTGCTAAGCGCGACTCAAGGATCATTTGCGGACAGTGTAGATCAAGATCAGACTGCAGAGAATGTGCAGTCTGATCTTGGATCTACTCTGTCCGATAAGGAGGTATTTTTGCCCCCCAAAATAACTTTGAAATAGCAACATACAGGTTTTTACCATTGCCTTAAAAGTTTCACTTAACTTAGTTAGCAGGTTGAGGGTTACCAAGACAGATCAAGGCTTAAACCATTCCCTCCTGCTAGTGATTTTGTTACCCCCTTACAGCAGAACAATTTGAAAACATTGTGGCAAAAAGGAGAAATTGCTCATACTGAGCAATTTCTCCTTTTGCCACAATGTTTTCATGGAGCACTTATGCAGATTATCTGTGTTTTTACAAGGATCTTTGCTAAGTCAGCAGATTCAGGTATGTTTCCTGAGGTAATGAATGACTGATTGCCTGAATGGTGTTTTACGCCACTTTCAACATTGTTTTAGTCATATCAGCTACAGCCCACATATTCAAGTATTTCCTGAGTTTCACCAGTACTAGACTATGGCCCTGAGGAGTCTTGTCCAAGGACACTCCCGTGAAAAATCCAATGGATCCAGCGAGGCTCGAACCCGTGGCCTACAGGTTACGAGTTCTACACTTTACCACTGAGCCATGCTGGTCCCCTTCCTGAGATAATGAATCAAATAGTATGATAAAAGTGATCAAACATTAAACCTCATTACCAAACAAAACTAAACAAAACAAAAAAAAAAGACTTTTGAAGTGTGCCTATGCTTTTTTGTTTGAATAATCCTTTTAACATTACCTGACGACAAAATTTATGAAAGACTGGTCCAAATTGAAAGCATCTGCAGACGACAATTATAATGTTGCTTAGATTTATCAGTGAAAGGGTAGAAAACATTGTGGGAAAAGGAGAAAATGCTGGTCTGTGATGTTTATAGTCTGATAATGTTTTTTTAAAGAATGCCTGTATAACCATGTGAACATCATACAGCAATATTTTCACTGGTGGCTCAGCCACTCGTCAAAATATTAATGATAATGTTCATTCAATGAAATAAATTTCAATCTTTCACCCCCCCCCCCCCCCCACACACACACACACAAAAAAAATATCCTCTATTTTTCTAAATTCTGTTGCAATTATTACAGGTTTTCATTTTTATTATGTGCCAACTTTTGTTAAATATAATTTATGATGATTATAATTTGCACATTTGTCAACTTACAGACAAAATTTATGGGAATTATAAAAGCAATCAAATTGAGAAGACTTAAATATCATTTTTACCAAATGTAAGTTTTTTTTTTTGTCACTCCTGATTTTAGTAAGTTCAGATAAAGAGAAAAACATCTGAGGTACATGTAAGTAAAGACCAAGACTTTCAATTTATTCTTGTGATTTTACATATTTTTTCTACCCCGCATGCTTAACACTCCCATTTCTAATTCTATGAAGCTACATGACAGTTTCAAACAGCATTCACACAAAAAACCATGAAGCATACTCCCTGATCGGCCCCTGATTTGGTGTTGCACAAAATCTAGGTCCAGATTCACCAACCATTCTTAGGAACATTCTATGTCATATTCTAGAGAATTTTCTAAATTTCTAGACTATAGATTTGGAAAGTAACACAATATCTGATTGGCTACACCATTTGGTTTTTCCATTTGGTTTAGCCATTCAGAAATTGTGTTACTTTCTAAATCTAAAATAAGGCTTAGAATAGAATTAAGAATAGTTGGTAAATAGGGACACTAATCAATAAAAAAAAATTACAATAAATGAGAAAACTTAAACCTTTCCCAAAAGACAAATTTTAGGCTCTTCCAAATTGAAAGCATCTGCAGATGACAAATCTGAAAGTGGTAGAAATGAACTAAAGTTCTCTGACAGGGTAGAAAACAGTGTAGGAAAAGTAGAAAATGCTGGTTTCCAGCATTTTCGACTTTTCCTACAATGTTTTCAATAGGCCTCTACCTTAGGGTCATCAAAACTCGGGATTGTGTGGTTAAGGGTTAAGTAAAGGCAAAAAGGCCTTGGCAAGACGAGGGATTTGTTCAAAAACGCTTCTGTTTACACATCAGATCTAACAAAATAATGAACATTTATATATATAAGCCATGCACCGTGAAAAAGGGGGCTTAATGCATCTGCAAAAAGTATTGACCCAGGTCAGCCTGACTTGGGTCGAAACTTTCTGCTAGTGGTCGATTTTTCTTTATATCCAACATCCAAGACCATTCTACCTCATGATTTTGTTCAGTTACAAGTCAAAATGGATGACGGATCCATATATGACGTGATGACTTGCCTGGGTCCGATGCAGCAGAGATGCATGAAGCCCCCTTTTGCCAGAGCATGGCTCATACAATTGAATTATTATACTGACTAATAGCTAAAAAAGACAGCACTATCAGCCCGTATTTATAGCAATCATAGCAAATGTGGTCAGGCTGACATGCAAAAAGATATTTACTGCCATATAATAATGTCAGATGTTTACTCTAGCTCATTGTTTTAACTCTTTACCTCACAATCACGACTTTTAACGACCCTGTGAAAGAAGTCTTTTGAAAACCTTGTGAGAAGAGGGGAAAATGCTGGTAACCAACATTTTCTCCTTTTCCCACAATGTTTTCTACTCTTCCAAAAAAAAATTTCAGTTTTTGATTCACATTTACTTTGACGTCTGCGAAAGTTTTTAATTTGGACCAGTCTAAAATTTTGTCGTTTGGGATAGAGTTAAGGATGTACAAATCGTTGTGGAAGATCAAGGATCAGCACTTGTAGCAGGGATGCCTTATTTCCCAGAAAAGTTATGTCCATATATCATTTTTAAAATATTCAACTAATCTGCTTAAACAGCTTTGTATTGAAACATAGAGAAAGTCAGAATCTGCGATGATTTTACAATTCTGAATTACAGGCATTTGCCTTGATTTTAAACACAAATACTGTAGCAGTGATTGTGGTAAATACCATACTCTAGTTAAATCTTTACCAAACAACAAATATATAGACTTGTTCAAATTGAAAGCATTCACAGACAACAATTTTTAAATGATGAAAGGGTAGAAAACATTGTTGGAAAAGGAGAAAATGCTGGTTACCAGCATTTTCTCCTTTTCCCACAATGTTTTCAAAAGGCTTCTTCTTAAGGGTCGTTAAAAGTCAGCATTGTGTGGTAAAGGGTTAATCAGCATGTGATACTAATTGGCCCCTGACAGCTTTGGAAGTGCAGGAAGGCCCAGTAGAATCTCGGACAAATCAGATTAAAAAAAAAAAAACGGTAAAAACCATTTACTTCGTAGAAATATTGTGGAAAGTGTTAGCTCTCTCTTACTATTAACTTGATACTGAGATTTCCTACACAAACTCATATCAGATCAATAAGTGATACAATGAAAAAAATAATATTTGAAGGAAAGGTAATTTTATATTTAGACGGCAAACAACTTGGGGAAAAAAGGCAAAGGTTTGTGTCTTTGTGACGAACAGGTCAATAAACCAAAGCATGTAAAAAATCATCTTAACTCTTTACCAAACGACAAAATATTGGACTGGTCCAATTTCAAAGCATATGCAGAGGACAAAAATAAATGTGACTGAAAAATCGAAATTTAATTTGAAAAAGGTAGAAAACATTGTGGGAAAAGGAGAAAATGCTCTCTGGTTACCTGCATTTTCCCACAATGTTTTCAAAAGGCTTCTTTCACAGGGTCATAAAAACTTGGGATTGTGTGGTAAAGGGTTGTCTTGTATATTCATGTGCATATGTAATGGTAAGCCTGTACGAAAAATTTTGTATTAGAAAAACTACAACCACTGCCAAAAATACTATTTGTATATGCACAATGCTTTGTAAAAAGAGGGTTTAATGCATCTGAAGAAGTATTGACCCACACAATGACATAAGCTCTGCTGGCTTTCAGCCCGTAGCTTTTTAATGGCTACAAATACAGTTCTGCTGCAAGATATAAAGACAGCTTGGTCATAATCTAGAATAAATTAGTGGACAGTGTAGATCATTCTGTGTAGTGTGATGTTGATCTATACTGTCTACAAAAATTCCTTGTGTCATTTATTGTAAGGAAAGAGTCAAGAAGAAAATTTCATACTAGATATAGCTTCCCCCACCTACAAAAAAAGAAACTTACAAAAACTAGAAAAATGTATATTGTGTATATTGACAACCTGCAACTTTTTCTTACAAACCACTAATATTTTTGTGTACGCTAGAAAATCAAGGGAAAAAAATTAAGACCAGGGTCCGTATTCACCAACCATTCTTAAGAACGTTCTTTGTCTTGTTCTCCAGATTTTTGCTACGTCTGAAAGTAACACAACTCCTGATTGGCTAAACCAAATTACTTTCAAATGTACAAAATCTTGGAGAAGAATATTCTTAAGAATGGTTGGTGAATACGGACCCAGATCTCCAATGTTTCAGACCAACATTCCATTATAAAACAAGAGTAAGTAACAAGAGATTGCATTACGACTTTAACCTTCTATAGATGGTGTTCAGTGTCATGTGGCAGACAACTCTAAAAACACTGTGAAAGAAGAGAAAATTCCTAATGCATTTAATTTCTACCTCTGCAACAACTGTTTCAAGTGTATTCATGTAATAAAACTTAAGTCACTTAGATAATCCACACATTTCAAAATGACATTTTCAGTCATATGCAGCAAATCTGTAGACATTGATTCAACCCTTAACCACAAAGACATCATGGGAAAAGGAGAAAATGCTGGTAACCAGGATTTTCTCCTGTTCCCACATTGTTTTTCACACCTCCAAAGGGAAGTTTCAGTTTTTGTGGGAATAGGAGAAAATGCTGATTTCCAGCATTTTCTCCTACTGGTATTCCCGTAATGTTTTCTAAAGTCCTTTTCCTTGGGTTGTCAAAACTCGAGATTGTGTGGTAAAAGGTTAAATCCCAAATATGAAAAGGTTATTCATTGGCTTGTTTCATGTATTCCAATTTACACTATCAAATAGCTACTATTTGTGTTTATTTCAAAATTATTTGAGTCTCTCTCAAGTCTGTACAGAAGATGAGCGAGATGGGCTGGAATGTTCACTGGACACCTCGTGATCAGTTTCCAACGGTGAAGTTTCTTCCGAACTTTCAGGTTTTTCATCCACTTGGTTCACTTCCGCAACAACATCGATTGTCTTCACAGGCAAGGGTAATTCAGATGGCACCAGATCCTGGATTCCATGTTTTCGGAGAAGGCCTCTAAGTGTTTCGATTTCAGATTCTTGAGCAGCACAATACTCCCGGTATTTCATCAGTTCTTGCTCGCAGGCATCCCGAAGGCGTTTCTCTCTCTGCAATTTCTTTTCTGCTTGTTTCTTTACAGACAGGACAATGCCTGAAAATAAATTCACACTGAATACCATGTTGTAGTAACTTTCCTTTACACAGCAAAAAGTACATGTAAATGCAAGTTCAAGGAAAGTTACTACCACATAATATTCAAGCAAACACCTGGAAAGATACTACAATGTAATATACCTTTTATTATATACCTACAAAACTCAATGACAAAGTTTTGCAATTATTGACATTTTATTTGAAAAGGCCTTCAGGACATATAAATAATGCTGTAGTGGCTAGTAACTTCATTTTTATTAATGGCGGATGAATATTATAGTGTAACATTTTGACAAATCAAACTGCAAATTAGTATGTACGTATTCTGCACGAGATTATGTCACCATACCATATTTGGAACCGCATTTGACACTTTGTGGGTACAGATTTTTTTTTTCTGTCATGTGTGATATTTTATCTGTGTGTGTTGGAGCCAGAGAATGTTCAGGTATATTAGAAAAATATATAAATAGTATTTACTATAATTAATAATTAATTAATAATATTATTATATAAATATAATGATGGAAACCATTTTTGGAAAAGGGGACAATGTTAGCTACCAGCATATCTTTTTTTCCAACAATATTTTCATCAGGGTCATTAACTCTTTACCACACAAAAAAATTCTGACGGGTCTAAATTGAAGCATTTGCAGATGATAAATTCCATGTGGCTCAAAAGATGGAACCCATCTTTGATTGAGTAGAAAACATTTTGGAAAAAGGAAAAAATGCTGGCTACCAGCATTTTCTCCTTTTTCCACAATGTTTTCAAAAAGTTTCTTTTTTAGGGTTGTTCAACTCGGAATTGTGTGCTAAAGGGTTAAACAGGATAGTGAGGTAAAGGTTTAAAAAAACAAAACTTTTGCAAATATTGCTACAAAAGGAAAAAAGCCTCAAAATAAGCAGTTCCATCTTTATTGACAATGCTTTCACATCTTTTCACATTTTCAACCTGAATTAAAATTAACCCTTTCCCAAACGACAAATTTTGGACTGGTCCAAATTGAAAGAGTTTGCAGACGACAATTTTAAATTTGACGAAAATGGCAGAAAGGTCTCAAAAAGGGTAGAAAACACAGTGGGAAAAGGAGAAATTGCTCCTTACGAGCAATTTCTCCTTTTCCCACAGTGTTTTCAAAAGACTTGTACTGCAGACACGTGAAAACCAGGACTTGTTTGGGAAAGGGTTAATAATCTGAATTTTACTACATGTATATGCTCAAGGATGCTGCATGCACTAAGGGAGGCAATTATGCATGTTTTATTTCTGCATAATATACTGCAATTGTCTCCCTTGGCCACTCCACAGCATTTCCGCAAACTTTTCCAGCAGTAATCTCTCACCAACAAACCAGCTAAAGATAACTTTTGAGTAAGGTATTATTGCATCTGGCAACTCAAAGTTTCCATGCCATCTGTATAAATGCTAAAACTCTGTCTCCAACAGCCACTTTGGGACTACCCAAAACTTGCCTGCTAACCCTTTTACATGAATATGTGAGCTGTCGCTTTGATATGACTGAAATAATGTTGAAAGCAGCATAAAACACCATTCAGTGAATCAAAGTTAACCCCTTACCACCCAATCTATAGTATCAATGACTCTGGGAAAGTAGGATTTGAAAACATTGTAGGACAGGAGAAAATGGTTACCAACATTAGTTTTAACAACCCCTTGGGGAGGACAGCTTTTGATAACATTGAGGGAAGCATTTTCTCCTTTTCCCACACTGTATTCTTATTTTGATAGGTAAATTCCATCAATGGAGAAAAAACTAATTTGTCAGTCGAAAATGCTTTGGATTTGGTCAAGTCTAAAATTTTGCTGTTTGGTAAAGAAATTGCTAGACTGCCTGGTAAAGGTTGAAAACAAGAGGCATGGCCTTTACAGTAACTTAACTCTTTTCCAAACAACAAAATTTTAGACCAGTCCAAATTGAAAGCATTTTCAGATGACAAATTAAATGCGACTCAAGAATTGAAATTTGTTTTGGAAGGGGTAGAAAACATTGTTGGAAAAGGAGAAAATGCTGGTTACCAGCATTTTCACCTTTTCCCACAATATTTTCAAAAGGCTTCTTTCCCAGGGTCATTAAAAGTCGGGATTGTGTGGTAAAGAGTTAAATATTTACAAACCATTCAAAATCCTTGTCACTCTCCAGAGCCGCAGAATGATCAAAAGCCCTGCACCACTTTCTGGCCCCTCACTGTTACGATAAACAACATCCAGCACTAGCGATACAACCACGACAATTGCGTCAAAGAGCTCAAGTTTTTCCCTGAAGAAGCCCAGTCTTAAGACACATATGCGTACAATTATCTCCACCACAAATATCCCTAATATACTAATACTGGTATAGTGTAACACGTGGGGCGCTATCGACTCGCTTGCTTCAGCTGGAAATACTTTCAGATCGAGTAAAAGTTCTGTAATGACAAGAAGGCTATCAAATATCACAAGGCACACGATGGCTATCTGGAATTTACTTGTGTGAATGATGTAGCGTAATTTGTCGTTGAAGTTATGAAACTGGGGCTTCGTTTCGTCGGAGTCCGTTGTGATGGAGCTAGAGGAGTCGTCTTTTTCGATGACCTTCTCCAGGTCGTCTTGGAGTTTATGGAACCCTTCCATTTGAATCTGAAAGAAGAAAATTAACTCTTTACCGAACAATCCTGACTTTTAAAGACCTTGAAAAAGAAGACTTTTGAAAACATTGTGGGAAAAGGAGAAAATGCTGGTAAACCAGCATTTTCTCCTTTTCCCACAATGTTTTCTATCCCATCAAAGAGCCACATTCAATTGGTTATCTGCAAACGCTTTAGCTTAGGACAAGTCTAAAATTTTATCACGTGGTAAAGTGTTATTAAAGTGTTGGTATGCCGTAACAGTGAGGTGAAAATTTTAATGTCTTCAGAATTTGATGCCCCCCTTCCCCTCCTCCCACACACAATTTTTTTAGCCTCTTATTACATAATTTGGGTCAAATTTAATACTTGTATAAAGCTCCTATCCTCTTTGGAGGGAAGTTTGTTCATTGGTGTTTTGTGCCATTTTCAACAATATTTTATTTATCGCTTTACTTGGCAAAAAAAGTTTAGACTAGTCCAAACGGAAACACTTGCAGACAACAAATTAAGTGATGCTCAAATACTGGAATTTGTACTGGAACATCCTTGTCCTAGAACACATTGTGGAAAAAACAGAAAACTCTGGTTTCTAGCATTTTCTATTTTATTTTCAACAATTTTTTCAACACTTTGGTTTCAGATGGTCAGTAAAACATGGCACTGTTTGGCATAGAGTTAACCCTTAACCAAACGACAAAATTTTAGACTGGTCTAAATGGAAAGCATTTGCAGACGACAAAATAAATGTTACCAAAAAATGGAAGTTTGTTTTGGGAAGGGCAGAAAACGTTGTGGGAAAAGGAGAATTTTTTTTTTTTCACAATTTTTTCAAAAGGCTTCTTTCTAAGGGTCATTAAAGGACAGGGTTGTGTGGTAAAGAGTTAAGTCATGACTGCCTTGTTACCTATTTATGCATGCTGCTCAGAGTTTCTTTACAAGTACACTACATGTACATCATGTTTTGAACGAATAACACTTTCCAAGCCACTGGCTGCTTTCCCTCATAAACAAAGTCAAAGCAATGTTCAGCCATGAGAAAAGGCATGAATCCTAATCAGTTACTCAACACTTGTCAGAGAAAACTTTGGATGTGCCGGCTTAAGCACTTGCAACTCCTGGATACTGGTCTAAAGCCTATGAATCAGTTCATCCCTTTACCATCTCTGGAGAAATCATCCCCAATACTTCACATTTGAAATGATTTATCCTCAGGGCAATTTCTTTATCAGACAATTTTGGCATAATCCTGGGAACTTCCCACATTTGGGTAAAATGTTGTCCCAGACTTGCCTGCACAGTCCATGCAGGCTAATCTGAGACGGCACTTTATGACTACATAAGATTTTTTTTCATTTAGTAGGCTTTCTTGAAACAGAAAATAGTGCAAAAACGGGAAGTGTCTCGGATAAGTCACAGGCTGTGCAGGCTGATCTGAGAAGACACACTTTTACGCATATTGTCTGAAGGCCCCT
This sequence comes from Tridacna gigas, assembly GCA_945859785.2. Classification (NCBI taxonomy): domain Eukaryota; kingdom Metazoa; phylum Mollusca; class Bivalvia; order Cardiida; family Cardiidae; genus Tridacna; species Tridacna gigas. The sequence continues at coordinate 6,589,583 of OX244042.2, forward strand.
TTTCGTGGGTTGCACGCCATATGTGAGGGGAAAAAAAGTTTGTCTAATAAATAACAACACAGTTTTTTTTCTTTTTCTCTCTGTTATTAAAGTTTCATATGTTAATAGATATGTTTGGAAATAAAATATTTTATAACTTGTGAATGTCCAAGAGCACAGTTCTGCACGAATTCTCATGACAATAAAGTGGGTTAAGAGGTTTGATACGCCCCTCGCTGTGAACAGTAACTGGCTATCTGTATTCAAACATACCTTCATTTTGACGTTGTTTAAGAGTTTTTCTGGCATGAGTGAAGCACGGTCTCTCTTTAAGGACAACTGTCGCTAAACTTTGTGCACCGCAGTTCCTTCCATTGTTTACAACGTATCTTTCAACAGCAAGTGGTGTCTTTGTTATTGTTTTGTAGTCTCGTTAAAAATCGCACTATACGCGAGAACAAGTGAGAGGCCCTGCCCGAGGAGAATATTCTGGGGGTTGCACGGTAACTCTAAACCCTTGTCCAAACGATCCCGAGGTTTAACGACCCTGGAGACAGGCTGTTGAAAACCTTGTGAGAAAAGGAGAAAATGCTGGTAACAGCATTTTCTCCTTTTCCCACAAGATTTTCTAAATTTTTATAGCCAAGTATCTTCATTTTAGCTAATTTATAATATGTCGTCAGCAAATGCTATTAATTTGGACCAGTCTAAAATTTTGTCCGCGTTTTTACGAACCTGTGAACATTTTTTTTTTAACGAGAGAACACAGGCGCACAGATCTATGCACCAGTTTCAAACTTTTCACGTATTTCTGAATGCTTTCAATCTGGACAGTATTCATTCCTCTCTCACCACTGACCATTGTTTCGACGATGGTTATGCAGGAAAACAGCCAGTGGCTCGGAAAGAATATTTTGCCAGTGCAAGTAAAGAAAACTCGGGAAAGAAATGATAGGTGCAATGGTCGCTGCGATATAACTGAAATAATTTTGAAAACGGCGATAAAGACCGAGCTAGCAAATCGATTCAGAAGTGTTCAAAATTTATCCCTGGGGTTTGTCACTGGGGTTTGTACTTGTAGAATGTCAATGGGTAATTAGATACACTGTAGATCTAATAGTTGACCACACAATCCAAACTTTTAACGACCCTGAAGATGAGAGCTTCTGAAAACATTGTGGAAAAAGAGAAAATGCCGGTAACCAGCATTTTCTTCTTTTCCCCCAATGTTTTCCATCCTTTCTGGTACAAATCCCACCATTTGTGCAACATTGAATTTGTCGTCTGCACGTGCTTTCAACTGGATCGGTCTAAAATTTTGCTATTTTTTAAAGAGTTAAAAAGCTTTCTTACTCGGGGTCATTGAAACCACGGTAGTTGCTTGATAAAGGTGCAGCATTATTAGGGTTATTAGGAGTAAATCCGGGTTTCCGTATTCCTTCTAGGAAACGCCAATCCTGCATATGAGTGTATATATATATGTCTCAAGTTTTCAGTAAATGGCGGGCTGAATGTGTATTCAGAAGTAGAAATATAAAGGACAGTTTGTTTTTTTCAGAAAATGAAACAGACGTCATTTTATAAATGAAACTTTGAAAGGTTGAATGGAATAATACATAATTTTGTTTGCATGTCAGTGTGTTTGTTGATTATTGTTTTTACGATCATTTTCTAGCCTAGTTGAAGGCGGTAACAATCTTATAGTCACTCTTTATTGCGGTCTCATTTCACGATCCTTACAGATCTACAGGTGGTGAAATAGTTTTTGGCTTTCCTAGCCGTCATTTTCGACAAAGTAACGTCCAAATATATATTAGGTAAGAATGACTGGGCTGGAACCCAGGGCTCGTCATTTTCAACAGTAATTAAATAGCCAAGGCGACAGCTTACTTCATGCATGCTGCTGAGTCACAGATATTTGCCGTCCACACTTGCAGAGAAGTCGAGCCCCGGTAGCGCAGTCGGTACCTAGGGTACAGGACTTGAGAACAGGGGGTCGCTGGTTCAATCACCAGCTTGACCAATTTCTTTCCGAAGATTGATGATAGTCATTGGGACAGGATTCATTCCTCTCTCTCACCGCTGACCATTGTTTCGACGATAGTTATGTGAGAGAGCAGCCAATGGCTTGGGAAGAATATGGTGCGAAGTATTGGTATCAAGAACTCTATGAAAGTATGGACAGGCGCACTGGCCGCCACGATATAACTGAAATAATGATGAAAAACGGCGTGAAAGACCCAGTCAATCAGTCAATCAATCAATCAATCAACCAACCGACCAAAGACCGCTAAAGATATATTTCTATTCTTCTGGACAGATATTAAACCATTCTCTGATTATGCACACAGATAAAGAAGGGGGGCATTGCTTGATAACTAAATAAATTACAGTTATCCTGACACTTTAAACCCTAAAGCTGCAAATCGCGATTCACTGACCCTTTGCGGGCAGTGTAGATTAAGATCAGACTGCACAAAACGTGTAAGCTGATCTTGGACCTACACTGTCCGATGAGGAGATATATTTTTCCAACGAAATATGTTTATAATAACGTTTTTTTTTTTTCAAATATAGGCTTGAATGTTTTATTTAATTGATTTAGAAGGATAAGGATTAACGTCAAATGGGCCGCCTATAAACGCAACCTCTTTGGACTGCTGAAGGCGCAACTGACCGAAAATGAACATTTCATGTTCGTATAAGTTTGATTAAACGAACAGACGATATAGATCCAAGATCAGACTGCACGTTCTGTGCAGTCTGATTTTGATCTATACCGTTCGCAATTGCCCCTGTTTTATGCCTATGGCACTGAAAGGGTTAAAGCGGCTGTGTAACTCTATCAAGAGTCTAGAGGACGCTTTCAATCTAGAGATTATCTCAGTTGACCTAGTGTATTTTCCTCAAATAGCCTGGTATTCCATCTTTCTTTTAAAGATACATCCTTACAGCCAGAGAAAAAATCAAAGTACTGACAGTACTGAAATAGCTTCTGTTTTTGTCTATGACACTGAAAGGTTAAAAGCGGCTATATATAACTCTATCAACAGTCTAGAGGTTCTCAGTTGACCTAGAGTATTTTCCGCAAGTAGCTTGGTATCCCATCCTTTTTTTTTATGATACATCCTTACAGCCATAGAGAAAAAAACGCAGTTAAAACTTGAAAGTGTGTGAAATAGCTCAGAACTTGATCAGCTGTGTAAAACATAGATAAATTACCCATATATATATATATATATAGTGTAAGGGATAGAGAAATTCAAGGAATTTGTCGTCATTTAAAACCGGAAATGACAACAGGGATTTCTTTGAAGGCTGCCAAATATGAAATGCATTTTTTTATCGATCGTAATCTATGCAACCTTGCAGCTGTTAGGGGACAGCATTTGGCATGAAGACAGAAGAATGATTTTAGTTTCAAAAAATAAAGTTGAAATGAATTTAAAATTGGCTGAAAACGAGTATAGATGTGAGTACAGATGTATCTTTAAACTGTCTTAGGGTCATGTGTGGCTCTGTGGTAAAGTGTAGGACTCGTAACCTGCAGTTCCCGGGTTTGAGCCTCACTGGAAAAATTGGTCTTTCGTGGGAGTGTCCTTGGGCAAGACATTTCAGAGTCCTAGCCTATTACTTGTAAAACCCGGAACATTCATACATGATTATTTGAGCTGTCGCCGTAATATGGCTGAAATAATATTGGAAGCGGCATAAAAGAACAGCATCAATCAATCAGTCGATGATCAATCAATCAATCAACCAATCAATCAATCAATCAATCTCTCTGTCATATTCCACACATTGCTCAGTCCCATGCATCTATATAGCAACGTCGTGAGAAATGAAAGCTTACTTATAATGAACTATTTGCTCTTAGCCGCAATTTATTTTCTCTAAACGAGCATTTTTTTCTTTTACCACAATGTATGGAAAGGCAGACTGCTTGAAGACAAAAAATCGTCTGCGGAAAGTAGCGCGATAGGTTGTACTTTCCTAGATTTATCCCTGAAGATCTTTTTATTCCTGGAAAATTAAAGGCCTACTAGCGCCCAAAAGTAAAACGATTCAGAAGTCACAATGCAGGCAAATTTAATCCACAACAAGTAACAGTATGAATCAATATTATATTATTTTGAGTCTGACAATGTTTTAAAGCAGAGTCTATCAAAGTTCCAGTCACTGGCAAAAAAAAATGAATCTGTTAACTAGAATCAGAGCTGGTTACTTTAACTCTAGTTTTGAAATTCATTTATTTTTTTCTGTCAGCGACTCGAGCTTTGACAGACTGCCATGTAACACACTGTCAAATTTATAATAATACCAATATTTTTTCAGTGGGCTGAATTATATTTGCTTCCATTTTGATTCCCTGATTGTTTACCTTTGGCTGCTAGGGGCCCTTTGAGAATGAGGAAAATGTTGTTTTTTTTATGAATGTGTTCGTAATACCATACCCTTGCAAGAACCTCGTCAGTCCAAATTAACCCATAGGCTGCTAAGTGCGACTCACTGACCTTTTGCGGACAGTGTAGATTAAGATCAGACTACACAGAACATGCAGTCTGATCTTGGATCTACACTGTCCGATAAGGAGATTTTTTTCACCACAAAATAACTCTGGAATGGCAACATTTGGATTTTTACCGTACACTGGAAAGTTTCTTTTAACTTATTTTGCAGGTTAAAGGTATATACTGTATACAGGTATATAGTGGAGTATGATAATGATGATGATAATGATTATGATGATGATTATGATGATGATGTATACTGTTATAACAGGAACTAATAAAAAATTGAGGATGATAAATCGTTTTTGATTAACTCTTTACCAAACGACGAAATTTTCGACTCATCCAGATGCGAACTATTTGCAGACAAAAAAGAAATATGATGAAATTTGTCTTGGGTCGAGTAGAAAACATTGTAGGAAGAAGGAGAAAATGCTGGTAATCAGCATTATCTCCTTTTCCCCCCACATTGTTTTCACAATACTTCTTTCTATAGGTCGTTACAATTCGGGATTGTGTGGTAACGGGTTAACGATAGGGCTTTTTATATCCTATAACTCGAAACATTGTGGGAGAAAATAGAGTTTCGGTAGAGTTTTCATAGTAGCAGTAAGTTCAAATCCCGAGATGAGCCTGACAGCCTTTGCATTCACATCACGGTACGAGAATGGGTTACTCTTCAAGGTAAAAGTTACGCATAGTTATCAATATTATTAAGTTAGAAAACTTGATTTAAAATCTTCTGTTTAAAATCTTCTTGACCTAATTCAAAATGATAATCAATTCGAATTTGCGGATCAAAATTCCTATAAATGACTGCGGCAAAAGTATTACGTATAATGTGAAAGATGATAATAAAAATATGGCAATGTGCAGCTTATACGCACAAATAAACTGAGTCAAAAATGATAAATGTAATGTGCCCGGGCCTCATTTACGGATATATCCGATAATGTACAATGGATTCCCGAATGCCACTCGTCTATTTCCGCCTGGGGTATTCTTGTTTCTATTTTTAGAATCTTGACAGCCACAGATGACGACAGGTGATCGCGAATACACGACACTTCACAAACAAACCCCGGAAGAGAAAGATAAGCTCGTTTGACATGAATCTCTAAACTGAAAAAAAGTTATCTGTAATTTATAAGTTTTCGTACTGGCGTGCATTTCTATTGATTTTTTTGACATGGATTACCTAGACAGACTGAAGATAGCGTGGCAAAGAGAATTCGGTACTGATATGCCATCAGATTTCGTTGCGCGAGTGGATTGCCGAAACTTGACCTCTGAAAATGCTTCGGGCGAAATATTAAACAAATTGTCAAGTGCATCTAAGAAAACTAGATCTTTAATCGAGGATTTAAAAACAGAATTAAAGCAGGAAGAATTCCTTTTCGAGCGAATTAAAGAAGAAATTAAATCACAGAAGAACCGCGATGGTGGTGGTGGGCAGGAAATGAACGAAAGTTCAGTGTATGCACAAGTAAACAAATCGGGCAAAAGTAAACAGCTTGAGTCACCAGAACAAAATGATAAAAATTTAAGTGAGAGTGATCAGACATTGACAGCGACTTGTCAGCCTGGCGTGTATGAAGATATTGATTTGTCATTGAGTGCTGAGCCATCAAATATGGAGAATAAAAAATTAGTAGTGAAAACTGAATCACTTTCTGGACAGAAAACAGTGAATGTTCGAGGATCTGTGAAAGACAAGATAAAAATATTTGAAATCAGTGAATCGTCATCGAGTGATGAAAGTGGAGGAGCAGACGGGGACTATGAAGAGTTAGCCAAACTTTCCCCACCTCCACCTACATCCAAAGATTCCGTCTCGGAAGTGTTTAGAAAACGACAACAGCATAATTCCTATGAAGAAATTGCACTTCCATTTCTAAACAAGACTGGTACTGATCAGAACCAGGTAGAAAATAAATCTAGTTCGGAAGCTGTACAGCAGCAGACTGCATGTATATCAAGTATTAGTTCTGTGAAAACTCAGGTAGAGCATCCATGTAAACAGGAAGATAACCAAGCTGTGAAAAACAGGCTCTCTCAGTCAGGTAAAATACCTCCACCCATTCCAGCTCGTAAATATAGAGACTATAAGGAAGATTTTGATGATACAGTCAGAAAGAGGGAGGAAGTCCCTGCTCCAACATTCAGTGACAATGAGCCTAAATTATCAGGCTCTTTAAAGAAAACCACAGTGTCTGATTCAAAACCACTTGGTGATGCAACCAATGTGACGGACTGGAAATCAGGGACAAGGCTAACTGATGCAGATCCTGGTGGTGATTATTGTTCACTTAGTGAAGTGGCCTCATTTAAGAAGGATGCTGGGAAACATATAACACTAGTCAAAGTTACAAGTAATGGATCGGAAAAGAGTGATGGAGAGAAGAAACAAGTTTTAGGAGGAAGAAGGAGTTTTAAAGTGCTAAGCGTGAAAAGATCGAAAGAGCTGTCAAAATCAACTGATGATCTAAGCTCAATTAAAGTAGATTCTTCACAGTCGAGTGCACCAAAGGAGGCTAAGTCAATCGAAGATTTATGCTCGAGTGCTTTTTATGATGATGTTTACATTCCTGATGAAAGTGACACAACAAACGCAGACATGAAAAAGTTGTTTGGATGTAAAAACAATGAGACTTTGAAAGGGAGAGAGGAGCCAAATCTTGTCGTAGGTACTCGGTGTAAATCTCTCTCCAGCAGTAGCTCAGAGGGAGACGAAGATTTAATGAAAACTGTGCCTGTTGAAATATCAATAAGAGATGAACAGAATGAGCATGTGAAAGATATAAAAGACAAGAAAACCAATGAAGGATCCAAATTCAATACAAAAAGTAAGAAAACCAAACATGTTCCGGATTATGAACAATGGAATTTTCAAACACTGCTTACAAAAACGGGAATAAGTGTTGCTGAGCATGAAAATCTCACGGATACTGCCAGTGAGGATGATACTATATATGATAACACCGGTGACAAACAGGAGACGGTGTCTGGGCATAGTGATGATTCAGGTGTCTCAGAAACAACGACTCCCGATGAAAATCGTGTCGCTGATCAGCTGCGTGTGAATAGTATTATGGGAAGTCCAGATCTTCGAAGCTCAAAGTTATCGTCTAGCACCAGCTCAAGGGTTTCAACAACATGTAAGTTACAACTTTAATTTTTCCCTCTGCTTCCCTGGGCTCGGTTTTACGAAATAAACTTACGTCTCTTACTTCGCTCAAATCTGCTCTTGGACTCATTTTTCTACTTGAGTTCCTTATATGAGATACGTTTCACTTACATTAACAGACTTTAGTCTTTAGTAACATTTTCAAATCCTGTGCTGACAGGGCAGTTCAGGCTTAACTGAGGAAAATAATGGTCCTAGGTCTGTGAACTGAGTTAAATCTGTTTATATTGCTGAGTTGAGTCTTAAACATGGTGTCAACACAGGATTTGAGAATGTTGCTAAAGACTGTTAACTCTTTAACAAACGACAAACTTTTAGACTTGTCCAAATTGAAAGCACCTGCAGACGACAAAATAAACATAACTCAAAAATTGAAATTTGTTTTCAGAAGGCTGGAAAACATTGTGGGAAAAGGAGAAAATGCTGGTTACCAGCATTTTCTCCTTTTCCCACAATGTTTTCAAAAGGCTTCTTTCTCAGGGTTGTTAAAAGTCGGGATTGTGTGGTAAAAGGTTAATTAATGATGGTGATATGTATCTCAAATAACAAACTCCGCCAAAGTCATAAACTGAGCCAGCTTGGGGAGGTGAGCAAAATAAGAAACTTTTTAAGTTTTTTCGTGAAAAGGGACCCTGATTCACATGCTTGAAACAAGCGTGATTTATAGCATTTGAAAAGATTTAAAAATCAAGAGTTCTAACAAGCAATTTCTCCTTTTTGTATAAAGTTTTTTTTAAATGCGGTACTATACTAACAGTTTATAATTTGAAAAACAAATATTTCTTCAATGTTTTGTTATTTCCATGTCGTAAGTCATTCATAGAAATCAATTTTGCTCTGATTTAAGTGTTCCAACATTTTGTCAGTTTGTTTGAGAGGTATTGGCAGATCCTTTACCACACAGACCAGAGTTAACAGTCCAAAGGAAAAAGGCTTTTGAAAACATTGTGGGTAAAGGAGAAAATGCTGGTAACTAGCACTTCCCCCTTTTCCCACAATGTTTTCTAACCTTTCATAGACAATTTACACTATTTGAGATACATTTAATTGGTTGTCTGTAAATGATTTGGACATGCCAGAAATTTTGTTGTTTGAAAAAAAGTTAAGTCTAAAAATAGACTCCAAGGTTATTGGTTGATATACACGTTTAATATGTCCCACCCACCTACTTCTTTGAATAGAAATTATCCCAAGTGACACGTATTTTTAGCCATTCACTGAGCCCTTTAACTCTTTACCAAATGACAAAATTTTAGACTCATCCAAATTGAAAGCATTTGCAGACGAAAAATTAAGTGTAGCTTAAATGCTGATTTATGTATTGGATAGGGTAGAAAACATTGTGGGAAAAGGAGAAAATGCTGGTTACCAGCATTTTCTCCTTTTCCCACAAAGTTTTCAAAAGGCTTCTCCCTCAGGGTCATTAGAAGTCGGGATTGTGTGGTAAAGAGTTAATAAGCAATCCTCAGTTACAAATACCATGAGGAAAAAGGCTTTTGAAAATATTGTGGGCAAAGGAGAAAATGTGGGCAAGAAGCAAGTTGTCTTCTACCATTCTGAACACAGACTACCTGCATGTTCTTTCAATATGGACTAGTTTACGTTAAATTGTTTACCACACAATCCCTAGTTTTAACAGTCTTGAAGTTGGAAGAGAATACTGTAGGAAAAGGAGAAATTGATGGTAACCAGCATTTTCTTCTTTCCCCACAGTGTTTTCTACCTTCTAAAGGCATTTCAATTTCCAAGTCACTTTTAATTTGTTGTCTGTAAATATTTTCAATTTGGTCTAGTCCAAAATTTTGTCATTTGGTAAAGAGCTAAAAGTTTATTATCTGGTGAAGGTAATACCACACGAAAAAATTTTGGACTTTACCAAACTGAAAGCATTTGCAGATGACAAAAGGCAGTTCATATGATGATTTTCAGTACTTGATAAGAGTTGAAAACATTGTGGGAAAAGGAGAAAATGCTGGTTACCAGCATTTTCTCCTTTTCCCACAATGTTTTCAAAAACCTTTTTCTTCAGGGTCGTTAAAATTCGGGATTGTATGAAAACATTGTGACAGAAGAATTATGAGCAATTTCCTTTTTGTCACAGTGATTTGAGAAGTTGTATGTTGTGAGAAAGAAAAACAAGTCATCCGTACTGGTAAAAATGAGCTTAAAAGTGTCACAGAAAATTATAAAATTTTCTTTGAAACTTTGATATCATCTAAAGATAGGTCAAGAGTGCTCTCTTGTAGAGTAAATGTTTGCCTTCATAACCCTTTACAAAATGATTCTGTGTTCTTATGACCGAATAGAAAGAGGCTTTTGAAAACACTGTGGGAAAAGGAGAGGGTTAAACCAGCATTTTCTCCTTTTACCACAATGTTTTCTACCCCTTTCAGAGGCAGTTCCCAACATTTGAGCCACATTTATTATTATTTTTCTTCTGCAAATGCTTTCATTTTGGACAAGTCCCAATTTTTTTCATCTGGTTAAGGGTTAAGACCCTAAAGATAAAGCCTTTTGAAAACATTGTGAGAAAAGGATAAAAAAATGCTGGTAACCATCATTTTAATCTTTTTCTACAATGTTGTCCAACTTTTTAAGACAAATATGTGTACTAAAGTAAATGTTTACCACACGACAAAATTTTAAATTACAGTACATGTAATTCAAAAACAAGACATTTGCAGAGGACAAATGTGGCTCAAATGATGGAATTTATCTTTGAAAGGGTAGAAAACATTGTGGGAAAAGGAGAAAATGATGGTTACCAGCATGTTCTCCTTGTTTGCAGGATGTTTTCAAGTGGCATTTTCTTCTGGGTCGTTAAAACTTGTGAGTATGTGGTAAAGGGTTACAGAGAGCAAGTAAATAATTTATGGCATCTGCAAGTCAAGTCTAAAATTGTATCATTTGGTAAACAGTGAAGGATCATCTCTTAACCCTTTCCCAAACAAGCCCTGGATTTCATGTGTCGTCAGTACAAGTCTTTTGAAAACAATGTGGGAAAAGGAGAAATTGCTCGTAACGAGCAATTTCTCCTTTTCCCACAGTGTTTTCTACCCTTTTTTGAGACCTTTCTGCCATTTTCATCAAATTTAAAATTGTTGTCTCTAAACTCTTTCAGTTTGGACCAGTCCAAAATTTGTCGTTTGGGAAAGGGTTAACCTTTTACCACAGAATCCTGAATTTTAACAACTCTGAGAAAGAAAGCTTTTGAAAACATTGTAAAAAAGAAGAAAATGCTGGTAACCAGCATTTTCTCCTTTTCCCACAATGTTTTCTACTCAATTAACTCTTTACTGCACAATGCCGCCTTTTAATGACCCTGGGAAAGAAGCCTTTTGAACACATTGTGGGAATGCTGGTAACCAACATTTTCTCCTTTTCCCACAATGTTTTCTTCCCTATCTAGAGAAAATTGCACCTTTTGAGCCACATTGAAATTGTCGTCTGCAAATGCTTTCAATTTGGACAAGGCTAAAATTTTGTCGTCTGGTAAAGGGTTAAAGGCAAGTTTTATTGTTTGAGACACCTTTGATTTGTCGTCGGCAAATGCTTTGAATTTGGACAAGTCTAAGATTTCTATGCTGGTAAATAGTTTACCTTTTTCCACATCGCAAAATATTGAAGGAATTTACAGATTGCAATTCAAATGTTTTTCAAATAATAGTATTTGTCTTTGAATCGGTAGAAAACACTGTGGGAGGAGAAAATGCTAGTTACCAGAATTTTTTCCTTTTCTCACAATATTTACAAGGCTTTTTTCTCAGGGTCGTTAAAACTTGGGATTGTGTGGTAAAGGGTAAACCACATGTGAACATGTTTCCATTGGGTCATGGTTTGTGTCCTTGGGCAATGCATTTTACCTAGCCCGAATGTATAATTTAGTAGATCATGACAAATGAAGGTTGGATAGGTTTACTGTCACAGTGACGTGATTTAGCTGTTTACAACATTGAATCCCAACTTAAAAGGACCCTGATGAAGAAGCTTTTTGAAAACATTGTGGAAAAAGAAGAATATGCTGGTAACCAGCATTTTCTTCTTTTCCCAACAATGTTTTGTACTCTTCCTAAGAGAAATCCGTCTTTTGAGCTGTATCTTGTCGTCTGCATAATTATATGCTTTCAGTTTTTGTATGTTTAAACTTTTGTTAAGGGTAATGGGATAACTCTTTACCACACGCAATCCAGAGTTTAAATGACCCTGGGGAAGATTTTGAAAATATTGCGGGAAAAGGAGAAAATGTTGGTAACCTTTTTTCCCACATAGTTCTCTCATCTATTAAAGGCAAGTTCCATCATTTCAGTCACACTTAAATTATCATCTTCAAATGCTTTCAATTTTGACATGTCTACATTTTTGTCGTTTAGTAAAGAGTTAACTCTTTACCAAACAACAAAATATCAGACTGGTCAAAACTGAAAGCATTTGCAGACGACAAATTAAATGTGACTTAAAAATTGAAATATGTTATGGGACGGGTAGAAAACATTGTGGGTAAAGGAGAAAATGCTGGTTACCAGCATTTTCTCCTTTTCCCACAATGTTTTCAAAAGCTCCTTTCTCAGGGCCGTGAAAAGTCGGGATTGTGTGGTAAAGGGTTAAATACAGTGTACCAGTGGTATGTCATTTCTGTACTATGTTTTTGTCGATGTTTTGATTCAATCAGGTTAATAAACATGGCTTGAAATGAATTTTATGTAAAAAAAGAGAAAACTTGACTGGGTGTTGGTCCGTAATAAGGGTGTGAAACCCTAAAATTTTGCTCAATGACATCATTGATAATAAGTTTTAATAGGTTTTTCATCCTTTCAAGCAGACAACTTTTTTGGTTTATCTGCAGCAGACGACATGAATCATTTCAAATCAATACATGTATTCATAGATGACAGGGAAGTTTTATCCCTTTGCCACACACTCCTGAGTTCTAACGAGAACTGACGGAGGATGCTTTTGAAAACATTGATGGGAAAAGAAGAAAATGCTGGTAACCAGCATTTTCTCCTTTTCCTACAATGTTTTCTACCCTATCATATACAGAAATCATCATTGTAACTCTTTACCAAACGACACAATTTTAGACTGGTCCAAATTGAAAGCTTTTGCAGACAACAAATCAAAGGTGGCTCAAATGACTAAGTTTGTCCTGGATAGGGTAGAAAACATTGTGGGAAAAGGAGAAAATGCTGATTATCAGCATTTTCTCCTTTTCCCACAATGTTTTCATAAGCCCTATTTCTCAGGGTCCTTAAAAAACACAAGATTGTGTGGTAAAAGGTTAAGCATGTTTAATTTGTCGTCTGCAAGTGCTTTCAAATTGGTCTAGTACAAAATTTTTGGTTTAGTAAACTGCTAAAGAGGGAAATTCAAAGTCTATACAGAAACTACTAGACAGATCTTTTCAACATGAATATGTAATGTTATATAGCAAATTTACACACCAGGATGATCAATAGGTTTATAATTATAAACATAAATCATATTAAAGCCCCCTATAGCATCCAAATGTAAAAATATGTATGTCTAAATGCTGTTGAATTTAAATCATACCTTTTAAAAGTATGGGAGTTATTGTGAAAATGGCAACTGTTATTTTACAGTAAGTCCATGTGTTAGTTTCTGGTAGAGAAATGAGTTTTAAGACCTGTATACAAAAGATAGTGCGACCTGGCAACTTTTGGCATACTTATAAAATCTATTTTTCATTTTAACATCTGCATTGTTTACTTTTGGCTGCTATTTGGGACTTTATGTGATTAATTAGATCTACTGGTTATTCTTTTTTAGACCCTGATGAGCAAAGTGTTTGAAAACATTGTTGGTAAAGCTAAAAACCAGCCTTGTTATTCCTTTTCTGTTATGTTATTTACCCTCTGGCTTTGAAGACAAATTCCAACATTTGACCTTTTATTGTGATGTTTGCTTACAAATACTTTCAAAATGGACAAGTCTAAAATTTTGTAGTTTGGTAAATCCTGAATTACAGACTTATGGTATTTAAGTAATGTTGACTTTCTATAATTATGTTGCAAGGATAATTCTAGAGTCGCCTACCACAATTTGTTTTCAGCATAGCTGAAAGCACTGGCCTTTGACATACTTCTTGGTACTAATAAAGAATGAATAGATGGTAATTTGCGATTGATCAAAAATGTGCAAACTTTTATTTAGGTGGGCCCCAGCTGGTATAATTATTTGCTCGCACATTTATGAAACCACTGTTAACAAATGTTGCTACTGCTAATTGATAACCCAGGGCCTTGATTCATACCATAGCAGACTCATGTAATAGAGAATGACTTTTCTTGTGCTATTTGGAAATTGAATGTATTCAAAGCCGTCCCCCTGAGTAAACCCAATACGTAACTTTTCAACAAAATGAAAAACAGTGGGGAAATGAGGCCATTGCTTGTGAGGTTACTTCTAATTAATTTACTTCATTTTGAGCCACAAAAGAGTTTCAATATTCATATTGCAGTATCTCTTATGCTATCTATCTTTTTTTTAAAGATATTTCTTGTTAATTGATGAAACAGGTTTATTCTATGTTAGATGATAAAACTTCTGGATATATCCTATTAAAATTTTGAAAGCATTTGTAGACGACAAATTAAATGTTGCTGGAGTGGCAATATTTTCTTTGAAACGTTAGAAAGAAAACATTGTGGGAAAGGGAGAAAATGCTGATTACCAGCATTTTCTCCTTTTCCCACAATGTTTTCAATTTTTTTTTGTTCTTCTTAAGTCGTGCCATACTAGCACAGTTGGTAGCATACAGGTCCTGAGAACGGGATTGATGTTGCAAATCACTGGAGGTCTTGCTAACCAAGTTTTGAATGGCTGGAGGTTGTCCAATATCTCTTTGAGGATTAATGGTAATCATTGTAACAGGATTCACTCCTCTCTCACAGCAGATCATTGTTTCAATGATGGTTATGTGGGAAAGCATCTAGTAGCATGGGAAGAATATTGTGAAAGAAACTACCAAGGAAAGTATGGATAGGTGCACTGACCGCTGCGATACAACTAAAATAATTTTGCAAACAGCATTAATTCCCATTCCGAGCCTGGGATCGAACCAGCGACCTTCTGCTGTCCTGTCCTGTACCCTACCGACTGAGAGGCACGGCTCGCTACCGGGGCTCGGCTCATGACCTGGAGACCCTGGGTTCGAGCCTCACTGGATCCTCGAGATTTTTTTTGTGGGCATGTCCTTTAGCAAGACACTTCAGAGCCTATGCCTAGTAAATGTACTGGTAAATAAGGACCCAGGAAAGTACATAAATATGTGAGCTGTCACCCTGGCATTGACTGAAATATCATGGAAAGTGGCCTAACACACCATTCGCCAAGCCCCAGTAGCTCAGTCGGTAGCATACTGGACTTGAGAACAGGAGGTAGCTGATTCGATCCCCGGCTTGGCCAATTTCTTTCCGAGGATTGATGATAGTCATCGCGACAGGATTCATTCCTCTCTCACCGCTGATCATTGTTTAGACGATGGTTATGTGGGAAGGCAGCCAGTGGCTTGGAAAGAATATTGTGCGGAGTACTGGTAAAAGAAACTCCAGGAAAGCATGGATAGGTGCACTGGCCGCCGCGATATAACAGAAATAATGTTGAAAACGGCGTTAAACACCATACAATCAATCAACTAACACACCATTCAATCAATCAATGTTACAATATGGGATTGTGTGGGATAGGATAAAAATGCATGTACATATACACATATACACTTATAAAAACTAAATCCAGAATGGCTTTCTGCTTGTAAGGTTTGTATTGCAACCAGCTGACTAATTAGATAAGTAAATGGGAAAAAGATTAGTGATATAAAAGGATATTGAGCAGGAAACTATGTATTATCCCTTTACAGCACAATAGTTTAACCCTTTCCCAAACGACAAATTTTGGACTGATCCAAATTGAAAGAGTTTGCAGACGACAATTTTAAATTTGATGAAAATGGCAGAAAGTTCTCAAAAAGAGTAGAAAACACTGTGGGAAAAGGAGAAATTGCTCGTTACGAGCAATTTCTCCTTTTCGCACAGTGTTTTCAAAAGACTTGTACTGCAGACACGTGAAAACCAGGGCTTGTTCGGGAATGGGTTAACGACTGTGTGGGAGATGAAAAATATTGAGGGAAAAGGAGAGTGACCAGTTTTTTTTTTTCTCCTTTTTCCGAAATGTTTTCTATTCTTTCAGAGGCAAATCTGGACAGTTGAGCAGCATTTTGTTTGTCGTCTGCAACAAGCTTTGAATTTGGATGAGTCAACAATTTTGTTGGTTGTGAAAGAGTTAACCCTAAACGACAAATTTTTAGGCTTGTCTACATTGAGAGCATAATTGTAAACGACAAGATGAACGACAAGATAAACGTGGCTCAGAAATTGAAATTTGTTTTTAGAAAGAAAGAAAGAAAATATTGTGGGAAAATGAAGAAATCCTGGTTACCAGTATTTTCTTCTTATCAATCATAATGTTTCTAAAAGGTGCCTCTCTAAGGGTTGTTGAAACTCGGGAATCATGTAGTAAAGGGTTAACTCTTTACCACACAATCGCGGGTTTTAACGACCCGAAAGAAAAAGCCTTTTGAAAACATTGTGGGAAAGAGGAGAAAATGCTGGTTACCAGCATTTTCTCCTTTTCCTATAATGTTTTCTAACCTACCCAAGACAAATTTCAATTTTTGAGCCACATTTAATTTGTCGTCTGCAAATGCTTTCAATTTGGACAAGACTGAAATTTTGTCGTTTGGTAGAGCGTTAAAGTCTCTTTATGAGGCAATAGAAAATATAGATTTCTCCACTTTGATAGCATTTGGACAAGGGAAGTAAAATGTTTCTTAACCGGTTACCACACAATCCTGAGTTTTAACAATCGTAGGGATGATCGAAGGCTTTTAAAAACATTGTGGGAAAAGGAGAAAATGCTGGTTACCAGCATTTTCTCCTTTTCCCACAGTGTTTTCGGACCCTTCAGAGACAAAATCTTATTAATGTAGCCACATCTAATTAATGTTGTGTGGAAATGCTTTAAATTAAACAAGTCTAAATCATGTTCTAGTGTTTCAGAGAGCTAATTGGTAGGATGTGCCTCCATCCAGACAGAAAGCATTTCTGGGAAAGAAGCATTTTGTAGATGAAAAAATGTGTTTCATTTACTGATATGATACTGGTTTGTCTGTGACTGGGCAGAAAACATTGTGGGAAAAGATGAAAATGCAGCAGCTTCTGATTGGCTAATCCACATGGTTTAAACTCTTTGCCACACAATCCCAACTTTTAATGACCCTGAAAGAGGAGCTTTAAGGCCTTTGAAAACTCTGTGGGAAAAGGAGAAAATGCTGTTAACCCTTTACCACACAATCCCGACTTTTAACGACCTGGAGGAAGAGGCCTTTTGAAAACATTGTAGGAAAAGGTGAAAATGCGGTTAACCCTTTACCACACATTATCCCGACTTTTAATGACCTGGAGGAAGAGGCCTTTTGAAAACATTGTAGGAAAAGGAGAAAATGCTGGTAACCAGCTTTTTCTCCTTTTCCCACAATGTTTTCCATCCTAGTATCAAAGACAAGTTCCATCATTTCAAGGACATTTAAACTGTCGTCTGCAAATGCTTTCAATTTCGACAACTCTAACATTCTGTTGTTTGGTAAAGAGTTAACCAGCTTTTTCTCCTTTTCCCGCAATGTTTTCTACTTATTATGTACAAAAATTACTAATTAAGTTGATTATTTAAATTGTCGTCTGCAAATGCTTTCAATTAACTAGCTTTTCCTCATTTTCCAACAATGTTTTCTACCCTATTTATTTACAAAAGTCACCATTTAAGTTATGTAATTTATTGTCTGCAAATACTTTCTATTATCTCTTTACCACATGAGCAAAATTTTAGACTAGTCTAAATTCAAACCATTTGCAGACAACTTAATAAAGGTGACTGAAAAATTTAAATGTGTTTTGAAAAGGTAGAAAACTTTGTGGGAAAAGGAGAAAATGCTGGTTGCCAGCATTTTCTCCTTTTCCCACAATGTTTTCAAAAGGCTTCTTTCTCAGGGTCGTTAAAAGTTGGGATTGTGTGGTAACATGTGCAGTTAACCAATTTTTTTTTTGCCTTTTCCGACAATGTTTTCTACCCTATATAATACCAGAATCACCATTTATGTATAATTTGTCATCTGTAAATACTGTCAATTTGGTCTGGTCAAGAATTTTGTTCCTTGGAGTTTAACCCTTAACCACACAATCCAGACTTTTAATGACCCTGAGAAAGAAAGCTTTTGAAAACATTGTTGGAAAAAGAGAAAATGCTGGTAACAAGCATTTTCTCCTTTTCCTACAATGTTTTTCTCCTTCCCAAATCAGATTTCTATTTTTGAGTCACATTTATTGTGTCGTCTGCAAATGCTTTCAATTTGGACTGGTCTAAAATTTTGTCGTTTGATAAAGAGTTAATTGCATAACTTTCAAGTTTAGGAAATTCTTGAGAACAAGACTAAGAATGTTCTTAAAGATTGGTTGGTTAACTGTGACATGTGTTAGTAAGGACCCTGGTTACCAGCTTTTTCTATTTTTTCCACAATGTTTCAAAATGTATCTTGCTCAGGGGTGCTAAAAAACATGACTTTGTGGGAAAAGATCAAAGGAATAGTTACAGCAAATTAGAATCCAAAGAGACAGATGCTTACAAATTTATTGTAGACAAAAGTTAGAAAATCAATGCTGAAATTGCTCATAGATTTGTGTTGAACAGGAATTTACAAGATGTTTTTTCCCCCACTTTTCTACACAGGTAATTACCCTTAGACTGCTAATCGTGACTTGGGGCGCTGTTTCCGACAGTGTAGATCAAGATCAGATTGCACAAAACATGCAGTTTGATTTTGGATCTATACTGATACAGTATTTTAATTTCCAAGGTGAAATCAACTTTGAAATCAAAATGTTGGGATGAGTTGGAAATTTGCTTATACATGTATAAAGTTCCTGGGCTTCATTAGCCCTCTAACCCTTTACCAAATGACAGAATTTTAGACTGGTCCAAATTGAAAGCATTTGCAGACAACAGTTGAAAAAAATGGCTCCAATGATGGAATTCTTGCCTAAAAGAGTAGAAAACATTGTAGGAAGAGGAGAAAAGCTGGTTACCAGTTCAGGATTGTGTGTTACAGGGTTTAACCCTTTCCCAAACAAGCCCTGGTTTTCACGTGTCTGCAGTACAAGTCTTTTGAAAACATTGTGGGAAAAGGAGAAATTGCTCATAACGAGCAATTTCTCCTTTTCCCACAGTGTTTTCTACCCTTTTGGAGACCTTTCTGCTATTTTCATCAAATTTAAAATTGTCGTCTGCAAGCTCTTTTAATTTGGACCAGTCCAAAATTTGTCGTTTGGGAAAGGGTTAAGGCGCCAAATAAACTTGATGAACATTTCTCAGGCTAGAATAAGACCATGATAATTGCAATTTGGTGGTTGCTTTTTGTCTGTCGGTTTTCAGCAAAGTGGACAGTAAAGGTCAAAGATCAGATTTTGCAGTCTAATCTTGATCTACACTGGCCGCAAAGGAAACTATACTTGTGAAAGGCGTTTTAAGGGTATAGTATTCAGTTTAAGTTTCACAGCTTTTATGCACACTAGAGGCCACATTTTTAGCTTGATACTCATGAAAATTGGTCAGAATGTTTGTCTTGATGAAAAAAGATTCAAAAATAGGTCAAGTAGGTCAAAAATAGGTCACTTACACACATGCGTTTTACATTATCACAACCAGAATCTTTTCAGCTTTAATTAGTCCTAGATGACCTTACTCAGGTGAGCACTTTAGGGCCTTTATGGCCCTCTTGTTCCTTTAATAACTGTTTCTAAGTTAAAGATACTCATATTTAGAGCACTTTCTTCTCATTCTAAAATGTTTTCAAACTGTCTTGTGTAGGTTGAAAAATGCCCGCCCAGGTAGCTCAGTGGTTAGCATATCTGACTCGTGACCTGGTGGTTGCGAGTTCGATACCTGGTTGAGGCAAATTTTCTTCGGGCGATTTTTGGCCTCTCTCTTCTGATGCATGTGAGAAAAGTAGTCAGTGACTTGGAAAGAAAGTTGTGTCAGTAATGGTGTGAGAAAGCCAGGAAACACATGCGAAGTAGCACTGACTGTCGTGATATGACCTTAGCTGTTGAAACAGCATTAAACTCCAATGCAATTAATCTGTAAGCTGAAAAATGGTTGTGTGCAAGTTTCAATGACTATTAACATTTTACCAAAATGACAAAATGTTGGACTGTTCCAAATTGAGAACAATATAAAGACAGACAACAAATAAAATAATAGCTTGAATGAGTGGATGCCAGTTTAAAAGACTAGAAAACATTGTGGGAACATGAGAGTAGGTCAAAAATAGGTCACTTACACACATGCGTTTTACATTATCACAACCAGAATCTTTTCAGCTTTAATCAGTCCTAGATGACCTTACTCAGGTGAGCACTTTAGGGCCTTTATGGCCCTCTTGTTCCTTTAATAACTGATTCTAAGTTAAAGATACTCATATTTAGAGCACTTTCTTCTCATTCTACATTGTTTTCAAACTGTCTTGTGTAAGTTGAAAAATGCCCGCCCAGGTAGCTCAGTGGTTAGCATATCTGACTAGTGACCTGATGGTTGCGAGTTCGATACCTGGTTGAGGCAAATTTTCTTTGGGCGACTTTTAGTCTCTCTCCTCTGATGCATGTGAGAAAAGTAGTCAGTGACTTGGAAAGAAAGTTATGTCAGTAACGGTGTGAGAAAGCCAGGAAACACATGCGAAGTAGCACTGACTGCCGTGATATGACCTTTAAGCTGTTGAAACAGCATAAAACTCCATTACAATTAATCAATAAGCTGAAAAATGGTTGTGTGCAAGTTTCAATGACTATTAACATTTTACCAAAATGACAAAATGTTGGACTGTTCCAAATTGAGAGCAATATAAAGACAGACAACAAATAAAATAAGAGCTTTAATGAGTGGGTGCCATTTTAACCCTTTCCCAAACGAAAAATTTTAGACCCTTCCAAACTGAAAGAGTTTGCAGACGACAATTTTAAATTTGATGAAAATGGCGAAAAGTTCTCCAAAAGGGTAGAAAACACTGTGGGAAAAGGGAGAAATTGCTCGTTTCGAGCAATTTCTCCTTTTCCCACAGTGTTTTCAAAAGACTTGTACTACAGACACGTGAAAACCAGGGCTTGTTTGGGAAAGAGTTAAAAGACTGGAAAACATTGTGGGAACAGGAGAAAATGCTGGTAACCAGCATTTTCTCCTTTTCTCACAATGCTTTCAAAAAAGTTTTTTCTCATTGTTGTTAAGTGGATTGTTTGGTAAAGAGTTAAGTTTTCACAGAAACTTTTAAAACAATTTCCTGGTTTTTCATTGTATATTTTTCCCCGCAGAACATCTGTTTCAAATTAAACTGTTGAAAAATTCCAGATGTTCTCATGAAACCTGGTTTAGCCCTTTACTAAAGACAAAATTTTAGAATTATCCAAATTGATGGCATAAATTTTGCAGATGAGAAATCGAATATTGCTCAGATGATAGAATTTGTTTTGAAAGGGTAGAAAACATTGCAGGAAAAGGAGAAAATGCTGGAAACCAATATTTCACCTTTTCCTGAAATGTTTTTTCAAAAACATTTCTCTTCTGGGATGTGAAAATACGGGATTATTGGGTAAAGGGTAACACACCTTCAAGTGCATCTTGGCATGCCTGCATTATATTTTACTGCATTCTTTAAAGACAAAATATTTAAACAGGTGAATTTGAAAAATCTGGCATTTAATTATCCAGTTTAAGCTTACTCTCCTAAAATAAATCAAATTCTATTGCAATCTGATCTTGATTTGCACTGCCTGCACAAAACTTCTGAACCTTTTTCCAAACAGTCCTATGTTTAAACCCTTGGGCTGCTAAGCGCAACTTGAGGACCTTTTCTGGACAGTGTAGATCAAGATCAGACTGCACAGAACATGCAGTCTTATTTTGGATCTACACTGTTTGATAGGGAGATATTCCCCTCCCCCAAAATAACTTTGAAACATACTTGGATTTTTATAAATCGCTTTGAAAGTTTCGTTTAATTCATTTAGCATGTTATTAGGGGGTTAATGACTCTGTAAAAGATTTTTGGCTTCTGAAAATATATTGTGGGAAAGGTAGTAAACGCTGGTAATCAGCTGTTTTGCCTTCTCCTACAATGTTTTCTACCTTACTTAACCCTTTCCCAAACAAGCCCTGGTTTTCACGTGCCTGCAGTACAAGTCTTTTGAAAACACTGTGGGAAAAGGAGAAATTGCTGGTAACGAGCAATTTCTCCTTTTCCCACAGTGTTTTCTACCCTTTTTGAGAACTTCCTGCCATTTTCATCAAATTTAAAATTGTCATCTGCAAGCTCTTCAATTTGGACCAGTCTAAAATTTATCGTTTAGGAAAGGGTTAAAAAGAATTCCATCAATTGAGCTACGTTTTGATGAATAGATATGCTGTCTACTGATGTTGCAATATGGACAAGTCACCATATTTTATGGTCTTGTCAGGAATTGATTTTGTCCATTGCATATTAACCCTTTACCAGACGACAAAATTTTAGCCATGTTCAAATTGAAAGCATTTGCAGACAACAATTTCAGTGTGGCTCAAATGGTGCAATTTTTCTTTGATAGAGTAGAAAACATTGTGGGAAAAGGGGAAAATGCTGGTTTCCAAAGGCCTCTTTCCCAGGGGCGTTAAAAGGCGGCATTGTACAGTAAAGGGTTAAACCTTTAGCACTGTTTAAAAGACCCTACGGAAGAAGGCTTTTGAAAACATTGTGGGAAAAGAAGAAAATGCTGGTAACCGGCATTTTCTTCCTTTCCTACAATGTTTTCTTTCCTTTCTGATACAAATATCATAATTTTTGACACAATAAATATGTTATCACGCAAATTAATGCATTCAATTTGGACTAGGCAAAAACTTCGGCATGATATCATGGTAATGGGTTCTTTTACTTTTGGACCTAAATCAACCCTTTCCCAAATGATGAATTTTAGACTGGTCCAAATTGAAAGAGCTTGCAGACGACAATTTTAAATTTGATAAAAATGACAGAAAGTTCTCCAAAAGGGTAGAAAACACTGGGAAAAGGAGAAATTGCTCATTATGAACAATTTCTCCTTTTCCCACAGTGTTTTCAAAAAACTTGTACTGCAGACAAAAAAAAGTCATGTGAAAACCAGGGCTTGTTTGGGAAAGGGTCAAAGTTATTATGAATTATACAAAAAGGGATCAGTTTCAGTGCAAAATATTGTTTTCATCCGCAGCTGAAACTTGACGAGAATTTTCAGGAGCAATTGATTGCTACCAAGCAATTGCGTCTTTGCTGACAGTATTTTCCATTTTTGTCAACTGCAGAATGCAGAATGATGCATGGTATTAAGGTTTTTTTTTTGCGGAGCTCAGGTTGCTCACAAGGTCATGTACAGGACTTGAGAACAGGAGGTCATTGGTCCAATCCATGGCTTTGGCAATTTCTTTCTGAGGATTGATGATAGTCTTATAGCGTCAGGATTCATTCCGTTTTCACTGCTGACCATTGTTTCGACAATGGTTATGTGGGAAAGCAGCCAGTGGCTTGGAAAGAATAAAATGCAGAGTACTGGTAAAAGAAACTCCAGGAAAGCATGGATAGGTGCACTGGTTGCCAGGATATAACTGAAATAATGTTGGAAACAGTGTTAAACACCATACAATCAATCATTATTAAGTTATAATTTTTACATCTACATGTTTGGAATTGTACTCTTCATTTTGTAGACAACAAATTGTAGATAGTGACTGGCTCATTTGAAAGCATTTTGTAGACCACAAGCTTGCCTCCAAATTTCAATGATGGCATAAGCTTACTATGGCTTTGAAAAGGTTGAAAACATTGTGGGAAAAGGAGAAAATGCTGGATACCAGCATTTTCTCCTTTTCCAACATTGTTTTCAGGCTCCTTCAAATGCATGATTATTTTTATTCAGCGCAAAGGGAATAGATCCTGTAGCACACAATCCTGAGTTTGCAGGATCATATTAAGGAAGTCTTTTGAAAACACTGTGGGAAAAGAAAAAATTGCTGGTGAACAGCATTTTTGCCTTTTCCCCACCATGTTTTCTACCCTTCCAAAAGTAAATTTCAATTTTTGAATCTCATCTATCTTTAACTCTTTACCACACAATCACAAGTTTTAACAACTCTGAAGAAAAACCTTTTTGAAAACCTTGTGGGAAAGGAGAAAATGCTGGTAACCAGCATTTTCTCCTTTTCCCACCATGTTTTCCACCCTTTCCAAAAGTAAATTTCAATCTTTCAGTCACAGCTATTTTTCACCTTTAAATGCTTTCAATTAAGACTAGTCTAAAATTTTTTCTGGGTGGTTAAAAGGGTCAATTACATCTTTATTGAAGATTATATACTGAGATGATTATGCAGAGCAGTTAGCAGCATACATTAATATTATAGCCAAAGGGAAGAAATACTTAAACCATGATATATGTCCGATGTTTTACCCTTTACCTGACGTCCACTTTCAAAATACATGTATTTCCAGATGATACATTCAGAATATGGCACATGGGATTGCAGGACATGTCTTTGAAAGGATAGAAAAACATTGTGGGAAAAGAAGAAAATGCTGGTTACATTTTCTCATATTCCTTCGGTGTTTTCAAATGTTTTCCTTCCTCAGGGATGAATAAACACTGGTTTGTTCGGTAAAGGGTTGAAAACTGCCAGTCACCTTGCCCTGTCCCACATAATTTATGGATGGGTGGTGTGATATGCCTGTTAGTACAGATAACTGTCCCCAAATGTGATTTTAGTTTTTGATTGGTCGCATCCGGGTACAGAGATAATCACCAAAGACATCGACGAAATCTCCGCAATATGGGCATGTTTAACTTTTTACCGAACGGCAAAATTTTCGACTTGTCCTTATTCAAAGCATTTGCAGATGATAAAATAAATGTGACACCAAAGTTGAAATTTATTTTGGGAAGGATAGAAAACATTGTGGGAAAGGAGAAAATGCTGGTTACCAGCATTTTCTCCTTTTCCCACAATGTTTTCAAAAGGCTTCTCTCTCAGGGTCATTAAAACTCAGGATTGTGTGGTAAAGGGCTAAAACTCTCATATTTTCATAAATTGACTTCAAAACTAGAATATGAACATGGTGCTTGTGCTTGTGTACAAACATGGGGAAAAACGGTTTCATCCATCTTGTACTCGAGATGTTTACATTTTCCAAAGTAGACTTGATCAAAATGGCTGCCATGCAGACACTGGATGAATTTTGATAGTTTTTTGGAGATTTAGTGTTATAAATGAATTTCTAAAAATACTTTACATTTTGAAACCTTTAATAATTTGTCCTTGGTCATAATTATGTGTCACTAAAGATTAATGGCATTTGGCTGCAATACAGATTAAACAGACGAAACAGAAAGTCAGTGCAGCGCTTTAGCTTTTCTCCCAGAAAATTCGATTATGATGGACTTGGGACATTAACGGCTCACAATAAATGTCCGAATATGAAAAGAAACATCATAAACGTCTCATTTTTAGGACTTAGTATGCCTTTTTATACGCCTGAAGGGTCGTATTATATGTTATACCCCCAGTCGTCCGTCCGTTAGCAATTTCTTGTGTGCGCAACTCCTCCTACAGTTTCCATCGGAATTATTTGAAACTTGCCACAATGAATCTCCATGATGTCTAGTTTTGCACCTGACTTTTAGAATTTGGATCGCTATTTGCGTCCTAAAATTATCTGCCCTTGATTTCTGAAATAACCAACTTTTCACTTTGAATTTTTGTTCAGGCCATAACTTCCATACCATAAAAGGTATCAACTTGAAACTACATACACTGATAGAACACATTATGGAGAAAAGCAGTGCACCATAACTGTGCGGCTCTTGTTTTTGGAGTTATTGCCCTTTGTTAATTTTCAGTTTGAATTTTTGTCCAGGCCATAACTTCCAAACTTTAAAATCCATCATCTTGAAACTTCAAAGACTAATAGAACACATTATGAAGAAGTGCATTGCACAAGAACCATAACTCTGCCATCCTTCTTTTTGAGTTATTGCCCTTTGTTAGTTTTCACTTTGAATTTTCGTCTGGGCCATAATTTCTAAATTATAAAAGCTATGATCTTGAACCTTCAAAGACTGATAGAACACCTTGTGGAGAAGAGCAATTCACAAAAATTGTAACTGTGCCGCCCTTATTTTTTTAGTTATTGCCCTTTAATATTTTTCACATTAGATTTTTGTTTGGGCCAGATCTTCCAAACTATAAAAGCTATCAACTTGAAACAATATACACTGATAGAACAGATTGTGGAGAAGTGCAGTAAACAAGAACCATAACTCTGTCACCCTAAGTTTTTGAGTAATTGCCCTTTAATAACTTCATTTTGAATTTTTGTCCTGGCTACATCTTCCAAACTAGAAAAGCTATCAACTTGAAACTTCATACACTGATAGAACACATTATGGAGAAGTGTCATGCACAAGAACCATAACTCTGATACCCTTATTTTTTGAGTTATTGCCCTTTATTTATTTTTAGATTTTTACTTTGAATTTTTGTCTTGGCCATAACTTCCAAACTATAAAAGCTCTCAACTTGAAACTTCAAACACTGATAGCAGTAGAGGGTTAAATGCTTTTTTTTCCTTCAATAAACTATTACAGACAATCAAGACTTACTTTCTTTATCATGGAGAATAACTACTCTTCATTCACGGCCCATCCTTCATTTCAACTCATTTCACTGACAAGCCCCTTCGGGCGTATATGCGCCGCTCTGCGAAGCTCTTGTTGCAGATGTTATAATAAATAGATAATTTCCAAAAGGTATTTTCTTTCAAGTATGAGAGTCCCGTAAAAATTTATATCATTTGGCATCAGGTTCCCTAAACGGTCAGGATTGTTTGGTAATGGGTTAATTGATCTCCAAACCCCACTCCCCCTTTGCGATACCACCTAACTCCAAACTTTACTTATTGAGGTTTTTTCCGAAGGAAATAAAAAAGGTTTTGCTAAAAATCAAGTCATGATGTAAGTCGGTTTAATTCTTCTCAGAGATTAAAACTGAAAGAAGTTTTTTAATGTTGTAGAAGTTTTTTTAATGCTATATCAAACAACTGATTATGACTGAAATATTGTTTAAAGCGGCGTAAAACACCATTCAATCAATCAGTCAGCCAAAAAACTGATGACCTACACAATTCGGTCACACATGTCAAAAACCTTAGTTAACATGCTTACTGGTATACACAGTGCTCCCGCCCATATACCTTGTTTGTAGTGTTGTGATATAAACTCTTTTAGTCTTAGGCGAAATTGAAAGCATTTTCAGAGGACCAAGTAAATGTAACTCAAAACTTGAATTTATTTTTGAATGGATAGAAAACATTGTGGGTAAAGGAGAAAATGCTGGTTACCAGCATTTTCTCCTTTTCCTACAATGTTTTCAGAGGCCTCTTCCACATTGTTTGGTAAAGGGTTTGACCCTATGGGCCTGAATTAACGGTTTACCACACAATCCCGAGTCTAAGGAAGATGCCTTTTGAAAACATGGTGGGAAAAGAAGAAAATACTAGTAACTATCATTTTCTCCTTTTCCTACAATGTTTTAACAACCCTACCAAAAACAAATTTACATTTTCGAGTCACACTCATCTTGTCTGCAAAAAATGCTTTCAATTTTGACATGTGTAAAATTTTGTTGTTTTGTCACAAAGGCGTAACATCACATATTTTTAGTCTAGATAAAGGAGTCTTAAATCCCAGCATGTCTCAGCAAAGTCTATGGTATGTATCACTAAATGGGACTGCGTTTAGTTTTGTGCAGTCTTCACGTACAATGGCCTCAGAGAAGGTTAAAACACCTGATTGTTTGGCAAAGCGTTCACCCTTTACCACACGTCGACCTTATGGAAAAAGACTTTTAAAAATGTTGTGGGAAATGGAAAATAAGCTGGTAACTGGCATTTTCTCCTTTTTCTACAATGTTTTTTACCTGTTCTGACACAAATTCTTAGAATCATTTGATCCACATTTAACCCTTTACCACACAATCCTGATTTTTGACGACCCAGTGAAAAAAGCCTTTTGAAAACATTGTGGGAAAAGGAGAAAATGCTGGTAACCAGCATTTTCTCTTTTTCCCACAATTTTTTCGACTCTCCCCAAAACAAATCTCAAATTTTGATTCACATTAATTTTGTCGTCTGCAAAAGCTTTCAATTTGGACTGGTCTAAAATTTTGTCGTTCGGTAAAGAGTTAATTTGTCATGCTAAGCCCCGGTAGGGAGGGGGTTGCTGGTTCGAATTCCCAGCTTGGCCAATTTCTTTCTGAGGATTGATGGTAGTCATTGCAACAGGATTTCCTTTCCACCAATGATCATTGTTTTGATGATGGTATTGTGGAAAAGCAGCAAGTGACTTGAAAAGAATAATGTGCAAAGTACAGGTAACAGAAACTCCTGGAAAGCATGGATAGATGCACTTGCTGCCACAATATAACTAAAATAATGTTGAAAAACCGTGTTAACCCTTTCCCAAACAACAAATTTCGGACTGGTCCAAATTGAAAGAGTTTGCAGACGACAATTTTAAATTTGATGAAAATGGCAGAAAGGTCTCAAAAAGGGTAGAAAACACTGTGGGAAAAGGAGAAATTGCTCGTTACGAGCAATTTCTCCCTTTCCCACGGTGTTTTCAAAAGACTTGTACTGCAGACATGTGAAAACCAGGGCTTGTTTGGGAAAGGGTTAAACACCATAAAATCAATCAATCAATCAATCAATCAATCAGTCGATCAATAATTTGTTGTCTGTAAGTGCTTTGGATTTGGAAAAAGTCCAAAATTTTGTCATCTGGTAAAAGATTAAAATCTGTAGCCAAACAATGTTACAGGTGGTATTAAGTTAATTATTTTTTTCTCAAAAAGGTGTCTTTTATCATAGAGGAGTGAAAATGTAAACTGGAACATAAACAGAGTTTGTAAACTTTGGTGTAAACACTGCAAGATCTGAAGAGGCTTCAAGTTTAGATAAAAATCATAATGTTTAATCATTTACTAAACAATCTGAGTTTTAGCGACCCTGAAAAGGATGGCTTTTGAAAACATTGTGGGAAAAGGAGAAAATGCTGGTAACCAGCATTTTCTTCCTTTTCAACAAAGTTTTCTACCCTGTCAACGACAGAAATCATCATTTGAGCTACATTTATCATCTGCAAATGCTTTCAATTTGGACAAGTTAAAAATTTTGTTATTTGGTAAAGGGTTAACTCCTTACCAAACTACAAAATTTTAGCCTGGTCCAAATTGAAAATATTTGCAGACGTCGAATTAAATGTAACTCGCGTGATGGAATTTGTGTCTGAAAGGGTAGAAAACATTGTGGTAAAAGGAGAAAATGCTGGTTACCAGCATTTTCTCCTTTTCCCACCATGTTTTCAAAAGGCTTCCTTCCCAGGGTCGTTAAAAGGCAGCATTGTGTGGTAAAGGGTTAACTCTTTAATTAAAGTTAATCGACTCACAGAAAGAAAACTTTTGAAAAACATTGTTGGAAAAGAAGAAAAGTTTGGAAACCAGCATTTTCCCTCTTTTCCCACAGTGTTTTCCTTCATTCTAAGGTTGACCTGGGTCAAAGCTTTTTGCTTTTCTTAAATTTGCTTTTCTTCTTGTTTTTCTGAAATATTCTCTACGACCAAGAACCATAAAATTTCTACCTCAGGAGTAACTGGCCGTTTGATGGACAAAATGGATTTTATGGATCCACATTTATTATATTATGAGAACACATTAAACCCCTTTTTGCCAGAGCTTGGTTCAAATTATTTAAACTTATTAGGTTGGGTCAGTGACATGCATGGCTCGTAATCAAGGAGTCTAATATAGTGTTTGCATCCCATCCCCTAAGGACAAGGATTTTTTTTTAGGAATGATGATAATGGCATTGTGATAACTCTGGAATTTGCCCCTTTGACAATGCTGAATGTTTTATGGGAGAAAGCAGCCAGTGGTTTTGAAAGAATGTTGTGCAAATTGTTGGTAAAGGACACTCTAGGGTCTGTATTCACCAACCATTCTTAAGAACAATCTTATTCTCCTAGATTTTCTAAATTTTAAAGTAACACAACTTCTGATTGGCTAAACCGTCTGATTGGCTAAACCAAATGATTTAGCCAAACAGAAGTTTTGTTACTTTCATATTAAAAAAATTGTGGAGAATAAGACTGAGAATGTTCTTCAGAATGGTTGGTGAATATGCAACCTGGGGCACACAGGTAGGTGCTCTTTCAGCTGTGATGGTGCATGGTATGTTAAATCACAAATGCCAAAGAAACAGCAAAAAAAAATTCTGCAAAGATAGAAGCCTTATTGAAGGCATCAGGACCAAGATCAGACTGCTGAGTGCAAAGTGAGGTGGTAAAATTTGTGTCTAGGTGGTACATAGTTAACCGGTTACCACACTGTCCTGAGTTTTAACTACATTGAGAAAGAAGGCTTTTGAAAACATTGTGGAAAAAGGAGAAAATGCTGGTCACCACCATTTTCACCTATTCCCTCTGGTCACCATCATTTTCACCTTTTACCACTATGTTTTCTACCCTTTTACAGACAAATCCCATTATTTAAACCATATTGAATTCGTCATTTGCCAATGATTTCAGTTTGGACAAGTCTAAACTTTTGTTGATTGGTAAAGCGTTAACTCTTTACCAAATGACAAAACTTTAGACTATTCCGAATTGAAACATTTTGCAGACCACAAAATAAATGTGACTAAAAAATTGATATTTGTTTTTGGAAGGAAAGAAAACATTGTGGGAAAAGGAGAAAATGCCGGTTACTAGCATTATCTCCTTTTCCCACAATGTTTTTAGAAGGCCTC
Organism: Tridacna gigas; assembly: GCA_945859785.2. NCBI lineage: Eukaryota > Metazoa > Mollusca > Bivalvia > Cardiida > Cardiidae > Tridacna > Tridacna gigas. The sequence goes on from OX244042.2 coordinate 6,620,232, forward strand.
TTCCTCAGGGTCGTTAAAACTCGGGATTGTGTAGGAAAGGGTTAACCTTTTACCGTACAATCCAGTCTTTTTCAACCACGAGGATGAAACCCATTGGGAACATTTCTTCTTTTGCCAAAATGTTTTATAGCCTTTCAAAAACAAATACAATGATCATTGAGCCACATTTAAATTTGCTTTGTCATCCTGGAAATGCTTCCAGTTTGGGCAAGACTTGTGGTCTGGTGAAGGGTTCAGATTGTTTGCTTGTATTGGCGTTTAACACTATTTTAACCCTTTCCCAAACGACAAATTTTGGACTGGTCCAAATTGAAAGAGTTTGCAGACGACAATTTTAAATTTGATGAAAATGGCAAAGTTATCAAAAAGGGTAGAAAACACTGTGGGAAAAGCAGAAATTGCTCGTTATGAGCAATTTCTCCTTTTCCCACAGTGTTTTCAAAAGACTTGTACTGCAGACACGTGAAAACCAGGGCTTGTTTGGGAAAGGGTTAAAGATACGTCCTGATACTGTCAGAGAGCAAAAATACATTTGGCATACCTCGGGTGATCCGGTGATCAAATCCCTCGGCTGTATCACGTAGCTTGATATGCACCTACACAGTACATTTCGCACATCTCCGGAAGCACACCGCTTTACTGTTATTAAAATTGTAAATCTCCTCTTAAAAAAGAAAACGTGAGTAAATTTTCTATCGTTATCTTTCTAAGAATATTTCAGTCGGCAAACAGTTTGTACATTCAATTTTTAGCATAGTTTATCAATTTCGTTGGGAGTTTTCATTGACAGATCGATAGAAGTGAATAACTTCATCGTGGTTGTTCATGTCGTTGCTAAGCGATCTACAGGGGCGCCGCCATGTTTAAGATCATGTGATTGGTAGTTCAAAATGGAAGCCTCCTTTATTCGGACGAGGTTAGATGTAGGTACGGAATCGGCCGAGTTGTGACGAGTGAGCAAAAATACTGTTAAAACTTGATATTGTGTTAAATGGCTCAGAATTTAGTCAACTGAGTAAAACAAAGATAAATTACCAATATATATGATGTAAAGGATAAAGAAACTAAAGGGATTTGTCCTCATTTAAAACCGGAAATGACAACAGTGATTTCTTTGATGGCCTCCAGAAAATGAAATGTATTTTCTATCCGTCGTATAATCTGTGCAACCTTGCAACCATCAGGGGCAACATTTGGTATGAAGATACAAGAGTGATTTATAGTTTCATAAAATAAAGATGAAACAGGTTATGAACTGGCTGAAAACAAGTATAGATGTATCTTAACAGCTTAGGTCATATCATGGGGGTCAGTGCACCTACCCATGTGTTTTCTGGCTTTCTCACACCAGTACTGACACAACATTCTTAAAATCCAAGCCAGTCACTACTTTTCTCACATGCATCAAAGGTGAGAAGCGAAATATCACCGCAAGAAATTTTGCCTCAACCCAATAGCGTACCCCCAACCACCAGGTCACATGTCATAATTATATAACCACTGAGCTACTCAGCCAGGCTAAAGGGTCTCTGAGTAATTTTAAAATGGTTCTTTTATTTGTATGATGTTTTGAATGTTGAAATTTAACCCTTAGGCTGCTTAGCCCGATAGACTCAAGGACCTTTTGCAGACAGTACAGATCAAGATCAGACTGCACAGAATTTGCAGTTTGATCTTGGATCTACATTGTCCGATAAGGAGAGGGTTTTCACCGAAAAAATAACTCTGAAATAGCAACAATTAGGTTTTCACTATCGGCTTGAAAGTTTCATTTAAGTTATTTAGCAGGTTAAATTGTTTAATTCTTTCCCAAACAAGCCCTGGTTTTCACGTGTCTGCAGTACAACTCTTTTGAAAACACTGTGGGAAAAGGAGAAATTGCTCGTCACAAGCAATTTCTCCTTTTCCCACAGTGTTTTCTACCCTTTTTGAGAACTTCCTGCCATTTTCATCAAATTTAAAATTGTCGTCTGCAAACTCTTTCAATTTGGACCAGTCCAAAATTGGTCGTTTGGGAAAGGGTTAAGGGTTGAAGCATTATTACAAAAGATGTAAAATCCTTTTTCTTGGTGAATACAATCCCAAGGTTGCAGTCACTCCCACAACAGCATGAAAAGATAAAATCATGACTTGTTCTATCAGCCATTATATGCATCAAAATACTATTACCGTTCATCAAGTTTCTACACTTAACCACTTAACCGTACACAATCGTGAGTTTTAACCCTTTCCCAAACGACAAATTTTGGACTGGTCCAAATTGAAAGAGTTTGCAGATGACAATTTTAAGTTTTATGAAAATGGAAGGAAGTTCTCAAAAAGGGTAGAAAACATTGTGGGAAAAGGAGAAATTGCTCGTTACGAGCAATTTCTCCTTTTCCCACAGTGTTTTCAAAAGACTTGTACTGCAGACATGTGAAAACCAGGGCTTGTTTGGGAAAGGGTTAACAACCTTGAATAATTAGGCTTTTGAAAACAATGTGGGGAAAGAAGAAAATGCTGGTAACCAGCATTTTCTTCTTTTCCCATCATGTGTCTACCTTTCTTCGAACAAATTTCAGTTCTTGAGTCATATTTAAATTGGCGTCTGTAAATGTTTTCAGTTTGGACAGGTGTAAAATTTTGTGTTTGGTAAAGAATTAAAGATGGGATTGTGATTGTTATTACCAAGTGCTTGTACATCGTTATATTCTTATTCAGAAATAGAAAATATTTGAATTTTTGTACTGTTTATCTTAAACGCGACTCAAGGTATCACTCCCACAAATTTATGTCGAAAAAAATACACTCACATTGTATAAATCATGCTAACCAGAGAGAAGTACTTTGTTAACTCATTACTTCGGAAGTCTGTGGCCTGAAAATCCAGGTTTAATCCTTTTCGGCACTACCAAGGTTGCATGCTAGTGCCCGTGAGAAATGAACGTCATACCAGCAGCAATGTCATGGTGACCAGCATACCTATTTATGTTTTTCTGGAGTATCCTTTAACCCTTTACCACACAGTCCCGCCTTTTAATGACCCTTAGGAAGAAGCCTTTTGAAAACATTGTGGGAAAAGGAGAAAATGCTGGAAACCAGCATTTTCTCCTTTTCTCACAATGTTTTCTACTCATCTCAAATCAAATTTCAATTTTTGTGTCACCTTTATTTTGTTGTCTGCAAATGCTTTCAGCTTGGACTGCTCCAAAATTTTTGTCATGTAGTAAAGAGTTAAAGAGACAGCTACCCATCAGTCTTTTCAAGTGGCAGACTGCTGGTAACAACCATTTTCTCCTTTTTCTTCACTTTTCTGACACAAATTCCATCATGTGAGTCATGGCATTTACCAGTACTTTGCACAAGACTCTTCCCAAGCCACTGGCTGCTTTTTCGTACAATCAGCATTAACATAATGATCAGCTGTACATGAGAGGGACATATAATAGCCCACTTCATTTAACCTGATCCTGACCTTTATGCTGAATATATAAGTAGTCATATAAATAGAACGCTGACTATAATTTGGGAAGTTTAGTTGGCATTTGCTGAAGTTATGAAAGACTTTAGCTAGTTGACTGTTAGGTACTTATAAACACGGGTAAGCAATTTAATTCTCGCATAACCTACGGAATATTTCCGTGACCATTTGGGACATATGCCAAAGGCAGCCCCATGCGATGCCGAGGGTAAAAATAGAGTTTAATTTATGTAAATGATGTTGACCTCCTCGTCAGGTATATATGTGTGTGTGAATTCTGTAGCAATAACTATCATTAATCCTTGGTGGAAATTGGTCAAGCTGGGGATCGGAACCACCCCTGCGAGGAATTCAAGAAACAGTTCTAGAACAGTTCTTGAATCTAGTTCTTGAATAGTTCATGAACATTAAATGGCCAATTTAGAACCGATGTTCAAGAACTAAATCAAGAACTTGCTGTAAGGAATTCAAGAAATAGTTCTAGAACAATTCTTGAATCTAGTTATTGGAAAGTTCATGAACATTAAATGGCCATTCTGGAACACTGATGTTCAAGAACTTACTCAAGAAAAAATGTTCTTGAATACATTCTAAAACATTCTTGAACCTCTAATTGTAGAAGTATAATTTAAGGTTCATGAACAGTTCCAGAACTGGGTTAAAGAACTGATCTAGAACAGCAATTTGGTGTTCAAAACTTAATCTGTGGGATCCTTGTTACTCCTCCATATCTGGAGCTATGGACTTGGCATTTCAAGATTCAAGCTGCTGTAGTCTTTTTTCCCTGGTGAGTTACTACAAAGGAAAGACGACTAACAATACACAAACAATTTAGAATTGTTGTTCTGGATTGTCATCTCTTTACCAAATGACAATAATATTATTCTCACCCATCCTAAAAAACTTGCAGACATCAAACTAAATGCCACTCGAATGATTGGATTTACCATTGAAAGATGAGCAAATGTGTGAAAACAAGAAATGCCAGCACCATTTTCTTTTTTTTCTGTATTCAAAAGCTGTCTTCAGGATTGTAACAAAACATGTCACTGAGAAGTGACACATTGTGTCGATGTGGTAGTAACCCATAACTGTATCATATATCTTGATCTTTAAACAGATTTAAAAAAAAATGTAAATCTAATGAAATTAAGGTGTAATTAAAATTATTGCATAGATCTACTAGATTCCAACAAGATGTTCTCAGTATAATAGCCAAACTGGGGTCACAAACACCGAAAACTCTGGGATGAACTTGTCTGGGGACAAAGGAGCAATGGCTGGAGCAAAATAAAAAAAAATGAAAAGGTCAATGACGATAATGGAAAGCATTGCGAGACTAGATCTATTTAAAGACTTTCTCATTGAATTAATGTTGTTCAATCGGAATATTTGTACTGTTGCGAGTTTCTGCACAAGACACACACAAAAGAACACGAAAGTTCAAACGATTTTTACCTGACTTTTTCTAGCATCGTCCATATTTCTTCCCTATGATGTCATCATTCGGTTCTGATAGGGCTTTACAGAACTAGCCAATAAAAAGGAACAAGAAGAAATCGACAACCAGTTGCAAAAGGTTGAGAAGAGCCTGATTCCATAACTGCATCTAACAAATTTAATTAAATTAAACATCACTTGATATTACGTACGTCATGTATTTGAAAAATGCCACCTAGCTGCAGCTAATGTAGAACAACGGATCACCCAAGATTTTCCGCATGAAAGTAAACATGAACATGTTCCTCCATATTCTGTACGCTTCTTTTTCAGAAAACCGCAAATTTGCGATTTTGTCGATCAGCATGACACTTGGAATGGTTAGTAAACTAATACATCTAGATCTCTATCTATTAAAATTTCGAGATTAACATGAACGAAGTTGATACGTGTAAATAATTTATGTACATATCTACTTTCGGTTTCGTTCTCCAGACAAGTGTCCTCAAGTGCGGGTTCCCCTTTATAAGTCATACAATTTCTGCTTTTCGTCGCACTTATTGATGTTGTTATCAATAATGCTAATGTGATAATATCCAGAATGAAAAAGATGATATCTTCGAGTGATGATGTAACCCAAAAATTCAGGCCTAGTAAAATGTAACTTTACATATTTCTGGATGGTACTAGAAATCGGATAAATAAGTTTTATTTTTATTTCAGCAAACTTTAACAAAGGACTTCTGAAATTGATTGTCCATAATTTTCTTATTGATTGCTTATGTAAGAGATTGCTGCAATGCCGAGATTGCTTGTAATTTAATTTTAGTAGCAAGATAAAAGTTGATAATGAGCAATTGTGTAAATCATCGTAGCATATTATGCGATCCCACTTAGATCAAGTGGAAAATGAAGTGGCAATTTTCAAAACATTGTAACAGAAAAAAATTTCAAATTATCTGATTGATTTCAAAAATGTAAATGAGTCTGCAATATTTATATTACCACCATTTCACATAAATGAGGGATAATATATACGCATATAGGATCCCTGCATAAATGCACAAGACCTCATGGCTTCTAATGTTTCTGAAAGTTTGCACATGTATGCATCTGAAATGTAAAGAAGCATCTGAACCCAATTCTATGAAAGTTGAAGGAAAGACAACTTGCTAATTTTTGCCATCACACAAATTTGCAACAAAACATACTTACCAAATTCTAGATTTCCAACTGCTCAAGAACTGGTACAGTTTTAGAATCAGGGTTTGTAGAATTTGGTCAATGTATTAAAACCAATGTATTTTAGGCCAACTGTTCAAGAACTTTCAGATCAGTTCAAGAACTAGTGGTGTTCAAGAATTAATGTTCTTTCACTTTTGTGCTTTTAAAACCAGTGTTCAAGAACCATTTGGGTTCTAGAACCTCAGTTCAGGAACTGTTTTATAAGTTCAAGAACAGTTCTTAAGGTTCATGAAAAGTTCTTGAATGTTAAAGAACTTAGATCAGTTCAAGAACTGGTGGTATTCAAGAATTAATGTTCTTTCACCTTTGTGCTTTTAGAACCAATGTTCAGAAACCATTTGGGTTCTAGAACCTCAGTTAAGGAACTGTTTTATAAGTTCAAGAACAGTTCTTAAGGTTCATGAAAAGTTCTTTAATGTTAATGAACTTTCAGATCAGTTCAAGAACTGGTGGTGTTCTAGAATTAATTTTCTTTCAGTTTCGTGCTTTTAGAACCAGTGTTCAAAAACCATTTGGGTTCTAGAACCTCAGTTCAGGAACTGTTTTATTAGTTCAAGAGCAGTTCTTAAGGTTCATGAAATGTTCTTGAATGTTCATGAAGTCACCACTTGTTCTTGAACATTTCTCGCAGGGGCAGTGACCCCCTCGGGTTTCAAACCATTTTGTATATACATACATACATACATACATGTATATACATGTACATACGACTGAGCTACAGTAGTGGTCTCAGCGGGAGTGGGAGCACTTAAATTGCTATCAGAACTCAAAGCATATCAGTAACAATAATAGGTTACATAATGGCAGCCAGATACCATTATATTATGCATAACTGAAATTTGCCAGACAGTCAGAATATTTTAACAGGCAGTTGCTCTTTGTTAGTGTATAATTAAAATTATTGGCTTTCTCTCTGTTGACATACATTAACCCTTTCCCAAACAAGCCCTGGTTTTCACGTGTCTGCAGTACAAGTCTTTTGAAAATACTGTGGGAAAAGGAGAAATTGCTCGTAAGAGCAATTTCTCCTTTTCTCACAGTGTTTCTACCCTTTTTGATAACTTTCTGCCATTTTCGTCAAATTTAAAATTGTCGTCTGCAAACTCTTTCAATTTGAACCAGTCCAAAATTTGTCGTTTGGGAAAGGGTTAATAGTAGTCATCTTGTCACCCTTAATCCATTACCACTTAGTCAAGTACTTTAATGATTGTGGGAAAATAAGCTTTTGAAAACATTGTGGGAAAAGGAGAAAATGCTGGTAACCAGCATTTTCTCCTTTTTCCACAATGTTTTGTACCCTATCAAAGACAAAAATCATTATTTGAGCTACACTGAATTTGTTGTCTGCAATTGCTTTGAGTTTGGTCGAGTCCAAAATTTTGTTGTTTGGTAAAGAGTTATCCATACCTCTTAGTCCAAACTTTTTATGACCCTGAGAGCAAATAAGCTTTTGAAAACATTGTGGAAAAAAAAGGAAAAAAATGATTGTTTTCTACTGTTTCAAAGACAAATTTCTCCATTTGAACCACATTTAACTTGTCGTCTGCAACTGCTTGTTAAATTTTGCTGTCTGTTTGAAAGAGTTAATTGATAGTCTGAAGGGGGTGAGAAATAATCAGATCTTAACCCTTTCCCAAACAAGCCCTGGTTTTCATGTGTCTGCAGTACAAGTCTTTTGAAAACACTGTGGGAAAAGGAGAAATTGCTCATAACGAGCAATTTCTCCTTTTCCCACAGTGTTTTCAACCCTTTTTGAGAACTTTCTGCCATTTTCATCAAATTTGAAATTGTCGTCTGCAAACTCTTTCAATTTGGAAAGGTCCTAAATTTGTTGTTTGGGAAAGGGTTAAGGCAACCGCTTTGAATTTGGAGAAGTGTTAAATTTTGTTGTCTGTTTGAAAGATAGTCTGAAGGGGGTGAGAAATGATAAAATCTTAGAAATAAAACACAAATTTAAACAATAAATACAATAAACATCCATTATTTACGTATGTATGACATTGTATATATGACATCGTAGTGTAGTTCAGGACTCTGTGTCACATCCTAGTGTAGTGCACGATTCAAGTCATTTCCTCCTGCAGACGACTTTTTGTTTCATATGAAAACATTGTGACAATAGGAAAAACTGTTCATTGTGAGCCATTTCTCTTTTGACCATAAAAATACGTAATTCAAACCTGAATGAGCTATGCTCTGACAAAAGATGTCTTAACCCTTTACCACACAATGCCGCCTTTTGACGCCCCTGGGAAAGAAACCTTTTGAAAACATCGTGGGAAAAGGAGAAAATGCTGGTAACCAGCATTTTCTCCTTTTCCCACTATGTTTTCTACCCATTCAAAGAAGAATTGCACCATTTGAGCCACATTGAAATTGTCGTCTGCAATTGCTTTCAATTTGGAAAAGGCTAAAATGTTGTCGTCTAGTAAAGGGCTAATGCATCTCTACAAGAGATTGTATATTACACCAAGCAAGTAATTACATAATTATGGATCCATAAAATTCATTTTTGTGTAACCAACATTTTTCTCCTTTTCCCACAAGCTTTTTTTTTTTACACTTTCATCGACAATTACCATCATTTCAGCTGAATTTTAAAATGTCGTCTGCAAATGCTTTGAATTTGGAAAAGTCTAAAATTTTTCTTGTTTGGTAAAGAGTTAACCCTTTACCTGAGATGACAAAATTTTAGCCTTGTCCAAATTGAAAGCGTTTGCAGATGACAATTTCAGTGTGGCTCAAATGATGCAATTTTCATGTGATAGGGTAGAAAACATTGTGGAAAAAGGAGAAAATGATGGTTACCAGCATTTTCTCCTTTTCCCACAATGTTTGCAAAAGGCTTAAATTCTTTCCCAGGGTCGCTAAAAGGCGGCATTGTGCAGTAAAGGGTTAAGAAGGGAACATGTTACTTAGCCCCACCTTTCCATCAGGTGGGCTTGGCTTTAAATCATGTTGATGTTATTGTTATTTTTGTCCTGTTTTGTAGGAAATAAATCACAAAATGAAATAAACAGAATTTTACTCTTTACCAAACAACAAAATTTTAGACTGATCCAGATTGAAAGCATTTGCAGATGAGAAATCAACTGTGGCTCAGAAATTGAAATTTGATACGGGAAGGGTAGAAAACATTGTGGGAAAAGGAGAAAATGCTGGTTACCAGCATTTTCTCCTTTTCCCACAATGTTTTCAAAAGGTTTTTTCTTGGGGTTGTCAAATGTCGGGATGGTGTGGCAAATTGTTGATCTGTTCCACATCTGCATTTTTTTTGCCTGTGTACATGAATTCCTTTTTTAACTCTTAACCAAATGACAAAATTTAAGACTGACGTCCAAATTGAAAGAATCTGCCGAGGACAAATTAAATTCAGCTCATTTGATGATGGGCTTAATGTCTTTGAAAGGGTAGAAAACATTGCGGGAAAAGGAGAAAATGGTGTTATCCAGCAATTTTTCATTTTCCAACATTTTCAAAGACATTGGGTGGTTATATAGCAATGCACAAACTATCCTTTGAACCTGCTGCTATCCGGGGAAATGAATTAAAAGGCCCAGTGCAGTGTTTCCGCTAGAGCGCGTATCTTGCATTTATGACGCAGTTATTTCTTTCAGGGCGCAATAGAATTGGCCTTGTGCGTTTTTTCTGTCACAACCAAAATAATCAGTTCAACCAAAAGAACAGTTTCGTACAAAACCATGACTTTTAGCGAAACCAAGGTGTAATAGAATGTTTCATAAGCGAAAGTTGAAAATTTCGTCGGCCATGTTTATTTACATTAACAGTTTATGTTATGGCTCCCAGCGTCAATACCAGTCATAACATCAAAAAATGCTTCTGGTTTTCTAATTGGATAGAATACATTGTGGAAAAAGGAGAAATTGCACAATCTGTGCAATTCCTCCTTTTACCACACTGTTTTCTAAACCTTCCACTGTAGAGTTAGTGAAAACATGGGATTGAATGATAATGGGTTATAACAGTGACCCATAATTTTCCTGTATGACCCTCAAAAGTTAGGATGGGGGTCACAAATGACCCTCAAAAATTTGAAGCTGGCAGAAACACTGCCAGTGGCAGCCAAAAGTAAATAATACAGTTGTTAAAATGCATTTAAAATTAACCCTTTACCAGACGACAAAATTTTAGTCTTGTCCAAATTGAAAGCATATGCAGACAACAATTTCAGTGTGGCTCAGGCTGTGCATTTTTTTTTCGATAGAGTAGAAAACATTGTGGGAAAAGGAGAAAATGCTGGTTACCAGTATTTTCTCCCTTTCCCACAATGTTTTTAAAAAGCTTCTTTCCAAGGGTCATTAAAAGTTGGCATTGTGTGGTTAAGGGTTGAAAAAATGCCTTTTAGAAGTATGTAGACTTTTGTCAAGATGACAATCTATCATTTTACGGCTAGTCCAAGTGTTAGTTGCTGGCAGAAAAGCAAAAAAAGCGATATTAAAACTTCTAGCAGTTAGTTGCCTGTGTGCTCTATCTTTATTTTTAATTTTTACCTAGTTTTAAATTAATTTTTCTGCCAGCGACTTGAAACACTTGGATTGACCGTACAATAACTGATTGTCATCTTCACAATAATTTTAAATGGTATGATTTGAATTTAAATGCATTTTAACACCCAGATTTTTCTTTTGGCCTAAATCTCTGGGCCTTTGAAGTGTATGGAAAGCTTTTTTGAAATGCCGGGCAATTGCAGGTAACAATACATTTCCCCTTTACCCAAAATGTTTTCCAAAGCTGACAACTGCAAGGTCGCATTTTGTACAGTTATTAATGTCATACGAAATTTGAATCACCGTCCGATGACAGTCTCTATTCTAAATATCTCAAATGCTGGTAGTATCTGTCTGTATTAGGTCAGAGAACATTGTGGGAAAAGGAGAAAATGCGGATTTTCACCAGCATTTTCACCTTTTCCCACATCTTTTTTCGAAAACCACCTTGCATTGGGCTGTTAAACTTGAGATTGTTTGAGAAAGGGTATACTAATTTAGGGTGCCAAGGGTTTATTGTCACAAAATAAGTAAAAAAACATTTTTTATCGGTGAAACTCTGTAGGCTACATTTACATACAATAATTGACTCGCCCAGGTTTAACCATTGGTTTTTTTTTTTGTGGTACATTAACTTTACTTACACTGTAAAATTTAGACTTGACCAAATTCAAAGTATTTGCAGATGAATAATCAAATTTGGCTCAAATGATGAGATTCATTGTTGACGGGATAGAAAACATGGTGGGAAAAGGAGAAAATGCTGGTGACTAGCATTTTCTCCTTAACCCACCATGATTTCAAAAGCCGTCTTTCTTCCACGGGAATAGGGTGGTAAAGGGCTTTAAACAACTACATGTATGACATTCATCGTTGACGGGATAGAAAACATGGTGAGAAAAGGAGAAAATGCTGGTGGCCAGCATTTTCTCCTTAATCCACCATATTTTCAAAAGCCGTCGTTCTCACATGGTTCAGTCGGTAGCGTACGGGACTTGAGAATAGGAGGTCGCTGGTTTGATCCCCGGCTTGGCCAATTTCTTTCCAAGGATTGATGATAGTCATTGCGACAGGATTCATTCCTCTCTCACCGCTGACCATTGTTTCAACGATGGTTATGTGGGAAAGCAGCCAGTGGCTTGGAAAGAATATTGTGCGGAGTACTGGTAAGAGAAACTCTAGGAAAGCATAGATAGGTGCACTGGCTGCCGTGATATAGCTGAAATAATGTTGAAAAAGGTGTTAAACACCATACAATAATAACTTTCTCCCACGGGGATAGGGTGATAAAGGGCTAAACAATGTACATGTATGCTCCTAACAACAAAAATATAAGCAACAATGAGTTTTGTTTTTAGCAAAGTACCACTTCATGTGGAGTCTTGCATGACTCAGTGGTAAAGTCACAGGCGTTCGTTGGTAAAGTGTAGGACTTGTAAGCTGGAGACCCCGGGTTTGAGCCTAACTTGAAGTACTGTGTTTTTCGTTGGAGGTCCTTGTGCAAGACACTTCAGAGCCCTTGCTTAGTGCTGGTGAAACCAAGGATATACATGAATATGTTAGATGTTGCTGTGAAATGACTAAAATAATTTAGAAAGTGGTATAAAACACTCATCAATCAGTCAGTCAATCAATCAATCAATCAATCAATCAACCAACCAACCAACCAACCAACCAACAAACCAACCAATCAACCAGTTTATACAGAACAACAACAGAACAAAACTTTATTGTTTCAACTTGAACTACATAGCAGTTCATCGTTATATACAAATCACAAAAAAGCATACATGCAACAATGACACGTATAATAAATTTTGAAAGGAAAAAAAAAAGGAAATGATTTTTGATAATAATTGTTTTATCTGAAATGTTGGGATTTAAATTTACTTTGATTTGGTTCGATCTGTGGAAGTAACGCAAACATCAAATCGGAGGTTTTAGAATTCAATTTCCACTTATATATGCATGTTCGTTCACTCAGAGTGAAAAGTTCATGCAGACATAAATGGAGATCAAATGGAATTAATGTGTTGTTACTCTGAAACAAATATGCAGTAGTCATCAAAAAGTGTTAAATCGTGTATGAAAAATGCAGACTTGAAAACTAATATTCAGTATACGGCTTAAAAAATTCTGCAAATGATACAATGGACTTGTATTGGCGTACAATATCAAAATCCTACACACGCAAAGACATATCTAAAACATACACAAACATACATAATCAACCTAAACTTGTGCTTGAAATGTAAGAAATATAAAGTATGAATACGGCTCTAGGACTCTATGCTTTTATTATTATTTATATCAACAAACATTGTAAGTGCAGGAGAGCTTTTGGTTTATGATAGCAAACATGATAATTATGCTAATTGCCATGAGGACTTGGTATGAAAATTAACCCTTTACCAGACAATAAAATTTTAGACTTGTCTAAATTCAAAGCACTTAATTAGCGCATGACAAATAGAATTGGATTCATAATGTGATATTTGTCTTTGAACAAGGGGAAAACTTTTGTGGCAAATGGAGAAAATACTAGTTAGCTCTTAAATACCCAACGACAAAATTTAAGAGTCATCCAAATTGAAAGCATTTGCAGACGACAAATTCAGGGTAACTCAAAAATTGAAATGTGTGTTGGGAGGGGTAGAAAACATTGTGGGAAAAGGAGAAAATGCTGGTTACCAGCATTTTCTCCTTTTCCCACAATGTTTTCAAAAGGCTTCTTTCTCAGGGTTGTTAAAACTCAGGATTGTGTGGAAAAGGCCTAATCTAACAGTAACTTTCAAACAGATGACAAAATCAACTAGAGTAATCCATATTGAAAGCATTTTGCAGACAATGTATAGTCCAAATATGGCTCAAAGATATGATTTGCCCTTGGAAGAGTAGAAAACATTGTTGGAAAAGGAGAACTCGCTTGTTTCAAAAGCCTTCCCTGGGATGTTAAAACTAAAGATTCTTAAAAGGATTAGGTATAATAATGCAGCCAGTGGGTTTAACCCTTTACCACACAATCCTGAGTTTTAACAACCCTGAGAAACGGTATTTTTGAAAACGTTGTGGGAAAAGGAGAAAATGCTGGTTACCAACATGTTTTCTGTTAGTGTCCAAGAAACAAGTTTCACTGATTTTGAGTCATATTTATTTTGATGTATGAAAATACTTTCAGTTTGGATAGGCCTAAAATTTTATCATGTGGTAAAGAGTTAAGTAAAGAACTAGGATATTTTTAACACATGGATAGGTGCACAAGCTGTGATATGACTGATAAAAATGTTAAAAACAGCAATGAACACTAAATGAACGGTTCATTACAATTTATATCTTCTGTTTCAATGTTTTCAAGAGTTGCCTGCCCCATGACAAAAAATCGTGGCCAGCAAGTGGTATTTAAATATCACTTGATTAAATTCTTCACCAGGAGAAAAAATTTTAGACCTGTCCATATTGAGAGCATTCGCAGACGATTAACTAAATGTGGCCAAAATGATAGCATTTTTTAATCAAAAGGGTAGAAAAGACTGTGGGAAAAGAAGAAAATGCTGGTTACCAGCATTTTCTTCTTTTCCCACCATGTTTTCAAAAGCTGACACTTTCTAAAATGCTGGTTACAAGCATTTCTTTCTTTTCTCACCATGTTTTCAAAAACTGACACTTTCTCAGGGTTGCTAAAATAGGATTATTTGGTAAAGGGTTAGGTTAATTTCATTTATCTTTGCAAGGCCTAAAAATGTATCAAGACAGTAATTTATGCATTGTTAGACTAAAATTTAATTTAAAACTAGGTCAAAACGAACTGTAAACATCTCATTTTGTTTGTGACGTACATTCCTCTCTCTTATTTCCTGCTTGATGGATGATGGTATCGTGTCTTTTGCTGCTTTAAACATATGAGCCATGCTCTGTGAAAAAGGGGTTTAATGCATCTATTAAAAAGTATCAACCCGGGTCAGCCTGTGCAGTTTGCGCAGGCCAACCTGTGTTGAAATTTTTCGCTTTCGTTTAATTTTCTTCATGTCCTAGGACTGTCCTACATTTACGTCAATAATTCAGTTGGTTGTCAGAGCACTCCGACAAAATGGATTTTATAGATCCACAAGTATCTGATGGCTTGCTAGGTATAATGCATAGTGACAAAGCATTAAACCTCCTTTTCCCAGAGAGCTGCTAATATTTCAGACATATCAGAGCAACAGTGCACATATTCACATTACGTGCCCTGGGTTTAGCTAGAATTCGGCTAGAACACTGAAGTGCCAAGGAACACCCAATGCTTTAGGTTAGGATCAAACCCAGCTCTTAATTGCCTTACTCTCTGGTTTATTTGAATCCTTTTTTATAATATTTTCAACAGTATTTCAGTCATATCATGGTAAAAGCTCACTTCTCTTAGATCACTTCAGTACTAAGCTGTGCCTTGCCCAGGGACACCATGATGCCCAACAGACTGATGCTGACTGGAATTTGGGTTGACAATCAGAGAATATTACCTGTACCTGTGTAGATTGATTGACTGATTGTGTGCTGTTTCAGTTATATTGCAGCACCCAGTGCTCCCATCCATTCTTTCCTGGAGTTTCTGTTACCAGTACTTTGCACTTTATTCTTCCCAAGCTACTGGCTGCTTTCCCCCCTTACCTTATTGAAACAATGATGATAGGTGAGAGGTGAATGAATCCTGTGGCAAAGACTTATAATCATCAATCCTCGGAAAAAAAGTGGCCAAGCTGAAGATTCGAACCAACAACCCCATGTTCTCAAGTCCTTTACGCTACCAACTGCTGTGACTACCAGGGCTCTGCGCACTGTAGAAGTTCATGGAATGCATGGATTAAACCTTTCCCAAACAATGAATTTTAGACTGGTCCAAATTGAAATATTTTGCAAAGGACAATTTTAAATTTGAAGAAAAAGACAGAAAGTTCTCTAAAAGGGTAGAAAACACTGTGGGAAAAGGAGAAATTGCTCGTTACGAGCAATTTCTCCTTTTCCCACAGTGTTTTCAAAAGACTTGTACTGCAGACACGTGAAAACCAGGGCTTGTTTGGGAAAGGGTTAATTAGCACACTGCATTGCTAATCATTTATAAACAAACAGTCCAAACCTTTAATGATCCTAAAAGAGAAGGTTTTTGAATACATTATGGGAAAAGGAGAAAATGCTGGTAAGCAGCATTTTCTCCTTTTCTCAAAATGTTTTCTACCCTATTAAAGACAGAAATCATCATTTTAGCAACATTTAATATGTAGTCCACAAAATGTATGCTTTCAGTTTTGCCCAGTCCAAAATTTTATTGTCTGATTAAAACTTAAACTCAAGTTTACTTGGCAAAGGATTGAAAAACATAAGCCAATTAGTTAGAGGTGGGTGGGGAAACCCTATGTAATTAGTGCATTTTTTATGTTGTCAACCTGGCCTTAACATAGATTATTGATTCATTTATATGACCACTTTGACAGTTTGGTCATTTCGGTGATGAATGTCTTTTGACTCTTTACTGAACAACAAAATTTTAGACTGGTCCAAATTCAAAGCATTTGCAGATGACAAATTGAAAGTAGCTCAAATGATGATGTTAATGACTTTGATAGGATAGAAAACATAATGGGGAAAGGAGAAAATGCTGGCTACCAGCATTTTCTCCTTTTCCCATAAAGTTTTCATAAGGCCTCTTTCTCTGAGGGTCATTAAAACTGGGGACTGAGTGGTAAAGGGTTAACTGACCATTGCCCAGTCACTGACCCGCTAGTAATTTGTAATTGCTGACCGGTTATCTCATGCACCGAATACGTTTTTTTGCGACCCCTAGGAAGAAGGCTTTTGAAAACATTGTGGTAAAAGAAGAAAATGCTGCAATAACCAGCATTATATTCTTTTTCCAATTGATTAATCAGTTAATCCAATTGATTAATCAGTTAATCGACCAACCTACTGACAGACCGACCGACCAACTTTTAGATGGGGGCTCAGAGCCCTAGCTTATTGCAGAAGGACCAGGAAATGCTATGAATAACTTTGTTGCTGTGATATCCTATAATGTTGAAAATGGTTTAACTCTTTACCAAACGACAAAATTTTAGACTAGTTCAAATTAAAAGCTTTTGCAGACGACAAAATAAATGTGACTCAAAAATTGAAATTTGTTTTGGGAAGAGTAGAAAACAGCATTTCTCCTTTTCCCACAATGTTTTCAAAAGGCTTCTTCCTCAGGGTCGTTAAAAGTCGGGATTGTGTGGTAAAGGGTTAAGTATTAGTCAAAGAAATAACAACATAGGCAAACACCAGCAGGTTCTGGCAATAGGCTTAATTAGAAGTAATTTCTCCATCTGCCACAATGACCTTTCATGTTGCTGAGGGTTTGAGAAGCAACTTAAAGAAAATAACCTTTTGTAATGGTTAACCCTTCACTGCACAATGCTGATTTTAGATGACCCTTAGAAAGAGCTTTAGGAAACATGGCTAGAAAAGGAGAAAATGCTGGTAACCAGCATTTTCTCCTTTTCCCACAATGTTTTGTACCCAATGAAAGACAAATTTTATGTTTTCAGTAAGCAAGAATTTGTCATCTGCAAATGCTTCCAATTTGGACAAGGCTGAAATTTTGTCGCCTGGTAAAGAATTAAATATGCTGTATGTCATAAACAATGATCAGTTACATAATACAGGGATTTCATGACAGGATGTGTTGCACGTCATTTAACCCTATACGGAGCAGTCTTTCATATTTTACAACCCTGAAGGCAAGGGCTCTAGGAAACATTGTGGGAAAAGGAGAAAATGCTGGCTACCAGCATTTTTTACCAGCATTTTCTCCTGTTCCCACAATGTTTTCTACCCTATTAAAGACAAGTGATCCTGTTAGTCATGAGCCATGTTTAAAATGTCATCAGCAAAATGATTGCTTTTGATATCCAGAAAACTATTTGTCGCTGCGGGTAAAGAGATCAGGATATGACAAAACCAGTTTTTAATTACTGGTGTTTGTATCATTAACCCTTTCCCAAATGACATATTTTAGACTTTTCACATCAAAACATTTACAGACGACACTCAAAATAGGTACTAATGAGCTTAAGCTCTCTAACAGGGTAGAAAACATTGTGGGAAAAGGAGAAAATGCTGGTTGCCAGCATTTTCTCCTTTCCCACAATGTTTTCAAAAGCTGTCTTTCTGAGGGCTGTGAAAACCCAGGATTGCTTGGTAAATGGTTAATCTTTAGGATGGTTTTGACAGCCATTGGTACTTCCTTAGCCAGTGCAGATCTTAAAGATCAGATGGCACTGAATAAGCCATCCAATCTGGACTCACCACTGGTGGCCACCCTGAGTCTATAATGGTATATACACCTTGCTTTTGATGTTTCTCAAGATTCTGTCATTTGAAAATACATCTACACTGTGTTTTATATTTTGTGGAACATTCTAGCTGAAGCATTCTGTTTGCACCAGCTGATGTTTTCTATGATAAAAAACACTGAAAAAATACTGAAAAATAAAAGTCATTTATTTATCTATTATTTATATTTAGAAGTCAAAGATTAAATATATGTAACTGTCATGATCTGCTTTTTATAATCCCCAACAAGGGAGGTATGGAAGATAATACTTGAATCAGGGTCTGTATTCACCAACCGTTCTGAAGAACATTCATAGTGTCATTTTCCAAGATTTTCCAAACTTTGAAAGTAACACAACTTCTGATTGGCTCGTTAAACTAAAGGGTTTAGCCAATCAGGAGTTGTGTTACTTTCAAATTTAGAAAATTCTGGAGGATAAGACTGAGAATTTTAGTTCTTGAGAATGGTTGGTGAATACAGACCTTGGTTTTCTGTCTGTCCATCGATCAGTCTATCCATAGACCCAATTTGCTGTCCCCGCCCCTCTACAGTTTTCAATGAATTGTGCTGAAATTTCAGTGGAAGCCTAAGTCCTGCCATATGAACTAGTGGACATGCAATTTTCATGATCATTAGTCAGTTGTAACCAGAGTTATGGCCCTTTGAATTTGTTTCCAAATCCAACTACAAGACAAGGTGCTGGTGGTTACTGGCCAGTCTGCCACACAATCTGGAGTTTTAACGACCCTGGGGTAAAAGGCTGTTGAAAACAATTTGGTAACCAGCATTTTCTCCTTTTCCCATGGTGCTTTCTACCCTTTCTAAGACAAATTTTATCATTGGAGTTATGTTTAAATTATCGCATGCAAGTGCTTTCAATATGGATGAGTCCAAAAATTGTGTTTTTTTGTAACGAGTGTAACAAAATGACACAATTTTAGACCTTTTTCAGGGTTTTTGATAAAGGAAATTGTTCGATAAAGGGTTAACTCTTTACCAAACGAGAAGAAATTGGATGCAACCAAATTGAAAGCCTTTTCCAAACGACAAATGTGGCTCAAATGATCGATTTCTGTCTTTGATAAAGCAGAAAACATTATTGGGAAGGAAAAATTGCTGGCTACCAGCGTTTTCTCTATTTCCCACAATGTTTTCAAAAGCCTGTATTCTGCAGGGTTGTTAACTCATTCACTAATAATGACGACTTGACTACTTTTTGCGGACAGCGTAGATCAAGATCAGACTGCACAGAACATGCAGTCTGATCTTGATCTATGCTGTCCGCTACCCTATTTTTAAACTGTTATGAATGTCGTTTTAAATGGCAGTGGAAATCTATTTTTAGAGCTCGGAAAAAACATGTAATTTCTGGAGTTAGTAGTGAAAGAGTTAAAACCCTCGGAGAGTGTGTGGTAAAGGGTTAGTAAAGGTTTGCAAAAGGAACACATCTATCAGTGGAATTGATTGATAATTTGGTAACATGTATGCTAGAAGATTGCAGCTTATGTTTTCTCTTGGTTTTTTTTTTTACCCCAGGTTGCCGTGGTAACAGTTTTGTTGTTTCAGAAGATCAGGCTTTTTAAAAAGCAATAAATCTTTCAAATTGTTTACCTTTTAGCAAATATTTCCCTTGAGTAGTTTTTGTCCCTCTGCGAATGCCAGCAAGTTCTTTATTTTTCATCAGCAAGCCCTAAGTAAGAATTCCATTACAAATCAAAGTGTTGAAAGCACTGGTGTGGCATTTGTCAAGGGAGCCGTTGTGTGGAATTAATTCATTGAAAAATAAACCATAGAAACAGTTTCAAAATATTCTCTTGAAAGTTGGCATACTAAAAAGTCATGCACAATCCAGTAGAGTAGCTTGTGGGATGAACAAGTCCTGGCGAACAAGCCCAGGGACAAATAAGCCCAGGAATGAACTAGTTTGGGATGATCAAGCACGGAATTGGGCAGTCAGGTAAACTGGCAACCTGTTATCGATCTTTTGTACGACGATTACGGGAGATACAACGGGTACCACAGCTTAGCGGTCAGGAAACAAAGATTGTGTGGATCATTACGCCAACAGAAGACCATGGCGGATCAAGCTATTTTCAATAAAAAAGAATTTCCATGATCGATGGCCTAATCCAATTTATTTTAATACGTCATTTTCATTTTCATATCTGAGTGCAATCGAAACACTTATTTGTCTTAGATTTGGTTGTATTGGTTGTATTGGGGTTTAACGCCACTTTAACAGCTAAGGTCATATCATGGCGGTCGGTGACGCACATGTGTTTCCTGGCTTTCTCACACCAGTACTAACACAACTTTCTTTCCAAAGCCACCAACTACTTTTCTCACATGCTTCAGCAGAGGTGAGAGGCAAAAATACGCCGGAAAGAAAGTTCACCTCAACTGGGTATCGAACTCACAACCACCAGGTCATGAGTCCGACACGCACACCACTGAGCCACCCAGGCGGGCTATTTGTCTTAGAAAAAATGAGTTTAATTGGGTTTACTTCCTTCGGTTTTGCACAAAATATGACACATGATTTTCAGAATACCGTATTGAACTCATAGTGGCATTGCGTTTGACAAATGCCACAAAAATTGTATTATTGTAGTTTTATCAGAGCCATGCTCTGTGAAAAAGGGGCTTAATGCATCTGCAAAAAGTATCTACCCAGGTCAGCCAGTGCTGGCTGACCTGGGCTGAAGCCGTTTGCTGTTGGTCAAATTTCTGCCTTTTAACCCTTTACCACACAATCCTGACTTTTAACGACCCCCAAGAAAGAAGCCTTTTGAAAACATTGTGGGAAAAGAAAAAAATGCTGGTAACCAGCATTTTCTTCTTTTCCCACAATGTTTTCTATCCTTTAAGAGACCAATTTTATGTTTTGAGCTACATTTGAAATGTCGTCTGCAAATGCTTTCAGTTTGGACTGGTTAGCTCCACTGGCCGAAGGCCAGCGGGCTTATGTCATGGCCCGGTGTCCGTCGTGCGTCCGTCCGTCCGTGTGTCCGTCCGTGCGTTAACTTTTATTTCAAACATCTTCTTCTCTGAAACTACCCATCCAATTTTCATGAAACTTCACAGAAATGATCCTGCCATGGTCCTCTTCAGAATTTCTTGAAAGAATTTGATTCCTTCAAAAACTCTGGTTGCCATGGCAACAAAACTGAAAAATATTGGAAATCTTTAAAAATCTTCTTGTCTGAAACCATAAGGCGTAGGGCTACCAAATTTGGCATGTAGCTTTATGTAGTAGACCTCTATCAAGTTTCTTCAAATTATAGCCCTGGGGTCAAAATTGGCTCTGCCCCAGGGGTCACAAGTTTTACATAGGCTTATATAGAGAAAACTTTAAAAATCTTCCTTTACCAAGCCATAAGGCCTAGAGCTACCAAATTTTGCATGTAACTATATCTAGTGGGCCTCTACCAAGCAGGCCAAAATTTTAGCCCTGGGGTCAAAATTGGCCCCGCTGCAGGGGTAACAAGTTTTACATGGGCGTACATAGTGAGACAACTAAAGAAATCTTCCAGTACCTAGCCATAAGGCCTAAAGCTACCAAATTTTGCATTTAGCTTGATCTGGTGGGGGTCTACCAAAAGTGCCCAAATTACAGTCCTGGGGTCAATTTGGCCTCATGCTGGGGGGGTGGGGGGGGGGGGGGGCAAAGGTGCACAAGATTAACATGGGCTTATATAGGAAAACTTTTAAATCTTGGTGTACATAGCCATAAGGCTTAGGGCTACCAAATTTTGCATAATTATAGCTCTGTCTAGTGGACAACTACAAAGAGGGCCCAAGTTACAACCCAAGGATCAAGTTTGGCCCTGCACCAGGGGTCACAAGTTTTACATGGGTTTATGGAGTGAAAACTTCAGAAACCGTCTTGTTACTAGCCATAAGGCAAGAACTCCCAAATTTGGTCATAAACATGTGCTTATAGGGTGAAAATTAAAAAAATCCTTTTGCTCCTAACCGCAAATCCAAGGGCAAATCTGGAGCACTTTTGATTTTTTTTTTTGAAATTAGCCTTGCATTAGGGGTCTTATGTTTTACAGAGGCTTCATATGGACGAAACTTGAAAATCACCGTATTTATAACCATACAGCATAGACCTGTATTATTTTGGCATGTGGCTTTATCTTGTGGACCTCTACCAGGGTTCAAGTGATTATCGCTCTGGGATCAAAAATGGCTTTTCACTGCGGGTCTCAACTTTAACATGGGCTTTTACAAAGAAAACTTTGTAAGTCTTCATTTTGAAACCATTTGGCTCAGAATTGAAATGTTTAGTATTTATGGTTTATATTTATAAGCCAGTGGAACGATACAGGGCCATCATGGCCCTCTTGTTTACATTTTTGTCGTGTGGTAAAGTGTTAAAGGACCAGTCTATTACTCATGACTGAGCTGATTGTTAGACAAAATGAATTTTATGGTCCTGAATTTGTACCATGATGACCTTGCTTGGTATACTGCATCACAGAGGTGCATTAAGCCCTCTTTTGCCAGAGTGTGTGGCTCACATATTTTTCGGAAAGTGTAGAGCAAGATCATACTGCACATAATGTGCAGCCTGATCTTGCTGTACACTCTCCGCTGCTTTATCAATAAGTATCAATAGTAGATACCCAGTTTAAAGCCAATAAACTTGATGGTACATGTATCTATTTTTGTAATCATCATTTATTTGAATTCATCAATTATTTGAATTTGGCAGGATAAATTAGATTAAAAAAAAAATAGTAGTGTTCATCCTAAAAACACTAAAAACAAAAAATAAATAAGATTAGGGACTATTTTCAGATTTTTTCCTAAACCCCCCCCCCCCCCCCCCCCTTTAATATCCTGGTAATCAGCATTTTTCTTTCTTTTCCAAACAGTGTTTTCTCCCCTATCAAAAACCTGACCTATTCATTGGCGACATTTATTATTATGTTGTCTCGAAGTGCGTTTAGTTTGAACGAGTGAGTCTAGAACTCTGTTGTTCCGAGTTTTAACAATCCTGATGGATGAAACTTTTGAAACCATTGTTGGAAAAGGAGAAAATGCTTGTAACCAGCGTTTCCTCCTTTTTCCACAGTGTTGTCTACCCTTTCAGACACAAATTCCATCGTTTTTGCCAGTTTTGATCTGTCATCAGCAAGTGCTTTCAATTTCGACCAGTCCAAAATTTTGTTGTTTGGTAAAGAGTTAAAGTTGTTGATTACGGGCTAAGGGTTAATGAGAAATAGATTGAAAAAATTCCCAGAATACATGTGGCATTGAGTGGCCTGGAGCCCAGCTTATAATAATTGTTTAGTTATGACTCACTTTTATAATTTAAAGATACATGTACTAGCTTCCTTACAGCTAGAGACAAACAAACATTGTTGAACCGTATTAGTGTGTAGAATGGCTCAGAATTTAGTCAGCTGTATAAACTGATAAATTACCAATATATAAGGTGTAAGGGATAGAAACTCTTAAGGGATTTGTTTTTATTTACAACCTGAAACAGCAAGAGTGATTTCTTTGAAGGCCTCCAGAAAATGAAATGCATTTTCTATCTCTCGTGATCATCTGTGCAACCTTGCAACTGTCAGGGGCAGCATTTGGCATAAGGATACAAGAATGATTATAGTGTCATAAAATTAAGATGAAATGGGTTTAAAAACTGGCTGAAAAACGAGTATAGATCTATCTTTTACTTCTCTCTAGGAAGGAAGATAGATAGGAGGGCAGCTTTTTGAGCAGTTGTAATTTTCCCACATTTTTTGTAACCCTTTACCACCTAATTTTGAGCTTTAATGATCCTGAGGAGGAGGGTTTTTTGAAAACATTGTTTGAAAAAGAGAAAATGCTGGTAACCAGCATTTTCTCCTTTTCCAACAATGTTTTCTAGTTCCTTTGATAGACAAATTTCATATTTTGAGTTTACATTTAACCCTTAAAGTGCCTTTCAGGACTATAGTTGCCTTTGCGGCCAGTGTAGATCAAGATCAGGCTGCACAAAACGTGCAGCCTGATCTTTGATCTGCACTGTCCGTTTTGCTGAGACACTAGACATATTAAAAAGTGACCACAAAATTGTAATTATCTTGGTGTTGGTCTAAACTGAAAAATTGGGTTTATTCGGCACTTTAAGGGTTAATTTGTTGTCTGCAAATGCTTTCAATTGGACAAATCTGAAATTGTCATTTTTCAGTAAAAATATGCACAGAAATCGTTGGATAAACCATGGTCCAACTTCCACTGTTACATGTATGATTGAGTTAGAGGGTCATTGATATATTCCAGTTTTAAGGAAGCTGACAGCCCAATACCCCCGTCACACCGAACTCGTTCTCACTATGTTCCAAAAAAAAAAAAGTTGCCAAACGGACTCAAACTGTGTTCTAACAGAGTGGACGTAGTAGCAACCTTTTACGATCTGTTTGTTAACTTCATGGACGGGCTAGTGCGGGAAGGGTGCACCAGAACTTTGAGCCTGCTGAAAATTTTTTGCTGTCCATCCCGTCTTGTAATTTGACGGAGTGACAAGGTACTTAAAACAAGAGGGACCTACTACAAACGGACCTGCCGTACTTCGATCCTTTTAGGGATGTGTAACGACGTGGTGCAGTGGACATTCAGTTGGCAGTACGCTTTCAAACCAAATAATGTTACATATTCTACCCCGACCGCAACCCGTTTTACAATTTTTTAGGATAGGGCAAGACGTTCTAAGAATTAGTTCTGTGTAACACGGGCTTTAGGCATAATTAGGCCGAAATTACTCGTCCTACGCCGACCGCAACCCGTTTTACGATTTTGTTAGGACGGGGTAAGACGTTCTAAGAACTAGTTTGGTGTGACGGAGGCTTGATATATATGAGGCATTATCTGGAAAGGGGGGTGGGGAGTTTGATGCATCTTTGTGATGCATGATACAAGGCAAGAAAATCACGTCATTGTGGATCCGTAAAATCCATGTTGTCAAACAACCGACTGAATCCTGAGGTAGAGTGGTCCTTGGACATGCAGAAAATTTACCAAACACAAACGGCTTCGACACAGGTCAGCCTGCAAGGATTATGCAGGCTGACCTGGGTCGATACTTTTTTTTCAGATGCATTAAATCTCCTTTTCACAGAGCATGGCTCAAATTCAAACAACCCTGTGTTTTGACAACCTTGAGGAATAAGATTTTTGAAAGTATTGTTGGAAAAGGAATTGAGGTACTAGGCTAGGGCTCTGAAGTGTCGTACCTAAGGACACTCCCACGATTGTTGGAAAAGGAGAATTAACGTTAGTATTTTCCAATAAATGTATTTACCTTACTGAAAACATTTAAAATACATGTATTTAATCCAATGGTTTTATAGTTCAGATTGATTGATTGATTGATTGAATCATAGGTGTTTTATGCCACTTTTAACATTGTTTTAGTGATATCACAGTGACAGCTCACATATTCATGTATTTCCTGGGTTCCACCGGTACTAAGCTAAGACCTTGAAGTGTCTTGCCCAAGGACACTCTCACGAAAGATCCTGTGGATCCAGTGAGGCTCAAACCTGGGGCCTCCAGGTCATGAGTCCTACTTTTTACCACTGATCCACGCAGGACCCCAATGGTTTTATATATTAGAGTCAGTATCGTTTTTTATTTCCTGTCTGCAAAATTGTTTCAATGTTTACTAGAAAGGTCAGGCATTAGAATTTTGGGTCAAGCTCCTGGTTGTTCTAATGGTCAATGAGTGTCCTTGGGCAAAGGACTGCAGGGCCCTTGCTCTGTTCTTTTGGAACCCAATAAAAACATGAAAAAGTTAGCTGTCACTTTGATCAAATGAGATATGTTGGAAGAGATGTTAACCCTTTCCCAGACGATAAAATTTAGACTGATCCAAATTGAAAGAGTTTGCAGACGACAATTTTGAATTTGATGAAAATGACAGAAAGTTCTTCAAAAGGGTAGAAAACACTGTGGGAAAAGGAGAAATTGCTCATTATGAGCAATTTCTCCTTTTCCCACAGTGATTTCAAAAGACTTGTACTGCAGACACGTGAAAACCAGGGCTTGTTTGGGAAAGATGTTAAGCACGTAGCAAAACAAATTTTTTTTTTCCTGTTTTTCAGTTTGAAAAAAAAACCACTACAATGAAGAAAACCTTAACCTTTCGCCAATCAACCCATTGTTTTACTCCTTACCAGCAATAAAAATGTGGTCCTGTCCAAATTGAATCCATTTGAGCCATGCTCTGGCAAAAGGGGGCTTAATGCATCTCCATCATGCATAATACCAAGCAAGCCATCACATAATTATGGATCCATAAAACCCACTTTTTTGAACAACCAACTTAATCATGAGGTAGAATGGTCCTTTGACACATCGAAAATTGACCAATAGCGAAAAGTTTCGGCCTAGGTCAGCCTGTGTGGATTTCGCAGGCTGACTTGGGTTGATACTTCTTGCAGATGCTTTAAGCCCCCTTTTCACAGAACACAGCTCATTTACAGATGACAAAAGAAATGGGAATCAAATGATGAATCAGCATTTTATCCTTTTCCCTCAATGATTTCAAATGCCTCTTTCTGGCTACCTGCAATTTCTCCTATTCCCTCAATGTTTTCAAATGCCTCTTTCTGATTTCCCTTAATGATTTCAAAAGCCTGTTTCCTTGGGGTCGTTTAAACTGGGATTTATGTGGTAAAAGTTTAACAATATTTGCAGCAAAGGGAGGAACGTCTCGGTTATAATCTGAGGGTTAAAGCATTAATTATGAACACTTGTCTTTATTCATTCCAGCTTGTGTGACAGTCGATGGGGATTCTGTATTCCTACAGCGGGCAGACAGTGTTGAGGGAAAAGTTCCATGTATGCCTCACATTCAAGCCATTAGCGATGAAGATACAATCAGTGTCTGCAGTCTTGATGATCAGGTTTGAAGAATTAACGGAGGTTTTTTTAACCCTAAGAGTGAAAAAATGAAAATATAAAAAAAACCCCAGATTTTTAGGTCCCTACCCAATTTACTGTAGTGAGACCCTTTACCAAACAATAGCTAGTTTTAACAACTAAAAGGAAGAGTGCTTTCAAAGATGTTTTTGGAAATGAGAAAATGCTGGTAACCAGCATAATTTCTCCTTTACCTGCAATGTTTTCAAAAGCTTTCTTTCCCAGGATAGTTAAAAATTGGAATTATTTTGTAAATGGTTGAACCACTTACTAAACATTCTGTGTTTAACTCTTTACCACCAAGCCTAGGTAGCTCAGTTGGTAGCATACAGGACTTGAGAACAGAAGGTTGCTGGTTCGATCCCAGGTTTGGCCAGTTTCTCTCTGAGGATTGATTATAGTCATTACGACAGGATTCATTCCTTTCTCACCGCTGTCCATTGTCTCGACGATGGTTATATGGGAAAGCAGCCAGTGGCTTGGAAAGAATATTGAGCGAAGCACTGGTAAAAGAAACTCTAGGAAAGCATGGATAGGTACACTAGCTGCCGAGATATAACTGAAATAATGTTGAAAATGGCGTTAAACACCATACAATCAATCAATCAGTTATAACTCTTTACCACACGACAAAATTTATGACTTGTCCAAACTGAAAGCACTTGCAGACGACAATTTCATTGTGGCTCAGTTGGAGGAATTTTTATTTGATATGGTAGAAAACATTGTGGGAAAAGGAGAAAATGCTTGTTACCAGCATTTTCTCCTTTTCTCACAATGTTTTCATAAGGCCTTTTGGTCAGGGTCGTTAAAATTCGGGATTGTGTGGATTAATGACCCTGAGAAAAAGGTTGTTGAAATTATTATAGGCAAAGGAGAAAATGCTGGTTACACCCTCATTTTCTCCAGTGCCCACCATGTTTTCTTCCCTTCCAAAGACAAATTCCATATCTCAGACACATTTACCGGTAACTCTTTACCAGACGACAAAATTTTAGCCTTGTCCAAATTGAAAGCATTTGCAGAATGACAAATTAAATTTTACTCAAAACATATACACTTTCTCTGTCACATGGGTAAAAAAATTGGAAAAGGAAAAAATGCTGGTTACCAGCATTTTCTCCTTTTCCCACAATGCTTTCTGCAGAATGACAAATTAATTTTTACTCAAAACATGTACACTTTCTCTGTCATATGGGTGAAAAAATTGGAAAAGGAAAAAATGCTGGTTACCAGCATTTTCTCCTTTTCCCACAATGCTTTCTAAAGCCTTCTATCTCAGGGTTGTTTAAAGTCGGCATTGTGTGGTAAAGGATTAAATTGTTGTCTGCATATGGTTATATTTTGGACATTCAGTGGTCAACTCTTTACCTTGCAATAAAATTTCAGACACATCCAAATCAAAAGCTTTTTTTTCAAATGTAGCTCAAAACAATAGGATTTGTCATTAAAAGGGTAGAAAACATTGTGGAAAAAGGAGAAAATGCTGCAGTTACCAGCAGTTTCTTCTTTTCCTTTGATGTTTTCAAAAGCCATCTTTTTCAGAGTTGTTAAAACATAAGCCCGTCCGGGTAGCTCAGTGGTAAGCCTATCTGACTTGTGACCTGGTGGTTGCGAATTCGATACCCAGTTGAGGCAAACTTTCTGTCTGGCAATTTTTCAGCTCTCACTGCTGACACATGTGAGAAAAGTAGTCAGTGGCTTGGAAAGAAAGTTGTGTCAATACTAGTGTGGGAAAGCCAGGAAACACATGCATAGGTGCACTTACTGCAGTGATAATTATGACCTGAGCTGTTTAAACACTGTTAAACTCTAATACAGACAAATAATTACAGTGGACTTGGTTGTGAAGTGTGAAAGAATTGCAGTCTACTATTAACAGGAAATATATTGTTAAAAATGTTCATTGTATTTTGTGTCCTCTGAGTTTGTCATAACACATCATGACTGAATAATTTCCTCCTTACTGTTCTAATTCTTTCAGGCTTGACCAAACAATCTCACCTCAAGTTTACTGACCTTGACCCTTTACACACAATCCAGAGTTTTAACGACCTAGAGGAAGAATGCATTTTGAAAACATTGTGGGAAAAGGAGAAAAATGCTGGTGACCAGCATTTTCTCCTTTTCCCACAATTTTTTCTGACCTTTTACAGACGAATCTCACCATTTGAGCCATATCTAATTTGTCGTCTGCAAATGCTTTAAATTTGGACCGGTGTAAAATTTTGTTGTGTGGTAAAGGGTTAACCCTTTACCGCACAATCCCAACTTTTAACGACCCTGAGGAAAAAGCCTTTTGAAAACATTGTGGGAAAAGGAGAAAATGCTGGTAACCAGCATTTTCTCCTTTGCCCACAATGTTTTCTACTCTTCCAAAAGCAAATTTCAATTTTTGATTCACATTTATTTTGTCGTCTGCAAAAGCTTTCAGTTTGGACTGGTCAAAAATTTTGTCGTTTGGTAAAGGCTTAATGCGTGTTAACCTGCATTATCAACTTTTCCAACAATGTCCTCTGAAGGTAAAGAAAGAAATCCTGCTATTTTACGCATGTTTAACTCTTTACAATACGACAACAATTTAGACATATCCAAATTGAAAGCATTTGCAGACGATGAATTTCATGTCACTCATAAACTGAAATTTTTCTCTTGGAGTGTAGAAAACATTGTGAAAAAGTATTTTCTCCTTTGCCCACAATGTTTTCAAAAGCCTTCTTCCCCAGTGTCATTTAAACTTGAAATAGTGTGGTAAAGGGTTAACCCTATATAACACAACAAACTTTTTGACATGTCCAGATTAACAGCATTTGCAGACGACAAAATCAGTGTAGCTTAAAAGATAATTTTCTTTCTTTGGAATGGTTGAAAACATTGTGGGAAAAGGAGAAAATGCTGGTTACCAGCATTTTCTCCTTTTCCCACATTATTTTCAAAAGCCTTCTCCCCCAAGGTCGTTAAAACTTGGACTGTGTGGTAAAAGGTAAACAGAAAATACATGTAGTTAAATAAGGATGGAAATCTGGGATAGTTTTGCAACATCAGCTTATCATTTATCTTCCTACAAAATCCATTGTTACAGCACATGCTCATAGATTATGAAAATGAATTAAACCAGTACAATGCATAAGAGCGTTTGTATATGGGCAAAAGAGAGCTTGAGCCACATTTATCTTATATTCGCAAGCCAAGGATACCAACTCCACTTTGTTCGTACTATCTTAGTATCCTTGGCTTGCCAAGATGCATTTATCTAGGGTGGAATTATGGTGCAGCGGTAAAATGCTGGACTATCAAGGTCCCAGGTTCGATACTTAGGACCACAAAATTATAGACTTGTCCATATGGAAATCACTTTCATACAACATATTAAACCGACTCTGAAAGGTTAGAAAACATTGTGGGAAAGGGAGAAATGCTGGCTAGCTTAATTTTCTCTTCATCATGTAGTGTTTTTTTTTTGCAAAAATTCAGCTTTAATTCACATATTTGTTGAAACACATGACTTTTGAATGAGAGACCATGATTATGAAAAATAACATTTATCACATAAAACCTCCTCCAGCAGTGTATTAAACCCATGACTTAGTTTTCATACTACACTAGTGTATTATCGTTTTTGTGGGTCCCGGTTCTGATCAGTTTTTAGTCGTAAGCGCGTGAAGCCAGAGAAACCAGCCACCAGCCATGTGCCGGAATCTGTGCAACTAGTTTCGCGAAAAAATGATGTCATTGTTGCTAAGGCGTATACATGCGGAAAGTTTTTGATTTTCATGTTTAATAAAAACAAAGGAATGCAGCGAAAGTCTCTTAAATCAACAAAATTGCGGAAATGTGTGGACTTATCCACTCTAGAAACTGTTTAATTCTACTTTCGGTGTAAATATCAAAGAACTATCTACTTGTGTATGTACACATTTGAAACCAAACTACAACTGTAACTATGGATCCGTGAATGGTGTATGGGCTAAAGGTGATGATGCAGGATATATTTTGTCTGTCATTCGTTT
Organism: Tridacna gigas; assembly: GCA_945859785.2. Classification (NCBI taxonomy): domain Eukaryota; kingdom Metazoa; phylum Mollusca; class Bivalvia; order Cardiida; family Cardiidae; genus Tridacna; species Tridacna gigas. The sequence continues at coordinate 6,651,159 of OX244042.2, forward strand.
TATGCGATAAATAGAATCTCACATTCATGTCTGTGTATTATCATTTCTATCAAACTCGTTGACTAAAATGTATCTGACGCTCGCCAAGGCTTGCGTCATACATTTTTAGTCAACTTGTTTGATAAATATGATAATACATAAACACTCATGTAAGATCCTCTATATAAAGCATAATCTTTTTGTCTTCTTATTTTTCGTCAGCTTGATAAGCCAGATGGTGACGAATCACATCATGACAATAAAATTATGTACAGAACCGAACAGCTTCGAATGCGCCACCTGGTGGCTAAGGGCATACTGGAAAGTGAGAAGAGTTACCTCAGTGTTGTGAACCAACTAGTCAAGGTAAGAATCAAAGCTCTGACGGGCATGATAGTGAGATGAAGCATGATGATGGATGTACCGTAATGTCCCATGTAGACACTACCCCCCCAAATAAACGCTCCCCCAGCTTTTTTCTATCTGAAAATGGGCTTACTAGATGGCCAATCCATCAATGAAGTTGAAATAAATCAGCTGGAATACACTCACTGCATTAACATAATCTTGATTACTTCACAATCAATGTCACTAACACCTGACTATCTGAATATACATACACTTCTGATAATATTTTAAACTTCCGGTACCACAAAAGTTTGTCAACTTACTTGGAAAAACTAAGAAAGTGATAGTATCAAAGACCAGTGTCTCATACAAATCGTGAATGCAATTTAAATTCTAAATGAATAATGATAAGCAGTAAGATCGATATCTTGTGTTAAATACCACCACCCCCCACCCCTTTTGGAAAATATAATGTCCCCGAGGGGTGGAAAAGAGACAGTATGGTAAGGTACAAAAAGTTAAATGCTATTTGTGTAGCGCTTGTGTTTTTTTGGCCACAAATAATTTGTAAGAGATTAAGTTATGTTGGTATTTACATAGTCTGATTTACTCATTACCATGTGACAAAATAATGGACTTGTCCATTTTGAACACCTTTACAGAATCTGATGACGAATTAGATATGGCTCAGGTGATGGGACTTGTCTCGGAAAGGATAGAAAACATTGTGAGAAAAGGAGAAAATGCTGGTCACCAGCATTTTCTCCCTTCTCCTTAAAGTTTTCAAAGGCTTTCTTTTGTGGAGCATATAACTCTTTGTAATGTCTATAAGCTATGATGACTTTTCAGTGAACAAATATAAGATTCTGTAAATTGGGTTACAATTAACTGAATATAAATACTGTAGCATCTTTAACCCTTTACCGCACAATGCCGCCTTTTGATGCCCCTGGAAAAGAAGTCTTTTGAAAACACTGTAGGAAAAGGAGAAAATGCTGGTAACCAGCATTTTCTCCTTTTCCCACAATGTTTTCTACTACCCTATCAAAAAAAATTTGCACCATTTGAGCTACATTCAAATTGTCGTCTGCAAACGCTTTCAATTTGGACAAGGCTAAAATTTTGTCATCTGTAAAGGATTAATGGTAGTTAAAATTGTGACTTTCATTCAAAAAAATAATTGACTTAACTCTTTACATCATGACAAAATTTAGACTCATCCAAATTGAAAGCATTTGCAGACAACATATTAAAAGTAGCTCAAATAATGATAGCTGTCTTTGATAGGCTATAAAACATTGTTGGAAAATGAGAAAATGCTGGTTACCAGCATTTTCTCATTTTCCCACAATGTTTTCATAAGGCTTCTTCCTTAACCCTTTCCCAAACAAACCCTGGTTTTCACGTGTCTGTACTACAAATCTTTTGAAAACACTGTGGGAAAAGGAGAAATTGTTCGCAACGAGCAATTTCTCCTTTTCCCACAGTGTTTTCTACCCTTTTTGAGACCTTTCTGCCATTTTCATCAAATTTAAAATTGTTGTCTACAAACTCTCTGAATTTGAACCAGTCCAAAATTTGTTGTTTGGGAAAGGGTTCACATTGTTAAAACTCAGGATCTTGTGGTAAAGGGTTAAATGGAATTGATGACCCTTAAAAAAAAGGTATTTTCACTTGCAGGCCAAGCATTATTTACAAAGTGTTGCTATGAGACCACAGTCCATAATAGCATTGGAGGATGTGACAACCATTTTTTATAAGCTGGATGACATCTTTCAAATACATAAAGAATTTGTTGACGACTTGGAGAAAAAAGTGACTACGTGGTCTGATGATCAGAATATCGGTGATACTTTCAAAACTTTGGTAAGCTTGATTTTAATTGTTTTGTGCCAAGCCCTGGTAGTGCAGTTGATGGCATACAGAACTTGAGAACACGGGATTGCTGGTTTGAATCCACAACTCGGCCTATTTCTTTCCGAGCATTAATGATAGTCATCATGACAGGATTCATTCCTCTCTTACTGCTGATCATTGTTTCGAGGATGGTGATGTGGGAAAACAGTCAGTGGCTTGGGAAGAATATTGTGCCAAGTACCAATAATGGAAACTCCAGGAAAGCATGAATAGGTGCACTGGTCGCCAAGATAGAACAAATAAAGTTGAAAATGGTGTCAAACAACAAACAATTAATGGATCAATTGATTTATTGGCTAAGGTGTTTGGTGTCTCTCTGTATAATTTATCTCTTTACTAGATGTATAGATTTTAGACATGTCCAAATTGAAAGCATTTGCAGACCACAGATTCGATGCACCTCAAATGTGGTTTGGCTGTGAAAAATTAGAAAACACTGTGGAAAAAAAAGAGAAAATTCTTGTTCAAGTGACATTTTCGCCCTTAAAACACCTTTTCACAAGTGAAGTTGTTTTTGCCACCAGTATAGATCAAGATCAGACTGCACAAAACATGTTACATGATTTTTGATCAACATTGTCCATTGTGGTGAGACATTTTGGACTAGAGCAACTCTGAAACTGCAATATTTTAGGTCTTATCTCAAGACTGAGAGTGTCCATCAGGTTTTTTTAGCCCTCTTAAGGTAAATTTCAAAGCCATTGACCTATTTTTCAGGTGGTTTATTTTAAAGTGTATGAAGAATATGTGAAAAACTATCAGACTGCTGTTGAAACCATCCACAAATACCAGGAAAATGAGGAAACCAAACACTTATTTGAGGTATAAAGTCTCACAGACCTCCAGATAAGAGGGAGTGATAGCATTCTAAATCCATTATTTCTCTCCCCAACCCTGTGTCTCGATGAGACGATTCTAATGAGTACCCATAACATTGGGTTTAGTGAAGAACAATTAATATTTTCAATTTTTAAATAAAAATCATTCCCTCTATTTGGAGCTTTGGACTCTCAACATATTTTTTCTTTTATTTCTTTACCAAACGACAGAATTGTGGACAGGACAGGACAAAATTGAAAGCATCTGCAGACGACAAATTAGATATGCCCGAGATGATGATTTCTGTCTTTTATAGAATAGAAAACATTGTGGGAAAAGAAGAAAATGTTGCTCTTCAGCATTTTGTCTTTTTAGCTCACCTGAGGGTGAAGTGCTCAAGGTGAGCTTTTGTGATTGTGCTGTGTCCGTCGTGCGTCATGCGCCGTCCATCGTCCAGGCGTCAACAATTACCTTGTGTGAACTCTAGAGGCTACATTTTTAGTCATATACTCGTGAAACTTGGTCAGAATGTTTGTCTTGATAATATCTCAGACATGTGTGAAACTGGGTCATGTCGGGTCAGAAAGTAGGTCACAGAGCTAAATCTCAGAAAAACTTTGTGTGCACTCTACAGGCCACATTTTCAACCTGAGACTCATGAAACTTGGTCAGAATGTTTGTCTTGATAATATCTTGGACTAATTTGAAACTGGGTCATTTCAGGTCAAAAAGTAGGTCACTGGGCTAAATCTTAGAAAAACCTTGTGTGCACTCTAGAGGCCACATTTATCGGTAGATACTCATGAAACTAGGTCATATTGTCTGTCATGATGATATCTCAGACAACTTTGAAATTGGGTCATGTCAAGTGAAAAAGTAGGTCACTGGGTCAAATCTTAGGAAAAGCTTGAGTGCTCCATAGAGGCCACATTTTCAGCCTTTTGCAGATAAAGATTGGTCAGAATGTTTATCTTGTTGATATCTCAGACAAGTTTGAAAGTGGGTCAGGTCTGGGCGAAAAGTAGGTCACATGGCCATATCTTCGATAAACCTTTTGTGCACTCTGGAGGCCACATTTTCAGCCTGATTCTCATAAAACTTGGTCAGAAAGCTTGCCTTGATGATACATTGTATCTTGGACAAGTTTCAAAGTGGGTCACGTCAGGTCAAACAGTAGATCACTGGACCAAATCTTAGAAAAACCTTGTGTGCACCATGGAGGCCACATTTTCAGTCTGATACCCATGAAACTTGGTCAGAGTGTTTGTTTTAATGATATCTTGGACAAGTTTGGAATTTAGTCACATTGGTTCAAGAAGTAGGTCACTTACACTCATGTGTTTTACATCATTAAAACCAGGATCTCTTCAGGTTTATTAACTGTAGATAACTTTCCTAAGGTGAGCGCTTTAGGGCCAATGGCCCTCTAATTCTTATGCTGTTTTCTACTAAGTCCACTTTGGCTGAATTTGTAACATCTGTTAGAGGAAATACATGTACTCTGAATAACAGTATATGGTTGAATAATTGAATTTATAATCAAGATTTCACTGTGATTACTGTTTACTATTCAAGTATATTTTAGCCCTTTACCACACAATCCCGACTTTGAACGACCCTGTAGAAAGACGGCTTTTGAAAACATTGTGGGAAAAGGAAGAAATGCTGGTAACCAGCATTTTCTCCTTTTCCCACAGTGTTTTCTACTCTTTTGGACACAAATTCCATCATTTGAGACACATTTGTCGTCTGCAAATGCTTTCAATTTGGACCCGTCTAAAATTTTGTTGTTTGGTAAAGAGTTAAATGCTTTCAGTATGGCAGATTGTTATTAGATAGCTTAAGATACTATTCAGTGCTTCATAACTAGCATCAAAACAAAATACAGCTTTTGGTTTCACAGCCTTATTGGCAAAATTATGTTAGTTGTAAGCTGTGTAAATCAGGAATCCGATTGCAAAGAAAGTTTAGTCTGATCATGGATCTATACTTGGCTTTTTTTTTTTTTAACATATTTCACACAATCCATTTCAGTGTTTAGATGACAGAGTTGCTATTTCAATTTTTTGTACATAGTGTCTCAAAGATTCTTCTTATAACATCTCCTTTATCAGGTTTGAAAAATGAGTTATTTATGTCTGCCTTTGGAGCTGTAGTGTCTTTCTGCTGCATCTACGAAAGAGGTTTTATATTAGAACAATTTTCGCCTGCCTGGGAAGCTCAGTGACCTGGTGGTTGTGAGTTTGATACCGGGTTGAGGCAAACTTTCGTTCCAGCGATTTTAAGCCTGTCACCTCTGATGCATGTGAGAAAAGTAATCAGTGGCTTTGGAAAGAAAGTTGTGTCAGTACTGGTGTGAGAAAGCCAGGAAACACATGGGTGCATCACTGACCGCCATGATATGACTTGAGCTGTTAAAATGGTGTTTAACTCCTCTACAACCCAGACAAAGAACAGTGTTTCAGTACTGATCAGAAATGACATTCTAGAATCTTCCATGTCACTTCAGAAAAATAAGAGGCAATACAGAAAGACTAAGATAGAACTAGAACTGGTAAAAATGTTTATAGTGCTATACGGAAAGTAATGTAACTCACCCTCTGCTTGAAGATAGAGTGCTATTTGATTATTGACTACTTGACTGCATTTCCACATTAACACTGTTTATGTTTACCGCTAGATTTAAAATTTGAATTAAAACAACAACTGATAAACTTTGAATGATTTATTTAGGCCTCTCATTTTGAATCATTCTGATAAAATAGATTTAGAATTCAACCCTAAAAGTCTCTCAAGATACATAATTTTGGGTTTGATTCAGGGTTTGTATTTATTGTTTATCTGACTGACTATCAGCTGAATTAACCCTTTCCCAAATGACAAATTTTGGACGGGTCCAAATTGAAAGAGTTTGCAGACGACAATTTTAAATTTGATGAAAATGGCAGAAAGTTCTCAAAAAGGGTAGAAAACACAGTGGGAAAAGGAGAAATTGCTCGTTACAAGCAATTTCACCTTTTCTCACAGTGTTTTCAAAAGACTTGTACTACAGACACGTGAAAACCAGGGCTTGTTTGGGAAAGGGTTAAAAAGATAGACATTAATATGAATAAACAGCTGCTTTTGCAGATGTGTAAGTTAAAATCATTATGCACACAATTCTGAGGGTTTTTTTGTGGGGTGGGGGGGGGGGGGGTGGGGCGGGGAATTGTCTAGTGTGTGACAGTTTTCATGCAAAAACAGACCTAAAATTACAGAAATGGATTTCTATTACAATTAGAGAATTTCTTGCTTTTTATTCAACCCTTTACCACTTAATCCTGACTTTTAATGACCCTGAGTCAGAAAGCTTTTGAAAACATGGTGGAATAAGGAGAAAATGTCTGTAAACAGCATTTTCTCGTAATTTTTTCTCATCTTTTAAATATAATTTTCAATTTTTGAGTCCCATTTATTTTGCCATCTGTAAAAAGCCAAAAAACTTCAATCTGGAAAAGTCCTTTTCACTAAAAAGCACTAAATTTCGTTGTTTGGTAAAGAGTAAAACCACACGACAAATTTTAGACTCGTCCAATGTTGTTGAAGGAATTTACAGACAATAACTCAAGTATTTTTCAAATGATAGTATTTTTCCTTTAACTCTTTACCAAATGACAAAATTTTACATGGGTCCAAATTGAAAGAACTTGCAGACGACAATTGAAAGGTGACCTTAATGACAGAAGTTGTCCTTGATAGGGTTGAAAACATTGTGGGAAAAGGAGAAAATGCTGGTTACCAGCATTTTCTCCTTTTTCCACAATGTTTTCATAAGCCTTCTTCCTTAAGGTCGTAAAAAGTCGGGACTGTGTGGTAAAGGGTTAATAGGAAGAAAACATTGTGGGAAAAAAGAGAAAATGTCGGTTACGAGCATTTTTTCTTTTTCCGAAAAAAAAGGTTTTAAAAGCCTTCTTCATTAAAAAGTTGGGATTATGTGGTATTATAGGGTTAAGCAATATCAGTACCAGTACTTGAAAGTTTTAATGTGGAAACTATGCTGCCTGCAATTTTATGGTTAACAAAATGTGTTGATTTTTCATGCCCATGTATCATCATGTTTTAAAAATGTACCTTAGTGTCAATAATTGTCTAGTTTCTTTTCTTGTTTAACATGTTTTTCTTATTCAAATAACCTTAACTCTATACCGTACAGTCCAGACTTTTAACGACCCTGAGAAAGAAGCCTTTTGAAAACATTGTGGAAAAAGGAGAAAATGCTGGTAACCAGCATTTTCTCCTTTTCCCTCAACGTTTTCTACCCTTCCCAAGACAAATTTTAATTTTTCAGTCACATTTATTTTGTCGTCTGCAAATGCTTTCAATTTGGACCTGTCTGAAATTTTGTCGTTTGGTAAAGGCTTAACCCTTTACCACACAATCCCGACTTTTAACGACCCTGAAAAAGAAGTCTTTTGAAAACATTGTGGAAAAAGGAGAAAATGCTGGTAACCAGCATTTTCTCCTTTTCCCACAATGCTTTCTACCCTTCTCAAGACAAATTAATTTTTCAGTCACATTTATTTTGTCGTCTGCAAATGTGTTCAATTTGGACCTGTCTAAAATTTTGTCGTTTGGTAAAGGCTTAACCCTTTACCACACAATTCTGACTTTTAACGACCCTGAGAAAGAAACCTTTTGAAAATGTTGTGGATAAATGAGAAAATGCTGGTAACCAGCATTTTCTCCTTTTCCCACAATGTTTTCTACCCTTCCCAAGACAAATTTTAATTTTTCAGTCACATTTATTTTGTCATCTGCAAATGCTTTCAATTTGGACCTGTCTGAAATTTTGTCGTTTGGTAAAGGCTTAACCCTTTACCACACAATCCCGACTTTTAACAACCTTGAGAAAGAAGCCTTTTGAAAACATTGTGGAAAAAGGAGAAAATGCTGGTAACCAGCATTTTCTCCTTTTCCCACAATATTTTCTACCCTTCCAAAGACAAATTTTAATTTTTCAGTCACATTTATTTTGTCGTCTGCAAATGCTTTGAATTTGGACGTGTCTAAAATTTTGTCGTTTGGTAAAGGCTTAAACAATAATCTGTTAACTCTTTACAGCTTTTACTACACAATCCCATGTTTTAACAATGCCGAGGAAGAAGTCTTTTGAAAACATTGTGAGATTTAACCCTTTCCCAAACGACAAATTTTGGACTGGTCCAAATTGAAAGAGTTTGCAGACGACAGTTTTAAATCTGATGAAAATGGCAGAAAGGTCTCAAAAAGGGTAGAAAACACGGTGGGAAAAGGAGCAATTTCTCCTTTTCCCACAGTGTTTTCAAAAGACTTGTATTGCAGACACGTGAAAACCAGGGCTTGTTTGGGAAAGGGTTAACCAGCATTTTCTCCTTTTTCCCACAATGCTTTCTACCCAGTCAAAAGCAAATCTCATCATTTCAGTCACATTAACTCCCAAGTTTTCATGACCCTGAGGAAGAAGCCTTTTGAAAACATGGTGGGAAAAGGAGAAAATGCTGGTAACCAGCACTTTCTCCTTTTCCTACAATCTTTTCTATCCTTCCCAATACAACTTTTAGTTTTTCATTCATGTTTATTTTGTCGTCTGCAAATGCTTTCAATTTGAACCAGTCTAAAATTATGTCATTTGGTAAAGAGTTAAATTTGCTGTCTGCAAATGCTTTGAATTTTGACAAGCCCAGAATTTTGTTGTGTGCTGAAGAGATAACTCTTAACCAAAGGACAAAATTGTAGACTTGTCCAAGTTGAAAGCCTTTGCAGACAACAAAATAGATGTGTCTGAATGACTGGAATTCATTTTTGGACGGGTAGAAAACTGTGTGAGAAAAGGAGAAAAAGCTGGTTACCAGCATTTTCTCCTTTTTTCCCCACAATGTTTTTAAAAGGCTTCTTCCTTAGGGTCCTTAAAACTTGGGATTGTGTAGTAAAGGGTTAGTTAAAGGGCAGGACTCAATGTTTCTTTTTCATAGACCATATAGAACAAGATCTTGCTACCTTTTGCATTCAAGTAAGATCTACACTGTCTGCCACTTCATTGAATGTTGCTGCAAAAAGACCTTAAAATTGGAATGCTTTGGCCTTTTTTGCAGGGCCAATGTTGAATAATTATTCTTAGAGACATTCTGAGTTTAATTCTTAAGAATGTCGTAACTTTGAAAGTAATGCAGTTTCTGATTGGCTAAACCAATTACCGATTTGTGAAACTAAATGGTGTGGCCTATCAAAAATTTTGTGACTTTCTTAATCTTGAATTAAAGTGAAAAATTCAATTTTGAATGGTTGGTGAATATGGCTTTTGATTCATAAAGTCAATTTCATTTAATTGATGTTTTAAAAGATATTGAAAGTCACTGAAAAAAAAAAAGAGAAGCCTCTGTTGTCAAAATAGCAGTATTACATGCCTTTACTTACACAAGTTCATTTTTTTCTAATACCGGTAATAGGGAACCAAACCACACTCTTTCCTGCTACCAGTGTTGATATCCATGACAAAGTTAAAGACCTATGGATTAATTTTGTAATGGGGCTAAATAATTAGCCAAAGACATGAATTGAATTGCATTTATGAAGAAAAAATGAGTTAAAATAAGCTACTAATCAAATAAATGTGCTAGAAATTTTGTATCATTTAGGCCTAGTTGTATAGTATTGCATTGGTTATTGTATTTTAGGTGATAGTTTTTTGAATCTATTGCAAAATTATATCTCTTTAAAGGCCCAATAGTGGCCAAAAAATCAATGCAGATGTTAAAATGCATATAAATTTAAATCATACCATTTGAAAGTATGGAAAATATTGTGAAAATGACAATCTGTTATTGTGTAGTTGGTCAAGTATTAGTTACTGGGAGAAAAATGAACTTTAAAATCAGGCAAAAAGTAAACAAAGGACATAGTGACCTGGCAACTTTAAATGTAGTTTTGAAATTGATTTCTCTGCCAGCGACTAACACTTGTACCAACTGTACAATAACAGATTGTCATCTTCTTAATAATTTGGGTACTTTTAAATGGTATGATTTTAATGTAAGTGCATTTTAACACCCACTTTGTTTTCTGTGGCAGCTATTGTTATCTTAAGGAATACATAATAATTTGATATTATATGAAACTTTAAACAAACAAAAAAATGAGTTAATGTACATTTATTTTATATTGAGTACATATTTTTCTATTTAAGCACAACTTTTTCATTATTTGATACATTTTCTGTCATACAGAAAACAATTTTTGTTATTCTTTGAAGAATGTTTATGATATTTTTAAGTGTATGAAAATAGGCCAATTGAAAAAAAAATAAAATTTTGCAACAGATGAATACTGTATATGAATGCTATACTATGCATTTTAAGTTTTAGAAATCCTGCTAGGATATTAAATAAGGGACCATTATCATGTATTCATTTACCATTCCAAACTGCATTTTTAGTCTTTTTATTAGGATAGAAAAGTAACACAATATCTGATTGGCTGAACTGTTTCTTTAAGTCAATCAGACATTGCATACTTTGAAATTTAGAAAACTCGTAGGATTGAGAATAAGTACTGTATAAGTGGAAATTTTTGCGATGTGAAAATTTTTGCAATTTCTCAAATTTGAAAAATTCACAAACTTTTCTGTTCTTGTATTTTACAATAAGTATACCAACAAATAAAGAGTGTCTTGAAGTCGCAAACATTTCTGTACACAATATGTTTGTAATCGGTAGTTTGCAACTTTTTCTAAACGCATATATATCCACGTATACAGTATGCAGGTAGGTTTGATTGGTATATACAGAGGCTGATTTAGATTGTAACACTATATATGTTCTTCATCAAAACCTTCCGTTTGATTTACTTATCAACTTTATATTTATATCTCCAGGTGAGCAGCAAAGGGCTATTCTGATCCTCTTGTTTCATTTACATAAGTGTTTCCTTGTCATTCTTTAGATATGAATTCTATGTTATAAGTGTCTGTAAATGAAGTTTTGATTTGACACAAATATATATGTTGAGCGACCTGGCTGATGTTTCATCACTATATTTCAGAAAATCTTTTTAACTTTTTTCCAAATGACAACATTTTAGATTTGTCCACCTTGAAAGCATTTGCAGACAACCGCATAAATGTGACCCAAAGATTGAAATTTGTGTTGCTAAGGTAGAAAAAAAAACATATTGGGAAAAGAAGATAATGCTGGTTACCTGCATTTTCTTTTTTTCCCACAATGTTATAAAATGCTTTCTTCGTCAGGGTTTTTAAAACTCGGGATTGTGTGGTAATCGGTTAAATCATAAGATAGAACAGAATGGCAAGACTAAATAGTACAGATGTCAAATCAATGCTGGTTCTCTTTAGATCAAGACCTGAAATCACTAACCATTCTAATTTGCATTCTTAGTCTTATTCTAGGTTTAGAAAGTAACACAATTTCTGATTGGCGGAACCATTTGGTTAAGCCAAAAATGGTCTAGCCAGTCAGAATTTTCATTACTTCGAAATATATTTAAAAAAATGACAATTGTATTGTAATTAAGTATGATTGGTTAACACCAGCCGTGTATTTTTTTGTTGCAAGTTTCCATACTTTTGTTCAGACACCGGGGTCTGCCTTCACCAACCATTCTAAAAACATTCTTTGTCTTATTCTCCAAGATTTTCTAGATTTGAAAGTAACACAACTTCTAATTGGCTTAACTATTTTGGTTTAGCCAATCAGAGCTTGTGTTACTTTCTGATTTAGAAAATTCTTGAGAATAAGATTAAGAATGTTCTTAAGAATGGCTGGTGAATACGGACCCTACTTTTATGTGGATCCTAATTCAATTATTTAGCTTTTCACACCTCTTTTCAGAAAATGTTTAAATCCAAAGGTAGATCAAACAGCATAGCAAGTACGGATGTAAGTCGACGACTTATCAATCCTTCTACTTGGATCTTTGTGCATCTTGCCATGCCTGAGCAGGTACTTTTGCCTCATGGTGAAGTGCAAATCATACCTATTCTTGTTAATCCTTATGTACTTTTATTGCATATTTATCCTTTTTTGGTATTCTTCCTCACCTTATTATTGTTGTATAGTTTATTTGCCATTATGCATTATACGAAACTGTGGAAACGGGGTTGGGGTCACCAGGGGTGGGGAATAGGTGTTTTAGGGTTTTAGTACGGGATTATACCTTGCGCACAAGTTGAAACTCTTTATGGAAAAGGGTGAATTGGCTGTTAGCATGAGGAGCATAAAAAGTAAACAGTAATTCAGGTGTAACTCTTAAAAATACCAAACGATAAAATTTTAGACTGGTCCAAATTGAAAACATGTGGGCAACAAATTAAAAGAGGCCAAAATGACAAAATTAGGTTTCTTAATAGGGTATAAAACATTGTGGGAAATGGTGGAAATGCTGGTGACCAGCATATTCTCCTATTCCCACAATGCTTTCTGAAGCCGTCTTCCTCAGGATTGTTAAAACTCTGGATTGTGTGGTAAAGGGTTAAATGACATACTTATATATTATCTTTTGCTCCAGTTTGTACTCTCCCTTACCTTGATATTGTTGTATTGTATATTTGCCATAATACAAGACTGTGGGTAAAGGGGGTGGGGTATATTTGCCACAATAAAAGACTGTGGGTAAAGGGGGTGGGGTATATTTGCCATAATACAAGACTGTGGGTAAAGGGGGTGGGGTATATTTGCCATAATACAAGACTGTGGGTAAAGGGGGTGGGGTATATTTGCCATAATGCAAGACTGTGGGTAAAGGGGGTGGGGTATATTTGCCATAAAACAAGACTGTGAGTAAAGGGGGTGGGGAGGGATGACTTAGTATGGGATTTTTGCTTGTTGATAAGATGGAAAACATCATGGAAGAAGATTGTTAGAGCAGGGGGCATGAAAAGTTTTTAAAAAATGATTCAGTTTTGAATAGGATAATTGTATATTATCCTATGTTGGTACTCTTCCTCACCTTGATCTTACTGTATGATGTTTATTTGCTGTATACCATTACAAAGCTATTGAAACAGGGGTAGGAGGTGGGTGGGGGGTTAGTATGGAATTTTGCATCGTATCATACAGCATCAACATTTGAAATGGTCTCGTTAGATACTGATATTAATTAAGGATGAATACATGAATACCGGTTCATCTGAAGACTTGATAACAACAAGGAAAATCGCTTATTAAATAACAATTTCTCTGTTTGCTTCAAAGGCCCGCTGCTAAAAGAGAAATGTTTAACACTAAAGCAGCATATTTCTTTATCAATGGGGCTTTTCTCCTACTTTGTTTAACTATGGCACTTAATAAATTATTATTAGTAAATGGCTTGCTGTTTTCTCCAGTTACATGCTTTTGTGCATTTTACAGTTCTGTTGCACAATTGTTTCTCCGCCAGTCACGGCACTTAGTATGTTGTAATTTGTTTCCCATAGTCAGACAGACCATCCTTTTCTGTTTATTTTGAGTTACTTTTTAACATTGTGACGGTTTTTAGCTGTAGTTTGTGGTGTAATGTCTTTATTATGGACATGTTCGACTCTTTCGATCGAAGCTCAGTTTTTAAATATGGATGTGATTAATATAAGACTTCATGAGTTCTGTTTTCACCAACTGTTCCTCAGAACATTCTTAGTGTTAGTCTTGAAAATGTTCTAAATTTGAAAGTAAAACAACTTCTGAATGGCTAAACCAAATGGTTTAGCCTATCAGAAGTTGTGTTATTTTCAAAATTTGTAATTAGACAAAAAATACTCTTAAGAATGGTTGGTGAATATGGGTCCGGGTTCTGGTTATGTGAAAGTGTGTTGTAGTAAGATAGTTGGCACATCACTTGAAAACTGGGAAAAAAATATGTGTTTTTTTTTTTCAAGTGAATAGTTTGAAAATAGATGAGTAGACAAGGATTTAACTTTTTTTATTAAGGCTTATATCCTCTCTCTGTTGAATTTGTTTCATAACTGGACCAGAAAACAGTTGCATATGTAGAGAATACGTACATACTGTTATGGTATATCAAAAATATGTAACAAGGTTGGGAGAATTAATCATTGTCGAGCTTTAGCGAGACAATAATCAATTCTCACAACCAAGTAGATATTTTTGATACACGACAACAATATATAAGTATTCTATTTATCTTTTAACGTCAGTCTGATTTGTTGGTGTTTATTATATTGTTAACATGGGGCTGACAAATACAAATCGAATGTTCCGATTTCTATTGGAACTCCCATTTTAAGATGGTTACGAATACCCACATATAGTACTTTATCTAACGTCCAAAAATTGTGACCGAGATCGCTTTGGATTATTCTCTTTGAGAAAACACAATTAACAGGCATTCAAGTGATGTCACAGGCAGGAATTACATAGGTAAATCATCGGAAAGTAGAGCACATGCTATGACATTATTCTTTTTTGTGGGCTTTCTGTAGTAATTGTTACCGTATTTAGAATACATTTCATTGATGTATGGTAAATGGGGGCGGAGTCACTGGAAGATACTGTTCTATAAATATCAGTGGTATATCAAAAATCTATAAATATCAGTGGTATATCAAAAATAAATATCGCATAGGTGTTATTTCATGGATATCGGGCTCGTTGAAAGATAAATTTTGCCAAATAACTATCGGTAATGTTGATCATAAGTACAATCTGTACATAAATGCAATCATAAGTACAATCTGCATTGACATTGCCATTGTCATTGACATTGCCATTGCCATTGTCATTGACATTGCCATTGTCATAGATTCTTTCCTCATTGTTTCTCATTTCATCTTTCATTTCTCCACATTTTTAATTACATTTCCACCCACAAAGATTACTTTACAACATATTGATCTGCCTTTGCATGTGATTGGTGTTCTTGAAAATATATATATGATTAACTGAAAGGTAACTAAAAAATAATATATAAACTGCAGTGTTGTCTTGAGTAAACTTCCAATCCATAATTAACCCTTTACCAAACAATCCAAAGTTTTAAACACCCTGAGGAAGAAGGATTTTGAAATCATTGTGGGAAAAGGAGAAAATGCTGGTTACCAGCATTTTCTCCTTTTTCCACAATGATTTCAACTCTTTCTGAATTGAATTCCATCATTTGAGTCACACTTAAGTTGTTTGGAAATGCATGGAAACAAACAAGTCTAAAATTTTGTCATGTGGTATAGAGTTATGCCCCTTATCATTTTGACTGCCTCAACAGTTAAAGTTCCTATGACAAAGTAAGACATTGATATCCTACCTTAGATCTGAGATAAAAATGAAAATGTGATATAACCTTACCTTGAATCTATCATGAAATTGTAATAGAATCTTACCCTTGCATCTGCTCTGTGATGAAATTGTGATAGAAACCATACCTTGACTCTGTCATGAAATTGTAATAGAATCTCACCCAGTTGCATCCACTCTGTGATGAAAATGAAAATGTGATATGACCATACCTTGAATCTGTCATTAAATTTTGACAGATTCTTACCCTTGCATCTGCTCTGTGATGAAAATGTGATAGAAACCATACCTTGATTATGTCATGAAATTTTAATAGAAATCTCACCCTTGCATCCACTCTGTGATGAAAATGAAAATGTGATATGACCATATCTTGAATCTGTCATTAAATTTTGACAGATTCTTACCCTTGCATCTGCTCTGTGATGAAAATGTGATAGAAACCATACCTTGATTATGTCATGAAATTTTAATAGAAATCTCACCCTTGCATCCACTCTGTGATGAAAATGAAAATGTGATATAACCATACCTTGAATCTGTCATTAAATTTTGACAGATTCTTACCCTTGCATCTGCTCTGTGATGAAAATGTGATAGAAACCATACCTTGATTATGTCATGAAATTTTAATAGAAATCTCACCCTTGCATCCACTCTGTGATGAAAATGAAAATGTGATATAACCATACCTTGAATCTGTCATGAAATTTTGATAGATTCCTACCCATGCATCTGCTCTGAGATGAAAATGAAAATGAGATAGAATGATAATTTGAATCTATCATGAAATTTTAATAGAATCTTATCCTTGCTTCTACTCTGTCATGAAATGAAGCTTAGCTGTTATGTTTTTGTAAAATTTTTCTAAAGGCAACTATTTTTTCTTTATTTAACCTTTTCCCAAACAAGCCCTGGTTTTCACGTGTCTGCAGTACAAGTCTTTTGAAAACACTGTGAGAAAAGGAGAAATTGCTCGTAACGAGCAATTTCTCCTTTTCCCACAGTGTTTTCTACCCTTTTTGATAACTTTTTGCCATTTTCATCAAATTTATAATTGTCGTCTGCAAACTCTTTCAGTTTGGACCTGTCCAAAATTTGTGGTTTGGGAAAGGGTTAAGATGCCACTTTTGGAAAGTGCCCGTCTCCTCAAAATTTGCAGTTTGTGTCTATAAAAGACAATACTGTATTGACAAAAACTGCTTTTAATATTTAGCATGAGCAGACCGATTTCTGTTACTATACTAAACATACCTCTGTTTCATATGATGTGTCTAATGTTAACCCTTTACCACACAATCATGAGTTTTAACTACCCTTAAATAGAAGGCTTTTGAAAACATTGTGGGAAAAGGAGAAAATGGTAGTAACCAGGATTTTCTCCTTTTTCCCTCAATATTTCCCACCCTTCCAAAGGCAAATTTCTAAATGCGTGTTAGCAGCATTTTATCCTTTTCCCACAATGTTTCAAAGGCCTCTTTCCTCATGTTTGTTACAATGAGGAATTGTTTGGTAAAGGGTTTAACCTTTACCAATCAATTGCAAGTTTCAATGATCCTGTTTAGGAAGGCTTTTGAAAACATTGTAGTAAAAGAAGAAGATGCTGGTAACCAGCATTCCCTCCTTTTTCCCCCACAATGTTTTCTTCCAATCCAGTGACAATTTCAATTTTTGAGCCACATTTAATTTGTGATCTGCAAAATGCTTTAAAACTGGATATGTCTAAAATTTTGTCCTCTGCTAAAGGGTATAAGAGGAACATAATTTGAATACAACCATGTGTGCAGAACTTTTTTTTCCTTTTACACAATTTCTTGAAAGATAAAACTAATTATGATGACTTTTCAAATTTTCTCTTTTTTAACCCTCTTACTACACAATTGCGACTTTTAATGACCCTAAAGATTGAAGCCTTTTGACCAGCAGTTAAATTAAATTTGGCTCAAATGACAGAATTTGTGTATGAAAGAGTAGAAAACATCATGGAAAAAGGAGAAAATGCTGGTCACCAGCATTTTCTTCTTTTCCCACAATGTTTTCAAAGCCTTCTTTCTACAGGGTCGTTAAAAGTCGGGATTGTGTGGTAAAGGGTTAATGAAGGGGAAACTGGCAAGCAGCATGCTTTATTTGAGTAATATTTATAAGGAAACATATTGTAGAAAAAAGGAGAAATTGCTTGTTGCAGGTAATTGCTACTTTTTCCACACTATTTTCAAACTGGTCAATTCAAGGGATGTAAAGGGTTGTGTTTTGGTGAGATGCATGTTTTAACCTTTTACCACACAATCGGGCCTTTTGAAAACATTGTGGGAAAAGGAGAAAATGCTGGTAACCAGCATTTTCTCCTTTTCCCACAATGTTTTTTTTCGTACCAACTCCAAATTTCAATTTTTGATTCACATTTATTTTGTCGTCTGCACATGCTTTGAATTTGGACCTGTCTGAAATTTTGTCGTTTGGTAAAGAGTTAAGTTAATCCTCTACCACACAGTTCCAAGTTGTGATGACCTTGAGGAAAAATACTTTGGAAAACATTGTGGGAGAAGGGGTAAATGATGGTAATTAGCAGATGTCCTTTTCCACAGTGTTTTCTGTTCTTTCAAAGACAAATCTTACTATTAGGGCTACATTTAATTTGCCATCTGCAAATTCTTTGGATTATTACAGGTCCAACAATTTTTCTTGGGTGAAGTGTAATTGTTATTTTTTTTTTATTTATTATTCAGGAACAAATGGAAGCTTTTAAAGATGAAGGAAGTAAACTTGAAGGTGAGTATTCAGTATTGTATTCTAATGTCTTTATTATATGGCAAAAGGCACATGTCATGCTATGCCTTTGCTTGTCTATCTGTTTTGTCCATTTGTCAGTCATTTAATGTCAACTCTAAATTTTTAGCGCACGTGGGCACAAGTGCTCAAGGTGAGGTTTTGTGATAGTATGGTGTCCGTGTAACATGCATTGTGCGTCGTCAACATTTACCTTGCATGTCCTCTACAGGCCACCTTTTCAGTTGGATGCTCATGAGTATTGGTCAGAATGTTTTTCTTCATGATATCTCAGTTAAGTTTGAAAATGGGTCATGTCAGGTTAAAAAATAGGTCACCAGGTCAAATCTTTGAAAAACCTAGTACACTCTAGAGGCCACATTTTTAGTGCAATAGTGCAATATTTGTCCTGATGATGTTAATTTTGGAATGAGTGTGAAAATGGGTCATGTTGAGTCAAAAAGTAGATCACCAGGTCAAATTGTTCGTCTTGATGATATCTCGGGTGACTCTAAAAATATTTACAAATTTGATGTCCATGTTGGGTCAAAAAGAAGGTCATTGGGTCAAATCTTAGAACACGTTGGGTTTGCTTTAGCGGCCACATTTTCTGTCCTAAACTCATAAAAGTTGGACAGAATGATTGTCTCGATAAGGTCTCAGACAAGTTCAGAATTGGGTCATATCTATTTTTTGTCAGAAAGGAGGTCACTGGGTCAAATCTTAAAGAATCTTATGTATGTTCTATAGGCCACATTTTCAATTCAATACTCCCGAAAACTGGACAGAATGTTTGTCTTGATGATATATGATGAAAGTGGGTTGCCTGGGGTCTTGTAGCAGGTCACCAAATCAAATCTTTTAACCCTTTCCGAAACAAGCCCTGGTTTTCACGTGTCTGCAGTACAAGTCTTTTGAAAACACTGTGGGAAAAGGAGAAATTGCTCGTAACGAGCAATTTCTCCTTTTCCCAAAGTGTTTTCTACCCTTTCTGAGAACTTTCTGCCATTTTCATCAAATTTAAAATTGTCGTCTGCAAACTCTTTCAATTTGGACCAGTCCAGAATTTGTCGTTTGGGAAAGGGTTAATAAAACTTGTTTCTACTACAGCAGCCACTTTATTAGTCCAATACACATGAAAGTTGGTCAGAATGTATGTCTTGATTGCATTTTAGGTTGAGGAAGAGTCATGTAAAGTAGGTCACAGGAACTGATCTTTGAAAAATCTTTTTTTACACTCTAGATGCCATCTTTTCTGTCAAATGCTCTTGAAAGTTGGTCAGAATGATTTTCCTGATGATGTCTCAGACAAGATCCAAAATTAGTTATGTTGTCTCAAAAAGTATAGGTCATTAACTCTATACCAGACAAAATTTTAGACTGGACCAAATTAGAAGCATTTGCAGACGACAAAATAAATGTTACTGAAAAATGTAACTTTGTTTTGGGAAGGGCGGAAAACATTGTGGAAAAAGGAGAAAATGCTGGTTACCAGCATTTTCTCCTTTTTCCACAATGCTTTCAAAAGGCTTCTTTCTGAGGGTCGTTAAAAGTCGGGATTGTGTGCTAAAGAGTTAAGTCTTTGACAAAATTCTTGTACACTCTAGAGACCACATTTTCAGTCCAGTCATAATGACAGTTGGTCAAGATGTTAGCCTTGATATCTCAGACAAGTTCCAAATTTTGTTGCACTGGGTCTTAACCCTTTCCCAAACAGGCCCTGGTTTTCACGTGTCTGCAGTACAAGTCTTTGGAAAACACTGTTGGAAAAGGAGAAATCGCTCGTAACGAGCAATTTCTCCTTTTCCTACAGTGTTTTCTACCCGTTTTGAGAACTTCCTGCCATTTTCATCAATTTTAAAATTGTCGTCTGCAAACTTTTTCAATTTGGACCAGTCCAAAATTTGTCGTTTGGGAAAGGGTTAAATTAGGTCACTTTAGTAAAGCTCTATAGACCAAATTCTCTCTCTGATGCTCATCAAACTGGGTCGGAATGTTTTTCCTGATATCATAAACAATTTTTAAAATGGGTCAGCCTGGTAATTAACAAGGTCATTAGGTCATATCAGAGAAAAAAAAAATCACTATACTTTATATTATGTTCTGAAAAGTACATAGACTCGAGTGAGCAATTCAGGGCCATCAGGGCCCTCTTGTATGAGCCCTGCATCTGATTTTGGAAATGTACATGTATGGGCCTTGATGACATGTTATGCAGGGTGAAGGTTTAAAGCCAGCCACCATTGTCAAGGTCTCAGCACGGGGTCAAAGGTCACATGCATTTAAAATTGTGTCAGCTCCATATCTTTTTAACACCTCTGTTTTTGAAAATAATTTACACCTGGAGACACCTTGATGAGAAGACATGGAGATCAGCGGTTTTAGAGACTAGACTCAAAGGTCAAGGTCACAACAGGGTTTAAAGGTGATATGCTCCTGAAAGTTTCCTTTTGGATTATATTACTTTGCTGAGCTCTTGTATTTTTCAAAAGTCAGTTTTCAAAATTGTTTAACTCTTTACCAAATGACAAAATCTTAGACTGGTCCAAACTGAAAGCATTTCCAGACAACAAAATAGATGCAACTGAAAAAATGAAACTTGTTTTGGGAAAGGTAGGAAACATTGTAGGAAAAGGAGAAAATGCTGGATACCAGCATTTTCTCCTCCTTTTCCCACAATGTTTTCAAAAGGCTTCTTTCTTGGGGTTGTTAAAAGCTGGGATTTTGTGGTAAAGAGTTAATTCCCAACCAGATAATTCAAAGTTTTAACAAACCTGATATTAAAGAAGATTTTGAAAAAAAAATCATGGTGTGCTTGTAACCAACATTTTCTCCTTTTCCCACAAAGTTTTCTACCATTTCACAAAACAGAATCAATTTGAGTCTCATTTATTTCATTGTCTGCAAATGCTTTTAACCCTTTACCAGACGACAAAATTTTAGCCTTGTCCAAATTGAAAGAATTTGCAGATGACAGTTTCAATGTGGCTCAAATGGCGCAATTTTTCTTTGATAGGGCAGAAAACATTGTGGGAAAAGAAGAAAATGCTGGTTACCAACATTTTCTCCTTTTCTCGCAATGTTTTTTAAAGGTTAATTCTTCAGGGGCGTTAAAAGGTGGTAAAGGGTTAATTTGGACATGTCAGAAATCTTGTCATTTGGCAAAAAGTTAATTGCCACGAATGTTCAATTACATATACCTTACTCTTTGTAGATATTCTGCTGAAACCAGTACAAAGGATTCAGACCAACAATCTTGTTTTACATGTAAGTAGACTGTTGTAGGAGATACTTCGCTGATACTGTTGTGTGTTTATTTGGTTATTATACCCCCGCAAAATGAATGTTTTAAGGTGTATACTGGGATCAGCCTGTCTGTCCGTGTGTCTGTGTGTCCGTCTGTGTACAAAATACTAGCAATTTTGTGTCACGAACTCCTCCTAGAGTTTTCCTTCAATTGCATTGAAACTTTGCACATATATTGATCATATATTGAAGATTTGCAAGACGTAATTTTCAAATGCCAACTCCCCCTGGTTGAGGAATAATCTCCCCTTGAACTTCACACTTTTTTTCTGTCAAAGCGCTGGCGGGGGTATTAAGTCACATTCAGTAACAGCTCTAGTTTGCATTGGCTAAATTGACCTGGCAGGGCGTGATTAACCTTTGACATAAGTTGGTTAGTTAATTTTTCAGTTTTGTGGTCTCGAGCAAGTTCAGAATTATTCTTGATAAATCTACGCAAACACATGCATCATAATAGTGCTTTATCGATCCTTTACGGCTACTCATGATGATTTCTGAATAACCGATCTTACCTCAATCTAAAATGATGTGAATTGAAACGTAGCTCTGCCCTGGCAGGTCAGTTCTCACAGCCTACACTGTTTCTCAGAAATACAAGGACAGTGGGTGCACTGTCTACAATGATACTGCAACAAAACATACTGTTAACTCTTTTACAGAACAATAAAATTTTAGACTGGACCAAATTGAAAGCATTTGCAGACGACAAATTAAATGTTGCTGAAATGGTAATTTGTCTCTTCAGTAGAGTAGAAAACATTGTGGGAAAAGGAGAAAATATTCATCAGCTGCATTTTCTGCTTTTCCATCAATGTTTACTACCCTTTTGAAGAAAAATCCCATCACTTGAGTAACATTTGATTTTTTATCTGCAAAAATTCTCTCTCCTTTTCCACGATGTTTTCTTTCATTCAAAAAAGGGAATTTCAGTTTTTTAGTCACATTTAATTTATGGTCTGCAAATGATTTCAACTTGGACAAGTCCACAATTTTGTTATCAGCATTTTGTCCTTTTTCTACAATGTTTTCTACTCTGTCAGAGACTTCCCGTCATTTAGGCTACATTGAAATTGTCATCTGCAAATGCTTTCATTATTTGGACAAGAGCACAACTTTATCATTTGTTAAAGAGTTAAATTTTTTGAAGTCTGCTTCCTTGTTCTTCACATGCCTAGGCCATATGCTTTTCGTTGAAGTAGGAAATAAAATTGGGGTATATTCTGCCAACGCCCATTCTGCCTAAGCAACAAGGAGATTTAACCTTTTACCACACAATCCCAACTTTTAAAAAGCTAAAAATCAAAAGATTTTACTTAACTCAGGGGATGTTCAACCCTTTACCGCACAATGCCGCCTTTTGACGCCCCTGGGAAAGAAGCCTTTTGAAAACATTGTGGGAAAAGGAGAAAATGCTGGTAACCAGCATTTTCTCCTTTTCCCACAATGTTTTCTACCCTATCAAAGAAAAATTGCACCATTTGAGCCACAATGAAATTGTCGTCTGCAAATGCTTTCAATTTGGGCCAGGCTAAAATTTTGTCGTCTAGTACAGGGTTAACTCCTCTGAATATGAAAGCTTTTGAAAACATTCACCGTCGGAAAAGAAGAAAAATGCTGGTAATCTGTACTTTCTCCTTTTCCCACAATGTTTCCAAAGGGCTTCTTCCCCAGGGTCCTCAAAACTCGGGATTGTGTGGTAAAAGGTTAAACACTTTTGTTCAGTCTATACCAGATGACAAAATTGAATAACAAGCAAACAAGGTCAAAAAATGTAACTCAGATGATGGGCTTTGGCTTTGAATGGGTGGAAAACATCATTTGAAAAAGAGAAAATGCTGGTTACTGGCATTTTCTCCCTTTCCCACAATGTTTTCAGATGGTTTTTTCCTCTAGGGTTGTTAAAAGTCAGGATTGTGTGGTTAACAATTAACTCTTTCCCACACAACAAAATTTTGAACTTGTCAAAATTGAAGGCATTTGCAGGCAACAGCTTAAATATGGCTGAGTTGATGTGGTTCTTTTATAAAAAGACAAAAAACATTGTTGGAAAAGGAGAAAATACTGGTTACCAGCATTTTCTCCTTTTTCCACAATGTTGTCAAAAGCCTTTTTCCTACAGATTGTTTACCCTTGTCTTGCTAAATAAGTGAAATGAAATTTTCAGATTGGTAGTAAAAACCCGAATAATACATGCTGTTTCAAACTTATTTCTCCTTATCTGACAGTATAGATCCAAGATCAGACTGCATGTTCTGTGCAGTCTGATCTTGATCTAGACTGGTAACCAACATTTTCTCCTTTTCCCACAATGTTTTCAAAAGGCTTCTTTCCTAGGGGCGTCTTAAGGCGGCATTGTGCGGTAAAGGGTTAAACATCCCCTGAGTTAAGTAAAATCTTTTGATTTTTAGCTTTTTATGCGTCTCTGGAATTATTTTGTTGGCTAAAATTATCATCTGTTGCAGTTTTAAGCCCATTGTGATACAGGCTAAATCCCTTGTGTTAAAAACTGGATACGAGCATCATTTCTCCTTTTCCCAAAATGTCTTCTAAACCCTTCTTGTCAGAGTTTTAAAACCACAGGATTTTTTTAGTAAAGGGTTAATTTTATGTAAATGCCAGCCATTGTAAATATTGTTTTGAATGTAAGAAAGTAGCCATCTGATTGGCTACAATGTTTTGTTCTAGCCAATCAGATTGCTAGCCATGACAGGTGAATATGGTACCAAGAGGTAATGTCTAAAATATCTCATAAAGCACACCACAGAGGACCGCCCTGACTAGCTTCAGGAGTGGAAAGTAGTGTCTAAAATCTACACCATTTAGGAACACATAGAATAGCCCTGACTAGTTCCAGGAATGAAATGTGATGTCTAAAGTCTATACCATTTAGGATGTCCTAAAGCACATCCCTGAAAACCACCCTATCTAGGCCCAGGAGTGAAACGTAATGTCTAAAATCTATACCTTTCAGGATCTTATAATGCACACCCCTGAGGAGCTCTCTGACTACTTCAAGGAGTGAAAATGTAATATCTAAAATCTATACCTTTCAGGATCTCATAAAGCACACCCCTGAGGACCACCTTGACTAGTTCTAGGAGTGAAAAAGTAATGTCTAAAATGTATACCTTTCAGGATCTCATAAAACACACCCCTGAGGACCACCCTGACTACAAGATCCTGAAGAAAGCCCTGAAACTCAGTGAAGAGAATTTAAAGACTTATAATTCCAGTAATGTCAGTTCAAAACAGGTAAGATGGCAGATTGTTTTTTGTCAATGAATTTTTACGCCTTTCAGTGCCATAGGTGAAAACAGCGGCTTCTATGGATTGCATAGATAACATAGATCAAGATCAAACTGTACAGAACGAAAAGTGTGATCTTGGATCTGTACTGTCCATTTGGTTAATCAATTCAAGAAGATAAAAAAATCTTGCCCGAGTTTCATTGAATTGCGTGATCTGCCATCAAAAGAGGTGGAGTTAATATATTGCATGCAACACATGAAAAGGGGCCTTCGGACATACGGGTAAAAGTGTGTTGTCCAAGATCAGCCTGTGCAGTCTGTGACTAATCTGAGATGACACTTCCCATTTTTGTGCGATTTTCTATTACATGAAAGTCTACTGTATGAAAACATCTATGTAGTCATAAATTGCTGTCCAGGATTAGCCTGCATGGACTGTGCTGGAAAACACTTTTCGCAATTTTCCGAAGGTCCCTTTTCGTCTGTTGCACGGCATATTCAGTGCTGAAAGAATTGAAGATCATCAAATTTTGTTGACATCATCATGTTTCAACTCACAGCCAAACTCAATTTTTAGCTTAGCTGTTTTCAAAGAAAACATTTGAGTTATTGCCGTAGCCCTGTTGTCGTTGTTGTGCGAAAACTTTGACATTTGGTTATATCTCTGATATTACTGATCATATTTTCTTCAAACTTGGACAAGTTGTTAACCATCAAAATGGGAAGCTATACAACAAGGGCAGGTAACAATTTTGGTATTTTTGGCAGAGTTATGGCCCCTTTTTTGACTAAGACTTTTCACTAAAAATCAAGCACCTGCAGCCGAGTATGGGCATCTGCATGTGGTGCTCTTGTTTGTCTTGCTGCGGACCACATTTGACAACATTGAAACTAAAAGAGATATCACCCATAGCAAGCAATTTATCCTTTTCCCCCCCAATATGTTTTCAACTTTATTTAACTTTTTACCAGACAACAAAATTTTAGGTGGGTCCAGAATCAAAGCATTTGCAGACAACAAATTAAATATGGCTCAAAAGATGGAAAATTTCTTCAACAGGATAGAAAACATTGTGGGAAAAGGAGCTCCTTTTCCAAAAATGTTTTCAAAAGGCTTCTACCTCAGGGTCATTAAAACGGGACCTTGTTTGGTAAAGGTATAAGACAGACACTTGTCCTGCAGATCATACAAGCACAAGTTTAACCCTTTACCAGACAAAAAATTTTAGCATTGTCCAAATTTAAAGCATTTGCAGACGACAATTTCAATGCTGGTCAAATGGTACAATTTTTCTTGGATAGGGTAGAAAACATTGTGAGAAAAGGAGAAAATGCTGGTTAATAGCATTTTCTCCTCTTCCCATAATGTTTTCAAAAGGCCTCTTGTCCAGGGTCGTTAAAAGGCGTCATTGCGCAGTAAAGGGTTAATTCTTTGTCAGACAACAAACTTTTGGACGTGTCTGCATTGAATCATTTGCTGACGCCATTATCAAAAATTGCTCCAAATAAGGTTTGGTTTTTGAGGAGATTGAATACATTATAGAAAAGAAGAAGGTGCTCCGTTATGATTTCTGAAGCCATTTTATTCAGTGTTGTGAAACCATAGGATCGTGTGGAACAGGGTTAACTCTTTACCACAAAACAAAATTTAGGACATATCCAAATTGAAAGCAGACAACAAATTAACCCTTTACCACACAGTCCCAAGTTTTAACAACCCTGAGGGGGAAGGCTTTTGAAAACATTGTGGAAAAAGGAGAAAATGCTGGTAACCAGCATTTTCTCCTTTTCCCACAATGTTTTCTATCCTTCTCAAAACAAATTTCAATTTTTGAGCCCCATTTATTTTGTCGTCTGCTAATGCTTTGAATTTGGGATGGTCTATATATTTGTCGTTTGATAAAGAGTTAAATGTTACTCAGAACATGAGATTTTTGTCTTTTATTGGGTAGAAAACATAGTTGGAAAGTCCAAAGCCCTGTTGCTCAAGGTTGTTAACCCCTTCCCAAACAAGCCCTGGTTTTCACATGTCTGCAGTACAAGTCATTTGAAAAGACTGTGAGAAAAGGAGAAATTGCTCATTACGAGCAATTTCTCCTTTTCCCACAGTGTTTTCTACCCTTTTTGAGACCTTTCTGCCATTTTCATCAAATTTAACATTGTCGTCTGCAAACTCGTTCAATTTGGACCAGTCCAAAATTTGTCATTTGGGAAAGGGTTAAAACAAAGGATTGTGTGGAAACAAAGGATTGTGTGGTAGAGTGTTAAATGTGACAGACAAACATTGAAGCTAGAACTTTGATAGTATATGATTCATTCAGCAGTTCCTATTGAAAGCATTTGC
Organism: Tridacna gigas; assembly: GCA_945859785.2. Lineage (NCBI taxonomy): Eukaryota > Metazoa > Mollusca > Bivalvia > Cardiida > Cardiidae > Tridacna > Tridacna gigas. The sequence continues at coordinate 6,678,140 of OX244042.2, forward strand.
AGACAACAAAATAAATGTGACTCAAAAATTGAAATTTGTTTTTAGAAGGGTCGAAAGCATTGTGGGAAAAGGAGAAAATGCTGGTTACCAGTACCAAGTTTTAACCTCCCTGAGAAAGAAAGCTTTTGAAAACATTGTTGAAAAAGAAGAAAATGCTGGTAACTAGCATTTTTTTTCCCCCAAAATGTTTTACTCTTTCAAAGAAAACTTTTGAACCCATAGAAAGAAAGCCTTTGAAAACTGTGTGGAAAAAGGAAAAAAATGCTGGTAAACAATGTTTTCTATCCTTTCAAAGACAACTTTCATGCTTTGAGTGTCGTTTAATTTGTCGTCTGCAAATGCTTTCATTTTGGACAAGTCTAACTTTTTGTCATTTGGTAAAGAGTTTTGACGCTTTGCCACATAAACCGGAGTTTAAACAACTTATAGAGAGAGGCCTTTTGAAAACATGGTGGGAAAAGGAGAAAATGCTGGTAACTAGCATTTTCTCCTTTTCCCACACTGTTTTATCCATTTTCAAGAGCAAATTCAAGCATTGTAATGGTATTAAATTTGTCATCTGCAAATGCATTCAATTTGGACAAATCTAACCTTTTGTCATTTGGTAATGAGTCAATGAAGGCAGCAACCAATGACGGACTTTAACCCTTTCCCAAACAAGCCCTGGTTTTCACGTGTCTGCAATACAAGTCTTTTGAAAACACTGTGGGAAAAGGAGAAATTGCTCGTAATGAGCAATTTCTCCTTTTCCCACACTGTTTTCTACCCTTTTTGAGAACTTCCTGCCAATTTCATCAAATTTAAAATTGTCGTCTGCGAACTCTTTCAATTTGGACCAGTCCAAAATTTGTCGTCTGGGAAAGGGTTAAGTGTACAAGGAAGTATCATGAGATGGGTTGCACGTAATCATGATATAAAACTGATTATCAGCTTCTTTTTCTTCCTGTCAAAAACAAAGAAAAAAATCACTATTAAATTACTATATCCTTTTTTCAAACAATTCCATGTTTGAGCCTTCTTCTGCTAAATAAAATCAAAGCATTGAAAGCACTGGTGTGGCATTTGTCAAGGGAGCCATTGTATGGAATTAATAAGTTGAAAAATAAATAATAGAAATAGTTTCAAAATGCTTCTTTTAAAAGTCAACCTACCATTTAAGCATGCACAATCCGATAGTGTAGCATGCAATCTTGTGGGACAAACAAGTCTGGGCAAAAAAGCACAGGGATGAATAAGCCAAGGAACAAACTGGTTTTTGGATGAACAAGCAAGGAAACGGGCGTTCAGGACAGAGATTATGTGTATCATTATGCCAATAGAAGGCCATAGTGGATCACACTGTTTTCGATAAAAAAAGAAGTATTTCCACGATCGATGGCCTAATCCAATTTATTTCAATACACCATTATAAATTTCATATATGAGTGCAATCGAAACACTTGTCTTAGAAAAAATAAATTTAATGGGTTTGCTTCCTTCAATTTTGCACAAACTAAGATACATGATTTTCAGAATGCTTTATTGAGCTCAAAGTGGCATTGTCTTTGACAGTGCCACAATAAATGAAACTTTCAAGCAGATAGTAAAAACCCAAATTTTCATATTTCAAGAGTATTTTTGGAGGAAAGATATTTCCACATCAGACAGTGTAGATCACAGATCAGACTGCATGTTTTGTGCAGTCTGATCTTGATCTATGCTGTCCACAAATGGTCAGTAAGTCATGCTCAGCAGCCTAAGTGTTAACCCTTAACCAAACGGCAAAATTTTAGACTCGCCCCAATCCCAAGAATTTGCAGACAGCATATTAAAGGTGGTTGAAATGGTGGGGTTTGTCTTTGAAAGGGTAGGAAACATTTTGGGAAAAGGAGAAGATGCTGGATATCATCTTTTTCTCCTTTTCTCAGAAAGTTTTCGAATACCATCTTTCTCAAGGTTTTTATAACGGGATTGTGTGGTTAATGCCCCTGAAGAAGATGTTTGTTTCTTTTGTGTTTTTAGGGGCAATTTTCAGCATCATTTATGAGAACAGGGGGTCGCTTGTTTGATCCCCAGCTTGGTCAATTTCTTTCCTAGGATTGATGATAGTCATAAATGCAACAGGATTCATTCCTCTCTCTCCGCTGATCATTCTTTTGATGATGGTTATGTGGGAAAGCAGCCAGTGGCTTGGAAAGAATATTGTGTGGAGTAACTGGTAAAAGAAACTCAAAGAAAGCACAGATAGGTGCACTGGCCACCGCAATATAGCTGAAATAATGTTAAAAACCATGTTAACCCTTTCCCTGGTTTTCACGTGTCTGCAGTATAAGTCTTTTGAAAACACTGTGGGAAAAGGAGAAATTGCTCGTAACGAGCAATTTCTCCTTTTCCCACAGTGTTTTCTACCCTTTTTGAGAACTTTCTGCCATTTTCATCAAATTTAAAATTGTCGTCTGCAAACTCTTTCAATTTGGACCAGTTCAAAGTTTGTCCTTTGGGAAAGGGTTAAACACCATACAATCAATCAATTAGTCAGCATCATTTCAGTTTTATTGCGGCGGCCACTGGCTGCTTTCCCATGTAACCATCGATGAAACAATGATCAAGGGTGAGAGAGGAGTGAGTCCTTTTGAAATAACCATCATTAATCGAAAAAAATTCACCAAGCTGAGATTTGAACCAGCAACTCCCATGTTTCAAGTCCTGTGTACCACCAACTGCACTACCAGATTAAGTCCTGAAGGAATGATCCTTTTGAAAATATTACAGGAAAAGGAGAAAATGCAGATAATAAACATTATCTCTTTTTTACAAGGTTACTGTCAAGTTTTACTGTCATAGAAATTCTATTTGTTGTATCTGGAAATTTTCAATTTTTCATCCTCGGATATTTTCAGTTTTGAAGAGTCTAAAAATTATTGTTTGGGAAGGAGCTAGGTCTGTACCAAATGACAAAATTTTAGACTTGTCCAAATTGAAAGCATATGCGGAAGACAATTGAATATAGTTTAAATGATTAAATTTATATTTGAAAAGTACAAATTATTGTGGGAAAGGAGAAAATACTGGTTACTTTCAATGACCCTGAAGAAGAAAGCTTTTGAAAACATTGTTGGAAAAGGAGAAAATGCTGGTAGCCAGCATTTTCTCCTTTTCCCATGATGTTTTCTAATATATGAAGGAAAATTTCGTCATTTCGGCTTCCTTTGGTCGTCTGCAAATGCTTCCACTTTGGACCAGTCTAAAATTCCTAAAGATTGTTGAAACACACGATTGTTTCGAAAAGAGTTGAAGAAATGTCCTGAGAAAGTATTGATTGTAAGAGAATCAAAGTACTGAAAGTACAGACAGACTAGCGAATTTGATTGATTGATTGTTTGTATGGTTTTTAACCCTGTTTTCAACATTATTTCAGTTATGTAGCAGTGGCCAGCGCACATAACCATGCTTTCCAGGAGTTTCTTTTACCAGTACTCCGCACAATATTCTTTTCAAGCCCCTGGCTGCATTCCCACGTAACCATCGCCAAAACGTAAGAGAGAAATGAATCCTGTCACAATGACTAGATCATCAATCGTTGGAAAGAAATTTGCCGAGTCTGGGATTGAACCAACGACCTCCTGTTCTCAAGTCTTGTATGCTACCGACTGAGCTGCTGGGGCTATGTGTGCTGATGGTTAACTATAATCCTGTTTAAGTTTAACCCTTAAAATGCTAAAAAATGTTAAATGAAACTTTTAAGCTGATGGTAAACACCTGAATATTGCTATTTCAAAGTTACATTTTGGAAAAAATATCCTCTTATCAGACAGTGTAGATCCAAGATCAGACTGCAGGCTCTGTATAGTATGAACTTAATCCACACTGTCCTCAAAAGGTCATTCAGTCGCGGTAGTGCTGGTAAAGGAAACTCCAGGAAAGCCTGGATAGGTGCTCTAGCCACCGCAGTATCACTGAAATAATGTTGAAAACAGCATTAAACACCATGCAATCAATTAGTATATATCCAATAGCACAAGATGAAGTTAACTATTTAACTCTCTTTACAAAATGAAAAATTTCACACTCGTTCGAATTCAAAGCTTTCAAAGACCATAAATTAAATGTGGCTGAACTGATGAAACCTGATTCCAAAAGGGCAGAAATAAGGAGAAAATGACGGTTACCAGCGTTTTTTCCTTTTCCCGCAATGTTTTCAAAGGGATTCTTCCCAGGTGTCGTTAAAACTTGGCATTGTTTAAAGGGTCAATGTTCAAGACGTAAAATAACAGTTTAAGATGACAGTGTAACTGTACACAATGATCTAAATAATGAATGACTGAAGGAATGACAAGGGTTCCCTGTCCATTGAGGGTTCATACAGCTGGGATTTGCTACAAGTCACCTAGGCAATATCTATTTATAGATTCATTCATAATGTTAGAATGGTGTAGGAATAAGTGAGTCTCTGCTTTCCATGGGTCACTTAATTTACATATAAGCAAATATCTTGTACCTTGTAAATGGCATCTTGTTCAGTTTATCATTTTGTAAGACGAACTGTTCAAATTGGAGTGGTAGAATTGTCATGTGTAACAGAATTAAGATTTCTAACAGAGAGAAGTATTTTCTGTGAGGCAGTATTTGGCAACTGTGGGGTTTTTTGTTTACTTTGACTCTAGGTCAGTCATGATGCCTATAGACCAGTTTTGCTAGTCTAAAAGTGCTTTCCTTGATATTGAATTGATATGCCATGTTATAGGCAGCCTACTTATATCCCTTTAATGCTTTACCAAACAACAAAATTTTGGACTGGACCAAATTGAAAGCATCAGCAGACAACATATTAAATGTTGCTAAAATAATGATTTCTCTCTTCAAGATAGTAGAAACATTGTGAGCAAAAGGATAAAATGCTGGTTACCAGCATGTTGTCCTTTTCCCACAATGTTCTCGAAAGGCTTTTTCCTCAGGGTTGTTAAAACATGGGTTTTATAGTTTAAAATGTATTAAGAAAGTATTGATGGTAGAAGTTAAATGATTGATTGAATCTGCATTTATTTATCATGTCCTGCGGTTGCCCATATGTAACCTGAAGGCTGTTAGTTTTGTAATGGCAGATAGTGCAGATACAGGACGAAACCCATCCTAAGTTATGCTAGGTTCTTTAACGTGCTTGGCGTATAGCACTGTCACACAGGACATTGGTTTAACCCTTTACCAGACGACAAAATTCTAGCCTTGTCAAAATTGAAAGCATTTGCAGACGTCAATTTCAGTGTGGCTCAAATGGTGCAACTTTTCTTTGATAGGGTAGAAAACATTGTGGGAAAAGGAGAAAATGCTAGTTACCAGCATTTTCTCCTTTTCCCACAATGTTTTCAAAAGGCTTCTTTCCCAGGGGCGTCAAAAGGCGGCATTGTGCGGTAAAGGGTTAACATCTATGATCCGTCAATTTCAGATCAATTTGTTCAAGAATAGGTTGAAGCATTAATGTCTGAAATCAGATGCCTCGGTCTCACTCGTCACAACTTGGGTGATTCGGCAACTACACTAGTCTTGACCTCGTCAGTATCAAGATAGTTTTCATGTGCTATCAGTCACATGGTCTTAAACATGTTGGCACTTACGAAGATCTATAAGCAAGGACATCAACAACCAAAGTGAAGTTATTCTTATCTATCAATCTGCAGGTGAAACCTGCCATCGAAATTCATAGACCATGTTAAAATTTGAATGTACTATCAGCTTGTCAACAGAAAAATGTATTCAGGAAGATTTCGATAGAAATTTGTGACTCATGTTTTATTCACTGAAGTGGGGCGTTAGAATTTTGAGAACCTTAAAGTGGTGTATTTCTGGTGAAGAAATTATGCCCTGTAGGTGGATATCACCCATTGTATTACAGCTGAGGGATTTGATCAACATTTCCCACAATGTTTTGTAACCTTTCAAAGACAAGTTTCATCATTTTAGACATATTGAAGTAAATTTTGTTATCTGCAAATGCTTTCAATGAAGATAATTCTAAAATTTTGTTGTGTGGTAAAGAGGTAATGTTTGTGTTATTTTGCAGTTTCGACTTGTAAAAGACTAGGATTAGTACAAGGCTAGGATTCTTTAGAGCCCTGCTGGGGGGCACTCTCAGCAGTAGCATGAAGGAATCAAACATGGAACCTCTGAACTACAAATCCACTAGCATTACCAGCACTACACAGTGCAGGACTCCAAACTCTGACGACTGTATAAAATTGTTCTTCAGGTAGTGCTAATAATTATAGCTTGTTGTTCTTTGTTTTTCAGACACAAGATTCCCGACACCTGGTGAAGAGCGGATTTGTTGTAGAAGTGTCTCGTGACAAGAAGACTAACCGACATTTGAGATATGTTTTCCTATTTAACGATGTTGTCATCTGTACCAAACATAAAGGCGGTTCGAAGTAAGCGTGGCTTTTTAGCGTATTCACTTGTTGATCCATGACTGTACCATTGAATTTTAGAACTAAGAAAAAAATATTATAAGTTAGACAGAGGACTATCATTTTAACTTTATACCTTATGACAAAAATATAGACTTGCCCCAGATTGAAAGAATTGGCAGACAATACTTCAAATGTGGCTCAAATGATGGAATTTGGCTTCAATAGGGTAGAAAATATTGTGGAAAAAGGAGAAAATGCTGGTTTCCAGCATTTTCTCTTTTTCCAACTTTGTTTCCAAAAGGCTTTTTCCTCAGGGTCGTTAAAACTCTGGATTGTGTGGTAAAAGGTTAACTCTTTACCAAATGTCAGAATTTTACACTGGACCAAATTAACTCTTACCAATTAGCAAAATTTTGGACTGGTCCAAATGCAAAGCGATTGCAGCCAACAAATTAAACATTGGCCAAATGGTCAAAGTTGTCTTTGAAAAGGCAGAACACATTGTGGAAAAATGAGAAAATGCTGGTTACCAGCATTTTCTCCTTTTCCAACAATGTGTTCAAAAGCCTCTTTCCTCAGGATTGTTATAATATAGGATCGTTTGGTAAAGGGTTAAAGCATCCGCAACTTGTATCTGACTTGTGACCTGGTGGTTTGGGGTTGATACCCGGTTGAGGCAACCTTTCTTTCAGGCGATTTTTAGCTTCTCATCTCTGATGCATGTGAGAAAAGTAGTCAGTGGCTTGGAAAGAAAGTTCTGTCTGAGTACTGGTGTGAGAAAGCCAGGAGACACATGCATAGGTGCACTGACCGCCATGATATGACCTAAGCTGTTAAAATGGCGTTAAACTCCAGTATAAACAAAAACAAAAAAGCGTCTGCTATTAGTAAAGTGTTAAGTCCTCATCCTGAGAAAGTTTTTAACTCTTTACCACACAATCCCGACTTTACACACAATCCCGACTTTTAACGACCCTATGAAAGAAGTCCTTTGAAAACCTTGTGAGAAAAGGAGAAAATGCTGGTAACCAGAATTTTCTCCTTTTCCCACAATGTTTTCTACCCTACCCAAAACAATTTTCAATTTTTCAATTACATCTATTTTGTCGCCTGCAAATGCTTTCAATTTGGACCAGCCTAAAATTTTGTTGTTTGGTAAAGAGTTAAATTTGAAGAGATTGTATGCATTTGCAAATGAGAAATAAAATATTCCTCAAATGATAGCATTTTGTCCTTCATAGGGTAGAAAACCATGTTGGAAAAGGAGAAAATACCATTTACCATATATTAAAAAAAAAAAGCTACATATATTTACTAAACTTTTCTTTATTTCCATGTTGCTTTCAAAAGCCCATAAACCATTTGATTGCTTTGTAAGAGTTTACAATTTTGTTCATATCTCTTTCAGGCCTAAAGAAGGAGCATTCAAGTTTGTGTGGTGTCTTCCCATGTCTCAACTGACGTTACATGTAAAAGGTGAGAGATCTTTGTGTTAACCCTTTACCAAACAATCCCGAGTTTTAACAACCCTGAAGTAGAAGTCTTCTGAAAACATTTTGGGAAAAGGAGAAAATGCTGGTACCAGCATTTTCCCCTTTTCCCACAATGTTTTCTACCCTATCAGTGACAAATTTCATAATCTGAGCCGTGTTTGAATTGTTGTCTGCAAATGCTTTCTGTTTGAGCAAGTCTAAATTTTTGTCGTGTGGTAAAGAGTTGAATTATTATTGTTACTGCCACACTACCTCGTTACAGTGAGCCATGCTTTGTTAAAAGGGGGTTTAATGCATCTGCACGATGTATTGACCTGGGTCGGAACTCTTTTGATATTGGTCCATTTTCTGGATGTCAAAGGAAACCTCTGTGTCGTGATTCAGTTGGTTGTTGGACAAAAAGGATTTTGTGGACCCATAGTTACAATGATGACTTGCTTGGAATGACGCATCAGGGAGATGCTGCATTAACCCTTTCCCAAACAAGCCCTGGTTTTCACGTGTCTGCAGTACAAGTCTTTTGAAAACGCTGTGGGAAAAGGAGAAATTGCTCGTAATGAGCAATTTCTCCGTTTCCCACAGTGTTTTCTACCCATTTTGATAACTTTCTGCCATTTTCATCAAATTTAAAATTGTCATCTGCAAACTCTTTCAATTTGGACCAGTCCAAAATTTGTCGTTTGGGAAAGGGTTAACTCTTTACCAAACAACAAAATTTTTAGACTGATCCAGATTGAAAGCATCTGCAGACGACAAATCACACGAGGCTAAAAATTGGAACTTGTTTTGGGAAGGGTGGGAAAGCATTGTGGGAAAAGGAGAAATGCTGATTACCAGCATTTTCTCCTTTTCCCACAATATTTTCAAAAGGCTTTTTCTTCGGGGGTCGTTGAAAGTCGGGATTGTGTGGTAAAAGGTTAACCCTGTACCACAAAATCCTGACATTTAATGAGTCTGAAGAAGAAGGCTTTTGAAAACATTGTGGGAAAAGGAGAAAAAGCTGGTTACCAGCATTTTCTCCTTTTCCCACAATGTTTTCTAACATATCAAGGACAAACTTTGTCATTTGGGCTACCTTTAATTTGTCGTCTGCAAATGCTTTCAATTTGGACCATTGTAAAATTCTGTCGTCTGGTATATGGCAACATGATGGGATAATCAGCTTGAATTAAGGTTTCATTTGTGTATCAATGTAAAATGGAAACAAGAAATATCCTTACAAAAGATAATACAGTGTAAATTTGCCAGAAAATAGGGCGAGGCCCTTAAAATAAACATGCCTACATTTTTTAACCAGTCCCAAATTTCTGTTTATTCATTTGTTATCAGTACCATAATATGGTATATGGTAACATTGTAGGATAATCAGCTTGAATTAAGCTTTCATTTGTGTATCAATGTAAAATTGAAACAAGAAATATCCTTACAAAAGATAGACAGTGTAAATTTGCCAGAAAATAGGGCGAGGCCCTTAAAATAAACATGCCTACATTTTTTACCAGTCCCAAATTTCTGTTTATTCATTTGTTATCAATACCATAATATGGTATATGGTAACATTGTAGGATAATCAGCTTGAATTAAGCTTTCATTTGTGTATCAGTGTAAAATGGAAACAAGAAATAATCTTACAAAAGATAGACGGCATACATTTGCCAGCAAATAGGCAGGGCTCCTTAGGAGAAACATGCCTACATTTTTGACCTATCACAAATTTCTATTTATTAATTTGTTATCAATACCAAAAAAGTAGTTACCAGCATTTTCTCCTTTTATCACTATGTTTTCAAAGACCTCCTCTGTCAGGGTCGTTAAAACATGGGATTGTGTGGTAAAACTTCATCTTGAAAAATTATTTATTGTTACTTTTAGGTGAGAAAAAATACGCATTAAAGGATAGCCTTGATGATTTAAAGTACAAGATAGGGACCTTGAAAATAGAACTTCGAGATGAGATGCTAAGAGTGGACAGTGGAAAAGAGGTAAGTCTGGAGTGGTATGGCCCACTTCATTTAACCCTTTCCCAAATGACAAATTTTGGACTGGTACAAACTGAAAGAGTTTGCAGATGACAATTTTAAATTTGATGAAAATGGCAGAAAGTTATCAAAATTTCGAGCAATTTCTCCTTTTCCCACAGTGTTTTCAAAAGACTTGTACTGCAAACACGTGAAAACCAGTACTTGTTTGGGAAAGGATTAACCTGACCCTGACCTTTATGCTGATTGATTGAATTTGCGTTTATTTATCGTGGCCACCGGTTGCCCATATGGGCGACACCCCCTGAAGACTGTTAGTTTTTTATGGGGGATCGTGCAAGAGACAGGACAAAACCCATCCTAAGTTACGCCTGGTTCTTTAACGTGCTTGGTGTATAGCACCATCACACTAGATCTTGTTTTAACGTCGCATGTGAAAGACTATTAGTAATTTAAGATGGCCAGCTGTGGGGCTCGAACCCACACCCTCAAGTGACCCAAGACTTAATGTTCACAAGTCCTACTCTCTACCACCTGAGCTATGCGGGCTGGTCACCTGTATACTGAATATATAAGTAGGTATATAGATAGAACCCCAACTAGTATTCGAGAATTTAGTTCGCATTCGCTGAAGTTACGGAAGACTTGATCTAGTTCTCTGTCAGGTACTTATATACACAGGTAGGCAGTTCACTTCACGCATACCACACAAGATATTTCCGTGTCCATTCAGGACGTATGCTGAAGGCAGCCTCATTGCTGAGGGAAAAAAATAGAATTTTAATTTTAATGTAAAGGATATTGACCGGGCTCAGGTTAAATGATGTGGGCAATATTGACTGGTAAATCGTATTCTGTTGAACCCTTTATCAAACAATCCAATGTTTTAACAACCCTAAGCTAGAAAGCTTTTGATAACATTGTAGAAAAAGGAGAAAATGCTGGTAACCAGCAATTTCTTCTTTTTCCTACGTTTTCTACCCTCTCACAGACAAATCCCATCATTTGACCTACATTTGTCATCTGCAAATGCATTTAGTCTATACTTGTCTAAAATTTTGTTGTTTGGTAAAGGGTTTAACCCTTTACCACACAGTCCCGACTTTTAACAACCCTGAGAAAGAAGCCTTTTGAAAACATTGTGGGAAAAGAAGAAAATGCTGGTAATCAGCATTTTCTCCCTTTCCCACAATGTTTTCTACCCTCTCAGAGACACATTTCACAATTTGAGCCAAAGATGATTTGTCATCTGCGAAATCTTTCAATTTCGGCAAGTCTAAAATTTTGTTGTTTGGAAAGAGTTAATATCTTCATGTGGTTATTCTTCCCTTGTCAGTGTGTCAATACCAGTTAACCTTTTACCAAACATGTCTCAGTTTTAGTGAAACCTTTTGACAGAAGGCTTTTGAAAACATAGTGTGAAAAAAGAGAAAATGTGGGTTACAACTAACATTTTATCTTTTTTCCAAAATGTTTTCTACACTCTTGACGATAATTATTATGACTGGAGACATATTTTATTTGTCTGCAAATTCTTTTGATTTAGACAGAACTTAAATTTTACCATCTTGTAAATTCTTTATATGTTATCTGTGAATGCTTACAATTTGGATATGTCTTGTTGTCTGATAAAGGGGTTAGTCAAACGCTGTATCGAAAGGTCTCTCAGTACTTTGATTATTTTGTTTATTCCAGAAAGCATTCTCTATTGCTCAAAGAAGGGCCATGAGAAATGTGGAAAAGTTGAAAAAGAAAATCCAGGAACAGGAAGCCTCACTTGTGGAGGCGTTGCCACGGTTACCCTTACATCTAGAGGCGGAAGGATGCAGACCACATACATTTTTGTTCCCAACAGACTATGAGAGGGAGGAATGGAGAGAGGCTTTAGATGCACAGATTAGCAAATATCAGAGTAATTTATGCTAATTTAAGCCTTGTTTGATAGCGTAGTGATACAGGACCGTCATGGCCCTACTTTCTAGCGGGCCTGTTTTTTGAAGAAAACGTTGAGGTATTGCCGTTGCCCTTTTGTCATCTGCATTATCATTGTCGTTGTGCAAAAAACTTGACATTTTCTCATATCTCTGTCATTACTAAAGATATTTATGTCATACTTAGGCCAGTCTTTACTTTTAACCCATTACCACACAGACCCAAGTTTTAATAAACCCTGAGAAATTAAACTTTTGAAAACTTTGTGTGAAAAGGAGAAAATGCTGGTAACCAGCATTTTCTCCTTTTCCCACAATGCTGTCTACCTCATCATAGACAAAAATCATCCTTTGAGCTACATTTACGAGGGTCATTGATTTAATTGTGTCACTAATGGGCCTCCATACCGCATGACCATATGTATCGCAAGGAAATAATGGTATTTTCGCAAGGAAGTTGTTCTGAATACTGGCACAAAATTTTGTTGAAACAGGTTCATTCTTTCAGAATTTATTGAAAGTTAAAGTAGGTGCAGTCATATACACTGGCTATATTACTGAAGCCAGATTAAGAGGACTGAGCCCTATTCATGACAATGCAGCTGCTCACAGGTCCGCAATTGTTCAGAATTTCCTGGCAATAGAAAAGATGGTACAGCTTTCCCTTCCACCCTATTCTCCCTACCTCAGCCCATGTGACTTTTATCTCTTGCCTTTATTGAAAAAAATCTCTCTAGGCGTCGTTATGACTCTAAAAGTGTCCTGGGACGTGCCATTTTTCAGTGCCTGCAGGGTACTCAAAAAAAACATATTTTGCAGCATTCACAGACTGGATTTCCAGACTTGAAAAATGTATTTCTGTCAGTGGAGAATATTTTGAAGAGATGAAATGAACAAAATATAAGCATTTAATACAATGCATCTCATAAACACCCAGTGACACAATTAAATGAATGACCCTGGTATTATATTGCCTGCAAGTGCTTTCAGCTTGGTCAATTCCAAGATTTTGTTGATTGGAAAAGAGTTAATCCGCTGTGCTATCACAGTGTGGTAAAGATTTAGGAAACACAGGAAAGCTATAAATAAATGAGCTCTAGCCTTGATATGACTGAAATATTGTTGAAAGCAGTATAAAATATCATTCAAACAAATGAAGGTTATTGTTAGTGTTTTTTTCCCCTGATAGGTCAGCCACCTGTACAGCTAACTAACCATGAATGTGAAGTATTGATTGCATCTACAAAACTACATACACATGTCAATGGCATAGGAACTGTCCTGTTAAAGAAAGGTTTGTATCATAGATTTTTGCTTTTTAACCCTTTCCCAAACAAACCCTGGTTTTCACGTGTCTGCAGTACAAGTCTTTTGAAAACACTGTGGGAAAAGGAGAAATTGCTCGTAACGAGCCATTTCTCCTTTTCCCACAGTGTTTTCTATCCTTTTTGAGGCCTTTCTGCCATTTTCATCAAATTTAAAATTGTCGTCTGCAAACTCTTTCAATTTGGACCAGTCCAAAATTTGTCGTTTGGGAAAGGGTTAAGACACAAGGATAAACAGTATGGCAAGTGTGCTATCATGTTTTATATCTCTGAGAGGGTGGAAAACATCTTGGGAAAAGGAGAGGGCTCATGGTACCAGCATTTTCTCCTTTTCCCAAAATGTTTTCCACTCTCTCAAACAGATTTATGTCCGACTTCTGATTTTAGCAAATTTAATTTGTTGGCTGCAATCGCTCTCAATTTGGGCAATTTTAAAATTTAGCACCCAGTAAAGAGTTGACCCTTTGTACCCCGAAAACAAGTTTATAGCAGATGATTTCAAAAACATTCTCTTGAGATATGGGTAATCAACATAAATGAAACCTTTCCAGATGGGCCCCTTGTGTATCCCCTGCCAAAGGGAAAGGGATATAGTTTTTGCATTGTCCATTTGTCTGTCCGTCCATTAATCCATCCATCCATCCCCATCCATCCATCCATCCATCCATCCATCCAAACAGACAGATATCTTCTAAAATCCTTGACAAAAACGGGTTAAGATATCATTATGGGAAAGGAGAAAATGATGGTCATTATATTATTTTTTTTATTGTTTCAAAGACAAATTCCATTATCTTAGATTCATTTCAGTTGTCGTCTGCAAATGCTTGGCATATTGGCTAGCCTAGAGTTTTGTCGTCTGGAATAGAGTTAAGGTCTACTTCATGAATAAATTTGAAATCTTTGTGGTAAAAGGAGAAATCGCTTACTTAGATCCTTTTTTGCTCAGATGTTTTCAAATTGGTATTGTCATAGCCCTGTTGTTGTCCTCTGTGTCATCAATGTCATTGTGCAAAGACTTTTGACATTTTGAAATATTATTACTTAACCCTTTCCCAAACGACAAATTTTGGACAGGTCCAAATTGAAAGAGTTTGCAGACAACAATTCTAAATTTGATGGAAATGGCAGAAAGTTATCAAAAAGGGTAGAAAACACTGTGGGAAAAGGAGAAATTGCTCAGCACGAGCAATTTCTCCTTTTCCCACAGTGTTTTCAAAAGACTTGTACTGCAGACACGTGAAAACCAGGGCTTGTTTGGGAAAGGGTTAAGATATTTACCTCAAAATTGGACTAATTATTTACTTTCAAAAGGGGTACCCATACAACATACAACAGGGGCGGGTAACCATCAAAATATTTTTGACACAGTAATGCCCCTATTTTCACTCATAATTTTCTCTGAAAATCAATCTGTTTCTGAAAGCAACTGCAGTCAAGCTTTGGCACCCTTTGTGGTGCTCTTGTTACCTTTTTAGCTCATTCTTTTCCGAGCTATCCTGCAGCAAGATGGGGGGGGGGGGGGGGGGCAAAGATGTCTGGATATGCTTAGATATTATAAAATAGGGGACAAATTTTTTTATTAAATTTTGTATTTCGCCTTCAGATGAAGAGATGTTGACCGGTTCCCTAAATGTAACAATCCATAAATTACAAGGAGTGGATTCAGTCTGTGGTAAGTTTTTGTGTTTTATTTCATGCTCTCTGGTAGGATATCGAGAAATAGCGGTGAAAATATTTTTCGATATTACACGGGTACGACTAGTGAGAATACTGATTTCTTCATTTTTTCTTTTTATGGAAGTCTCGACAAAAAAAGGCGTTAGAAGCATGAAATAAATAGAATATTTGTTTTTTTCGGTGAAAGATCGAAATTTATTTCATCGAGTGAACATCATTGGTAATATTTTCATGAGTGGCTGCACCACTCGTGAAAATATTACCAATGATGTTCACGAGATGAAATAAATTTTGATCTTTCACCGAAAAAAACAAATATCCTCTATATATACCTTGACTGAGACCTGAATCTGATAGATATTGATTCATCTGACCTCTCCATACCCTTTCCTATTTGCTCACATGTATGTATACAAGAATTCAGTAGCTTGGATTTTTAGCTTAGTTGTATTTCAAGAAAATTTTGTGGTATTGTGATAGCTATGTCGTTGTTGTTGTGTTGAACCGTTGACAGCTGTTGTTTTGGAAGAAAATGTTGAGGAATAATCATAGCCCTGTCATCATCTGTGTCATTATTTTCGTCATGGAAAAAGTTTGACATTTTATGATATCTCTGTCATTACTGAAGATATTTATTTCAACCTCGGACCAGTCTGTAACTAACAAAAGGGGAACTCTTACAACAAGGGCAGGTAACGATGGAAATTTTAAAATTTTAATGACAATGTTATGTCCATTTCTCGACTTACTGTTTTCACTGAAAATCGGTCCGTTTCTTAAGAAACCCAAGCCAAGTGTTGGCCCCCGTGTGTGGTGCTCCTATTTTATATCTCTGTCAATATTTAGGATATTTGTTTTCAGATTGTTTCTAACTAGCAAGAGGGAAACCCATACAGATAGGGCAGATAATCCTCTCAATATTCTGACATGGTTATGCTCTTTTTAGCTCACATGAGCACATGGTGCTCAAGGTGAGCATTTGTGATTGTGCGTTGTGTGGTCATCAACGATTACCTTGTGCGGACTCTAGAGGCTACATTTTCAGTCTGATACTCATAAAAACTAAGTCAGAATGTTTGTCTTGATAAAATCTCAGACATGTTTGAAATTGGGTTGTGTGGGATCAAAAAGTAGGTCACTTAGCCAAATCTTGGAAAATCTTTATGTTCACTCTAGAGGCCACATTTCAGCCAGATACTCATGAAACTTGGCCAGAATTTTATCTTGATGATATCTTGGACATATTTAAAATTGGGTAATGTGGGGTCAAAAAGTAGGTAACTGTGCCAAATCAACTTAGAAAAACCTTATGTGCAGTCTGGAGGCCACATTTCCAGTATGATACTCATGAAACATTGTCAGAATGTTGGTCTTACCTCTTTACCACACAATCCCGACTTTTAATGACCTTGAGGAAGAAACCTTTAGAAAACATTGTGGGAAAAGGATAAAATGCTGGTAACCAGCATTTTCTCCTTTTTCCCACATTGTTTTCTACTTGATCCAACACAAGTATTATTTTTTGGGTCACATTTAATTTGTAGTTTGCAAATGCTTTCAATTTGGACTGGCTTAAAATTTTGTTGTTTGGTAAAGAGTTAATGATATCTCTGCCAAGTTAAAAAATAGGTCAAGTTAGTCAAAAAATAGGTCCATTACACACACATGTTTTATATTATTACAACCAGGATCTCTTCAGCTTCATCAATCCCAGATGACGTTACTCAGATGAGCGCTTAAGGGCCAATGCTCCTCTTGTTTTCAATTAAAGTAGTACTGTATACACGCACATATTGTTGTTAACTGCTGAATTTTGTTGTAGAGGTGTACTGTTGCCTAGAGATGGATTCCTACGGCCATTTTTACAAGAAAGCACAAACTCGCCTTAGTAAATATATCAATGATGCAGCCTGGGACCAAGACTTTGAATTAGACCTTGATGGTTCCCAGACTTTAAGGATTCTCTGTTATAAGAAGTGTCCTGATACAGAGGATGATGTCATAGTTGGAAAGTGTGCTCTAGAGGTAAGCTATTTTTAGTAACACATCACTTATGGTAAGTTATATTTAGTGACACATCACTTGAGGTGAGATAAATTTAGTAACACATCGCTCAATGAAAGATGTATTTATGAAAGATCATGGTCTGATTTGAAGTCTGTGAGGGAAAAAAGATGTGCATCTGCACAAATTAAAGCTGATTCTTGAGAAAACTATTACAACAAAATGGAGATTTGTTGTTCAAAAGCACTGATCATGTCTATTTTATTAAAGTCTGTTGTAATTAGTCTTTATAATGACAGAAACTAAGATAAATGCCATTTCATTTCTTAATGTAAGATACATACAAAATCACCGATTTTCAATTAACTCTTTACCAAACGACAGAATTTTAGACTGGTCCAGATTGAAAGCATTTGCAGATGACAAAATGAATGTGATTGAAAAATTGAAATTTGTTTTGGGAAGGGTAGAAAACATAGTGGGAAAAGGAGGAAATGCTGGTAACCAGCATTTTCTCCTTTTCCCACAATGTTTTCAAGAGGCTTCTTTTTTAGGGTCGTTAAAAGTCAGGATTTTGTGTGGTAAAGATTTAATTAAGCCTGAGAATGATTTATGATACAGACATTTGTACCATGTAAAAATAGAATAAAGTATCCTGCATATTCTTCTTTTCCTACAAAGTTTTCTACCCACTCATAGACAAAGCCCATCATTTGATCCACATTTAATCTGTAATCTGCATATGCTTTCTGTATGGAAAAGTCTGACACTTTGATATTTCGTAAAGAGTCAATCCTTTACCAAACCACAGAATTTTAGACTCATCCAAGTTGAAATGATCTGCAGATGATAAATTAAATGGGATTCAAATGATAGGTTTCGTCTTTGAAAAGCAAAAAAGACATTGTGGGACAAAGTATTGTCAGGATGTATCTTTAATTTTTGATCAAACGACAAAATTTTTAACTTGACCAAATTGAAAGCATTTGCAGATGACAAAATAAATGAAGCTCAAATGATAATTTCTGTCTTTGATGGGGTAGAAAACATTGTGGGAAAAAGAAGAAAATGCTGGTTACCAGCATTTTCTTCTTTTCCACAATGTTTACAAAAATGGTGTGTCTCAGTGTTATTAAAACTGTGTGGTAAAGGTTTAATACAAGCACATAGCAAATAGTTATGTATAATCACAGGCCTTTGAAGCTCCATTGGTCTGTTACGGAACACTAACATTTTTCTTGGTTGATCATCGAGTACTTGCGAATTGGTGCATCGCTTGTATATCAGGGAATGCTCAAATTCTCATTTACATCGTTACTATAAATAGCACATTGGCGACTGCTTCTATGTTGTATATAATAATAATAATTATTATATACAGTATAGAGGCAGTTGCCAATGTGCTATTTATAGTAACTGTGTCTGATAAGGAAATTTTCGTTGTCCGGTAATAGACCAATGGAGTTTCAGTGGCCTATGGTATAATTTATATTTCATATTATTACAGTTGAGTTATTCGTGGCTGAACTCCAAGTTTAATGAGAAAACGATTACAATGAACGAGGTAAGAAGTAATTGTTTTTTTCATGTAACTAAGATTGAGTGAAAATAACTTTGGAGGCATGTTTGCATTTTTAACTTGCTTGTTTTCAAAGAAACCTCAAGTTACTGTTGTAGCCTTGGGTCATCACCTGTATCGTAGTCCAGACACTTTGACAGTTTATGATATCTCTATAATCGTGTTATATATAGATATTTACTTCAAACTGGGATAAGTTGTTCACTGTCAAAAGGGGAATACATAGAACAGGTGCAGATAACTTTCAAAGTATTTTTGACACAGTGTATGCCCCCCCCTTTTTTTAACTTAAATTTTCATTGAAAATCAAGCAACTACAGTGGAGGGTCGGCACCTGCGTGCGGTGCTCTTGTTTTAAATATTAATTTAAGCACATTCTTCCTCAGGCTGGTGAAAACATTACATTGTTTGGTAAAGCATTTAAAAATGATAAAATTCATGATGATTAACCCTTTACCACACAATCCCAACTTTTAACGACCCTGAGGAAGAAGCATTTAGAAAACATTGTGGAAAAAGGAGAAAATGCTGGTAACCAGCATTTTCTCCTTTTCCCACAATGTTTTCTACCCTTTCCAAAACAAATTTCAATCATTCAGTCACATTTATTTTGTCCTCTGCAAATGCTTTCAAGTTGGACCAGCCTAAAATTTTGTCATGTGGTAAACAGCTAATCAGTAAGTGCAATGAAAGTCAAGGAAACATTTATTTGAAACAAACCTTTGAATGTCACAGTATAGATATACTGAGGTATTACAGATAAAATTCTACATTAATTTGAATGCAGGTTTAACTCCATACTTTACAACCCTGAAATTTAAAGTCCCTGACTGAGAGGGCTTTAAAAAAGATTGTTGAAAAAAAAAATTCTCCTTATTTTAACAATGTTTTCTCCCCTTTTACAGACAAGTTTCATAGTATGAGTGACATTTGTCATCTGTATTTTTATTTTTGTTAACAGATGAATCTTAAAATTTTGCCATCTGTGAAATGCTTCAAGATAATGCCCGCCAAGCCCCCATAGCTCAGTCGGTAGCGTACAGGACTTGAGAACAGGCTGGTTTGATCCCCAGCTTGGCCAATTTCTTTCCGAGGATTGATGATAGTCATTGAGACAGGATTCATTCCTCTGTCATCGCTGACCATTGTTTCGATGATGGTTATGTGGGTAAGCAGCCAGTGGCTTGGAAAGAATATTGTGCGGAGTACTGGTAAAAGAAACTCCAGGAAAGCATGGATAGGTGCACTGGCTGCCGCGATATAGCTGAAATAATGTTGAAAACGGTGTTAGACACCATACAATCAATCAATCAAGATAATGCCCAAGTGCCTTTTTGTATATTTTACAAATTTATGATTAAACTTGGAAAAATGTTACTAAAACTGTATCTTGGCAAACAAAATCAGTGATTTAATGACCCTGAGGAGGGAGGCTTTTGAAAGCACTATGGAAAAAGAAGAAAATACTGGTAAAAACATTATTTTCTCCTTTTTCCACAATGTTTTCTTATCTTTCCAAAACACTTTCCAGCAATTGAAACTCCTTATATTTTTTGTCTGCAAATGCTTTAGGTTTGGACAAGCCTAGAATTTGATAAAGAGTTACATATTTGTGTGGTGTCCGTGTTTGTAAAGTAGAGCGTTGGCCTTGTAATCATGAGGACCTGAGTTTGATACCAGAAAGCAGATGTCAACTTTGGGACTGTTCATTGGTCCACACATTTGGCATGAATACTGGTTTAGTTTCCAGGAAGCAGAATCAAGAGAGATTAGTATAAGTTGTAAGAACTAGTGTCTTAATTGATGTAAAATAAATATGTTTAAACATATTTTTTAAAATATTTCAGGTTTCTATAACTGTATCTATCCGACATACCCCAGCCTCAAAGACGTTGAAGAGAACCCAGTCTAAGCTCAAAACTGGAATATTTGGTGTTAGAATAGAAAATGTCACCAAGTAAGTGGATCCTATCGGCTCACACACATTTTGTTCTAACTCCTTAGTTGTAAAGAATGTAAGGGTTCTGCAAGGAAGAAGGGGTCCTGTGTTGTGTAGTTTTAACTCTTTACCACACGACAGAATTTTTGACACTACCAGATTGAAAGCATGTGCAGACGACAATATAAATGTAGCTGAAATGTTGATTTCTATCTCTAATAGGGTAGAAAACATTGTGGGAACAAGAAAAAATGATGGATACCAGCATTTTCGCCTTTTCTCATAATGTCTCAAAGGCCTTAACTCAGGATTATGTAGTAAGTCATTAACACTTTACTGATCAGTGCCGCCTTTTAATGACTCTGGGAAAGAAGCCTCTTTAAAACATAGTGGGAAAAGGAGAAAATGCTGGTAACCAGCATTTTCTCCTTTTCCAACAATGTTTTCTTCCCTACCAAATAAAAATTGCACCAGTTGAGCCACACTGAAATTGTGGTCTGCAAATGCTTTCAATTTGGACAAGGCTACAATTTTGTCGTCTGGTAAAGGGTTAAGGAGTAGAATTCATAATCTAGAGGTCCTGGATTTAATAATCATCTGAGGCACTTTGATTTTCAGCAGACCTGGGTTTGTTTTTACCAACTGTTCTTAAGAACGTTTATTGTCTTATTCTCACAAATTTTCTAAATTTGAAGGTAACATAACTTCTGATTGGCTAAACCATTTGGTTTAGCCAATCAGAAGTTGTGTTACTTTCAAATTTAAAAAACCTTGGAAAATAAGTCTAAAAACATTCTTCGAAATGATCGGTGGATACAGACCCTAGTCTATTACAGATTAAATCAAGGTAACACCTAACTAAGTGAGCTGTTGGCATGATATGACTTACTGAATGCTGGAAATGGTTTGAAATACCGTCAGAGGCAGCCAATAGTAAACGATACAGGTGTTGTAAATCATACCATTTTGAACGATTGAAATAATTGTGAAGCTGACAATCAGTTTTTGTGTGGTCGGTCCAAGAGTTAGTCACTGGCTGAAAAATGAATTTTAAAACCAGTTAAAGTAAACAAAAGATAGAGCAACTTGGCAACTTTTCATCTTGTTTTAAAATTCGTTTTTCTGCCAACGACTAACATGTGGACTGACCATAAAATAACAGATTTTCACCTTCATGGCTGGATGTCTCTTTTTGTTACAGCCTATCAGATGGTTAATTTGGAATTTTTGATTAGAAGATCTTCAGAATAGTTTAATCTTTTGCTACAATGTTTTCAAAAACAATCATGGTATTTTTTCTCTGTCAATTTCAGACGTGAAAGTAAGACAGTGCCAACCATTGTTACAACCTGTGTGCAGCAAGTTGAGGCCAGAGGTAAGTTGTGTACTCAGTGTTTTTATGAACAGTGAAAATCATGATTACACTGCTCAGACAGTTATGTCTGATCTTTAATTTACACCGACTATAATTCTTTTCCTCAAGATATTGGCATCCATGAAGCCACACACAATCCCAAGTTGTAATGACCTTGAGGAAGCCGGGCTTTTAAAGCTTGTGGGAAAATGCAGTTGACATTTTCTCCTTTTTTCATCAATGTTTTCTACTCTTTCAAAGACAGTTTCCATTTTTTGATTCATACTTCTTTTGTCATCTGCAAATGCTTTTGATTTGAACAAGTCCAAAATTCTGTTGTTTGATAAAGCTTTCACCCTTTGCCAAACAAGCCCTGGTTTTCACGTGTCTGCAGTACAAGTCTTTTGAAAACACTGTGGGAAAAGGAGAAATTGCTCATAACGAGCAATTTCTCCTTCCTTCCCATAGTGTTTTCTACCCGTTTTGAGACCTTTCTGCCATTTTCATCAAATTTGAAATTGTCTTCTGCAAACTCTTTCAATTTGGACCAGTCCAAAATTTGTTGTTTGGGAAAGGGTTAACTCTTTGCTAGATGGCATAATTTTCAGACTGATCTATAAAAAAAGCATTTGCAGACCACGGCTTAAATGCAACTCCAATGATGGGATGTGTCTTTGAAGTGGTAGAAAACATTGTAGCAAATGGACAAAATGCTGGTTACCAGCATTTTCTCATTTTCCCACAATGTGTTTGGAAGACTCCTCGTTTGAGGTTGTTGAAACTCAGGATTGTGGTTAAAGGGTCAACTTCTTGCTAAAATGATTATATTTTTCTTTGATAGGGTAGGAAACATTTTACCCATGACTGGGCAGGCTGATAATGGTCCTTGGGCATGCAGAAAATATACAAATAGCAAGAAGTTTTGACCCATGTCTAGGCCAATATTTTTAGCTCCACTGGCCGAAGGCCAGCGGGCTAATGTCATGGCCCGGTGTCCGTCGTCCGTGCGTGCGTGCATTAACTTTTATTTCAAAAATCTTCTTCTCTGAAACTACCCATCCAATTTTCATGAAACTTCACAGAAATGATCCTGCCATGGTCCTCTTCAGAATTTCTTGAAAGAATTTGATTCCTTCAAAAACTCTGGTTGCCATGGCAACAAAACTGAAAAATATTGGAAATCTTTATAAGTCTTCTTGTCTGAAACCATAAGGCATAGGGCTACCAAATTTGGCGTGTAGCTTTATGTAGTAGACCTCTATCAAGTTTCTTCAAATTATAGCCCTGGGGTCAAAATTGGCTCTGCCCCAGGGGTCACAAGTTTTACATAGACTTATATAGAGAAAACTTTAAAAATCTTCCTGAACCTAGCCATAAGGCCTAGAGCTACCAAATTTTGCATGTAGCTATATCTAGTGGGCCTCTACCAAGCGGGCCAAAATTTTAGCCCTGGGGTCAAAATTGGCCATGCCGCAGGGGTCACAAGTTTTAAATGGGCTTACATAGTGACATCTTAAGAAATCTTCCTGTTTTGATTTTTTTTTTTTGAAATCAGCCTTGCATCAGGGGTCTCATGTTTTACAGGGGCCTCATATGGACAAAAATTGAAAATCACTTTATTTATAACCATACAACATAGACTTGTATTATTTTGGCATGTGGCTTTATCTTGTGGACCTCTACCAGGGTTCAAGTAATTATAGCTCTGGGATCAAAAATGGATTTGCCCTGGAGGTCTCAACTTTCACATGGGCTTTTACAGAGAAAAATTTGTAAGTCTTCATTTTGAAACCATGTGTCACAGAATTGAAATGTTTAGTATTTATGGTTTATAAGCCAGTGGAACGATACAGGGCCATCATGGCCCTCTTGTTTTTGCAGATGCATTAACCTTTTACCACACAATCCCAACTTTTGAAGACCTGAGGAAGAAGCCTTTTGAAAACATTGAGACCAGCATTTTCTCCTTTTCCCACAATGTTTTCTATCCTATCAAAGACAAGTTCCATCATTTTACTCACATTTGTTGTCTGCAAATGCTTTCAAGCTGGACAAATCTGAAATTTTGTTTTTTGGTAAAGAGTCAAGCCCCTTTTCACAGAGCATGGCTCACATTGTATTGTTACAAGCAATATTTTGCTGCCAGAATGTTTTTAAAAACAAAAATTGAGCTGCTGTATGATAAAGAAAAAGTTAGTTTGCAAATGGTAATTTGCTGAAACAAACAAACGATATGAATGTTAAGGATATATCCGTATAGCCAGAGATAAAAAACACTGTAAAAATTTGATAAGACATTTGAATGGTTCAAAATCTTGTCAGCAGTGTAAACATAGATAAATTACTGATAAATACTGTGTAAGGGATAAATACGCATACTGGAAATCTTCAATTTAAAACAGGAAATGTCAGTGATTTCTTTGATGGCCATAAGAAAATGAAATACATTTTCTATCAGTTGTAATCTATGCAACCTTGCGACCATCAGGGGCAACAGTTGGGCATGAAGATACAAGAATGGTTAAAGTTTGATAAGATAAAGATGAAATGGGTTAAAAAATTTCTGGCTGAAAACAAGTACAGATGTATAGATGTATCTTTAAATGTTTGTATTTATAACCTTCAGCAATCTCCTTTTTTGCAGGTTTAGAAGAAGTTGGCATTTACAGGGTGTCAGGGGTCACCTCAGATGTACAACATATGAAAAAACTGTTTGATAAAAGTAAGTCAAAATTTGGTATTTGAAAAAGAGACTCTCGTACAGGAAAATTTTATTTTCTCTTCTGTTGACCCTAAACCATACAATCCCCACTTTTAAAGGCTGTATAAAGGCTAACACTGTCATCCAGACTTTTAACGACCCTGAGAAAGAAAGCTTTTGAAAACATTGTGGGAAAAGGAGAAAATGCTGAAAACCAATGTTTTCTACCTTTTCCAAAACAAGTTTCAATTTTTTAATTACATATATCATCTGCAAATGCTTTGAATTTGGAGTAGTCTGAAACTTTGTCGTTCAGTAAATAGTCAAATGTATAGCAGCTGTGTAGTGGAGTGGAACCAGACTTGTAGAAAACATTGTGATAGGTGGAGGAATCACTAAATATTTTTTTTGTACTTACAGATCCAATAGCTGCCAGTGCAGAAGCAGAGGAAGCAGATATTCATGCTTTAACTGGGGTTCTCAAATTGTACTTCAGGGAGCTTCCAGAACCTTTATTTACAGAACAACACTACCCGTCTTTCATTCAGAGTATAGGTAGGTCTACTGGTGTAACCAATTACCAAGTATACATTGTTTTGAATCAGCCATTCTCTGGCAAAAAAAGGGGGTGTAACTCTTTACCAAACAACAAAATTTTAGCCTTGACCAAATTGAAAGCATTTACAAACTAAGTGTAACTCAAAACGTAAAATTTATCTTTCATAATGTAGAAAACAATTGTGGGAAAAGGAGAAAATGCTGGTTTCTAGCATTTTCTCCTTTTTCCACAATGCTTTCCAAAGGCTTCTTTCTCAAGGTCGTTAAAAGTCAGGATTGTTGGGTAAAGGGTTAATGTATCTCTGTGGTGCATTATACCAAGCTAGTTGTAATATGATTAACCCTTTACCGAACAATGACGCCTTTTGACGCCCCTGGGAAAGAAGCCTTTTGAAAACATTGTGGGAAAAGGAGAAAATGCTGGTAACCAGCATTTTCTCCTTTTCCCACAATGTTTTCTACCTATCAAAGAAAAATTGCACCATTTTAGCCAAATTGAAATTGTCATCTGCAAATGCTTTCAATTTGGAGAAGGCTCAAATTTTGTCGTCTGGTAAAGTGTTAAGGGTCCGTAAATTCCATTTTGTCTAATATCTGACTGAATCCTGAGGTTCAATGGTCCTTTGACATGCAGAAAATTGACCGATAGCAAAAGGTATCGAACCAGGTCTGCCTGGGCAGACTGCCCAGGCTGACCTGGGTCGATACTTTTTGCAGATGCATTAAGCCCTCTTTTCACAGAGCATGGCTCAAATTTTAGGACCCTACTGGATTGTTGATGTCTTTGGTGGCATCTTTAGCTGGGTTGTTTTTGAAGAAAATCTTAGGCATTATTATTAGCCTGTTGTTACCTCTGTCTGCATTGTTTTTGTGAGAAAACTTTCACATTTTTAGCTTGGCTGTTTTGGAAGAAAAACTGGAGGTATTGTCGTAGCCTTGGTGTCATCTTCTATGCCATCGTCAGCATCAGTGTGCAAAAATGTTGACATTTTGTAATACTTCTTTTAGTAATGAATATATTTGCTTTAAACTTGGACCGGTTGTTTATTATCGAAAGGGGAATCTGTACAACAAGGGCAGCTAACCATCAAAGTACTTTAGACACTGCTACACCCCTTTTTTCACCTTAGAATTTTCAGTAAAAATCAAGCAACTACATCAGAGCATTTGCACCGCATGAGATGCTCTTATTTCACATCTCTGTCAAGATGTTTACTGCAAACTGGTTAACCCTTTCCCAAACGACAAATTTTGGACTGGTACAAATTGAAAGAGTTTACAGACAACAATTTTAAATTTGATGAAAATGGCAGAAAGTTATCAAAAAGGGTAGAAAACACTGTGGGAAAAGGAGAAATTGCTCGTTATGAGCAATTTCTCCTTTTCCCACAGTGTTTTCAAAAGACTTGTACTGCAGACACGTGAAAACCAGGGCTTGTTTGGGAAAGGGTTAAAGCTATTATAGGGGGACCTGTACGAGAAGGACCAAATGTTGTCTTGCAGATGATTATGTGTTAACTCTATACAAAACAACAAAATGAAAAACATGTCCAAATTGAAAGCATTCGCCAATCGCATAAATGATGTAACGTAAAAATTAAAATTTGTTCTTGAAAGCTTAGAAAATGTTGCTGGTAAATAGCATTTTCTCCTTTTCCCACAGTATTTTCAGAAGTCCTCTTCCTCGGTGTCATTAGAAGGTAGGATTGTTTGGTACAGGGTTAACCTTTAACTCTCTACCAGACGACAAAACTTTTATACCAGTCCAATTGAAAGTACTTGCAGATGACAATCTCAATGTGGTTCAAATGATGTGATTTTTGTTTGATAGGGTACAAAACATTGTGGGAAAAGGAGAAAATGCTGGTTACCAGCATTTTCTCCTTTTCCCACAATGTTTTCAAAAGGCTTCTTTCTCAGGGTCATTAAAAGTCGGGATTGTGTGGTAAAGAGTTAAAGTGCAGAATGAACCCCACTCAGTGAATATGACTGAAGTGATTTGATTTTCCTTGACAAGGAAGTAAACGTCAGTGGGAGAAGGGAGAAATGGTAACCAGCATTTTCTCCTTTTCCCACACTGTTTTCAAAAGGCATCTTTCTCAAGGTCATTAAGACACAGCAATGTGTAGTAATGGGTTAACCCTTTGTGGCACAGTCATGAGTTTTAACGATCCTGAGAACGGAAGCTTTTAAAAACATAGTTGGAAAAGGAGAAAATGCTTGTAACCAGCATTTTCTCCTTTTCCCAGAATGTTTTCTAACCTTTCAAATACAATAATAATTTGACCCATATATAGTTTGTCTGTCTGCTAACACTTTCGGTTTGGACAAGTCTGATGTTTTGTTGTCTGGTAAAGAGTTAAATCTTTACCAAACTACATAATTTTACACTCGTCCAGATTCAAAGCTGTTGCAGACGTCGCGTCAAATGTTGATGAAACCTAACTCTAAACAGAACACATTGTTGGGAAAGGCAAAAATGCTGGTTACCTTTTCCCAAAATGTTTTCAAAAGGCTTCTTCTTCAGGGTCGTCAGAACCCTGAATTGAGTAGTACAGAGTTTAAAAAATCAATATTGGAATCTCAGTGCCTTTTTTTTTTCTTTTTTCCAGAACTCCAAAACGAAGGGGCCAAAGAGAAGTGCATGCTGGAACTGTTACATTCATTACCAGATGCTAACTATTACACCATAGTTTACATGATAGAACATTTAGTGAGAGTCGCTAAACAGTCACATGACAACAAGATGTCCGTGAGTAACCTGTCAACCATATTTGGACCTACATTACTCACCCCTGCTGTGAAAGAGGGATCAAGTGATCCCATGGTACAAATGGCAAGGGCAGCAAAAGATGCGACTGTGCAAAGTGAAGTTATTAACTTTTTCTTAAAGCTGGCTTCGAGCGGGAAGAACATTAGGAAATCAGCTGCGAATGATTGAGTGGTCATGCTGTCATACAGTCAACCATTTACTTTTTACCAAACTCCTGGATATTTAAAATTGTCCACATTGAAAGCACTTGCAGACGATAAGTTAATGATTCTATTGTACCTAAACTGATGAAAGTCATCTGGGACAAGACAGAAAACATTATGGGAAAAGGAGAAAGTGCTGGATACCAGCCTTTTTCTCCTTTTCTCCATAATGTTTTCCAAAGCCTTCTTCCATACGGTCGTTGAAAATATGGGATTCTTAGGTAAAGGGTAATTTTTTTCCTAACAGGGAGTATACATACATGTAGAGTTTAATATAGGTTTGAATGCAATAATCTATTTTCTCTTCACCAAACGACAAAGTCTTGGACTCTTCCAAATTCAAAGCATTTGCAGATCACAAATCAAAACTGGTCAAGGGATGAAATATGGCCTTGATAGGGTAGAAAACATTGAGGGAAAAGGAGAAAATGCTGGTTACCAGCATTTCCTCCTTTTCCAACTATGTTTTCAAAAGGCTATTTTTTACACAGGCGTTAAAACTCAAGATTTTGTGGTAAATCGTAAAGTGATTGTAAATAGATAAGGCACATGTTTCCTCTGTGCCAGAAACTCATTATTTCCTGAAAAAAAATTTGGAGTAGACATAAACTTATAGCAGACATAAATGTGTTGTATACATGAATCTGCAGCAGACGTACACTTGCAGCCAATATGAACTTTCAGTAGACATGAACTTGCTGGAAACATGAACTTGCAGCACATGTGAACTTGCAGCATGCATGAAGTTGCAGCACACATGAACTTGCAGAAGACACAAACTTGCAGATGCGATGAACTTGCAGCAGACATGAACTTGCTGCAGACATTAATTTGCTGACAACATGAACTTGTAGCAGACATGAACTTGCAGCACACATGAACTTGCAGCAGATATGAACTTGCAACACACATGAACTTGTAGCAGACATGAACTTGCTGCAGACATGAACTTGCAGCACACATGAACTTGCAGCACACACAAACTTGCAGTTGCAATGAACTTGCAGCAGACATGAACTTGTAGCAGACATGAACTTGCTGCAGACATGAAATTGAACATGAAGTTGCAGCACAAATGAACTTGCAGCACACATGAACTTGCACATGAACTTGCAGCACACACAAACTTGCAGCAGATATAAACTTGCAGCACACATGAACTTGCTGCAGACATAAACTTGTAGCAGACATGGACTTGCTGGAGTCATGAACTAGCAGCAGTCTGGGCAGGCTGACCTGGGTCTGAACTTTTTTCTTTTGGTAAATTTTCTGCATGTCTAAGGACCATTGTATCTCAGGAATCAGTCAGTTGTTAGACAAAATGTGTTTTATGAATACATAGTGGTAATTATGTGATGACTTACTTGGTATAATTCATCACGGAGATGCATTATACATCCTTTTGCCAGAGCATGGTTCATTTACTACTTCATAGATTCTTGCATTTCATTGGCCGTTTTTAAGATTATTCTTTTTCTAATTCTCAAGAACTCTCTAGAATTTATAGTAATGCAATTTTTGATTGTCTAAAATATGTTTATCCAATCAGATATTGTGTCACAATTTTTATTGTCTAAAATACATGTAGCCAATCAGATATTGTGTTACATTCTAAACTTAGATTTAGTCTAAGAATGCACTTAACCTGTAGAGCACCGAATAAAACCAACAGAAATGTTCATCCTAGGAATACAACTTAAATAATAGCAATTTCATGGTTGCTTTTGTCTACTGTGTTTCAGCGAAGTGGACAGTGTAGATCAAAGATCAGGCTGCACATTTTGTGCAGCCTGATCTTGATCTACACTGGCCACAAAGGCAACTCTAGTCGTGAAAGGCACTTTAAGGGTTCAATATAGTTACTTAATACAAGCACCGGTGCTTGAAAGAACAAAGAAAACCAACCTTGGTCTTAATCACTCTCTGGCAGCCATTTTAGATGAGTGTCATGTGACTTTGTGGTTTATCTCAACCTTATTACCACACAATCCCAAGTTTTAACAACCTTGAGGAGGAAGGCTTACTGAAAACATTGTGGGCTTACTGAAAACATTGTGGTAAAAAGGAGAAAATGCTGGTGACCAGCATTTTCTCCTTTTCCCACAATGTTTTCTACTGTATAAAATACAAATTTCATCATTTGAGCAGGATGAAAGCTGTTGTCTGCAAGTAGTTTGAATTAGAATCAGTCTACATTTTTGTGCTTTTGTCAAGAGTTAATCACTATCTGGCAGCCACATGTGGACACATGTGTGTCATGTGACTAGGTGTTTTCATAATAAATAAAGTATTTCTTTAATGCTGGTACCTATCTGTTGTCACATGATAAGGCAGTCCAAATATTAAGATGTACACATGCTTATTTACCCTTCAATATTTATCTGTCGGACATTTCACATTTATGTCTCTTTTGCATGTAATGTCTAAATGGTTGGTTCCATTCAGTTCTGTGTAGCAAATCCGATCTCACCAAAACTGGTATTATTATGGAAAAGAACTGGATTTACCTTTAGGAACTACTTTATTCGTTGGAAAATATTCAGCTGCTGCATGAATAAATAATGGGCAGATTCATTCAGAAATCAGTCAATTACTTTCATGTCAGATTGCACACAGAGCCGCCGCCATGTTTTTCAGTCATGAAGACAGTTGCATTACAAACCAAAATCGACCACAGATTTTTTTAAGAAATCTGTTTCAACAATAAAACATGATGCGGAGCGAAACAAAATTTCGTTTTAAAAAAAGACATAATATGATTCTGTAAGTAGCATTTATATTGGTTCATTCTGAACGATTGTTCTACGGCAATTTGTAACAAAACAGAGTGTTGTTGAATTTGAATGGATTTAGCTCATAAATAGGCAAGTTTTGTACAAATATCTTTTTTTCAATCAAGAAATTATTTATTAATCTTACTTCTGATGTATATTTTATTGAACAACTTCAGTTAAAAGTATCAGAATTTGCTGTTCAAACAGCGACAGAATTGGATGTCGGAGTTTGCTAAAGGAAACTATGAAGGAACAAATAAGACCCTATGTACATGATGAATGTCGAAATAAAAATTAACATATGTAGGGGTTTATAAATAGGACTAATGATAGGAAGAAATGCTATGTTATAATACAAAGGAACTAAAATCTGTCTTCCATGTCGGTCTTTATTAGTCCTTGTAGAGCTAAACTTCTGTTAATTTTTTTTTTTTTTTTTTTTTCAAAAGTGAAAGTCAAGATAAAGACTGCAAAGAACAAGCAGTCTTATCTTGATCTACACTGCCCCTTATTTTGGCAAGATATTGAGATAAAAACAGCCTTGGGATTGCAAAACCCGCCTATGTAGTACTGATTTTTAGCTCCACTGGCCGAAGGCCAGCGGGCTTATGTCATGGCCTGGTGTCCGTCGTACGTCCGTCCGTCCGTCCGTCCGTGCGTTAACTTTTATTTCAAACATCTTCTTCTCTGAAACTACCCATCCAATTTTCATGAAACTTCACAGAAATGATCCTGCTATGGTCCTCTTCAGAATTTCTTGAAAGAATTTGATTCCTTCAAAAACTCTGGTTGCCATGGCAACAAAACTGAAAAATATTGGAAATCTTTAAAAATCTTCTTGTCTGAAACCATAAGGCGTAGGGCTACCAAATTTGGCATGTAGCTTTATGTAGTAGACCTCTATCATGTTTCTTGAAATTATAGCCCTGGGGTCAAAATTGGCTCTGCCCCAGGGGTCACAAGTTTTACATAGGCTTATATAGAGAAAACTTTAAAAATCTTCCTATACCTAGCCATAAGGCCTAGATCTACCAAATTTTGCATGTAGCTATATCTAGTGGGCCTCTACCAAGCAGGCCAAAATTTTAGCCCTGGGGTCAAAATTGGCCCCGCCGCAGGGGTAACAAGTTTTACATGGGCGTACATAGTGACAACTTAAGAAATCTTCCAGTACCTAGCCATAAGGCCTAGAGCTACCAAATTTTGCATTTAGCTTGATCTGGTGGGGGTCTACCAAAAATGCCCAAATAACAGTCCTGGGGTCAATTTGGCCTCATGCTGGTGGGGGGGGGGGAGGTTCACAAGATTAACATGGGCTTATATAGGGAAAACTTTTAAATCTTGGTGTACATAGCCATAAGGCTTAGGGCTACCAAATTTTGCATAATTATAGCTCTTTCTAGTGGACAACTACAAAGAGGGCCCAAGTTACAACCCTAGGATCAAGTTTGGCCCTGCACCAGGGGTCACAAGTTTTACATGGGTTTATGGAGTGAAAACTTCAGAAACCATCTTGTTACTAGCCATAAGGCAAGAACTCCCAAATTTGGTCATAAACATGTGCTTATAGGGTGAAAATTCAAAAAATCCTTTTGCTCCTAACCGCAAACCCAAGGGCTACCAAATCTGGAGCACTTTTTATTTTTTTTTTGAAATTAGCCTTGCATCAGGGGTCTTATGTTTTACAGAGGCTTCATATGGACGAAACTTGAAAATCACCGTATTTATAACCATACAGCATAGACTTGTATTATTTTGGCATGTGGCTTTATCTTGTGGACCTCTACCAGGGTTCAAGTGATTATCGCTCTGGGATCAAAAATGGCTTTTCCCTGCGGGTCTCAACTTTAACATGGGCTTTTACAGAGAAAACTTTGTAAGTCTTCATTTTGAAACCATTTGGCTCAGAATTGAAATGTTTAGTATTTATGGTTTATATTTATAAGCCAGGGGAGCGATACAGGGCCATCATGGCCCTCTTGTTTCTTTAATTTTTACCAAACAACAAAAGTTTGGACTGAACCAAGTTCAAAGCATTTGCGGACAACAAATTGAAGTTGCCAAGATGATGATTTCCATCTTCCATAGAGTAGAAAACATTGTGTTCAAAGGTGAAAATGCTGGTTACCAGCATTTTCTCCTTTTCCCACAAGGTTTTCAAAGGCTTTCTGTATCAGGGGCATTGAAAGTCGGGATTGTTTGGTAAAGGGTCAAGAAAGCACAGAAAAAACTGGTGAGCGGTAAACCCTTTACCACACAATCCTGAGTTTTAACAACTCTGAAGAAGAAGGCTTTTGAAAACATTGTGGGAAAAGGAGAAAATGCTGGTAATAGCATTTTCTCCTTTTCCTACAGTGTTTTCTTTATTTCTATACTAGTTAAGACGGAAGTCATCTTTAGAGCTACAGTTAACCTCTTACCACATAACAAAATTTTAGACCTATTCGTATTGAAAGCATTTGTGGAGGAGAAACTAAACATGACTCAAATGACGACATCCGTTTTTGAAAGGACAGAAAACATTGTGGGAAAAGGAGAAAATACTGGTTACCAGCATTTTCCCCAATTCCCATAATGTTTTCAAAAGTCTCCTTTCTTAGAGTCATTGAAAGTTGGGATTGTGTGGTAAAGGGTTAATTTGTTGTCTGTAAATTCTCTTAGTTTGGTCAAGTCCAAACTTTTGCTGTTTGGTGAACAGTTGTCAGATGTTGAGTAATAGGTGTAAAAGAAAAAAGAGAAACATTGTGTTCAAAACAGTTGTGTTCATAATTGACTTTTTCTTGTTGTTAACTCTTTACGAAACGACAAAATTTTAGACTGGTCCAAATTGAAAGCATTTGCAGACGACAAAATAACTGTGACTAAAAGAATTGAAATTTGTTTTGGGAAGGGTAGAAAACATTGTGGGAAAAGGAGAAAATGCTGGTTACCAGCATTTTCTCCTTTTCCCACAATGTTTCCAAAAGGCTTCTTTCTCGGGGTCATTAAAAGTCGGGATTGTGTGGTAAAGAGTTAATTGTTTATACTTTGAGGAATCGCATGTCGTTCTTTGAAATTGACTATGAGACATGCTCTTTAAAAAGGGGGTTTAATGCATCTGCAAAAAGTAATGACACATGTCAGCCTGCGCAGTCCGGATCAAAACTATTTGCTTCTTGTTTTTGTAAATTTTCGCTATGTCCAAGGACCATTCTACTTTGCGATTGGTCAGTTGTTAGACAATACAGGTTATATGGAATGATAATTGTATGATGACTTGCTTGGTACAGTGCATTATAGTAATCTATTAAACCCCCATTTCTCAGAGTTGTGCTCATTTTTTCTTTTTGCTCTTTATCACATCAGTTTTGCCAGGTTTGGTTCATTGAACTATGAGGGTATTAACCCTTTCCCAAACGACAAATTTTGGACTAGTCCAAATTGAAAGAATTTGCAGACAACAATTTTAAATTTGATGAAAATGGCAGAAAGGTCTCAAGAAGGGTAGAAAACACTGTGAGAAAAGGAGAAATTGCTCGTTACGAGCAATTTCTCCTTTTCCCACAGTGTTTTCAAAAGACTTGTACTGCAGACAAGTGAAAACCAGGGCTTGTGTGGGAAAGGGTTAAATATATGCTTATGTATTACTGTCTTTATTAACCCTTTAACAAATAAGCCCAAATTTAAACAAACCTGTTGGAAAAAGCTTTTGAAAATATCGTGGGAAAAGGAGAAAATGCTGGTTACCAGCATTTTCTCCTTTTCCTACGATGTTTGTAAAATGGTCCTTGGACATACAGAAAATTGACCAGTAGCGAAGTTTTGGCCCAGGTCAGCCTGCACGGACTGCACAGGCTAACCTGGGTCGATACTTTTTGCAGATGCATTAAGCCCCCTTTTCACAGAGTATGGCTTATATTATTGATATAATAGGTTTGATGAAAACGATAATGCATGAACATAAATGTAAAATTCTGTGTAACGCCTGCACACAAAAATATTTTTAAAAAATTCTGCATTGTTGCCATTAGACTATATGGTGTGCATTTCCATGTGTACTGGTTTAGGCACTGGTTTGTTGATAGTGTTTATATTTTACCGTACAAGTACATGTAAATTTTGTGTCCGTCTACAGTAACATGTGATTGCATTTTAAAAAAAATTTTAAAAAATAAAATCTTTAATGCTAGTTATAAGCATTTCCTAGAATGTTTCCATACCTGTTTGGAAATGGCCGAAAAGTGAATGAGCCATGCTCTGGCAAAAGGGGGCTTAATGCATCTCCGTGATCCATCATACCAATTGCCTAAATGTGGATCCATAAAATCCATTCTGTATAACAACCGAATGATTCATGAAGTACATTGGTCCTTTGATATGCAGAAAATTGACCAATGGCAAAAAGTTTTGGCCCAGGTCAGCCTGCGTCAATACTTTTTCCGCTGATGCATTAAGCCCCCTTTTCACAGAGCTTGGCTCAAATATATTTATGTGGTAAAGGGTTAACCCTTTCCCAAACAAGCTCTGGTTTTCATGTGTCTGCAGTACAAGTCTTTTGAAAACACTGTGGGAAAAGGAGAAATTGCTCGTAACGAGCAATTTCTCCTTTTCCCACAGTGTTTTCTACCCTTTTTGAGACCTTTCTGCCATTTTCATCAAATTTAAAATTGTCGTCTGCAAACTTTTTCTATTTGGACCAGTTCAAACTGTGTCGTTTGGGAAAGGGTTAAGCTCTTTTCCAGACAACAGAATTTCAGACTTGTCCAAATTGAAAGCATTTGCAGACGACAAATTAAATGTGGCTTAAGTAACGCTATTTGTCTTTGAAAGGATAGAGAACATCGTGAGAAAAGAAGAAAATGCTGATTACCAGCAATATCTCTCGTTTCTCACAATTTTTTTCAAAGTTTGCTTCTCTAGGTTTGTTACCTCTTTACTAAACAATCCCGAGTTTTAAAATAGCCTTTTGAAAACCTTGTGGGAAGAGGAGAAAATTCTGGAAACCAGCATTTTCTCCATTATCCTCAAGGTTTTCAACATTTTTCTGACATTTACCACCATTTTAGCAAAAATTTGATATGTTGCCTGCAAATGCTTCCAATTTGAACCACTCTACAATTTTGTCATTTGGTTAACCCTTTACTGCACAATGCTGCCTTTTGATGCCCCTGGGAAAGAAGCC
Source organism: Tridacna gigas (assembly GCA_945859785.2). Taxonomy (NCBI): domain Eukaryota; kingdom Metazoa; phylum Mollusca; class Bivalvia; order Cardiida; family Cardiidae; genus Tridacna; species Tridacna gigas. Next base: position 6,713,977 of record OX244042.2, read on the forward strand.
TTTTGGAAACATTGTGGGAAAAGGAGAAAATGCTGGTAACCAGCATTTTCTCCTTTTCCCACAATGTTTTCTACCCTATCAAAGAAAAGTTGCATAATTTGAGTCACATTGAAATTGTTGTCTGCAAATGCTTTCAATTTGGACAAGGCTAAAGTTTTGTCGTCTGGTAAAGAGTTAAGAGTGAAAACACATGGTTGTTTGGTAAAGGGTAAAAAACAAGCAAGAGAGATTAAGTTCAAGACCTCTATTTTACCTAAATAACTCTGTACCAAACGACAAAAATTTAAACTGGTCCAAATTGAAAGCAGTTGCAGACGACAAATTAAAGGTGGCTCAGATTACAAAATTTGTCCTTGATGGAGAAGAAAACATTGTGGGAAAAGGAGAAAATGCTGGTTTCCAGCATTTTCTCCTTTTCCCACAATGTTTTCAAAAGGCTTTTTCCTCAGGGTCGTTAAAAGTCGGGATTGTGTGGTAAAGAGATAAGAGAGCTATTTGCTTGCTGCTTTTTTTCCCCCAGGCTTTATTGGTAATAGAAATCATTATATCAAAAATAACATTGCATAGAAATTTCTTGAATTATTTTTTTGAAAATTTTATTTGCTGAACTTGTATTTTGTTGTTGTTGTTTTCTTTGCCTAACAGGAGCATTGATGTGTATTAAATTTTCTTTGTGCATTTGATATTCTATGTATTTGTTTACATTCTTTCATTAAACAAGAAAATTTGCTATTTTATATTATTTGTATACATGAATAATTTTTCTTTTGAAAATGAGTCTGTATCACTTAGTTATTTGTGTATATGTATGTATATTGGATTTTCATGTTAATTTTTATTGTTTATTTACTTTTTCAGTGTTTGATTGTTTATTTGTAATGCTATTATCTTTGTCATATTCTTTCTAAATGTTGTCATCTATTTACATGATTGTATATCATGAACACATAAACTGCTAAGATAAGTTTGTTTGTTTAGTGTTTAACCCTTTCCCAAACGACAAATTTTGGACTGGTCTAAATTGAAAGAGTTTGCAGACGACAATTTTAAATTTGATGAAAATGGCAGAAAGGTCTCAAAAAGGGTAGAAAACACTGTGGGAAAAGGAGAAATTGCTCGTTATGAGCAATTTCTCCTTTTCCCACAGTATTTTCAAAAGACTTGTACTGCAGACACGTGAAAACCAGGGCTCGTTTGGGAAAGGGTTAATTTTTATTGTTTATTTACTTTTTCAGTGTTTGATTGTTTATTTGTAATGCTATTATCATTGTCGTACTCTTTCTAAATGTCGTCATCAATTTACATGATTGTATATCAAGAACACATAAATTGCTAAGATAAGTTTGTTTGTTTAGTGTTTAACCCTTTCCCAAACAAGCCCTGGTTTTCACGTGTCTGCAGTACAAGTCTTTTGAAAACACTGTGGGAAAAGGAGAAATTGCTCATAATGAGCAATTCCTCCTTTTCCCACAGTGTTTTCTACCCGTTTTGAGACCTTTCTGCCATTTTCATCAAATTTAAAATTGTCGTCTGCAATCTCTTTCAATTTGGACTAGTCAAAAATTTGTCATTTGGGAAAGGGTTAAAGATACATCTATACTCTTTTTCAGCCAGTTTTTAATCCATATCTTCTTAATTTTATCAAACTGTAATCACTCTTGTATCTTCAGGTCAAATGTTGTTCTGATGGTTGCAAGGTTACAAAGATTACGACTGATAGAAAAAGCATTTCATTTTCTGGAGGCCATCAAAGCAGTCACTGTTGTGATGTTTCTAGTTTTCAATCCAAGATTTCAGATAAATGTATTTATCCCTTACACCATATTTATCAGTAATTTATCGATGTTTACACAGCTGACTAAATTCTGAAACAGTCTATCAAATTTTAACATCTTTGTTGTCTTTCTGGCTGTAAGGATGTACCTTTAAAACACCGTTTTGATCCTAGTATCAGTCATATTAGGGTGGCCTTTTTCAGTTGATAGTTTACTTGTAATTCCATGTTTCAGTAACCCAGATGATGAATATTTTTAAAACATTTTGGGAAAAGGAGATAATGCTAGTAACCAGCATTTTCTCTTTTTCCCCGACAATATCTTTTTTTCCAACAATGTCTTCTACCCTTCTGGCACGATTCCTACATAGCACGGGAAGAATGTTGTGCAAAGTATTGACAAAAGAAAATCTAGGAAAGCATGGATAGATGCACTGGCTGCTGCGATAAAACTGAAATAGTTTTGAACATGGAGTTAAACACCAAACAGTTACAAATTCTATTATTTGAGACAAATTTTATTTTTTTTTAAATGTTTATTATTTTGGATCAACCTAGAAGTTTGTAATTTGGCGAATAGTTAACACTTTAACCTCCTTGCATGACATTTTTATTCATCTTGCTGCAGACAGTTTTTGACCCTTTACCACACAATTCCTAGTATAGATGACTCTGAGGAAAAAGGTTTTTTCAAAATATTGTGGGAAAAGGAGAAAATTCTGGTAACCAGCATTTTCTTCTTTTCCCAGAATGTTTTGTACCCCATCAAAGACAGAAATCGTCATTTAAGCTAGAGTTTTTTTTTTTTTTTCAATTTGCTCGAGTCCAACATTTGGTAAAGAGTTAACCCTTTACCAAATGACAAAATTTTAGACTGGTCCACATTCAACGTATTTGCAGACAACAATTTTAATGGTTCAAATGATGGAATTTGTTTTTGATGGGGTAGAAAACACAGTGGGAAAAGGAGAAAATGCTGGTTACCAGCATTTTCTCCTTTTCCCACTATGTTTTCAAAAGCCGTCTCTGTTAAGGTCGTGAAAACTCAGGATTTTGTGGTAAAGAGTTAAAAAAAAGGAAAATGCTTACACTAAAAAACTGAATCATTTTATGACACATGTAGATCTATGTCTTCTAAGCCTTTTTTCTCTAAATTTGTTAAGGGCAATAATGACTTAACTGAAAGTGTCCTTATCATTTATTTAGCATTTTATTGAGTTTGAATGAAAGTTTATTGTTGTAGTTTAGTAAAGGAAGCCATTGAAAGTTCTATTCTTATTGGTATTAATATATAACAGAATTCACATGCATAATAAACTATTAAAAGTACAAGTTTTGTGCTTTTCTCCAACAGAATACCATACTTCTTATTTCCATTAGCAAAAACCCTTCAAGTTAACATTTTACCACACAGTTCCGAATTTTAACGACCCTGAAGAAAAGGGCTTTTGAAAACATTGTAGGAAAAGAAGAAAATGCTGGTAACCAGCATTTTCACCTTTTTCCACAATTTTTCTACCCTATTAAAGATAGATATCAATATTTTAGCAACATTTAATTTATCGTCTGTAAATGCTTTGAATTTGGTCCAGTCCAAAAATTTTTGGTTTGGTAAAGAGTTGAAGGAATTTTTAGATCTATATTCTGAGACCATTTGTTAACAAAAATCAATGGCATCAGATATGAAGTACAATCAAACGGAGCCATCTGTACTAACGAAGGCACATTTTATAAGTGCATAATAAGTACGTATATTAAGGCTTTCATTTTTCATTATCTTTTGCTGTAATGGGTTAGTAAACAACTTGGCTACGTTATGGGCTCAGAGTAAGTCCTCATAATACTGCACTGTCTTGCAAGACTTGTTCATTTTCTTACCATATATGCGCAGGATTGCTCTAAGAGATATAACTGTATCGGAGTGGGGCTAATAAGTATTCCTGGCTAGCTCCAGCGGCTGAAGACTAGCAGAGTTGACCTTTTAACAAACAATCCCATGCTTTAAAGACCCGGAAGAACAAAGCTATTTAACCCTTTCCCAAACGATAAAATTTAGACTGGTCCAAATTGAAAGAGTTTGCAGACGACAATTTTAAATTTGATGAAAATGACAAAGTTCTCCAAAAGGGTAGAAAACACTGTGGGAAAAGGAGAAATTGCTCGTTACGAGCAATTTCTCCTTTTCCCACAGTGTTTCAAAAGACCTGTACTGCAGACACGTGAAAACCAGGGCTTGTTTGGGAAAGGGTTAAAACATGGGAAAGGTAGATGTTTAAGTTACCAGTTTTAAGCTCCACTGGCCAAACGCCAGCGAGCTTATATCATGGCCTGGTGTCCGTGCATGCGTGTGTGCGTGTGTTAACTTCTTTTTTCAAACATCTTTGAATATTAGAAGGCCAAGTAGCATTCTGAAGATTCCAAATGTTTTTCATTGTAAATGTTATGTACATGTATGTATGTGCGGACTGCAATTACAACGCTTCAAGCATTACAAATGTAGCATAATTATAGACCATTTGGCTAATCAAAAGTTACATAACATTATTTTCAAATTTATATAGATGTAGACCATTGTTAGGCAGTATTCATGTTTAAATTGTGACAGTATCAGTCCTTTGTATTTTCGAAAGTTCGGTCACGTTTCATCGCACACATGTATAATTAAACTTTGGGGTAAAGGGTAGGCCTAACAATGGGAAAACAAAGCTTATGTCTGAAGTAATTTCTTACCGATATTTGAAAAATATCCCTCATCCATCGATGTCGCAAAACATATTCAGAGCCGGTTCACATAATGGGGGCCTTTGTTTATTTGTGTCAGTTTGTGTTGTTTCTTTTCAGTTCTTTGCCAGCAGCGAATAGAAAAGTTCAAGACAATAATTCACGCTTTTAGGACAGCACAAATCTCTCTCTTTTGCTATTTAAATGGCAATATCAGCTTGAATTTAGGTCTGTCATGTACTAGTTTGGCTACGGTCAACTCAGGGGGTAAATGATCCAGACAATACTGTACACATGCTACAACTTCCCGTAGTGTAGAAAACACGTTAAAAAAAACAAGAACATTGCATGACATCCCCCCCCCCCTTTTTTTTTTTTTTTCGAATTTCAAAGACATAAGAACAAGAACACATAAGTACAAAAAATGACAGGCTTACTTGTTTCTCGAGTTTTGAGCCGATATTTTCGGAGCCGGAAGACCAACACATTTTCATCCGAGCCACTGGCTCCGATCATGAAGTTTCCTACCCGTGGTGTAGCTCTGCGTATATGTGTACATCAATAATCGTATCACACACACATTGAATTGATACAGAGAGATGAACGTTACTAAACACCTATTTTGTACCAAAAGGTTTGAGTGATTTTTTGTAGAAGAAATGACCGTGTTGCAATCTGCTCGTTTGTTCGGTAAGCTGATTCTTGAAAGCTTCGGTAAGCTGACTCTTGAAAGCTTTGGCTATAACTATTAATAACGATATTGGTGAACACTAAGTGCTTGCGGTAATCAAGGCAATGCGCAGAAAAGCGAAATGAAGCTGCTCTCATCTTCAAATTATACTGAAGAAATTCAAACACACTGACGGTTGCAAAGCCTTGAGACTGCTTGATCGCTTGTCTATTGCCATCGAAAGCGATCTAGATTCAAAGGAAAACGACAACAACAACAATAAAACCCACAGCCGCAAATATACTGCCCCACAAGAAAATAATTATTTCTGTTAGAAATCGTAATTCTGTTAAATAATTATGACAATTTATTGTTGACATGAATCACAAAATCTCTACCACTCCAACTTGAACGATGTCTACTGACAGTCATAGACTGAACACGATGCGATCGATAAGATACAAGATATTTGCTGATATGTAAATTAGGTCAGTGACCCATGGCAAATCAGGCACATCTTTACTTATCCCAATGCAACCTTTTTCACCCTCGTGTTTTTTTTTTTTTTTTGCAGGTGCTGTAGGTCTTGTCTAACTACGATTTCGTCCAACCGATAAGAAAGTGAAAAATCATGGAAAGGTCAGTTTAAATTAACTCTAGAAAGTATTCTAATGTTAAATCATCAAAATGATATGTTCTCTATTCTTTGCGTTTCCAATTAAAGATCAACATAGAGAAATGGTTTATGGTATTTCTTAATCTGACAAGTAAATAGCTATGAGCGGTGAGTAAAGTCACCGGATAGAACCGGATCAGATTTAATAACCGTATTGGACCGGGCCCAAATTGATCGGACTTAACCTTTAATCCTTTACCACACAATCCCGACTTTTAACGACCCTGAAAGAGAAGGCTTTTGAAAACCTTGTGGGAAAAGGAGAAAATGCTGGTAACCAGCATTTTCTCCTTTTCCCACAATGTTTTCCACCCTATCAAAGACAGAACTCGTCATTTTAGCTACATTTAATTCGTCGTCTGCAAATACTTTCGATTTGGTTGAGTCTAAAATTTTGTCGTGTGGTAAAGAGTTAAGCTGCTAAGCGCGATCACTGACATTTTGCGGACAGTGTAAATCAAGATCATACTGCACAAAACGTGCTGTCTGATCTTGGGTCTACACTGCCCGATAAGAAGATATTTTTTTCTCCAAAAATACACCACGGGTAGGAAACTTCATGTTCGGAGCCAGTGGCTCTGATGAAAATGTGTTGGTCTTCCGGCCCCAAAAATAAGTTTGAAATAAAATTATTGCGGTTTTTACTATCGGCTTGAAAGTTTTATTTACCTTTTGTAGCAGGATAAGGCTTGGGAGCTTGACTGGACCATGTTTCTTCAATCTTGTATGGACCAACCAAGTTTCATCTTTACCATGCCGCTTATTCCACATTTTTAGTCTGTCAGTACTTTCAGTACTTTGATTATAATTTTCATCTCTTGAGATCTCCTAGGGAAGAGGGAGTTCCAGTATTGATTTCGTGGTGTAGACTTGTCGTTTTGAGTTGGAATAGAAGACTTCTGTAAAGTTGCTGAAATATTGTTCGAGATAGGAGCGAACACTTTTAAAACAGACCAACCAAAAATGTCCATCGTATAAGATGGAATTGGTAAGTAATAAAAATATAATTTTATTGTTTCACGTGAGAAATCACGACTGCTGCCTTTTTTCAAGGTAACGAGGATTGATGATAGTCATCGCTACAGGATTCATTCCTCTCTCACCGCTGACTGTTGTTTCGACGATGGTTATGTGGGAAAGCAGCCAGTGGCTTGGAAAGACTATTGTGCGGAGTACTGGTAAAAGAAACTCCAGGAAAGCATGGATAGGTGCACTGGTCGCCGCGATATAACCGAAACAATGTTGAAAAAGGCGTTCAACACCATACAATCAACCAATCAATTTTCAAGATAACACTTCATCAGATCATAAATATTCATGATGAAGTACAAAATTGAGATACTCAGTTCGGTCACTGTGTATTTAGGGTCATCTAATATGATGCGGATTATCCCTCGGGCTGCTAAGCGCGGCTCACTGACCCTTTGCGGACAGTGTAGATCAAGATCAGACTGCACAGAACGTGCAGTCTGATCTTTGATCTACTCTGGCCGATATGTGTTTTTTCCCGCGGTGAAATCAACTTTGAAATCGTAATATTTGGATTTTTACTGTTGTGTGGAAATTTCAATTTCATTTATGTACCAGCTTCAGGGTTATGGGAAAAGGAAAAACTAGACCATGATAAGGCCAGTTGATTAAAGGCCCAATAGCAGCCAAAAGCACAGTGGAGGTGTTAAAATGCATTTAAATCTAAATCATACCATTTGAAAATATAGAAAGTATTGTGAAGATGATAATCTGTCATTGTGTAGTCGGCCCAAGTGTTACTCGCTGGCATAAAAATGAATTTTGAAAATGAGACAAAAAGTAAACAAAAGATAGAGTGACCTAGTTTTTAAATTAATTTCTCTGCCATCGACAAACAATTGGACTGACAGTAACTAACTGAACTACAATAACAGATTGGCATCTTCACAATAATTTCCCTACTTTTAAATGATATGATTTAAATTCATATGCATCTTAACAACCGTTTTGTTGACTTTTGGCAGCTATTGTTACTTTCGAGAATTATTACCGCCTGGACCCAGACTATCTGTATCTAAAATAATACAGCCAAGCTCCCGTAGCTCAATCGGTAGCGTACAGGACTTGAGAACAGGAGGTCGCTGGTTCGATCCCCGGCTTGGCCAATTTCTTTCCGAGGATTGATGATAGTCATTGCGACAGGATTCATTCCTCTCTCACCGCTGACGATTGTTTCGACGATGGTTATGTGGGAAAGCAGCCAGTGGCTTGGAAAGAATATTGTGCGGAGTACTGGTAAAAGAAACTGCAGCAAAGCATGGATAGGTGCACTGGTCACTGTGATAAAACTGAAATAATGTTGAAAACGGCGTTAAACACCACACAATCGATCAATCACTAAAATAATACACCCACTCCATATCCACCGAAATCTAATCTGCCTCGTGCGGACTTGTCCTTCTGGGCCTGTATTCACCAACCATTTTAAATTGCATTCTTTGTCTTATTCTGGGTTTCGAAGCGCCTATTAATTCAAAGTCTGATTGGCGAAACCATTTGGGTTAGCCATTCGGAACTTGCGTTACTTTAAATTCTAGAAAATTCTAGAGAATTGAATAAGAATGGTATTAACCCTTAGGCTGCAAAGTGCGACTCGAGCACCTTTTGCGGACAGTGTAGATCCAAGACCAGACTGCACAGAACGTGCAGTCTGATCTTGGATCTACACTGTCCGACACGGAGATATTTTCCCCCAAAATGTACCTTTGAAATAACAACATTTGGGCTTTTACAATCGGCTTGAAATTTTCGTTTATTCAGCAGGTTTAGATTTAAGACTGGTTTGTCGTGACTCTCTATATTTAACCCTTTCCCAAACGACAAATTTTAGACCCTTCCAAACTGAAAGAGTTTGCAGACGACAATTTTAAATTTGATGAAAATGGCAGAAAGTTCTCCAAAAGGGTAGAAAACACTGTGGGAAAAGGAGAAATTGCTCGTTATGAGCAATTTCTCCTTTTTCCACAGTGTTTCAAAAGACTTGTACTGCAGACACGTGAAAACCAGGGCTTGATTGGGAAAGTGTTAAAGTGCCAGTATAGTTTCTATACATATGAGCCATACTCTGTGAAAAGGGGGTTTAATGCATCTACAAACAGTGTCGACTCAGGTCAGCCTGTATAGTCCGTGCAGGCATATTCACCCGTTGGGTAATAGACATACCTATGAGCCATGCTCTTTGAAAAAAGGTTTCGTGCATCTTATTAATGCGTTATACCAAACAAATTGTCACGATAATCATGGATCGATAAAAGCCATTGTGCCTGACAACCGACTGACACTCGTCACAACTCGGCCGATTCCGTACCTACATCTAACCTCGTTCGTATAAAGGAGGCTTCCATTTTGAACTAACAATTACGTGATCTTAAACATGGCGGCGCCCCTGTAGATCGCTTAGCAACGACATGAACAACCATGGTGAAGTTATTCACTTCTATCGATCTGTCGATGAAAGCTCCTAACGGAATTGATAAACCACGCTAAAACTTGAATGTACAAACTGTTTGCCGACTGAAATACTCTTAGAAAGATAACGATAGAAAATTTACTCATGCGTTCTTTCTAAAGAGGAGCCTTACAATTTCAATAACGGTAAAGCGGTGTGCTTCCGGAGATGTGCGAAATGTACCGTGTAGGTACATATCAAGCTACGTGATACAGCCGAGGGATTTGATCACCGGATCACCCGAGGTATGCCGAATGAACCGACTGAATCACGAATAGAACTGTCCTTAGACATGCAGAGAATTTACCAATAACAAAAAGTTTCGACCAATATCAGCCTGCGCGGATAGCATACGATGACAAGAGTCGATACTTTTGCCAGAGCACGACTCATATATGACGTGCAACACACGAAAAGGGGCCTTCGGACATATGCGTAAAACGTGTGTCTTTCCAGATCAGCCTGTGCAGTCTGTGACTAATCCAAGACGACACCTCCCGTTTTTTTTGTGCAATTTTCAGTTTCACGAAAGTCTACTGTATGAAAAAATCTTATGTAGTCGTAAAGTGCCGTCTCGGATTAATACGGGACGACACTTTACGCAAATGTCCGAAGGTCTCATTTCGCAGGTTGCGGGCCATATATGAGCTATGCTCTGTGAAAGGAGGCTTAATGCATCTCCGTGATGCATGGTACCAAGCAAGTCATCACATAATTATGGATCCATAATAGTCACTTTTCTAAACAACCGACTGAATCATGAGGTAGACTGGTCCTTGGACATACAGAAAATTGACCGGTAGCGAAAAGTTTAGGCCCAGGTCAGCCTGCGCAGACTGCGCAGGCTGACCTGGGTCGATACTTTTCGCAGATGCATTAAGCCCCCTTTCGCAGAGCGTGACTCATATATATCCCAAGTTCCCCCCCTTCCCCCATCACCACAACCACCAAATTTGCAGACTTTCCACGTGCTTATTTAGACATGTTTTGTATTCACTGTTTAGTCTGTTAGTCACTTGTGTAAAATGTTTGTTTATAAGACAACGTGTGTTTTTTTTTTTTATTTGATGGATTATTTAACTATAGGGTAAATTCTGGAAATTGCTAAGCATGGAGGTGGGTGAATTTTATGCTTTGGATTTCTTCATCTCCTTTTTGAATGTCATTTTTGTGTAATAATCATCATACTTACTGTCGTTGACTTTGCGGCTTGTTTTGACACCACCCCAACCCCCAACGAAGTTAAATGATGGTGGTCGTCGTGGTGGTGGTGGAGGGGCTCATTCGGTAATGTACGGGGCTAGAAAATTTAGGAGTTGTGGGTTCGATAGCCGAGCCCGGTAGCTCAGTTGGTGACAACAGGGTTTGAAAATTAGGGATTTTGGGTTCGATTACGAGCCCGCTGGCTCAGTCAGTGACGTAAAACACGTGAGATGGACTCCTAGTCCTATTTATAAGCCCCTACGTACGTTATTTTTCATTCTGACATTCATCGTGTACGTAGGGTCTTATCGGCTCCTTCATAGTTTCCTTTAGCAAACTCCGACATCGAATTTTGTCGCTGTTTGAACAGCAAATTTGGATACCTTCAAGTGAACTTGTTCAATAAAATTTACATCAGAAGTAAGATAAATGAATAATTTCTCGATTGAAAAAGGATATTTGTCCAAAACTTGCCTATTTATGAGCTAAATCCATTCCGATTCAACACCACTCTGTTTTGTTATGAATTGCCGTGGAAGAGATATGATTGTTCCGAATGAAACGTCATGTGCGGGTCAATGCAACTTACAGAATGGTATTATGTCTTTTTTTAAAACGAAATTTTGTTCGCTTCGGTCTTGTTTGATTATTGTAATAGATTTCGTTCATAAACTTAACGTCAATTCTTATTTGTTATGCAACCGTCTGCATGACTGAAAAACATGGCGGCGACCGTGTCGGCAATCCCACTTGCGAGTGATTTTATTGAATTCTGAATGAATCTGCTCATTATTTATCAAGACAGCGGCTGAATATTTTCAAAAAAAGTTCTTCCTACAGGTAAATGAAGTTCTCTTTCGTTATAATACTGGTTTTAGAGAGATCGGATTTGCTACATTGAACTGAATGGGACCCGTTTAGACGTTACATGCAATAAGAAAAATAAAATGTGAAATGTCCGATGATAAATGTTGAAAGGTAAATAAGCATGTATACGTCTAAATATTTGGACTAATGGACTCCTGGCTCGGCCGAAGGGTTTCAGTATGGTCAAATAGTTTAGGTGAAGGATTCATTGTCCGCCGTTCCTGGGTTCGATCTCCAAGAGAGAGATTCGGGTTTCGAGCGAGTGCCCTTGGACAAATACTTCAAAACCCAGGCCAAGTACCTGTGACACGAAGGAAAACATGAAACAGAAATATGTTAGCTATCAACGAGATATGACTATGTAAGCGATGTTTAACCCTTTACCACAATCCCGACTTTTAACGATACTGAGGAAGAAGGCGTATGAAAACATTGTGGGAAAAGGAGAAAATGCTGGTAACCAGCATTTTTCCTTTTCCCACAGTGTTTTCTTCAATTTCGATGACAAATTCCATCATATTAGAAACATTTTATTTGTCGTCTGCAAATACTTTCAAATTGGACAAGACTAAAAATTTGTTGTTTGTTATCGAGTTAAAGCGTCATGAGCCACCAATCCGATAAAAAAAAAAAGCAAGGCTCGTTACTTGGAGGCCCCAAGTTCGAGTCTGACTGGAAGCACTAGGTTTTTCGTAGGAGATTCCCTGGGCAAGAAACTTAAGAGCTCTTGCCTAGTACTAGTGAAACCCAGGAAATACATGAATGTGTGGGCTGACGCCGTGTTATAACTGAAATAATTTTAAAAGCGACGTAAAAAAAAAAAACATTCAGTTAATCACCCACAAGGTAAAATGATTACCATTGTGACAGAAATAGTTTCTTCTAAAACTTACATTTGAACACGGGAAACCAGCTAGTATGGGTCAAGATCGGACTGCGCATGAAAAGTAGTCTGATCATAGTCATAAAAAATGTCATATCATAGTCTCTTGGTTTTTAGTTGGCGCTCTAAGTTTTGATACACTGTATTGGCACTTGTATGTCATTTCTTCAATTGTACGTATTTATTTATTTATTTTTTTCGCCCAGACGGGTTAGCGTATCTGACCCGTGACCGGGTGGTTGCTTGTTCGATACCCGATTGAGGCAAACTTTAAATTTCTTTACGGCTATTTTCCACATCTGACCTCTGATGCATAGTGGAAAAGCAGTTAGTGGCTTGGAAAGAAAGTTGTTTTAGTACTGGTGTGAGAAAGCCAGGAAACATCTGTGGTTGAACTGACCGCTGTGATCAGTATGACCTAAGCTGTGAAAACGGCATTAGACTCCAATACGAACAAACGAAATCTTTGTTTTCATTCTTCTGGACATAGGCTGAACAACTCCTTTTGTCACAATATTTTCACGTGCATTCGTGTTTGGCATCATCACCATCAGCATTAAACAGTGACGTTTACCAAGTTATCTGTTGCATACGTGTTTTGTTTGATTATCCCTTTACTGCACAATGCCGCCTTTTAACGCCCCTGGGAAAGAAGCCTTTTGAAAACATTGTGGGAAAAGGATGAAAATGATGGTAACCAGCATTTTCTCCTTTTCCCACAATGTTTTCTACCCTACCAAAGAAAAATTGCACCATTTTAGCCATGCTGAAATTGTCGCCTGCAAATGCTTTCAATTTGGACAAGGCTAAAATTTGTCGTCTGGTAAAGGCTAAAGGAGGTGCTGAGTTTTGTGTTTGAGCCGTGCTCTGTGAAAAGGGGGCTTAATGCATCTGCCAAAAGTATCGATTCACGTCAGTCTGCGCGGACTGCGCAGGCTGACCTGAACCGAAACTTTCTGCTTATGGTAATTTTTTTTCCCTGCATGTCAAAGAACCAATGGGCCTCATGATTAAGTCAGTTGTCAGGCAAAATGGATTTTATGGATCCATAATTACGTGATGGCATGCTTGGTATCATGGAGCCAAGCCCCCGAAGCTCAGTCGGTAGCGTACAGGCCTGGAGAACAGGAGGTCGCTGGTTTGATCCCCGGCTTGGCCAATTTCTTTCCGGCGATTGATGATAGTCATCGCGACAGGATTCATTCCTCTCTCACAGCTGACCGTTATTTCGACGATGGTTATGTGGGAAAGCAGCCAGTGGCTTGGAAAGAATATTGTGCGGAGTACTGGTAAATGAAACCCCAGGAAAGCATGGATAGGTGTACTGGCGGCCGTGATATAACTGAAATAATGTTGAAAACGGCGTTAAACACCATACAACTGGTATCAAGGGTCAGAGAGATGCATTAACTCTCTACCACACAATCCAGCGTTTTACCGACCTGAAAGAGAAGGCTTCTGAAAACACAGTGGGAAAAGGAGAAAATACTGGTAACCAGCATTTTCTCCTTTTCCCACAATGTTTTCTACCCTATCACAGACAGAAATCATCATTTGGGCTACAATTAATTTTTCGTCTGCAAATGCTTTCAGTTTGGTGCAGTCAAGAATTATGTCGTTTGGTAAATAGTTAAGCCCCCTTGTGCCAGAGCATGGCTCATTTTCAGTTGAAGCGAACGCTTTACCAGACGACAAAATTTAAGAAGCCTCCAAACGACAAATTAAAAGTGGATTAAATTATGGGATTTTTCTTTGGAAGTGAAGAAAGGATTGTAGAAATAGAGAAAGGTTGGTTACCAGCATTTTCTCCTTTTTCCACAATGTTTTCAAAGGCCGTCTCTTCGTGGTTGTTAAAACTCGGGCCTGTTTGGTAGAAAGTTTTGATTGAAGAACTTTACTCACCCGGTGTTTACAGCGAGACTTCCGGTAGAACTTTTTTTTTTTCAATGTTTTTACAAGACACTGTATTCAAATAGAATCTACAACCCTATTCTTATAGGCTCCAAAGTGGTGTAATGGTAGTGGGAGTCGACTCGGGACCGGGAAAACCGAGATCGAGACGCACCCAACCCCAAAAAAAAATGCACAGACAGAGGGGGCAAAAAGAGAACGGCCCCTGGATAGAGAAACAACAGCCGGATAGAGAACGGGCAAGAAAGACACTTGGGTAGGCGATGGTGGGACCCAGGGAAATTACCTTTTACTACTCTGTGTATTTGACTTTATCAATTATAAAATGTGGTGTTTAATTAAAAGATGAATATTTGAGTTTTTCTTAGAAGTTTATAGGACTTCTTTTCTCTGTTAGAGATTAGGTTTAAGCAAGACGAACACCGAAGTATAGAGAGAAAATGTTTTAATACTAAATTTGAAATGGTAATGTATACAACAGAAACATAATACCCCAAATCGAATTCAAACAACTGAAATTAACCCTTTACCACACAATACCGAGTATTAACGATCCTGAGAAAGTAGCCTTTTGATAACATTGTGGGAAAAGGAGAAAATGCTGGTAACCAGCATTTTCTCCTTTTCCAACAATGTTTTCTACTCTGTCAAAGACAAAGTTCATCATCTGAGTCACATTCAATTTGTCGTCTGCAAATACATTCACTTTGGACAAGTTAACTTTTTTTTTTGGATTTCGAAAAGATTGTGGGAAAAGGAGAAAATGCTGGTTACCAGCATTTCCCCCTTTGACACAATGTTTTCTATCCTATCACACACAATTACCAGTATCTAAATCATATTTAATTTGTCGACAGCAAATACCTTCAATACAGATTAACTCTTTACCACACAATCCCGACTTTTAATGACTCTGAGAAAGAAGCCTTTTGAAAACATTGTGGGAAAAGGAGAAAATGCTGGTCACCAGCATTTTCTCCTTTTTCCACAATGTTTTCTAGCCTTCCCAAAACAAATTTCAACTTTTGAGTTACGTTTATTTTGTCATCTGCAAGTGCTTTCAATTTGGACAAGTCTAAAAATTTGTCGTTTGGTAAAGAGTTAATCTAAAATTTTGTCATCTGGAAAGGGGTCAATACAGATATACAAGCCTCATTGACTTTCAATACTTTTTTCAGTCATATCACAGCAACAGCTCACATATTCATGCATTTCTTGGGTTCCACTAGTACTAAGCTAGGGCTCTGAAGTGTCTTGCTCAAGGACACTCCCACGAAAAACCCAGTGGATCCAGTGAAGCTTGAACCTTCAGGTTACAAGTCCTACACTTTACCACTGAGAAAGGCAGGGAATCCCCCCCCAAAGTCTGAAATAAACTCATTAAAAAGATTGAAACATTGAAAAATGTTCATTATCTCTCCACCAAACAAGAAAATTTTAGACTTGTCCACAAAATTGAAAGACAATAAATTGAATGTGGCTATGATGAAGGAATTTGTTTTTCAAGGGGTAGAAAACAGTGTGGAAAAGAGAAAATGCTGGTAACAAGCATATTCACCATTTTCCATAATGTTTTCAAGAGCCTTGTACACTTCTTTGTTTAGCCCTTTTACCACACAATCTCGCCTTTAAACAACCCTGTGGAAGATGCCTCTTGAAAACATCATGGAAAAAGAAGAAAATGCTGGTAACCAGCATTTTCTTCTTTTCCCATGATGTTTTCTACCCTTTTAGAGACTATTTCATCATTTGAGTCATATTTGTCATCTGCAAATGCTTTCAATTTGGAACTGTCCAAAACATACTGAAGACAGAGTTATGTATCTTGCACACTGCAACATGCTGTCAATATGATCTATCTCTATTTGAAGTTTCAATTCATAAGCTTTTACAGTTTGATAGTTAAAGTATAAACAAAAAAAAAAACATAACTAGAGGCCCTTGAGTGCCTGAATTGCTCTGTTGGCAATGATTTTGCTTATTTTCTAGCCTACATCATTATGCAAGGGGACAGTGGAGATGCAAGATCAGACTGCACATTCTGCACAGTCTGATCTTGATTTTCACTGTGCAAAAGCAACTTAAGTTGATTCAGGGCTTTCTTTAAGGATTAAAAAATCAAATGTTAAAGCATATGATTTTGGATACGTCCTTTAACCCTTTACCACACAATGACGAGTTTTAACAACCCTAAGAAAGAAACCTTTGGAAGACATTGTGGGAAAGGGAGAAAATGCTGGTAACCAGCACTTTCTCCTTTTCCCACAATGTTTTCTACCCTATCAAAGATAAATTCCATCTTACGAGCTACATTTAAATTGTTGTCTGCAAATGCTTTCACTTTGGACAAGTCTCTATTTTGCTAGTGTGGTAAAGAGTTAACAGGGGGGCCATGATGGTCCTATATCGCTCCACCGATACCTAAATATAAGTTATCCACAAATGGCATGAAGAAAGACATTAACTCTTTACCTAAAGCTAAAGTTTTTTAACCCTTTACCAGACGACAAAATTTTAGCCTTGTCCAAATTGAAAGCATTTGCAGACGACAATTTCAATTTGGCTAAAATGAGAAAATGCTGATTACCAGCATTTTCTCCTTTTCCCACAATGTTTTCAAAAGGCTTCTTTCCCAGGAGCGTCAAAAGGCGTCATTGTGTGGTAAAGGGTTAAGCGACCAAATTCAAAGCATTTGCAGACAACAAATTCAGTGTAGCTCAAAAGATAATGCCTGTTTTTGAAATTGTATAAAACACTGTTGGAAAAGGAGAAAATGCTTATTAACAGCATTTTCTCTTTTCCCCGCAATGTTTTCAAAGGCCATCTTCCTCACAGTCAATGAAACATGGAATCGCTTTATAAGTTTGACAGAATGGTGTTATACGCCACTTTCAACATTATTTCAATCTTATCACAGCGACAGTTCGCTTAATCATGTAATTCCTGGGTTCCACCAGTACTAGGCTAGGGCGCTGAAATGTCTTGCCAAAGGACACTCCCTGCAAAACCCAGTGGGTCCAGTGAGGCTCAAACCAGGGGCCTCCATATTGCGAGTCTCACACTTTACCAATAAGCCACACAAGACCCCTGCTGCTTTATAAGGGGTCAATCCAAAAGATTCTACAAAATTCACGATAGGGAAAATAAGCCAAGCCTATAAATGTCATGTTTGTTTAACACACCAAGATTATGTCAGTAAATATAATGAGAGTCCACCCTATGATTCTCCATGCCAAAGAATTAAAATATAGCTGCCAAAAGTAAACAAAACTGGTGTTAAAACACATTTAAACTTAAATCATACCATTTCAACGTATGAAAATTATTGTGAAGATGACAATCTGTTATTGCATGGTTGGTCCAAGTGTTAGTCGCTGACAGTGAAATTAATTTCAAAACTAGGTTAAAAGCTGCAAGGTCACTTTATCTTTTGTTTACTTTCTACCTGATTTTGAAATTCATTTTTCTGCCAGTGACTTACAGTTGGACTGATCACACAATAACAGATTGTCATCTTCAAATTATTTTCCATACTTTTAAATGGTACATGTATGATTTAAAGTTTAATGCATTTTAACCCTTTCTTTGTGTTTTTGACCGCTATTAGGCCTTTAACACTTTATACCACATGAGAAAATTGTAGACCAGTCCAAACTGAATGCATTTGCAGACGACATTTTAGATGTGACTCAAATGAGGAATTTTGCCTTTGATATGGTAGAAAACATTGTGGAAAAAGGAGAAAATGCTGGTTACCAGCATTTTCTCCTTTTCCCACAATGTTTTCAAAAGGTTTCTACCTCAGGGCCGTTAAAACTCGTGATTGTGTGGTAAAGAGTTAATTCTGACAGCTAGAAATTATGATGCTAAAAAAGCCCTTTTTGCCATTGGAATGAATGGTAAAGTTGCTCTATGTCGAATATGAAACACATCTAATTAAATCTAAAATACATGTACAAAAAATAAATCATTAAAAATTAAATGTTGTTTAACCCACAAAACTCCTAAGCCTACAATACTATTTTGCATTGAGTTATTTCCCTTTGACCATCACAAAACAAATATTGCTAAAGAATGTTACATCAGTATGTATTTACAAACATTTTAATGCATTTAACCTAACTTTACCACACAATCCAGAGTTTTAATGACCCTGAGAGAGAAGCCTTTTGAAAATATTGTGGGAAAAGGAGAAAATGCTGGTAACCAGCATTTTCTCCTTTTTCCACGATGTTTTCCACCCTTCCACAAACAAGTTTCAATTTTTGAGTCACATTTATGTTATCATCTGCAAATGCTTTCAATTTAGACAAGTCAAAAATTTTCTCAATTGTATGAGTGTTAACCCTCAACACACAATCCTGACTTTTAACGACCCTGTAAAAGAATCCTTTTGAAACAAGAGGGCCATGATGGCCCTGTATTGCTCCACTGGCTTATAAATACAAGAGGGCCATGATGGCCCTGTATCCCTCCACTGGCTTATAAATATAAACCATAAATACTAAACATTTCAATTCTGAGCCAAATGGTTTCAAAATGAAGACTTACAAAATTTTCTCTGTAAAAGCCCATGTGAAAGTTGAGACCCGCAGTGCAAAGCCATTTTAGATCCCAGAGCTGTAATTACTTGAACCCTGGTAGAGGTCCACAAGATAAAGCCACATGCTAAAATAATACAAGTCTATGCTGTATGGTTATAAATAAGGTGATTTTCAAGTTTTGTTCATATGAAACCTCTGTAAAACATAAGATCCCTGATGCAAGGCTAATTTCAAAAAAAAAAAAAAAAAAAAAAAAAAAAAAAAACAGGAAGATTTCTTAAGTTGTCACTATGTAAGCCCATGTAAAACTTGTGACCCCTGTGGCGGAGCCAATTTTGACCCCAGGGCTAAAATTTTGGCCCGCTTGGTAGAGGCCCACTAGATATAGCTACATGCAAAATTTGGTAGCTCTAGGCCTTATGGCTAGGTACAGGAAGATTTTTAAAGTTTTCTCTATATAAGCCTATGTAAAACTTGTGACCCCTGGGGCAGAGCCAATTTTGACCCCAGGGCTATAATTTGAAGAAACATGATAGAGGTCTACTACATGAAGCTACATGCCAAATTTGGTAGTCCTATGCCTTATGGTTTCAGACAAGAAGATTTTTAAAGATTTCCAATATTTTTCAGTTTTGTTGCCATGGCAACCAGAGTTTTTGAAGGAATCAAATTCTTTCAAGAAATTCTGAAGAGGACTATGGCAGGATCATTTCTGTGAAGCTTCATGAAAATTGGATGGGTTTCAGAGAAGAAGATGTTTGAAATAAAAGTTAACGCATGGATGGACGGACAGATGGACATACTGACGGACGGACGCATGACGGACACCAGGCCATGACATAAGCCTTCGGCCAGTAGAGCTAAAAATTGTGGGAAAAGGAGAAAATGCTGGTAACCAGCATTTTCTCCTTTTCCCACAATGTTTTATACCCTATCAAAGACAAATTCCACCATTTGAACAATATTTAAATTGTCGTCTGCAAATGCTTTCAATTTGGACAAGTCTACATTTTTGTCGTGTGGTAAAGGGTTAAAGGCCATAGATCCCTTAACCTTTACCAGATGACAAAATTTCAGCCTTGTCCAAATTGAAAGCATTTGCAGACGACAATTTCAATGCAGCTCAAATGGTGCAATTTTTCTTTGATGGGGTAGAAAACATTGTGGGAAAAGGTGAAAATGCTGGTTACCAGCATTTTCTCCTTTTCCCACAATGTTTTCAAAAAGCCTCTTTTCCACGGTCCTCAAAAGGTGTCATTGTGCGGTGCAGGGTTAACTCTTTACCAAAGGACACAATTTTATTAAATGTGGCCGAAATGATGAAACCCAACTATAAAAGGGTAGAAAACACTGGAGGAAAAGGAGAAAATGCTGGTTACCAGCATATTCTCCTTTTCCTACAATATTTTCAACCAAAAAGATACTTGAAAGCTGGATATCTTTAAACCCTTTACCAAATGACAAAATTTTAGCCTGGTCAAAATTGAAAGCATTTGCAGACAATAAACTAAATGTTGTACAGATTGTAAAATTTTTCATTTGAAAGGGTAGAAAACAATGTGGAAAGGGAAGAAAATGCTGGTTACCACAATGTTTTCAAAAGACTTCTTCATCAGGGTCGTTAAAACCTATGGATTGTGTGGCAAAGGGTTAAAACCCTTATCAAACAATCTCACATTTTAACGAACTTGAGGTTTTTGAAAATGTTGTGAGTAAAAGAGAATATGCCGGTAACCAGCATTTTCTCCTTCAAACAATGTTTCCTGCACTATTAAAAACAAATTCCATCATTTGAGCAACATTTGTCAGCTGCAAATACTTTCAATAGAAACCATACTAAAAAGAGCTAAACTGGCAAAAGTCTTGAAAATAATGTGGCAATGGGACAGAAACCTCAATGAACGTATTTTATCAATTTGTTACATCATTTTCATATGCTGCATGTAAAAATGATTTCAGATGAAGGTAAGGAACCACAATGTGACTGTATTTTACAATTTCGTGAATTCCTTCCTTTAAAAAAACAACATTTATACATGTATTCCCTTACAGTGCCAGTTACCAAAAAGTTTTAAATTAAAATAGTTCTTTCATAAACAGAATCCATATTCACCAACCATTCTTAAGAATGCTCTTAGTCTTATTCTCCACACTTTTCCAAATTTGAAAGTAACACACCTTTTGATTGGCTAAACCATTTGGTTTAGCCAATCAGAAGTTGTGTTACTTGCGAATTTGGAAAATCTTGGAGATTAAGACTAAGAATGTTCTCAAGAATTGTTGGTGAATATGGACCCTGCAGCAGGTAACAGAACAGGAAAAGAATGATTGAATATATGGTGTTTAACACCGTTTTCAACATTATTTCAGTTATATTGCAGCGGCTGGTACACCTATCCATGCTTTCCTGGAGTTTCTTTTACCAGTACTCTGCACAATATTCTTTCTAAGCCATTAGCTGCTTTCCCACATGACCATCGTCGAAACAATGGTCAGCGGTGAGAGAGGAGTGAATCCTGTCCCAATGACTATCACCAATCCTCGGAAAGAAATTGGCCAAGCCGGGGATGGAACCAGCGACCTCCTGTTCTCAAGTCCTATACGCTACTGACTGAGCTACAGGGGATGGGCAACAGAACAAGAAGAAACTTAGAGAGCAATGTAGATCCTTCATTCGACTTTCTGTTCTGTGTAATCTGGATCTGTATTCACCAACAATTCTTGAGACCATTCTTAATCTCCAAGATTTTCCAAATATGCAAGTAACACAACTGATGATTAGCTAACCAAATGGTTTAGCTAATCAGAAGGTGTGTTACTTTCAAATTTGGAAAGGTGAGGAGAATAAGATTAAGAATGTTCTTAAGAATGGTTGGTGAATACAGATCCTGGTCTAGATTCACACTTGCCAAAAATGCATTTACCAGTATTTCTTGGTACTCATTTAAAAAATTATAACTTGTATCAAAGAAATCTGTTTATTTTCAGGAATGTTTCAAAACCTAGTTGGAAAAATTAGCATGTACATGCCTACTTAAAACTATAATTCAACACTGGAGGACTGTTTTTGATCCCATGGGGCAACATGGTAATTTTCTTGGTGGAGGTCTACCAGATGCTGTCTTTCAGTATGGAAAAAGAAGATTTTTTAAAAATTTTCACAGTATAAGCCTGCATAAAAATTGTGAACCCCCTCCCCCTGCTGGTAGTGGGGGGCGGGTGATTTTTTTTTTTTTTTTTTTTTTTTTAACCCGGGGTGACACTTTGAAAAAATCTTGGTAAAGGTTCACTAAAGGAACCTGCATGACATTGTATACGTTTAAGCCTTATTGTTTGAGTTTTTACCAAACGACAAAATTTTAGACTGGTCCAAATTGAAAGCAACTGCAGACGACAAATCAAAGTTGGCCTAAAAGACAAAATTAGTCCTGATAGGTAGGAAAACATTGTTGGAAAAGGAGAAAATGCTGGTTGCCAGCATTTTCTCCTTTTCCAAAAATGTTTTCTTTTTCGTTCTTTCTCAAGGTTGTTAAAAGTCGTGATCGTGTGGTAAAGAGTTAACTCTTTACCAAACGACAAAATTTTAGACTGCTCCAAACTGAAAGCATTCGCAGATGAATAATTGTTGCTCAAATGATTTGACTTGTATCTGATAGGTAAGAAAACATTGTAAGAAAAGGAGAAAATGCTGTTTACAAGCATTTTCTCCTTTCCAAAAATGTTTTCATAAGCCTTCTCCCTCAGGGTCCTTTAAAGTTGGGATCATGTTATAAACGGTTTGGACAAGACAATTCTTGCAGATCTTCTTAACTCTTTACCAAATGACAAAATTTAGGACTACTCCAAATTGAAAGCGTTTGCAGATGACAAATTAAATGTTGCTAAAATGAAGATTTCTCTCTTTGATAGTGTAGAAAACATTGTGAGAAAAGGAGAAAATGCTGGTTACCAGCATTTTCTCCTTTTCCCACAATGTTTTCAAAAGCCTTCCTCCTTAGGGTCGTTAAGAGTCGGGATTGTACGGTAAAGAGTTAATTTACCCATGGGTCAAAAAGACCTTGAAATTACAATTCCATTACAATTCCCTTTTTCTTTTTCCAAGCAGTAACAGGTTAAATCTGTACTCCATAGTCCCAATACTCCTAGCTGGAAAGATTCAGACTGCATGATACCCATCTCTACATCACATTGTCTTCCTGAAAATAGAAAGCATAAACTCAAACAGATTTCAAATCTTCTTCAAATCTTTACCACACAATCCTGAGTTATAACAACCCTGAAGAAGAAGGCTTTTGAAAACATTGTGGGAAAAGGAGAAAATGCTGGTAACCAACATGTTCTCCTTTTCCCACAAAGTTTTCCACTCCACCACAGACAAACTTCGATTTTTAATACACATATATTTTGTCATCTTAAAGTGCCTTCAATTTGGACAAGTCTTAATTTAGTCTACCATACACAAAATCTGACATTCATCTCTTTATAATAATATTCAAAATGTGTAAAATATCAAATCCAATACAATAATATTTCAGGAGATTACAAATGGAAACCTGTGCTATACCAAAAATGAAGGTGAAAAATAGTCGTAACTCATTTAATAATATTGGTGGATTTTATTACAGATCCAACTCCAGCTTCCTGATTTATGACCAATAATTCGTCATTATTTACCCGTTTCTTAAAATATCAATCCCATTCAAAATGGATTCAAAGATGACAAACAGAAACCATTTCTTTACTGTTAACAGGATGTCCATGACATCCCTATGGACAGCAGGGATACTTCTTGCCAACGGCATTCAACCCTTTACCAAACAATCCCAGGTTTTCACGACCCTAGGTAAGAAGGCTTTTGAAAACATTGTGGGAAAAGGAGAAAATGCTGGTAACCAGCATTTTCTCCTTTTCCCACAATGTTTTCTGTTCTATCAGAGAGCTTAAGCCCGTTTGGTCCAAAGCTGAATTTGGCGTCTGCAAATGCTTTGAATTTGGACTAGTCTAAAATGTTGTCATGTGGTAAAGAGTAAAAGGGCAGGAGCACTGAAAGAAATTTGATCATTTAGAAACTAGAACTAGGCAGACAAATACCACCACCAGCACCTTGTCACTGAAGCAGCACAATCAGAAAATGGAAATGATTTTCAAAACAAAGATCACCAGTGACCTTGACCTTTACTCCATGTGACCCAAAAACAATAGGGCACCTCCACGGGTCATGAGCACCACTTGTGTAAAGTTTCAGGGTCCTAGGTCAAATACCTATTGAGTTAGAGCAAAGAAACAAAAAGTCTACAGACAGGCGAGTTGATGCATGGACGGATGGAGTGACAGACAGACATGATATACCCCTTTTCCTTTATAGGTGGGGGTATAAAAAAAGTTTTTACATGTACCTTGGTTCAATGTTCATCTCGAATCTGTTATCAGTCATAGGCCTGTCTCCATCTTATGTTTTACATCACTTTTTAGTAGTATACCAGTTACATCATGGCAACAGCTAACTTGTTCATCTGTTTTCTGGGTTTCATCAGGCTTAGACTTGGGCTCTGCAATGTCATTACCTGGATACACCCATGAATATCACTGCTGCAAGTGAGGAACAAACCCAGAACCTCTAAATGACAAATCTGGAAATATGTTCACCATGTCACCTGGAAGTAAATAAGATGACATGAGCCATGCCCTGGCAAAAGGGGGCTTAATGCATCTCTGTGATGCATGACACCAAGCAAGTCATCACATTATCATTGATCCATAAAGTGTGTTTTGTATAACAACCCACTGAATCATTGGGTAGACTGGTCCTTTTACAAACAGAAAATTGACCAATAGCAAAAGGTTTCATCCAGGTCAGCCTGCACAGGCTGACCTTGGTTGATACTTTTCGCAGACGCACTAAGCCCCCTTTTCAACCTGGTTACATATAACTTTCATTTGTTTATGTTAAGTGTGTCAACTGATTGTCATACGAGATTTATTGACCCTGACTTTAAAAAACTGACATATCATCATTAACTCTTTACAACACAATCCTGAGTCTTAACGACCTTTCCAAAGAAGCCTTTGGAAAACATTTTGGGTAAAAGGGAAAATTTGCTGGTTACCAGGATTTTCTCCTTTCTCCACACTGTTTTCTACCCTATCAAAGAGAAATATCATCATTTCAGCTACGCTGCAAATGCTTTCAATTTAGCCAAGTCTACATTTTTGTTGTGTGGTACAGAGCTTAGTCAAAGACAGGTCAAAGAACTTAAGACTTTTATATCCCTGGGCTTGTTTGCCTGGACTTGTTTGTCCAAACTGTTTCAATGGTATAAAATGTTTTCGCAATGTTAGCTGTAGACAAGGATTCTAACTGTTGCAACCGATGGCACCATCAGACATGCAGCACAGCAGTGTTCCCACTTGCTTTTTATTTCAAGGGTACACTTACATCCTGGGCTGAAAATCTTGGGATAATTTCTTTTTAGAGGGTTTAACAACAATGGTTACCAACTAGTGGTATAGCTATCCAAACTGATGATCTGCAGCAAGCCAAAACGCACTAATGTTGATTACTCTTCTAACATTTTCAGCAACAGACAAAATCATGTGTCATTACCAGATGTAGAATAGAATAGTTCAAGTGTATTTACATACAAATGTGGCTGTGTGCATTGCGAATGTTTACATGACAATATTGCGACTACAATAAGTGATATATAGGTATGTGCCTGTAGAGTTTAAAAAAAAAAAAAAAAATGAGTGTCTGGAATTTAGAATTTAGAAAGGAAAGTCAGCAGTCAATGATGAAAATCCCATAGTGGTCTTTTTCGTCCAAGTTTTCTGTTTTTAAGCATATGTGAGGTGCTGTGTATAACCAATATTTGTTACGTAAATTTTTATTAAATAACATGATTTATGCAGGAATATGCAAAAGTGGGTACACTGCACAAGGAAATCAATTTTTTCCTAATTCAGAATTTTGATGATGTGTAATCATAGTATCATGGAAGTAACCAACAATGGCAAAGAATCCTGGACTGTATGCCTGTTATGAATTACGAAGTTTAGAAATATCAGCAATGCAAAAAATAAACTGACTGGTAAGTTAAATAAATCACTTAAGAATCTATGTTAGACTTCCCCAATTCAGAGACTTGCTCCAATCTTATTTTTTTATTGTGTCTCTCCTAGCGAAGAAACAATTATTGCATAAACATCAGAGCAAGCCTTCAGATTGAACTATCCTTGATTGACGGTAACAAAATATTTATTGTATTTTCTAATTGATGTTTTGGAACTTAAAATTCATCTCGTTCAAAACGGTAGGGTGCAATAATGTCGGGTATACGAGCTGAGGGACATACGTGGGAAGTAACGAACTGGTTCTGGGACGAACAAGCCCGAAACCGTACAGAGAACGGTTTTAAAAAAGTTTCTCTCCGTTTCAAATTTCCACTGTCACCTTTAATTCACTAAAGATTCATCAAAAGGGTCTGCATACCTTCCAGGCTGTCTCTGTTTGATCGTATATATATTTTTGACATTAAAAACGAAATATTTGTTAGAGGCTGTGCTCTGCACGTGCTGCTTAGAACGTTTCAGCCAGTCGAGTTACCGTTTCAGCTGGTGCCTCCTTTTGGAACATACTTCTTTCGTCCGTGGACTTGTTCGCACTTCCTTGTTCGTCCCAAACTTCTCGTATGCAGTATGGAACAAATAATATTTTTGTCAGCTTTCTACTTGCGCATCAAACTTAAAAAAAAAAAAAAAAATGGATTCTCTCTTTGATAAGTCTTTAAATCCTTCTTTGTTTCACCCGTGTATTTCTGAATTAAATAGAAAGTTTAATGGTGGAATCAAGATTTTCAACGTTTTGAGTTCTTTCTTGTCTCGTCGTCATGCAAAAACTTTGACATTTCCTTAGATCGTTGTCGTATCTGAAGGTCTCTACATAAATATTGGGCTAACTATTCACTATCAAAAGGAAAATTCATATCAATATAGAAAATAAACCTCTATCTGAGCGATGAACTGTGAAAAAGAGATCGGAAGTGACCCAGATTCAAATGTAAACAACAACAAAAACCCACAGTCACGAAAATCTGTCCCAGAAAAAGTATTTCTTTCTGTTTTAAAATCGTAATTCTTTCAAAAAAGACAATGGTGACCTGAACTACAAAATCTCTGCCACTCCAATTTGAAGAATGTATGTACATAAAAAGTCATAGACTGAACAAAATTTCATTGACAAGGTACAGACGTTTGCTTATCTAGATGTCAAGAAAGTCAGTGATCTACCAATCAGATTCGTCTTTACTTATCCCAAAGCAACCATCTTCTATTCACCGTAATGTTTTTGGCAGACGATGCAGGTTTCCTGTAGCTATCACTTTGTCCAAAAAAGTGAGGAAGCATTGAAGGATCGTCTACAAGTGAACTCTAGAAAGTATTCATATTCTTTATTTGATTTTCTTGAATTTCAGATCAACAAAGAGAATTTTTTCACGGTAGCTCTTATTGTGATAAGTAAATGGCTATGAGCGTAGGTAAAGTCATCAGATCAAACTGGATCAGACTTTATAACTGGGTTGGACCGGGCCGAACCAGGCCAGACTTAATAACCGGATCCGGTACCATTTTTCTTCAATCTTGTATGGACCAAGAAAGTTTTATCTCGGTATACCAAGTCCACTTATTCACATTGGCTAGTCTGTCAGTACTTTCAGTACTATGATTGTACCGCACAGTGCTCAGTGGGTAAAGAGGAGTAGCCTAGTTAATAGATGGAAATTTAACTTTACGAAATCTAGTTGAAGAAGGTCTTGAGGAGTCTTCCGATGACATTTACTAGACTTTGAAAAATAAAATTCTTATTAACCCTTAGACTGCTAAAACGCGACTCAATGGACCTTTTGCAGACAATGTAGATTAAGATCTGACTGCACAGAACTTGCAGTCTGATCTGGGATCTACAGTGTCTGATAAGGACATATTTTCCCCTCGAAAAACATCTTTGAAATAGTAAAATCTGGGTTTTTATTATCGGCTTAAAAAATTCACGTCACTTATGTAGCAGGATAATGGTTTAAAGAAATTATCTTTTGTGTTACTTTGAGCGCTCTTGCATGCAAGCTGGTTCGATTTTCAAATTTCCATGCGAAGTTGGGCCGTCAGTTGATGAATCAATGTGCTAAACTCATTAATTGGGCAATGCTCTCGCAACAGGGGGCTTGATGCATTGTACTAATCAAGCCATCACGTAATTATGGATCCATAATAGCCACATAAAAAAAAAACTAAATGAATCATGAGGCAGACTAGTCCATGGACATACAGAAAATTCACCAATAGCGAAAAGTTTCGACCCAGGTCAGCCTGCGTGGACCGCTCAGGTTGACCTGAATTGATATTTTTCGCAGATACAATTAGCCCTGTTTTCATAGAGCATGGTTCAATACAAGTCTAAATCATTTAGAATGTGAAAGTTACAGGTGACCCTAGGGTGAAAACTTAAGTACACTATACACAAAATAAGGGGGATCTAGGGATCTCTTCACCAGTCAGCACACGGGGACCCATTCGGCAAACCTCGGGTGATCCGTTGATCAAGATGTAGGTATGGAATCGGCCGAGTTGTGACGAGTGACGGTGACCGAGCCTTTTATGCGAGACAGAGTTGAAAATCAATTCGATTTTATTTTAGATTAATATAATGTAAATTTAGTTTCCTATCCTGAATTATACATCCAAATATTGCGAATTTAGTAAAAAAAAAAAAAGGAATAGATTGTATATGCACATATCAAGGGCATGGACTAAGCACAGATTCCGTTTCGCTGCTTTTCCTCGAATAAGCATATACTTCCAGAATTGATTTGGAAGCCCATGCCACAGGGCGTCTGCCCGGCATCCCTTCGTGCATATATGTGAGACTGATAAACGGTATTAAGAGGAGAACCGTGGGCCTAGAGGAAATGTTATGAATGTGTCATATGACATTGGTGTGGGCTGGTTTGCGTCACGTGATCGAGAAAGTGGGGTCGTATTCAAATAAATACAAAAGTCATATTGGACCTCATACAAAAGTCGGAGTTTCTTCCTGCAAAGCGACCAACCTGTTACATGTATTTGACTATTATGTCCCATTCCTACTTTTTACTGCCTGTTACAGTCAAGTTTCTTCATGTTTACAGACAAAAGTATGTTTTACAGTTAACCCTTTACCACACAATCCCAAGTTTTAACGACCCTGAGAAAGAGGCCTTTTGAGAACATTGTGGGAATAGGAGAAAATGTTGGTAATCAACATTTTCTCCTTTTCCCAGTGTTTTCTATCCTTCCCAAAACAAATTTCAATTTTTGGGTTTCATTTGTCGTCTGCAAATGCTTTCAATTTGGACTAGTCTAAAATTCTGTTGTTTGGTAAAGAGTTAAACAAATTTTTTTGATTTGCAGTGAAAAAAACTGAATAGGCCCCTTGAAACTTTGTAACAACTAGATACCAGGACCCTCAGAACCAACAGTCCTTTGATTCAATTATGGTGTATGCTAGAAAATAAGCAAAATCACTGCCAGTAGAGTGATTCAGGCCCTCAAGGGCCTCTAGTTTCCTATAGACAGAAAAATACTGTATGCCTCCATTGTCTGAAGACCAGCGTGCTAGCCATTTACCAAACAATCCCGTTTGTAACGACCATGAAGCACAAGCTTTTGAAACCATAGTGGGAAAATAAGAAAATGCTAGCAATTTCTACATTTCCTGCAATGTTTTCTACCCCTTTATTGACAAATTCCACCATTAGAGTGACTTTATACATGTTGCCTGAAAAGGCTATAGGAATGGACTTGTCTAACAGAGTACCCATGGCCTGGTGTCCATCATGTGTTCTTAATATGTCCATCATATATTAAGCCATTACCACACAATCCTGGCTTTTAACGACCCTGGGAGAGAAGGCTTTTGAAAACATTGTGGGAAGAGGAGAAAATGCTGGTAACCAGCATTTTCTCCTTTTCCCACAATGTTTTCTATCCTTCCAAAAACAATTTTGAGTTTTTGAGTCATGTTTATTTTGTCATCTGCAAATGCTTTCAAATTTGGAAATGCATTTGTAGAATACATATCAGACATGTCTCAAATGATGGGATTTGTCTTCCAATGGGTAAAAAACATTGTGGGAAAAGAAGAAAATGCTGGTTAACCGCAATTTCAGCTTTTCCCAATGAAGATTTCAAAGGCCTTTTTTCTGATTGTAGTTGAACCTAGCACTGTTTTTTACAGGGTTAAAAAATATCCCCCCCCCCCGAAAAAATAAAACCAGTTTTGAGAAAACTTCACAGAAATACTGTAATCCTGTTTGTCTGTAAACAAAGGATAGACTGTCTTTACTGATAACCAGCATTTTCTTTGTTTCCCTTAATGTTTTCAAACAATGTCTTTCAGCAAGGTTGTTAAAACTCGTTGTTTTGTGCTAAAGGTTTGACTCTTCGGTAGACAACAACACTGCAACACTGGTCTAAACTGAAAACATTTTGCAGACATGAAGTTAAATCTTGCCCAACTCAATACCACACAACCCATGAGAAATAGGTCTCTTCACAGCATTGTGGGAAAAGGAGAAAATGCTGGTTACCAACATTTTCTCCTTTTCCCAAAATGTTTCTACTCTTTCAAATACAAATTCAGTCATTTGAATACATTGAATCTGTTGCCAGCCAATGCTTTCAATTTAGACAAGTCTAAAACTGAGCTGTTTGGTAAAAACCTAAATGATGTGATGTATCTTTGGAACAACATAAAACATTGTGGAAAAATGTTGGCTAGATCTTTCAGCATATTCTCCTTTTCTGACAATGTTTTCACAACCCTATCAGAGACAAATCTCACAATTTGACCTATATTTGATTTAAAATCTGCAACTGCTTTGAATTTGGTGATCAGCATTTTTTCTCCTTTTCTTAAAATATTTTCAATAACCCCATGTCACATGATCGCTTAGCAAAGGGTTAGAAATTTAGTTTTCACCCTTTACCACATAGTCCCGAGTTTTAACAACACTGAAAGAAAAGGCTTTTGAAAACATACTGGGAAAACAAGAAAATGTAGCATTTTCTCCTTTTCCCATGATGTTTTCTACCCTATTAAAGACAAAAATCATCATTTGCGCTACATTTGTCGTCTGCAAATGCTTTCAATTTGGATTGAGTCCATATTTTCGCTTGGTAAAGAGTTAAAAACTTACATTTGGAAGAAGTTCAAAACAATCTTCCAAATTTTGCCTTAAACCCTTTACCAGACGACAAATTTTGGACTGGTCCAAATTGAAAGAGTTTGCAGACGACAATTTTAAATTTGATGAAAATGGCAGAAAGTTATCAAAAAGGGTAGAAAACACTGTGGGAAAAGGAGAAATTGCTTGTTACGAGCAATTTTTCCTTTTCCCACAGTGTTTTCAAAAGACTTGTACTGCAGACAAGTGAAAACCAGGGCTTGTTTGGGAAAGGGTTAAACCCTTAATCTCACAACCCCGACTTTTAATGACCCTGTGAAAGAAGCCTTTTGAAAACATTGTAAGAAAAGGAGAAAATGCTGGTAACCAGCATTTTCTCCTTTTCCCACCATGTTTTCTAGCCTATCAGTGACAAATTCCATTTTCTGAGCCACACTTAAATTCTAATCTGCAAATGCTTTCAATTTGGACTAGTCTACATTTTTGTTGTGTGGGACAGAGTTAAATTTTCATTTCAAGTCAACAAAATGTAATGAAATATTTTAAATCTTTTTTTATTTTTTATAGTAACAATACTCAAGACAACAGAAAATAATTTTCAAACAAATCTGATCAGAAATATAAATTGATACACCCTCGACAAACTGACAATCGCAATACTAAGCTTCGGTCTTTGTTAACTTAAGTTACTGGGGTTAAAATGAAACTCCACTCGCCTGTATGTATTTAATGAACCCTTTCCCAAACAAGCCCTGGTTTTCACGTGTCTGCAGTACAAGTCTTTTGAAAACACTGTGGGAAAAGGAGAAATTCCTCCTTTTCCCACAGCGTTTTCTACCCTTTTTGAGACCTTTCTGCCATTTTCATCAAATTTAAAATTGTTGTCTGCAAACTCTTTCAATTTGGACCAGTCCAAAATTTGTCATTTGGGAAAGGGTTAATGTCCTTTAAGTACACAAGACATATCCAATTTGTTTCAAATATTCACAAAATTTATTCAGCGAGAATGACACAGCTGACACAAGGCAGCCATTTTGTCATGCTGTTATATTCGCAGAAAGTGAGAATAAACCAGCATTTCAAAAATAGACTGACCTTTAATCTCCACTTCTGAAATGAGCTTTTCAGATGTGCTGATTTGCCTACCTAAACCTCATTTTTCCGTGACTTTTGTAGATGATAACATTTGGCGAATGGCATGACTTCATCAGCCTCGATTTCGATAAAGTATCACTTGACTTAAAAGAAAAACAAAATGGTTGATATTGTGATTTTAGATAATTCAATGATATACACTGAAAAAAAGATCACAATAATTATGCAAAACTTGTGAAAAAAAAATCTGTCATTTTTCAAAGAATCCGGTGAAATTAACTCTTTACCAGGTATCAAAACTTTAGACTGTTCCAAATTGACAGCATTTGTAGACAAGAATTAACTCTTTACCACACAATCCCGACTTTTAACGACCCTAAAAAGGTAGCCTTTTGAAAACATTGTGGGAAAAGGAAAAAATGCTGGTTAACCAGCATTTTCTCCTTTTCCCACAATGTTTTCTAGCCGTTCCATAACACATTTCAATTTTTAAGTCACATTTAATTTGTCGTCTGCAAATGCTTTTAAATTGGACTAGTCTAAAATTTTGTTGTGAGGTAAAGGGTTAAAATGCAGTTCAAATTATGGTTACTGTTTGTGATAGGTAGAAAAAATTGTAGAAGAAGAAGAAAATGCTGGTTGTAGGCATTTTCCGCCTTTCCCACAATGTTTTCAAATGCCCTTTTCAAGGATGACAAAATTCCGAAGGTGTGGTAAAGGGTAAACTAAAAATGTGTCATCAACCAATCAAGGATCCAGGATACCAGCATGTTATATTTTTTTCCCCAAATTTGATCAAACTTAGCCCTTTACCATTACAATCCTGAGTTACAAAGACCCTGCTTTTGAAAATATTGTGAGGAAAGAAGAAAATGCTGGTAACCAGAATTTTCTTCTTTTTGCACAGAGTTTTCTCCATTTCCAAATGCAAATTCCATCATTTAACTCTTTACCACACAACAAAAATGTAGACTTGTCCAAATTCAAAGCATTTGCAGACGACAATTTAAATGTAGCTCAAATGATGAAATTTGTCTTTGGTAGGGTAGAAAACATTGTGGGAAAAGGAGAAAATGCTGGTTACCAGCATTTTCTCCTTTTCCCACAATGTTTTCAAAAGGCTTCTTCCTCAGGGTCGTTAAAAGTCGGGATTGCGTGGTAAAGAGTTAAGCAACATTTAATTTGTTATCTGGAAATTTGCACAAGTCTGAAATTTTGTCTTCAAGTTAGAAGTTAAAGGTCTTTTATGTCAGAATTAATGGAATCCTGAATAAATAAAATGCAACATATATCAAAGAAAAAAAAAAAATAAACATTTTTTTTCCCAATTATATGTGCAAGTAGATTAACCCCTTTACCACACAACTTCAAATTTTAATGGGCCTGAAGAAGAAGGATTTTGAAAACATTGTGGGAAAAGGAGAAAATGCTGGTTACCAGCATTTTCTCCTTTTCCCACGATGTTTTCTATCCTTTCAAAGACAGAAATCATCATTTGAGCTACATTCAATTTGTCATCTGCAAACACTTTCAGTTTGATGAAATCCATAACTTTGTGTTTTGGCAAAGAATTTAACAAAAGAAAATTTAATCTAGTTAACAAGAAAAAGACAATGGATGGACAGGTGACAGACACCATGCCATGACATGAGCTTTTCTGGGTCTGTATTCACCAACCATTCCTAAAAACGTTCTTAGTCTTACTCTCCTGAATTTTCTAAATTGGCTAAACCATTTGGCTTAGCCAATAAGAAGTTACTTTCAAATTTAGAAAATTTGGACAATACCCTTTACCACACGATGCCAACTTTTAACGACCTTGAGAAAGAAGACCTTTGAAAACATTGTGGGAAAAGGAGAAAATGCTGGTAATCAGCATTTTCTCCTTTTCCCACTATGTTTTCTACCCTATCAAAGACTACTTCCACAATTTTAGCAGTATTTAATTTGGCGTCAGCATATGCTTTGGGGGTTGGACAGGTCTAAAATCTTGTCGTGTGGTAAAGGATTAAGACTAAGAATGTTCCGAAGAATACTGTAAATGTGGATATATACACGTGTCGAAAACATTTGTGAATTACCGATTACAGGCATTTTGCATACGGAAATGCTTGCAAATTCAAGACACTCATTATTTGTTGGTATACTACTTGTGGTAAAATAGGCGAACAAAAAAGTTTGTGAATTTTTCAAATTTGTGAAATCGCAAAAATTCCTGCTTTGCAAAAATTTCCACTTACACAGTAGTTGGTGAATAGGGACCCTGGACCTTTACCCAGTAAAGCCTACAAAACTTGAGTATCTCCAATCTATGGCCACAGTACTCGTATCATTTTAAAATTCCTCTCATTTGCCTATTCTGATCTTTCAGTTTTATGTCAGCTCTATCCACATTTCCTGTGATACGATCTAACTGCTCGTTCTGCGACTGAATCTCGTCTCCGAGACCTTGGGCAAGACCTTTTAGTCGGCTTAAACCATCTGACATCATATCTGAAAGGGAAAAAAAAAAAGACATATCTTTAAAAAAGAAAATTATAGATGACATATGGGGTACAAGAGTAGTGTTTTTCTTTCCTTAATATTTTCCTCATTTCCTGGTTTCTGATTGATCTGAAATGTGTTGGCCCTTGACCACACAATCCTGTGTTTCATCGACCCTGAGGAGGAAGGCTTTTGAAAACATTGTGGGGAAAAGGAGAAAACTCTGGGTAACCAGCATTTTCTCCTTTTTCAGAATTGTTTTTTATCCTTTCAAACACAATTTCTGCCATTAGATCCACTGACTCTAAACTAGTCATCTGCTAATGCTTTGGATTCCAACAAACTTGTTTAAAATTTTGTTGTTTGCTGAAGAGTTAACACTTTACCACATAATCTCAAGTTTTAATGACTGTGAAGAAGACTGCCTCTATAAACATTGTGGGAAAAGGAGAAAATGCTGGTAACCAGCATTTTCTCCTTTTCCCACAAGGTTTTCAAAAGGCTTCTTTCCCAGGGGCGTCAAAAGGCGGCATTGTGCAGTAAAGGGTTAAATGTACAGTTTACCACGTGAAACAGACCTTTGAAAACATTGTGGGAAAAGGAGAAAATGCTGGTAACCAGCATTTCCTCCTTTCCCCATTTTGTTTTCTACCCTCCCAAAGGCAAGTTTCACTTTTTAAGTCAGACTTAATTTGTCATCTGCAAATGCTTTTAATTTGGACCAGTCTAAAATTTTGTCGTTTGGTAAAGAGTTAAACATGGTTTGAATAACAGAAATTCTTTGACAGAGTGGGAAACATTGCAGAAAAAGGAGAAAAATTCTGTTTACTGCCATTTTCTCCTCTTCCAAATATGTTTTAAAACTGGCTTTTTCTCTAACATCATGAAAATCTGGGACATTTGGAAAATGGGTAAAGCATTTTCTCCCTTCCCCGTAATGTTTTCTACTATTTCAAAGAATGACCCCATAATTTTAGCTACATTTAATTTGTTATCTGCACGATGCTTTCAATTTGGACAAGTCTACAATTTTGTTATCTGGTAAATATTTAAACCTTTACCACACAATCCCCAGTTTTAATGACCTTTAAAAAAAAAAAAAATTGAAAACAGTGTTGGAAAAGGAGAAAATGCTGGTAACCAGCATTTCCTCCTTTCCCCATTTTGTTTTCTACCCTCCCAAAGGCAAGTTTCACTTTTTAAGTCAGACTTAATTTGTCATCTGCAAATGCTTTCTATTTGGACCAGTCTTCAATTTTGTCGTCTGGTAGAGAGTTTATTCAAGTGAACATTTCCTTTCCAAATCAGGATGTACCAAATTATGCTTGTCCTGTTTCATCTCAACAGGGATTGCCTTTACACTTGAGCCATGCTCTGTGAAAAGGGGGCTAAATGCATATGCAAAAAGTATCGACCAAGGTCAGCATGAGCAGTCCACGCAGGCTGACCTGGGCCGAAACTTTTCACTACTGGTCAATATTCTGTAAGTCGAAGGATTGAGTCTACCTCTAGATTCAGCCGGTTGTTAGACAAAATGGATTTTTATGGATCCATAATTATGTGATGTCTTCCTCGGTAGAATGCATCACAGAGATGCATTAAGCCCCCTTTTGCCAGAGCATGGCTCACCTGAATTTATCCTTAACATTAACCCTTTACCACATGACAAAATTTTAGACCTGTCCAAATCGAAAGCATTTGCAGATGACAACTTAAACATGCCAACATGATTTGTCTTTTGAAGTTTAGAAAACATTGTGGGAAAAGGAGAAAATCCTGGCTACCAGCATTTTCTCCATTTCCCACAATGTGTTCAAAAGGCTTCTTCCTCAGGGCCGTTAAAACTCGAAATTGTGTGGTAAAGGGCTAACTAACATTTCTAAACAATCCTGTTTTTCCATGACTCTGATGAAGAAAAGAATTTGAAACTACTGTGGAAAAAGAAAATGCTGGTAACTAGCTTTTTCTTATTTTCCCACAATGTTACTAAACTTTCAAAGATAGATCAAATCATTTGAATGACAGTAAATGTCCCCACTCCAAATGCTTTATCTGTGTGGAAGAGTCTAAAATTTTTGTCGTCTTGAAAAGGGTTAATACATCTGGAACTAGTGTGGCAAAAGGAGAAATTGCTTTCTACAAACAATTTCTTTTTTTTTTGCCACACTGTTTTCAAAAGTACCTTTTTTCAAATTTGAATTTAAATCTTTAACACATCTTACTTGACCCTTTACCACACAATGCCGAGTTTTAACAACCCTGAAGAAGGAGCCTTTGGAAAACATTGTGGGAAAAGGAGAAAATGCTGGTAACCAGCATTTTCTCCTTTTCCCACAATGTTTTCTACCCTATCAAAAGACAAATTTCATCATTAGAGCTATATTTGAATTGTTGTCTGCAAATACTTTCAATTTGGACTAGTCTACCTTTTTGTTTTGTGGTAAAGAGTTAATGCAATGCATATGTACTTCCTTAACTCTTTACCACACAACAAAAATTCTAGACTGCTCCAAGTTGAAAGCATTTGCAGATGACAAATTAAATGTAGTTTAAATGACGATATTTGTACTTGATTGGGTAGCAAACATTGTGGGAAAAGGAGAAAATGCTGGTGACCAGCAATTTCTCCTTTTCCCTCACTTTTTTCAAAAGGCTTCCTTGTTAGGGCCGTTAAAAGTCGGGACTGTGTGGTAAAGGGTTAAATACCAAGACTTTACAGCACCTAGATTTTCATTCAGCTGCTGCTCTTTACGACTATGAGTGACTGGAGTTATGTATTGTGTTTGCGGTTTCCTAGCCCCTTTCATAAACCTATCATCTAAATCATCGTCTTCGTAGAAACCCCTCCCATCTTCTGTCCTTAATCTTTCCCCAGGGTGAGGCCTGGACCCGCTTGTTTTCTCTAGTGTATCTTGTAGTTTACTGGGCTTGGGTTCAGGGGGTTTGGGCTGTGGATCTTTATCCTTGTCCCCGCTCCACCAGTTTTTGATGCCGCCAAATATGCTTTTAATTCCAGTTATATGTTTTTGGGATACTTTCAGATCTTGGTTGATTTGTGTTGTTTTCTTTTCTATGTTGTTTAATTGTTCTCGTTGATGAAGTAGTTCCTAAAGTGGGAAAAAAATAGAAACACAGACTAAGGGTACAGTTATGCCATATATTATCATTTTTAATGAATAATATGTAATATATGTATATAAGCCATGCTCTGTGAAAGGAGCGCTTAATGCATCTGCGAAAAGTATTGACCCAGGTCAGCCTGCGCAGTCCGCGCAGGCTGACCTGGGCCAAAACTTTTCGCTATTGGTCAATTTTCTGTAAGTCAAAGGACCAGACTACCGCATGATTTAGACAGTTGTTTGACAACATGGATTTTATGGATCCATAATAAAATGATGACTTGCTCGATATCATCCATCACGGAGATGCATTAAGCCCCTTTTTGCCCTTTTTGTGAGCCATACTCTGTGAAAAGAGTGCTTACTCTTTACCAAATGACAAAATTTTAGACTTGCAGTGCACAAATTGGAAGCAGTTGCAGATGACACAATAAATGTGACTCAAAAATTACAATTGTGTCTTTTGACAATCAGAAAATTTCGTGGGAAAAGGAGAAAATCCCGGTTACCAGCATTTTCTCCTTTGCCCACAAGGTTTTCAAAAGCCATTTCTAAGGGTTATCAAAGCTTGGGATTTTGAGGTAAAGGGTCAGTGCATCTGCAAAAAGCAGTCAGAGCAGGCTGACCAGAGTTGAAATTTTTTGCTATTGATCAATTTCCTACATGTCAAAGGACCAGCCTACCTCATGATTCAGTCAGTTGTTAAACAAAACGGATTTTTATGTATGTCAGAGTTTGAAAAATCCACCTGTCTCCTCCTATTGACGAGTAAAAAATGGGTCCAGACAAGTAGCATTTCCTATTAGGTCATTGTCCAACAGGACGAGTAGCTTTGTAAACTAAAGGTAAACCAAGGAAAAGTATCGAAAAGGGATTCCAGGAAAATATTGATGAAATCTCAAGACCCATATCTGTACAAAACAACAAAGTACAGTGATCGTTTATTTGTCTGAAGCAGTGGTTAAATGAAAACGGATATCACTTTTTTCACTGGGCATTGATTATGTCAATAATGGATGCAGCACTCGATTTTATCAAGTCAGAGAAAAGATTACGATCTTGCTATAATGTGAAAAAGAACATTTTAACTTTCTGACTGAGTAAACTATTGTAAACTAATTATAACATAGTTGAATATTATCAGTATAAGGATTCATATGGTTTTCTTTTTCTTTCACATTACATATAATGAATACAAATTGGAAATAGTACGTTCATTGAGAAGGAAATGCCACAGGGAAAAACTAAATGAACAGACCCATTGCATATCAAAAACAAATTTTACAAATGCAAATATGCCCTCTGCTAAAGACCAGATCCTCAAGTATCTTATTTGGGAATATCTGTGTTTATTTTCTATCTTAACTAAAAAGTAGGACAAGTGATAGTAGATGAATGACGAGTCACTTTTCTAATTCACTCACCTTGCATGGTGAGTCAGTTTTGGAGAAGTTTTCAACCTCTGTATGTATAATTATGTGATGTCTTGCTTTGTACAATGCATTAGAGAGAGAGATGCATTAAGACCCTTTTGCCACAGCATGGCTCATATCCTTATTCACTTTCTTTAACCCTTTCCCAAACAAGCCCTGGTTTTCACGTGTCTGCAGTACAAGTCTTTTGAAAACACTGTGGGAAAAGGAGAAATTGCTCGTAACAAGCAATTTCTCCTTTTCCCACAGCGTTTTCTACCCTTTTTGAGACCTTTCTGCCATTTTCATCATATTTAAAATTGTCGTCTGCAAACTCTTTCAATTTGGACCAGTCCAAAATTTGTTGTTTGGGAAAGGGTTAATATGCGTGGCAGGTACTCATCAATATTGTCTCAGTCATTGAAACAATTCAAAGACGTACACATAACATGAGTGCTTTTCTCATAATGTTTTCAAAAGGTTTCTTCCTAAGGTTTGTTAAAACTTGGGATTAAGTGGTAAAGGGTAAAACCAAGGTACAAACCATGCCATGACTACAATACCTTTTTCTGAAACATGACTCTTACAGGTGTGTCATTATCAACTTTTGAAAAATAAACTTTCAGTGGTGGAAACCAATGTTAAGTAAGCGCATCTCCCTCTCTAGTATCTATACTGCATTGTTTCTAATGCTAACCCAATATCATCAATGGATTCTTTTACCACTACACACGGGAAAAAAAAGGCCCAATAACTGAATAGGGTGAAATTGAATGGCAATTATGTTACGTAAAATCAGTCATTCCAGTTCAGAACTCCCAAATATCACACAAACAGAAAAACTTTATGTTTTTTTTTTTTCAGATAGAACTCTTTAAGATAAATAATTTTACCTCAGCAGTGGCAATTCCTGTTCTTTCCGAGTCGTCAATACTTGCTAGAGCTCTTCTCATGCTATCCAACTGCCTCGATTCAGAGTCGTCGATTTCTTGCATGATTCTCTGAATTCTTTCCTCATGAGACTCGGGATCATCACGCCGATAATTTACATTTCGCCTTCCGCTTGAATAATTATCGTCATCCTCGTCGAAAGGATTCGAACTTGTGTAAAACGGATTTGACATATTGTCAATATTTCCTCGCGAAATTTTTGTTTTTCTTCCTTGTGGACTTTTACTAATTTTCCAAATTGAAGAGTAAAACGGTGAATGGTTACCAAATGACTACGTTGTAAGAAATACATTTAAGGTAATGACTTTGCAAAAGCGCGAAAGAGGAACTATGTGAATGAATGTGTTATCGAATGAGAGAAGGGAATATTATTTAAAGTTACAATAGCAAAAGATGTAATGATTAAAAAAAAATGCAGCACACCATAACGAAATCAAACTTGTAAGGGGAACAACTGCAGGTAATGAAAATACAATTTTCAGTATTGGTTACTTCCCTTGATTCCCCCTCCCCCCCCCCATTTTTCTTTTACCATTGGACGGACGTCTGAAGAAATTTCAGAATTTCCAGCCTGCATTAAAAATACTGACTGATAAATGTAAGCACATATTGAGTTTACTGTATTGAATGTTAGATGTGTCGTTTGCAAATTCCTTCAATTTGGACAAGCCTGAGATTTTGTCGTCTGCCGAAGAGTTAACCTCTGAGTCACAGGGGAAACCAATGCACAAGCGTCTGACTCAGCTTGTTTCACGACACAAGTAATATAAACATCTAGCGCACCTTATTTTTCGGAAATTTATTACTTTCGTTTGTAGTCATATTTGTTACATCCTTGACATGTGCGTATCCCCGTACCTTGTACAGTAATTAACTCTTTACTAAACGACAACTTCATAAACCTTGTCCAAATTGGAAGCATTTGCGGACGACATACTACATGTGACTAAAAAAATGGAATTTTGTGTCTAGAAAGGTAAAAAAAGATTGTGGGAAAAGGAGAAAATGCTGGTTACCAGCATTTTCTCCTTTTCCCACGATGTTTTCAAAAAGCCTCTTCCTCAGAGTTGTTACAAACCTAGGATCGTGTGGTAACGGGTTAATACTTTCAACTCCAAATACATGTATATAAACTCGACTCCTGTCGATCGCTGATACTCAGAAGGGGTTTAACTCTATCAGGACTGACTTAACTTTAAAGCGGTTAGTACAGATCCAAGATCAGAATGTACGTTCTATGCAGTCTGATCTTGATCCACGGCGTCCGCAAAGCTTATGTTTTAATCTGTGGTGCTAAAAACGTTAAACCCTTGCCAAAAATTCCCAATATTGATTATCATGTAAACTTTACCATTGTCTGTAAAGCGGTTAGTATAGATCCAAGATCAGAATGTAGGTTCTATGCAGTCTGATCTTAATCCACGGCGTCCGCAAAGCCTATGTTTTAATCTATGGTACTAAAAAAGTTAAACCACTGCCAAGAAATCCTAATATTGTCATTGATTATTATGTAAACTTAACCTCTGTCGACAGCTGAAAATACAATCTACTGAATATTGGAAAAAAGTTTTATCGTATAACCTTGACCAGGGATCGTAAATTACATATTATGTACGACGAAACCCAAGCAAAACAGAGCTGTTGGAAACGTTTTTTGAAAAATCAGGAAAAGCTGTTAACCAGCATTTTTGTCCTGTTACTGGAACGTTTTTCTATCTATCTAGTGACAAGTCTCACCATTTTAGCCAGATTTAGTTTATTGTCTGCCACTGTTTCCTGGACAGCCTAGTTCCGCATATGTTGTTGTGGGGTCCTGCGTGGCTCAGTGGCAAAGTGTAGACTCATAATCTGGAGGCACCGGGTTTGAGCTTCACTTGAAGCACGAGGTTTTTCGTGGGAGTGTCCTTCGGCAAGACGCTTCAGAGACCTAGCATAGTACTGATGTAACCCACAAAATACATGAATATGTGAGCTGTCGCCGTGATATGACTGAATCAATGTTGAAAGTAGCGTAAAACACAATCAATCAATCCATCAAATGTTGATAAAGAGTTATTCCTGCATATTTCACATCGATTTTTATTTACCCTCAATCATTGCCTCTTTGAAACCTAACCAGTTCCCCCTTCACGATGTTTATACACCCAAAACGTTGAACCCCCACCCCCTCTCCCCTGCCATCAAGATATTCTAGCCCGGAACCTCTCGTGTGAAAGGCTTACCAAAGTTCCTCTGTAGAAGGTCACCATGGAGATTTTCAAGTAATGGCTGCATGGGCTTTAACAGAATCCTCTCAATTCAGCACAACAGTCTGTAAACATCAGCCGTATTTGAGATTACTCTTGGTCTAAATCTGAAAAAAAAAATCAAAGTTTGTCTCTGAATATGACGCAAGTAGATAATAGTCCTTTCTTTCAGAATTTTCTAAATTCCAACGTAACACAACTTCTGATTGGCTAAACCAAATGGTTTAGCCAATCAGAAGTTGTGATACTTTTGAATTCAGAAAATCTTGAAGAGTAAGACCAAGAACATTCTTAACAATGGTAGATGAATAGGGACATAGCGTTACTTTCTCAATTACTCCTTTACCACACAATCCCCCACCCTCGTTAACCCAGGTGTGAAGTATTACCATTCATCACCCCTGGGACATTCAATTGCGAAACCGTCGTATCTATGAATATTCATAAGGTTGTGAATTACACCCAATAGCCAATCGAATATGTCGATAACATAACGATACTCTGTTGTAGTGGAAGATAATCACATTATTACTATGAATAAACTGGCTAAAACCCACATCATTAACAACGAATATGGCGGCAGCCTGTGGGTCTTCCTTCTGTGGCATTTGCCTTACGACAACCCAGGGCAGACATTATACATATAATTTCTTGTATATACACAGGCAAATATTCAGAAATACAGGGTGCTGTTGCAGTCCTTAGGGGTATGTAGCAGGGGTGACGTCATCCTCGTTGACCCAGTTCCGATGTATTCCGTACACTACATTTATCGATTTCATTGGTTGTAGGCCAGGTAAAAATAGAAATGATGACGTATGGTTGATAAAAATAGATTAAATTTTCTCACTGAAAAACTGAGATTACCAATCAAAATGCTGCATGAACAATTCATGAGAACGAGAAAACGTACGCGAGATAACCCAGGGGCGATGAATGTAGTATACGGAATACATCGGAGCTGGATTAACGTAGTCTGGATTACCTGCCCCTACCACTACGTTATAGGGTCAGGCAAAGCGCAATAATGGCGGCCTCCATTGCGACCCCAATCTTAGCACTAAATGCTTTCCTGTTTTTCTTAATTTCTAAATAACTGATACAGTTTGATCAGTGAATAAAATGAGATCAGTTTTGTACAAAATATAAATCACCATATCTAAAACGTGCTTTTGGGATATGGTTTAAATATAAATTTGACTATGAATCATTTTAAAAGTAGCCCTGTTTCCGGACGTGATATCGGTCCATTGAAATTTCGGATACTTAAAGCATTTCTGATACGTATTTTCTCGCTAAATAAGAACGATAATTAAAAAAAAAATAACCCCCGTTGCTTTTTTGCAACCGATTTGTTTTCAATTCAGTCTCAAGTAGGATTTGATCAAGTGAAATAACAATAATCCGTTACTTCTGCATATTACAAACGGGGGCCGCCATTATTGCGCTTTGCCTGAGGTACTCTTGAAGTACGGCGGGGTACCAGACTAGGTTAACGAGGATGACAATCCCCAGTTTCAACGATGTTTACTAAGGGCCTTCTAAAACATCATTGGGAACCGGTAATAGACAAAATGCAGGTAATCAGCATTTCGTTGAGGGCAAGTCTAAAATTTTGTCGTCTGGTGAACAGGTGACTCGGACTTCTCATAAATGCACCTTTAGCTGCCCTAAGGGCTAACTTTGAAACAGTACTATCAGTGATTTACAATATTTGCAGATCATGTGGTTGGGCGCGGTAGAAAACAATTTCGAGATATTTGCAACAAAGTTGAGATAAAATTTAAAGGTCAAGATGATATTACACCCTTTACACCCTGCACTCAACAGTTTCTTCTAAAAAGTGCAAATTTATATACTATGTGCAGTGTACTTGGAGAAGGGAGAGAGAGAGAGAGAAAGAGAGAGAGGGAGCGGGTTGGGAACACTTTGCTTTGATAAACACTTAGGCTGCTAAGCGCGACCCACTGACCCTTTGCGGACAGTGTAGATCAATATCAGACTGCACAGAACGTGCAGTCTGATCTTGAATCTACATTGTCCGATAAAGATAATTATATTTTTTCTCCAAACAATAACTTTGAAATAACATTATTCGGGTTTTTGCCATCGGACTGAAAGGTTTTTTTTTTCATTTTTTCAGCAGGATAAGGGTTAATAGGCGTAAATTTGTCTGAGTGTTTCTTTTTGAATATCAACAGAAGAATGTTGTGTATTTAAAGTTTACTGTCTTGACAACCCTCTTATTGCTCTAACAGTGCTTAACTCTTTACCGCACAATCCCACCTTTTAACTACTCTGCGAAAGAAGCCTTTTGAAAACCTTGTGGGAAAAGGAGAAAATGCTGGTAACCAGCATTTTCTCCTTTTCCCACAATGTTTTCTACCCTTCCCAAAACAAATTTCAATATTTCAGTCACATTTATTTTGTCGTCTGCAAATGCTTTCAGTTTGGACCAGTCTGAAATTTTGTCGTTTGGTAAAGAGATAACGAAATCTTTATCTGTATACATATTAATGGCATTCATTTTCGTTATTCAAATTCCTGAGGGGGGTCAAATTAAAAGCACACGCAGACGAGAAATTAAATCGTACCATATGATGGAATTTATCTTTGAAAGGGTAGAAAACGCCACGCCCTGAGAAAAAAAAAAATGCTTGTGACCATCATTTTCTCCTTTCCCAAAATTTTCGAAAAAAATCTTCAACAGGCTTGATGAAGCACGGG
Organism: Tridacna gigas; assembly: GCA_945859785.2. NCBI lineage: Eukaryota > Metazoa > Mollusca > Bivalvia > Cardiida > Cardiidae > Tridacna > Tridacna gigas. The sequence goes on from OX244042.2 coordinate 6,758,956, forward strand.
CTTGTTCGGGGAAATCTATGTTGTCACTATTATGACAAGCAACATTCACTGAATACAGTGAGATTGGTTAGATACCTCACCGGATAATGCTTACATTATCGGAAAATCTCATTGTAGTAATACAGAGCTCTATACATCGGGTTATTGAGGTATTTTATTTTGTTGAAATGTTTACAATAACTTTCCACACTAAAGTAAAATTCACACTGATGATAGCCCAACAGATAAGTATGAGTAAACCTTTTCGACCAACGGTGGTGAGTTTAAAAGGCAGACTGCCACAGAAATCGCTGTCTAAATCCATTTGTTTTTGCGAAATTGTTCTGATACACAGTCTATTTCGTCATGGTTTTATAAATAAACCGAAATAAAAAAACTGAAATAGGAAATTAACGTTTTCTTTTATATGACGGCTTTCCAAAAAGATTAAAAAAGATTTATTGTACTATATTGATAGTAAATGATCTCTCCAATAATTGCAATTTTTCATTAAACAAATAAATCTAAGCAGAGAGAAAAAAATTCGTTAAAAAAAAAGAGAAAGAACACCGCGGGAACAGATCACGTGACTTGATCCTATCTGGAGAATTCGTACCCTAATCTCGAGAGCACGTGTTCTCTGGAGAACTCGTACCCCACAAATACGAGGGACACTTTTTAAGTTCGTAGAGTAAGCCTATAACTTTTTAACGCGATTATGAAGTTGCACGATTTTTTACACAGAACTTGCGTAATCATTCCTCTCTCGAACGGTGTCACGGTATGCGGCGCACGAGGTCCACGTGCGCGCTGCGCTGGGTATTTTCAACACGTGGTTTTATACACTATAGTAAAATATAGCTTTCAATATGGATAGAAAAATCTCTGAACAGAGGGTATATTGTAAGATTCGAGCACAGCTCGGGTTTCCGCCAACAGAAATTCATGCTGATTTGCAAAAAGTTTATGGGAATGGTGCTTTAAAATATGCTACAGTTTGCAAGTGGGTACGTCGTTTTAATGATGGTCGGGAGTCAATTGAAAATGACCCTCGCGTGGGTAGGCCGGTTTCCGTTTTGACGGAAAAGAACGTTGCTACTGTGAAAACGTTAATTGAGGAAGACGCACGTTATACCGAGAAAGAGATAGAAGAATTAAGTGGCATTCATTCGTCAAGTGTTTTGAAGATCTTACGTGAACGACTTGGGCTACGTAAGATCTGCGCGCGCTGGGTGCCCCATTTGCTCACTGACGAGCAGAAACAAAGTCGGGTTAGACTTGCATCGCAAGTTATAGAAAAATATGATAAATGTGACCCACGTCGTTTGGAAGAGACAGTTACAGGTGATGAAACCTGGATCTATCATTTTCAACCCGATTCTAATGCTAAAAATAAGGTTTGGGTTTCATCTGAGGGCGACAGACCTGTCATTGCGCGCCGTTGCAAAACATCAAATCGCATGTTGTATGCGATATTCTTTGATTCGAAAGGTCCAGTCCTTCAAATTCCAGTCCCGAAAGGTAGTTCTGTCACTGGAAAGTTTTACAGAGAAAGTGTTCTTTACTCAGCTTGTTGATTTCTATCAGAAACGCAGACCGCGCACCGGTGTCCGCGGCATCAAATTACTCCATGATAACGCACCGGCCCATAAATCCGCTACGGTACAGGAATATCTGAAAGAATCTGGGCTCGATGTCTTAGATCATCCCCCATACAGCCCTGACCTGTCCCCCTGTGACTTTTGGTTGTTCCCAAGACTAAAGGAAATGCTGGCAGGGCACCGTTTTGAATCCCGTTGTGGTATAAGCAGTGCGGTCTACCAGTGTCTGCAACATATACCTAAAGAGGACTACCGGGCGGCGTTCCGGAAATGGGTAGATCGGTGTAAAATGTGTGTGGAGGCAGACGGGGCATATTTCGAAGGTCTTAGATAAATAAAATTTTGATATTTTAAGCGGTTTTAAAAAGACCGCCCTACTCTACGAACTTAAAAAGTGTCCCTCGTAGATAGAAATAGGTTGATCAGTATGTTTTTAAGTTCTATTTTTCAAAACTGACTAGATTCTAGCATTTTTCTGTTTTATTAAAAAATTCTATGGATTTACAATGATATAGATTTGATGAAATAACACACAGAGCTGCTTCTATTATGCGGGATTGCGAGAATCCTGCGAAAATCAACTTATGAGCGCGAAAGAAAGTCGTGCCTCTTCGCCCTACGTACCGCACACCTCAAAAGAGTCCGTGGTCCTTTGGTTTTGGGCGGATTGCACAGGCTGACATGGTCGATACTTTTTGCAGATGCATGAAGCACCCTTTTCTCAGAGCATGGCTCATTTATCTACTTTCTTAAATTTTTACCGTTTACACAAACAACCTCTTCACTTTACATGTCTGCAGCAGACAACTTTTCAAAATATTGTGGAAAGAGGAGAAGCTGTTAGTCACTGCAGTTTCTCCTTTTGTCACAATGGTTTCCATTACATCAAAGCACCATCTTCCACATTAATTATCAAAGTTTAAATTGTCGTCTGCATGCTTTTTCTGTTTGGGACAGTCAAAAAATTGTTGTTTGTTAAAAGATTAAAAAATGTTACATTTATTTTTAACATGTCTGGTACTAGTATTATGTATAGGCCACCTTTATTTGTTGTTATAGGCAAGATTCTTGCCTCCTCAGTGGAATTAGCATATTGTATCAAATTTTAATTGAACGATTTCTCCTTTCAAAAAAAAAAAGAAAAAAAATTGGCTTATCTGAGCACACATTACAAACATTCATTAGAGGGCTGTTCCTTTTGAAAATGAGCTAAATTGGATAATCATCTTCGGTTTTGTGTCCTTTAATTTTGAAAAAAATATGCATTTCTGAGCATGTTAATAGCATATGGCCTCCAATTCCTAGAATATTATAACAATGTGGAACATGTACTGTTTTCTGCCTTTACACCAGCAAGATTGGAAAAAAAAAAGTTTTTTCTCATTCATTTATGCCTAACTTGTTAGTTTACTTCTACCAAAATATACTGAAATCAAAAGCCAATAAACTATTTGAAAACATCGATGCCGACCTCTCCTGGCTTCTTTTTTAAAGAAGCCAACTTGTATTGATTTTGTTTTCAGTACAATATTTCATCACGGTACTTTATTTTAAACCTATATTCCCAAACATAAACAGTGATATTTATAAACTAATAATGAAGGCTTTATCACGTGAAAGTGTTTGGCTGTTTATGTAGGTATGTAAGCCGAGGCTATGGACAGAATTTCTACTGAAACCTCGGCTGCCCCAGTCTATTTTCCTTTGAGGACAATATAGATCAAGATCAGGCTACACAGAACGTGCAGTCTGATCTTTGATCTTCACTGTCCGTTTTGTCTATACAGTCTGGACTTTCAGTCCTTTGATTCTGAACTGTTCATCCAGGCTAAAAATAGCCTGTGTAGTAATAAAAGGTTTGGTGTATTTCTGCGGCCTACTCATGCGTAGTAACTAAAGCGATTCAAAAATTAATTCAGTAACTTTTCTTATATATTCTGTGTAAAAAAAAAATCATAGAAGTTTAAAGGATACAGAGCTCTACGTTTTATTGATCACGTTTGGATATATGAAATGACGGGCTCCTCACTGCCAGAAGGACTAATTCTCGCGCTGTTCGTAGGTAAGTGCTAGTTATCGTCCAGTAAAATGCGAGTTAGGCCTTTTTCACAGGTGTAACTTAGTCAGGGGTTAAGCCCGATCATTTGCTCATTTCATATACTCGGAAGTTACTTTGTCAAAAATTGAAATTATAATCATAATTATGGAGCCAATTAACAGTTTTGCCCCGGCTCTTTCCAGACCGCGAAAGGCGATGAGATATAGAATCACAGAACATTACCGCCTGGACCTCAGTTTAAATATATGGATTTTACATCCATTTGGAAACAGGTCCCTGCAACTTAATTATACTAATCTAACTGGATTTTTATTTATAAAAAATATACTTCTGCAATTTCTATTGGAAATATTCCCTTCATTTATTCTGTAGTCTAACGTTACAGCATTCGATCTGCATTAGAAACGGCTTGGCTAAGATCGAGTTTGCCGGCTAGGACAAGATCCCCGCCTTTGGCATATCAGATCATCTACATTGTTACAAAAATATCTGTTCAATGGACAATGTAACCCTTTTCCAAACGACAAATTTTACTCTTCCAAGCTGCAAGACAATTTGATTTTTTTTTCCCAAATGAGCTTTTAAAATTCTTTGATGTGGTAGAGAACATTGTTTTATTTAAAAAAAAAAAAAGGTGGGGAGGGGAACGTGTTGGTATTGATTAATACGCTGAAGATCCCAACAATGCGGATGCTATCGTACAATGGATGAGCTGTATGTTTGATGTTAGGCCTATTACTGCCCTCATCACAACCGCAAGATATTGTCTTATTCTTGAGTCATATCTATTGAAACAGACATGAAAAAAATCGAGCCGTACTTTTGAATGATCTGTTTAATATAAAAAAAAATTGGGGTGGGTTCAGATTTCATTTCTGTGTAGTCACCGCATAGCTTGAAACGACTTTAGTTTGCGTAAGTGTCGAAAACTATGTGGTACGAATACCAGGGTAGATTCGGTTAGATAAGGTAGGCCGGGCTCACAGGGTGGGACACGTGAAGCGGGCTATTTTTAGCGCTATGTAAACATCTGTAGTCTGGATTACCTGCCCCAATCACTACGTTAACGGGTCAGGCAAAGCGCAATAATGGCGGCCTCCTAGGTGTCCTCAAGCGTACCCCTTCATCCTTCCCCGTTTTCCCCAATTTCATGTGATCCAGTTTGATCAGTTAATAAATGAGATCAATTTTGTACAAAAAATACTTTACCGAATCTAAAATGTGCTGTTGGGGTATGGTTTAAATATAAATTCGACTATGATTTCATTTTAACCGTAGCCATATTTTCGGACGTTATAAAGGTCCATTGACATTTCGGATACTTAAAGCATTTTTGATATGTAGTTTTTTCTCGCTGAATAAGAACGGAATGTAGAAAAAAACTTATTGCCATGACTTTGTTGCAAGCGATTTGTTTTGATTTCAGCCTATGACCCGATTTGATCATGTGAAATAACAATATCCCGTCTCCTCTGCATATTACCACCGGGAACCGCCATTATTGCGCTTTGTCTGACGTACTCTTGTAGTGCGGCGGGGTACCAGGCTACATCTTCTGAAGAGCCTTACATTTAGTTCTTTTGGTTAACGGAAGAGACGACTATATACGCTTCAAAAGTCGAGAGACTGTGCAAAGATTGGAAAAGGACCGATTGTTGACATAAGCGCCGACTGCTTTCCCATCTGAATGAGAAGAAACGGAGAGTAATTAATTAACTTTGTCGGCATGTCTATTACTAATTTTCAAGAAGGGTTTTAGGCGAGTCGGGTTTTGTATGCCAGGGCGTTATGGGCTGAATGCCGTGCGTCAGTCAAAGAGTACGTCAGGCAAAGCGCAATACTGGCGGACCCCGTTGGTAATATACAGAGGTAATGGGATATTGTTATATCACTTGATCAGACATGTCAGATCATACGCTAAATTCAAAACGGATCGCTTGCAATAAAGTAATGGCAGTTAGTTTTTTTTAACTGTCGTTCTTATTTAGCGAGAAAAACTACATGTCAGAAATGCGTCAAGTATCCGAAATGTCAATGGACCTGTAGAATGTAGGGCAAAATCCCCTTAGGACAAAATCCCCTCCACTCTTTTTTGTTTAGGAGGACAAAAACCCCTCCAATGTTTTTTTGCATCTAGGACAACCCCCCCCCCCCACTATATTTTACAACTAGGACAAAAACCCCTCCACTATATTTTACAACTAGGACAAAACCCCCTCCGGACAGAATCCCCCACTCATATGACAAATCTTTTTGCATCACGAATTCGACAGAAAATATTAAAACTAAATGCAGGATGCCTGTTTGAATGTTTGTGGTAATGTTTATTGACACGGACTATTTATCAAAATTTGATAAAAAAAATAAACAAATAAACAGGGTATCCGTTTGAATTAATGAATCGTAAAGTAAGGCAAATAAAACACATTTATAACACTTTATTTAGTTTTTTTAGTTTTAATGGGTCCACAGAAAGTAATAAGAAATACAAAGACATTTATAATTGGCAACATTTGAGCAATGTCATGAGAAAATATATTTGTTACATCCAAAATCACCAGATCACCTAATCATACACTGCTCAGCTGATCAGCACTTTGTTTCCTATGCACAGATAGTACAATCAAGCTACTTACTACTTTCTGAGTCTCTGATGATAAAATTACAGCCTGGTTTGTTTCTGGCAGTGATTCATTTAAGGTGCAATTGTACATATACAACAAAGGTGCAATTTTAATACTGTATTACTGACTTTCTTTTTACAACATAACAAACACATGACAAAACATGAACAGAGTGTCGAAAATATTCATCACATGGAAAGAGCAAACTGATCATTGCTTACCTTTTATCATTTCTTACCTTTTATTACCTTTTATTTTTTTAATCAAAGACTGTGACATTGTTTGCAAGTACTCGTTGTTTGTTAATGATCCAGTAACTAACTTTATTAAAGAAAGCTGCATCTTAGTATGCCATAATTACAGCTAGTAATGAGGTGAGAAAAACTTCTTTAATTGAGCAATTAAATCAATTTATGTAACCGTAATCAAATTACCATATTGACATTATTCAATTTCATTTAATCACCAGTTATTGTGTACAATCAACTTTAAATAATAACTTGATTAAAGATCAAACAGAGAAATTAAAGTTTACCACATATTTTAGCACTATATCCAGGAATTCAGGAACTAGAGATATAAAATAGCACATTTGCTGAATGTCAAATTAATATAGCACATCTTTTCTCATAGCACATTTCACTTTACCAGTCTAGTTTAGTCTAATGCACTGCCCCATAGCATACAAAAACTGAGCCAATGTTTTCTCGTTCTGAACAAACTGCTGGCACAGAGTCTTCAGTCTCTTCTGGTGGATGACTGTGACCTTTCTGGTTCTCTTTGGTGCAGGCTGACCTCTCTGGTTATTGTAGATTTCAGTCTCAACTAGAGCAGCGTCTTTACTTAAAGTCTATCACTGTCCACACCGACGGGTTGTTGTGACCTACTAGATGCTTGAAGCCATTATTCCAGCTTTCACACATGTTGTTGGTTCTGTGCTGATCTGTCATTGTTGCCTCATGTACATTCCAGGTTTCGGGGCTAAACCTGGGCGCTGTTCTTCTCATCCTCAATGTGCCGTCATTCATTGTAGAATTTCAGATATATCTATCTGTAGCTAAAAGGGACTTTCAATCAATATTGTAAAATATTATGGAGGGGTTTCTGTCCTCCTAAACAAAAAAAAAAGCAGAGGGTATTTTGTCCGTAGGGGCTTTTGTCCTAGTTGTAAAATATAGTGGAGGGGTTTTTGTCCTAGTTGTAAAATATAGTGGAGGGGGTTTTGTCCTAGTTGTAAAATATAGCAGAGGGGTTTTTGTCCTCCTAAGCAAAAAATAGCAAAGGGGGTTTTGTCCGTAGGGGATTTTGTCTGGTTACAGGACCTGTATAAGGTCCGAAAACAGGGCTACTTTTAAATTGATTCATAGTCAAATTTATGTTTAAACCATATCCCAACAGCACGTTTTAGATTCGGTAATGTATATTTTGTACAAAATTGATTTTATTTTATTCACTGATCAAACTGGATCACATGAAATTGGGACAAACAGGAAAGCATGAAGGGCTAAGCTTGAAGACGCAATTGAGGCCGCCATGATTGCGCTGTGCCTGACCCGAAAGCGTAGTGGTAGGGGCAGGTAATCCAGACTAAGCCTGGGTAAGAAAGAATTTGAGCGGCGCTGTTGGAAAAAAGGGCACCTTCCTTAAAGACCTACGGAGCAAGCTGTGCCGCAAGTTTTGATCCATTTTGTCTAAAACCCGGCTGGCACGCAGAAAATTTACCGAAAGCAAAAGGTTTCGACATGGGTCGACACTTTTTTTTTTGCGGACATATTAACCCTTTCCCAAACAAGCCCTGGTTTTCACGTGTCTGCAGTACAAGTCTTTTGAGCGGACATGTTAACCCTTTCCCAAACAAGCCCTGGTTTTCACGTGTCTGCAGTACAAGTCTTTTGAAAACACTGTGGGAAAAGGAGAAATTGCTCGTAACGAGCAATTTCTCCTTTTCCCACAGTGTTTTCTACCCTTTTTGAGACCTTTCTGCCATTCTTATCAAACTTAAAATTGTCGTCTGCAAACCTCTTTCAATTTGGACCAGTCCAAAATTTGTCGTTTGGGAAAGGGTTAATCTCCCTTTTTACAGAGGAGACTAATGTATGTACGAAGATCAAAAAATAGGTCAAATGGCCAGTTGTGTTTGAACTAAATACTAGGTAAAGATTTATTTTACGTATTATCTCCTTACCAAACGACACAATTTTAGATTAGTCCAAATTGAAAGCACTTGCAGACGACATGTAATAAGTGTGACTCCAAAATTGAAAATTTGTTTTGGGTCTGGTTAAAAACATTGTGGGAAAAGGAGAAAATGCTGGTTATCAGCATTTTCTCCTTTTCCCACAATGTTTTCAAAAGGCTTCTTTTGAAGGTCGTTAAAAGCCGGGATTGTGTGGGAAATGGCTATTCTTTTCACCCCACCCCCCTTGACCTTTTAAACTCGTTCTCTTTTGTAGACGATTTTCTCTCGCCTTGCAGGGGACTACCTTTAAAAATATGGTAGCAAAAATGTATTCGTAGAATGTATTCGTAATGAGCAATGTCTGCGTTTGCCACACTATTCTGTTATGTGTTTTTGTATCAAACTGTAATTCAGGTTGATTATTCCTACATTACGATGACGTTTTCGAAGACGTTAGTAGCCAAGTCCCTTAGCTCAGTCGATAGCGTACAGGACTTGAGAACAGGAGGTCGCTGTTTCGATCCCCGGCTTGGCCATTTTCTTTCCGAGGATTGATGATAGTCATTGCGACAGGATTCATTCCTCTCTCACCGCTGACCATTGTTTCGACGATGCTTATGTGGGAGAGCAGCCAGTGGCTTGGAAAGAATATTGTGCGGAGCACTGGTAAAAGAAACTCCAGGAAAGCATGGACAGGTGCACTTGCCGCCCTGATATAACTGAAATAATGTTGAAAACGGCCTTAAACACCATACGATCAATCGAAGCTACAAATTTATTTCAGGAAATACTGCATTAACCCTTAGGTTGCTAAGCGCGACTTAACTACCCTTTTTTCGGACAGTGTAGATTAAGATCAGACTGCACAGAAGAAGGGCTACTTGTTGCTCTTAACGCAGCACATGACACCTGGGCCTTCCGATGCTTGATAGAGTAGTTAAAAAAGCATTAACCCTTTACCATACAATTTTGTGTTTTAACAACTTTGAGAAAGAAGCCTTTTCCCACAAAGTTTTCTGTTCTGTCAGACAAAGATTTCATCATTTGAGCCACATTTGATTTGTCGTCTGCAAATGCTTTCAAATTTGACCAGTTCGAAATTTTGTCGTTTGGTTCATTTATTTTAATGGCATGAGAAACTTTGTGTTGGAAAGAAAAAAAGGTAGTTGCTTGTTACAATGAATTACGCCTTTTTTCATGATGTTTTACAAAGCTTTCAATTAAAGGTTTTCTTTTAATGAAAATTCTTTACCACACAATCCCGACTTTTAACGACCCTGAGAAAAAAAGCCATTGAAAACATTGTGGGAAGAGGAGAAAAAGCTGGTAACCGGCATTTTCTCCTTTTCCCACAATGTTTTCTACTCTTCCACAAACAAATTTCCATTTTTGATTCGAATTTATTTTGTCGTCTGCAAAAGCTTTCAATTTGGACTGGTCTAGAATTTAGTCGTTTGGTAAAGAGTTAACCCTTTCAGAGCTATGGGCGAAAACAGGGGCTTTTGCGAACGGCATAGATCAAGATCAGACCGCACAGAATGTACCGTAAGATCTTGGATCGATACCGTCCGCTTGCTCAGTCAGGCCTGTAAGATAAAAATCTTTTCTTAGTTTCTGAGAATTGTTTTTTCAGCGGTCCACAGAGGTCCACTTTATATGAGCCATGCACTGGCAAGAGCGGGTTTATACCAGTGAAGCCATCGCATAATTATAGATCCATGATAGCCTTGTTTTTTTTTTTTTAAAGTCGACTTAATCATGAGGTAGACTAGTCGTTGGGCATACAGAAAATTGACCAATAGCGAAAAGTTTCGGCCCAGGTCAGCCTGCGCGGACTGCGCAGGCTGACCTGAGTCGATACTTTTCGCAGATGCATTAAGACCCCTTTTCACAGAGCATGGCCCAAATATTTGGTACTGAAAGAGGTTTAGTTCGTATTTGCACAGTTATGGGTTAACAGTTCAAATTTTTAATATTTGTTTGTTTAGCCCGGGCTACCGATAAACTTAACCCCAAGGCTGCTAAGCACGACTTAAGGACGTTTTGCAGACAGTGTAGATCCAAGATCAGACTGCACAGAATGTGCAGTCTGATCTTGGATCTACACTGTCCGATAATGGGATATTTTCCCCCCAAAAATAACTTGGAACTTGTTATAATTGGGTTTTTACTATCGGCTTGAAAGTTTTATTTCACTTATTTAGTGCGGGGCACCGGTAAACTTCATTATATAACACCCAGTAAGTCGTGAAGTTAGGATAAATGGGGGCGTCTTTTCACCTTACTATAAACAGCTCTGTATCTGGACCAATGTTGTTGGTACTTATGAATAGTGTCAACTGGCAGATTCCACAGTTTTAACAGCTCTTGGGTTTTCTAAAGTGATTCGACGAGCCATGGGAGCTCGGTCCATCGTGGCTAGTATCAGGTTGTTAAACCCAATTTTCATCGTGTCTGTATTTTAACGACCCTTCAGGAGATTGATTCATTGCAAGTAGGGTGTTTAACGCCGTTTTCAATGCTATTCGGGTTATATCGCGGCCACCAGTGCACCTATCCATGTTTTTTTTTGAGTTTCTTTTACCGGTACTCCGCTCAATGTTCTTTCCAAGCCACTGGCTGCTTTCCCATATAACCATTGTCGAAAAACGGTCAGCGATGAGAGAGGAATGAATCCTGTCGCAAAGACTATCATTGGTCCTCGGAAGGAAATTGGCCGAGCCGGGGATTGAACCAACGACCTCCTGTTCTCAAGTCCTGCACGCTACCGACTGAGCTACCGGGGCTTGGACACTTAGGAAGACGGTATTTGAGAACATTACGGGAAAAGGAAAATGCTGGTTACGAGCATTTTCTTCTTGTCCCCAAAGGTTTTCTACGCTGTCAATGACAGAAATCATATTTTTGAGCAGCACAACACTTCTTTTTTTTGTCGTCTGCAAATGCTCTTAACATCGCTATAGTCTAAAATTAGTGGTACAGTAGAGAGGTGAAAGATGATACTTTTATTCTTCCACTTTTCCTTGACTCTTCCCGAGCTGATCCGTTTATCAAGTTGGATGCATTTACGGATTTTGCCGAGTTGTGACGAATATCCTCGTTCACAATACCGAAAAATCGTTGTTCCTAAAACATACTAGTTTTCTAATGAAATGCTCCATCTCCCAAAGTAGTGATGAGATCCTTGTCATTACTGGATGTTGGATAAAATCGAGTATTTATCCTGTTATATCTAAATTTGTAGTTATAGGGCCATCAACCTGATTGTATATCACAAACGTTTCCATTCGGCGAAACTCGGGCGATCCGTTAATCGAGATGTAGTTACGGAACTGGCCGAGTTGTAACGAGTGATCAAACAGAATGTCTATTTGAAAGTGTAACATACATTATGAAACGCCCTGTATATGTTACTTATGTAAAATCATTTATGAACATAATGGTCCTGCGTTTGAAAAGAGTTCATAGAAACGGGGAAGAAATAGAATAGACCAAAACGGGGCCATGACGAACGTGTCAAATTTCCTTTACCCTTAGCCCGCGACTAGACGCTCTTGTGCGGATAGTGTAGATCTAGATCAGACGGCACAAAACGTGAAGTCTGATCTTGGATCTGATTTGCTCGATACGACGGGACTTATTTTCGGCGAAAAAGGATTTTGAAGTCGCAGTATTCGGGTTTTTACCATTGCGTTGAAATTTCCATCGAACCATTTTTCTATACAATCTTGTGTTTTAACCCTTAGCTGCTTAGTGCGACTCAACGACATTTTGCGGACAGTGTAGATCAAGATCAGACTGCACGTTCGTGCAGTCTGATCTTGGATCCACACTGTCCGATAAGAAGATATTTCGATAAGAAGATATTTTTCCCCGCAAAAAGCAAATTTTGATTTTTTACTATCAGATTGAAAGTTTTATTTCACTTATTTAGTAGAATAAAGTTGCACCCTTACAGCCAGATGGAAAAACGCTGTTAAAACTTGAAAGTGTGTAGAATGTCTCAGAGTTTGGTCAAATGTGTAAACATAGATAAATTACCAATATATATATGGTATGGACGATATAGAAACTCAAGGGGGTTGTCCTCGTTTAAAACCGGAAACGATAACAACGATTTCCAGTAAGGCTGCCAAAAAATGAATGAAATGAATTTTCTATCCGTCGTAATTTGTGCAGCCTTGCAGCCGTCAGGGGCAACAATTGGTATGAAGATACAAGAATGATTTTAGTTCCATAAAATTAAGATAAAAATGGGTTAAAAACTGGCTGAAAATAAAGATGAAATGGGTTAAACACTGGTTGGAAACGAGTACAGATGTATCTTTAAGGGTTATCAACCTTGAGAAGAAAGACTTATGAAAACTTTGTGGGTACTTGAGAAAATACTGTTAATCAGTATTTTTCCTTTTCTCACAATGTCTTTTACCCGTTCAAAGACAAACCCGATCATTTGGCAACATTTTATGTATCGTCTGCTAATGCTGTCAATTTCGACGAGTCTAACATTTTGTCGTCTAGTGAAGTTAAACGGGTTAAAATTCAAAGCCCCATACAAAAGATAAAGGCCAAAATCTGTGCCACCTTCCATACAATTATGCGATCTCAATCTGTCTCACATTTCCCATCGCCAACTCATACCCTTCGCGCTGCGATCGCCTAGCAACCGTTGCGAAGGGCATAAACGAAGATCAGGCTGCAGACAGACACAGTCTGATTGTCATCTGGTCTCATTTGTATACTCAGATAACTTGGACTCTTCCATCGGAAAATATTCGTACATTTTCTCTTTACCATACGACAAAAATGTTAGACTGGTCGAAATTGAAAGCATTTGCAGACGACAATCTAAATGTGGCGCAAATGACGGAAGTTAATTTTGATGGGGTAAAAAACGTTGTGGGATAAGGAGAAAATGCTGGTGTCCAGCATTTTCTCCTTTTTCCCCACAATGTTTTTAAAAGGTTTCTTTCCCAGGGGCGTTAAAACTCGGGATTGTGTGGTAAAGGGTTACTGCGACCTCTTTAAACGGCTGAAAACACAACCCACTGAAAACCAGAAAGATTTTATAACCCTTTACCAGACAACCCCGAGTTTAACGACCCAGAGGAAGAAGCCTTTTGAAAACATTGTGGGAAAAGGAGAAAATGCTGGTAACCAGCATTTTCTCCTTTTCCTACAACGTTTTCTACACGATCAAAGACGAATTCCATCTTTTGATCTGCATTTAAATTGTCGTCTGTAAATGCTTTCAATTTGGACAAGTCTATATTTTGCTCTTGTGGTAGAGAATTAAGTTAAAAGCTTAACTAAACAAGCGGAGGATATAGATCAAAGATCAGACTGCATGTTCTGTGCAGTCTGATCTTGATCTATATCGTCCGCAAAGATCCCTGTTTTTCGACTATGGTGCTGATAGGTTAAACCTTTTCTATAAACATTTTTCAAGTCAATAACAGAAGCCAATAGAAAGCTTTGGTTATGTTGACTTTTAAATTATGTAGGACAAAGGGTTTCAAGTGATTTTGAATTTTCCCAACGTCTGATGATAGAAATACCGTTCTTTTTTTGTACAAGATTTCACGGTGTATGAATTCCAAAATTTTTGGGTTATTTGACACTTTTGTACCCAAGATATATGCGTTTTTCTTTTCTTTAGTTTAAAGATATGAGCAATGCCCTGGCAAAAGGGGGCTTAATGCATCTCCGTGATGCATGATGCCTATCAAGGCATCATAAAATTATGAATCCGTAATAGCTAGCCACCGTTATAATAGTCGACTTAATCATTTGGTAGACTGGCCCTTGGACACACAAAAAATTGACCAGTGGGGAAAAGTTTCGGCCCAGGTCAACCGGCGCGGACTGCGCAGGCCGACCTGGGTCGATACGTTTCGCAGATGCATTAAGCCCCCTTTTCACAGATCATGGCTGATATTTATTTTACATCGATTGAGAGACAAGTTCTCACAACTTAAATCTCTCTCGATGCTGCTTCCAGGAAACTACACCAGTTCCCAGGCCGTACGTGTGGGCCAATGAATAATCCCAGAGTTGAAACCCGCGTACCGTTATTCGAACTCGGGACCTTTTGGTTAGGAGACCGACGCCTCTATATCACATCAACGACACCACACTTTTCTTTAACCTTTCACGAAACAATCCTCATATTTCAACGACCCCGAGGAAAATGACTTTTTAAAACTTAGTAAAAGTAACCCCGAGGAAAATGACTTTTGAAAACATAGTAAAAGTAAAACAGAAAACCGCTGGTAACCAGCATTTCCTCCCCCCTTTTACACAATGATTGAAACTAAAACAAAACCAAATCCTGGTGAGCCACGTTTAAAATGTGGTAAGAAAATGCTTTGAATTTGGACAAGTCTAAAATTTGGTCATGTGGCTAAGGAAAATTAATTCTTAACTCCAGTGATCGAAGGCAAGCTTATATCATGACCACGTGTCCCTTCAGTGTCCCTTTGTGAGCGTCCTTGCGTCGTTAACTTCTGCTTTAAACATCTCTGGAACTTCCCATGCAATTCTAATCAAACTTCACAGAAATGGTCCTGCCATGACCTACTTTAGGATTTTATCAAAGTATTTGCTTCCAGTAAATACTGTTATTGCCATGGCAACAAAACTGGGGAAACATGGAAATCTATTAAGATCTTATAGTTCATAACAAGTTAGTTAAAATCTTATAATAATGTTTAATGGAAGTAACTCCCGTCTTCCTCGTGACAGCAAATAACCATTTATCTCCCTTAATTGCCATGCTACGCTGTAATAATGTTGTTACTGTATATCCAGGTTTTGTGGATAGGAAAAAAATAGGACTTTTTTGAGATCTGGTCTTATTTTCTCTTATGAAATTCTGTTTCATTATGCCTACAGGCTTCTTACGGTTAAATGTGTCTATCAACTCCACTTACACGTATGGTCCGTTTAATGATAAGTCAATGGAGCGATACAGGGCCGTCATGGCCCACTTGTCCTCTGGAATGTAGTAGGCCATTTTCTGTCCATACAGGTCAGAAGCAAACAAAAGCACAGAGATGAAGAAATTAACCATGCTCTGTGAAAAGGGAGCTTAATGCATCTGCAAATAATATCGACTCAGATCAGCATGACTTGTGTCGAAACGTTTCGCTATCGGTCAATTTTCTGAATGTCAAAGGACTTGTGTACCTCATGATTCCGTAGGTTGTAATACAAAATGGATTGTATGAATCAGTAATTTTTCGGCATGTCAAAACTGAAATCATTTGCAGACGACCATATGAAATATGGCACAAATGATGAGCTTTTGTCAAAGGTAGGACATAAAACATTGTGGGCAGAGGAGAAAATGTTGTTTGCCAGCATTTTCTCCTTTTCCCAAAATTATTAAAGCATCCCTTAAAGGTCGTTAAAACTCGGGGCTGTTGGGTCAAAAGTTAAGATGCTAAGATTTTCCTAATCTGTAGAAAGAGCTAGTAAATACTCTAGAATCCTGCTGAACCATATTAGTCGAGTTTGTTTGTTTGTTTGTTTGTATTGGACGACGCCGTTTTGACCGTCATATCAAGAAGGTCAGTGCACCTACGCATGTGTATCCTGGCTTTCTCACACCAGTACTAACACAGCCATCTTTCAAAGCTGACTTCTTTTCTCTCATGTATCAGAAGTGAGAGGCGAAAATTACCGGGAATAAAATGCCTCAATCAGGTCTCGAACCCGCAACCACTAGGTCACGAGTCAGATACACTAACCACTGAGTTACCCGGCCAGACGATGCTAGCCGAGGGCGGTAACGCAGTCGGTAGTGTTCATAACTTTAGACCAGAGGGTCTCTTGTTCGATTTCGCACTGAGCTTGACAAATCTCTTTCCAAGGATTGATGATAGTCATTGCGACAGGATTCGTTCTCCTCTCACTGCTGATCACTGTTTCGACGATTGTTATGTTGGAAAGCAGCCAGTGGCTTCGGAAGAATATTGTGGGAAGCACTGGTTAAAGAAACTCCAGGGTCCGTATTCATCAACCATTTTTAAGAACGTTCTTAGTCTTATTTTCAAATATTTTCTGAATTTAAAAGTAGCACAACTTCTGATTGGCTGAACCCAATTGGTTTAGCCAATCAGAAGTTTTGTTATATTCAAATTTAGAAAATTCTGAAGAATGAGACCAAGAACGTTCTTAAGAATGGTTGGTGAATTCGGACCCTGGGAAATCATGGGTAGGTGCATTGGCCGCCGCAATATAAGTGAAATAATGTTGAAAACGGCGTTAAACACCATACAAAAAACAATCAAACTGATCGATATTAGCCTCTGTTGATTATTTTTATCCAGTTTCATTATCCTAAATTTCTTTTTATCCCACAGGTTCTGTGTTCGGGACACCATGCAGTCCACAGAACCGAACCAACCTGGCAGACTGCTTGCTGCGGATCAAAGAAATTATGTATGACCAATCACTCTTCTGGTTCGGAAGCAGCTACTCCACGAATTGTCCGAACGGCCCATTGGACGGCATCTACTGCTCGAACCCGTCACCTGGTCAGGGTTTGAGCGTTGCAACTAGAGTGTTCCCCAGTGGAATTGACGATAGCTTGCTGACACATTTCCTCACAGTGAAGTTTACGGCGGATCCAGGTATTATAAATTATTGTCAGACAACAAAAGTTAAGACTGCTCCAAATTGAAAGCACGGGCACACAATAAATTCAAACGTGACCAAAACGTGCTAAAAGTACGTAAGTTTAAATTGTATCACGCGAATCCGATGTCTACACATAGAAATTAAAAACAAGAAATATCTTTAAAAAAGATGGACAGCATAAATTTGCCAGCAAATAGGCTGGGGCTCTTAGAATAAACATGTCTACATTCTTTTTTTTACCACAGGGACCCTTCGAATAAACATATCTACATATTTGACCAATCACAAATTTTTATTTATTCATTTTTTATCAGCACCAAAAAGTACGTCAAAAGTCAAATCATCAGCTACGCCGAAAAAAAGATAGACGACGTAAATTTGCCAGCCAATAGGCAGAGCCCTTAAAATAAACATGCCTACATTTTTTACCAATCACAGACTTCTATTTATTCATTAGTCATCAGTGCCAAAAAGTAGGTCAAAAGCCAGCACATTCAGCTACAACGAAAAAAAAAAAAATCCGTAAGTCTGTCATAGGTATACAATATGTGTTATTGTATACATGTAACTAGACATGTAAGAAGACAAAGTCGCTTGAATGAATTAAAGATCAGATTACAATTTTTTGTTGCCTTACCATTTCACGTCCTTCCTTTTTATGTGAATGGCGGTGGGAAGAGTTTTGGATGGCATACACGTACAAGAAATACAAACCGTCAAACAAATGAGAGGGATCTTGAAAAGGGGGGGGCTTATTGCATCTTGGAAATGCACTATACCAAGCAAGTCGTCGAATGTAATGGATCCTTAAAACATCAAGAGATTGACTAAATCACATGGTTAAATGGTCTTTTGGAATGATGAAAATTTACCAATAGCACAAAGTTCCGACCTGTGTCAGCGTGCGCAGGCTGACGTGTGTCGATACCTTTTGCAGGCACATTAAATCCCGTTTTCACAGAGCATGACTCAAATGACTTACGTTGCAGGTTTTCTTTTGTCACAATCGTGTCGATTAAACTGCGTAATTGCGGATAGGCAGCCATACGACTGTCTAAACCTTCGGCCTCTATATCAGATACTGAAAAGGCGTGTACCATATTTCCAAAAATGTACAATGGTTCGAGATCGGTCCCTCTAGTCATTATAGGTCAAATTGATTAGTAACTTAATTCCTTTTTTAAAGTACATAAGCCTATAACGATCAAGGAACGTACGGAATTGGGAGCGGTTGATTTTTGGTTTTCGGCTCTAATTTAATTTAAACATATTTTATTCTACAAAAGTACAATATACATATACAATACGATACATACAATCCGTTATCAAATATAATCCTGCAGAAATAGACTGGAACGAAAGCAAAGCTTTAAGAGTTCCTCTCCAATTTCCGGTTATTGCATGTATAAAGTACAATATAAAGAAAAAGTCTAAGAAGACACTTCGGCTCTTGAAAATATAAATGTAGTAGGGATGGCAACGGTTAACCGGTTAACCGATCGAATGACCGATTAACCGGTTAGGAAATCGGAAACCGGTTAACCAGAAATATAAATTACCAAAAATGTACCAAAATAGTGAAGAAAAGCGTCTACAAAATTAACTTTGCCGGTTCTGAAAACCATAACTTCACTATACGCGCATCTATGTCGCCAAGACGCGGCGAAGGTGTGATACACAGTTTGACATGTCTGTGCTATAAACATTGTTAATCCGCTAAATGGTCTCCTGTCTCCGATAATAAACAGTCAAAAACAGGTGTCCTCCTCTAATCAAAGGCACTCGCTTCTACAGTTTATTAATTTGATTTGTTTGGATTATTTCATTAAGTGCCCGCCCCCATTCAAATATGTGCATTGATTGACCAATCAGTGTAAGACGGATTAAAATTAACAAGTTAATCGACCTCCGGTCAAAAACGCACAGCGATTACTCTTCGTTCATTATCAGTTTGATAAGTATCCCTGAAAATCGAAATATACCTTTAGAAGTTAATCTTAAGCACAAATCTCGAAAACAAACAACATGCCTCCACCTACATCAGCCGTTTGGAAGTATTTCAAGCGAAACGACGGGAACACTGTAAAATGCACTTTGTGCAGTCAAGAATTGAAGATGACAGGTGGTACGTCAAACATGCGCAACCACATGAAGAGGAAGCACCCATCTCATGAATCTATGAAAACATTGCGACAAAAGGAGAAATTGCTCATAACGAGTAATTTCTTCTTTTCCCACAATGTTTTCTACCTTTTTAAAGAAGTAAGAATTATTTGTATCAATAACAAATAAAATTATTTTCGACAGAGGCTTCGAATTTGGAAGGGTCTAAAACTAATATTTGTCGTTTGGGAGAAGGTTAACACCCGATTCACTTAGCGATGGCCCTTTCGTTTGACGATAACCATAGCGTCATCTGCATGATCCAGTTAATTGATTATGAGAAGTTGTGAATAGCCTGATAATTTCTAGTACTCTGAAGAAAACATTGTGGAAAATTGATTATATTGCCGTGAGGGAGATCGTCGATAGATTGGCCGCCTTCTGCGCCAAAGTACAGAAAAAGTAAACGTTACGGGTATGCATTTCTTATGCACCGGTTATCAATGTTGACATCTCGAGCAAATATGGCAGGTACCTTCATCTTAATTTTTTTACATGGTCGTTCGGTTAACCGGTTAACCGATCGAAAAATTGAACGGTTAACCGGTTAGTAATTTTACTAACCGTTGCCATCCCTAAAATGTAGTTATGTAATTTCTAAAATAAACACCAAATGTCTTTCTTTCCTTTCAGGGGAGTACACCGGGTGTGGAAATACTTTTAGAAACAACGAGACTGTTATGTATGACATCGATCCATCGTCAAACCTGATTGTGCGGCCATGGTATGTACGTCACACGCCAGAAATGACGTGGAACTCAACGCCTGGGGAATACTATTCAATCTATGTGTATGACGTCGGCAATTACATCACGCACGCCGTCTACATTAACATAGAGGGGAACGTTATTCCAACCAGCGGTGCGAATGTAAGTAGAGCCTTGTTTTGAAGTATGAGTAAGAAGATCTCGATATAAGTCACTGTGGGCAGACTAAATGAAGGAATCTACAGATAATTCTTACGAGCATTGATAATGGATGAAACTAGGCATTCATTTGAAATAGTATCAACCTTGCTTAAGATTTATCTAGAAGTATCATTAGATCTATTAAAAATTAACTTTGAATGTAAAACCAAACAACGAGACCGTAATGTATGACATCGGTTCATCGTCAAACCAGATTGTGAGGCCATGGCATTTACGTCACACGCCGGAAATGACGTGGAACTCAACGCCTGGGGAATACTACTCAATCTCTGGTTATGACAGCGTGATATATCGTACTTTCTGTGATTATTAAAATGGTTTTTAGCGTAATTGTACGTTAACTCTTTACCACACGACAAAAATATAGACTGGCCCAAATTGAGAGTTTGCAGACGACAATTTAAGTGTGGCTAAAATGGTGGAATTTGTCTTTGATAGGCTGGAAAATATTGTGGAAGAAGGAGAAAATGCTGGTTACCAGCATTTTCTCCTTTTCCCACAATGTTTTCAAAAGGCTTCTTTCTCAGGGTCGTTAAAAGTCGTGATTGTATGGTAAGCGGTTAAACTTAATGTGATATATTGATCTAATTTGCCGCACTATGTCATGACGCCAAATCTGAGGAACCACAGTGGAAATAAGAGTTTATCTCTTTTTTGTGTTATCTCTGGTGATGGTGTCAAAATTACATGGTTTTAATATTCATGTCTGTATCTTTTAAATGCTACACATGTTTTATTGCTACCATGACATGTACATTTTAACCTAATAAAATTACTACTAAAATCTTGCATCTTGCAATTTATCCCACGATGTACGAGTATATATCCTCCATTTTCAAGGCAAAACTGAGGGGATTTTGAAGCGACCTCCCTGATTGTCTTGGCTCTAATTGAATGACATTAAAGAAAAAAAAGATTTTGAAGTAGACGTAACGTAAATGTCCGTTGTCAAATGTAAAACCGGAAGATCGGGGTACTATATAAGATGTACAGGCGATGCGCGAATGTCCTATTTTTAGTAACAGTGTTCTATGATCGACCAATGAAAATTTCGGCGTTTCACGGTAGACCAATGGAGCTACAAAGGCCTTTCATACAAGAAGCCAGTATGTTCAAGTACAGCACTTTGAGTAGCGACCGATCTTGTTTCATACAATGTGTTGGATTAACATCTAATATTGTAAAATATTATGATTAAAGCCATGCTCTGGAAAAACGGGGGTTAATGCATTCCCTGAAGCATTATACCGGCCAAGTCATCACGTAATTATGAAAGCGTATAACTCATTTTGTCTAACAACAGGCTTTATGCTGAGGCACAGGCGTCCTTGGATATGCAGAAAATTTACCACAAGCAAATAGTTTCGACCCATGTCAGCCTGCGCTGACATGAGTAAATACTTTTTGCAGGTGCATTAAGCCCCCGTTTCACAGAGCATGGGTATTATTATTTAATGGAACAATTCACTTTCCGATAATATGCAAAACAATGAGGAAGAGGCAGACTGCTGGTGTGTTTCTTTTTCATAATTTTCCTTCACATTGAACCTCAAAATAGTTTCACTTTTCATGTTCAATTACCTTTTACACCGTCTATCATTTCACGTTTTTTTTTTCGGCGTAGCTGAATGCGCTTGCTTTTGATCTACTCTTTAGTATTATATTCGAATGAATAAATAGAAAGTTGCCATTGGTCAAAAACAAAGAACATATTTTTTCTGCGGGCCACTGCAGACCCTGCAGACCTATAGACGGGGCAAATTTGCGCCGTGTACCTTTTTTTAAAGATATTTCTTGTTTAAAGATCTGTCTATTTTCAGGTGATAGACGCCTATCATGGGCCTCTCACCACACGAAATCAGCCAAATGTCTACGTTTTCTTGCTGTTCAAACAAAACGGGTATTTGAACCCAGCCGCAGCCCAAGAATGGTATAATGTGACCCACACCCAGGGTGTTATGGCGTCATCGAGTCACTTACCGGATTTTATGAGTCTGCTGAATATGACTGGTGAGTTGTACCGGAATTTATCATTCACAAAACGATGCCGTATTTTAACCTTTTTCCAAATAGATTTAAACAATTCTGAAGATGAAAACTTTAAAAAGAAACATTGTAGGAAAAGGAGAAAATGCTGGTAACCAGCATTTTCTCCTTTTCCCACAATGTTTTTAAAAGGCTTCTTCCTTACGGTCGTTTGAACTCGGTGTTATGTGTAAAGGTGTAATGACTTTCTTCCTCTAATTCTGTAGAATCTCCCAGACTGGGGAATAGATTGAGCTGTTCATCTGAACATTAGGTCTGATGGAACATTTGGAATTAGACCTATTTTGCAACTTTGGAACGTAGCCTCAATAATGAAACTTATACGATGCTTCTTTTCCGTCTGAAAAGTCCATCATGAAATTTTCCGGGAGAAAAGCTATAGCGCTGTTGTGACTTTCTGCAATTAATTTGTAGTGACACACATGACCAAGGGAAAACTGCATTACTTAAGGCATTTTTAGAAGTCGTTTGTAACACATAAATCTCGAAAATGAAATTATCGTATTTGGCAGCCATTTTGTGACTATTTTTGGAAACGTAGAGTTCAAGAGTAGAAGATGAATTAATTAAACTGTTTTGTCTTATGCTTAGCGTTTAAATTGAAAGTGTTTGTATCTAAAACAAAGGATTATTGAAAACGCAAGCAACGTGTGTGTTCAAATTTTGTTGTTAATTTGTGATAATAACAGAGTTTAAACGTGCGCACAAAATCCTGTGCGAAGATTTCTCCCTTTTTTTGCGATCGTCTCTGTACCCGGATGCAACCTGTCAAAAACTAAAATCGCATTCAATGACAGTTATCTGTACTTATTTTGAACATTAAGTTTTTCATGATATTTAAGAATTTGAATTTGAAAATAGCGTTTGGTTAAGAGCTTAAAAGATTTTCCCCCCAAGTTTTTACTGTCCCCGAAAATGAAATTTGAGCTAAAATGTCCGAAGCTATATACATGTATTCGGAATTATGTAGCAAATTATAACGGTCAGCCCCACTCGTCACAAATCTGCCGATTGCGTCACTACATCTAGCCTTGTCCGTATCAAGGATCCACTCTGAAGTACTGTCAGTCACATGATCTTAAACATGGCGGCGCCCATGTAAATCGATTAGTAACGACATCAACAACCACAGTGAAGTTTTTCACATCTATCAACGTAACAGTGAAATCTGCGAACGGAATCGGTAGACCACGTTTAAAATTGAACATGTGTCAACGAAAAAGTTTTTAGAAAGATTTAGATGAAAACATAGCAAACAGTGACTCGTGTTTTCTTTTTCATAAGCGGGACCTTACTTTTTTTAAATACTGTAAAGCGGTTTTTTTTTTTCGGCGAAGAAATGTACCGTGCAGTTGCATACCACTCATTGTAATATTGCCGAGGGATTTGATCAACGGACCATCCGAGGTTTGCCGAATGGGTCAGCTTAACATTGCAGCTCAACCTGCAATTTCATGAGTACCCACAACATGGAGAATTTGTGAAGAAAAAGACGATATTGCTATTTGCATCCTATTATTTTCCCGTTATTTGTCAATCTAAATCAAGGATTTACTGTCTCTGTTTTTTTTTCATTTTTATTTAAAGGGCCGATTGCAATAAACTGGATTGTTGCAACTGGGGACGAGTATGCAGCTGACACTATGTATTCACGAGGGATTATCGCTATGTGCCCAATTTTCGTTGGTCTAGGTAGGTAAACGTAATTGTTCCCTTTTATTCTTAACTCTTTACCACACAATCCCGACTTTTAACGACGCTGTGAAAGAAGCCTTTTGAAAACATTGTGGGAAAAGGAGAAAATGCTGGTAACCAGCATTTTCTCCTTTTCCCACAATGTTTTCTACCCTTTTCAAAACAAATTTCAGTTTTTTTGCCACATTTATTTTGTTGTCTGCAAATGCTTTCAATTTGGACTGGTCTAAAATTTTGTCGTGTTGTAAAGAGTTAAGCAAATTGGCATATTATTTTGCACTGTAGACTAGCCCGAATAGCTCATGTTGTTGAGTGTAGGACTCGTAAACGTCAAGTCTCGGGCCACTTGAGGCCGTGGGTTTGAGCTTAACGACTGGCCATCTAAAAGTACTAATATTCTTACGGATTAGACGTTAAACCGAGTCACTGTATGACGGTGTTTTACAACACGCGCGTTACAGAACTAGTCGTAAGTTAGGTTGGGTTTTGTCCTGTATTTTGCATTATCCTCTGTAACATAACTAACAACCGTCAGGGGCGTCGCCCATATGGGCAACCGGTTGCAACGATAAATAAACGGAAAGTCAACCATTCAGTCTGGGGCTGTATTGTGGGGGGAAATTGCATAGTTTCACAATAAAGATATGATTAAGCGGTAGAATTCAAAGATTTCAATGTTACTGTTGTTACTGTGTTGGGAACTGTTTTCAATGAAACAGTCTTCTTCGTTTCTTTTAACCCTTTATCAGAAAAGCATAGATTTGCAGGGAAAAAAATAGATGTGACTTGAATGATTGAACTTGCCTGTTAAAGAACAGAAAACATTGTGGGAAAAGGAGAAAATGCTGGTTACCAGCATTTTCTTCTTTTCCCAAAATGTTTTTTTTAAATAGATATCATTAGCAGACTCGTTCAATCAACAGATTAAAGGTCAGAACGCCTCTGACGTCACACTGTAAAGCCAAAACGTAACAGAAACACTGTTTTAAGTAAAGGAATTATTCCTCGGGAACAAGTCGTGTGTAGTTTCTACCATTCGGCATACCTCGGGTGATCCGTTGATCAAATCCCTCGGCTGTATCGCGTAGCTTGATATGCACCTACACGGTACATTTCGCGCATCTCCGGAAGCACGCCGCTTTACCGTTATTGAAATTATAAGGCTCCTCTTAAAAAAGAAAAAATGAGTAAATTTTCTATCGTTATCTTTCTAAGAATATTTCAGTCGGCAAACAGTTTGTACATTCAGTTTTTAGCGTGTTTTATCAATTCCGTTGGGAGCTTTCATCGACAGATCGATAGAAGTGAATAACTTCACCATGGTTGTTCATGTCGTTGCTAAGCGATCTACCGGGGCGCCGCCATGTTTGAGATCATGTGATTTGTAGTTCAAAATGGAAGCCTCCTTTATACGGACGAGGTTAGATGTAGGTACGGAATCGGCCGAGTTGTGACGAGTGTAGTTTCTACCTGTCTTTATCTACGTGGCTGAATGCGCTGGCTTTTGAACAGGTATTGATATACTCGAATGAATAATTAGAAATTTGCGATTGGTGACAAATGTGAACATGTTTACTATGCGGACCCCTGAAGCCCTCTTTGCGGGCAAATTTATGCAGTCTAACTCTTTTAAAGATATTTCTTATCTTGAGTGTTTTCAAAATTATCAGCCGCGGATGCATTAAGGATAATCTAAATGAAGGGATTATCAAATAACACAGGCTTTATTGTCTATTTTCTATTCTAAAATGACGCGTGAATTCGGTTCTATAACCACAGTGCAACGGAAGCATGGCAAACTTGACCATGGTCATTCTATATTCTATATAAAGTAAGAATTAATCCGCATCCGCTTTTGTACACTAAGTATGCACTTGTTTTCCTTTGATCAAGAATTGGAATTGTAATAAGCGAAATGATCTTCTTTCTACCGTGGTTTATCGTTCAATAAACCACGGTTGTGAGTTATGAGACGCAATCAATAATCCACTCGGGTGCCTCAGAACTCACAACCGTGGTTTATTAAACTATAAACCACGATAGAAAGAGGATTATTTCTTTAAGGAATCTTCTTGTCCAAGCCAGTTTCTCACACACAAAAAAATAATAATTAAATAAATAAAAATGATAATACTAAAATAAAAATAATAAAATATGAGCGGCACTCTGGCAAAAGGAGGTTTAATGCATCTCCATCATGCATAATACCAAGCAAGTCATCACATAATTATGGATCCATAAAATCCATTTTTTATAACAATTGACTGAATCATGAGGTGCATTGGTCCTTTGGCATGCAGAAAATTTACCATAAGCAAAAAAGTTTCGATCTAGGTCAGCCTGCGCAGACCGCGCAGGCTGACCTGTGTCGATACTTTTTGTCGCAGTTGCATTAAGCCCCCTTTTCACGGAGCTTTTTGTCAATTATATTTAAACTTTTGCAGCTCTGGACACGGTGCCCCGCCCCTTTTTACCAAATCCGTCCTCTTTGATAGTCAAGATGGACATTGCGTTTAATGTCGAGGCCCTAACATACAGTGTTTGCTGCAGAACCTACAGCGAGGCGTAAGTCATCTGGGTATCTTTCACTAAACTGCGTAGAGTTACGCAATTTTTTTTTTTGATTGACTATACACACAACATACGATGCTTGCTTTACCCAAAGCTATGAGCTGGCGTAAAGTTATGTAAATATTTTACTCAAATTGTAAAGTTATGCAGTTCAGTGAAAAGGCTTGTTTTCAGACTTGATTTTGCTTACCTAAACTGCGTACGCAAATTTCGGGCGTACACACTTTAGAGATTGGTGCCCATGAAGACTCCATCGGGCCCCTTTCCGATGTATTAATTGTAGCTCAAAAGATGACATCTGTCTTTGGTCCTTTGAAAAACACATTGTGGGAAAAGGAGAAAATGATGGTTATGAGCATTATCTCCTTTTCCCACAATGTTTTCAAAACCTTTCGTCTTTTAGGGTCTTTAAAATTCGGGACTGTGTGGTTAATCTTAAACGTTACATTAACAGAGATAAACCAAGTCAAGATAAACTTTGCTTGTTTGGAGAGAGAAACTTGCTTTATAAATACAGTGGGAATTTTAAGCTAATTTTAGTAAATATCCAAACACATGTTTTACGATTTTAAAGTTCTTTTCCTTGAAAAAAAAATCACCTGTCGAACGGTGAAAATCCGAAATAAAAATGCACCACAGGCCCTTGAAACTCCATTGGTCTATCAAGGAACACTGAAATTTTATCATTGGTCGATCATCGGACACCGTTTCTAAATTGCACATTGCGCGCGCGTATCCTCTTTTTTGTATATTATAACTCTTATTATATACGTTATTCAATGTGCTATTTTGAGCCTATCACGGAACACTGAAATTTTCATTGGTCGATCATCGAACACTGTTGCTAAATAAAGCACATTGGTGCATCCCTTCTATATTGTACATATGAATCTATCACGGAACACTGAAATTTTCGTAGGTCGATTATTGAATGCTGTATCTAAAAATAACATATTGGCGCAACTCCTCTATATTGTATATACTGTATTAAATCTTACTATATACGATATAGTGGCGATGTGCCATTGTGCTATTTTGAGTCTATCACGGAACACTGAAATTTTCATTGGTCGATCATTGAACTCTGTATCTAAAAATAGCACATTTGCGCAATCCCTCTATATTGTATATGTATTAACTCTTATAATTTACGATATAGAGACGATGTGCCATTGTGCTATTTTGAGTCCATCACGGAACACTGAAATTTTCATCGATCGATCATCGAACACTGCCTCTGAAACTTGCAAATAGGCGCATCCCCTATATATTGTATATATTAACTATTATTATATACGATATTCAGGCCACGTGCCAATGTGCTATATTGTGTAACAATGTTCAAGGATCGAGCAATGTAAAATTTCGGTATTCTGTGACAGACCAATGGATTTTCAGTGGAATATGCCTGAACTCTGATCTTGATCGACACTGTCCGGGAAAACCGAATGTGTTGAGCTTTGCTACATAACAGCTAAATGAGTTTGTTTCTCTTTTTATAGCGCAAGAACCCTTATGTTGAATCCTATTGGCAATGAACTTTTACAATCCTCTGCGACCAGGAGTGGCCTTGTTCAGACCTTTACGTTCGAAAAACTTGGATTTTACATTATGGCCAGAAATTTTGCAGGTAAAAGTTTTCACCGATGTATTCTTCTAGTTGCGTCTTCTAAACATTAACAAGATACCCTTACATATCAAAGCATTGAAAGCACTGGTGTGGCAATTGGCAAGGAAGCCATTGTGTGAAATTAATAATTTGACAAATAAACAAACTATCATGAATGTGGGAGGAACAGTCAAGGGACGAACAAGCCCAGGGACGAACTGATTTTGGGGCGAACACGATCAGGAGACAAAGATGCGTGTATCATTGCGCCACTAGAAGGCCATAGAGGGTATAGATATTTTCAACAAAAGAAAGACAAGTATTCTCATTAACGATTGCCTAATCCAGTTTGTTTTAATACGCCGTTGTTAATTACATATCGGAGTGCAATCGAAACACTTATTTGTCTCAGAAAAATATGCGTTTAATCGGGTTTACTTCCTTCGGTTTTGAACAAACTACATACATGATTTCCAAAATACCGTATTGAACTAATCGTGGCATTGTCTTTGACAAATGCCACAAAAAGATTGACGGCGTAAGAGGAACTGAAAAATGAATATTTAACCCTTTCCCAAACGACAAATTTTGGACTGGTCCAAATTGAAAGAGTTTGCAGACGACAATTTTAAATTTGATGAAAATGACAGAAAGGTCTCAAAAAGGGTAGAAAACACTGTGGGAAAAGGAGAAATTGCTCATTATGAGCAATTTCTCCTTTTCCCACAGTGTTTTCAAAAGACTTCTACTGCAGACACATGAAAACCAGGGCTTGTTTGGGAAAGGGTTAAACTGTATAATTGTGGCTCAAATGAAGAAAAATGGTAAAAGATATAACCTCGACCGCAATTACCATTTTCCTCATTGTCTTTCCTTTCGTTGAAAAGAGGATTTTTAACTAGGAGTGTATATACTTCAAGATATATTTCAAAATTACAAGTTTATCCAAACGATTGTTGGAAAAGATACAAGTTAAAAAACTGTACGGACAGGCTTCTTTATCGCATTACGATCAGAGTCCCTATTCACCCACCATTCTTAAGAACGTTCTTAGTCTTATTCTACAGAATTTTCTAAATTTGAAAGTAACACAGTTTATGATTGCCGAAACCAAATGGTTCAACCAATCAGAAGTTGTGCTACTTTCAAATTTAGAAAATCTTAGAGAATGAGACTAAAAATTGTTCTCAAGAATGGCTGGTGAATACGTACCCTGGTCACCCTTCCAAGCACTAACCTCAGTGTGCGTCACTTAACTTCGTCGGAGAGCCGCGCATCATACCCTCCTGCTGTGACAACTACTAATACATTTACTGCGCAGGGACCCGCCGAATAATCATGTGCACATTTTTCACCAATCACATATGACCATCTATTCATTCGGTTTTATTATACCAAGAAGTAGGTCAAAAACCAGCGGATTGAACTACGCCGAAAAAACGTGAGATAGTGAAGGAAACTTGGAATTAGGCATAATGTAGATAATGTAGTCCCAATGTAGTCCAAGAAAAAACCAGAAATATCTTTAAAAACAAAAAAGAAAGACGCCGAAGAGATACTGGAATATGAATATTGAAACTTTTGTGGCTCAATATGAAGTAAAGTAATGAAAATTGATTTTGCGAGAAATTGCCTCTTTTTCCGTCACCGTTTTTTATTTTGTTGAAAAGCAGTACTTATCGGGTTACTGGGAAACGCTTGTGAAAAATAAAATTTCTAAATAGAAAAAAAAAGGACCAGTCTGTATTACATTAATTTGCTATGGTATAAATCAAGGCCCCAGGGTACTGATTAGCGGTAGCAACGGTTATAAATAGTGGTTTCATAAATGTGCGAACACGTATGCTAGCAGGGGTCCTCTGAATAAACATATTCATATTTTTGACCAATCACAAATTGCCATCTATTCATTTTTTATTAGTACCAAGAATTAGGTCAAAAGCCAGCGCATTCAGCTACGCCGAAAAACAGACACCCGTAAATGGGTATGAGATGTAATGGGGGACAATGAATGTATGAATATCTGACTGAAGGTACTAAATGAACAAATTGTGTGACGCTTTGGGAAAAGGGGGCTTAATGCATCCTCTTAGGGAATTCTCCGAGCAAGACGTCGCAAAATATGCACTGATTTTGTCTTAAAAATCGGCTTCATCATTAAGTAAAATGGGACTTTGGCATCCAGAAAATTTACCAGTAGCAAAAAGTATCGACCCTGGTCAGCCTGCGCGAACTGCGCAGGCTGGCGTGGGTCGATATTTTTTGCAGATGCATGTAATCCCCCATTTTACTGAGCATGACAAATATACATGCAATACACGAATATATTATTAAATGAACCAATCAGTAACGCCTATTTAACAGGTGAAATGTACACGATGATTGCCTTTGACCCGGATGTTCCGTCTCCAACAGTAGGTAATGGCAGTCATCCTCTACTTCATCAAATGCAGATCAATATTATGGACGGCAACTTCACGTCAGGTAACTCTTACCGTAGGCCACTGAAAAGTCCATTGGTCTATCATAGAATACCGAAATTTTCATTGGTTGACATCGGACACCGTTACTAAAAATAGCACATTGGCGATTGGCTCTTTATCATATATAATAAGACATGTTGTGTTATTGTACATGATATAGAGGCAGTCGCCAATGTGCTATTTTTAAATTTTCACTATGTCCGATGATAGACCAATGGAAATTTAGATATTCTGTGATGGACCAATGGAGTTTCAACGGCCTATGCTCTTACACCTTTATATTTTTTACGTCATAATATTACAGTGGCACCAACTGTCAACAAAAAACTTAAAATGATATCATTAAAGACCCACTAGCGGCCAAAAGTAAACATATTTCCTTTTTTAAAATGCATTTGAATTTAAATCATATCGTTTTAAAGTACGGACATTATTGAGAAGATGACAATCTGACATTGTACGGTCGGTTTGAGTGTTATTCGCAGGCAGAGAATTAGTTTTAAAACCAGGTAAAAAGTACGCTACAAGGGTCGCCGAAGAAACAATTCCCATTGACTGTGTAATATATTGAAAGGCGCATGATGTTACTTTGTTTAACTCTTTACCAAACAACAAAATTTTTGACTGGTTCAAATTGAAAGCACTTGCAGACGACAAATCAACTGTGGCCCAAAAATAGAAATTTGATTTATGGAAGGGTGGAAAACATTGTGGGAAAAGGAGAAAATGCTGGTTACCAGCATTTTCTCCTTTTTCCACAATGTTTTCAAAAGGCTTTTTCTTCAGGGTCGTTCAAAGTCGGGATTGTGTGGTAAAGGGTTTAGCTTGTAAAACAATAAAAATATGTGAAATGAAGACGTCATCTATTTTTGCATTTCAGGCGAAGAAGTTATTCCCTGGAATGGTCCCTATCCGCCAAATGATGAGCCCCATTATTACTACTTCCTGTTGTATAAGCAAATGGAACCAGTCAATGCAACACACATGACGTCATATGCTGCCGACTGCGGTACACGATTGGCCGGAAGGTATGACAGTTCTAGCTTTATGGTTTGAGTCATGCTCTGTGAAAAAGGGGCTTCTTGCATCTGCAAAACGTATCCGCAGTCCGCGGAGGCTGACCTGGGTCGAAACTTTTTGCCACTGGTCAATTTTCTGCATGTCAAAGGACTTTTTCAAAGTAAACGTCGATATACTGTCATAGCTCTGTTGTCATGGTGCAAGGAACCTTGAGGTATTTTTATATATCTGTCATTATTGAAAATATATGTATACCTCAAAATTTGTCTAGGTCTAAATGCTTAAGGGGAAACCCCTTACCAGGATGAAAGTAAAGATTCTAATTTTTTTACACAGTTATGTCCCTTTTTGTACTCGTTTTCAGCCAGTTTTTAACCCATTTCATCTTTATTTTATGAAACTAAAATCATTCATGTATTTTCATGGTAATTGTTTCCCCTGATGGTTGCAAGATTGCACAGATTACGATGGATAGATGATGCGTATCATTTTTGGAGGCCTTCAAAGAAATCACTGCTGTAGTTTCAGGTTTTAAATGAGGACATTCTTTTGGGTTTCGAGAGCTATCCCTTACATCATACGTATTGGTGATTTATGTATGTTTTCAAAGCTGACTAAATTCTGAGCCATTATACACACAATCAAGTTTAAACACCTATTTTTTTCTGTCTGGGTGTAAGGATGTACATACATGTATATCTTTAAAAATTTCACTAAAAAAAGCAACTGCAGCCGAGCCTTGGCAACTGCATGCGATGCTGTTGTTTGGATTTGTGTTTTTGTTTGTATGGCGTTTAACGCCATTTTAAACATCATTTCAGTTATATCGCGGCAGCCAGTGCACACTTCCATGCTTTCCTGGAGTTTCTTTTTTAGCAGTTCTTCGCACAATATTCTTCCAAACTGACAGACGGCTTTTCCTCCTGAGCATCACTGATTGACGGGCTTTTCCTCAAAAGCATCGTCTAGACAAGATCAGCGAAGAGTGAGGAATGAATCTTGTTGCAATGACTATCATTTGTCCTCTGACAAAAATTGGCCGAGCTAAATCGAACCAGTGACCCCCTGGCCTCAAGATCTGTACGCTGTCGACTGCGCTACCGGCTCGGTGTTTTTGAATTGAACAGATACAGTTGTACATGTGTTTATTTGAACATTTTAGGTGCCTCTACGATATCAACCTAGCCGTCAGCGAAAACAACTTGACATTAGTGGGTGCGAACTGGTTTAGAGCCGTGAGGGACCCCTATGTGAGATACCGAAACATTCAGAGTAATCCGAATATAACACAAGCGCAATGTACCGGACAGCCCGGCTATACAGTAAACTGCGAAACTTCGGCTGCAAGTGTACTACTCTTTAATAGTATGTTTACTATAGTGACGTCACTGTTTGGCATTATGTATGGTGCTATCTAAGTTTTTTTTTTTTTAAATAAGTTCTGTTCTTTCATATTGACTTTCTTTACAGTACGACTCCGTGTTTAAATGACTCGGATGAAAAGGTCTATTGAAAACGTTGTGGGTAAAGGAGAAAATGCTGGTAACCAGCATTTTCTTCTTTTTCCAAAACGTTTTCTACCCTTTCAAATACAGACAGCATCATTTTGAACCTGGTCAGGATTTTTCGTGATCAAATGCTTGAATTTGGACTAGGCCTAATTTTGGTCCTATGATAAAGAGTAATGGCATTTTTAATCATTTGGCAATTGACGACTTTTGAAAAAAACACTATTGGGGGAATTATGAATTTGTTAGAAATAATTGCCTCTTTTTTCTTCATTGTTTCACTTTTTTGATAATCTTACTTAAATTCCATTTTTCTTTTCATTGAACTGTTGATTCCTTTTGTCTGTTTGTCACTTATCCCTATTCTTATCATGTTTTCGAAAAAAAAAATGCTCAAAGGTGTAAGGAAATCAACGTCCCGCTCAATCATTTTGACATATTTACCTTTTAACGAACACTCCCGATTTTTAACCGACCCTAAAGAGGACAAATTTTGAAAACATTGTGGTATAAAGAGAAAATGCTGGTGGCCAGCATTTTCTCCTTCATATATATTTTCCAAAGTTTTCTTCATCCTCATCCGGGTTATTGCAACTCGGTATAGTGTGGTAAAGGGTGAAAGGGACTTTTAGAAACATCGTGGATAAAGGAGAAGAAAGCTAGCTACTAGTTTTCTCTTCTTTTACAAACAGTGTTTTCTATCCATATAAGGCAGTTCCCTTTATTTGAGCCTCATTTAACCCTTTCCCAAACGACAAATTTTGGACTGGTCCAAATTGAAAAAGTTTGCTGACGACAATTTTAAATTTGATGAAAATGGCAGAAAGGTCTCAAAAAGGGTAGAAAACACTGTGAGAAAAGGAGAAATTTGCTCGTAAGGAGCAATTTCTCCTTTTCCCACAGTGTTTTCAAATGACTTGTACTGCAGACACGTGAAAACCAGGGCTTGTTTACGAAAGGGTTAAATCTGTGACCTGCCAATACTTTCTACATGAAAGAATCCAGAATTTTAAGGCTTTTATAGTTAAACATATGAGCCATGCTCTGTGAAAAGGGGGCTCAATGCATCTGCGAAAAGTATCGACCCAGGTCAGCCTGTGCAGTCCGCACAGGCTGACCTGGGCCGAAACTTTTCGCTATTGGTCAATTTTCTGTGTGTCCAACGACCAGTCTACCCCATGATTAAGTTGGTTGTTAAAAAAAAAAGTGGCTATTTCGGATCCATAATTACATGTATGTTATGGCTTCCTTGGTATAATGCATCACGGGAGATCCATTAAGCACCCTTTGCCAGAGCATGGCTCACTTATTTTACATCGACTTAGAAACAATTTCTTGCAACTTATCCTAATCTCTTGCGATTCTGGTACCTGGGAACTACACCAGTACTCGCAGCGAATGTGTGGGCCAGTGAACAGTCCAAAAGTTGGCACCCGCTCTCGGGTATCGAACCCTATAGTTACGAGGCTGACGCTCTACCTCACAACCCACGGATACCATGTCTGGTAAAGTTTTTAAGTAGTAAGAAAAGGTTGTGTGCTGTTTTTGCCACATTAACGACATTCTCGAATCCTACCTGGACTATAGGCGAAAACAGGGGCTTTTGCGGACGGCATAGATCCAAGATCAGACTGCACAGAACGT
Source organism: Tridacna gigas (assembly GCA_945859785.2). Lineage (NCBI taxonomy): Eukaryota > Metazoa > Mollusca > Bivalvia > Cardiida > Cardiidae > Tridacna > Tridacna gigas. The sequence continues at coordinate 6,793,709 of OX244042.2, forward strand.
GCAGTCTGATCTTGGATCTTTACCGTCCGTTGATTTAGTTAAGCGTATATGATGATTCAATATTTTTGTGAGTTTCATTGGACTGTATCGTCAGCTGTCCAAAGAGTTGGGGTCAAATTAATAGAGTTTTAAATTTTATCTTTTTACAAAATTAAATATTAATTTTTTTTTTCAATTCAAATGCTTAAATTTTGTGAGCCATGCACTGACAAAAGGGGGCTTGGAAAGAAAGTTGTATCAGTACTGGTGTGAGAAAAACCAGGAAACACGCAGTGATCTGGCCTAAGCTGTTAAAAACGGGGCTAAACTCCCAATTCAGTCAATCTAGCAATCTGACAAAAGGGGGTTTAATAAAGCTCCGTGATGCATTATACCAAGCAAGTCATCACATAATTATGGATCCATAAAAACCCATTTTGTCTAACAATCGACTGACTCCTGAGCTAGAATTGTCCTTTGACATACAGAAAATTTACCAAAAGCAGAAAGTTTCCACACAGGTCAAGATGACCTGAGTCGATACTTGTTGCAGATGCAGCAAGCCCCCTTTTCTCAGAGTATGGCTCATATTCATATTCCTGCGCATATTGAGCTCTTGTGAAAATTATAAACAAAAATAATTCCATGAAATGCAAATTTATTTCGCGATATACAATTCTATTTCTAATTATTGTATTTATATTAATTTTGTTTTGCTACCTAGAATTTTTTTACATATATTTTGTTTATTATGATATTTTATATTAAAAAAAATGCAACTTGTTTTTGTTTAAAAATGTGAAAATATGTTCCAGATATTTTTTTCGGCGTAGCTGAATGGGCTGGCTTTTGACCTATTTTTTTTTTTACTGGTAAAAAAAACGAATGAATCGAAATTTGTGATCGGTCAAATATGTAGACATGTTTATTCTAAGGGCCCCTGTGGTAAAAAACGTAGACATGTTTATTCTAAGACCTCCTGCCTATTTAATGACAAATTTACGCCGTGTATCTTTTTTAGAAATATTTCTTGTTTCAATTGTTTAGAATCAAACTAAATATACCCAGTGTGTTTTTATATTAATTGTAATAAATATTATAAATTGATATGCCTTATTTTTTTTTGTATCGTATGCAGGGGAAACACCAATGGTAATATGCGATGTTGGTTAAACTTGAGCCATGCACTGGCAAAAGGGGGTTTAACTTTCTACCACACAATCCCGACTTTTAACGACCCTGAAAAAGAAGCCTTTTGAAAACATTGTGGAAAAAGGAGAAAATGCTGGTAACCAGCATTTTCTCCTTTTCCCACAATAGTTTCTACTCTTCCCAAAACAAATATCAATGTTTGAATCACATTTATTTTGTCGTCTGCACATGCTTTCAATTTGGACCAGTCTAAAATTTTGTCGTTTGGTACAGAGTTAAGACATCCCTGTGTTGCATGATACCAAGCAAGTACTCGCATAATTATTGATCCGTAAGATCGATCTATTTTGTGTTGTTGTATGCTGTATGGTGTTTAACGCCGTTTTTAACATTATTTCAGTTATATCACGGCGGCCAGAGCACCTATCCATACTTTCCTGGAGTTTCTTTTATACCAGTACTCCGCACAATATTCCTTCCAAGCCACTGGCTGCTTTCCCACATAACCATCGTCGATACAATGGTCAGCGGTGAGAGAGGAATGAATCCTGTCGCGATGACTATCATCAATCCTCGGAAAGAAATTGGTCAAGCCGGGGATCGAACCTGCGTCTATTTTGTGTAACAAGCGACTGAATCATGAGGTACACTGGTCCTTTGCCAAGTAGAAAATTGACCAAAAGCAAAAAGTTTCGACTCAGGTCAGCCTGCGCAGTCTGCGCAGGCTGACCTTGGTCGATACTCTTTGCAGATGCATTAAGCCCCCTTTTTACAGAGCATGGCTCATTTGTATTCTAAAGCAAACACTAGTTTTTGTTTGTGAGCTTTACCAAGAGTTTGGGTCTACAGAGATCTTGCCCTCTCTCTCTCTCTCGCTCTCTCTCTCTCGCTCTCTCTCTCTCCCATCCCTTGCTGTCTCTCTGTTTCTGTCTGTCTGTCTGTCTCCCTCCCTCTCGCCCTCTCTCTGTGTCTCTTTCTCTCTCTCTCGCCCATCTCTCTCTCGCCCCCCCCCCTCTCTCTTTCTCTCTCTCATCTCTCCGATACATAAATCAGGTACAATTTAATATCATGTACAAAAGTATGTCCAAGACAGTAAGTACTCGCCTATATAACTGGGCCGAGGAAAATGGTAAAATAGACGACGGTCAAACAGATATTCGAACGGGCTATTCGACAATCGTTAATATACATGTATTCACTCTTCGAGCAATGGTTCAAAAGTATCTATCAAGACCAGGTGGGCGATGCCAGTGTATCTATATAGACTTTCGCAAAGCTTTCGATAAAATAAATCACGTTTTATTCAAATCACTCAATTTAACGGGTGTAACAGGCAATTTTTTTTATTTTAAAGTTATTCTCATTATATACATAGTAAAATTAGTGTTGCACCCCCTGTGTTTTTTACCGGGTTTGATTTTCTGACGTGAATGAGATAAAATTGGGTCGAAATTAGAATTCGGCTGCTGCATACACCATCAGACTCGTCTTTTGCCCATAAAATGAACTGAACTGAGGTATCCCTTGACCTCATGGTAAGTGGGAATCTTTTGCTTAGATGTTGCTTTCAAATTTAAGAAAAACGAGAAGCGTTTAAGTTTAGTTAAAACAGGGAATTTAATGTCGAAACAAAACTTACGACAGATTGAAAGTGACCTGCAGAGAATGGACACACACAATAAGGCAATATTGCGTACTTCCGCCCGAGAAATGCAAAACAGCTTGCAGTCTTTGTCTCACACCTCTCACGAGAGGTTGAAACAGCTCGATCAGTAGCTGCTGCCATGAGGTTGAGAGATACCTCAGTTCATTCCATTTTAGAGACAACAGACTTGTTTGTTCTTGTATACAGCAGCCAAATTCTAATTTCCAACCCATTTCATATCATTCACGCCAGAAAATTAAACACGTTAAAAACACAGGGGGTGCAACACTAATTTTACTATGTATAGATTTGTTTGTTTGTATTGGAGTTTAACGCCGTTTTAACAGGTAAGGTCATATCACGGCGGTCAGTGCACCTACGCATGTGTTTCCTGGTTTTCTCACACCAGTACTTACAAGGCTTTCTTTCCAAGTTAGTTACTACTTTTCCCACATGCATTATAGGTGAGACGGGAAAAATCGCCGGAAAGAAAGTTTGCCTCAACCGGTTATCGAACTCACAACCAACAGGTCACGAGTCAGATACACTAACCATTGAGCTACCTGAGCGGGCTATTCTCATCATAGAACTTGTGTAAGAACTAATAGTGCTTTAACCGAGTTTTTTCCTTGTAATGCGGGTACAACACAAGGGGACATAACAAGTCCGATAATTTTCTCACTCTTTATAAACGACCTATCTACCCTACTTCGAGAAAAATGCGAATCGGGCATATCGATTTATAACAACATGCCCTATATCATCTCTTTGATGATTGCAGACGACGTTGCCAGTTGCTCGTAAGCCCATATTAGACTTTAACGCAAAGTAATCGACTATCATCAATCCATGGAAAGAAATCGGTCGCCGGTTCAATGCCCGGCTCTGCCAATTTCTTTCCGAGGATTGATGATAGTCATTGCGACAGGATTCGTTCCTCTCTCACTGCTGACCATTGTTTCGACGATGGCTAGATGGGAAAGCAGCCAGTGGTTTGGAAAGAATATATGTGCGTAGTAGTAAAATGAACTCCAGGAAAGCATGGATAGATGCACTGGCCGCAGCGATATAACTGAAATAGTGTTGAAAAACGGCGTTAAACACCATACAATTAACGCCAAATTAATTTTATAGCCATATTTTGCTCTGAAACTGGGATAGAACTAAACTTAGACAAGACAGAGATAACTGTTTTTAGGAAAGGATGATATTTATGTGACGAAAAATGGTACTATAGCGGTAATCTACTGAAATCTACATCTTTCGGTAAATATATGAGCCATGCTCTTTGAAAAGGGGGCTTACTGCATTTGCGAATAGTATCGACCCATGTCAGCCTGCGCAATCCGCGCAGGCTGACATGGGCCGAAACTTTTCGCTATCTTTAAATTTTCTGCCTGTCAAGGAATAATTTTACCTCATGATTCAGTCGGTTGCTTGTTCAAAATGGATTAAATGGATCCATAAATGGGTTATGTCCTGTTTGGTATAATACATTTACGGGGATGCATTAAGCCCCCTTTTGCCAGAGTATTGATCATATGGGCCTCTTATTCACTCCAATGCTATTTTGGACGTCCGCTAAGATCAAACTAGCCTCAACAGAAGCAGAGAAGGCAATCATTTCAGTCAGTAAATACATGTACCATCGTAGATATGGTCATCTTTAATTTAACGAAACTTTCAATTTTTTTGACGCTATTGTGAAGCCTATCTTTTAACTGGTCCCCGTTGTAGATATACATATTACAACTGGCACAGGCCATTGTGTCGTTGCTTTCCATTGGGCCACATGTATATCACAGAATGGCCAATCAGAGAAGCTTACACATTTCCAGTTCGGCTGTATAGGTAACACTGCGATATTTTGCACAATTTGAAATTGATAATCGAAACTAAAAGAAATATTACCAGACAGAAACATTAACAGCTGATACCAAAAATACAATTCCCTTACTCGTGACGTCAAAAATATCGGAAAACCCGCTGCTCAGGAAGTGAGAGTGACCTCCCCTGAATCTCTATATTAGTCTCCCGACATGGCTGTTCTAAAAATAGACAGGCAGAATTCCGCCCGTTTTTAATAGCCTGTACCGATCCCTATACACTTGCTGTATCAGGGGAGGTAAGCAATCTAGCCTATCTTTTGTAATATGCTTCCATTCGGCATGCCTCGCGTGATCCGGTGAAATCCCAAACTGTTGGAAATTGTAACAACTTTCTAAAGCAGTTTAAACAAAAACTTACAGATTGTGCAAACCAAGATTGGCATTCTTTTATTAATGACTCGAGTAGATGGGATTTATATAAACAGTTTAAATCATTGTTGATCCCAGAACAATATTTATTAATTGATTTAAGATTTGATTTAAGAAAAACGCTGACAAAGTTCCGTTGTTCCAGACAAAAACCTAGAACTGAAACCGGTCGACACAGAAACATCCCAAGACAAGATAGGTTATGTGAATTACATGTATGTTTCCAACGCAACGATTTACGGATTATCGAGAATGAAATACATATGAGCCATGCTCTGGCAAAAGGGGGCTTAATGCATCTCCCTGATGCATGATACCGAGCAAGTCATCACATAATCATGGATCCATAATAGCCACTTTTTTTTTTAACAACCGACTTAATCATGAGTTTGACTGTTCCTTGGACATACAGAAAATTGACCAATAGCGAAAAGTTTCGGCCCAGGTCAGCCTGCGCAGTCCGCGCAGGCTGACCTGGGCCGATACTTTTCGCAGATTCATTAAGCCCCCTTTTTCACAGAGTATGGCTCATTATATTTTTTTTTTTTCATTGCACAAAAATTTGAAATCGCTCGGTCAAACTTTCTGTTCACATGGTACGACAGAGGCGATTGTCCAAATGACCTTAACGATATTCTTAAGACCCATTGTCCTAGAAAACTGAAATCCCTGCCCCTTTATATACCCGAACTGTTACGTACAGCAGGCGAATAATCATTGTCTCACCCTATATTAGATAAATGTACATTCAATACAGGAAAAAAAAAAATCTAACCTTTTTATGTATTTGTTGTCCCAAGAGTAAACCTGAAATGTAATCCATGACGTTTTCACTATTGATTCACTACAGAAATACATGTACTTATGAATGAAAATAACGGAGTATTCGGTCTGTCACACACATCACGTGTAAGCATGCCTTCTATTAGTTTGGTTCATTTATTATTCATTGTTAAAAATACAAGGTACCGGTCAAAATTTCTCTAAATATTGATTTTAGAATAGTGTAGGAAAGGGCCTCGTGCTGACTATCTATAAGCTGTTTAAACTGGTCCCCATTGTAGATAAACTGGTCCCCAATGTAGATATACATACTACAACTGGTACTAGTCTGGATTACCTGCCCCTACCACTACGTTATAGGGTCAGGCAAAGCGCAGTAATGGCGGCCTCCATGGCGACCTCAAGCTTAGCACTAAATGCTTTCCTGTTTTTCTTAATTTCATGTGATCCAGTTTGATCAGTGAATAAAATGAGACCAGTTTTGTACAAAATATACATTACCGAATCCAAAACGTGCTTTTGGGATATGGTTTAGATATAAATTTGACTATGAATCATTTTAAAGTTGCCCTGTTTTCGGACGTTATATCAGTCCATTGAAATTTCGGATACTTAAAGCATTCTGATACATAGTTTTTTTTTCGCTAAATAAGAACGACACTTAAAAAAAAGAGAATTTGGTCAAGTCAAATAACATTAATCCGTTATTTCTGCATATTACAAACGGGGGCCGCCATTGTTGTGCTTTGCCTGACGTACTTTCGGGGAACGGCGGGGTACCAGACTAAACTGGTACAGGCTTTTGCGATACTAGTTTTCATTGGGTTACGTGAATATCATTGGATAGCCAATCAGAGCATCTTACACATTTCGAGTTTAGCAGTATATCTCACATAGCGGATTTTTTGCACTTTTTGAAATTAGTAATCGAAACTAAAAGAACTTAAGCATAAATTAATATTAAAAGGTGATGCCATGTATAATTCACTTATTTCAGCGGTCAAAAATTCGAAAAATCTAAGGTACAGGACGCGAGATTGGTCTCCCCTGAATCTCTTTCGTCTCGGGAAATATCGCTGTTTTCAAAATAAAGCCCCTTTTTCGTGACCTGTACCGATCCCATACGCTTACTTTATCAGGGGAGGTAACCAATCTATTGGCTGTTCCAGTCAAAAGTATTTTAAGTTATTTTGCTTTACCGGTACTCCCACATTCAAGATTTTGAATTTTATGACAAGGGTATAGTAAATATTTCTTTGTAAGCATGACATGTATTTTGGGTCAGAGGCCTATATTTACGGTAATATATTGTTCTGAGTTCGTTCTCTCTCTCTCTCTCTCTCTCTCTCTCTCTCTCTTCTTCTTCTTCTTCTTCTTTCTTCTTCTTCTTCTTCTTCTCGTACACACAGGCTACATCTCAGAGTCTATGCCCCACTCTCTCAGACTGTCCCATTCTCCAGCCTTTGTACTCACAACACAATTATTAAACATACTTAATCGTAGATGATTAAATGTAAACGCCATTATTTAACCCTTAGGCTGCTAAGCGCGACTCACTGACCTTTTGCGGACAATGTAGATCAAGATCAGACTGCACGGAACGTGCAGTCTGATCTTGGATCTACACTGTCCGATAAGGAGATATTTTTCTCCGAAAAATAAGTGTGAAACAAAATTTTTACGGGTTTTTACTACTAGATTGAAAGGTTTATTTTAACTTACAGTATTTAACAGGATAAGGGTTAATCACAGAAGATGCCGCATTATATATTCCCAAGTTTGTTCTTGCAAACAAAAATGAAACAGTGGAGATCCAAGATCAGACTGCACATTTTGTGCAGTCTGATCTTTATCTACACTGTCCGCAAAAGCAGCTCAACTTGTCATCTGCGTTTTTACGTAGATGAAGAAACAACAAAAGGGCGAAATGGTTTCTTAATTTTATTTTTTCAAACATGAAAAAAAAAAAAAAAAACGAGATCAAATATTTCATAAAAGAAAAACAGTCATCGAGAGATATCGCGTTTAGGTCAGGCAGCTACATTCAACGTGGTGCATCTTCTTCTAATATGTTTCTGAAAGAATAAAACATATAGAGGTTTCTTTTTTCGTTGAATGGTCGAAATTTATTTCACCGAGTGAACATCATCGGTAATATTTTCACGAGTGGCACAGCCAAGAGTAAATATATTACCATACATGTTCACAAAATGAAATTAATTTCGATCTTTCATCGAAAGGAACCCCCAAATATTTTATTTACTAGTATTTCATGCATCTAGAAGCCCTTTTTTCAGTTGGGACTTGTGAAGTGCAAGGGGGAAGGGGGCTCTCGGTATTTCCATACTAGTGAGTTTATCAATCGGTAAATTCACTGGTCAAAACGGTGAGATTATCAAATCATTATCCACCGTTATTTCCCGATAAACTACCGAAAAACATGAAATAAAACAAAATCATTGTTGCAGTTATAATTGTAAGGCAGACATTTAATAAAAGACGACAGCATGACTTTTTCCTCACCAAAATGGGGAACAAAAATCATTTTTTATGGCAAAGAAATGTAAATGGGTGTGTTTTTAGCTCGCCTGGACGGAGTCCGGCTGGCTCCGTATTCACCAACCATTCTTGGGAGGATACCGAGGCTTAATCTCCAAGCATTTTGTAAATTTGAAAATAACACACATTCTGAATGCCACTTCACTTAAGGGACCGATAATCAGTTCATTGCCATAGATATGAGCCGCGCTCTGTGAAAAGGGGGCTTAATGTATCTGCGAAAAGTATCGACCCAGGTCTGCCTGCGCAGTCCGCGCAGGCTGAACTGGGCCGAAACTTTTCGCTATTGGTCAATTTTCTGCATGTCAAAGGACCAGTGTACCTCATGAATCAGTCGGTTGTTATACAAAATGGACTTTATTGGTCCATAATTGTGTCATCACTAGCTTGATATTATAGATCACGGAGATGCATTAAGCCCCCTTTTGTCAAAACACTGCTCATATGTATCAATCGTGAAAGGAGACTGCAATAAGGAGTGGTTGAAAATTTATTACCGCCTAGATCCAAGCTACATATACGTGAACACTGTTTTTGCATACTTTACTAATATTATGTGGTCTTGCAACTAGGAATTACTTATTTTAGTAAAACATAAATAAATGAATAAATAAATAAAACAAACTCACTAAATCTTCTACGGGACAAGCCTGCGACACCACCTCTTCCCATCATTCCAAACCGGAAAGGCTTTCCGAAGCCACGTGACCTTGATCCACCAATGGGAGATAAGACACGACGTCTGGGGTACATTGGGCGTCTACCTCCGAGAATACCGCCGCCGGCTATGTGAAGCGAAAGGAAATATGACGTAATTGCCGAAAATCTCGAAAACTTACTGGTATCTTTTAGCGATCGTTTGTGTTCTATTCCTCTTCTATAATTTATATTTAAATCTAAAGTTACCAAACGACAAAATGTTAGAGTTGTCCAAACTGAAAGCATTTAGAGGGGTGAATGCGAAACTATTCCATATGCGTTTTGGAAATTACTGCAGGAGAGGGGAAAAACCTTTTTTCTGTGAAATGCATGATTAGATATTTTGTTCAGATATGTTTTGTTAAATTCATTTACACAATTCAACTCAACATATCTAAACAAGATGTAAACAAGACGACCTAACAATGCATTTTACAGAAATGAGGTTTTTTCCCTCCCTTGTAAAATTTTCCAAAGCGCAGATGAAATGGTTTCGCATTCACCCCTTGATTTGCCGACGACAAATTAAATGTGGCTGAAAATTGAAACTTGTTTTGGACAGGGATGAAAACATTGTGGGAAAAGGGGAAAATGCTGGTTACCAGCATTTTCTTCTTTTCCCACAATGTTTTCAAAAGTCATTGTTTCTCAGGACCGTTATAGACCAGGATTAGGTGGTAAAATTAACAAATAAATGCAGAAATAGTATTTTGGGGAAAAGTAAAAAATGTGCAATGAAATTTTTCAAATATGAATGTAACATCCACACGATTATCCTACAAAAGCTCATAGACAAAAAATGTGAGGAAATTATGATTAAACGGTATATGAGGCATGCTCTGTATAATGCACTTACAGACAGTATCGATTCAGGTCAGCCTGGGCAGTCCGCGCAGGTTGACCTTGGTTCGATACCTTTTGCTTTAGGTAAACTTTCTGCGTGTCTAAGGACCAGTGTACCCTCATGATTCAACCAGATGTTATGCAAAAAGGATTGCATGCATCGATAGTATCATTTAATGTGATGACTTGCTTGGTATAACGCATCACGGAGATGCATTAAACCCCCTTTTGCCAGAGTATGACTCATATCTAGACACCTGCACATACCGCACTTTATCTTGTCAATTAACCCTTTACCGTACGACAAAATTCTAGACTGATCCAATTTGAAAGCATCTGCAGACGACAAAATAAATGTTACTAAAATGATGATTTCTGCCTTTGATAGGGTAGAAAACATTGTGGAAAAAGGAGAAAATGCTGGTTGCCAGCATTTTCTCCATTTCCCACAATGTTTTCGAAAGGCTTCTTTCTCAGGGGCGTCAAAAGGCGGCATTGTGTGGTAAAGGGTTTTAATACATTAGCAAATATTTTTTGAGTAGACTTGCATTGGAAGGTCGCAAGAGACCACCGGCAAAATATGGCCGAGAGGCCTGGATATAGCGCTGGATGCAGGCAACAGAGAGATAACCCTTGCGTAGGCCCTTTCACCGCTGATGATCTTTATAGAAAAGCGAGCAAAAAGACCAAATTCAATGCCGATGGAATTATTTTTCTATTCAACGGAGCAAGAAGATATGAGGACAAAACTCCTTTGACAAGATTTCAAGTTTGAGATTCACGAGTCCGGATGGGTTGAATATAACGTACCTCTACCAAACTTGGGAAACCTTGGAAATCCCCCGATACCTCCTCCGACAGGGGGCATTGGCATCGGCATCTTTCTGGGAAACACCATGGGTCTTGTTCTCATTGGATTAAAGCTGCCACCTAGAGCAGCGCCACCTATGCGACTGTCAAATCGAGGTTGAGGAGGAGGAGGAGCTGAAATAGTGTGCATTTATTGTCAAAAACGATTAACAAATTAACAAAGAAAACAAGAACAACAACAACAACAGCAATAAAGACCCCCACACACTATTCTAATGTATTATACATATGAGCCATACTCTGTGAAAAAAGGGCTTAATGCATCCGCAAAAAAGCATCGACACATGTCAGCCTGCGCAGTTCGATATTTATTTTATGGATCCGTAGCAGCCAGCGGCTTAGAAAAAATATTGTACGTGGTACCGATAAATGAAATTCTAGGAAAGCATGGATAAGTGCACAGGGCGCCGCGATATAACTGAAATAATGTTGAAAACGGCGTTAACCATACAATCAAACAATACAACCAGCCTTCGCTGTCTGTCGACTCATCTAAGCCCCGCCGGGTAGCTCAGTGGTTAGCGTATCTGAAACGTAACCTGGTGGTTGCAGGGTCGATACTCGAGGCCAACTATTTTTGTGGCATTTGTCGAAGACAATGCCACTATGAGTTCAATACGGCATTTTGAAAATCATGTATCGTAGTTTGTGCAAAACCGAAGGAAGTAAACCCAATTAAAATCAATTTTTCTAAGACAAATAAGTGTGTCGATTGCATTCAGATATGAAATTGTAAATGGCGTATTAAGATAAATTGGACTAGGCCATCGATCGTGGAAATACTTCCTTTTTATCGAAAATAACTTGACCCGCTATGGCCTATATTGGCGTAATGATACACACATACCGTACGTGTTCGTCCCAAAACCTGTTCGTTCCTGGGCTTATTAGTCCAAGGACTTGTTCGCCCGGACTTGTTCGTCCCACAAGATTGCACCCTTCTTTATCTGATTTTGCATGACTAAATAGTAGGTTGACGTTCAAGCGAATATTTTGAAACTATTTCTGTTGTTTATTTTTCAAATTCTTAATTCCACACAATGGCTCCCTTGACAAATGCCACACCAGTGTTTTCAACGCTTTCATTCAGACATGGGTCGAAACTGTTTGTCATTGGTCAATTGTCTGCATGTCTAAGGACCATTTTCACCTCATTATGTAGCTGGTTGTTAGAACAAATGGATTTTATGGATCCGTAATCATGTGTTGACTTGCTTGGTATAATGGATCACGGAGATGCATTAAACCCCCGTTTGCCAGAGCATGATTCCTACACATGTGAGTCATACTCTGTGAAAAGGGGTTAAATGCATCTGCAAAAAGTATCGGCCCATGTCAGCCTGCGCAGTCCGCGCAGGTTGACATGGGTCGAAACTTTTTGTTATTTGTCATTTTTCTGCATGTCAAGGGTTAGCTGTTTGTTAGACAAAATTGATTTTATGGATTGATTCATAATCACGTGATGACTTGCTTGATATAGTTGATGACGGAGATGCACTGAAATGGCACATGTACATGTGCGAAAGAGAATTTAGAGGAAAATATAAAAAAAAAAGTATATATCTAGACGGCTAGGTCGATGATGCTACAAAATTTTCACCATTTAACGAACACTTACGTGGAATCATCACAAATGTAGTAATAGGGTTATACAGTTAAGCTGGTTACTTACGTATGAAGCTATGTTGTGACTGTTGTCCCGCAAAATGGGAACCAGAGACTCCGCCCCCAACCATCCCAGAGCTTCCCAGAATGCCTCCTTCTACCGGAAATGAATCAACTGAAACGAGATAAGAACTCTCTTAGCATTTTCACTGATAGTGTTGAAATATTTCTTGAACTGTGTGTTTTTTTTTCTTTGAAAATGTTTTATATGTATTTTCTATTTCAGCCATGCTCTGTGGAAAGGAGGCTTGATGCATCTGCAAAAAGTATCGACCAGGTCAGCCTGCAGGCTGACGTGGGTCGGTTTTTTTTTCTTTTGTTTTGTTTGTTTTGTTTTGTTTTTTGTTTGTTTTGTTTGTTTTGTTTTTGGTCAATTTTTGGCATGTCAAAGGATCATTCTACCTCATGATTCAGTCAGTTGTTAGACGAAATGGATTTTATGGATCCATGATTATGTAATGACTTGCTTGGTACGCCCTTTTGCCTGAGCATAGCTCATCTATTTCAGTAAAAGCCAAGTTGAAAAGCCAACTTTCTGCTACAGAATTGCACTCTTTAACCCTTTCAGCGCCACCGGCGAAAACAGGAACTTTTGCGGATGGCACAGATCAAGATCAGACTGCACAGAACGTGCAGTCTGATCTTTGATCTATACCATCCGCTTGTTTAGTCAAGCCTATACGATAAAAAACTTTCTTGGTTTAAGTGCATTGTATTTTCAGCTGTCAAAAGAAGTCGAGTTTATTTATTTGGCGCCGAAAGAGTTAAGAAAACAATGACTGGTGTGTATATCGAAGGGCGAGATTTTCTACAAGTTAATTGTGTTTAACCCTTAAGCTGCTAATCGCGACCCACTGACCTTTTGCGGACAGTGTAGATCAAGATCAGACTGCACAGAACGTGCAGTCTGATCTTTGATCTACACTGTCCGATACGGTATTTTTTTCCGGTGAAATCAACATTGAAACCGCAATGTTTGGGCGTTTAGTACTGAGTAGAAGTTTGCGTTTTATTTATTCAGCAGCTTAAGTGTTTAACTCTTTGCCGCACGATCCCGACTTTTAACGACCCTGAAGATGATGATGGCCTCTGAAAACATTGTGGGGAAAAGGAGAAAATGCTGGTAACCAACATTTTCTCCTTTTCCCACAATGTTTTCTACCCTTCAAAGAAAAATTGCACCATTTCAGCCACATTGAAATTGTCGTCTGCAAATGCTTTAAATTGGATAAGGCTAAAATTTTGTCGTCTGGTAAAGGGTTAAGCCATGAAAAATGGTATTCTCTTCGCTGTAGCTCGGTGGTCAGCGTATCTGACCCATGATCTGCTTGTTGCAGGTTCGATACCCAGTTGAGGCGAACTTTCTTTCCTGCAATTTTTCGCCTATCACCTCTAATGCATGTGAGAAAAGTAATCAGTGGCTTGGAAAGAAAGCTGTGTCAGTACTGGTGTGGGAAAGCCAGGAAACACGTGCATATGTGCACCGACCGCCGTGATATAACCTAAATTGTTAAAACGGCGTTACTCCAATACAAAGAATTAAATGTCCCATTAATCAAAGTCAAAACGGCGTATGACAGTGAGGAATGAAACAAAAAAAAAAACCGATCAGATATAACTGTTGTTGCTTACCTCCGTTCCTGTCCACGAACAGGCCATTATCGTCGAATCCGTTCTCGAAATAATTATTGTCGAATCCGTTATTATCGAATCCGTTATTATCGAATCCGTTATTATCGAAAAAGTTGTTATCTCGACCTCCGTCAAAGTTACCTGTGAAATGCAACATACATAGACAAAGACATTTTTTTAATCGGTATCTAGGCCACCGGCCTGAAATACAGAGAGAGCAAACCAATAATTGACAGAGAGTGAGAAAGTGACTACTGAATTTCTAGGGAAAACGTATTCCTTAGGCTGCTAAGCGCGACTGCAGTGTAGAACAAGATCAGACTGCACAAATTGACTGCTAAATTTCTAGGGCTGCGAAGTGCAACTCAAGTGCCTTATGTGGGCAGTGTAGAACAAGATCAGACTGCACAAAATGACTACTAAATTTCTGGGGAAAACGTATTCCTTAGGCTGCTAAATGCGACTCAAGTGCCTTATGTGGGCAGTGTAGAACAAGATCAGACTGCTCAAAATGTGCAGTCTGATCCTGGTCTACACTGTCCGGTAAGGAGATGTTTTTTCAATAACTGACAGAGTGAGAAAGTGACTACTAAATTTCTAGGGAAAACGTATTCCTACGGCTGCTAAGTGCGACTCAAGTGCCTTATGTGGACAGTGTAGAACAAGATCAGACTGCACAAAATGTGCAGTCTGATCTTGGATCTACACTGTCCGATAAGGAGATATTTTTTTCAATAATTAACAGAGTGGGGAAGTGACTACTAAATTTCTAGGGAAAACGTATTCCTACGGCTGCTAAGTGCGACTCAAGTGCCTTATGTGGACAGTGTAGAAGAAGATCAGACTGCACAAAATGTGCAGTCTGATCTTGGATCTACACTGTCCGATAAGGAGATATTTTTTACTAAAAACAACTTTGAAATGACAACATTCAGCTTTTTATTATCGACTTGAAAAAGTTTCACCAAATAATAGATACGCTCGGCCTATCACAATCCATTGAAATTCAGAGAGAATTACGTTAGTCTTGACTACACAAGCGGACGGTATAGATCCAAGATCAGACTGCACGTTTTGTGCAGTCTGATCACTTGATCTATGCCTCCCGCAAAGGCCATGTTCTCGCCAAAGGTTCTGAAGGGTTACCGTTTACAATACTATTGTTAAAATTAATTGAAATTAGTTTGACTCTGCATCAAAGTGACTCCGTATTTTACGACACCGGGGAAGAATCGTTTTGAAGTTATTGTGGGAAAAGAAGGAAACGCTTGTTTCCATGGTTGCAGTGGAAAACATAAAAAGTAAAGATGATTCTCAATACGATATATCTATTTTTCGCCATTCGATCCAATGTGAAAACAAAAAGAAGTAACACTATTTTTTATCTAGCTAGTAAAATCTAGTTTTTAAAAGCGGTATGCATGGACAGTTTTACGTCTAAATTTTTCCTTAGAACATGCTTATAACCAGCATTTTCTCCTATTCTCACAATATTTTCGGTCTTTTCAATATTTTCGGTCTTGTCCAGTCAAAGATAAATCCCGCCATCTAAGCCAGATCTTATTGGTCGCCTCCAAACTCTTTATCACACAATCCCGACTTTTAACGACCCTGAGAAAGAAGCCTTTTGAAAACATTGTGGGAAAGGGAGAAATGCTGGTACCCAGCATTTTCTCCTTTTCCCACAATGTTTTCTACCCTTCCCGAAAGAAATTTCAATTTTTGAGTCACATTTATATAGTCGTCTGCAAATGCTTTCAATTTGGGCAAGTCTAAAATTCTGTCGTTTGGTAAAGAGTTAAATGGACGCGTCTAAATTTCGCCGCCTGTTTAAGAATAAAGCAAGCGGCCAGGCCGGGTATTTTGACCTTTACCAAACGCCAAAACTTTTAGACTTTCCGAAATTCAAAGAATGCGCAGACAATAATTATAATTATTACACGTGAATGAAGTGAGTGACGTGACGTGATTTGCTTTTAGACTGGTAGAAAATATTTATGGAAAAGGTAGAAAATGCCGATTCAAAGCATTTTCTCCTATTTCCAAAATACTTGCAAAAAATCCTTTTCCCACAATTGAAAGTTGGATTGTTTGGCAAGGTTTAAAAAAAAAAAAAAAAAAAAATGAGCTATGCTTTGGCAAATGGGGGCTTAATGTATAACCGTGATCTAATGTAACAATCAAGCCATCACATGACTATGAATTTATATTAGCGACTTTTTTAACAACCCGACTGAAGCATGAACCAAACTGGTCCTTGGACATACAGAGGATTGACCAATACCGAAAAGTTTCTGCCCTGGTCAGCCTGCGCAGACTGATGTGGGTCGATACTTTCCGCAGATGCATTAAGCCCCCCTTTCACAGAGCATGGCTCAAACGTATATAAGCCATGTTCTGTGAAAAGGGGTTTTAGTGCCTCTGCAAAAAGGTATTGATTCAGGTCAGCCTGCGCAGTCCGCGCAGGCTGACCTGAATCGATACTTTTTGTAATTGGTCAATTTTCGGCGTGTCAAAGGACCAGTCTACTTGATGATTTAATCAGAGTGGATTTTATGGATCCTTAATAATGCGATGACTTGCTTGGTTGAAATGTATCAGAGAGATGCATTAAACGCCATTTTGCCATAACGCGGATCGAGATTTATCTTATCGGGTGAACATCGTCGGTAATATTTTCACGAGTGGTGCAACCACTCGTGAAAGTATTTCCGTATGATGTTACGAGATGAAATATTTTTTTATCTTTCACCTAAAAAAAAAAAAATCGATTTATATCCTGCTTCTAACCCATTTTCTTGTTGGGACTTGCGAAGTACAGGGGGACTCTCGGAATTTAAGTACCAGTGATTTATCAATCGGTAAATTCACTGGTCGAAGTGGAGAAATTATCAAACCATAATCCACCGTTACTTCCCGATAAACTACTGCAGAGCATGAAATAAACAAGGATCTTACCAAAGACCTGGCTGAATAATAACACGCACAGCGTTATCGTCACTCGCGTTATCGTCATTTTTCTGTTTTCTGAAATAAACAGATAACCAATAAAACATGAATGAATTGATGGATAAATGATTAAATGATGACTGTAAATTAATAAATGGAATAGAGTGTAAATTAAAAAAAAAAAATACATGAATGAACAAATGAAGGAATGAACGACCGAACGAAATTGAGTCCGAACAAAAGAAAGGCAGGCAAACGAAAGAACTAACAGACAGACAGACAGACAGACAGACAGACAGACAGACAGACAGATAAATAAATAAATAAGTAAATAAGTAAATAGATAAATAGTGACGTGGAAGATACCTGTTCCCTATTCAAATATGTGAAATTATGACTATGCATTTTGTTAAAAATATCTCTTAATATTTTTCTTATATCAAAAAATGTATTGCAATAATATTTTTTGTTTTAAAAAATAAAGGTAAACAAAAACTTACATTCTGGGGTTTCAATGTCGACCTGACCGTCACAAGTAGTTTCTCTTCAAAATCCAGCAAAGCTCTGTTAAATTGGTTGAAAAAACGGTCGAATATATATACCCCCGAGTCCATTACGAGAACACAGCCATTGTGACATCATGACATGTTTTTTTTTTCTCGCCAACTCTCAATACCCTTTGCTCATGTGCAAATTTTGGACATTTTTTTTTTACCCATACATTGTTCCAGATAAGAGGGTAGGCGGTGTTAATCGATTCTCGAAACATCATTAATTCTATTCATCTATTCACATAAACTCATTTTGTGGGTACTCATGACAATAGATATTAATAAGTACCAACAACCCAAGTCATCACATCGTTATGAATAAATTTTATCTAACAACTGACTGGATCGAGAGGGAGAAGTGTCTTTTGACACTCAGAAAATCTTACAAATAGCAAAAAGTGTCGACCCATGTCAGCCTTCGCGGACTGCGCAGGCTGACATGGGTCGACTCTTTTTGTAGATGCATTAAGTCCCCTTTCCACAGAGCATGTCTCCAATATAGAATTATATCGAATTTCTACGATTTTCTTGAGTTTCTTTTTTTTCTTGCCGGGGAATTTTAAACTAGTGTGTAGGTGTATGGATATTTACTCTTAATTCTTTATCAGACGACCAAATCATGTAGAATTGTCGATATTGAAAGCATTTTGCAGACGACAAATTAAACGTGGCTCAACTGATGGAATTTGTATTTAATAGTACTGAAAAGACTGTTACATTAGAAGAAAATTCTGGTTACCGGCATTGTCTTCTTTTCTCACGAGAATTACAAAAGCACATTTCTTCTGGGTCAGTTAAACACGAAACTGCTTGAGGAAAAGTTAGCCCTTTGGCTGCTAATCACGACTCGGGGAGCTTTTGCGGACAGTGTAGGTCGAGATCAGACTCATAAAACACGCAGTCTGATCTTTAGTCTACATTGTCCGATATTGTATTTTCTTTCCAGTGAAATCAACTTTGAATCCGCAATATTTGGGATTTTACCATTGGGTGAAAATTTTCGTTGCCTTTATTAGTTTAGTTTAAGGGTTAACTCTTTACCAAACGACAAAATATTAGACTTTTCAAAATTGAAAGCATTTACAGACGACAAAATAATTGTGAATCAAAAATTTGTCATAGGAAGTGTAGAAAACATTTATGGGAAAAGAAGAAAATGCTGGGTACCAGCATTTTCTCCTTTTCCCACGATTTTTTCAGAAGCTTTCTTTCTTAGGGTAGTTAAAAGTAGGGCTATGAGGTAAAGGATTTAGCTAATAGAAAGATTCGCTTTTTTGTGACTTCTTTTAACTCATAAACTTCTGCAACATGATTAATTTGAGAATAACCTTGTAAAAATGGCCAAATCAACAGATAACGAACACGAATCAAAATTAAACGTATGCATAAATTTGAAAATAGTATGGCAAAAGGAGAAATCGTTCGTATCGAAAATGTTTTGCCGAAAGATCACTACAACATCTGCAATCGAATTAAATCAAGAGTTCTGAAAAGACTGCGTAATTGTATGGTATTTAACGCTGTTTTCACAATTATTTCAGTCATATCTCTGCGGCCAGTACACGTATCGATGCATTTCATTGAGTTTCTTTCACCAGTACTTCGAACAATATTCTTCCAAAACCACCGGCTGCTTTTCCACAGGTAAAGGGTCAAATTAAAGGGTTGAGATTAGACTGTATAATGTACTGAAACAATTATATGCGTTATGCAATATAACAGTGTTATACGCTAATTAACGTTAATAGTACATTACGTCATACAACGTCATTACGTCATACACGTCGCGTACTATAGAGCTACGTGACTGTCAAACATAACGGGAAAATTACGTATTAAACAATTGTTTTATTGACATAATAACGACGTGTTCAACATTATCTTAATTAATTTTTTCAGTTCTTCTGTAATTAACCTTTACCAAACAATCTCGAGATTTAACGAACCTACGGGAAAGGGCTTTTGAAAACATTATGGGAAAAGGAGAAAATGCTGGTGACCAGCATTTTCTCCTTTTCCCATAGTGTTTTCTACCGTCTGAAAGACAAATTCAATAATTGGGGCCGCAATTTATTTGTCGTCTGAGATTGGTTTGAATTTGGAGATGCCTAGAAATTTGTCGTTTGGTGAAGTGTATAGTGCCGTTCTGAGTGCACTACAAACAGTTACAACTTTGCTTTTGCACAAATGAGCCCACGGCAATTGACGCTACTTAAGTAATAAAGTATAGTTCTAACTTTTGCCTATTGCAAACATTGTGCAGCTTTAACAGCGCTTAAGGATATTGTAGATGAAGATCAGACTCCACGAAACTTGCCGTCTGATCCTGATTCTATACAAACCGTATATTGTGGGACGTTAAGATTAAAAGGTACCACAAAATTTCAATGTTTATGTTTCTGATATGTAATCTTTTTATTAGAATTGTGGTATGCTCTGTGAAAAGGAAGTGTAATGCATCTGCGAAAAGAATCGACCCAGGTCAGCCTGCGCGGACCGCGCAGGCTGACCTGGGTCGATTCTTTTTGCTTTTGGTGAATTTTCCGCTTGTCCAAGGACCAGTCTACCTCAGGATTCGGTCGGTTGTTCGGCAAAATGGGCTAAGCCCCCTTAGCTCAGTCGGTAGCGTACAGGACTAGAGAACAGGAGGTCGCTGGTTCGATCCCCGGCTTGGCCAATTTCTTTCCGAGGATTGATGATAGTCATTGCGACAGGATTCATTCCTCTCTCACCGCTGACCATTGTTTCGACGATGGCTATGTGGGAAAGCAGCCAGTGGTTTGGAAAGAATATTGTGCGGAGTACTGGTAAAAGAAACTCCAGGAAAGCATGGATAGGTGCACTGGCCGTCGTGATATAACTGAAATAGTGTTGAAAACGGCGTTAAACACGATACAATCAATCAATCGACAAAATGGATTTTGTGGATACATAATTATGTGATGACTTGCTTGGTATACTGTATTACGGAGATGCATTAAACACCCTTTTCCTAAAGCATGGCTCACTTAAAAGATGCACAATATATGCTGTTGGCTGAAAAAGCTAACTTTATCAAACAACTTTTGCAGATAATTTCCGTATGAGTTATTGTTCATGTGTGTTTTAATACTTCAAAATTCTTGATGTGTGATTGTAAAGTAAATGCATGACTGAATATATGGTGTTTAACGCCGTTTTCAACATTATTTCAGTAATATCACGGCGGCCAGTGCACCTGTCCATGCTTTCCTGGAATTTCTTTTACCAGTACTTCGCACAATATTCTTTCCAAGCCACTGGCTGCTTTCCCACATAGCCATTGTCGAAACAATGGTCAGCGATGGGAGAGGAATGAATTCTGCCGCGATGACTATCATCAATCCTCGGAAAGAAATTGGCCGAGCCGGGGATCGAACCAGCGACCTCCTGTTCTCAAGTCCTGTACGCTACCGACTGAGCTACGGGGCTCGGCAAAAGTATATGCAACCAAAGACTATTAAAAATATAAAGAGACTACAACACAGTTGAAATATTGTCGTTTATTGGTAGTATGGGGGGGCGCATTGTTTGGGAGGAGCAATTGTTTGCTGTGAGCGGCTGCTCTTGCCGGCAATGTTCTCCATGACTGCCAACAGCTGACTGGATATCTTTGGCTGATCCTCCAGCAACTCTTCAACTTTAACTTAGTAACTTATTCTGCTTAATTTTCAACTTCTCACGTTATAAACCGTTTTCCTTTTTTTCCCATAATTGGTGACCTTTAAGCTAATTCTTGACCCTTTTACCGGGTACTCCAGACTTTTATTTACCCTGGACGCTGGAGGCCTTTGGGAGCATTGTGAGAGAGGATAAAAAGCCGGTAACCAACATTTTCCCAAAACGAATTTGCAGTTTTTGAATCAAGTTTATTTTGTCGTCTGCAAATGCCTTGAATATGAAAAAGTCTGAAATGCTGTTGTTGGGTAAAGAGTTAAGTATTTTTCTCTTCCGCTGTAGCACGATGACATTGCACTCTGTATATTTATGTATATTTATGGACTATAAACTTTGTAAGTTTTTGTCATTAACTCTTTACCAAAAAGACAAAATTTTAGACTGGTCCGAATTGAAAGCATTTGCAGACGACAAAATAAATGTAACTCAAAAATCAAAATTTGTTTTGGGAAGGTTAGAAAACATTGTGGGAAAAGGAGAAAATGCTGGTTACCAGCATTTTCTCCTTTTCCCCACAATGTTTTCAAAAGCCTTCTTTCTCAGGGTCGTTAAAAGTCGGGATTGTGTGGTAAAGGGTTAAAATATTTCGTTCGTTCGTCCGTCCATTCGTCCTATTTTTCCACAGAGCCAATCATTTTATAAACAGAAGTCAAATTATATTTACACGATAAACAACAACCACAACAAAGAGTAAATTAAACTACCATTGTATTTATTATAAAAATGTTGCTCGTTATATAAAAAATGTGTATTATGTAATAATTGTATATGGGCCAGAGGCCTTAATAATTGAATAAAGATATTGATATTGGTTAAAAAATGTTTTGAATATGGATTCTTTCCTTATTGTGTAGCATATAATTTTTTTTTTTGTGAAACGTTGATATCTAATAACTATATTTCTACAACATACTCTTATAATTAATAACCACTTAAGTCTTTACCAAACGACAAGATTTTAGACCAGTCCAAACTGAAAGCAGTTGCAGACGACAAAATAAATGTGACTGAAAAATTGAAATTTGTTTTGGGAAGGGTAGAAACCATTGTGGGAAAAGGAGAAAATGCTGGTTACCAGCATTTTCTCCTTTTCCAACAATGTTTTCAATAGGCTTCTTTCTCAGGGTCGTTCAAAGTCGGGATTGTGTGGTAAAGAGTTAAAGATTCATCTTTACAGCCAGAGAGAAAAAAATGCTGTTAAAACCTGAAAGTGTGAAGAATGGCTCAGACTTTGGTCAGCTGTGTAAGCATAGATAAATTGTCAATATATAAGGCGTAAGGGATAGAGAAACTCAGGGGATTTATTCTCATTTAAGACCGGAAACGACGACATGATTTCTTTGAGGGCTGCAAAAAAAAAAATGAAAAAATGAAATGCACTTTGTATTCGTCGTAATCTTAGTCTGGATTACCTGCCCCTACTACTACGTTATAGGGTCAGGCAACTCGTCACAACTCGGCCGATTCCGTACCTACATCTAACCTCGTCCGTATAAAGGAGGCTTCCATTTTGAATTACCAATCACATGATCTTAAACATGGCGGCGCCCCTGTAGATCGCTTAGCAACGACATGAACAACCACGATGAAGTTATTAACTTCTATCGATCTGTCGATGAAAGCTCCTAACGGAATTGATAAACTACGCTAAAAACTGAATGTACAAACTGTTTGCCGACTGAAATATTCTTAGAAAGATAACGATAGAAAATTTACTCACGTTTTCTTTTTTAAGAGGAGATTTACAATTTTCATAACGGTATAGCGGTGTGCTTCCGAAGATGTGCGAAATGTACCGTGTAGGTGCATATCAAGCTACGTGATACAGCCGAGGAATTTGATCACCGGATCACCCGAGGTGTGTCGAATGAGGGTCAGGCAAAGCGCAATAATGGCAGCCTCCATGGCGTCCTCAAGCTTAGCCCTATATGCTCTCCTGTTTTTCCCAATTTAATGTGATCCAGTTTGATCAGTGCATAAAATGAGACCAATTTTGTACAAAAAAATACCTTACCGAATCTAAAACGTGCTGTTAGGGTATGGTTTATATATAAATTTGACTACGAATCATTTTAAAAGTAGCCCTGTTTTCGGACGTCATATCTGTCAATTGACATTTCGGATACTCTATGCATTTCTGATATGTAGTTTTTCTCGCTAAATAAGAACGACAATTAAAAAAAGACCGTAACTGCCATTACTTCTTTGCAAGCGATCTATTCTCAATTCAGTCTATAGTCGGATATGATGAAGTGAAATAACAGTAATCTGTTACCTCTGCATTATTACCGAAGGAGCCGCCATTACTGCGCTTTGCCTGACGTACTTTTGAAGTACGGCGGGGTACCAGACTATCGTGATCTGTGCAACCTTGCAGCCGTCAGGGGCAACATTGGGCATGTAGATACAAGAATGATTATATTTTCATAAACTAAAGATTAAATGGGTTAAAAACTGACTAAAAACGAATATAGATGTATCTTTAAAAAAATAAAATCTACTGCTACACTATTTTAACACAACCCCGTTTTCTCTCAAGGCAATACATTAGATGCACTTGAACAATGATATATTCTAATAAAGTGGCCCACGCTCTGGCAAAAGGGGGCTTAATACATCTCCGTGATGCACTTTACGAAGGCAAGCCATCACATCATTATTGATTCATAACAATCTATTATGTCTAACAACCGAGGTAGAATGGACCTTGGACAAGCAGAAAATTAACCAATGGCAAAAAGTATCGACCCAGGTCAGCCTACGCGGACTGCGCAGGCTGACCTGGGTCGATACTTTTTGCAGATGCAATAAACCCCCTTTTCACAGAGCAGGGCTTAGTATACTTCGCTATATAGTATACATGAAAAGCTCCCGACTCCAATATATGCGACGCACGCGGATTAAATATCACACAAGTCAGAAAAAAAAATCTGTATGTACACATTGTGAAATACGGTTCCAAATATGGTATGATGACGTATGATGACGTAACTCAAGCGCAGAAAAAGTACGTATTGATTTGCGATTTGATTGGTAAAAATTTACGCCATGATATTTATCCGCCATTCTTAAAAACAAGGTTACTATGGTGAAACCGCTTTAACGTGTTGCTTAATGAATATTCCGTCTTTTTACGTGAACTTTTTATAGATATCAGATAAATTTATGATTTTATACGACGTTTATTTCGGGATCATGTGTCAAGGTATTTTACCTCTAAACCTAGATTGGTTACCTCCCCTGATACAGCAAGTATGTAGGGATCGGTAAAGGCTACCTAAAAACGGGCTGAATTCTGCCTGTCAATTTTTAGAACAGCCATGTCGCGAGACAAATAGAGATTCAGGGGAGGTTACTCGCACTTCCTAAGCAGCAGATTTTCCGATATTTTTGACCTCACGAATAAGTGAATTGTACTTTTGGTATCACCTTTTCATGTTTATATCTGCTAATATTCTTTTTAGTTTCGATTACCAATTTCAAATTGTGCAAAAAAATCGCAATGTTACCTCTACAGCCAAACTGGAAATGTGTATGCTGCTCTGATTGGCTACTCTGTGATATATATGTGGCCCAATGAAAAGCAACGACACAATGTGCCAGTTGTAACCTGTATATCTACAAATGGGGATTACTGTACCTCTAAACCATGGGTACAGCAATTAGAACGAGGCAAATATCGGAAAACCGAACACGGTCATGGAAACAAAGTAGTGACAAGTTAAAGCGGTTTCACTATAACCACTATACCATTGTTTGTTTTATTTCGAAGCTTATGAATAAAAATGTCAATAATTGCAAAATTTTGTCATTGTAAGTTGTAGGTAAATAGTAAAAGAAATATTATGTTGTAGTAGCTTTCCCGATGCCTGTATTTACTTCTCGCTGCGTGAGAACATTTTGACATCTCGCTCGACCCTTGGTCTCGAATCAAATACAAGAACCAGGAAAGTTACTACAACATAACATTTCGTATTTATTTCATGAGGAAAATCAAATTTTTTTCGCTATCAGAATCGTAAAATGACCTTTGGTCATTGAGCCATCATGCTCCCTTACAAAATTCTCTAACGTTCCATCAGATTTCATTTTCTTAACTCTCTGTAAAGCTTCCCCCAATTCATCCGTGGTCAGATACGACCAGAACGACTCGCCATCTCGCCAGGTTTTGAGCAATGGTCCCTCCGGATCGTTGTAATTGGCAAACCAATCCGAGCCAAGAATACAAACTTCTTGCGGTTTGGTGAACCCCGCCTTTATTGCCATGACTACAAACTGTTCGTAGCTAGGCAACCGACGAAGATAGTTTTGGAGTGCAGATGGTGCCAAGTTAACGAACCATTGGCCTTGGTACTGTTCTGGGTATTGTACAATGGCGGTTAACAGACCTCCAGGTTTTAAGACACGCTGCACTTCTTGGAACGCTTTTAATATATTGGGATATGGAACATTCTCCGTATTAGATAGGTCTTTATCTAAATGATGTAAAACCTTGAAGAAGAAAATAATAAATTGATTTATTGAGAGAGAGAGAGAGAGACAGACACACACACACACACACACACACATACGGACAGACACGCAGACAGACAGAGACGGGCCACAGAGAGAGACAGACAGAGAGACTGACAGACAGACAGACAGACAGACAGACAGAGATGGGCCACACAGAGACAGACAGACAGACGGAGAGAGAGACAGGTCTCCAGCGACACAGTCATCCCATTATTTCAATGCCAACATTGCAAGTCTAGGGGATGTTAACGATCAGTTTCTTTCTCCTCGCAGTGTAGTTATCAGTGAAGATCAAAGATTAGTTTGCACGTTCTGTGCACTATCTTCAAAAACGCACTGAGCCGCACCGAGCAGCTTAAATGTTAGTCTGGATTACCTGCCCCTAACACTACGTTATCGGGTCAGGTAATGCGCAATAATGGCGGCCTCTATGGCGGCCTCAAGCGAAGCCCGATAATCATGCTTTCCTGCTTTTCCCAATTTCATGTGATCTAGTTTAATTAATGAATAAAATGAGAACAAAATAAGATCTTTTACAACATGTACATTACCGAATCTAAAACGTGCTGTTGGGGTAATGGATTTAATATAAATTTGACTATGAATTATTTTTAAAAGTAGCCCTATTTTCGGACGTTACATAGGTCCATTGACATTTCGGATACTCAAAGTATTTCTGATATGTAGTTTTTCTCGCTTAATAAGATCGATCATTAAAAAAAAAAAAAAAAAAACTCACTACCATTAATTTGCTGCAACCAATCTGTTTTGAATTCAGCCTACAATCCGGTTTCGTCAAGTGAAATAACTATCTCGTTACCTCTGCATATTACCAACGGGGCCGCCATTATTGCACTTTGCCTGACGAGCGTTCGAACTACGGCGGAGTAACAGTCTACTTAAAAAAATCCAATGCATAAACATAATTAGAGACGGAGACCTTTCCTCAGGTCAAAGTTAATTTTTAGAGCAAAATTCTTAAAGAGCCTTACACAGTTAAACATAACGACGTCAAACCGTTCCCTCTCAAACGGTATTTCTGGTAGAATGCCATGTTTGACATCACAAATCCTGCCGCCCTCTGTGAACGATCGCAATTTCCTTTTAGCTTGTTTTAACATACCATTTGACGCGTCTAAGAGGTCGAGTTTACCTGAACAGGACAGAAGAGAAACATGATATGGACGGACACTACAAAAGTTTTCCCTTTTTTTCAGTTTATAGTATTCAAGTATTAACCCTTTATTACAAATTGCAGACTTTTGACAACTCTGAAGGAGATGCGTTTGAAAACATTGTGGGAAAAGGAGAAAATGCTGGTAACCAGCATTTTCTCCTTTTCCCACAATGTTTTATTCCATTTGCAAAGACAGCAATCATTATCTGAGATATCTGAAATATGTTGTCTTCAATTGCTTTCAAATTAGTGTGTAATTCTAAAATTTTGTTGTGTGGCAAAGGGTTAAATAAATATTTCGAAACGGTTTCAGGTGTGAAGCCAGGAATGTAGCAAAAAACTCATGGCTAAAGCCTTTTCCGAACTTCTACGCGTTCGGTTATTTTTTTTATTTTTCCTCGCAAAATGCACACTCACAAACATTGATGTTGAAAACATGATTTCGTGGCTTTCACCTGGCTACGCGCCTGGATTTGGCTCAGAGACACAGAGCGAACAGGCAATAATAATGGATCTAAAGAAATCTACTGAGTAGGAAAGACAATAAAATTACAGTACAAAGAACATAGGACAATTTTTATCAGCAGTTCTATCTTTCGTACTCAGTATAGTTCTTAATTCAGATAGACACCCAATTCTTGACACAGTTTTTGATTGGCTGAACCAACTAGTAAACTCCAAAGAAACACATTTTCTGATTGGCTGCACCATTTGGTTTATTCACTCAAAAACTGCGTCACTTCGAAAACTTGAAATGTTTTGTAAAGCAATCTAGAAAGGCTGGGAAATACGTCGCCTTGTCATTATCAAAATATCATAATCGGCCGAGAGATTTTCTCAATCCTCAGGCTGCTAAGGGCGACTCACTGACCTTTAGCGGACAGTGTAGATCAAAGTCAGACTGCACAAAACATTAAGTCTGATCGTAAATCCGATAAGAAAAATATTTTTTCACCCAAAAATAAGTTTAAAATAGCATTATTCGGGTTTTTACAAGAGTAATGGGCCTTTGATTTTTTTTTTCACTATCAAGAAACAGATCAATTTTTTTGTTGTGTGGCATGTTCCTAATGCTGTTTATGTATAAAGATTTTTTGTGGTGTATGTAATCAGCTGGAGGCCTCAATCACAAGATTATACATGTAACTGATAAAATTTCTTGAATCGAATTTAATGCATATAAGATATTTAATGACTTAATTCGAAATAGATTCTTGCGACAAGGCAATTCTGGTACTTAGAGGCACTTACCAACCCCGAGTTTTAGCATTGCTTGGCTGTAATTGCCCGTCCCACATCCGGCATCTAGAATATGTAATTGCTGTGGGAAATAAATAAGAGTTTCCAATTTAATTTAACAATTTTATAGTCTCCAACTCGTGTCTCTGGTAATATTAGCATATATAAACCATTGGTCAGTTCGCATGGTATGTCATTGAATAAAAAGCCACGTGCAAAATTTGGTTTGATTGATTGATTGATTTATGCTGTTTAACCCTTTCCCAAAAGACAAATTTTGGACTGGTCCAAATTGAGAGAGTCTGCAGACGACAATTTTAAATTTGATGAAAATGGCAGAAAGGTATCAAAAAGGGTAGAAAACACTGTGGGAAAAGGAGAAATTGCTCGTTGCGAGCAATTTCTCCTTTTCCCACAGTGTTTTCAAAAGACTTGTACTGCAGACACGTGAAAACCAGGGCTTGTTTGGGAAAGGGTTAATGCCGTTTTCAACATTTTTTCAGTTATATCGCGGCGGTCAGTACACCTATCCAGGCTTTCCTGGAGCTTCTTTTACAAGTACTAAGCACAATATTCTTTCCATGCCACTGCCCACATAACCATCGTCGAAACAATGGTCAGCGGTGAGAGAGGAATGTTGCAATGGCTATCATCAATCATCGGAAAGAAATTAGCCAAACCAGAAATCGAACCAGCGACTCCCTGTTCTCAAGTCCTTTGTGCTACCGACTGAGCTATGTGGGCTCGACTAAAATTTAGTTTGAATCTATTGATAAATATTGGAGTAACTTGACAGAGACTTACGGGACTTACCTTTAACTCATAACTCTAGACTCTCACGAAATATTTTAACTCACAAGCCATAATGCGTGACTCAATGGTCTTTTGCAGACACTTCAGATCAAGATCAGACTGAACGTGCAGTCTGATCTTGGATCTGCATTGTCCGATACCGTTAGTTTTTTTTCCCACGAAAAAATCTTGAAAACGCATAACTGGTTATTTACTCTGTGGTAGAAATTTTCATTTGATATAAAAAGCAGTTATAAAATGGTTAAGAAATAAAAAGAAAAACTGAGAGAGAAGGAACAATTACTCATAGCAAACAGTTGTTCATTTACTGATGGTAGTCTCAACTGTAAGGGAAATTTTGCGTGATAATACTACATGATTGCTAAAAGTTTCAGGTGTCACACCACCGTTCTTACCCTACATCGAAAATAGAGTGAAATTCACAGCCTTTGACTCTCTGCTGTACTTTTATTGGCATACCAACAGCCTGGCTTTTTGTTTTTATCAAATACATATCTGGTGGCCAAAACTGGACGCGGAAAAAAAAAGATACCTCAATGATTGCGTTTTTTGCTATTCCACCTCAAACACAACTACCCTTGGAGAATCATGGGAAAAAAAGGCCCTTCCGACTGAGAGACCATGTCCCTTTTTGTGGCCACCAACACAAAGTAGTTCCCCAAGAAATAGCAAACTTGCACTCACTTTTCACGGAAATCATCAACTCAACACCAGAAACACATTTTAAACATGCCCTTCCGTTTTCTCTCATAAAACAGTACAACAGAAGTGGTTTACTGTCAAATTTTATAATGGGACTACTTTTGACCACTACGACCCGGAAGGAGTTCGCAGTGTGGCTGCACCCTCAGTAACGATAACAAACGCTTACTTCCGGCATTTTCTCCGTAGCTCTTGTAATCTCGTCAAGTAGTTTGTCCGCTCCAAACGCAACCCTTCCTTTGTCGTAGTTTTCACAAATAACGTCGTAATCTGCATACTGACTCATGCTTTCGACTAAGATGGCGTGTGACAAGCCTGTGAGAGGTAGCTGTAGTTGTTGTTGTTGGTAAACTTCTGTTATCTCCTTTAACCCTTTTCCAAACAAGCCCTGGTTTTCACGTGTCTGCAGTACAAGTCTTTTGAAAACACTGTGGGAAAAGGAGAAATTGCTCGTAACGAGCAATTTCTCCTTTTCCCACAGTGTTTTCTACCCTTTTTGAGAACTTTCTGCCATTTTCATCAAATTTAAAATTGTCGTCTGCAAACTCTTTCAATTTGGACCAGTCCAAAATTTGTCGTTTGGGAAAGGGTTAACAAATACACCTTGAAAGCAAGCCATTTTTGTGGGGAAGGGAAAAAATGCTGAGTAAAGAGTAAATTAGGCAGTTCAAATTTTGTAAACCAAAGGAGGTGCTGCAATTCATCTTTTAGATAATCAGCATTTTTTTTTTCCTTTTCCCCATAATGTTACCAAAAACGTGTATTTCTCAGCGTCGTAAAAACATTGGATTACTTGTTAAATGGCGAATAAAAAAAATCATTAACTTCCTCTCTCAGGCTTGTCTAATCTTTATTTGAAAAAAAAAAATCTGTATAGACGGCGTAAGAGTTACTAGCCCTTAAGCTGCTAATTGCGACCCACTGACCTTTTGCGGACATTGTAGATCAAGATCAGACTGCACAGAACGTGCAGTCTGATCTTTGATCTACACTGTCCGATGCGGTATTTTCTTTCCCTGAAATCAGCTTTGAAAGTGCAATGTTTGGGCTTTTAGTATTGAGTAGAAATTTGTGTTTCATTTATTCAGCAGCTTAAGTGTTAGAATATAAATATTGAAAATATTTTGTGGTTCAATATATAGAGAAATGATGAAAAGTAACTACGCCAGTAACTGTCTCTTTTCCCCTGTTGTTTTGTACTTTCTTGTAGAGTGCAATTCTCAAATCGATATATTTTTGGAGACAAGATGTTAGTCCAAATTATCGATGAAAAAGAAGCAGCTGCTTGCTTAGATAAATAGATAGACAGACAGACAGACAGACAGACAGATAAATAAATAAATAATAGATAGATAGATAGACAGATAAATAAATAAATAAATAAATAAATAAATAATAGATAGATAGATAGATAGATAGATAGATAGATAGATAGATAGATAAATAAATAAATAAATAAATAAATAAATAGATAGATAAATAAAATTTAAAAAATAAATGTAGACTTAACTGTAATGGATTGTAAGTTAACTCATTTAAAAAAATTGAACCGTTAAATTATACAAAAAAGGTTTGGCCACTATTCATTTACCAAGGGGTGAAAAAGCGCCGCAGGGTTTCGATAAAAGTTTCAACCGTTGTATAATGGTGTCATAAAAGTGCCCATAAATAGAACTCCAATACGGTCCCTAGAGGCCCGCAGAGTAAACATGTTCACATTTGTATATATGACTAGAATGGTTACCTCCTCGGATATAACTAACAAATTTTTGAGTCATGCTCTGGCAAACAGGGGCTTAAAGCATCTCCACGATGCATGATACCAAGAAAGCCACCACATAATTATGAATCCTTAATAGCCCCCCCCCCTTTTTTTTTTAATCAACCGACTTAATCATAAGGTAGATTGGTCCTTGGACATACAAAAATTGGCAATGAATCTACTATGGCCACTTTTTGTGGCATTTGTCGAAGACAATGCCACTATGAGTTCAATACGGCATTTTGAAAATCATGCATCGTAGTTTGTGCAAAACCAAAGGAAGTAAACCCAATTAAACTCATGTTTTCTTTGACAAACAAGTGTTTCGATTGCACTCGGATATGAAATTGAGATTGGCGTATTACAATAAATTGTATTAAGCCATCGATCATGGAAATACTTCTTTTTTTTTTTATCGAAAATAGCTTGATCCCCTGTGGCCTTCTATTGGCGTAATGATACACACACACAGTGCTTGTTCGTCCCAAAACCAAACCGTCCCTGGACTTATTCGTCCCTGGGATTGTTCGCCCGGACTTGTTCGTCACACAAGATTGCACGCTACTCTATCGGATTGTGCATGACTTTATAGAAGATTGACTTTCAAGCGAATATTTTGAAACTATTTCTATAGTTTATTTTTCAAATGTCTAATTCCACACAATGGCTCCCTTGACAAATGCCACACCAGTTCTTTCAACGCTTTGATTTATCAACCGACTGAATCCTCGGGTAGGCTGGTCCTTGAACATAACAATAGATTTACCAATAACGAAAAGTTTCGGCCCAGGTCAGCCTGCGCGGACTGCGAAGGCTGACCTGAGTCGAGATACTTTTCGCAGATGCATTAAACCCCCTTTTCACAGAGTATGGGTCATATATTTGAGTCATGGTCTGTGAAAAGGGGTTTTAATGCATCTGCAAAAAGTATCGACCCAGGTCAGCCTGCGCAGTCCGCGCAGGCTGACCTGGGTCAATACCTTTTGCTATTGGATTTTCTGCATGTTAAAAGGACCAGTCTACCTCATGATTCAGTCAGTAACTGTTGTTGGACAAAATTGATTTTATAGATCCAGAATTTATGTGATGACTTGCTGGGTATACTGCATCACGGAGATGTCTTAAAAACCCTTTTTGCCAGAGCATGGCTCATTTTTATGCGAGCCATGCTCTGTGAAAAGGGGGCTGAATATCTCTGCAAAAAGTATCGACTCAGGTCAGCCTGCGCAGTCCGCGCAGGCTGACCTGGGTCGAAACTTTTTTGTTATTGGTCAGTTTCCTGCGTGCCAAAGGACCAGTGTACCTCTGTGAATTTTTATTTATCTGTCGCTAACTCGAGCACTTTTTTTTTTAATCGACTGATTGAATGATTGTCTGGTTAATTCTGCTATAGATTTATCCACTTATTTATTCAATCAATGGATTTACTCTAGGCGACTGCTTATTAATGCAAGCCTTGATTATGTAGTTTCCAATTATTGTGTGGCTCATGTTTGTCTTGCGTTTCGTTTTCGTTGCAAGGCTCCCCTCATTGATTCTTATTTTCCTTTTACTTATTTTTGTCTCGTTGAACTATTCACTTTTGTACTTGGGTTTAAAACGATGTGCTCCCGCATTCTGACCAGGGAAGGGGCTTCTGCAGTTTCGTCTTTTTAATGCAAGGGTCTTTTTCGGGTCGGAGTTTGGTCGTACATTGGTTCTCTTCCTTTTGACATACACTTCATATTTTTCTTTTTTTTTTTTTATCTCTTTCTTCTTTCTTATTATTATTTTTTTGTATTATTATTGTATAATGCTCGCCATTTTGGCGGAAAAACAATAAAATAATAATGATAATATAATACAGTCGGTTGTCAGACAAAAATAGATTATCGATCTGCAATTATGTGATGAGTTACTTGGTGAAATGCATCTTGGGTATGTCGTTAAGTCCCTTTTGCCAGAGCATGGTCCATTTGTGTGTAAAAGCAACGGGGACCAGTTTGATCTTTAACCCTTTCCCAAACGACAAATTTTGGACTGGTCCAAATTGAAAGAGTTTACAGACGACAATTTTAAATTTGATGAAAATGGCAGAAAGGTCTTATAAAGGGTAGAAAACACTGTGGGAAAAGGAGAAATTGCTCGTTACGAGCAATTTCTCCTTCTGCCAGTGTTTTCAAAAGACTTGTACTGCAGACACGTGAAAACCAGGGCTTTTTTGGGAAAGGGTTAACTTATCGCAAAAATACTATTTATTTATATGACACTAATACAAAGAAGTAAGTGACCAGCCAGAATAGCCCAAGTGGTAGAGTGTAGGACTTGTAAACGTCAAGTCTCGGGCCACTTGAGGGTGTGGTTTGAGACCCCCTTCCCACGCTGGCTATCTAAAAGTACTGTAGTTGATAGTCTTTAGGACGAGACGTTCAATCGAGATCCCATCTGACGGTGCTATCAAGAACTAGGCCTAACTTGGGATGGGTTTCGTCCTGTATCTTGCACTATCCCCCGTAACACCCCAGTAACAGTACTACTAACAGTCTTGGGGGGGGGGGGGGGGGTGGAGAAAGCGAGAAGCAAGCGTCGCCAGATCTGTATGGGCAACCGGTGGTGATGATGAATAAACGCAAAATTAATCAAAGAAGTAGGTGAAAAGCCAGCTAATACAGCCTATGTACGCCCCAAAAAAATCTTATCTCTTTACCAAATGGCAAAATTTTAGACAAGACAAGACAATCTTTATTGACGTAAGCTGATACAGCTTCTAGTCATACATACGAGTACATACATATTATACCCAAAAAATCTTATCTCTTTACCAAATGGCAAAATTTTAGACTTGTTCAAATTGAAAGCATTTGCAGACGACAATTAAAATGTGGCTCATATGATTTAATATGTCTTTGAAATGGTAGAAAACATTATGGGAAACGGAGAAAAAAATGCTGGTTACCAACATTTTTTTCCTTTTCCCACAATGTTTTCAAACGCCTTCTTCTTAAGGGTCGTTAGAATTTGGGATTGTGTGGTAAAGGATTAATCTTCAGGCTGCTGCGACTCTCTATGCTTTTTCGGTCAATGAAGAGCAAGATCAGACTTCACAAAAAGTGCATTCTCTTGTTTGGTGTACTCTGTCCGATTAGATGAGAATTTTCTGATAAATATCAATTTTATTCTTTTACCATTATCTGGATCTCTCTTTAACCTTTAGGTTTCTCAAGGCACTTTTGCGGCTAGTCTAGACAAGATCAGACTGCACAGAACGTGCAGTCTGATCTTGGATCTATTCTGTCCGATAAGGAGTTATCCCCCCCCCAAAAAAAACCCCTTTAATTTAGCAATATTTGTATTTTCTACTATCGGGTGGTAAGTTAAGTTAAGCTTATTTAGCAGGTTGCCAAGACCCCGTAGGTCAGTCGGTAGCGTATAGGACTTGAGAGCCGGAGGTCGCTGGTTCGATCCCCGGTTTGGCCAATTTCTTTCCGAGGATTGATGATAGTCATTGGGACAGGATTCATTTCTCTCTCACCACTGACCATTGTTTCAACGACGGTGATGTGGGAGAGCAGCCAGTGGCTTGGAAAGAATATTGTGCAGAGTACTGGTAAAAGAAACCCCAGAAAAGAATGGATAGCTGTACTGCCCGCCGCGATATAACTGAAATAGTGTTGAAAACGGCATTAAACCCCATACAATCAATTAATCAATCTATTTAGAAGGTTAAAGATTAGATTTAATTCAGCAGTGAATTCTGTAAATCCCGAGTTTCAACGATCCTGGTGGAGAAAACTTTTGAAAATATTGTGGGAAAAGGAGAAAATGCTTGTGACCAGCATTTTCTCTTTTTTTCCCCACAATGTTTTCTAACCTTATTAAAGAATTAAAGACAAATGTCATGATTTGATTCAAATTTATATTTTCGCCAGCAAATACTCTCAGGTTGGACCAGTCAAAAAGTTGGTTGTGTGATAAAGAATTAACGCGTTGAAATTGCTTTGCTTAAAGATACATTTTTGGTCGTTTTAAGTTAGTTTTAAACCCATTTCATTTTTATTTTTATCAAACTATAATCATTCTTGTATCTTCATGCCAAATGTTGCCCCTAACGGTTGCAAGGTTGCATAGATTACGACAGATGGAAAATGCATTTTATTGTCTTGGGGCCATCAGTGAAATCGCTGTTGTGACGTTTCCGATTTTAAATCGAAGATTTCCAGTACACATTTTCACCCTTTACACACTATATATATATATATATATATATATATATATATATATATATATATATATCACTAATTTATCTACATGTTTGTTTAGACGGCTGGCTAAATTTTGAACCACTCTACAGTCTATCAAATTTTTACAGCTTTTTTTTTTTCTCTTCTTGCTGTAAGGATGTATCTTTCATATGCTTGGCGAGGCTTTATGACATGGCCCGCAACATGCAAAATGAGACCTTCGGACATTTGCGTAAAGTGTCGTCCCAGATTAGCCTGCGCAGTCGGCGCAGGCTAATCCGAGACGGCACCTTACGACTACATAAGATCTTTTCATACAGCAGACTTTCGTAAAACAGAAAATCGCACAAAAACGGGAAGTGTCGTCTCGGATTAGTCACAGGCTGATTTTGTACGACACACTTTGACGCCTATGTCAGAAGGCCCCTTTTCGTGTGTTGCACGCCATATTGTATCTTATTGGCTGAATAAATTTATTTCACCTATTGACAATTTATGGGTCAAGTTTTTTTTTTTTTATGTACTGATTTAGAAGGCAAAAGTACGAATGGTGAAAATACTTCTTTTTTGCTTAGTTTACGAATTCTTATTGATAAAACCCCCATGCTGAGAAAAGTTAACGCACGGTCACAGCAAAAGTCCAAATAAGGTCAGTGACACAAATTTCATGTCAGTTGATGGACTGAATTGTGTTTTACACCATCTTCAGCAATATTTCAGTCATATCACTGCTACATCTCATTTATTTATGCGTATCATTGGTTTCAACATTACAATGCCGGATCTCTGAAGTGTCTTGGCCAAAGGCCACTCC
Organism: Tridacna gigas; assembly: GCA_945859785.2. NCBI lineage: Eukaryota > Metazoa > Mollusca > Bivalvia > Cardiida > Cardiidae > Tridacna > Tridacna gigas. The sequence continues at coordinate 6,830,232 of OX244042.2, forward strand.
CAGGAAAAACCCAGGGCTTCAGGGACTGTTTTACTGAAATACTTACTCAAATCTAAGTCCAAAACTTCGTAAGTTTTTGCGCAAGTGTAAGTTTTGTATTTTACTAATATTTGCGTAGTTAAGTACTTACGTAAGTTTTAGCTCAAGTGAAAGTTTAGCATTTCACTAATATTTGCGTAGTTAAGTACTTACGTAAGTTTTAGCTCAAGTGAAAGTTTTGCATTTCACTAATATTTGCGTAGCTAAGTACTTACGTAAGTTTTAGCTCAAGTGAAAGTTTTGCATTTCACTAATATTTGCGTAGCTAAGTACTTACGTAAGTTTTAGCTCAAGTGAAAGTTTTGCATTTCACTAATATTTGCGTAGCTAAGTACTTACGTAAGTTTTAGCTCAAGTGAAAGTTTTGCATTTCACTAATATTTGCGTAGCTAAGTACTTACGTAAGTTTTAGCTCAAGTGAAAGTTTTGCATTTCACTAATATTTGCGTAGCTAAGTACTTACGTAAGTTTTAGCTCAAGTAAAAGTTTTGCATTTCACTAATATTTGCGTAGCAAAGTACTTACGTAAGTTTTAGCTCAAGTGAAAGTTTTGCATTTCACTAATATTTGCGTAGCTAAGTACTTACGTAAGTTTTAGCTCAATTGAAAGTTTTGCATTTCACTAATATTTGCGTAGCTAAGTACTTACGTAAGTTTTAGCTCAAGTGAAAGTTTTGCATTTCACTAATATTTGCGTAGCAAAGTACTTACGTAAGTTTTAGCTCAAGTGAAAGTTTTGCATTTCACTAATATTTGCGTAGCTAAGTACTTACGTAAGTTTTAGCTCAAGTGAAAGTTTTGCATTTCACTAATATTTGCGTAGCTAAGTACTTACGTAAGTTTTAGCTCAAGTGAAAGTTTTGCATTTCACTAATATTTGCGTAGCAAAGTACTTACGTAAGTTTTAGCTCAAGTGAAAGTTTTGCATTTCACTAATATCTGCGTAGCAAAGTACTTACGTAAGTTTGAGCTCAAGTGAAAGTTTTGCATTTCACTAATATTTGCGTAGCTAAGTACTTACGTAAGTTTTAGCTCAAGTGTAAGTTTTGCATTTCACAAATATCTGCGTAGCAAAGTACTTACATACTTACGTAGGTTTTTGCGTAAGTTTACGTACAAAAATACCATCCGTAAATGAAAACGTGGGCCGAAATATGGCGCCATTTTTCGGCTGTGTCGTAAAAGAGAAAGAATTCGAAAAAAAAAAAGGAAATCAAAATTATCCTTGTCGCTATGGCAGTATTCATTAATGTCATTTTTGGCGAATTACATTTTTCTTCACACGCGCAGTATTCATATTTGAAGCGGCTAACATATGAAATGACGTACAGCGTGAGAAATGTAGCGTGAGTGCGCATATTGACGAATTACGTCATATTTCCCTGCGGTTGAACGGCACGCACTGTTTACCTAGGTAACAATTGCGCAGGAACTACTTTCTCAGTCCGAAGGGTTAAGGAAATATTAACTTACGCAAATCCACAAAGTTACGGAACTTTAGTGAAACAGATGTACGAATTTCGTAAATTTGAACGTACAGGCGTAAAGTTGCGATAATTCGTACGCAAAAACTTGAATTGTAAGTAAAACGGTGCCCGGATGAAGATAGAACTTGGGGTCTGCGGAATGCGAATCCTACACCCTGAACATTGAGCCCTTTGATCTATGTTTATGTAAGTAGGCTCCTACCCGTATATCTAGCCCATATGCATTAACCATTAAAAATGCATTGTAAAGGTAATTCTGTATTTAGAAAGTAACGCAATTTCTGATTGGCTAAACCATTTGGACCATGTTCCGGCAAAAGGGGTCTCAGGCATCTCCGTGATGCATCGTACGAAGCAAGTCATCCAAATAATTATCGATCCGAAAATCATATTTAGTCGAACATTCGACTGAATCATCAGGTAGACTGGTCATTTGACATACAGAAAATTGACCACTACCAAAAAGTTTCGTCCCAGGTCAGCCTGCGCCGACTGCGCTGGCTGACCTGGTACGACACTTTTTGCAGACACATTAAACCCCTTTTTAACATAGCATGGCTCCTTTGGTTCAGTCAATCAGAAGTTGTGTAGCTTTGAAATTGAGAGCATTCTGGAGAATGAAAATTGGAATTTTAATTGGTTTCTGGATACGATCCCAAGATCCCCCCTCCCCCATCCCCCATCCCCCACCCCAGCTAAAACTAGAGCTGTCACTGAATGTGACTTAATACCCCCGCCAGCGCTTTGACAGAAAAAAAGTGTCAAGTTCAAGGGGAGATAATTCCTCAACCAGGGGGAGTTGACACTTGAAAATTACGTCTTGCAAATCTTCAATATATGATCAATATATGTGCAAAGTTTCAATGCAATTGAAGGAAAACTGTAGGAGGAGTTCGCGACACAAAATTGCTAGTATTTTGTACACAGACGGACACACGGAGGGACGGACAGGCTGATTCCAGTATACCCCCGAAAACATTCGTTTTGCGGGAGTATAAAGATATTACAGATACAGATTTTCAGGAGAAAACAAAGCTAACTATTCGAAACAGTTTAGTTTATCAGAACTGTGTTTCTGTCTAAACTTAGGACCAGTCTACGAACTATATTTAGAATGGTTTATGATTGATTGATTGTATGGCGTTAAACGCCGTTTTCAACATTTTTTTTTTTTCAGTTATATCAGAATGGTTTATGAATACGCGTCAAAGTTATACATGTAATTAACCCATAACCAAATAACCCCGAGTTTTTGACGACTCCAGAAAACACAAGCTTTGGAAAACATTTCGGGAAAAAAGGAGAAAATGCTAGTAACCAGCATTTTCTCCTTTTTTAAATGGCAAATTCCCCAACTTCAGCCACATTTGAATTATCGCCTGAAAATGCTTTGGATTTTGACAATCACTTGCCGTTTGTCGATCGGTAAAAGATTTCAACTGTAAGTTATAAAAGAAGTATTATAAAAGCGAATAGTGTCAGAGGGATTATTTTTCAAGTCCTTGAAAAGAAAGAGAATTAAAGATACATCAGTACTCGTTTTCAGCCAGTTTTTAACCCATTTCATCTTTATTTCATCAAACTATGGCCATTCCTGTATCTTAATGCCAAATGTTGCCTCTGATGGTTGCAAGGGTACATAGATTACGACCGATAAAAATGTATTTCATGAGGCCATCAAAGAAATCAATGCTGTGACGTTTACGGATTTAAATCGGAGATTTCCGGTACATACATTTATCCCTTACACCATATATATCGGTAATTTATCTATGTTTACACAGCTGACTAGATTCTGAACCATTCTACAGCCTATCAAATTTTAACAGCGTCCCCCCCCCCTCTCTCTCTCTGTCTAGCTGCAAGGACGTATCTTCCAAAAAAAAAAAAAGACTGTGAAAAGGTAAGATCACAAAAGTAACAATACATGTCAGACTCAACAGTCATTCTAAATTGCATTCTTATCTGAAATTCTATTATTAGTATTATTATTCATCTTTAACCTGACCGTTGGTTAGAATCACTGTAAAAAATAGGAACCTTACCTTGACTCTCGAATAATACCTCGTCAACAAAACTCAGATACTTGTGTAAATCGGTCGATTTAATCCACGCGCATAGTATGAAGCTTGAATTAGTTTTTTTTTTCCCTGTACCACGTGATTTTTCATGGTATCTCAGGCGCTTTTGAGAGTGCTGGTTCAAGCTTGTCCGTTGATTTGTCGAGTGTCTGTATCCCAGCTACCGCCCTATAGGACTGTGCCGGGAGTAACCGGTTTTATAGAATCATTACACACTCCGATTTAAGACTTAAACAAATAATAGACTTGTCCAAATTGACAGCATCTGCAGAGAAAAAATAAATAAATAAATGTAGCTCAAATAATGATATTTGTCTTTGACAGGATAGAAAACGATGCACATGGCTAGCATTTTCTCCTTTTCCAACAGTGTTCTCAAAGGCCCTGTTTCCCAAAGTCGTTAAAAAACCTGATTATTGGATAAAGAATTATCATTGTGGATAACATATTATCTAAGGTGACAAAATGCCTTATCTTCCATTTTTTTTTTTTGTAAATTACGCACTTGCAGGGGCGTAGCTAGCCCAAAATAAAGTAGGTAAATACGCAAAAGTTATACCAAAGATATTATCCGAGGCGAGAAGTGCCGGAAGCGGGGTTGGGGAGGGGGGAGGGGGATTTCCCAGGAGGATCTGAAGTGCCTCTCCCAGAAGATATTTCAATTGAAGAAGCTATTTGCTGGTCTATGGTGACGGGGAGGGGAGGAGAGGAGAAGGGTTGGAAAGAGGGTTAGGAGATAAGAAAAAACAGGATCACAGATGACTTTTGGGAGGAGAGGGGAGGTTCGTAGCGGGGAAAAAATTAGCAAAAAACTGACGGCGATAGGAGGTTCGAACCCTGTCCCTTTAACACACAATCCAGACTGGTTCTAAGTTTGGCTTTTGAAAACATTGCGGGAAAAGGAGAAAATGCTGGTAACCAGCATTTTCTCCTTTTTCCACAAATGTTTTCTACCCTTTCAAACAAAACTTTCCTTATGTGTGCAACATTTAGTTTGGCGTCAGCAAATTCTTTCAATTCTGACCAGTCTGAAATTTTGTCGTTCGGTAAGAGGTTAAGAGGTTACTTTCTGCAAATGATTTATCTAATCTTGCAGCCGATCAACTTTTGAAAACATTGTGGTAAAAAGAGAGACTGTTCGAAACAGGCTATTTTCAGTCTTCAACGAAAAATAAAATCACTTTGCGAAGTGAAATGACATTAATGATAATATAAATCAGTTTTGTTCTTTGATGAACTTTAATTCACAAATGTAGACACATCTTCGCAAGCCAAGGATACTAACTCCACTTTGTTCGTTACGTACCCTTGGCCGCTCGCCTCTTTAAAAATCGAAAATCCCGCTGGGTCACCTATCGAATATCACGGGTTGCGTAACCTTTGCTGATGCTATTTCTGACCAATCGAAATGCTCGTAGTAAAATTTGTTAGGCTATACATCAAATATGGCTGCGCTTTCGGATTCATCACAATTTTCTGAAATTAATCAGACATACGATGATTCGCAATCATTTGGCTGTGGAACCCGTCCTAATATTTCACATAATTGATCATGAACTATAAAAAAACTCATTAAATATCGATCGTCTACTCTTTTTTGGCAAATTTTCGTCACAAACACGACAACTTTCGTTTTTGACGGGCGCCGCCATTATTGTTTTCTGTTTCGTGGAAAATTTCTTGTTACGGATAGTTTGATTGGACGCGATGGGTTTTGATCGCATCCAATGAAATGGCGCAGCGGGAGTTTCGATTTTTAAAGAGGCGAGCGGCCAAGGGTACTACCTTAGTATCCCTGGCTTGCGAAGATGATGTAGACATATCAAACAAGAATTCTTATTCCCTTAATCATTTTTAACGCCATATGCGAAAACTCGGGCTTTTGTAGACGGCATAGTTCCGCGATCAGACTGCACAGAACCTGCAGTCTGATCTTGGATCTATGTCACCCACTTATTTAGTCAAGCCTATAACATTTGAGCGGTGCTCCGACAAAAGGGGGCTTAACGCATCTCCGTGATTCATGATACCAATCGAGCCAACACATAATTATGGATCCATGATAGCCTCTTTTTCATAACAACCAACTTAATCATGAGGTAGACTGGTCCTTGGATATACGGAAAATTGACCAATAGCGAAAAATTTCGGCCCAGGTCAGCCTGCGCGGACTGCGCAGGCTGACCTGAGTCGATACTTTTCGCAAGATTCATTAAACCCCCTTTTCACGGAGCATGGTTCATTTTAAATCTTCCAGGGTTTTACCGGATCGAATGTTCAACCGTCGAAATAGGTCGAGTTTAAAAGAGCAACACTCTGTGGAACAGGCTTTTAAATGCATCTGCAAAAAGTATCAACCCCAGGTCAGCCTGAGCAGACCGCGCAGGCTGATCTGGATCGAAACTTTTTGCTCTTAATAAATTTTCTGTATGTCCAAGGACCATTCTACATTCAGTCGGGGTTGTTAGACAAAATGGATTTTCATGATTCCATAATTATGTGATGACTAGCTTGGTATAATGCATCGGGGAGATGCATTAAACCCCCCTTTGCCAGAGCATGGCTCATAGTATATTCGGCGCTGAAAGGCTTCAATTCACTTTCATTAAAAGTTAGACCACAATATCAACAAAACGATCTCACATTCTTCCAATTTTTTTCTACCATTACAAACAACAGAGTAATGTACTTCCTCGTGTCCCGAATAAACCGCGGTATTCACCAACCTTTTTTGTGGCATCTGTCGAAGACAATGCCACTATGAGTTCAATACGGTATTTTGAAAATCATGTATCGTAGTTTGTGCAAAACCGAAGGAAGTAAACCGAATTAAACTCAATTTTTCTGGGATCAATAAGTGTTCCGATAGGACTCCGATATATAATTAACAACGGAGTTTTAAAATTAACTGGATGATGGCATTGATCGTGGAAATACTTCTTTTTTTTTCCTATTGAAAATATTTATACCGGCTATGGCCTTCTATAGGCGCAATGATACACACAACCTTTGTCTTCTGACCGTCTTCGTCCCCAAACCAGTTCTTCCCTGGGCTTGTATGTCCTTTGGCTTTTTCGTCTGGGCTTGTTCGACCGGGCTTGTCTCACACTATTGTTTGTTTATTTTTCAAATTATTAATTCCACACAATGGCTCCCTTGACAAATGCCACACCAGTGCTTTCAACGCTTTGATTAACAACATTCTTGGTCCAATTATGAAGGATTTCTAAATTTCAAAGTAACGCAATTTCTAGTTGGCTAAACTGTTTTAGCCAATCAGAAACTGCGTTACTTTTCTAAATCCAACACATGTATCTAGATATAAGACTTCGAATGCAATTTAGAATGGTTCGTAAAGAAGGACCCCGGAGAAGAGAAATTTCGGAAAACATAACAAGAGAACAAAAAATGTTGGTAAACAGCATTTTCTCCTTTTCCCACAACATTTCCTATCCTTTCAAGGACAAATCCCATCACTTGAACCACATTATATTAAAAGTTTGCAAATGTTTTCAATATGGTAGATACTAACACTTCACGTTTCAAACACTTAAAGGCCCAGTATCGGCCAAAAGTAACCTATGCGGGTGATAAAATGCGTTTAACCCTTTACTTCACAATGCCGCCCTTTGACGCCCCTGGGAAAGAAGCCTTTTGAAAACATTGTGGGAAAAGGAGAAAATGCTGGTAACCAGCATTTTCTCCTTTTCCCACAATGTTTTCTACCCTATCAAAGAAGAACTGCACTATTTGAGCCACAATGCAGTTGTCGTCTGCAAATGCATTTAATTTGGACAAGGCTTAAATTTTGTCGTCTGGTAAATAAGTTAAATGAAATCTTTAACCTAATAGTAAAAGTCCAAATGTAGCTATTTCAAAGTTATTTTGGAGGGAAAGTTATCTTCTTATCGGACAGTGTAGATCCAAGATCAGACTGCACGTTCTGTGCAGTCTGATCTTGATCTACACTGTCCGCAAAATGGTCTTTGAGTCGCGTTTAGCAGCCTAAGGTTTAAAATGTAAATGCAGTTCATCCCATTTTAAAGTTTGGGAATTACTTTGAAAATGACAATCAGGGTCCGTATTCACCAACCACTCTTAAGAATATTTTTGGTCTTGTTCTCCAAAATTTTCCGAATTTGAAAGTAACACACTTTCTGATTGGCTCAACCATTTGGTTTAGCCAATCAGAAGTTGTGTTACTTTCAAACTTGGAAAATCTTGAAGAATAAGTCTAAGAACGTTCTTAAGAATGGTTGGTGAATACATACCCTGTAATTGTACGGTCGGTCCAAGAGTGAGTCGCTGGCAGAAAAAAATAAATGTTAAAGTCAGGTAAAAAGTAAAGAAAAGATAGAGCAACTTGACAACTTTTGACCTAGTTTTAAAATATTTTTTTTTCCGCCAGCGACCAACATTTTGACAGTATAATAACAGATTGTCATCTTCACATTAATTTCCATACTTTTAAATGGTACGGTTTAAATCTAAATGCATTTCAACACCCACATTGTTTCTTTTTAGCCGCTACTGGGCCTTTAAAACAACCCACCAACCAACAAACAAGTTATCATTTAAAGCTAAAAAAGTCGTTCCACATCAATTCACAACTGTCAAAACTTGTTTCTCTATCTTCTTCGCAACTTCCGCCTTCTTGATAGATTTCAATGTTCGCACGAGCGCGTTGACTGACGTCACTTTACTGAGGCTTTTCCATTTAGCGAGGGACCTCAGCGCCATCTGTTCGCTGGGCGGATGTACGCTCTTGAAGTCCATGTCTAGAGCTTAAATAAAAGAAAACTGGAAATTTATACATATGAGTCATGCTCTGTGAAAAGGGGAGCTTAATGCATTAGCTAAAAGTTTTGACTCATGTCAGCCTGCGCAGTCCGCGCAGGCTGACATGAGTCAAAACTTTTTGCTATTTGTAGATTTTCTGCATGTCGAAGGACCATCCTAACTCCAGATCGAGTCAATTGTTAGACTATGTGGATTTCATGGATCCATAATTAGGTGAAATTTTGCTCGGTATAATGGATCCCGGAGATACATTAAACCCCCTTTTGCCGAAGTAGGGCTCAAATACGAGGTATATGGGATGAGACGTTTATTGCACATTTACGCTTTCATTCGCAAAACCGGAAGTTGTGATTAGTTCGCATCCGAGGCCCGGCATACATAATGAAAGGTCGCTGCGACCCGTTTTTTTTTTTATCCGGTGATGAATATGGGTAATTGCCTTTATCATGTTGGACAGAAGACAATGCTCTTTTAAAGACAAGAGCCAGAGTTAAGAAAATGATTTTCGTTCTTAAATCGGAAGAGCATGAAATTTCTAAGTGATTTAAATGCATTCAAAAATAACTCGTGGAGTATTTATTAACTAGTATCTAGTAGGTTTTTTTTTTTCTACCAGTTCTACGTCTTCTTTTAATGCTATTGAAAGCTCTTTTAAGTCCTGAACACCTATATTTTCTGAATTATTCGGACAAAAGATTGGATTGTCTTTTTTTTTAAAGGAGACAGGGGAGGTAACTGTATTGTTTGCGTGTTAATTTCCGTTAGCTTGGTCCACATAGTTATCTTCTTTTATGCGTGGCCAATGCTATGTAAATCGGTTCAACACCTAAAGCAAGTTTTGAAGGCTACTCTAATATGAAAAATTGTTAAGGATTTGTTTGACCCTGTGCATTACTAACAGAGTCACCCTGCTCGGCTTCTTGCCGAGCCCCGTAGCTCAGTCGGTAGCGTACAGGACTTGAGAACTGGAGGTCGCTGGTTCGATCCCCGGTTCGGCCAATTTCTTTCCGAGGATTGATGATAGTCATTGCAACATGATTTATTCCTCTCTCACCGCTGACCATTGTTTCGACAATGGCTATGTGGGAAAGAAACCAGTGGCTTGGAAAGAATATTGTGAGAAGTACGGGTAAAAGAAACTTCAGGAAAGCATGGATAGGTGCACTGGCCGCCGCGATATAACTGAAATGATGTTGAAAACGGCGTTAAACACCATACAATCAATCAATCTGCTCGGCTTCTTATACGGTCAAACGACAATGGGCCTACCTTCCAAATCTTTGGCTCGGAGAATCGTGTCACGTGGCGGATTGAAAGGTAAAGTTTTGTACATTTTATCCCAGTCCTTGCCTACACCATTCGCTGCTACATCTATGGCCTCTCGTAGAGTATCTGGAAGAAAAGATATAGAATGTGCCACACACTGTTACCTCCCTTTAATGCATAGTTCACTATATGCAAATTTGTTCAACCGATACAAAGTGATGGAAGTATTTGGATGTAAATAAGAATTACACTTGAGACATCATTCGTCTCAAAACTCTAGTTAACCCTTGTACCGCCCTTTGCGACCATCTATGTGTTTTGCGGAGAGTGTAGATCAAGATCAGCCTGCACGTACGTGCAGGCTGATCTTGCTCTACACTCTCCGCTGCTATATCAGTAGGTTTGTCATATAAACCAAATTTAATGCCATTCAACATAACGGAATGTATAATTTTTGTGCAATCGTCAAAAAATTGAATTCGGCACGGTAAGATTTAACAGTGAATTAGTAAAATCAAAGAAATCTACTTTTTCAGAGAAAGTTTTCCAGTTTATCATAATATTTCAAAATGAACATGTACATTTGTCTTTACAATGCGTTTATTTGCAAAGTTAAGCCGCATGCAAATGTTGCAATGTTACCTATGTCTACCCGAGAGCAAAAGCAGCCCTTTGGTGGAACAGGAGAGGAAATAAATAAATAAATAAATAAATAAATAAATAAATAAATAAATACGTGAAATAAATAAATAAATAAATAAAAAATGAATAAATCTACTTTTTTAGGGAAAGTTTTCCAGTTTATCCTAATATTTCAAAATGATCATGTACATTTGTCTTTACAAGTTTATATTTGCAAAGTTAAGCCCCATGCAAATCTTGCAATTTTACTTATGTCTACCCGAAAGCAAAAGCAGCCCTTTGGTGGAACATGAGAGGAGAAAAAATTAAAATAAAAAAAAATGAATAAATCTACTTTTTTCAGAGAAATTTTACAGTCTATCTGAATGTTTCAAAATGAATATGTACATTTGTCTTTACAAGTGTTTATTTGCAAAGTTAAGCCTCATGCAAATGTTGCAATGTTACCTATGTCTACCCGAAAGCAAAAGAAGCGTTGCATGGAACATGAGAGGAGAAAAAAATGAGAGAAGACCTAAATTTATGTAACAAAACAGGCGCGTAGCCAGGCGGAAGCTCTGAGTCCGTATTTACCAACCATTCTAAAGAACATTCTTAGTCTTATTCTCCAGGGTTTTCTAAATTTGAAAGTAACACAATTTTTCATTGGCTGAACCACTGGGTTCAGCCAGTCATAGGTTCTGTTACATTCAACTTTAGAAAATTCTGGAGAATGAGACCAAGAACGTTCTTAAGAATGGTTGGTGAATACGGGCCCTGGTTTCAACACTTTTTTCAAGCATGCCTTTTTTGAGGAAAAAAAGGGCGAACGAAATATCCGAAACCTGTGAAGCTAGGCCACGGGTTTCATTTTGTGAGAAACTTCGCCATCTATATAATGTACTATACAGGGTGCACCAGAAGTCGCGCAACATACAGGTTTCCATAAAAACCTTGTTTTTTTTTGTTTCTTTTTTAAAAACATTTATTGATTATAATCATAATTAAAACCAATTCGACTCTTCCTTGTGATGTTGCTTCATTAGTCACTGTTAAATCTGAGAGAGAGAGAGAGGGGGAAGCAGGATGGTGCGCAACTTTTGGGACACCCTGTACCAGACGTCTTATAATATTACATTATATAGAGGGCTAAGTTTGTCACAAAACGAACGCACAGGCCTAAGTCAGGGGCTTTATTATTGCCTCATCTTTGCTGTATTCCTGGTTTTACCGCTGCAAAATATCAACGTTTGCTATATAGAGAAACAAATTTAAGATTTTTGCATTGAATGAAGAAGATACCCTGTACCAAGAAAGAATAGAGCTTCTAGTATTTGAGCCGCGCTCTGAAAAAATGGGGTTTAATGCATTTCCGTGATCAGTTTCACCAGGCAAGCCATCACTTAATCATGGATCCATAAATCATATTTTGTCTAAGTACGGACTAAATCCTAAGGTAGTGCGGTCCTTAGAAATACAGAAAACCTACAAAGAGCAAAAAGTTTCGACCCAGGTCAGCCTGCGTGGAATGCGCAGACTGACATGGGCCGACACTTTTTTAAGCAGATGCATTAAACCCTGTTTTCATATAGCATGGCTCATTTATACACCAGCGGACCATTGCAAGGAATACCAGAAGCCCCACGAAAATGCTACAGTGAGGCAGAATCTGTATTAAATTTTACTAGTGAGTACTTTATTCTTTATCAAACAATCCGGTATTTTAGCGACCCCTAGGAAAGGGGTGTTTGAAAATATTGTGGGAAAAAGAGAAAATGCTGGGTACAAGCATTTTCTCTTTTTCCCACAATGTTTTCTACCCTTCCATAGTACAAATGCATATTTTGGGTTAGATTTAATTTTTCGTCCGCACAGACTTTCAGAATGAAAGAATCGAAAATTTTGTCGTTTCGTAAAGAATTAAAGAAGAAAGATGAGCAATATTTTGAGTTCAAATGACAGCAAATGATCTACCAAAACATCATTTTTTGTTGTTAATGTTGTTTTTGATACAGCTATTCTACAAGCCATGCTTTCATATCTCTTTCTACAGGGAGAGCTATATGTTTTACAGTATTTAGACGCTTAGTTCTAGGGAAAAGCTATGGTATGAAGAGATATATACGAGTTAGTGGCAATTAATATTTCATTGAATTCCATTCATTTACAAGCATTTCTAACTTAGAGGCCTTATAGAGGCCAAAAACACAATGCAGGAGTTAAAATGCATTTAAAATTTAAATCATATCACTTAAAAGTACGGAAATTATTGTAAAGATGACAATCTGTCATTGCGTCGTCAGTCCAAGTGTAACAGAAAGTGTGACAGAAAAAATGAATTTCAAATTCAGGCAAAAAGTAAACTGTTGTACAGATAGGGTGACCTGGCAGCATTTAACCCTTTACCAAATGACAAAATTTTAGCCTTGTCCAATTTGAAAGCATTTGCAGACGACAATTTCAGTGTGGTTCAAATGGTGCAAATTTTCTTTGATAGGGTAGAAAACATTGTGGGAAAAGGAGAAAATGCTGGTTACCAGCATTTTCTCCTTTTCCCACCATGTTTTCCAAACGCTTCTTTCCCAAGGCGGCATTGTGAAGTAAAGGGTTAACTTAGTTTTGAAATCAATTTCACTGCCAGCGACTAACATTTGGACCGATCGGACAACAACAGATTGTCATCTTCACAAAAATTTCCATATTTTTAAATGGCACATGTACGAATGATCTAAATTTAAATGCATTTTAACACACGCTTTGTTCACTTTTGACAGCTATTGCTATTTTAACTTTTTGATTCATTGTGGATTAAGAGATAAAGGTATTGTTTTGAAACTTATATAAAAATAAAGCAAAATAAATTTGACAATCAGATATAAATTTATGTTTTTAAACTTAATAAAATCTAATGTAGTAGAAATGTTGCTATTTAAACGTAATCAACATTTTTGAAAAAAAAAAAAGTAACATTTTTACATGAACGTCAATGGCGACATCGGCAAAATTTAACGGAATAATAACACCACTAGGTTTCAGAGAGCTACAACTTTGATGTCAGGTGTGGAACAAAAAAGCAAACTAGTGTAAATAGCTGTGCTAACCTCGCTTTCTATCAGTACAGTTTTCATTACCAAAGTACAATAAGAACCTGCGTAACTGATTTTCTCGCACACTGAAAAATGCATATAAGCCCGTAGGAATTTTGAATTTGATGAAATACTTCGGGGGTACCTTTCACCAAACTGCGTAAATTTACGCATTTACTATTATTTCTTTTTTTTTTCGCGGGGGGGGGGGTTTGAATACACACGCATACGATCCCAGCTTTACCTAAAGGTATGAACTTGCGTACAGTTACGCACATATTTACTCAAATCGTAAAGTTACGCAGCTCAGTGAAACTTGTTCTAGACTTGATGCTTACTTACCTAAACTGAGTACGCATATTTCGTGGGTACGCAGTATAGAGAAAGGTACCCCTGGCCACTAACTGTAGATAGAGTGAAATCTTGGTTTCTAGAAAGCATTCAGATTAAGCGTTTAAACATTAAGATCAAACTCTTCATTGTTCTACCTTTAAGAATGATTCTCTTCGAAAGTAGTGTAGTAGCGATTCTGTTTACTATATCGAAAGGACCAGTTTCTGATTCCTCGCACGGCAATAAGAACTGTATCTACACTGTTTATCAAAGACAAGTATCGAACTAAAAGAAATATTTGAATACTGCATGCTCGAAAAATCAAGATTTCATTGATTACTTATGAGTCATGCTCTGTGAAAAGGGGCTTTAACGCACCTGCAAAAAGTATCGACTCAGGCCAGCCTGCGCAGAATGCGCAGGCTGACCTGGGTCAAAACTTTTTGCTATTCGTTATTTTCTGCATGCCAAAGGACCAGTGTACCTCGTGATTAAGTCGCTTGCTGGACAAAACAGATTTCATAGATCCATAATAATGTCAGAGTTCCAGATAGAGGGAGTGATTTTGATTTTAAAATTGAAAATATTAGTTATTTTCCACTAAACCTTATGTTATGGGTACTCATTAGAATCGTCTCATCGAGACGATTCTAATGAGTACCCACAACATAGGGTTTCGAAGAAAAATAATGGATTTAGAATACCATCACTCCCTCTTATCTGGAGCTCTGATAATGAGATGACTTGCTCGGTATAATGCATCAAGGAAGTGTATGAAATCCCCTAATGCCAGAGCATGGCTCATTTCTATCCATGGAAAAGAAGGAGTGCAAAACTCTAAGAGATTAAAAGGTGGTTTTTATATAAAACTGTACAAACAGGACTCTTTTACGCCTATGCAGCTGACAGGTTTGGAAAACATTGTGGGGAATGAAGCAGTTGCTTTGTGGCAAGCCTTTGATCCTTTTCCCACAATGTTTTCGATACTGTTGCAAAATCATATTCCTCTGTGCATCAAACATTAATTTTGTCCTCTCTGAAAAGGTTTTTTGTTTTCTTTTTTTTTTGTGTGAATGTCTATAAATAGCCGATAGAGTAATAGGTTAACAGTAAATTCTACATGGTATTTCTTTTCTAGTATGTGTATACTACCTGGAGGATCTGTCAGTCCTGTTTTAATGTAACCTGTGTAGAAGTGAAACACGAAAATACCAAAAATTGTGGCATAATTGCGCATAATGATGACGTAATCTCTAAGTATCCAATGGAACTGTTTCTTTGCAATTACGTCATAAATCTGGCGAACAGTACAGTTTTGAAATATTGTTTTACTTCTGTGATTGATTGAATTATGTTTTACGCTGCCTTCAACATTATTTCAGTCATACTTCAGTCACGGCGACAGTTAAGTTTTCACGTATGTCCTCCGTTTCCCCATTGCTTTGCTAGGGCTCTGAAGTGCCTTGCCCAAGGACACTCCAACCCAGTGATTCAAGCGTCCTACACTTTCCCACCGAGCCACGCAGGACCCCTTTATATAAATAAGTCAAAAAACAAATTCTAACTTACCATATATGATAACGTTATTTTTCAAAATTCATCAGCCATCTCACAGAAATTCTAATTCCAAATTTCCGACATCAGCTATCTGATTAATTGAAGCTTCTGTCTCAGCCAATCAAAGGGATTGTGAGTGAAATAGGAATAAGAAAGCCTTGAGCTGTGGAATTTGTATCTTAAAAGAGAAGCACTTTAAGCACAGGCGAAACTTTTTACCGAAAATTTAGAAGAAAAATGCTTTCAGTGGAAAAGTTGATTAACTCTTAGGCTGCTAAGCGCGACTGAATGACCTTTTGCGAACAGTGTAGACAAGATCAGACTGCACAAACGTGCAGTCTGATCTTGGATCTACACTGTCCAATAAGGAGATATTTTTGCCCAAAATGATTTTGAAATAGCTATATTCAGGATTTTACCGTCGACTTGAAAGTTTCATTTAACTCTTTACCAAACGACAACATTTTAGACTAGTCCAAATTGAAAGCATTTGCGACGACAACATAAATGTTCTTCAAAAATTGAAATTCTTTTTGGGAAGGCTAGAAAACATTGTGGGAAAAGGAGAAAATGCTGGTTACCAGCATTTTCTCCTTTTCCCACAATGTTTTCGAAAGGGTTCTTTCTCAGGATTCGTTAAAACCCGTGATTTGTGTGGTAAAGAGTTAACTCTACCAAACGACAAAATTTTAGACTAGGCCAAATTGAAAGCATATGCAGACGACAACAAAAATGTGATGGCAAAAAAATAAAATTGTTTTGGGAAGGGTAAAAAACATTGTGGGAAAAGAAGAAAATGCTGGTTACCAGCATTTTCTCCTTTTCCCTCAATGTTTTCGAAAGGGTTCTTTCACAGGGTCGTTAAAAGTCGAGATTGTGTGGTAAAAGGTTAAGACTTTCAGCAGGGTAAGGGTTAAAAACGATTGTATGTGAAATCTAGACGTTTTTGACATCACCAGTAAGAAGGCAAGACGAAAGAACATTTCAGCCTGGCCTAATTGAGGAGTGTGAAGTGGAATTATTGTAAAAGCATTAAAAAGTAGCAACACCTTCAAATCAACATGACGAAGACAACAACAACAACAACAACAACTCTATCCTCGAAAGTCGAAATTTCGAACCTTGAGTGACTGAGGAAAGAATTTAAACTACATGTACTGAAAAAAAAGCAACAAAAAGGAGCAACAAAATCGTGGCAAAGACTAGTCTGGTACCCCGCCGTACTTCAAAAGTGCGTCAGGCAAAGCGCAATAATGGCGGCCCCCGTTAGCGACATGCAGAGGTAACGGGATATTGTTATTTTACTTGATCAAATCGGACTGTAGGCTGAATTCAAAACAGATTGGTTCCAATAAATTAATGGCAGTGAGCCTTTTTTTAATAATCGATCTTATTTAGCGAGAGAAAAAAAAAAAAAAAAAAAATACATACATGTATTAGAGATACTTTGAGTATCCGAAATGTCAATGGACCTATATAACGTCCGAAAATAG
Source organism: Tridacna gigas (assembly GCA_945859785.2). Taxonomy (NCBI): domain Eukaryota; kingdom Metazoa; phylum Mollusca; class Bivalvia; order Cardiida; family Cardiidae; genus Tridacna; species Tridacna gigas. The sequence continues at coordinate 6,846,995 of OX244042.2, forward strand.
GGCTGCTTCTAAAAATGACTCATAGTCAAATTTACGTTAAAACCATTCGCCAACAGCACGTTTTACATTCAGTAATGTATTTTTTGTACAAGATTGATCCCATTATATTCATTTATCGAACTGGATCACATGAAATTGGGAACAACAGGAAAGCATGTATGGCTAAGCTTGAGGTCGCCTTGGGGACCGCCATTATTGCGTTTTGCCTGACCCGATAACGTAGTGTTAGGGGCAGGTAATCCAGACTAGACCAAGACGAGGACAACAACAACAACAACAGCAGGTGTCACACCACTGCGAGATTGCTTCCGGGTCGTAGTCAAAAGTAGTCCGACGTGAAATTTTGTAGTCGCGCTTTTGTTGCACTGTTTCATGGAGCTGAGAGGGCTTGGTGGTATATAATTTAGATTTGCTTCAAATTTAGGTAGTGGGGGACCATTTAGATGTGATTTTATCATATATTGATTGGACTATTTTATGTCAGTGGAGGAACAAAAAATTGGGGTCATGGCCGTGAACATGCGTTTTTGAGAGGACAATTTCTAGGGTGCCTGTATTGATTGGGATTTAGCGAAAAACGCAATCGGCTGACATGTTGTTTTTTATGCATTTTTTTGAAGGACTATGACTGTACTTTTGAGAGAAAGAGACGGTAATGCCAAAGTTTTGCCATTAAGCGATTTGTGAAGCTTCAAAGATGGTCAATTTCACTCTATTTTCAATATGTCAAAAAACCAGTGGTGTGACACCAGCAACGAGAACAACAACAAGAAACAACAACAACACAGCAGCAGAAAACAACGAAAACAACAACAACAACAACAACAATATCGCTCTTACCTCGAAAGTCCATTTTCTCCCCCGGGGAGTGACCCTGGAAGTATATTTTCTTTACTGTCGACGGGTGGGATTTCACTTCAATAATCCGTCGTAGTGAATTTATTTTGTGTTCTACTTCTTTCAGTTCGTCATTTAAATCTTTGACGTTCTGTATTTGATCTAGAAAATGCTCGTTCTGTTTTCTTGCTTTCTTCACGTTGGAACTGTACACACCCTGTTGGTGAAATAGAATATAGTATTACATGCTTTGCGGTAGTTTATCGAGAAATAATGGTGGATTATGGTTTGATATTTCATGGTTACGACCAGTGAAAATAACGATTTTATATTTTCTAACTCTTCAATTGAAGGCGGAAACAGTAGTTCCCGCGCATTAGTTACCTAGGTTGATTACCATTCAAATGGAGTAGCGTGCAAAAAGTATTCGTTATATGACAACTCTTTACGTCACGTTGGACGGCATTGCGCGTTTTGTCTCCCTTCGTATTTAAGGGACATACATATATCCCAGATAAAATTATATTGAATCGATACGTCATACATGACGTAATACGATGTGACGTAAAATTCATAGAAATGGTTGGTTTATGTAGTCTTTGTCTGCGTGTTTTCAATATGGGGAGAAAAGGCTCGGAACTTACTAGCGATCTTAAAAATGTTGTTGTGGATATGTTTAAGAGTGGAAGTTCGATTGCAGAGATTTCTCGGACATTAATGAAGCCTTATAGCACAATCTGGAGTGTTTTGAATAAGTTCAAAACGCTTGGAAGCACTGAAAATCAACCGAGATCGGGTCGGCCATGTTTAGTAACTAAACGGGATTATCGCGGTTTGGAAAGGACAGTTAAATGCAATCGTAGGGACTCATTAGTGGACATAACCAATAAATTCAATGAAGGGCGGATTAGAAAAGTGTCTAAAAGAATAGTGCAATATCATTTACATAAACATGGATTTAAAAGACGGATAAATAGGAAGAAAGTTGTGATCAAGGCAGTAAATAGGGCAAAACGCTTGGCTTGGTGTAGGTAGAAGAGAAGATGGCCAGTCCCGGGAAGATGGGACAAAGTTATATTTTCTGATGAAAGCCAGATTGTGATCGGCAGTAATCAGCGTGTGTATATTTGGAGGAAACGGGAGGAAGGCTACCGACCTGGGGCCCGTTTCACTAAAGTGCGTACGCACGAAATTTCCGTAAGTTTTCACGTACGCAAGCGTCCAGTTTGAAAACCCGTTTCACTAAACTCCGTAACTTTACGCTTTACGTAAATTTTAGCGTAATTTTACGCCAGCTCAACCGTTTGCGTAAATCTCGATAACCTAGCGTAAGTGTCATGGCCGCCGTATTTGCTGCACTCGATGTGTTGCCTAATCGTCGCCGCGTTTTTAAAGAAAGGAAAGATCTACTGGAAACTTTAGAAGAAAACGAGATTTTGGAGAGGTATCGCATTGGTTCCAATGGCATACGATTCTTGGAAGGTCTGATAAGTTATGAGTGTGATCCCAGATGCAACAGAAGTCGTGCCTTGAGTACACGAACGAAAGTAAGCCTACTGCTGATTTTAATCAAAGTTAAACCGCGATTGTAACGTTATCAAATTTTGTCCAGTACAGACTGTTAGTTGAAATCTGCCTAAAAAGCTACTGGATTTACAGACAATTCGTTATTGCGGTCATATTAATGAGTTATTTATATCGGATCCGCTGGTAAACTTAGTGGCCAATATTGAGTGTTCCCCCCAACCCCTCCCCCGCCAAAAAAAAATGGCGACGTGATCGGAAAAGATTCAGAGTTAATCTTACGTTTACCGTGCAATCCCAACTAAAAATTATGCCTCGGATGATTTGTCTGGGTATCGATAGTAACATATCACCGCGTGACACCATGGATACTTATGTAAACAGAATACCGGCGCGTAGTACGAAATGGCTACACACGACAGGAATATTGACACCCGATGTGAAAAATCTCCTCGTACATCTTCTTTGATATAGGTACAGTCGGTGCCAAATATGCAAATCAATCAGAAAATGTTGAAGAACGATTTCCATCTTTTAAAGCATTTACTGACCTCAACTAGCGATGAAAATACGTGTTAAAGTGGAAGATAGAAGATAACCGAGTTGAGGACTGATAGATGAAATTTGAAAATCAGATTGCAAAAGATACTACACAAGACACCGTCGATGATTTAATCTGTCAGTTTGAAGAAGAAGAAAAAAAAACTTGTTAGCCTGATCAGTTTAGAGACCGTTGTTTTATGATATCTACCGTTTCTACAGTAGATCTAAATCTTCTGCAAAGGTTGTGGTTTTGTCGTGGGATATAAATTTGACAGTCATTGAAAAAAGGAAACCTATTGAATATAGATCCATTTGCAATATCTTGATAGAAACACAGGAATTTGACATTCTATGATAAAAGTATAATTATAAAATATGTAAAAAAAATACCAGCAAAGGGGGAGAATTTTTTTTTTTTTTTTTTTTTTTTTTCTTCATATTTCATCATTTATTTTGGATATAGAATATCAAATTTCTGTGATAGAAATCAAGATTGTGATAAGAAAGAGCAAGAAAGTTTGTGTTTGGAGAAAGAATGACAGAAATGTTTGCTACAGTGAGCGGGTCAGTACATGGCGATTTTGAACTACAATCATCAATACTGATTAGGGGTTATGTTTTGGGGCTGTTTATTCTTAAGCCTTTCCCAAACAAACCCTGATTTTATGACCCTGAGGAATAAGCCTTTTGAAAACGTTGTGGGAAAAGGAGGAAATGATGGTAACCATCATTTTCTCCTTTTCCGACTATGTTTTCTACCCAGTCAAAAAAATTTAATTTTATTTCTATACTTACTTTGAATTTGTCGTCTGCAGCTGCATTTCACTTTGGAAGGGTCTAAAAGTGGTCATTTTGGAAAGCGTTAATTGGAGTGTGTTGACTAGTCACAAGCAACAGAAGTGCGAAGAGGGATAAGTATATTCAGACCCTTTAAAATTACTTTTTACCAGTTACAGCTAGACATTTTGGAACTGAACAGGGGAATTTTGCAAAGTGAATGCACCATACTGTGTGTTCAGAGCCTCAAATACCTGACAGAAAATACTTTCAGTCTTCTTAATAGACCCTTGCAAAGCAAAAGTTTTGACATAATTGAATGATATATTTGAAAAACTTGCTAGAAAAAAAGTTAAACAACATTTAATTTCAAAACAACCTTACAAATATTATATGTGAAAGCAGGACCTCACAACTGTAGACCACACTGAAAAGCTTTAAAACAATATTTCAAAACACAGTTCTAAAAACCAAAAGGTGATTTGAATCTAAACATTTGTGTATTTCTTTCCATTTTTTATATTTTCATCATTAAATTTGAATGGTAATCCAGAGAACATCATGAAATAAATTTGATGTTGGGAAACCAATTTTGGCCACTGAGTGTACCTTAATTGCTGTCCTGCCAATGTACAGTAGTGTAGATAGATAAGCTAGGAATTATTTTTTGTGCATAGATCTATTTTGAGATTGACTGACTCATCTAGACTATAAACAACAACATGTATCTGAACATGAAAAATGTAAATCAAATTGATTTATTGATTATATCTTATAGAGGTTTTCAATTTTTACAGTTGCTTATTACACTGAGATATCTGGCCAAAGGAGATTTCTTTGGTGAAATTGCTGACCTGCATGGTGTGAGCAGGAGTTCGGTATGCCGAAGTATAAAGCAGGTAGATATACTTTCCTGTTGATTGTTGAATAAAAACATTTGTTTTCATATTGGTGGTAACAAAGTTACATAACTAACATTTGTTCTAAAGATCTAATTCTGTTGACATGAAACATTAGAAAATGAACATTAATTTTTAGATTGGCCAAATGTGTGAATAAAAATAAACTCTACCATACAACAGAATTTTACAACTAGAATTTTATACTTAAATAACACATTTTAAGTTTTCTGTGACAATTTTTTGGTTACAGACAAGTTTGGTAAACTTGCTACATGCAGATTTGACTGATTGGAGGTTTCGGTAATGAGGTAATTATTCAGTGTTAATGCACCCTAACAATTTTCACATTCAAAACTTGGCTTCCATTTCCTTATGTTATTGAAAAATAAAAATAGTCCTTATAGCTCGAAAGCAGTTTTACCTGAACTATATTTGATGCCCAAAAATCATTAGTAAAATGATGAACAAGTCAGTTAGATAATGCATGTGCAAACTGTCACAGTGCAAATAACAGTCTGCTTTGTTACTGATACTTCCAATTGTTTGATGTATAAAAAAAATATCATTTATTGTAACTTTATTGTTTTAATGTCTGTTTTGCAATCAAAATTAAGTCAGTAAATCATTCTAGAAAAGAACATTGAAAGACTAAATCTGTGATCTTTGATAGCTTATTTACTGAATATGCCAAATTATTCCCTTATAGTACAATTATTCTTGACAAGTAAGAGTTGGAATATTGTCAATATATATGTTTTCAAAAGCATGGATAAACATCTGTCAAAGGTATAAATACATCTGGAAGAACCTCAGTCAAACAAATACTCTTTTTTCCATTTTTATTTAAGGTTGTATCATCAATAGATAAAAATTTAGAGAACATCAAGTTTCCTACTACAGTGCAGGATGTTGCACAAACCAAGCTTGGTTTTTACCAACTTTCACGAGTGCCTAATGTAGTTGGTGCTGTGGATGGAACACAAATCCAGATTATGGCTCCATCAAAAGATGAGAACATCTATATTTGTAGGAAAGGGTACCATTCAATAAATGTACAGGCAATAGTGGATAGTAAACTAAGGTGGTGTATTTCAGTATCCCTTTTTTACCCACATGTATTTGATTATGATGAATTATTTATATTTGCCAGTCTCTCAATTATGTGATGAATTTAAGTTAGGGGCAAGGTATGAAATAGACATACTGTATATAATCCAAATACTAAACACATGTACTTCTATATTAGTTTGAATAGCTCATTACCAAACAACAAAATTTTAGGCTTGTCCAATTCAAAAGCAGTTGCAGATGACAAAATAGAAGTGACTGAAAATTTGATATTTGTTTTGTGAAGGGTAGAAAACATTGTGGGAAAAGGAAAAAAATGCTGGTTACCAGCATTTTCTCCTTTTCCCACAATGTTTTCTAAAGGCTTCTTTCTCAGGGGCATTAAAAGTAGGGATTGTGTGGTAATGGGTTAAACTTCTGTAGATCACTCAAAGTTTAAATTGCCCTTGTCTTGAGCATTCTGTTCTAGATCTTCATTGTGGGCCAAAACTTGTGTTAAGGGTTAACACTTAATTGTTAGAATTAAGAACAAAATGTGACTAACATGGATTTTTCATGATAATATTTTTACCTTTGTCTTTGTTTTTCTTTTTACATAAGTAGTGAGTGATCTATCTCAGTTTTTATCATCTCTATTAGGCATGTAGGAAGGCTGATTATAATTGTGTTGAAATACATTAGAGTCATGCTCTGTAAAAAGGGAGGGGGTGGGTTAATTTGCAAAAAGTATCATTTTATGTCAGGGTACACAGTCCACATAGGCTGACCTTGGTCAGACCTTCTTGCAATGTGTAAATTTTCTACATGTCCTAGGACCATTCTACCATATAGTTCAGTTTGTTGTCAAACAAAATGGATTTATGGATCCATATTTATGTGATACCTTACTTAGATAATGCATCAAGAAGATGCATCAAATATTATTTAGCATGGCTCATTTACAGGAACTATGCAAAAATCTTTTGTTTTAACCTTTTGCCACATAATTCCCACTTTTAATGACCCTAAGAGAGCAGCCACAGGAACATTTTGTTGAAAAAGGAGAAATTGCTGGTAACCAGCATTTTCTTCTTTTCCAACATTGTTTTCGATCTTCCTTATACGAAATTCAATTTTTCAACCACTTTTGCCATCTGCTTAAACTTTCAATCATGTGGTTTGGTAAAACCTAGCGCATTTTGGGTATTCCCTAGATGCTCGACCAATAGCTTTCTTTTTCTTGAAAACTATGGAGGTTAGTTGTTAGCAAATGAATTAATGATTTTATAATCCCATGAGTATTAAGGCTTTTGAAAACTGTGATAATGTTGTATTTTAGCAATTTTCAAAGGCACTCATCATCCCTTATGTAATATCATTGTGTCTTAATATTCAAAAGAATTTATAGCCATGCCCTTTCGCTGTACACCCCCATGAGAGTCATGTACATAAATGGATTTTTTTTTTATTTGTCTAGATTTACCAACATTAATGCTCGGTGGCCAGGATCGACACATGACTCTGCAGTTTTTGACAGCTGTAGTGTCAAACAGTGGCTCGAGGAAGTGAAGCCTGGTTGGCTTTTAGGAGATTCTGGATATCCCCTTTGTCCATATCTGATGACACCAATAGTAATGAATTTCTTTTCTTTTTTTTAGCAATTATATGAAACTTCATACATGACTGATGAGTTAGACTTTTAATTTTGGTATGATTAAGCGCAAGCTTTACTACAACACGTGAATTAATTATATAGTTTTAAAGACTTTTTTTTTTTCCATGACTTTATTGCTTCTAATCATTAAAGTTCATAAAGTATGTCGAGGCCAAATGCAGTTATGTGCATAAGCTAGTAAGCTTCTAAATTGGCCCATTCGTGCGTCGTTTTCCCAGTTTAATTATCATCTTTGTAATAAAAGACTTTTTTTTTTCATGACTTTATTGCCTCTAATCATTGAAAGGTATTCTTTTGCTAAAATTGTCATCAAAAGGTGATCAGGATTATAAAGCAAGTTTCAGGATTTGGAACCTGGGTTTGATCCTCATTTGAAGTATTTGATTTTTTTGGATGGAATTGTCCTTAGGCAAGATACTGCACAACCCAATCCAACTACTAGTAAAAACCGGGAAAGTCATTAAAAAAGCCAGCTATTACTGTGTTAGGACTGAAATAATTTTGAAAGCAACAGTCATATCGAGGCAACTGCTCATATATTCATATATTTTCTCATTTCCACCAGTACCGGGCCAGAGCTCTTGCCCAAGGACACTTCCATTAAAAACCCAGGGGATCTAGTAAGGCTTGAACCAGGTGCATCCAGATCACTAGTCCTTCACTTTACCACTGAGCCTTACAGGTCCCATGAATATAAGAAGTATTCTACCCTGACAGTTACAATATTCTGTATCTTTCTCATTGTTTCAATAAATTTACCAATATTTTCTTAAAGCTGAATCCACAAAATGACAAAGAAACAAGATTCAACGTGTTGCATTCAAGAGCTAGAGTTTGTGTTGAGAGGGCTTTTGGGATCTTAAAAGAAAGGTTTCGGTAAGTAGAGTGACGAAGGACTTTTCCAAATACAATGTTCTTACATAAAAATTATCAGAGACCTTTACCAGCTGAAATAATTGTTCATGTTCTATAAGTATCCATAGTATATAATGATAATTCTAACATGACACGCGAATTTGGCTCTATAAACACAGTGCAAGGAAAGCTTGGTAAAATCTGCGACAATACATGTAGAGTGACGTCATTCTGTATCTGTCAATCATTGAGTGAGTTATTAAATGGAACATAATCTTCATCTGTGTTTTTACTCTAAGTTTGAACTTGTTTTCCTTTCATTAAGAATTAGTCACGTTAGAATCGAAATAATCTTCTTTCTATCGTGGTATATCGTTCAATAAACCACGTTGTGAGTTATGAGGCGCAATGAATAAACCACCCGAGCTATCGCCCTTGTAGATTATTTATTGCGCCTCATAACTCACAACTGTGGTTTATTGAACTATATACCACGATAGAAAGAAGATTATTTCTTAAATAATGCATAGGTGTTATTGCATGGATTTTTGAGACATACATGTATATATGTGGACGTCTGTTTGCCAAAAAATTTTGTCACCTCTCTGATTATGTTTATGTTGGAACCCAAATCATGTTATCAAAAGCAGTTGTATAGAGTCTTTGAGTAAGGCACTGATAAACCTAAGCCTAACATAAGCACCAATTAAAAAAAGTAAACCCTTCAATAAGTGAGCTATTGTGATGTAACAGAAAATACCATTGAAATCAGCAGAATATGAGCCAACTTCTACATGATTGGATTGTACAAAGTGTTGAATTTATTCCACAGGTCTTGTGCCATGGCTGTATGTTTAACTTTTTGTGCATGAACCTTATGTCATGTCCCTATGTCTGTCATGCATTCCTGTGTGCATAAACTTCTATTTCAAACAACTCCTCCTCTGAAACTACCCATTCAGTTTTGATGATACTTCACAGAAATGATCCTTTACAGAATTTTTTGAAAGAATTTGATTTCTTCAAAACCTCTGGTTGACATGGCAACAAAACTGAAAAATATTGAAAACCTTTGAAAATCTTGTCTGAAACTGTGAGGCCAAGGGCTACCAGATTTGGCATGTAGCTTTATATAGTTGACCTCTACCAAATAAAAGCCCTGGAGTCAAAATTAACTCCGCACGGGGGTCACAAGCTTTATATGAGCTTACAGAGGGAAAACTTTCTTCTTCTACCAAACCATAAGGCCTAGGGCTATAAAATTTGGCATGTACCTTTATCTGGTACATCTTTAAAGGTTGTCCAAATTATAGGCCTGGGGTCAAAATTGGCCCCACCCCAAGGGTCACACGTTTTACATGGACTTCCATAGTGAGAACTTTAACATTTGTTCTTGTAACTAACCATAAGACCTAAGGCTTAATTTTCTCATGGGCCTAATGTTTTACAGGGCCTTTTATTGAGCACATTTTAAAAATCTTTTTGTTTGAGACCACTCACTCTAGACCTGTTTTATTTCGTATGGGCCTGTATCTTGTGGACCTCCACTGGTCAATTAATCATGGCTTTTACTTGGGTCATAACTTTCTCATACAATTTTACAGAAGGAAATTTTGTGTGTCTTCTAGTTTAAATCCAAATGGCCTATTAATGTAATATTTGGCTTGTATTGTTTTTGACTTATTAACCAGTGGAGTGATACAGGGCCATCATGGCCCCTCTTGTTTTAGATAATGCAAGTAGGGATGGACTTCTATTTTTGTTTTAAATCAATATTGAAACAGAAGACAATTTCATAGTGAAAAGTCAAAAGTGATTCTGTTACAAGGTAGAAAACTTTTGAATTCCATACCTATGACAAGCTACATTCCTGCTGATTCAGCCTTAGAATTGAAAGTTCTGGGTCTTCCCATATATTGACTAAAAATGATACATATAATGGATAAGAATGTGTAAATAAAAAGGGTATTGCATGCATTTTTAATTGTATTCACTTTTGGATTATCATTTCAGGTGCCTCCACAAAAGTGGAGGGTGTTTACCTTTTACACCTGCAAAATGCATGCAGATTGTTAGTGTTTGTGCCAAGCTGCATAATTTATGTATGGAATTAAACTTGCCACTGGATGTTGACGAGGGGGAAAATGCAAACAACAACAACAACGAAGATGATGATGATGATGAAGCTTTTAATGGGCCAAATAACAGAACAGCAGTGGAAATCAGACAGTCCCTTGTGGATATGTTATGACTTTTTTTTTATGCTAATGCTCCCAAAAACGTAAACATCCAGTTGCCCTTTTGTCCATGGGTCATCTTTCTGCCCATTTATCACTTTTTTTTCCAGAACTTATCTCTGGCATTATCTCTTTACCAAATGACAGATTTTAAAACTAGTCCAAATTGAAACCATTTGCAGACAATAAAATAAATTTGTCTAAAAAAATTTTAATTTGTTTTAGGACAGGTAGAAAGCCATGTAGACAAGGAAAAAAAATTCTGGTTAACAGCATTTTCTCTTTTTCCCACAGTGTTTTCAAAAGCCTTCTCTATCCAGAGTTATTGAAACTTGTGTTTGTGTGGTAAAGAACCATGAATAAAACATGACATTTTGGTAGAGGGTAATGAGAAGAAGGGCAGAGCGCAAGAACTATACTATATTTAGGTATGGAATACAGTATTTTTGTGACGAAATGCTACATATATACCAAAACACAAGCATGTTCATTTAACGTTTAAGTATTTTAGGAAAAAGCCACAAAAATGCCAAAACTCAGTCAGTCTTCACTCACAAATAATTCAATACTTCATTAACCCTTTACCAAACAATTCCTACTTTTTACGACCCTGATAGAAGCCTTTTGAAAACACTATGGAAAAAGGAGAAAATGCTGGTAACCAGCATTTTCTCCTTTTCCCACAATGTTTTCTACCCTGCTGAAAACAAATTTCAATTTTTGAGTCACATTCATATTGGTGTCTGCAAGTGCTTTTAATTTTTTCTAAAATCGTGTCGTTTGGTAAAGAGTTAATAAACACAAAAAATTGTCTTGTACAAACTTCAACAACAATAAGTAATGTAATTCATTTGTTAAAAAAAATTTAACATGAATACCACAACAACTGGTGTATGCCCTTATGTCTTGTGATTGGAGAGGTGTTTGATTTTTATTCAAAATATTTTATCCCATTCATCAAGACAATTGTTAATAATTCTTTACCATACAACAAACTTTTAGCCTTATCAAAATTTACAGCATTTGCAGTGGAAGCAATACATGTTGATAAAAACAGTAAAATCTGTCTTTGTCTATCACTGTGTAGAAAACACTGTGGAAAAATGAGAAAATACTAGTTACCAGCATTTTCCCTTTTTTCCACAATATTTTCAATAGCCATCAGTCAAAACTAAGCTTTGTGTGTTAAAGAGTTAAGCCCATCAAATCCTCATCTAGATAAGAATTTTGTGGATTCATTTTGATCAAGCCTATAATGAGCAATCAAACCCATTGATCAATATAGCATATTAAGCAGGCATGGTGAATTGGACAAATGGAGAAAAACTGAAGTGAGGACAAATGGAGAAAAAGTGAAGTGAACTTTTGCAAAACCAGTAGTTTGGAATCAAACCAAATTTGAGAGGGTTTTAGAACTTTGTAAGAAAGAATCCCTGCAGATGTCAAGAAATGTGACCAATGATATGGACTAGCTGTGTTGAATACGCAAGACTATGTCATCTAATGGCTGCTTTTCTTAAACTTAAAAGATGTATTTTGTTCATTTTCTTCATTTTAATAGAGTTCAATTCATGATGACACAAGTGATCTGTGTAAAATTCATGAGAACTAAACTGCTGCTAAAACCTTGTTAACAAGAGATGTATATTTCTAACATTGGTACTTTTCCTTTACTGATAGTTCGATTGCTTTTTAAAATCAATAGGCTTCAAACTACTGATAAAATAAAGCAACTGTGTAGGTTGCATGAAAATTGCACCACAAATGTGGACCATATTGTGTACACAAGAAATGAAAAATTTAAACTTAAAATAGCTACCTTTCTATAATTGACTGGCAGGTGTTTTTCATTAACAAAACTGTTCACTTGAAGCTATTGGTGATTTAAACAAACTTGGCAACTTTCATGAAAATCTGACCACCAATAAAGACACAAGCAGTATGAATTTTCAACAAGATAATTAGTTATCCCTTACTAATTGTCAGATTCTTATCAAAATAAATAGGGATATACACATAATCTTCAAGTAGAAATCTGACCACAAATTCTGACCTTATCATGTCAACAAATGTATATTTTCACCTTGAAAAGGCTACTTTTCCCATATTAATTGTCAGATGATGGAAACTACAGCATGACATAAGCTCTGCTGGTCTTCAGCCACTAGAGCTAAAAAAACAAAATCATTGGTATTTTTATATGGACTATTGAACTTCCTAAAGTATTTTAACCCTTTCCCATACGACAAAATTTTAGATTGGTCCAAATTGAAAGCACTTGCAGATGACAAAATAAACGTAACTCCAATATTGAACTTTGTTTCCGGCAGGGTAGAAAACATCATGGGAAAAGGAGAAAATGCTGTTACCAGCATGTTCTCCTTTTCTCACAATATTTTCAAAAGGCTTCTATCTCAGGGTCGTAAAAACCAGGGATTGTTTGGTAAAGAATTCACAATTTACAAAGTTTCTGGGGAATTCCAGATGGTCAATAGTGAATAAGTTATTGTACTTGAGCCATTTTTCCTTTTGCAGGCAATGTATTTCATTATTTTTTAACAGTTACTAAATCTTAAACTCATCCATAATGTTAGTGATGGCAGACAACAAATTAAATATGGCTAAAATGATAGGATTCATCTTGAAATGGTAGATAAACAGAAAAGATAGTGCTAGTGACAAGCTATTTCTAGACTTTAAAAAGCATTTACAAAAGTATTTCATAGGGGTTTTTTACACGGTATTTGTCTAGCTGTTATTTCTCCTTTTTCAACAATGTTTTCTATGCATTAAAAGACTACTCTAATTATTTGAGTCACATTTAATTGTTATCTGCCAATTGATTTGGAAATTAGATAAGTAGAACCAAAATTATACTAGTGCTCAAGAATTTGTTCATGTTCCTTCATTATTTATAGGGAAACCTGATAGAAAAGACTTAAATAACACTTTAATTTCTCTCAAATGTTCAGCATTTTTCCGTTCAGTATCCAAGAGCTCCTGAAACATTCTATTCTTTTCTCTTTTAAGCTCTATTTGCTCTCTTTGTAATTCCAGCAGCTCATCATGGTATCTTGTCTGGAGGACTGTTGGAAAAGAAATAAAATATAATTTCATTATTAATATTTTTTTCATTAGGTATTTAGAAACTTGAAAATAGTTACCTAGAGGATTTTACACATAAAATTATAAAGTTTATTCTAATATGACATGTGAAATTGAACCTAAAACCACAGCACAATGAAAGCCTGTTTAAATCTACGTTACTCTTTGTAGAGTGACATCATTCTACATGGAGTGCAACACACGAAAAGGTGCATTGTGACATTTGCGTAAAGTGTTGTCCCGGATTAGCCTGCGCGGACTGCGCAGGCTAATCCGAGACGGTACTTTACGACTACATTAGATTTTGTGCTACATTAGACTTTTGCAAAACAGAAAATAACATAAAATCAGAAAGTGTCGTTTCGGATTAGCCTGAACGGACTGCACACACTGATCCGAGATGACCCTTTACGTAAATGTCCCAATGCCCCTTTTCACGTGTTGCAATCCATATAGAGTGAAGTCATTCTGTATAATGTAAGTCATTCAATGCAATATAATATGCATCTGCATTTTTACTTAAGTATGACATTATTTTCCTTTGATTAAGAGCTGGTCATGTTAGAATCGAAACAATCATCTTTCTGTTGTGGTTTATCATTCAATATACCATGTTGTGAGTCACAAGTCGCAATGAATTAAAACACTTGAGCTATCGTCCTCGTGGATTATTTATTGTGCCTCATAACTGACAACTGTGGATTGTTGAACGATAAACCACAATAGAAAGAAGATTATTTCTTAAACAATCTAGTGTTACCAAAACCCTTATAATAAACTGATTGGGTATATTAAACTGAAAAGCCAACAAATGTTAATGGAGTTTCCTGGATGAGAATTGGTGAAGCCATCATGACAAACATTAAACTATTTATGTTATGACAAATTGGTCTTCTTTTTTTTTTCAGAAAAGTATAGAGTAGAAGATCTATTTACATTTTTTTCTTGCACTGCATGCATTATTTTCGGAGACAGTGGGTCTGGGTCCTTTCCTTTTTTGTGGGTTATGAACTGGATTATCTGTTAAGAGAAGCAGAATGATCATAAATTAAAAAAAAGGATTTCTTAAAGCGTTCAAAGAACTAGCAGTTAGTAAATATATGTAAGAACTGCATGCAAACACTTTAGTTAGCAGAAAGATTATGCACAAGGCATATACAGATGACAGCTCTGGTACATGATTGTCTGAATGGTCTTTACCTCTTTACCACACAACATAAATGTAGACTTATGATCCAAATTGAAAGTGTTTGTAGACAACAATTTGAATGTGACTAAAATTATGAAATTTGTCCCTGATACGTAATAAAACATTGTGGGAAAAGGAAAAAAATGCTAGTTACCAGCATTTTCTCCTTTTCCCCACAATATTTATAAAGGCTTCTTTTGTGGGGTCCTTATAACTTGGGATTGTGTGGTAAAGAGTTAAGGCAGTTTTTAACATTGTATCAGTTATATGGCAGCAGCAAGTGCCATTATTCTTTTTCTTCTGGAGTTCCAATTTACTAGTTCTTCCCAAAATATTCTCTCTCAGCCACTGGCTGCTTTCCTACACAACCATTGCCAGCAGTTTTTGTCTTCCCATCCATTAGTTTTCCTGCACAAAACATGTCTTGGCCAAGTATGAAGGTATGCACTGTTTGATGGGATATATCAATGCAATGACTTGATGTGGTAAAGGTTTATTGGTATCTAAAGAACCCCAGTATTTAAAAAAAAAAGTTTTGCAGTGTAACAAAATGTGCATCAAAACAACATAAAGTGTATCATAAAGATTCATTAGTGATTACTGGGAATTTGCTTTCTAATAATTATATGTACATCAACTTCTTCTGATTTTTCGTCAACCGTCTCAAGGTTTATGGTAACAACTGGAAATGAAAATAATTATATTATTTTTGCAGAGGCTTGTCATATCACACAGCCTGCACAAAATAATGGCTTTTCAACTTGAATGGACAGGACTGAGAAAAACATTGAAAGAAGAGGATAAGATGCTGGTAACCAGCATTTTCTCCTTTTGAGTCAATGTTTTCTAATGTTCAAAAGGTGAAATCGTTTAGTTGAGCCACATTTGTCATCTGCAAGCTATTTAAAAATTTGATGTAAGGTCAGAAGTTTTGATACCTGATAAAGGGTTAACAACCACACAATCGAAATTTATGGAATCATCATATTATTACATGAGAAATATGTTGAGCTGTTGTGATTGTTACAATGACAATTATCTTCATTGCTCAAACGACCAGATGTGAGAATGGTCCAAATTGATAGCATTTGCAGATGACAAATTAAATCTGGATTAAATATTCTGGTTCTTCTTTAACCCATTACCACACAGTCCCTACTTTTGAGGCCCTTGAAAAAGAAGCCTTTAGAAAACATTGTAGGAAAAGGAGAAAATCCTGGTAACCAGCATTTTCTCCTTTTCCCACAATGTTTTCTACCCTTCACAAAATAAATTTCAAATTTTCAGTCACTTTCATTTTTTCGTCTGCAAATGCTTCCTGTTTGGACAAGCCTAAAGCATAGTTGTTTGGTAATGAGTCAAACTGATAGATGCTGGTTATTAACATTTTCTTCTTTTTCTGCAATGTTAATGTGAGCCTCTTTCCTGAGAGTGGTAAAAATTCAGGTATGTTTGGTAGTGTTAAATTACCTGGTATGACTGAGCTTGCATTAACTCTTAGGTTAATATTTATTAAATGCACTGATAAGACCTCAAAACTATTGCCTCCATTTAATAGTTATGAACATAGTTACATGGGTGGCAGCATGATGAAAAATTAGAATTATAATCTTACCTTCATTGAGAGGTAAACTCTTAAAAGTATCAACTCCCCCATCAATCCCATGGATTGCTTCTTTAGGTAAAACTTCTATCATCTGAAATTAATGTGATACCTTATTGATAATACATGTATTATACATTTTGCTAGGACCAAAAATATGCCCACAAAGGCTATTAAAACAAGTAAAATGTAATGAAATTAAACAAATATTTGACAAACCTTTATTTTGACAATTTGTTCTTCTTGGTTTGAACACAGTATACATGCAGACATAACCTTTAGCAGGCTTATTGCAGCATGTTTGAGTAGATGAGTTTTGAAAAGATGGCATACTGAGGTTTTACTTGTGTTAATCTTTACTAAACAATCCTGAATTTTGACAACAGAGGAAAAAGAGTGGGAAGAGGACTGAATGCTGATTATTTGTAGTTTACCATTTTTCCACAAATTTTTCACCATTTTACATATCCTACTAGTACTAGATCATGTCAGCCAGGATAAGTATACAATGTAACATTATGTTGCTGTTTGATATAGAGTTAAGCACCTTCTCCTAAAAACATACTTTCACATGCATTCATGTATTTGATTCAGAAAAAATATATGAAAAGGGTGTTTTGACTCTGTACCAAACAACAAAATTTAGACCAGTCCAAATTTAAAGCATTTGCAGACAACAAAACAAATGTGACTGTTAAAGTGAAATTTGTTTTGGAAAGGGTAGAAAACATTTCTTCATGAGCATTTTCTCCTTTCCCCCAATGTTTTCCATAGGCTTCTTTCTTAAGTTTACTGAAAGTTTGGATCATGTGTTAAAGGCTTAATTTCACCTTCTTTGATTTTTATTCATGAAATGAGGGCTCAACTTTATATTCATAAAGATACTTATGAAATTCAATTAGTTGCCATTTTATTAATTGCCAAATACATTTCCACACAATTATTATCCTCTCCATAACTAATATTCTATTACTAATGTTTTTATTCTAATGATTAATATTTTGTGTTGACAAATAAATGGTATTCACCACTTGTAAATGTAGATCCACTGATATAGTTATTATTTATGAGAATGAAATAAAAATTATAAATACTGTATGATGCTTTTGTTTCATTTTTCATTTAGTATTGCATTGAGAACTAGTGAAATTAAAAATTGCCTTTATTTCCCATGGATTAAGATCGCACGCTGGGGGCCCACCACCAGTCCCACAATTGTGTCGCACCCTCGCCCTTTCCTTTTTCTTTGCTGCTACTTTCAGGTCGCTGACTTTTTTTTTGGCCTCTTCCAGGGTGCGCCCTACTTTGCTTGTACTATTTACCCTGAAAATTTATAACAAATAATTATGTTAATTCTAGTGGCTGATGCACATGTACAATAATAATAACTATCTCAGAATTTCCTGACATGCTGATTCTTACCCAATGAAGATTAACCCTTTACCAAACAAACTCTTGTTTTTATGACCCAGAGAGAGAGAAGCCTTTTGAAAACATTGTGGGAAAAGTAGAAAAAATGGTAACCAGCATTTTCTTCTCTTCCCATAATGTTTTCTACTCTTCTAAAGTTAATTCTGAGTCATGTTTATTTTATCATCTGCAGATACTTTTGATTTGGACTTGTCTAAAATTCCTTTGTTTGGTAAAGAATTAAAATGATATTGTAAAGACCTGAAAAAAATTTGATACTGTTGGAAAATTTGGGTTGTTTGTACCTAGCCCTTTGTAGCCCTTATCTTACACAAAATTTTCCTTTGATAAGCTGATTCTGAATGTTTTCAAAATGGCCAGAGTGTTACTGTGTGTCAAGAGTATTTTACATGGAACATACAGTTCACTCAGTGTGATAACTGAATTGTAAAACTTGATTCGGTTCCCTGAAATTGCCAAAGTGTACATCTACTGAATGGATCACCCATTTTACGACACATAGGTATGGTAAAGTCCGACATTACACCTGCATAATGAAAAGGCCGCTGTGAATCCGATAGGTCAGGCTCATTGAAATGTTGTTTTTTTGTAAAAACCCATACAGATTGGATTTGTTGTGTTTAATGAAGGACGACAATTGACTTGTAAAACACACCAAGCGGAGTTTCAGTTCCTTTCCTTGTGATTAAGTTCATATGCAGTGAGGCTGCCATCGCGATCGTGGCCATTGTGTTGAATTATGATTTGATAATTTCGGGGTTTTTTTGAAAACCAAACCATTAAAAACCACCGCCCCCACGAACGCTGAACTGAAAAGTAGTCTGATGTAAACCATAGAACAACATTGAGTTTGTCATCAGTTCTATCGAGGAAAATGATTTAAAAAAAACTCACGAATCCAGAACGCCTTCCCATGCCGCTTTCTTTTCCGTGGCGGTTATGTTGTAGGAAAATTTACTTTCCAATAATTTATATTTTTCGCTGTATGCAGTGGTCAGCCTAGTGATCTCCTCCTGTGTCCAATTAGCTTTTCTTTTTGTTGTTTCCGTCATTTTCAGCCGCGTAGAATCCTATAACTTTGTTTACACAGTCGAACTGACAGTTGGCGCGCACGCGGACTAATATGACGTAGGAGCACTTGTTACGAAACAATCTTATCTTCTTTTAGAGAGTATTCGAGCGTACGCATTTCGTACGCTGTGGATTGCGTACGTCGGTATTAGTGAAACGCCGTACGTAAAAACTTACGACATACGTAAGTCGCTTGCGTGCGCAAAATATTTGCGTAAGTCTACGCACTTTAGTGAAACGGGCCCCTGATCTGCTACCGCCGTCAGTGACAAAGGTTGTGAAAGTCATGATATGGGGATGCATCTGTTGGCACGGTGTTGGGACTTTAGTGAAGGCAACATAAATGCAGAGAAATATGAACATATCATTAACGACAATTTATGGCCAGTTGTTGCTCGACATTTCCCCAATGACAGGTATTTTTTTCAAGATGACAACGCCCCTGTGCACCGAGCTGGTAGGGTCAACATTTACAAGGCAAGAAACAGCATTAATTCGATTTCATGGCCAGCTCAATCCCCCGATCTGAACATCATTGAAAATCTGTGGCTTCTCATTAAGAGAAAATTGTCATCTCGTGTAACATTTATAAATAACGAACAAGAATTATTCAATGAAATTAATAGAATCTGGTCGGACATTTCACCCGCTTATATTCAGAACCTCTACAATAGTATTCCTCGGCGAATTATGAATGTGATTCGGATGAAAGGACATTTATCAAAGTACTAAGGTAAGAAAATGAGATTATTAGTTGTTTAAGATGTTTATTTAGTGTCAAAAACATTGTTTAAAAAAGCAAGAAATAAAACCGCGACTAATCCAAGATGGCGCCGATAACGAATACTTTTTGCACGTTACTGTAATTTACGCTATATTTCTCGCGCTTGACGTGATATTGTAATGCGTTGTAATGTGAAGGGGGTACGCCACGGGGAATTACCGAAAACAACTGTACTGGATTTTGGTGAGTCCCAACAAAATAGGGGTTAGAAGCAATAAATAGAATATTTGTTGTTTTCGGTGAAGGATCGAAATTTATTTCATCTGCGCCACTCGTGAAAATATTACCGAGGATGTTCACTCGATGAAATAAATTCCGATCTTTCACCGAAAAAAACAAATATCCTCGTTTCATTAACCTTTTCGGCGATTTAAAGTGAATATAGCTCGTTTGTGGACATTATAGATCAAGATCAGACTGCTCAATTGCTTTCAAAATGGAGTACACAGTTTTTTTTCTGATTATACCCATTTAGCTTGTAATAGAATTAACAGATTATTTCTGATTACGTAATCTGATGGAAGGAAGGATGTATTAAGGGATGTAATAATGGATGAATGGAAAAAGGAAGGAAGGAAGGAAAAAGGGGAGGAAGGATGAAAGAATGGAAGGAAGAATGGAAGGATGGATGGTGGACTTTTTTGTGTCTAATATCATGATTGGATGGATGGATGTTGAATTTATTGAAAGAAAAGGATGATGAAAATTAGTAAGGTCATATTAAAAGCGTGTATCTGAATAGTGTTCAAGCCTTTTAACATCTCAAACTTTTTTATGTTTGTAAGTCTGTCCATTTTGGTGTTCTCTCTCCTCGCCTCTCTCTGTCTCTGTTCCTCTGTCTTTCTCTCTCTCTGTCACAGTCTCTGTCTCTCTTTCTATGACTCTCTCTCTCTCTCTCAGTGTCTGTCTCTTTCTCTCTCCGCCTCTCTCTACCTCTCTGTCTATCCATCTCTCTCTCTGTTTCTCTCCTTATCTGACTTGTCTCTCTCTGTCATTCTCTCTCTGTCTCTCCCTTTGTCTCTCCCTCTGTCTGTCTGTCTGCCTGTCCGTCTGTCTGCCCCCCCCCCCCCCATATCCGAAATACCTATATTATTTCTATCAGTAAAATCCAGTTTAAAAACTTAAAATAAATGAGAATTTAAACACATCCAAATCATGCCCTATCAACGAAATTACACTATCAATTCCAACCCTATCACAACTTCAAACGCTCGTACTTCAATATTGGTGCCATGCTATATGAAAAGGGGTATAAATGCATCTCCGTGATGCATTACACCAAGCAATTCATCACATAATTATGGATCCATAAAATCCCTTGTGTCTGACGACCGGCTGAATCATTAGGTAGAAAGGCCCTTGGACATACACAAAATTGAGCAATAGCAAAACGTTTCGACGCTGGTCAGCCTGCACGAACTGCGCAGGCTGATCTGGCCGATATTTTTGCAGATGCATTGGACCCCCCTTTTCACAGAGCATGGCTCATTTTCAACTTGATTGAGTGATATTTAATGAGTGAAATCCCTTCCCAACCAATCCCGACCTTTAGCAACCCTGAGAAAGAGGGCTGCTGAAAACATTGTGAGAAAAGGAGAAAATGCTGAAAAATGCAAAATGTTGTTTCTCCTCCCCCCCCCCCCCCCCCCCACCCCCAATGTTTATATTCAATTTGCAGCCCACTTATATTTTCAGCTTGGACAAAGCTATTTTTGTCCGAAATATTCGAATTCTGGCATGATCGCAAAAGCCCAATTTTACTGCAGTTGATTTTTCGGCGTACCTGAATGCGCATACCTTTGACTTCTTGGTGTTGTGTAAATCAGAATGAATAAACAGTCATCTGCGATTCGTGAAATAAATCAAAGTACTGAAAGTACTGACAGACAAGCGAATTTGATTGATTGGTTGTTTGTATGTAGTTTAACCCTGTTTTCAACATTATTTCAGTTATCTAGCGGTGGCCAGTGCACATAACATTGCTTTCCTGGAGTTTCTTTTACCAGTACTCCACACAATATTCTTTCAAAGCCACTGGCTGCTTTCCCACATAACCATCATCGAAATGTGAGAGAGAAACGAATCCTGTCGCAATGACTATCGTCAATCCTTAGAACTAAATTTGCAGAGTCGGGGATCGAACCAGCGACCTCCTGTTCTCAAGTGTACGCTACCGAGTGAGCTGCCGGGGCTGTGCGTGCTATTGGTTAACCATAATCCAGTTTAAATTTAACCCTTAAGCTGCTAAAAATGTTAAATAAAACTTCCAAGTCAATGGTAAACACCTGAATATTGCCATTTCAAAGTTACATTTTGGAGAAAATATAATATTATCCTCTTGTCGGACAGTGTAAAACCAAGATCAGACTGCACGCTC
Organism: Tridacna gigas; assembly: GCA_945859785.2. Lineage (NCBI taxonomy): Eukaryota > Metazoa > Mollusca > Bivalvia > Cardiida > Cardiidae > Tridacna > Tridacna gigas. The sequence continues at coordinate 6,868,952 of OX244042.2, forward strand.
TGTGCAGTCTGATCTTAATCCTCATTGTCCGGAAAAGGTCATTGAGTTACAGTAGTGCTGGTAAAAAGAAACTCTAGGAAAGCATGGATAGGTGCTTTGGCCACCGAAATATCAATGAAATAATGTTGAAAAAAGCCTTAAACACCATGCAATCAATTAGTCATTATCCAATAGCACAAGATGCAGTCACATGTAACTAACTCTCTTTACAAAACGAAAAATTTAACACTCGTTTCACATTCAAAGCTGTTGTAGACTATAAATTACATGTAGTTTTTTTTTTTCAAAATTGACAGCATTTGCAGACGACAAAATAAATGTGATTCAGAAACTGAAATTTGTCGTTGGAAGGTAGAAAAATTTATCACGCTTAGATTGGCGCGATAACGGGTTTTATGCCATTACAACACAATCCTGAGTTTTAATGACTCTTGGCAATAAGACTTTTGAAAACATTGTGGAAAAAGGAGAAAATGCTGGTTACCAGCATTTTCTCCTTTTCCCACAATGTTTTCTAACCTTTCAGAGACAAATCCAATGATTTGAGCCACGTGTAATTTGTCGTCTGCAAATTCTTTCAATTTGGAGCAGTCTAAATTTTGTCGTTTGGAAGAAAGTTAAAAAAGATTTGGTTATGTATGAAGTTAGCTTGTATCTCAATACAAGTTGTGTGACTCGACAGCATAACTAAAAACAATATTTAAAGGTACGTCTATACTCGTTTTCAGCCACCTTTTTAACCCATTTCATCTTTGTTATGAAACTATAATCATTCTTGTATCTTCATACCAAATGCTGCCTCTGACGGCTGCAAGGTTGCACAGATAACGACGGACAGAAAGTGCATTTTATTTTCTTGGGGCCACCAAAGAAATCGCGGTTGTCGTTTCCGGTTTTAAAGGAGGACCAATCCATTGAGTTTCTTTATACCTTGCATCATATACATTTGTAATTTATCTATGTTTTCTCTCCCACTCTCTCTCTGTCTCTCTCTCTGTCTCTCTCTCTCTCTCTCTGTCTCTCTCTGATTCCCTGTTTGTCTGTCTCTTCCATTCTCCATTTCCCATTTTTCCATTCTCTCTCTCCAATGCTCCGTCTCTCTCTGTCTCTCTCTCTCTCTCTGTCCCCCTCTCTCTCTTTAACCTGTATTTGCATATTGAGAGGTTATAATTGAAAATTAATAAATCCAGTTCACATGAAGAAATAAGTGTTAGATATTTGAATTAAATATTAGTAGATATTAAATATGACACCTATTCAATATTGTAAGGTATCGAACAGAACATATCAACCGTTTTAAACCTTTCCCACACAATCCCGAGTTTAAACGACTCTGAAAAAGAAAGCTTTTGAAAACATTGTGGGAAACGGAGAAAATGCTGGTAACCAGCATTTTCTTTTTCCAACAATGTTTTCTACTCTGTCAAAGACAAATTCCATTATTTGAGTAACATTTAAATTGTCGTCTGCACTTGCTTTCAGTTTGGACAAGTCTAATTTTTTATCGTGTGGTAAATAGTTAAACCTTTACCAAATTTTCCTGTTTTTTTTTCTCACGACCCTGAGGAAGAAAGCTTTAGAAAACATTGTGGGAAAAGGAAAAAATACCTTAAACCTCAAACGCCTTAAGTAACCCCTACCAAACAATCTGTACACGACTTCTTGTATGAGACCATTTCTTGAAAACATTGTGGCAAAAGGATAAATGATAGTATCTCCTCTTTCCGCTATGTTATAATTTAAAGTGATCATTTTTGTCTTGCAAGGATATTTTACACAATCATTTTTTAATGGGGGAAAGGGAGGGGAAGACTTATCTCTTTATCATACACCCCCCCCCCCCCCCCCCCGCGAGTTTGAACGAACTCGAGGTAGAAACACTTTTTGAAAATATTGAGGGAAAAGGAAAACCAGCAACGCATTTAACCCTTTCAAAGACTAAATTCTAACATTTGAACCCATTTAATTTGTCGTCTGCAACTGCTTTCAGTTTCTACAAGTCTAAAATTTTGTCGTCTGGTAAAGAGTCAGAGCTCCAGATAGAGGGAGTGATATTCATTTCAAAATTGAAAATATTAATCACTCTCCACTAAACCCTATGTTATGGGTACTCATTAGAATCGTCTCATCGAGACGATTCTAATGAGTACCCACAACATAGGGTTTGGAAGAGAAATAATGGATTTAGAATACTATCGCTCCCTTTTATCTGGAGGTCTGAGAGTTAAGAGAAAAATAGAAGTATCGGAGTCTTCTTCTGGCAAAAGGGGGTTTAATGCATCTCCGTGATGTATTATTCCAAGCAAGTCATCACATAATTATGGATCCATAAAAATCCAATTTGTCAAACTGACTGAATTACGAGGTAGACGGATCCTCGGATATGCAGAAAACCGGCCAATAGGAAAAGGTTTCGATACAGGTCAGCTTGCGCGCAGCGCGCAGGCTGACCTGTGTCGGTATTTTTTGTAAATGTATTAAACCCGCTTTTTACAGAGCATGGCTTGTATACATATACTGTTGATAAAAAGGTATTGGGGGTTTGATTGATCGTGAATCATTTAATTCGGTAGTTCAGACCTGATAAATTGACTGATATCGATTAGGGTTTTTTAATACTCTTGGCAGATCGAAATGAAATATGTATGAGTCATGCTATGTGGAAAAAAATGGGGTTTATTGCATCTGCAAAAAGTTTCGCTCCAGGTCAAGCCAGCGCAGTCTGCGCAGGCTGACCTTAGTGGATTTTTTTTTTCTTGCTATTTATAAAATTTTCTGCATTTTTATGGACCATTCCACCTCATGATCCAGTCGGTTGTATGAGACAAAATGGACTTTTATGGATCCATAATTATGTGATGACTTGCTTGGTATAATGCATCACGGGAATGCATTAAGCCCCCTTGTGTCAGAGCGCCGCTGATATGTTAATGCATTGCTATGTCTAATCTGTACTAAATCTGTTTTTGCGGACAGTGTAGATCCAAGATCAGACTGCACAGAACGTGCAGTCTGATCTTGGCTCTACACTGTCCGATATTGTGGGATTTTGTCCGTCGAAAAGAAATCCATGAAATGGAAGTTTTTACTTATGGCTGGAGATGTATATATATATGTATACTTGGCAGGTTTCAGCGTTTTCCTCATGAAATTTAGTCAAAATGGTAAAACAGACATCTACGAGAAAGGTCTACATGATAGACACAAAGACACACTAGCAAGCAGACAGAAAGACGGACGAACGGAAAAGCGGACGGACGGACGGACAGGCAGAAAAAAAGAAAGAAAGAAAGAGACGGACAGACAGGCTGCAAGGCAGGCAGGCAGGCTGCAAAGCAGGCAGACAGGCAGGCAGGCAGACAGAGCAAAGTAAGATTTAAGCAACTTCGATCATTTTTACATTACAGTCATCATTTTTGGTAGTTCTTCGTGGAGAGAGAGAGAGAGAGATCGAGAGAGAGAGAGAGGACAAAGAGACAGAGACAGACAAACGAACGGATAGAGAGTGGTACAGCAGTGGTGATATTTAGTATAACAGAACCATATGACAACAGTCGAAATACAAAAGAATTACCCTAAGTTTGTGATATTCCTTCTGCACACTATATCTTTCTTGTCTCGTGTCCCTCTTGCCTTGTTTCATCTTAGCAAGGTGCTTTTCAATGCGTTTGACTTCATTCTGCATCTTCTCCGTTTGAGCTTTCAGTCCGTCCGACTTTTGACGGACCAGCGAGTGAATCGGTCTCGACTGCAGCTTCAACGTCGCCTCATCAAGTTCGAATCTCTTCTCGTGCAGTATATTTTCAGTCATTTCTATTTTATCCGAGAAAGAAAATTCTCGCTTTCTGAAATGGTTCCTTGACATACTCTTGCCTTCCACTTCTGCCTCCAACTTCTTGTTATCAAAACTGGACCGCAAACTTTTCGATCTCGCTTCTTCAATCTTGTGAGTATTTTTTCTAATGGTGACTTTAATTTTCCTTCTCTCAGCTAGTAAGATTCCCATTTCAACGTTTATTTTTCTAATGTATCCTTCGTCAGCCGTCACCCAACTTCTGAATGGCTCCGTTACGCTAACAAATGCGTCAAGCGCAGAGTTCATTAAATGCAGTACCTGGCCATAAGATCCTATAAAGTGTATAAAAGAAATGTCTATGAGGTCCTTTATTTCTCCAAAATCTTTTTCGGCAGCTACAATCGCTCCTGTTATTTCGTCCCTCCATACATTGATGTTATTTTCATATTCTCGTACACAAGTTACGTCCCTACCTTCCAGCTCCGAGAAGAAACTCAAGCAAAATTTCGACATGTGATGATTCAAAGCGTCTGACACCCTTAGATGACATAAATCGTACATTTCATCAAACGCTTGTTGGCGCTCGCAGAGTTTCTGTAACTGTTCTATGACAAGCGCCCGCCCACCAAGAAACCCTTGTTCGTTTTTTATTCGAGTCAAATCGCTTGCGAGTTCTTTACAGTTCCAGTAACCTGGTCCTTTTCCCTTGGCGAGATTTATAAATTCCACCCAATCATCTGTGTTTTCGTCCGACTCACCGATCAGCCATTTTTCTCTGAATGCCTCGGCGTCTCTCTCCATAGTATAGATTAGCTTCATGGCTTTCCGTCTCTCACCCTCTAGCGATATAGGAGCCCTGGGCGTCTGCCCGGCCCTCGGGCTGTAAGGTTCGCTATCCATTACACAGTTTCTATGACAACGATTTGTATTTACCTAAAGATTTCCCTTCTTGTCTTTTGCTTTTTGTTAATTCAGTGTTGTCAACGGGTTTAACTTCGAATTTACTTATTTAGCTATCCGTGTTGCATTGATTTGACCATAGTTCTTCAAGGAGAACATTTTTCACAAGTACCTGAAACAAGATCACAAGATATTGTAAGAGACTGAAGTTTCAAGGTTATATGTCCCCCTTGATTATAACTCTTTACCAAACGACAAAATTTTATACTGGTCCAAACTGAAAGCATTTGCAAGCGACAAATTAAAGCATGGCCCCATAACTACAACTTGCATTCGGAAGGCGCGAAAACATTGAGGGAAAAGGAGAAAATGCCGGTAACCGGCATTTTCTCCTTTTCCCACAATGTTTTCAAAAGCCATCTTCATCAAGGCCGTTTAAACTCGGGACTGTGTGGTAAAGTTCTGGCAAAAGGGAGTTTAGTGCGTCTCCGTGATGCGTGTTGTAGCGAGCACTTCATCACATAATTATGGATCCTTGAATTAACTTTCTTTGATATCCGACTGACCCATGAAATAGAACCGTCCTAAGACAAGCAGAACTACGTCAAAGAGGTGCATTAAACCCCCATTTCCTAGAGCCGCATCTGAAATAATTTTTGTCAAATCTTTGCTGGCTCTCTCTATCTCTCTCCCTCTCTCTCTCATTCCCCGTCCCCCAAGACAATATTCCCTAACATCAAAACATCTCTTTCCTAACCGTCGAAATTGCAGAAAAGTCAAGGTATTTATGACCGAGCAATGAAATTCGTCTGAATTAGTTTAAAGGAAATCGGCAAACATAAAAAAGTCATGAAGTGAAGAGGAAAATCTCCCTCGAATAATACATCCTACGCAATTACATGAACTTGACCAAATCAATTCGAAACTAATCGATGGCTCCACACGAAGCTGCCTCCAGAGTGACTTCAACAACAGAGAAACGTAAAATAAACGATGGTGGCTGTAGAACATTTTTTTTTTCGTGGAAAAGAAGCGTTTAAAGAAAACATTGTAGAAATAGAGGATCTTACATGAGTGTTTCTGTATTATCATTTTTATCAAACGAGTTGACTAAAATTCGCCAAGGCGACCGTCATATACATTTTAGTCAACGAGTTTGATAAAAATGATAATACATAAACAAGAATGTGAGATTCTATTTATCACATAAAACGAATGATAGACAAATATGGATCCTGCATCATGACCTTTAGCCCATATACCGTTCACGGGTCCATGTTTACAGCTGTAGTTCGGTTTGAAATGTTAACATGCACAAGAAGATAGTTCTGTGACCTGTACATCAAGAGTAGAATGAACAGTTTATTTAGAAAGTAAATCGTAGTATTTCCACAATTTTCTTGACTTTTAACAACTTAAGCTGCAATTCTTTTCTTAACAAACATGAAAATCATAGCATTTTTCCGCACTTATATGTCTTAGCAACCACGGCGTCATTTACCCGCCAAATGGCAAAGTAATACAAATTCCTGCACGTGGTGTGGTTGGTTTCGCCGGCTTCACGCGCCATAACTACAAAAATAAACAGAACCGGGACCCAAAAAGCGATAATACACTAGTGTATTATCAAAAATAAGTCATGGGTGTAATACACTACTGGAGAAGGTTTTATGTGAAAAACTGGAGAAATTGCAATAGTTTTGAGCGACTTCCTATAGTCAATATGCCAAAAACAGAATTTGAACTCGCGTCACACGATGCTCGCATCAAAGTAGGCTGTTTTAAGTTTTACACTCTTTCAGCACAAAATGTATGAACAGCGCTCTGGTAAAAAAGGTTTAGTGCATCTCCGTAAAGCTTGATACCCAGCAAGCAATCACATAATTGTGGATCCAACAAAATCAATTTTTTGTCCGATAATCGACTGAATCATAAGGTACAATGGTCCTCACGTGCGTGATACCACATGCCTTTGAAGCTCCATTGGTCTGTTACAGAACACTAACATTTTTCTTGGTTGATCATCGAATACTTGCGAATTGGTGCATCGCCTGTATATCAAGGAATACTCAAATTTTCATTTACATCGTTACTATAAATAGCACATTGGCGACTACCTCTATTTGGTCGCCCGGCAGAAGCCGGCGACCTTATATTTAATATAGTTTGGAAGAGATGTTCATGGAGAGTGTAGGTACTTCCGGTTGAAATCTATTATCATATTCGCCAGGTTTATTCTGGTAAAATGGGTGTAAATGATTGTGAAATTGTTGTGTGGGGCTTTCATCACCTTTTCGAAGCTGTTGACTTGTTTTGAAACTGATAAACATTGTGTATGGGTGTTTTTTTTAACTTTCATGAAAGAATAATAAACGATCTGGTGCGGAATGTTTTGCGAAACTTCTAGTGCAGAATGCATCTATTTTTTACGCGAATGAACTCGTCCAATCACGTGATCTTAGGAACCAATGGAAATGCAAAACTGCGCGTACTCTTTACCACGTGACTATACCTGACCGACCTTTCGAGGTTTCTTTGTTTATGAAGCGAAAGTACTTCCGGTTGAAATCTTTTTTGATATTCGCCAGGTTTATTTTGGTAAAATGGGTGTATATGATTGTGAAATTGTTGTGTGGGGCTTTCATCACCTTTTCGAAGCTGTTGACTTGTTTTGAAACCGATAAACATTGTGTATGGGTGTTTTTTTTAACTTTCATGAAAGAAAAGTTCTGTTCTGTTCTGTTCATGAAAGAATAATAAACGCTCTGATGCGGAATGTTTTGCGAAACTTCTAGTGCAGAATGCATCTATTTTTTACGCGAATGAACTCGTCCAATCACGTGATCTTAGGAACCAATGGAAATGCAAAACTGCATAAAAAACACCTTAGGGTAAGAGGAATTGCTTATTGCTGGCAGTATGTCCTTATTCCACAGTATTTTCGCAAATAATAAATATCAGAATTGTAAAAGTAAGGGATAGTGTTTGAATGAGATCAAATATATAGGGTCTAAATGAATGATGGTGGTAAGTCAACATGTAACATAAAATGTAAATCGGACATTTTCAAGAACGTTTTGCAGTCCGAAAACCCATACTTTATTTTCACAGTTGGTCAAATGGGAAATTCATAATATTGTAGATATTGATTTCATGTTAATTTCATTTGAAAACAAAATCTAATTTTTCACTAATCAAAAACAACTGAAAAAAAAGGAGTCCCGGTAAATTCTCTTGTCTGCGTATTTCTGTGTTTAATAATAAAAAAGCAATTCATTTTCGGGCGACCTTGACGCCCGTGCGTCTTCTTTTTTTCTTGGTTGTATATAATAAGACTTATTATATACAATATAGAGGCAGTTGCCAATGTGCTATTTATAGTAACGGTGTCCGATAAGGAAAATTTCGTTGTCCGGTAATAGGCCAATGGAGTTTCAGTGGCCTATGGTGATAATAAGCAAGTCATCACATAATTATGGATCCATAATATCCATTTTTTTTGTCTAATAATCGACTGAATCATGAGGTACACTGGTCCTTTGGCATGCAGAAAATTGACCAGAAGCAAAAAGTTTCGATCCAGGTCAGCCTGCGCGGACTGCGCAGGCTGACCTGGGTCGATACTGTTTGCAGATGCGTTAAACTCCCTTTTCACCGAGCATGGCTCATAATGATAAACTCGACCTGTTTTCACGGCTGAAAATTCAATCTGCTGGAGTTCAGAAAGATTTTAATCTAATACGCTTGACTTAACAATCTGACGGTATATAGATCCAAGATCAGACTGCACGTTCTGTGCAGTCTGGTCTTGATTTGTACCGTTCGCAAAAAGTCCCTAATTTAGTTTATAGTACTGAAAAGATTAAAAGCCACCATACGAATGAAAAAATGTTACTTGCCTACAATCTTAAAAAAAATGTGGAGAAAAAGGGCAGAATTATGCTGCAAGCAATTTTTCACCTTACCTCACAATATTTTGCAATATAAATCCAAAAAAGACCTTCCTCTTTTTTTTCACTCAAAACACAGTGCAACCATTATTTTATCACGTCCACCTTACATGTAACCTTTTCGTATCACACAATACTTTTTAACAAATGACAAAACTTTTGTAGACTTGTTCAAACTAAAACCATTTCTATACGAAAAATTAAACGTGGCTTAAATGATAAAAAATTGCTTTGTCAAAGGTGGAAAACATCGTGGGAAAAGGAGACAATGCTGGTTACCAGCATTTTCTCTTTTTCCCATGATGTTTTCACTAGCGTTCTTCCCCTAGGATCGTTTCATTATTATCTAGGAAAAGGATAAAACCTGAATAACACACTTAAAATGCAATAAACGGCGCCGACACAAAGCTGACTCGAGAACGATCGACACCGATAGGGTGATATAAAATGCGCGGAGTTGGCAGTTGAATCCGCTACTTAAACGTTTCAAGTATTTGAATAAACACTCTTCAAAATCTGTACACCACCTCACCCCTTGTAGCGGTAATTTGTTTGTTTGTTTGGTTTGCTAGTCTGTTTGTTTGGTTGTTCCTTTGTTTGTTTGCATGTTAGGTGTTTTTAACATTATTTCAGTTATATCGCACTGGCCAGTGCACCTATCCATGCTTTCCTGGGGTTTCTTTTACCAGTACTTCGCACAATATTCTTTTCAAGCCACTAGCTTCTTTCCCACATAAAAACCGTCGAAACAATGATAAGCGATGAGAAAGGCTTGAATCCTGTCGCAATGACTATCATCAATCCTCGGAAAGAAATTGGCTGAACTGGGGATTCGAATCATGGATAAAAGAAGGTTGTTTCCGCAAGTATCTCTTGCAGTTTGATTCTTCTGAGTCGTGTGCTAAAACGAGAATATATTCCGAATAATATTGCAGGAATTTTTACATGATTACTCAAAAATAAAGCCTGTTTAAGAATGCTCGAAATATGACATATAAAAATCATTTATATACGAAACAGTTTCTTGTTGCTGACCTTTCATGACTTTATTTTCATTATATATCTGCTGAAAGTATTGTTAATTAATTATAGCAATAAAATTCTGTTTTGTTAATTTTTTTTCTCGAAAAATTAATTTGAAAAAAAGGGGGCGGGCTCTTCAAACCATTTCATCGACTTAGACTAAAACTCAGTGCCCTTTTGCTGAATGCAACAGTCCAGTTCCTTTTTACGCTTACAGAGATGGATATATGAGAAACAAGAAATATCTCTACAAAAGACAGACGGCGTAAATTTGCCCGCAACTAGGCAGGGGCCCTTAAAATAGACATGTCTATATTTTCGACCAATCACAAATTTCTATTTATTCAATTTTTATTAGAACCAAAAAGTAGGTCAAAAGCCAGTACTTTCAGCTACGCCGAAAAAGAAATTATCAAAGCTTTAGAGAATAAATTCACCTCACTATTACGCACCGATCTTTTGACATAGTAATTTTGTTATGGTAAATAATTTTTTTTTTTCATTACGAGTAGGGTGTACAGAAAAGATTTTTCTCGTTCTATACAAAACCGCTCTTTGGTCTCTTCAACTTTTTACCAAACTAAAAAAAAAAATTAGACTCGTCCAATTTCAAAGCTGTTGTAGACGACAAATCAAATATGGCTAAAATCACGAAATAAGTCTCTGAAAAGGTAGGAAACATTGTGGGAAAAGCATTTTCTCCTTTTCCAACCATTTTTCAAAAGGGCTTCGTCCAAGGGACGTTAAAGCCCGGGGTTGTGTGGTGAAGAGCTAAGTTCTATGCAAAACCACTCTTTGGCCTCCTTTAGTCTTTACCAAACGAATATTTTTAGACTCATCCAAATTCAAAGCTGTTGCAGACGACAAATCAAATATGGCTAAAATCACGATATTCTTCTCTGAAAGTCTAGAAAATGATGTGGGAAAAGGAGAAAATGCTGGTTACCAGCATTTCCTCCTTTTCCCACAATGTTTTCAAAAGGCTTCTTCCTCATGGGGTGGGGGGGGGGGGCGTTAAAACTCGGGATTGTGTGGTAAATGGGCTAAATTTTATACAAAAACCATTCTGTGCTCTCTTCAACCTATTCAACTCGTTACCAAACAAAACAATTTTAGACTCATCCAAATTCAAAGCTGTTGCAGACGACAAATCAAATATGTCGAAAATCACGATATTCTTCTCTGAAAGGCTAGAAAATAATGTGGGAAGAGGAGAAAATGCTGGTTACCAGCATTTTCTCCCTTTCCCACAATGTTTTCAAAAGGCTTCTTCCTTATGGGGGGGGGGGGGCCTTAAAACTCGGGACTGTGTGGTAAATGGGCTAAATTCTATACAAAAACCAATCTATGCTCTCTTCAACTCGTTACCAAACGAAACAATTTGTGAATCCTCCAAATTCAAAGCTTTTGCAGACGACAAAGTAATTGTGGCTATAATCATGAAATACTTCTCTGAAAGGGTAGAAAACATTGTGGGAAAAGGAGAAAATGCTGGTAACCAGCATTTTCTCCTTTTCCCACAATGTTTTCAAAAAAGCCTCTTCTTCAGAAGGTCGTTAAAAACGAGGGGTTGGTTGATAAAAAGGTCTTACAAGCCAATAGTTTTTACAATGAAGTATTGATAAAAATCTCTGTTCATAAACAAGTTAACGTATTAGATATACCATCTTTGTGTCACAGTACACCACATTTGAAAAAAAAAAAAAACATTGCGACAAACGAAGAAATTGCTCGTAACCAGCATTTTCTCCTTTTGTCTCAAAGATTTCACATTTTGTAGTTGTTTGAAACCTTCCTTTACGCTGATTTTTTCATGTTTTACTATTTTTCTTTTTCAACGCTGTCTGATACACATTTTTGTCAAGAGGTACTGACCAATCAAGACTTAAATTAAAACGTTAACCCTTTACCACAAAATGTTGGACTTGTCAAAGCATTTGTAGACGACAAAATATTGATGGCTGAAATGATGGTAGTTGTATTTGAAAGGGCAGAAACAATGTAAGAAAAGGAGAAAATGCTTGTTACCAACATGCTCTCCTTTTCTCACATTTTTTCCCCAAAAGCGTTCTTCCTCAGGGGGTCGTTAGAAAATGCGGGATGGTTTATCAAGGATTAAAGTATTACCTCAGGGTCGTTAAAACTGATTGATTGATTAATTGATTGATTGATTGATTGATTGATTGATTGATTGATTGGTTGGTTGGTTGGTTGGTTGGCTGAATGACTGACTGACTGACTGACTGACTGATTGATTGATTGAATGAATGAATGAATGAATGAATGAATGAATTGGTCGACCGACCGATTGACTCATGAATTGATTGATTGATTGATTTTGTTCAACGCCTCTTTGACATATATACTTGTTATATCAGGGCAACAGTTCACATCTTCATGTATGTCCTGGGTTTCACCAGGACTAGTCTAGAACTCTGAAGTGTCTTGCGAAAGGACATTCCCACACAAAAAAAGTGCTTCAAGTGTGGATCGAACCAAGGGCCTCCAGGTTACAGATCCTACACTCAATCGCTGGACCACACTGGAGTCCGGGTCGTTAAACAGAAGATTGTATGCTAACGGGTTTAACCCTTTCCCAAACAAGCCCTGGTTTTCACGTGTCTGCAGTACAAGTCTTTTGAAAACACTGTGGGAAAAGGAGAAATTGCTCGTAACGAGCAATTTCTCCTTTTCCCACAGTGTTTTCTACCTTTTTTTGATAACTTTCTGCCATTTTCATCAAACTTAAAATTGTCGTCTGCAAACTCTTTCAATTTGGACCAGTCCAAAATTTGTCGTTTGGGAAAGGGTTTAAAGTGTTGAATGCATATCTGGTATTATCTTTGTACAAGATCTTAGTTACAAAGCCACAGTTCTATTGACGGTCCATTATATGTGTTAGTATTTCTCACGATATCATATTTTTTACACCCTTAGACTAATTAAGCGCCTACTCAATAAGCTTTTGCGGACAGTATAGATCAAGATCAGACTGCACAGAACGTGCAGTCTGATCTATGATCTACACTGTCCGATATGGTGTTTTTTTTTTTTTTTATCTGCCAAAAGAAATTTGAAATCGCAGTGGCTTGGATTTTATTATTAACTGAACATTTTCCTTCGTTGAATTTATTTAATAGTTTAACTCTTTACCAAAACGACAAAGTTTTATACTCGTCTAAATTGAAAGCATTTGCAGACGACAAAATAAATGTGACACAAGGGTAGAAGACACTGTGGGAAGAGAAAATACTAGTTACCAGCATTTTCTCCATTTTTCGCCATGTTGTCAAAACCTTTTTTTTTTTCTCATGGTGGTTAGAAGTCTGTTTTGTGTGGTAAAGGGTTAGCCCTTTACCGCACAATGCCGCCTTTTAACGTCCCTGAGAAAGAAGCCTTTTGAAAACAATGTGGGAAAAGGAGAAAATGCTGGTGACCAGCATTTTCTCCTTTTCTCACAATGTTTTCTACCCTATCAAAGAAAAACTGCACAATTTTAGCCACATTGAAATTGTCGTCTGCAAATGCTTTCAGTTTGGACAAGGCTAAAATTTTGTCGTCTGGTAAAGGGTTAAAGCGTTAGCGCGAACTGTGATAACTAAACCAAACGACAAAGTTTTTGACGCATCCAGGTTGAAAACATTTGCAAGTACAAGTTAACTGTAGCTCAGTTTATAGAATTTTTATAAACTGTAACTGTAGCAAACACTGTGGCGGAGTAGGAGAAACTGCCTTTCATCAGCATCGATTCCTTTCACCGCAATGTTTTTTGTGGCATTTGTCGAAGATAATGCCACTACGACATCAATAGTAGTAAAGGGGGCTAGCATGGGCCAGCTGGCCCATGCTAGCCACCCTGAGGGAAATTTCTGGCCCATAGTGCCATCCTGGGGGGGTACTATGGGCCAGATTCCGGTCAATTTGGAGAAAAAATGCCGCATCACCGCAGTTTTGGCGGTAATTCGGCTTCCGCGACGTAGGAATACAATAAAAAATAGTCCCTACTTGAATAAAAGTAGTTCCGGCAGGAGATTTGTCCCCAGAGTACCTACCCTGAGGGAGGATTTCTGGCCCAGAGTATGAATAAAAGTAGTTCCGGCAGGAGATTTGTCCCCAGAGTACCTACCTTGAGGGAGGATTTCTGGCCCAGAGTACCTACCCCGGGTAGGTACTCTGGGTAAAAAATCCGGTCAATTTCAATGGATCAGAAGTCGTTGACAATTTGAAAAGATAGATCTTTCATGGTAGATGGTTAGCCCTGAAAAGGGCTGTTTTGTTTGGAGATTGTGTTTTTTATGCACAACCTCCAACTTTCCCACAGGCCGGACAGCTGCTCGCCGCTCGTCTTCTAAGTCTTCTCATCTGACTTTCACTCAACTCGAAGTTCAACGAGAACGGCGGCTCGTTATCATCATCCCAACATTCTGTTGTCGGGATGACAAACTCCTTCTTCTTCTCTCTTGTCATCTCCGCCAGCTGCCTATCCATCTTTTCTAACTTCAGATGAACGGTCTCTGTCACTCTCATCAGATTTCTCACGGACTTTCTAAGATCTTCCATCGTGAAATGAAAATGATAAAATAGAGTCGGGTTTTATAGCTTTTCAGGAGGATTGAGTTGTCTCATGACGTCATTTTCTCCTATATTTTTCCCGCTTCAGCGTTTCATGTTTTTTTGACTCCGAATTAACGTTGACCAATGCATAGCTTTGTTACAATTTCTTGTTCGGGACAGAAAAAACTAGAGTTTGATTATCTTGTGTTTTTCTGACTATGACTTTGTTTGTTTGACAAATTGAAAAAGTTCTTTTCTTGGTACATGGGTAGCCCTGAAAAGGGCTGTTTTTTGTGTGAAATACACTTTTTAGCCTCTCTTTTCTCTATCCATATTTTCCGCTGGATATGGGATCTGTATCAGACGGTCCACTTCATATTTGATACATCTGATACGTTCTCTTTCTTCTAACCAGTATAGGAATGCGAGGATAATTGTCAATCCAAACATTGTGAATATCGGCTTATCTCTACGATAGTTGAGTAGTAAATGGGAGTTTTTTACTGTTTACATTTGGTGAAATGTTGACCAATGCATATTTTGTTACATTTTTTCTTTAGTGTTTTGAGTTTTAGTTGACAATTTTGAAAGAAAGATCTTTTCATGGTAAATGGTTAGCCCTGAAAAGGGCTTTTTAGGAAGATTTAATGAACTGTCAAGACCTACAATTCTTCTGGCTGAATTACTGGGCTGATTTCGCATCCGCAGAATTCACAGCAAACTGTAGATCCCTCATCATCATCAAAAAATCCTTCGTCTGGATCTGGACAATTATGCTTCTGACCAAGATAGTCCAGGAGTGTAAAGCATTTTCCACACTCTATCTGACATCTGTTTGCACAGTGAGGACAGAGAAGAATCTGAACCATGCTGAAGTATTTATGTTTTTGTGAGAAAAAAAACATCGCGCTTATATAGTTCACAGTATGGATTGACCTACTTGTCTCATGTTTTTAACTCCGAATTAACATTGGCCAATGCATAGCTTTGTTACAATTTCTTGTTCGGGATAGAAAAATAGAGTTTGATTATCTTGTGTTTTTCTGACTATGACTTTTTCTGAGTTTAATTCTTCTGAGAGAAAGAATTGACAAATTCGAAAAAGTTCTTTTCTTGCTACATGGTTAGCCCTGAAAAGGACTGTTTTGTTTTTTAGTGGTTGTGATTTTTTCAACTTCTAATGACAGCAACCGAAATTCGCCTGACAGATGGGGCATACTCCAACTCTTTTTGTGACCGTCATTACTCCGTTATTGAAAGTTATCTTTCTCCCAAATTTGACATCAACTAAAATAATATCAGATGTTGTCTTTAAGAATAGTTGAACTATTCTTTCACCGAGATCTTTGAACGGTTGTGATATACGGTGTAGTTGTACGGGTTGAGTGTTTAGCAGCAATATCTGCTGTCCGACATCTAGATAGTCTTTGAGAGCCTCACGCAGTTGATGGTTGATTTCCTCCATATTGTTCTGCTCCATATTGATTTTTAACTTCCGAACTGGTCGAGAGCTGAGAGTCGAATGATGAATGTATTGGGAAATATCAGTCTTTCTTTATACGATAGCAGGAGGATTGAAAAAATAAGAGCGCGGACCTGGCGGAAAGCATATACATTTTTTCCCAAACTACGTTTTCATGCTAATATAGTAAAAAAGTTATGACTCGTAGCATGGGGAAAAATGTAAGCAGATTGGAGTCTTTTTGGGAAAAACAGAATGAAAAACTCGACTGCTTTTTGAACTTTTTTATTGAACAGAACTGAAACAATGAACTGAAACAATGAACTGAAACAATGAACATATTTACAATAAAACTTAAAAAGACAAAAAATGAACATAATATCAATGAACTGTTAACAATAAAAATTCATTTTTGAAAATGTTTTTTCACTGTTTGTGGGGAGAAGTCTCTGAAATTTTCTTGTATAGATTTCCATAGTGTTGATTAAACCACGATGATACATTTCGATCATTGCGATGGTGTTCCGTTGAGAGAAATTTCTGTTGAAGATATTTCTGTATATTATATCCTCTGGCAACAGCATCCAATGCGAAGATACAGTAAATTCCGCAAACTTTACCCTGTAGGCTCTGAAGGGTTTGTCGATTGTATCTCCACGAATAAGAATGATTGTCTAAAAAGTTAATAATTTCCGGCTCAAGTGGTGGTAGGCCGTAGGGATCAAAGTATAGTACATTGCCATTATTGTCAAATATCACGGCCACCCAGTGTTCTCCTGAACCGGTTGATTTCTCTGTGTTCACAATGTAGGCTTTCACATGAATGGGTTTTTGTCGAGGTAACTGATCTTTTGCACAGACTTTTGCCTGTAGATTTTTTATCCATGTTCCATGATCCAATATGTATTGAATTTCAGAAGTATACATTTTTTCTAATCACTTTTCCAGGCTTGTTTTACTTTGTCACACCAATATTTTAAGAACGACTCCGTGAATTCAGATAGAATGTTTTGTTTTATATTTCGCCAAAAGCTGTAGGCTTCCGCATAGTCAGTTTCATTGAGTTTCATTTCTACGAGCTCAGGATACCATTTTTTCATGATTCTGTATGGATTTAATTCCTTCATGGCTTGTTCTATGAACATATCTGTATGTTCTTGTCTATCCTTGAATAAACATAGTTCATGCTGTATTTGACTGGGATGATCCACTTGACATCCGTAACACTCGTTGCGAACTTCACTGACTATTAGATTTTGTAGTTCTTTAATCATATGTTTTTCAAAGCTGTTGTGAATGTCATTTTTCCGAGTAGAAAGACACTCTGAGCTGGAATATTTCACTTTTTCTGCTTCTTTTCTCAGTGAAATAGCAAATCTAACTCCCGACATTGTTTTTTAGTTCTTTAGTCCTGTAGATAGTCCTGAAAAGGACTGTTTTTTAATATGTCGTTCAAAAGTTAATTAGTCCTGATAAGGACTGTTTTCGATTATCTTTCAATAGTTGATTAGTCCTGATAAGGACTGTTTTTTGTGAAAGCTAACTTTTTTCGATCAGAGAGTTTCTGTTGATTTTTCAAGATTAATAATCTGTGACGATTTCTCTCAAACTGTTGATCTCAATCTGATTGTCAAATTCAGCAAAGACAATAACGTTGATCACTGTTGCCAAGGCTTGTGCGAATTGAAGCTCAATGCGAAGACTTCCAGTTTTTATAGGATGAAGTTGTCCTTCTTCACTGCCTTGATCAGCTGTCAAATCGTACCCCCACAAACAGTATCCACCGACATAGTCTTCTTTAGCAATATCAAATGATTTATTGAGTCCTAAGGCTGAGACAGCCTGATACATAGACAAATATGATTTCAAATACAACCCATTTTCAAAGTCAGGCTCAAAGGGTCTGTTATGAATACTGTGTCCATTACATGATACATCTATTTTTGACAGATTAAAGTGTTGAAAGAAAAATGGATTGTTAGCATAAGCCCCATTATAAGCAGCATTTGTTACCATTGCAATGAAAACACGTTTTGGAAGCTGTCCTTGAAACAAATGATCTTCAATTTTAGACTGAAGTCCATTACCGATAGTAAACGTCTTTACTTCTACCCTACGGATAGGGATTTTCATGTTTTGCTGAGCTATGAGATGATTTAGATCATTTGCAACAACAGGCAACAATTCAATATTTCGTACATGAAGACTGACTGTTTCCATTACAATTTTTGCATCTGGTGCAGCAGTACCTCCTGTAAGGCAAAAGTTTGGTGAGGCTCTGTTTAATCTAAGTCTGATTTCAACTCCATTAGGTAAATATTTTTCTTGCTGAAATAGATCAAGATGCAATCGTCCGAAAAGCTCTGCAGTTCTGCTTAGACCGATTACACCGATTCTGTTTACTAGTCCAGTATTTCCCGCATCATGGTTGAGTGTTTCAAATTGCCCACTGGTGTCTTCAATCCAAAGTGCACCAGCTTTCAAATGCGTAGTTTTGCTATCAGCATTATAGGACAAAAGATTTTCGATATATGCTCTGTACGGATAGGTATCTGAATTACTGCTGATTAGTTTATTATTTAGATACAAATCGACGCTGCTAAACATACTATGCAGGAAATTGTTTACAGGTGCCACATTTGAACCGACTTCTAAATTAGTACCGTCAGCTTTAACGATTTTGAATTTGATATACAAATACGATTGTGACAAATCTGTCCAATGTTCGGTTTGAGGTGGTATGATGAATTCTATCGGTGAATTGCTTGTCAAAGATGCTATTGGAAAATGTTCAACCCATTGACTTTCTTGCATCGTTGTCATTGTAGGTGGTACAGAAAGAACATTGAGTTCTGATTTACTGCATTCACAAGATCCGTTTTGCATCATTTTTATATAATATATATAATATATCAATCAAATATATCGAGAGTCCTTGATCTACTGTAATGATTTCTTTGTCTTTTATTAATGATCTTGCCTTTGCGAGCTCGAGAAGATGAATGACGTGTCTTTTGTGATTTTCTTTTATTTATCCCCGGTATTAACTGTTGTGCTAGATCATGAATGGCTTGTTTTCCCCTTGAAATTACAACTTTTTTAGGGTTTTCACCACGTAAAAGGATATCTCCTACCGCCCCTAATCCTTGTCTGATTCCTTCTTTTTTTACAGCATTCAACCCAGATTTGACCAACGGTTTAAGCAATGGAGTCACTGTTTTAATTGCTGATCTAAATAGGGAACCTAGTCCATAGCCATACTGATGTTTTTCGCCGCGATAAACTGGTAGCATTTTTTGGCCAAATATTTATTTAAATATTTATTTGTCAAATATTTTTATTTTTTCTGTCTGAAATGTAACTTGACGATTGTCTTACCAATAATAAAATGAAACGGTATACCAGAATCCCCTGTTATTTGAATGTGAATAGTATCGAAATCAGATTTCGAAACGGGGACATAATGCGGTAATGTAATTTCATGGTTGATATGTTGGGCTTCATAATTATTTTCATCTGATATGCTTGGTTTGAACGGAAGAACACGAAGTATGGGAGCCAATGTATCACCCACTATAGTGTGTTCAGCAACATCTGAATAAACAAACAGATGATTGTACCCGGCATCAATGTTAGGACTGTATTTAAATACCTCTAAAATATTTCTACTCGAAAAAATTATCTCATTTTTGAATTCTGGTGATCCTCCCAGTTTTAAAAACAGCTGTGGATGAAATTTGATTCCGGTTCTTGTTATATTTGTGAATGCCAATTTCGGACGTTTGGTTGAGGTTGAATAGCTAATAGACACTCCGATTGAATGCTTCTGAAAGATTTCACTTAGGTTATTTTGAATCAAATCGTCCATTACCTCTATAACATGTTTTGCTGAAGTGTAACTACCCGGTGAAAAATAAAATCCAATTGACCATCTTACTGCTTCATTTTTTTCGTTTCGTTTTATTGGAATTATCTTCATATTATCTCTTCTTCTATCTGACGCTGCTGCTGCATTGTATAAATTAACATCTGCAGTTATAATTTCGAACTTTGCTTCTTCTTCAGTTATGTTTAAATACTGAGAGGGGGTAATAAGATGAACTAATGCAACTTCCCAATTTTCCCTGTCAATATGAATTGTTTTTGGTAAATGAACTTTAAAACAGCACTGTGTGTTGTTTGGATAAAGGTTTATCGAACTATCGCTAGGTAGAGTAAGATAAAACGAATTCATTTTTATTTTTTACTGTCAACGAAATCAACCCCACTAGTTGTTTTCTGCCCAGACTTTGTGAATTTTAGCCCTGGAGATGGAAGAATATACCCGAGTGAACTGCTTAACAGTATCAACCACAATTCACGATCTTGACTTTGAATACTTAAATGTACTATCGAGGTTGCAATAATTGCGTAAATGACTAATATCTGTGAAATATACGTAAACTGATTCTTTGGAACACGATTTCCACAGCAGTTGTAATTTTTAGTACTAACACTATCGACACTTTCTGCCCCAGTCTCAATGTTTGACTGCGAATTTATCATAATTGTATTGTCTTTTTATTTTTGCCGATCAAGATACCAAATGCGATTCTGGTATCCAACTTTGAAATTTTTTTGGATAACCTTTCCAATTGACTTTTATTTCTTTGATTATTTTTTTGCCCTCACGTCTTGTACGTCTATCAAGAACTGAATCAATTTCATAAATTTCATCATCTTTTATCAATTGAAGTTCATATTCATAATAAGTCCCCAAAATTTGTTCACCCTCTAAATCTTTTATTTTATAGGTGATAGGTGAAAATGTCTTGTTAACATGAGTGATTTCAAATATTTCTTGAGTCCAATTTGGTAAATAACCTTTATCAAATGTACGTTTCGTTTTATTGATACGAACACGATCTCCAATTTTGAATTTTGGTTTTTTCGTCATCGCAATTGACGATAAACGTGGATACAGATTTTTCGAAATCTCTGCCTCATTTGATTTTGTTACCATTGCAGGAGATGTTTTGATACTTCTGTGAAAAGTATGATTGTAATTCTTAACTAAAGAATTCAACACATCAATGTAACGTCTTGTTTTCTTGTACGTAAAGTATTTCCACATTCTCGTTTTTAAAGTTCGTTGAAATCTTTCAACAATACTTGCTTTCGTCTCTGGATTTTCAGTGGTAAAGAAATGAATCTGATTCTTTTTCAAGTATTGCTGAAACTGTCTGTTTTTGAATTCCGAACCTTTATCTGTTTGAAGTGACAAAGGTTTTCGATTTGATTTCTGAACAATAGATTGAAATGCTCGAATCAAAGTTTTTCCCATCTTATTTGGAATAGGGATAACCCATGAAAATCTTGAAAACACGTCAATTATACAAAGTAAATATTTCTTGTTATCATTTTGTCTTGCTAAATGTTGCATGTTAGCCAAATCAGCCTGCCATTGATAGTCTATACCACTTACAATAGTTTTTCGTCTTTTGAAACGACGACGAATTGGTTTATGTAAGGTATAGGTGGATTCACCTCGTAACCACTCTTGAACATCTTTGTATCTTATTCCTTTCAAAACAGATTTTGCAGCGTGATACAATTGCTTTATTCCAGTAAATGCGACAGTACTTTTGGGATCATAAAACAATTTTCTTAACACGTAATCAAGTTTGTAACCAAGTTTGTAACCAAGTTTAGGCTTTACCAGGATTCCCATGACTGAAGCGTTTTACGGTTAGGGGTCTTTTTTATAGATTTTGGCGGAGTTAACAACTCTTTAGTATAGAATCGCCTCAGTCTTTCTCTTTCTTCGGGTTTCATGTATGGAGATGATTCTTTTATTCTTTTTGCAGATTTTTTAACACTTCTTGTAAGCGATTTCCTTGCACTTTTTTGTACGCTTTTTGGCGTGTGAAATAAGTGATCGGATTCACCGTAGGATTCTTCATCTTCACTCACTGATTTACTCAGTGATTTAGTCAGTGATTTACTCAGTGATTTATCTTGAGCTTTTTGCATCCATCTCCATCTATTTGAGTTACCAATAACTTCTCGCGGTATATTGCTTTCGTGTAATGCCTTTGAAAAAGTTTTCCACCCTCTAGGTTCAGTACCTTTTCTCTGACGAATTGTATCATTGATAAGATCGATGATATTGGAACCATGAATGCGTACACCTTTGTATGACACGACTCCTTGTTCGTCCCAAGTTAAATTATTGTTATCTTTTATCATACTCAAAAGTAACTCAGCTTTTCTTTTCATGGTTTTTGGTACGCTTTGCAAAATTTGATCATGCAAGGTAACAGATGCTGATTTCTGTATACTGTCATCATTTTTTGTCGTTGGAAGTGAGTTGAACAAAGTCGGTCTTGCTTTTTGAACCGAATTTTGTAACTTAAACAAAGTTTCACCATACCTTTGAGCCTTTTCTGTTTCTGACAAATCAGTGCTTTGTAAAATATGACCCATATCCTGCCGAAGATGTGCTGCATCCACAACTTGCGGATTGGGTGGTAAACGAGGTTTATGATATTGCTCGTCTTTCCAACGATTCATATTTTCTAAAACCTGATAAGGCACGATAACCATTTTTTTAACAGACATGATTTCTATCTATAAGATTTTTTATCTATAAGATTTTTTATCTATAAGATTTTATCTATAAGGCTTTAAGTGCCCCTCCTATTCCTCCGATAACGGCTTTTCCTAACAATGGTAATAATGCAGGTGCAAGTAATGAAAGAAATCCACCTTTTTGATTTAATATTTGTTTTTTATTTTTTACAGAAGCCGATTTCGAAGCTAAACGTCTGATATGTTGTCGGCTTGAATACAATTTCTTCTTCTGAGCTGATGATAGATGTACATTGCCTTTTAAAACGTTATGACAACATTCCGATATGCATCTTATCACTTCGGGTGATGAATCTTTTACAAGTTTTTTACGTATTTTTGGTGTAGCCTGCATCATGGCCATAACCATTGAACCATGTTTTTTTATCAGAGGTGTTTTTCTTTTCATGTTGACTTTAACTCGATATCGGATTAAATGATAATACAACGTCTATGTCACTATCATTTATACCTGATGTTTTTAACATGCTGTTTTTTAACATACTGTTTTTTCAAAAGAAAACTTTTTAACATACTGTTTTTAACATTCCGTTTTTAACATACTGTCTTTTACAGTCAGAATTACTTTTTAACATACTGTTTTTAAGAAAACTGTGAATAGAGAGCATCAACCAATGTATCAGCGCTAGCCATGGACGAATCCACGGGAACGGATCTTCCTTTCCCAAGGTCAAGCATCTGTTTTTTTTCGTCAAGTTTATATCTTCCTGTGCCGAGGTTATATCGTAGCATATCTTCTATCATCCGTCTATATTTTCTTAATCCTTTTTTATGTTTAGCCAATGTATTTGGAGACCAAGCGACGGATGGGATTCTTTGAAACGCTATTTTTTTGCCTGGTAATATAAATCTTGAATACTTTCTTTGGTAATTCCGCATTCTTTCACCAAGTATTTCCTCTCTAGATTTTGGATATTGTTGATGTTCTGAAATGGTACTTGCTATAGGGGTTCGTTTTCGGGTAGTAACAAATCTTTCATCAATCGTAATTGGAGATTTTTTCTTTTGAGATTTTTTCTTTGGAGATTTTTTCTTTGGAGACTTTTTCTTTTGCGGAGCACGTTTTCTTGGAGATTTTTTCTTTTTTGGAGATTTTTTCTTTTGCGGCGCACGTTTTCGTGGAACACGTTTTCGAGTTTGTCTTTCAACTCCAAATTTTCTGATGGTTTTTACTCCATCCCATCTCAGTAAGCTTCTGATAATAACACCACCTAGAAATCCTCCCCCTCCAGGTTTTAAAATGATTTTACGTTTACTTTCCTCGTCTATGGATGGATCTGCTAACCGTTCAATATCTGTTCTATGTTTTGTCATGTACGTTGTGGTTTGTTTTGGTAATTTGATTTTATTTTCAATGATGTTTTGCGCAGCCAACGTAAACCATTTTAAAATTTCTTTTAAGCCTGCTTTTAACACAGCTTCTCTTTCATGTCTATCGGTTTGTTGGCTTAAATTTCGCAAAGCAGCTAAAACTGAACTCGATGTGGCTGGTAATGCCATGTTTACTCACGGGCGTGAATCATAAAAATGATTTATGTTCAAAATGTGATTCCCTTTTAAGCAAGAATTTTGCATAAAGTTTTTTAAGCAGGAGAATAAATAATGGGTCCTCTTTCACTTCCTTGTGTACGCCAACGATGAAATATATCTGCTCGTAGTCTTAATTCTTTATTTGTTTGTGAATGAAAATCTATGACTAAATAACCATGATCCATCGATGTAGCATCTTCATAAGCAGGTAACAAATGTGGGGCTTGCATTTGGTGAGCTAGTGTTTTAATCTGATTCTTATCTCGTTCATTTCGAAATAAAATCATATATCTGGAATTAAGACTAATGGTTCGACTCGATTTCGATTGCTGAAACATATTTTGCGTGATGTAAATCACACTTGCATTACGATGGTGCCCTTTTCTTGTAAACCAAAGTTTAATTTTTTCCTCATCTTTTTCACCCAACATATCATCAAAGACAATTAAATGTGGAATAGATACATCACTGACAATTTCGTTTTCATCGTCAGGAATTCCCTCCACGAATTTTATCAATTTGAACTGTGAATTGAACTTTTCTTGCATAAGATTGTAAGCATGCTGCCATTCTTTGTAACACCAAACAACTCTTTCAGGAACGATGTTGAACAAGTCTTCTCGATAGTCAATTAATTTATGAACGAACTCTGTTTTTCCGCATCCACTCGGGCCTGTGATGAAAATATTACAAGGGTGTTGAAATAATATGGATTGTACATCCATATTTTTTTACTTTTCTCGTTAAAGGCTATTGATAAAATGACAATATCAATGAAAATAAAAGCATTTTTATCGAACATTTTTTATTGACCATTTTTATTGAACATTTTTTTATTGAACATTTTTTTACAATGAAAAACA
Organism: Tridacna gigas; assembly: GCA_945859785.2. Taxonomy (NCBI): domain Eukaryota; kingdom Metazoa; phylum Mollusca; class Bivalvia; order Cardiida; family Cardiidae; genus Tridacna; species Tridacna gigas. The sequence goes on from OX244042.2 coordinate 6,893,660, forward strand.
ATTCTTACAATAAACATTTTTTACAATGCAAATTCACAGATACCTCGATTTTTCCACTTGTCTTCATGTTCCACAACAGTTTTGTGCAATTGTTCATTGCCCAAAAACAAACTATATACACTGTCCAAACCACTATATTCACACGTTCCTCTAATTTCGAAGACGTTTTTGAATACTGCTTTTGACGAAAGAGTTGAAAGTACGATTTTTTCTGTGACATCTCTACCAAATAGGAGATACCCTTCCATGATATCCACTCCTTCTGCATTATCTCTTGATTTTGTATACCGTAAGTAAAAGTTAAACAGGACTGATTTCATTTTCAGTAGATTCAGATAACTTTCTTCTGGTCTTCCTATGATAATGAATCGCCATCGACTTGTGGCTTGCAACTGCTTAGTGAAATAGTCACTTCTCCACAAACAAGCTGTCAAATAGCCTTTGATAGCGGTATCAAAGTTTGACTCAGTTATCAGCATTGTAATAAAGTCGTGCATGCTATACATTTTGCAGGATGTCTCTCCTTTTGCAACTCCCTTGTGCAATTTATCTATCCAAAATTGCACACATCTGAATTTAAGCTTAAACTGTGTTCCTTCATCGAGCGTGTGTTGTCGAACAAATTCTCCATAAACTTTTTCACGTAGTTCTATCGGTAAAGGTAACATAGTTGTCATTTTTCACTGTTTTTTAAAAACGTCTTACTTTATCTGTTTACCACAAAACAATGCGCTATAGAAATTTATTTTCTCAGACTTTTATAACCATAGGGTACAGTGTCAGTAGCGTTTACAATGACTCTTTTGGTATAGACAGAGCGAAACGTTTTTGTCTGCGGTTCGCTGGTCACTGTTCTATCTCTATGTCTTTTAATTTTACAATCATACTGAATTTTGATTTCTATCGTACGATCCAGAGCGCATTTTGAATAGGTATCGAAATTCACCACCTGCTTGGTATTGTAATCCAAAGTAATTCCCTTGACTTTACATTTACTTATCTCTCCTCCATCTTTTGTTTTCATCTTATAAGCATAATTTTTAGGCCCAAGCCCTCTGAATTGGGTAATTTTACAGTCAGGTTCTTCATCAGTCCATTTTCCTAACCTACTGTTAATAATGGGTGGGTTCCATAATTCAGGATCATGAATGTACATACAACTATCTGTATCAAAATACAGAACTCTATCTTTTAACTTTTCAAGAACGGCGTACAATTCCAACCTTGCATAAGCTGTTACGTAAGACCCTACTATCACGTTGGCTGTAGCGTGGGTATCAATATGTTCCAATTTTGATTCATAGTTAACCAAGATGAATGGACAGGCCTCGTCAAAGATTTCTACATGCTTTACAATGAAATTGGGATTGGTGACTAATTCGAAATATTTAGACGGATCACTGATGTATTCCGTCTGAGTCAATTTTTCACGCTGGGCTAATTTCCCCCAAAGACAGTTCAACATAATCTTAGCAAACGATCTTCTCCCAGGGTTTTTTTGAATACAACTTGGATCAAGACGAACCCTTCTGCCTTCTCATATTCACAAACGAATTGATCTTTTTCCGAGTCTGATTGACACCAATTTGGGTAACCACTGGCTTCTTGCTTAATTTTCAAGAAATTATCCACATAGCCTTTAAAGAATTGGTCCGAAACAGAGTTGAAATGCCAGATTTCATACACTTGCATTAGCCGATAGCCACAACGGAAAAATCTGGACAAACAAAATCTCATAGATTCCACAAAAAACGAATTTTCTGCAGAGTCGGATTGTTCAAACGGGAAGGAAGAACTAAAAGATTTAGCGTTGATAGAAAAAAGACCAGAGGAAAAACGTCAAAATAACGAAAAGAAGAAAAAACGACAAAGCAACAAAAACAACTGTTTCTTTTGCAAATCGACAAAACATGGGAATGAAATGTGTCCAGATATGGTATTAAAAAACAATGAAAGGGGAAAAAAACGTAAGAGTAAATGTGAATCTGACATTCCGAAGAAAAAAAGAAAAACAGTCTAAGTGAAAAAAAGTTTTTTCATTCATTCTGTCTTTTTACAGTTCAAAGTTCTATGACATTCCGAAGAAAAAAAGAAAAACAGCCTAAGTGAAAAAAAGTTTTTTCATTCATTCTGTCTTTTTACAGTTCAAAGTTCTATGACATTCCGAAGAAAAAAGTTTTTTCATTCATTTTGTTTTTACAGTTCAAAGTTTCATTGTAATGAATATTGTACAAAATGTTCTAAAATAAAAAGTTATAAAATAAAAAGTTTTAAATAAAGATATGAAAACATAAAGGACTTGACTTTTTTTGTTTTTGACAATTCGAAAAAAGTTCTTTCTTGGGTCTTGGCTAGGTCTGAAAAAGACTGTACCTTCTTTTCACCGTAGAGGATTCTAAACCTCCTCATCATCACCTCATAGCCCAGTGGATAGCGCAGACTTCCCGTACTCAATTCGGTAACAAATGTGCGATACCAAAGCTTCAACCCGTTATAGTTGTACATTTAACACTATGGATTTACATCCCACCAAATCCGATAATAAAATGTACTCCCACTACAATTTTAAACGTCGATATAAAATTTCAATCATGGTACCGATAGTAACGCGAAATACTGCAGTAGCGATAATATTATTAGAAATTCGCACTCTATATATATATATATATACACACTCGACGAGTCTATTGTAACCATCGGTTAAACTGTTGTACAATATCTCATTTGATTTCATTGCACTATACAGACAGATACTACCTGTTCACCCGTCACACATGGACTCGCCTGCAAGATAAACATTTCTACACCTAATCACTTCGGTTTAAACCTTCAGAGAGAGTAGACGTATTTTACTATCGCTCTGCTGTTCATATTGGAAAATACACTCCAGTCTCGTCGAGATAAAAAACGCTCTGGTAGTATTATTTAATCTCGAGCTAAAACATGCAGACGAAAAAAAGCTATGTATATAACGATGCGTGTCACTCTCGCCACACGCTGCTTATTCTTTTATCATTCTATGATTTTAAATAATAAGGACGGGTTGAAAAAACAAAGGAAGACAATTTTGATAACGCCGGACCCTGCTCCAAATAGATCGCTTAAAAAAACATCGTCCCCACCACTAACTACATGAATGTAAGACTACTTTTTAAGTACTTTATACAAGATCGTCAGCTACAAGTCATGTTACAACCTTATTCTCTCCTTCATCTACACAGAAGGTTTTAAGACTACTCTTTCAAGTAAAATCAAACTTTGAGCCAGTCTTTGGCTGAACCAAGCTGAGAAGGGGAATATAATCCATATCGTGGAGAAAAGACTAAGTCCAACAATAGTAGAAAAAGCCTAAGTCGAACAAGGTCTTTGCCTGAGCCAGCGTGAGATGGCATATAACCCCTATTGTGGAGAAAAGACTAAGTCCAACTTTACCCCAATAGAGAGAAAGAACACCTCTCCAAAAAACTAAGTCCTACAGAGATGAACGATGATCGTTCAAGCCGAACAAAGACGGATGAGAAAAGACTAAGTCAAACAGTGGCCTTCGACTGAACCAAGCTGAGAAGGAATATAATCCATATCGTGGAGAAAAGACTAAGTCCAACGAAAGCAGAGAAAGCCTAAGCCAAACAAAGACGGAAAATAACCCATATCATGGAAAAAAGACTAAGTCCAACGAAAGCAGAGAAAGCCTAAGCCAAACAAAGACGGAAAATAACCCATATCATGGAAAAAAGACTAAGTCCAAACAAAACAGCCCTTTTCAGGGCTAACCATCTACCATGAAAGATCTATCTTTTCAAATTGTCACCCGAAAATTTTCCAAATAACCGGAATCTGGCCCGGAGTACCTACCCGGGGAAGCACTCTGGGGACAAATCTTCCCTCAGGGTGGCTAGCATGGGCCAGGAGGGGGGGAAGCAAAAATGCCAGAAAGTGCCATTTTTTACCCAAATCGACCAAAAATTTTCCAAATTGACCGGAATCTGGCCCATAGTACCCCCCCAGGATGGCACTATGGGCCAGAAATTTCCCTCAGGGTGGCTAGCATGGGCCAGCTGGCCCATGCTAGCCCCCTTTACTACTATCAATATAGTATTTTGAAAATCATGTATCGTAGTTTGTGCAAAACCGAAGGAAGTAAACCCAATTAAACTCAATTTTTCTAGGACAAATAAGTGTTTCGATAGCACTCAGATATATAATTAACAACGCGTATTAAAATAAACTGGATTAGACCATCGATCATGGGAATAATTTTTTTATTGAAAGTATACCCACTATGGCCTTCTATTGGCGCAATGATACACACAACCTTTGTCTCCTGACCGTGTTCGTCCCAAAGGTAGATCGTTCGAGCTTGTTTGTCCCACGTTATTGTTTGTTTATTTTTCAGATCATTCATTCCACGCAATGGCTCGCATGACAGATGCCACACCAGTGCTTTCAACGCTTTGATTTTTTTTTTCAAATCTTTTTTTTTTTCAGCAACGCTAAAACAAAGGGGGGGGGGGGGGGAAAAACAAACACTTGAAGCAATCTTACATTGTTGTATTCTTTCACACTTTACCAGACAAAAAAAGATAGACCTGTATCAATTGAAAGCATTTACAGACGACAAATTAAATGTTGTTAAAATAAACGGTAGATGTATTTGAAAGGGTAGGAACGTTGTAGGAAAAGAAGAAAATGCTGGTCACCAGCATTTTCTCCTTTTCCCACAATGTTTTCAGAAGCGATCTTTCTTAGGGTCGTTAGAACCCGGAGTTGTTTGGCAAAGGGTTAAATGACTGTTTTTGAATTCAGTCAAAACTTGATTGCCAGATAAATAAAAAAATATATTGCCAGTCAACAGCAACCGAAATACCGCGCTTTCAAAATTCTTTTAAACGGACAGTGTAGATCAAAGATCAGACCGCGAGTTCTGTGTAGTCTGGTCTTGATCAATACTGTTCGCAGACGCGAATTTCTTCACGTCTAAGCAACCTATGGGTATAATTATCAAAGTTTGAACAGACAGGATTTTAAACACAACTATCTTTCTTAGAGGTCAAAGTACAGCTTCAAAATTAATGTTTACTCTCCCAACTCTTTAGAGCAAAATAGAGCCAGGAGTTCTGAATATTTTGAGTGAACAATGAATCACCCTTTAACTCACTGAACGCAAAATATATATGAGCCATGCTCTGGAAAAACGGGGCTTCATGCATGTCCGTAATGCATGATAGCAAGCAAGTCATAACATAATTAGGGATCCATAAAATCCGCTATGGCTAACAACCGACTGTATCATAAGGTAGACTGATCCTTTGACATACAGAAAATCGACCAATAGCGAAACGTTTCCGCCCAGGTCAGCCTGCGCGGACTGCGCAGGCTGACCTGGGTCGATACTTTTCGCAGATGCATTAAGCCCCTTTTTCACAGAGCATGGCTCGTATATGAGCCATGCTCTGTGAAAAGGGGGTTTAATGCATCTGCAGAAAGTCTCGACCCATGTCAGTCCGCAGAGTCCGGCAGGCTGACCTGAGTCGAAACCTTTTTGTTGCTGGTAAATTTTCTGTGTATCTAAGTACCAGTCTACCTGGGAATTCAGCTGTTAGATAAAATGGATTTTATGGATCCATAATTATGTAATGACTTGCCTGGTAGGCTATGCTTGGATTTTTCCAAGATGTAGGCGATGTAAATCAGTTTTTTTTTTTTCTTTTTTTAGACTTTCAAGCAGCGATTAATTGACTGTTTTTCACAGAACATGCACAGTGATATTGTCTCGAGTCCGAAGGGGCGACATTTTCAACATTTTTCATCCTTATTGAATGTAGAGCAGTATCTGTCTGTAGATCTAAGTTATAAATTACGAAAAATCTTCTCAAATTTTTGCTACTCGTGTCAAAATCCACACTCGGCATACCTCGGGTGATCCGGTGATCAAATCCCTCGGCTGTATCACGTAGCTTGATATGCACCTACACGGTACATTTCGTAAACTGGTACCCGTTGTATCTCCCGTAACCGTCCGATAGACTGATACGAAGATCGATAACAGGCTGCCAGTTTATACATTTCGCACATCTCCGGAAGCACACCTCTTTACCGTTATTGAAATTGTAACGCTCCTCTTAAAAAAGAAATCATGAGTAAATTTTCTATCGTTATCTTTCTAAGAATATTTCAGTCGGCAAACAGTTTGTACATTCAATTTTTTGCGTGGTTTATCAATTCCGTTAGGAGCTTTCACCGACAGATCGATAGAAGTGAAGAACTTCACCGTGATTGTTCATGTCGTTGCTAAGCGATCTACAGGGGCGCCGCCATGTTTAAGATCATGTGATTGCTAGTTCAAAATGGAAGCCTCCTTTGTACGGACGAGGTTAGATGTAGGTACGGAATCGGCCGAGTTGTGACGAGTGTCACAGTCCAATGATAGAGAAAGGGAGACAACTTGGTATTGACAGAGATTTTAGATATTGCCCTTTATTGTTTTACTGACAATATTATAGTAATAGAAGATGAAGCTCACTTTTTCAGTGTCTGCCCTACATATAATAGTCTAAGAGCGATATATTTTAAACAAATTTGGTTAAGAAAAAAGAGCGCAGCTATCTTTTATAGAATATAATCCACAAATAAAACGGATGAAATAATTAGAATAGCCAACTTTTTGGTTCAAGCATTTAAATACCGAAATGAGCGTCTTGAAAATACTTCGTAGTAAATCCATCTTAAAAACACTTTATCTGTCTTGTACAACATCTATTTACCCGTTGAAATTTTATGTACTTTACTCTATACAGTTGTTATTCTAACATGCGAAAACGATATTTTCTATCAGCAAAAATGCAATGTCTCTGTACATGAGTTTATTTGGACAACGATAATAATCTAAAGACTGGTTCTAAAATAGGACACTGTAGGGAGTGTAGACGGAGATCAAAGAGCAAAATTGCTGGTCGTGATGCCAGTCTATACTCTCTGCTGGATGCAATTTAAACTCTCTCAATGTACTATGTAAATGGGCCAGAGGCCTTAATATTGAATAAACTATTGTATTGTATTGTACAATGTATCACGGAAATACATTAAACCCCGTTTTTGACAGAGCATGGCTCATAAATAGTAGTCCTTTTTCGACGACCAAAATTAGAGTCCACTGAAATAAGGACCGATCTTTTATCTTATGGGCTTAACTAAATAAGCGGACGCTACAAATCTAAGATCAGAATGCACTTTCTGTGCAGTCTAATCTTCATGTACACTCTTGGTAACTGCGCAGCCTTGGCGTTAACATTTTGTTGTCGATAGTGTTTTTGTTCATTACCACTGCTGGTCTCACACTGGGCAAATCATTGAGCTAGTCACAGCAGAATTAGAGTCTAGGACTAGCAAAAACTTTAACCCTTTCAGCGCCATAGGCGAAAACAGGGGCTTTTGCGGATGGTATAGATCAAGATCAGACTGCACAGAACGTGCAGTCTGATCTTTGATCTATACCATCCGCTTGTTTAGTCAAGCCGTCATGATAAAAGATTTCTGAGTCTCAATGGGTTGTAGTGACAGCCACCCAAAGAGGTTGATTTCATTTATTTGGCGCCAAAAGAGTTAACACATCTGACTAGGTGAACTAAACCAGTCGACTTACCTATACTGAATCAAGCGTCCAGTCATCAGAAACGACTGATCAATAGTCCAAGCGTCCAATCAATCGACTAACCAATAATCCAACCAACAACCCGACTAACAAATAAACCAACCATCCAAGTAACTAAATATTAACATAACCAACCAACAAAAATACTAACTACTACCACAACCAACCGACATACCGACTGACTCACCAACTAACCAACAATCAATCGACAACCTGACTAACAAATAAACCAACCATCCAAGTAACTAAACATCAACATAACCAACCAACAAAGTGACTAACTAATAACACAGCCAACCAACTGACATACCGACTGACTCACCAACCAACCAAGAAAAAACTCGATTGATTTTTTTTATCATTCCGAAACGGATTCATATGGAACATTACGTCTGCTTACTTTTTTGCTTCAAAGTTTCGATTTATTGATTCATTGGCAAAACTTTCCTTTTTTTTTAATTCTTCAAAAGAACTGTTTCTAACGTGAAAGAATTTAGAATGTCAGATAATCGAATTCGAAGCGTCACATGATGTATTTGGTCTCCCCTAATGTCTAATTAAGATTTTTTTTGTAATCTAAAAACAGATTCTAGTGCAGCTGTAATGTATTTTCGGCGCAGACAATTTAGAATCGATTTAGCATATTGAAAAAAAAAAAAACATGTTTGAATGAGAGAGAGAGAGAGAGAGAGAGAGAGAGAGAGACAGACAGACAGACAGACAGACAGACAGACCCGAAAACGAACCTTTACGTTACATTGTTTTGATGTATTGTACTGCATTGCATAGCACTGCACTGCATGGGATTGCTTTGTATTGTTGTGTTGTAATTATTGCATTGTATTATATTGTATTGTTGTATTGCATTGCATTGTATTATAGTGTATTGTTGTATTGTATTACAATGCATTGCGTTGCACTGCATAGCGCTGCACTGCATGACATTGCATTTTATTGTATTGTTTCGTATTCATTATATTGTATTGTTTTGTATTTATTGTATTATATTGTATAGAACAGAAAGGAAAAGGGAGGTGTAATAGAATAGATAATAAAAAAATAAATGTAACAGTTACAGAGAAATTACATTTAAATGGAACACACGAAAACAATTTGAATTTGTTGTATAAAATTTGGTAGAAATATTTGAAAAATTGCAGATAGAAAGAATACAAAATACTGAACTGAAGATGAAAAGGCACACGGGCCAAATACACTTACAAAAATGTAAACATCCAGCCATTATAAGTTCAACAAACTGACACGAGCTTCCCGATAATATGAAATGCGGTGTATCCATACACAGCAGTAATATTTGAGTTAAACCCGTTTTGCCCCCCTCTTCCCTTTTTAGTCCTTAACACGGATTTGATTGCCCGTGCGGACAGCGTAGATCAAGATCAGACTGCACAGAACGTGCAGTCTGACCTTGAATCTACACTATCCGCTTCTTTGGCTTTTTTAAAAAAGGAAAAGATAGCTTTAAAATGGCAATATTTGCATCTTTTGTTCTGAGAACGTTCATCTAATTTCTTAAGCAATACAGGGGTTGGACAATTTTTTTACCCTTATTCTTCTAAAAATTGTACAGTCGTGATGTAAAAACCCAGATACTACAAGTTCAAAGCTCTTTTCGCGGGGAAAAAAAATCAAAGCATCGGACAGTGTAGATCAAAGATCAGACTGCACGTTCTCGATCTACATTGTATGCAAAGAGCGGATAAGTCGCTCTAAGCAGCCTAAGTATTGAAATTTTCACCACCAAGGTGCGAAACCAGTATCATTTTTCGGACGGCGTAGAGTCAAGATCAGGCTACCAAACCGAAAAAAAATGAACGATTGAAACCATTGCCTATATGAATAATTTCGTCATTTGTCACATTGTCTTTAAAAAGAACACACGTTTCAATATTGATAACGAATCAAAATTGGGAAAAGGGTTATTTGTAAGTCATTTAAACTAGGTGATATCAGATTTAATTTTAGCGAAAACACTCCAATTTAAATCCAGCTTTATCGCTGCCGCCTTGGGTCAATTTTGTTTGGGGATATTACCCCCATGCAAGTAGCCTGGGTTACAGTCCGATCATTTTTCCATTCTTATATTCGGTCTTTACGTTGTCAAAAATGACTTCGTCATTTTTGACAAGGTAAAGTCAGAATATAAAAGAGGAAAGAATGATCGGACTGGAACTCAGGCTACTAAGCAAGAATCAATACTCTTTTGTGGACAGTGTAGATCAAGATCATTCTTTGGAACTGCTATCATGGGAGCGCGAGTATTGGTTAAGGTTACAAGGAAGCATTCATATAGAGTTAGATATTATTAAGTTATACATCTTCTTTCACAATCGATGTCAAATAAATAGATTTGAAGATACATCTATACTCGTTTTCAGCCAATTTATAACCAATTTTATCTTTATTTTATGAAACTATAATCATTCTCATATCTTCATGCCAAATGTTGCCCCTGACGGTTGCAAGGCTGCACAGATTACGGCCGATAGAAAATGCATTTCATTCTCTGGAGGCCATTAAAGAAATCACTGTTGTTTCCGGTTTTAAATCGAAGACAAATTCCTTGAGTTCCTTTATCCCTTACACCATATCTCTTGTATCGGTAATTTATCTATGTTTACCCAGCTGACTAAATTCTGAGCCATTCCACATACTATTAAGTTTTAATAGCGTTTTTTTAATTCTCTCTCTCTCTCTGACTGTAAAGATGTATCTGTAAGATTTTAACGGTAAGGCGAGCTTTGTAATAGCGATATTTAGGGTTTTACTGTTTGCTTGATTTTTGTTTTTTTGTTAAAATTAGCTAACAGTTTAACGCATTACAACACAGTCCCGAGCTTTAACGACCCTTAGAAAGGAAGCTTTTACAGACAGACAGACAGACAGACAGACAGACAGACAGCCAGCCAGAAAGAAAGAAAGAAAGAAAGACCTCGCTCACATCATGTGATCTCGTAGTTAACGTCGTTTCGTAAAAAAAAAAAACCCGAAGATTAAAATAGTTCATTTACCTTCTTTAGCATTTATCCGTCATCGTATTATATATTTCATTTTCCCATAATTCATAATTTAACGTTTTAGTAGATCAATAAATCTATCTGTTCATACAAATAATTCGATTATACGCTATAATTCTTCTTCCGAAAAATATGAAGAGTAATTGCTATATTTCAACACTTTAACCCCTTTCCCAAACGACAAATTTTGGACCGGTCCAAATTGAAAGAGTTTGCAGACGACAATTTTAAATTTGATGAAAATGGCAGAATGTTCTCAAAAAGGGTAGAAAACACTGCGGGAAAAGGAGAAATTGCTCGTTACGAGCAATTTCTCCTTTTCCCACAGTGTTTTCAAAAGACTTGTACTGCAGACACGTGAAAACCAGGGCTTGTTTGGGAAAGGGTTAACTCTTTCGCTGCCAACTAAACGGACCCGACTTTTCACGTGGTTTATAAGTATCCCATTCGTTTGACTTGAATCTGTTTTTTGGTTGAAGACCAACCCCAGAAAGCGGACGGTGTAGATCAAAGATCAGACTGCACATTTTGTGCAGTCTGATCTTGATCTACGCCGTCCGCAAAGTCTTTCAAATGCGACATTGGCTGTGAAAGAGTTAATAAAAGTACCAGCCCCGCCCGAATGCCCCCCCCCCCCCCTTCTCAAGTTCTAGGACCTTTTAACCAAATATTGCATTCTAAGTTTTTGTTCGAGGGAATTATTTCGCTATATTGGACACTGCGAATCCAAGAACCGTCTACGCGAACTATGCAGTCTGACCTTGATCTACACTGTTCGCAAAAGTAATTCAAGCTGGGTCCAGACTTTTACAGGTTCATTTTACATCGATTCTAAAACTTATAATTCACTATCAAAAAAATTCTGCCTCGAAACTCCAGGCGCTTGTTTTTTTTTTTTCGTGGGAGTGCCCTTGGGCAAGATACTTCAGAGCCTAGTGAAAACCGGAATACACATGAAAAAGTAAGCTGTCACCGCGATATGCCTGACCACAGACCCGGCTTGAAGCTCCATTGGTCTATGACGAGACACCGAAATTTTCATTGGTAGATCTTCGAATACTGCTACTAAAAATAGCACATCGACGCTTTGCCTCTATATTATATATATATATAAACCATTCGGTTTAACCAACCAGAAGTTGTGTTACTCTCAAATTTAGAAAATTCTTGAAAATAAGACAAAGAACGTTCTTAGGAATGGTCGGTGCCTTAATTCAGGCCCAGGCCTCAGTCCATTGTATTCGAAATTTACAAGGATTTTCGTGTTCTCTATATTCAATAAATGGCATTGTAAACTCTCATCAATTTTTCATCAGCCACAATAGAAAATCCAAATTTCTGCATAACATAAACTCCTTTATCCCGACATACACCCTTCAAAACCTACCTTAATTCGATGGCAATACATGAATCAAAGCGGTGAAAGCGCTGCTGAGGTGGGTTGCGTTTAATCCTGCTCAAATTGAGATCTACCTGTTGTACCAAATAATAAGCAAGTAGCGCTACTAGAAAGAATTGAGTAAAAGCAAGCAGACATTTAAAGAGCTGAGAGGTATCTCTCCCATAAATCTCAGAGCAAACTAACCAATTTCTCTCTTTTCTGTGTGTGAGGGGAGGGGCTTCAATAGAAAGTCAAAATGAAACGACGTGAGAAGTATTATTAAGCATTATCTAGACAAAGCAATTCTATTCAAAGAAATTACCACTAGAGTTCTCATGATGCTTCTGAGCTTTCCATGGCACTTGTTGACGCTATTTGGTGGAACTGATACATAAATGCGTATACCTACGCATGCCTTATGGCAGTCTGTTCTAACTCTCTTTTTTTAAATTGTGTTATGATAATGGTGTATTTGTTTACATATTTATCGTCTAAGTCGTGTAAGTTTCCCTATTATTAACTTTTTAGTGATGCCTTGATGCCAAAGTGAATAAATTGCTTTCTTATTAGTACTATTTTTCCAGGCAATTATTTTGCTATGTTAGGTACCCCAGAATCAAAATTTTCAGGTTCAATTTCCCACCTGACAAATCTGAGCTGGGATACTTCACAGCCCACCACAAAAAAAGCTAAAAAAAAATATGACACATGATCAAAGAACCTTTTTGTGGTTTTGAATTGAGTGCAAAAATTGCATCAACTGCTTGAATAGATCAGTAGTTTTTGAACAATATCGGTGTTTGTCGCAATGTTTTTTGAATACCTTAACCCTTTACCACACAGTCCTGAATTTAACGTGAGGAACTTGAAGATCCGATGCGATCCGATCCAATCAATCAATCAATCAATATCTCGTGTTTATCTTTTCGCCTGTCTTTCTTTTCAAACTTTTCTTGTTTTATCAGCAAATCGCATCTTTACTGTCTTCTTTCAACTATAAGATCAGGATCCGTATTTACCAACCTTCGTAGTGGTATTCTTCGTCTAATCCTAGATTTAGAAAATAAAGTAACTTCTGATTGGCTGAAGCATTTGGGTCAACCACTCAGGGTCCGTATTCACCAACTACCCTTAGCAACATTCAGGGTTTGATTCTAGATGTAGAAAGTAAAACAACTTCTGATTGGCTAAACTGTCTGGTTTAGCCATTCAGAAGTTGTGTTACATTCAAAGTTAGAAAATTTAGTAATTTAGAGAATAAGACTAAGAACGCTCTCAAGAATGGTTGGCCAATACTGACCCAGATACATTTTTCCAAGATTTTATTTTTTTAAATTGAACTATTATATGCCGCGCAGGTGTAATTTGAAAAGAAAAGAGAAATAGACCTATCACATCGTTACAAATATTTGAAGTTTAAATTCACAGTGTACCGTGTTGTACACACAAAACCATTTCGACAATAGCCTTTCTTAGCTGTGATATTATGTCAAAAGAATGTTTCAAAGGTAAACGTCGTCTCTATTCAGTGTACAAAGAATAGGTATGTCTGTACAACATACAAAACCTTTTTAAGTAATTAACTAGATTTGTCAACATTTTAAAACCCATTTGCCAGACAGACCTTTTTTTATCCTTCACCGAACGAACCCGAGGGTTGTTATTCTTCTTGGTCCTCCTCCACGTCCTTTTTATGACTCTTCTTCTTCTATCTTAATCCCTCTTCTTCTTCATAATCATCATGATCATCATGATCCTCCTCCCCCTCTTTATCATCATCATCATCATCAACATCCTCCTCATCTTCTTCTTCCTCTTCTTCTTTTTACACATCATCATCATCATACTCATCTTCTTCTTCTTCCTTCTCTTCTTCTTTTTACACATCCTCCTCCTCATCAAAATCTTCTTTTTCTTCTTCTATGTTCATCTTTCTTCTTCGTCCCCATCATCATCATCATCATTATCATCCTCATCATCATCATCGTCGTTTTCTTCTTCTTTGTCAACAGCATACAAAGCATTTTTAAATAATAAACTGGATTTGCTAATATTTAAACTACTGCCAGTCAGACCTTTTAAATTCTTTACCAAACAAACCCGATCTTTACCGTCAAAAAAAGGGCTGTAAATCTGTATCAACCTCGGTCTATTCAATTCACTGAAAAATGTCCATTTTATTTAATTCTAATCAATATACCAGTTTCTATGCGAGTGTATATGTGAACTGCGTTCTTGCAAAAGGGGTTTTGATGCTTATTCCTGATGCTTTATACCAAGCAAGTTATGACACAATTATGGATCCATAAAATTCACTGACTGGATCATGAGGTACAAAGATCCTTGGACAAGCAGCCTACAAACAGCGAAAAGTATCAACCTATGTCAGCCTGCGCGGACTGCGCAGGCTGACATGGGTTGATACTTCTTGCAGAAGCATTAAACCCCCCCCCTTCATAAAGAACGAGACATATGGCTATATACTTCCCTACAGTTACTAGCTTAAAAAAAAAAAAACACCGAGGGAATAGGAGTAATTGCAAGTGGCAGAGTAAGTGCTCCTCTTCCCACGATGTTGTCCAAACGGTTAGGGGCGGAAACAAGATTCTTATTTATTTCATGTTTTTCGGTATTTTATCGAGAAATAATGGTGGATTATGGTTTGATATTTTATGGTTACGACCAGTGAAAATACCGATTTCATGTTGTCTAAGTCTTCGATTTAAGGCGGAAACAGTAGTTCCCGCGCACTAGTTACCTAGGTAATCAGCGTTTGCCATTTAAATGGCGGGAAATATGACGTAATTTACACTATATTTCTCACTTTACGTAATATTGTAATGCGTAATTGTGAGGGGGGTACGCCACGGGGAATGACCGAAAACAAACGTACTGGATTTTGATGAAAGTTCCAACAAAAAAAAAGGGTTGAAAGCACGAATAAATAGAACATTTGTTTTTTTTTCGGTGAAAAATCGAAATGTATTTCATTGAGTGAACATCAGCGGTAATATTTTCACGAGTGGCGCAGCCACGAGTGAAAATATTACCGATGACGTTCACTTCACTTCATATTTGTATTTTGTGCAGTAAATTGATTGGAGAGGTCATCAGACCTCTACAACAGTGGTGAGTTTAAAAGGCAGACTGCCTCAGAAATTGCAGCCTAACTCCATGCATTTCTGCGAAATTGTTCTGATACACAGTCTATTTCGTCATGGTTTTATAAATAAACCGAAATCAAAAAACTGAAATAGGAAATAGACGTGTTTTGTTTTTATATGACGGATTTCAAAAAGGATTTGTTATATTGATTTGATTGCAAATGACCTTTCCAGATGTTGTAATTTTTCATTAAACAAATAAAGCTAAACACACAAAAAAAGAATTTCGTTAAAAAAGAGAACACCGCGGGAAAAGATCACGCGACTTGAAAACGTGGGAAGAAGGACACGTGTCTGTCATGTAATGCAGAAGAAGTTTCTCCTTTTTACACAGCGGCAATCATATAATGCCTTACTTATTTGTTTACATGTACCAAAATATATTGAAATTAAAAGCAATAAGCTATTTGAAAACATTGATGGTGACATCTCCTGGCTTCCTTTTTAAAGAAGCTAACTTGTTTTGGTATGCCTGAATGTAGCCTGAGCAGTAATGGACTTACCTTCGTCAATAATGACGATATGTTTGTTTGAATGACAAAAAGAATGACCTTTAGGTGTCCTTATTTGCCTAATAGTTAATATTTGGACAGTCTATTTGTAAAATATACCGTTACGGTCATCTTTTTCAGCGCCAAATATATGAGCCATGCTCTGTGAAAAGGGGGCTAAATGCATCTGCCAAAAAGTATCGACCTAGGTCAGCCTGCGCAGTCCGCGCAGGCTGACCTGGGCCGAAACTTTTTGCTTTTGGTAAATTTTCTGCATGTCAAAGGACCATTCTATCTCGTGATTCAGTCGGTTGTTAGACATAATGGTTTTTATGGGCACATATATTTAATTATATGATGTCTTGCTTGGTATAATGGTTCACGTAGGTGCATTAAGCTCCCATTTGCCATATATAAATTCATCTCTTTCGACGCCTGGGCATACCATCCACTGAAACTCAGGATTTGACTTCTTTTTAAATCAATCAAATTTTGCCTTCTGCCGATGTGTCGCACAATGGTCTTGCAGCTGACCAGTTTTGAAAATATCGTGTCAAAAGAAGAGGTGGTTCCTGTAGAGCAGCTTTCAATTTGCTGCATGCACTCACATGTATGCATAGAAAAGCACTAAACTTTATCCACTATCCTTATTTTTACATGGATGTTTTCAAAGTGTCTTGCTTCATGTCTGTGTTTACAAAGGGTCGAGTTGACATATCAACATACAAAATCTACATTCAAAATGTGATCAGCGGGCATCGTTTGAAAACAATGACGGAAAAGGGGCAAGTCTCTAGGAATTGTTATCTTATTGCCACACCAAAATCACATTAAAATGTTGTCAGTGTACATCTTTTGAAAACAATGTGGGAAAAGGGGTGAGTCTCTTTTAAACCTTTACCACACAACAATCAAAGGACTCAAAGTCCTGGAAAGCGGATTTGTGGAGTAGCATAAAGCTGTGATATGTTGAAATAAAAAAGTAACATCACATGCAACACATGTGTAATCATTTTAAAATGGAGTTAGCAAGGGCAGGAACAGTCAAAACTATTCTGCCGAGCGGGCCGCGCAGTAACTGTTTTTCTGTAAGTGGTTATTTGATCCGTCAATCAGACGAAGTTATTTGCTGGTATTATATTTCGGAATAAATATGTATACACGTGTAGGACAGTATATACGGTAAAGACAAAAGCGAAGTTGATGTGTATTAGTTAAAACTGAAAGTAGAATGGGCGCAAGCCTGAATGACAGTATATTTGGTTCAGGTCAAACCGATATCATAGTACAGTGTGAGCGCGCATGCGTCGTTACGCATGATGTATTTGGTTCCGGTCAGAACGATCACAGTAAGCGGATATGCTGTACAAATCCGCTAAAAGGTTTAGACTCCTCCATGTGGAAAGCATCTGTGGTTTAGACACTTAACATGACTCAAATGACGAGATCTGTTTTTAACAAAGTGGGAAAACATTGTGGGAAAAGGAGAAAATGCTGGTTACCAGCATTTTCTCCTTTTCTAGCAATGTTTTCTAAAGCCTGTTTTCCAAGGGTCGTCAAATCTTGCAATTGTGTGGTAAAGGATAAAAACAATCAAGGAAAGGCGGCAATTTCCATGGTTCTCCGCAGGTACTAACCCTCTCTCAAAGCTACCGGCAGCTTCTCAACAGCAAACTCAATGCATAAATCATTGAGTAGTTTATGAGGAATTGTAATTACCTTGTTGCAAGGATTTTCATCTATCCCCTGGAAAAATTTTGGCTTGGCCGAGAAATTTTACTTCAAACTAATGTTCTCTGTTTCTTTTATGCCAAGTTATAGAGTTGTAAATTCTAAATAAGCTCGCAAAATCTTTAAACAAGAGGGCCATTGGCCCTGAAGCGCTCACCTGAATAAAGTTATCTAGATTTGACAAGGCTGAAGAGGCCCTGGAATATAATGATTTATAACACGCGAGTCTTAGTGACCTACTTTTAGACTGCCTTGACCTATTTTTTAACTTGTCAGGGGTATCAAGACAAACATTCTACCAGATTTTCATGAGTATCAGGCTGAAAAATGGCCTCCAGATTGCACACAAGGTTTTACTAAGATTTGGCCCAGTGACCCACTTCATGATCAGACATGATCCAATTTCAAACTGGTCAGAGATATCATCAAGACAAACATTCTAGACAAGTTTTGTGAGTATCTGACTAAATATGTTGCCTCAAGAGCACACACAAAGTTTTTCAAGATTTTGTCCCGTGACCTACTTTTTGACCCGACGTGACCTGATTTCACACTTGTCCAAGATATTATCAAGAAAAGCATTCTGACCAATTTTCATGAGTATTAGATTGAAAAAGTGGCCTCTAGAGTACATGACAACGTTTTTCTAGGGTTTTGGCCAAGTGACTATTTTTTGACTTGCATGACCCAATTCCAGTCTTGTCCAAAATATTATCAAGACAAAGATTCTGATCAAGTTTCTTTGGTATTGGGCTTAAAATGTGGCTTCTAGAGAGCAAACAAGGTTTTCCTAAGACTTGGCCCAAAGACCCACTTTCTGACCCAATGCCATGACTCTATCTCAATCTTGCCAGAGATTTCAATGAGACAAACACTCAGACAAAGTTTCATGAATGTTGGACTGAACATGTGGCCTCTAGAGTTCACACAAGGTAACTGTTGGTACCCGGACAATGCATGACGGACAACACAAGACATACGACAGACACACCACAATCACAAAAGCTCACCTTGAGCAGTTTGAGCTAAGGTGTGAGAAAATGTATGCAATGCATGAATCAGACAAAGTTACATATGCAGATACAGTCTTTATTCCTTTCCTCCTTACTTACAACTTACAATTTGGCACCTTATCTCCAAGAAATAAAGGCAAAAACAATAAAAATTCAATCTCCAGCTTTAACAAACAAAATGTACACAACAAACATTTGAGCAATGCTCTGTGAAAAGGGGGCTTAAATGCATCTGCAAAAACGTATCGACCCAGGTCAGTCTGCACCGGCTGACCTGGGCTGAAACCTTTTGCTTTTGGTCATTTTCCTGCATGTCAAAGGGACCTCAGTCTACCTCGGGATTCAGATGCTTGTTAGAAAAAATGAATTTTATAGATACATAATTATGTGATGTCTTGCTTGGTATCATGGATCATGGGAGATGCATCAAGCCCCCTTTTACCAGAGCATGGCTCATTTTCTTTCTGTCAGAAATAATAAGGTATAATCAACTCAGTCTCTTTGCAGACAACTTTAACTCTTTACCATTTCTTTACCAAACGACAAAAATGCGGACTGGTCCAAATTGAAAGCATTTGCAGACGACAATTGAAATGTGAATCAAATGATGTAAATTGTCTTGGATAGGATAGAAAACATTGTGGGAAAAGGAGAAAATGCTGGTTACCAGCATTTTCTCCTTTTCCCACAATGTTTTCAAAAGGCTTCTTTCTCAGGGTCGTTAAAACTCGGGATTGTGTGGTAAAGGGTTAAGCATCTTGTCGGAGAAAAAGTTGTAAAAAAAAAAATACTGTTGCAAAAGGAGAAATTGCTCATGGTGAGCAATTTTTGAGGTGGGGTGCGAAGCGTTCCAATTCAGATTTACCATGTGGGAAATTGAACCTAAAAAATCTGATTCTGGGGTACCAAACACTGCAAAATCATTACCCGAAAAAATAGAATTACTAAGAAAGAATTTCATTCACTTTGGCATCAGGGCATGACTAAAACTTTAACAGTAGGGGTACTTACTTGACTTGGATGATAAATATGTAAACAAATACGCCATTATCATAACACAATTTAAAAAAGAGTGTTAGAATAGACTACCATGAGGTATGCGTAGGTATACATATTTATGAATCAGTTCCACCTATAGCGTCAAGAAGCGTCAACAAGTGCCATGGAAAGCTTAGAAGCATCATGGGAGCTCTTGTGGTAATTTCTTGGAAAAGGATTGCTTGTCAAGATATTGCTTAAAAATACTTTTTATGTCACTTCACTTTTATTTTGACATTCTTTTGACCTTCCCCTCCCTTCACACACATAAAAAAAGAAAAATTTGTTAGCTTGCTTTGAGATTGATAGAAGAGATACCTCTCACCTCTTTAAATTTCTGCTTGCTTTTACTTAATTCTTTCTGGCAGCACTACATGTTAGTTACTTGGTACAACAATTAGATTTCAATTTGAGCCGGATTAAACACACCCCCACCTCAGCAGCGCTTTCACCGCTTTGATTTCCTTTTGCAACGATATTTTTACTTGCACATTTTAACCTGACTTCATGTTGGTCATCCCAAACTTCCAAGGATATTTTTAACTTTTTATCACTAAATCCATAGTTTTAACGACCCTGAAAAATAAGCCTTCTGAAAACATTGTGGGAAAAGGAGAAAATGCTGGTAACCAGCATTTTCTCCTTTTCTAACATTGTTTTCTACCCTATCAAAGATATATTCCATCCTCTGAGTCTAATCTAAATTGCCTTCTGCAAATGCTCTCAGTTCGGACAAGTCTACATTTTTGTTGTGTGGTAACGTCGCCCACTGCCGCATTTCTGGAGGCTGTGCGTTCACATATTCACACTCTTACGCTGGGTAACGTTTCAAATGATACACAAGAGCACGGCATGCAGGTGCCAACGCTTGGCTGCAGTTGCTGGATTTTCAGTGAAAATTCTAAGAACAAAGAGGGGTAAAACTCTTTCAAAAATACTTTGATGGTTACCTGCCCTTGTTTTGAAGGTTTCCTTTTTCTGTTTTTAACAATTTGTCCGAGTTTTGAAGTAAATATCTTCAATTATGACAGGGATATTTTAAATGTCAATTTTTTTGCACCACGCAGGCAATGACGACACAGATGATGACAGGTCTATAATACCTCTATGTTTTCTTTGAAAACAGCCGAGCTAAAAATAACAGGAAAAAAAAATGAATAATTATAACAAAACAAATGTCAGATCCCATTTGTAACATATATATGGGATTGATTCATAAAGTTAATTCATGGCATATCACCATGCAGTCTATTTTTAGAACAGACCCCCTCCCCCACAAAAAAAAAAAACCCTACTGTAAAGGAGACAAAGCAGTAATACTTAAACCTTTCCCAGATGGTAAAATTATTGACTCTTCCAAATTGAGATTTTGCAGGTGAAACAGAGTTGAAATAACAGTTTGTCTTTGATTGGTTGATTGCATGGTGTTTAATGCCGTTTTCAACATAATTTCAGTCATATCGCTGAGGCCTGTGAACCTATCCATGCTTTCCTGGAGTTTCTTTTACCAGTACTCCACACAATATTCTTTCCAAGCCACTGTCTGCTTTCCCACATAACCATTGTCAAAACATTGGTCAGCGGTGAGAGATGAATGAATCCTGTCACAATGACCATCATCAATCCTCAGAAAGAAATTGGCCATGCCGGGGATCGAACCAGCATCCTCCTGATCTCAAGTCCTGTGCGCTACCCACTGAGCTACCAGGGCCTGGCAACTTGTCTTTGAAGGAAAAGAATAATTTCAATCTCATTTAGTTTGCCTTCTGCTTTCAATGCAGACAAGTCTAAAATTCTGTTGTCTGGTAAAGGCTTAAGCAGTGCATGTATTGGAGCCATGCTCTGTGAAATGGGGGCTTAATGCATTTTGAAAAATATCAACCGAGGTCAGCCTGCGCAGGCTAACCTGGGCCAAAACTTTTTGTTATTGGTCAATTTTCTGTATGTCAAAGGACCAGTCTACCTTATGATACAGTCGGTTGGTAGACACAATGGATTTTATGGATCCATAGTTATGTGATGGCTTTGTATGATGTATCACGGAGATGCATTAAGACCCCTTTTGCCAGAGCATGGCTCATTTGTAAGGTAATAGGTTAAGACTACACTGAACAACAAAATTCTAAACTTGTCCACACTGAAACTTAGCAAAGTGCACATTTAATGCTGATAAAACAATTGGAGTTCATTTTAGACAGATGTCCTAAACATTGAGGGGAAGAAAGAGCCCATGCTGGTTACCAGCGTTTTCTGTTTTCCCACTCTGTAATTAAAACTTTATTTTCTGAAGGTCAACGAAAAAAAAGGATCATTTGTTGAAGGGTTAAAAAGGAAAGAAAATAAAACCCAAGAGAACCATCATGGCTTTGAGATCGCTCACCTGAAATTTTAAGATTTAATCTACACTTTCCGGGCATAAAAGTCCACTGAAAAGGAGCCTTTTATGCCCCTAGAGCTTTACTTCGCATTTATTCCTTTAGGGCTTAATTTGCATTTATGTACACAGGGCTTCACATTGCATTTATGACCCCACAGTCTTACTCTGTATTTGTGACCCCAGGGCTATACTTTGCATTTGTTCCCCTAGGGCTTTACATTTATGTCCCCAGGGCTTCACATTGCATTTATGACCCAGAGTTTTATTTTGCATATATGTATGCCCTCAGGGCTGTACATTTCATTTATGCCCCCTGGGTTTTTCATTGCATATATGACCCCAAGGCTATACTTTGCATTTGTTCCCCTATTGCTTTACATTACATTTCTGCCCCCTGGGCTTCACATTACATTTATGACCCCAAGGTTTTATTTTGCATATATGTATGTCCTCAGGACTTCATGTTGTATTTATGACCCCAGGGTTTTACTTTACATTCATGACCCCAGGGCTACTTTGATAAATGCAGGGCTTCACTCTGACAGAACCTGGTAAAGGTCCATAAGGTGATGCTTAGTGATAATCATCAGAGCTTTAGGTCTAATTTCATAGGATGACAAGTTCATTTGAGCCACACTCTGGCAAAGGGGGGCTTAATGCACCTCCGTGCTGCATGATACCAAGCAAGTCATCACATGATCATGGATCCATGATAGCCACTTTTTTTAACAACAAAGTTAATCATATGGCAGGAATGGTCCTTCAACATACAGAAAATTGACCAATAGCAGAAAGTTTCGGCCCTGCACAGACTGCGCAGGCTGAACTGGGTCAATACTTTTCACAGATGCATTAAGCCCCCTTTTCACAGACATGGCTCATTTGTTTTTCGTAGTTTTTTTTTTTTTCTGTAAAGCTTTGTTCTCTTTAAATGTTGTTCTTTGATAACTTAAGCATTGCGATCCCTATGTTTGACCCTTGGGATAAGGGCATTTCTGATGTCTTTAGCTGTTATTTGAACAATGTTGGTCGAGATGATGCAGCAAAATAAACCAGCATTTTGTCCTTTTTCAACTGTTTTTTTCTACCCTTTCAAAGATAATATATCATTTGGGCTGCATTCACAATCTGCAAGTGCTTTTGATTTGCTTTGAATTTGGATGAGTGTAAA
This sequence comes from Tridacna gigas, assembly GCA_945859785.2. Taxonomy (NCBI): domain Eukaryota; kingdom Metazoa; phylum Mollusca; class Bivalvia; order Cardiida; family Cardiidae; genus Tridacna; species Tridacna gigas. Next base: position 6,916,715 of record OX244042.2, read on the forward strand.
ATTTTGTTGTTCGGAAAAGGGATACTGTGATATTTGACAGATCACAGACACTGGAGAATCACACAAGTTCAAAGACTGTTTTCACCACTCTAAATAACTTTCTAGATTTAGAAAGAAACACAGCTTCTGATTGGCTAAAACAAATGGTCAGCCAATCAGAAGTTGTTTTACTTTCAACTTCAGAAAACTCTTGAGAATTAGACTAAGAATGTTTTTATGAATGGGCCTAGGTGAGAAAAACAGTACTATAATCCCCTTTATGTCATAATGTGGCTACATTCCCCTGCCCGTATCTCCTTTTACCCGACTTCCCGTTATATACCACCCTTGTCACAAAAACAAAACGAGAGAAAAATCCATGTACACATCCATAGGAAGTACTATTTACGATATCACATGTTACACAAAGTATGAGTCAACGCATCAACAGTATGCCCCTGTTGTTGCTGCTGCATGTCCAGAAACCGCTTTCGCAGCGTCTCCCGTAATTCTTGACGTTTACGAAGAAGTTTCTTCTCATTGGCCTTAAACTTTAAGATTTCCTCTTCGGAGATTTTGGCTTCGTCTTCTGAGGAACATGATTGCTGAAAAAGTTTACAAGGTTCGTTCATATTGCCCCCTGGCTTATTTATGTCATAGACAATGAAACAGACAGGTTCTTCTTGCAGCAAATTGAAGACTGGTTGAAAAATTAACCCTCCACTACAAAATCCTGAGTTTTAATGACCCTGAGAAAGAAGCCTCTTGAAATCATTGTGGGAAAAGGAGAAAATGCTGGTAATCAGCATTTTCTCCTTTTCCCACAGTGTTTTCTACCGTATCAAAGACTAATTCCATCACTGAACAAAATTCAAATTGCCGTCTGCAAATGAACAAGTCTACATTTTAATCATTCGGTAAAGTGTTAAATTGTGCCTTAACACGTTACCACACAATCCCAACTTTTAACGGCACCAAGAAAGAAGCCTTTTGAAAACATTGTGGGAAAAGGAGAAAATGCTGGTAGCCAGCATTTTCTCCTTTTCCCACAATGTTTTCTACCCTGTCCAAAACAAATATCTATCTTTCAGTCACATTAATTTTGTCATCTGCAAATGCTTTCAATTTGGACCAGTCTAAAATTTTGTCGTTTGGTAAAGAGTTAAGCCACTTTCAACATAATTACAGTCATATCATAGCAATAGCTTGTTTACTTATGGGTGTCTTGGGTTTCACAACCATAAGGCAAGGGCTCTGATCTATCTTGCTGAAGGATACCCAAGCAAAGAAACCCTGTGCTTGGAGGCTGGATCAAAATGGGGGTCTAAGGACTGGAAACAACTATGATTTACCAACACTGAAAATAATTTCGACTGCACCAAGATTCACTTTCACAACCCCTGTATTGCTAGCCATGATTGTACTGATTGACTGATTGTGTGGTGTTTAACGCCATTGTCAACATTATTTCCGTTATATTATGGCTGTCAGTGCACCTATCCATGCTTTCCTGGAGTTTCTTTTATCAGTACTCCGCACAATATTCTTTCCAAGCCACTGGCTGTTTTCCCACATAACCATCGTCAAAACAATGGTCAGCAGTGAGAGAGGAATGAATCCTGTCGCGATGACTATCATTAATCCTCGGAAAGAAATTGGCCAAGCCAGGGATCAAACCAGCAACCTCCTGTTCTCAAGTCCTGCTAGCCATGAACAAAACAGACTGAACTGAATGGGCAAATACTCAAAATATTTCAGTTCAAACTCCAGCCTACATTTAGCAACCACTCTTACAAAAAAGACATGGGCGCTTAATGCCGGTTTCAATATTTTTTTTCTGCCATATCACAGTGACAGTTCACATATTCATGTATTTCCCGGGTTCCACCCGCACTGGGCTAGGGCTCTGAAGTGTCTTGCCCAAGGACATTCCCACAGGGTCCTTAAAAGTCAGGACTGTGTAGTAAAAGGTTTAATTTTTTACCACACTATCCCTACTTTTAACGACTCTAAGGAAAAAGTCTATTGAAAACATTGTGGGAAAAGGAGAAAATGCTGGCAACCAGCATTTTCTCCTTTTCCCGCAATGTTTTCTAACCCTCATAATATAAATTTCAATCGTTGAGTCACATTTATTTTGTCATCTGTAAACAATTTCAGTTTGGACAAGTCTAAAAACTATGCTGTGTTGTAGAGGGTAAAAGAGATACCTCCAACATGTCTTCTAAGCTATACGTCATCTTGTAGTGACCATGGTTACTGCAGTCTCCTTCACACTTCGGAATGAAAAACTCCTGACACTGAAAAAAGGAGAATATTGATCTGTAACCCTTCACCAAACAATCCTAATTGCTAATACCCTTTCAAGAAGGCTTTTGAAAACATTGTAGGAAAAGGAGAATATGCTGGTAACCAGCATTTTCTCCTTTTCCCATGATGTCTAAAATCTTTGCCCGCCCAGGTAGCTCAGTGGCTAGCATATCTGACTCGTGACCTGGTAGTTGCGAGTTCCATACCCAGTTGAGACAAACTTTCTTTTCGGCAATTTTTCGCCTCTCACCTCTGATGCATGTGAGAAAAGTAGTCAGTGGTTTTGGAAAGAAAGCTGTATCAGAACTGGTGTGAGAAAGCTAGGAAACACATGGGTGCATCACTGACCGTCATGATATGACCTGAGCTATTAACCCTTCCCAAACGACAGATTTTGGACTGGTCCAAATTGAAAGAGTTTGCAGACGACAATTTTAAATTTGATGAAAATGACAGAAAGTTCTCAAAAAGGGTAGAAAACACTGTGGGAAAAGGAGAAATTGCTTGTTACGAGCAATTTCTCCTTTTCCCACAGTGTTTGCAAAAGACTTGTACTGCAGACACGTGAAAACCAGGGCTTGTTTGGGAAAGGGTTAAAGAAGGCTTTTAAAAACATCGTAGGATAAGGAGAACATGCTGGTAACTAGCATTTTCTCCTTTTCCCATGATGTTGTCTAAAATCTTCGCCCGCCCACATAGCTCAGTGGTTAGCATATCGGACTCGTGACCTGGTAGTTGCGATTTCTATACCCAGTTGAGACAAACTTTCTTTTTGGCAATTTTTCGCCTCTCACCTCTGATGCATGTGAGAAAAGTAGTCAGTGATTTTGGAAAGAAAGCTGTGTCAGTACTGATGTGATGCATGTGAGAAAAGTAGTCAGTGGTTTTGGAAAGAAAGCTGTGTCAGTACTGGTGTGAGAAAGCCAGGAAACACATGGATGCATCACTGACTGTCATGATATGACCTGAGCTATTAAAATGGTGTTAAACTTCAACACAAACAAAACAAACTAAAGTCTTCATTCTCAAGGTCGATAAAAGATGGGATTGTATAGTAAAAAGTAAACCTTTCAACAAAACAATCAAATGTGCTAATATCCTTTCAAGAAGGCGTCTGAAAACATTGTGGGGAAAGGAGAAAATGCTGGCAACCATCATGAAAGCACCATTTCTTGTGTCACCTGCAAATGCTTTCAATATGGATGGGATTGTTTTGTTTGTATTTACTGGAGTTTAATGCCGTTTTAACAGCTTAGGTCATATCACAGCATCTAGTGCACCTATGCATGTGTTTCCTGGCTTTCTCACACCACTGCTGACCCAACTTTCTTTCAAAGTCACTGACTACTTTTCTCGCATGTATCAGAGGTTAGGGGCAAAAAATTGCCAGAAAGAAAGTTTGCCTTAAGCAGTTATAAAAACCACAACCACCAGGTCACAAGTCCGATTACTAACTACTAAGAAAGATGGATAAGTGAAAAATCTTTTTGTCCAGTCAAGAGTTTCAGAACAACTTTAGTTACTTAAGCAGATGGTGCTGACAGAGATCAGACTGCACTGTATAGAACCTGCAGCCTGATCTTGTACTAACACTGTCCATCATTTCTCTTTGACACGCTGGCTACAAAAGCCTTGGAGTTTGAAAATCAGATGTTTTCTACAGACTGACAAAACGGTGTTTTCAACATTATTTCAGATGTATCACAACGAAAGTTAACTTTTTCATGTGTCCTGGGTTTTATCAACACTAAGCAAGGGCTCTAAAGTGTCTTTTCCAAGGACATTCCTATGAAAAGCCCAGCACCTTCAGTGAGGATTGGGCACAGGTCTGTATTCACAAAACATTCTTGAGAACATTCCTAGACCTATGCTAAAGAATTTTCGAAGTTCAAAAGTAACACAACTTTTGATTGGCTAAACCAAAAGCCCCAAATGGTTCAGCCAATCATAAGCTGAGTTACTTTCAAAATCTAGAATAAGACAAAGACAAGAACGGTTGGTGTATATGGACCCAGGTCACAGATCCTACTTCTTCGCCACTGTCATGCAGGACCCTTTTCACAGACTGAAACAGTAAGTTATCTAATACAGTCCTAGACACAAGTTAAGCTCTTTACCAAACAATAAAAATTCTACCCTGGTCCAACTTGCAAGCATTTGCAGAAGCCAAATTAAATATGGCTCAAATGGTGAGATATGTCTCTTAAAAGGTAGAAAACATTGTGGGGAAAGATAAAAATGCTGGTTACCAGCATTTTCTTCTTTTCCCATAATGTTTTCTAAAGGCGCTTTCCTCAGGGTCGTTAAAACTCAGGGTTGTCTAGGAAAAGGGTTAACTCTTTATTACACAATCCCGAATCTTAACGACCCCAAGATAGAGACCTTTTGAAAACATTGTGGGAAAAGGAGAAAATGCTGGTAACCAGCATTTTCTCCTTTACCCACAATGTTTTCTCACCTATCAAAGACAAATTCCATCATTTGAATTACATTTGAATTGTCGTCTGCAAATGCTTTTAATATGGACAAACCTATATTTTCCTCGTGTAGTAAAGGTTTAACTTACATTTTGGGTCTGTGTAGATAAAGATCACATCGCAAAGGACATGTGATCTGATCTTAGATTTGAAACCATCTTTTTGTAAACAATCAGATTAAAATTTTCGTACCTTGGTACCACTAGATGGTGGTGACCTACTTCTTCCTCGTACTGGTAACAACTCCGACATTGAACATCTTCTCTCAGGTTCTAAATCACATATATGATCTTCTCCTGCATAACAAAATTTACAACGGGAACGTCAAAACTTATCGAAACTAGAAACATGGCAAGTTCACAAATACATCTCATACGTTGCCTTGTCACTGGATTCGGGAACCAGTTGCCCTTGAGTCCAAAACATTGTGTCAACACAGGACTTCAGAATGTTACATAAGCCTGTTTAGTCTGTTTGCAGATTTTAGAATAAAATATGATTGATTGTATGGTGTTTAACGCCGTTTTCAACGTTATTTCAGTTATATCATGGTGGCCAGTGCACCTATCGATGCTTTCCTGGAGTTTCTTTTATCAGTACTCCGCACAATATTCTTTCCAAGCCACTGGCTGCTTTCCCACATAACCATCATCAAAACAATGGTCAGCGGTGAGAGAGGAATGAATTCTGTCGCGATGACTATCATCAATCCTCGGAAAGAACTTGGCCAAGCCAGGGATCAAACCAGCGACCTCCTGTTCTCAAGTCCTGTATGCTACCAACTGAGCTATGGGGGCCTTGGCTTTAATAAAATAACAGACTTAAGTTTGTTTGTGAAACCAAGCCCTGAATCACTCTTTTGGCAATGATTTAAAATATTTTCTAGCATACATCATGAATTCATAATGCAAAAAGGACAAAGACAAAAAGACACTCATAGAGAAAAAACAAGAGGGCCATGATGGCCCTGGGTCGCTCACCTTAGTAGAGTGCCTTTAAGGTTTTTCTTTAATTTGACCGTGTGACCTAGTTTTTGACCGCAGGTGACCCAATTTCAAACCCATATTTCATGAAGACAAACATTCTGACCAATTTTCAAGTCAACTGAGCAATAAATGTGGCCTCGAGTGCCCTAAAGATATTTCTTTAATTTGACCTAGTGATCTAGATTATGACCCCAGATGACCCAAATTTGAACTGGTCTTTGACTATATCAAAAGAAACATTTTAACCAATTTTCAAATCAAATGAATAATAAATGTGGCCTCTAGAGTGCCCACTAGCTATTTCTTTAATTTGACCAAGTGACCTAGTTTATGACCCCAGTTGACCCAAATTCAGACTCATGTGAGATTTTACAAAGACAAACATTCTGACCAATTTTCAAGGCAATTAAGCAAAGAAAGTGGCCTCTAGAGTGCCCACAAGGTATTTCTTTATTTTGACCTAGTGACCTAGTTTATGGTTCCAGGTGACCCAAATCCAAACTCATCTGGTATTTCATCAAGACAAACATTCTGGCCAAATTTCAGGTCATTTGAGCAATAAATGTGGCCTCCAGAGTGCAAACAAGGTATTTCTTTAATTTGACCCAGTGAACTAGTTTATGACCCAAGTTGACACAAATTAATCTTATGTGAGACTTTATAAAGACAAACTTTCTAACTAATTTTCAAGGCAATTGAGCAAATAATGTGGCCTCGAGAGTGTCAACAAGGTATTTCTTTAATTTGACCTAGTGACCTAGTTTATGACCCAAGATGACCCAATTTTGAACTCAATGAACTTGTTGTGCTTAGATAGGCAAACAAACTTAGAAGAGAATCACTACATACCAAATATCAAAGCTCTAAGCCTTCCAGTTTTAAAGAAGAATTTTACAGTTTTCCTTCTTTGTTCCTATGTTCGAACCTGTGACCCCTGGGGCTGCGCCAGTTTTGACCCAGGGGCATCATATGAACAAACTTGGTAGAGGTCCACTAGGAAATGCTACATACCAAATATCAAAGCTCTACACCTTCCAGTTTAAGAGAAAAAGAAATTTTAAGTTTTCCTTCTTTGTTCCTATCTTCGAACTTGTGACCCCCGAGGCGGGGCCAGTTTTGACCCAGGGGCATCATATGAACAAACTTGGTAGAGGTCCACTCTGAGATGCAACATACCACATATCAAAGCTCCACACCTTTCGGTTTCAGAAAAGAAGAATTTTAAAGTTTTCCTTCTTTGTTCCTATGTTCGAACTTGTGACCCCACGGGCTGGGCCAGTTTTGACCCAAGCAGCATCCTTGGAACAAACTTGGTAGAAGTCCACTAGAAGATGCTACATACCAAATATCAAAGCTCTATGCCTTCCCATTTAAGAGAAAAAAAAAATTTAAGTTTTCCTTCTTTGTTCCTATGTTTGAACTTGTGACCCCCGGGACAGGGCCAATTTTGACCCCAAGGGCATCATATGAACAAACTTAGTAGAGGTCTACTAGGCAATGCTACATACCAAATATCAAAGCTCTATGCCTTCTAGTTTTACAGAAGAAGGTTTTTAAAGTTTTCCTTCTTTGTTCCTATGTTGGAAATTGTGACCCCCGGGGCGGGGCCAGTTTTGACCCCAGGGGCATCATATGAACAAACTTGGTAGAGGTCCACTAGGAGATGCTACATGCCAAATATCAAAGCTCTATGCCTTCAAGTTTCAGAGAAGAAGATTTTTAAAGTTTTCCTTCTTTGTTACTATGCTCAAACTTGTGACCCCCGGGGTGGGGCCAGTTTTGACCCCAAGGGCATCATATGAACAAACTTGGTAGAGGTCCACTAGGAGAGGCTTCATGCCAAATATCAAAGCTCTATGCCTTCTAGTTTTACAGAAGAAGATTTTTAAAGTTTTCCTTCTTTGTTCCTATGTTGGAAATTGTGACCCCCGGGGCGGGGCCAGTTTTGACCCCAGGGACATCATATGAACAAACTTGGTAGAGGTCCACTAGGAGATGCTACATGCCAAATATCAAAGCTCTACACCTTCAAGTTTCAGAGAAGAAGATTTTTAAAGTTTTCCTTCTTTGTTACTATGCTCAAACTTGTGACCCCCGGGGCGGGGCCAGTTTTGACCCCAGGGGCATCAAATGAACAAACTTGGTAGAGGTCCGCTAGGAGATGCTACATACCAAATATCAAAGCTCTGCGCCTTCTAGTTTCAGAGAAGAAGATTTTCAAAGATTTTGCTTTTTTTTCCTTTCTGTTGCCATGGCAACCAGAGTTGTGGGTGGAATTCAATTCTTTGAACAATTTTGGTAGAGCTTCACCCAAGGAACATCCCTGCCAAGTTTCATCAAGATTGGCCCAGTGGTTTAGGAGAAGAAGATGTTTAAAGAAATTGTTGACGGACGACGGACATAGGGCGATCACAATAGCTCACCTTTAGCACGTTGTGCTAAGGTGAGCTAACAAGGGGGGGGGGTGGCAACTGGGCTTGAACCCAGTATGACAGCATACTAAGTAGGCATGGTGAATTGAAAAAAAAAGTGAAATAAACGAAGTGCTATTTCTCAAAACCAATAGCTTGGGATATAGGCAAATTTGAGAGGATTTCAGCACATGATTGTATTACACAATCCCTGCAAATTTCAAAGTAATGTGACCAATAATATGGAAAATGTTGAGTAAACAATACTTGGTCATCAAATGGCTGCTTTTCCTACAGACAACAAATCCATGTGGGTCAAATGATGGGATTTGTTTATAAAAAAAAAAAAAAAGAGTCTAAAATATGGTGGGAAGAAGAGAAAGTGCTGATTAATGCCATGTTTTCAAACACCTTCCTCCTAAGGGGTATTAAAGCACAGGTTTGTTTGGTAAAGGACCAATTTATTTTCCATTAACTTGGTTAAACTGAGAGCTAACCTTTTATACCAGAAAGTTCTATTCAGTCATTAACTCTTTACTAAACGTCCACATTATGGATGTTTCCAAATTGAAAGCATTTGCAGATGACAAAATAAATGTGACTAAAAAAAAGAAATTTGCATTGGAAAAGGTAGAAAACATTGTGGGAAACGGAGAAAATGCTGGTTACCAGCATTTTCTCCTTTTCCAATAATGTTTTCAAAAGGCTTCTTTTTCAGGGTGGTTAAAAGTCGGGATTGTGTGGTACGGGTAAAACAAGTGGGTTTTACGGCAAAAACATCTCAAGTACTTACCATCCATTCCCGTACACACCCCGTCAGAGCATGCGATGTCCGAACCGTCGTTAGAACTAGGCATACTACAATTTTCACACCCGTCCCCGCATGATGAATAACCGTTATCACTGCTACATCTCCCTAGCTGTGAAACTTTATGTCGAGTTTGACCCGGCGACCAAGGATCAGAGGTGTGTTCACAACTACGACAGCTTTCCATGGACACTAACGACGTGTTGGAATTGTGATCACCGCAATCATGAAGTGAGCTACCTGTACAGGACTGAGCGAAGGCCTTTGTTTTATTGCAGGGCAGTTTGTTGTCATCACACTGTTATTGGTAAACAAGAATTATCAACATTATGGTATGGCATGGGTCTTTGAGAACAGCTTTGTCTGTTGAAATGACATTGTCAAAAATTTCATGTCTTTTTTCACAACAAAACTTTAACTACTTAGATAAAAGTAACTGTGCCACATTTCTTACTTTGGCTTACTTCTACATTATCTTTACATAAAGTAAATAATCACTCACGTATCATTACAAAGGTAGGTTTGTAAATACCTCCTTGGGGGAAAAATTTACAAAAATACATGTATGTCGGAAAGATAAAATAAAAAGAACAGAGACAAATATTGATCAGCTGATGCCATAATTTTTCAACATATTAAACCTTACTTAGCATCAATTTACCTCATTTCACAAACATACGAGCCATGCTCTTTGAAAAGGGGGCTTAATGCATATGCGAAACGTATCGACACGGGTCAGCCTGCGCAGTCCGCACAGGCTGACCTGGGCCAAAGCTTTTTGCTGTTGGTGAATTTTCTGTATGTCCAAGGACTGGTATACCCCATGATTCAGTGAGTTGTTAAAAAATGTAAGTGGCCATTTTGGATCCATATTTATGTGATGACTTGCTAGGTATCATGCATCATGAAGATGCATAAAGCCCCCTTTTGCCAGAGCATGGCTCATTGTAGTCTTGTTTTTAAGAGTTAATGATATTGAAGAAAAGAGACCAAGGGCTATACCACTGATCACATTCTGACAGAAGGCTAAAAGTAATGATAATCTTTATCAGCCACTTACTTTAACACAGTGAGCCTCCTCTTCCTCCTCCTCATCCTCGATATTTACATTCTCCTTTTCGTGAGTTTTTCCTGCTTTGGCTTTCTTCCGTTTCTTTTTCTGTCGTTTCTTCTCCTGCCGTTGTTCCTTCACTCTCTCTTCCTCTATCAGTTCCTCGCACATGAGCTCTAGATTCGACACGCCTTGCTTCTTTTCCAATGCCATCTGATTGATTGATTGAATCGATTAAATGGTGTTTTACGCCGCTTTCAACATTTTTTCAGTCATATCACTGCGACAGCTTGCATATTCATGTATTTCCTGGGTTTTACCAGTACTAGTCTAGGGCTCTGAGGTGTCTTGCCCGAAGACACTCCAACGAAAAAGCCCAGTGGATCCAGTGAGGCTCGAACCTGGGGCCTCCAGGTTGCGAGTCCTACACTTTACCACTGAGCCATGCCGTTTGAACCACGACGAAAAAAAAAGAACATAAATTAGAGGCATACACAAGTTAACTCTTTCCCACACAATCCTGATTTTTAATGACCCTGAAAGAGAAGGCTTTTGAAAGGCTGGTGAGCAGCATTTTCTCCTTTTCCCACAATGTTTCCTACCCTATCAAAGGCAGAAATCATTATTTTAGCAATGTGTAACCCATCGTCTGCAAATGCTTTCAATTTCATCCAGTCCAAAATTTTGTCGTTTGGTGAAGATTTAATGTACTCATTTCAAGGACTATTATGCAAATTGTAAAACCTTTTCGGTAGTATTCATTGTAATAATCACATCCAGAAAATTACAGTGAATACCCACAAAAATAGGATACACCAAAGAACTTCTGAAATACAACGCTTATCATTCATAGAACCCTCCCATGACCATTTAACAATGATTTTCCTTTTTTTTGGTGCCTTTGTCTCTAGATACGGGAAAAAATGTGATCATAAATATATGAGTCACATTCTGTGAGAAAGGTAAATGCATCTAAAAAAGTATCAACCCATGTCAGCCTGCACAGTCTGTGCAGGCTGACATGGTTTGAATCTTTTTGCTCTTTGTAATTTTTCTGCATGTCTAAGGACCATTCTACCTCATGATTCAGGCAATTGTATGGCAAAATGGATTTTATGGATCCATAATTATGTAATGATTTCTTAGTATAATGCATCATAGAGATGCATTAAACCCCCTTTTGCCAGAAAGCAGCTCAGTAAATTCAGACAATACGTTTCCTACTGAGAAAACATTTTCAACCTTGTATGTGACAGTAAACTGTAAAAAAGAACTCTTGGAGATAGTCTGTGCCTCTTTTATGATAGGCCGGAATAAACTAGTCATATCCAAAATTTTAATCTTCTAAAATCAGTAGGTTTCACAAAACTAGGCTTTGATCCAACTAGCTGGTTACAAAAGCATATCTCAACCAATGAGACAAGATGAAGACATTCAAATCTCACTATAGCTATTTCTCTTACAACTTCATTTGGCACTCTGTGTGTTAACCTTTAACCAGACAATCAAAAGTTTAAACAAACCTTGAGGAAAAAGCTTTCTGAAAGGTTTTCATAATTATCTTTCTGACAAAATTTAACAAAGAAAAAAACATTGTACTCTGTTTAAAACTCGTATTTACCAATGTACTGGCTAACTCTGTTTTCTATACCAGCCGAAAACACTGAAAAGGCTTCAAAACTCCTTTTGAGGCTGTTTCAGTAAATTATCTTACCTCAAAACTCTGTTTTAAAGCATCAACACCCAGATAAAACAGTATCTTCCATGTTTGTTCCTCTGCTTTCAACTTCTGCCAGATTTTATGAAGTCTTTCATATGTGTGTATCCCCAAACATGTTAAAACTTCTTCCTGGGCGATATCTAAAGTTTTGGCATGCCTATCACGACGGCCGTTACTGCTGAAAACGAAACAAGAACAAATTGCTGTTAAAATGACTGAAAAATATATAAACCAACATATTACCCCACCAGACCTCCAGATAAAAGGAAGTGATAGTATTCTAAACCCATTATTTCTCTTCCAAACCCTATGTTGTGGGTATAACATATGGTTTCGGGGGAGTGATTAACATTTTGAATTTTGAAATCAAAATCAGTCCCTCTATCTGGAGCTCTGCCCCACGTTTTAATAACCCTGAGAGAGTGGGCTTATGGGGAAAGCCGTAACTAAATTTTTTAACTTTCGGCTCAAACCATTTTCCCTTTTTCTTGTTTGTAATTATAAACTGTATATGTATGTAAATCATAGCAATAAGATATGTTTAAACAAAAAGGACTTATGAAGACACTACAGAAAGAGGAGAAAATGCTTGTAACCAGCATTTTCCTCCTTTACAGCCAATGATTTCTACCCTTCAAAGATACAGGTATTCATTCTGGCTACATCTTATTTATGGTCTTCAAATGCTTTCCATTTCAAGAAGCCTAAAATTTGGTCATCTTGTTAAAAGTGACCAGCATTTCCTCCTTTTCCCACAATATTTTCTATCCTACCAAAGAGAGAAATCAAAATAATTTGGCAACAATTCATTGTTATCTGCAAATGCTTTCCATCTAGTCCAGCCCAAAATTTTGTCATTCGAATTAATCAACCTGGGCAGCATTTCAATAAAATGTCTAGATTTACACAAATTATTTGTAATTGTATATATAGAGGATATTTGTTTTTTTCGGTGAAAGATCAAAATTTATTTCATCGAGTGAACATCATCGGTAATATTTTCACGAGTGGCTGCACGCCACTCATGAAATTATTACCGATGAGATTCACTCGATGAAATAAATTTCGATCTTTCACCGAAAAAAAAAAAAAATATCCTATTTATTTCATGCTTCTAACGCCTTTTTTATGTCGAGACTTCCATAAAAATCAGTACAAACTCCCCGTGGTCGGTATTCTCACTGGTCGTACCCATGTAATATCGAAAAATATTTTCACCGCTATTTCTCGATATTCTACCGGAAAGCATGAAATAAATACACGTACGATTTCTGCTTTATCAAAAGGTATGAGCTGGCCTCAAGTAATGCAACTATTTACTCAAATAGTAACATTATGCTGTTGAGTGAAAATTGTTTCCAGACTTGATGCTTGCTTGCCTCAACTGCGCATACAAATTTCATGCTTATGCCATTACTTTATAAATATATATTTTATATCCATTGAGAAACAAGTTCTTGCAGCTTATACCAATCTCTCTCGACTCTGCTTCCTGGAAACTACACCAGTGCTCAAGCCGAACATGTGGGCCAATGAATGGTTCAAAAGCTGACATCTGCTGCTTGGTATTGAACCCAGGACCTTATGGTTATGAAGCCGATGCTCTACCACACAACCATGGACACCACTGCGCAGGCAGATTAGCGAAAGGTACCACTGGACATTATAAGATACCCACCTTCCAACTAATTCCGGCTCTGCCCTCCCAATCAAATGAGCTATAAAATCAGTATCACAGAGCATGTGTATATGTCGATCTTGAGGGCAACACCTCAGCTTCTCGTAGAGGGCTGGGCAGTAGCCCTTCTCTTTCGTACTGTCCACTTCTCCCACTAGAATACTGTAGGCCCTCAATACTTTGGACTTACACTCTGAACAAAACCTGGAAATATCAAAAACATGCTTCACTCTTTACCACACAATCCCAAATTTTAACAACCCTGTGAAAGATGCCATTTAAAAACATTGTGGGAAAAGGAGAAAATGCTGGTTACTTTTCCCACAATGTTTTCTACCCTTCCAAAAACAAATTACAATTTTTCAATCATCGTGCTGCAGTTTGATTCCCTGACTTCATTTAAGGACAAGGTCACTTGGAGAAGAAAGATCACAGATAATAGGGGTGTGGTCTCATATGTCCTTACCAAAAAGGTTAGTCTTGAACCTTTTACCAAATAATTACGGGTTTTTTAAGGACCCGTGAAAAAAAAAAAAAGGCTTTTGTGAGCATCACATTTATATTGTCGTCTGCAAATGCTTTCAATATGGATCAGTCTAAAATTTTGTTGTTTGGTAAATAGTTAAAGCTGATTGATTGTGTTGTGTTTCATGCCGTTTAACCCTTTACCATACATTCCTGAGTTTTAACGACCCTGAAGAAGGATGATTTTGAAAACATTGAGGGACAAGGAAAAAATGCCGGTAACTAGCATTTTCTCCTTTTCCCACAATGTATTCTACCCTTCCCAAAACAAATTTCAGTTCCCGAGTCACATTTATTTTGTCGTCTGCAAATGCTTTGAAATTGGACTGGCCCAAAATTTTGTTGTTTGGTAAAGAGTTAAACGTGTGATGTTTGAAAATGAAGAGGAGGAACTAACTTTTTCGCTGCCAACTACATGAATTCAACTTTTCACCCTTGACCACACAATCCCAACTTTTAACGACCCTGGGGAAGAAGACTTTTGAAAGCATTGTGGGAAAAGGAGAAAATGCTGGTATCCAACATTTTCTTCTTTTCCCACAATGTTTTCTACCCTTCCCAAAACAAATTTCAGTTTCTGCATCACATTTATTTTGTCATCTGCAAATGCTTTCAATTTGGACATGTCAAAAATATTGTCGTTTGGTAAAGAGTTTAAGTATAATTATGTTGCATTTGAAGCTGACTCTGATCAAAGATTAACACCAGGAAGCCGGCGGTGTAGATCAAAGATCACACTGCACATTTTGTGCAGTCTGATCTGGATCTACATCTTCCGCAAAAGCTGTCCAAGGCGACATTGGCAGTGAAAGAGTTAATGGTACAAAAATAGTTATGCAATATGAAATCTCCATGTACAGTTACTTGCTCCTTTGATATGGGTTCCATGTTGACAGTTTACAACTTGCCAAAGTTTCAGGTAAATATTTTCCATAATGACATAGTTATAGTGTTGCACCTAGCTCTGAAATTTTGGGGGATTCAAGGGTCTCCTGATCTAAATATGCCATTTTTGAAAATTTGGGGGACAATCTATCAATATGCATAGTTACACTATATTTGAAATCCAAGCGCTGCATGTTTTACCTGTCATTTTATCATCTACCAAATTCAACCACCAAAATCGTGACAACCATTCCTTTTGAAAAGGACAATCTAATGTTAGTTACTTAATGTTAGTTTCTTTCACGACTTTCCCCATGTTTATCCCTACTGAGGGCAGCTGTCTGCTTGTTGATGCCCCAAATTCACACTTCGGTTCAGATACAAATGACGTTTTGCAAACAGTCTGCTTCAAATTTCATATTCTATCTATGTCAATTTTTTTGACACTATAAATTCTAATTCAGTCATGCATAATTGCCGCTTTGAATACAGTGGGACTTGTTATTGAATTTTAGCTGTCAAAACCAGTGTCATTGTACCGCTTTCGCTCTAATATGTGTGGACAGTCTACAATAATGACATATCCACAGAAAGGGAATAAACAGGGCTCGTGTATGGACTATGACAACAGTCGGCGAAAAAGAAATTAGAAGCACACAAGTATGGACTTAAAAAATTGCACACCCTAGTCCCGCATCGTCATAAATCTGAAGGGGACAGAGTAAAAAATATAGTGGGAATCCCGCAATCCTATGCTCTAGATGCAACACTGACACAGATGTGAGAAAAGGTCTTCTCAAAAACAACTGGGCTATGACAATACCTCAATGCTTTCTTTGAAAAGAGCTGAGCTAAAAATGTTGATATAACATCAGTATGAAAGACTAGCATACCTATGTTTACGGAGGTAGTTTTCCAAGGTGTCAAGAAGGCTGTCAGCGTCCACTAACACCACTTCTTCTCTACATTCTTGAGACAGCAAGTCCCAGACATCTATCCAGCTCCTGTTTAAACAATAAATAAAGTAAGATAAACTAGAGCTGTCACTGAATGTGACTTAATACCCCCACCAGCGCTTTGACAGAAAAAAAGTGTCAAGTTCAAGGGGAGATAATTCCTCAACCAGGGGGAGTTGACACTTGAAAATTACGTCTTGCAAATCTTCAATATATGATCAATATATGTGCAAAGTTTCAATGCAATTGAAGGAAAACTGTAGGAGGAGTTCGCAACACAAAATTGCTAGTATTTTGTACACAGACGGACACACGGACGGACAGACAGGCTGATTCCAGTATACCCCTGAAAACATTCGTTTTGCGGGTGTATAAAGATACACTAAACAGAAGTTAAAACATGTGCTAGTTTGGTGGACTGAAACAGTACCATGGACGTAACTCTTTACAAGTCTTTGACTTCTTTCCCATATAAACCAAAGTAAAACGTAGATTACCCTTTCCTTTACCACACAAATCCCAACTTTTAATGACCCTAAAGAAGAGAGCCTTTTGAAAACATTGTGAGAAAAGGAGAAAATGCTGGTAACCAGCATTTTCTCCTTTTCCCACAATGTTTTCTACCCTGTCAAAGCCCAATTCCATCATATGAACCACATTTAACCCTTTATCACACAATGCCGCCTTTTGACGCCCCTGAGAAAGAAGCTTTTTGAAAACATTGTGGGAAAAGGAGAAAATGCTGGTAACCAGCATTTTCTCCATTTTTTTCACAATGTTTTCTACCCTATCAAAGGCAGAAATCATCATTTTAGTAACATTTATTTTGTCGTCTGCAAATGCTTTCAAATTGGATCAGTCTAGAATTTTGTCATATGGTAACGGGTTAAACGATAGTCTGCATATACTTTCAATTGGGACATGTCTACATATTTGTTGTTGTGTGGTAAAGAGTTAAAACCTGGAATTGTTTGAGGGACAGAAACAGTCCATGCACTTGACTCTTTTACAGGCCACCGACTTCTTTCTGCCATTAATCAAAACTAGAACTGTCGTAAAGCAGACATATACTCCCCACCAGCACTCTGTCACTGAAGCAGCGTAATCAGAGAGCGAAAATAATTTTCAAAACAAAGATTACAAAGGTTACCTTGACCTTTGACCAAAGTGACCCCAAAACAATAGGACACCTCCTTGGGTCATGACCAACCCGTGTATAGAGTTTCAAGATCCTAGGTCAAACAGCTATTGAGTTAGAGGACAAAAACAATTTTCAAACAAATTTCACCTGTGACCTTGACCTTTGACCCATGTGACCCAAAAACAATAGGGCACCACCTTGGATCATGAGCAACACTTGCATGAAGTTCCAAGGTCCTGGGTCAAATGGCTTTTGAGTTTCAGCACGGAAGCAAAAAGGTCTACAGACGGATTGATTGAAGGACGGTCAGACAGACAGACATGGTGAAACTGGTAACCCCAACTTCTACTTCGTAAGTGGGGGGTATAATGAAAAGAAGTAGGTGGTGAGAGAGGAATACTTCCTGTTACTACAACTTTCATCAATCAGATAGAATTCAATCGACAGACTTGGCAGCCTCAGAGTTAACATCCATAAACTTAATACACCTACATGTTTCAATAAAGATTCCATTGCTTGACATAACAAAACATGACATTAGCAGGGTTCCCATTCACGCACACATGTGCGTGATTCACGCACTGAATTGAATAATCACGCACAAAAATATGAAGTGAAATGTGCATGCACGCACAGGTTTCAGGGCTTCCATTGTCAATCACCAGTGGCGCCAGTTGGGACAAGTTATCAAGTGTGAAAGTCACTGTTTATCACCACTAATCAAACTTGGTATCAGTCCGCTTTTCTAGTGTAAAATTAAAGGTTTTGAAGTAACATGCTATTCTTATTGATAAATCTATGTCAAATCATGCGGAAATACTACTCAAAACCTTAACAGGCATAAAAAAAGATTGCTGCAAGAAACGCGAAAACCCATGACACAACAAAAATTGGTTTGACATCGTCCGATCATAGGCATTTCAAACTGTCTATTCAGCTTTATAAATGACTTTGAACAGTAAATTTACATAAATATCTCTATAAAACAATAAGTGAAAGCTAATTAGTGTCTGAAAATGACAGTGAAATGGAGAATTCTACTGGCCGTCAGGCTGTAAGTTGTCCCTCTGAAACTGGTCCCGTGAGTTAGGAAGTTATAACAAGCATCTTCTTTTTTTTAAATTACCCATATTGTTTTCAAGAGCAGCCGACTGCAGAGTTAGACTCATCAAAACAAATTTTCAATGCAATAGACCCTTACTGTCCTCTATAGATGCTCTATAATTGTCAATATTAAGTGCACTCCTAGAATTTCTCTTGCGCTCCCAAACTTGTATTCCAGGGAGCGCATGCACTCCCAAAAAGAGATGCGAATGGGAACACTGATTAGTAACCAGCTGCCAAAATGTTGAAGAAATAATGCTGGTATTGAACTTACCCTGTCATTTTAGTTTTATGTGTTTCAAGGGAGTGTAGATTACAACGTTTGTTCTTTTTACTCTTTGGAATTGACTCTACCATAGAAGAATACTTTGCTCTGAAATTAAAACAAGAGGGCCATGATGGCCCTGGAGTCGCTCACCTGAGCCTTTTGACCAAGCATAACCAATTTCCAACGTCTTGTGAGATACATGTATTACCAAACAATAAAATTTTAAACTCATCAGTCTGAACCTTCTGCATAAAACAAATAATATGTGGATCAAGCTATGGGACTGGTCTCTCAAAGGGGTAGAAAACATTGTGAAAAAGGGAAAAAATGCTGGATACCAGCATTTTCTCATTTTCAAAGAGTGTTTTCAAAAGGCTTCTTTCTGAGAGTCATTCATACACTAGGTTTTTCTAAGATTTCACCTAGTGACCTAGTTTTTCAGCCAACATAACACATTTTCAAACTGGTCCAAGATATCATTAGGACAAACATTCTTACCAAATTTCAAGAGTATTGGACTGAAAATGTGGCCTCTACAGCGTACACAAGGTTTTTCTAAGATCTGACCTTGTGACCTAGATTTTGACCCAACATGACCTATTTTCAAACTCATCCAAGATATTACCAAGGCAAACATTCTGAGCAACTTTAAAAGTGTATTGAACAAAAAACGTAGCCACAACAGTGTACACATGGTTTTTCTAAGATTTGACCAGGTGACCTAGTTTTTGACCCCCTATGACCCATTTTCAAATGCAACTGAGATATCATCGAGACAAACATTCTGACCAACTTTCAAGAGTATTAGACAGAAAATGTGGCTTCTGGAGCTTACACAAGGTTTTTCTAAGATTTGACCTAGTGACCTAGTTTTTCACCCGTCATGACCCATTTTCAAACTAGTCAGAGATATTATCAAAGCAAACATTCTGACCAACTTTCAAGAGTACTGGACAGAAAATATGGCCTCTAGAGCATACACAACGTTTTTCTTAGATTTGACCTGGTGACCTAGTTTTTGACCCAACATGGCACATTTTCGTACTATTTCAAGATATAATCAAGACAAACATACTGACCATTTTTCAAGAGTATTGGACTGAAAATGTGGCCTCTATAGTGTACAAAAGGTTTTTCTAAGATTTGACCTAGTGACCTAGTTTTTGACCCCACACGACCTAATTTCAATCTTGTTCGAGATTTTATCAAGACAAACATTCTGACCAAATTTCACAAGTATCTGACTGAAAATGTGGCCTCTACAGCACATACAAGGTTTTTCTAAGATTTGACCTAGTGACCTAGTTTTTGACCCCACATGACCCAAGTTCGAACTCGTCTGAGATTTTATCAAGACAAACATTCAGACCAAATTTCACAAGTATATGACTGAAAATGTGGCATCTAGAGCGTACACAAGGTTTTTCTAAGATTTGACCTAGTGACCTAGTTTTTGACCCCACATGACTCAATTTCGAACTCGTGCGAGATTTTATCAAGACAAACATTCTGACCAAGTTTCATGAGGATCGGACTGAAAATGTGGCCTCTAGAGCGTACACAAGGTTTTTCTAAGATTTGACCTAGTGACCTAGTTTTTGACCCCACATGACCCAATTTCGAACTCGTCCGAGATTTTATCAAGACAAACATTCTGACCAAGTTTCATGAGGATCGGACTGAAAATGTGGCCTCTAGAGCGTACACAAGGTTTTTCTAAGATTTGACCTAGTGACATAGTTTTTGACCCCACATGACCCAATTTCGAACTTGTCAGAGATTTTATCAAGACAAACATTCTGACCAAATTTCACAAGTATCTGACTGAAAATGTGGCCTCTAGAGCATACACAAGGTTTTTCTAAGATTTGACCTAGTGACCTAGTTTTTGACCCCACATGACCCAATTTCGGACTCGTCCGAGATTTTATCAAGACAAACATTCTGACCAAGTTTCATGAGGATCGGACTGAAAATGTGGCCTCTAGAGCGTACACAAGGTTTTTCTAAGATTTGACCTAGTGACCTAGTTTTTGACCCCACATGACTCAATTTCGAACTCGTCCGAGATTTCATCAAGACAAACATTCTGACCAAGTTTCATGAGGATCGGACTGAAAATGTGGCCTCTAGAGCGTACACAAGGTTTTTCTAAGATTTGACCTAGTGACCTAGTTTTTGACCCCACATGACCCAATTTCGAACTCGTCCGAGATTTTATTGAGACAAACATTCTGACCAAGTTTCATGAGGATTGGACTGAAAATGTGGCCTCTAGAGCGTACACAAGGTAAAAAGTTGACGACGGACGACGCACACTGCACGACGGACACAGCACGATCACAATAGCTCACCAGGAGCACTTTGTGCTCAAGTGAGCTAAAAAAAAATCTTTCTGGAATGTTAGTGCCTTTTGAGAAATTCTTGATGAGCTCAATTTTGTCTTTTTATCAGAACTACAAACAAATTTCTTTCAAAGCTACTGGCTGCTTTCTATTGCCATGATGTACCCCTTTTAGCATAGCACCAAAGACAATTACTGGGGTTTATTACATGAGGCAACAGACACTTTCAGTTTAGAAATAAGCCCCCTTTAATTGCAGTTTCATAGATACTTATTTAAAAAGTGTTTCAGGAACGCAAACATTGTACCTCAAAGATCAGAATGCATGTTTTGTGCTGTCTGATCCTGATCTACACTGACAACAAAGGCAACTATTGCTGTTAAAGGTGGTTTAACTCTTTACCAAACGACAATTTTTTGTACTCAGCCATATTGAAAGCATTTGCACATGACAATTTAAATTCGGTCAAAATTTAATGATAAATTCTATCTTTGATAAGGTAGAAAACATTGTGATAAAGGGAGAAAGTGCTGGTCACCAGCATTTTCTCCTTTTCCCACAATGTTTTCAAAAGGCCTCTATCACAGGGTCATTAAAATATGAAATTGTGTGGTAAAGGGTTAAAGGTGAAGTCAAAAACTTACCCGTGGATATAGAAAAGTGAGTACAGGGCACGTGGATCAAACAGGTAGTTCCGTTTTAAAGACATAAGGGCAGTTTTGGTGATTATCAATGGCTCTAGGGCAGGATGTTGTGACTTCACAAGTTGTGTAAACAATCTCTCCACACTGAAAGAGAATGATTTTTAAAGTTGAACAAAATTCTAAATATAATAAAAGTGGCAAATAACTAGTCAAAGTTCTCTTTCTGACAATGTTTTTTCATTTGGTTAACCTTTTACCAAATAACAAAACTGTAGACTTGTCCAAACTGGAAGCATTTGCAGACCAGCAAAGTCAGCGTGGGTCAAATGATAAGATTTGTTTCTCAAAGATGAGAAAACATTAAGGGAAAAGGGGAAAGTTCTTGTTACCAGCATTTTCTTGTTTTCCCGCAATGTTTCATCAGGCTTCTTCTTTAGGGTCATTAAAGCTCAGGCTTGCATGTTAAAGGGTTAACCCTTTACTGCACAATGCCGCCTTTTGATGCGCCTGGGAAAGAAGCCTTTTGAAAACATTGCAGGAAAAGGAGAAAATGCTGGAAACCAGCATTTTCTCCTTTTCCCACAATGTTCTCTACCCCATCAAAGAAAATTTGCACCATTTGAGCCACACTTAAATTTTCGTCTGCAAATGCTTTTAATTTGGACAAGGCTAAAATCTTGTCGTCTGGTAAAGGATTAAAAAGACAACTGTTTACTTTAGTATGAATCATTTCTTTCAGCCAAGTATTCCCAGTTTAATTCTGTCTATGCTACTAGCTGTTTTCTCACATCTATAAAGAAACTTTACTCTGTAAGATATTAAACGCTCAAAAGCCAGGTGATTCTTGGTGCGACAATATTTACCAAAATAGATAAATATTCGGCAAGCTATCAGCTAACACAGGCATGCAGATTTCCATGACATTTACGAAATACAATGACAAACTTTTGCCAAGGAAGAAATTCTGGGATGCTGCCTCCAAAAATTTGAAACATGTCCAATTATGATACACACCATATAATAATACATGCAGAATCCACCCCTTTCAAATCTGAGAATTAGTTTTCAGGATATTTGTCTTGCATTTTATAATATCCCCTATTTTTGCAAGTTGATTAAACACACTTGACGGGTGGTTCGTCCCACCACCGAAGATTGATTTTAACCCTTTACCACACAATCCCAACTTTTAATGACCCCAAGGAAAATGATTTTTGAAAACATTGTAGGCAAAGTAGAAAATGCCTCTTTATTTAACCCTTAATCACACAATCTTAACATCGAGGAATGAACCCATAAAAAATATGGTGGGGAAAAAGAGAAAATGCAGCATTTTCTCCATTTCCTACAATGTTTTCTACACTTTCAAAGACAAAGGCTTTCCTACATGTTTTCTACACTTGCAAAGACAAATCCTGTCAGTTCAGCAATATTTAATTAACCCTTTACTACACAATCCCGAGTTTCAACGACTCCGAGAAAGAAACCTTTTGAAAACATCGCAGGAAAAGGAGAAAATGCTGGCAACTAGCATTTTCTCCTTTTCCCACAATGTTTTCTACCCTTCCCAGAAGAACCATCAGTTTTTGGTTACATATATTTTGCCGTCTGCAAATGCTTTCAACTTAGACTGGTATCAATTTATCATCTGCAAATCCCCAAAGTCCCAGATGGCACAATAATTCTAAACCAACCCCAGGCCTGCTGGGCGCACTTGATTGTAAAAGAACCATTCTGCCAATTACGGCCCTTGTCCTCTGTTTCTGCCTTTTCTGCTCAATAAACATGAGCTTGCCAGTGAGAATTTATCGATAACCCGACTGATGTTGTGGTTAACATTAAACTGGTAGCCTGTTATTGTCCTTCATATCGGACTGTTAAGCAAGATACAACGGTTAACTGAACTTATGATTCCTTTAGCTCTTGCTAATCATTCAAGATCGTCATGAAGCGATTTTCAGAGAATTTTGGAAGTATCAATCAATGGTGTGAAAATGGTAAAACCTATTGAAAGTATTACTTCGGACAGCACAATCGGGCCAGTCCCTACCCCTAGTTGAAGCGATGAAACTAATCCCCTACAGTGAGTAACGTGAGTTTCACCCAAAATGGCTCTCGGACAATCGGATCAAAGATGGTAAGTTTATGACAAGAAAATAAACTGTAGTTAGAGTGATCCACAGGAAGTTAAATCCCTTTGTGATGGGATGTCAGAATTCTGAAAGTCTACCATTGACAGACATATTTCGTCATTTTTTAGGTTTAAATTAATGGCAGAAATAAAGCTGCATCAATTAACAGCGGTAATTTCTGCAGTGTTGCAGTTTTATTAGCATAGTATTCATAGATACATGAATGGGAATACACTTGTTAAATAAAAAGGCAACACTTGTTAAATAAAAAGGTTAATATATCAGTAAAATAAAACATTTTATGTGTGTGGCCTGCAGTTTTCCAACATGGCCCCCTGTTTCAATGTCAGTGGGCCCAATGGGCCCCCTTACAAGCAAAGCCAGATTGAACACAGCAAATGATTTTGATATGCCGCAAGTCTAAAATTTTGTCACCTGGTATAGGGTTAAAGATGTTGAATTAACCCTTTCCCAAACGACAGAATTTGGACTGGTCCAAATTGAAATAGTTTGAAGACGACAATAATAAATTTGATGAAAATGGTAGAAGTTCTCACTAAGAGTAGAAAACACTGAGGGAAAAGGAGAAATTGCCCGTCACGAGCAACTTCTCCTTTTCCCACAGTGTTTTCAAAAGACTTGTGCTGCAGACACGTGAAAACCAGGGCTTGTTTGGGAAAGGTTTAATATCTAGTTCTTGAAGACTTGAACGATTTCTGCCCATTACTGGACTTTTCAATACAATTCAAATGTCTTTCTATTACAGTGCTATTGCATTTACCTCCTTCTACAACCAACACAGGGCACAGAATGTGTGAGTAAATTGATGATGTCTTTGTATGTGACCAGCATAGCGACAGCGATTTCATCATTTGTCAGCATGTTGAACCTCTGTACGAACCTCTCCATATCCTTACACTTTATCCCACTGACGTGATCACAGTCGATGCACTTATCAGCGAATTGGACAACCATCTAAAAAGAAAGAGGAGAAAAAGCTTGTTGGCTGAAAAAATTATACAGTGTTTTACACCACTTTCAGTATGATTTTATATCATAGCACAGCAACAGCTCACATATTCATGTTAGTCCTGAGTTTTACCAGCACATGGCTGGGGCTCTGAAATGTGTAGCCCAAATGAACTCCTGCGAAAAGCACAGAACTTTGGATCAGAATCGAACCCATGGCCTTAGGATTTCTAAACCTATACCTTCAACCACAGAGTCACAAAGGACCCAAAGAGACAAAGGAAGATGATGGCTTTTTTAGTATATAACTTTGGGTATATGTTTTAACCCTTTACCACACAATCCCGACTTTTAACGACCCTCAGAAAGAAGCCTTTTGAAAACATTGTGGGAAAAGGAGAAAATGCTAGTAACCAGCATTTTCTCCTTTTCCCACCAAGTTTTCTATCCTTCCCAAAAACAAATTTCAATTTCTGAGCCACATCTATTTTGTCGTCTGCAAATGCTTTGACTTTGGACTACTCTAAAATTTTGTCGTTTGGTAAAGAGTTAAGTATTAAAGTAACATTATTTACATTGAAATCTCCAATATCATTCAACAGTCCATAGACTGATCATCTTGGCTTGTGCTAGACTTCTTTCAAAAGCACTTAGGCATTATTATGCCGCATACAGAAGATATTCAGCGCGATATATATCGGCTTCATTTCAATTCCATGACCATAGAGAAACAATGATGTCAGACATAAGAAACTTCGTAACAGTGTCATCATCTTTTGACATGCTCAGAATCTCTGCTTCTCCAATGTTTGCATGTTCAAATTTGATGATTTTACCACTGCGAATCCATCGCAACAGAGTTTGGCATTGAAAATATGACATCCTATTACCAGATATTATTCATTTCTTTGCAACATGAAAAGATTAAAAATATTTGTTGGTATTACATGCATGTTCTTAAATACCCACACCCGCCCTATGTGATAAAAACAAGAGGGCCATGATGGCCCTGTATCGCTCCACTGGCTTATAAATATAAACCATGAAGAGAAGTCTTTACTATATAAGCCCTCATAAAACTTTGACCCCAGGGCTACAGTCAGACTAAATGGGGAATATGTGTATTAGAAGAATAACATGCCAAATTTGGGAGTTCTTGGCCTTATGGCTAGTAACAAGACGGTTTCTGAACTTTTCACTCAATAAACCCATGTAAAACTTGTGAACCCTGGTGCAGGGCCAAACTTGATCCTAGGGCTGTAACTTGGGCCCTCTTTGTAGTTGTCCACTAGATAATGCTATAATTATGCAAAATTTGGTAGCCTAAGCCTTATGGCTATGTACACCAAGATTTAAAAGTTTTCCCTATGTAAGCCTATGTAAATCTTGTGAAACCCCCCCCCCCCCCCCCCCCCCCCCCAGCATGAGGCCAAATTGACCCCAGGACTATAATTTGGGCACTTTTGGTAGACCCCAACTAGATCAAGTTAAATGCAAAATTTGGTAGCTCTAGGCCTTATGGCACAGGTACAGGAAGATTTTTAAAGTTTTCTCTATATAAGCCTATGTAAAACTTGTGACCCCTGGGGCAGAGCCAATTTTGACCCCAGGGCTATAATTTCAAGAAACATGATAGAGGTTTACTACATAAAGCTACATGCCAAATTTGGTAGCCCTATGCCTTATGGTTTCAGACAAGAAGATTTTTGAAGTTTTCTCTATATAAGTCTATGTAAAACTTGTGACCCCTGGGACAAAGCCAATTTTGACCCCAGGGCTATAATTTGAAGAAACTTGATAGAGGTCTACTACATAAAGCTACATGCCAAATTTGGTAGCCCTATGCCTTATGGTTTCAGACAAGAAGATTTTTAAAGATTTCCAATATTTTTCAGTTTTGTTGCCATGGCAACCAGAGTTTTTGAAGGAATCAAATTCTTTCAAGAAATTCTGAAGAGGACCATGGCAGGATCATTTCTGTGAAGTTTCATGAAAATTGGATGGGTAGTTTCAGAGAAGAAGACGTTTGAAATAAAAGTTAACGCACGGACGGACGGACGACCGGACGGACAGACGCACGACGGACACCAGGCCATGACATAAGCCCGCTGGCCTTCGGCCAGTGGAGCTAACTAGATGTTTGATTTGAGACTCTGCGGCTCTCCCAGCAGGATATATTAATAATTTTCGGTATCAAGACGGTTCCCTAACAAGACGGTTCCCTGGCACAAGTTTTCAAGACAGTTCCGCTAGAGATCTGAAGACAGTTCCCCGACACTTTTGAAGACAGTTCCCCAACACTTTCGATCCACGTCAAATAACCTGTTACTGATACTTGTGATTGATAATCATGAGTTTTTTTGTGTGGATAATTGATGTTTTGCAATTTGATAATTCGTATGTTTTAATGACGAGTTCTAGGGGTGAAACAATACGGTAAAAAGCGTATTGCAATATATTGCAATACGGCTGACCCGTATTGCAATATGTATTGCAATATGCTGTATATGTTGACATTTAGCATATCTGAACACTTGTAGTCACTGTTAGGGTAGCATATGCTCAAAAGGTGATAAAGAAAACTAGTACATGTGCTTGGAACTCTTCCATTCTTTCAAGATAATGAACTAAAAAGCAATTCTTTTGCATGAACAAATAAAAACAAACTGAAATTGACCAGTCTTCAACACTCGCTATCTTGACAATTTTCGTCTGCCATTTTTTTTCCTTCAAGAGTGTACTTGTTTATATAAAAACCAGCACTACTATACTGAACTTCGGGAGCTCAACAGAGTAGACAGTGAGATGCACTAACTTACTCAGTTGCTTACTGTACTAACACTAATACTTTGCCGCTTAACTACCGGAAAAAGCAAAAATAAGTGTGAGCAAAGTTATAAGAAATGAATAACATACAAACTCTGTTGATCCAAAAGCATTAAAGCTCGACGGTTATTTGGAGTTCGTGTCGTGAATTTTATGTGGTCATAGTTTTACCTAAACACCGGTGACACCGCCTGTGGAAAAAATAAACAACTTTCGCTTTCGGAAATCTTTAGAACCAAGTTGAAAAACGATCGATTTCTGACAGAATTTTTGGGAAAACTGGACTTTCTGATGCAATTAAGAGAAGTTGACATATTGCAGAAATACCGATACGGTAAAATTCGAACTGGTTTCGGTTTTTTTCTTTGAATAGACTGAGGTTAATTGGTAAACCGTTTCACCACTAACGAGTTCTATCATACATTGACAGGCACAGTTTATTCTCTCATGGGTGAATTCACCGTTATTCACAATTGTTCTGAAAATAATAAACTTTTAAAGTTAATGCTTTGAATTCTTCTAACGATTTGTATTTTTTTGAATATGTTTTTCTTTGTGTTTTGGAATTACATTAGAAAGAGCATGGACTGTATTATTTATGATCCCTGGAAAAACAGAGGAGAGGTCCACCTATTAAAATGTAGTATTTTTCTATTTACCTTGTAAACTCTTTTTTTATATGCATGTATATTGTATCTAGCATTGAGTAAAATGTAGTGTCTTTTGATAATTTTTTGGCATTTTGCAATGATAGGTCATCAACTCCTGTCAAACGAAGCCGAGTTACAAGCAGTTCACACTGCAACCATAGAAAATTACGGACAATCTCACGGCAACCAAAAGTACCCTTCAATCGCAGGCACAAATGTTTCAATCCATCACAAAACATCATATACTCATACAATCCTTCATCAACCATTTTTATCGACGTTACTGCCATTTGACACTGAACATAAGTGTCGGGGAAGTGTCTTCAAATTTGTCGGGGAGCTGTCTCAGAAACTTGTGTTGGGGAACTGCCTTGTCCGGGAACTGCCTTGTTCCCATGATTTTCAGCTATTATTTTCGTTGCCATCTTTGAAGAATTCTAAGTAATTGTAATAGGCTGATAAATGGTTACCCTGATGAATGATTTTTTTTTTCAGTTTGTATGAATCTTTAAATACTGTATGGGCCATTTCAATGCGATGGTCAGTAAACATTTTGTTGACAATTTCATGATGTGGGTGGGGTGTCTGACCTTGGTCTCCATCTCTTTAATCATACTTAAATTTGATTTATTCGCAGTAAAGCTTAGACACATATGTTTAAAAGTTGCACACTGTATTACAGATAAGTCATTAAGTTAACATTCTTACAGTTAATGCATCATCCACTACGAGGGGTATCTGCCTTCTCTCGAACTGGTAGTCGTCCGAACGACAAACAGCTATAAGTTTCGCCATATTCTGAGAGTTTATAACATTTGAAACGTGTAGAAATATCAATTTAGGCCTTATTAAAACTCAGAAATCAACTCTTGCACTATAACATATGCTGTTGTTAAGGCTACATCAGCTAAAGAACTTTCGCCCCATGTAGGAATTTCCTAGGTTTTCAAGTTTTTTGACCGAACAACACAGCCACAGCTATTTGTTCTTCCGCAAATGTCATCTGCCACTTTGAATTCGTGGGTAAAATTTCCAACGAAAGAGGTATTAGGAAACTTTTCTAGTAGTTCTAAGAAAAGAGTATTGTATGCTAAAAACAATTGTCAAAGGTCCAAAATAATATTTGTGGAGATTTGTTGAGCTGTCAAATTGGCGAATGAACACAAACGTGATGAAAGTAGTTCGGCAGGACTCGGAGTAAAATCCTTATCTTTAATTGCCTTCTGTAGGTCTAAAATGTACAATCCGACGCGAAAAATAGTGAGCACTTTGAAACTAAGTACCTCACCAATCTTATTTTACCAATCGGTTTTCCACGTAAAATCGCGAAATTAAGCTCATACTTTTAACCATTTAGCAATATGATTCAACCAACCAGAACACTGATCAACTCAAGATACCAAATTATCAAAGAAAAAATGTCACTGCAAACACTTAGGGTACAACAGACAAAAATTAAGTCAAACTTAAACAAGAAGGCTTGGGGATATGTATTACTGGTTGCTTAAAACAGGTGTCCTTTTCACACATTTGAATTCCTTCTCATTTTCAAACACTGAACAAGTGGTATCTAGGATTTTTATTGAATCCAGCAAAACATAGAAAAAATAATCAGGATCTATTTTAAACCTGTCTCTGAGCGATACTCCGATATTGAGGAAAAAGGCTATATGCTTATTTTAAGACCAAAATCACCATCCAGTTTACTGTTGTTTATCACCCAGTATCTCTTCAATTACATAGGGAAAAATACTGGATACATGTAGTTTTTTTCAATACTGTTTTAAAAGACATTTTGACAAATCCAAATATGCCCCTGTAATACGGACTGGTTGATAAATAGAGGTGGTCACACAGAAAGGTAAGACTGCATAATTGATATAAAATTACAGCATAAAAAAAACTTTAAATAAGAAACTTGAATCCAAGTTTTAGGCATTCCTTTAAATCTTGATGGTGGCATGGATTCCATTGAAAACCTTTTAATGAAATATTTACCAATTTCAAGAAGAGAAAGTCTTACAGAAGGGGACATTTTTTTTTTCTAAATACTGCTCCTAGGAGGTACATACTTCCTAGATTATACAGCATGATGCCTTGTTTGGACGAGATGTTTGGTAATGCTATCTCCTTTGCAGGAACAAAATGATAAACCATGCACAAAATTTTAGACATGTCCAGATGGAAGCATATGCATTTTACAAATTAAATGCGGCTCAAAAGATGGTGTCTGTCTGTAAAGGCATAGCATGGTAACCTGCTTTTTCTTTTTTTCCAACATTGTCTTTTAACATCGTTTTTAACTCCGTACCATACCGTGCGGCTCAAAAGATGGTGTCTGTCTGTAAAAGCATAGCATGGTAAACAGCTTTTTCTTTTTTTCCAACATTGTCTTTCAACATCGTTTTTAGCTCCACTGGCCGAAGGCCAGCGGGCTTATGTCATGGCCCGGTGTCCATCGTGCGTGCGTCCGTGCGTGCGTGCGTGCGTCTGTCCGTGCGTTAACTTTTATTTCAAACATCTTCTTCTCTGAAACTACCCATCCAATTTTCAAGAAACTTCACAGAAATGATCCTGCCATGGTCCTCTTCAGAATTTCTTGAAAGAATTTGATTCCTTCAAAAACTCTGGTTGCCATGGCAACAAAACTGAAAAATATTGGAAATCTTTAAAAATCTTCTTGTCTGAAACCATAAGGCATAGGGCTACCAAATTTGGCATGTAGCTTTATGTAGTAGACCTCTATCATGTTTCTTGAAATTATAGCCCTGGGGTCAAAATTGGCTTTGTCCCAGGGGTCACAAGTTTTACATAGGCTTATATAGAGAAAACTTTAAAAATCTTCTTGTCTGAAACCATAAGGCATAGGGCTACCAAATTTGGCATGTAGATTTATGTAGTAGACCTCTATCATGTTTCTTGAAATTATAGCCCTGGGGTCAAAATTGGCTCTGCCCCAGGGGTCACAAGTTTTACATAGGCTTATATAGAGAAAACTTTAAAAATCTTCTTGTCTGAAACCATAAGGCATAGGGCTACCAAATTTGGCATGTAGATTTATGTAGTAGACCTCTATCAAGTTTCTTCAAATTATTGCCCTGGGGTCAAAATTGGCTCTGCCCCAGGGATCACAAGTTTTACATAGGCTTATATAGAGAAAACTTTAAAAATCTTCCTGTACCTAGCCATAAGGCCTAGAGCTGCCAAATTTTGCATTTAGCTTGATCTAGTTGGGGTCTACCAAAAGTGCCCAAATTATAGTCCTGGGGTCAATTTGGCCTCATGCTAGGGGGGGGGGGTTCACAAGATTTACATAGGCTTACATAGGGAAAACTTTTAAATCTTGGTGTACATAGCCATAAGGCTTAGCTACCAAATTTTGCATAATTATAGCATTATCTAGTGGACAACTACAAAGAGGGCCCAAGTTACAGCCCTAGGATCAAGTTTGGCTCTGCACCAGGGGTCACAAGTTTTACATGGGTTTATGGAGTGAAAAGTTCAGAAACTGTCTTGTTACTAGCCATAAGGCCAAGAACTCCCAAATTTGGCATGTTATTCTTCTAATACACATATTCCCCATTTAGTCTGACTGTAGCCCTGGGGTCAAAGTTTTATAAGGGCTTATATAGTGAAGACTTCTCTTCATGGTTTATATTTATAAGCCAGTGGAGCGATACAGGGCCATCATGGCCCTCTTGTTAACTCCGTACCGTACCACTCAGCAATTATTTTACATTTGTTCAAATTGAAAGAATGTTATGGAGGACTTTAAGTGAATTTAATTTAAATTGTGAGGTTTGTCTTTGAAAGGATAGAAAACATTGTTGGGAAAGGAGAAAATGCTGGTTACCAGCATTTTCTCCTTTTCCCACAAAGTTTTCAAAAGCCTTCTTCCAAGGGGGGGGGGGTCCTTAAAACTTGGGACTGAGTAGCAAGGGGTTAAACATCACGTAACTCAAGATCATAAAAATCTAGGGGTGTTTGTAAAAAGGGTTAAGTTGCAAGACTCGAATATCATGTTATGGGAAGAAGATAATTATGTTATGGTATCAAGATTTTATTGCATGTCTCCAATGTGCTTCCATAATGTTATGGCGTGAGACTTTTTTGCTGCTGTTGGATGAAAAGATAAAACAAGATCACCACATGCAGGTGCCAATGCTTGGTTGCAGTTGCCTTCAGTGAAACTTCTATATAAAAAAAAAAGGGCATAACTGTGTCAAAAATAGTTTGATGGTTACCTGTCTCTGTTGTACTGGTTCACCTTTTGATAGTTAACAACCAATCCGCGTCAACATGCAGGTGCCAATGCTTGGTTGCAGTTGCTTCTAGTGAAACTTCTATATCAAAAAAAGGGCATGACTGTGTCAAAAATATTTTGAAGGCTACCTGCCTCTGTTGTATGGGTTTCCCTTGTGATAGTTAACAACTAATTCAAGTTTGAAGTATATTCAGTAATGGTAAGGATACTACACAATGTCAAAGTGTTTGAAAATTCCAAGTCAAAAAAAGGGGCATAACTGTGCCAAGTTTGATGGTTACCTGCCCCTGTTGTACTGGTTCACCTTTTGATAGTTAACAATTAGTCCAAGTTTGAAGTAAATACACAATGTCAAAGCTTTTTAAAATTCTAAGTCAAAAAAGGGGCATAACTGTGTCAAAAATATTTTGATGGTTACCTGACCATTCTACTCGTTCACCTTTTGATAGTTAACAACCAGTCCCCTTTGAAGTAAATATCTTCAATAATGACAGAGGTATTTTGAAATGTCAAAATTTTTGTATGACACAGATGACACCACCACCAATGATAGGGCTATGACAATACCACAATGTTTTCTTTGAAAGCAGCTGAGCTAATGAGTAGGCTCTGTGGAAAGTGTAGATCAAGATTAGACTTGATATCTTGAACTTGGATCAGCATTCTCCTCTTTGTGACTAATCTTTGACCACTGAATAATTCTATTCTCTGGTGCTGGAACCTTAGTGTTGTTCTCTAGAATAGACGAATTTGTTTATGATGCCAAAAAAACAGTTTAACCGTTTACCACACAATCCCAAGTTTTAACAACCCTGAGGATGAAGGCTTTTGAAGTATTGTGCGAAAAGGACAAAATACTGGTAATACTGGTAATTTTTTCCCTTTCCCACAATGTTTTCTACCCTATCAAAGACAGAAATCATTGTTTGAGCTATGTTTAATTTGTTGCCTGCCAATGCTTTCAATTTGGACCTGTCTAAAATTTCGTTGTTTAGTTACCCCTTTGAAACAATCATTATTTTTTAATGACACTGCGGAAGAAGGCTTCTGAAAACCTTGAAAGAAAAGGAGAAAATGCTGGTAACCAGCATTTTCTCCTTTCCACACAATATTTTCTACCCTTTCATAGACAGATCCCTTGATTTTAGCGAAATTTAATTTGGCATTTATAAAAGCTTATAATTTGAGCAAGCCTGCAACTTTGTAGTCCGGTAAAGAGTTTAACTTTTTACCACATAATCTGGTATAATAATGACCCTGCTTTTGAAAATATTGTGGGAAAAGGAGAAAATGCTGGTAACCAGCATTTTCTCCTTTTTCAACAATGTTTTCCACCCTATCAAAGACAAAAATCACCATTTGAGCTATATGAAATTTGTCGCCTGCAAATCTGTTCAATTTGGACGAGTTCAAAATTTTGTCATTTGGTAAAGAGTAAAAAACCCAAATTAAGCTGCCCTAGGATTAAGGAAAGAAGCTAATAAGATACTCATAAACAACTGGAATTGATAATACTGTTTATTTCAAGGATTTGAAAAAATCAAATTATTGAGCAAAAGAAATAATGTACTGATAAAAATATGTCGACAAACTACAGTCTATAGATAAACAATAATAGATATTAACTACGTATTGATAAAGGTACAGACAAATCTGTCCAAGAGAATAACTCTTTATTAAGTCAGAAAATTATAGACTTTTCCAATTTGAGAGCATTAGTACACGACAAATCAAATTTTACTCAAACCACAGGCCACTGAAACTCTATTGGTCTATCACAGAATATCAAAATTTTGATTGGTTGATCATCTGACTGTTACTAAAAATAGCACATTGGTGACTACCTGTATATGTGTGATAAATAAAGTCTCAGCGTCTATGCTCAAACATACAATTTATCTTTCGAGGATCATTAAAAGCCACTATTAAACTCATAGTGGCATTGTCTTCGACAAATGCCACAAAAAAGGGGACATAAATGGGGCAAAAATATATATTTTTAGGGCTACGTTCTTGTGGTGTGAGTTCCCCAGTTGATATTTAACCCTTTACCACACAATCCTGAGTTTTAACGACCCAGAGTAAGAGGCCTTTTGAAAACATTGTGGAAAAAGGAGAAAATGCTGGTAACCATCATTTTCTCCTTTTCCCACAATGTTTTCTACCCTTCTCAAAACAAATTTCAATTTTTCAGTTGCATCTATTTTGTCGTCTGCAATTGTTTTCAATTTGGACTAATCTTAAATTTTGCCAATTGGTAAAGTGTTAATTCTTTACCAAATAACAAAATATTAGACTTGTCCAAACTGTAAGCTTTTGGAGATGACAAAATTTGTCTTGGTAAGGGTAGAAAAGATTGTGAAAAAAAGGAGAAAATGCTGGTTACCATCATTTTCTTCTATTCCCACAATATTTTAAAACTAGAGGCGCTTGAGCGCCTGTATCGCTCCACAGGCCTGATATTTCTATAATGGCGAAAAGAAGTTTTTAACAATTACCATTCAATCCTGCATTTTAGCTCACTGAAGAAAAAAGGTATGGAAAAAACTTGTGAGGTCCCACTCTGTACCAGGTCACCAGGATTTACACCCCTTCTGTCCACTCTGCATTTACTCATTAGTAGGTCAACAAACCTTTACCAGAACTAATAAAAATTAAAAGTGTAGAGGTTCTCTTGTTCTATATCAAGAGGACTATAAAGTACCTACAACATGGGGGTTCTGTTATTAAAATACTTTTTCTTTTTTATCTTGGCATGGTTACTCAGGCTTAGTAATAAGGCAAAATTGAAAAGCTCAAGTTGTGAAAGGTGCTCAAGCTTTTATCTTATTTATGGCCAGTGATATTTTATTACTAGTACTAACTAATAGCATATCATTGGAGTAAACTGTGATCTTAATACCAAGGAAAATGTGTGGGCTTAAATAGGACAGCCCTGACTAGGTCAAGTCAATCCAATTTTCTTCCTTTTTCTTTGTTAGTCGATAAAACTAACACAATAAATAGTTTTGGAGAAGAACATTTTTTTGAAATATAAGCCTTGTCTATAAAAAAATGTGTTTTTAGGTGTATCATTTTTTTAAAAGGAATTTGGTATACAACCACCATAGAAACAATTTGGCAGACAACCACCATAGGAACTTACCTGCAAAACAACAATGAAATCCAATGAATAGTTTTAGAGAAGAAATTTTTCAAAGATTTTACTTTATACCATAAAAGGAAAATGAGTCTCCCATAAAAGCCATGTTTTTTGACAGATCATTTTTTTTAAAAGGAATTCTGTAAACCTGTATCTAAGGAACATTCCTGCAAAATAATAATGCTATCCAAATAGCGGTTTGGGAGGAGAAGATTTTTAAAGGTTTTTTACTTTGGTTGCTATGGCAACCAGAATTCTTCATGGAACACAATTATTTGAAGGAATTTGAAAGAGGACCACCAAAGGAACATTCCTGTGAAATTTGGTAAAAATCCAGTCAATAGTTTCTGAGGAGAAGTTTTTTAAAGAAAAAGTTTACGGACGCACGCACAGACGCACGGACGGACGAACGGACGGACGCACGACGGACACAACGCCATGACAATAGCTCGCTGGCCTTCGGCCAGTGGAGCTAAAAAGCCACTTTTCTCAGGGTTGTTAAAACTCGGGATTGTTTGGTTTACCAGGATTTTCTTCTTTTCCCACAATGTTTTCGAAAGGCTTTTTTCCCAAGGTCCTTAAAAGGCTGCATTGTGTGGTAAAGGGTTGAAAAAAGGGTGGGTCTTGTGAAATCAATAGAGAGACATATATTGCACTATGTAACAACAGAATGGTCGATATCAACTGAGATCGATTACACGCTGAGAGACAACTTTTTTTGCAAATTTTACTCTATGTACCATATTTTTAGCACAGAAAGGTTGGCCATTGCAAACTTGTAAGTTCTATTCCAAACAAGCTTACTTACACAGCAACATTACAAATCTGTTTAAAAAAAAAACTTCCACCATTTCAAAGACAAAAATTGTCTACTGAGCTACCTTAAAATTGTCGTCTGCAAATGTTTTCAAATTCGGTCAAGTCTAAAATTTTTGTTGTCAGGTAAAGCATAAATGGATAATGCAGATCTAGAGCACACTGCACAGAATGTTCTGTGTAATCTTGTATCAGTTTAAATTAATCCAGTCGAATATTTCAGGAGAGTTCCTGACAAATATATATAAGCCTTTGAATTAATAAGATAAAAATAAGAAACTAGAGGCCCCTGAGGGCCTGAACTGCTCTACTGGCATTGATTCTGCTTTTTTTCTAGCATACATAATCAATGCATGATGCAAAAAGGAAAAAAGTAAACACACAGAAAAATGGAGGGGCAGGTGTTGTTGCAACTGGGCTTGAACCCAATAAGACAGCATAAAGAGGCATGGTGAATTGAACAAATAGTGAAAAAAAATTGAAGTACAATTTCTCAAAACCGACTGTTTGGAATCCAGCTGAATTTGATAGGGTATCAGTACTCACCGTTTTAAACAATCCCTGCAAGTTTCACAGAAATGTGACTAATAATGTGGACTGCATGTGTTGTGTAAACAATACTTAGTCATCAAATGGCTGCTTTTCGTAAATTAATTGCTAGATTTT
This sequence comes from Tridacna gigas, assembly GCA_945859785.2. Classification (NCBI taxonomy): domain Eukaryota; kingdom Metazoa; phylum Mollusca; class Bivalvia; order Cardiida; family Cardiidae; genus Tridacna; species Tridacna gigas. The sequence continues at coordinate 6,953,468 of OX244042.2, forward strand.
CTTCATTTTTAGTAGAGTTCAATCCCATGATGATACAAATAATCTTTGCAAGTCTCAAAAGAATTTAATCAAAAATGTGACTTAATTGCATAAACAAGAAATGTAAATTATCAAATTCAAGTGGCTCCTTTGCCCATATTGATTGTCATTTTTTTTTTTTTTTTTTCAAAATCAATAGAATTCAAGCTATTAATAATATAAAGCAACTGTGCAAGTTTCATGAAAATTCAACCACAACTGCCAATGATATCGCGTAATTAAGAATTGTAAATTTTCAGATTTAATTGGCTACTTTTCCCATACTGATTATTGAATTTTTTTCAAAATCAATACACTTAAAGCTGTGGATGATACAAAGCAATTGTGCAAGTTTCAAATGCAGACTTTATTGCATAAACAAGAAATTGAAATTTTAAACTTCAGATGGCTACTTTTCCCACACTGTTTGTCAGATTTTTTTCAAAACCAATAGGGTTCAAGCTATTGATGAGATAAACAAACTGTGCAAGTTTCACAGAAATCCAACCACAAATGAAGACTCTATCGCGTAAACAAGAAATTGAAATTTTGAACTTTAAATGGCTACTTCTCCCGCACTGATTGTCAGATTTTTTTCAAAATCAATGGGGTTCAAGCTATTGATTGGATAAACAAACTGTGCAAGTTTCACGAAAATCTAATCACAAATGAAAACTTTATCATGTAAACAAGAAAAAGACTAATGGACGGACAGACAGACGGACAGACGACAGAAACCATACCATGACATAAGCTCTGCTGGCTTACAGCCAGTAGAGCTAAAAACTTGTAATTCAAACCCTTGTTTCACAAGTTAAACATTTAAGTTCATTAAAAACAGGATGATAACATGGCAAAAGCCAAAATGTCAGAACCTTTTCAACAGCACCTGAAGTATGACTGTGTCTACAGAAAAATATTAACATAATTTTTTAAACCTTTACCACATAATTCTGTGTTTCAACAACCCTAAGGAAAAAAAAAAAACTTTTAAAAACATTGCAGGAAACAGAGAAAATGCATTTCCTCCTTTTTCCACCCACGTTCTCAATTCCCATCATTTAACCCTTTCCCAAACAAGCCCTGGTTTTCACGTGTCTGCAGTACAAGTCTTTTGAAAACACTGTGGGAAAAGGAGAAATTGCTCGTAACGAGCAATTTCTCCTTTTCCCACAGCGTTTTCTACCCCTTTTGAGACCTTTCTGCCATTTTCATCAAATTCAAAATCGTCGTCTGCTAACTCTTTCAATTTGGACCAGTCCAAAATTTGTCGTTTGGGAAAGGGTTAAGCAATGTTTCAAGTTTTGTTGTTTGCCATAGATTTTAATTTGGACATGTCTAAAATCTTCTCACCTGGCAAAAAAAAAAAATTATCAATTCAACAAAATGAAGCACAACAAGGATTTAAAACTATAACAATATGCGTTATATATTGAATATTTGAGTACAATGTAATTAAGTATACTAAATTTTGTTCATTAAGGAAAATTATAAATGTACATCATGTACATGTATATGTGTACATGTATATTAATTTGTTTAAAGCTCTTAACATGATTTCTGTAGTGTATGGAGTAAACTGTATATATTATATTACCCATATATATATATATAGCCATGTATCATGTGTGATTGTAGATTCTTAGTTAGAGAGTAAATGTAGTGTCTAGAATATGTGTCTTTATTCATTATACGTCCCTTGGGCATAACAATTTCTAATTGAAATGGGCCATACTCTGTGAAAAGGGGGTTTAATGGCAAAGTGTATTGAACCAGGTCAGCTTGAGCAGGCCAAGCAAACTGACCTGCGTTGAATCTTGTTGCTTTTTGTGTATTTGCTGCATGACTAGGGACCATTCTACCTCATGATTAAGTTGCCAAGCCCCCGTAGCTCAGTCGGTAGGGTACAGGACTTGAGAACAGGAGGTCGCTGGTTCGATCCCCGGCTTGGCTAATTTCTTTCCGAGGATTGATGATACTCATTGCGACAGGATTCCTTCCTCTCTCACCGCTGACCATTGTTTTGACGATGGTTATGTGGGAAAGCAGCCAGTGGCTTGGAAAGAATATTGTGCGGAGTACTGGTAAAGGAAACTCCTGGAAAGCATGGATAGGTGCACTGGCCGCCGCGATATAACTGAAATAATGTTGAAAGCGGCGTTAAACACTATACAATCAATCAATCAATCAAGTTGGTTTTTAGACAAAATGGATTTTCGTAATGCAGTACACCAAACAAGTTGTCACATAATTATAGATCCATCTCGGCCTAAAAATGGATGGATCATGATGAAGAAGCTTGTACTTTGACATGCAGCAATATATGGCAAAAAGTAATGACACAGGTCAGCCTGCAAGAACAACACAAGCCGACCTGGGTCTATACTTTTTGAATATGCATTAAACTACCTTTTCATAAAGCATGACCCACATGTGACCAGTAATTGCTTTTTAACCCTTTACCACACAATCCTGAGTTATAACGACCCTGAGGAAGTAAGCCTTTGAAAACATTGTGGGAAAAGAAGAAAATGCTGGTAACCAGCATTTTCTTTTTTTCCCACAATGTTTTCTACCCTTCCAAAAACAACTTTCAATTTTTCAGTAACATATATTTTGTCGTCCGCAAATGCTTTTAATTTGGATGAGTCTAAAATTTTGTCGTTTGGTAAAGGGTTAAGGCAAGTGTAGATCAAGATTAGACTACTTGGAACATGCAGTCCAATCTTGAATCTACACTACTCTGCAGAGATACAGTATTTTGATGAAGCACATGTAACACCTTGAATATGGTACAATATTTAGGTATTGTTTGCAAACCAAAAATGTCCATTTTTAAAGTCTGGTCCTAAATCTACATCACCAACTATAGTACATACATATCAGTGCACTCAATAAGGGTCCATTTCAGGAATTTTTGTAATTCCATGTTCAAATTTTAGGAATTTTTTTTTTTTAAAAATCAGGAATTTTTTTCCGCATTGGTCAATGTGGTCAGAGGCTTAGATTTATTTTGATTGTGTTGCGGAATGTCCAATCTTAATTTCAAACCCTATGTTGTGATTACTCTAAGTATCCAGTCTATGTGAGATTTCCTTGTCTCTATTTAAGAACTTTAGAAACCTAAAATTTTAAGTCTTTACCAGACAACAAAATTCTAGACTTGTCCACATTGAAAGCATTTGCAAATGACGAATAAAGTTTTAACCAGAAAGACATGTCCTAAGAATAACCATATAAAAGGGTTAGAAATGTATAGATATCTATAACAACACTGCTTATATGGTAAATGTTTAATTCGTTGGTCAATTATGATCGGCAAGTAATCAAAACAAATTAAAGTCACTAATTATTATCTGTGATTGGCTGGCAATGATGGAACCATGGCATTAAGATTAAATAAGCAAATCACTGTTTCATAACTGTAATAATGACAATTCATTTGCAAAAGGTAAACCAAGTGATCATGCTAAAACATCTATCTTGAATTTTTTGATGTGCATGATTTTCTGTCAGTTTCTTAGTGGTTTTTGGAAGAAACATATCTCGGATAGATGTGGTTTCCTTCGTAACGACATCCACGTTGCATGATGATTTTTTAAAGAAATTTGCCAAATTGCGCTGCATAATTCCCAAATAAAATGCGAATCAAAATTATAATCTGCAGATTTTTAAAGAGTTGGACAAATAATTGATATTACTCGATTATTTCAATTTCTTTTATGTTGCATGTTTGCAAACAAACAACATTCCCCGATCTTGATTGCGTGTCTTATTAATTGCAATTATCCGTTAATTTCTACAGCTGCAGTCAAATTAAAGACGGTTGATTACTTGCCGATCATAGTTGACCAACCAATTAAACACTTACCATAATCTGATAAACAATCGCATATGTGTAATTGTCAACTCTACACCCTAATCTGGATCACCAAAACGCTTTTACATGATTAGAGACTCTTTGTAAAGCGCCTTCCTTACATTGAATAAACGATATCGAAGTTTTCCACATGCGTCAAACTCTTTGTGCATTGTTTATTGAAAAAACGTCCGGGTTGAAATTCTCGGATGTTTTTGTCAAAATGTGGACGTAAGAAAAACGTCCGACTTTCAAAATGCTGATGTTTTTTTTCCAACTTTGGACGTAATATACGTCGACGTCCGCTTATTGAGAGCACTGCCATGACAATTCCAGGGCTACAACAATACCTCGACCTTTTCTTCGAAAAAAGCTGAGCTAAAAATAAAAACCTTGTAAAAAGATTACAATAAAAATACTGGGACTAAATTGATGACAGAATAACCCTTTACCCTCACAGTGCTTTTCCTAACAGTAACACTTTATCACACAACGGCATATTTTAACCCTTTGCCAAACAATCCCCAGGTAGAAGCCTTTTGAAAACATTGTGGGAAAAGGAGAAAATGCTAGTACCAACATTTTCTCCTTTTCCCACAATGTTTTCTACCCTATCAAAGAAAAACCGCACCATCTAAGCCACACTGAAATTATTGTCTGCAAATGCTTTCAATTTGGTCCAGTCAACAAGTTTTGTGTTTGGTATAACAACTCTCAGAAAGAAGACTTTTCTGGGAAAATGAGAAAAAGCTGGAAACCAGTATTTTCTCACATTCCAAGAATGCTTTCTACCCTTTCATAGACAAATTCCATAATTTGAGCCATACATGTACATGTATTTGATTTGTTGCCTGCAAATGCTTTTAATTTGGGCAAGTCTAAAACTCTGTTGTGGTAAAGAGTTAACAATCATGACTGAGATGACTTTCGAAAACAATGTTGGAAAATCAGAAGAAGCTGGTAACAAGCATTTTCATCCCTTTTCCAGCAATGTTTTCGAGTCCTTCCGAGCGACATTTCATTGCAAAAGAGGTAAAAAAAAATTTTTTTCTGGAAAAGAATTTAAAAAAAAATCATTGCAATAAAAGTACTGGAAGTACAAAAAGTATAGAATAACCCTTTGCCACAAAATAGCAATTTATCAATGACCCTGACATATAAAACTTTCAGAAAACCTTGCAGGAAAAGGAGAAAATGCTGGTAACCAGCATTTTCTCCTTTTCCCACACTGTTTCAGTCCCCATTACAGACAATTTCAATATGTAACCCTTTACCATACAACCCTGAGTTTTAACAACACATAGCAGGAAGGCTTTTGAAAACATTGTGGGAAAAAGAGAAAATGGTGGAAACCAGTATTTTCTCCCTTTTCCATACTATTTTCTACCCTTAACGAAAACAAATTTCCATTTTTGGGTCACACTTGCTTTGAATTCAGACCAGTCTAATGCTTTGTCGTTTGGTAGAGTTAACAATGTTGTCTGCCAATGGTTTCAATTCTGACTAGTCAAAAAAGTCTTTAACTCTTTACCGAACGACAAATCTTTGGATTGGACCAAAAATTCGAAGCATTTGCAGGTGACAAATGAAACGTTGCTAAAATGATGGTTTCTGGCTTTGATAGGGTAGAAAACATTGTGGGGGAAAAGGAAAAAATTCTGGTTACCAGCGTTTTCTCCTTTTCCCACAATGTTTTCAGGAGTCCTCTCTTTCAGGGTCATTAAAGGTCGGGATCGTGTGGTAAAGGGTTAAGTAAGAAGTTAATGTGGGGCTGATTTTGCGGGCTGGTCTATCCTGTATAGATAATCTACAACAACAAAGTAGCCCCTGTATGACACCTCATCAGGGGTCGTGTCCCAATGGTAGTGCCCACCTTGACCATGCTGGCTGAAACAGTGGAAATGTTCTACACGGAGGTCCAAACCCTGGAAAAAATACAACCAAAAGAATTAACCCTTAAAGCGCCTTTCACGACTATAGTTGCCTTTGCAGCCAGTGTAGATCAAGATCAGGCTGCACAAAAAGTGCAGCCTGATCTTTGATCTACACTGTCCGCTTTAAGGAAACACTGTAGACAAAAGCAACCATGAAATTGAAATTAATTGGGTCATATTTATAGAGTAAAAGTGTCCGATAGGTTTATTTGGCTCTTTAACACTTAGAGCGCTGAATTTATGAAATAAATCTTTTCCGTGAAGAAAATCATCCGAAATATTGTCATTTCAAGGTTGTTTTAGCCAGAAGGTGTATTGAAGTAGCTGACAGTGTAGATCAAAGATCAGACTGCACGTTCTGTGCAGTCTGATCTTGATCTGTACTGTCAGCAAAAACAAGTTAAGTTGGTTCCAGCGCTTTAAGGGTTAAGCGTTAATAAGTGTTTCCCAATTTTGTTGACCATTTTACCGAATGCTTTATTCAGAGATCATTTCAGAGAACAACAACAAAACTTAGAGGAGTCATGTATATACACATAATCTTTACCCTTCACCAAACGACAAAATTTCAAACTTGTCCTAATTGAAAGTGTTTGCGCACAACAAATTACCTCTGTCTAAAATACAATAAGTTGCCTTTGAACTGGTAGAAAACATGGTGGGAAAAGAAGAAAATTACCCACAAAGGTTTTCAAACGCCTTTTTTCAGCTGGGTCATTAAAATTCAGGATTGTGCGGTAAAGGATTAACCCTTTTCCACACAATCCCGAGTTTTAGGTTTTAAGCCTTTTAAAAAAGATTGTGGGAAAAGAAGAAAATGCTGGTTACCAGCATTTTCTCCATTTCCCACAATGTTTTCTACCCTATCAAAGAAAAACCATCATTTGAGCCACACTGAAACTGTCGTCTGCAAATGCTTTCAATCTGGATGGGTCCAAAATTTTGGCGTGTGGTAAAGGGTTAAGACTGTTGTTGATGTGTGCACATAACCACAAGAAGTTGTTAACCCTTTCCCAAACAAGCCCTGGTTTTCACGTGTCTGCAGTACAAGTCTTTTGAAAACACTGTGGGAAAAGGAGAAATTGCTCGTAACGAGCAATTTCTCCTTTTCCCACAGTGTTTTATCCCTTTGTAACGAGCAATTTCTCCTTTTCCCACAGTGTTTTATACCCTTTTTGAGACCTTTCTGCCATTTTTATCAAATTTAAAATTGTCGTCTGCAAACTCTTTCAATTTGGACCAGTCCAAAATTTGTCATTTGGGAAAGGGTTAAACTCTTTACAGTAGCATACAGGACATGACTATAGGGGTTCCCTGGTTTGAATCCCCAGCGTGGCAAATTTCTTTCAATAGATTAATGGTAGTCATTGTGACAGGATTAATTCCTCTCTCATCGCTGATCATTGTTTCAACCATGGTAACCAGCATTTTCTCCTTCTCTCATACTGTTTTCTACTCCTTCTCATTAAAGTCCCATCCAATGTGCCACCTTAAATTTGTCGACTGCAAATGCTTTCAATTTGGTCATGTCTGAAATTTTGTCAGTTAGTAAAGTGTTTTGAGCCTTTACCAAACTTTCCCAACTTTTAACAATCCAAAGAAGAAGTGTTTTTTAACCCTTTCCCAAACGACAAATTTTGGACTGGTACAAATTGAAAGAGTTTGCAGACGACAATTTTAAATTTGATGAAAATGGCAGAAAGTTATCAAAAAGGGTAGAAAACACCGTGGGAAAAGGAGAAATTGCTCGTACTGCAGATACGTGAAAACCAGGGCTTGTTTGGGAAAGGGTTAAAACATTGTGGGAAAAGAAGAAAATGCTGGTAACCAGCATTTTTTTCCTTTTCAAACCATGTTTTTTTTTGCCCTATGAAAGACAATTACGTATTTTTAGAAACATTTAATTTGTTGTCTGCAAATGCTTTCAATTTGGACAAGGCTGAAATTTTGTTGTTTGGTAAAGAGTTACGAAAACATAACAGAAATAGATACATACCGGGTCATGTGACACAAGCTCACCAACACAAACAAGGATGGGGTCCATGTCGAAAAACTGTAACCAATTGTCAACGTCTTTTGGGCTTTTGAAAGGCTCTTTTGGAAAATCCGGCTGTAAACCATAAACCAGAGTTAACCCTTTACCACACAAGCCTGAGTTTTAACGACCCGGAGAAAAAAGGCCTTTTCTCCTTTTCCCACAATGTTTTCTAACCTATCAATGACAAATGTTATCAGTTGGGCCACCTTTAATTTGTTGTCTGCAAATGCTTTCAATTTAGACCAGTCTAGAATTTTGTCATTTGGTAATGGGTTAACAACTGTGAAGAACTGTGAAAAAATTGTGGAAAAAGGAGAAAATGCTGGTAACCAGTATTTTCTCCTTTTAATGTTGACAACCAGTATTTTCTCCTTTTCCCACAATGTTTTCTTTCAAAGACAGAAATCACCATTTGAGCTACATTTATTTTGTCATCTGCACATGCTTTCAATTTGGTCCAACATTTTGTTGTTTGGTAGAGAGTTAAAAAAGTTACAAGTATCATGAAATCAGTAATAAAACTAACTTCAGTGTCCAACATACTTTTTCAGCAAATGAAACTGTTCCATCTTTTTTAATGTTCTCTCTTCTTTTTCGGTAAACTAAAAGCAAAAGCCTTAACAAATGTTTCTCTCATGAATTTATAACTCTATTATAACCCTCCCTTTCCAAATAGATTAAAGGTCACTCAAAGGCACATACTGGGTGTGGCTGGCTGGTAAGCCAACAGCACGTTAAATAATTGTTAACCCTTTACCAAACAACAAAATTTAGACTTGCCCAAAATGAAAGCATTTGCAGATGACAAGATAAAAGCAACTCAAAAACTGAAATTTCTTTTGGGAAGGGTAGAAAACATTCTGGGAAAAGGAGAAAATGCTGGTTACCAGCATTTTCTCCTTTTCCCCTCAATGTTTTCAAAAGCTTTTATTCCCTGGGTAGTTAAAAGTCGGGATTGTGTGGTAAAGAGTTAAATCGTGCCTATCACAAGGCAACTTGGTTTTTTCATAAACTTCAGCCTCTTTGACCTAGTACAACACTATTCAACTGAATTACCTGCTGAACACCATCCCCAGTCAATTGTCAGTATTTTTCAGTCTGGTACCCCCCCCCTCCCCCGTTGGTAATATGCAGAGGAGACGGGATATTGTTATTTCACATGATCAAATCAGATCATAGGCTGAATTCAAAACAGATCGTTTTAGATTCGGTAATGTATTTTTTGTCTAAAATTGACCCATTTTATTCACTGATCAAACTGGATCACATGAAATAGGGGAAAATGGGGGAGCATCTAGGGGTACCCTAGAGGATGCCTAGGAGGACGCCATTATTGTGCTTTGCCTGAGCCATTAACACAGTGGCAGAGGCAGGCAATCCAGACTAAGTATTTTTTCACATATTTCTAGACTCGAATGGATATAGTGATTAATCTCATCCAGTTCTGCGATAATTTATCTTTAATCTTGTATAAAGAAGGAAACACTAGTATTAATATTAACCCTTTACCACACAATCCCGAATTTTAACGACCCTAACATAGAAGGCTTTTGAAAACACAGTGGGAAAAGGAGAAAATGCTGGTAACCAGCATTTTCTCCTTTTTCCACTATGTTTTCTACCACATCTGAAACAAATTCTATCATTTGAGCCACATTGAAATTGTCATCTGCAAATGCTTTCAATTTGGGCCAGTCTAAAATTTTGTTGTCTGATAAAGGGTTAAGGGAGTAATTACGGCCAAAACTTTAAAAGCGGATGTGTTTTTCTCTCTCCACCAAGAGGTTGAAATTTTAATACCGCTGTAAATATACTGAGCGAGTCTGATTGGTCAATGAAATTTGAATATCAGCTTTGAAATGATGGCCCGATGCTAAAACTTGTTTTGACCAACCAATACGCCATACTGGAAAAATCGGAGCTGTAGTCCCAACATTTACACTTCATACATGTATCATGCTCTGTGAAAACATAGGTTTATGTATTTAAAAAAAGTATTGATTCATGTCAGCCTGTGCAGTCCATGCATGCTGATATAGGTCAATACTTTTTATATTTCCTATATTTTTTTTCAATGTCAAAGGAGCATTCAATCTCAGGATTCTAATACTTTTTAGACAAATGTATCCATAACATGGGAGAACTCTAGTTATAATGCACTATGAGAATGCATCAAACCCCTATTTCCCAAAGTATGGATCACGATAAAGTGAAAAGTAACATGACCAAAGTACCATAGGTAATTGACAAACAGTGGGGTGAAAGGATAATGACTTCTACTCACCATGATATGCAAGTGAGCTGACCCATTTTCAACCAGGAACACACCACCTAACCCAACTGCTTTCTCACCATAATGTTTCTGCAATGTTTTACGAAGACTTGCCACAAAATCATCCTTTCCATGACGCTTACTGACCTGGACCTTGATGACCTGAAAATGTCAATCATTGGACACAGGAAGTAAAGCCCTTTTCACTGAATAGGCTATCTTTAGATGAAGGACAGAAAATATTTGAGCCATGCTCTGGCAAAAGGGGGTTTAATGCATCTCCACGATGCATGATACCAAGCAAGTCATCAAGTAATTATGGATCCATAAAACCCATTGTGTAGAACAATTGCCTGTATCACGAGTTAGAATGATCCTTTGATATGCAGAAAATTGAAAAAGAAAAAAGCAAAAGGTTTCGACTCAGGTCAGCCTGCGCAAGCTGGCCTGGGTTGATACTTTTTGCAGATGCATTAACCCTTTCCCGAACGACAAAATTTGGACTGGTCCAAATTGAAAGAGTTTGCAGACGACAATATTAAATTTGATGAAAATGGTAGAAAGTTCTCAATAAGGGTAGAAAACACTGTGGGAAAAGGAGAAATTGCTCGTTATGAGCAATTTCTCCTTTTCCCACAATGTTTTCAAAAGACTTGTGCTGCAGACACGTGAAAACCAGGGCTTGTTTGGGAAAGGGTTAAGCCCCTTTTTTTCGAAGATCATGGCTCATTTATTATTTGAAATCATAATAGACATATGCAAAAGTTTGTGGCCTTTTCCATGGGTTTTAAGATTTTGAAAATAAAGCGACCTGCTGCCGACTTGTAACTCATCGTCTTATCCATTCGACCAATTTGAAAGAACAGTCTATAACATATTTTGATTGCAAACATAACTCTTACAGATATAAACAAATAAGTCATGCTCTACGGAAATGAGGCTTAAAGCAACTCCTTAAAGTATTGACCCATGTCAGCCTGCACAGTCTTTGCACTGCAGGCTGACATTGGTCGAAACTTTTTGCAATTTGTAAATTTTAAACATGTCCAAACACCAGTCTTCTTCATGATGCAGTCTGCTGGTAGACAAAACAGACTTTGTTGATCCATAACTTTGCGATGTCTTGCTCCGTTTATTGCATTAAGCCCCTTTTTCACAGAGCATGGCTCAAATATATCAGAACTACACAGATGGAAATTAATTTTGTCTGAGGTCATTCCCAAAGATAAAAATACCAGTAACTTATATATGTCTACTATAGTGCATGTCACTCCTTATTTAGAAAGGCCTGCCAATGTTTTAACTTATGAGACAGATTCTGAAATACACATTTAATTCCTTCATCCTTACCTTTTTTGCCAAGGTATCAGGCAGATAGGCATTTGGTAACTGTTTCTTAACAACCTGGTGTCCCACCAACCATTCTTAAAAACACTCTTAGTCTTATTCTGCAGAATTTTCTACATTTGAAAGTAACACAACTTTTGTTTGGCTAAACCATTTGGCTTAGCCAATGAGAAGTTGTTTTACTTTTAAATTTAGAAAACCTTTGTGAATAAGACCAAGAATCTTCTATGAATGGCTGGCGAATACAGACCCTGGTGTCTTCGGTGTTAACCAGCTATATCAGAACAGTTCTCTCTCCCACAAAGACTTGAACCTTCCACTTCTTGCTTCGTAGGCAGATGCCATAAGGACTGGGCCACGGAGATGGTTGTTATTACAAAATAGCACAAAGGACAAATATTTCAATGAAAGGAAAGTACATGCATTATCTTTTTTAAAAAGATTTGAAAAACTTTAAAGGCCCACTAGATGCCAAAAGTAAACAATTCAGAGTTAAAATTGCAGGCAAATTTAATTCATACCAGGGATCGTATAATATACGATCCCTGTTCATACCAATTAACTTTTTACCAAACGACAAAATTTTAGACTAGTCCAAATTGAAAGCAGTTGCAGACGACAAAATAAATGGCACTCAAAAAATGAAATTTGTTTTGGAAAGGGTGGAAAACATTGTGGGAAAAGGAGAAAATGCTGGTTACCAGCATTTTCTCCTTTTCCCACAATGTTTTCAAATGCTTTCTTTCTAAGGGTTGTTAAAAGTCGGGATTGTGTGGAAAGGGTTAAAGCATGGATATCAGTAGGAGTCAGACAATGCATTACATTAAGGTCTGTCAAGATTCCATTGGCTGGCAGAAAAATGAATCTTTAACTCTTTACCACACGACAAAATTTCAGAATGGTCCAAGTTGAAGGCATTTGCAGACAACAAAATAGATGTGACTTAAAAATTAAAATTCATTATGACACAGATAGAAAACATTGTGGGAAAAGGAGAAAATGCTGGTTACCAGCATTTTCTCCTTTTCCCACAATGTTTAAAAGGTTTGCTTTTTAGGGTCGTTAAAAGTAGGGATTGTGTGGTAAAGGTTTAACCCTTTCCCAAACAAGCCCTGGTTTTCATGTGTCTGCAGTACAAGTCTTTTGAAAACACTGTGGGAAAAGGAGAAATTGCTCGAAACGAGCAATTTCTCCTTTTCCCAAAGTGTTTTCTACCCTTTTTGTGACCTTTCTGCCATTTTCATCGAATTTAAAATTGTTGTCTGCAAACTCTTTCAATTTGGACCAGTCCAAAATTTGTTGTTTGGGAAAGGTGTAAGCTAGATTTTAAGTTGACAACCTTGATTTTAATTTTACATTTCATTTTTCCGCCAGTGGCTCGAACTTTGACAGATTATAATGTAACAAATTTTTAGACTCCTGGTAATATTTAACCCTTTACCACACAATCCCAAGTTTTAATGACCCTAAGATAAATGCTTTTTGAAAACATTGTTGGAAAAGGAGAAAATGCAGGTAACCAGCATTTTCTCCATTTCCCACAATGTTCCCTACCCTTCCAATAATGAATTTCTGTTTTTGAGTCACAATCATTTTGTCATTTGCAAAAGCTTTCAATTTGGGAAAGTCTAAAATTTTGTCATTAGGTAAAGAATTAAACAGTTTGAATTAAATATACCTGCATTTTGGTACCCAAATTGTTCACTTGTTGGTGCTAATGGGCTTTTAAGGAAGCAGGAGCAATCCTTGCTACAAAAGTTACCAAAGCCTACATGTGGCATATGAGATATGAATTTAAATATTTGAGCCATGCTTTGACAAAAGGGGGTTTAATGCATCTCCATGAGGCATAATACCAAGCAAAACATAACAATCATAACATAATCATGGATCCATAACAACCAACGGAATCATGAGGTACACTGGTCCCTTAACATGCAGAATATTGACCGATGACGAAACCTTTTGACCCAGGTCAGCCTGTGCGGAATGCCCGGGTCGACCTGGGTCGCAATATTTTTGCAGAGGCACTAAACCCCCTTTTCACAGAGCATGGCTCATGTATAAATTCAACAACTATTAGCTTGTACATACTTTCCCTGGTTTTCCCTCACTGATCAAAAAGTTTCCCATCAAGCAAAAATCCTCTGATTTACTTTTCTCCAAAACACAGCCACCTTTCTGTAACATAAATACAGATTATTATTTTGTAGTAACTTTCCCGGTGCTTGTATTTGATTCGTAGAGCGTGAAAAAATTTGATATCGCTCAAGACTGAACGTTGATTGAGATGTCAAAATGTTCTCATACAGCGAGAAGTAAATACAAGCATCAAAAAAGTTATCACAATATAATATTCCGTTTATCATCTTCCTACAACTTTCAATGATAAAATTTTGTAATTATTGACATTCCTTCTGTAAACTGGTAAACGAAATAAAACAAACAATGCTGGGGTGGCCAGTTACTTTCTTTCTATGAATGGCAGATACATATCATAGCATAAAACTTTGACAAAGCCAAGTTGCAAATCAATCATACGTTTTCCCTGAGTTACTGTATAAGCGGAAATTTTTGGGATGTGGAAATCTTGCAATTGTGCCAATTTGAAAAATTCGCGAACTTTTCTGTTTGTGTATTTTACCACCAATATACCAACAAATAATGGGGGTTATGAATTTGCAAACATTTCTGTATGCAAAATGTCAGTAATTAGTAATTTACATATTTTCAGACACACGTATATATCCATGTATACAAAACGTCATCTCACCTTATTTGGAACCATATTAACACTGTAGGTACTGACTCTTTTTTTTCTGTCTTGTGTGATATTTTATTTGTGTGTGATGCATCTGTTTGAGCCGTAAAATTTTCATGCATATAATGTTTTATTTTACCAAAGAATACCTGGACAAACAGGCTTTTTGAAAACATTATGGGGAAAGAATAAAATGTTGATAACTGAGCAGTTTTGTATCACTGTGTTGGCCATTTTGACACAGGGATAACCCTTTACCAGACAACAAAATTTTAGACCCAAGTTGAAAAGCATACAGCAGACAACAAAATACAATTGAACAGATGGTGAGATTTATCTTTTTGAAAGGATTAGAATATATTTTTGGAAAAGGAGAAAAATTATTGCTGGTTACCAATGCTTTTTTTTTTTCCTTTTCTCACAATGAAAATTCTGTGTTGCAATATCAATACAAAGGGACTACTAAATACTATAATGTAGTAATTTTTCTGGGGCCAGTATTTGCTTTGAGCTGCATGGAAACATTTGATATCTCACATGACCCTAGGTTGAGTGAGATACCAAAATTTTCTTGTGTAGCAAGAAGCAAATACAATTCCCAGGAAAGTTACCTCAACCTAGTATTCCTTTGCTTGTAAATAATTACATAGTAAAAAAAGTCCTGCACCCCCTGTGTTTTTTACTGACTTTGATTATGTAAAATAGGGTAGGAAATAGAATTTGGCTGCTGCATACACCAACAGACCAGTCTTTTGCCGATGGAATGAAATTAACTGACATCATGGTAAGTAGGAATTTTATGCTTACATATTGCATTCAGATTTAAGAAAAACAAGAAACTTTTAAGTTTTGTTAGAACTGGGAATCGAATGTCGAAAAAAACTTACAACAGGTTTAAAGTGACCTGCAGAGAATGGGCACACACAATCAGTCAATATTGCGTACTTCCGCCCAGGGCTTGCAGTCTTCGTCTCATACCTCTCACAAGAGGCTGAAACAGCTCGATCAGTAGCCGCTGCCATGAGGTCAAGGGATATCTAAGTTTAGTTCCTTTCAGAGGCAACAAGCTCTTTTGTTGGTGTATGCAGCTGCCAGATTCTAATTTCCAACTCATTTCATATCATTCACACCAGAAAATCATGCCTGGTGAAAACACAGAGGGTGCAACACTATTTTTACTTTGTACACATACCTGTACTTTTGGCAAGTATGCTAGTAAATATATACTTCAATCAACGACCTTCGTGAATACATATTTCTTGCAAAGGCACTAGTAAATACATACTTCTGTATCAATTTTGGCAGTGTAAGCGTTGTTGATCACTTCTCCATTGTTCTGGTATTTTACATTGTTCATCAGCTGAATTTGAAATGAAGAGAATGATTAAACCTTTATCAAGCAAATCCAGTTTTTAATGACCCTTTGAAAGAAGGATATTGAAAATATATGTGGGCAAAAGAGAAAATACAGTTTTTAATGACCCTTTGAAAGAAGGATATTGAAAATATTTGTGGGCAAAAGAGAAAATCCAGTTTTTAATGACCCTTTGAAAGAAGGATATTGAAAATATTTGTGGGCAAAAGAAAAAATCCAGTTTTTAATGACGCTTTGAAAGAAGGATATTGAAAATATTTGTGGGCAAAACAGAGAATCAAGTTTTTAATGACCCTTTGAAAGGATATTGAAAATATTTGTGGGCAAAAGAGAAAATCCAGTTTTTATTGACGCTTTGAAAGAAGGATATTGAAAATATTTGTGGGCAAAAGAGAAAATCCAGTTTTTAATGACCCTTCGAAGGAAGGATACTGAAAATATTTGTGGGCAAAAGAGAAAATCCAGTTTTAAATGACCCTTTGAAAGAAGGATATTGAAAATATTCGTGGGCAAAACAGAGAATCAAGTTTTTAATGACCTTTGAAAGGATATTGAAAATATTTGTGGGCAAAAGAGAAAATCCAGTTTTTAATGACCCTTTGAAAGAAGGATATTGAAAATATTTGTGGGCAAAAGAGAAAATCCAGTTTTTAATGACCCTTTGAAAGAAGGATATTGAAAATATTTGTGGGCAAAAGAGAAAATCCAGTTTTTAATGACCCTTTGAAAGAAGGATATTGAAAACATTTGTGCGCAAAAGAAAAAATGCTGGTATCCAGCATTTTCTCTTTTTTCCACAATGTTTTTGATCCTCCTTTTTCCACAATGCCTTCTATCCTTTCAAACACGATTTTAGTCACATTGAATCTGTTGTCTGCAAATGCTTTCAATTTGCACTACAAGTATAAAATTTGCCAGCTGGTAAAGACTTAATTTCTAGGCTGCTAAGCGAAACTCAAACAGCTATTGTCGACACTGTATATTAACCCTTTCCCAAACAAGCCCTGGTTTTCATGTGTCTGCAGTACAAGTCTTTTGAAAACACTGTGGGAAAAGGAGAAATTGCTCGTAACGAGCAATTTCTCCTTTTCCCACAGTGTTTTCTACCCTTTGGAGAACTTTCTGTCATTTTCATCAAATTTAAAATTGTCGTCTGCTAATGCTTTCAATTTGGACTAGTCTAAAATTTTGTCGTTTGGGAAAGGGTTAAGATCAGACTCCACAGAACATACAATCTGACTTTGAATTTTTAAGTTATGAATTGAGCTACAATCAAACTCATGTTTACAGCAACATTTCTACAGCAGCTCCTTGAAGAAAGCAATCACCATTTTAGCTCCTTACCAAACTATCCTGTGTTTTAATTACCCTGAGAAGGAAGGCTTTTGAAAATATTGTGGGAAAAGGAGAAAATGCTGGTAACCAGCATTTTCTCCTTTTCCCCACAATATTTTCTACACTTGCAAAGTCAAATTCCTTAATTTGAGCCACATATTTGGCAGTAGGCTTTACATATTCCCTTGTGTGGTGTTTAAACCCCCAATAATAATCTTTTTTTTCTCATGGCCCTCATAAAGAAGGCTTCTTTGAACATAGTTGGAAAACGAGAAAATGCTAGTAACCAGCATTTTCTCCTTTTCCAACAATGTTTTCTACCCTTGCAGGCCCAAATTTTCCTCATCTGAGCCACATTTTATTTGTCATATGCAAATGCTTTCATTTCGGACTAGTCTAAAATTTTGTCATTTGGTAAAGTCTTACATTCCAAGATCAACAGTTTGTGACAAGCATCAATCTGTGTACAACAGCCACATGTCTTTGGTGGTAATTTATAATTCTGATACATTCCCTTTGTTGGTCCTCAGCCCTTCACAAAACAATCCTGTGCCTTCACAACTGAGAGGAAGAGGGCTTTTGAAAACACTATGGACAAAGGAGAAGATGCTGGTGATCAGCATTTTCTCCATTTTTTCACAATTTTTTTCTACCCTTTCAAAACACATCTCATCATTTGAACCACATCTGATCGCACGTCTTCAAATGTTTTGGATTTGAACGAGTCTTGGATTAGGCACATTTTATGAAAGATTTGATTTGATAATTACAACTGTACAAATAAAGGTCACTATTAACTGTTTACCAAACAACATTTTAGACCAGTCCAAATTGAAAGCTTTTGCAGACGACAAAATAAATGTGACTCAAAAATTGAAATTTGTTTTGGGAAGAACAGAAAACATTGTGGGAAAAGGAGAAAATGCTGGTTACCAGCATTTTCTCCTTTTCCCACTGTGTTTTCAAAAGGCTTCTTCCTCAGGGTCGTTAAAAGTCAGGAATGTGTGGTAAAGGGTTAACTCTTTACCAGACAAAAAAGTTTTCAACATGTTCAAATTGAAGGCATTTGCAGAAAAAAAATTCAGTTTCATTCAAATAGTGTGAATTGTTTTTGATAGTGTAGAAAACATTGTGGGAAAAGGAGAAAATGCTGGTTACCAGCATTTTCTCCATTTCCCACAATGTTTTCCAAAGGTTTCTCTCTATGGGTTGTTAAAAAACGTTAAAAATCCCAGAGCGCATGGTAAAAGGTTAGACAGCACTCTCACCTCCGAATTGACCCCAACAACATGGTGGGGTCCCGCTCCAGCCCCTATCATGAAGGCATTAGGGAGTTCACTCAATTCTGCTATCTGTTTAAAGTTGTATATCTACAAAGATAAAACATATGACAGAATTTCCAAAAGAATTTAAGATCAAATGGATTTTTTTTCTCTTGAGCATTCTGTAAACTTGTCTATGTAATTTAGGAACAAGAAATTCATGGGATTTCAACTTGCAGACAAAATGTCCAGTTGTCCACTTACTTCAAATGGTATAAATATGGCATTGGTGTCATACGGCATAAACTTTCATCTATAATGATAGTTGTTATAGGCTTTTTAATATTAACCCTTTACCACACAATCCTGACTTTTAACGATCCTGAAGAAAAGACCTTTTGAAAACATTGTGGGAAAAAGTGGAAATGCTGGCTTCGGTTATCGGTCTTGTTAATGGCGGTCATTGTTTTGGATCTCGTCGGAAATTCGTACAAATTTTGAAAATGGGTGTAGATATCGCCACTTATAGAGCAAGAATTGGTCAATTTTGTATGCCAAGAAAGACTAGAAATAGACTAGAGACTATTTGTTTATGTAGGAGCACTGTAAGTTGTCTTCTCCGATGGACTTTGTTCTTGTCATTGTTATTGACCTTGGGTGGGGATGTGGAAACAAACCCGGGTCCTCCAAAAGCCCAGAGACAAAAAACTTTACAATTCTCAGATGCTTTGGCATCACCATCCTCTACACCACCACTACCTCGGTCTAAACGTAATCAAGAGAACCAAGAAAGTGAAATTATGGCATTTTTGAGGGAAATGAAGGCTGACCTGAAATCTGATATGAATACCCTTAACAATAAAATTGATGGGATTGAACAAAATGTAAATGAACTTAGATCTGAGAATGAGCGCTTGAGTGTGGAAAATAGGAAACTAAGAACAGAATTGGACAAGATAAGTGTTAAACTTGATTCATTAGAGGCACATTCCAGACGTAATAATTTAAGGTTTTATGGACTACGAGGAAATGGAAAAGAGTCATGGGCGGAATCAGAACAAAGGGTGCGCGATTTTATAGTGGGTACAATGAATATGGAGGATTATGAACAGGTCGAAATTGAGAGAGCACACAGACTTGGGAGTATCCATTCCCCATCTAGACCAATTATCGTAAAATTTAGTAGATATAAAGATAAAGAAAGCATTTTGTTAAAAGCCAGAGAGTTATTTAATGCTGATTCTGAGTTTAGCGTTAAAGAGGATTTTACAGAGCGCATACAGAAACATAGGAGAGAATTGGGAAAACGTTTGATGGAAGAAAGAGCGAAGGGTAAAAGTGCACGTTTGAAGTATGACAAACTTATAATTGGGCGACAGGTATACAGGTATGATGAGAGAACCAATAAGATTATTTGTCAAGGAGGTCAAGAAGGTCAGCATGAACAAGTACACGTAAATGGAGAGAATCAGCGCTGTGACGAAACATCCAATGACCAATCAAGTAGTGACAGGGTGACACAGTCAGGGGCGGTAGGCGGAGAGTTTTAGCAAGTCGGCCGTGGTCCAAATCATAATATAAACATTGTCACGTGGAATATTCGAGGCTTTAAGAAATTTATAAATGATGATAATCTATTATCCTTTTTATGTAAATTTGATATAATTGGCTTATTAGAAACATGGAGTGACTCAGTTGGTGAATTTTCAGAAGTTTTGGAAGGTTACGTTTACTTTGATTCCGTCAGGAAAAAGCCAAAAAGGTCCTTCAGAAATAGTGGAGGTGTCGGGGTGTTTGTAAAAAGATCGTTAGTAGCTAATGGGTTTGTTGAAAATTTAAAATCTAGCTTTGATGACAGTGTCGTACTATACATTAAATCGGGCATCTTCGACTTAATGCAGGATATGATACTGTATATCACCTATATATCTCCAGAAGGGTCCACCATTTATGATAAAAAAGAAATAAAAAATGGCATTACAGCCCTTGAAAATAATATTACATATTATAGACAGATATATCCTTTTTGTTATTTGTACATTGCTGGAGATCTAAATGCACGTACAAAGGACTTATATGATTTTATTATTGACGATACCCTTGACTACGTTTTTAACACTACTGTTGATTATGATACTGATAATTTTATTGTCTCAAGGTGTAACAAAGATTCAGAGCGTTCTAATACGTTCGGAAAGTCACTTGTAGAATTATGTTGTGTAAATAATGTACATATTTTAAACGGTAGGTTACATAACGACAAATCTGGGGAATTTACTTGTTTGTCCGAAAATGGTACTAGTGTGGTCGATTATCATATTGTGTCTTCCCCGCTCTTCCAGTTTGTAACTTATTTTAGTGTATTATTCAAAGATGAATCCGATCACCTACCCATCCATGCTCAATTAACTTTTATTAACAAAAAACGTGATTCGCAAAAGTCGCCAGAGATATCTTCTAGAGAAAGCAACGAATGTTTCAGTCGTAAATTTCCTAAATACATATGGAATGAATTGTACAAAGAGGCATTTATTTACTCTTTTGCACATAAATTTGCTGAAAATTTACATTTGCTCACAAACTTAGTTGAAAATGATGTTAACCAAGCCGTTTCTTTAATAGTTGATATTTATCAAAATTCTAGTGTGAAAATGTTGCATAAACACAATTTTCGAAAGCAGCACCAGAAAAATCAACCTTGGTGGGACGGTGAATGCGATGAATCAAAGTACTTGAAATACTCAGCTTTACGACATTTTCGAGTGACAAATGCGCAGTGTGACTACACTGATTATATAAAGGCTCGAAATAATTTTAAAGCTTTATGCACGCAAAAAAAGAATGCAAATCATTTTGAAAATCGAAAGAAACTTCTATCGTTTAAAAATGACCCTAAAAACTTCTGGTCGTTGTTAAAACAAAATACCAGTAATTATAACAGAAGTGCCTCAGGAATTAGTATAGAAAACTGGAAACTACATTTTGAAAACTTACTGTCAAAAATTGATCAACCTTCATTGGTAAATTTCGATGTTAATCAAAGTACCACTGGTGACTGTTCAATTTTAAATGACACAATCCATATACCAGAAGTTGAACAAAGTATAAGGAATCTCAAGATGGGGAAATCTCAGGGCTCTGATGGTCTTGGGGCCGAGTTCTATAAGAATACATGTAACGACATTGCACCTATTCTGTGTTGCCTTTTTAATACAATATTAACTTCGGGGGTATTCCCTGATATGTGGCGGGAAAGTATTATTATTCCTGTATATAAATCGGGGTCTAGGGATGACCCTTCGAATTACCGAGGTATATCGCTAGTTAACGTTATGTATAAAATATTTTCAAACATTTTACATGATAGACTAGTTAAATGGTCAGATATTTATAATAAAATAGACGAGGCCCAAGCGGGATTTCGGTCTGGGTACTCTACGACTGATAATTTATTCACTCTTCAAAGTTTGATTCAAAAATATATTAGTAAGCCAGGGGGAAGGTTTTATGTTTTATACGTTGATTTCAAACAGGCATTTGATTCTATTGTTCATTACAATCTTTTCCGCTGTCTACAGAAGAGCGGTATCCATGGAAATATTCTAAATATATTAGTATCAATGTATTCGGATATTCGCGGAAATGTTCGCGTAAATAACGCTGTCTCAAGTCGCATTTCATGTAACATAGGTACCAGACAAGGGGACGTAACAAGTACGATCCTGTTTAATTTATATATTAATGAGTTATGTACCTTCTTAAGGCAAAAGGGCCATAGAGGTATTTTTGTTACCGAAAATATACCAGAAATCATATGTCTTTTATTTGCTGATGATGTGGCAAACTGTTCTGAAACAGCTATAAATTTACAGCTACAGTTAGATTCTATTTCTGAATTTTGTAATAATACAGGTATGAGCATAAACCATTCTAAGACTGAAATTATGGTTTTTCGAAATGCAGGTCCGTTAAGAAACTATGAGCGTTGGACATATAATAACAACCCAGTACATGTTACTGCACTTTATAAATATATGGGTCTTCTTTATACCCCAACTCTGTCATGGAAGTCTGCAAAAAACAAACTTGTAAGCCAGGCAAAAAAGTCTATTTTTTGTATTAAATCATATCAACGAAAGTTTGGGCGTTTTTCACATTCGGAATACTTTAAATTATTTGATTCCATGGTTAAGCCTATTCTTTTGCACGGAGCCGAGATCTGGGGTTTCGAGTTGGCAGATGACATTGAAAGAGTACATTATAAATTTTGTAAAGATTTTCTTGGTGTAAGCATTTCTACCAATAATTGTATGGCTTTAGGAGAGTGTGGGAGGACACAGTTATGTGTTGATTATTATACAAAATGTGTGAAATACTGGTTAAAATTATTGCATATGCCTGATCATCGATTTCCTAAAAATTGTTATATTATGTTAAAAAATTTAGATGATATTGGTAGACAAACGTGGGCTTCTAATTTAAAACATTTATTATATCTCTATGGTTTTGGACATGTATGGTTGTCCCAAACAGTTGGTAACCCTGATGCATTTTTAAGTATTTTTAAGCAAAGAGTTAGGGACTGTATGGAACAAAATTGGAATAATTCTGTAAATACAGATTCTCGCTGTTCAACATATAAGTTTTTTAAATCTATGATAACTCCTGAAAAATATCTATGTATTGATCTTTCGGTCTCTTTGAAAATATCTTTAGCTAAATTTAGATGCTCAAACCATAAATTTAATATCGAACTTGGGAGGCATACAGGTGTAGAAAGACATAACAGACTATGTAACTTTTGTAGGCAGAACTATGACATACTGTGTATAGAAGATGAGTATCACGCATTTTTTCAATGTTTTCAATATAATGCAGAGAGAAGAAAATATCTTTTTAACTGGTATAAGGGAAATACTACCACTGAATGTTTTTATCGCTTAATGCAAAGTTCTCAAGAGTCTACTGTCCGAAAATTAGCAGTCTACATCCATGAACTCATGAAAGTAAAGGCAGGAGAAAAATCATAGCTCAGATGTTATAGATCTAATACATGTATTATCAAAGTGTTTGCTTATCCGATAACTGTTAAGATATGTTTATTTGTATTATAATGTATTTTGGGCCGGTGGCCTACATGTACAATAAAAAAGAATTTGAATTTGAATTTGAATTTAACCAGCATTTTATCCTTTTCCCACCATGTTTTCTACCTGTCCCATACCAAATTTCAATTTTTTAGTCACGTTTAATTTGTCGTCTGCAAATGCTTTCAATTTGGATAAGTATACATTTTTGTTGTATGGTAAAGAGTTAAGCTTCAAAATTGCATTTTTCCTGTAATTTTGCACATCTTCTCTGATTCTGTTTATGTTGAATATACTTAAACCGTTGATACATGTACATTATTTTTGATGCCAAAGTCATTGCCATTTTTAGGCATCATTGCCAAATTAAAGACGTCATGTCACTCTGATATGATCAGCTGTAATAACGTAATAAACAATATATCCCATTATAAAGTTTTAAAATGAGTGAAACTAGCCTGGATTAAAATATTTTTTAAAAAAATGACATTTGGAGTTTGATTTCTTTTATCCATTCACTTATTTCATAAGAGTTCTTAGAGAGTAATAAAAATTCAAGTCATCTTGGTGTAGGTAAAATTCAGATATAATATCTGGCTTGATCGTTCTTTGTTTGTTGCAAGTAATGCCTGAAACAGATTGAGTAAACTGAATGTTTCCAAAAATGTAATCCAAGTTCTTCTGCAGTAGGCATGATGGAGAAATTTTGATCTCAGTCTTATGACCAACAGAAGACCAACATACAGTATTCAGCAACAATGCCTAACTGGAAAGGTGAAACATAGAAGACTTCATTTTAACCTGCATTTCAATGAAAACAATTCAACATCAGCTCTTATCTTTGTGCAAATATTCTTACACTTTGCATTGATTGAACTTATTTGCATAAGAAGAGCTCTGTATAAAGGGAGGTAATAGCAATTAGATAGTAACACTGACCTTGTCTTTCTGTGGTATGGGAATCAAATATGGTGGTCCTCCAATGTCTGCCAGTCTTTGATTGCCACACAGTCCTATATCAACACAATATAATGTTATTAATCAAGTAATTTTGTACTAGCCAAGTTACAGATCCAAGGCCTACTATATTAGCTTAACTCTTTACCAAATGACAAAATTTTAGATTGGTCCAAATCAAAATCTTTTGCAGATGACAAAATAATTATGACTCAAAAATATTAATTTACCTTCAGAAGGGTAGAAAACATTTTGGGAAAAGGTTACCAGCACTTTCTCCTTTTCCCACAATGTTTTCATAAGGCTTCTTTCTCAGGGTCGTTAAAACTTGGGTTTGTGTGGTAAAGAGTTTTATCCTGTCACCTCCTATAAATCCCGTCGTATAACACAGGATTATAATAAACTTGGTGATATACTGTCACCTGACCACGTGACTAGGTTTATTAAGTCAGTTGGCCACGTGAGTAAGGTTTATAGGGCTAGTTGCTCTTGTGACCAGCCGGAACTACTTTTTCAGGGTGCTGGTACACGAAATCAATATTTTACAGTAATATTATCGCTTAAAATTCGACACCTAGGTTGATTTTTCTTATTACTTAAGATGTAATAGAATTCTTTGCCACAACATTCTTCTGAGGATAAACGTCATGTTTATGACGTAGTCAATGTCATTCATGACGTCATTATTGCAGCTGCATATTCAGAGCACTTTACACAGTTTGCCATTTGTGTGTGTGTTTTTTTTTCTCTCATAGTGAGAAAGGTGTCAATACGTGCCTTAATTTTGAGCGAAATATTCTATCTAGTCAGATTTTGAATTGTAAACGGGAAACTGGATAAATAGAATAGTGTCTTGGATTGGGAAAGTTGAAGAACGATTGTTTAGTGTTTTGCAATGGAAAAGTTTATCGGGATCGGCTCCGGAATTTTACGGTATCAGTACCATAAAATATTGAATAAAAGGTACTGTCTTTATGTCAATATTTGTTTTTTGTTTTGTTTTCTTCTTTTATTGTGCGTGACAGGATAAATAGAATAGATGGTTGGTGTCTTGGATGGTTTAAGTTTATTGGGCTCTGCTTCAGAATTTATGCTGTCACCTCCTATAAATTCCGTCGTATAACAGGGGGTCATATAAACTTGGTGATATACGGTCACTTGACCACGTGACTAGGTTTATTATGTCAGTTGGTCACGTGATCAAGGTTTATTAGGCTAGTTGGTCATGTGACCAGCCGGAACTCCTTTTTTAGGTACCGCGATACGAAATCAATATTTTAAAGTAAAATTATCGCTTAAGATTCGATGCACATGTTGATTTTCCTTATTATTTAAAATAAAACAGAATTCTTCGCCACAACATTCTTCCAAGGTTTTACGTCACGTTTATGACGTAGTCAATATAATGTATGACGTCATTATTGCAGCTGCATACCCAAAGCGCTTTACACAGTTCGCCATTCGTGTGTTTATTTCCTAGTGAGAAAGATGTCAATACGTGCCTTAATTTCGGGCGAAATAGTCTATCTAGTCGTATTTAGGATTGATTACAAATGAGAAACAGGATAAACAGAATAGTGGTGTGGATTGGGGAATTAGACAGGAACATAGTGTCTTTGATTCCAGGAAAGTTTGTAAGGCTCGGCTTCGGAATTTTATGGTATCAGTACCATGAGATATTGAATAAGAGGTACGGTCTTTATATCAGTGTTTGTTTTTTGTTTTGTTTTGTTCTTTCAGAGTGCGTGACAGGATAAATAGAATAGATGGTTGGTGTCTTGGATGGTTTAAGTTTATCGGGCTCGGCTCCGGAATTTATCCGGTTCGCCTTCGGCTCACCAGATAAATTCCTCCGCCTTGCCCGATAAACTTAATCCATCCAAGACACCAACCATCTATTCTCTATTTATCCAGTTCGCCTTCAGCTCACTACATAAATTCCTCCGCTTTGCCCAATAAACTTTACCCATCCAAGACACCTACCATCTGTTCTCTATAAGGCCTTCCAAGTAATTTCGTATTGGCTAAGTTACAGGTCCATGGTATGCAGTATTAGTCTGTGGAGGAAAGCCAAATGCTAATACCACAAACCTCAACCCTTTAACTCAGCCACAATTAAATTAGATACTTAACGATAATTTTATAAAACAATGGACAGGACTTGTTGTCCATTTTGGATTTGATATCAACGGAGTCATATTGGCCATGCTTTGGCCAACATTTTCATTTGATATCATCCGAGTGTGTCATTTGGTATTGAACAGACTTTTTTTCCTATCACAAAAATGCAGTAAAACAACTGATTCACTGAAATATATATACAATCGCTTAGTAAAAGTTAAGACTCTCAGTTTGAAAAGCAGAAAATTTAACAATAGCAAAAAGTATTGACCCATGTCATCCTGCGCAATGGGCGCAGGATGACATGGGACTATATTTCTTGCAGATGCATTAAACCACCTTTTTACAGAGAATGGCTCATATACTGTAAAGGTGGATATTACTGCAAGTCTAAAATTTCACGAATAATCAAATACTGACATTACATGTGCTTTAATTACCGTGAAAGTTTTAGACAGAATTCCAACATTTCTAATTAGTGTACTGTAAAACTGATTTTTCATTCAATTAATAAATATCAGTTTTACTTTGATGAAACACATTTAATTACCAGTATTAACCGCCACTAGACTGGTATTCTAGTCGACTAAGATGAAAAAAGGCACTCATTAAGGGTCCCAGTCAATCGCTCCCACATGACCTGGTGTCTACGTGAAATATACTGGTACCTAATGTAGTTTTAATTTACGCTGGCGGATATCTTTGCGATTTTTATCAATATGTGAAAATCACAAAGATTTCCATGATGCCAACATTTCTGTTTTTACAGTAATTGACACATGGGGACATGTATTGCTTGAGAAGTGGATATTTAGCCTTTGAGCATCTAGCAACTCAGCTCAGAGCGTAAATGATCTTGTTCTCACCTTCAGATGACAAATAAAATGGGGGTTCAGTAAGATCCGGACAGTCTACAACACCGACACAGACATTGGTAAAGGTATCTTCTAATCCTTTCTGTAAAACTGTAAAAACAACACTTTCCTTTTTAACTCTTCTAGAGCTGAACTTAGATTTAACCCTTTACCACACAATCCCGACTTTTAACAACCCTGAGAAAGAAGCCTTTTGAAAACTTTGTGGGAAAAGGAGAAAATGCTGGTTCCCACAATGTTTTCTACCCTTCCCAAAATGAATTTCAATTTTTCAGTCACATTTATTTTGCTGTCTGCAACTGCTTTCAATTTGGACCAGTCTGAAATTTTGTCGTTTGGTAATGGGTTAATAGCTCATAGGGCAGAGCAGACCAATATCAGATTGTGCAAAAATGCAGTCTGATCTTGGATCTTTACAGTCTGCATCTTTGCTTGCTATTCCAACAAAAATAGCTTTCAAATACTTATAATCGCCACTCAGATTAGAGTTATCTCTCTTTGAGTACTCTTGAGCATATATGGTAAGAAAATGAACAAGTCTCGTGAGACAGCGTGATACAATTGGAACAGTGCCTGTAACATAGCCAAATAGCTAACTCTTTATCACACAGTCCCAAGTTTTAACGACCCTGAAGAGGAAGCCTTTTGAAAACACTGTTGGAAAAGGTGAAAATGCTGGTAACCAGCATTTTCTCCTTTTCCTACAATGTTTTTTCTACCATTTCAAAGACAGAAATCATCATTTTAGCAACATTTAATTAGTTGTCAGCAAACGCCTTCAATTTGGTCTAGTCCAAAACTTGGTTGCTTGGTAAAGAGTTAAGTAAATATAACCGGAGAAGAAAATGAGAAATGAAGGCTTTAATATACTTATTGGACAGTGCATCGCAATGAAATATGCCCCTGCTGGCACAGATGGCTGCCTTTGATTGTACTTCATATATGATGTCATTGATTTTTGTGTACCTGTTGTCCTGGTAGTAAGTCTAAATACTCCTCTAAGTTGAAGAGTTCCACTGATGAAATAAGAAGTAGTAGATTTACAATAGATCTGTCTGCATCACCAGAGCTGACTGAGAAGGTGTATTAATTTATTTAGCACTAAAACGTATAAAACTCTTGGAAAGCCTGTTAGACCTGTGGATCTTGTTGCTCTTACAGACAATGTCTGATTGCACAAAATGTGCAGTCTGATCTACATGTATGATTTACAGTGTCTGCTATGCTGGATAAATAGACCCAAAGTATCCTTTAAAATGAAGTAAAACTTGTAAATGTCAAGTCTCTGGCCACTTGAGGGTGTGCATCCGAGCCCCGCGGCTGGCCATCTAAAGTTACTTATGGTCCTTTGGATGAGATGTTACACTGAGGTCCCATGTAACGTGCTATCCCTCGTTATGTAACTACCAGCCTTCAAGGGGTGTCGCTATTTGGGCAACCAGTGGCGATGATAAATGAATAAAAAATCAATCAGTTAAACTGTAATATATTTTTGGTCTATTTACCAGGAAGAATAAATGTTTCTTTGTGTTTATTTGGTGCTATAAAGATTAATTCTTTACCAAACAATCTTCACCTTTATCAACCCTGAGGAAAAAAGGGTTTTGAAAACATTGCGAAAAAAGAAAAAAAAAAAAATAAAATGCTGGTAACCAGCATTTTCTCCTTTAGCCACAATATTTTCAAACCTTCAGAGTAGAAATCTCATTATGTGAGCAGGGATCCTATATATAATCCCTAATTTGAGACACTTTTAATCTGTCGTCTGCAAATGCTTCCAAAATGCACAAGACTAAAATTTTTCAGTTTGGTAAAGAGTTAACAGTCTTGGAGTGCCAACAAGAGAAGTGCATGTCTTCAGTCTGGAATACAGAAAAACCCATTTACCCCTTTCCACACAATTCTGACCTTTAACGACCCTAAAAAAGAAGCCTTCTAAAAACGTTGTGGGAAAAGGAGAAAATGCTGGTAACCAGCATTTTCTCCTTTTTCCACAATGTTTTCTATCCTTCCCAAAACAAATTTCAATTTTTCAGTCACATTTATTTCGTCGTCTGCTAATGGTTTCAATTTAGACAAGTCTAAAATAAATATTGGTCATTTGACAAACTGTTCAAATTGCAGCTTCATAGCTATGTGGTCTGATCGTCTGACAAAAATTATGAGAAAACTGTAGATTTTGATTAAAAAGTCAGTAATCAATGCTTTGCTAATTTAACCCTTTCCCAAACGACAAATTTTGCACTGGTCCAAACTGAAAGAGTTTGCAGACGACAATTTTAAATTTGATGAAAATGGCAGAAAGTTATCAAAAAGGTTAGAAAACACTGTGGGAAAAGGAGAAATTGCTCGTTACGAGCAATTTCTCCTTTTCCCACACTGTTTTTAAAAGACTTGTACGGCAGACACGTGAAAACCAGGGCTTGTTTGGGAAAAGGTTTAACTTATCAAGTTCACAAATGAGAACGAAACCGCTGTCACTAAAAATGTTGCTGTTTTGTCGCAACGTAGACAATGTCAGCTAGACCAGATTATTAAATCTGAAAGAAGAAATATCATTTTACCATCTACCACCTCAGCTAACTCCGGAACGTGCGTCTCTACCTTTGAAACTTTCAGATTTTCTGACATGCTTCCACAACTCTGGCCTGGGGCGTTTGGTATGTAAATATAACGGTAACTAACGGTTACTTCCCTTTGGTTAATCTTCAACTTGGCGCCGACAAAATATCCGGCATCTACCCGGTATAACCGTTTTAAGTCATTATATACGATAAAACAAAATTACTTATAGCACTGGAAGCATTTGCCGACGCACAAATCAAACATTGTTCAAATGATGGAATTTATCTGTGATGCATTTTTTTTT
Source organism: Tridacna gigas (assembly GCA_945859785.2). Lineage (NCBI taxonomy): Eukaryota > Metazoa > Mollusca > Bivalvia > Cardiida > Cardiidae > Tridacna > Tridacna gigas. The sequence continues at coordinate 6,983,578 of OX244042.2, forward strand.
TTTTTTTTTTTAAAGAACAGGTGAAAATGCTGGTTACTAACATTTTCTCCTCTTGCTACGAAGTCATGAAAGCGGCGTAAAACACCATTCAATCAAACTTGCTACAATCTTTTCAAAATACTTCTTCCCCGGTGGTCCTTTGAACAAGGGGCTGTTTGTCTAAGGATTAATTATGAAAATGGAATCAATGCAAAAATTAGCTGCTTTCGCGTACTTTACTGATCTAGACCAGAAAGCACATTTTTCTTTTCCTAGTTTTATCAAATCAAAAGTTGAAAATAAGCTTTACCGTCTGCATATAAGTGGTAGTTTACGAATCATAAGGTGCTAAATGTAAAAAAAAGAAAAACGTGAAAAACAAAGCACAGACTGTTTGGATCAATAGAAAATGAGCCATGCCCTGGTACCAGGTGGAGATTAATGCAGATGCATTAAGTCCTTTTTTACAGAGCATAGCTCATTTAATTCCATAGGGCTATACTTCGTTATACTTCTTATTTCCTTTATAAGTGTTCAAGTTAAACGCGCGTTTAGGCTTATTAGCTACCGCGACTACGCCTTTACAAACAAAAATCAATGACAACATATATGAAGTGCAATCAAATGCAACCATCTATACTAACGGAGGCATATTTCATGGCGATGCAATGTCTAATGAGTATATTTAGGCTTTCACTTCTCATTTATTATTCTCGTTATGGGTTAGTTAACATTTTGTCTAAGTAATGTCCGCCAAGCCCCGTAGCTCAGTCGGTAGCGCACAGGACTTGAGAACAGGAGGTCGCTGGTTCGATCCCGGCTTGGCCAATTTCTTTCCGAGGATTGATGATAGTCATTGCGACAGGATTCATTCCTCTCTCACCGCTGACCATTGTTTCGACGATGGTTAAGTGGGAAAGCAGCCAATGGCTTGGAAAGAATATTGTGCGGAGTACTGGTAAAAGAAACTCCAGGAAAGCATGGATAGGGGCACTGGCCGCCGCGATATAACTGAAATAACGTTGAAAACGGCGTTAAACACCATACAATCAATCAATCAATCTAGGTAATGTCCGAATTATATCGTGATGACACGCGAAATTTGTTTATATTCTTTACGAATTGTGAAACCACTTTAACTTGTCACTTGATGAATATTCCGTCTTTTTACGTGAACTATTTATAGATCTCAGTTAAATTTACGATTCTGTGGGACGTTTACTTCGGAATCCTGTGTCCAGGTATTTTACCTCTTCAACATGGACACAGCGACACGGTCAGTTTATCATACAAACATATGAGCCATGCTCTGGCAAAAGGGGGCTTAATGCATCTCCGTGATGCATTATACCAAGCAATTCATCACATAATTAGGGACCCATAAAATCCATTTAGTCTAACAATCGACTGGATCTGGAGGTAAAATGGTCCTTTGACTTGCAGAAGTCTAATAGCAAAAAGATGCAACCCAGGTCAGCCTGCGCGGACTGCGCAGGTTGATCTGGGTCGCTACTTTTTGCAAATGCATTAAGCCCTCTTCTTACAGAGCACGGCTCATATTTATTCGAACTTCGGTTAGAACGAGGCAAATATCGTAAAACGGAACACGGTCACAGAAACAAAGCAGTGACAAGTCAAAGCATTCGGCATATCTCGGTTGATCCTGTGATCAAATCAGAGATGTAGGTACGGAATCAGCCGAGCTGTGACGATTGAAGTCAAAGCGGTTTCACAGTATGTACAGGAGTGTTCAAAGAGAGATTTCGCTATAGGATTAGCGATAATTAGATCTAGTCAAAGGCCTTTGAAGCTCTATTGGTCTATTACGGAACGCTAAATTTTCTATGGTCGATCATGGAACACTTTTGCTTATTGGTGCATCGCCTGTATTTCACGGAATACTCAAATTTTCATTTACACCGTTACTATAAATAGCTCATTGGTGACACGATATATTGTGTCAGTGACTGCAGAAAGGGGTCTTACGGTCAAAAAATCACTTTTTCATTTTTTCCCATATTTGGATACATCTACATGTCTAGAACATAATCTGTGAATATGGAATGAAAATTCCTAAAAATAAGGAAGTTATGACCTTTTCACCAAAGGGAGTCAATGGTAAAATATCTATGACGTCGTGCACTTGACGTCATGAGTCTACAAGAGCTGAACATTTTGCTTCAATGCTTTAATTCATTGGTAAATAGATTAAATAATTGGCTAAGATGATTCTATTTCAATGATATGTTTATTCATGTCTCATATACCTTTGTCTGTCTTCCACAGACGAATCAAACCTACACTTTAACCCTTTACTTTACCAGCTACTTTTAGACTGACAAAACCCCATTACAAATTTCATATAGGACACATATTTACAACAGAGGAAAATCTGTTTTTTTCAGCAGCATCAAAAACATGATAAGATGATATTCAATCAACTTTTACGTGCAATTTCTCCTTTTAAACCTATCAGAGACATAAAAAGTTGGTTTAACTCCAGTTAGAGAAGGATGTCAGTACAAGCCTAAATGTGGCACAGTGACAAAAAACAGTATTACTATTCTAAGTTATTTATTTCTGTAACATAACGTGACTAATGATTATATACATTAACATATGTAATAAATTGAGCAAATATCCAAATTTGTCAAAAATACATGTACTGAAATATACAAATTGGTTTAACCCCTACCATACAATTTAATCCTTAACCACACAATCCAGTGTTTTACCCCCCCCCCCCTCCCGGAAAAAACGCTTTTGGAAACATTATTGGAAAAGGAGAAAATGTTGGCAATCAGCATTTTCCCCTAATGTTCTCTACCCCATCAAAAAGAAATCATCATCATCATTCTATCCATAGTTAATTTGTCATTGCAAATGCTTTCAAGTTGGTCCAGGCTAGAATTTTGTCATTTGGTAAGATGTCAAATGGACTTTTTCCTGTCTAAGAAAAAAGGACAATAGTAATATAATTTCACAGGTGTCTGCCATAATATTGTCAACACAAAAGAAAGATATAGATCAAAGATCAGAGGGCACACTTTTGTGGTCTGATCTTGATCTGCAATGTCTGTAAAAGAAGTCTGATCTTGAGCTAATTGTCTGTAAAAATGGAATTTCTAGCTGACTGGACATTTGCAACTTAAAAAGTTCAGATAGCTTTGGCTTAAAAGAAAAAGATTGACTGCACAAGTACATATTAAAGTATTTTTCACCAACTGTGACACACTGTGGGCACTTTTACACGAAAGATGCACTGATTTAATGTAAACTATGCCATAGCTCTCCATTTTAGCCTCTCATAACACCAAAGCACCTGTCTGCTGAAAAATTGGTATGATTTCGTCCAGACACCATCATTCTGTACTGAATGTCTTTGCTTTTACCTATTTAATGTAGAAATGCAATCTTTATAGGAGTGAGAATGAATTGTGATAACCCTTAACAATTTATTCTATTTTAGCAACCATAGGAAGGAGTTTGTCAACATTGCGAGAAAAGGGGAAATGCTGGTAATCGGCATTTTCTCCATTATCCACAATGTTTTATACCTTTTAAGACTGTTTCATCATTTGAGCCACACTTTTATTTGTTGTCTGCAAATGTTTTAAATTTGAACCAGCCCTTAAAGTTTTCATTTGGTTTAGAGTTAAGTGATGGATGTCATCTCTGAATGACAGTTGCAAAGACCTACCCAGCTCACTTTTGTAACTTTGATGCTATATATCATGAGTGAAATTTTGCCTTTGTGCACCAAATTCAGTCTATATGTTCATGCAGTCTTGCTACAAACAGCCAAATTTTAGTCTCAACCTTTCACTCCTTCCTTGAGAAATTTATCACAAAAAAAATGTCTACTGAAAATCACTGAATGAATGTGATATAGTAAACTGCATAGATTTAGCTGTTGAGATGAAGGATAATGTTCTGAAATTTCCTTTTAAAGAGTATTATGACTATCACAGATTTCTGTTTATAAGTTAACCATGCTATAACTTTTTATGTTTACTAAGTCCGATACCTATTGGGAATGAAAGCAACAACAATCCTTTTTTTCTGAAAATGTTCACCTTTTCATTTCAACAAAGAAACTATCTTTGACAAGAAAATACACAAACCTGTTAAAACTCTCCACAATGAAGTAGATTTACAACAATATTTTCTTGCTGATACTAGATCTATTTACCAAAGTGCATCTGAAAAAGATTTCACAATATGTTCCTATAACCATTGATGTATCACTCGTAATTGCTTCACAGGCTATCTATCTATTTTTGGTGCTCATGTATGTAAATATGTCAGTTTCAGTAAGGTAGCAGTTTATAGTGTATACGTGAAAAATTGCTTGAAGCCTGTAAAACACCAGTATGAAAACACCGGTATGTCTATCACTTGCGATCATACACATAATTAGGTACAAAAGAAAACTGCAAGATTGAGCATAATTACAGAACACAAATGTGACAGAAAAGGTCATCTTTGCATGTTAAATGTGAGAAATAAAGCTGCCTTTGGATGTATCTATTTAATGTACTTTCAGACTTTAAAATAAGCTGAATTTATTTATTTTGGCAGTAAAAGAGTTAAAGGTAAAATTCAGTAAACTAGACTGTTGAACAAGACATACCTGTCATTTTCTATCAATCCTGACCTCAAGGTCTTGAAGTTCAGAAATGATGCTGTGCCATGCTAACTACACTGTGTGTTCCTTCACTAACCACTTCACCATCATTCAAATGTGCCTATTTACCTGGGATGAGAATGAAAGTAATGAAAGTTTTGTATTGACAAGAATATAACTAATATACATACTGGAAATAACTTAAACAATATGAAACCTGTATTGTGGGTACTTAATGGAATTAAAGAAAGAATATCTGCAATACAGGTTTTAGAATTCTACTCATCATCCGATAATCTGAAATCAACCAATTGTCTGATTCTCAGTCAAATTACTTAAGAATCATTGTTACTTACTATATGCCTGACTGTTTGCCACAGAGCTCCCACCCTCAGTTTATGTTATTAAATGATATAAAATTAAATACAAGCCACACTGGAGTCAGACAATACATAGGTAAATAATGATAAGATTCAGAATCTGGTGAACATGTTCATCATGTTACATTTCCATTCAAATTTTAGTCAACATGAGATGCAAAACACACAGTTCTACTTCAGTGTCTGCCTCTGTACTGAATAATCACAACAAAAAATAAAGGCCACCACACACAAACATACAGATTCTTAGTTTTCGGTTTCAGATTTAACACTGTTGCCATTGCCTGAATGATTATAGGACTCACAGTGGATCTATATGTCTACATTTACAAGACTGGATTCTGCATCAAATTTGTTTTCAAAAGTTGGGTAGTTTTTCACCCGTGACAACCGATATGTTGTTCTCAATCATTCAACAAAACATTGTCCTGATACACGATTATTTTATGTAGAATCGTACTGACAGTGGGAAAGTGAGTTTACGTGCTTATTTGTCCAGTTACTTTTCAAATTTTGGCGGACAATGTACAACAAAACCGTTGCTATAAACAAAACTTGTACGAGTTAGTTACCGATGACACAACTTCCGGGTCATTGAAAGTGCCTAAAATTTTTTATATTCGCCAAGAAATACTGAGATACAAATTCTTATTGCAAAATGTAAAATACCCAAATCTTACCTGAGACATGTTCTTGTATGTAGTCACCATAGTTATCTTTAAATCCGATGTTTATGTCACCGTACCTAAATGAGGTTATCCCTGTTTTCAGGCAGGAAGTGATAGACTCGGTACGGACTAAATCACTTCGGCGGCCTTAATTTTATCGTAATACGATCGGATCACTCAGATTTGTGACTGAATTACCTTTTGACAGACTTAAGAGACTATATACAAACAAAAATATGTGTTTAAAGCCAAAGTTATGGCGGTAGTCGTATAAAAATACGACGCGCAAACTTTAAAACGTGTTTTCTCGAAATTGACGTCGGAGCCGTAAGACCCCTTTCTCTTGCCGACGTTATATTATGGTGTCACACCACTGGTTTTTTGCCATATTGAAAATAGAGTGAAATTGACCATCTTTGAAGCTTCACAAATCGCTTAATGGCAAAACTTTGGCTTTACCGTCTCTTGCTCTCAAAAGTACAGTCATAGTCCTTCAAAAAAATGCATAAAAAACAATATGTCAACCGATTGCGTTTTTCGCTAAATCCCAATCAATACAGGCACCCTAGAAATTGTCCTCTCAAAAATGCCTGTTCACCGCCATGACCTCAAGTTTTTGGCCCTCCACTGACATAAAATAGTCCAATCAATATATGATAAAATCACATCTAAATGGTCCCCCACTACCTAAATTTGAAGCAAATCTAAATTATATACCCCCAAGCCCTCTCAGCTCCACGAAACAGTGCGACAAAAGTGCTACTGCAAAATTTCACATCGGACTACTTTTGACTACTACGACCCGGAAGCAAACTCGCAGTGGTGCGACACCTTATATAGAGGGAGTCGCCAATGTTCTATTAATAGTAACGGTGTCCAATACGGAAAATTTCATTTTCCCGTGCTAGACCAATGGGGTTTTGAACAGCGGCCTATGATCTAGTACAGACAAGAGCCTACTGGTACAAGTGAAAGAAGGTCAGACTGCTTTTCTGCGCAACTTTATTTTTACGTAATTATGTCCGTTTAAATCAAAATTAACAATCTATCGTAAATCATGGAAGAAATAAAATGGATTTTTTCACTAAGGCAAAACAGTCAAAACATTGCTATTTCAAGGTTGATTCTAACAGGATATGTAGCAGCAGACAATAAAGATCCAACTGTTCGTCCTGTGCAGCCTGAATGTCATCTAGATTACCCACTAAAGTAGAAAAGTCATTGATGTAACCCCACCCACCCGTTTAAAAGAAGTTCAAATACTTCCAGAGCGCCAAAATAAGTGATATGGACGGGCACATAAAGTCACCGAGTCACCGACCATGATGTTCCTATTTCGAGGTGGTTTGTTTCAAAAATAGCTCACAAATACCGGTATCCATGTTACAGTGTATTAGAGTCATGCTCTATGAGAGGACGTTTAATGCATCTGCAATAAGTATCGACCCATGCAAGTCAGCCTTTGCTGTTCATGCAGGCTGATCTTGGTCCATTCGGCATACCTCAGGTTATCCGGTGATCGAATCCCTCGTCTGTATCACGTAGCTTGATATGCACCAACACGGTACATTTCGTACGTCGCCGGAGGCACACCGTCTTACCGTTATTGAAATTATAAAGCACCTCTTAAAAAAAAAAATGAGTCAATTTTCTGTCGATATCTTTCTAAGAATATTTCAGACGGCAAACAGTTTGTACATTCAATTTTTAGCGTGGTTTATCAATTCCGTTGGGAGCTTTCATGCCAGATCAATAGATCTATGTGAATAACTTCACCATGGTTTTTCATGTCGTTGCTAAGCGATTTTCAGGGGCGCAGCCATGTTTAAGATAATGTGATTGGTATTTCGAAATGGAAACCTCCTTCTTTATACAGACGAATCGGCCGAGTTGTGACGAGTGACCTTGGTCGAGACCTTTTGCTATTGGTCAATTTTCTGCTTGTCCAGGGACCAGTATACCTCATAATTTAGTCCGTTGTTCGACAAAATGTTGTTATCTATAGTTATGTGACGACTCGTTTGGCTCTACGAACCTGCATTTCACCCTGCTCTGCTTATTTCCAAAACGAGACCGAACATTCTCTTTAGTCAGAGCCTCGTCTGTAGGCCTACTGATTTCTGACCAAAACAAAATAACTGGCATTGTTTTCAGATGAAATCGAACAGGGTATGTTTTCACAGACCATTATTAAGAATATTTTTAGTCTAATTCTCGAGAATTTTCTACATTTGAAAAAAAATACGTAACTTCTGAATGGCTATTTAAACCAAATGGTTTAGCCAATCAGAAGTTGTGTTACTTTCAAATGGGTTACCAAGTCAGAAGTTGTGTTACTTTCAAATCTAGAAAAATATGCAGCATAACACCAAGAATATTCTTATGAATGGTTGGTGCAGATGAACTTTTGTCTTTTTATAGATGGCGGACGAGACTTCGGTGCGCATACACGTGAATGAGATAAGCACGCTCATGTTTGTATAAATACACTGCACATGATCCAGACATGACATGCTTGCAGACGTTGGTTGTCATTTCATTATAGATATAGTCCTTCACTACTTATGTCACTGTTGACAACCCGGAGTGATTATATATATATATATTTTTTAGCTGATATTGTTTATTTAAATTTGATATTTATCATCCTGGTGGATCTAGATTCTATAATGTAAAGCTAGTTTTTTTTTTTTGGTAGTGGTGGTAGTTGTTGTTTTTGTTTTTTGTGCTGTCATTGCTGACGTAGAAGTAGTAGAAATAGTAGTAGTAGTGGTTATAGTTGTTGATTCCGTTAGACCCCACAAGACAAACTCTATCATGCACTGAATTCAACCTCAAAAATTCGAATTTATACTTGTAGGTATAATACCAAGAAATTCGTTCCAGTTATTAGCACCTTCGGATTATCGAAATTTCTATGAAACTTCAATACATGTAGTTGCAAAATGGTTGATTGATTGATTGATTGTATGGTGTTTAACGCCGTTTTCAACATTATTTCAGTTATATCACGGCGGCCAGTGCACCTATCCATGCTTGCCTGGCGTTTCTTTTACCAGTACTTCGCACAATATTCTTTCCAAGCCACTGGCTGCTTTCCCACATAACCATCGTCGAAACAATGGTCAGCGGTGAGAGAGGAATTATTCCTGTCGCAATGACTATCGTCAGTCCTCGGAAAGGAGCCGGGAATCGAACCAGCGACCTCCTGTTCTCAAGTCCTGTACGCTACCGACTGAGCTACGGGGCTCGGCTAGTTCCAAAATGGATAAATGCCTTTATTGTCGTAGGTCTACATGTCCTCGGAAATATTGTATTGTTAGCTCTAATTGCTCTTGTGAGTTTTTTTTTTTTTTAACCCTTTCCAAACAAGCCCTGGTTTTCACGTGTCTGCAGTACAAGTCTTTTGAAACACTGTGGGAAAAGGAGAAATTGCTCGTAACGAGCAATTTCTCCTTTTCCCACAGTGTTTTCTACCCTTTTTGGAGAACTTTCTGTCATTTTCATCAAGTTTAAAATTGTCGTCTGCAAACTCTTTCAAATTGGACCAGTCTAAAATTTATCGTTTGGGAAAGGGTTAATCTTTAACCTGCTAGATAAGTTAAATAAAACTTTAAAGCCGATAGTAAAATACCGAATATGCTATTTTAAAGTTAGTTTGGTGTGAAAAAAAAATCTGTTTTATATCGGACGGTGTAGATCCAAGATCAGACTGCACATTCTGTGCAGTCTGATCTTGATCTACACAGACCGCAAAAGGTTCTTGTGCCGCACTTAGCAGCCTAGGGATTAATCAGAACAGCTGCTTGTACTGTTTTCCCAAGGACAAGATTCTTTGAGCGAAACTTCGAATTAAGCGATTTATTCCAATCACCGCATATCCGAATAACCGGGCATTTCGCCGTACACCGAAGTGTCTAAATCACATGATAAAGGGGAATAATGTGGTTTCGCCTTTTATTTGTCATCTTCGCAAGCCAAGGATACTAACACCACTTTGTTCGTTACGTACTACCTTAGTATCCTTGGCTTGCGAAGATGTTTATTTGTTTGAATATGCAAATTCTTTATGAGAGTGCTAATTCAAGTTTGGACGAGAACACAAGTTTTAAGTTAAGTAGGCTACATGTAATGTAAAAATGAAACACCGTTTTATTTCTTTATTTTTTAAACCATGTGATTTGATAAGCTTTTAAACCTTGCTCGTATTCTCCCGTTTTTTCACGTGAGACTTCGTTATTCCCGCGTAACGTTCTCACAATTTTGATTGGTCGTACACATGTAAATTTCACCTCGTTATTCTATATTAAAAACGCGTCCCATTTTCCTGTCATCGTTTTGACATTTCACTCACATCATGTGCGTTAAATATTTGGGGCGCTAAACGATTGCGACAGACATTTCAGTTCTGGATTTTTCACTTTATCGGGAGTTTATGTCAGGAGATTGTTTCTTAAATAATACATAATCAAAATCTTCAAAGGTTTCCGAACAAAAAATGTACGACATAATCCATTTATGGAGACCTTACAATATCTGAGACGGCCCACCAAGGCATATTTCCATTAAAACGACCATCTGTAAGGCTTCTTTTACGCATCGTTTACAACAGTGCGTATGCCGGCGATAAGAGACCGTCTGATTGGATGTGACAACGTCACGTGGTACTAGTAGCTAAAGGTTGTTTGGTCAGAATGCTGTAAACCTCAAAGCGCCTGTCACTAGTGTAGTTACCATTGTGGCCAGTGTAGATCAAGATCAGAGTTAATAAAACGTGAAGTCTAATCTTTGATCTACACTGTCCGTTTTGTTGAGACATTGGGTCGATTGCTACTTTGACATGACTCTTAAAGATTCGACCAGATTTGGTTTCGCAAGATTTTTTCTAAGATCAATTTATTTGTACTGGAGTTTAACGCCGTTTTAACAGCTAAGGTCATATCACGGCGGTCAGTGCACCTACGCATGTGTTTCGTGGCTAAACACAAGTAAGCAAAGCTCTGATAAAAGGGGATTTATGTATCATACCAAGCAGGACATGGATCCAAAATATACATTTATTCTAACAACCGACTGGCTCGTGAGGTAGACTGATCATTGGACATGTGGAAAATTAACCAAAATGTAGCAAACAGTTTCGACCAGGGTCGGCCTGTGCGTACTGTGCAGGCTGATCAGAGTCGATCATTTTTTTCCAGATGCATGAAGCCCACTTTTCACAGAGCATGTCTTAAGTACGACTGTATGTCTGCTTGGTAGACGGGTCATTGGACATGTAGAAAATTAACCAAAATGTAGCTAACAGTTTCGACCAGGGTCGGCCTGTGCATACTGTGCAGGCTGATCAGAGTCGATAATCTTTTTTGCAGATACATGAAGCCCACTTTTCACAGAGCATGGCTTAAGTACACCTGTATGTCTGCATGGTGTGAATTTGTTATAAACATGGAGAAATTCATTATCACATTTCTGTACGTGCCTATTTTATACGTACTAGAATGCTGTAAGAACCGTTTCTTTGCGTATTTAGTTGACTTTTGACGCCCCCTCATTTTAAAATCAATGGAAGACTTTGTGAGAAAATGGGACAATGTACGAAACCAGCAATGTATGGTTTTTGTCACAAGGATTTCCCAAATTGTCTCTGCATCGACGTTTTGTTTTTTTCTATTGAATTCGATCGAAAGTAGTGGGAACAGAAACCCAAGGAAAGTACGGATGGGTACACTGGCCGCCGCGATATACATGTAACTGAAATAATGTTGAAACGGAACGAAGTTAAACGCTATAAAAAAGAAATGATTGACTTTTTTCTCAAGAGACGAAGTAATTTTTTCATCGCCAGTCTCGTCTAAAAGGACTTTTTCGGACGGAGTTGATCAAGATCAAACCGCACAGAACGTGCAGTCTGAGCTTGGATCTACACTGGCTGCTACCTGAAGCTAAAGTGTGATCACACATATCTCTTGCTGCAGCTGGAATTAGCATATGGGTCTCGAAACAACTCGAACATGTGCTATTGGATGCCAAAGAGTTGAATTGGTCCAAAATTGCATAAAAGGGGAACGGGTTACCCTTTATCAAACAATCCAGTGTTTTTACAACCCCTGAGACAGTAGGTTTTATAAAACATTGTGGGAAAAGGAGAAAATGCTGGAAACCAGCATTTTCTCCTTTTCCCACAAAGTTTTCTATACTTTCAAAAACTAGTCCAGTCACTTGAGCAACACTGTACTTGTCATCTGCAAATGGTTTCAATTTGGACCAGTCTCCGTATTCACCGACCATTCTTAAGAACAGTCATAGTCATATTTGCAAGACTTTTTTAAATTGGACAATAACAAACTTCTGATTGGCTAAACCAATTGGTTTAGCCAATCAGAAGTTGTGTTACTCTCTGAATGTAGAATTAGATTTAGAATGTCATTAAGAATGGTGGGTAAATACGGATCAGGGCCCGGTTTAATTAACGAAAAAAAAGTCTGTTATTTTACAACAAAATCAGCCTTATTTTCCGACTTAAGTTGAGTTTATTACACCGGATGCATTTCACCAACCTTAAACTTATGTAACGTTCTCAAGTTCTGTGTTCACACAAGGTTTCAGCAAAATAAAGTGTGTTAAGTCCACTTATTTTGCTGACTTATGTCTGAAATAACTATTGTTGCATCTTGTACATTCGAGGGGTGAATACGAAACTATTCCATCTGCGTTTCGAAAAATTTTACAGGAGAGGGAAACACGCTGCTCATTTCTGTGAAAAGAATAGTTAGATCATCTTTTTTAGATATGTTGTGTTGAGCTGAGAGCATGAATTCAGCAAGTAGATGGGATTTGACCCGTTCTGGCACATAACCACGTTATGGTTGATTTCATTAAAAAAAAAATAATCTGTGGTTAATGAACCATTAATTTATGTTACACATTCATACACTTAAGAAAAATAATTCATGCTTAATTGAACCATCATTTTTTTTAAATTTGCTAAAGAGAACACTTAAGAACATAAAATCATCCTTAAGTGAGCCAGCTTTTTTTAATTAAGCATTTTTTAATGATATCAATATCAACCACACTTTAAGCACGCTGCGTTAACTTATCCATCCAACCCACCCATAAGCATATGACTAACCCTTATCCAACCAACCCACCCTTAAGCATATGATTAGCTTTTAACCAATCAACTCACCCTTAAGATTATAGTTAACCATTAAACATATTATTAATTTCATGTAACATTAAGCATGCTCATAAAATTAAAATAAAAATGTGTATTTCATGATATCTTAAACCATATATCACATATTTTAAACTAATTATAAATATCAATATGTAATATACCACCAATTGTAAAATATTACATAACACACCCACCCCTTTAACCAGACACACCAACTAACTCTTTAACTAGGCACACCAACTAACTCTTTAACCAGACACACCAACTAACTCTTTAACCACACACCCCAGTTAACCATTTAACTAGACACACCAACTAACCAGACACACCAGCTAACCAGACACACCAGCTAACCAGCTCATCAACTAACCAGCTAACCAGCTTATCAGCTAACCAACACATAACCCCCCAGCAAACCCTTACATTAGACAATTGCTTAACCTTTGATCCCCTCCATCAACCAACGCATCATGCTATAGCTAACCGGTTTATGTGTTTGTGGGTGGCTTAAGATTTTAATAAATTTAAAAAATAAAAAAATTGATTTAAGTAAAAAAATTATGAAGATAAATAATATTAAAAGATGAAGAAAGTTTTAGAAAAATTAACAAAACAAGATAGAAAAAATTTAAATAGATGTATAAAAGATAAAGCTATTTCTTTTGAAACCGTAGAATGCTATGGGAAAAATGATAAGGTATTTGGTTTTGTTATGAAACAAATTCCAACCATTTGTAAAGAAAGAAGAATTAAAAGATTTAAATCATTGTTTTATTTTGCTTTAAGTATGGAATTAAAAAGAAGAAATAATAAACTAAATTTTTATTATGGCATATGTTTTAGGTTTGGTATGGTAGATGATAGTATTGGGTTTGCTGCTCGCTTTCCTGCAATACATAAACCACCAAAGTTAGATGATGATATCATATACAAAGCAGTTTTTATTTCCCAAGAAAAGAGTTTGGATATTATTGGATTTTCTTTAATCACATTTCTTTTTAGAGAATAAAATTTTTATTTTTATTTGTTTCAATACAACAAATAAATATTTTTATTTTGTTGATTGTGGTCATATTTGTATTTGTAAAGAATACAAATTCATTTATTGGAAAATGTTATTATTTATGTAAAACAAAAAATAATAAAATAGATAAAATATAAATATTTAACCTTTTACTGGGTTAAATATTTTTTACAAGTCCAATTCTATCAATATTGTTAAATATGAATTTTTAGCATTTGGACTGTTTTTCTTTGTTTTAAAGTTAATAACATCACATTGCTCCACCTCTAAAGGTTTAGGAAAAACTGTACAACTACAACCTTCTCCTTTCTTTTTTATTATGGAGTAACTAGGTTGTTCAATTCCATTTATGACAATATTAACTTTTACCTCTTCTTTTAGAGCACCGGTCCCCTTAACAACCATTAAAGTTCCTCTTAAAATTCTACCAGAAGCAGACATACAATAACCTCCTAACCCATGACTTTCTCCACTGCTTCCATTACCAAAAGAAAACTCAAAACTACCACTTGTTAATGGACCTTGTTCCTCCGCATGCACGCTTATAATAGGTTTAGGGCCTATGAGAGAAGGAAGTGATACTTTTCCATCCACATAAGATTTTGTTGCTAAATCTCTTTCTTCTACAGGAGCCCCAGCATTTTTTATAGAAAAACCTTGAAAATCTACATCAGATATTGCCGTAAAACTTCCATCAGGATTTTTTACAATGGCTCCTCCACTATCAACATAATTTTTATTAACAGCTGCATCACGATCTGTAGGATTTGGTATTCCAGTAAGTGGGTGAGTGTTCATATCTATTTTACCAGTTGCTAAGAAAGTTCCATATCGGTTTTTTGTTAAAGCATTATTACCTGCAGTTATTGCTTCAACAGCGGTATCCACATAAAACTTATTTGCTACTTGCTGAGTTTCTATAGGTGAACCAACATTGTTAATCCTAAATCCATTCATAGAAATGTCTCCACTTGCTTCACCTGCTGCTCCTAAAACAAAAGCATTATTAGTTTTATCTACATAGTTTTTATTAGCAGCTTCACTATGCTCCTCTGGGTCTGCTATATTTTTTATTTTATTAAAACCCATATTTAAATATCCCATCATATGATATCCTCCATTTTCATCTAACAGCCCAGCGTTTGCATCAACATAACTCTTAGTGGCAACATCTTGAGGATTTACTGGATTACTAACCCTCGTTAGCGTGTTTCCATTCATATTTATAGAACCAGCAACGGGAGTTGTTCCATCTTTACGTAAAAAATTATTACTTATGTAAGCGAGTGACACACCATCACCGCTTGTTTCAACCTCATCCATTCTTCCAAATTTATCAACAGGCATTTTTAATATCACTAAAAAAGTTTATTTAAAACATTTTGAAATTTATTACCTAAACTCAACTCTTTAAGAATATACAAACATAAATGACCACAAAATACATCATCAGTATGTTGTAATGGGTCTGTATTGTAGTATATTGGTGTTTTTAAATAGTCTATAACTTCAATAGGTGGTTGAATACCATAACTATCAAAATAAATTTTTATTTTTCCATTCTTAAACCATGCAACCCAATGCGTGCCAGGTCCTCTGCTATCATCAAGGTTTAATATACCACATTCTTTATTTTTTACTTTTTTAGGTAGGGTATCTCTTAAAAATATTCCTCTAAAATTTTTTATTTTTAATTTTTTTGCGGCATCCTCAAGTTCAAAATTACTTAAAGGTTTATTTTTTAAAGTTATATTATCAATTGTAATATCTTGCATTTTTTATATAATTAAATATTTACAATAGCACTATTATCAACCCATGAATTAAACTCATCAGAATAACCTTTCCACTTTACAAGAGATTTCTTTTTTCCTTTTTTAATAATCTTTTCTATCCTATACAACTCTTGACTCGTTTTTTGTAGTTCAGGTTCATAAAAGGAACCTTTTATTTCTTCACCATTTAAATCTTCAATTTTATATGTTACAGGTGATGTACGTTTTACTTCTGAAACTGTAAAAACCTCTTCAGTCCATCTTGTGGTATAGCCTTTTTCAAAAGTCTTTTTCTTTTTACTTATCCTTACTTTGTCTCCAACAGAAAACTTTGGTTTGATATCTTCTTTTACTTGATTATAATCAGGATACAATGTTTTCCAAACTTTATTTTCATTCTTTTTCTTACTTGCTTCAGTTGGTGTCATTTTAATAGAAGAATGCTTTGTGTTATTATATTCTTTAACAAGATTTGGTAACACACTAATATAAACATTTGTTGAGTGAGCAGAGAAATACTTCCACATTTTTTCTTTCATTGTTCTTATCCATCTCTCAACAACACTTGATTTTTCCTCGTTTTCAGTGGAATATAATTCAATCAAATCTTTAACATCTTTGTTATAAAACTCTTTACCTTTATCAACCCACATTTTCTCAGGTTTTCTTTCCTTAAAAATACTCTTCAATGCTATAGAAACAGATTTTCCTGTTTTATCTTTTAATGGTATCAACCAACCATATTTTGAAAAGATATCAATAACAGCAAGAAGATATTTTACACCACGATTTAATTTAGAAAATGCTTGCATATCCACTAAATCAACTGCCCATATCCTATCGATACCCCCTACTCTTACTCTTCTTTTCTTAAATTTACTTTTTACGGGTTTATGTAATTCTTCTGCTAGCGTTATATTTTCTAAATTTTTTTTTTAATACCCATACCAAATCTTTTCTTGGTTCCTATCAATGAAGAAACCAATCCTCTTTCCATTTTTTCCTTAATTGTTGGATTATAGATACCTTTTAACTCTTTAAGCATATTAGCATCACAAACAGAATTTCTTGTTGCTGTGTCATCATGTTTAAGATAACATATATCATGATGATATGCTGCTTTATCAACACGATTTACAGGCTTTGACCATTCTTTAGGTGTTAAATCAGGATTTAATCTTTTCTTTAACTTGGTACCAGGACCAGTAAAATTATGACCTGGTAAGTGCATTTCAACAGGTAAGTTATTGATAACCTTGTTTAACAATGATCCACCCTCCTTATCTATTTTAATAAACTGAGTTTTAGTTGTTCCACATTCTTTACATTTACCCTTTTTCATATTTCTTCCATTTTTACTTACACCATAATTTAAATCAGTTGTTTCAGTTTGTTTTTTACACTTAACACAATACATTTTTATATTAAATTAATTCTTTTTAATTTAAAATATGAATATTGTTAATCTATCATGGAATGAAGCATTAGCAAAAAGATTTAACCACCCCCTTTTACCAAGAAGTATTAGAGGTTTAATAGTAGGTAAATCAGGATGTGGTAAAACTACACTATTACTTAATCTTTTGTTACGTCCCGATTGGTTAGATTATGATAACTTATGTGTTTTTGGTAAAAGTTTGTTTCAACCAGAATATCGTATATTAAAAAAAGCATTTGAAGAAGAAATACCAAAAGAATATATATTGAGATTATTTTCATTTAAGGATGAAGTACAAAGAAATGATATTTCTCCTTTAGCATTAGTTGAAGAATGGGCAAAAACAATTAAGGAAAAATCTAATATTATCTGTGAATTCTTTGAAAATGCAAGTGATGTACCAGACCCAAGAAATTTAAATGCAACAAATAAAAACTTAATGATATTTGATGATTTACTTTTAGAAAAACAAGGTAAATGTGAAAATTATTATGTTCGTGGAAGACATAGTAATGCCGATTGTTTTTATCTCGCTCAAAGCTTTTTCGAATTACCTAGACGAACCATAAGGGGAAATTCTAACTTAATTATACTTTTTAAACTACCTAAAAAAGATCAAGTAAATATTTATACTGATTATGTAAGTGAAGATATGGAACTTACTGAATTTAGAAATTTTTGTAAAAAATGTTGGAATGAACCTCATGGGTTTGTTGTAATTGACTTAACAAGTAATGTAAATAATGGTAAATATAGATGTGGTTTTGATAATTTTTATATGCCAATGAATTGTAAATAAAAATTAAATTATATCTTAAACAAAAAAGATATAATTTTTAAACATATTAAAACTTTAATTTAAAAATATAAAATGGAAGCAGAATTACTTGAAAAAATAGTAAAAAACACTGACCGTAAATCTTCATTTCAAATTATTGTAAGTAACAACGTTGCTAATTTTACTACAAGATTTACACCACCACTTCAACTTGAACGTGATAAAAAATATGAAGTAGCATTGGTTAATCTTGAAACTTATTATTCATTTCCAAATATTACCAATAGTAACAATGTATTTATTTATTCAACTGATGGTGGAGCAACATGGGTAAAAATCAGGTTACCAGATGGATCATATGAATTAGCAGATATTAATGATTATATACAACAAGAAATGAAGAAAAAAGGACATTATGATCAAAATAATGATGATTACTATATTAGTTTATCTGCAAACACAAACACATTAAAATCAGTTTTAATTTTACAAAATAATTATGAAGTTGATTTTAATCATGAAAAAAGTATTGGTAAGGTATTAGGATTTAACAGAGCAAAATATACTGGAGGATTTCATGAATCAGAAAATTTAGTTAATATCTTAAGTATCAATAGCATATTAGTTAATATTGATTTAATATCTGGTAGTTATGTAAATGGTTCACAAAGAAACACAATTTATAGCTTTTTTCCAAATGTTGCTCCAGGTTATAAAATAATTGAGTCACCAGTTAATCTGGTATACCTACCTTTAACATTAGATACAATACATGATTTAAACGTAACGCTAACTGACCAAGATGGAAATGTATTAAATTTAAGAGGCGAAACATTAACAATTAGATTTCATATAAGAGAATCACGTTAAATATAAAATGACAAATTACATTACAGTTAAAGTAAATATATCAGAAGGGCAAAAGAAAAAGCTACAACATGCTGTTAAATCAAGTTGCCCTGTAAGTATTAGATTAAATTATGATGATCTAGAAGGTGAAGATTTAATAGCTGTAACCGGATCACAACTAAACAAATTAAATAAAGCATTAGAGGGAGGCAAAGGGGTGACCATAAGAATGACAATTAAACAACTTAAACACAATATGAAAGTAGAAGGCGGTTTTTTACCATTAATTGCTGGTCTCGCATCAGCTGCGTTACCCGTATTAGCAAAAACTGTGTTACCTGCTTTAGGTGTGGGTGCCTTAACTGGTTTAGCATCAACAGGAGTTCAAAAAGCAATGGGTAACGGATTGTATCTTAAGAAAGGTGGTAATATTTATCAAGTTGAAACTGATGGTAAAGGTTTATATCTTAAACCATACAAAGGTAAAGGGTTAAAAAATAAAGGTGAAGGATTGTATTTAAAACAAGGTGGAAAAATTTACGATGGAAAAGGTCTTCTTTTAGGCCCAAATAGTCCATTTGCTAATATTCCTATATTAGGAGCAATATTGTAATATTAAAAATATGTATGTGCATAAATTTGGAAATATACCTAAAATGGTTCAACCAAAAACTATTTTTTGGAACCCTGTAGAAGTTAAGCATCCAGCTAAAAAAGTTAATCCTGTTACTTGGGATGTTTTTTCTCAACAACCTCTAATATTAAAAGCTGGTGAAACTAAGACCATTGTTTTAGGTTTTGGTTTTATGATGAGTAGGGGTGCCGTTTTTATTTCTCTATCATTTAACTTAAAAATTAAACAATTAAGTATTACAAATGAGGTAGTGTTGGAGGAAACCCCAGATGTGGTTACCACAATTACAAACAACTCTGGTAATCTAATAAAAATTAATGAAGGTGAATTTTTATGTCGTCTTTATTATTCTATTTAAAAAAAATAGTTGTAATTAAAAATGGAACTAAAAGAAAAGATTTATCCAGTATTATCAGAACCACAAAATATACCAAATGCTCCATCATTAGAACCTATAATATCAACAGAAGATAATGGTCAATCCTTTAGACTACAAAAAATATCAGAAATTCAAACATTTCTTGAAAATGAAGTTAAGGTTAGAGAGCAGTTATGTAAAAAGTATTTGAAGATCAGTAAATCAGTTGATAACGTTGAAACAGGACTAACTGTGGTAGCTTTAGGAGCAGGAGGAGGTGGATTAGCTTTACTAAGTACCATTGTAGCAATTCCAGCAACGATAGCTTTAGAAGGTTGTGCCTTAGCTGTTGGTCTTGCTGCAATTGTTAGTAAATTTGTGGTTAGAAGAACCAGAACAAAATCTGAAAAACATCTTCAAATTAAAATGTTAGCTGATGCAAAGTTAAATACACTATTTACACATATATCTAAAGCTATCAGTGACAACAATGTAGAACATTCAGAATTTACTTTAATTATGGATGAATTGGAAAAATATAAAACAATGAAGGAAGAGATACGAGTTAAGTCAAGAAAAAAAAGCAAGCTAGAGGATCAAGAGAGTTTAATAGAGAAGGGACGAATAGAAGCACGGGAGGAATTCAGGAGACTAGTAGAAAGAAACAATGGTACCCATTAAAGTTAAAACTAAAACCACCTAAGTTTAAATGTTCTTGTGCTTGTGAGATAGGTAATACTGATTAAAAAATAAGATAAAAAATTTTTATATTCCTGAATGAAGAAAAAATTTTCATTTTCTTGCAAAAGAAAATAAATAAAAAATTTTTCTTTGATGATAAATGATGATAAACTAAATATTTTATAAATAAAAATGTCTTTTATAAATGTTGATTATAAAACAAGAGATAAGATGGTAAAAGATTATCTTTTAAGAAAAAAACTAGTTCGTGATAGGTTACTTGCTGAAAGAGTAGGTGATATTGAACTACAACAAAATCTAACTAAGTTTTTTAAACCCTTAACTAAATCACAAAAGGAGATACAAGAAGAAGCAGCTAAAAATATTGGTAGGCATCAACTAGAAGCAGCTAGAAGAATTACTGAGGGATTAACACCTATTAGGGAGGGAATTCAACAATTACCAGGAGTAATTACTGAGGGATTGTCACCTATTAGGGAGGGGATTATTCAATTACCTGTTCAACTTTCTAAAGAAATGATGACTAGTCAATTATCAACTACAGAACTTCCTTCTTATCATGATGTTAAATTAGAAAAAAATAAAGAAGAAATTAATCATTTTGTTGAAGTTTTTAGTGAAAAATTTACACAAAAATATAAAAATGATTTTGACAATGTTCTTAGAATAGTTTTTGATGAAAATTTTGGTATATTTAAATTTGGTAATAAAGAAATTTTTTTAGACCCGAATGATGAAGGTTTTTTTTATTTTGAAGAAAAAAGATATCCTGCTAGTGATGGGTTATGGGAATTGATTTTATCAAAAAATCCAAAAAACTATACTAAAGAAGATTTAAACAATTATCAAGAAATGATTTATTTAAGTGATATTATGTTTGTGAATAATAATCGAAAAAGTTTTAAATTAAAAAAAGATGGTGAGGATGAAAAATGGAACAAAATAATTAATCCTGTTATTGGACACATTATTAAAGAAATGGAAACAACTGGTAAAGGATTAAGAAAAAAGAAAAAAACAACTATTGTTATACCATCAGACCCCAACGCACTATTAGAAAGGTTTGACCTTTTAATGTCTAGCAAGGATGCAGGTCACACTGGTGTAAAAAATGAGTTGGTAAGTATTTGTGATGAATTAAAAAGACAAAAAGTATTAAATGTAAAAAACTATAAAAAGTTAATGTCTATACTATAAAATGATTACATCACAAAAGAGAGGAGTTAAAAGAACTTATGCTTATGGTGGAGCAGGTATATTTGATACCTTAGCTAATTTTTTAAGTAGATTATTTACAAGTGGAGCAGTTAAGCAAATAGCAAGTTCCGCAGTTGATGTTGGTAAAAGTGTAGCTAAAGAAGGAGCAAAGAAAGCTTTAGAGGTAGGTAAGACAGCTGCAGTTGATGCTGGAACCAGATTAGTTAAAAAGGCTTTAACACCTAAATCTAAAAAGATTATTGAAAAATATAGTCAAGTTCCAACCATACCAACAATACAACCTGTTGAACAAAATGTAAGTTCATTGATTGATGGTGGAGCTGTTAATATACAATCAATGGTTAAGAAGTTAAACAAAAAAAGGGGTAAAGGAATTAAAACAATATAATTTTTAATTTAGCTTAAGTAATTAATATATTAAATAAAAAATATGGGAAAGTTTAAATTTATATTATCAGAATATAAAAAATATAATACAAAAAGAGTTGGTATTCTTTTTGCTAATTTTAAAATTACTGAAGATGATGAAATTGTTGAAGTAAATAATACAAGTTATGATTATAAAAAGGTTGTTATAAGATTGTCTCCTGAAAAAGCTGATGTTGTTAAGGAGTTTGAAGATGAAGTAAATCAATATTTAGAAGAAAATGATATACCAAAGATAACTTTACGTTATGGTAATCGTATTTATCCAAAAGTAAGAAAAAATGTTAATGTAGAAAAACTTAAAACTATTAAACTCAGGGGTGTTTATGTAAATGATGAGAATAAATCATTTCCTCAACTATGGTTAGAAAATTAAAAACAAAACACAATTATAATTTAACTTAAAAATTATAAATGTATATATAAAAATGGATATTTTAAATGTTAAAGCACCAATTTTAAAAGATGATAGTATTGATGAATATGAATACTTTGAGTATGAACCTACCGTAGGATCCAATTTAAACAACTCAGGGGGTAATATTAGGATTGATATAGGAAACAAGGATGTTTTTCTTCATCCTTCTGAATCATACTTAAGTTTTGAAGGTGAATTGTTAAGAGAAAATGATGCTCGTTATGATGGTAATGTTGCAAACGCTAATGATAATTTAGTTGCGTTAACAAATAATGCAATAATGTATTTGTTTAAAAGTATTAGATACCAACTTGAAGAGCAAGATATTGAGTATATTAATTATCCTGGTTATGTTAGTACGATGCTTGGGTTGTTAAAATATCCTGATGATTTTTCTAAATCACAAGGTTTAAACCAACTATGGTATAAAGATACCGGTCTTAGAGCAAGTAGAGATACAAATAGTGGATTTAAAGTAAGAAGAGATTGGATTTTTAGTTCAGATCCGGTTGGTTCATTTAATGTTTGCATACCATTAAAACATATATTTGGCTTTTGTGAAGATTACAACAAAGTAGTATATGGTATGAAGCATAGTTTAACCTTAACAAGAACAGGTGATGATAACGCTATTTTTAAAGCTGCTTCAGCCTTAGATGGTGGTGGAAATCCAACTAATAATTTTAGAGGAAAAGTTGTTTTAAGTAAAATAACTTGGTTTATGCCACACGTAACACCTGAACTTGGTAATAGATCAGAACTTTTAAAATTTATTGAGAAGAAAGAAAGATTTCCTGTTGGGTATAGAATGATTCAATCAGATACAATAGCTGTACCAAACAATACTAACTTTGCTTGGAGACTAGCAACAAAATCATCACCTGAGGTACCACGTTTTATCATTGTTGGTTTTCAATCAAATAAGCGTGATAATCAGGAACAAAACCCAGCTATATTTGATCACTTAAATGTAAGAAATATTAAAGCTGTGTTATCCACAAAACAATATCCACATAATGAACATAATATTAACTTTGGTACTAACCTAATTGGAAGAATATATGAGGAAGCAGCTTCGTTTAGAAAAAAGTTTTACAACATGGATGAACTAGTATCAAATCCAAATATTAATCCTGATGATTATAAAAAACTTTTTCCCTTGTTTGTATTTGATGTATCAAAGCAAAGTGAAAGAATTAAGTATTCTGTAACTGATATTCATATTAGAGCTAGTTTTACAGCTAATCCAGGAGCGAATGTTGAAGCATATGCTGTTTTACTTAGTGATAGGTTAATTAACTTTCAGAGTGATGGAAACAAGATGGCAGTTATATATTAAGTAATTTTTTGTTAAAATAAAAATATGATAAAGATTGCTGATTTTAAAAAGATATTATCAGATAACAATATTAAGTTTTATTCATATTGGAATAAGAAAAAATATATTGATGTTTTAAAGAAGCATGGATTGTATCCTGAAGAAACTAAACCACTTAAAAAAGAACCTAATTATGATAGATTAAGGATATTGGTAAAAATCCAAAAAAAGTAACATTAAAAGATGTTGAGACTGAAGAGGTGATTGAATTTCCATCAATTTACAAGGCAAGTAAGTTTATAGATAGATGTCCTCAAACGATTGAAAATTGGAATGGTAGAGTATGGAATGGTAAATATAAAATTGACATTCAATAATTTATTATTTTTTAAAAAATAATAAATTTAAAAAAATTTGAGTTAAGGTTTTTTTGATATTAAAAAATATAAATATGGATAACAATTATGATAATTATACTGTAAATGAATTAAAGGCTTTAGCAAGAAATAGAGGATTTAGGGGTTATTCAGGTTTAAGACGGCAAGAATTAATTAATTTTTTAAATTTGAGGAGTGGACATATATTAGATACAAGAGTTGAAAATATAAACGTACCAATATTACAACCAACGGTTGCTCAACCTTTACCATCAATAACAAAACAAAGAGCAACTACACCACCAACTACTTCAGTTAATGATTTGTTAAAAAGTTTAGAAAATGTTAAAGTGGAACAACCTAGTATATCACCTGAACTTAATGCTTTAAAAAATAAGATAAAAAGCATATATGATAAATTGGATAAAATAAAAGTAATAAAAAATAATTCTGCCTTAAAAAATTATGCAACTGAACATAAAATAGAAGGAATAGATGTTTCTACAACACAAGAGTTTTTAGAGCTAACACAATTGTCAATTATAAAACAATTAAAAAGCATGCGTGGGTTTAAAGTAAAATTAAATCTTCAATGTTTAATGAAAAGAGGAGAAGGTGATAAAGAAGAAAAAGTAATAGCAAATTTTTCTTCTTCTGATAAAGATGGTTATGAGATTATTTTAGAAGGAACCGATATAACAAAAGTATACTATGAAATGATTGAAAAATTTTTAGAAAATTTTGTTAGTTTTTTAAAGAAGGGTAGTGGATGGAAATTTGATAGTGTGATCCGTTTAAAATTACATAGTGCTATCTATGAACCATTAAGAGCAGGCGGATGGTTACCCCTACCTAATTGGATTGCTAACAAAAAGGCATGTATAAATATGAAAAGTGAAAATGATGAATGTTTTACAGATTGTATTTTAAGGTATTTAAATCCAAAAGAAAAAAATAAAGAAAGAGTAGATAATGATTTAAAATCTAAGAAAAATAGCTTAAATATGAAAGGAATTAAATATCCTGTTTCTTTACTTGATATAGATAAGTTTGAAAGACAAAATCCAACAATTAGCGTAAATGTTTTTGGAATAGTAGAAGGTAAGGAAAAAATCAAACGTATTAGAGCTATAAAAAGTTTAAAAGAAAATCATGTAAATTTGTTATATATTGAAGATAAAGATGGTGAAAAATCTCATTATGTTTTAATAAAAGATGGAAAATTTAATGCTTTAATGAGAGCACAAGTAAGTGATAATAGTAATGTAAGGTATTGTATGCTTTGTATGAACCATTTTGGAAGTGAAAAACTTTTAGAAAAGCATATGGAGCGTTGTGAAGATCATGAAGGAGTTGATTTAATAATGCCTAAGTTTGATCCTAAAAACCCTGAAGAAATTTTAATAAAGTTTAAAAACTATTGTAGAAAAATTATGGTACCTTTTATTATAATTGCTGATTTTGAATGTTTATTACAAAAAATAAAAGCAAAAACACAGCAAGAAAAAAATACTATTGAAACACAAAAGCATATACCTGCCAGTTATAACTATTTAATTTGTAGTTTTGATAGTGAAATTATGAAACCAAAATTAAGAGGGTATGCAGGTGAGGGTGCCGAAAAACATTTTATAGATACTTTAACTAAGGATGTTAAACAACTTTATAATGAATTTTATAAAAACCCAGTAAAAATTAAAATAACAGAAGATGAAGTTAGAAAACATAAAAATGAAGTAAAATGTTGGATATGTGGTGGTAAATTTACACATAAAAATTATAAAGTAAGAGATCATTGTCATTTTACTGGTGAATATAGGGGTGCCGCACATAATGAATGTAATCTTAAAGCAAAAGTTCCTGATTTTATCCCTGTTTACTTTCATAATTTATCTGGATATGATGCTCATATTTTCATTAAATACCTTGGTAAAACTAGTGGTGAAATTGATTGTATTCCTAACACTGAAGAAAAATATATTAGTTTTACAAAACATCTTAAAGTAGGAAATAATCATCTAAAGTTAAAATTTCTCGATAGTTTTAAGTTTTTATCAAGCAGTTTAGAAAAAATTGTAGAAAATTTAAAAAATGATGATTTTAAAAATTTAATGTATTATTTAGAAAAACATCGTGGTGGATATACAGAAGAAAAATTAAATTTGTTAAGTAAAAAGGGTATCTTTCCTTATGAATGGTTTGATAGTTATGAAAAATTAAAAGAAACACAACTACCACCTATAGAAGAATTTTATTCAAGCTTAAATGGAGAAGGAATTACAGAAGAAGATCTGACACATGCGTTAAAAGTTTGGGATGTTTTTGAATGTAAAAATTTTAAGGATTATTTACAACTATACAATGAAACAGATGTTGTACTTTTAGCTGATGTTATGGAAAACTTTAGATTTTCTATGCATAAAGAATTTGACTTAGATCCTGCTTGGTATTATACTTTACCTGGATTTGGATGGGATGCTATGCTAAAGGCAACCGAAATAAAATTAGAAAAACTTACTGATATTGATATGCTTAACTTTTTTGAAGCATCTAAAAGGGGCGGTGTTTGTATGACTAGTATTAGATATTTTAAAGCAAATAATAAGTACATGGGTGATGAGTATGATCCAACAAAACCTAGTGTTTATGGGTTTTATATTGATAAAAACAGTCTTTATCCTTGGGCTATGAGTAAACCTTTACCTGTAGGTGATTTTAAATGGATGACTGATGAAGAATTAAAAAACTGGGAAAATTATCCATGTTCTCTGGAGGTTGATTTGGAGTATCCTAAAGAGTTACATGATTTACATAATGAAATGCCATTAGCAGCTGAAAGATTAAAGGTAAGTAAAGTAGAAAAGTTAATACCAAACTTAAATAATAAAGAAAAATATTTACTTCATTATGAAGCTTTAAAGACTTATCAGAGATTAGGATTAAAGATTAAAAAAATACATCGTGGAATAAAATATCAAGAAAGTACCGCTATTAAAACATATGTTGATATGTGTGTAAAATTAAGAACACAAGCAAAGAAGGATGAAAATAATTTTTTAGATAATTTATGGAAATTAGCAATGAATTCTGTTTTTGGTAAAACCATGGAAAATATAAGAAATAGAGTAAACATAGAATTAGTTAGTGGTGAAAATAGTGAACTTTTTAAAAAGTTAACTGCAAAACATAACTTTCATAATCATACTATATTTGATGAAAATTTGGTTGCTGTTCATATGAAAAAAACATGGATTAAATATGATAAACCAATTTATTCAGGAGTAAGCATACTTGATATTAGCAAAACAACTATGTTAGAAGATTATTATAACTATTTTAAAAATAAATTTGGTGAAGATAAAGTATTTATGTGCTATACTGATACTGATAGTTTTGTTTTAGAAATAGAAACTGAAGATTTGTATGAAGATTTAAAAGAGGATGCAGATGCTTTGTTTGACTTTAGTAATTATCCACCAAATCATCCATTGTATAGTGAAAAAAATAGAAATGTGCTTGGTATGTTTAAGGATGAATTAAAGGGGGATCTTTTAACTGAATTTGTAAGTCCTGGAGCAAAAACTTATGCTATGAAAAAATTTATCTTAAGAAAAGATAAAAATAATAATGCTTTAACCGATGAAGATGGTAAATTTATTTATGATAAACCTGTTAAAAAAGATAAAGATGGTAATATGGTTTATAATGAGAAAACAGAAACTAAAAAATGTAAAGGAGTTAAAAAGTCTGTGATTAAAAATGAACTAAAATTTAAAACTTATAAAAATTGTTTAGATACTGGTAAAGATTTTTGTGTAAATATGGGAGGTATTAAAAGTAAATTTCATGAATTATCAACTATAAAAATGAACAAAAGAGCATTAAGCTTTGAAGATGATAAAAGAGTGATACTCTTAGATGATAGTTATAGAACTTTATCACATGGTCATTATAGAATATCTGAGTTAACTGAAGAAGAAAGAGAAATGTATGAGCAACAAGGGGCAAGACCGAAAACAAAATAAAATATTTAACCCAGTAAAAGGTTAAATATTTATCTAATTGGAAAATCATCTAAAGTTGATAGTGGTACAAGTTTAGCAATTAAATCTAACCTAGAAAGTTTAGACCTACCTTTTAAATTTTTATTTCTTGCTAAAATTTTTAGTTTTTTATCACCATAACACTCTAGCTTATCTTTTATTGATCCATTCCACTTTTTTCTAAATTTTTCTTTTTCTTCTTTTTCTAGTTCTTTTGCTATGCATTTTTCACAAATATCCCCACCCTTTATCAATGAATCACATTTAACATTGCATTTAACACATGGTGAAATTAAACACATATCACAAATAGCTTTACTACAATCTTTACCACCACTACAATCTTTAAATATAAAAAATGTTACACTATGCCTTCTATCATCTTCATAATCGTAAAAATATCGTGCACCACATTTTATACAGGTTGGGCTAATGCATGTTTTACATGTGATATATAAAACATCTTTTCTACTCCACTCACAAGTACAAGGTCCTTTATTGCTTCTACCAAAGGCAAATGGTCTATCATCATATCTACATTCATAACATTCAGATATCAATTCATCTCTTAGACTTTCTACCCTTCTTTCTAATATACTATTACAACAAACACAATTTGTAAGTAAAATAGAGTTGTTTTCTAAATTATAAGGTTCTGTTCTAATTTCCATCATATGTTATAAAATATTATTTATCTTCATAATTTTTTTTACTTAAATCAATTTTTTTATTTTTTAAATTTATTAAAATCTTAAGCCACCCACAAACACATAAACCGGTTAGCTATAGCATGATGCGTTGGTTGATGGAGGGGATCAAAGGTTAAGCAATTGTCTAATGTAAGGGTTAGCTGGGGGGTTATGTGTTGGTTAGCTGATAAGCTGGTTAGCTGGTTAGTTGATGAGCTGGTTAGCTGGTGTGTCTGGTTAGCTGGTGTGTCTGGTTAGTTGGTGTGTCTAGTTAAATGGTTAACTGGGGTGTGTGGTTAAAGAGTTAGTTGGTGTGTCTGGTTAAAGAGTTAGTTGGTGTGCCTAGTTAAAGAGTTAGTTGGTGTGTCTGGTTAAAGGGGTGGGTGTGTTATGTAATATTTTACAATTGGTGGTATATTACATATTGATATTTATAATTAGTTTAAAATATGTGATATATGGTTTAAGATATCATGAAATACACATTTTTATTTTAATTTTATGAGCATGCTTAATGTTACATGAAATTAATAATATGTTTAATGGTTAACTATAATCTTAAGGGTGAGTTGATTGGTTAAAAGCTAATCATATGCTTAAGGGTGGGTT
Source organism: Tridacna gigas (assembly GCA_945859785.2). Lineage (NCBI taxonomy): Eukaryota > Metazoa > Mollusca > Bivalvia > Cardiida > Cardiidae > Tridacna > Tridacna gigas. Next base: position 7,013,068 of record OX244042.2, read on the forward strand.
GGTTGGATAAGGGTTAGTCATATGCTTATGGGTGGGTTGGATGGATAAGTTAACGCAGCGTGCTTAAAGTGTGGTTGATATTGATATCATTAAAAAATGCTTAATTAAAAAAAGCTGGCTCACTTAAGGATGATTTTATGTTCTTAAGTGTTCTCTTTAGCAAATTTAAAAAAAATGATGGTTCAATTAAGCATGAATTATTTTTCTTAAGTGTATGAATGTGTAACATAAATTAATGGTTCATTAACCACAGATTATTTTTTTTTTAATGAAATCAACCATAACATGGTTATGTGCCAGAACGGGTCAAATCCCATCTACTTCAGCACAACATAATTAAGCAAGACGATCTAACAATGCTTTTCACGGAATTCAGTTTTTTTTCCCCCCTCTGTGTAATATTTTCCAAAATGCAGATGGAATAGTTTCGCATTCACCCCTCGGCATATTCTATAGGCGAGTTTATCATTTTAGGCCAATGGAGACAGTTCAGACACATCAGGTACTTGAAGATGTCCCTGTTGCAAGCTCTTCAATGACTATGACATACCACAAAAAGATGTTGACAGATCCATTTGACACCATCCATGCTTAGATACGGACAGGTTTCCCCAAACTGTAGATGAGATATTCAATGTGTTCTCTGGTGATGATGTTATTGAAATGATAGTCCAAGAAACTATTAGATATGCTGGCTCCTAATGATATTATTCCTATGTGACATTACCACAAGAGATTCTAGTGTTCATGGCAATTTTATTGATATCTGGTGATGGCTAGTTTCCATGAAGATGGCTTTATTGCATCCCTGATGAAAGCGTCTGAAAGGAAATAATACTGAATACTATCACAAGAGATCGGTTTGGATATGTTTGTCAGATGCTTCCACTTTAGTGACAGTGCAAGCCTAGATGAAACTGGTAAGTCCAGCAAGGTTAGGCAACAAACATGGAACCCATACGTACTAGCCAGTCATCTCCTCTGGACTTGCTGAGGATAAGACGACCTTTAGCAACGGTGTTCCTAGCCTATGGTAGAAGGCGAATTATAAGCACTGACAGACCAAGGGTTCTGGAAGGGGCCCTCAAAAAAAAGAGTACAGGACAACACAACTTTCACAGGTTAGATAATGCATCACTATGCAACATCACCTACTAAAGTGAGATATATGCACTTTGTCCCAGAAAATGACGAATAGGATGTTCTAAGTGTGACGTTGGCATTCATCGGAAAAGTTTTGAGGAATTTCACTTAATATAGACTAGTCAACTTTTGATATTTGTTTAGAATGACTAAAACTCACAATGTAGATCATACTGAATAAACTTGATTTTGCTACAATTATGGTCGTGATAAACACGAGGAAGTATTTTTGTTGTATTATGTTACTAAAGTCATAAGCTTTTAGTCTTGTCTAGATGTTTGAATAATCAAAAAGGTTTAAGGAGGGATTTCTGTGGGCTAAAACATAGTCTGTGTGTGTCAGTGACGTTTGCTGAATATAAGCTGACTTTTGAGAAAGAATATTATAAGTATTTACCTGTATATACCCATTTACGCCTATTGTCTACTTTTGTAGACAAAATTTAAAACTGTTATATTTACAAAATTATTTCTCCATTGATAAAGACTCATTTATGACCATTCCATGCTGTTTTTCACAAATTTTGACTAAAATCATGAAAAATAAAAAAATCCGGCTAAAATGGATTAACCCTTTCCCAAACAAGCCGTGGTTTTCACGTGTCTGCAGTACAAGTCTTCAAAACACTGTGGGAAAAGGAGAAATTGCTCGTAACGAGCAATTTCTCCTTTTCCCACAGTGTTTTCTACCCTTTTTGAGACCTTTCTGCCATTTTCATTAAATTTAAAATTGTTGTCTGCAAACTCTTTCAATTTGGACCAGTCCAAAATTTGTCGTTTGGGAAAGGGTTAATGGTTCTGAAATGTGTCTCAAAAAATAAACCCAGCTCAAGTTATGTCAGACCCTGGAACCGTAAGTGCATTTTTTTCAAGAGTAAAATAAGAGACTTAAGATTTTTCGTGAAACCGGGCTCTGGTCTAAAATTTTGACGTCTGGTAAAGGGTCCGAATGGCCAATGCAATTTGTCTGAGTGGACAGACGAGAAAAAAAAAAACTCTAGTAAATGGACAAAATGAAGTGAAATAATTAATCTAGTTTTTGCGCGTGTCTTTGTTTTATTTAGATAGACTTAAGATTTGAGGATGGTGTTCTGTACGGTTAGTATAGCTTTAACTGCTAGTTGCAAATAGTTGTTACGAACTTGTTTACATGAGAAAGCAGCTAGTGACTTAGGAGGAGACTTTTGTTGTAAAGAACTGTCGGCTTGTGGCTTAGCTTGTAAAAGACGGGACATACATACATACATACATACATACATACATACGAACGAACGAACGGACGAACGAGCGAGCGAAAGAGTGAATGAACGAACGAACAAACTAAAATCAAATAATGCACTGACCACCGTGCTAGCACAGAAACATTGTTGGAAACTCGGCTACCAACACCAAATATACAAACTTTGAACTGGATATTCTGTTGATCCTGACGGCACCAAAGCCACTTTCGTTGAGTCATGTTAGGTGAAAAGAGGTTTCTGCGAAAAGTCTCGACCCATGTCAACCTGCACAGTCCACGCAGGCGAACAAGGATAGTAACCTTTTGCAATTTGTAAATTTTCTGCTTGTCAGAGGACTTTACTACCTCATATTTCAGCCGGTTGTTAGACAAAATGGATTTTATGGATCCATCATTATGTGATGGTTTCTTGGCACAACGCATCACTGGGGTACTAACTGCCCTCTACACGTACCGTGACTCAGATGCACTGGCAGTCGCCTTGATACGGACGATGTTCTGCCGAGTTGCGACAAGTTAACCCTTAAGCTGCTAATCGCGACCCACTGACCTTTTGCGGACAGTGTAGATCAAGATCAGACTGCACAGAACGTGCAGTCTGATCTTTGATCTACACTGTCCGATACGGTATTTTCTTTCCGGTGAAATCAACTTTGAAACCGCAATGTTTGGGCTTTTAGTATTGAGTAGAAATTTGTGTTTCATTTATTCAGCAGCTTAAGTGTTAAAAGAACACATCACTAGCTGTGGAAATTTCAGAGCTGCAGACAGAGGGAGTGATTTTGATTTCAAAATTGAAGATATCAATCACTCTCCACTAAACCCTATGTTATGGGTACTCATTAGAATCGTCTCATCGAGACGATTCTAATGAGTACCCACAACATAGGGTTTGGAAGAGAAATAATGGATTTAGAATACTATCACTCCCTTTCATCTGGAGGTCTGTGTGGTCTTGACGAATTATCGCGTGTCCCTCGAAAATCGTAAATGACAAATAAAATCGAATGCCCCCTTTAAACTTAGGCTATTGGGCCCGACTAAGTCTACGATTGTCGACAGTGTAGTTCCAAGATCAGACTACACGATATGTGCCAAGCACGGCACAAAATGTACACTGTGATCTTGGATCTACACTCTGATATTGGAAGTAATTTTGCAAAAAAAAGTTTGAAATCGCAATTTTTCGGATATCTAACATCGACTCGAAATTTTTATTGACTTTTGTATCAGTTTAACCCTTTACCACACAATCTCGACTTTAAACGTTCCCCCCCCCCCCAAATAAATAAATAAATAAATAAAATAAAAATAAGCCCTCGAAAACATTGTAGGAAAAGGAGAGACTGCTGATAAGCAGCAATTTCTTCTTTTTCCGCCACAATGTTTTCTACCCTTTCAATAACAACTATCGTCAATGGAACCACTTTTAATTTGTCGTCTGCAATTGCTTTTAATTTGGACATATCCACAATTTCACTTGAGCTTTGGTGTGAAAGAGTTAAGACACCAAAGCTCAAGTGCCTTGCGTTGAAATCAATCGTGTGGTTTTTAAGCCTTGTTACTTAACCCATTGTCTGCTAAAGCAGTCTGATCTTGGTTCTACATTGTCCGATAAGGAGATATCTTTGTCCAAACGATACCTTTGGAACAGCAAAGTTTGGGTTTTTACTATCGGCTTGAAAGTTTCATTTTACTTACTTAGCAGGATACTAAAGCTTAACGATCTAACCTATGCGAACTTAGTTTAGTTTAAACATATCTATTTAACATCGATTGAGAAACAAGTTTTTACATCTTATACTAATCTCTCTCGATTCTGCTTCCTGGAAACTACACCAGTACTCGCGCCGAATGTGTGGGCCAATGAACAGTACCAAAGTTGACATCCGCTCCCGGGTATCGAACTCAAGACCTTTTGATTACGAGGCCGACGCTCTACCTCACAACCACGGACACCACATATGCGACCTGAAATCCGCATCTGTTTTCAGACAGTTCGCTCATTCTGTATATTTACACGGAGCTTTTTGTTCAAAAACAAAAGAAACAAATCCGAATATAGACGCCCGTTTGTTCTTTCTGTGTCGCTCTTCGGCAAATTCGGTAAACGAACTTGGTTTTCTGTCGAATATGATTCTCACACCGTCACATCGTCCTCCATTTTGTTTTTCGTTTACCTTAGCTCCTAGGTATCACGTGGTGTATCTACGTCATCGTTATTGATGTAAACAAAAGTTAGAGATACCTGGTAGTATTTTTTCTTGGTTTGAAATTAATTATTCTGCCAGCGAATGGAACTTTGAACTATCGCACATTAGGAGAGTATTATCGTCATATTAATTTACATACTTTTAAATGGTATGATTTTTACCCCCGCATTGTTTACATTTGGACTTTATTGGGGGCTATAAACGCCAAGCCCACGTAGCTCAGTCGGTAGCGTACAGGACTTCAGAACAGGAGGTCGCTGGTTCGATCCCCGGCTCGACCAATTTCTTTCCGAGGATTGATGGTAGTCATTGCGACAGGATTCATTTCTCTCTAACCGCTGACCATTGTTTCGACGATGGTTATGTGGGAAAGCAGCCAGTGGCTTGGAAAGAATATTGTGCGTAGTACTGGTAAAAGAAACTCCAGGAAAGCATGGACAGGTGCACTGGCCGCCGTGATATAACTGAAATAATGTTGAAAACGGCGTTAAAACACCATACAATATGATTTAAACTGTTTCATATTAGCATATACTCAAAAACGATAGCAGGTTTCACTATGTGCGGTATGCAATTTTAACCTAAGTTATATTACTTTGATTAATTCATTACCACAAGGGAAAAAAAGTAGACATGTCCAAATTGAAAGCATTTGCAGACGATACTATAAATGCTGCTCAGACGATGGAATTTGTCTTTTGTAGGGTAGAAAACATTGTGGGAAAAGGAGAAAATGCTGGTTACCAGCATTTTCTCCTTTTCCCACAATGTTTTCAAAAGGCTTTTTCCTCGGGGTTGTTAAAACTCGTCATTGTGTGGTAAAGGGTTGACTCACTTTTTTTTTGTAATCTTGCAGCTGTCAACTTCTGAAAACATTGTAGCAAAAGGAGTAAATGCTTCTAGCAAGCAAGTAGTCCCTTTCGCACGATCATTTTCTCCAGTATACGAGGGCTGAGCAAAAAGTTCGCGGAATTTCTTCATAACTTTTTAATTCGATATCCGATTCCTTTCAGATTTTCACTTGTTTAAAATCATCGTTTTATACCAATTTCCAGGTGAAAAATAACCTGTCTGATTTTACTTTAGATATATTTATTTTCACCCTAAGAAGTGCAAGGTTTGCTACCCCGGAGCATGCCGTAAAATCACTGTTGTCATGCTTTTAAAAACGATCATATTTCAAAATGGTCTGATTCAAAACTCCTGGGTCCGTATTCACCAACCATTCTTAAGAACATTCTTGGTCTTGTTCTCCAAACTTTCCCATATTTGAAAGTAACACACCTTCTGATTGGCTAAAGCATTTGGTTTAGCCAATCAGAAGCTGTGTTACTTTCAAACTTGGAAAATTTTGAAGAATAAGTCTAAGAACGTTCTTAAGAATGTTTGGTGAATACGGACCCGGGAATTGCGTCAACGTAATGGACGGCTCCATTTGACGTTTTATGCGAAATTTCTGATGTCACTTCTAAAAAACAATGCTGGTATAAAAGTTTTTGCGAGACCTGTCGAAGGAAAAATAAGGTAAAAAACGGTGCTTTAGGAGGTGGTGGAAACTCTTGCAGCGATGAAATTCGCTGTAAACTTAAGGCATAGTCCATCTGAAACGTTTAATTGATTAAAAAAAGCTGAGACAAAGTCACAATTGTATTCTGCCTTGATCCTTTACCAAACAATCCCAAGTTTTACTGACCCTGAAGAAATTAGGGCCTTTTGAAAATATTATTGAAAACGGGAGATAGTCATGGTACAAGTAACAGGCAGTTTTCTCCGTTTCCACACGTTTTCTATCCATTCAAAGAAAATTCCCACCATAGGAGCCACATTTGATTTGGCGTTTGCGAATGTTTGCAATCTTTAACTAGTCTAAAACTGAGTTGTCTGGTAGCAAAAGACTGAGCATATGCTGACTGTCCATATTTTACAGAGAGAGAGAGAGAGAGAGAGAGAGAGAGAGACGGAAAGACAAGAGAGATAGACCTTGACAAATGCTTTGATGTATAAATCATTTGAGCCATGCTCTGGCAAAAGGGAGCTTAACCCTTTCCCAAACGACAAATTTTGGACTGGTCCAAATTGAAAGAGTTTGCAGTCGACAATTTTAAATTTGATGAAAATAGCAGAAAGTTATCAAAAAAGGGTAGAAAACACTGTGGGAAAAGGAGAAATTGCTCGTTACGAGCAATTTCTCCTTTTCCCACAGTGTTTTCAAAAGACCTGTACGGCAGACACCTGAAAACCAGGGCTTGTTTGGGAAAGGGTTTAACATATCCGTGATCCATGATACCAAGCAAGTCATTGCTTAATTGTGGATCCATAAAATCCATTTAGTGTAACAAACCGACTGATTCATGAGGTACACTGGTCCTTTGACATGCAGAAAATTGACCAGTAACGAAAAGTTTCGGTCCGGGTCAGCCTGCGCGGAGTGCACGGGCTGACCTGAATCGATACTTTTCGCAGATGCATTAGACCCCCTTTTCACAGAACGCGGCTCATTTGATTTTGACTAGGTACACTTGTACTCATCTAATAAAAAATTCTGTTTTGTTCTGATACTTTCAAACTGCTCGTTTGTTTCAGCTGGAGAATGGGTTTAGGCTATTTTCGTTAATCTTTTTAGCCTAATCCGCATTTATCTTTAATCCGTCAGCTGTGACACGGTTGGTTTTCTAATTTATTCCAAAAGTACAACATCAAGTAGGCCTAAAATGTATAATTAAAGGAGTATTCAAAATGATAAACGTTCCGATTACGGATTTAAAAAAAAAAAGCCCAGTCAAACTTGAAAACAGCGTGGTCAAAGGAGAAACTGACAAACGTGAGCGATGTGTTCCACATTATACCGTTTAACTCTTTACCAAACGACAAAAATGTAGACTGGTCCAAATTGAAAGCATTTGCAGACGACAATTTCAATGTGAATCAAATGATGTAAATTGTCTTTGACAAGGTAGAAAACATTGTGGTTACCAGCTTTTTCTCCTTTTCCCACAATGCTTTCAAAAGGCCTCTTCTCAGGATCGTCAAAACTCGGGATTGTGTGGTAAAGGGTTAAACGGTTGCATGAATGAACACACACACACACACACACACACACACACACACACACATACATGACATTTGGAAAAGATTAAGCCAAACTGCACAAATGTAACCCCTTCATGGGATAGCGTTTAAAAATCATCGTGGGGAAAGAAGCAGTTGCTTGTAACAAATAAATGCAAATGCTCTTTTGCTCACATTGTTTTTATACTTTAAAAAAAGAAAGAAACACTTTCATTCAAATGACCGTCCTTTATTCAGCTAGTACCTGTTTTGAATAAGTCAAAAATCAGCTCGCACTCTTCGGATCAAGACCATGTTATTCCATTAATCGGTGATTACAAAGCAGAATTAACTAGCACTACCTTCAGTTGCCATAAATAACAACTACTTGACATAAATTGCCAACTATTTATTGCCAAGCCCCGTAGCTCAGTCGGTAGCGTACAGGACTTGAGAACATGAGGTCGCTGGTTCGATCCCCGGCTTGGCCAATTTCTTTCCGAGGATTGATGGTAGTCATTGCGACAGGATTCATTCCTCTCTCACCGCTGACCATTGTTTCGACGATGGACATGTGGGAAAGCAGCCAGTGGCTTGGAAAGAATATTGTGCGGAGTACTGGTAAAAGAAACTCCAGGAAAGCATGGATAGGTGAACTGGCTGCCGCGATTTAACTGAAATAAATGTTGAAAACGCCGTTAAACACAATACAATCAATCAACCATCTATTTATTTCGTCACATCAAAAACATTTGAGTCATGCTCTGTGAAAAAAAGTGTTAAAAGCATCTACAAAAAGTATCGACCCTGGTCAGCCTGCGCAGTCCGCGCAGGCTGACCTAGGTGGAAACTTTTTGCTTCTTGGTAAATTTTCTGCACGCCCAAGGCCTCGGGATTCAGTCGGTTATTAGACAAAATGGATTTTGTGGATCCACTATTATATGATGACTTGCTTTTCATGATGCAACACGGAGATGCATTAAGCCCCCTTTAGCCAGCACATGGCTCATATGTAATTATAATGCAGAATGAACTGTAAATACCTACTAGCCGTTTATAACTACTACTTGACAAGATTTGCGACTGATTATACCAGAGCTCCAGATAGAGGGAGTGATTTTGATTTCAAAATTGAAAATATTAATTATTCTCCACTAAACCCTATGTTATGGGTACTCATTAGAATCGTCTCACCGAGACGATTCTAATGAGTACCCACAACATAGGGTTTGGAAGAGAAATAATGGATTTAGAATACCATCACGCCCTCTTATATGTAGCTGTAAATTATATTTAAAAGCCCTTTTAAAGAATAAACAACAGACCTTTGATTAATAATAGATATGTACTTTTCAAGTTCCACTGGGAGATGACGGGTTCGACCCTCACACGTCGTGCTCAAGGTGAGCTTTTGTGATCGTGCGGTGTCTGTCGTCCGTCGTCCTTCGTGTGGTCGTCAACGATTACGGTACGCTCTAGAGACCACAGTTTCAGGCGAATACTCATGAAACTTGGGTCAGAATGTTTGTCTTGATAACATCTTGGACGGTTTGAAATTGGGTCTTGTCGGTTCTAAAAGTAGGTCACTGTCAAAAATCTGAGAAAAAACCTTGAGTGCACCGTAGGAATATGCGAGCTTTCGCTACAATATGAAGCAAGAAATATCTTTAAAAAAGATAAACGGCATAAATTTGTCCGCCAATAGGTCTGCAGGGGCCCGCAGAATAAACACGTCCTTATTTTTGACCAATCGCAAATTGATATTTATTCATTCGAAAATAATACCAAAAAAGTAGGTCAAAAGCCAGCGCATCAGCTACGCAAGGAAAAAAAAAAGCAGCGAAAAACACCTTTCGACCAATCAATAATCGTTTTCCAAAATATTTTCAACATTCCTTGACGATTTACGAACAGGTATAATGTAGATCTAAGCTATTAAAATAATCTTTCCAGCCTAGCGAATATAAGATCGCTCGTCTATTGCAATCGAGAGTGACTCAGATTCAAATGTACGAAAAAAAACATAGTCGCCATATACTGTCTCAGGGTTCCAGATAAGAAGGAGTGATGGTATTCTAAATACATTATTTGTCTTCCAAACCCTATATTGTGGGTACTCATTAGAATCGTCTCGATGAGACGATTCTAATGAGTACCAATAACATAGGGTTTCATGGAGATTAATTAACATTTTCAATTTTGAAATCAAAATCACTCCCTCTATCTGGAGCTCTGCAGTTTCTCACAGAAAATATTTCTTTCGTTTATAAATTCGTAATTCTGTTGAATATGAAAATGTTGACATGAACTGCACAATATCTACCACTCTAGTTTGAACGATGTCTTACAAATACATAGATTGAACGAAATGTCATCGATCAGGTACAGGATGTTTGCTTATATGTAAATAAAGTCAAATGCAATTCAGGCTCATCTTTGTATATCCCAAAGCAACCTATTTTCGTCCGCTTGTTTTTCGCTGGTATTGTAAGTCTCGTCCAGTTACGAGTTCGTTCAACCGATAAGAAAGTGAAAAAGCATGGAAAGTTTATTAAAGAGTGAACTGTAAAAAGTATTTAAATGTCAAATCATCAAATTGATATGTTTCTTATTCGATTCTTTTCAAAAAACATCATCCAACATGATTTTTTCCTGGCATTTCCATGACAAGTAAATGGCTACTAGTGGTGGGTAAAGTCACCGGACCGAACCGGATCGGACTACATGTAGGTAGCCATATTGGGCCCGGCCAAACCGGATAGGACCACTCGTCACAACTCGGCCGATTCCGTACCCACATCTAACCTCGTCTGTATAAAGAAGGCTTCCATTTTGAACTATAAATCACATGATCTTAAACATGGCGGTGCCCTTGTAGATCGCTTAGCAACGACATGAACAACCACAGTGAAGTTATTCACTTCTATCGATCTGTCGATGAAAGCTCCCAACGGAATTGATAAACCACGCCAAAAATTGAATGTACAAACTCTTTGCCGACTGAAATATTCTCAGAAAGATAACGACAGAAAATTTACTCATGTTTTCTTTTTTAAGAGGAGCCTTACAATTTCAATAACGGTAAAGGGGCGTGCTTCCGGAGATGTGCGAAATGTACCGTGTAGGTGCATATCAAGCTACGTGATACAGCCGAAGGATTTGATCACCAGATCACCCGAGGTATGCCGAATGCGGATAGGACTTAATAACCAGATTACACCGAATCGGAATAAATGACCGGATTGGACCATTTTTCTTCGATCAAATTCTTGTACTGACCAACCCAGTTTTATCTTTACTAAGATCGCTTATTTCACCTTCGCTAGTACAACACAGGTTAATTGTCTCTTCGATACATTTTCATCGAGTAGGCCTACCCACAAAATAGGTTTCAGCTGAGAAGTTTTAAATTTAATCCTATGATTAATGACTTGCAGGCTGCCTGCATCAAAACGTGTTTTGGGTATCTATCAGCCATCAATTCTTTACCACACAATCCTGCTTTTTAACGACCCTAACGAAAGAGCATTTTCAAAACACTGTGGAAAAAGGATAAAATGCTGGTAACCAGCATTTTCTCCTTTTCCCACAACGTTTTCTTCCCCCTTTTGTAAACAAATTTCAATGTTTGATTCAGGTCTATTTTTACGTCTGCAAATGCTTTCAATTTGGACAAGTCTATTTTTTTTTTTTTTTCAGTAAAAGGGTTAAAATGGTACTTACCCTTTATCCTGCCTAAATTTAATTAAAGACGATTAAAGATACATCCTTACAACCAGAGATTAAAAAAAAAAAAAAAAAAAAAAAACGTGTGTAGAATGGCTCAGAATTTAGTCAACTGTGTAAACGTAGGTAAATTACTGATATACATGGTGTAATGGGTACAGAAACATAAGATATTGAATTTTGTCTTCAAACCGGAAACTACAACAGTGATTTCTTTGGTAGCCTCCTGAAAATGAAATACATTCTCTATCTGTCGTAATCTGTGTAACCTTGCAGCCGTCAGGGGTAACATTTGGCACGAAGATACAAGAATTATTATAGTTTGATAAAATAAGGGTGAAATAGATTAAAAACTGGCTGGGAGCGAGTATAGATGTATCTTTAACTCTCTCAGCGCAAAATAAGTAAACCTGATCTCTTCCAATGGCTTAAAATGCCATCCATTGAAACTGAGAAAGATCTTTACTTCATAGGCTTGACAACACAATCGGACGGCATAGATCAAAGATCAGACTGCACGTTCTGTGCAGTCTGATCTTGATCCATGCCGTCCGCAAAAGACCACGTTTTCGCCAATTGCGCTGAAAGGGTTAATGAAAATTGAGCTCGTTATGTTTACCAGCACTGAATGAGGTTTATGTGACCGAAACATCTAATACAGCAGTGGAGAGAGTAGAGCAAGATCAAAATACACACACGTGCAGGCTGATCTTGCTGTACTTTCTCCGCAAAATGTATCTAAGGTCGCGAACGGGAGGATTAGGGTGAAAAAAAAAAGGACATTTTTACCGTTGACGGAAAAATCTCGATATCTTTCTCTGACTCCTGATTAGGCGATAAAATTTTAGAGTTGTACATACTGATAGGCAAGAAAATAATTCGACAGAGGAGAAAATATTGGTTTCTAGCATCGTTTTTTCTTTTTTCCACACTGTTTCCAAAATCCTTCTATCTCAGGATCTTTAAAACACGAAATTAAAAAAAAAAAGTTTTTCTACTTTTTGCAGGGGAAGGGGGTGCGGGTGGCTGGGGTAAGGGTTAAATCAAACAGAAAAAGACTCTATTATACTTGAACAACTGATAAAAATTAGATCTAATGGGAACCTATTTCGCGCACAAAATTTAAAGATATCGCAACGGGGTATTTAAATTTTATTAATGCATCACTATTTCGAAGAAATTTCGCAATCTCGCCTGTGCCGGGAGGGGAGGGGGCAGGGGGGAGGGGGAAGAGGGTTGGGGGGAGAGAAACCGCCATATCCTTGATCTTACCGAAATTAATATTGCTGCTAGTTTTATTTCGTTTAAATTTTTACGAAGCAATCCCGTGTCTTTTTTTTTTCCCGATAAAATCGTTCAGTGTTAAAAAAAAAACAAACATTTAAGTTACTTTTTCCGACCGAATTTATCATTGAACACCATTTCATTTGGCATCTGCAGATGCCTACAAGTTAGGCTAGTCTAAAATGTTGGTGTGTGGTTAACAGTTACTATATGACTGCTATGATGAGTGGAGAAGAGGAGATCGGATACCAAGATTAGGGTCTGTGTCCACCAACCATTCTTAAGAACATTCTTACTCTTATTCTCAAGATTTTTTTTCTTAAATTTGAAAGTAACACAACTTCTGATTGGCTAAACCAATTGGTTTAGCCAATCATAAGCTGTATTACTTTCTAAAATCTAAATCTCGAATAAGACTAATAACGTTCTTAAAGATACATCTAAACTCGGTCTCAGCCGTTTTTAATACCCATTTCATCTTTATTTTTATCAAACTATAATCATTCTTGTATTTTTAATGTCAAATATTGTCCCTGATGGTGGCAGGGTTGCATAAATTTCAGCCTGTAGCAAATGCATTTTTCTTTCTGGAGGCCATCAAAGAAATCACCGTTTTGACGTTTCCGGTTTTAAATCGAAGATTTCGGATAGATGTATTTATCCCTTGCACCATATATATTTGTAATTTGTCTATATTTACACAACCGACTAAATTCTCAACCATTCCACACACTATCAAATTTCAACAGCGTTTTTTACTGTCTGACTGTAAAGATGTATCTTAAGATTGGTGAATACCTTCCCAGACCACTCTTGTGGACAGGCTGATCTTGGTCCGCACTGTTCTGAAGACAATCAGCCAAGGTCGTGTTTAATTGGATAGAAGGCTCCACAGCAAATATTGAAGAAAAAGTCATGCTCTGGCAAAAGGGGGCTTAATGCATCTCCGTGATGCATAATACCGAGAAAGTCGTCACATAATTATGGAAGAATAAAACAACCGACTTAATCATGAGGTGGACTGGTCCTTGAACTTATAGAAAATTGACCAATAGCGAAAAGTTTCGGCCCAGGTCAGCCTGCGCGGACAGCGCAGGCTGACCTGGGTCGATACTTTTTCGCAGATGCATTAAGACCCCTTTTCACAGAGCACGGCTCAAACCATTGAGGTAGTTATGACGAAATTAAATGCCTTTTATCTAGAAAGAAATTGAGCGGGCGCTATCTCTTCGAAAAGACAAGTGAACGGAATAGAGAGACGATTGAAATCAATAAATTTGCTTTTGAAAAAAAAAAATGTAGATATATCAAAGTGTTTTCCTTTTTAAATCGCAACCGATTGTAACGGTCAGATACCCTTGGACAGCTAAGCATAATTCTATTTTCAGAAATTTCGGACGGTGAAGATCTAAGATCAGACCACTTAGAACATGCAGTCTGATCATGGATCTACCTTGTCCGATTTTCGTTTTTCCCCTACCCTTAACCCTTTCCCAAACAAGCCCTGGTTTTCACGTGTCTGCAGTACAAGTCTTTTGAAAACACTGTGGGAAAAGGAGAAATTGCTCGTAACGAGCAATTTCTCCTTTTCCCACAGTGTTTTCCACCCTTTTTGATAACTTTCTGCCATTTTCATCACATTTAAAATTGTCGTCTGCAAACTCTCTCAATTTGGACCAGTCCAAAATTTGTCGTTTGGGAAAGGGTTAAACACAATCAAGAGTTTTAGCGACCCTGAGTAAGATAGCTTTTGAAAACATTATGGGAAAATGAGAAAATGCTGGTTAACCAGCATTTTCTCCTTTTCTCGTGATGTTTTCTACTCCTTCCAATTCAAATTCGATCATCTAATTCAGATAGAATTTACCCTCTGCAGTTGCTTTTAATTTGAAAAAGTCTGAAATTTCGTTGCGTGGTAAAAGATTAAATGATTAACTGTATGGTGTTTAACGATTTAAAGCCGTTTTCAACATTATTTCAGTTCTATCGCGACGGCCAGTGTACCTATCCATGCTTTCCTAGAGTTTCTTTTACCAGTATTCCGCACAATATTTTTTTTCCAAGCCACTGGCTGCTTTCCGACATAGCCATCGTCGAAACATTGGTCAGCGGTGAGAGAAGAATGAATCCTGTCGCAATTACTACCATCAATCCTCGGAAAGAAATTTGCCGAGCCGGGGATAGAACCAGCGAGCTCCTGTTCTCAAGTACTGTACGCTACCGACTGAGCTACCGGGTCTCGGCAAAGGATTAAATACACTGACCAAAATAATAATGAAAGTGCAAAATTCTTATAATATCCTGACAGCTAATGTTTATTTTCGTTTACACAACTTTCTTGTGTTCTTCCAAGGAGAAGTTTGTGATCATTTTAGCAATGACTTCGATTTTTAAACGTTTAGATTTTCTTTCTTTTTCGTATAATAGGTCCGTCTACATTTTGGACGAGCGAAAGATTTCTGCATGTAAGTAAAGGATAGAGTCGGAGGGGTGTAAATATCAGTTCGTTGTATCAGAACAGCGGTGCCTATTCGTTTTCAACGTACTGTAATATGTACACAAAGTGTAAATCATAACGGATTTTAGAGGGATTTTTTGTGGAATGAAAAGATAATTTTGTATGGTGATATTTTAATGTGTTGATTTTCTTTCTTTCTTTCTTTCTTCATTCCTTCCCTTCGTTCTTTCGTTTGTTCTTTAAATGCTTGTAAAACCTCATTACAATTGCGTAAACTTAAAAGAAAGTGGGCAAATTGAATAAAAATAGCGGGAGAAATGCCTAAGCTTTTACACTGTCAAATGAATTAAAAGTGATTTTCCAACCATTAATAAAATCTATGCATTGCAAATTCAATTTTCTTTTCGCTGGACTTTTTGTGCAGCCTGATTTTGATCAACACCGTCCGCCAAAGCGCTTCAAGTGTTGATCATCGGTGTTACGATTTATAAAAATTGGCAATGTCAATCGATTTCCGAAGCGCGTCATCTAAGATCCTTTCGCTGATGTTATATGGCGTGCAACGCACGAAAAGGGGCCTTCGGACATATGCGTAAAAGTGTGTAGTTCCAGATCAGCTTGTGCAGTCTGTGACTAATCCGAGACGACACTTCCCTTTTTTTGTGCGATTTTCTGTTTCACGAAAGTCTACTGTATGAAAAAATCTTATGTAGTCGTAAAGTGCCGTCTCGGATTAGCCTGCGCGGAGTGCGCAGGCTAATCCGGGACGACACTTTACGCAAATGTCTGAAGGTCTCATTTCGCATGTTGCGGGCCATTTTACAGAACAGACAGTGGAAAAATCTTTATTTTTAACTCAAGAGTCTGTGATAATTCGAAAATGCAGTTATTCACCGATAACATTCGTTGATTGGATTTTTTTTTGGTTTGAAAGAACATTTTCTAAAACAAATTGTGTAGCAATAGTTCTTATAGCATAGTCCAAGAAGAAGAAGAAGAAGAAGAAGGAGGAGGAGGAGGAGGAGGAGAGGAAAAGGCGAAAACAGGGGATTTTGCGGACTGCATAGGATGTGCCGTCTGATTTTGGTCTATACCGTCCGCTTGTAAAAATCAAGCCTATAAAATTAACAAAATATATTAGTTTCGTTTGCTTGTGTTGTCAGCTTTTAATATTTGGCGCTGAATGACACATTTTGTATATTATACATGTTGGACTGTGTACTTACATAGATTTAGATCAATGTATGTATGTATATATGTATGTATGTATGTATGTATGATGGAAATATAAGATCTAGCATGAGTTGGCATTTGAGATAAATATTGGAAAACTGACCTAAGAAAGAATGTTATGAAGCGAAGAAGATCTAAATGACATTTCATATGAATGTCTACAGACGAGTTTAAAACAATTTTATCTTAAAAGCTAAGGAATGTGAGTTTTTTTTTTCTGTCACATATAGTAAATGATATATTTGTTTGTTTGGAGTTTAACGCCGTTTTAACAGCTTAGGTCATATCACGGCGGTCAGTGCACCTACGCATGTGTTTCCTGGCTTTCTCACACCAGTACTGACACAACTGTCTTTCCGAGTCACTGACTACTTTTCCCACATGAATCAGAGGTGAGAGGCGAAAAATCGCCGGAAAGAAAGTTTGCCTCAACCGGGTATCGAACTCGCAACCACTAGGTGACGAGCCAGTAACGCTAACCACTGAGCTAACCGGGCGGGCAGTAAATTATATAGTCTAAAAGAATTACAGGCCAAAAAAGTAGACCTAGATCTATGCAAAAGTGGAAATTTCCATGAATTCTCTGAAGTACGTAGAAAATGACGTCTCGAATGACGTCACATTATGCTTTTCTTCAACAATGTGTACAAGATGAAAAATCGTAATGGATGTATTGTACACGGAAAACACGGGTTTGACATGTGATAAATTTCGATTAGTCCTTTGTTACAACTTAGAGCCTGTGAAAGGAATCAAAATGCGATGAGCAGGAAGATAAGAATTTAAAGGAAAACGTATTGATCAACGATCGCTGGAAACCTTAGAATAACGATGTCGTAAGTGGAAACGTAGACTAGGTAGGCTTACTGTTTTAGAAAACTTAAGAAAAATAAAGTTATCGTCGAATCATCTAAAATCGCGATACATGGAAGTTCGCCACCATTTTGTTTTTCGTATAAGTCACGTGATACTTTATCGAAATCGAGGCTGATGAAGTCATACCATTGTTGATTTGTTATCATCTGCAATAATCTGTGAAAAATGAGGTTTAGATGGACAAATCGGCGAATTTGAAAAGCTCGTATTCAAAACAGGTAATTTTGTTTGCGCAAAGACCACATCACATAAAAACTACAAATTATTTCCAAGACAAAACCACATTTGAAAATAATCGTACTTCCGCAAAGCTTTTGCTGTTCATGGATGTCACGTGACCATGTTAGAGGTGGAGATCAAAGGTCAGTCTATTTTTAAAACGCTTGTTTAGTCTCACTTTCCGCGAATCATAGATCTATCTGCATGACAAAATGGCTGCCTGGTGTCGGCTGTGTCATGCTCGCTGAATAAATTTTGTGAATATTTGAAACAAATTCGATTTGTCTTGTATACTTGAAGGTCAATAACACATACAGGCAAGTAGAGTCTCATTTTCATCCCTGTAACTTAAGTTAACAAACACCAAAGCTTAATGTCGCGATTTTCAGTTTGTCGAGGGTACAATTAAGCAGCGTTTTGGTAGAAAGGGAGTAAATAACGGGATTTCCGTGATCCATTAGATCTATAACAAGCAAAATGCTTGAAAAAATCTTTGAAATGCACTGTACCAAGCAAGTTGTCACATTATAATCTATTTTTACCTAAAACCGACAGAGCCACACAGTAATAAGAGATACGTATGGCGTGCAACACACGAAAAGGGGCCTTCGGACATATGCGTAAAAGTGTGTCGTTCCAGATCAGCCTGTGCAGTCTGTGACTAATCCGAGACGACACCTCCCAGTTTTTTGCGATTTTCTGTTTCACGGAAGTTCACTGTATGGAACAATCTTAGGTAGTCGTAAAGTGCCGTCTCGGATTAGCCTGCGCGGATTGCGCAGGCTTATCCGAGACGACACTTTACGCAAATGTCTCGAAGGTCTCATTTCGTATGTTGCCGGCCAATTATCTAATTATTATATAGAGTGGTCCTTTGACATTCAGAAAAAATACCATTTAGGTAGACTAAAGATTTCGACACATGTCAGGCTGCTCAAACTGCGCAGATATCGTTTCCATCTGTAGTAAACCCCCTTTTCACAGAGCATGACATATGTCATGTGGTCAACTGCCGAAAAAAAGTGCAAGTACGCATGCAATGAGATGTTTTCTTATGCCACAATATTTCACGTATATAGGGGGTTTTCTATTCTCTGTTTTATTACCCATTATCTTACATCGAATTCCATTTTTAAACGTTGCATGCTGAAAAGGTATAATTAGTATTTCTTACAATATTTTCTTTTTGCCACAGTGTTTTCACATGTACATACACTTTTATCTTTGGTGATCATTCATTATTTAACTGAGATATTTAGGTTTAAAGGTCGTTTGAAGACGACATTGTAAATGCGACTAAAAAAAAACAATCTGAAGTCGTCTTTGCAATGATAGAAAACATTGTTGGGGAAAAAGAAGAAAATGCTGGTTACCAGCATTTTCTTCTTTTCCCCACAATGTTTTCAAAAGTCCTCTTCCTCAAGGTTTTAAAAAAGTCGATATTGTGTGGTAAAGGGTTAACACAACCGCGCGAACGGCAGGACAAAACTTTAGAGTTAATGGCCGTCCCTCTGCATAGATACATGTCACTAGATAAGCTATCAAAACGTCACCATATTATTTTTCTCTATCGCAGGTTACCTAGTTTGACGGACCGGATTATTTCGTGGGAAGGATTATCTTGTTAGAGATAGTGAAGATTCGCTGTTTAGTGTCTTGTCTTATATTTATATTAGAGTGATATCATTTTTTTACCTCTCTTCCCGCGTCTTGTGTGTATCAATTGCGCGTGTGACGAGCGTAGAATCAGTGGATAGAAATTCGCGGAATGCGATATCAAGAATTTGTGAGCACATACGATAGACTAAATAATGGATGAACTTAAGACAGAATCCCATCCGCCCCCTCCGAGTTACAGTGACGTCATAAGGGCTGAGGGAGAAGAAAAGGGATTTTTGACCAACTCAAAGGAATTATATGATAAAGAAAATGGGGACGTTGTGAAAAGGAATGGTCCATGGCCCCAGAATTTTAAACCGGACAGCAGAGATCAAACTGTTTTACTGTTGAGGGAAAATGGAGGAGTTTGTGACGGGGTTCAGGAAGGGGTCGTTGAGCACGGGGTTACCAGTGGGGCTGAAAATGAGGGACCAGAAAGGGAGACCTGGGGAAAAAAGCTGGATTTTCTTCTCTCTGTGGTCGGATTTGCCGTGGACCTTGGAAACGTGTGGAGATTTCCGTATATCTGCTTCAAAAATGGTGGCGGTAAGTCCATTTTATATAATACTTTACGATTGCAACCCAAATTGAAAACAAAAACATGTATCAAATGTGGATTGAATGGTGGATAGTAAAGGCAAAAAAATATTGTAGAAAAAAGATAAAATGCTGATCATATTTGTTACCTTGCTGGTGCATAAAATCTTTTTATCCTGGGGGCAAAATAAAGAAAATTGAAGTGAGAAATGGCAACGAAAATAGTTGCCGCTCCAACGATGCTTTTGTCAAGAATATCCTAGTTTAGTAGTATTCAAGATCAGAATGCATGTTTTGTGCTGTCTGATCTTGAAGTATACTACCCGCAAAAAACTATATATATATATAAAGGCGTGAAAGACACTTTCAGGTTTAAAGATTTGGTCAGAAGTAATGGACGTCGAGATGAAATGGCCAACATGCGAAATGAGACCTTTGGGCATTTGCGTAAAGTGTCGTCCCGGATTAACATGCGCAGTCCGCGCAGGCTAATCCGAGACGGCACTTTACGACTACATAAGATTCTTTCAGACACTAGACTTTCGTGAAACAGAAAATCGCACAAAAACGGGAAGTGTAGTCTCGGATTAGTCACAGACTGCACAGGCTGATCAGGGACGACACACCTTTACGCATATGTCTGGAGGCCCCTTTTCGTGTGTTGCACGCCAAATAGAAGATGCAGTGGTGTGACTTTTTTGCATGTGTATGTCTGTGTGTATGTCTGTCTAACTGTCTTTCATCGCTTTCTGTCTTTCTTTCTCTCTCACTCTACTCTTACCCCCCTCTCCTCATTTTGTCATTCTTGTATCCCCCCCACACGTTATAAATAACGTATAGATAAAGAATAACCGATTTAAGTGAAAATCGATATCCTAATGTGAACAATCGATTTATCAGGTTTCTTTTACGTACATTGCGTTTAACCCTTTCCCAAACGACAAATTTTGGACTGGCCCAAATTGAAAGAGTTTGCAGACGACAATTTTAAAATTGATGAAAATGGCAGAACGTTCTCAAAAAGAGTAGAAAACACTGTGGGAAAAGGAGAAATTTCTCGTTACGAGCAATTTCTCCTTTTCCCACAGTGTTTTCAAAAGACTTGTACTGCAGACACGTGAAAACCAGGGCTTGTTTGGGAAAGGGTTAAAGTAAAATAAAATATTAGCACGTTTGTAAAACACATTTCTGGTGAATTATGAAACTGATAAACCAAAATCATACCACATTTCTGGTGAAATATGAAATTGATAAACCAAAATCATACCACATTTCTGGTGAAATATGAAACTGATAAACCAAAATCATACCACATTTCTGGTGAAATATGAAACTGATAAACCAAAATCATACCACATTTCTGGTGAAATATGAAATTGATAAACCAAAATCATACCACATTTCTGGTGAAATATGAAAATGATAAACCAAAATATACCAATATGATCGTGAGAACATTGGCAAAGCCCTCAGTTACGAAGGACATTTGTATTCACGATTACGACAACCCCCCTCTCTCTCTCTCTCTCCCTCTCTCTCTCTCACTCTCCCCCTCTCTCCCTCTCTCTCTCTCTCTCTCTCTCTGATAATCTAACCCATTTTACTCACAAAATTCTGATCCGTTAAACTACCGATTTCTCACGAATTTGTTGCAATATGTTATAACGTAAAAATGAATACTGTCATCATGGAATTAATTAAATCCGTTTAAATTTAATAGATTCGACATACATCTGAATTATAACCAAATAAAAGGAGAAATGTTTTAATCCTTTACCAAACGACAAATTTTTAGACTAGTCCAAATTGAAAGCATTTGCAGACGACAAAATAAATGTAACTCAAAAACAGAAATTTGTTTTGGGAAGGCTAGAAAACATTGTGGGAAAAGGAGAAAATGCTGGTTACCAGCATTTTCTCCTTTTTCCACAATGTTTTCAAAAGGCTTCTTCCTCAGGGTCGTTAAAAGTCGGGACTGTGTGGTAAAGAGTTAAGAAAAGAAATGTCTTTCTTTAAATGAAAAGGAAAACATTGTTCTCTAAGGTGCAATTTCTTACAACAAGCACTTGCATTTTTTCCTACAATGTTTTCAAAACCTGTCCATTGTATTTGGCTTAAAAAAAGGCAACATCGGAATTGAAATTTGGCCAACTTTCCGATATATAGAGACTTTTCAATTGGATTAGTAAAAGTACATAAATGAAATTAATCTATTTTTATTTATGCTCGTGACCTGATTCTTGACCTCAATGGACCGTGCTTTGATCTAAACACTTAACCTGCTATGTAAGATTGATGCAACTTCCAAGCCGATAATAAACTCCTAAATGTTGCTATTTCGCAGAATTTTTTAATGGTAAAAATATCTCCTAATCAGACAGTGTAGATCCAAGATCAGACTGCACGTTTTGTGCTGTTTGATCTTAATCTACACTGTCCGCAAAAGGTCCTTGCGTCGCGCTGTAGCAGCCAAAGGGTTAAAGAATTAGCGGGTCTTGATTTCGTTTTTCATTCACCTTTTCTAATCAGTCCTTTTAAATTGTGTACCAAGGCATCTCGACTTTCAACGACCCTGGGGAATAAGGCTTTTGAGAACATTGTGGGAAAAGAAGAAAATGCTGGTAACCAGCATTTTATCCTTTTCCCGCAATGTTTTCTATCCAATCAAAGACACATCTCACCATTTTAGCAATATATGGTTTGTCGTCTGCATTTTTTTTTTCAATTTGGACGGGTTCTAAAATTTTGTCGTTTGGTAAAGAGTTAGATTATTTACCAAACGACAAAATTTTAGAACCCGACCGAATTCAAAGCAGTCGCAAACGACATATTAAATGTAGTTCAATCGTAGACATTTGTCTCTGAAAGTGTAGAAAACCTTGTGGGAAAAGACAAAATGCCGGCTACCAAAATTGTTTTCCTTTTCCCACAATGTTTTTCGAATATTCTTTCTCTGGGTCCATAAAACACGAGATTGTTCGGAAAAACGATTAATCCTTTTCCCGTCATACTGGATCACGGATGTGCTTTGCGAAGCATGTATGATTTAGATCGGACTGCTCATGAGCACAGCCTAATTTTAGTCTTCACTTTGCTTGTCTATGAAATAAATTTTTTAGGGTCTATGAAATGCCAATACATTTGAGTCATGTGAAAATGGGATGACTGTCTGTTATACGGTCGGTCTAAGTGTTAGTCGCTGGCAGAAGAATGATTTATAAAAGTAGGTCAGAAGTTGCCAGGTCGCTCTATCGTTTGTTTAGTTTTTCCCCCGATTTTTAAAATCAATTTAATTAATTTCTCTGCCAGCGATTGATACTTGAACCTAACGTACAATAATAAATTGCCATCTTCACAATAATCTTTAAACTTTTAAATGGTATAATTTAAATTTAAATGAACCATGCTCTGGCAAAAGGGGTTTAATACATTTCCGTGATGCATTGTACCAAGCAAGACATCACATAATTTTGGATCTATAAAGTCCATTTAGACTGAAATCCTCAGGTAGAATTAATCATTAGACACGCAGAGAATTTTCCTAAAGCAAAAAGTTTCGGCCCGAGTCAGCCTGCACGGACCGCGCACGCTGACCTGGGTCGATCTTTTTTGCAAAGGCATTAACTCTTTGGCACACGACCCTGAGGAAGAACCCTTCTGAAAACATTGTTGGAAAAGGAGAAAATGCTGGAAACCAGCATTTTCTCCTTTTCGCACAATGTTATCTATCCTGTCACAGACAAATGTTACTATAGGGGCCATACCTAATTTGTCGTCTGCAAATACTTTCAATTTGGACAAGTGCAAAATTTTGTCGTTTGGTAAAGAGTTAGGGGTCCTGCGTGGCTCATTAGTAAAGTGTGGGACTCGTAACCTGGAGGTCCCGGGATCGAGCCCAACATGATCCGCTAAGTTTTTCGTGGGAGTGTCCTTGGGCAAGACACTTCAGAGCCCTAGCCTAGTACTGGTGAAACCCAGGAAATACATGAACATATGAGCTGTTGCCGTGATAGGACTGAAATAATGTTGAAAGCGGCGTAAAACACCGTTCAGAGAAAAGAAATGGTAAAGAGTTAATCCCCCTTTTCACACAGCAAGGCTCAAATCCATTTTAACTCCCAGATTGTTGACTTTTGGCCGCTATTGGGCCTTTAAACAGTACATGTTCAAATAATCTAGGAATTATGCATTCCTCAAGCGACAGAAATTACGATGCCATGATGCAATAACACGAAACAACAAACATAAAAATCCCGACACATTCATTGTTTCTTGTGAGAAAAGATCAACGTTTTTGGACGCCATTTTCTATCCTAGAATAGAAAATGATGTCTTTTTCAGAACGAATGTTTCCCTCAGATATTTAACCCTTTGCCGAACGACAAAATTTTGGACTTGTCTACATCCATGGCATTTGCATACTATAAACTGAATTCGGCTTAAATGTTGGGATCCGTTTTTAATATAGACTAGAGAACATAGTGTCAACAGAAGAAAATGCTGATTACCCGCATTTTCTCCTTTTGACACAATTTTTTCAAAGACTTGTTTATTAGAACCGTTAAACTTCGGGATTGTGTGAAAAAGGGTTAAGAATTCGACAGTGTCTTTATATATATATTTCTGTCGTTTTTGCATTGTATAAAAATACTTTAGCCATGCTCTGTCAAAAGGGGATTTAATGCATCTGGAAAAAGTATCGACCCAGGTCAGCCTGTGTAGTCCGCGCAGGCTTACCCAGGTCGAAACCTTTTTGCTACGAGTCAGTTTTCTACGTGTCGATCGCATGGTTCAGTTGGTTGCTGGACAAATTGGATTTTATGGATCCATAATTATGTGATGACTTGTTTGGTATAATGCATCACGGAGATGCATTAAATCTCCTTTTACCAGCGCATTCCTCATTTCAATAATTTAGCGGCGCCAGTTCACATTTGCAATATTCCAGGATTATGTTTTGGTTGTCCTGCGTGGCTCAGTGGTAAGACTTAGGATTCAGAACTTAGAGGCCTAGGGTTCGATACTTACTCGTAGCCCTGGATCTTTCGTTGGAAATGTCCCTGGGCAAGACTTTTTGGAGCCTTAGCCTAATGCTTGTAAAATATTAAATCTGCAAATAGCACAAGAAAAGAATCATTCTCTACTACATTAGTTTGCTATGGTATGATACCCCGAGATATCGATTAGCAGTAGCAACGCTTGTAAGTAGTGGTTTCATAAATGGGTGAGCAAATATGCCAGTAGGGGCCCGTCGAATAAACATGTGCACATTTTTTACCAATGGCAAATTACCATCTATTCATTTTTTATCAGTACCAAGAAGTAGGTCAAAAGCCAGCGCATTTAGCTACGCTGTATAGAAACGTATCCGTATTAAACTCCGTTTTAACCAATATTATATTTACATCGTGATTGCCCATGCTTTTCTGAAGTTCTTTTTACTAGTGCTTTGAACAACATTCTGTCCACGCCATTGGCTGCTACTGATCACGTGAGCCGCCCCAGCAAAGTTCTGGTAATTAACCGCGGAAAGACACGGGTGGGTGAATGATTGAGTCGTCGCTGTGCTATAACTGAAATGTTGTTAAAAGCGATTCTAAACATTATTCTGACAAACGTACATAATAGCGAGGGTTACGCAGCCTCGAGAGAAAATACCGAGCTACAAAATGACCGAAAACATAATTCACCACATGAAAAAAGTATTTACACATTTATTAGCTACCTGTCTGCGTTTACGTCAAAATAGACATACTTGTGACGTAATAGATGTCGGGCGGATGACGCCGCATCAAGACTAATTAGTTTTGGTGGGTGATCTTGACTTTTATATCGACGGGTGATTAGTCGAACACATTTTTTACATGTAAAGTATTGTTAACATCATAGACTGAGCGGCATTGAAAATCCAGCTAATTATTTAGAATACTTCCCTTCTACACCATTTTCAACATTTTAACTATTTGTACTGGTTCGCAATTGTAGCGAAATAAACACTAAGTCGTTTTTGAAGCAAAAATTAATGCATAGATGTATGCAATTCATCGAACTAAATGAAAACAAAACCGGGTTTGATTGATTGTATTGGAGTTAAACGCCATTTTAACAACTCATGTCATATCATGGCGGTCAGTGACGCACCCATGTGCTTCCTGGCTTTCTCACACCAGTAATGACACAACTTTCTTTCCAAAGCCACTGACTACTTTCCTCACATGCGTCAGAGGCGAGAGGCGAAAAATCGCCAGAAAGAAAGCTTGCCTCAAATCGGGTATCGAACTCACGACCACCAGGTCACGAGTCAGATACGCTAACCACTGAGCCCCCCGGGCGGGCTATAAAAAGAACCGGGAAATGGAAAAATGCACTACTGATTGAGTTCCACGAATTTAAGTATAAAAATAATAGAAATTGACTTTTTCTAAACACTTAAGCTGCTTAGCGCGATTCAGCAACCTTTTACGAACAGTGTAGATTAAGATCAGACTGCACAGGACGTGGCGTCTGATCTTGGATCTACACTGTCCGATACAGTATTTTTTCCCTATGAAATAAACTTTGAAATCACAATATTTGGGGAAAACAAGTTTCACCGGAAGTGTAGGTCACATCACCGCCACCAAAAATGTATTTTGCCATTAGATAAAAAGTAGATCTCTGCAAGTATTAGAGAAATTAAATACATTTTAAGTCTTTGCAGCCAGAGAGAATTGCAATTCAAAATTGGACATACAGAAAATTGACAAATAGCAAAAATTTTTGACTCCGGTCAGCAGGGCAATACTTTTTACAGGTGCTGTAAATCTCCTTTTTACTTTTTACTGAGGCACCAAGTCAGTACAAAAGATGCAGATGTTACAGTTTCCAGGTTGTCTGTATCAGTATATCTTGCAAAGTAGCGGACACTGCAGATTCAAGATCAGACTGCACGTTCATTGCAGTCTGATCTTGAACTACATTGTCCGCATAAGCAACTAAATTCAGGCACAGCTCTACAAAAGGTTAAGAATATATGAGCCATGCTCTATGAAAAGGGGGCTTAATGCACCTGCGAAATGTTTCGACCCGGGTCAGCCTGCGCAGTCCGCGCAGGCTGACCTGGGCCGAAACTTTTCGCTACTGGTCAATTTTCTGTATGCCAAAGGACCAATCTACCTCATGACCAAGTCGATTGTTGGCTTTTATAGATCCACAATTATGTGATGACTTCCTCGGTACAATGCCCGCCCGGGTAGCTCAGGGGTTAGCGTGTCGGACTCGTGACCTGGTGGTTGCGAGTTCGATACTCGGTTGAGGCAAACTTTCTTTCCGGCGATTTTTCGCCTCTCACCTCTGATGCATTTGAGAAAAGTAGTCAGTGGCTTTGGGAAAGAAAGTTATGTCAGTACTGGTGTGAGAAAGCCAGGAAGCACATTGGTGCGTCGCTGACGGCCATGATATGACCTAAGCTGTTAAAATGGCGTTAAACTCTATATACAAACCAAACCAAATCTTCGGTAAAATGCGTCACGGAGATGCATTAAGCCCTCTTTTGCCAGAGCATGACTTATATAATTGAGCCACGCTCTGTGGAAAAAAAGGGGGGTTAATACATCTGCAAAAAGTATCGACGCAGGTCACCATGCGCAGTCCGATCAGGCTGACCTGGGTCGAAACCTTTTGCTATTTGTCAAATTTCCTGCATGTCCATGGGCTATTCTACCTAGAACTCAGCCGGTTGTAATACAAAATGAATCGTATGGATCCACAATTATGTGATGACTTGCTTGGTATAATGCATCACGGAGATGCATTAAGCCCCCTTTTGCCAGAGCATGCCTGAATTAAAGCAAAACATTCAGCGTTCAGAGAATAAAAAGGTTAAACGGCTGATAAATGGTTTTGCGATTTATTCAAATTCCATCACACAAAAAAAATCGATGAGGTTTAGTACAGTTACGCGTTTTTTTTTTCAATTAACTCTTGGGCTGCTTAACCCTTTACCACACAAACCCGAGTTTTAACGACCTTGAGAAAGCAGGCCTTTTGAAAACATTGTGGGAAAAGGAGAAAATGCTGGTAAGCAGCATTTTCTCCTTTTCCTACAAAGTCTTCTAACCTATCTATGACAAATTTCATCATTTGGACCACCTTTAATTTGTCGTCTGCAAATGCTTTCAATTTGGACCGGTCTAAAATTTTGTCGTTTGGTAAAGACTTAATCGCGACTCACTGATCTTTTCCGGACAGTGTAGATCAAGATCAGACTGCACAGAACGTGCAGTCTGATCTTGGATCTACGCTGTCCGATAAGGAGATATTTTTTTCCGAAAAAAGAAGTTTGAAATACCATTATTCGGGTTTTTACTATCGATTTAAAAAAAAAAAATCACTTCACTTATCTAGCAGGATAAGGGTTACAAAAATGTAAACAGACGTTTTAAACAGACACGTAAAAACTATCACGATTTAAGATTAAATGCTCGACTTATTATCTAGATGACTTTTTCAGGGAATAATCAAATGGCAACTACCTTTGAAATGGTTATGATTTGGTCCATTTTGTACACGGTTAATCAGGATACGAGAAGATTATGAACTGAGTGAGAAATGAACGAAATACTGTTCGATGATGTTGATGATGACGATGATGATGATGATGATCATCATCATCATCAACCATTATATTTATCATCATCATTTTCATCATCATGATAAAAAAATGAATGAAATACTGTTCGATGATGATGACGATGATGATGATGATGATGATCATCATCATCACTACATTCGGAATGGTTATAATTTGGTTCATTTTGTACACGATTAATCGGGATCCGAGTAGATTATGAACTGTGTGAGAAATGAGCCGAATACTGTTCTTTGGTGATGATGATGATGATGATGATCATCATCATCATCATCAACCATTATATTCATCATCATCATCATCATCATCATCATCATCATCATCGTCGTCGTCGTCAACCACCACCATCATCATCATCATCATCATGATAAAAATGATGACACTGATGGTAACGATGACACTGAAAACGACGACGACGATGATGATGATGATTGTGATGATGATGATAATGAATATGAATATGAATATGATGATGATGATGATGATGATGGCTTTGCCAATATATCTTTGATTTTGGTGACTTATTTAGGGATTGCCTTTTTATCGGGCGAAAAAATTCTAGACGTGCATAACTTAAAGGCCACTAGCAGACGAAAATAGAAATTACATTAAAACATTAAATTGAAATGACGATGAAAACGGCGTTAAACACGAAATAAAAACAAATTGTACATGGGAAAACTGTACCATGACACGCTGACCTTTCTACAGTGGATAGACCCCCCTTAAACAGACAAAATTTAATGTCATCATCGCACGTGGCGCGGGGAAATAAACGATAAAAAAAATCCGATGTCTAGAGTGTTGAATGAAAATGCATAAACACATCCATGACCTATATTCTTGTGATTGTATAACTGCTCTGTGAAAAGGGGAGTTAATGAATCTGCAAAAAGTATCGACTCAGGTCAGCCTGCGCAGTTCGCGCAGGCTGACATGGGTCGAAACTTTTTGCTATTTGTAAGTTTTCTTCACGTCAAAGGGCCAGTGTACTCCCAGATTCAGTCAATTGTTTGACAAAATGGATTTTATGGATCCCTAACTATGTGATGAAGTGCTTTGTAAAATGCATCACGGAGATGCATTAAGCCACTTTTGCCAGAGCATGGTTTAACTGTATCTGAACATTTATTAAAAGTCAAACTTTTTATGCAAAAATGTGACCATGGCTTAACAAAAGCAACACAAGTTATGCTCGGTTAGGGTCGAATTCCGGGCAGCCAGGTTGCAAGTCTAGCGAATCAAGCTTTAGCTAAGGGAGGACTTCGTATACGGCCGACTTATTCCCTGAATTCAAATTCAAGACATGGTTCTAATTTTAAATTCCAAGACTACCAATCTGATTTGGGGAGACATTCTGTCCCAGCCAATCAGGTGGCTAGGTTTAAGACTTAGAATACTAAAAATAGCTTGCTTGTTAACCGTTTACCGTATAAGTTTTAGACAATTTGGAAACCAACCGCTTTAGACAGACTAAATTTGGCACGACAATTAACACAGTCACGACATTTTCTCTGTGGGAAAGCAGCCGGTTGCTTGAATAGAGTAATATCTGTGGTAGTCTAGCTCCAGAAAAATCTTGGAACACATGAATAGGCGCACCAGCCGGATTGATACATCACCATAGGCGCATCAGGTGAATTGATTTAACATAAACTGAAATAACGTGAAGCTAGGGACCACAGAACCACCAAACATGATCCAGAAGAAAGAAAAAAAGTGAAAAGCAAATAATTCAGGGAAGAGAAAATTTTCTCGCCCATTGCACTGCATTGTTATGTAAATGCAGTCTCTTATATTACAGATGAGCCATGTTCTGGGAAAAGGGGACTTCATGCATCAACGTGATATATTAGACAAAGCAAGTCATCACATAATATTCCATAAGAAATCCATTTCGTCCAACAACCGACTAAATCCAGAGATATACTGGTCCTTGGACATAAAAAAAAAAAAAAAATTACTAGTGGCAAAAAGTTTCGACCCATGTCAGCCTGCGCGGACTGCGCAGGCTGACATGGGTCGATACTTTTTGCAAATTCATTAAACCCCCTTTTCACAGAGCATGGTTCTACTGTTATTTACTATGGTCACATTTTCAGCGCCTTGATTTGCAGTCTTTCTATTACGTTATTCCCCGGGGGGAACTCCAAGCGCCAAGGAATATTGAATCCGACGAAATACAAGTAATAAATAGCCAGTTTCTTTCTATAGGCCGACAACAAACGGTAATGAACCGCCAAGAAAAGGGGCATTCTGTCCAGATTCAAGAATGATTGAATTTTACGGCCGTTCACCTCTTTCCTAAATTTCTGGTGAGCCATGGTTGCACGGTGGTAACGTACAGGGCTCGTCGCTTAGGGGCTGTAGATTTAAATCTTTACCACACGACAAAATTTAAGATAATTAATTGTGTGGTGTTTAACGTCGTTTTCAACATCATTTCAGTTATATCGTGGCGGCCAGTGTGTCTATCCATGCTTTCCTAGAGTACCTTATACCAGTACTACGCCAAATATTCTTTCCAAGCTGGCTGCTTTCACACATTACCATCGCCAAAACCACGGTCAGAGGTGAGAGAGGAATGAATCGTGTCGCAATGACTATCATCAATCCTTGGGAAGAAATTGGCAAAGCGGGGGATCGAACCAGCGACCCAACGTTCTCAAGTCCTGTATGCTACCGACTAAGCTACCGGTACACGGCACAGAATTTAAGACTTGTCCAAATTGAAAGCACTTGCAGACGACAAATTAGATACATGTACTAGTATGGGTTGAATTATGGTTTTTGTCTTTGATAGGGTAGAAAATATGGTGAGGAAAGGAGAAAATGCTGGTTATCAGCATTTTCTCCTTTTCCTATCATGGTTTCAAAAGTCTCTTTTTCTTCCTCAGGGTCGTCAAAATTCGGAATTTCGGCGGCTGAAACAAAGTATCCACTGACACTAATAGAAAATGCTACCTTTTAGACTAGACTTAACAAGCCGGCGGTATAGATCCAAGATCGGACTGCACGTTGTGTGCAGTCTGATCGTTTTAGTGCTGTCGCCTTGTTTTCGCCTATGGCGCTGAAAGGGAAAATGTCAGCCTGAATGTATGTCATACTCTGGCAAAAGGGGCCTCAATGCATCTCCGTGATTATACCGAGCAAGTCATCACATAATTATGGACCCATTTTGTCTAACAACCGACTGAATCAGGAGGTAGAATGGTCCTTTGGCATGCAGAAAAATGACCTATAGCAAAAAGTTTCGTCTCAGGTCAGCCTGCGCGGACTGCGCAGGCTGACCAGGACCGATACTTTTCGCAGATGCATACGCATGGCTTGTTTAAATGATACCTGGCAAATACTCTATAACAGATGCTTTCATTCAATCCCCTTTTTTTTCCCACAGAGCACGGTTCGAATATTTAAAAGATATCTGACCATTGATGTTTTTTCGGGTATTTTTTGACGTTTTCAGTTTATTGTTGTAAAAGAAAGATAATTTATTCATATTGATTTCACTGTTTTGAAATTTTATACGAACCAGTGTCAATAGTGACACCCACACAAAGAAACCCGAACTCATAAAAGGAAATAAAAGACAAACGTTGGCGTTACACTTAGTGTTGGTTGACTTACTTCTTTGCTCAGATATATATTTATGTAGCCCCGAAAATTGGGGAATCCTGTTACTTATTGGAGAGGTCATCAGACCTCTCCAACAGTGGTGACTTTAAAAGGCAGACTGCCTCAGAAATTGCTGTCTAAATCCATGTTTTTTTACGAAACTGTTCTGATACACAGTCTGTTACGTCATGGTTTTATAAATAAAGCGAAATAAAAAAAAAACTGAAATAGGAAATAGACGTGGTTTGTTTTTATCTGAAAATTTCAAAAAAGATTTGTTCTATTGATTTGATTACAGATGATCTCTCCAAAAGTTGTAATTTGTCATTAAACAAATAAAGCTAAGCGGGAAAAAAATCGTTAAAAAAGGATAACACCGCGGGAAAAGATCACGCGACTTGAAAATGCTGGACGTTCACCTGTCTGTCATGTAATGCTTTGGTTTCTACGTAGCGGCAATTCTATAATGCCTCACTTGTTTGTTTACATGTACCAATATAATATACTGAAATTAAAGGCCAACAAACTATTTGAAATCATTGATGCCGACCTCTCCTGGCTTCTTTTTCAAAGAAGCCAACTTGTTTCTTCTGACGTGATATGACAGGGGTGGCTTTACCTCTCAATATTTCAGCTGATTACAAGAACAACGATACGCCGTATCACCTCTCCAAAGTGGTGAGTTTAAAACGCAGACTGCCTCAGAAATTGCAATCTAAATCCACTTTTTTTTGCGAAATTGTTCTGATACAGAGTCTGTTTCGTCATGTTTTTTTTAAATAAACCGAAATTAAAAAAAAAAAATGAAATAGGAAATAGACGTGTTTTGTTTTTATGGGACGGATTTCAAAAACAAGATTTTTGTATTGATTTGATTGCGAATGTGTTTCGACGTTCGATACAAACACCAAAATTATTTTCGATATTTTCTTCTTTTATTTTCTGTTCCATAATTCATCAATTCGAAAACCGGAAACTTAAAACTAAGGGAGCTAATTTTTGCTTAACCCCAAAGGACAGTTTCAATTATTCGTAATTTCTGTTCAGAGGATAGTTTCAGTTACAGTCATTATCTTCAGAACAAAAGGACCTCTCCAGTAATCGTAATTCTTCATAAAACAAATAAATCTGCGTGAGGAAAAAAGAATTTCGTTAAAGAACACCGCGGAAAAAGATCACACGACCTGAAAACGCGGGAAGGTCACGTGTCTGTCATGTAATGCATAAGAGGTTTCTATGCTGCGACAATTATACAATGCCTTACTTGTATGTTTACACGTTGTAAAATATATTGAAATTTAAAGTCAGTAAACTGTTTGAAAACATTGATGCTGACCTCTCCTGGCTTCTTTTGAGCTAACCTGAGCACGAAGTGCTCTAGGTGAGATTTTGCGATCGTGCTGTGTCCGGCGTCCGTCGTGCGTCGTATGGCGTACGGCGCCTGTCGTCCACCGTTCAGGCGTCAACTATTACCTTGTGTGCACTCTAGAGGATACATTTTCAGTCATATACTCATGAAACTTGGTCAGAATATTTGTCTTGATAATATCTCAGGACAAGTTTAAAATTTGGTCATGTCGGGTCAAAATGTAGGTCACTGGGCTAAATCTAATAAAAACCTTGTGTGCATACTAGAGGCAATATCTTGGACAAGTTTGAAATTAGGTCATGCCGGGTCAAAAAGTAGGTCACTGGGCCAAATCTTAGAAAAACCTTGTGTGCACTCTAGAGGCCACATTTTCAGCCTGAAACACATGAAAGTCAGTCAGGATGTTTGTCTTGATAATATCTTGGACAAGTTTGAAATGGGGTTATTGGATTATGTCGGGTCAAAAAGTAGGACTCTTCAGCTTTATCAAATGTAGATGACTTTACTCAGGTGAGCGCTTTAGGGCCAAAAGCCAACTTGTTTAAAGAAGCCAACTTGTCTCCAGCACAGGTGAACGGCGAGCGACAGTATTACACACTAATATACTGAAAGGTAAACAACTTGTGATGTATTTTCAATACCCCAGTCACGAATTCCATGCTGTTTACAAGTCATTTTACTACCGATATTAACATCCATAGTACCAATGGATAGCGGAAACATTATTCTACAAGAAAATCATGTCACAATTTGAGCCATTTCAAGGTGCTAAGAAAAATCTATCTCGAAACTCTCAAACAACCTAACTCGGAAGAGATCTGATTGCATTGAATCGCGAAAATTTCCAAGAG
The DNA here is from genome assembly GCA_945859785.2 of Tridacna gigas. NCBI lineage: Eukaryota > Metazoa > Mollusca > Bivalvia > Cardiida > Cardiidae > Tridacna > Tridacna gigas. The sequence goes on from OX244042.2 coordinate 7,047,168, forward strand.
ATAAAACCCATTTTCAACGCGAAAAATGTCCGTTCTTGAGCAAGGTGCATTTGAAGCCTACAAATTGTAAAGTTTATCTGCACTGAAAATAGATCTTCAATATGTTTTTTTGTTGTACGAAGCTTTTTTTTATCTGAAAATGTCCAGCCGTGTAAACTGTTATCCTTTATGGCCTACTAAGCATGCTTTTGTATCGCGCTTTCTCATTGGCCGGGTCCAGACACACCTTCATCGATAACCAATGAGAAAATACGTTTTGAAACAAATCGAGCATGCGCAGTACGTCACAATGCCAGGCAGCTGAGCGCTGGACAGATTTACCGATGGAAATAAGGATTGTACAGCCTATTCACATCAAATAGTTTAATGTTTCAGGTTTATATGCCTTATTATTGCTGGACCCGAAATGATACTTGTCAAAAATTCAACCGCTTTCGCTTTGAAAATGGGTTTTATCTCTTGAAAATTTTTGCGATTCAATGCAATCAGATCTCTTCCGAGTTGGGTTGTTTGACAGTTTCGAGATAGATATTTCCTACCAACTTGAAATGACTCAAATTGTGACATGATTTTCTTGTAGAATAATGTTTCCGCTATCCATTGGAACTATGGATGTTAATATTGGTAGTAAAATAACTTGTAAACAGCATGGAATTCGTGACTGGGGTATGAAAAATACATTACGAGTTGTTTACATTTCAGTATATTAGTGTGTAATATAGGATTTACATTGTCGTCACCGTTCACCTGTGGTCTCCAGTATGCCCACCAGGTGTCGTGCAGGTGTTGCTGCACATGGAGGTGAAACCTGATACTGTTTTGGATTCCATATCTGTTATATATTTTAGGTAGAATATAGAATTACCTCATGATGAAACACAAGGGTTTCCCTATTTTTGATTCTGTCTGTACAGTTTTTTTTTTTTCCAGACACACTGAAATACGCCGTCTATCTGTTCTCGAAGAGAACTTTCTTGTTTTCGAGTTATCGAGTTATGAGAGAGAGAGAGGCGGGATGGCAGAGAAACAGAGAGGGAGACAGACAGAGCGAGATTGGCCTCTGGATTGGCCAAAACCGTTTGCTATCTTTAAACTTTCTGCACGTTAAAGGACCGTTCTAGCTCATAATTCGGTCGGTTGTTAAACAACAAGCGAGATAGGCGTCTGTTGATCGGTATGGCATTACTGATATTCCCACGAAAATTGCTTACAGCTTCGAATAAGATGCAAATTGTAATATACACCGTTTCAGACAAGAAACATTTTGTCCTGACCTAACATTTCCGAATATTACCATAGCTTTTATGGAGTTATTTGTCAGAGAAAGTTGTCAGAATACAAATTAGATACCGTGATAAATTCTTACCCCATCTTGTCTCGTAGACCAACTGAATCGGAAAATGTTCACGATGTAATTCATCTAACGCTTTATGCAACAACTCCTGGTTCAAACGACCCTGAGGAAGAAGCCTCTTGAAAACATTGTGGGAAAAGGAGAAAATGCTGGTAACCAGCATTTTCTCCTTTTCCCGCAATGTTTTCTATCTTTTCAAGGACAGATGGCATTGTTTATTTAAAGGCCCATTAGTGGCCAAAAGTAAACAATGTTTATTTAAAGGCCCATTAGTGGCCAAAAGTAAACAATGTGGGTGTTATTTAATGCGTTTGATTCTAGAACATACCGCCCGCCCGGGTAGCTCAGTGGTTAGCGTGTCGGACTCGTGACCTGGTGGTTGCGAGTTCGATACCCAGTTGAGGCAAACTTTCTTTCCGGCGATTTTTCGCCTCTCACCTCTGATGCATGTGAGAAAAGTAGTCAGTGGCTTTGGAAAGAAAGTTGTGTCAGTACTAGTGTGAGAAAGCCAGGAAGGACATAGGTGCGTCGCTGACCGCCATGATATGACCTAAGCTGTTAAAATGGCGTTAAACTCCAATACAAACCAAACCAAGCCCAGAACATACCATTTCAAAGTATTGAAAGTATTGTGAAGATGACAATCTGTTATTGTGCCGTAGGTCCCAATGTTAGTCGCTGGCAGAAGAGAATGAATTCTAAAAACCAGGGCCCATATTCACGAACCATTCTCAAGAACTTTCTTAGTCTTAATCGCCAAGATTTTCCAAATCTTCAAGTAACACATCTTCTGATTGGCTAAATGGTTTAGCCAATCAGAGGATGTGTGACTTTCAAATTTGGAAAAAAAGCTGGAGAAAAAAGACTGAGAATATTCTTAAGAACGGTTGGTGAATATGGACTCTGATAAAAAGGGAACAAAAGATAGAGCGACTTATCAACTTGCATGCATCATGCCACTTTCTTTGCTTTCTTGTCGAGGCTGTTGGGCTTTACATTGTAGAGAAATAACAATTTAATAATTGATTAATTGAATTGGAGTTTAACGCTGTTTTAGCAGCTACGGTCATATCACGGCGGTCAGTGCACCTACGCATGTGTTTTCTGGCTTTCTCACACTAGTACTGACACAACTTTCTTTCTAAGTCACTGACTACTTTTCTCACATGCATCAGAGGTGAGAGGCGAAAACTCGTCGGAAAGAAAGTTTACCTCAACTGTGTATCGAACTCGGTACCACTAGGTCACGAGTCAGATACGCTAACCACTTACCTATCCGGCTGGGCTAAAATAACCATTTAAACTCCCCCTTTTGACAAGGCCAGGGCTTTGAAGCGTATTGCCCACTCCTACGAAAAACCTAGTACTTCAAGTGAGGCTCGAACCGGGGGTTTCAAGGTTACGAATCCGACACTTTACCACTGAGCCACTCAGGAACCCCTTTCTACTGGGAAAGAGCAGCAGAAGGTCAAAGACTGTGAATTTGGCTCTATATATGCAGGCCGAAAAACAAGGGAACCCCGTTACTTGTTTCTACTGACATGATATGACAAGGTGACTTTACCTCTCAATGTTTCAGCAGATTTCAATAGCCACGATACGTCAAGTATGCCCACCAGGTGTCGTGCAGGTGCTGCTGCACATGGAGGTCTCACACAATATTGACGTTGATTCCAAATCCGTTATATCCTTTGCCGAGACCCGGCAGCTCAGTCGGTAGCGTACAGGGCTTGAGAACAGAAGGTCGCTGGTTCGATCCCCGGCTCGGCCAGTTTCTTTCCAAGTACTGATGATGGTTATTGCAAGAGGATTCATTCCTCTCTCACCGCTGACCATTGTTTCGACTATGGCTGGGAGAGAAAGCAGCAAGTGGCTTGGAAAGAATATTGTGCGTAGTACTGGTAAAAGAAACTGCAGGAAAGCATGGATACGTGCACTGGTCGCCGCGATATAACTGAAATAATGTTGAAAACGGCGTTAAACACAGTACAATCAATCAGTCTGTTATATTCTTTAAAGTAGGTAAAATAAAGAATTATCTCAAGATGAAATACAAGGGTTCCCTTATTTTTGATTCTACTTATATTTTTTATGTACGCAAAAATTTATCGGCGTGACGCCATTAGTAAAACAATATGACAAATCAAGTTCCTTTCTCTCCATTCAGAGGTATTATTCACAAACCATTCAAAAACCACATCCTTAGTCTAATTCTAGATATAAAAAATAACATTATTTCTGATTGGCTAAACCATTTGGTTCAGTCAATCAGAAATTGTGTTACTTTTAAATTTAGAAAGAGCAATATATGACAAATCAAATTCCTTTCTCTCCATTCAAAAATAGATTATTGGTCTTTTTCTATACGTAGAAAGTAACACTTTTTCTGATTGGCTAAACCATTTGGTTCAGTCAATCAGAAATTGTGTCAATTTCAAATTAAGAAAATACTCTCGAGAATAAGACGAAAACTGGTATCAAGAATGACTGGAGAATACAGGCCTAGGTCAACGGTAAAAAACGCGGGTCACAAATAAAAAAGAAAACTTAATTGTGACAAATTACTGGTACTTGACAGCTTAAGTGGATAAAAGGTCTACGAAAACAGAAAAAAAAATGTAGGAAACAGAATATAAAAAATGGATGTATTTTCATACTGTTTATAGCGGGGTATGTCATTCGGCATACCTCTGGTGATCCGGTGATCAAATCCCTCGGCTGTATCACATAGCTTGATATGTACCTACACGATACATTTCGCACATCTCCGGAAGCACACCGCTTTACCGTTATTAAAATTGTAAATCTCCTCTTAAAAAAGAAAACGTGAGTAAATTTTCTATCGTTATCTTTCTAAGAATATTTCAGTCGGCAAACAGTTTGTACATTCAATTTTTAGCGTAGTTTATCAATTCCGTTAGGAGCTTTCATCGACAGATCGATAGATGTGAATAACTTCATCGTGGTTGTTCTTGTCGTTGCTAAGCGATTTTCAGGGGCGCCACCATGTTTAAGATCATGTGATTGGTAGTTCAAAATGGAAGCTTCCCTTACACAGACGAGGTTAGATGTAGGTACGAAATCGGCCGAGTTGTGACGAGTGGGGGGGGGGGATGTGAGAGACTATTAAAAAACTATATACATATAAGCAACACCGTGGCAAAAGGGGGCTTAATGCATCTCTGTTATGCAATATACGAAGTAAAGCCGTCATACAGCTATGTACCTATAAAATCCATTCTGTCTGACCACCGACTGCACCATGAGGTACACTGGTCCTCGCACATGCAGAATGAATGAATGAATGAATGTTGCTTTATGGCGCATCGACAGCCTTGGTCATTTAGCGCGCATATCTGTGTTGAAGGAACGATTAAGGCGGATTTTTTTCTAAAAAGATTTGAGACATGCTGACAGTAAAAGAGTTAAATTAAGAAGGATCATGTGTGATCTAAGTATGTATAAAAGATATAATTGAGCAACAGGGCTTCCCTATTAACTCAAAAAGGTTTTGAATAATGATGTTAAGACTGCGATAAAAAGATTTGAACAGTCTTAAATTGATAATAAAGGAGTCTTTAAATGAAGAAAGGTTACGTGTAACTGACAATGTGCATAAAATATGATATTGAGTGGCTGGGCATTCCCTGCCTACTCCGGACATGCAGAAAATATACCAATAGCAAAAAGTTTCGGCTCAGGTCAGCCTGCGCGGACTGCGCAGGCTGACATGAGTCGATACTTTTTGCATGTGCACCAAGCCCTTATAATAAAGGTTGAAATTAGATCTATCAAAAAAAAAAAACAACTACATACATGTATTTCAAATCACACGATGATTTGTTTTCTTTTTCCCTAGGCTTTTCTTCCGTAATATATTCGAAACCTACATGGTTGCTCATCTATTTCATATCTCTGATTTATCATGTTACCATATATGGCGTGCAGCACACGAAAAGGGGCCTTCGGACATTTGCGTAAAGTGTCGTCTCGGATTAGCCTGCGCAGTCCGCGCAGGCCAATCCGAGACGGCACTTTACGACTACATAAGATTTTTTCATACAGTAGACTTTCGTGAAACAGAAACTCGTACAGAAACGGGAAGTGTCGTCTCGGATAAGTCACAGACTGCACAGGCTGATCTGGGACGACACACTTTTACGCATATGTCCGAAGGCCCCTTTTCGTGCGTTGCACGCCACACATATATATATATAAAATAATTCAAAATATTTGTGACATTATTAATGAAGAGTATATTGAAAGTTTACATCCAATGGATCTTCAAATGAAACCAATTGTGGCAGGACCTAACTGTGAAACTAGTCGATTAAGTTGTTTTTTAGATAAACTTTTAAAACCTTTTGTAAGTAAGGTCCAAAGCTATCTCAGAGATGACATAGATTTTCTTAATTTTCTACCAGAAACAGTTCCTATTAACACAATTTTAGTGTCATTTGATGTTGTTAGTTTGTATACAAATATTCCACACAGCTTAGGATATGAAGCAATTTCTTATTGGATGAAAAGATATCCAGATCTTATTCATAACAGATTTGACCAAACTTTCATATTGGAAGGTTTGAAAATAGTACTAGAAAATAACAATTTTTCCTTTAATTCCGCATTTTTCAATCAATGTAAAGGAACGGCCATGGGAACAAAAGTTGCCCCAACATATGCAACTTTAGTTTTAGGATATTTAGAAGAGATACTATATGAAAATATAAAAGAACTCAAAGACGAAAACTTTTCAGATTATATATGCAAACAATGGAAAAGATATCTTGATGATTGTTTTATTTTTTGGACAAAATCAAGTAATGATTTATCTGTCTTTAATGACATACTTAACTCGTTACATAAAGATATAAAATTTAAGATGGATATGAACTCAAATAAAATGCCTTTTCTAGACGTGTTAGTGATAAAAAATGGTTGTACAATTGTCACTGATATTTATTTCAAAATTACAGATTCTAAGCAATATTTGAATTTCAGGTCATGTCACCCAAAACATAACAAGGTCAACATTCCGTTCTCCCTAGCGCGAAGGATCTGCACAATAGTATCTGACAGAAAAATTCTACAGTTAAGATTACGTGAACTTGAAAACATTTTAATTGAAAGAAAATACCCTAAAGCAGTAATCTTAGCAGGTATAAATAAAGCTCTTAATATTCCAAGACATACTCTCTTACAGGTAATGGTTAAACATGATGACAATATAATGGCATATTATATTTCGACATTTAATCCTAAAAACAGAGAGTTATTTGGAATTATTAAGAATAATTTTGAAATTTTGGAAAATGATCGAACAATGTCACAAATACTAAGTAATACCAAATTAATTAAAGGTAAGAGACAACTTCCAAATCTTAAACAGATTTTGATTAAATCAGAATTCAAAGACAAAACTTCAAAATCTTCTGTGAAAAAATGCAATGAGTCCCGCTGTGGACTCTGTAAACATATTATCGAAGGAAATGAATTTAAAATCAAGGATAAAACTTTTACTGTTAAAGAAGATATGGATTGTAAAGTTTCTAACTGTTTGTACCTTTTAGTATGCAATGGCTGCCAAGAGTTTTATATTGGTCAAACAGGCGATAAACTTAGAAATAGAATTACAATACATAATCAACAGATTAGGGACCCTTCAACAAGACAAATACCATTGAGTTCTCATTTAGATAGTTGTTGTAAAACAGATCCAAAATTTTCAATTTTGCCATTTTTTAAATGCAAATCACCCGACGTTTCATCTAGAGTATCAAAGGAAAAATATTTCATAAACATTTTTCGTCCAAAATTGAACTGTATTTAACCGTTGTTCTATGACGTCAAAATGACGTTAGTTACGATGTTTCATTAAAGCGTTGCCCTGATGAGCGAAAGCGAAACCGGTTGGCACGTTAAAAACTATTTGTAGTGTCATTTCTCTTTTATTATATATATATATATATATATGGAACATTATGTTGTAGTAACTTTCCTGGTGCTGGTATTTAATTCGAGCAGCATGAGAAAATTTGATATCGCGCGAAATCAAAGGTCGAGCGGGATGTCGAAATTTTCTTGCGCAGGGAGAAATAATTACAAGCATCGGGAAAGTTACTACAACATAATATTATATTCGTTTTGTTATACCTACAACTTTCAACAAGATTTTGCAGTTCTTGACATTTTATTCGTAAATTGGTAACTAAAATAAATCAAAGTACTGAAAGTACTGACAGACTAGCGAATAGATTGATTGATTGTATGGTGTTTATTAACCCTGTTTTCAACATTATTTCAGTTATGTAGCGGTGGCCAGTGCACATATCCATGATTTCCTGGAGTTTCTTTTACCAGTACTCCGCACAATATTCTTTCCGAGCCACTGGCTCCTTTCCCACATAACCATCAACAGATGTGGCTGAACTGATGAAACATGATTTCAGAAGGGTTTTTTTTTGTTTACTTTGAATCTAGGTCAGTCTTGATGCCTATAGACTGTAGCGTCATTTTTATGAATGGCAGATAGATACCAACGTGTAAATTTTGACCAACCAAATTGCAAATCAATACGTATGTTTTCCGCGCGTGAGTTACGTCATCATACCATATTTGGAACCGTATTTCACAATGTGTAGATACGGATTTTTTTTTTCTGTTGTGCATGTTATTTCCAAGTATACAATAAATTGATTGATTGCATGGGGTTTCAGGCCGTTTTCAATATCATTTCAAGTTAGATCGCGCCGGCAAGTGCATTGTTTGGTCGCTATTGGCCCTTTAATAGCTATGATATTAAATGGTATAAATTAAATTTGTCTGCAATTTGATCCCATCAGTTTCTTAGTTTTGGCTGCTAGAGTGCCTTTAAGATAATTCTAGATTACAGGAGCGATAACTTGCTTTATAAGTGTTTCGTAACTGCGTATCAAAAAGTAAAGTTTTAGAACAGCTTAAAGGCCCAATAGCGGCCAAAAACACAACGCGGGTGTTAAAATCCATTTAAATTTAAACCATACGACTTAAAAGTATGGAAAATATTGTGAAGATGACAATCTGTTACTGTATGGTCAGTCCAGGTGTAAGTCGCTGGCAGAAAAATGAATTCAAAACAGGGCAAAAAGTAAACAAAAGATAAACTGACCTGGCAGCATTTAACCTAGTTTTGAAATTAATGTCACTGCCAGCAAGTAACACTTGGACCGATCATACAATAACAGATTGTCATCTTCACAATGATTTCCGTACTTTTAAATGGTATCATTTAAATTCAGATGAGGCATGCTCTGTGAAAAGGGGGCTTAATGCATATGCGAAACGTATCGACTCAGGTCAGCCTGTGCAGTCCGCGCAGGATGACCTGGGCCGAAACTTGTAGCTAATGATCAATTTTCTGTATGCTCATGATTCAGTCGGTTGTTAAGAAACAGAGCTAATATGAATTCATAAATATGTGATGGCTTGATTTGCATCGTGCATTACGGAGATGCACTAAGCCCCCTTTTGCCAGAGCATGGCTCAAATGTATTGTAACACCTGTTTTGTTTACTCTTGGCGGCCGTTTTTATTTTATAGCCTCACTTATGTCACATCTTTATCACACAAGGGCCCTCATACATTACACAAATCCACGTGGAAACAATTTATCCCCCAAGCTGCTAACAGCGACTCACTGACCTTTTGCGGACAGCATAGATCAAGATCAGACTGCACAGAACGTGCAGTCTGATCTTGGATCTACACTGTCCGATAAGGCGATATTGCTCTCCAAAAAATAAGTTTGAAATGGCATTGTTCTGGTTTTTACTGTCGGTTGGAAAGTTTCATTTCTTTTCTTGAGCAGGATAAGAGTTATTGTTGGTTATTTTCAAACTAATACGGATAGAAAAAAAACGTGCATTGGGTATCGAATATGTAACTTGTCCTCATCGGAGACATGTGAACCGCACTCTGGCAAAAGGAGGGTTAATGCATCTCTGTGATGCTTTTACTCCGCTTTCAACATTATTTCAGTCATATCACGGCGACAGATCACATTATTAATGTATTTCCTTGGTTTCACAGTACCAGGCTAAGGCCTTGAAGTGTCGTGCCCATGGACATTCTCGCAAAAAAAAAAACCCACACAGTGGTTGATTGATTGAATGGTGTTTTAGGCCGCTTTCAACATTATTTCAGTCATATCATGGCGACAGCTCACATAATTTAACTATTGCCTTCGTTCTACAGTACCAAGCTAGGGCTTTGAAGTGTCTTGCCCAAGGACGTTCTTACGAAAAACATAGTGGATCCAGAGAGGCTCGAACCTCTGGCCTCCCGGTCAAGAGTCATATACTTTACCACTGAGCCACACAGGACCCTTGAGATAGATAGATAGATAGATAGATAGATAGATAGATCTTCTACACAGCACCAGGTACCTGTACCTGTGAGTGTACGATCTATTGTTTCGTTTTCCATCAGGGGTCCTGCGTGGCTCAGTGGTAAAGTGTGGGACTCATGATCTAGAGGCCCCGGGTTCGAGCCTTGCTAGATCCACCGGGTTTTTCGTGGGAGTGTACGTGGGTAAGACACTTCGGAGCCTAGCCTAGTCCTGGTGGAGTCCAGGAAATACATGAATATGTGGGCTGTCGCCGTGATATAACTGAAATAATGTTGAAAGAAGTGTAAAACACCATTTAATTAATTAATCAGCCACTATGTTTTTTTTTTTTGTGAGAATGTCCGAAGGCAAGACACTTCAAAGCCCTAGCCTGTTACTGTGGAACCCAGGAAATACATATATAATGTGAGCTGTCGCCATGATATGACTGAAATAATGTTGAAAGCGGGATAGAACACTTCAGTCAATTAATCAATCGTTTTCCATCAGTAAACAGAGATAACAAATAATGACGTACCTATTTTGATTAAACTTTCCCCACAATCTGGCAACCGTAGAAGGATCAAGGACACGAGCTACCCGTCGCTTAGACTTGCCAGTTTGCAGCAGTCAAATGTCAAACTGCATGTTCCCGAACTTCTACAGTCAATCTCGGCATCTCGGCATCTTCCACGTGGCTTAACTGTACTATATATGCACTAAAATGACGGACAAGCTTTCCTCAACTCGCCAAGAGAGAAAGTGCTATCCACAGATAATCACGTGCTGCACGTGAAACTCACTTAGCGCCAAACACGTGTTTTGTTATTTGTTCAGTCAACTGTGACAGAAAATCAATAAAATGTACAAGGTGAATTTCACAAAAGCTGGAGGAATTGGATGTTAAATGTTTACGCCCTGAAAATTAAAATTGGGAAACAAAATAACGTGACATTGGTGTTACGTTGTAAGTTTGATGTAGTATAGATAGATGACAGACAGACAGACAGACAGACAGATTACGATTTGAACATATTGTATCACCACAAAAATACAACAATGACATATGACTTGCAACACACGAAAAGGGGCCTTCGGACATATGCGTAAAAGTGTGTCGTCCCAGATCAGCCTGTGCAGCCTGTGACTAATCCGAGACGACACTTCCCGTTTTTGTGCGGTTTTTCTGTTTCACGAAAGTCTACTGTATGAAAAAATCTTATGTAGTCGTAAAATGCCGTCTCGGATTAGCCTGCGCGGACTGCGCAGGCTAATCCGGGACGACACTTTACGCAAATGTCCGAAGGTCTCATTTCGCATGTTGCGGGCCATATTATATACCTAGTAATATTCACGTTCGATCATGGGTTGATTCCAAAAGTAATATAAGACAAATAATGTAAGGAAATGGAATTTGAAATATTACTGGAGTATTCCAGTAAAAAATGGCATTGTTTTGGGACAGAGTCATCTGGTTTTTTAGCACGATCAAAATGATCAAGGCATCACCATTTCTATAAGGGCGGTTCACAGTGTACGTGCGTGTTCCTGATATGGTCAATACAGAACGAACAAATAACTGGATATGGATATCTTATAGGTACTATCAAAATAAATGAGAAAGCACCAGCTTGACTTATCGTGTGAACACAATTTTTAATACCACGTGACAGACCCATTCGGCATACCTCGGGTGATCCGGCTGTATCACGTAGCTTGACATGCACCTACACGGTACATTTCGCACATCTCCGGAAGCACACCGCTTTACCGTTGTTAAAATTGTAAGGCTCCTCTTTAAAAAGAAAACATGAGTAAATTTTCTATCGTTATCTTTTTAAGAATATTTCAGTCGGCAAACATATCAATTCCGTTAGGAGCTTTCATCGACAGATCGATAGAAGTGAACAACTTCATCGTGGTTGTTCATGTCGTTGCTAAGTGATCTACAGGGGTGCCGCCATGTTTAAGATCATGTGATTGGTAGTTCAAAATGGAAGCCTCCTTTATACGGACGAGGTTAGATGTAGGTACGGAATCGGCCGAGTTGTGACGAGTGGTGACAGACCGTCACTGTACAGAATCCCAACTCACATACAATGCATACTTCCGGTCCTACACTGTTGATGTTGCCAGCTTAACTAATAGCAAAAAGTTTCGACTGATGTCAGCCTGCGTGGACTGCGCCGGCTAACCTGAATCGATATTGTTTGCAGATGTATTAAACCCCATTTCATTGCATCTGTATCGCCTATAGAATACAATGCTTTAGGCTTATATAGAGTATTTGAACAAGCTCATTAAGGGTGCTTAATGAGTCTGCGAAAAGTATGGTCCCAGGTCGGCCTGTACAGGCTGACCTGGGATGAAACTGAAACTTCACTACTGGTCAATTTTCTGTATGTCCAAGGACCAGTCTACCTCAAGATTCAGTCGGCTGTAAATTGAAAAGTTGCTATTATGGATCCATAATTATTCGTTGGCTTGATTGAAACAATGCGCCGCGTAGATGCATAACCCACCTTATTCCAGAGAATGGCTCATTTATTGGCAAACGACCTTCAATATTTTTCGGCCTTTTTTATTAACCTCTTCATAATAAAAAAGATTGATATCTGTGTCGGGCTTAGTGATAACCTTATTAAACTGGAATAGAGATACCGTTCATTTTCTGGATAGTCCTGGCTGTTAAATACGTTAATATTAACGCAGATATTTATTAATTCGGATGGTAAAGCCATTGGCCTGATCCGTGTCAGGGCAAAAAGTGTTAAATTTGTGTACGAATGAAACGGCAATTTTCATTTAGCGCGTCTTTGACTGTTTATCACACGAATCCGTATTTTAACGACCCTAAGAAAGAAGGCCTTTGAAAACATTGTGGGAAAAAAAGGGGAAAATGCTGGTAACCAGCATTTTCCTCTTTTTTCCACAATGTTTTCTATCTTTTCAGAGACAATTGGTTGGTTGGTTGTATTGGGGTTTAACGCCACTTTAACAGCTAAGGTCATATCATGGCGGTCGGTGACGCACATGTGTTTCCTGGCTTTCTCACACCAGTACTAACACAACTTTCTTTCCAAAGCCACCGACTACTTTTCTCACATGCTTCAGCAGAGGTGAGAGGCGAAAATACGCCGGAAAGAAAGTTCGCCTCAACCGGGTATCGAACTCACAACCACCAGGTCATGAGTCCGACACGCTCACCACTGAGCCACCCAGGCGGGGCTTTCAGAGACAAATCCCGTCATCTTAGCCACATTTAAGAGGGTTTGATTCATCTGCAAAAAGTGTCGACCCAGGTCAACCCGCACAGTCCGCGCAGACTGACATGGGTCGAAACTTTTTGCTATTCGTTTAAATTTCCTGCATGTCCAAGGACCCTTGTACCCCCAGATTCAGTCAATTGTCATACTAAATGCATTTTATAGATCCATAATAAGGTGAAGACTTGCTTGGTATAATGCATAAAAAATATGCCTTAAAGATACATCCTTATATCCAGAGAGAGAGAGAGAGAGAGAGAGCTCTGTTAGAATTTGATAGACTGTAGACAGGTTCAGAATTAGTCTGTTGTGTTAGACGGTATTTAAGATTGAAAGGTTCAACCTTATCTATTTTGTGCGTTACAAAAGGGCTTCTAATTCATTATGTTTTTTTTTTTTTAAATCCAGTATGCAAGTATAAGTTTGGTACTGTCAAGTAAAGTCAAATTATATGAGACGTGTTTTATGACTTTGCTGGGGAGTTCTAAAAATGTATATATGTCAGTCTCGCCGTCATGCTCCCCCAAGATCTAGTGATTTTCATGTTAATCTATCTTTTCTGTATGACTATGTACAACCGTGTACTTGTCGTAAAATAAAATGTTCTGTTCTGTTCTGTAAACAGAGAAAAGATACCGCTATATAAAGTGTACGGGATAAATACATATATCAGAAGTCTTCAATTTAAAACCGGAAACGACACAACAGTGATTTCTTTGAAGGCCCCCAGAAAATGAAATGCATTTTCTATCAGTCGTAATCTGTGGAACCTTGCAACCGTCAGGGGCAACATTTGGCATGAAGATACAAGAATAATTATAGTTTGATAAAACTAAAGATGAAATAGGTTAAAAACTGGCTGAAAACGAGTATAGATATATATCTTTAAATCCCCCTTCTGCTCGAGCCTTGCTCGTATCGGAGTTTAAAAAGAAATGTTGACTTACGGCAGAACAAAACTGAGTATGTCCCTTTAACCCTGTACCGTACAATGCCGCCTTTTCACGCCCCTGGGAAAGAAGCCTTTTGAAAACATTGTGCGAAAAGGAGAAAATGCTGGTAACCAGCATTTTCTCCTTTTTCCACAATGTTTTCTACTCTTTCAAAGAAAAATTGCACCATTTGAGCCTCACTGAAATTGTCGTCTGCAAATGCTTTCAATTTGAACAAAGCTAAAATTTTGTTGTCTGGTAAAGGGTTAAGACAACGAATTTGCAATCGGAAAATGCTGGTTCGATCTCCGCTTGCGGTGCTGGCCAGATGGGGGTGCTCTTAGGCAAGACACTGCCAACGTAGCGCTTGTTAGACAGCAATGGGATAGATTACCGTTAAATGACTGAATTCATACTTTAAAGCAGACAAGTAAACCTTATAAAAAGCAAAACATAAGGAACAAACACTTAGATTTTGGCTGTCTCGTTAATCGGTTTTCCCTACTCAAGTTAGACGAAATATGCCTCTTGAGATAATGACTTCGTAAATTAACGAAAATTAAATATCTTTTGTATTACTTAATTTATTTATAATTGAGCTGTGCTCTGTGAAAAAAGGGGGTTTAATGCATTAGCAAAAAGCATCGACCCAGGTCAGCCTGCGCAATCTGCGCAGGCTGACCTGTGTCGAAACTTGTTGCTTTTGGTAAATTTTCTGAACTTCCTATGATCTACATCATGATTCAGCTTGTTAAACAAATTTGATTTTATGGATCCGTAAGTATTTGAGCCATGCTCTGGCAAAAGGGGACTTAATGCATCTTACGTTTTGCAATGTACCAATCAAGCCATCACATTATTATGGATCAAGAATAGCCAGCTTTTTTTTAAACAACCGACTTAATCATGAGGTAGATTGGTCCTTAGACATACAGAAAATTGACCAATAGCGAAAACTTTCGGCCAGGTCAGCCTGCGCGGACTGCGCAGGCTGACCTGGGTCGATAGTTTTCGTAGAAGCATTAAGCCCCCTTTTTCACAGAGCATGGCTCATTTAATGATTCGCTTGGTGTGATTCATCACGGTAATGCATCAAAAACCCCTTTTGCCAGAGCACGGCTCAATTATGATGCGTCTTTAATTATACCGTAGTGCCATTGAAAAAAAAAGTACGGGAAATAAAAAGTACAGGAAAAACAACAGACAAAATGGTCTAACACCCATGCACCCACAGTAGAAACCTCGACGGTACTTTATCTGTTTTTTACGGTGGCACTGAGGTGACATGTGCATTTTTTTGTATTTATCTCGTTCCCACGAGATAATAATTTGTTTTCTAGAGTTTTTTTTTAATAAACAAATATGCTAAAAACAAAATTCGTTTTTCTCGAGTTATTTTTTTTTCCCCCAATAAAAAATTATGCAAAAAAACAAAATTCGTTTTGTAGAGTTTTTTTTTTTTTTAATGAACAATTTTGCAAAAAAATCCCCAACTTTCATTTTCTCGATTTATTTTCATATAAAAAATTATGCAAAAAAACGAAATACTATCTCGTTCGAACGAGATAATCAGCCAATCAAAGTCATCCATTATGTCGTTCGCACGAGATAATAAGTCGTGCTCACGACATAATCATCCAATCAGATTTCTCCTACTAATTTTTGTTTTTTTGCATAATTTTTTTATAAAAAAAAAAAAAAAAAAACTCAAGAAAACGAATTTTGTTTTTTTGCATAATTTTTTTTATAAAAAAAAAAAAACACCTGGAGAAAACGAATTTTGTTTTTTGCATAATTTTTTATAAAAAAAAAAACCCTCGAGAAAACGAATTTTGTTTTTTGCATGTTTTTTTTATAAAAATAAACTCGAGAAAACGAATTGTTATCTCGTGGGAACAAGATAAATACAAAAAAAAAAAAATGCACATGTCACCTCAGTGCCACCGTAGTTTTTATTATATACCTGATTTTTTTTCAGGCTCAAATACAAGCGTCGCACCCGGATAAAATAACGCACGAGGGCAAAAAAATCCGTATCTCTGGTACTACCTACACTACACTGTGAAATAGGATTCCAAATATGGCATTGTTTATGACGTATTTCACGCGCGGAAAACATTTGTATAGATTTGCGACTTGATTCGTCAAATTTACTCCATGATATTTGTCCGCCATTCATAAAAATGAGGTTAGAAGCCACTACACCATTATTTGTTTTATTTTGTTTATCAGTTTACGGATAAAATGTCAAGAACTGCAAAATTATACATTTCAAAGCTGTAGGTATATAATAAAAGGAATACTATGTTGCAGTAACTTTCCTGGTGCTTGTATTTACTTCTCGCAGCGTAAGAAAATCTTGACATATCGCTGGACCTTCGCATTATGCATATCTCGGGTGATCCGGTGATCAAATCCCTCGGCTGTATCACGTAGCTTGATATGCACCTACACGGTACATTTCGCACATCTTCGGAAGCACACCGCTTTACCGTTATTGAAATTGTAAGGCTCCTCTTTAGAAAGAACGCATGAGTAAATTTTCTATCGTTATCTTTCAAAGAGTATTTGAGCCGGCAAACAGTTTGTACGTTCAAGTTTTAGCGTGGTTTATCAATTCCGTTAGGAGCTTTCATCGACAGATCGATAGAAATGAATAACTTCACAGTGGTTGTTCATGTCGTTGCTAAGCGATCTACAGGGGCGCCGCCATGTTTAAGATCATGTGATTGGTAGTTCAAAATGGAAGCCTCCCTAATACAGACGAGGTTAGATGTAGGTACGGAATCGGCCGAGTTGTGACGAGTGATCGCTGGACCTTCGCATTCGGCATACCTCGTGTGATCCGGTGATCAAATCCCTCGGCTGTATCACGTAGCTTGATATGTACCTACACGGTACATTTCGCACATCTCCGGAAGCACACCGTTTTACCGTTATTGAAATTGTAAGGCTACTCTTAAAAATGAAAACATGAGTCAATTTTCTTTCGATATCTTTCTAAGAATATTTCAGTCGGCAAACAGTTTGTACATTCAATTTTTAGCGTGTTTTATCAATTCCATTGGGAGCTTTCATCGGCAGGTCGATAGATGTGAATAACTTCATCGTGGTTGCTCATGTCGTTGCTATGCGATGTTTAAGATCATGTGATTGGTAGTTCAAAATGGAAGCCGCCTTTATACGGACGAGGTTAGATGTAGGTACGGAATCGGCCGATTTGTGACGACTGTGGACTCGGCCGATTCCGTACCTACATCTGACCTCGTCACATTTGTGACGACTGTGGACCTTCGGTCTCGCGCGAGGTCAAGTTTTCTCACGCTGCTCGAATCAAATACAAGCACCAGGAAAGTTACTACAATATAATATTCCGTATATATTACACTTTTTACCTAGCTCTATCATTCGACGGCTGAAATCACAATCCACTGAAATTCAGAAAGATTTCATTTTATTGACTTGACTGAACAAGCTGAAGGTATAGATCCAAGATCAGACTGCACGTTTTGTGCAGTCTGATCTCGATCTATACCTGCCCTAAAAGCCGTATTTTAGTGCATAATGCCCCTAACCCGGACACTGTCTAAAGATTTTCTGCCAACAGTGAAGACCAATTTATTGCTATTTTGAAGGGCTTATCGTCAATGAAATCTCAACTTATCGAAGAGTGTAGATCGAAGATCAGGCTGCCAGTTCTCTGTACTCTGATCTTCTATTCATAATTTCCTTATGAATCGGACTGAGCCAGACATGACGGCCCTGAGGAAAACGCTTTTTTGAAAATATTGTGCGAAAAAAGGAGGAAATGCTGGTAACCAACATTCACTTCTTTTCCCGCAATGTCCTTCACTCTTTCAAAGACAAATACCATCCTTGAAGCTACATTTTGTTTGCCGTCTGTAAGTGCTTTCAATTTGGACCAGTCTTAAAATTCTTTGTGTCGTCTGCGTCATCGTGCGAAAATTTGACATTTTTCTTCTAACCCAACTTTAAACCTATACCAAACAACATATTTCAGACTTTGACAAGGCAGAAGCATTTGCAGACGACCATGTAAATCGTTTAGTAACGACATGAACAACCACGGCGAAGTTATTCACATCTATCGATCTGTCGATGAAAGCTCCCAACGGAATTGATAAATTAGAATGTACAAACTGTTTGCCGATGGAAATATTGTAAGAAAGATATCGACAGAAAATTGTGACTCGTGTTTTCTTTTTTAAGAGGAACATTACAGTTTTAATAATGGTAAAATGGTGTACTTCCGGCGAAGAAACGTACCGTTTAGGTGTATATCAAGCTATGTGATACAGCCGAGGGACTTGATCACGGGATCACCCGAGCTATGCCGAATGACTGAGCACAATGTTTCGCTTATAGCAGACTCACGGATAAGAACAGTTTAATCATTTTAGACTGAATATTGAACATATCTATCATCGAGATTTCGATATTCTCGGGGTTTTTCGCTACGCAGCGAGAGAACTTTGATTGATCACCTTTCTTCATAGAATGTATGTAAAAGTGATTTACTTTACTTCGCCGAATGGTTTCACCCCTTTATCACATAATCCCGTGGTTTAACGATCCCATAGGGAAAACCTTTTGTAAACATTGTGGGAAAAGGAGAAAATGCTGGAAACCAGCATTTTCTCCTTTTACCGCAATGTTTTCTTTTTCTCTTTCTACGACAATTTTTTGTATTCAGTTGAGTCACACTAGGAGTGTTGCTTGCAAATACTTTCAATATGGACAAGACTAAGATTGTGAATTGTAACTTTCAAGCCGACGGTAGAAAAAACAACAAATATTGCTCTTTCAAACTCATTTTGTGGGGAAAGCTATCTCCTTATCGGACAGTGTAGATCCAAGATCAGACTGCACGTTCTGTGCAGTCCGATCTTGATCTACACTGTCCGCAAAAGGTCATTGAGTTGCGCCTAACAGCATAAGGGTTAATTTGGCCTCCAGAATTGTACGGTAATAAATCAAACTGATATCAAAAGGCTGATCGGACAAGTCGTTAGAAGCTTCTTTCGAGGGTGAATTACTGTTGATAGTTTGAGAAAAGAAAGAACGGCAATATTTCGGGTTTTGTTTTCTTGACAAAAAATAATTCGAAAATGGGGCTATTTCGCGAAGCCTAGCTTTTTGAAAGACCATTGATTTCAGCTCTGCAGCACCGTAGCTGTGCAGGCGCTAAGGTTAAGGATGATAGAGCAATATGTAGTTACAATCCATGCCTCCTTTTCCTTTAAATGTTTACAATCCGTGCCTCCTTTTCCTCTAAATGTTTACAATCCGTGCCTCCTTTTCCTCTAAATGTTTACAATCCGTGCCTCCTTTTCCTCTAAATATTTACAATCCGTGCCTCCTTTTCCTCTAAATGTTTACGATGCATTAAACTACAGTAAAACTATATGATTTACAAATACTCAGTCTCCGAGCAGAGTTATCGTTCGTTACTCTCACCATACATCTCTGCAACGGGCTAAATGACAAGAATCTTGTCAAACCGAGGAAAACATGTTTTGTTACTGTTTAACTGTTTCATGTGTAACATAATAAAGTAGACAAAGGAAATATGATTCTGGATACATTATAGGTGCATTCAAACTGATGAATTTACCTGTATACAATGGAACTATTTTTTCAAGCTTCTTTACTGATCAGAGACTTACGCCAATTGTAAAAAAAATGGCTGCGCCCATGAATGATGACAATTTAAACAAAATTAAAAAACAAGTTATCGTCTTTTAAAAGACATTTAAGCTTTTCAGAAAATCCCTTTTTTTCACATTTCCTACCATTAAGTCTGATTGGCCGTATGCTGTTTGAACAGCACACAAAACAATCGATTGGTCTTTCTTTCACCGGCGTTTGTGTCGCCATTTTGAGTTATGGTTATGTGACGAAAATATCACGTGATGACGGACTACTTTCTGAGCCAACTACAGAGGTGAATGGGAATGATCCGTAGTGCAAGAGAGTGACAAATACCATCTTTTTAGCTGTGCTTGATTTGTCGTTTGCGAAAATTCATGGAAAATTATAAAAAGAAAAACCTGTCGTCAGTTAAGGAGATATATTAATTTCTTAGGTTTTAGGTCTTAGGTCTTAATGGGTGGTATTCAAGTTTTTTCTTTCTCATACTAATCTCCAAAAGTATTTCATCGTTGAAATTATTATGGGCAGTAGTTAGGAAAACATTAATAATAAAAGAACAACGAATGTTAGAGGTGTAAGAAATAAATGGTGTTCAGTTGTATTTCTTTAAACTGATACGTAGCCTTCTAAGGTAATATATAGTTATGCCGAATTTCGTAATGGCTTGCTGCAATATCATATGATCAACTGCA
Source organism: Tridacna gigas (assembly GCA_945859785.2). Lineage (NCBI taxonomy): Eukaryota > Metazoa > Mollusca > Bivalvia > Cardiida > Cardiidae > Tridacna > Tridacna gigas. Next base: position 7,067,450 of record OX244042.2, read on the forward strand.
CTCGTCCACTATGTGGGATCGTATTTAAATAGGTCACAGGTCAAATGACGTCATATCTGATAGCATAAAAATGGACGTCGTTACTTATTGCAAGACGAACATCAAATTATTTTAACACCAAGATTGCGCCTTTTTACTTCATGCAACCTTTTAGTTTTATAGTAAAATACATTTGAGGCATGCTCTCGGAAAAAGGGATGTAATGCATTTCCGTGATGATATAAAATTAAGCAGATCATCACATAATTATCGATCCATAAAACACATTTTGTATAACAATCGACAGAATCATGACGTACTCTGGCCATTTGCAAGGCAGAAAAGTGACCAAGAGTAAAAAGTTTCGGCCCAGGTCAGCCTGCGCGGTCCGCGCAGGCTGACATGGATCGATACTTTTTGCATATACATTAAGCCCCCTTTTCAAGGAACATGGCCTATACTTTTTTTAGATTGCGTCAGAATTTTGCAATGGCTTGCAGGAATATCACATGATCAATGGAACTCGTTATCACTTTGGGATCGTCGTAAATTACGTACGATGACGTCACATCTGAAGACCCAAAAATAGACGGAATTACCGATTGCAAACCGAATATCAGGCATTTCTTTTAAACCAAAACTGCACCGTATAACTTAATGCAACCTTCCACTTTAAATATAAAATCTATTTCACATCTGAAGTCCCAAAAATAGACAGAGTTACCGATTGCAAACCGAACATCAGGTGCTTTTTCTACACCAAAACTGCACCTTATTACTTCATGCAATCTTCAACTTTAAATATAAAATATATTTCACATCTGATGTCCCAAAAATAGACAGAGTTACCGACTGCAAACCGAACATCAGGCGTTTTTTTTTTTTTACATCAAAACTGCACCGTATTACTTAATGCAACCTTCCACTTTAAATATAAAATATATTTCACATCTGATGTTCCAAAAATTGAGTTACCGATTGCAAACCGAATATCAGATGCTTTTTTTTACACCAAAACTGCACCTTATTACTTCATGCAGTCTTCCACTTTAAATATAAAATATATTTCACATCTGATGTCCCAAAATAGACAGAGTTACCGATTGCAAACCGAACACCAGGTGTTTTTTTTTTCCATTAAAAACTGCACCTTATTACGTCATGCAAACTTCCACTTTAAATATAAAATATATTTCACATCTGATGTCCCAAAATAGACAGAATTACAGATTGCAAACCGAACATCAGGTGTTTTTTTTTTTCCCACCAAAACTGCACCTTATTACTTCATGCAATCTTCCACTTTAAATATAAAATATATTTCACATCTGATGTCCCAAAAATAGACAGAGTTACCGATTGCAAACCGAACATCAGGTGCTTTTTTTTTACACCAAAACTGCACCTTATTACTTCATACAACCTTCCACTTTAAATATAAAATATATTTCACATCTGATGTCCCAAAAATAGACAGAGTTACCGATTGCAAACCGAACATCAGGTGCTTTTTTTCCCAACCAGAACTGCATCTTATTACTTCATACAACCTTCCACTTTAATAAAATATATTTCACATCTGATGTCCCAAAAATAGACAGAGTTACCGATTGCAAACCGAACATCAGGTGCTTTTTTTCCCAACCAAAACTGCATCTTATTACTTCATGCAATCTTCCACTTTCAATATAAAATATATTTGAGTCATGCTCTCGGGAAAGGGGGTCTAAGACATCTCTGTAATGCATAATACTAAGCAGGTCATCACATTACTAGGTTTCCTAAAACCCATCTTGTATAACAATCGACGGAATCATGAGGTACACTGGTCCTTTGACATGCAGAAAATTTACCAGTAGCAAAAATTTTCGGCCCAGGTCAGCCTGCGCGGACTGCGCAGGCTGACCTGGGTCGATACTTTTTGCAAATGCATTAAGCCCCCTTATGACAGAACATGGCTTTTTCAGTAATTTATCAAAACAGTTCTATTTACGGTATCATAATCTAAATAGGCCCATTGACAATAGCATGAGCGCTCTCAGAAGGCATAACAATTTCACTGTTATGAAGTTGACTTTCAAAAGAACTGTTCAAGATCATCTGGGTCGACCTTCGATTCGAAATTTTTTTTTCCACGAAATTGTGGGCGTCATATCTCGAGGGGTAATAATTGTTGTATCTTATCGCTCGTGATAAACGTGCTATTTCTCAGCTGCCTGTCTGTTTCAATGGAATACTTTCTCTGCGATTTCTGGAAATTGTATCATTTTTTGTCATTCCGGCTTGTTGATAAAGTCAGGGGGCTAGATAGTAATTTTTACTGAGATGATAAACACCGACGATAACCCTTCACTTTACAATTCCGAGTTTTAACGAACCCGAGGAAGAGGCCCTTTTAAAACATTGTGGGAAACGGATTGATTGATTGATTGATTTTATGGTGTTTAACGCCCTTTTCGGCATTATTTCAGTTATATCGCGGCGGCCAGTGCACCTATCCATGCTTTCCTGGAGTTTCTGTTACCAGTACTTTGCACAATATTCTTTCCAAGCGGCTGGCTGCTTTCCCTTAAAAACCTCGTCGAAACAATGGTCAGCCGTGAGAGGGGAATGAATCCTGTCGCAATGACTATCATCATCGGAAAGAAATTAGCCGAGTCGTGAATCGAAGTGGGAAATGGAGAAAGTTTTCAAAAATACAAAATAGAAACTTTTGGTAAAAGAATTTTGAACACGACGCGCTTATATATATTACAAGGGTGAATTATGGACACCGTGATTTGTTCCCCTTCTCTGTATGTCGTTCAATTCCGAGTGCATTGCATATGAGCCATGCTCTGGAAAAAGGGGGCTTAAGACATCGCCATAAAGCATTATACCATGTAAGTCATAATATATTCATGGATCCATAAAAATCCATTCTAACAATTGGGGGCCATATCCTGTAAGCCAAATTATCTCCCTTTCCGGATAAAGACTAAAGGTAACCAAATCACTGATTGGTTCTTTTACCTGTATTCCTTTGTTTTTATCCTTGATTCTCTTAGCGATGTTGCGATAAATATAATTTGATTTTTTATTATTTATAGGGTTCCCATGTGTTTTTTAAGCAAAATTTATTCTAAATCAGGAGAGAAAAGCTTATCTATCGACCGGCAGAACAATCTGACCACAAATAATTGAGATATTTTGTCAAAAAACATATCTGTGCAGTGCAAGAAATTTAAGGATAAAACCCAAGTAATTCTCTTATCGGGACAATATAAAACTGGAGAGGAATCAAGGGAAATAACTGAAGAATGCCCCCCGCCTCCCCGTTGACTGAATCATAAAGTAGAACGATCCTTTAGCATGCAGAAAATTGACCAATTACTGTAACTAGGAAAGATTCTTTTGTCTTTTAGGCTTCATTAAACACGCGGACGGCATAGATTCTGTGCAGTCTGATCTTGATCTATGCCGTCGGCAAAAGCCCCTACGTTCGCCTGTGGCGTTAAAAGGGTTTGGAAAATGGACCCTTTCATCTACAGGAAAAAAGCCTATTTTAGCCATGCTCTGACAAAGGGGGGCTTAATGGATCTCCGTGAATCATTGTACCAAGCGAGAAATCACATATTAGAGATCCATAAAATCCACTTTGTCATACATCCAACTGAATCATGAGGTACACCGGTCCTTTGACATACAGAAAACTGACCGATGGCGAAAAGTTTCGGCCCATGTCAGCCTGCGCCGACTGCGCAGGCTGACCTGGGTCGATACTTTCCGCAGACGCATTAAGCCGCCTTTTCACAGAGCATCGCTCATTTCTCTTCCAAGGCTGTTTTATTTGACCAGAATATACATGTTTGACAAAAAAGCGGACAGTGCAGATCTAAGATCAGACTGCACGTTTTGTGCAGTCTGATCTTGATCTTCACTGTCCGCAAAATCAGTTCAAGCAAGCACGTTAGGGGTAAAATGAAGGGAAAACGAAAAAGAAACTAGATCTTACTTATGTCAAGTTACGCCTCTTTGTTTGTTTGCATTGTGCTTAACGTCGTTTCATACTTCAGTCATATCGTGGCGGCCAGTGCACCTATCCATGCTTTCCTGGAGCATGTTTTACCAGTATTTCGCATAATATTTTTCCAAAACCATTGGCTGCTATCCCACATAACCATCGTCGAATTTTACTATCTTATGTCAAGGAACGCCTTTTGGCTTGTTTTAATACTGCTTAAGGCCGTTTGTTTTCATCATTATTCAGTTATATCGCGACGGCCAGTGCGCCTATCTATGATTTCCTGGATTTTCTTTTACCAATATTTCTCACAATACCTTTTTGTCCCCAAGCACTGGCTGCCTTTCTCACATAACTGTCATCGAAACAACGATCAATGGTTAAGGCGGTGTGAATCCTGTCTCAATGACTACCTTCAAACCTCGGAAAGAAATTCGCCGAGCTTGGGATTCGAATCAGCAACCCCCCCCCCCCCCCCCATAGTTTCAAGTCCTGTACCCCACCGACCATGCTACCGGGCTCGGCTAAGTAAATTGAAAAAAAAAACCCAACAGAAACTATATGAGCCATGCTCTGTGAAAAGGGGGTTTAATGCATTTGCAAAAAATATCGAACCAGGTCAGCCTGTGCAGTCCGCGCAGGCAGACCTGGACCGATACCTTTTGCTACTGGTCAGTTTTCTGCATGTTAAAGGACTGATCTACCTCATAATTCAGTCGGTTGTGAGACCAAATAGATTTTATGGCTCCATGATCATGTGATTACTTGCTTGGTCTTATGTATCACAGAAATTCATTAAACCCCCTATTACCAGAGCGCCGCTCATTTAGATCAAATTTCTCTTTAATTATTGTGCTATCTTACTCTTATGTCAAAAGTTGCGCACATAGTAAACCGATTGGGTACTCCCCGTAACAGGGTTTCGGCCATATAGTAGTTTGATCCCCTCAGCTACTAAGCGCGACTGAATAAACTTTTGCCGACAGTGTAGATCAAGATCAGACTGCACAGAACGTGCAGTCTGATCTTTGATCTACACTATCGGATAAAGAGATTTTTTTTCACCCAAAGAGTTTTTACTATCAGCTTGAAAGTTTCATTTCACTTTTCAGCTGGTTAAAGGTTAACAATTTACCAAACGACAAAATTTTTAGACTTCAAAATCCACAAGATTTGTGGGTAAAATTAAATGTGGTTCAAACGATTGGATTTGGCTTTAAAAAAAGGAAGAAAACACTGTTGACAAAGGAGAAAATACTGGTTACCAACTTTTTTTTTCTCTTGTTTCAACACATTTTTCATAAGAGTGGTAGAAACTCGAGATTGTCTAGTAAAAGGTTAAACTTACAAAACAATTGCCAGTTTAAACGACCACGAAGAAGAAAGATTTTGAAAAGATTGTGGGAAAAGAAGAAAATGCAGGTGAGCATTTACCGTGTTTTGAGCCATTTTCAATTTGTCAACTTTGAATGCTTTCAGTATTTGGGTCATGCTCTGCGAAAAGGGGGCTTATTGCATCAGCAAAAAATATCGGCTTTGGTCAGCCTTCGCAGTCCGTGCACCTGGGTCGAAACTTTTGCTGTTTGTCAATTTTCTGCTTGGCCAAGGACAACCTTATCACATAACGCAGCCGGTTGAAAGATGTAATGAATTTTTATGGATCCAGAATTATGTGATATCTTGCTTGTCATTATGGATCACTGAAATGCATTAAACCCCTTTTTTTGCCAGAGCGTGGCCCATTTATAGATTGTTTTTCACAGCAAATATGTAAGGACTATGAAAATCAAGGCCAGGCTGCACAGAAGATCCGATAATTTGATTGCTTGCAGGCCAAAACAGCCCCAGAATTTGTTACATCTCGATCCTTTTCCATATATCGAGGGGTTCATTTCGAAATGAGCCATGCTGTGTGAAAAGGGGGCTTAATGCATCTGCAAAGCGTATTAATCCATGTCAGCTGTTTCGTTTGAACGAAAAAAAAAAAGAGTAGAGAATATCGGTTTATGAAATATTTTTGACTTGTGCAAAACTTCGGGAAAATATTCAACCAGATAGAGCAATAAACTAAATATATTTGAAGATATCTAAAGATATTTGAACCACGCTCTGGCAAAAGGGGGTTTAATGCATCTCCGTGATGCATCATACCAAGCAAGTCATCACATAATTATGGGCACATGAAATTCATTTAGTCAAATAATCAGTTGGATCGGGAGATAGAATGGTTCTTTGACACGCAGAAAATTTACCAATACCAAAAAGTTTCGAAGCATGTCAGCCTGCGCAAACTGCGCAGGCTGACCTAGTTCGATACTTTTTGCAGATGCATTAAACCATCTTTTTCCAGAGCAATGCTCAATTGGTCTAGATTGGTTGGGAGTCAAATGTCACAACTTCTGACCACTCTAAGCTTGTTTCCCGGGATCTGCTGGAGATCAAACCAATTCTTGCGCAATGGTATCAACCATTTTAAAAGTGGACGCTACTTTCTGCGTGTCTGCGTGTGTGTCTGTCTGTCTGTCCGTCTGTCTGTATGTATGTTTATCTGTCCGTTATCTGTCTGTCTGTGTGTGCCTTTGTTTTTGTACGTCTGTGTGTGTGCTGTCTGTCTGTCTGTCTTTGTGCTTGTGTGTGAGTGTGTGTGTGTGTGTGTCTGTCTGTCTGTCTTGGTGCTGTCTGTCTGTCTTTGTGCTTGTCCGTCTGTCTGTCTGTCTTTCTGCTGGTCTGTCTGTCTGTCTGTCTGTCTGTCTTTGTGCTGGTCTCTCTGTGTGTGCGTGTCTCTCTCTTTGTCAGTCTGTCCGTCCGTCCGCCCATTCGTCCGCCCATTTACCAGCGAGCGTGTCCGTTCGTCGTCCGTCTATCTGTCTTTCTGTCCTTCCGTCCGTCAGTCTGTCTTTCTGTCTGTCTGTCTCTGCCTCTCCCACTCTTTATCTCAATTCTTTTTTCTTTGCTATCTCACTAATCACTGAAGCTTTACAACAAAAAACGCTTAGAGAAAGGTTTTTTTTCATAATTTCAATGATTTTACGTAATTTCAATGTTTTTCCGTCTCAATAATTTTATGAAGATCGTAAAATTTCAAAATAGTAAATTAGAAAACTAGTTTACGAACTCATTTTATGTTTTATAATGATAAACCCCACTGTTTTATACTTGATAATACGAAACTTCAAAGGATTTTAATTAATATAATAAATGAATTGAAAACAAATTTCGAAATTTCGGTATAATTATTTATTTATATTATTTGGTGTACCATAGCGGTACACCTTTCGCTTCTATAGCGGAAACGCCAAACCTTCAACGAGTTTGATTAGTTTCGTTTAAACATATAAGCCATGCTCTGTGAAAAGGAGCCTTAATGCATCTGCGAAAAGTATCGACACAGGTCAGCCTGCGCAGTCCGCGCAGGCTGACCTGGGCCGAAACTTTTCGCTATTGGTCAATTTTCTGTATGTCCAGGGACCAGTCTACCTCCTGACTGAATCGGTTGTTAGACAAAATGGATTTTATAGATCCATAATCATTACTAATTATGACTATTATGGATCCATAAGTATCAGATGCCTTGCTTGGTTCCAATCATTACGGAGATGTATTATGCCCCCTTTTGCCTGAGCACGGCTCATATTTTATTGCCAAATTTTGCATACATGTACAGCTCATATTTACTCACAAGAAAATGGGCACATGGGTTGAGCCCCAAGTTAAAAAACTTAGTAACGGCTCTCCCCATTAACCATTCAAATTACACGATTTACTACATGGCAGAAATGGCTATATATCTAAATGAAAAAACAGAGTTAGGTGTAAAGGAAGTACACAATATATATATATATATATATATATATATATACGAGAGAGAGACAGACAGACAGACAGACTGACATAGAGAGAGAGAGAGAGAGAGAGTCAGTCCTTTCGAAGACAAATTCTCTATACTGTTAGGAATATTTTGAAAGTCGACTGCTGTAAATGTGCGGCTGAATGGCAGTGATTCACCGATATTCTGTTTATGTCTATTTGACATATATCAAGTCAAACAGAGTGACAAAGTAGTATATAAATTTTAGCCATGCTCTGTGAAAAGGTGGCTTAATGCATCTGCAAAATGTATCGACCCATGCCACCCTGTGCAGTCCATGCAGGCTGACATGGGTCGAATTTTTTTTGCTACCGGCCAATTTTCTACATGTCAAAGGACCAGTTTACCTCATGATTAAGTCGATTATTCTAAAAAAAAAAAGAGTGGCTTTTATGGATCCATAATTATGTGATGGTTGGTATTATGCATCACGGAGATGCATTAAGCCCCCTTTTGTCGAACAACCAGCTGAATTATGAGGTACACTGGTCCAAGGACCACTGTACCTCATGTTTCAGTGGGTTGTTAGACAAAAATGGAATTTATAGATCCATAATTATGTAATGACTTGCTCGTTATTATGGATCATGGGGATGCATTAAGCCACCTTTTGCCGGAGCATGGCTCCTAAATTTATAGTAAGTAGCTTGCAATCGCGCCTATGCCAATATACTAAGTGGAAAAGACTAGCAAAGTAAATCTGAAGTAAGTGGGAAAAAAAAAAAAAACTGGCAGAATAAATTTGACCATGCTCTGTGAAAGGGGACTTAATGCATCGAGGAAAAATTGGCAAACCAGGTCAGCCTGCGCAGTCCGTGCAGGCTGACCTGGGCCGAAACGCTTCGCTCTGGGTCAATTTTCTGTATTGCCCAAGGACCAGTGTACCTCGTGATCCAGTGGGTTGTTAGACAAAATAAAATTTATAGATCCATAATTATGTAATGACTTGCTCGGTATTATGGTTCCTGAGGATGCATTAGGCCCCCTGTTGCCAGAGCATGACCCTCCAATCTATAGCAAGTAACTTGCAATTGCGTGTACGCTTAAAGGTCAATTTCAGCCCTTCGCTATTTTTTTTTTTTATATATGAAGGCCTAAATTAAATTAATCCCAAAAATGTAAAAAACATTTTTATGTTTTTTTGTATAAATGGAGATATGAGCAAAAATGTGGTTTGCACACCTGTGCGATATTTCCAAACCTCCGCTAAACCGGAAGTGACGTAGCAAGTGTGACCCACTATTTTGTTTACCGATAGCGTCAGTGGATTTCTGAGGGAATACCATAATAAAAACGCGATTTACTTAGTCGAAAAGACTAGGAAAGTAAATCTGAAGTAAGTGGAAAAGATTTGCAGAATAAATTTGAGCCATGCTCTGTGAAAAGGGAGCTTAATGCGTTATACCAAGCAAGTCATCACAGTATTATACAGGCCTAACATCCGTTTTGTGTAACAAACTACTGAATAATGACGTAGACTGGTCCATGGAGATACAGAAAATTGATCAATAGCGAAAAGTTTCGGCCCGGGTCAGCCTGCGCGGACTGCGCAGACTGACCTGGGTCGAAACTTTTCGCAGATGCATTAAGCCCCCTTTTCACAAAGCATGGCTCTTTAATAATGAGTAGCTTGCAATCCCTTATATGTTCGATTGCAAGCTACTTGCTGTAAAGTAAGTTATTTCTATTCGGTTATCACGTGTTTAGATCAATTTTTCTTTGCCAAAAAATGCACATAATGTATTATCTGTTAACCCTTTCCCAAACGACAAATTTTGGACTGGTCCAAACTGAAAGAGTTTGCAGACGACAATTTTAAATTTGATGAAAATGGCAGAACATTCTTAAAAAGGGTAGAAAACACTGTGGGAAAAGGAGAAATTGCTCGTTATGAGCAATTTCTCCGTTTCCCACAGTGTTTTCAAAAGACTTGTACTGCAGACACGTGAAAACCAGGGCTTGTTTGGGAAAGGGTTAATCTTCTCTCGGTGAAACACAGAGAAATTGCCTTCAGAGAAAACGGAAATATGAAATTAATGTTTACGAGAAATTATCCTGTGTTTAAACGGCCCTGCAAGATGAGAGTTTTCTGAAAACATAGTGGGAAAAGGAGAAAATGCTGGTGACTAGCATTTTCTCCTTTTTTCCACAATGTTTCCCGTCCTTTTGAGGAAAGATACCATAGCTTGACCAGAGCTCAATCTGCCGTCTATATGCCTTTAACTTGGACAATTCTAGCATTTTGTCGTCTGGTAAAAGGTTAAGTGGAATATACGTTTAAACAAGGAAAATAAAAAATGTTTTTAATTTAAAAAAAGAAAATGATGACGTAAGAGGTACAGGAATATGAATATTGAGAATCTTTTATGATTCATTATGAAGAATAAAAATGAAAAGTTACCTCGCAAGAAACTGTCTTTTTTCGCGTATTGATTTGCGTATTGTTGAAAGGAAAACTTTTCATTTAAGGAATGAAGAGAAATTTTTTTTTCATGGAGGTATGAAAAAAAAAACCTAATCACACTGTATGAAACCGCGAAGCGGTTTCATACCAAAGTGTGATTAGGTTTTTTTTTTTTCATACCTCCATAAAAAAAAAAATCTCTTCATTCCTTATAATTTAATGTTACAGACAACATACACCCACGGAGATAATTCAAACTGCATTCATATTCTTTATTTTTGAATATAACGTTGGAGTTTCTAAAGCCCCTTCCACTCATATTAGTATACATGTTTGTTTACATTAGTTTGACAGCTAAAGTAGTTCCGGCACAATGTGACTTTTTTTTTCATGGAGCTATAAAAAATTCAGCCAATCAGAACTCGCCATTATTCATGAAAACAATTGATATTAAATTATTCAGATATAATCTTCAAGATTAGATTATAAACGAAATCATTGTTGGAAAAGGAGCAGAAAATCAAGCCTGTAACTTTTATATCCTTTCACCAGACAATTTTGATTTTGGACGACCCTGAAGAAGAAAGCGTTTTGAAAACATAGTGGGAAAGGAGAAAACGCTGGTAACCAGCATTTTCTCCTTTTCCCCGACAATGGTTTCCACCCTTTGAAAGACAATTTTCACCATTTGATCAACATTTAATTAGTTGTCTGCAAATGCTCTCAATCTGGAACAGTGCAACATTTTGTCGTTTGGTAAAGAGCTAATTATGATTGCTATTCTGATACCATATCCCTTATAATAATTTGATTGATTGATTGATTGATTGATTGGTGTTTAACGCCGTTTTCAACATTATTTCAGTTTTATCGCGGCGGCCAGCGCACCTATCCATGCTTTCCTGGAATTTCTTTTACCAGTACTCCGCACAATATTCTTTCCAAGTCACTGGCTGCTTTCGAACATAGCCATTGTCGAAACAATGGTCAGCGGTGGGAGAGGAATAAATCCTGTCGCAATGACTATCATCAATCCTGGGAAAGAAATTGGCCGAGCCGGGGATCGAACCAGCGACCTCCTGTTCTCAAGTCCTGTACGCTACCGATTGAGGTACGGGGCTCGGCATAATAATTTGAACGACGCTCTGTGAAAAGGGGTCTTAATGCATCTGCGAAAAGTATCGACCCAGGTCAGCCTGCGCAGTCCGCGCAGGGCAGACCTGGGCCGAAACTTTTCGCTATTGATCAATTTTCTGTATGTCCAAAGACAAGTCTACCTCATGATTTCCAAAGACAAGTCTACTTTTCTGTATTGCCAAGTCTATTCTGTATTTCCAAAGACAAGTCTACCTCATGATTAAGTCGGTTGTTTGAAAAAAAAGTGGCTATAATGGATCCATGATCATGTGATGACTTGCTTGGTATCATGCATCACGGAGATACAGTAAGCCCCCTTTTGCGAGAAAAGGGAGTTTAATGCATCTACATGGTCCAGTTATCTAGGCAAGGTCTTATATTCCATAATCCACAAATTCTATTTTGTCAAATAACCAACTGTATCAAAAGGTACACTGGTCCTTTGACACGCAAAAATGTTACCAATAGCAAAACGTATCGACTAGGTCAGCCTGCGCGGACTGCGCAGGCTGACCTAGGTCGATACGTTTTGCAGATCCATTTAACCCCGTCCCTTTTAACAGAGCATGACTCATTTCTATTTGTAGGTGCTTTTCTCATACCATATTTCCTGATGTTGATTTTTCTCGGACTCCCCCTCTTCTACATGGAACTGGCCCTCGGGCAATTCCACCGATGTGGAGCCATTAAAATTTGGAAGCACCTTTGTCCGATGTTCACAGGTATGTAAAATTATTTGTGGCACTTCATGTAAGAAAACCTTTGACCTGCATGATTGACCAATGAAATACAGAGAAAAAATCCCCTCTTCTACATGGAACTGGCCCTCGGGCAATTCCACCGATGTGGGGCCATTAAAATCTGGAAGCACCTTTGTCCGATGTTCACAGGTATGTATAAATATTTGTGGCACTTCATGTAAGAAAACCTTTGACCTACATGATTGACCAATGAAATACAGAGAAAAAAATCGTCTACGGGTTCCAGATGTTAAAATTGTTTTCATTGGTTGATATTTCTCTCAGGTTCAACCTCGGCACTTTTGGATACATGTAGGTAGAATAATACACGTCCCGGACAGTCTTGCGTACATTGAAATGGCATTTTGATAACGATATGTTGAGTAATACGCATGTTTCAAGCTCAATTTAAAGTAACAATAGCTGCCAAAAGGAAACAAAGTGGGTGTTACAATGCATTTTATGTATGTCCAAGGACCTTTCTATCTCATGATTCAGTCGGTTGTATGACAAAATGGATTTCAAGGATCCATGATTATGTGATGATTTGCTTGGTACAATGCACTGGCAGGCGAATACAGGCCCAGATGGCTGGTCTCGGAATTAAAAATCAGAACTAAATTTGATTAGCTGGTCTAAATGGCTCCAGGACGGTTTGTCTTTGAATTTACGATTAGAAATGATTCATGATCTGTGGAAAGGGGATTTAATTTGAATCGATTGAGGAGTAAGTATGCGACCCCCTGACTTGAGGTATGCGACCCCCTGACTTGAGGTACCTTTCTCTAAACTGCGTACATGCGAAATTTACGTACGCAGTTTAGGTAAGGAAGTAAGTCTAAAAAAAAAAAAGTTTCACTGAACTGCATTATAACTCTAACTCGATAAACCTTCTATTAACAGTTTATATTATTAACTGTTTTTTTTTTTAATGCATGTTTAAAACCACGAACCTTGGCGAGATAATATGAACGTTATCGACTTGGGTTTATAAATTATCTCGTCACGATACGTGGTTTTATACCTGTTTTCCAAATAAAAACAATATTACAAACTGATAATGAAAGGTTTATCGAGTGAAAGCTATACTTCACGATTTTAGTGAACATTTGTATAACTTTGGGTATAACTCTAACTCGATAAACCTTCAACTAACATTTTATATTATTGCTTGTTTTTGGAAATACATGTTTAAAACCACGAACCGTGACGAGACAATAAACATCACCGAGTTGGGTTTATAAATTTTCTCGTAACGTACGTGATTTTAAACCTGTTATCCCAAACATAAACAATAATATAAACTGATAATGAAAGATTTATCTAGTGAGAGCTATAAAGCAGGGAGCGTATACAAGAAGTGTATATTCAATCCCCGCACCCCCACCCCCCGTAAAATCCACGCAGTCTAGTGAAATAAACCCTATTGTTAATTTCTTTTTACTTTTTTCAGGAATTGGTTTTGCCATTACGTTGGTTGCCACATATGTGGGGATGTATTATAACACAATTATAGCCTGGTCACTGTTTTATCTTGTAGCCTCTTTTAGGTTGGTAACCCGTCTGTTTTTGTTTTAGTTACGTCATCAAGGCATAGGTCTCTGTCCGGATTTGCGTTTTTGAGCCTTCTTTCGACGTTGTTCAACCATAATACCACTATAATACGGGTGAAATTGTATTAAGTTGTCCATAATGTGGTGAGGATAAGAGCGTAGACCATTACACTATTTTGCTCTATCTCTCTCTCTACCCCTTGCTACTGTTTGTTCTTGTTATTTTTGTTTTTGCTATTATTGTCTTCTTCTTCTCCTTCTCCTCCTCCTCTTCTTCTTCTTCTTCTTTTTCTTGTCCCTCCGTGTGTTTGTATATCTACGTGTGTGACTGTCTGTGTCTCTGTTAGTTTCGAAATATGAATGTTTAATTGTGTTCTCTCCATTCTGCTCATAACATTTTTTTCTGGACTCGTTTAATAGAATTTTTATCTCAAATGTCAACTCATGTCAGATCCTATATATATCTCAAATGCCAACTCATATCAGATCCATATATGTCACTGACTTTCCAGATCAGAAGTACCCTGGGCCACCTGTACAAACGAGTGGAACACTCCAAACTGTTTCTCTGTTGTCGCTGGCTACAATATCAGCACTCTTACAAATATGTCCGTCCCGGCAGCAGCCGAGTATTTTCAGTAAGAGGTTTACAGTTTCTCTTTCACTTCACATGTAGAGTCATTTATTATTCTATGCTTTTCGATAGATTAGGAAAAATAATGATGGATTATGGTTTGATCATTTCACCATTTCGACGAGTGAATTTACCGATTGATAAACTCACCGGTACAGAAATACCGAGAGCTCCTCTGTACTACGCAAGTCCCAACGAAAAAGGGGTTAGAAACATAGAAATAGGCTATTTGTCTTTTTTTTTTCCGGTGAAAGATCGAAATTTATTTCATCTCGTGAACATTATACAGTAACATTTTCATTCCACTCATGAAAATATTACCGATGGTGTTCACTCAATGAAATAAATTTCGATCTTTCACGATAAAACAATATCCTCTACCTTTTTTCAAAACCAAATACATGTGCCAGCACCGGCAAAAGGTTTTGTCCCATCTCCGTGATGCATTATACCAAGCAAGTTATCACATAATTATGGATCCATAAAATCAGATTTGTCCAACCACAGGCTGAATCCTGAAGTACAATGGCCCTTGAACATGCAGAAAATTCACCAATAGCGAAAAGTTTCAACCCACGTCAGCCTGCGCGAACTGCGCAGGCTGACCTGGGTTGATACTTTTTGCAGATGCATTAGACGCCCTTCTCACAGAGCATGGGTCATATAAACCCGACCTCTGTCGAGGACTGGAAATACAGTCCATTAAAAACTCAGAAAGATTTTCATCTCAAAGGCTTGACTTAAACAGGCGGAAGTTGTAAATCTAAGACTAGTGCTGCCTTTCACTACACGGTGTACGCATAAAAGTACGCAGTTTAGGTAAGCAAGCGTCAAGTCTGAAACGAAGTTTCATCAACCTGCATAACTCTACAATTTGCATAACTTTACGCCAGCAACCATTCTCAAGTGCATTCTTAGTCTAGTTTATTCTTAGTCTACTTTAGAAAGTAACACAACTTCTTATTGGCTGAACCATTTGGTTTAACCAGGCAGAAGTTGTGTTACTTTCAAATCTAGAAAATTCTTGAGAATGAGACTAAGAATGTTCTAAAGATTGATTGGTGAATACGGACCCAGATTACATGTTCTGTGTACTTTGATCTTGACTTACGCCGTTCGCATAATGAAAGGAATATCATGATGTACTAACTTTCCTGATGTCTGTATTTACTTCTCGCTGCGCAAGAAAATTTTGACATCTCGCGCGATCACCTTCGGTCTCGCGCGACATCAAATTTTCTCCCGCAGCTAAATCCAGCTCCAGGAAAGTTACTACGACATTATATTCCGTAGTTAATCTCTGACTCTTTCGGCACTAAATAAATAAACTCGGCCTATTTCTACAACTGAAAATCCAATCCAAAGAAACTCAGAAAGACTTTTATCTTATAGGGTTGACCACACAAGTGGACGGTATAGATTCAAAACCAGATTGCACGTTCTGTGCAGTCTAATATTCATCTATGCCGACCCCAAAAGCCCCCGTTTTTGGGGTGGGGTGCGGAGCATCCCAGCTCAGATTTACGATGTGGGAAATTGAACCTAAAAAATCTGATTCTGGGGTACCTAACATCGCAAAATCATTACCTGGAAAAATAGTACTATGAAGAAAGCATTTTATTCACTTTGGCATCAAGGCATGACTGAAACATTAACAATGGGGGAACTTCCATGACTTCGACGATAAATATATAATAAATACGCCATAATTATAACACAATTAAAAAAAAAAGAGTGTTAGAACAGACTACTATGAGGCATGCGTAGGTATACGCATTTATGTATCATTTCCGCCAAATAGCGTCATGAAGCGTCAACAAGTGCCATGAAAGCTTTGAAACATCATGAGAACTCTTGTGGTAATTTCTTTGAATAAAATTGCTTTATTTGTCTAGATACTGCTTAATAATACTTCTCACGTCGTTTCATTCTGACATTCTGTTGAAACCCCCCCCCCCCCCCCCCCCACACACACACACCTTCACACACAAAGAAAGAGAAATTTGTTAGTTTGCTCAGAGATTTATAGGAGAGGTACCTTTCAGCTCTTTAAATTTCTGCTTGCTTTAAACAGTTAGATTTCAATTTGAGCAGGATTAAACGCATCCCACCTCAGCAACGCTTTCACCGCTTTGATTGGCCTATGGTGCTGAAAGGGCTAAACAAATAATAAATATCTGATTTTAACGTTAGTAAAATAGCTATCTACAGGATTTCTCAAAATGACGGAAGGTCTAGATCCAAAATGAGACAGCAGTTTCTGACGTCACCCACAGCGTGCCAAGGGTATGCTTGAAAGAAAAAATGACTTGGGCAATTTACAAAAACAGAAATGGCTTTCGTTGAAAACTTTAATTAGTATTTTGTTCGCACAAACATTACCTTTTAAATCACTGAGGAAACTTTTATCGTTGTCTTTTTCTTTCAGATATCACGTGTTAGAGGCCCACAAATCTACGGGAATTGGTGACATCGGGTCCGTTAAATGGACCCTCTGTCTGTGTCTCTTGGGGGTGATGGTTATTGTGTATTTTTCTCTATGGAGAGGAATTAAATCGTCCGGGAAGGTATTACAGATTTCTTTCATGCTTTGTTTTCCGCAACTGCGAAAGCCCACTGTATTTATATGGACATCTGATGTCCTTTCCGCAACCTTTCATGTCCTTTCCAAAGATATGTACGCAACGTCTTATGTCCTTTACGAAGTGTGTAAGCAACCTCTTATGTTCTTCATAAAGATGAGTACGCAACCTCTTATATCCTTTTCAAAGATGTGTGCGCAACCTCTTATGTTCTTTACAAAGATGTGTACGCAACATAAATGTCCTTTACGAATATGTGTACGCAACCTCTTACGTCCCTTGCAACGATATGTGCGCAACCTCTTATGTTCTTTACAAAGATGTGTACGCAACATAAATGTCCTTTACGAATATGTGTACGCAACCTCTTACGTCCCTTGCAACGATATGTGCGCAACCTCTTATATCGTGAAAGAAGAGGTGTACGCAACTTCCTAAGTCCTTTACGAAGATGTGTACTCAGCTTCTAATGTTCTTTACGAAGATTTAACGCAACCTCTTATGTCCTTTACAAAGATGTGTGGGTAACCTCTTATGTCCATTAAGAAGGTGTGTGGGCAACCTCTTATGTCCTTCACGAAGATCTGTACGCAGCTTCTTATTTCCTTTACGAAGATAAGTGTAGAAACTTTCACTTCCTTTGTGAAGTTATGTACGCAGCTTTTTATGTTTTTTTTTTTTTTTTTTCAAGATAACTTAGCAACCTTTTTCTTTCTTTATGAAAATGTGTACATCATCTCTCATCTTTTGTCCTTTTCGACGTACAGTACGCAACCTAACAGGCCCGGTGAGTCTCTTTCGAAGAATGTGATCAAGATCAGCTTATTAATCAACTGACTGTCCTCATAATATTTGAACTTTTCCTTCCCTCTGTTGAGCAAGAGTTCTTTTGAAGAAAGTAACTTAACCCTTGACCTGCTGAATAAATAAAATGAAATTAATTTTCAAGCCGATAGTGAAACCAATACTTCAGCAATTTCAAAATTAATTTTGGAGGAAATATATCTCCTTATTGGACAGTGTAGATCCACGATCAGACTGCACATTCTGTGCAGTCTGATCGTGGATCTACACCGTCCGCAAAAGGCCCTTGAGTCGCGATTAGCAGCCTAAGGGTCAATTCATTGGGATAGTATATATTCATCTCTCTTATCACTTCATATTGTTCCGACTCTGTTTGTTGGTGTTGGGAAGAGTTAATCGTGAGTAGCCATTGTAAAGAGGCATCAGATAGGTTTGATTGATTGTATGGTGTTTAACGCCGTTTTCAACATTATTATACTATCCAGGCTTTCCTGGAGTTTCTTTTACCAGTACTCCGTACAATATTCTTTCCAAGCCACTGGCTGCTTCCCCACACAACCATCGTCGAAAAGATGGTCAGCGGTGAGAGGAATGAATCCTGTCGCAATGACTATCATCAATCCTCGGAAAGAAATTGGCGAAGCTGGGGATCAAACCAGCGACCAGATAGGCACCAGGATAGTTGTACTGGCCGCCGTTATAAAGCTAAAATGACTAAAAAAGTTGAAAACCGGCTTTGATCTTCAGTTAACAATGACGTTGAACCATCTTAACCCTTAGGCTTCTAAGCGCGACTCACTGACTTTTGCCGAGAGTGTAGATCAAGATCAGACTGCACAGAACATGTAGTCTGATCTTGCATCTACACTGTCTGAAAAGGAGATATTTTTCTCCAAAAAAACTATTCTAAAATAGCATTATTCAAGGTTTTACTATTGGCATGGAAGTTTCATTTAACTTATTTAGCGGGATATGTTACATGGATAAAAGTTAATTCCTGCGGTCTGGTTTTCAAAGGAAAATTTCAAAGTGCCTTTTGAAACGCAGATGACATACTGAATGATAAATAACGTGAAGATAAGATTATTCTATTGTGAACTCATGTCGAGATAACATTTGCGAGATTTTTAAAGAATGGAATGAATTTATTTGATTTTACCCTTTACCAAAGGAAAACAAAATTCAGACTTGTCCATGTGGAAACTTTTTGCAGACGACAAATTGAGTATGTCTCAAATGGTGAAACTTTTCTGTAAAGGGGTAGAAAACATTGTGGAAAAAGGAGAAAATGCTGGTTACCAGCATTTTCTCCTTTTCCCGCAATGTTTTCAAAGAAGAAGGTCGTTAAAAACTGGGGATTGTTTTGGTAAAGAATTGAATCGCGTTATTCTCCGAGTAAATTTCATCATGCATACGTTGTTAGAAAAATTAAATTGAAGGCATATCGAATCAAATTTATACGAGCTTTGCTTTGTGAAAATGGGGTTAAATGCATCTGCAAAAAGCATCGACCCATGTCAGCCTGCGCAGTCCGCGCAGGCTGACATGGGTCGAAGCTTTTTGCTATCGGTCTATTTTCTGCATGTCAAAGGACCAGTCTACCTCACGATTCAGTCAGCTGTTAAATGATTGATTGATTTATAGTGTTTAACGCCGTTTTCAACATTATTTCAGTCATATCGCGGCGGCCAGTGCCACTTTCCAAGCTTTCGTGGAGTTCCTTTTACCAGTACTCCGCACAATATTCTTTCCAAGCCACTGGCTGCTTTCCCGCATAACCATCGTCGAAACAATGGTCAGCGGTGAGACAGGAATGAATCCTGTCGCAATGACTATCATCAATCCTCGGAAAGAAATTGCCCAAGCCGGGGATCGAACCAGCGACCTCCTGTTCTCAAGTCCTGTACGCTACCGACTGAGCTACGGGGCCTTGGCATCAGCTGTTAAACAAAATGGATTTTATGTATCTATGTTTATGTATGGTGGCATATTTCTGCCACGAGATACGAGATAGCTATCATGATAATTTTAGAGAACTATCGCGATAAAACAAACTTTCCTGGAAATACTATCTAGATAACAAAAAGTTTCACGATAAAAATATCGCGATATTTCTAACTGTCATCACGATTTTTTTAAGCTCGTGCCCACAACTGACATTCACGGTATATATAATTAGATATGGTTTCGGATCATCTTTGTCTCCTGTACAGTGGAAAACTTCCGAGTTCATCCAAATGGTGATTTTTCTATTTATAGATATCGAGAAACGGGTAGAAAAATGGCGATAATTTTACCTCGATGTCAGCTTCGTGCACAAATGAGAAATAATCAACACAAAATTTTCTAGATAACAAAGTTTATCGTGATATTTTTTTTCAGAAAACTTTTCACTATCTAGATAAAATTTCCAGGAAACCTCGAATTATCGTGAAAGTTTTCTAAAATTATCACGATAGCTATCTCGTATCTCGCGGCAGAAATATGCAACCATATTTATGTGATGGCTCGCTCGGTATAGTGCTTTATTAAATACCCTTTTCAAAGAGCACGGCTATATCATTTATGTCTTCATATCAAAGCGATTGGGTTTGTATGTTTGGTTTGTATTTGAGTTTCAACGCCATTTTAACAGCTCAGGTCATATCATGGCGGTCAGTGACGCACCCATGTGTTTCCTGGCTTTCTCACACCAGTACTGACACAACTTTCTTTCCAAAGCCACTGACTACTTTTCTCACATGCATCAGAGGTGAGAGACGAAAACTCGCCGGAAAGAAAGTTTGCCTCAACCGGGTATCGAACTCACAGTCGCCAGGTCACGAGTCAGATACGCTAACCACTGAGCTACCCGGGCGGACCAAAGCGATTTGGAAAATACCTAAGACAGACTGCCATTAACCCGGCCCTTACCTAATGAAGCATAACATAGCATAGCATAACACAGCATAGCATAACATAGCATAGCATAGCATAGCATAGCATAGCATAACATAACATAACATAACATAACATAACACAGCATAACATAACATAACATAACATAACATAATCTTTATTTGGCTTGAAATACAAAACATATTTATAGCCAATACAATTAATAATATAAATAAGCACACGGTGTGCACACAGACAGAAGAACGAGCAATTGAAAAACAAAAAAAAAAAAAAAAAAAAGAGAACGAGGCATTACATGTAACAGTTCAGTCATGTTTTACGAAGGAACGTAAGAAACTGTAGGAATTATATGGTGGCATATTTCTGCCACGAGATACGAGATAGCTATCATGATAATTTTAAAAAACTATTACGATAAATAAAAGTTTCCTGGAAACTTTTTCGAGATAGTGAAAAGTTTCATGAAAAAAATATCAAGATAAACTTAATATTTTATCGCAAAATTTTTCAATTGTGCACGGAACTGACATTCGAGATAAAATTATCGTGATAGTTCTATCTGTTTCTCGATATCTACATGTATAAATAGTAAATTTTATCATTTGGATGAACTCGGTAGTTTTTGACTTCACAAGATTGCAGTAAGTAAAAATTCGAATCATTAACAATTATACCTTAATTAGTAAATTTTGACAAGACTGGAAATGAACAGAAGTCTGTAAAATCACAAAGACGACTCGAAATGCCTCCTACGAACAACTTTAAAACCATTTAGGGACAAGCAGAATTCACGAGTTTAAAGACGAAGGTGTTCCGAAACAGTATCTAATTATAGATACCGTGAATGACAGTTATGGGCACGAAAGCAAAAATAATCATGATAACAGTTAGAATTATCGCGATATTTTTATCGTGAAAAAATTTTTTTTATCTAGATAATATTTCCAGGAAACTTTGTTCTGTCACGATAATTCTTTTAAATTATCGCAATAGCGATCTCGTATCTCGCGGCAGAAATATGCCACCATAGAATTATGTTGAAAAACAATTTTGCAAGTTAGAGCAATGATGAATCACTAAGCTGCTAAACGCGCCTAAATGCGACACTACAGACATTGTGAATCGGGATCAGCTCGCACACAATGTGTAAACCGATCACCGATCAGCAATGTATAATATAACTTTGCGTAACTTTGCATGTCAAACAAGTGAATTTGCAGTACCTTAAATTTTGCAAGTCTGTAGCAGAGGACTAAGTGTTTCCGCGATGCATTGTACCAAGCAACTGATCACATAATTATGGATTAACTCTTTACCAAACGACAAACATGAAGGCCGGTCCAAATTGAAAGCATTTGCAGACGGCAATTGAAATATGAATCAAATTATGTAAATTGTCCTTGATAGGGTAGAAAACATTGTGGGAAAAGGAGAAAATGCCTGGTTACCAGCATTTTCTCCTTTTCCCGCAATGTTTTCAAAAGTATTCTTCCTCAGGGTCGTTAAAACTCGGGATTGTTTGGTAAAGGGTTAATATAATCCATTTTGTCCAACGACCGACTTAATCATGAGGTTGAATGGTCCTTTGATATGCAGAATATTGATCACTAGCAAAAACAGTGGACGCAAGTCAGCCTGCGCGGGCTGCGCAGACTGACCTTAGGCATACTTTTGCAGATGCATTAAAGTCCCTTTTCACAGAGCATGTCCTCTTGATATTTCCCCCACTTTTGCGCAAAAAAAAGGCCAAACTTCATTGCTAAGCAGACAGTGTATATCAAGATCAGACTGTTCAGAACACGCAGTCTGATCCTTTATCTAAACTGACAAACAGTTTGTGAGATATTCTGACACATCTTCGCAAGCCAAGGATACTAAGGTAGCACCCTTGGCCGCTCGCCTCTTTAAAAATCGAAACTCCCGCTGCGCCATTTCATTGGATGCGATCAAAACCCATCGCGTCCAATCAAACCATCCGTAACAAGAAATCTTCCGCGAAACAGAAAATAATAATGTCGGCGCCCGTCTAAAACGAAAGTTGTCGTGTTTGTGACGAAAATTTGCCAAAAAGAGTAGACGATCGATATTTGATAAGTTTTTTATAGTTCAAGATCAATTATGTGAAATATTAGGGCGGGTTCCACAGCCAAATGATTGCGAATCATCATATGTCTGATTAATTTCAGAAAATTATGATGAATCTGAAAGCGCAGCCATATTTGATGCACAGCCAAACAAATTTTATTACGAGCATTTTGACTGGTCAGAAATAACATCAGCAAAGGTTACGCAACTCGTGATATTCGATAGGTGGCGCAGCGGGAGTTTCGATTTTTAAAGAGGCGAGCGGCCAAGGGTATACGTAACGAACAAAGTGGAGTTAGTATCCTTGGCTTGCTAAGATGATTCTGACTAAAACGGGCTTCTTTTGCAATTAATTCGATATTTTGGTTCAGACCGAAAAATCGCATTTCATTTATTCGCCTGCAATGAAATCTGACAAACTTCAGAAATAATTAGTGGTGATGACAATGTAACTTTGTGTGCCGATATTGATTTAAGATCAGACTACACAGAAGTTCTTGTCTGATCTTGATCTTCAAGGTCGAGGACCCGGTTTCACGACAAAGCTTAAGTCTTTTATTTTGTTCAAATCCGCCAACGGGCTAAGTTTCAGACTAAAGTTGTGTTCATTATATGAGACACTTTTCACTAACACTAACAGACTTTAATAACGTTCTCAAGTCCTGAGTGGATACAACGTTTCGGACTCAACTCAACAAAATCATAAACTCAAATCTGTTAAACAAGTTAGCTTCTTTAAAAAAAAAAGCCAGGAGAGGTCAGCATCAATTTTTTCAAATAGTTTATTGGCTTTTACCTTCAATTACTTTTGTACATGAAAACAAACAAATTAGGTATTATATGATTCCCGCTGGTAGAAACCTCTTGTGCATTACATGACCTTCTTCCCGCTTTTTCAAGTCACGTGATCTTTTCCCGCGGCGTTCACTTTTTTAACGAAATTCTTTTATTTTTGCTAAGCTTTATTTGCTTGATAAAAAATTACAACTATCGGGGAAGTTTTTGCAATCAAATCAATATTACAAATCTTTTTTTTTTTTGAAATCCGTCATATAAAAGCAAACGACGTCTATTTCCTATTTCAGTTTTTTTGATTTCGGTTTATTTATAAAACCACGATGAAACAGACTGTGTATCAGAACAATTTTGTAAAAAAAACATGGAGTTAGGAAGCAATTTCTGAGGCAATCTGCCTTTTAAACTCACAACTGTTGGAGTGGTCCGATGACTTTACCACACAATCCCGACTTTTAACGACCCTGAGAAAGAAGCCTTTGAAAACATTGTGGGAAAAGGAGAAAATGCTAGTAACCAGCATTTTCTCCTTTTCCCACAATGTTTTCTACCTTTCCCAAAAATAGATTTTAACTTTGGAGTCACATTTATTTTGTCGTCTGTAAATGCTTTCAATTTGGACAGGTCTAAAATTTTGTTGTTTCGTAAAGAGTTAACCCTTATCCTGCTAAATAAGTGAAATGAAAACTTTCAAGCCCATAGTATAAACCCCAATTTTTTCCATCTCAAAGGTATTTTTAGGAGGAAAGATATCTCCGTATCGGACAGTGTAGATCCAAGATCAGACTGCACGTTCTGTGCAGTCTGATCTTGATCTACGCTGTCCGCAGAAGGTCAGTGAGTCGCGCCTAGCTGCCTTAGGGCTAAGTCCATTGTTTTGCTGAGTTATGTCTGGAACGTTGTGCCGACTCAAGGCTTGAGAATCTTACTACAGTATAGAGTTAATGATACAAACAGACATCAAGGGTCTGTATTCACCAACCATTTTTAAGAGCATTCTTGGTCGTATCCTCGAGAATTTTCTAAATTTGAAAGTAACGCAACTTCTGATTGGCTAAACCAAATGGTTTAGCCAATCAGAAATTGTGTTGCTTTCTAAATCTAGAAATAGACTAAGAATGAAACTAAGAATGGTTGGTGAATACAAACCTTTAGGATAAACATCTTAACCATGCTCAGTGAAATGGGGGCTTAATGCATCTCCGTGATACATTATACAGAGCAAGTCATCTAATTATGGATCCATAAAATCCATTTTTGTCTAACAAGTAACTATATCATGAGGTAGACTGGTCCTTTGCCATGGGGCAGGCTGACCAATAGCAAAAAGTTTCGGCCTAGATCAGCCCGGGCAAACTGCGCAGGCTGACCTGAGTCGATACTTTTTGCAGGTGCATTAAGCCCCATTTTCACAGAGCATGCATGGCTCATTTATTCTCAACAGGCCGTGTGGATCACCGCTACTGTGCCATATATTGTACTGCTGATCTTACTTGTCCGTGGGGCCACACTCCCCGGGGCGGGGCAGGGTATCAAGTATTATCTGCAACCCCAGTGGTCAAGGCTGCTCGAAATAGGGGTAAGTTGTCGTTTCCTTTAAAGCCCCAATAGCGGCAAAAAGTAAAACAATGCATCTTTTACATGATATGTCTATGTAGAAATACTCTTGACACCTTTTACATGATATGACTGTGTAGAAATACTCTTGACACCTTTTACATGATATGACTTCGTAGAAATATTCTTGACACATTTTACATGATATGACTGTGTAGAAATATTCTTGACACCTTTTACATGATATGACTTCGGAGAAATTTTATTCTTGACACATTTTACATGATATGACTGTGTAGAAATACTCTTGACACCTTTTACATGACATGACTGTGTAGAAATATTCTTGACACCTTTTACATGATATGACTTCGTAGAAATATTCTTGACACCTTTTACATGATATGACTGTGTAGAAATATTCTTGACATGATATGACTGTGTAGAAATACTCTTGACACCTTTTACATGATATGACTGCGTAGAAATACTCTTGACACCTTTTACATGATATGACTGTGGAAATATTCTTGACACCTTTTACATGATATGACTGTGGAAATATTCTTGACACCTTTTACATGATATGACTGTGTAGGAATAAAATTGTTACCTTTTACATGATATGACCATATATGGACATTATAGTTTCGTACAGATTACGTCGGTAGAAATGTTAAAGAAACCTTTTACATGCCTTTTACAAACTGTAGTCTAGTCATGCTTTGGTAAAAGGGAGCTTAATGCATCTCCTTGATACATAATACCAAGCAAATCGTGACATGTATAAAATCCGTTTTGTGAAACAACCGACTGAATCATGAGGTAGAATGGTCCTTGGACATAGAGAAAATTGACCAGTACCGAAAAGTTTCGACCCAGGTCAGCCTGCGCGGACTGCGCAGGCTGACCTGGGTCGATACTTTTCGTAGATGCATTAAGTCCCCCTTTTTCACAGAGCAAAGCTCATTTATAAGATTTTGTTGGAAACATAATATTAATGTTTCAGGTCTGGCTCGACGCTGCAGCTCAGATTTTCTTCAGTTTAGGTCCTGGGTTCGGGACTCTGCTAGCATTATCAAGTTATAACAAATTCAACAATAATTGTTACTTGTAAGTACCTCTTTGACAATCTTCAAAAATAACTTGAATTTTTTTTTTTACTAAAGAATTTTTCTTCTACATTTTGCACTTGCTTATTGTAGGTTTTGGACGCTACACCTCTGTTCGTATCCATAAGCAATGTATACGAATGATGCCTATTCACTGTAGAACACTGATGTAGGGTAAACAAACTGATAGGTAAATGTTGGATTTTTTTTCTGACAGTATAGAAAAGCATAAATTTATCACTACATGGACCTTAACCTCGCCCGGAAAATTATTAACTTACCCAAAAGGAAAGCTGACACTGCATTTTGTTATCTTTCTTTTCTTTCAGAGACGCCACTATGACGTCAGTCATAAACTGTTTGACGTCGTTGTTAGCGGGTTTTGTAGTGTTTTCGGTATTGGGGTACATGGCGCACATGCAAAGTGTATCAGTGGAGGCCCTGGCTGTACAGGGTATGTACAATGAATTATTTTCTCTGATTGGTTGATTCTTCAGCCCCGCCCACGTGTGCTTACACTTCGTCTTAACCCTTTCCCAAATGACAAATTTTGGATTGGTCCAAACTGAAAGAGTTTGCAGACGACAATTTTAAATTTGATGAAAATGGCAGGAAGTTCTCAAAAGGGGTAGAAAACACTGTGGGAAAAGGAGAAATTGCTCGTTACGAGCAATTTCTCCTTTTCCCACAGTGTTTTCAAAAGACTTGTACTGCAGACACGTGAAAACCAGGGCTTGTTTGGGAAAGGGTTAACCCTTTACCATACAATCGCGCTTTTTAACGACCCTTGTGAGGGGGGCCTTTTGAAAGCATCGTTATAAAAGAAGAAAATGCTGGTGACCAGCATTTTCTTCTTTTCCCACAATGTTCTTTAACCCTTTGAAAGAAAAATCTTATGTTTTGAGTAATATTTAACATGTCTCCAAATTTAATGTTCTCAATTTGGACCAGGCTAAAAGTTTGCCCGGCGGTAGAGAGTTAATGTAGCAAGAGAGATGCTGTCTAGCGCCTAATCTTTAACACACTATATAGCTTTTGTCTTAAAATAACTAAACAAAAAAATGACAGAATCGCCATAAGAAGTAAAATTCTGATACACAGTTTGATTGGTCAGTCAAGTCACGTGATCTTCTTGTCTTTAATATAGACACGAAAAAGGGCTCCGTTACCGTTTTATACTGCTGTCTGTATGTAGTGTTTTGCTTAGAAAATTGTTCAATGTAGATCAGGATCCGACTGCACTTCCTGTGCAGTCTGATCTTGATCTAAATAACGCAAATAATCACAAACTTCCTACATTGTACTTGGCGCGCCAAAAATTGATTTAATTAAATGAAGATTTCCTAATAAAATTAAAAATTTAAATATTGTGATTTCAAAGATATTACCGCTGCAAGAAAATTCACAGTTTCTGACAGAATGAGTGTAAATCCAAGATCCGACCTCTTATACATGTATAGATATTTCAATGTCGTTCCGATCTTAATATTGGACAGTGTGGATCAAAGATCATGCTGCACGCTCTGTGAAGTCTGATCTTGATTTACACTTTTTGTAAATGCGCACTGAGTCGGGTTTTGGCAGTCAGAAAGCTAAAATTAGCTTATTCAGGATCTTGGTAAATAGCAGGTAAATGTTTGTGATAAAGAAAAACATAATGCTTTTTATCACACCAGGAATAATGATTAAATCGACAAAACGTACAATAAAAAACCGACTCAACTTGCCGATTTTCTGTTTTTTAAAAGATATTATTTTACGATTTTACGCAAGTGAAAGACCTGATAAAAATAACCTTTCATTGAAATCAGCAAGATTTTCCCAGGGAAACTGAAAACGTCAGATAAAATTCCGCTAAAGTTATTTCTATGTCAGGAATTTCGATAACAACTTTCTCAGCCAGATTTGTGGTAGATTCTTTCGGGTATGTATTTTAACCCCTTGGGCTGCTAAGCGCGACTCAAGGACCTTTTGCGGACAGTGTAGATCAAGATCAGACTGCACAGAACGTGCAGTCTGATCTTGGATCTACACTGTCCGATAAGGAGATATTTTCCCCCCAAAAAATAACTGAAAAATAGCAATATCTAGGTTTTTACTAACGGCTCTAGAGTTTTATTTCATTTTTTTAGCAGGATAAGAGTTCACAGTTAAAAAGCGCTTTTCACAACTAAAATTGCCTTGCAGCGAGTATAGATCAAGATTAGACAACGCAAAACGTGTAATCTGATATCTTGATCTATACTGTCCGCTTTTCTAAGTCATCCAAGATATAAGCAACCTTTGTATTGCAAGATATAAGCAACCTCTGTATTGCAATTATTTTAGTTTTATTTCTAGGTTTAAAATGTCTGTCGGGTTTATTCGGCGCTGTAAGGGTACAGATCTGTTAAAGTCATCAAATTTCATACCATTTTTCTTTAACTCTTTTCGCGGCCGTGTCATGGCAATGTGTAGATGATATATTCTGACTATCGATATTTATGTCATGTTTTGGTTACGAATCGCAGTTGAGCCAAATACGGCGACGTCATTTTTGTAACACTCGTAGGCACTCGTCACAACTCGGCCGATTCCGTACCTACATCTAACCTCGTCTGTATTAGGGAGGCTTCCATTTTGAACTACCAATCACATGATCTTAAACATGGCGGCGCCCCTGTAGATCGCTTAGCGACGACATGAACAACCACTTCTATCGATCTGTCGATGAAAGCTCCTAACGGAATTGATAAACCACGCTAAAACTTGAATGTACAAACTGCTTGCCGACGCAAATACTCTTAGAAAGATAACGATAGAAAATTTACTCATGCGTTCTTTCTAAAGAGGAGCCTTAAAACATCAATAATAATGGTAAAGCAGTGTGCTTCCGGAGATGTGCGAAATGCACCGTGTAGGTGCATATCAAGCTACGTGATACAGCCGAGGGATTTGATTACCAGATCACCTGAGGTATGCCGAATGACTCGTAGGCTTTCGCCATTGCACAGAAACGCACATACCAAGCATATAAACATGAGCCATGCTCCATGAAAAGAGGGTTTAATGCATCTGCAAAAGTATCGACCCATGTCAGCCTGCGCAGTCCGCGCAGGCTGACATGGGTCGAAACTTTTTGCTTTTCGTCAATTTTCTGCATGTCCAAGGGCTATTCTACCACAGGATTTAGCCGGTTGCTGGACAAAATAGATTTTATGGATCCATGATTATGTGATGGCCCGCTGGTTATAACGCATTGCGGAGATGCAATAAGCTTCCTGTTTACAAAGCAGGACAATGTAATGGCCCGCTCGTTATAACGCATTGCGGAGATGCAGTAAACTCCCTGTTTACAAAGCAGGACAATGTAATGGCCCGCTCGTTATAACGCATTGCGGAGATGCAGTAAACTCCCTGTTTACAAAGCAGGACAATGTAATGGCTCGCTCGTTATAATTATTGCGGAGATGCAATAAGCTCCCTGTTTACAAAGCAGGACAATGTAATGGCTCGCTCGGTATAACGCATTGCGTAGATGCAGTAAGCTCCCTGTTTACAAAGCAGGACAATGTAATGGGTCGCTAGTTAAAACGCATTGCGTAGATGCAGTAAACTCCCTGTTTACAAAGCAGGACAATGTAATGGCTCGCTCGGTATAACGCATTGCGTAGATGCAGTAAGCTCCCTGTTTACAAAGAAGGACAATGTAATGGCTCGCTCGTTATAACGCATTGCGTAGATGCAGTAAGCTCCCTGTTTACAAAGCAGGACAATGTAATGGCCCGCTCGTAATAACGCATTGCGTAGATGCAGTAAGCTCCCTGTTTACAAAGCAGGACAATGTAATGGCCCGCTCGGTATAACGCATTGCGTAGATGCAGTAAGCTCCCTGTTTACAAAGCAGGACAATGTAATGGCCCGCTCGTTATAACGCATTAGGTAGATGCAGTAAGCTCCCTGTTTACAAAGCAGGACAATGTAATGGCCCGCTCGTTATAACGCATTGCGGAGATGCAGTAAGCTCCCTGTTTACAAAGCAGGACAATGTAATGGCTCGCTCGGTATAACGCATTGCGTAGATGCAGTAAACTCCCTGTTTACAAAGCAGGACAATGTAATGGCTCGCTCGTTATAACGCATTGCGGAGATGCAGTAAGCTCCCTGTTTACAAAGCAGGACAATGTAATGGCTCGCTCGGTATAACGCATTGCGGAGATGCAGTAAGCTCCCTGTTTACAAAGCAGGACAATGTAATGGATCGCTCGGTATAATGTATTGCGGAGATGCAGTAAGCTCCCTGTTTACAAAGCAGGACAATGTAATGGCTCGCTCGTTATAACGCATTGCGTAGATGCAGTAAGCTCCCTGTTTACAAAGCAGGACAATGTAATGGCCCGCTCGTTATAACGCATTGCGTAGATGCAGTAAGCTCTCTGTTTACAAAGCAGGACAATGCAATGGCCCGCTTGTTATAACGCATTGCGTAGATGCAGTAAGCTCCCTGTTTACAAAGCAGGACAATGCAATGGCTCGCTCGGTATAACGCATTGCGTAGATGCAGTAAGCTCCCTGTTTACAAAGCAGGACAATGTAATGGCTCGCTCGGTATAATGCATTGCGTAGATGCAGTAAGCTCCCTGTTTACAAAGCAGGACAATGTAATGGCCCGCTCGTTATAACGCATTGCGTAGATGCAGTAAACTCCCTGTTTACAAAGCAGGACAATGTAATGGCTCGCTCGTTATAACGCCTTGCGTAGATGCAGTAAGCTCCCTGTTAACAAAGCAGGACAATGTAATGGCTCGCTCGTTATAACGCATTGCGGAGATGCAGTAAGCTCCCTGTTTACAAAGAAGGACAATGTAATGGCTCGCTCGTTATAACGCATTGCGTAGATGCAATAAGCTCCCTGTTTACAAAGCAGGACAATGTAATGGCTCGCTCGTTATAACGCATTGCGGAGATGCAGTAAGCTCCCTGTTAACAAAGCAGGACAATGTAATGGCCCGCTCGTTATAACGCATTGCGGAGATGCAGTAAGCTCCCTGTTTACAAAGCAGGACAATGTAATGGCTCGCTCGGTATAATGTATTGCGGAGATGCAGTAAGCTCCCTGTTTACAAAGCAGGACAATGTAAATACAATTTTGTTTTTCTTCAGAAAATAGGGCTAAAACAATTATCATTGCTTACATCGGTATTTATAAATAAAAGCCTTGATGTGCTTGTGTGTTTTTTGCGAACATTGCAGATTAAGATCAGACTGCACAGAAAGTGCAGACTGATCCTAGATCTACACTGTCAGATATGGTAAGATTTTTTTTTTCTAACGAAGAGAGTTTTAGAATTTCATTATTCTGGTTTTCACCATTGCCTGAAAATTTTCATTTCATTTATCTTATGTTCTGTAATGTTATATGATTTATTTAGCAGTAAAACAGTGAACTAATAGCTTTCGTAAATTGAATTTTTATACACTCAATTTAACTTTGATTGACAGGCGATGGTGGAATTATGAAATTAACACGTTTCTCTAGCATACTTTTGAAAGACTTCTGAAGATGCAAATTAAAAGATAATTTGTAACGCTAAATGATAAGAACAGAATTTGTTTGTTTGTTTGTTCTTTCTTTCTTTCTTTCTTTCTTTCCTTCTTTCTTTCTGTCTTTCTTTCTCTTTCTTTCTAACTGCCTTTCTTTTTTTCTTTCTTTCTTTCTATTGTTCGTTCGTTCGTTCGTGCGTGCGTCCGTCCGTTCGTTCGTTCGTTCGTTGGAGGAAAATAGCAGACAGTATAGATCCGAAAATAGCGGACAGTATAGATCCAAGACCAGATTCCAAGTTGTGATTTACACCATGGGCGAAGTGCACATCTTGATTTATATTGTATACAAAAACGGCCAATGTTGGGCCTACTCTCATATTCCTTGATTTCAACACTGATTTCAGTTCGTATAGGTTGCGTTTAAATTCGATAAATTTCTGGAGGAATTTTGATATTAAGATAAGCGAAGTTTTACAACAGCTCCAACACTTTTCACCTATGTAGGCACCTCTAAGCATCTCTTAAAAAAGAAAATTATGATTAACGGGCCATGACCTGTGAAAAGGGGGTTTAATGCTTCCGAATATTTCACATTAACCCTTTACCACACAATCCCGACTTTTAACGACCCTTTAAAAGAAGCCTTCTGAAAACATTGTGTGAAAAGGAGAAAATGCTGGTAACCAGCATTTTCTCCTTTTCCCACAATGTTTTTCTAATCTTATAAAAACAACTGCAATCATTTTAGCTACATTTAATTTGTTGTCTGCAAATGCTCTCAATTTGGACCGGCCCAAAATAATGTCGTTTGGTAAAGAGTTAAATGATTTTTTTCCCCTAAATCTCGATATCTCCATCGAACAATCGGTGCATCTTGTCCATTTCAAAATTTTTGTCATCGTCTGACAAAATGGAATTTAAGGATGCATCCCTTTGATGCATTTTACCGAGCAAGTCATCACATAAGGTCCCGAGTTCGATACCTTGGAGCGGGTGTCACGTTTGGAACTGTTCATTGACCCACACATTCGGCGCGGGTACTGGTGTAGTTCCCAGGAAGAAGAATCGAGAGAGATTATTGCAAGTTACAAGAACTTCTTTTTCAATCGATGTAAAATAAATATGTTTAACTCTTTACCACACAATCACGACTTTAAACACTCTTGAGAAAGAAGCCTTTTGAAAACATTGTGGGAAAAGGAGAAAATGCTGGTAACCAGCATTTTCTCCTTTTCCCACAATGTTTTGTACCTTATCAAACAAAAAATCACATCATTTGAACCACATTGCAATTGTCGTCTCCAAATGCTTTCAATTTGGACTGGTATAAATTTTTGTCGTGTGGTAAAAGGTTAAACTAAACTAGTCATCGCATGGTTACGGACCCATAAAATCCATTTATCTAATAACTGTGTGAATCAGGAGGTAGGTAGAATATGGTCCTTGGGCATGCAGAAATGTTACCAACGGCAAGAAGTTTCGATCCAGGTCAGCCTGCGCGGACTGCACGCGCTGACCTTGGTTGATACTTTTTTTTGCAGATGCATTAAACCCCCCTTTTCACAGAGCATGGCTCAAATGGAAACGAAAACAACTCAGAGGAAGTTGTTATCTTGGCTTTTGAATAGAGTTAAACAGAAAGTAACACTTAACCCGCTAGAAAAGTTAAATGAAACTTTCAAGTCAGTTGTAAAAACGCGAATGTTGCTACGTCGAAGTTATCTGTTGGGAAAAAAAAATATCTGCCTATCGGACAATGTACATTCAAGATCAGACTGCACGTTCAGAGCCCTAGCCTAGTACTGGTGAAACCCAGGAAATACATGAATATGTGAGCTGTCGCCGTGATATGACTGAAATATTGTTGAAAGCGGCGTAAAACACCATTCAATCAATCAAATCTCTCACCGCTGACCATTGTTTCGACGATGGTTATGTGGGAAAGCAGTCAGTGGCTTGGAAAGAATATTGTGCGGAGTACTGGTAAAAGAAACTCCAGGAAAGCATTGATAGGTGCACTGGCCGCCGCGAAATAACTGAAATAATGTTGAAAACGGCGTTCTGTGCAGCCTGTTCTTGATCTACACTGTCCGCAATAGGTCCTTGAGTTACGCTCAGCTGCCTGACGGTTAAGAAAGGCGTCGAAAGTTTTAACAAGATAAGCCGAATAAAATGTGTCGGGGAAATCGGTTATGCGATTGAAGTTTTTTTTTTCGAAAACAGTGATTATTTTACAAATAAAAACCAGGAATGTTACGGGAGAGAAACAATCTCTGTCGCTCTTGTTACATGGAATCTGAGTACCGATATCCATTTGCTCAGCGTTTAACCTTTAGACTGATAAGCTCGACTCAAGGACCTTTTGCGGACAGTATAGATCAAGATCAGACTGCACGGAACGTGTAGTCTGATCTTGATCTACACTCTCCGTGACGGTGAGATCTCTCCCCTCGAGGAAAATCTTAAAATCGTAGACTGGGTTTTCACTGTTGGCCGGAAATCTTTATTTTAATTATTTTAACAGCCTTTAGAGTCATGGGAGAGAACAGAGGGTATGGAAATTATATCGCGGCGGACATTGCACCTTTCTTGTTGTCCTGGAGTTTCTTTTACCAATGCATTGCACCAACATTTTTTTCCAAGCCACTGGCTGTTTTACATGATAAACATCATTGAAACAAAGTTTCACGATGAGAAAGGAATGAATCCGGTTTCGAGGACCGTCACCAGTCCTCGGGAAAAAAATAGGGACGAGCTGTGGAGCCAAATCACCGGCGCCGGGGTTTCGAACCCCATATGATACCTAATGAAGCACCTAGCTCGGCTTGTGGGTAGGTACCCAGTGGTATTGAAGAATGGCTGTGTGAATTACTAGTTATAAATAGAGAAAAGCATGGACAGGTGAAATGGTTGTCGCGATATAACTGCAGTTTTCTTGAAAACAGCGTTAAACGACAAGAAACGCGCCGAAGGCAAAATGCCGAAATCCAAAACCGTTGCACATGCGTTTGTTGAATAGTTTACATAGAGTTACAAAAATTTACATTTTTTTGTGTGTTTTTCGGCGTGGTTGAATCAGCTGGTTTTTGACCTACTTCTTGGTATTGCTGTACTAGAATGAATATATAGTAATCAGCGGTTGGTCAAAAATATGTACATGTTTATTTTACGGGCCCCTGCAGCCCTATTTTCGTGCAGTTGATGGCATGGTTACTTTCCCATAAATACGCATCTCCTCATATTGAACCACAAAAGAGTGTAAATAATCATATTTCAGTACCCTTTACGCCGTCTATCTTTATTTTAAAAGATATTTCTTGTTTGTATTTTTCCAGGCCCGGGTTTGGTGTTTTTCGTGTACCCCGAGGCTATTGCCACCCTACAGGGCTCTGTGTTTTGGGCAATCATATTCTTTTTACTTCTAATCACACTTGGGCTTGACAGCACGGTAAGTGTGTCGTTCTTGCTTTGTGGAGAAAAAAAAGTTTATGTTTGTTCGTTTGGTGTTTGTTTGGCGTTTAACAGCGTTTTCAACACTATGCCTATTGATGATAGTCATTGCAACAGGTTTCATTCCTCTCTCACCGCTGGCCATTGTTTCGACTATGGTTATGTAGGAAAGAAGCCAGTGGCTTGGAAAGAATATTGTGCGGAGCACTGGTAGAAGAAACTCCAGGAAAGCATGGCCGCCGCGAAGTAACTGAAATAATGTTGAAAACGGCGTTAAACACCATACAATCAATCGATCAATCAATCAAACAACACTATATAAGGGAGCTGTGGCATTGCTTTGGCTGCAATACTGTTACAAGCGAAATAGTCGTAATCAGAATTAACCCTTTACCACACAATCCCGACTTTTAACGACCCTTTCAAAGAAGCCTTCTGAAAACATTGTGTGAAAAGGAGAAAATGCTGGAAACCAGCATTTTCTCCATTTCCCACAATGTTTTCTACCCTTACAATAACAAATTTCAATTTTTCAGTACCATTTATTTTGTCGTCTGCAAATGCTTTCAATTTGGACCAGTCTAAAATTTTGTCGTTTGGCAAAGAGTTAACCCATTGCGTGCAAAATAAATGAGTCATGCTCTGTGAATAGGGTGTTTAATACATCTGCAAACGGTATCGTCCCATGTCAGCCTGCCCAGTCATCGAATGGTACGTTACATTACTCTTCTCGTTGGTTATTAATATTTTAGAAGTTGATATTTATTGACGTCTTTGATGGTGGACGAGACCTACTTTTTGTTGTGGCAATAGATATGGCTGAAAATGAGGCGGATTGTATTTCCGGTCAGACACCATTGAATGTGCTGCTTTTTTAATTTGAGTGGTGTCCCTTGCTGATTTCAATTGTATTTCAGTTATATCACGACCACAACTCACTTATTAGTGTATTTTCTGGATTTTACCAACACTTGGCTGGGACTCTACTGTGTCTTGCATACCGGAACTCCATCGAAAAACCAGCGCCACCGTCGAGTATCGAACCAAAACCCTCAGGATCACAAATTCACGTCAATAACCAATGGCCGAAGCAGGACGAACAAAAAAGCAAAGCAGTTGCAAGCTTGGGTTAAGATTAAGCACAAATCTTTATTTTGTAAAAAAAAAAGGCCGTGCCGTATCAGAACCCCGAATTCCTACACGCACGCGTAGATAAAACAAGCAGGTCACTCGTGAAATCAAATGCCTAAAAAATCTTAGCTGGGTTACCGATGACCTTTATAGAGCGTTCAAGCCAGACAGCCGATAAGCCAAAATAAAAAAAAAACCTCTGTTTGACCTCCTAAGATATCAAGTGCAACCTCTGTTACAAATGCAGACACTGTAGATCAAGATCAGACTGCACAGAACGTGCAGTCCGATGTTTTGTGAAATGAAAAAAAAAATCGTCAAAAAAGGCTTGTTATGCCATATCAGACCTGCCTATTACGTTTCTATAGCACGCAAAGTGTTAGATATACGCGTGAATTGACGCGAAGTGAACAAGCGATAAATTTGGATCAAACTGATATGATAGGGGAAAAAAATACTATTTACAAAGATAATCCCAAGTTTTAATGTTTCTTTTTTTTAATATATATATTTTTTTTTCTTAAATCCATTAACCCCTAGGCTGTTCAGAACAACTCAAGGACCTTCTGCGGACAGTGTAGATCAAGATCAGACTGCACGGAACGTGCAGTCTGATCTTGGATCTACTCTGTCCGATAAGGAGATATCCCCCCCCCCCCCAAAAAAAAAAGTGAATTTGAAATAGCAATATTTGTATTTTTACCATCGACTTAAAAAGTTTGACTTAAGTTATTTAGCAGGTTATGGGTTAAGCTATATGGATTGCTGTTTTTGTTCTGGAAAAACATAAAAAGATTGACCTAGATCATCAAAGGAAACAGCAAGCTGAAAACATTGTCATGGGCAGTTTTCAGTTGTAATGATCTTTGTTTTTAAAAAAACACTCTTTTACATGCTTAAAAAGGAAACTAGCAAACCAGTCAGCATAACAACTCACTCGTCGGTCAGTCAGTCAGTCAGTCAGTCAGTAACTAAGACAGGCAGTCAACCGGCCAGGCAGTCAGTGGGTCGGGAGGTCAGTCGATCGGTCGGATAGCCAGCCAGCCGCTTAATAAAATTTGAGCTATACCCTGTGAAAAGGGGATTTAATGCATCTACAAAACATATCGACTCGGGCCAAAGTAATTTGACAAATGGTCAAATTTCTGCATGCCAAAGGACCAGTTTCCTTTATGATTTAGTCGGTTGTAAGACAAAATGTACATTATGAATCCAGTGATGTCTTGCTTGGTACGATGTATCACGGAGACGCATTAAGCCCCCTCTCGCCACAGCATGGCTTATTTATATGCGTAAACGTATATATATTAAATAATTTCAGCGTTAAATTGGTCAAAATACCACCATGGACAAGAAAAAAAAGAAAGTACGTATGCGTAACAAGTTTTGCTTTACTTTCAGTTCGGTGGCCTTGAGTCCGTCATCACAGCTTTCTGTGACATCAGTCCAACGTTAGCCAAGAGGCGAGAACTGTTTGTACTAGCTGTGGTTTTATATTGCTTTCTCGGCGGCATACCGACCACGACCTACGTAAGTGTCTGTTCCTTTGTGCGTGCGTGTGTGTGTGTGTCCGTAAGTTGATAGATTGAACGGTGTTTTACGCCGCTTTCATAACCATTTCAGTCATATCACGGCTATAGCTCAAATATTCATGTATTTCATGGGATTAACCGGTACTAGTCTAAGGCCCTTAAGTGTCTTGCCCAAGGACGCTCCCACGAAAAGTGTGCCCGGAAGTATACAAGTGTTTTTGTATACATCAGCCGTGCTCTGTGAGAAAGGGTACTTAATGCATCTACAAAAAGTATCGATCCAGGTCAGCCTGCGCAGTCCGCGGAGGCTGACCTGGGCCGAAACTTTTTCTATTGGTTAACTTTCTACATGTCAAAGGACCAGCGTACCTCATGATTCAGTCAGTTGTTAGACAAAGTGGATTTCATGAATCCATACTTCTAATGATGACTTGCTCGGTATACTGCGTCACGGGGATGTATTAAACCCCCTTTTGCCGGAGAATAGCTCATAAATGGCGTGCAACACACGAAAAGGGGCCTTCGGACATATGTGTAAAAGTGTGTCGTCCCAGATCAGCCTGTGCAGTCTGTGGCTAATCCGAGACGATACTTCCTGTTTTTTGTGCGATTTTATTTTTCACGAAAGTCTACTGTATGAAAAAATCTGATATAGTCGTAAAGTGCAGTCTCGGATTAGCCTGCGCGAACTGCGCAGGCTAGTCCGAGACGACACTTTACGCAAATGTCCGAAGGTCTCATTTCGCATGTTGCAGGCCATATGTATTAGTATTTGTATGGTGTTTAACGCCGTTTTCAACATTATTTCAGTCATTTTACGGCGGCCAGTGCACCTATCCATGCTTTTCTGGAGTTTCTTTTACCAGTACTCCGCACAATATTCTTTCCAAGCCACTGGCTGCTTTCCCACATAACCATCGTCGAAACAATGGTCAGCGGTGAGAGAGGAATGAATCCTGTCGCAATGACTATCATCAATCCTCGGAAAGAAATTGGCCAAGCCGGAGATCGAACCAGCGACCTCCTGTTCTCAAGTCCTGTACGCTACCGACTGAGCTACCGGGACTTGGCGGCTTATATGTATGTGCATACACGTATAACAAGAAGATTGTTCGTTCGGTGTATAAGTATAAAAAATCCATTGCAAGTCTTACAACACCTTGTTTACTCTACCCTGCGCCAGGCCACGGTAGCTCAGTCGGTAGCGTATAGGACTTGAGAACAGGAGGTCGTTGGTTCGATCCTCGGCTTGGCCAATTTCTTTCCGAGGATTGATGATAGTCATTGCGACAGGATTCATTCCTCGCTCACCGCTGACCATTGTTTCGACGATTGATATGTGGGAAAGCAGCCAGTGGCTTTGAAAGAATATTGTGCGGAGTAGTGGTAAAAGAAACTCCAGGAAAGCACGGATAGGTGCACTGACCGCCAAGATATAACTGAAATAATGTTGAAAACGGCATTAAACACCATCCATCCATCCATCCATCCATCAATCAATCAATCTTATATATATTCAGCAGTATACTTTTTGTAAGTGAGTGGTCAGAGAGCCAGATAGACACAATTCATGACAGATATTAAATTAGATGGCATTTTTCTCCGACTAAGCATTGACTGCATTCAACGAATGCGCCGAACGGCGTTGGAAATACATTTTTCATATTAGCAAATATTTTCTTTTGGCGATAATACCGTCCGAACTTCCAGTTTAATATAATAATAGGAGTTATTGTCTTATTTAAATCTATACCCAAATAGCATGTCTAAAGTTTATGTCGAAGTTTGATATGTTAGATAACTCTTAGGTAGCTGGGATTTAGCATGATTGAGTTATCTACCTTAGAAGAATTTATATCCTCGCTCTATTGACTTGTTGTTAGGCGTTCAACTCGGTATCATTCGTTTTGCAGTCATACAAGGAAATTGTAAAATTAAAATAAAATAAAACAAAGAAAAAGCTAAATGTCTTACTTTTTATGATATTAAAAACATTGTAAGAAAATGACAATTTTCTTGAACAAATTGGTTAGTTCATTATTTTTAATATGATTTTGGGATTTTTAATATTTTGTTTCCAGGGAGGCCAGTATGTAATCACACTGTTAGATACGCACGCCGCTCCTGTCGCACTGATTTTTATCTGCTTTGTCGAGGCCATAGCTGTTAATTGGTTTTACGGTGAGAAAATTTACAACTTATATCTTATCTATTATTTTATATCGGTTTTTATGAAATGCTTAACCAAAGTTGTCACTGGGAGCGCCGATTAAACCTAACAGATCTTTTCAGTCAAGAAATAAAGCCAAAATAATTGAGCCATACTCTGGCAAAAGGGGCGCATATCCGTGATGCATTATACCAAGCAACTCATCACATAACTATGGATCCATAAAATCCATTTAGTATCACATCCGAATGAATCATTCGGTGGAAAGAAAATTGCAAATGTAGAATAATTACAAATACAAACAGTTTCGACTCATGTCCGCCTGCGCAGGCTGACATGAGTCGAACTTCTTGCAGATGAATTAATATCCCTTTGCGCAGAGCATAACTCATAGCTCGTATCTTTTTCTTTAAACAGGTGTCCAAAGATTTTCAAACGATATCGAGAAAATGCTGGGCTTCCAGCCCGGGTATTACTGGAAAGTCTGCTGGGTCGCAATTTGCCCTCTTGTACTCTTTGTAAGTAGTACCATTGCTTGTACTTTTTGTAAATAATACCATTGCTTGTACACTTTGTAAGTAGAACCATTGCTTGTACTCTTTGTAAGTAGAACCATTGCTTGTACTCTTTGTAAGTAGTACCATTGCTTGTACACTTTGTAAGTAGAACCATTGCTTGTACACTTTGTAAGTAGAGCCATTGCTTGTACACTTTGTAAGTAGAGCCATTGCTTGTACACTTTGTAAGTAGTACCATTGCTTGTACTCTTTGTAAGTAGAACCATTGCTTGTACTCTTTGTAAGTAGAACCATTGCTTGTACTCTTTGTAAGTAGTACCATTGCTTGTACACTTTGTAAGTACAGCCATTGCTTGTACACTTTGTAAGTAGAACCATTGTTTGTACTCTTTGTAAGTAGAACCATTGCTTGTACTCTTTGTAAGTAGAACCATTGCTTGTACTCTTTGTAAGTAGAGCCATTGCTTGTACTCTTTGTAAGTAGAGCCATTGCTTGTAAACTTTGTAAGTAGGACCATTGTTTGTACTCTTTGTAAGTAGAACCATTGCTCGTACTCTTCGTAAGTAGAGCCATTGCTTGTACTTTTCGTAAGTAGAACCATTGCTTGTACTCACTCTTTGTAAGTAGAACTATTGCTTGTACTCTTCGTAAATAGAGCCGTTGCTTGTACTTTACGTAAGTAGAACCATTGCTTGTACTTTACGTAAGTAGAACCATTGCTTGTACTCTTTGTAAGTAGAACATTGCTTGTACTTTTCTTAAGTAGAACCATTGCTTGTACTTTTCGTAAGTAAAACCATTGCTTGTACTCTTTGTAAGTAGCATCATTGCTTGTACTTTTCGTAAGTAGAACCATTGCTTGTACTCTCTGTAAGTAGCATCATTGCTTCATTTCGTATTTGAATGTACTCTACAATTGGAACGTCTCTTTACCACTGAAGACTACACTACCCGCCATAAGTGTACAAATTTTATGTATTTTTAGCCCGGTAGTTAATGTCGAGATATTGATTTAGCCTTGTCGTTGTCTGCGTCGTCTGTGTCGCGCAAAAGCTTTGACATTTTATTAACATCTCTTTCATGACTATTTATTTCAAACAAGGACTAGTTGTTAACTATCAAAAGGGGAACCTACACCAGTAAGGCAGGTAAGCATCAAGATATTTTTGACACAGTTATGTCCCTTTTTCGACATAGAATTTGTCGTGCAAAAACTTTTATATTATCTCTGTCATCACTGAAAATATTTACTTCAAACTCGGATGCATAATAACTATCAAGAGGGGAACCTACACCAGTAAGGCAAGTTACCGTCAAGATATTTTGACATAGTTCTGCCCCTTTTTGATTAAAAAATTTCATCACTGAAATTTATGTAATATTTCTTAAAGCAACTGCAGTCGAGCGATGGCACACGTATGCAGTGCTCTTGTCTGTAGTACTTTTGCATCCACTGACTACTTCTGCACTGAATCAAGCTTGATGAAGGAGAACTGGCAAGCGTATCTTTGACATATCGCCAAATCATACACTGCTTAGGTGTCGCTAATAAGAAATCAAATACGT
Source organism: Tridacna gigas (assembly GCA_945859785.2). Classification (NCBI taxonomy): domain Eukaryota; kingdom Metazoa; phylum Mollusca; class Bivalvia; order Cardiida; family Cardiidae; genus Tridacna; species Tridacna gigas. The sequence goes on from OX244042.2 coordinate 7,109,492, forward strand.
GACTTAGTAGACCAATCAAATTATGTATCAGATCTTTATCATGTTATTGTTTTATTTCATTGGTTGATTAAACCTCGATTCAAATTTGCTAACCATATTTGAAATTTATCCGCTGCAGTTTTGTCCTGGAAAATACTGTCATAACCCCTATTTTGTCGGATTTATAGGTTACTATCACAAAATAGTGTTCATTAGGTGTGTTAGCTTTTAGTGTAAGGCATTTATACCTCTTCTAGTACCATTATTAACCCTTTAGCTGCTTATCGCGATCCACTGACCTTTTGCGGACAGTGTAGATCAAGATCAGACTGCACAGAACGTGCAGTCTGATCTTTGATCTACACTGTCCGATATGGTATTTTCTTTCCTGTGAGATCGACTTTGAAATCGCAATGTCTGGGCTTTTAGTATTGAGTAGAAGTTTGCGTTTCATTTATTCAGCAGCTTAAGTGTTAAAACATGAATGGATTGATGGAGATAATGGTTCGTTTCAAAATCATGCTGCACTGTGACAAAATGGTGTTTAATGCATTTCCGTGATGCTTTACACCAAACAGATCATCGTGTAATTGTGGATGCATAAAATCCATTTTGTCCAACGACCGACTGAAACATGAGGTAGTCTGGTCCTCTGACATGCGCAAAATAGACTAATAGCAACATGTTTCTACATAGGATCAGCCTGCTTAGACTCTGCAGGCTGACCTGGATCGAAACTTTTCGCAGATGCATCATATCAAAGGACAGCATTCGTTTAAAGAAAGGCGGACGTAGTAGACTAAGATCAGACCTATCGTGCAAGTTAATTTTGTTGTACTGTCGACCGAATATATCCGTTTTTTTTTTTTATTTTCGCAAACAATGGATAATCCCATGCCATGGTGCATTAATAAAGATATTTTCGCTTTTAATTCAGGCATTGTTCATTCTGTCAATCATCGCATACCAAGGGTTGAGCTTGGAAGGGTACGAGTTTCCTCGCTGGTCGGAGGTCGTGGGTTGGATGATCACGATAAGCTCGCTGCTGTGCATACCCATCTACATTGTATATAGCTTCATTATCACCCCGGGGGACGTCAAACAGGTATCTTGCCATGCTTGGGCTCAGCCCCCGTCTTCTAACTTTACCTTAGTTCGTTTATTTTACCAAAGATCCAATTAGAAAACAGATCTGAAGCTTTACTTATATGTATGTCTACTATTGCCAATCAAGCTCACACAATCACACGTACAAGTCTAAATAAGATATGCAGAAACTAATACTTACCTGATAATGATGATAGTCATCTCTAACATCCGCAGATCACGGTAATCCCATAAATGTGTAAACACTTGATATTCTAGAAGGAATCCACAATAATCCAGGCGAATGACACAATAAATCCAGTCCATTTAAATCACTAAAGATAACCCGTCCTCGAAGAGCTACTTAGCGTAAAGGGTCCCCTTTTTACGTTCTAACATTAAATGCATATTTATTTCACTACAAGCACACATTCCGCAATGTTTTTAACGGGTTGCAATTGACTACATGAATGAAATGAATGAATGAATCCAGATCCACGCACGCATGCGCACGATTATTTTGCGGATCCACTGCGAGCAACACCACTATACGTGTGTGCGACAGACAGTAAAGTTGAATTGACCACTTGTAATATTATGTCAATCATTATGATTTATGAATAGCTACCCTGAAAAAAATGACAAAAGAAAATTATGTATCAACTCTAAGCTCATATAACAAAATTTTGGACTGGTCTAAATTGTAAGCAGCTAGATCTACAGACAGCAGTCCCTGGAAAAAATAGAGCGCACTGTGGACGGTGGAGAAAATGCTCGCTACAAGTGTTTTCTACACTCTCCACATAGCTTCAAGGACAACTTGGGTGCTTGAACTAGAAACTATCAATTTTAAATGTGTTTGTGCATGCGTATACCTTCGTGTGTGTGACCGGTGTATATATAATTGTTGTCAAAATGTTTTTGTATGTGTTTCCATAACGAGATAAAATTTTGGGCCAGTCTAAATTGAAAACATCTGCAGATGACAAAATAATCGTAGTTTAAATAATGGGAATAGAGCACATTGTGGAGGGTGGAAAAAATACTCGCTACGAGTATCTTCCCCATTCCCCACATAGCTCCTTGGACAAAATTTAATTGGGTGCTTGATCTAGAAATTGTCAATTTTATATTATGTGTTTGTGTGTGTAAGTGCGTGTGTATGGCCGTTGACCATATATTTATTGTTTAAAAAAGAAAAATCGACTGTAGTTTTGTGTTGGGCAAAAAGAGGGGCGATAACAAAATATTTATGAACTGCATGCTCTGTAATACGGGCCGGAGGCCTTAACTACAAAAATGAATGTTTTGAGTTCTGAGCTCTGAATTGAATGTTACCAATAATTGAAATAGGAAACAAATCTGAAACTTTACCAACATCTACTTCTACATTTGCCTCTCGAATTTTTTCGACGGTTTTTTTTATGTTATTTTTTTCTAGTAGTGTATTTTTCAGATTCTTCTTTATATATACGTGACTAAATTCATTTTATGTATATGTGTTATGACAGTGTACAACTAGTGTATGTCAAAAAATAAATGTCAGTCAGTTTAAATGTCAGTTTTACCTTAGTATCAGTGTTATGAAACTTCATGCTAAACCTAGTTGGTACTCAAAGGGTAACTTCTATCCATGTTTCTCATAGGCAGAAAATAGAAATCAAAACTTTACATTAATGAGAAAGACTTTAAATTCATGAAAGAAAGAGAAAAGAAAGTCTGAAATTTTAGCTGTCCTATAAAGTTATTGAATAACATTTACAGAATTTAGAAATGTTATACTCAGCTGGAATAAGCCCGAAACGATTATTCTTTTATAGACACAAGCCTTCAATTTGTTACAAACTTTAGTTTGAAATCTATCGCTTATCACCTTAGTAATATAACCTTGTAGAATAAAATAGTTACAAAAATACATATTCCATACACTTCCTGCATTTACATTTATTAGGCCTTTGTGATCGTCATATTCTTTTTTTCTACCCATGGGTAAAAGATCGTTTCGTGGAAAATTCTGAAAATTTATAAATCTTAATTGGGAAAATGAAGAAAAAGTGGGGTTTTTTTTTTGTGGTATAAAAATCCTGAACTCGGATATTTCCTCAACACTTTTCCCAGAGTGTAACATTTTATGAGATATTTTAACTAAAACAGCCTTGAAATTTTTAAAATTTAATATGAGCTGTGCTCTGACGAAAGGGGTATAATGCAACTCCGTGATGCATTATACAAAGCAAGTAATCACATAATTATGACTCCACAAAATCTAACCTGTTTAACAGCCAACTAAATTATGAAGTAGAATGGTCCATGGACATGCAGAACAGTTACAGATAGCAAAAAGATTCGATCCATGTCAGCCTGCGCGGACTGCGCAGGCTGACATGGGTCGATACTTTTTGCAGATGCATTAAAACCCTTTTTTACAGAGCCTGGTTCATATCTTATTTTTTTCAATCCGAATAAAAGCTAGACATAAAGGAATAATAAAGAGAAAAGGAGGTATTAATATCATTATTAAAACTAGGTTTCAGTACTGTCAGTGCTTTGAATTCATACTAGCCTCTTAGTTTCAGATAATGTTTGGGTTTTTTTTAAATCAGTTATTCAATAAATGTCATCAACATGATTGAATACGTGTGAAAACATACTGGTCAAAAGAGAAAATGCTCGGTACAATTAATTTCTCTTTTGGCCACAATGTGCTTTTTTTTTTTAAGTTTTCATCTGCTCATAAAAATGTCCTGGGTTGCTGTAATGTATTAATTCTTTTTACTCAAATATCTCAACCTACTTATTTACGTCTTTTCTTAAAAAAAAAAAAAATACAATTGATGGAATGGTCCTTTGACATGCAGAAAAATTATCGATAGCAAAGATTCGATCCAGGTAGGTCTGAGCCATGCTGTGTGAAAAGGGGGCTTAATTCATCTGCAAAAAAAATGCATCGACCCATGTCAGCCTGCGCAATCCGCGCAGGCTGACATGGATCGAAACTTTTTACTGTTTGTAAATTTACTGCATTTCTAACAAAGGACCATTCTACTCCTCTGGATCAAGTCGATTGTTAAATTAAATAGATTTAATGGATCCATAATTATGTAATTATGTGATGACTGGCTTTGTATAATGCGTCACGGAAATGCATTAGGCCCCCTATTACTAGAGCACAGTGTTATGTTTTAAGTTTACCAGCATTTCAAATTATAACGTTCTCTCTATTTCCTTCTTTTTTTCTTCACAGAAACTGATTAAGATGATCAAGCCAGAATACAAACAGACGAACATGAACGGAATCAGCGTTCAGGTTCAGTACACTGACCAATCAGAAGGCACCATTTTGCATCTCCCGCCCATAATAAAGTGACGTCATCAACAGAAATAATCTTATGAATAAACAAAGTCTGTTTGCATACACAACGGGCTGTGCCGTATTGATCAATTTAATCAAGCGTCCACCGCAGTTCGGATGAAAATTTGTGAAATAGACTTAGCTTGCCCAGTTCTCAGCAGCCACTCTGAATTGCACTCCTAGGCTTACTCCAGCTTTGAAAAGAAACGAAAGTTCTGATTGGTTAAACTGAATGGTTTAGCCAATCAGAACTTGCGTTACTTTGAGACTTTGAAAATTCTTGAGAATTAGACGAAGAATATCCTGAAGAATGGTTGCTGAACACAGGCTCTGAACAGCCTTTTTACCGTTGACTACACATGTCCGGTACGATTGAACCGCACTCTGGCAAAAAGGGTCTTAATGCCTCTCCGTGACGCATGATACCAAGCAAACCATCACATAATCATGAATCCATAAAATTCGTTTTGTTATACAACCGACTGAATCGTGAGGTAGACTGGTTACTTGACATGTAGAAAATTGACCAATAGCAAAACACAAACAGTTTCGACCCATTTCAGCCTGCGCGGTGTGCGCAGGCTGACATGGGTCGATACTTTTTGCAGATGCATTAAATCCGCCTTTTTACAGAGCATGGCTAATTTCTTTGGCATTATTAGGGTTGGAATGGATTTTCGCATTTTGCAAACAATATCCGGATTGCTCCTTCTGAGCGCTTTGTTCTTTTGTCACAATGATTTCAAAAGCCGTCTTCTGTAAGGGGTAAAAAATCCTCTACCGGATAAAACTGAAATATTGTTGAAAACGACGTTAAACACCAAACAAACATATATACAGAGATGTGCCAAATGGTAAAGCCAAGTCTTTGATCAATGGATATGCGCAATGATTAAATCAAAGCGTTGGAAGCACTGGTGTGACATTTGTCAAGGAAGCCATTGTGTGGAAATAATAATTTGAAAAATAAACAAACAATAATGTGGGACGAACAAACCCGGATGAACAAGCCAAGGGACGAACAAACCCTGGGACGAACTGGTTTGGGGACGAATACGGTCAGCTGACAAGGTTCTGTGTATCATTACGCCAATATAAGGCCATTGCGGGTATAGATATTTTCAGTTAAAAAAAGAAGTATTCCCATGATCGATGGACTAATCCAATTAATTTTGATACGTTCTTGTTAATTAAATATCTGAGTGCTATCGAAACACTTACTTGTCTTAGAAAAATTTAGTTTAATTGGGTTTACTTCCTTCGGTTTTGCGCAAACTACGAAACGTTTTCAAAATACCGTATTGGACTCATAGTGGCATTGTCTTCGACAAATGCCACAAAAATGATATCGATACAAATGTTTTCCCCACCGACTGAGATATCGAGAAGTTACAGGTATAAAGGATTATCTTTCTATGTTATGAATTATGCAAATGTCATATTTAAGGTGTAATCTTTTGAAAAGTTATTTCAACTTTGTTTAGCAGTCATAGGGCAAAAATTAATTTGAGCCATGCCCTGTGAAAAGGGAGTTTAATGCATTTGCAAAGAGTATCGACCCATGTCCGCGCAGGCTGACCTGGGTTGAAACGTTTTGCCACTGACAGTTTTTTAGCTTGCCAAACGAACATTCTAACATATGACTCAGCCGGTTTTTAGTCAAGATGGATCCATTTTATGACACGATTTTTTTTTTTTTATATACTGCATTACGAAGATGCTTTAAACCCCCTTTTCACATAGTATGACTCATTTATGTTGTAAATGTATATCTTTACATGGAATTTGTTGGTCTTTAGCTCGGCTGTTTTCTCAGAAAACGTCGAAGTATTGTAATAGCGCCGTCGTCACCTACGTTGTCCTGCAAAATCTTTTTTTACATTTGAGCCATGCTCTGTGAAAAGGAGGCTTAATGCATCTGCGAAAGGTATCGACCCAGGTCAGCCTGCGCAGTCCGCGCAGGCTGACCTGGGCCGAAACCTTTCGCTTTTGGTCAATTTTCTGTTTGTAAAAGGATCCACTGTACCCCATGGTTCAGCTGGTTGTTATACAAATCAGTTTTTAGGGTTGTATAATACTGCGATGACTTGCTTGGTGTTACGCATCACGGAGATGCATTAAGCCCCCTTTTCACAGAGCATGGCTCGTTTACAGTATCTCTTACATTACTGAAGATATCTACCTTAAACTCGGACTAGTTGTTTACCGTCAAAAAGGGCAACCCATACAACTTGGGTAGATAACCATCAAATCATATCTTTGACACAGTTATGCCCCTTTTCTCCCCTCAGCATTTTCTCTGGGAATCAATCTATTTCTAAAAGCAACTGTAGCCGGGCCTTAGCACCTGGATGCAGTGCTGTTGTTATATTACTAAGTTGTTCATTTTTTTATGTCCAGTTCAATTATTTTTTGTTCTACGCAAAAAGATTATTGAGGCTAACATTTACGATGTTAACTTGATATTGATTAAGGGTCAATGTAATTGGTTAATTATAGTGCAGGCAGTCGAAAACTATCAATAACTCGGATACATCGATTGCTCGAAGTATTTGCCAAAAGGGACGTGTCTTAGCGGGAGGAAAAAAAAAGCTAATGATCAACAGTAATGTTTCGTTCACACGACGGTCCGTATCCACCAACCATTCTTTTGAACGTTCTTAGTCTTATTCTCCAGAATTCTCTAAATTTGAAAGTAACATAACATCTGATTGGCTAAACCATTGGGTTATTGGAATTATACGTTCGTAGTCTTATTTTCGAAATTTTTCTGAATTTGAAAGTAACATAACTTCTGAAAAAAAGCTAGCAACAGTTCTGTTTCATTCACACTACGGTCCATATTTACTAACCATTTTTTTTAACGTTCTTAGTCTTATTCTCCAGAGTTTTCTGAATTTGAAAGTAACACTACTTCTGACTGGCTAAACCATAGGGTTTAGCCAATCAGAAGTTGTGTTACTTTTAAATTTTGAAAACCTTGGAGAACAAGACAAAGAATGTTCTTAAGAATGGTTGGTGAATACAGACCCAGAAATCATAATAGTTTTGTCGTATTTAAATTTCATTTCCCACCTTTAATTCTCTAAAAGGCGCAAAATTATACACACGTCAATATAGAATCCATTTGCAGACGAAAATCTAGATGGGGCTCAAATGGTTGGGTTTTTCTCGAAACGACAGAAAAAACTTTGCGGAAAAAGGAGGAAATGCTGTTTACCAGTATTTTCTCCTTTTCCCACAATGTTTTCCAAAGTCTTCTTACTCAGGGTCTTAAAAACACGGGTTGCTCGGTAAATGGTCAAATCGAATATTTGAAGTAAATCTTTCAGCAAGGCCGGTAAAGGTTTAATTCGCGCTAGTTCCAAATATCGAAGATTTGTCTAGTAACTAATGAAATTTAGAAAGCTCAAGGACACAAAGAAACGACGAATTTAACTTAAATTTATGTAAAAATGTAAATATTATGAATTGAAACGAGTCTTAGATGTAAAAAAATAATATAAGAAGAAAGGAATCGTTTACTTAAATAAATATTAATTATTTGTGTGCGTTTTTTCACTTCTTTCGCTATCAGCCCTTCCACTATTTTCCCTGTTACCCCGCCCTCCCCCAACTCTTCCTATATAAAAAAAAAAGCACTGACAACAACAAAACTGATATGGCCCGGGGTTTTTGTGGGTCTAATCTAATCTGGTCAACTCGGGTCGAAAGGTCGAAAGTGCAGTGCAACAAGCCATGGATGATCAAAGATATGCCATGATTCTGTATCGAACAAGAAATCGATAGAAGTAAGAAACAATACTGAGCGAAATCAACCCTGCCCTTTAACCCTTATCCTGTTAAATAAGTGATTCATTGATTGATTGTATGGTGTTGAACGCCGTTTTCAACATTATTTCAGTCATATCGCGGTGGCCAGTGCACCTGTCTATGCTTTCCTGGAGTTTCTTTTACCAGTACTCCGCAAAATATTCTTTCCAAGCCAAACAATGGTCAGCGGTGAGAGAGGAATGATTCCTGTCGCAATCACTATCATCAATCCTCGGAAAGAAATTGGCCAAGCCGGGTATCGCACCAGCAACTTCCTGTTCTCAAGTCCTGTACGCTACCGACTGAGCTACGGGGGCTTGGCGCTCAGGAAGTGAAATGAAACATTTAAACTCATAGTAAAACCCTAATTTTAATTATTCTGAAGGTACTTTTCGTGAAAAGATATATACTCATCGGACAGAGTAGATCCAAGATCAGACTGCACGTTCTGTGCAGTCTGATCTTAATCTACACTGTCCGCAAAAGGTCCTTGAGCAGCCTAAGGGTTAACCAAGCCCCGGTAGCACAATGATAACGTATAGGACGAGAAATCCGGGGGCTGTGGGTTTGAATTTCGGCTTCGCCGTACTCGCCGAGGATTTATGGGAGTCAGTATAACCTGTCGATTTTTATTTGAGAAGATGTGAAAGAGAGAGAGAGAGAGAGAGAGAGAGGGAGAGAGGGGAAGAAGAAGAAGGGGAACAGACTGGCAGACAAAAAGATACGAAAACAAACAAGGATGGGCAGATGGGCAGACACAAACAGATACAAAATAGAATTTATTGATCCATCATTATGTGATGGCGTGTAGGGTACAACTATAATGCATCAAGGAGATGCATGAAACCCCCTTTTGCCAGAACAGACTCACAAGGAAATGTTTGTAATAACATAGAAGACAATGTAGATCACAGATCAGGCTGCACGTTCCTTACAGTCTGATCGAAGATCAGACTGCAAAAGAACGTGCAGTCTGATCTTGATCTACACTGTCTGCAAGGTGCTTAAAATTCACTCGAGCTGCCACCAATTTCAACTCCAACCTTACTTCAAGATGTACACTCAGGGCGACCCCCATATTACAACGCTAATCTATATCTGAAGGGTGAGGCGGAAATGCATACATGAATTTCGAGACAAGATTTCCGGCGTTGAATAATGAGAAACTTACGTAAAAAAAAAACTCCGGGATTATTTCAGACATCCCGGGTCAAACTTGTATATTCCCGGGATTCGATTCTAGTGTATATGTGGCGTGGTGTGTTTTTCTAACCTGTAAATTGCTTTAAATAAATGAGATGAGACACACACCCCCTCCTTTCTAAAACAAAAGAAAAACTCAAATATTAAATTAGAAATTGGGCAACAGAGTCTGTACGTTCTATGCAGTCTGATCCTAATCTTCACTGTCCGCTATTACAGCGCCAACAGATTCCGAAATTTCATGTTACAGACGTCAAAGTCTTGGTTTTCCAGCATATTCGCCTTTTCCCACCATGTTTTTCAAAAAATCTTCCTTCTCAAGGTTGTTAAAACTCGGAATCGTTCAGTTATCGTAACGAGTAGATGTATTCCACCAAAATGTATTTATATTGAGCCTTGCTCTTTGAAAACGGGGTTTAATGCATCTGCAAAAACGTGTCGACCAGATCAGTCTGCTCACCTGGGTCGAAACTTTTTGCTATCGGTCAATTGGCCGCATGTCTAAGGACAATTCTACATTATGATTCAGCCGGTCGTTACTGAAAATGGATCTTATGGACCTATAATTATGTCATGACTAACTTGGTATCATGTATTACGGAGAATCAGTAAGCCCCCTTGTACCAGAGCATTGCTTTTTTACTATATTCAAAAAATTAAACTGTCGTCATATTCAAAAAGGTGAAAAAACAATTTGCAATGAATTTTAAAGCCAGGCAAAAAGTAAACAAAAGGTACAGCGACCTGGAAACTTTTGACTGACTTTTAAAATTCATTTTTTTTTCCCGCCAGCGACTAAACTATGGCCGTCTGCAAAATAACAGATTGTCATCCTCACAATGATTTTTATACTTTTGAAAGGTATGATTGAAATTCAAATGTATTTCAACGCCCCAATTGTTTACATTTGGCCGCTATTGGGACTTTAATTATTGGTGTTTCTGAATCGTTTTTAATGATACAGGCTCAACTTAAAGGGCAAAAAAACACTCACACCATGGGGTGCCCAAAATTTACCTCCAGAGTAAACGTTATTTGGAGTTTATTTGGACGACTGGGTTCTGCCACTTTTGCAACGAGGTCTAAGAAAAAAAAACAAAATTTGAGTCATGTTGTGACAAAAGGGGGCTTAATGCATCCCCGTGGTACATGATACCAAGCAAGTCATTATATAATTATGGATCCATAAAATCCATTTTTTCAAATAACCGGCTGGATTATGAGGAAGACTGGTCCTTTGACAAACAAAATATAACCGATAGCAAAAAAGTTTCGGCTCAAGTAAGCCTGCGCGGACTGCGCAGGCTTACTTGAGCCGAAACTGTTTGCAGATGTATTAAGCCCCCTTTTCACAGAGCATGGTACACATAGTCTTTGCTCGTCAGTAAACTCTGTCGAAATTTGACTTAATCCTCTTGTTTATCTTGGTGTCGCCAAATTGGACAAAACAGGATATCTCTCGAAACGAGCATACCCAGCAATTAATAGGTTTTTCATGTAAACAATTCCAAAATGATTTCATATCATTTCGTACGAAGATCGCAAAGAATAAACCAAACATATGGAACGGACGAGACCCCTGACCCCTCAGAAAATTGATTCTTTTCCTTTCGGATCAGATAAAAGTGAATTGATCATCGGTGGATAGAAGAAAATATCCTACTATTAAACAACGGCTTTCGTAGAATACGCAAACAAATCCCCTATTTGCAAATCCTATGAATAATTACGGAGTTACTCAGGCAGCGGGTCAACCAATGTGTTCTAGAGCCGGTAACTTCGTTCGATTAGAGAATTTTCGACGTAGACTACAAGAGACAAATCGAACGGAGCTATGGAAATGGAAGAGATAAAATGGAAATTCCTTTTGACGTTTTACAACATAGACGCAAGATACCATTTTTTTTTTCAAAAATCTTGACTTTATTGGCACGACAGTTTTCTGTCGACTCAGCTATTTTCTTATTTATTTATTTATTTATTTAATTTGACCTATGCTCTGTGAAAAAGGGGGTTTAATGCATCTGCGAAAAGTATCTATTCATGTCAGCCTGCGCTGTACGCGCACGCTGACATGAATCGAAACTCTTTGCTATCGGTAAAATTTCTGCATGTCAAAGGACCATTTTACCTCATGATTCAGTCGGTTTTTCGACAAAATGAATGCACATCTTGCGACAACTGGTTTGATCCAACGCATTACGATAATGCATTAAACCAGTTTTTCTAGGGCGCCACTCATTCATTTACTTCAATTCACCATTTTACCTCGGTTTATGTCACTGTTGACAAAATAGGGAAAAAAGCAAGATGAAATAAAATAAGGTATAAGTAGAGTAAAGTAGGTCAGTAGGTTAGGTTAGAACTGGGTAGGGATTTTTGTACACCCTCATATAATGCTTCTTGGAAAATGGCGAAAATGGTAAATGGCCAGGTTGAGATTGATTGATTGATTGTATGGTGTTTAACGCCGTTTTCAACAATATTTCAGTTATACCACAGCGGCCAGTGCACCTATCCATGCTTTCCTGGAGTTTCCTTTACCAGCCCACCGCACAATATTCTTTCCAAGCCATTGGCAGCTTTCCCACATAACCATCGTCGAAACAATGGTCAGCGGTGAGAGAGGAATGAATCCTGTCGCGACGACTATCATCAATCCTCGGAAAGAAATTGGCCAAGCCGGGGATCGAACCGGCGACGGCCAGGTTGAGAATGTGCTGTACTTAAGGCAATGCTTTCTAGCTAAAATTTCTCCATTTAGAAAAAAATAAAGCTTAGTTTTCTACCGAGTAAGCTTTATTCAGATCGTATACTGTTGTGCTACAATTTTTTCGTAACTCTTACAAAATTGGGTTGTAATTTGTTCCGTGTACTTCGGGCCTATGGCCCATATTTACTAATAAAGAACTTAAACTCAAGCTCAGTTCCCAAGTCTGCAATGAGAGGTTCCAGTGATATCACAAGAGAACTAACTACAGCCGCGTAAAACTAGATTTGACCAAAATTATTTGAGCGACGCAAAAAGGTGCTTAATGCATCTCCGTGATGCATTATACCAAGTAAGTTATCACATAATTATGGATCCATAAAATCTAATTTTTATCCTAACTATCGAACGAAATCATACGGCTTTTTGATTGATTGTATGGTGTTTAACGCCGTTTTCAACATTACTGCAGTTATATCACGGCGGCCAGTGCACCTATCCATGCTTTCCTGGAGTTTCTGTTACCAGTACTCCGCACAATATTCTTTCCAAGCCACTGGCTGCTTTCCCATATAACCATCGTCGAAACAATTGTCAGCGGTGAGAGAGGAATGAATCCTGTCGGGATGACTATCATCAATCCTCGGAAAGAAATTGGCCAAGCCGGGGGATCGGACCTGCGACCTCCAGTTTTCAAGTCCTGTAGGCTACCGACTGAGCTACGGGGGCTTGGCAAAGAATTATAAGGCACACTGATCCTTTGAAATGCAGAAAATTTAAAGACCGCAAAACGTTTCAGCTCATGTCAGACTGATCTGGGTCGATACCTATTGCAGATGCAGATAACCCTTAAGCTGCTAAATGCTTCTCAATGACCTTTTGCGGATAGTGTAGATCAAGATCAGACTGCCGAAAATTTTTGCTATCGGTCAATTTTCTGAATGTGAAAAAAAAACAGTATACCTCATGATTCAGTCGGTTGTTAGACAAAATGGACTTTATAGATTCAGAATCCTGTGATTGCTTGCTTCGTACAATGCATCGTGCTGATGTATTAAGCCCCCTTTTTCCAGAGCATGGTTCAAGTGCATTTAGTTGATCTAGTCTTAATAACGCCGTCCGATAAAGACTTAAATGACGTTGCATGAAAGTTAATCTGGCGAAAAATAACACCTCTGAAACGCTGTCGTTATTGAAATCAAAGCACTGAAAGCACTGTGCAAGATATTTGTTTTCATGCTTAATAAAGATAATGTACACCAATAAAATACTTTTCTGACAAATCGTTTAACCCTTTACAAAAATGTTCCGCGTTTTTAAAGACCTTGCGGAAGAAGACTTTCGAAAACATTGTGGGAAAAGTAGAAAGTGCTGGTAACCGGCATTTTCTCCTTTTCCCGCGATGTTTTCTACTCTTTCAGAAACCAGTCCAAATTTTATGTCTGCAAGTGCAGTTTCTATTGACCAGTCCCAAACTTTGTCATCTGGTAAACGGGTTATACCAGCTGTCGTATCACATGTTCCTATACATATAATCGTATGCATGCATATGACTTTAAATTAAAAAACTAGCCACCTGAAAAGCTGAAACATAAGGTCTCAGCCAATCAGATCGCTAGTTTTTTAATGTAGAACTATGGTTAAAATTGGAACGGTTGGAGGACACCAAACCAGCATCACTTTTAAGATTTGGACTTGGGAATTTATCGGGGAAAAATAGAAAGCAGGTGAAAATAATAGATCTATTTTTGATCGATATAATGCTGCAATTGGCCGTATTAACCCTTTCCCAAACCGTAAAATTTAGACTGGTCCAAACTGAAAGAGTTTGCAGACGACAATTTTAAATTTCATGAAAATGACAGTAAGTTCTCCAAAAGGGTAGAAAACACTATGGGAAAAGGAGAAATTGCTCGTTACGAGCAATTTCTCCTTTTCCCACAGTGTTTTCAAAAGACTTGTACTGCTGACACGTGAAAACCAGGGCTTGTTTGGGAAAGGGTTAAATGAGACCATACTCAAGCACAGCGACGTCATATTCATTCAGCCCAACTTTGCTTCTACAGCACTTAATCTTTACGGCAATACCCCGGAAACTCAAATTTTGGCTACTAATTTTGTTTTATCGTTCTCTTATGAATGAAAAAAAAAAAAACCGATCCTTGGCCAAATAAAGTTAAATAACATCCACGAACACAAAACTTCTGTCACCGTAAAAAAAAAGCACAAACACACACACACACAAATAATACAAAAAATAAGCAAAATTTCGCCGAATCATTTAACCCTTTACCACACAATTCCAAATTTCCGTGAGAAAGAAGGCTATGGAAACACTGTAGGAAAAGGAAAAACATGCTGGTCCCCTTTTTCCATAATGTTTTCTTCCTTTTCGAAAAGAATTTCCTCCATTTAAGCATGTTTAATTTGTTATCTTGTGGATTTGGACAAGTTCATTTTTTTTTTTTTTAAATCTCGTCAAGAGTTAATTAAGCAAAAGAAACATGAGCCACGTTCCTGCAAAACTGGGCTTAATGCGTCTTCGTAACGCTTTGTACAAAGCGATACATCATATAATTATGGAACTATAAATTCCATTTTGTCTGACAACCGACTAACCGGTCCTTAGACATGAAGAAAATTGACCAATAGCGAAAAGTTTCGACCCAGGTCAGCCTGCGCCGACTGCGCAGACTGACCTGGGTCGATACTTTTCGCAGATGCATTAAGCCCTCTTTTCACCTTTGCATGGCTCACATCGCTCTGTTCATACTAACGACACATTTCGTGCGCCATTTTGGAAATGAAAGATGGCCTGCGTCGCGCTTCTTGAGTTTTAAAATCGACGAGTTGGCTTCTTTAAAAAAGAAGCCAGGAGAGGTCAGCATCAGTATTTTCAAATAGTTTATTGGCTTTAATGACTGTAAATGAAACTATCCTTGGAATAGAAATAATTATTAATTGAAACTATCCTTTGAGGTTAAGCAAGAATTAGCTCCCTTAGTTTTAGTTTTCGTTTTTCGAAAAGATGAATGATGGAACAGAAAATAAAAGAAGAAAATATCGAAAATAATCTTGTGTTTTGTATCGACCGTCGAAAAACATTTGCAATCAAATCAATACAAGAATCTATTTTTTGAAATCCGTCGCATAAAAACAAAACACGTCTACTTCCTATTTCAGTTTTTTGATTTCGGTTTATTTATAAAACCATGACGAAATAGATTGTGTATCAGAACAATTTCGCAAAAAAAGTGGATTTAGATTGCAATTTCTGAGGCAGTCTGCCTTTTAAACTCACCACTGGTGGAGAGGTCTGATGACCTCTCCAATTACACGTCTGTTCCTGATAGAGGCCACCGGCCGAATTTATGGAAAAGAAGGCAAATATAGATTGTGTGAATCTTCTGTTTGTTTATTTCTTTACTATTGCTAAATAGTGGTCTTGTCTTAAAAATCTGAGTAGAGCTCTGGTTGTACAGTCAGTAGCGCACAGGACTTGTGAGAACAGGGCGTCGCTGGTTCGAATCCCCAGCTCGGATACTTTTTTTTGGAAGGATTGATGATAGCCATTGCGACAGGATTTAAGTCTTCCCATCGCTGATCATTGTTTCGACAATGGTTATGTGGGAAAGCAGCTTGTGGCTTGGGGAGAACATTGTTCAAAGTACTGGTAAACGAAACCATAGGAAAAAAATGGATAGATGCAATGACCACCGTGATATAGCTGAAACAATGTTGAAAACGGCGTTAAACTTCATTCAATCTATCAACCATTTACAAATAATTGAATTCGTTTTACAATTTATGTCGAAATAGGTCAACCTACTCATAAACACATTGAACACCCAATGACGTCAAATTTATTCACGCTACCCAATTCTCTGTCCGTTCGTATTTTTTTTTTGTTTACGGTGGTGTTACTGTCCTCTGTCAGGAATTATTCAACTATCGATTTGACTCTTTCAGCTCTTACTGTAACTTCAGTTGCTTTGGTGGACAGCGTAGACCAAGATCAGACTGCTGAGGACGTTCCTTCTGATCCTTTATCAACACAGTCCAAGTTTCGTGATATTTTTTGGGTCAGTTGAAAGATCTTGATCGTATTTACCGACTTAATGTAATAATTTGTCGTGTTACGCAACCAAAGGGGTGACTCTTTCTCTCCCTTATAAAAGAAAATTAGTATATCTTTAACAGTACTAAGATACGATTACATCAGGGAAAAAAGCTGTTTTGGTCACATATAAATGTGCCGTGCTCTGTCAAAAGGAGGCTTAATGCATCTGCAAAAAGTGTCGACCCAGGTCAGCCTGCGCAGTCCGCGCAGGCTGACCTGAGCCGAAACTTTTTTACTTTGGTAAATTTTTTGTATGTCAAAGGACCAGTGTACCTCATGATTCAGTCGGTTGTTAGACAAAACGGATTTTATGGATCCATAATTATGTGATGACTTGCTTGGTATCATGGATCACGGAGATGCATTAAGCCCCCTTTTTTCCGAGCGTGGCTCAAAGCCAAACTGGCGATTAACGTTTGTACATAATCTGACGGTACTCTCTTTGAAGTGTGATCTTCAATCTACACTGTTTGTAAATGCCTAACTATACGGACAGTAGTGGTTAAGGGTTTACCCATTACAGCACAAGTAGGACCTTTAACGCTCCTGTAGCTTTGGAAAACATTGCGGATAAAGAAATGGAAAATGATTGTAAACAACCAAAATGATCTTTTAATCGTCACAATCATTTTTATAACGTTGAAAATGTGATACATTTCTTTCGTCCACTCGTTTATTGTACGTGTCAAATGCACTGTCTATTTATAATTTTATACCATCTACATACTAACCAAACATTGCTATGTTCAGTAGCGGGATAAGGGAAGACATCGCCCCGTAATAAGCCCATCAAAATGTATACTCTGTATTAGGAATGTCGAGAGATATATCCATACAGAGATTGCGCGGAGATTTTCCACGCTCTCCCGATTTGTACGACCGCCAAAAACATTACCCTCGTCCGATACTGATAAAGAAATTCCGAATATCGGTCATCGTACAAAATTCGATGCTGTTTGGACGTTGACAAACTTTCCATGTCAACTCAGAGTCCACTGTTACAAATTTGCAGCGGGCAACTTCGAAAAGGTATCAGTCATGCGCTGGCAAAAGGAGGTTTGATGCATCTCCGTGATGCACTATACTTAGCTAGTCATAATATATTCATGGAAGCAAAATATCCAGTCAGTCTAACAAATCGAATCGATCTGGAGGTAGAGTGGTCCTTTGACATGCGGACAATTCACAATTAGCAAAAGATTTCGATCCATGTCAGCCTGCGTCGACTGCGCGGACTTTACAGAGCCTGACTCATATTTATAAAACACCAATTTTTTACCAAAAGACAAAATTTTGTACTTGTCAAAATCAAAAGGTTTTGCAGACAGCAAATAAAATGTAGCTCAAAATGTTGGTAACTTAGAGGCCACGAGCTCGAGTCTCGAAGCACTAAGTCTTGCTTTTTTGTGGGAGTGTCCTTAGGTAAGACACCTCAAAGGCTCAGCCTGGCACTTGTGAAATCCAGGACATACATGAATACGTGATACACTGGCATAACATGACTAAAATAATCTTGAAAGCGGCGTAAAACACCAATCAATCAATCAATTAATTATTTGCGACTAAACAAATTTGTGAAAAAAAATGTTCGCATTTTTTTGAAAAACGTTTTCAAAAGTGTTCTGTTGCAAGACTAAGAAACGTCGACTGTGGGTTTTAAACTAAGTCTCGTCATTTATTGTGTTTTTGTTTAACTTATTTCTCCCACTAAAATTGAAACTGGACGGGAAAATGTCCCTTGAAAGTAAAATATCAGATATAAACAAAGCCAAAAAAGCAACAACAGAAAACACAAAACAACTACAACAATAAAAAAATTATAACAATAGTAACAATAAACAAAAATCAACAAAATTAGCCATGGATGGATGGATGGATGGATGGATTATCGAATGAACGAATCAAGAAAAAGATGAACGAAGGAATTGGTGAACAGACGGTTGACTGACTAACTGACAAACAAAGACCCACGAACCCACCCATTCAACTTACCTCCTGACTCACTATCTTACTGACTAACTCACAGACTTACTGCCTGCTTAATTCACTTAATTAACGAAGGAAACGCCAATCTATCAATGAAACTATTTCATTGCTGTAGTTGTTGACATATCGGCTGTAAGAGAAAATATCAAAAGTCCAAGGTGCTCTCCACCAAAATAAATACTATTCTAAGTTTTGTTTCTTCTTTTTCATTTTTATATGCATTTTTTCCTCCAATTAGTTCTGCTTCCCCACCCAGTTTTCTCCAGCTGTTTTGCAAGCACAACAGAGTCCTAATTTGCATACTAATTATGCTTTAAGCCATTACCATGCGACTGTTACAGGCCCTTGGGTACGAAAGATTGGGGGAAAAACCATTGTGACTACGACTAATTGAACAATGTTCCGAAATATCATTTTTCCTACGGTGTTGTTCAAACAATTGAACCTTCTTTCTTTCTTCATTTTTTTCTATTTTGCGTAACTTGTACTTGATTTTGTTGGGTCCATGTTGTCCATATGGAAATGGTCTGAAAAAGTCAGGAGGCCATGGTTTGAACGGGGCAGTGACTTTTGGTGACGCACGCCAGCCTCCAAGCGATCAATGTCTTAAGAAAAACGACCACAACACACTACAAAGATGACGCTCAAGAAACTAACGGGTCATCTTCTGGCAAACACTGTCTTATGACTGACGACCGCATTAAATGCACACATGTAGCTCAAGAAACTAACATGTCAGCTTCCAGCAATCAATGTCTTACGACCATTGACATCAATAAGTACAGACATGCAGCCGAAGAAACTAAGATGTCAGCTTCCAGCAATCAATGTCTTACGACCATTGACATCAATAACTACAGACATACAGCCGAAGAAACTAAGATGTCAGCTTCTAGCAATCAATGTATTACGACCATTGACATCAATAACTACAGACATGCAGCCGAAGAAACTAAGATGTCAGTTTCCGACAATCAATGTATTACGACCATTGACATCAATAAGTACAGACATGCAGCCGAAGAAACTAAGATGTCAGCTTCTGGCAATCAATGTCTTACGACCATTGACATCAATAACTACAGACATGCAGCCGAAGAAACTAAGATGTCAGCTTCTAGCAATCAGTGTATTACGACCATTGACATCAATAAGTACAGACATGCAGCCGAAGAAACTAAGATGTCAGCTTCTAGCAATCAATGTAATACGACCATTGACATCAATAACTACAGACATGCAGCCGAAGAAACTAAGATGTAAGCTTCTAGCAATCAGTGTATTACGACCATTGACATCAATAAGTACAGACATGCAGACGAAGAAACTAAGATGTCAGCTTCTGGCAATCAATGTCTTACGACCATTGACATCAATAAGTACAGACATGCAGCCGAAGAAACTAAGATGTAAGCTTCTAGCAATCAGTGTATTACGACCATTGACATCAATAAGTACAGACATGCAGACGAAGAAACTAAGATGTCAGCTTCTAGCAATCAGTGTATTACGACCATTGACATCAATAAGTACAGACATGCAGACGAAGAAACTAAGATGTCAGCTTCTAGCAATCAATGTTTTACCACCGTTTGTTTGTATTGGAGTTGAACGCCATTTTAACAGCTCAGGTCATATCATGGCGGTCAGTGACGCACCCATGTTTTCCTCGCTTTCTCACACCAGTACTAACACAACTTTCTTTCCAAAGCCACTGACTACTTTTCTCTCATGCATCAAAGGTGAGAGGGAAAAAATCGCCGGAAAGAAAGTTTGCCTCAACCGCAACTCGCAACCACCAGGTCACGAGTCAGATACGCTAACCACTGACCGACGACCGCAATAAATACACACATGTAGCTCAAGATGGTCCAGCTTCCGGCAAACATTGTCCCTCCGACCAAAGACTGCTGCAAATACACACATGTAGCTGAAAAAACCAACAAGCCAGCTTCCGACAAACATTGTCCTACAACCAAAGACTGCTGCAAATTCACACATGTAGCTGAAGAAACCAACAAGCCAGCTTCCGGCAAACATTGTCCTACAACCAAAGACTACTGCAAATACACACATGTAGCTGAACAAACCAACAAACCAGCTTCCTGCAAACAGTTTCTTACGACCGACGACCCTAAATGCAAATGTGTAGCACAAGAAACTTACAGGCCAGCTTCCGGCAAACCGACTACCGCAACAGATACACATGTAGCCGATGAGACTAACGGGTCAGCTTCTGGTAATAAATGTCTTACAACCGAAGGGAAAAAAATACATACTAAAGGAAACTAGATGGCCATATACGACAACGCCTGGTTACCTACAGTATACTGCTTGCAGACAAAAAACGTGAGAATTCGAAAATATTCATAGCAGTCCAGGAGCATATAAAACAAACTGGCCGATTTAAATGGTCAACAGTTTCCTACTTGCTATATACCTAATCACACGTCCCTTTTATTCCATTTGATGAAATTGTGTACTTGTCTCTCTCCATCTGTCCGTTTGTCTGTCTCTCTCTTTCTCTCTCTCTCACTCACTCTTCCCATCCCTCTCCCTCTCTTCCTCTCTCTCTCTCTCTCTATCTCTCTCTCTCTCTCTAATACATTTATAGTGTCAACAATTGCTTGAACATTTGTATAATAACTTTGTAGGGGGAGAGCCGTCATCTAAGTTGTCATAACTTGTGGCTCAACCCCATTTCCATGTAAAGTTGAGAGAAAATAAATATGTTTAAACTACACTAACTAGACAAAAAAAAAAAAAAAAAAACGTTAACTAAACTAACTAGACAAAAAACGTAAACTAAACTAACTAGACAGAAAGCGTAAACTAAACTAACTAGACAAAAAAACGTAAACTAAACTAGCTAGACAAAAAACGTAAACTAAACTAACTAGACAAAAAAACGTAAACTAAACTAACTAAACAAAAAAACGTTAACTAAATTAACTAGACGAAAAAACGTAAAATAAACTAACTACACAAAAAACGTAGAGCGAAAAAAAGCCCCTTTACCCTTTCCACACAATCTCAAGCTTTTAACGACTCTGAAGAAGAAGGCTTTTGAAAACACTGTGGGAAAAGAAAATGCTGGTAACCAGCATTTTCTTCTTTTCCCACAATGTTTTCTACCCTATTCAAGACAGAAATCATCATTCTAACTACATTTATTTTGTCGTCTGCAAATACTTTCAATTTGGTCTGGCCCAAAATTTTGACGTTTGGTAAAGAGTTAATACGACAACGCCTTGTTATTGGAGATGTCATCAGACCTCTCCAACAGTGGTGAGTTTAAAAGGCAGACTGCCTCAGAAAGAGCAATCTAAATCCACTTTGTTTTTTTGCAGAATTGTTCTGATACACAGTCTGTTTCGTCATGGTTTTATAAATAAACCGAAATCAAAAAACTGAAATAGGAAATAGACGTTTTTTTTTTGACGGATTTCAAGAAATAGATTTTTGTAATGATTTCATTGCAAATGTTTTTCGACGGTCGATACAAACAAACAAGATTATTTTCGATAATTTCTTCTTTTATTTTCTGTTACATTATTCATATTTTCGAAAAACGGAAACTAAAACTAAGGGAGCTAATTCTTGCTTAACCTCAAAGGACAGTTTCAATTATTCATTATTTCTATTCAAAGGATAGTTTCAATTACAGTCATTATCTACAGTACAAAATGACCGCTTCACTAGTTGTAACTTTTCTTTAAACAAATAAATCTCTGCGAAAAAAAAAAATTTCGTTAAAAAAGAGAAAGAAAACCGCAGCAAAAGATCAGGCGACTTGAGAACGCAGGAAGGTTACGTGTCTGTCATGTAATGCATAAGAGGTTTCTATGCAGCGGCAATCATATAATGCCTTACTTGTTTGACTACATGTTGTGAAATATATTGAAATTTAAAGCCAACAGACTATTTGAAAATATTGATGCTGACCTCTCCTGGCTTCTTTTTTAAAGAAGCCAACTTGTCTATCATACTGCTTGCGGACAACCAAAGCTGGGTGCAAAATACAAAATGGCCGACTACGAAATCGCCTTGTAATTACATTACTGCTTGCGGGCGATAAATGCAGTGGGCAAGAAAACAACCTACACAAATCAGCGACACCGTTTAGTTTGTGAACTTAAGCAAACAATGAACTGGTCCCCGTTGTAGATATACATATTACAACTGGCACAGGCTATTGTGTCGTTGCTTTCCATTGGGCCACATGTATGTCACAGAATGGCCAATCAGAGAAGCTTACACATTTCCAGTTGGGCTGTATAGGTAACGCTTTATCTTTATCATTCAAAAGAGTTGTTTTCCTTTTCAACATTTCTCCTTTTTACTCACTTTTACCCCTTTTCGAATTTGAAGATACAGTTTGTAAGGGTTTAATCTTTGCTAAGCAACATAATTTTTGACTCGTCCATATTGAAAGAAAGCAAACTATTTAGACGAAAATATTGGATGCGTCTGAAGTGATATGTTTTTTCTAAAGGGTAGAAAACATCGTGGGAAAAGGAGAAAATGCTGGTTAATCAGCATTTTCTCCTCTTCCCACGGTGTTTTTGAAAGCCATATTCTTCCAGATCTTAAAAAAACATATATATGGAATATTTATTGGAGGCTTTCACACACACACACACACACACACACACACACACACACATATATATATATGGGCCATGCTCTGGCAAAAGGGAGTTTAATGCATCTCCATGACGCATTGTACCAAGCAAGTCACCATATAATTAAACCGTGCTCTGGCAAAAGGGGGCTTAATGCATCCCCGTTATGCATTATACCAAGCAAGATATAACCTAATCATGGATCCATAAAAAAAAACAACAAAATATTTTGTCAAACAACCGACTGAATCATGGGGGTAGTATTATCCCTTGGCATGCAGAAAATTTTAAAAAAAGCGAAAAGTTTCGGCCCATGTGAGCCTGCGCGGACTGCGCAGGCTCATAGGGGTCAATACTTTTCGCAAATGCATTAAGCTCCCTTTTCACAGAGCATGACTCAATAATAGATGCATAAAATCGATTTCGTCTAAAAAATGACTGAAACATGAGGTAGCATGGTCCCTGGACATGCAGAAAATTTATCGAAAGCAAAAAAGTTTCGACCTAGGTCAGCCTGCGCGAACTGCGCAGGCTGACCTAGGTCGATACTTTTTTGCAGATTCATAAAACTCTTTTTCAACAGAGAAAAGCTCATATATACATAAAATGTAAAGGTTTCAAATATGAACAACAATAAGAAAATGTGCTAAGAAAAATTCCGATATAGCTAATAAAACAAACAGCCCCTCGTTCTCTCTCTCGCTAACTTTGCCAAGGAGTACAAATAGCGCTATCAGAAAGGGCAGCGCCGTTGTCATGCCATCTTATAACAACCTGCGCGCGCATGCTCTCTTATGAAGAGAGCAATCTTTATCATTCATGTTGTATATTTCATCTTGGATAAAGAAACGTTTGGAACATGTTTCTAGAAACGGTTTGGACGTAGTACAAAAAACTTAATCCAGTGGTTTGTAATTTGGAGTTTCGTTCGATTAAATTAATTACTTTCTTGGAAATGATTTGCAGCGGACGAGTTTTGAAAAAAAAAATCGATAATCAACGTTAGTCAAATCTCAAAATTATGAGTACGTTTCAAAACGCTATTGCAAGAGGGGGAAAAAAGCATGATACAAAAACTTTCTCCTTCTGCCAAAATGTTTTCATAGTCGTCTACTCTAAGACTTAAACAAAAAACAAACAAACGTTATCTGCAGACAGTAATGTGTGATATATATTACTTTTTTTAAAATCATTTGAAACGCTTTTCATTTGTTTAGATTATTTCTGATTTTTTATACATTCGACGTAATTTGCTGGGCTGATTATTTCGTTTTCAATAAGTGTCTCATCTTTTCGTGATTTGTTTTCATGTGGATAAAACGTCAATATATTAGTTTTGTTGTCATCTTAGTAAATGCCATTTGTTTCTGATAGTTCTAATTTAACCTTGTTAGGGGTTAAAAGTACAAAGACATGTTGATCGGATATGAAAACTGGAAATGGGGGAGAAAAACAAAAAGACTGAATGAGAAGTACATAAATAATTTAATACACGATAAAAATAAGCAAATAAAAAGATAAACAACAAAAAAATTAATGTGTATCTGATGATTTACATGTAATTTTTCATCATAATTTAATTCTTTTATAATTCAAGTTTTATTGTCAGATGAACTTGTTCAGACATTACCTGCATTTAAAACTTAATCAAAGAATTATAAGGATCACCATTTACATGTACAATTTGTCTTTTCTGTAGTAATTATAGCAAACTTATAAATAACACGTAAATGAAAAGCCTTACATTTTTTATGGATTCAAAAACTTTACCAAAAAATGTAGAGGATAAAGGTTTATTTGATCATAACCGTTTGAACTGTCCTATATTTGCAAAAGTATCATTCTAGGAAATTTCTTAAGCCTTCGGAGAGTCTATTAGAACTGTAATTACTGATAATGTAGATTAAGATCTCGGTTAATTCAAATTATTGGCTGATATGAACGTTCCTTCAAAAGGATTGTCTGTGAAAAAAAATGTCGTTATTAAAAAAAAATCTTGTTTGTTTAAGTTGCATAATTCAGTTATATCTCATAACCCTTGCGTGCTATCAACAACATTAGCTTTTATTTTCGGCGTAGATCGGGATCAGACTGCCCAGGGTATACAACCGGATCTTGGACATTTTTAGTGTAAAATTAAGGTGTTTTTAAATGAGTGAACTCTGAAATTGATATTCAAATGATAGCGGCGAATGGCATTAGTTGACGAATAAAAATTTGTGTTCAGGAATGATATATTTGAATCATGCTCTGTGAGAATAGGGTTTGATGCATCTGCAAAAAAAATCGAACCGCTGTTCGCGCAGGCGGACCTGAATCAACACCTTTTGTTGTCTTTTTTTTTTTAGCTTTAAATCCCTTTGTAATTTATCAATGAAGGAAAACTGTATTTATCAATGATTCCAAACACATTGACCATTTTGTTTCTAAACTCAAAACCTAGCAATCTGATTGGTTGAGACATTCTGCCACAGCCAAACAGATGGCTAGACCTACAATAAAGATTTATAATTCATTTAAAGGGGGATTTGCAGTTTTTTTTTCATAAAATCTCACCAAATTTAACAATGATTCATCTCACAAGTTTTTTACAATCTCATCAAACTTCAAAAAATGATTAATCCCTGAAATTACCCATTTAAAAAAAAAACACCTTTTGCTATCGGTCAGTTTGTCAATTTTCTGCGTGTCAAAAGGACCAGTCTACCTAATGGTTCATTCAGCTGTTAGACAAAGAAGGATTTTATAGATCCGTAATTATGTGATGAATCACTTGGTATACTGCATCACGAAGATACATTAAACATTTACCAGACGACAAAATTTTAGCTGTGTCTAAATTGAAAGCATTTGCAGACAACAATTTCAGTGTGGCTCAAATGGTGCATTTTTTCTTTGATAGGGTAGAAAACATTGTGGGAAAAGGAGAAAATGCTGGTTACCAGCATTTTCTCCTTTTCCCACAATGTTTTCAAAAGCCTTCTTTCCCAGGGGCGTTAAAAGGCGGCATTCTGCGGTAAAGGGTTAAACCACCGCATTGCCAGTGCGCCGCTCATTTTTTTTTTTTTTAAATCTACAGTCGAAAATAGTTCTGGTTCTTACGCACCGAAAAAGACAATTCAGAATATCTTGTCCTTGAACTCCGTGTAAATAATCAGCGGGATAACGTAGCATTCATGTGTTTTTATTATATGGCCCGCAGCACACGAAAAGGGGCCTTCGGACATTTGCGTAAAGTGTTGTCTCGGATTAGCCTGCACAGTCCGCGTAGGCTAATCCGAGACAACACTTTACGACTACATAAGATGTTTTCATACAGTAGACTTTCGTTAAACGGAAAATCGCACAAAAACGGGAAGTGTCGTCTTGGATTAGTCGCAGACTGCACAGGCTGATCTTGGAAGACACACTTTTACGCATACGTCCGAAGGCCCCTTTTCGTGTGTTGCACGTCAATATTATTGCAATTCCGTTACGTCTGTAACGTCAAAAGTGTGACGTCAAAAGTGTGACGTCAACTATATTCTCAAATGCCAACTTTAGATCTTACACCGAAAAAGGATGCAAAGTCTCACGAGCTGTGAATTTACAAACCATTTCCAAATTTCGCTGTGAGCTTTTGCGGACAGTGTAGATCAAGACCAGACAGAGATGGAAAGAGAGATCTTAATTCACTGAAATGTTTGGGTTTTTTTTTTTTTCATTTATCGTTCAACGAATATCATACAGGGAAAAAATAGGCTACGCTCCTTGGAAAGGTATCTTAATGTAGCTGCGAAAAGTATCGACCCAGGTCAGCCTGCGCAGTCCGCGCAGGCTGATCTGGGCCGAACCTTTTCGCTATTGGTCAATTTTCTGTATGTCCAAGGACCAGCCTACCTTATGCGTATGTCAGTTGTTAAAAATGTGTCTATTATGAAAACATGATAACAGGATGAGCATGATGACTGGCTTGGTATCAAGGGTCACGGAGATGCATTAAGCCCCTTTAGCCAGAGCGTGGCTCGTATGTTTTGCTCACACGCAAAAAGTGCCTTTTTCTATTTTGATTGACGTATGAAAATGAAACGGGTAATTAATTTTTTTAAGAGGTAAAATAAAATATATCCCGTTATTTATAGATAACGAATATTTACCGTGACAGGATTTTGATGTTTCGCGATAGGGAAATTCCCCTTGATACGATGAAGGTCGAAAACGAGGCTAAAAAACCAGAAGGTTATCATAATTTTCGGAACTTGAAATGTAAAACTTACTTTGTAATTTCAATCTAGATCTCACTGTCGGAATAAGTTTTTTTTTGTTTGTTTTTTTAATATTCAGTATCATTTGACATAGATGTTTTTCAAAGAATTGATTTTGAATGAATCAATTGGACAGGTACATCCATCCATCCATCCATCCACCGACCAACCGACCGACCGACCGACCGATCGATCGATCGAAGATACTGAACATATTATTTATACACGAGAACACAAAAGCTCGAACATGCAGTAACTTGGGCTTCAAAAATAATCGTATGAGAAATCTGCAAAAGCCCACACAAAGATCTGTTATTCGAAAAAGATAATTCGAAAAAAAAAAAAGACCAAGAAATGTATAAACGGAGTATTCAGATTCTTGAAATAAATACTTTGGGATTAATTCTTTTTTTTTCCCCACTCTTTACCACACTGCGACAAAATTTTAGACTTGTTCAAACTGAAACTATTTGCAGACCACAATTTAAATGTTGTTCAACTGATGGAATTTGTCTTTAATAGGTTTGAAAACTTTGCGGTAAAAGGAGAAGATGCTGGTTACCAGCATTTTCTCCTTTTCCCACAATGTTTTCAAAAGACTTCTTCCTCTCCGTTTAAACTCGGGATCGTGTGATAAAGGGTTTTTAAACGATAATTGTACATTTCCATTACGCATCGGTCATTGATAAGCTGTATAAATTTGTCTTCTTATAAATTTTAAAGGTTCTTTTATTATGTAAAATAATTAATTTTACCAATGTTACCGAATGATTAGGTAGATTTTTAAACGAAATGAATCCATATCATACAACGGCTTGCTTGGTGTAATGCAGCACAAAGACGCAGTAAACTCCCTTTTCCAAGAGCACAGCCCAATTTTGAAAGTAACACGACTTCTGATTGGCTAAACCAACTGGTTTAGCCAATCAGAAGAGGTGTTACTTTCAAATTTAGAAAATCTTGGAGAATAAGGATGGTTGGTGAATACGGACCCAGGTCTTGCCTTAACGCAATACCAAACAACCTATTTTTAGAACCAAAAACCAACTGGCATAATAAGCATAAGGTAGAGAACATTTGAAGGATTTTTTTTTAAATGAAATGAAATTATTTTTAGGGAAAAGTATTAGTTGCTTTTTTCCACAATGTTTTGATAAAAGTGATAGTAATATTGAGCACAGATATCCCGTTTTAATCCTTAACCTGCTAAATAAATGAAATGAAACTTTCAAGCTGAGAGTAAGACGCCAGATTTTGCTATTTCAGTCATTTTTTGGGAAAATATCTCCTTATCGGACAGTGTGGATCAAAGATCAGACCGCACGTTCTGATCTTGATCCACGCTGTCCGCAACAGGTCTTTGAGGCTCGCTTAGCAGCCTAAAGTTTAGATAAATTTGCAACTTTGACAGAAAAAGAAACATAGCAAAAAATTTCGTCTGCGATAAATGCAAATGCCAGGGAACTCTTCTTCTAATGTGCTGTTGAAATTTACAAGTGAAATAAACATCAAATAGTGCTGTCAGTTATTTTAAGCTGGACGGAAATAGAAACAAAAAACAAACATGGCGCCTGGCTCTATGACGACCATGTTAGATGAAAAGACTCAGGTGATCACAAAGCCAAAAACCGAGCCGAAAAGAGAGACTTGGGATAAAAAGATTGACTTTTTGCTGTCCGTCATCGGTTTTGCTGTGGACTTGGGAAATGTCTGGCGATTTCCATACATCTGCTATAGAAATGGTGGAGGTAAGTCTTTTTGTTTTGCTTTGTTAGTTTAAAATTTAATGCTGTTATCAACAGTGTTTCAAGTATTTTTTCCATGCAATGGGAGAAAAAAGTGAAATCCAAATTATCCCCCTGGTTAGATAAAAACCACGGTAACCAAAGTGCAACTAGGTTCTTTTATTTGATTTCCTTTGTTTTTATCCTTGCTTTACTAGGAGAAGTTGCGATTATTATAACTTGATTAGTAATGTATATGTAAAGTCTTCAAGATATTTGCAAATCGAATTTCACACACTATTAACATTGAAATGTGCCGAGTAGTTCGAATTTATGGTTTGATAAATTTTGAAGGAGATAGTTAACCCTGAATAGTGCAAAGGATATCAAGGATAAAAACCAAGTAAAACCTTATTCAGGACCTTTGACGTAGTGGAGAGCTATCAAGGGAAGTAACTGTCTTTCGTCTCCCATAGTCTGGATTACCTGCCCTAACACTCCCTAACACTACTTTATCGGGTCAGGCAAAGCGCAATAATGCGGCCTCCATGGGGGCCTCAAGCGAAGCCCTTTATGCTTTCCTTTCCCCCCCCCCCCCCATTTCATACGACCCGGTTTGATTAGTAAATAGACTGAGACCAATGTAGTACAAAATATACATTACCAAATCTATAATATGCTGTTGAGGTATAGTTTTAATGTAAATTTGACTAAAAATCATTTTTAAGAGTAGCCCTATTTTCGGACGTTATATAGGTCCATTGAAATTTCGGATACTAACAGTATTTCTGAAATGTAGTTTTTTCGCTAAATAAGAACGATCATTAAAAAAAAAAAGATTCGATGCCATTACTTTATTGCAGCCAATCTGTTTTGAATCCAGCCTACAGTCCGTGAAAGTGAAAGTGAAATGACAATATCCCGTTTCCTCTGCATATTACCGACGGGGTCGCCATGCGATTTGCCTGACGTACTTTTGAAGTACGACGAGGTACCAGAATGTGTCTCCCATTACTCCTTTTCATACATTTTTTTTTCCTATTGAAAAAGACATTTTTGCTTTGGAATACCAGGTGTACGAGGTACCCGGGTCTGCATCCACCAACTGTTCTAAATTGCTTTTGTAGTCTTATTCAAAATTTGTAGAGTGATATGATTTCTAGGTTGCTAAAACAATTTAGCCATGCTCTGTAAAAAGGGGGTTTAATGCATCTCCATGACATTATACCTAGCAGGTCATCACATAATTATGGGTCCATAAAATCCATTTTTGTATAACAAGTGACTGAATTAGGCTGCTGATCGCGACTCACGGACCTTTTGCGAACAGTGTAGATCAAGATCAGACTGCACAGAACGTGCAGTCTGATCTTGGATCTACACTGTCCGATAAGGAGATGTTTCCTCAACTCCTCAGGTAAGATTGGTTCTTTGGCACGCAGATGATTGACCGAGAGTGAAACGTTTCGATCCGAGTCAGCCTGCGCGGACTGTGCAGACTGACTTTATTCGGTACTTTTTGCAGATGCATTAAACACCCTCTTCACAGAACACCGCTTAAATACAAAGAGTAATACAACTTCTGAATTGCTAAAACATTTGAGCCACGCTCTGGCAAAGGAGGGCTTAATGCATCTCCGTTATCAATAATACCAATCAAGGAATCACACAACTATGGATCTACAATAGCCACTTCTTTTGACAACTGACTTAATCATGAGGTAGATTGGTCCTTGGACATACAGAAAATTGACCTGTAGCGAAAAGTTTCGGCCCAGGTCAGTCTGCGCGGACTGCGCAGTCTGAACCGGGTCGATCCTTTTCTCGGATGCATTAAGCTCCCTTTTCACAGAGTCAGTGTCATATTGATTAGCTATACTTTAAACGAACGCAACGATTATATATTGCTGTCATAAATATGAGAGCAAATAAGCCAGCATGGGCCCACCGAATAAACATGCGCACATTTTCGACCAATCGCAAACTGCCATCTATTCATTCGATTTTATAAATACTAAGGAGTAGGTCAAAAACAAACGCATTCCGATAATACT
Organism: Tridacna gigas; assembly: GCA_945859785.2. Taxonomy (NCBI): domain Eukaryota; kingdom Metazoa; phylum Mollusca; class Bivalvia; order Cardiida; family Cardiidae; genus Tridacna; species Tridacna gigas. Next base: position 7,140,388 of record OX244042.2, read on the forward strand.
CCCCCCCCCCCCCCTCTGAAAAAAAGAAGAAGAAATATTCGAATATCATAAACGAATCATAAACGAATATTCAAATGCCCTTTTTTAGTTCGTTCCCTCTCATAGTTAAAAAGAATAGACTGAAAATTTCCATTTAACTTATTTGGCCATCCAAACATTACGTTACATTTTTTGTCGACTTCACTAGTGTGAAAATTTGGATTTACAGGAAGTTGTTCCTCTGTTTGACGCGAAAGAAGTTAGCGATGCGGAAGTGACATCAGATTGTCTGTGATCAACTCTTTGCAAGATGGAAACATTTGCGGACGATAATTTAAATTTGGCTAGAATGAAAGGATTTAGTAGAGATACTGGGAAAACACAAAAATACTGGTTGCCGACGTTTTTTTGTTTTTTTCCTATAGGGCTATAAAAATGAACAACTTGATTCCTCGAGGTCCTAAAAAACAGGGGCCAGACGGAAAAGTATAAGAAACCCGTTTGTTGTGTGAACTGTGAGCCGTTTGTTGAAGACATTACCTACTGACCTAATTTTTTCTACCGACGAGTTTGAATACAAACGAACCATGCTCTTTGAAAAACGGGTTCAATTCGTAAATGAATTAAGTGGATAACTTCAACTTATTTTTTGATAACAGAACTGGTAACTAAACCGGGACTCAAACCTTTGACCGTCTGCTATATAGGCTAATGCCATAACCACTGGACCTTGGATACGGTGAATTCATTCAGGAGGTGTAAGGTCGATCCTCCCGGACTCGGTTAAAACTCTTTCTGTGGGTCGATAAAAGTCGTTGTGATAGGATTCTCCCCTCTCTTACCTTTGAACATCCTTTCGTGGGAGTGTCCTTGGGCAAGACACTTCAGAGTCTTAGCCTAGTACTGGTGAAACCCAGGAAATACATGAATTTGTGAGCTGTCGCCGTGGTATGACAGAAATAATGTTGAAGGCGGCGTAAAACATCATTCAATCATTCAATCTCTACCTTTGAATATGGTTTCCACACTGATCATGTGGGAAAGCACCCAATGGTTTCGGAAAGATACAGGAGTGCATAGATAGGTACACTGTCTTTCGTGACATAAGTATAGTTATATTTTTCTAACTGCGTATAATATCAATGAAACTAAGAAACACGAAAGTATTGCGAAAAGATTAAGATGGCCCAATAAAGAACAATACGAAGGGTTTACGTGTGATGGCCGATCTGTTGAACCAAACGATAATATTTAAGACTTTTGTCCAAATTGGAAGCATTTGCAGACGACAAATAAGATGTGGTTCAAATGTTGGAATTCGCCGTTGAAACGCTTTTGGAAAACATTTTGGTAAAGGGAGAAAATGCTAGTTACCAGCATTTTCTCCTTTTCCCAAAATGTTTTCAAAAGCCGTCTGCCACAGGGTCGTTAAAACTCAGGATTGTGTGGTATAGAGTTAATGCTTCACCAACGGATAAAATTCTAAACCGGTTCAAATTGAAAGCACTTGCAGACGACAAAACACATATGGCTCAAATGACGAGATTTGTCAATAAAAGGATGGAAAACATTGTGGGAAAAGGAGAAAATGCTGGTAACCAGCATTTTCTCCTTTTCCCGCAATGTTTTCTAAAGCCTCATTCCTCAGGGTCGTTAAAACACGGGATTGTTTGGGGTTAGGGTTAAATGAAAAAATTGTCCGCCAATTTTTTAACCAGAACGCCAAATGTATATCAAAGTCCTGATAACAAATTTTCATTGGCAAAATTTTTGAAATATTTCGAATTTTATTATACCTTACATTTCTTACATAGACTGAGATCAGTCTTCTCGTTCAAACTATCTGAGCCGAGCCCCGGTAGCGGAGTCGGTAGAGTACAGGACTTGAGACCAAGGGGGGGGGGTCGATGGTTTGAATCCCCAGCTCGGCCATTTTCTTTCCGAGGATTGATGATAGTCATTGAGTCATTGCGACAGAAGTCTTTCCTCTCTCACCGCTGATCATTGTTTCGACAATGCTTATATGGGAAAGCAACCAGTGGCTTGGATAGAACATTGTGCGAAATACTCGTCACGGAAACACCAGGAAGAATGGATAGGTGCACAGGCCTCGGCGATGTAATTGAAATAATGCTGGAAACGGCGTACAAATAATCAAATTATCTGATACTTGTCGAGACTTTTTTGTCCTCTTTAAAGTTTTAGCTCTCCTATGCCTATTCTATACTTTCTACTCCAAAGGCGGAATTGATATCCTTCAAGTGTGGTGTAGATCAAAGATCAGACTGCACAGAACGTGCAGTTAAACCTTCGATCTATACCGTTCGCTAAATTTTAAACCATGGCCTAAAGACTTAAAAAAAGAAACTTTTTTAAACTCGAAAAAATCGAATTCATTTCCTACATGATGGTTGATAGATTGATGGATTGTATGGTGTTTAACAGCGTTTTCAACATTATTTCAGTTATATCACGGCGGCCAGTGCACCTATCCATGCTTTCCTGGAGTTTCTTTACCAGTATTCCGCAATCCGCATTCTTTCCAAGCCACTGGCTGCTTTTCCACATAACCATCGTCAAAACAATGGTCAGCGGTGAGAGAGGAATGAATCCTGTAGCGATGACTATCATCAATCCTCGGAAAGAAATTGGCCAAGCCGGGGATCAAACCAGCGACCTCTTGTTCTCAAGTTCTGTACGCTACCGACTGAGCTACGGGGGCTTGGCTCCTACATGATGGTAAAGGACAAACTAACCACATGTAAATTAAACCTTCACCGAGAAATCCCGTATTCTAGCGACCCTTATGAAGAAGACATTTGAAAAAAAATCGTGGGAAAATTAGAAAATGTTTGTAACAAACATTTTCTCCTTTTCCCACGATCTTTTTCTACTCTATCAGAAAAGCAGTCCTATTGTTTGAGCCAAACATGCGGACGGTAAAGCTTCAAGATCAGAGTGAACGATCTGTCAAGCCTGGGTCCGTATTCACCAACCATTCTTAAGAATGTTCTTTGTCTTATTCTGCAAGATTTTGCAAACTTGAAAGTAACACAACTTCTGATTGGCTAAACCATTTGGTTTAGCTAATCAGAAGTTGTGTTACTTTCAAAATTGAAAAAATCTGGAGAATAAGACTAAGAATGTTCTTAAGAATGGTTGGTGAATACGGACCCTGATCTTGATCCAAGTTCTCCACAAAATCGCCTGTTCTCATCTATGGCACGGAAAGGGTTCAAAGAAGCGAAATATTCAAATAATTGTCAAATGTTGGTTTTCCTTATATTCATTAAAGGTACATCTTCATTCGTTGTCAGCCAGTTTTTAAGCCAATTCATCTTTGTTTTGTGAAACTAAAATCATTCCTATATTCCTGATGGTTGCAAGGTTGCATAGATAACGACTGATAGAAAATGCAGTACATTTTCTGGAGGCCATCAACAGTCATTTCCGGTTTTAAATCGAAGACTTCTAATATATGTTTTTAACCCGTACACCCTACATATCGATAATTCGTCTATGTTTACACAGCTGACTAATTTCTGAACCATTCTACATTATATCAAATTTTAACAGCTTTTTTTTCTCTCTCTCTCTCTCTCTGGCTGTATCTCTATGCACTTTATAGATCATAAAAACAGAAAGGCGGGTAAAATATGAGCCACGCTCTGTAAAAAAAGGGGGCTTAATGCATTTGCGAAAAGTATCGACTCAGGCCAGCCTGCGCAGTCCGCGCAGGCTGACCTGGGCCGAAGCTTTTCGCTATCGGTCAATTTTCTGTACGCTCAAGGACCATTCTACCTCATGATTAGGTCGGTTGTTAAAAAAAGTGGCTATTATGGATCCATATTTATGTGATGGCTTGATTGGTATAATGTATCACGGAGATGCATTAAGCCCCCTTTTGCCAGAGCATGGCTCATATATAAATAACAAAATTCAGTTAACTAAAAAGAAATAAATATCAAAGAAGCTGGCTTTGCGAAAAAAAAAAAAAAAAAAGACAAGAGAAAAAAAACCCTTTGTCATTATTCGAACTAGCGTATATTTTAATAACATTGTAACTTAAGCTGTCTACGTAATTAATAACTTTATTACTTGATATTAACCTTTAAGCCTTTACCACGCAATGCCGAGTTTTAACAACTTTGCGAAAGATAGCTTTTGAAAATAATGTGGGAAAAGGGGAAATGCTGGTAACTAGCATTTTCCCCTTATTGTAAATTGTACCTTTCTTTTGGTAAACAGATCTGAAATATTTAAGCCTCACCTTACCTTCTGTAAACGGATCAGTCTAATAGTTGAGATGACGAGTTAGGATTTGTAAGTCTAGGGAGACAAAACTCTGAGTGATTTTAAGGAGATTGCGGTCTTTTGTTAGATAAGCTTGTTCTGTTTATTTGTTTGTGTCTTTAATAGCGCATGCTCAATGTTTTTTTTTTCACTTACACTGCGGCGGCCAGTCAACTTATCAATGCTTTCCTGTGCTTTCCTTTACAATTATTTTGCATATTCTGTATGAAAAGAGGGACGCCCTTCGTGATAAAAGGCTAGATTTGCCTATTATCATAGACAAAAGACTGTACTTGCCTATTATCGTAGACAATGGGCCATGCTTGCTTTTTTTCATAGGCAATAGGTCATGCCTGCTTTTCATTATAGACAATAGTCCATATGTGCTTTTCCTCATAGACAATAGTCCATACGTGCTTTTAATCATAGACAAAAGCCCATGCTTTCTATCATAGACAATAGGTCACACTTTGCTTTTAATAGACAATAGAGACCAAACTTGCTTTTATCATAAACAATAGGCCATATTTGATTTTTATCATAGACATAAGGCCGTGGTTGTTTTTTATCATAGACAATAGCCCTGCCTGCTTTTCAACAAAGACAATAGCCGTACTTGTTTTTCACTCATAGAAAGTAGGCTATACTTGCTTTCTATCATAGAAAATGGGCCATGCTTGCTTTTTTTGTCTAAGAAAATGCGCTAAGCTTGCTTTTTATTTTAGCATAAACACCAGGCAGTACTTGCTTTTTTATCATCGACAATAGCACAGAATTGCTTTTTATCATAGACAATAAACCGTACTTGCTCTTTCTTATGAAAAATGGGCCAAATTTGCTTATTATGATAGACAATAAGCCATACTTGCTTTTTATCGTGGACAATTGGCCATAATTGCTTTTTATCATTGACAATAGGCGACACGTGATTTTTCTCATAGAAGTAGGCCGTACTTGCTTTATATCATAGATAATAGTCCACACTTGCTTTTAAACAAGGATAATAGGCCATCTTTTTTTAAAATCTCAGACATTAGGCTATACTTGCTTCTTATCGCTGACAATAGGCCATACGTGATTTTTCTTATAGAAGTAGGCCGTACTTGCATTATATCATAGACAGTAGCCTACACTTGCCTTTAAACACAGACACTGGACTACTCTTGTTTTTTACCACAGACATTGGGCCATACTTGCTTTTTATCACTGACAATAGGCCACACTTGCTTTTAACTCTTTACCAAAAGACAAAATTGCAGACCAGTCCAAATTGAAAGCTTTTGCAGACGACAAAATAAATGAAATAAATGAAAAATTGAAATTTATTTTGGGAAGAGTAGAAAACATTGTGGGAAAAGGAGAAAATGCTAGTAACCAACATTTTCCCCTTTTCCCACAATGTTTTCAAAGGGTTTTTTTCTCAGGGTCGTTTTTTAAAAGTCGGGATTGTGTGTAAAAGAGTTAAACAATGATAATAGGCCATCTTTTTTTTTTTTTAAATCACAGACATTAGGCCATACTTGCTTTTTATCATGGACAATTGGCCATGCCTGCTTTTTAAAATAGACAATAGGCCATCTTTGATTTTTATCACAGACATTGGGCCATACTTGATTTTTATCATGGACAATAGGCCATGCCTGCTATTTAAAATAGACAATAGGCCATCTTTGATTTCTATCACAGACATTGGGCCATACTTGCTTTTTAACATAGATAATAGGCCATACTGTCTTTTTAACATAGACAATAGATAATACTCGCTTACTGAAATGGACAATAGGCCATAGTCGCTTTTTATTATAGACAATAGGCCGCAATCGCTTCTTGTCATAAAAAAATAGGCCATACGAGCTAATCACCATAGATAATACGCGCTTGTTACATGTCTAATAAGCCATACGCACCCATTCTTAAGGACAATAAGTAATACGTGCCTTTTGTCATTGACAATAGGTCAGACTAACCTAGCCTACTGTCATCGACAAAAGGCCATTCTTGCCTATCATCATTGACAATGGGTCAAACTTGCCTATTATCATAAACAATAGGCCATATTTGTCTTTTATCATAAACAAAAGCCATACTTGCCTATAAAGCATTTACCACCGAGCCCCCGTAGCTCAGTCGGTAGCATACAGGACTTGAGAACAGGAGGTCGCTGGTTCGATCCCCGGCTCGGCCAATTTCTTTCCGAGGATTAATGATAGTCATTGCGACAGGATTCATTCCTCTCTCACCACTGACCATTGTTTCGACGATGGTTATGTGGGAAAAGCAGCCAGTGGCTTGGACAGAATATTGTGCGTAGCACTGGTAAAAGAAACTCCAGGAAAGCATGGATAGGTGCACTGGCCGCCGCGATAAAACTGAAATAATGTTGAAAACGGCGTTAAACACCATACAATCAATCAATCATATAAAGCATATTCAGAAGGCCACACCTGCCTATTGGCATTGGCAATAGGTCATATGCATCTTTTATCATGAATATACCTGTTTTTTTTATCATAGACACTTGGTCATATTTTCCCTGTTATCCCAAACAATGGGCTATAGTTGCTTATAATCATTGACAATAGACTGTTCCCGCCTTTTATCAAGGAGAAAGGGCCATATCTGCTTATCATAAACAATAGGCCATATTTGCCTCAATCATTCTAAAGAGGCCACGTTTGCCTAACATCATGTACAAAAAGTACATACCTGTCCGTTGTCATGGACAATAGACCATACTTACGACGGGTAAGGAATCCGCTGCTAAGGCAAAAGCCAAGATACCGACCAACTAAGATTCGAACACGATACTCTAGTAAAAATAGCCATGCTTGTTATAGCGTTCACATTTCAAGTTCGACTTACCCGAGGTAACTATACGTTGTGGTCCCACACATTGCTATAACTCAATAAATCAAAACTACAAATCTAGATTCGAGTTGTATATTTGTTTTTACTTGGCCTTCAAATGATAACTGGCGCATAAATATACAGAGATAAATTACTAGGGTATAAAGATATTTCATTTTTACCTACTTGTGAATGATGTCTGAGAATTTCACGATTTTCGCAAAAAAATAAATAATAAAAGCCATAGGCAGCATATTTCGTTTAAGTTTCACAAACTCTGCTTTACCCTTTAACATACGACTAAAATTTGGACCTGTCCAGCTTGAAAGTATTCGCAAACGACAAAGTAAACGTGAGTTAAAAAAAACTTAAATTTGTCTTTGAAAGGGTAGAAAACATTATGGGAAAATGAGAAAATGCTGGTTACCAGCATTTTCTCTTTTTCCCATAAAGTTTTCAAAACCTCTCTTTTTCAAGGTTGTTAAAACTCGAGATTGTGTGGAAGAGGGTTATTTTGTACGAAGTCTTCAAGTTTTTTTTTTAAGAAGCCGTTTTCAACAGTATACAGTTATGCCAAGGGGACATGTGCACCTATCCTGGTATGCGTGAATGGGGGTCCCTTTGTTAGCACTATGTACAATACATTCCAATCTTATTATGCACAAAACACCTTCCGTCTATACTGTGCATACCACAGTTTCCGTCGGCACTACGCACAGCAAACCATCCATTAAATAAGAGCTGAAAACAATGTGGAAAAAGGAGGAAATGCTGGTTACCAGCATTTTCTTCTTTTCCCACAATGTTTTGAAAAGTCTTTTATTTAGGGTCGTTTAAACTTAGGAATGTTTGGTAAAGGGTTGAAGCCAAGCACGACCCTTAAAAATATAAAACTTCTGATGCATGTGAGAAAAGTAGTCCATGACCCGGAAAGAAAGTCGTGTCAGTACTGGTGTGAGAACGCCAGGAAATATGCGTAGGTGCACTGACAGCCTTGATATGACCTAAGCTATTAAAACAGCGTTAAACTCCAATACAAAAAAAACGCTATGTTTTCCTTTACAAAATCCTCAAGCTTATTGGCATTCCCAGGGGATTGCATGCCAAAACTGAATCAAAATAAGGGGGTAGTGAAGACCAAGATCAAACTGACCTTATATGTAGACTGATCTTGTTCTACACATGAAGCCACATATAGCCATAACTGTTTTTTTTTTAAGGAAATGATACATGCTCTGTGAAAAGGAGTTTTAATGCATCAGCGAAAAGTTTTGATTCAGGTCAGCCTGCGCCCTCCGCGCAGGCTGACCTGGGTCGAAATCTTTTGCGATAGGTCAATTTTCTGCATGTACCAAAGACCAGTCTACCTCATGATTCAGTGGGTTGTTTGACAAAAACGGATTTTATGAATCCATACTTATGTGATGACTTGCTTGGTGTCAAGCATCATGGGAATGCATTAAACCCTCTTTTGCCAGAGTATGGCTCAAACGTGTTAAGTGCACTTTGGTATATTGCACCGCAAATACATTGTAGCGTGCACGATCTTGTATGCTAGGTCTCTTTCCCCCCATAAGGGTTATTTCTAGCTCAACGACATAAAACCGAAACAACATGTATTATAAGTGTTGAAGCTATAATATGTAAAACTACTTAATAGCGTAGGTTTATTTTCATACTTTCATATTTTGCTGAAATTATAGTAAAAAAAATGTTTAAAAGTTTAATTTTGCCAAAAAACCTCAGGTCCGTATTCACCTACCATCTTACAGAAGAATATACTTCGTCTTATGGCAAAGAATGATTTCCAAATTTGAAAGTAACACAACTTTTCATTGGCTAAACTGTTTGGTTACTTGTAGATTTTTTTTGAGAATTAGACAAAGGGTATTCTTAACAAGAAATATCTTTTAAAAAAAAGATAGACGGCGTAAGAGAGACTGGAATATGAACAATGAAACTCTTCTGTGGCTCAGTATGAAGTAAACTAATGGAAAGTAAAATCACAAGGAATTGCCTCTTTTTCCTCGCTGTTTTTAAAGTAGCATTTGGTTATTGGGTAACGCTTATGAAAATATTCTATAAATTTCCAAATAGCCCCAGAAAAAGAATCATTCTCTACCACATTATTTTGCTATGGTATGAATCAAGGCCCTGGGGCATTGATTAGCAGTAGCAACGCTTGTTTAATAGTGGTTTCATAAATGAGTAAGCAAATACGCCAGCAGGTGCCCGCCGACTAAACAGGTGCATATTTTTGACCAATCGCAAATTAGCATCTATTCAGTCTTTTATCAGTACCAAGAAGTAGGTCAAAAGCCAGCGCATTCAGCTGCGCCGAAAAATGGTTTGTGAACACGGACCCTGGAGTTAATTTGTGTGTGTGTGTGTGTGTGTGTGTGTGTTTCAATACAGTTCGGAGAATGATTGTTATCCGTATGTCTAATGTAACGCATGTGGACAAATAGTTTAATGATTCCTGGAATGTCTTTGTTTGTAATGTACTTGACTCAAGATAATTTCGTCCTTTTAACTCGATGTGATGATTTACAAATCCAACTAAAAGCGCCTACAAACTGATACATAAGTCATGCTCTGTGAAGAGGGGGCTTAATGCATCTGCAAAAAGTATCGACCTATGTCAGCCTGCGCAGTTCGCGCAGGCTGACATGGGTCGAAACTTTTTGCAGACCTCAATTTTTACATGGAACTTGCCCTAGGGCAGTGTCAACGATGTGGCTGCTTGTCTGTGAAAACTTTCTGTATGTCAAAGGACAATTCTACCCCCACAGTCAATCAAGTATTTGTTAAAATGGATTTTATGGATCCATAATTATGTGATGACTTGCTTGGTACCATACATCACAGAGACGCATTAAACCCCTTTTGCCAGAGCGCGACTAAGTCTTTTTTTTTTCAAAAGCTCTCAAGTACAGTAAGATCATAAGATTAACCATTTACAAACGACAAAATTTTACCCTTGTTCAAATTGAAAGCATTTGCAGACGACAATTTCAGTGTGGCTCAAATGGTGCGAATTTTTCTTTGATGGAGTAGAAAACATTGTGGGAAAAGGAGAAAATGCTGGTTACCAGCATTTTCTCCTTTTCCCACAATGTTTTTCAAAAGGCGTCTTTCTCAGGGGCGTTCAAAGGCGGCATTGTGCGGTAAAGGGTTAAAAAAGTCGTTTCTGTATGGATGCTTGGAACAAAAACTGCGAAACTTTTAGATTTAATGGAGTCGTAATTATTTGATGACTTGCTGGGTGTAAAGTATCAGAGAGATACATTAAGCCCCCTTTTGCCAGAGCATGGCTCAGTTTTTTTTTCCCCAAAAGCTAATTTCTAATACAGGAAGACTAAAAAGTCATCTCTGTATCGCGATATCTGAAACAAATTTTACGAAAGTTTACTCACCCACAAATGGTCTATAGTACTCTCAGCAATGCATTAAGTCCCCTTTTGCCAGAGCATGACTCGTTCTCTTTCTTAACTCTTTTTCAGGGGCGTTCCTCATCCCGTATTTCATCATGTTGGTGTTTGCTGGGTTCCCTCTATTCTACATGGAACTTGCCCTAGGGCAATACCAACGATGTGGCTGCCTGACTGTCTGGAAAAGAATCTGTCCCATGTTAAAAGGTTGGTGATTTTTTTTACTGTCAGATCCTTTTGTCTTCTGTGTAGTTATCATTATGATTCATCATCATCATCATCATCATCATCATGTCATTTATTTCCCTTGATATTCTGATAAATATCATGTCTATCAAGATTATGAAACTTAAACTTCTTCCTCCTTTGATATTAGATTGATTGATTGAATGGTGTTTTACGCCGCTTTCAACATTATTTCAGTCATATCACGGCGACAGCTCACATATTCATGTATTTCCTGGGTTTCACCAGTACTAGGCTAGGGCCCTGAAGTGTCTTGCCCAAGGACACTCCCACGAAAAACCCAGTGGATCCAGTGAGGCTCGAACCCGGGGCCTCCAGGTTACGAGTTCTACACTTTACCACTGAGCCACGCAGGACCCCCCTTTGATATTAGATTCGGTACATAGACAGCAAGTATGATATGACACATGTTCTGGCGAAAGATGGTTTAATTCATTCCCCTGATGCATGACACCAAGCAAGTCATCACATAATTATGGATCCATAAAATCCATTTTGTCTAAGAATCGACTGTATCTACAGGTAGACTAGTCCCTTAACCCTTTCCCAAACGACAAATTTTGGACTGGTTCAAACTGAAAGAGTTTGCAGACGACAATTTTAAATTTGATGAAAATGGCAGGAAGTTCTCAAAAAGGGTAGAAAACACTGTGAGAAATGGAGAAATTGCTCGTTACGAGCAATTTCTCCTTTTCCCACAGTGTTTTCAAAAGACTTGTACTGCAGACACGTGAAAACCAGGGCTTGTTTGGGAAAGGGTTAACATACAGAATATTTACAAATAGCAAAAAGTTTCGACCCTTGTAAACCTGCGCAGGCTGACATGGGTCGATACTATTTGCAGATGCATAAAGCCCTTTTTCACAGAGCATGTCTCATATATCTGAAGATGCCAAGCCCCGATAAGGCAGCTGGTCGCATAAAGGACTTGAGAACAGGAGGCCACTGATTCAAATCCATAACTCGGCGAATTACATTCCGAGGATTTTATGATAGTCATCGCGACAGGATTCATTCCTTTCTCACCTCAGACCATTGTTTCGACGATGGTTATGAGAGAAAACAGCCAGTGGCTTGGAAAAAAATATTGTGCAGAGTACCGGTTAAAGAAACTTCAGGATAACATGGATAGGTGCACTGGCTGCCGCGATATAGGCCTAACTGAAAACTGCGTTAACACCATACAATCAAACAATACAAATTAATCAATCAAACAACCAGTACCACCAGTCAAATCAGTGAGTCGGTCAGTCAGTCATATCTGAAGATAATGCAAAAGTTCAGCATTCCCATTGCAGCTACATGTATATGTAAAATTATGTTGATAGATATCAGGAAAAAAAATAAAGAAAAAAATAAAAATGCTCAATATAGTTCATCCTTATCTTATGATTGTCATTTAAAATGACATGAGAATCAGTTGGAATTTGAGAGATTGGGACATTTAAACTTGAAGACCCCATTTCTTTCGTTCGAATGTTTTGTAAACCATCAAACAGTGCTCGGTTCGCTTTTGTCAGAGTTGTAAAAACTTAGCGTCCTAAGCATGGCTCGCTATCTCTTTTGCGGATAGTAAAGAACAAGATCAGACTGCACAGAAGGTGGACTGTCCGATACAAAGAAATTTGTCATCCCCCCCCCCCACACACACACAGAAAAAAAAAATGAATTTGTATTACATCGGCTATTTCGATTAGTTTGGATTTTTTTGGAAATAATTTAACAGTGTAAGGGTTACTTAACTATCTACTAACTGTCACTTCTAAAGCTTTTTAGTTTTGACGTATCATTAGATAAACTCGTCAAAACTGCTACTCGGAAATTGCTTCACTGAATATTTTTGAAATATACGAGCCATGCTGTGGCAAAAGGGGGCTTAATGCATCTCCGTGATGCATGATATCAAGCAAGTCATCACAGTATTATGGATCTATAAAATCCATTTTTTATAACAATCCGCTTTATCCTGTGGTACACTGGTCTTTTGTCATTCTGAAAATTGACCCGTAGCAAAAGGTTTCGGCCCAGGTCAGCCTGCGCGGACTGCGCAGGTTGACCTGGGTCGATACTTTTTGCAGATGCATAAAGCCCCTTTTTCACAGAACATCGCTCATATATTATATAACTTTGCACGATTGATACTTATCGCAAAGGATTCAAATTCACGTCTTGTTTTATGTATACCTTGTGAAAAACTTACACGTGTACGAATTACAATTTAATGATTTTTAGCCTTTCTTCCTTCCTTCCTTTCCCTCTCCCTGCCTCCCTCCCTTACTTCCTTCCTTCCCTTCCCTTCCCTTCCCCCCTCTTCCCTACTTCCTTCCCTCCCTCCCTTCCTTCCTTCCTTTCCATCTCCCTCCCTACCTCCCTCCCTCCTTCCTTCCTTCCCTTCCCCCTTCCCTTCCCCCTTCCCTTCCCTTCTCTTCCCTACTTCCCTCCCTCCCTCCCTCCCTTCCTTCCTTCCTTCCTTTCCATCTACCTTCCTTCCTTCCTTCCTTCCCCCGTCCTTCCTTCCTTCCCTCCTTTCCTTTATTTTCCCTTCCCTTTCCCTTTCTCTTTTCCTTCCTTCATTCCTTCCTTCCTTCCTTCCTTCCCCCTTCCCTTCCCTTCTCTTCCCTACTTCCCTCCCTCCCTTCCTTCCTTCGTTCCTTCCTTCCTTTTCCTTTCCTTTATTTTCCCTTCCCTTTCCCCTTTCCTTCCTTCCTTCCTTCCTTTTTTACACCCCTCTTTGTAGTATATTGTTTTGGTAATTCAGTGTTTCAAGCCATGTAGGTTTTATGGATTCAATTCTTAAAATCTGCCACGATAAAATTGAACCAGTCATATTACATACAGTACAAAGAAATGAGCCATCCTTTGTGAAAAAAAGGTTTGATGCATCTAAAATGTATTAACCCAGATTAGCCTGCGCAGTACGCACAGGCTGTCCTGAGTCAAAACTTTTTACTATTGGTAAATTTTCTGCCGCTCAAAGGACCAGTGCACCTCAGGATTCACTCCGATGTTAGACAAAATAGATTTTATAGATCCCTAATTATGTGATGACTTGCTTGGTATAGTGTATCACAGAGATGCATTAAACCCCCTTTTGCCAAGGCGGGGCTCAAAAGGTGCTCCAAAACTGAACGTAAAAATGAAAATAAATAAATTAAAATAGTATAATTATTGCAGTAATGCTAACACTTTTTAAAGCATTTATTGACCTTCTCCAGATATTCTATAGGATAGACAGGCGTAGACAGACATTATATCTTGACACATAAGCATACAAGCTCAATGGTCATAGATAGACCTGATGGAAGATTTGTCTGTTCAAAACATGAATGGACGTTTTACGATAAGAAAAACATATTTATTTTTCGCCCTTTTTGTTGACAAAGGTTGAAAATCTTGTGCCAAAAGAATCAGTTTCTCGTTTCAATTAGTCATACTTTTTTGCAAGAACAGAGACGTCATTAGCTCGGCTGTTTTCGAAGAAAACGTCGAGGTGTTGTTGTAGCCCTGTGTCCGTATTCACCAACCATTCTTAAGAATATTCTTAGTCTTGTTTTCCAAGTATTTCTGCATTTGAAAGTAACACAACTTCTGACTGGCTAAACCAAATGGTTTAGCCATTCAGAAGTTGTGTTACTTTCAAATGTAGAAAATTTTGGAGAACAAGAATAAGAACGTTCTTAAGAATGGTTGGTGAATACGGACCCTGGTGTTGTCGTCGCCCGTCGTCTCGGTCGTCGTGCGTCGTCTCGGTCGTCGTGCGAAGAGTTTGACATTTTATAATATCTCCTTTATTACTTTCATTTGCTTCAAAGTTGGACAAGTTGTTAACTATCAAAAGGGGAACCTATACTACAAGGGCAGGTAACTAACAAAGTATTTTTGACACAGTTATGTCCCCTTTTCGACTTGGAATTTTCACTGAAAATCAAGCATTTGCAGTCGAGCGTTGGCACCCGCATGCGGTGCTCTTGTTTTTTTTTTTACTGATATATCCGATTTCTACCACTTGCAGTAGTGTCTGATACATTAACCTTTTCCCAAACGACAAATTTTGGACTGGTTCAAATTGAAAGAGTTTGCAGACGAAAATTTTAAATTTGATGAAAACGGCAGGAAGGTCTCAAAAAGGGTAGAAAACACTGTGGGAAAAGGAGAAATTGCTCGTTACGAGCAATTTCTCCTTTTCCCACGGTGTTTTCAAAAGACTTGTACTGCAGACACGTGAAAACCAGGGCTTGTTTGGGAAAGGGTTAAAAAATAGCTTGTCTGGTCAAAGGGTAGCGTATCGATTCGCGCTCTACAATGTTTCACGTACAAAATGTACAAATAAATATGATAATCTGAACGATAATAATTGGGGTCGAATGAAACATAATCTATCTTTATCTGAGGCGAGAATATTTATTCCGGGCTAAATGATATTTTTTATTAATATTTTTTGAAATAAGATACCTTTGAATTATTTCGGAGTATTTCTGTGCAAGAAACATCACACACAATGTTGTCTGGACTTGACCGACATAGTTTTTTTTTTTATCTTCCAAAAGTTTCCTTGCTACCCTGCAATACTTCTTCCGCAGAAACGTTTTACTATTATTGTATTTACGCCTTCTCCCACATTGCTTTCCATACATTTGAGTCATCTCTTATTTTTCTCAATGTTGCCACTTGTGTCGTTTTAAGAATTTATTTTTTTAGGTCTAAAATTAGTTTTTCTTCGTCGAAGACTTCTTCATTATCACCACCATCACCAGCATCATCGTGATCATCATTGTGATCATCTTGGTCATCATCATCATCATCGGTTTCGTCTTCTTCTTCATCTTTTTCTTCGTCTTCGTCGTCGTGGTCATTGTCGTCGTCATCATGACAATCACCATCATCATCATGACAATCATCAACTTCTTCTTCATTTTCTTCTTCTTCGTCGTCTTTGTTGTCATCTTCATCATGATCATCATCATGATCATCATCATGACCATTATCATGACCATCATCATGATTCTTCTTCTTCTTCTTCTTCCTCCTTGTCTTCCTCTTCTTCATCTTCGTCTTCATCATCGTTATCATCATCATCATCATCAACATCATCAACATCATCTTTTTCTTGTCCTTCTCCTTGTTCTGCTTCTTGTTCTCCCCCTCTTTCTCCTTCAAATATGTTCCTCTAATTTCAACTTTCAGGGATCGGTTTCGGTATCATCATTATATCTACATACGTGGCCTGGTACTACAACACGATTATTTCCTGGTCAGTGTTATACTTTTTCAAGTCCATGAGGTCTGAGGTGCCATGGAAACGGTGTGGGAACCCGTGGAACACAGAAAACTGTCTAAACTATGACAACAGAAGCGAGTTTTTCGCTAATAACAGGTCGCTGAAAAACTATACAACACCGAACGAGGAGTTCTTTGAGTAAGTTTGTTCACCAAGATATTGGTAAAAAAAATAACCTGTGTAATACAATCACCAAGTGTAACGACCCACAAGAAGAAGGCTTTTGAAAACACCGTGTGAAAAAGGAGAAAATGCTGGTATCCAGCATTTTCTCCTTTTTCTACGATGTTTTTTTATCCTTCAAAAACAAATCTCAGCATTTTAACTACTTTTAATTAACCGTCACTTTATTGTTCGGCTCCAGCTCTTAGCTGAGGTTTCGAGATTTTCATATGCCGGTAATGAATAAATACCATTGAACGTTTCAGCCATTGCTCGTTGTAATAATCCCATAATGCATTGCATTTTTTTACTTAAGATTCGTCCCACTAACTATGAGACGTTTCATGTTTCATACCAAGTATCTTTCGCTATATACATGATACACTAAAGTCACTGAATTCAGGTTCAATTTTCTGTTGTGGGGAAAAAATTACAGTATCAAATGTTTATTTTTTTCTTTCTTTCCAAGAATTTCGTTTATTGTGTATCTGACTTGTGATTTTAGTTAACCCTTTTTCAGATGACAAAATTTTAGACAAGCCCAAATTCAAAGCCATTGATAGTTGCAGACAACAAATTAAACAAGGTTATCATGTCGAGATTTGTCTCAAAAAATAAAATAAGAATGGCAGAACACATTGTGGGAAAAGGAGAAAAGGCTGGTTAGCGGCATTTTCTCTTTTCCCCTCAATGTTTTCAAAAGAATTCTTGCTCAAGTTCGGTTAAAACTCGGGTTTGTTTGGCAAAGGGTCAATGGCTACGGTTATCTGTATGCAGAAATCTTTCAAGACGTGATGCAAATTTTATCTGCACAGTTTTGGCATTCAGTACCGAAAAATAATATTAACCTTTAACCCGCTAAATAAGTTAAATATAACTTTAAAGCCGACTGTAGAAACCCGAAAGATTCCCTTTCAAACTTATTTTTTGGAGGCAAATATCTCCTTATCGGACAGTGTAAATTCAAGATCAGACTGCACGGAACGTGCAGTCTGATCTTGATCTACACTGTTTGCAAAAAGGTCCTCAGGTCGCGCTTAGCATCCCTAAGAGTTAAGACAATGAACCCTTGATGATCCGAGCATCTCGGTTAATTCGAGCAGTCTGTTTCAATGATGTGTTTTACGCCGCTTTCAACTCTATTTCAGTCATATCTCAGCAACAGCTCACTTATTCGATTTTTCATTGCTTGCACAATTACTAGGCTGCGGATCTGAGGTGTCCTGACCACAGACACCCACATGTCCCTTTAGTGAGGATCCAACCTTCGACCTCCAGGTTTTTAGTACCGGGGCTCGGCACCTCCAGGTTTTAAATATACTCTTTTACCACGCTTGACCCCGGTTAATTCGAAGTACTGGCAATAGAATGGACGAGCGGCGCTCTAAGAAAAGGGAGTTTAAGACATCTTGGTAATGCATTATACCAAACAAGTCGCAACATATGATGGATCTATATTGTCTAAAAACCGACCGGATCATAAAGTAGAATGGTCCTTTGACACCCAGAAAGTTGACCGATAGCAAAAAATTCCGACCAAAGTCAGCTTCGCGGACTGCGCAGGCTGACTTCGGACAATACTTTTTACAGATGCGTGAAACATTCTTTCACGGAGCACGACTCTGTATAAAATGCGACTGCACGATTGTGTTTTATTTAAAACATTTTCAACAGTATTTCAACCGAACTCGAAATGCGAGGAATGATTAGCTCTGCACCATTGAGATGACGGGACTTGGATTTCTTTTCCATCGACTCACGTCTGGACTCACTCACATTTATTTCGACAAGCCGGTCGATGTTTGGGTGGCAAGCTCAAAAACACCACACAGATCTTTCTTTAAATCTGGGACTATTGATCTGACTGGATGCGACGTTTTGTCTCGTCCAATCGGTTATCTAGTCTGACTTAAGAAATACAGCTGAGTTTAGCTGGGTAATACAGTCGTTAGTCGTGTACCTGAGCACTGGTATTGAATATGAGCCATACTCTGTGAAAAGGGGGCTTAACGCATCTGAGAGAGAGAGAGAGAGAGAGAGAGAGAGAGAGAGAGAGAGAGGGAGAGAGAGAGAGAGTATCGATTCAGGTCAGTTTGAGCAGCCCGCGAAGGCTGACCCGAGTTGAAACTTTTTCGCTGTTCGTAAATTTACTGCATGTCAAAGGACCAGTGTACCTGATGATTCAATCGGTTGTTATACAAAATGGATTTTATGAATCTTTAATTATGTGATGACTTGCTTGGTATCATGCATCACGAAAGCCGAGCGCCGGTAGCTCAGTCGGTAGCGAACAGGACTTGAGAACAGGAGGTCGCTGATTCAATCCCCGGCTCGGCCAATTTCTTTCCGAGGATTGATATGGTCATTGCGACAGGATTCATTCCTCTCTTACCGCTGACCATTGTTTCGACGATGGTTATGTGGCAAATCAGCCAGTGGCTTGGAAAGAATATTGTGCGGAGTACAGGTAAAAAGAAACTCCAGGAAAGCATGGATAGGTGCACTGGCCGCCGCGATATAACTGAAATAATGTTGAAAACGGCGTTAAACATTATATAATCAATCAATCATGTATTACAAAGATACATTACCCCCCCCCCCTTTTGCCGGAACATGGTTCATATATAATAGTTTGTAAATCTGGGCTTTGACCGATTCTCTTTACTTTACAGGCGGGAGATACTCGGAATCTTTCGGGAAGAGGAGGTCGGGATAGGGAACCTGGGTCCAGTAAGATGGCAGTTATCACTGAGTCTGTTCACTGTCTTCTTCATTGTTTACTTCGCCATGTGGAAAGGCGTGAAAAGTTCCGGGAAGGTATCTTGATTCATCACATAACTAACTATCTTTGTTTTCAGTGGTAAAGTGCAGCCATTCAAGACCCAAATAGCGACCAAAATAGCAATGCATGTATTAAAACTGCATTTGAATTTAAATCGTACCGTTTAAAAGTATGGAAAATAGTACGGAGGTGACAATCTTATTGTGTGGTCAGTCTAAGTGTTAGTCACAAAAAGAACAATCAATTTTAAAATCAGGCGGAAAGTAAACAAAAGATAAAGTGACTTGGTGACTTTAAGCATAGTTTTAAGATTAATTTCTCTGCCGGCGACTAATTATTGATCCGACTGTGCAATAACAGATTGTCATCTTCACAATAAGTTTCATATTTATGAATGGTATATGCCAAGCCCCGTAGTTCAGTCGGTAGCGTACAGGACTTGAGAACAGGAGGTCGCTGGTTCGATCCCCGGCTCGGCCAATTTCTTTCCGAGGATTGATGATAGTCATTGCGACAGGATTCATTCCTCCCTCACCGCTGACCATTGTTTCGACGATGGTTATGTGGGAAAGCAGCCAGTGGCTTGGAAAGAATATTGTGCGAAGTACTGGTAAAAGAAACTCCAGGAAATCATGGATATGTGCACTGGCCGCCGTGATATAACAGAAATAATGTTGAAAACGGCGTTAAACACCATACAATCAATCAACTAAACTCGTTTATACAAATTCCATCTCGAAAGCTTATCACAGAACATGTTTTTTTTTTCCCAGTAATATTTATCACAGAACAATTTTTGTCCCGATAATATTTCAGGCTGTTTGGATCACGGCGACTATGCCGTATATTGTGCTGGGCATCTTGCTGATCAGAGGCGTTACTTTGCCCGGGGCCTGGGGTGGAATCAAATATTTCATAACCCCGAAGTTTGACAGACTTATAGATCCATTGGTAAGTATCACTGATATCATTTCAGATACACTGCGCATGTTTATTCTTCTAAATGCGCATGCCCAAGATTTTGCGCATGCTCAGTAGCAGTTAAGAGGACGAGGTGTTTCGGTTTTTTCAATCAGCATAAGGAATGGAAGGTGGGTTTTCAAATGAGTCAGTCGGAACACAAGAATTCGCTAACTTGAAAGTTAAACAATTTCTGATTGGCTAAACCATTTGGTTTAGTCAATCAAAAGTTGTTTTACTTTCAAATTCAGAAATAGACAAAGACCCTTCAGAACAAGACAAAGGATGTTCTAAAGAATGGTTCGTGGCTACGGACCTTGGTTAATCTTTCAGCAATACTTATAAGTATGCACATGGTTTGGTTTCGACTATGTTTTACGGCGCTGTCATGAGTTACCCTCATGGCAGGACAAGTTGACTTGTTTATGTCTTTTCTTGATGGTACCAGGACTAAGCCGGGGCCTCTGCAAGGCTTTTCCTGTGATCAATTCAACTTGTCCTGTGCTCCAATAGGATATTGAACCAAGATTTTCGGATGAAAATCAAATGCCTGAATTACTGAGCCTAGCTGAAACCTTTTTTTAAAGTAAGATAGATGAAAAAAAGAGTATTTTGCTTGACTTTACTCGTGTATGATTTTAAGGCTCCGTCAACCCTTCACCAAACGACAAAATTTTAGACTTGTCCAAGTTAGAAACAGTTGCAAACGACAAATTAAATGTGACTTACTTGAAACTTATTTTTGACTGGGAGTAAAACATTGCTGGAAAAGGAGAAAATGCTGGTAACCAGCATTTTCTTCTTTTCCTACAACGTTTTAAAAAAAGGCACGTCTTCCTCAATGCCATCAAAACTCTGGATTCTGTGATAAATGTTAAAACGAAGCAGTCTAGACGAACATTTCACTAGATACTGACTTATTGTTCTTAATCCTGTTGCAGGTATGGGTTGATGCCGCAGCACAAATCTTTTTCTCCTTGGGTCCTGGGTTCGGTGTTCTGCTAGCTTTGTCAAGCTACAACAAATTTACAAACAACTGTTTCAGGTAAGACGGAAGACCACTATCTGCCTTTACAATGTACGCATACGTTTACAAGACAAAGGACGTAACGTCAGGTATTGATTTACGTTAGCGTCTCATCGGAAACTAACGTTATGTACGTTGCATATTCTGAAATTACTTACAGGGGGCATACGTTTACAATCGAGCTATATAAAAACCGACAGATATTTCATGCTTTTCGGTAGTTTATCGAGAAATAATGGTGGATTATGGTTTGATATTTTATGGTTACGACCAGTGAAAATACCGATTTTATATTTTCTAATATACCCAAGAAATGCATGGATATAATGTGAGCTGTCGCCGTGATATGACTGAAATAATATTGAAAGCGACGTACATCTCCATTCAGTGTCATTTACTTACAGGGATGCCCTTCTGACAAGCGGCGTGAATTGCGGTACAAGTTTATTGGCAGGCTTTGCGGTCTTCTCTGTGCTGGGACATATGGCCTACAGTCAAAATACAGACGTGGATAAAGTGTCGAGAGACGGTATGTACTGCGTTAAGGTTAGGCGTGTGGGTGGAAGGGAAGGTTTCTGGGTAAAGAGACGATCGCTGAAAATAGTTTAAATCTCCGCACAGAGTTTGTGTGCATGTTTAAACTGCCATATTTTAAGAAATTGACGACAAAACTAGAATCTGAAGATACCTGCTGCTAGCATTTTCAAATAGCCTCCGTTTCAATACAAATATTTTCAATTTAAACACTCGTCATAAGAAAAAAAAAAGTTTGGTCCATCTTCTACTCGAGATGTTTACGTCCTCAAAATACACACAAAATGGCCGCCGAACACGATTAATTTAGTCAGTTTTTCTGAGTTTTAGATGTCATAAACGGCTTCTAAAAGCGTTAATCCTTTACCAAACAACAAAATTTTAGACCTGTCTAAATTGAAAGCATTTGCAGACAGTAGTGTATAATATGTACCTTGACGCTAGGTCCGAGGACCAAGCCAGTTCCCCCGTTTCCCCCCTTACCTCTATCCCCTCCTCGGCGCCTAGCTAGTTCCCCCCCCCCCACCTCTATCCCCTCCTCTAGTTAGTCTCCCCCCGTTTACCCCCTTACCTTTATCCTATCCGGGTCAGAACGTCCGTACATTAAAAAAAAAAAAAAAAAATTGAATTTCGAATATTAAACGGCGCATTTAGAACATTCTAAAGCGGAAATATCTTCGGACTTTTCGGCCGCTTCTCCCCTGTAATAATATAACCCCTTACATCCGGACTCCCAGGCTTTATAGTGGATATCGTGGATATACTTTTTAGAAGCCGACGCGGGAACGAAAATATTTAGCGATTGCCCTTGACAAATAAATTTTTGTCTGTCCGCGGCGAGCTCTATTATTTTAAGTTGGTCTATCTCTCTAGCGGTCTTAAATATATCTTTTACCTCCTGAGATATATTTAGATGTTCTATAGAACCTCTATTTTTAATAATAGAATCCCACGTTTCTTTCGTATTCGCGTTTATTTTTTTTAGTTCTTCTTCCAAATATTTATTTTTAAACGAAAAAGTTCCCGCCCTAGTTTTCTGAGTATAAGCGTTAGCTACTTGAGGTTCTATAGACGCGGAACAATCTACGATAACGGCGCTATTAGACGTAGGGGCTATCGCTAATAAATAGGAATTACGTTTTCCGGTGCTTTTCATAGACTCGCATTCTCCTCTCTCGGTTCCCAATAATAACGTTTCTTTCGTCGCGTATTCTTTTATCTTTTTAAATATATCTATATTTAACTTTTTAGCTTCTTCCGAGTCGAACGGAATTCTTTTCTTTTGGAAATACGATCCTAATCCCATAACTCCTAACCCTAACGGTCTATCTCTAATCGCTCCTCGTTTCGCTTTGGCTAATTGAATAGGGCAAGTTTCGATAAACGCGTCTAATACGTTATCCAAAAATCGAACGATATCTCGTACGAACTGTTCGGTTAACTCGTCGTAATATTCCAAGTTGATAGAAGATAAACAACAAACTGCGTCGGTTTTGCTATCCGCGGGTAAATGAATCTCGTTACAAAGATTACTCCCTCGGATCTCTAAACCCATTTTTTTCATAGTCGGGGGTAATTCTTTATTTACGGTATCTATAAAATTTAAATAGGGAGTTCCGGTTCGGCTTCTCGATTCTAATATAGTCTCCCACATTTTTCGGGCGCTCGTAGATTTTCTTTTCTTAGTTTTAGGGTCTATCAAATCGTAATCGGTTCCGTTTTTGACGGCTCTCATAAAATCGTCCGTAATATTAACGGCGTTAAATAAATTGAGATTTTTTCTATTAATATCCCCTCCCGTCGGAATTCTCATAGAAATAAACTCGGAGATTTCCGGGTGGGTTATGTCCATATACGCGGCGTAGCTTCCTTTTCTAGTTTTTCCCTGTTTATAAGAACTAATAATAGAATTAATGGGGCTTAAAAAAGAAATCGGACCCGACGATTTACCGTCGACCGATCTTACGGCACTCCAATTCGCTCCTACTCCCCCGCCTACGATAGTAAACCAACAAGTATCCGCTAAATGTTCTATAATCCCCTCTATTTTATCCGGAACGTGACTCAGAAAACAAGATATAGGTTTTCCCCTAGGTTCGGAATTATAGTTTTCGGGTAACGGGGCGTTACTTGAAATAGTGGACGAAAACATAAATTTTCTAGTCGACGCGTAATCGTATATCCTTTGAGCGAAGTCTAAATCCCCTTTACTATACGCGACGCTCGCTCTAGCGAAAGCTTTTTGAGGGGTTTCTTTTTTTAAGAGATAATATTTTTTTAAAAGACTTAACCCGTGGTCGCTAAATAGTTTATCTAAATTGTTACGAATAGCGATTCCTAAGTAACTCTCCATTATTCTTTTTAATTACGTATAAAAAAAATACTTATAACGAAATATTTTATTCTTATTACTTTATAATACGAAATAAAATTTGAATTTCGTAAAAATCTTTCGCGGAATAAAGCTCCCGGAAAAGTATGAGCGTATTAAAAAGTTTAAATAGCGACTTTATTTTACATTTAGTTAGAACGCTGGAAGGCAAAGTTTATTTCGGGCGTCAGAAATATCGTTCTCCGAATTTAATAGCATTTCCTCCGTTCGAATGTAAAAATTATTATTTAGCCTTGCTACGTATAAAACCGACCGTTTACTACGAACGTAGCAAAGCGGCTCATCAATCCTCGTTTGAAAGAATAATTTTAATTTTAGTTACTCCGGACGGATCGCTTACGGAATTTATAAATGAAGAGGAGGGTTACGATGATATCGCGCGTAAATATTTATTACCGAGAATCGTAGAAAATGGTTGGTTATCTTTAGGTATTATGGTTCGCGGTATCGTATTTTCTCCCGACAATTTCCCGCATTCCTGGCAGGAAGGTAACTTTAATATTTTTAGTACTTGGAGCGATCCTCCTATAGAAGAGGAAGAATTGGAAAATATATGGGGAGACCAACTTATGGCGGAAGAAGAGTTGGAAAATGTAAGAGGCTTTTACGAAGAACATGTTGCTCGAGAAGAAAGGATAATACGTAAAAATAGAAACTCGACATTTTTAGAAGAAGAATGCGTCATTTGCAAAGACGCGAGACCGAGCGTAATGTTTTGTAATTGCGGTCATATCGTTGTGTGCGAGGGTTGTGACGAGGTAGGTAATTTACGAAGTTGCCCTTTATGTAATACGGCGTGTCAAATAAAACGTCGTTTATAAATATATATTGTATTAAAAATATATATTTTTTTTTTATTTTTTGACCAACGAGTAATTAATATTGATACCCCTTTCTTCCATATCTTTTTTAAAATTAAGCCAGGCCAATACCTTTCCAACATCATCATTTTTCCAATCTTCCCTCGGTTTCTTATTAATCTCGTCGATCTCTTTAATTTTTGTTCTTAATAGGTTCATCATTTTTTCCTTTTCTTTATTTACCGGGTTTAAATTCCTTTTTCTCATTTTTTACGGTATATTTTTTATTTAAGACCTCTTAAAAAAATTAATATACGCTTTTTATTTTCTTTTAAACGTTTGTTTTCCTGTCTTAGTTTATCTATAGTACGATTATTATCGTATATTTGTCTAGCGTTAATTAAGGATTGTTTAAATTTTTTGGTTCTACGAAGCATATCGTATCGGTCAATAATCAACTGTAAAGACTTATTATCCTCTTTTAACGTCTTAATACGATTATTATTTTCCGAGATTTTATCGTTGTAAAACGATACTGAAGGTGAATTGTTTATTTCGCGATAATACATTTTTAAAAAAAAAAATATTTTTACCCGCTTAAAATTCGATATTTACCAAAAATTTAAGAAAAAATTTCTCGTATAAAAAAAGATGTTTAGATTAAAAATCGGGTTTATTTCGCATTTAACTAAAGTGCAAGAAGATAAAATTTATTTCGGTAAAGTAAAATATCGAGAACCGAATATAATAGCGTTACCACCGTGCGTGGACGAGAACGATTTTTTATCGTTGCGAAGATTAAAACCGGTTATTTACTACCAATATAGTAAGATATATTATATTTACGTAAATGTATTAACTCGCGTAACGTTAGTATTTTCGAGAGGTTATATTACGTTAGATTTGAATAATCTACGTACCTACGATATTTTATGGCCGTATAATAATTTATTACGATTTTGTGCGCGCGATGAAAAACCGCTTTTCGTAAATCTTGTTATGGATCGCGTTTATTTTAATCCGACAGATTTTCCTCATTCGTGGGAAGATGGTGACTTTAGTTCATTTAGCACTTGGAGCGATAATCCTATAGAATTTAATGATGACTCCTCATCGTGGGAAGAAGAATTTAGCGATAACGAATCGTTCGAAATAGAGACTCACACAGAAAATGAGTCATTTACGGATCCTTCCGTAATTAGAATAACGAACGAAGTACGAAATGTCGAAATAACGACGTCAGTTTGTTACGAAGGCGAAATTTACCAAGAAGAAGAATGCCTTATATGCATAGATAAAGAACCGAACGTATTATTTTGTAACTGCGGTCACATGGTAGTATGTTCGGATTGTTTCAACGATAGTAAAAAGAAAAAAGTAGCGATAACTAAATGTCCAACTTGCAGACTAGAATTCGATGTGGTGAGGATATTCGAATAAATTTATAACTTTTTTTCAAGTTATAAATTTTTATCCAACTTATAATGCCCCAAAGCTAACGTGTTTATACTATCTTTTAATATAAATCTTTTATCGTCGTCGTAACTTAACGCTATTTTGTTTATCTTTTCCGTATACATTTCGTGCCCTCGACTTCTAAGTACGCACATTTGCCTATACTGATCTTTTTTCGCGAATAAACAATCTTTATAATTTTCGAAATGTAATTCGTTCTTAACGACCGATTTTTTAATACCCTTGCACCTTTTATCCTCCTTATTATCCGAGGTTTTATAAGCGTACATTTTAGCCTTTAACCCCACAAATTCCGTCATAATTTTACCTCCTAATTCGTCTTTAAACTTTCCTATTACTTTCTCGTTTTCGCCGTAATAACACGGATGATCGGTCGGATAGTTACTCGTGTCAAATATTTTAGGTATGTCCAGACGAATATCTTCGTAAAGGTCGTACGTTTCTATTTCGAGTATAAAACTATCGGTATCCATATAACATAATTTAACTTTATCGTTATACTTTTTCTTAAAATAATTATAATAAGTGTTATACATATGCGTCTTACTGATATCTAAAATGCTCATACCTAAATAAACGGGCTTGTCATATTTTATTAAGGTTCTCTTCATGTGTAAAGCTACTAAATTTTCGTCGAATATAGTCGTATGATCGTAATTCGGTTTTGCCGCCTGCTTTTTATAGAAATAAGATTGATCGGTGGAAAGTAATTTTATATCTACTCTGTTTCTTATATTTTCCATCGTCTTACCAAAAACGGAATTATTCATCAACTTAAAAAAATTTTTTTCGAAGTTATTTTTGGCTTTAGTTCTTAAACCGTTATTAAGATCGATGTAAGATTTTAACCAATTACTTTCTTTAAATTTAAATCCTCGGGTAACGTTTTTTAATTTAAGGCCTAAGTCAATATACGTTTTTAAAGCTCGATAATGCAAAACATATTTTTCTTTATCGTATAAATCAGGAATTAATTTTTTTACCTGTTCTACTTTTAAATGTTCGGGCGCTAAAGGAAAGTCGTTGTGTAAATCGTGTAATGTTTTAGGGTATTCCAATTCTACTTCTAAAATACAACCTTCTCCTTTATCGCAATATTTTTCCCAATTTTTTAATTCTTTTTCAGTCATCCATTTAAAACCACGCGTGGGTAAAGGCTCGCTCATTGCTCCGGAGTAAAGACTATTCGCGTCTACGTACATTAAATACTTCGGAGGTTCGTTCGTTACATATTGATCCCCCATGTATTTATTATTCGCTTTCGAGTATCTGGTTGTGCACACGCTAATACCACCTCTTAGCCCATTTTCTACCATTAAAAGCGTGTCTGGGTCCGATAAAAGTTCTAACTCTATTCCGGTTACCTTTAACGCGGCGTCCCAAGCTAAACCTGGAGCGGTATAATACCAACTAGGGTCTAAGTCGTAGTTTTTACGGCAAACGTTTCTAAAGTTTTTGTAAACGTCAGCTAAAAGTAATACGTCCGTTTTGTTGTATAATTTTAAGTAATCTTCTAGCGTGATCGCGTTAAAAGTTTTCCAAACGTTTATCGCGTGAGCGTAGTCCTCGTCGGTAATATGTTCCCCGTTTAAACCGGAATAAAATGCTTCTTTAGGCGGTAACTGCGTTTCTTTAAGCTCTTAAAAGAGTCTAAGTATTCGTAGGGAAAAATTCCTTTTTTTCTAACTAACGGCAACTCTTCTTTCGTAAAAAATTGCAATAAAATTTTTACTCGATCTTCGTTTAAATTGCTCGAAAGATTATCTAAACTAGTACTCATAAACTTAAAGGTATCGATAAATCTAAGTTTATGCCATATCGTTTTTTTCTTATCTTTTTCTTTTACCTCGTCAAAGACAATATCCTTACTAAAGCTGATATATTTTTCCTCGTTATTCGGGATGCAATTAATTCTACCGTAATGTTTACCGAGACTTTTAATAAAAAGGTGAGCGTCATACCCACTCAAATTATGAAAATACACGGGGATAAAGTCCGGCGTTCTCGCTTCTAAGTTACACGAGTTATGCGCGGCTCCCCTATATTTACCCGTAAAATGACAATGATCTCTTACTTTATCGTTATTAAATTCTTTACCGCAAAACCAACAATGCGTTCGATTTTCGTAATCCGTCTCTTCTTCCTCAGTCATGATAATAGGCTTTTTATCTCGGTAGTACTTTCGGTAAATTTTTCGCGCGTCAGATATTAACCGTTCTATAAACTTTTCCCCCGCGTCTTCTCCAACGTAACTTCTCGTAATAGGCCGGCAAACGCTATCCTCGAAACATTTCATGAGATAGTAAAAACTACAAGGCACGTGATGATGTTGTTTTACGGTAAAACTATTTTCCGGGTTTAAATCGCACGTATGTATAGGTTCCAAAATACTTTCAAAATCGGCGTACACGACGAAAGGAACCGATAGTTTCCTATAATGGTTTTTAAAAGTTATCGTAGTACCTTTTTCCGGCATCTCTAATCTAATGCTTTCGTGATCGTTACAAAATTTTCGATGTTTTTCCAAAAGATCTTCGTTTCCAAAATGGTTTAAACACCGCTTACAAAATTTAATATTTTTGTTATGATGACTCGTTACCTGACTTCTTACTAATCGATTAAAGTTTTTTATGAGAGCGTAGTGCGTTTCTCCTCCGTCTTTAATATATAGCAGGTCTACGTGATTAGTTTTTTTGAAGCTCGCATTTCTAATAGGATAAATTTTTTTATTTTCGTAACCAAAAACGTTGACGCTAATTTCGGGATTTTGTTTTTCGAACTTATTTATGTCTTTAATCGAGACGGGGTATTCGATCCCATCCACGTTTAAACTGTCTTCTTTCGATCGTAAATCTCCGTCAATTATTTCGGCGTTCTAGTCTTTAGGATAAAGATGTCTTAAAACGCACCATAAAAAACATTTATTATCCTTATTTTTTATATTAATAACGGCCTTTTTATTTTTAATCCAATCCGGTAAATCTAACCATCCATCAGCCCCCAAAGGCTCGTAAACGACCGTATGCAGTTCTAATACCGTTATACGCACAAAAGCCCAAACGCTACCTTCTCGTTCAAACTTTTCCATTTTTGCAGTAATTTCGTCCCACATATCTAGTAATATATCATTTACTTCGTTTCCGTTTAAGTTTAAATATTGTTTAGAGTGAAAAGCGAATTCTTTTTCTTTCCTATCTGGGTCCGATATAAGAAAATATCTGTTTCTAAAAACTAGTTTTACCTTTTTTTGTAGGTTACTCCTAAGAACGCCTCGAATAGACTCTTCGGCTCCGTTAAAAAATTCTTCCGGCAAATAACCCCTTTTTCCGTCTATTTTATAGACTCTAGTATAATCTCAAAACGCGGATTGCCTCAAACTAATATTAAATCGGTCCCTAACGGGAGGAGTTCGCGGTACTAAAGGTACCTGAGCGGAAGGTCTAGTACGCAACCTAATTCTTGACTGAGTCGGAGCTCTAACGCCCGGCGTAACCGGTACTATGGATCTTCTTACGTGTAATCTAAAGTCATCCAGTACTCGCGGTATGTCCGTGGAATCTACGTTATCGACGAGCCAATTATTGAAATTAGTTATTCTTCTTTGCACAGATTCTGGAACAAACGCGGAGTAGGCTCTAGACGCGGCCCGTTTCGCCGTCGAAAATAAATTCGAAATATAACGCGACATTTTTTATATTATGATAAAAAAAATATTTAAGTCGGTAACCAATTCATAATCAATTTTATTACGGTTTAATCGTAATAAAATTAAGTTATAGTTATTTTATACTTATCTTTCCAAACTCTACCGTTCCAATTACAAACCGTTTGAGGACTGGTACCGATAAATTTGCTCACTTTATAAATCGAGTAAAAATTGCGTACGTCTCCCATTTCGACGTTTTCTACGCAAACTTTTTTAGGATTATTCCTAATATCTTTTAATCTATCGAACCTAGGATCTATCGCCTTTTCCGGTTTAGGAGGCTCCTCCGGTAATACCCCGCGCTCTTTCGCTAAATCGATCAATTGTTTTTTATCCAAATAAGAAAAAAATTTTATATTATTTTTTTTAAGAATATTTTTTAAATCCGATTTGCTTATCATTTTTTATATTAAAGAAAAATCTTAATACACTACACTCATTTTGTTTCCGTCGGACTGGAAGTTTACTCGCCTATCGCTAATAATAACGGCATACACATGCGTGTTTGGAGGCACATTTGCGCCAAAATTTGTCTTAACGTGAATATCGGTTACGGAATTTTTTATCCTTTCACTCTGTTTGCTAACATCGAACAAAAACAATGGATAAAGGTTTTTATACTCTAACGGGTTTAAGGTGGGATTTGACGCTAAATCATCCATGAGATAAAACTTAGATCTAAACGCGGTGATATCGCCGTACACTCTACTAAATTTATTGTTTTCGAAAGAAAGTTTGTAGTCCGTTCTAGGATATTTATAAGAATTTAACGTAACGTGAATATCTGTTATGTAAACGTGATCAAATAAGGTCGGATTTTGCTCTTGATTATCGTTTTTATTCGTCTGAAAACCGATAATGATGTAACGCGGAAACTCGGGTGATGTTTTAACGGCTAGTCTCCAGGTAAATGATCTCGTTTGAGTAACTGTAGTGGTATCGCATTGTATCATTCTATAATTAACCAGAAAACTTTCTCTATCATTGATATGTTTATAAAGTTCCATTTTATATTTATCCGCGGGTAACACGTGCGGCATATACCACGCTATTTTTTCTAACGTAACTTTACCAGGTTCATGTCGAGCCGGATTACCGCCAGCAGCGGCTATCGTAGCGGCTCTAAAAATAGCGTCATTATCGCCGGCTCTCGTCAAGTAAAGAGTTTGCTTCATTCCGTACAAAACTCTATCGTAATCTTCGCAAAATCCGAAAATATGTTTTAATGGAACTTTAAAGCTAAATGTACCCTTTTCTCCAGGCATTGCGCCAGCGGGTATAATATCGTCAATAATGAAATTTTTTCTAAGAGTCCAACCCAGATTATTATCTTCTGGTAAGTCCGTCGTATCCTTATACCACAACTGGTTTAGACCTCGCGATTTATAAAAGTCTTTGTCATATTTTAACAATCCGAGCATAGTGGTGGCCCACCCCGGATGCGCTATTCTTTCTATCTCTTTACCCGAAAGGTCGTATCTAATATTACTAAAAAGATACATTAAGCCATTGTTCGTTAAAGCAACGCTGTCAGCATTCTCGTATCTCGCGTCGTTATTTTTTACTAATTTACCTTCTATAAGTAAATAACTTTCTCTGGGATGCATAAAAATATCTTGAGTTTCGATGGTAATCGCGATATCTCCAGTATTGTTGAGAGTATTAACGGCACCCACAATCGGTAGATATTCGAAATATTCGTACTCTTCGATACTATCGTCCTCAATAAAATCCGAATTAGTAATATCTAAAATGCTCATTTTTTATTATATTATAATAATCTTAGATTAATATAATATTTTTTACGTCATTTTAATGCCGGCTCCGCTATTCAATTTTCTAACTAATTCGTGTATAGCGATCGGGTCGTTACCGCTTCCAGCTATTAAAGAGTTCACGTTTCGCAAAGTCGCCGGCATTGTAGCCGCTGGTATAGCGTTATACTTTTTTAAAATTTTCTTAGATTTCGGCGTTAAAGCCTTTTCTATTAACCTTTTTCCCGCGTCTATAGCGGCGCTCTTTCCGGCCTCTAAAGCTTTTTTCGCTCCTTTCTTAGCGACGCTTTTTCCGACATCGACGGCGGAAGACGCGATTTGTTTAGCCGCGCTACTAGTAAAAAGTCTCGCGAGAAAGCTAGCTAAGCTGTCAAAAATTCCGGCTCCCCCGTACGTATTTCTTCTTACAAATCCTCGTTTCTTATAGACGATAATATTTTTATAATAAGGACATTATTTTTTTATAGATATCGCTATCGAAAACGCCTTGCCTTTTTAATTCGTCGCACACGCTAACGAGTTCGTTTCTCACGCCAGTATTACCCGCCGCTTTACTGGCCATAAGTAGATCGAGCTTTTCTAGCAACGCGTTAGGATCTCTGGGGATAACGACTTTTTTAAGGCCTTTACCAGTTCTAAGTTCCGTTTGTAGCTCATCCCAAGCGGGTCTAATAAGAAATTCCCATTTTTCCGTTTCTGTAAAATCGGGATCTTCTCTTAATTTTAATGTTTTAGTTTTTTTATTATTATTAACGTACATAGTGTCAGTTTCTTTTAAGATTTTTTTATAAATCGAAATATCATTAGCACTAATTTTTTGTGCCGGGGGAACTTTTAATGCGAGAAGATAATACAACCCCTCCGTTAATAAATAATCTTTGTCGGCAATAGTAATAAATAGATTACCGCTGTCTTGAACCTTATATATATCGACTATAGTATCACCTATATAATGTTTATTTCCCATTTTATAAATGCCAAATTCAGTATCAAAGTCATCCTTATTAAGTTTAAATATCCAGTTAGGGGAATCTTCTTCATGAAGAATAAAAGGCTCTTTTTTTCCTATAGTTTCTTCCTCCAAAAATGGTCCTCTTTTTCGCGGTAATTTTTCGATAGCCGTTTTAATATCCTTAAGACCCTTAATAGGTTTAAGGGCCTTTTTACTAGGTCTAAGACCAGACGTAATTGCCCTTTGCGTTTCTTTTTGCGTTTCTTTTTGCGTTTCTGTAACTGGCTCAAAAAACTTTGAAAGATCCTCTCATAATTCTATTTTCCCCGTTTTTTCCGCTAATTCATTAGCGCGAATATTCTTTTTTATCTCGAGAAATTCTTTTACAGTTTGTTCCCTTTTTATCGGATCAGTGATTTTTGAAAAAAGAAATTTTTTTATTAGGATTTATTTCTTTATTACAGTTTTTAACGCAGTTTTTATTACAGTTTTTAACGCAGTTTTTATTACAGTTTTTTAGCCCGTTTCGTAACTAAAACTACACGAAAATTTAATTTTAGGTTTTTTAATGTTCCAACGGCCCGCCACGATTTTTTTCAACCAACCTCCGAAAGGACTCGCGCTGTTCTCTTCTCCCTCTTTCTATTAACGACGCCTCCGTTTCGCTCGATATCTTTTTCTTAGATTTAGACCTAATTTCTTCCTTCATCTTCTTATATTTTTCTAATTCCTCCATAATTAATCGTAACTCTTTGTCCGTAACTTTATTATCCGATAAATCTTTCGAAACGTGCGAGGCTATAGTATTTAATTACGTATTGGCGATGGTTTTAATCTTTTCGTGTTTTTCGGCTTTAGCCGTCGAATGTCTAATGGCGTATTTCCCGGCTATACTTAACAAACCGGTAAAAGCCGCGATACCTTCTATCGCTATTACCGCGGGTATCGCGACTACCGTCGATAACAAACTAATACCTCCGGTTCCAGCGGCTAAAGAAACCGTAATTAAAACGGTGTCAACGTTGTCTACTATTCTTGCAGCTCTAAAATATTTTTTACTTAAAGCTTCTCTTTTCACGACCTCACCTTCTAAGAAGTTTTGTATCTCGTTAATTTTTGCGAGCCGATAACCCTGGCCCACGTCCGCCGGAGGAGCCGTGAGTAAGTCGGGATAAATATTAATCTCTTTCATTTCCATTTTTTTAAAGGTGATAATAAACGTGACATAAAAGTTCGTTTTACCGAGTTTTTAGAATTGTTAGTAATAGTAATTAAAATATTACTAGCGTCTTTAAGACTCACCTCGTTTTGTAAACTACAGTTTTTTAATCTTAAAGAATACGTTAATGATGTTAAAACTACTCCTTTAGACAACGTGAAACCTAAACCTAATTGCAACGGAAATACTTGCCCCGGAGTTAACGTAATTTCTTCTTGAGCAAAGATGTTCCAAGTTAACGAATTTTCTTTTATCGGAGGATGTTTTAAATTAGGATCGAGACTCCAATGGATCGTTCTCGGTCAAAAAATTTTCGGTTTTACGCTAAATTTGTGAACATTCATCTTTTTTAATTTATAAAATAGCTCCTAAAATGGGTATATTTTTAAAAGGACTATCGGGCCCTAGAATAAGACCTTTTCCGTCGTAAAACTTTCCGCCCCGTTTTAAATATAAACCGTTACCGACGGACGCTAATCCTTTACCTTTATAAGGACTTAAATAAAGGCCTTGCCCGTCAGTTTCTACCCGGCAAACGCAACCTC
The DNA here is from genome assembly GCA_945859785.2 of Tridacna gigas. Lineage (NCBI taxonomy): Eukaryota > Metazoa > Mollusca > Bivalvia > Cardiida > Cardiidae > Tridacna > Tridacna gigas. The sequence continues at coordinate 7,174,792 of OX244042.2, forward strand.
CTTTTTTAAGGAAAAGACCCGAACCCATCGCTTTTTGTACGCCCGATGATGCTAGTCCCGAAAGGGCACCTACGCCTAATGCCGGCAAAACGGTTCTGGCTATCGCCGGCAAAGCGCTAGCGGCTAAACCGGCTAACATTCCTAGGAAACCTCCCTCTATTTTTTTGTTGTGTTTAAGTTGATTGGGACTCATTTTTATCGTTACTCCGGTACCATTTTCGAAGGCTTTAGCTATTTTTTTCGCTTGCGCGTTGGTAACGGCTAAAACATCATTACCGTTTAAGTCCTTATGCGATAAACGAATATTCGTTTGGCAACCCCCTTTTTTAATAGCGGATAAAAGTTTTTGTTTTTGTCCCTCTGTTATATTAACTTTAACACTCACGTAATTCGTCATTTTTTATACATTTTTTACTTTTTTATGACTCTCTAATGTGAAACCTAATCATTAGATTTTCGCCTCTTAGATTTAATAAAGTTGCATTTTGATCCGTAATTTTTACCTCCATATCGTGTATATCGTATTTCGTTATCGGTAAATATACTAAATTAACCGGCGACTCTATTATTTTATATCCGGGAGTGACATTGGGAAAAAAAGAATAAATCGTGTTTTGCGTCGAACCATTAACGTAGCTTCCCGAGATAATATCGACGTTAACGAATACGGAATTTATACTAAGAATGTTTACTACGTTTTCCGACTCGTGAAAACCCGATTCGTATTTCGCGCAAGTAAAACCTAAAACTTTAGAAATAGAGTTCAGATGATTAAAATCTACTTGACAGCCGTCTTCGATAATAAGAATAGATTTTAACGTATTCGTGTTCGCAGAAATGTGAATAGGATATTCGTCGTTAATTAAATCGAAATGACCTTTTTTCCTAATTTCTTGGTGAATGGTATCATTAATGTCCGAGAGGTCATAACTTCCTTCCGGAATTAGTATTTTAACCCACGAAACTCCATTATCGAGAGAATAAATAAACGCGTTATTCGACGCGTCAATGTTTGGAAAAGAATAGTACATTTCGAGGTTTACCAAAGCTATCTCATATTTTCTATCGTATTCCAGCAGAATTGGGGGATTAAACGCCGTCGTAAAACGCGTTTTATCGCTACTTACTATAATTTGCGATGACATTTTATGTTCCGTATTTCTCGCTATCCGTTTTAAATGATCTTCCATTTTTTAATAGTAAAATATATCTTTCATTAAAAGATATATTTTTTTAAAATTTGATACAATCTGTACCGAAGCTCAAACTCATTTTTCTAACATTTCCGTTAAATTCCCGCTTTAACTGATGAGATAACGGTTTTCCCACTCTCATATTATTTTTTTCCAAAAAAAATGAAACTATATATCCAATTTCTTTCAAATAAGGTAACATGTTCTTTATATGTTTTCTATGTTTTTTATTAGTTCTATCTTCCTCTTCGGTTTCGAAAACCCTCGCCCAACGATTTATATTACGCATTATTTCAGAAATGAGCTGTTTTAAAAAAGTATCGTATAATACTTCTTCCAGAAGACCGCGCTCTTTAACAAAAGTACTAAACTCTTTTTTTAATTTATAAAAATCTAAAAAACCATAAAAAACGGTTTTTGGGCAATGTTCCGTTTTTTCTTTCAGTACATTTTCTATATATTTTTTAATAGAATCTACGACAAAATTTACCGAATGACCGTTTAATCTATAATCGAGAGTACACAAATTTATACGATCCATTTTTTTGAAAAAAAATATTTTTTAGATTTTTATTATTTTCAAATTTTTTTACTCTATCGAATTAGGTATATAAAAGTTGTCAAAACCGTCCCTATATTTTCCTTCATCTTTTTTACTCGATAAATCAATAACTATAAAACCGAAGGGCTTTTCCCACACCTTGTAACAAAATTTTCTAAACTCTTCTTTGGTCATATCTTCGCTAACGTGGTCGCTATAAATATGATTAATGTTTTTGTGATCTTGGCGAAAAAGGCAGATAAAATTTGCGTTTTCTCTAATAGTTTGTCTAGGCAACCTAAAATAGTTTTGTGAAAGGTAAAAGCAGTCGACGTTACTATGTCTTCCTCGAATATAGTAGCATTCGCATTTATTTTGCTTTTCTAAAAGTAAATCATCGAAGATCATTAAATTTTTGTTTTCCGATTTTAGTTCTCTCGGATCGGGCACATCTTCAGCAGTTTCAAAAAAACTACATTTAATATTCGATTTATTCGCTAGAGTTTCGATCCATTTCTCGATCAAAGCCCCGGGAGAAACGTTTTTATCCCGAATTTCGTCGCGCATGTGAAACAACCATAAAATTGCCTCTTTAGGTAACTTTTGTTCGAAAGCTTTTTTAAGTATACGATATTCGGGTTGAAAAAGACTTTTTCCAAAAACGCATAAATTCGTAATCGAGCCAATCCGGTCTTAGCAAAAGGTTTAGTAAAAGAGTCGTCTTACCGCATCCCGATTTACCCACGATTATTCATCTAATGCTTTTAGGTAAAAAAGGGTTATTAAGTCTCTTCGATACTACTTCGTTCCACGATAAATCTATGACATCCATTTTTTATATAACGTTTAAATTATATATAAAAAAAGATGTATTGCGTTAAATGTAGAAAAATCACCGAAACTAGCGACGTGAATTACGTCGTTAGTAAAAATGGAAGAAATATGGCACGCGGAAAATGCGTTGTATGCGGAACGACTAAAACGAATTTCGTTAAAAAAAAGGCGGTTCGCTACTAAATAAGTTTATTAATAACTTACCGGTTGAAATGCATCTCCCGGGTCATAATTTTACCGGACCCGGTACTAAACTAAATAAAAGACTCAATCCCGATTTAACGCCGAAAGAATGGAGTAAACCGATAAACCGAGTCGATAAAGCGGCTTACCATCACGATATTTGTTATCTTAAACATAATGACACGGCTACCAGAAATTCTATTTGCGACGCTAATATGTTAACGGAACTAAAGGGAATCTATAATCCGACTATTAGAGAAAAAATGGAATGATTCGTCATTAGTAATATGATCGGAATGAAGAAAAAATTCGGAATGGGAATTTAAAAAAAAAAAAGTTTGAAATAACGACGCTGTCGGAAGAGCTGCATAAACCCGTAAAAAGAAAATTTAAGAAAAGAAGAGTTTTAGTAAACGGTATCGATAGGATATGGGCCGCGGATTTAGTAGACATGCGAGCATTTTCTAAATTTAATCGGGGTATAAAATATTTTCTCGCGGTTATCGATATCTTTTCCAAATATGGTTGGTTGATTCCGTTAAAAGATAAAATGGGAAAATCGGTCGCTGAAGCGTTAAAGATTATTTTTAAAGAGAGAAAACCGGAAAAAATGTGGGTGGATAAAGGTAAAGAGTTTTATAATGAGGACGTTAAAGACCTGATAGAGTTGTATTCTACCGAAAATGAGGAAAAATCTAGCGTCGTTGAAAGATGGATTAGAACGATGAAAGAAAAAATGTGGAAATATTTTTCCGCTAATTCCACTAACGTTTACATTAACACGTTGTCGGATCTCATTAAAGAATATAATAACGCGAAACATTCTTCTATTAAGATGACTCCGGTAAACGCTAGTAAAAAGGTTAATGAAAGCGAGGTTTGGAAAACTCTTTATCCCGAAGGCCACGAAATAAGGGATATCAATCCTAAGTTTTCCGTAGGTGATAAAGTAAGGATATCTAAAAAGAAAAAGACTTTCGAAAAGGGATATACCACAAGATGGACCGAAGAGGTTTTTACGATTTCTGAAGTAAAACGTACGTCCCCCGTAACATATAAAATTAAGGATCTTAACGAAGAAGAAATAAAAGGCACCTTTTACGAACCCGAACTACAAAAAACTAGCCAGGAATTGTTTAGGATAAAAAAGGTTATTAAAAAAGGAAAAAAGAAATCTTTGGTAAAATGGAAAGGGTATTCCGACGAGTTTAATTCTTGGGTCGATAACGAAAACATTAAAAATATTTAGGTATAAAAAAATGCCGGATATCTCGATTAAAAACGTAATTTTACCGAACGAGCCGTTGAGTAACTTCGAACTAGAAGATGCCGCGAAAAAATTAAAAATTCCTTTTTTTAGGGGGATATTTTTATGAAACGCTTTACCGAGAAAATGTAGAAAAAAAGAATGCGGTATATTAAATCTCGATGATACGAGTGGTCCCGGAACGCATTGGGTCGCTTGGTATAAAGACGGTGAGAGAAAAATTTATTTCGACAGTTACGGCGTCCGACCGCCTCTCGAACTTCGAAACTATCTGATTGATCCGATATTTTACAATTCGGACCAATTACAACGAGCCGACCAAGTATTTTGCGGTCATTTATGCTTGTACGTTCTTAAAGAGCTAACCTCGGGAAATAAATTTCAACGCGTTTTAAATAAACTTTTTTGAATATTAAAAAATGCCGGTCGATAAATTCGGAAGAATGGACGATATTAAACCGAGCGACGATGGAGCGTCGTTAATTTATATAAATAATAATTTTTTGCGTAAAGACGGAACGACCGAAGTTACCGGTTCTATAAATATGAACGGTAATACATTAACACGAGTTAGTAATCCCGTAAATCCTCAAGACGTCGCGACTAAGAATTACGTCGATTCCAACTCCGGGATATTAGACGAAAATGGAGGTTATCTCATGACGAGTTATTTAAACATGAGTTTTAATAAGATAAAAAACTTGCATGATCCTACGGAACCGAGCGAAGCCGCTAATAAAAAGTATGTGGATAATAAAAGTGGAGCGATAGTAAAAGGACAGGACGGTAGTTTTTCCGCCATCGGGGATATAGACATGGGAGGAAATAGAATTAAAAACTTACCCGAACCCGCCGCTTGGGATGATCCCGTAACGAGGTCTTTTCTTAGCACGCAGCTGTTAGTTTTATCCCAGCGTGATAAAGGGGAAGAATCTTTATCGAAAAACGACGACGGTTCTTTTACCGCAAATGGACAAATAGATATGAATGGAAAAAGAATCACGAGATTGCCCAATCCTGTCAATGGGGATGATCCAGTGACGAATGTTTTTTTAATCAAGAAGTTATTAAATTTATCGAACCATTTAATGGAGTTTTATAAGAAGGAAAAACCTAAACCTATAATAAGCGTTCACGCCGAGGAACAAGGAAGTTTAATAGACGGAAATTTCGAATTTTCTTTCGGTAACGGTAGCACCGGAAGATCTTACGGACACGGGGGTTATTGCTCGTCGGCTCCGGGCAGAATTATAAGAGGTAGTTTAACGGTTTTAAAAGGAAATAAGTTTTTAGAAGAAGAGATAAAAATTAACTTAGTTGTAAACGACGAGGTAAAAACGGACTATTCCTTAATAAAAAAAACGGGAGAAGCTTGCAGTTGCGTAATTTTTCCTCAACCTTTAGAATTAAAGATGTGCGACATTATAAACTTTATAACGAGAACTACCAATAACGACGTAAAAAACGCTTATTTATCGATACTTATAGAGCTCGATTTATAAAAAAAATTTATAACTTTAAAAAAAGTTATAAATTTACTTTTTTAATATTAAAAGTCGGTAGCATAATCGTCTTCGCTTTCATCGTCGGAACCAAACGTTAATTCCGAAATATCGGTAGGTTGGTTCATAGCCCCTCTTTTAGGCATAGGAACATTCTTTTTAGAAACGAAAACTTCGGAAACGCTAGTACGTATTTTAATCGTACTATAATTAATAAAAATATCTATTATATCCATATAAACGATTACTTTACATCTTACATTTTCGAAAGACAAAGGATCTTTTTGTTTGAGATCTTTATCTTTACCTTTTTCGAAAAAACGAGTATTTATCACGTTTTCTACGTGATTTTTGGTTTCTTCGTCGTATATTTTAGTTTATTTTAGTTTTAGGTAAAAAATATCTTCTTCAACGATTTCTAAATCATTAAAACTCTTATTTTTAACATTTTTATCGTCCTTTATACATTTTTTAGGCGCTTCTTTTCGTAAAAAAGCCGAAATGTCGTCTAATACTTTTTTAAATCCAATTTCTTTCGGAGTCGGATTCTCGCGGTCGTAAAAAGATAAAAAAGTCATAAAGTAATCTTCCGTATTAGATTTATATTTTTTTAATCCGTACGTAAATAAGAGGCTCGAACATAATCGTAAACTTCTCGTTTTTCCGTCCGGATATTCAGACAAGATCCCTATCGACTGATAATTATAAGACCTAACTTTCCCACCGTCGCGAATTACTAGTTTATTTACATCAAAGTCTTTAAAATCTATAAAACTCATCTCCATCCCGATTTTTAACTTATAAAAATTTTTACTTAACTCAAATTTTTTATTTAACTTTAAAAAAATTAAAAAATAGGAATTTTTTATCCTATTAACCTAGTTTTTTTCCTTTAAAAAATGAACGAAAAAGTTTCTACCCAAGTATTTATGGCTTATACGAACATAAACGACCTTAACTTAGAAAAGTTACACGAAGAGATCGTTAAGACGCCCGAATTAACGAACGCGTCTTATAGTCCGAAAAAAATAGAAAAATACCGTTCCAACAAATTTTTTTATTGCATTTTATTTTTTTTTCGTCGATGAAAAAAAAAATCAACTCAAAAATTTTTAAAAACGGGGTTATACAGCTTACTGGATGTAAATCTTACGATCATTGCATAAAAGGTTTAGTTCTTTTATGGAACGTACTCAAAAAAACTCCGTCTTGTATTTTACTCGACAGTCTAAAGATTTATTTAGTTTCCGTAATGAGAAACGTTATTATTAATTTAGGGTTTTCCGTGGACAAAGAAAAACTGAGAAACTATTTCGACGACAATAAACGATATAACCTTTTAACAACCTTACAAGATTCTATAGGAATTAAACTTATATCGCCCGTAAAATCTATCGATGACATGCCGGTTTACGAGCTCGATATAAGTAGGAAAGATAATATCGCGCGTTTGGAAAAAGAAATACCCTACGATAAGTTTTACGAATTAATTTCGAAAAAACGAAAAAACGCATGTAAACTATCTAGAAATTACGATACAATAATCGTATTTCCCACGGGGCGTGTTTTGTTTTCCGGAATACACGAGAAATACCAAAATCCCTCGGTAAAATGGTTTTCGGATATTATGTTTAAAATAAAAGATAAGATCGCGGTAGAAGAATTTCCGGTTTGTCATTTAAAGGATTACTTGCGTCCAAATTTATAACTTTTTTTAAAGTTATAAATTTTTTAAATTTTTTTTTTTAATTTTTTTAATTTTTTTTTAAAAATTATAATTTTTTTTTTAATCTTTCCAAAAAACAAATCGTACTAATCTTACTAATCTTTCCATTATCGTAAGCTTACGATCTCGTTCAATTACGTAAAATTTAACTATTATCTCCCTACAAATAGCGCAATCGTTTCTTCCTACGTTTTTAGTATTACAATCCCTACACATGCAAATGTGTCCGCAAGGAATATTAATTATATTAGGTTTCTTATCTAGACACACGCAACATTTATCGCTCGCGAATAAAGTTTTTTCTTCGGGTACTTCGTTATTCCAAGTTACTTCATTTTCTCCGTCTAAATCTTCGGGAATAACTTCATCTTCTTCATTCACGTAATCATCTGGACCCACTTGAGGGGTATATTCGTTAGAGTCCTCTCTATAACCAATTTCATTAAGCATTTCCGTTTTTCTGGCTTCTAATTTTCTTATCAATCTTAAGAGACACGCATAATGAAATTTTTGTATCGTTAAATCGGCCGCTAGATCGGATAACCGACCAATAATATCCCTAAATTCTTCTCTTAAATTATCTAGTATAGAAGTTAATGATAAAGATAAATCTCTCGAAATATTAGTTTCCATTATATTATTTATATCATGTACCACATTATATATATTACGACGTTCGATGTCTATATCTCTTTCTTCATCCTCTAGTGAACTAATACGAGATCTTATTACTATCGTTTCAAAACGTATTTCGTCAATTTGTTCGTTTATAAAATTAACCAACCTACGAATTCTTTCTGATTGGTTTTCTTCCAATCGGTTTCGTCTAAATTGTACTATCTTACTTATAATTGTGCCCATTTTTAGGAATTCTATCCTTTAGCAACTTTTACGAAATTCAAATTTAAAAAAAAAAAAAAAAAATGTACGGACGTTCTGACCCGGATAGGATAAAGGTAAGGGGGTAAACGGGGGGAGACTAACTAGAGGAGGGGATAGAGGTTGTGGGGGGGGGGGGGGAGACTAGCTAGGCGCCGAGGAGGGGATAGAGGTAAGGGGGGAAACGGGGGAACTGGCTTGGTCCTCGGACCTAGCGTCAAGGTACATATTATACACTACTGCAGACGACAATTGAAATGTGGCTCAAATTATGTTATATGTGTCTGAAAGAGCAGAAAACATTGTGGGGAAAGGAGAAAATGCTGGTTTCCAGCATTTTCTCCTTTTCCCACGATGTTTTCAAAAGGCCTTTTTCTTGATGGGGGGGTCGTTAAAATTCGCAGTTGTGTGGTAATGGGTTTATAGGTAATGAAACATTTAATAATTTATTCTTGGTCATGTTTGGCACTAAAACTTAATTGCCTTTCGCTGCAATACTGATTCATCCGACGAAACAGAAAGTCAGTACAACGTTGTAACTTTGCTACCGAAAACGACACTATGGACTTGAGACGGTAGGGTGCACAATTAATGTCCAAATATGAAAAGAAGCATCGTAAACGTGTTATTATTGAAACTAGATCGGGGGATAGGTTGATATATACCTTGGCAGATGGAACATGTATGTACATGTAGGTTGGCATTTAGGTTAATCGATTAATTGATCGATTGAATAGTGTTTAACGCCGTTTTCAACATTATTTCAGTTATATCACGGCGGCCAGTGCACCTATCCATGCTTTCCTGGAGTTGCTTTTACCAGTACTACGCACAATATTCTTTCCAAGCCACTGGCTGCTTTCCCACTTAACCATCGTCGAAGCAATGGTCAGCGGTAAAAGAGGAATGAAACCTGTCGCATTGACTATCATCAATCCTCGGAAAGAAATTGGCCAAGCCGGGGATCGAACCAGCGACCTCCTGTTCTCAAGTCCTGTACGCTACCGACTGAGCTACGGGGGCTTGGCGTTGGCATTTAGGAATATGAAGGTGCAAGCTAACTCGCCGAGTTTTCTATGTTCTCTGCGCTGGGTCATTATGGCCTACAGTCAAAAATACTAAACAGACGGTATTTACTATGTTTTGGACGTGTGTGAGGGTTGGGGTGGCTGGAGGTAGGTACCTACACATAGGTGGACAATACAATAAGGTGGGCAGCAAGTAAGAAGGCATAGACTTTCTTGCAAGGTTTGCGGTGTTCTGTGCAGTGTGACATTTGGCGAAAAGTCAAAATACGGACGTGGATAAAGTCTACAGAAATGGTTCGAGTCTGCCTTGCGTTTTGGTTTGAGGCAAGGAGATGGTACATATAGGTATGCAGGCAGGCTGGTGGAATGACTGTTCCGATCGAGGCTTGAAAAAATCTTACATGGTCAAGATTAATGATTGTGCTAAATTCTCATTTGTTTAAACTACACGATAATTCATTTTTGCAAAAGTCAACACAGAATCTTCATTTGCACAGAAGACCAGCCAAAAAGAACCGTGAAATGTTCACCATCTTTATTCTGAACGTCCGTATTTCTCGGTAAAAGAAAATTTAGTTTATCATAAATATAAGAGGTACGACAGCAGTTCAATCATTCCAACAAATGATCTGTTGTGAGTAACCAGGTAGCTCATTTACATGAAGGGCTTGTAACTAAGGGGTTGCAACACAGATACCCAGCTTGACCAAACTCTTTTCAAAGATCAGTGACAGTTATTGACTCAGGGTCCATTTTTTCAACACCAATGAACATCGTTTTCACAATGTTTATATGAGATGACAGCAAGTGGCTCAGACAGAGTATAGAATAAAGGAAACTCCAGAAATGCATGTGCAGGTACACTGGCTGTTGCTATAAGACTGAAAAAAAATGTTGGAAATAACTTTAATCAGGAAAAAAATATATATTCCTATCAAACAAAATACTGAAAGGCAGAAATACCAGATAAGATTTTCGTTGAAACTTTGGGTTTTGATTTAATTGATTACACAGTGTAATCTAAAACTTTAACATGTTTTTTAACATGAAAATCTTTTTTGAAAAGAGATGTACATTGCATTGCAATTTGTATTCATTCTTTTGCTCATTTAGTACTCATTTCTGATCACATACCATGCACTTGACACCTTTGTGGAAAACAAAAAAGAGCAAAAGCAGTTCGTGCAGAAAGGTGTCATGTGCAAAAAATCATCAAAATACGAAAAACGCAATAAGTTAAATTAACAATACTTATGTAAACTAACAATACACACACACACATATATATATATATATATATATATATATGCTTATCGTCAGCATCAAAAAGTTTTGAGGTTCAGGAGCTTTCTGATTTATACTAATCGGTCAAAACTTTAACTTTGTTTTTCTCAAAATGTTGAAAATGTCTCTTGACTCCCACGATTTGATGTCGCCATTCTTGAATTGCCAGCTATGACCTATTTACTGACTGAACTTCAGGACCCGTGTTCACCAAACATCATTCGCTTTAACATTTGAGCCATGCTCTGGTAAAGTGGGGTTTAATGATGCGTCCTACCACAGGCCTTTGAAACTCCATTGGTCTATCACGAAACACTTAAATTTTCCTTGCTCGATCATCGAACACATTTGCACATTGATGCATCACCTGTATATCACGGAACTTTCAAATTTTCATTTACACCGTTACTATAAATAGTACATTGCCGACTGCCTCTACATTGTATATAATAAGACCTGCCATATACGATGTAGAGGCAGTCGCCGATATGCTATTTATAGTAACGGTGTCCGCTAAAGAAAATTTAATTATCCCGTGATAGACTAATGGAATTTCAGTCGCCTATGATCATACCAAGCAAGTCATCGCATTCTATCGATCCATGAAATCCACTTTGTCCAACAACTGATTGATTCATAGGATAAACTGGTTCTTTGACACACAGTAAATTGACCAACAGCAAATGATTTCGACCCAGGTCAACCTGTGCGGATTGCACTATCCGTGCTGGCTGACCAGGGTCGATACATTTTGCAGATGTATTAACACTTTACCAGACGACAAAATTTTAGACTGATCCAAATTAAAAGGATTTGCAGACGACAAAATAAATGGGACTGAAAATTGAAATGTGTCTTGGGGAGGGTAGAAAACATTGTGGGACGAGGAGAAAATGCTGGTTACCAATGTACCAATGGTTAACATGCTTTCAAAAGGCTTCTTTCTCAGGGTCGTTTAAAGTCGGCACTGTGTGGTAAAGGGTTAAACACCGCTTATCACCGCCTTAGAAATGGTTCATTCATAGTCTAATTTCTCAAAAGTTTCATAAATTTAAAAAGTTCAAGATTTCCGATTGGATAAACCAAATGGATTAACCAATCAGAAATTGCGTTACTTTCTAAATCTAGAATAAGATCAATTATGCAATTTAGAGAAGTTGGTGAAAATGGCTAGAGGGCTAGTCTTTTTTCCAAGATGATACCAATCCTAACTCACTGACCAAAACTTTCGCCATCTTGTCAATGGTGTGGACAACAACTTACAGTTTTCATCTCAGAGGAGGTCCAGGTGGGCTGTTCGAAAGTATCCTGAGAATTGTTGAATTGTTCGACATTTTACTAAACGACAAATTTTAGACCTGTCGAAATTAAAAGCATTTGCAGACGTCAAATAAAGGGTAGCTCAAAAGAATTGACCCACTACTGCTTTTTGCCTTACCTTACTATTGTAACTGACCAGGGGAGCCGGTGTAATGCAGAGAAATGACCCTCCCCTACAAAATGACCCATGGGTCATTTCACTACGTAGAGGAATGACCCGGGTCATTATTCTATGTAGAGAAATGACCCCAGACAGCGGGTCTGGGGTCATTTCTCTACGTAGAATAATGACCCGGGTCATTTCCTCTACGTAGTGAAATGACCCATGGGTCATTTTGTAGGGGAGGGTCATTTCTCTGCATTACACAGGCCTAATTAAGGTGAGGCTTTCCCCTCGTATTTTTTGTACATAAAACGCACTTGATTATAGAGGAAGATTCACTTGAGTTTCAATCTTTCTTGGCCCGCAACATGCGAAATGAGACCTTGGAACATTTGCGTAAAGTGTCGTCCCGAATTAGCCTGCGCAGTCCTCACAGGCTAATCCGAGACGGCACTTTACGACTACATAAGATTTTTTCATACAACAGACTTTCGTGAGACAGAAAATCGCACAATAGCGGGAAGTGTCGTCTCGGATTAGTCACAGACTGCACAGGCGGATCCGGGACGACACACTTTTACGCATATGTCAGAAGGCCCCTTTTCGTGTGCTGCAGGCCATAAGGTGTTGGATTATTTATTCCTCTCTCCTGACATTGTAATGCCTCGGACATAGTTACATTTTTATAAGTTTCTTTTTCTATTTTCGTTTTCATTATTTTTTACTTTGCTTAGTCACAGATCACCATTTCTTCCTTCATACAATTGTTTTTTCTGTCAATCTGGCGTTTTAATTATCAGTTTAAAATTTTGAAGTTTGACTTGATTTAATATAGCTGACATACCACGTGACTGTTTTCGGGACAGAAACTATATAAGCTTAAAAGATACGTCTATACTCACTTTTAGCCAGTTTTTAACCCATTTCATCATTATTTTCTCAAACTATATTCATTTCTTTTATCTTCATGCCAATTGCTGCCCCCTTACAGTTGCAAGGTTACAAAGATTACGACCGATAGAAAATGCATTTCATTTTCTGGAGGCCATCAAAGAAATCTCTGTTGTGACGTTTCCGGTTATAATCGCAGATTTCCGATATATGTATTTATTCCTTACACAATATATATCGCTGATTTATCCATGTTTACACAACTCAATATATTCTAAACCATTCTACAGTCTATCAAATCTTTACATTTTTTTATTTCTGTCTGTCTGTAAGGATGTACCTTTAATGCTTTCGTTCTCATCCCAGAGCTCCAGATGAAAGGGAGTGATGGTATTCTACATCCATTATTTCTCTTCCAAACCCTATGTTGTGGGTACTCATTAGAATCGTCTCGATGAGACGATTCTAATGAGTACCCATAACATAGGGTTTAGTGGAGAATAATTAATGTTTTCAATTTTGAAATCGAAATCACTCCCTCTATCTGGAGCTCTGTCATCTTTTTCATATTGCTTTGTTGTACATTGTATAATACATGTAATTTATGCTGAATCAAAAATGTTAAAACTAAACTACTTAAAACGCAAATCAAATTATCTCTTTTCTAATTTTATATAATCCGAAAAGTTTTGACTCTCCCCGGATACTTTTTGAACATCCCTCTAAAGATTCTAATTAGGAACGCCGTGTCTCTGAAGAAAGTTGCGAATCATAATTGAGTCATGCTCTGGCAAAAGGGGGCTTAATGCATCCCCGAGATGCATGATACCAAGCAAGTCATCACATGATCATGGATCCATAAAGTCCGTTTTGTCAAACAAGCGACCAAATCACGAGGTAAACTGGTCCTTGAGCAAAGAGAAAATTGACCGATAGCGAAAAGTCTCGGCCCAGGTCAGCCTGCGCGGACTGCGCAGGCTGACCTGGATCGATGCTTTTCGCAGATGCATTAAGCCCTCTTTTCACAGAGCATGGCTCATATTGATGTCAAAAAAAGTCTTAACACTTTACCAAACCATCCCGAGTTTTACCAGTCTTGAAGATCGTCGAATTCCGGTTCTGGCCGGTACACGTCCAGTACATTTCAAGTCCATTTCTTTTTTGCTTTCGTTGCGAATTATTGCTAAAATATTTTTCTTTATGCAATAATAGCGTTAATTCACTTTTTTTTTTTTCGGTCGTTTACATTCGCAGACAACTCCAAAATGATTAAACGCCTTTGTACTTCGAACTCGGCCGCAAAACCATTTTTCGGGCCTCTGCGGTGCGAATTATTGCTAAAATATTTTTCTTTATGCAATAATAGCGTTAATTCACTTTTTTTTTTCGGTCGTTTACATTCGCAGACAATTCCAAAATGATTAAACGCCCTTGTACTTCGAACTCGGCCGCAAAACCATTTTTCGGGCCTCTGCGAATGTCAAAGACCTCAAAAACGTGAATTAACCTTATATTAACAAAAGCAAAAACTTATGCTCGTAACCCAATGAGACAGTGACAAGAAAAAACCCTTAAACTTCGTAATATATCAAACTGAAAAAAAAAAAAACCCAGTCGATAGTAATATAGTCCACCATTGCGATTTCCAAGATATTCTCTACGGAAACGTCTTATCACATCAGACAGTGTAAATGCAAGATCTGTCTGCACGTTCTATGCATCCTGATTTTGCTCTACACCTTTTGCAAAAGCGCATTAACACTTCAGCTCCTGAATACGAAATGAAACGCAAATTTCTATTCACTACTAAAAGCCCAAACATTGCGGTTTCAAAGTTGATTTCACCGGAAAGAAAATACTGTGTCGGACAGCGTAGATCAAAGATCAGACTGCACGTTCTGTGCAGTCTGATCTTGATCTACACTGTCCGCAAAAGGTCAGTGAGTCGCGATTACTAGCTTAAGGGTTAAGTGGCAAATTCCAGCCTCAGGGTTAAAAACCCATCTACATCATGTCTTGTGTTTTTACAGATGTTGGTCTTATCTTCATCGTATACCCAGAAGCCATTTCGAACCTGGACTTCTCGACCCTGTGGGCACTGATATTCTTCTTCATGTTGATTACGCTGGGCCTTGATACAACTGTAAGTAACATTTGGCGCCAATGCATCTACAATATTTGTGGTTTTATCCTGGATTATTTGTAAGCGCATTCACTGCGCCATAGAAAGTTAAAACATATTTTTAAACTGATTGATTGATTGATTGATTGATTGATTGCATCGTGTTTAACGCCGTGTTCAACATCATTTCGGTTACATCGCAGCGGCCAGTGCACCTATCCATGCTATACTGGAGTTTCTCTCACAAATACTCTGCACAATATTCTTTCCAAGCCACTGGCTGCTTTCCCACATAGCCATCGTCGAAACAATGGTAAGCGGTGAGAAAGGAATGAATTCTGTCGCAATGACTATAATCAATCCTCGGAAAAAAATGGCCCAGCAGGAGATCGAACCAGCGACTTCCTGTTCTCAGGTCCTGTGCGCTACCGACTAAGCTACCCGGACTAGACATGTTTATACATATAATACAGTATACGTACATGTATATTACATGAAAAGAAATACAAGTCAGGCACAGGCAAAAGGGTCTGGTTCACAAGTCACAAGTTCTCGCAACTCGGATTTGAGCCACTTTCTTAGATACGAGCCGTGCTCTCTGAAAAAGGGGACCAAATGCATCTGCAAAAAGTTTCGAAGCAGGTCAACCTGTGCAGTCCGCACAGGCTGACCCGCGTCGAAACTTTTTGCCTTGGCTTTTTTTTTTTTTTTTTTCTCACATCCAAGGACCATTTTATCCTAAGGATTCATTCGATTGTTTGACAAAATGGATTTCATTGATCCCATATTATTTGATGACTTGCTTGGTATAATGCATCAGGAAGCTGCTTTAAAACCCCTTTTGCCAGGGTATGGCGCACACACATACACGTACGTATGTGACGTCATCTGTTGCTTGATTGATTGTATGGTGTTTAACGCCGTTTTCAACATGAAATAGTTATATCGCGGCGGCCAGTGCACCTATTCATGCTTTCCTGGGATTTCTTTTACCAGTACTCCGCACAATATTCTTTCCAAGCCACTGGCTGCTTTCCCACATAGCCATTGTCGAAACAATAGTCAGCGGTGGGAGGGGAATGAATCCTGTCGCAATGACTATCATCAATCCTCGGAAAGAAAGTGGCCGAGCCGGGGATCGAACCAGCGACCTCCTGTTCTCAAGTCCTGTGCGATACCGACTGAACTACGGGGCTTGGTGACGTCATCTGTATACAGTGAAATCTGTTTGTTTTATAAATCTGATATAACTCTAACTCGATAAACCTTTCATTAACAGTTTATATCTTATTGTTTGTTTTTGGGAATACATGATTAAAACCACGAAAGGTGACGAGATAATATAAACGTTATCGAGTTGGGTTTATAATTATCTCGTCACGGTACGTGATTTCAAACCTGTTATCCTAAACATAAACAATAAAATAAACTGACATTGAAAGGTTTATCGAGTGAGAGCTATACCAAAGTATTTCAGTTATCTCTTTACCAAACAAAAAAAAAAAAATACACTGGTCCGGTTTGAAAGTATTTGCTGGCGGCAAGTCCAATGTGGCTCAAAACGATCGGGTTTGTCTTTGAAAGGATAGAAAATACTATGGGAGATCTACACTGTCCGACATGGATATATTCATCCTCCCAAAAATACTTTTGAAATAGCAAAATTTGGGTTTTTACTATCGCCTCGAAAGTTTCAGATCTCTTATTTAACAGGTTAAGGGTTAATCAAAAGAAATGATTATAATTATAGTCTTGCACTCATGGCTTAATTCATTATTCCTGATTATTTCTTGAACAGTTCGGGGGTCTAGAGGCCATTGCGACTGGCATACTGGACGAATGGCCGACACTTCGTAAAAGGCGGGAACTGTTCATTCTGGTACTGATGGGTTATTGCTTCCTGGGAGGGTTGGCAACGACAACAAAGGTCTGATTTATTTATTTATTTATTTATTTATTTACAGTGAAACCGCTTTGACTTGTCATTACTTTGTTTCCGTGAGCGTGTTCGGTTTTCCGAGGTTTGCCTCGTTCTAATTGCCGTGCCCATGTTGTAGAGGTAAAATACCCTGACACATGATCCTGAAATAAACGTCGTATAAAATCGTAAATTTATCGGAGATTTATAAATAGTTCACGTAAAAAGACGGAATATTCATTTAGTGACATGTTAATGCAGTTTCATTACATGGTTTGCTCGGCGGTTTCGAAAAAGAAGGAAGAGTTATTGTCATAGCCCTGTCATCTGCATATGCGTTGTCGTGCAAAAACTTTGACATCTTAAAATATTTCTGTTATTTCTAAAGACATTTACTTCAAACTTAGACAAGTTGTTAACTATAGCTCTCACTTGATAAACATTTCATTATCAGTTTATATTATTGTTTATATTTAGGATAACAGGTTTAAAATCACTTACCGTGACGAGATAATAAAACTTTATCGAGTTGGGTTTATAAATCATCTCGTCACGTATCGTGGTTTTAATTATGTATCCCCTAAGACAATCAGTAATATAAACTGATTACATTGCCTTATGTATTTATGAAAAGTCTAAAAAATATTATGATGGTTACCTCTCTTTGTTGTATAGGCACCCCCTTTGATAAAACTCTAACTCGATAAACCTTTCATTCACATATTTTGAACCCTCACCTTCATTCATATATTTTGGGAAGGGTAGAAAACATTGTGGGAAGAGGAGAAAATGCTGGTTACCAGCATTTTCTCCTTTTCCCACATTGCTTTCAAAAGGCTTCTTTCCAAGCTTATTATTAAAACTTATGAAGGTGAGGGTTCAAAATATGTGAATGAAAGGTTTATCGAGTTAGAGTTTTATCAAAGCGGGTACCTATACAACAAAGGGAGGTAACCATCATAATATTTTTTAGACTTTTATGTCCTTATTTCGAATTAAAATTTTCACTGAAATCAAGGGACTGCAGCCCAGCATTGGCACCCGCATGCAGTGGATTTGTTGCCAATTCGTTTGATTTCTGCTTTGTTTAAAACGTTTGTTCGGTAATAAACCTTTACCAGGCCACAAAATTCTGGACCTAAGTCGGTGGGTATTTTGTCACTAGTATGCCAAATAATTATGTTAAACGGGTATGTTCATACCCAAGTATCTAAGATATTTAGATGTTTTTTTGTTAAAGAAAAGCTCACAAAAGATCGGAGAGTTTGAATCCAAGATCAGATAGGACCCGGTCTCCGGTCCGATCTTCATCAGCACTTTCCGCAAGACACATAATGCTATTCTAAGTCTGTTACCTTTTTAACCAAAGGACAAAATTTTGGACTACTCCAAATTGAAAGCAGTTGCAGACAACAAATTAAATATACCTCAAAGGATTATTTCTGTCTCTGATAGAGTAGAAAATGCCCAATATCAAACGGGAGGATCTAGGTCAGCCTGCGCGGACTGGGACCGCGCACGCTGACCTGGTCGATACTATTTGCAGGTACATTATATCCCCTTTTATTAAAGCATGGCTCACATTGGCGAGCAACACGCGAAAAGGGGTCCTCAAACAAATGCGTAAAAGTGTGTCGTCCCAGATCAGCTTGTGCAGTCTGTGACTAATCCGAGACGGCACTTCCCGTTTTTGTGCGATTTGCTGTTTCACGAAAGTCAATTGTATGAAAAAATCTTAAGTAGTCATAAAGTGCCGGGACTAATCCGAGACGACACTTCCCGTTTTTGTGCGATTTTCTGTTTCACGAAAGTCGACTGTATGAAAAGATCTTACGTAGTCGTAAAGTGTCGTCTCGGATTAGCCTGCGCGGACTGCGCAGGCTAATCCGAGACGACACTTTACGCAAATGTTCGAAGGTCTCATTTCGCATGTTGCGGGCCAAATTATTATCTCAATAAAATCAACAGTGCTAAACTTATCTCCAAGGAATAGAAGCCTTAGATGTATAAAACGGACACTTTCAATCGGTAGGAGAAACCCAAAAATTACAAGTCGGTTTTGTAAAGAAAAGAAAAACTTGTAACATACCAGACGGTATAGATTTAAGGGCCCTATTGTTGCAAAAATTAAACAAAGGGTGGTGAAAGGCATTTAGATTTAAATCATGTCACTTAAAAGTATGTCAATGTTAGTCGCTGGCAGAAAAATTAATTTTCAAATACAGTGGCCTGGCAACTTTTAACCTAGTTTTGGATTTCATTATTCTGTCATCGACTACCACTTGGACCGACCGTACATATTGATTGACTGTATGGTGTTTAACGCCGTGTTCAACATTATTTCAGTTATATCGCGGCGGCCAGTGCACCTATCCATGCTTTCCTGGAGTTCCTTTTACCAGTACTCCGCACAATATTCTTTCATTCTTTTTAAGCCACTGGCTGCTTTCCCACATAACCATCGTCGAAACAATGGTCAGTGGTGAGAGAGGAATGAATCGCAATGACTATCATCAATCCTTTCCGAGGATTGATCATAGTCATTGCGACAGGATTCATTCCTCTCTCACCGCTGACCATTGCACTGGCCGCCGCGATATAACTGAAATAATGTTGAAAACGGCGTTAAACACCATACAGTCAATCAATCATTAGATTGAAATGAGTCATGCTCTGTGAAAAGGGAGCTTAATACATCTGCAAAAATTATCGACCCAGGTCAGCATGCGCAGTCCGCGCAGGCCGACCTGGGCCGAAACGTTTAGCTATTAGTGAATTTTCTGTATATTCAAGGACCAGTCTACCCCATGATTAAGTCGGTTGTTAAAGAAAAAAAGTGGCCCTTACTCTTCCATAATTATGTGATGGCTTACTTGGGTATTATGCATGACGGAGATGCATTAATCCCCCTTTTGCCGGAGCATGACTCAAATGCATTTTACCACCTCCTTTGTTTACTTTTGGCCGCTATTGGGCCTGTAAGATCCGACTAGATGCTTTATACAATTTGATACTGATCTACACGGTCTACAAAACCAGACTGACTGTCCTAAGTAACTCAAGACCTAGTTATGACATTGAGTTTTTTTTTCCGCTTTCAGGGTGGAATCTATCTGGTACAGTTATTGGACACGTATGGTGCCCCCTATTCAATTCTGTTCATCGTCTTCATTGAGGCCGTGGCAATATCCTGGATATACGGTTCGTAGTCAGTTTTGAGTTATTTTTCATCGAACTCTTCCAACGTCAAAGATGTAAAAAGGGGGAGGCTTAATGCATCTGCGAAACGTATCGACCCAGGCCAGCCTGCGCAGTCCGCGCAGGCTGGCCTGGGTAGATACTTTTCGCTATTGGTCAAATTTCTGTATGTCACAGGACCAGTCTACCTCGTGATTCAGTCAATTCTTAAAAAAAGTATCTATTATGAATCCATAATTATGTGATAGCTTGATTGGTGATAGAAGTTTGGTTTCATAAAGTTTACATGTTTAAAGCTCAAGCTCTAAATGTTTACAGGAGCGGAACGATTCAGCCGAGACATTGAAGAGATGCTGGGCCGACAGCCGAG
Source organism: Tridacna gigas (assembly GCA_945859785.2). Taxonomy (NCBI): domain Eukaryota; kingdom Metazoa; phylum Mollusca; class Bivalvia; order Cardiida; family Cardiidae; genus Tridacna; species Tridacna gigas. The sequence goes on from OX244042.2 coordinate 7,195,151, forward strand.
TGTTTACTGGACCTTTTGGCATATTTGCTGGAAGTTCATCTCCCCGAGTGTGCTTCTCGTAAGTTTCTTTTATCTAGCTTTTGTTTGTCTGTTTTGGTGTTTTAATTATTTCGACTCAAACTCTATCATTCAGCATAATTCAACATCCATGAAAGACGCAATTTCGTCAAAAACTACCTCGCACCAACAAGACAAAAATTATGTTATTACAGTAACCGGATGTGCCAAAGTGATGATGTTCTACGGAAATGACGTCATGATGTTATTTGACCGTCTGCATAATTGACGCCATTTTTACAGATATCTGAATTTATTTCACGCTTTCCGGTAGGATATCGAGAAATAGCGGTGAAAATATTTTTCGATATTACACGGGTACGACCAGTGAGAATACCGATCACGGGGAGTTTGTACTGATTTTTATGGAAGTCTCGACAAAAGAAAAAGGGGTTAGAAGCATGAAATAAACAGAATATTTGTTTTTTTCGGTGAAAGATCGAAATTTATTCCATCGAGTGAACATCATCGGTAATATTTTCACGAGTGAACATCATCGGTAATATTTTCACGAGTGGCGCAGCCACTCGTGAAAATATTACCGATGATGTTCACTCGATGTTCACTCGATGAAATAAATTTCGATCTTTCTCCGAAAAAAACAAATATCCTCTATGTATATTTTACACAAAATAGCATGTATCAAATTGGGAGAACATTCGAGCCCGGCAATGCGTTTTACATGGTTTACTAAGATTACGCTTATTTTGCATAACAAATGTTTTAACCTGCAAAATCTCTATATCAACCTTTTAATATGTTCATGTTGTTATAGGCATTTTTTTGATAAATTTAATCAATAAATTGATTAATTTAAAAACCCATTTAAGGCTAGCGTCCCCAAAAGGGGACGTTCTACATTTATGCTTGTGGCTTTCCTAAATTAATATTCCTTGCAATTATTTATCTTGAGAAGGTCTGATAAGTCTGGTCTTGTGTCAACATGGTAAATATAATGGGGATTTAATGATTAATTAGTCTGATTTACTGGAACGTATTCGAAAGTGAAGGATTGAAATGCTTGGAGAATAACCAAATAAGAGTTAAGGGGTTTTATTTTACTTATGCATATTTTTACATAACATATTGGATAAAAATTATTTCATTTAAATTAATGAACGAGAAAATCTGCTATGACAACGTACTTTATGTATTGTTCCTTACTTTTTTTTTCAATGGTAACTGCGTCCCCTTTTGGGGACGCTAGGACTGTCTGGGTACAGGTTTTTCTGAGTACTGTTTGTCGTCTTCCAAAGGCGTTATAGCCTACATGAAGTTGTTTCAATGCTTGAAAATAAAACAAACTTTCAGAGAGTAGTTATACACATAGAGCCACCACCTGTAGATCCTTTGACGGATGAGGACAGTGTACATAAAGACGCTAGAAATATTATTGACAACCTTCCTGGTCGAGTACTTCAGTACGGATTTCCCTAATGGAATCTAGGTGCACTTTGCTGTTTTGCAATATACATGTAATATGTATTACCGAATAGACATCGTATCTGCCTAGCGTCCCCAAAAGAGGACGCACCCGAATCTTAGTATTTTTTTATGTAAATGCAACAATTATTAGCAAATGATTCCCGATCTGTTAACTGTGTTACAATTCCTGCATAAATAATGATAGTTTGGTCAAAATTTAAAACTCAAGCATAAATGTACCGGTATCTTTAAGACACGATTAATGTTGCACAATTTATTTTCTTTTATTTACAGTTCGTGTTCATTATGACACTTGTATTGCAACCGGAACCTCAGTACGGGAGTTACGTGTATCCGACCTGGTCAAAGGCCGTTGGGTGGCTTATCGTACTCTCTTCGCTGGTGTGCGTCCCGATTTATGCATGTTACAAATTCATCATAACGCCAGGATCTGTCATAGAGGTGAGTTTCGGAGGTTGTCACTGGTTGACTTTTAGGCTCCTAAGTGTGACTCGCTGACCTTTTGCAGACGGTGTAGATCAAGATCAGACTGCACGCAACGATCTTGGATCTACACTGTCTGATAAGGAGATACTTTTCTCCAAAAAAATAAGTTTTAAATAATATTAGTTTTATTTCAGTTATTTAGCAGGATAAGGATGATGATCCGTCAAAATCCTTATTCACCAATCATTCTTAAGTTCATTTCCTATTCCTAATTGCAAGACGTGCCTTCTGAATGGCTGAGATATTCTGTCTCAGCAAATCGAATTGTTAGTCTTTGATTGTTGAGAATGAACTGGATTTGTATTCACCAACCATTCTTTAGATCATTTTAAGTCTTAATCTCTAAGATGGTCTGAATTTGAAAGTAACACAACTTCTGATTGGCTACACCAGTTGGTGTAGCCAATCAGAATTTGTGTTACGTTCAAATTTAGAAAATTGCGGAGAATAAGATTAAGAATGCTCTTAAAAATGGTTTGTAAATACGGACCCTGGTTCCGTATTCACCAACCTTCTGTATGAACATTCTTAGTCTTATTGTCAAGTCTATCTATTGACTCATTTCAGAGATTTCGAACGATAAAGATTCCCGAAGAATCCCCGAATCACAACGTCAATGGCGAGCCGGTGTGCGTTTAAACAGCACGTGACGTGAAAATCATTGGGAGGAGGAAACAGTGCAATATACTGTCTACCACTTGTAAGGAGAAAAAATGTCATCCATATTAGAATATTATAACGGAGTTAATGAACATAAAGACGTATGTAATGATTATGCCAATTTATCGTAAAATACGAAGACACTATTTCAAAGTTCTTAATTTCGTCAAACAAATGTAAAATAAAGCGTGTAAAATGATTTTAAACTGAAGACCGCTAAACATCTTTAAAACAACAGGAAAGAGACGATATAATTTACACTTTTAAGGCTATTTTAAAGGCCCACCAGCTGCCAAATGTAAGCAATATGGAGGGGATAAGTGGCAGATGAATTTAAGTCATACCATTTGAGCCATGCTCTGTGAGGAGGGTGTTTAATGCATCTGCGAAAAGTATCGACCCAGATCAGCCTGCGCAGTCCGCGCAGGCTGATCTGGGACGAAACTTTTCGCTATTGGTCAATTTTCTATTTGTCAAAGGACCTCGCTACCTCATAATTCACTTGGTTGTTAAGAAAAAGGGACTCTTAGGGATCCATGAGTATGTGATTGCTTACTTGGTGTCATGCATCACGGAAATGCATTAAGCCCCCTTTTCACAAAGCACAGCTTATCTAGATGTATGGATATTGTCACAAGTCATATAATTTGTTTCAGTGCAACCTGTCAGGGTTACAGTTGCTGGCAGAAAAAACCGTTTTGTAAAACTAGAACAGAAGGTGGAAAATTTTGTTCTAGTTTTATAATACAATTTTCTGCCGGCAACTAGAAGTTTGACAGGCCGTAGTGAAGCAAACTGCCAGATAAATAACTATATCAATACTTTTCAATAGTATGAATAAAATTTGTCTGCAATTTGGCCACCAGAACAGTTTATATGTGGCAGCTAGTGGGACTTTAAGGAGAACGTCTCATAAACCCTTAGGCTGCTAAGCGCGACTCACTGTCCTTTTGCGAACAGCGTAGATCAAGATCAGACTGCACAAAACGTGCAGTCTGATCGTGGATCTACGCTGTCCGATAAGGAAATTTGGTTTGTAATGGAGTTTAACGCCATTTTAACGGCTCAGGTCATATCATGGCTGTCAGTGACGCATCTAGTGTTTCCTGGCTTTCTCACACCAGTACTGACACAACTTTCTATTCAAGGCCACTGACTACTTTCCACATCTCACATGCATCAGAGGTGAGAGGCGAAAAGTCTTCGATAAGGAGAAAACATTCTCCTAAAGATATCTTTGAAATAGGAAAATTTGGGTTTATACTAGCTGAAAGTTTCATTTCTTTTATATAGCAGGATAAGGGTTAAATACTTGAAGGGAATAGATCTAGGAGCAAACGGTATGATCTTTGCCGTCATGTTTTGATTTCCAGTGCTCCTGAAAGTCGCGCGACATACTAAGGTGTGTTCCTGGCATATGCCATGGGGGCCATTCCTGTAAGTCAAATTGTCCTCCTTGCCGGATGAATACTAACGGTAACCATATAACAGATGGGTCCTTTCACCTGTATTCCTTTGTTTTTATCCTGAATCCCCTTGGAGATGTTGCGATAAATATAATATGATTCAAGAACATAAAGAGGATCTTACATGAGTGCTGATGTATTATCGTTTTTATCAAACGAGTTGACTAAAATTATATGACGCGAGCCTTGGCGAGCGTCATATACATTTTAGTCAACGGGTTTGATAAAAATGATGCTACATAAACACGAATGTGAGATTCTATTTATCACATAAAACGAATGACAGGCAAATAAGTATCCTGCATCATCACCTTTAGCCTTTATACCGTTCACGGGTCCATGCTTACAGATGTAGTTCGGTTTGAAATGTTGACATACACAAGTAAATAGTTCTGTGACATTTAAATCGAAAGAAGAATGAAACAGTTTATAGAGAGCGTAAATCAACACAATTCCTCAATTTTGTTGATTTTAAACAACTTCTACTCCGTTTCTTGTTGTTCTTAAACATCATAATCATAGAATTTTCAGCACGTATTCGTTTTAGCAACAACGACGTCATTTTCACGCGAAATGGCGAAGCAGTACAAATTATGGCACGTGCTCTGGTTGGTTTCACCTGCTTCACGCGCTCGTAACTACAAAAATAAACAGAGTCGGGACCCAAGAAACGATAATACACTAGTGTATTATTGAAAATAAGTCATGGGTTTAATACACTGCTGGAGGAGGTTTTATATGATAAATGTGTAACATCCCCATGTAATTCAAATCAAATTATGTTCCCAATCATCGGAAACTACGTATATATCGATTTAAAAAACAATCTAACTAGATTTAGTTGAGATATTATCTCAAGAACATAGCTGAGTAGTGCAAGAAATTCAAGGATAAAAACCGAGTAAGCCCCTTATTAGGACCAATATAGTACTGTAGAGGAATCAAGGGAAATAACTGAAGAATGTCCCTCATTCGCCATAGAAATGATTTCTTGATCATAGAAAAAAAAATAACCAGATGCCGTGTCAACAGATCTTCTGTTTTAATTCTAACGTCAAAGACTTACTTTCTAGATTTATTTTTAGACAGAACGTGTTAACCAATCAAACGGGTTTTCCTTTTCAAATCTATATTTAGATCTGAATTCAGAATGGCGGGGTAAAACTGGCTCTAATGCCATTTTTTCTATATTTACAATTTTGGCTATTTATAGATAGATCTAGCAGATTTGAATTTTTGAAACAATCGCTTGGATTTTTGACTAGTAATCCAGTGAACTCGGACTAATTTCTAAACTTGTCCAAATTGAAAGCGGTTGCAGACGTCAAACTATATGTGGCTCAAATGTTAAGTTTAGTCCGTAAAAAGGTAGAAAACATTATGGAAAAAGGAGAAAATGCTGGTAACCAGCATTTTCTCCTTTTCCCGCAATGTTTTCTACCATAATAAAAATAGAATCATTATTCGCGCTACGTTTAATTTGTCGTCTGCAAATGCTTTCAATTTGGTCTGTTCCTAAATTTTGTCGTTTTGTAAAGAAGGAGTAGCAAACAATTGACAGCTCGTGATGCCACGTTCTTTTCCTTAATATAAAAGCCGTTCGGCATGTACTTTAGACAAAGAAACGGCAAAACTTTGTTTTTTTCACGGAATGAGTGGCAGAGCGTGATAGCAAGTCACCTTCAATATTACTTTCAATATTCTAAAAAGGCACCGTTTAGCGCCAGCAAGGGAGATCACTGTTGAAAGTTATTTACGTTACACAGAATGAGTTACTGGACGAACCTTGATACAAAATAGTTTTCCACCCTATTTTCAAAAACCGTCTTCCTCGGAATCCTGCAAACGCGAAATCATATCGTAGAAGTGTCCTTCCTTCCTTCCTTCCTTCCTTCCTTCCTTCCTTCCTTCCTTCCTTCCTTCCTTTTCTCTTCTTCCTTCCTCTCCTTTCTTCCTCTTTCCCTCATTTCCTCCCTCCCCTATTTCCTTCCTTCCTTCCTTTCATTTCCTTCCTTTCCTTTCCTTGCTTCCTCTCCTCCCTTCCTCCCTCCTTCCTTCCTCTCCTTCCTTCCGTCCTTCCGTCCTTCCTTCCTTCCTTCCTTTCTACTAATATCATTTGGATGTACTTTTTTTCTTTCCTTTTTCTCCTTCCGTCCTTCCTTCCTTCCTTTCTACTTATATCATTCGAATGTACTTTTCCTTTCCCTCACTTTTATTTAATCTGTTACAGCACTTTTATTTTTGATCGACCAAGAACTACCCTGCAACATAATTAGGCGATTTATTAGCTTTACGGTGAAAAAGCTGTTCATACACTTTAACCCCTTATCCTGCTAAATCAACTAAACCCTTAGGCTGCTAAGCTCGACTCAGACCTTTTGCGGACAGTGCAGATCAAGATCAGACTGCACAGAACGTGCAGTCTGATCTAAGATCTACACTGTCCGATAAGGAGATATATCCCGCCCCCCCCCCACCCCCCCCCCAAAAAAAAAAAAAAAAACACCTTTGAAACAGGGTTCTGTTACAATCGGCTTGAAAGTTTCGTTTCATTTATTCAGCAGCTAAAAAACTTAAATTTTCAAGCCGATAGTAAAAAGATGAATTTTGCTATTTCAAAGTTTATTTTTAAGGGAAAAAAATCTCCTTATATGTGTAGGTCCAAGATCAGACTGCACGTTCTGTGCAGTCTGATCTTGATCTACATTTTCCGCGCAAAGGGTCCCTAAGTCGCGCTTGGCAGCCAAAAGGGTTAACACTCCATCTCTGACAAAGAAAGCTCTTGAAAACATAGCTGGAAGAGGAGAAAATAATGGTACAATGTTTTCTACCCTTTTGAAGTACAAATCCCATCAATTGTGCCGCTTTCAACTCGTCCTTTGCAAATCAGGTTAATTCATGTCACATCATTATCTTGTCTGAGGAGAAAAACGTCTACTGCCACAGTGTTTTCAACAAGAATCTGCTACAAGGCGAAAATAAGTTGTCTGCCTTTTTTTTTTTTTTTTATCTGAACAAGGATTCAAAAAAAAATGCAATATTGGGACAAAGGGTAACGAGAAAGAGATGAGGGTTTGGCAGAGACAATAAACACGTAATGCCAGGTATGCTATTGTGACATATGGAAACAATTTTTGACATATTGTCTTCATTCCGAGCAAACCCAAACCCTTCTCTTTCTGATGGGCGGTGTATCGATCCTTTAACCTGCGAATTAAATGAAACTGTCAACTCGATAGTAAAAAAAAAACAACAAATTTTGCTGTTTCAAGGATATGCTTCGGTGGGAAATATCTCCTTATTGGACAGTGTATATCCAAGATCAGACTTCACGTTCTGTGCAGTCTGATCTTGATCTACGCTGTCCGCTAAAGGTCGTTGACTCGCGCTTAGCAGCTTAAGGTTTAAAAATGAGCCATGGTCTGGAAGAGGGGGGCTTAACCCTTTCCCAAACAAGCCCTGGTTTTCACGTGTTTGCAGTACAAGTCTTTTGAAAACACTGTGGGAAAAGGAGAAATTGCTCGTAACGAGCAATTTCTCCTTTTCCCACGGTGTTTTCTACCCTTTTTGAGACCTTTCCGCCATTTTCATCAAATTTAAAATTGTCGTCTGCAAACTCTTTCAATTTGGACCAGTCCAAAATTTACCGAAAGCAAAAAGTTTCGACACTGGTCAATCTGCGCGGACTGCGCCGGCGGACCTGAGTCGATACTTTTTGCAGATGCATTAAACCCCGTTTTCACAGAGCATGGCTGCAATGAAAAGGACTTGAGTATTTTTTGAGGCGGTAATGTAATACCGTTTTATTTTCATAAAGTAATTAACCGACCGATACAGCGAACGGCTAATTTGTCAATCGTCGGTCGGTCGGTCGGTCGTTAAGAGACGAAAAGTCAGTCAGTCAGCTAGTCAGTCTGCCAGCCAGGCGATCAATCAATCAATCAATCAAATCAACCTAATAAAATTAACCTAATCAATCAAATCAATCAATCAAAACAACCTAAATCAATCAAAGCAACCAAATCAATCAAAATAACCCAATCAATCATCTTTCAGTTTTTCCTATGTTTTTACTCCCTATCATTATTGCAAGTACAGACTTGGCATTTTTTTTCCTCGCGATGCATGTCTTTCGATGTGGAATTCGGTCTAATTGCATATTGTTGCTTTATATTTGATTACTGCCAAGCATTTGGGGGCTTATCAGCTCGTTACTGTAGGCGGTGTTTTCTTGACTACATGTATTTGATCCCGTGTTGATCAAAATGTGTTGCAGTGATAAAAAAGTTCCACATCGTAACTGTTTTTCGGCGCATGTGGAACTGTTCTTCAGCGCCAAATATACAAACGCTACCCCTTTCGCTGTTTTACAGATTGGTTGATTGGTTGGTTGGTTGGTTGGTTGGTTGGTAGGTTTGTTGGTTTGTTGGTTGATTGATCTTCACCGAAACGAAGAAAGATTTTTGTCCCCAAGGTTTGAATAAACAAGCGGACGGAATATAACTAAGATCAGACTTCACTTTCTGTGCAGTCTGATCTTGGTCCATGCGTCAACAAATAAGCCATGCTCGGGCAAAAGGAGGTTTGATGCATCTCAATGATGCATGATACCAAGCATGACGTCATAATTCATATAATTATTGGTCAATTAAATCCGTTTTGTCTATCGATCGAATGACTGAAAAGGTAGACTGGTTTCGCAAGCAGAAAATTCACATAGAGCGAAATAAGCATCGATTCAGCTCAGCCTGTGAGGACGGGGCAGGCTGACCTGGGTCAAAACTTTTTTTTTTTTTTTTTTTTTTTAGAAATCATTAAACCCCTTTTCACAGAGCTTGGCTCAAATATGATCAGAAAGCAAGCGGTAGGAACGTATCCTCACATGTGCAGGAAAATTTTTACAGTAGTTTTTTTGTATGTATGGTATATAACGCTGAACGACATTATTTCGATTATACTGCGGTGGTCTGTGCACCTATCCATGCTATCCTAGAGTTTCCATTACCAGTACTTCGCAAAACATTCTTCCGAAGCCACTGGCTGCATTCCCATGCAACCATCGTCTATGCAAACAACAGCCTTTGGAGAGGAATGAATCTTGTCGCAATGACTATCATCAATCCTCGGAAAGAAATTGGCCGAGCTGGGGATTCGAACCAGATTAAAAAAGGAGAAATTGCTCTTTCGATTGGCGGATTTCTTTCGAGCTGTAAGCTGCATGAATGTATTATTATTGCAGAGCCTGGTAGCTCAGGTGGTAATGAGCCTATGGAGTCGCTGGTTTGAGTAGTTGGGACGGGGGGGGGGGGGAGCATGCAACTGTATATAAGATACATATGCAGACCGATTTTCATGTAGGTAGCTGAGAATCAGGTCGCAAAGACGAAATGCAACCAGCATTGGCTGAATATCAATGACAGATATTGCGCGAAGAATTGGTAAAATAAACTCCTGAGTAGTATGGATGAATAGAATAATGTAAAATACTGTGTTAACCCTTCTCTGCTAAATAAGTTAAATCAAACTTTCAAGCCGATAGTAAAAACCCGAATAATGCTATTATTGTTTGGAGAAAAAGATCGCCTTATCAGACAGTGTAGATCCAAGATCAGACTGCACGTCCTGTGCAGTCTGATCTTGATCTACAGTGTCTGCCAAAGGTCAGTGAGTTGTGCTTGGCAGCCTAAGGGTTAAATACAAACAAACAAACGAATCGCGACCACCTTTCCGCCTGACTAGTTTTGGCCATGCGGCTGTAGATACAATACACATGCAATGTAAAGACAAATTTTCATGTAGGTATATTTCAACGGCAATAATATGTCACTCGTTTAGGCACAAAGGTTCAATGCAATAACACCGAACGGTTACCATACAATTCAGAATAATCGTAAAATGTACATTTCGGAATACGATGTACTGTTTGATCTATATATAGTAATGCACGGTATTTTTTGCTCATTCCACTTCTGAGTGAAGGCATACAAAAGGTACATTCTATAAGTAGCCGACTGAAAAGAACAGTCATTTATAAGTATTTAATCATACTGATCGCAAGACGTGCTATGTTAGGTTGTTTCCTTTCTACTATTTATGATTCACAGTATAAGTGTTGTGTCATACCAGTTGTCAAAACTCGGCCGATCTAACCTCGTCGGTATCAAAATGGTTCCTCTTTGAAATACCGCCAGTCACATTGTCTTACATATGGCGGCATCCTTGAAAATCGATTATCAAAGACAACTACAATCACAACAAAGTTACCTATTGTGAAACCGCTTTGAGTTGTCACTACTTTGTTTTCGTGACCGTGTTCGTTCTTTTTTCCGATATTTGCCGAGGCCCCTTCTAAACGGAGTTCAGATGTTTAAAACCCTTTGGCTGCTAAGTGCGACTCACTGACCCTTTGTAGAGAGTGTAGATCAAGATCAGACTGCACAAAACGTGCAGTCTGATCTTGGATCTACACTGTCCGCTAAGAAGATATTTTTCTCAACAAATAAGTTTGAAATAGCATTATTCTGGTTTCTTTATTATGGGCTTGAAAGTTTCATTTAACTTATTTAGCAGGATAAGAGTTTCTATAATCATATGATAAACTGATCTTGTCACCGTGTCTATGGTGCATAGGTAAAATACCTGGACACATGATCTCGAGGTAAACGTCCTATAAAATCGTAAATTTATCGGAGATCTATAAATAGCTCACGTAAAAAGACGGAATATTCATTATATGTCAAGTTAAAGCGGTTTCACTATACATCTGTCAATCTGCCAAAGCAATTGATAAACTTTTTTTTTTTTAATCGAAATTACAAACTGGAAATGTATTCAAAAAGATTTCGATAGAATATGTACCTCGTAATTTTATTTTTTGAAGTGGAGCCTTACGATTTTAAGAACGGTAAAGCGGTCTGTTTGCGGGGAGGAAATGTACGGTGTAGAGGTGCATATTACCCATCGTAATACGGTCGAGAGATTTAATCAACGGAATACCCAAAGTTTGCCGAATGGTACCATACTTGATCTTCCAACAGCCAAAACTGTTTAACCAATACTAGGGTCCGTATTCACCAACCATTCTTCAGAAAACTTCTTGGTCTAATTCTGGATTCAGAGAGTAACACAACTTCTGATTGGCTAAACCGTGTGGTAAAGCCAGTCAGAAGTTTTGTTACTTTTATATTCGGAAACTTCTTGAGAATAAGATTGATTGATTGATTGATTGGTTGATTGGTGTTTTACGCCGCTTTCAACATTATTTCAATTGAGAATAAGACTATGAACGTTCTTGAGGATGGTTGGAGAATACTGGCACAGGTGACACACTATCGTCGGTAAACTGTATCTTAGAAGCAGGTCGCGATGACGCAATGCTACCCGCACTGTTTGGATAACAGTGACAAAACGTGTGAGCCATTATGTCGGATATAACTAGAAATCGGACATTTATTTGGCACCAGTCGCTAGTTTATTACCTCCCCGAAACAGATTTACTGCAGTCAACTTCGGGAGCATCATTGTAAAAATGAGACTAAACACAAAATTAGGTTTGATACATGAATATATGTGAAAACATTGTTGCAAAAGGAGAAATTGCTCGTAACGAGCAATTTCTCCTTTTCCCAAAATGTTTTTGACGAGGTTTGCAACGACTAAAAATGTTGTGGGGAGGGGTGGGTAATGTGTTTAGTGACATCCTGCTCCCATTATTCCAACCAAAAGGGGTTTTCTTTATCGTTTCGTCGTAAACATGTGTCCACATATCCATGTTTTATTGTAAATGGCCAATGGCATGTTTGTTTGCCGAATGCCAAACAAAGTTGACTTGACTTGTTCATGTACATGGGAATTGACAAAATGGCAACACAAGAATATTGTCGAGAAAACTGCCAGCTTGGCAAAAGTTAATGTTAAGTTATAAAGAGCATGAAAGATTACAGTACCATACGAACGAAGCATCTTAACATTCAATCAAAACTACCGAAAAAAAAAAGTTTTTTTTTTTTTAAATTGTTTACACGTATGCATGGTCTGCATAATTAGCTTTGATGTCTGTGTAACAGAAACAAAGTAAAAAACGTATTTTTTTTTACAAAAAAGATAAATCAGACTGTGGTAAACATGTCTTGGGTTGCAGCTTTTCCAAGGCGGGCGGGGGTGCAGTTTACTTCATGGACAGTTTCTGGGTTGCAATTTTCTGGGGGGGGACAGGCAATTTTTGAGCTTGCGGGGAAGGGGGCAAAGTGGCAAAAGGTATATGATAATTGTCGATCCCGATTCCTTAAACTGGGTTATTTACGCATGTGTAGCCATACTCAATTCAAGTTCAATGTACATAGAGGCCACAGGCCTAACATACAAAATACAACGTTGCAAACGTTAACAATTAGATAACTTTGTCAATAATTTTTAAAAGCTAAAACATTATTTATATATGTATGCAATAATTTATGAAAAAAGAAAATACTAGACTCGCCCAATTTTCATGGTAGTAGCACTTAGAGATTGAAATTTCGATCTTGATTAACCCTTTACCAAATAATCTGTATTTAATAACCAGTTTTACCAGGATTAGACCCATTCTGGTGTAAGATAAAGGCCACCATAATTGTCGACTCACTTATTAGCAAGATGAAAGAAACGCAATCAACGTCAGTAAACACCAATACAAGCTCATCTGCTTTTCGTTGTAAATAAGTCTACATAAACCACATGTGCATGATGGCAGGCACGTACCTTTGTGCAGAATGCACTACTCTACAGTTTCTTTTTCTTTTTTTTTTCGTATGCGAACAAACTTTTAACCTTTAGGCTGCTAAGCGCGACTCAAGGACCTTTTGCGGACGGTCTAGATCAAGAACAGACCGCAGAGAAAGTGCAGTCTGATATTGGATCTACACTGTCCGTTAAGGAGGTATTCCACCCAAAAATAGCAATAATCCTTTGAAATAGAAATATTATGAATTTTACTAACGGCTTGAAAGTTTCATTTCACTTATTTACCTGGTTAAGGATAAGAAAGTTCATCTCCGCACGTAGTACACGCAACACATTCTACTGTTATGGATCTCAACCGGAAATGCAGGGACGCATCACTGTCAATCAATTGTATCGCTATAATGAAAAAGTAAATTAATAATTTTACAATGCCGCCATTCCTTTTCCCATCTATAAATCTATAAAGCTAAAAAAAGATCAGTTTCAGGATCGAATGAATTTAGTTACATGTATATATGGGAATTATGTAATTTGTGTATATTAAGTTTTTTCTTAATCTTCAAAAAATCATCTAAAGTCCTTTGTTCTGATTTAAATGTGTTGAAAAGGCATTGCTTACCAATTTATCTTTTACCACACAATCCTGAGTTTTAACGACTCTAAGAAAGAAAGCTTCTGAAAACATTGTATGAAAGGAAGAAAATGGTGGTTAATGATCTGACTAAAACAAGGACGTTATCTAAAAGGCATAATATTATACAATAAACCAGAATACGTTAACCGTATCGCGTATGTACTCTGTGTAGGTTCATTCCGTATCACGCACGTACTCTGTGTAGGTTTTTTCCGTATCACGCAATGTACGCTGTGTAGCGTTTTCCGTATCACGCATGTACTCCATGTAGGCTTTTCCGTATCACGCATGTACTCTGTATAGGACATCATCGTGTTTACGGACTACTATGAATTCGAGTTCGGCTCTTTCCGTCAGATCCCGAATTTCTCTTGTTTTTCTGTTAATTTGTTTTGTTACGTATTTTACAGTTATAACGGGAATGTATATATATATAGTTAAAAAAAAGAACATTACAACAGTTCTCATTTCTGTGTGGTCGGATCAGGTATCGTTCTGTGCGTAAAGAGGTTCGCATCGGATTCGACCTTCGGTCTCATCCGATCCGCACCTATTTATGCACCCAACTCGACCTCATCCGACAACGCACAGAAACTTACAGTGTTCTTATATTCCATTTTATACAGATTTTATCCAAAATATCCAAAACTATATCCGAGCTGTGTGCTGCATTTGTAATCAAAGCTTTCAATAGTATCCTTTATCTGTATCAACTGTTTATACTTGTATAGTTGTTTAAAATATTACAGCATTTTTGTTACACTGTTTTTTTTTTTAAATAGTATTTACTGTTAGAGCTACCATAGCTGTGCTACTTGATTTTATCCATTGTATAATCTTTAAAATGTTGATATATATTATTGTTCATTGTAAATAGTTATTGTTTAAATAAAAGTGTAGAGTAGTACACAGTTCTCTCCCTTGATTGTTTGTACATCTTTGTAATAATAACTTTCTTTGTATGGTGCTAAACGCCGTTTTCAAATATCATTTCAGTAATATCGCGGCGCACTTCACTAACATTAACAGACTTATATAGCATTCTCAAGTGTTGACACAACGTTTCAGACTAAACCCAGCAAAATAATGGACTTTAGTCGAATTACTTTGCTTAGTTGAGTCAGAAACGTAGTGTCAACTTAGGATTTGTGAACGTTACTACAGTCTGTTCACGTTGCAGAAATGTGTCTAAGATAACAAACTTATATTGAATCAGAAGCTGGTACGGCTAGTAGATTTGAGTAAAATTAGAGACTTAAGTTTTTCTGTGTGTGTGAACCCGGGCCCTGGTTTCCAGCATTTTCTCCTTTCCCCCCCTAGCTTTTAAATAGCCTTCTCCCTAGTTAAAACACAGGATTGTTTGGTAAATGGGTTAATTTTTCAACAATATCAAGGGCATGAGGTGCAGACCGAAAGTACCCGGAATTGTCCATTTATAAGCATGCTAGGGTCCCGATCATGTTATAATTTGCTACACATATAAATGCCATCACGTCCTTCTTGTCTGCATATGTTTTAAATAAAATATATGAGCCACGCTCTGTGAAAAGGGGGCTTCATGCATCTCCGTGATACATGATACCAAGCAAGCCATCACAGTTTCATACATCCCTAAAATCCGTTTTGTGAAACAACCTACTGAGTAATGAGGTAGACATACAGAAAATTGACCAATAGCGAAAAGTTTCGGCCCAGGTCAGCCTGCGCAGTCCGCGCAGGCTGACCTGGGTCGATACTTTTCGTAGATGCATTAAGCTCCTTTTTCACGGCTCATGTGATAATTCTTTCGGAGAGGATGTTGACCGTGATAACAGGAGCAAGCCTGGAACTTTTCGACTGTACTTATAGCGTTATGCCTAAACCTATTTATGCCTATAGCGTTATATACCTATTCTAGTTTCGCCACAGTCGTCATCAGCCATAGGTCCATCTGAAGCTAATCCTATTTTTGACAGAACATGAGCTATGCAAATCTAGGAATATGAAGCCTGTTTGTTTGTATTGGTATTGGAGTTTAACGACGTTTTGACAGCTAAGGTCATATCACGTGAGTCAGTGCACCTACGCATGTGTTTTCTGGCTTTCTCACATCTGTATGGACACAACTTTCTTTCCAAAGTTTGCCTCAACCACCACTTAACGAGTCGGACGCGATAGTGAGCCGAGCTGGGCAGTGCGAAGCCTTAACAGAGTGTTATTTGAAGGTAGATAAACGATAAGGTACTGTTTCTTGCCTTGATTTTGATCAATCCAAGTGCTAGGTCGTCAGACTTGTGACCGACTAATCTCAGGACACTTGAGGGGTTTGAGGTTCGACCCCCAGCCCCATGGCTTGCGAACTTAAGAAATATTAACAGTCTGTCGGATGAGACGTTAAACCGAGGTCCCGCAAGACGGTGCTATACACCGAGCACGTTAAAGAACCAGACGTAACTCAGGATGTGGTACGTCATGAACCTTGAACAGCTCTATCTCCAACAACATAAAATGACCAACAGTCTACTGGGGCCCTCGCCCATATGGGCAAGCGTGGGCGACAATCAATAAACTCAGAACAAACATTTTTTCCCTGACATACCCGGTGCCTCTGTCTGCTGGGTCCGTATTCACCAACCATTTTTAAGAACATTCGTAATTTTATTCTCCAAGATTTTCTAGATTTGAAAGTAACAAAACTTCTGACTGGCTAAACCATTTGGTTCTTAAGAATGGTTGTTGAATACGGATCGTGTATGTATTCTGTGATATGGTTTGCTGATGTTGATGGTTTGGCAGGCTGGTTATCAAGGCTTTGCGGTTTTTTTTTTAAGGCCGTTGACCGTAAGACGAGGGTAAAAAGAATCCAGATAAAAACTTGCTATAAATTTAATAGCTGACAGAACGACTTATTGTTTACCTTGATGGGAAAACGTTTGTCAGTTAGCGAGGCAGCCTACTGCAAATCTTATGGAAGGACGGACAAAAAGGCAATGGTTTACACAGTTAACAATGGTTTCCACAGTTGGCAATGGTTTACACAGTTCATTTGATTGATTTTTGTTTATTAGCTTGGCTGTTTTCGAGGAAAACGTCGAAGTATTGCAGTAGCCCTGGCATCGTCATCTGCGTTGTCGGCTGCGTCGTGCGAAAACTTTGACGTTTTGTAATATCTCTGTTATTTCTCAAGATATTAGCTTTTAAACTTGGACAAGTTGTTCGCTCTCAAAAGGGGAACCTATACAACAAGGACGGGTAACCATCAAAGTATTTCTGACACAGTTATGTTCCTTTTTACTGAGAATCAAGCAAACGCAGCCGGGCATTGGCACCCGCATGCGGTTCTCTTGTTTATTGTCGCCATCGGTTGCCCAGATGGGCGACGCCCCAAGTGGGCTGTTATCTATGTTACGGAGGACAGCTGCACGATACAGGTCGAAGCCAATCCTAAGTTACGCGTGATTCTTTAACGCACTAGGTGTTTAGCACCATCGCATGGGACTCTGGTTCAACGTGTTATCCGAAATACTTATTATCTTTTTAGTCGGCCAGCCGTAGGGCTCAAACCCACACCCCTCAAGTGTCCTGGGATTTGTCACTTACAAGTCTCACGATATACCACTTAAACTATTTGGGTTGGTCGATATACACAGCTCACCCGATATACCACCGTTTTTATAGAAAACTATACTCTTTGCAAAATGTATCAGTAGTTTGGCAGGATAAGGGTCGTACTCGAGATACAGATCAGGGGAGAAATCATTGGCCATTGGAAATGATCTGATCTGTGCCCGTATTCACCAACCATTCCTAAGAACACTCTTAGTCTTACTCTAAAGCATTTTCCAATTTGAAAGTAACACAACAATTTTAAAGCAACACAGCTTCTGATTGGCTAAACCAATTGGTCTAGCCAATCAGAAATTGTCTTGCATTTTTCGATCTAAAATCAGACTAAGAATGTTGTTAACCCTAAGCGCGACTCAAGGCGTTTTTGCGGATAGTGAAGATCAAAATCAGACTGCTCAAAAAGTGCAGTCTGATATTTGATCTACACTTTCCGACACGATATTTTCTTTCCGGTGAAATCAACTTTGAAGTCTCAACAGTTTTGTTTTTTTGTTATTGAGTGAAAATTTTCGTGTCATTCATTTAGCAGTTTTAAGGTAAGAATGGTAGGTGAATACAGTCCCTACTAACAAAACTGTTTTCCAACGCTTTTGTACGTATAAGTGTTTTGCTTGAGATGACCTATTTCGTCAAAAACACATGTATCACTTCTTTTGTACATTGGCAACAGATGGTCGTTAAAAGATCATTGTCAATTGTTAGCGAAATGATATGCGAATAAGATAAAACGGTATTTAACCCGGTAAGTGGAAAATAAATGAAATGCCGGCTATAGCATTTTGACCCTTACGTTGCTTAGCGCGACTCACCGACTTTTTGCGGACAGTGCAGATCAAGATCAGACTGCACAGAATGTGCAGTATGATCTTGGATCTACACTGTCCGATAAGGGGATATTTCTTTCCAAAATATTATTCAGTTTTAAATAGCATTAATCGGCTTAAATGTGTCATTTAATTTACATAGCAGGATAAAGATTAAAGGTTGTTGTACATCTGAATATATTACAACAAATCAAGGTGCGTAAATCTGAAGATCAGACGGAACTTTCCGGTCCATCTGGTTTCAACCTATTCTGTGAACACCCTTTTTAGTCATCATATTTTCGGCCTAGCTTTCAGTATATCCACACATGAATCCGGTATTTGTCAATCTAGTTTTACCATTATTGTCTACCCATGAGTCCCCATAAACTTCCAGTTTAATTAATCGATCCATCCATCCATTCTTCCGTCCGTCTGTACAGCCAGCTAGCAAGCAAGCAAGTCAACCAGCGAGCCTGCGAGCCAGCTAGGCAGCCAGTCAGCAAGTCAGTCAGTTAATAAAACAGTCAGCCAGCCAGTCAGAAAGCCAGTCAGTAAATTCAGTTAATAGAACAACCAGTCAGCCAGCCAGACAGACAGTCAGGCATCGAGTCAGTCAGTTAATAAAACAGTCAGTCAGCCAGCCAGACAGAAAGCCAGGCAGCGAGTTAGTCAGTTAATAAGCTAGCCTGCAACACCCATACATTCATTTCAGGTCACATCGATCCACTCATCTACCCAACCGGCTAGCCTTGCATCTATCTATCCATCGATTATTATGTCGATCTATCCATTCATACATCCATGAGCCCAAGACGAAATTCCAACAAATTATGTATGAGCCATGCTCTGTGAAAAGGTGGTTTCATACATTTGCAAAAAACCCGAAAAAAGTGTCGACTAAGGTCAGCCTGTGCAATCTGCGAGGGCTGACCCGTGTCCATACTTTTTGCTGTCGGTAAAAATGGTTGTTATGGATCCATGATTATGTGATGACTTGATTGGTATCACTTATCACGGAGATGTACTAAACTCCCTTTTGCCAGAGCGTGGTTCATGTGTGGAGGTGCACTGACCCACACAATATTACTGATGTTACTAATGTTGAAAACTGAGTGGAACACCAAACATCAAACAAACAAACAAACGAAAATCATACAAATCACGACAAATGTCTGTGAAATCGATTAAATCATTAAACCCTACACCAAACAATCATGTGCTTTTGAAAACGTTACGGGAAAAGGAGAAAATGCTGATAACCAGCACATTCTCCTTTTCCCTCAAAGTTTTCTACGACAAATCCCATCATTTGAGACACTTTTATTTGTCGTCTGCACATGCTTTCAAAAAAGAAAAAGTCTGTTTGTCGTCTGCTACAGCGTTAACTCTTCAACACACGACAAAGTTTTACGACTGTCCAAATTGAAAGCATTAGCAGAGGACATATTCAAACTAGCTCCAGTGAAGAAATTTATCTTTCAAAGGAAAAAACAACATTGTGGGAAAAGGAAAAAATGCTGGTTACCAGCATTTTCTCCTTTTCCCCTAATGTTTTCAAAACTCATCTTCATTAGGGTGGTTAAAACTCAGGAATGTGTGGTACAAGATTAAAGGTGCATGATAATGAACTGAAGGCATCGATTTTCATTGGCAGACATCATCAATAACGGCAGAGAGTTAACTCTTTGCCAGACAACAAATATCATAGACTCGTCCAAATTGAAAGCATTTGCAGACGACAAATTTAAAGTGCCAAGAGTTGTGGCGTTTTCGTCCTGGAAAGGGTTTGAAAACATTGTGGGAAAAGGAGAAAATGCTGGTTACAAGCATTTTCTCTTTTTCCCACGATGTTTTCAAAAGTCTTCTTTCTCAGGGTCGAAAAAATAGGAGATCTTTTAGTACTTTTAGGGCCATTCAATAATGATGCACTTTACTGACAATCCAAGAGGTCTTCCTAGCTCACCTGAGCACGAAGTAAGGTGAGCTTTTGTGATCGTGCTGTGTCCAACGTCCGTCGTGCGTCGTCCATCGTCCGTCGTGCGGTCGTCAACATTTACCTTATGTGCACTCTAGAGATCACATTTTCAATCAGATACATGTGAAACTCGGTCAGAATGTTTGCCTTGATAAAATCTTGGACAAGTACGAAATTGGGTCATGCCGGATCAAAAAGTGGGCCACTGGGCAAAATCCTGGGCCAAACACCCCCAAATAACCCCCAAAACACTAACATTACATCCCAAAACCATTTTCTTAAAACCGAGTGCAAAACTCTTCTAAAGATACACACTTTTATTTAAAAAAAAAAAAAAAAAAACACTTTTATTTAAAAAAAAAAAAAAAAAAAAAAAAAAAAAAAAAGGGGGGGGGGGGTGTCATGAAACGATTCTACCAATCTTAGAGAAAAAAGCTGTAAACCATCAGATGAATTATTTTTTAATAAAATGGTCCACTCTAAAATCTATTTGTTAGCCAATTTCTACCATAACCTTCTCTTAGTACTTTCAGGACTTTGATTTAGACTAGATCGCTGGTCGATTGCAACCGAGTAACCCAAATTCATATGTAAACAAAAATAGTCCGGCTGTCTCCAAATTCTGTCCCAAAGAAAATAATTCTTTCCGTTAGAAATCTTCATTTCTGTTAAATTTGACAGTGTTTATATGAACTACATAAGCCCTACCACTCCAGTTTGAACGATGTCTACCTTCAAAGTCATAGATTGAACACGATGTCATCGCTAAGGTACAAGATGCTTTCTTATGTGTAAATTAAGTCATTGACCTTTGCAAATCCGGCTCATCTTTACTTATCCCAACGCAACCTTTTTCATCTTCGTGATTTTTGCAGGAATTGTAGGTCTCGTCTAGCTACGAGTTTTTCCAACCGATAAGAAAGTGAAAACGAACATTGACATTTCATTTTAAAGTGAACTCTAGACAGTATTCAATGCAAACTCACCAAATAGATAGATCTATATCTTTTATTTGCTTGTTTTTTTAAATTAAAGCTCAACAAACAGAAGTTTTTCATGTATATATTGTGACAAGTAAATGACTATGAGCAATGCGTAAAGTCACCGGTTCGGACCTGATCTAACTTAATACTTGGATTGTTCCGGATCGAACCGGCTCGGGCTTAATAGCAGGATCGGGGTTTCTTTCTTTAATCCTGTATGGGCCGACCAAGTTTCATCTTTACCGAGGCTGCTTATTCCACATTCGCTAGTCTGTAAGTACTTTCAGAGCTTTGTTTTTGAAATCTTTGTTTGTTTGTGTGATAATAATATCCTTTAGGACAGAATCTGATTGTCTGAACAGTCACGTTTGTATGCAATATTTCGGCATTCGAATCTCATACGCCCAGAAATGAGGTGTCTACAGGGAGAACTAACCTCGGGGCCAAAGATGGGTGTGACCGTCCTTGGGCAATTTTTACTTTTCGCGTTAGGACCCATGATTTCCAACGGTGTTCTTTTTTCTAAGATCGAAGTGCTTTTGTGTAAAGTACATCATCCGAGCATGGTGCAGGTTAGAATAGAAGAAACAAACTACCTCCTCGTAATACGATGACACTTCAGAAAGTTCTCGGCCTTAACATATTGAAAAAAAAATCGATACTGCTAAATATTTTTTCAGTGTATCTGTAATGAAAGGTCCTATATCCACCAAATCTGCCGTATCTGCTGTGTTCACAGACTCAGATGATACGATTTTGTTATGAACAGGGAAGCGATTTCAATCTGGCATTCTGTTGCTGCAGCGCAATGCCCTAGTCCACACATTACATTTGGTTTGGTTTGTATTGGAGTTTAACGCCATTTTAATGGCTTAGGCCATATCGTGGCGGTCAGTGATGCACCCATGTGTTTCCTGGCTTTCTCACACCAGTACTGACACAACTTTCTTTCCTTTTAAAGCCACTGACTACTTTTCTCACATGCATCAGAGGTGAGAGGCGAAAACTCGCCGGAAAGAAGGTTTGCCTCAACCAGGTATCGAACTTGCAACCACCACGAGTCAGATACGCTAACCACTGACCTACCCGGGCGGGCCCTACACACTACAAGTGGTGGTGGCTGTAGATGTGGTTTTAAACTGTTGCTCAGTGCTCCTTACTTTGCAGATCGTCTAAATTCTACTTTCTCCCAAAACCGAGACTTCCCCTTTGTAGTTGCCACTTTCAATGTGAAAATGTCGACATTAGTGCGATTTCGGAGTGTCTTGATTGGTTAGTTTTGGTTTATATTGGAGTTTAACGCCATTTTAACAGCTCACGTCATATCATGGCGGTCCTGGCTTTCTGACACCAGTACTAATACAACTTCCTTTCCAAAGCTTCGGAGTGTCTTGAAGCACAAGATGTCACCTTTGTCCAAAAAGGGATTGCATAGTTTTAACATCGATGGGTCAGGTACACTGAAATTCGTACAGAATATTGTGTCCATAGAATATGTCACACAATAATACGGCCCGCCCTGGTAGCTCAGTGGGTTAGCGTATCTGACTCGTGACCTGGTGGTTGCGAGTTCGATACCCGGTTGAGACAAACTTTCTTTCCGGCGATTTTTTGCCTCTCACCTCTGGTGCATGTGAGAAAAGTAGTCGGTGGCTTTGGAAAGAAAGTTGTGTTAGTACTGGTGTGAGAAAGCCAAGAAACACATGAGTGTGTCACTGTCCGCCATGATATGACCCGAGCTGTTAAAACTTCAATACAAACCAAACCAAACAGAACAATACGCGACGAATGAACCCCCTCTCCCACTTCGAGTATTCCCAGCAAGGTCTAGAACTTTTTTAACCCTTATCCTGGTAAATAAAAGAAATGAAACTTTCAAGCCGATAGTAATCAAAGTGCTGAAGGCGAGTAAAAGGTCTGGGCATCAGAACGGGTGAAGAGGTAGGAAGATGAGACCCAGAAGCTCAAAGTACCTATCACATTTGTACAGGCTTGAAAACTGCTATCACATTTGTACAGGCTTGAAAACTGCTATCACATTTGTACAGGCTTAAAAACTGCTATCACATTTGTACAGGCTAATAAAAAATATCTACATGTCTGTGGAGTTGACAAAAGAATGGAAAAACATAAATCTGTAAAGGCAGATATAATGAGTATTTTTTTAATAGCCTTGGCCTCATGGTCTTTATGGACTGAAAGGAGATAATCTTTATAGGATTTTCTGTTTCCTGTTTTCTTCCTTTACGTTGCTTTGGCAACAAATCACGGTAACAAACAAAATGAGCAGCGTGCAAAAAACTGCTGATAGAGGACAAGTCCATTGATTTATTGATTGTATGGTGTTTAAGGCCGTTTTCAACATTATTTCTGTATATCGCGGCGGCCAGCGCACCTATCCATGATTTCCTGGAGTTTCTTTTACCAGTACTACGCACAATATTCTTTCCCAGCCACTGGCAGCTTTCCCACATAACCATCGTCGAAACAATGGTCAGCGGTGAGAGAGGAGTGAATCATGTCATAATGACTATCATCAGTCCTCGGAAAGAAATTGGCCGAGCTGGGGATCGAACCAGCGACCTCCTGTTCTCAAGTCCTGTACGCTACCGACTCAGCTACGGGGGCTCGGCGTCCTTTTTAATATAAGAAATGAAACTTTCAAGCCGATAGTAAAAACCCAAATTTTCCTATTTCCTATTTCAAAGGTAAGTTATCTCCTCATCGGACAGTGCAGATCCATGATCAGACTGCACGTTCTGTGCAGTCTGATCTTGATCTACGCTGTCCGCAAGAGGTCATTGACTCGCGCTTAGCAGCCTAAAGGTTAAGTGTCCCTTACTTAACATAGAGTCCAAAGCGTCTAAAAACACCAACCATGCTAGATCGAACACCCGTTAACCCTTAGGCTGTTAAACGCGAGTCACTGACCTTTTGCGGACAGTGTAGATTAAGATCAGACTGCACAGAGCGTGCAGTCTGATCTTTGATCTACACCGTCCGGATTGGTATTTTCTTTCCGGTGAAATCAACTTTGAAATCGCGATATCTGGGTTTTTTTCCCATTGAGTTGAAAATTTTGTTTCCTTTATTTAGCAGCTTAACGGTTAAGTCTCCAAACTAAGACAGTCGTTTACTACGATGTATCAGCAGATCGCCTCGTGTAGGATCTACGAAGAGGTCGATGAAACTCTAGAAATCACACAGACAGACAGACAGACAGACAGAGAGACAGACCGACAAACAGACAGACAGAAAGACAGAGAGTGTGTGTATTTGTTAAATTGGCTTCATTACAAAGTTTAATATTACATAAAATCATATAAAACGAGGCACGCTCTGGCAAATGGGGCTTAATGCATCTCCGTGATGCGTGATACCAAGCACGTTATCACATAACTAAGGATCCATAAAATGCATTTTGTCTAGCAACCGACTGAATCATGAGGTACGGTTGCCCTTTGACATGCAGAAAATTGACCAATAGCAAAACGTTTCGACCCAGGTCAGCCTGCGCGGATTGCGCAGGCTGGCCTGGGTCGATACTTTTTGCAGATGCATTAAGCCCCCCTTTTTACAAAGCATGGCCCATATCTAAACACGAAATCGCAAATTACATCTGGGATCGTGCATCGCTCAGCGTTAAAGGTGTTGATTTTGTAATTAGGGAATCATGGTTCAATTCACCCTGAAGGCCCGGGTCACATCTCTATCCCCTTGGACAAGGCTCAGCAGATTCCGGGCTATGCACTGCAGACTTGTAGGCCATGCATTATTATGTGAACTGTCGTTGTGAATTGACCGGAATGATGGTGTAAATGGTCTAGAATACCAGTCATCCAAAGTCATAAACATTGATCTAAACCTACGGGTTCAACCCTTTAACTGATAAAATAAATTGAAACGAACGTTTTCAATCAAAAGAAAAACCCTAAATATTTCAGTTACAGCGATATTGCCCCGTGAAAAAGTCTCACTCTCAGTTTTGTACAGTGTAGATCGAAGATCAGACTGCACGTTCTGTGCAGGCTGATCTTTGATCTACACTGCCCTCAAAAACGACCCTAACAGCAAAACGATTAACCCTTAAGCTGCTACATAAGTGAATGACACTTTCAAGGCGATAACAAAAACCGAAATATTGCTATTTCAAAGGGTTTTTTTGGGGGGCGGAAAATATCTTCTTATTGGACAGCGTAGATCTAAGATCAGACTGCACGTTCTGTGCAGTCTGATCTTTGATCTACACCGTCCGCAATGTCGCATGAGTCGAGCTTAACAGCCGAAGGATTAAACGCTATTTGTACGATTCGTATCGGGTCCGATAAAACTACGTTCACAAGATGATATTGCGCTGCAGGAGAGCTCTAATGTAATAATCAATGGGAAACTATGTCTTAGTTAACGACGCTTTTTTTTTTTGGTAATTCCAACCTTTACAATATATTCACCTTTTACCAATCCCGTAGTTTTACTGACGAAAAAGGCGTCAAAAACATTGCAGGAAAAGAAGTTCTCCTTTCCCCAGAATGTTTTTTACCCTTTTAGATATATTTAGCTCCTTAGTTATACTGCAAAGAAATTTCTCGTGACCTGATTGGATAATATGCTCCGAATCCATATTGCTGTATACTGGCAGTTCCCAAGGAACAGCACAGCTTCCCTGTCGGGAGCCCCTCACCTCGACGCAAAATCCAAAATGGCGGAGTCGAATAAAAGCCAGTCGCCTACAAGATAAATACACCCTTACATTACTTGTTTCATTTGACGGTTGTCATTAAAGCGGAAAGATTAGATTTTTTTTTTTCAAATAAATGAAAATGCTTGAATATATCATCGTCGGTTTTCATTCTAAAGCAAGTACAGGGTTTAAAACAAGCCACCCCTTCGCATGTAAAGAAATCGTGAAGTGTCACAGGTCATATATTGTAACGTTAAAAAACAAACTAATGGTCGTTTGAAGCAAATAATGGTCGTTTAAATTTGGCAACATATTACAAAATGAATAGTTGATGACCTTGAAACTGTTTAAATGAAAATACGTAGAATCGCAGTGACTTCAGCTACTAGACTTCACGTTTTACACCGTTTTAAATGACGTCAGTTTTCAGACATCAGTTATCGGTGTGTTGGGGTATTCAGAGGGGAAATTTCATTTCGTAGGTATACTCGATTCGTGAGACCATCAAACAAGGAAATTTGATTTGTATGGTATTCTACTCGTTGGAATGGTAAAACTTTGCAGTAAAGTAAATTTGTTGTCCGGTCAGGTGGTAGGGCATTTGGAAACTTGTTAACTGCTGTGGCGAATCATGTCGCCGCCTCGGCTTCGGCTCGGAGCGACATGGTTTGCCACAGCCGTGAACAAGTTTCCAAGTACGCTGCCACCTGACCGGACAACTAATAATGTACCACTGTAGATATTTTTTCGTAGATACTTTCAGTTTAAGCTTTGCATTGTGTGGCTCCAAGTGAAGACAGCACGATTTGTGCAGTCTGATTTTGGTTCTACGCAATTCTCTATTTCATGAAAATACGGCTCCAAACAATGTTTGGGTCTACTGATTTGATTCTGTAGGCCACAGATCCTTTTTTATGCCACACAGCCTTTTTTTTGCCACACAGCCTTTTTTATGCCACACAGCCTTTTTTATGCCACTCAGCCTTTTTTTTAATGCCACACAGCCTTTTTTAACGTAATCTTTTTCACGACTGATGCGATGATTAGGAGCTTTAAGATGGCGTCGGTCCAGGATCAGACGCTAGAGAACGATCCGTTATTTGGCTCTAAGTTCTCTATCAACTAAATAGACTTAACTTTTTTTTCAAAGCTTAACTCTTTACCAAACGACAAAATTTTAAACCGGTCCAAACTGAAAGTAGTTGCAGACGACAAACTAAAATTGCAAGGATTAGAAATGTTTTCTTTGTAGGGGTCAAGAACATAGCGGGAAAAGGAGAAAATGCTCGTAACCTGCATTTTCTCCTTTTCCCACAATGTTTTCAAAAGTCTTTTTCCTTGGAGTCGTGAAACTCTCGATTGTGTGGCAAAGGGTTAACTCTTTACCAAACGACAAAATTTTGGACTGGATTAAATTGAGAGCATTTACAGCCGACAAAATACATTTTGCTAAAATAATTATTGCTATCATTGATAGGACAGAAAACATTGTGGGAAAAGAAGAAAATGCTGGTTACCAGCATTTTCTCCTTTTCCAACAATGTTTTTAAAAGCATTCTTTCTCGGGGCCGTTAAAAGTCGGGATTGTGTGGCAAAGGGTTGAAAGTAGATATCCTCTGCAGCTGAAAATGGTCTTGGTCACAGTTTAGCAACAAGTAGCGGACGGTGTAGATAAAAGATCAGACTGCACGTTCTGTTCAGTCTGATCTTGATCTACGCCGTCCGCAAAACTATCAAAAACTATTACGGCTGGCTGTGGGGAAAAATCCTTTATGTTATTTTTTACCTATCTGAAAGGTCCAGTTCATTTATTAAAGGTTATCGTTAATTACGTGCTATGATATCTCTCTCGCTAACTAGACGACAGTATTTCAGAATAAACTTAATTGAAAACCCTGGAGACTATGAATCATATCTGGCTCAAACGGCAAGGTTTGTCTTTTGAAGAAGCCAAGCCCCGTAGGTCAGTCGGTAGCGTACACGACTTGAGAACAGGAGGTCGCTGGTTCGATCCCCGGCTTGGCCATTTTCTTTCCGAGCATTGATGATAGTCATTGCGATAGGATTCATTCCTCTCTCACCGCTGACCATTGTTTCGACGATGGTTATGTGGGAAAGCAGCCAGTGGCTTGGAAAGAATATTGTGCGGAGCACTGGTAAAAAGAAACTCTAGGAAAGCATGGATAGGTGCACTGGCCGCCGCGATATAACTGAAATAATGTTGAAAACGGCGTTAAACACTATACAATCAATCAATCAATCATTGTCTTTTGAAGCGTAGAGAACATCGTGGGAAAATTGCCTTGGTGACCAGATTTTTTTTATTCTTTACCAATAATGCTTTCGACTGGTAAAACGTGTTAGATAGACATGTTCATTTTGTGGGCCCCTGTGGGCCTTTTTGCGAACACGTTTGTAACACCAAAGGTTTTGACCATTAACTAATACTACACGACGCTTTTTCCTATCTTAGCCAATGCATATGATAGGCGATAACCCTTTTCTTGTACTTATGAATAATTCGATATGAGCCATGCTCTGGCAAAAGGGGGCTTAACGCATCTGCTTGAAAGCATTATACCAACTAAGCCATCAGATAATTATGGATCCATAATAGCCACTTTTTTTTCAACAACCGACTTTATCGTGAGATAGCCTAGTCCTATATAACTTACAGAAAATTGACCAATAGCGAAAAGTTTCGGCCCAGGTCAGCCTGCGCGGACTGCGCAGGCTGACCTGGATCGATACTTTTCGCAGGTATATTAAACCCCTTTTCACAGAGCATGACTTATGCGTTATCCTATTAACCATTACCGTTCAGTCTACGTGTATTTTCATTACCGTTCAGTCTACGTGTATTTTCACTATCGTTCAGTCTACGTGTATTTTTATTACCGTTCAGTCTATGTGTATTTTCATTACCGTTTAGTCTACGTGTACTCTCATTACCGTTCAGTCTACGTGTTTTTTCATTACCGTTCAGTCTACGTGTTTTTTCATTATCGTTCAGTCTGCGTGTCTACATTGTACTTTACGTGTATTTTTAGACACACTATTTTTGGCAGCAATTGCTCCTTCCCCAACGATAGGTGGATGAACATCTAATCTTGAAAGTACAATGTTTTTCAAAAAAAGTTTCACTTTTCAACGATATGAAAAACAATAAGGAATAAGAGGCAAATTGTGTGGCTGCTTTTTATTTTTATCCCCCGCCGAAGACCAGCGGATATAGATTTTGCGTTGTCCGTCCGTTCGTCCGTCTGTCTGTCCATCTGCGAGTTCGTCCGTCCGTCCGGACAGATATCTCCCAAAATCCTTGACGAAATTCGATGAAACTTTTTTTTTTTTAATTATTTAATGCCGTGCCATGGAAAAATGGGGCTTTTGTCGGCGGGGATGTCATTTGAACGAAATTGCTTGTTGCTCTTCATATTGAATCAACAAAGCTATTCAATTCTCATGTTCAAGTATCTCTCACGCAGCCTGTCTTCTTTTAAAGATCTTTCTTGTTTAGGCTGTGCATATGTAAGTATCGACCCAAATCAGTGTCCCAGGACCTGTGTCGAAACTTGTTGCTCTTTGTGAATTTTCTGCATGTCAAAGGACCAGTCTACCTCATGATTCAGTCAGTTGTTAGACAAAATGGATTGTGTGGACACATAATTGTACGATAACGTGTTTAGTTTAACCCTTTACCAAACGACAAAATTTTAGACTGGTCCAAATTGAAAGCATTTGCAGACGACAAATTAAAGGTGGCCCAAAAGATGAAATTTGTCATCGATAGGTTAAAAAAAAAACATTGTGGGAAAAGGAGAAGATGCTGGTTACCAGCATTTTCTCCTTTTCCCACAATGTTTTCAAAAGGCCTCTTTCTCAGGGTCGTTGAAAGTCGGGATTGTGTGGTAAAGGGTTTAATGCATCACGAAGATGTATCAAACCCCCTTTTGCCAAAGCGCTGCTCATACATATTTTTAACCAGAATTACCAGAACTGTTAATTCTATTAATTTGGTCAAGACCTCATTATTCAGTCGGTTGTTAGACAAAATGGGTTACATGTTTGGTTTAATACATCAAGAAGATGTATCAAAACCCCTTTCGCCAGAGCGCTGCTCATAAATTTTAACCAGAATTACCAGAACTGTTCATTTTATTGATTTGGTCAAGATACGAGGGTCGATTAATAAGTTCTGAGCCTCTTTATGTGAGGGTTTGACTTTTAGCGGACATTATTCCATTATTTTTCAACATAATCCCCTTCAGTATCTATAAACTTTTGCCAGTGATGTTTAAGGGCGTCAACGCCACTTTTAAAGAAATTCTTTTCCTTCCTCAGAAAGTCCTCCACAACATGTATGCCGTCATCATCTGACCGAAAGGGAGTCCCGAAAAAGGCCTATTTCAAGCTCGGAAATAGATGGATGAAAGTCTGTTGAAGCGAGATCAGACAAATAAGGCGGATGCTCAATTAATTTAAAGCCACAATTGATGCATATTATTTGCCATTGGTTGTTGGTCCCTTTTGCAAATAATCTACCATCAGTATCCCAGAATGCAAAGACCATAACCTTTGCAGCGTATGGAACAGTCTTTGCCTTCTTTGGCGAAGGTGAATAACGGTGCTTCCATTGTTTAGACTTTTGTTTGGCCTCTGGGGTGAAAAGAGGGACCCACGTTTCATCCATAGTCACAAAACTCTACTGAAAGTTACAAGGTTTTCCCCCTAAAAGGTTCAGATTGGAACAAGATAAAGTCCTCCCGGTTTGCTTCTGATCAACTGTCAGAAGTCTTGGTACCCAACAGGCTGAGAGCTTTCTCGATGCAAGATCTTCCGTAAGAACGGAATGTACTCCTTCCTCTAAAATCCCAACTGTACTGGCTATATATCTCTGTCACTCGCCTTTCAGTCATAACGGTATCATAGATTTTACTCACCATTTCTTGGGTTGTAACAGTAACTAGCCTTCCAGGACGGGCGTCATCCTCAAGGCTAGGCCTGCCACGCTTAAATTCCGCCACCCATATTTTTCACTGTAGCATGTGAAGGGGCATCATTCCGTAGTGTTGCTACCATATCAGTATGGATATCCCTTGGTGCTAGACCTTTCTTATGCAAATATTGAATCACTGTTCTTTTAGCAACTTCGCCCATTTTGCAAAAGTCACTTGTCTTGTTTACTTCGAGCGCTACCTCTTCGACATAAACTGACCAAATACCAGTCTTCGAGTACACAGCTGTAAATAGTCAAGAAATAGCAGGGCTGACAAGGGACACCCCTGTTCTAACTCCTTCAGTACAAGTTTCACAACTTGTCAATCAGCCCTCGTATCTTGCAAGAGGTCGATGACCTGTTAAATACGCGCGTAGTAGCTCTGCAATCTTATGTTTTCGATTTTCTGGAAAGGCAACCAATCTAAATTTCTTTGGTCCGTATCTCTAACATGCGTTGTTTGTTGTGACGGAAGCAATTTACCCGTCAACCATATCACTCCGCTTCATCGGTAGAAAGGTCAAGGCTGTTTGAAGAAATCACGTGATGATCAAATACGACAAACGCGTGACCTGAGCATGATTCTTCCTTATTTTGAAGTACTTGAATTCCATGATAAATGCCTGACAAGATTATGCAATTTCATTGAAAGACGGCGCTGAATAATCAACTTCACGGATCATAAATTTTCTAATAACAGCCACAGGAATGACCTGCAATTCAACTAAGTATCGGCGTTAATTGTTCGATTCGGCTTTTAATGTTGTTTTCGAAATGCTTGACATTTTTGCCTTTCTCCTAAAAGCTGTTTCCCTTACAAATGAGCTCTGCTCTGCAAAAAGTGGGCTTAATGCATCCGCGAAAAGTATCAGCCAAGGTCACCATACGTAGTCCGCGCAGACTGACCTGGGCCGAAACTTTTCGCTATTGGTCAATTTTCTGTCAAAGGACCAGTCTACCTAATGATACAGTAGGTTGTTGGACATAACGGATTTTATGGATCTCCAATTATGTGATATCTTGCTTGGTACAATGCATCACGGAGATGTATTAAGCCTTCTTTTGCCAGGGCACGGCTCAAATAAATTTGAAATAGCCTGCATACGACAACTTTTCAATCATTAAACTGACAAATGAAATGAAAACTTCCACCGACAATAATAAACTTAACTATCGCAATTTTAAAAGTTACGTTAGTCGGAAAAATCTAACTGACTTGGATAGTGTAGATCAAGATTAGGCTGCACAATTTGTGCAGTGCAGCCTGATCGTGATCTACCCTGTCCGCAAGGGACAAAGCCTACGGTGGCATAGCGGCGTAAGTATTTCCACACTGTGCATAAAAAAATTCTGTTGATTTCGTTTCGTTTCGTGTATTTATTTGATCTAATGTCATAATGATAATGGTCGTTTTTTCAACCTATCAGACACTTTAAATCAGTCACGTGATAATGCAATCGCTTGATGTGTTTCATGATAAATATAATGATACAAGAATAGGATTTAATGGTACATATCCTGATTTTTTATATTGGTTTAATTGATGAACAATCGAAAAATAATGAGAGTCGACCGACATTCTACGATCTAAAAGGAAAAACAAATAAATGTCACGTGATTTTGTGAGTGTGGCGTACATATAAAGAGCAGATTTTATACTTCGAAAACAATGTATTTACAGAAAATATCTACTCGGTCAGCCCGCTCAGTCCGCGCAGGCTGACCTGGGGCAAAAGCTTTTGCTTTTGGGCTGTTTTCTGCATTTCCAAGGACCATTCTACCTCAAGATTTGGTATTTTGTTACAGAAAACTGATATAATGGATCCGTATTTATGTGATGATTTCCATGGTATAATGCATCACGGAGTTGCATTAAGCCCTTTTTTGCCAGAGCATGGCTCGTGGCTCATATATTTCCCTATGCAACAATAAAGAACGTGTACGGTTACGATCTGGTAAATAGGCGCAAATTTTGGCGTTTACATAACTAGATGGTTGTCTTGCGGTCGGTCTTCCTTCTATTTTTATAACATCAGAAATGACGTCATCGTACCGATTTGAATATGGATCCTTGTAATCGACGTGTGTTATTGGTCATTTGACATTCCTACAAGTATTGGCCAAACTGTAAACTCCATTTTGTCCAGCCATTTAGACATTACATTACTTTGAAACTGAGAAAGTTCTTGAGAATTAAACTAGCAATGTTATAAGAATGGCTGGTGAATACGAGCCCAGGGCCCGTATTCACCAACCATTCTTAAGAACATTCTTAGTCTTATTCTCCAGAATTTTCTAAATGTAAAAGTAACAAAACTTCTGATTGGCTAAACCAAATGGTTTAGCCAATCAGAAGTTCTGTTACATTCACATTTAGAAAATCTTGAAGAATTAGACTAAGAACGTTCTTAAGAATGGTTGGTGAATATGGGCATTGATATCTCGTCTCGGAATTAAGAATCCATACAATGTATGGCGTACCTGGTGAATTGGTACCACAGGCGTTTAAGCTTGTGTACACAGTGTTCTTAGGTTTGGTATCGAATTGCCTATGGTAAAAATCAGAAATAATGATGATAAGGTTATAATGCAATTTTGATTGGATCGTTTGTTTGTATTGGAGTTTAACGCCATTTTAACAGCTAAGGTCATATCATGGCGGTCAGTGACGCACCCATGTGTTTCCTGGCTTTCTCACACCAGTGCTGACACAGCTGTCTTTCCAAAGCCACTGACTACTTTTCTCACATACATCAGTGGTGAAAGGCGAAAAATCGCCGGAAAGAAAGTTTTGCCTCAACCGGGTATCGAACGCGCAACCACCAGGCCATGAGTCAGTGGTGTTAGAGGATTGACTCTTGTCTCAATGACTATCATCAATCAATGAGAGACATTGGTCATGCCAGGGATCGAACCAACGACCTCCTGTTCTCAGGTCCTATACGCTACCGACTGAGCTACCGGGGCTAGACACGCTATTTATTGATAAATACTAAACATTTAGGACTATGGTGTTGCATTTATTATCATTATTTTCACTTTAGACTACTATTCTCAGACCTTTGAAAACAGAAGTTCTGTCTCCCGTATTGTCAGTCGAAAGCAACATAGTGGAAGACCCGAGTTACACCGCCTTAAAGATGCGTTTAAAAATCGTAATGACCTTAACCTTTTCCCACACAATCGCGACTTTAAAAGATCATGAGAAAGAAGGCTTTTGAAAACGCAGTGAAAAAGGAGAGAATGCTGGTAACCATCATTTTCTCCTTTTCCCGCAACGTTTTCTACCCTTCTAAAGAGAGGATCTATTATTTAAGCCACATGTAAGAAGTCGTCTGTAATTATTTTAAATTTTGACAAGTTTATAATTTTGCAATGTGGTAAGGAATTAATCATTATCAAAGCACTGAGAGTACTGCAACCCCTTTCGTGTTGCCTAGACGAAACCTACACTAATAGTATTTTTAGACTCACCTGTTCAAAAATAAACGGTAACGTACAAGACCTCACATAAGCCTAGTAACCAAAGTTATGGAGCTGAGATAGAGTGCATGCTATACCAGGTTCGTTTTAAAGGATGACTTTCGTAATTATGATGGGCTTAGTTCCTCTTGCATCACTGATTTTTGTTTCAACTCAATTTATGTGGTACTTGTAAAACAATCATCTGCTTTGAAACTTTGCTGTTCGTAGTAATATACTGATCCACACTTCCAACGCAAAATCATGTTTGACTTTACATTTTTCATTTATTATTTCATCCACTGTAACAAAATTTCCAAAATTAGACAAAACCATCATTTTCAAAAAGACAGCACTACAGTCTCCCGAGAAACTCGATAAGGCGAGTCAGCCTGTACCCAAACGCACGGTAGGGATACCTTCAAAAAATGAAACATTGGTGTCAGTATCGGTTGTGTACTCCTGCAGCATTATTGCAGCCAGGGATCTCCGTACAAGGACCTTACATGCAGACATTTAGGGATAGGCTATTTAACTCCCGGGTCAGAGCCTGTGGCGACGAACACGTCCAACGTAGGGAAGGCACGCTCTGATGCCGCGTTCCGGTAGCCTTCTGATTACTGTGTGTGCACTTATGGAACAGTTCTGCTATCCAGTATAACAGCGGCGGTTCTCGTCGCTGGGAGCTGTCTGCTGCCATGGACTGAGATTGTGACTGACCCAGCCTCGTCTTTGGCGGGGCAAATCAGCACCTATAACCTGGTTTCAATCGTTAACCTTGGCATTAACCAGCATTTTCTCCTTTTCCCACAATGTTTTCTACACTCTCGAAGAGAAATTTTAATCTTTGATTCACATGTACTTTATCGTCTGCAAATATTTCAATTTGGACTAGTCTAAAATTGGCGTTTGGTAAAGGGTTAATTCTTTCCGGCTGCATTCCTTGATTTTCTACATAAGCAAAGTCGAAATAGCTTTTATTATGTGTAAATGCGATTCGTCGCCGGAGGCGAAAAAAGGAGTTTTTCGAACACAATAGATCAAGATCAGACTACGCTGATCTTGTATCTATACCTTTCTCTGGATAAGTCAAGCCTCTAAGATAATAAAAATACTAAAAGTACTGAAATACTAGCGAAAGTGAAATAAGTGGTGTTGATAAAAATAAAACTTGATTGGTCCATACAAGATTGAAGTAGAATGGTCCAGTCCGGTTATCAAGTCCGATCCGAACCAATCCAGTTATTTATTTTGATCCGGCTTGGCCCGGTCCGATTCAGGTACTTAGCCCGATCGGTTTCGATCCGATGCCATTCACTCGTTACAATTTAGGAAATACCAGGAAAATATGTCTGTTGATCTTTAATTGGAAAAAAAAGGAAATAAAGAACATATCTATTTGATGATTTGCCGATTGCATACTTTCTAGCGGTCACTTTTAAATGAACCCGCCCAGCTTGTTCACTTTCTTACCAGTTGAACCAACTCGTAGGTAGACGAGACCTACAACACCCGTCAAAAACACGAGGATGAAAAAAGTTGCATTGGGATTAGTAAAGATGAGCCTGATTTGCATAGGTCACGGACTAAATTACATATAAGTAAACATCCTGCACCTTATCGATGACATTATGTTCAGTCTATGACTGCATAAGTAGGTATAAAATCATTCAATTGGAATAGTAGTATTTTCGTAGCTTAAGTCAACACTGTCATAATTTTTAACAGAATTGCGATTTCTAACTGAAAGGAATATTTTTTGTGGGGCAGTATTCGACAACTGTGGGGTTCTGCGTCTACATTTAGATCTGGGTCACTCTCGATGGCAACAGATAAGCGATCTTAGTTAGTCTCAAACTGAAAGTATTATTTTTTTAAACTTAAGTGGATTTCATTTTCAGTCGTCAAGTATATACATCTCGCGCTAAACAATATATTTTAAAAAGAAAAAAGGCAAAAAAGTAAACAAATGCTGGAAATTATTCTAAGAAAACCACAAGAAAAGATAATATTATAATGTTTATATATCATAGCTCTCATCGAATTTCGAAAATCCCTGTGGTCCCTCAAAATATTCAGAGATAGTCTATTTATAGAAATACGAACGTCAAATGCACGTGACAAATATTTAACCCATAATCCAATGAAATAAATTTGCAGCAGACCAAATAAAATCTCCTTAGAGATGGATGATCAACTTTGATCAAAGTTTGGTAAATTAACTCATTAACAGATGACAAAATTTTAGACTCATCCAAATTGAAAGCATTTGCAGACGAAAAATAACATACGACTCAAGTTATAGAATTTGTGTTGGAAAATGTTTGAAAACAATTTGGAAAAAAATTATAAAATGCTGGTGAGCAGCATTTCCTCGTAATGTTTTCAAAAATGCACTGTCTAAGGGTCGTTGAAACACAGAATTGTTTGGTAAATTGTCAATATATGTGTAATTATTGTAGGAAATGGAGAATTTTCTCCTGCTGCCATTATCAAACGTGAAGTTCTACATGATGAAAACGTCGTTTGAGAGAGGTCGTGTGAAAATTTGCTTTCAGATAATTCTTGGCAAGTAGGAAAAAGATAAGCCTAATTTCTCAAGTTTTGAAAGGCCTTTGTCGGCCATTATATGATGCCTCGACATTTGGACTACAATGGGCTAACAACGCCCGTAGGTATCCCTCTTTTCGTGCAGCTTCCGTACAACGGCCCTACGATTATCGCACGGTTTCATAGGCGCCGTAGCCGTTATGATTATATGTAAGTCCGCTCAAAGACAAGCTCAAAGGTTGAATGATTAATTGATTGGTGTTTTTACGCCGCTTTCAACGCTAATTCAGTCATATCACGGTGACAGCTTCCTCATTCATGTATGTCCTGGGTTTCACCAGTATTAGGCTAGGGCTCTGAAGTTTTTTGCCCAAGGACACTCAAACAAAAACCCATGGCCAGTGCTTCCAGTGAGGCTTGAGGGTCCTACATGGCTCAGTGGTAGTGTTAGTCTCCTGACCTGAAGACCCTAGGTTCAAGCCTCCTTGGATCTAATGGGTTTGCCGCGGTCTCAAAAAAAGAGTAGTTACAATAACGAAATGCGTTGTGTCTGCAAGGATTGTATTTTCAAAACTAAATCAATCATAACAAAACTATGCTGACGTCAAATGTGTATCAACGTTATTTCACGCGCGGTATGTCACGTGCGTTACGTGCTTTAAGGTTCAATACATGACTATTTGCGACACGCGGTAGTGTCCTTTGGCAAGACACTTGACAGCCCTAGCCTAGTACTGGTGACACCCAAGAAATACATAGAGCTGTTGCCGTAATATGACTGAAATAATGTTGAAAGTGGCGTAAAACACGGTTCAATCAGTCAATCAAATTTGTGAGGCTTAAACCCAGGACCTCGAGGTTACATGTCCTACACTTTTATCAATGAGCCACGCAGGACCCCCAAAAATGGCTTGGGAAACGACCTGTCTCCTGCAGACAACAGTATCTCATCTTGCAGAAAGCAGCTTTAGAAAACATTGTGGCAAAAAGAAGAAATTGCTCATAATGAGCAATTTCTCCCTTTTGACACACTATTTTCAAATATGGCCCGCAACATGCGATATGAGACCTTTGGACATTTGCGTAAAGTGTCGTCCCGGATTAGCCTGCGCAGTCTGCGCAGGCTAATCCGAGACGGCACTTTACGACTACATAGGATTTTTTCATACGGTAGACTGTCATGAAACAGAAAATCGCACAAAAACGGGAAGTGTCGTCTCGGATTCGTCACGGACTGCAGAGGCTGATCTGAGACGACACACTTTCACGCATATGTCCGAGGGCCCTTTTTCGTGTGTTGCACGCCATATATGAGCCATAGCTTTTACAGGCTCGATCATATGTGAATAATTCTGTGCATAGAATACAAGATAATAATGCTCTGTCAAAAGGAGGCTTAATGTATCTGCAAAAAGTATCGACCCATGTCAGCCTGCGCAGTCCGCGTTGGCTGACATGGGCCGAAACTTTTTCCTATGCGGTTAATTTTTCTACATGTCCAAGGGACAAGTCTTATCTCATGATTCAGTCGGTTGCTGGACAAAATGGATTTTATGGATCCATAATTATGTGATCCCTTGCTTGGTATGGCGGATCAATAATTGATTGATTGATTGATTGATTGTATCGTGTTTAACGCCGTTTTCAACATTATTATAGTTATATCGCGGCGGCCAGTGCACCTATCCATGCTTTCCTGGAGTTTCTTTTACCAGTACTCGTCACAATATTCTTTCCAAGCCACTGGCTGCTTTCCCACATAACCACCGTCGAAACAATGATTAGCGGTGAGAGAGGAATGAATCCTGTCGCGATGACTATCATCAATCCTCGGAAAGAAATTGGCCGAGCCGGGGATCGAACCAGCGACCACCTGTTCTCAAGTCCTGTACGCTACCGACTGAGCTACGGGGGCTTGGCATGGCGGATCAAAAACGTAATTACATTAAACCCCACCTTTGCCAGAGCGTGACTCATATGTTTGTATTAACCCTTTACCTGACGACAAAATTTAAAACTTGTCCAAAAAGAGAGCATTTGCAGATGACAAAATCAATGCGACTGATAAAATAATAATTTGGTTTGGGAAGGGTAGAAAACATTGTGGGAAAAAGAGAAAATGCTGGTTACCAGCATTTTCTCCTTTTCCCACAATGTTTTCAAAAGGCTTCTTTCATAGGGTCGTTAAAAGTCGGGATTGGGTGGTAAAGTGTTAGAATGTATCAAAGAACAGTTCGGTCTCAATTTAAAATTGGCTTGTTTGTTTGTGTTGGAGTTTAACGCCGTTTCAACTTCTGAGGTCATATCACGGCGGTCAGTGCACCTAGGCATGCGTTACCTGGCTTTCTCACACCAGTACTGACACAACTATCTTTCTAAGCCACTGACTACTTTTCTCATCGGAGGTGAGAGGCGAAAAATCGCCGGAAAGGAAGGTTTGCCTCAACCGAGTATGGAGCCCGCAACCACCAGGTCACGAGTCAGATACACTAACCACTGAGCTACCAGGCCGGGCTTCCTTTTGCCAGGAGCGTGACTCTTATATGATATGCAACTACCAGGTCACGGGTCAGATACGCTAACCACTGAGCTACCAGGCCGGGCTTCCTTTTGCCAGGAGCGTGACTCTTATATGATAATGCATCAAAGCACATTGATATTTCGAAAAACAGCTGCTGCAAATTTTATTTCAGGATATAACGGGTTCAACGGGGTTGTTCGATATTTTCTCGGAATGTTCTGCGCCGGCTTTAGATCGTGAGATGTTCTAAATAGATAGCATGGTGACGAACTAGGAAACTGCACGTAAAAATACATTTCTTCTTTTGGGACGTTATCTTTTTTTTTTAAAAATACAACAGGTGCAGGTTCGTCCGCGACATTAACCCTTTCCCAAACGATAAATTTTAGACTGGTCCAAATTGAAAGAGTTTGCAGACGGCAATTTTAAATTTGATGAAAATGACAGAAAGTTCTCCAAAAGGGTAGAAAACACTGTGGGAAAAGGAGAAATTGCTCGTTACGAGCAATTTCTCCTTTTCCCACAGTGTTTTCAAAAGACTTGTACTGCAGACACGTGAAAACCAGGGCTTGTTTGGGAAAGGTTAACACACAAACACAAAACCAGCTACCTACTTAATATCAGAGCCATGCTCTGGCAAAAGGGGTTTTAATGCGTCTCCGTGATGCTTCATACCAAGCAAGGTATCATATGATTTTAGATACAGGAGACCGATTTTGTCTTACAACCAACTGAATCGGGTGGTAGACTGATCCCTGACATGCTCAAAATTGACCAATGACAAAAAGTTTCGGCCCGGTCAGCCTGCGCAGTCCGTGTCGATACTTTTTGACACTGCATTATTTAAAGCCCGTTTTTCACAGAGCATGGCGGTCAGGTGGAAAACACAATCTTCTGAAACTCAGAAAGGTTTTTTTATCTCATATGAACGACAAAGCAAGCGAGCGGTACAGTTTCAAAATCAAACTGTGCGTTCTCTGCAGTCTGATCTTGATCCATGCCCTGTGCAAATGACCCTGTTTTCCTCCATGGCCTTAAAAGGGCTAAGACGCCGATGCTTGTATTGCCTCTCTATGGAGCCAGGTTTTATAACGACTTGGAAGAGTGCTTAGTTTATATATAAACCATGCTCTGTGGATGATTGATTGACTGATTGTATGGTGTTTAACGCCGTTTTCAACATTATTTCAGCTATATCGCGGCGGCTAGTGCACCTATCCATGCTTTCCTGGAGTTTCTTTTACCAGTACTCCGCACAATATTCTTTCCAAGCCACTGGCTGCTTTCCCACATAACCATCGTCGAAACAATGGTCAGCGGTGAGAGAGGAATGAATCCTGTCGCAATGACTATCATCAATCGTCGGAAAGAAATTGGCCAAGCCGGGGATCGAACCAGCGACCTCCTGTTCTCAAGTCCTGTGCGCTACCGACTGAGCTACGGGGGCTTGGCCCATGCTCTGTGAAAAGGGGGGGGGCTTAATGCATCTCTGTGATGCATTATACCAAGCAAGACATCACATAATTAGAGATCCATAAAATTCATTATGTCTAACAACCGACTGTATCATAAGGTAGACTCGTCCTTTGATATACAGAAAATTTACCTATATAGCGAGAGGTTTTGGCCCAGGTCAGTCTGTGCAGACTGTGCAGGCTGATATGAGTCGACACTTTTTGCCATTTGTGAATTTTCTACATGTCCAAGGACCACTCTACCTCCAGATTCAGTGGATCGTTAGAATAATTTGATTTTATGGATACATTGTTACTGTATTTCGTGAACTGCTTGGTATTATGCCTCATGGAGATGCATTAAGCCCCCTTTTGCCAGAGCACGGTTCATATCTATCCACCACGCGTACGCATATTTTCTCTGAACAAGAAGAAAAAGGGTTACATGGTCGTTACAGGTCGATTATCCGACCTCCTGCAAAGCTCGGAACCAATGTAATCCATCAATGATTTGTTTTTCTTTCTTAGACGGTAATAGTTGACCCTTCTTTAACCCTTATCCTGCTACATAAATGAAATGAAACTTTCGAGCCGATAGTAAAATCCCAAATATTATTATTTCAAAGGTGTACTTTGGAGAGAAGAATACCTCCGTGGCGGAGGTACCTCCGTGTGGATCCACGATCAGACTGCACGTTCTGTTCAGTCTGATCTTGATCTATACTGTCCGCACAAGGTCAGTGAGTCGGTCTTAGCAGCTTTAGGGTTAACTCTCTACCAAAACGACACAATTTTTGACTGGACCAAATTCAAAGCATTTGCAGACGACAAATGTTGCTAAAATGGTGATATCTGTCTTTCATAGAATAGAAAAAAAAAAATGTGCGGAAAGGATATATGCTGATAACCAGCATTTTCTCCTTTTTCCCACAGTGTTTTCAAAAGCTGTCTCTTTCAGGGTCATTAAAAGGTGATTGTGTGGTAAAGGGTTAACCCTCTGCAAACCTACCCCTTGTTTTAACGACAGTGAGGACAAGAAAGACTATTGATAACGTTGTGGTAAAAGGATAAAATGCTGGTAACCAGCATTTTCTTGTTCCCACTATCTTTTCTCTGCTGACTCGCAATGTTTACCACCCTTTGAAGACATATCCGAACTTTTGAGTCAAATTAATTTGTCGTCTGCCAATGCTTTCAATTTGAATCTAAATCAATCGCGTGTTTTTCACGACCCTGACAAAAAAAAAGGCTTTTAAAATAATTGTGGGAAATCAGCATTTCTCCTCTGCCCACATTTTCCATCCCTTTTCGAAAACAAATGCCATCATTTGAGTCTGTTCAATTTGTGGTCTGCAAATGCTTTCAGCTTGAACAGGTCTGGTTGATTGATTGTATGGTGTTTAACGCCGTTTTCAACATTATTTCAGTTATATCGCGGCGGCCAATGCACCTATCCATGCTTTCCTGGAGTTTCTTTTACCAGTACTTCACACAATATTCTTTCTAAGCCACTGGCTGCTTTCCCACATAGCCATTGTCGAAACAATGGTCAGCGGTGAGAAAGGAATGAATCCTGTCGCAATGACTGTCATCAATCCTCGGAAAGAAATTGGCCGAGCCTTGAACAGGTCTTGGATTTCTCGTCTGATACAGAGTCAACAATGTCTCACCTTGACCTTCGCGTATACATACGGGGACGCAAGAAATCCCATCGTTTGAGTCAATTCAACTTGTCGTCTGCAAAATGCTTAACTTGAACAAGTCTACGATTTCTTGTCTTGAACCGAGTAAACATTGTCTCACCTTGACCTTCGCATATACGACGACCTTCAACCCTTTTCCCGCTAAATAACTGAAACTTTTAAGCTGATGGTAAAAACCATTATGTTGGTATTTCAAAGTTATGGAGGTTTGGGGAAATATCTCTCTTATCGGACAGTGTAGATCCAAGATCAGACTGCACGTCCTGTGCAGTCTGATCTTGATCTACACTGTCCGCAAAAGGTCCGTGGGTTGCGATCAGCAGTCTAAAGGTTAATAAGAACCAGAACGAGAATCCATTTCTCTGTCACCGCTGATCATTTGTTTCGACGATGGTTATGTCGGAAAGCAGCCATAGCTTGTAAAAATGCTGTGCGAAGTGCTTTGAAAAAAAAAAAACTCCAGGAGAGCATGGATAGGTGCATTGGCCACCGCGATTTAACTGAAATAATCTTGAAAACGAAGTCAAACATCAATCAATCAATCAATCATCAATCGGTCGGTCGGTCGGTCGGTCGGTCGATCGATCGATCGGTCGATCAATCAATCAATCAATCAATCAATCCAATCAAGCAAGCAAGCAAGAAATCAAGCAAGCAAGCAAGAAATCAAGCAAGCAAGAAATCAAGCAAGTAAGAAATCAAGCAATCAATACTCCATTTATCAACGAATTCTTACAGTCACGCTAATCTTCAAAAGCTGTTTTTTATGCAGAAATAAGTTTGCCAATAGTTTTGCAAAGCAGCAATAGATAAGAGTAACAATGAGGAAAAAAAGTTTTTTCCATGGTGTTTCCAAACAGGTGACATGTGGCCGTTTAAGTTACTTTAAATGCTCAATAGCAACCAAAAAAAAACAATGAATGTCTTAAAATGCATTTAAATTTAAGTCATGCCATTTAAAAGTATGGAAAATTTTGTGAAGACGACAGTCTGTTATTGTCCTAACAATCGGTCGGCCGAAGTGTTTGTCGCTGGGAGAAAAATAAATGTCAAAATGAGGCAAACAGTAAACAAAAGATGGAGTGACCTGGTAACTCTTAACCTAGTTTTGAAATTAATTTCTCTGCCACCGACTAACGCTGGAACCGACAGTAAAATAACAGATTGTCATCTCCACAGTAATTTCCATACTTTATGTGGGGTTTAAATTTAAATGCATTTGAAGACCTGCTTTGTTTACTGTTTGCGGCTATTGTTATTTTAATCCTTTACCAGACGACAAAATTTTAGCTTCGTCCAAATTGAAAGCATTTGCAGACGACAATGTCAATGTGGGTCAAATGCTGCAATTTTTCTTTGATAGGATAGAAAACATTGTGGGAAAAGGAGAAAATGCTGGTTACCAGCATTTTCTCCTTTTCCCACAATGTTTTCAAAAGGCTTCTTTTCCAGGGGCGTCAAACGGCGGCATTGTGCGGTAAAGGGTCAAGGTTTCGCGCCACAATTTTGTAATGGTTGGCGAGCATGTCACATGATCAATAACCCACGTCGATCGCGTTCGATCACGTTCGATCGTGTTCGTTCATTTACGTACGATGACGTCATATCCGGGCAGGTGCTTGTAAAACCTTTTTCAAGCCATACAAGCTCAACTCGGCTGAGTATGAAATTTCAAAATTGTAAAGAATTGTGGGATAGATCTCACAGAGCAATGAATGATAGTCTTTACTTCTCAATTTAAAGTTTGAGTACAAAGTCGGTTCTTTTTTGCAGATGCATTAAACCTCCTTTTCACAGAGTGTGGCCCATTTCATTTGAGAATTCACAGAATCCTAAAAAAAAAAAACCACTTATCATCTCTCTCTCTCTCTCTCTCTCTCTCTCTCTCTCTCTCTCTAAACAAATAGTAGAGAATCATCAACCTAGTAGGGCTGTCCTGGGTCCGTATTCACTAACCATTCTTAAGAATATTCTTAGTCTTGTTCTCCAAGATTTTCTACATTTGAAAGTAAGACAACTTCTGATTGGCTAAACCATTTGGTTTAGCCAATCGAAAGTTGTGTTACTTTCAAATGTAGAAAATTTTGAAGAATAAGACCAAGAACTTTCTTAAGAATGCTTGGTGAATATGGACCCAGGACCGTTGCAACCACGGATAGAAATATTTAAAAAA
Organism: Tridacna gigas; assembly: GCA_945859785.2. Classification (NCBI taxonomy): domain Eukaryota; kingdom Metazoa; phylum Mollusca; class Bivalvia; order Cardiida; family Cardiidae; genus Tridacna; species Tridacna gigas. Next base: position 7,239,531 of record OX244042.2, read on the forward strand.
AAAAAAAGAAACATCATGGGAAAGTTCGCTGATACAGCTCATAAATCGTAAAAAAGAAAATATATATACACAGAACTCCAGATAAGAGGGAGTGATGGTATTCTAAATCCATTATTTCTCTTTCAAACCCTATGTGATGGGTACTCATTAGAATCGTCTCGTTGAGACGATTCTAATGAGTACCCATAACATAAGGTTTAGTGGAGAATAACTAATATTTTCAATTTTGAAATCAAAATCACTCCCTCTATCTGGAACTCTGTATATATGTATATACATATATGTGTGTGTGTGTGTGTAAAACACAAGCAGCAAATGCTGAATGGAAACACATAATGTGAATACACGAAACAACAAATCCACGTCTACTTTTTCTGTACAGAACGATATATTATACGTCAAAGAAGATTTACGCCATGGAGCAATTCCCACGAACTTCCTGGACAATCCTCGGAGATAAATACATGCCACATTTTGTTTGTTTGATGTGTATTGGAGTTTAACGCCATTTTAACAGCTCAGGTCATATCATGGCGGTCAGTGACGCACCGATGTGTTTCTTGGCTTTCTCACACCAGTACCGACATAACTTTCTTTTCCAAAGCCACTGACTACTTTTCTCACATGCATCGGAGGTAAGAGGCGAAAAATTGCCGGAAAGAAAGTTTTCCTCAACCGGGTATCGAACTCGCAACCACCAGGTCACGAGTTACATACGCTAACCACTGAGCTACCCGGGCGGGCTAACGAACTTCCAGGACAGTCCTCGTAGATAAATGCATACCATATTTGTCGGCCATAGTAAATATTGTACTGAGAACACTAAAGTCAGTGTTAATACATAAAGAAGCAAAACCACGTCTACTTTTTCTGAACACAATGATATCTCAAACATTCAAGAAAACTTATGCCATGCAGAAATTCCTACGAACTTCCAAGACAGCCCTCCTAAACTGGCACATGTCACGCGTGTCAACCATAGACTACTGATATACAAGAGCCCTATTTCAGAAAATAGAAATTCAGACCGATTTAGGAAATCTGATTCGGTTGTCGTTTTTTACCGCTGCATCGACAGCTAGGGAGGGGGGGGGGGGGGGGGGGCGTCGTGAGGAAAAAAGAAAAAAAAAAAAAAAAATAGAAACCCGGTAGCAGTCAAGTGCTTCTTTTCCACCATGTTCTTCTGGTCATTAAAAACAAGAAGTGTCTTTCAAAAAGACAGACGGCGTAAATTTGCCAGCAAATAGGCAGGGCCCTTAGAATAAACAGAGACCACAGGGGCCCTTAGAATAAACATGGCTACTTCTTTTAACAATCACAAATTTCTATCCATTTTTTATCAGTACCAAAAAAGAAAATAGGTCCAAAGCCAGCACACTCAGCTACTCCGGAAAAAGAAATATTTTGACTTACTATAAATTGTTTCTCTTGAATGTCACATGCACGGGTCACTGGAACGTCTAAAAATAGCATTTATGCTAATGAGTAAAGTCACGTTATAGACACGTTTCCGAAATTGATATTTCTTTGTCTTCATACCAATAGGTAGTCAAGCTTTGGAACGAAAACGGGGGCTTTTGCGGAAGGCATACATCCAAGATCAGACTGCACAGAACGTGCAGTCTGATCTTAGATCTATCCCGTCCGTTTGTTTAGTCGAGCCTGCAAGCACTATGGGTGATAAAAAGCGGCTTTTGCGGACGTCACAGATCCAAGATCAGACTGCACAGAACGTGCAGTCTTATCTTGGATCCATCCCAACTTTTGTTTAGGTCTTGTTCATAAGATTTTTTTTTATACCCCCGCAAACGAAGTTTGTGGGGGGTATACTGGAATTAGCCTGTCGGTCGGTCGGGCGGTCGGTCTGTCCGCAAAATCTTGTCCGGACAACTCCTCCTACAGTTTCAATCCAATTCCCTTGCTACTTGGCAGAAGTGTTCATTAGGAGCTGTAAATGTGCAAGACACACATTTTGTAAAAATTCCATCAAGAATTACTGAGTTATTGCCCCTGATTTGACTTAAAAATGCTTGTCCGGACAACTCCTCCTACAGTTTGTCTGATTCACTTTAAACTTGGCATAAGTGTTCATTAGGAGCTGTAGATGTGCAAGACACACATTTTGTAAAAATTCCATCAAGAATTACTGAGTTATTGCCCCTAATTTGACTTAAAAATGCTTGTCCGGATAACTCCTCCTACAGTTTCAGTCTGATTCACTTTAAACTTGGCATAAGTGTTCATTAGGAGTTGTAGATGTGCAAGACGCAACTTTCGTGAAAATTCTATGAAGAATTACTGAGTTATTGCCCCTGATTCACATTTAAAATGTTTGTCCGGACAACTCCTCCTACAATTTCAGTCCGATTCGCTTTATACTTGGCAGAATTGTCCATTTGGAGTTGTAGATGTGTAAGACACACATTTTGTAAAAATTCCATCAAGAATTACTGAGTTATTGCCCCTGATTTGACTTAAAAATGCTTGTCCGGACAACTCCTCCTACAGTTTCTGTCTGATTCACTTTAAGGAGGTCTTTTCTGTCATATGTATAGTTGGCGAACATTATGCGAAAAGGCACCTTTGGACATTTGCAACAAGCGTGGATCCAGACCAGCCGCTGTGTCTCAGACATATTGTCAGATCATGGTCTACACTTTTTTACACTCATTTAGTTTTGTGTCCAATTAAATTGATACTTTGCATAAATATTCACCAGGAGCAGTAGAGGTTCAAGATGCATTTTTCTCAAATGTTTGCCAAATTAATTACCCATGAATTTACTCAAAACTTCTTGTCCAGAGAACTATTCCTTCAGTTTAAGTCTTATTCACTTGATATTTGTCATGATATTCACCAGGAGCAGTAGATGTGCAAAGCACAAATTTCATGCGTGTTGGCCTAATGATTACGGAGTTATTGCCCCTAAATTGACATTGCAGAGTTATTGCCCCTGTGACATGAAATATAGGGGCGGGGGTATTTATCACCTTTAGTGATAGTTATTCTAGTTTTTTCTGAGTTTCATTGGATTGTATTTTTTAGCAATCCAAAGAGGTCTAGTTTGTAGGAGCCATGCCCGGGCAAAAGGGGGTTTGGTGCTTTGTTTGAGTGAGAGTTTAACGCCGTTTTAACAGCTTAGGTCATTAGTTAAACAAAGAAGAGAAATTGGGGATTCATACCATACATGTTCACGCACGAAATAAGCACAAAAGGCGTTTTTGTCCCGTTTCCGAGACGTTTTCGGCGCCAAATAAATAAACACGACTTCTTTCGGTGGTGGTAAATGCAATCCACAGGGACCCAGATAGATTTTTACCGTAGGGGCTTGACTAATCAGGCGGACGGTACAGATCAAAGATCAGGCTGCACGTTCTGTGCAGTCTGATCTTGATCTGTGCCGTCCGCAAAAGTCCCCGTTTTCGCCTATGGCGCTGAAAGGGTTAAAGACGTAGATTCTGTTATCTATCTACAAAATTGATGTAATCATTTTAAATGACAAAGGAAAGAATTTCTTTATTTCATTACGGAATGTCGAGCAGTTTTATGTCAAATAGGGATTAAACTTTTTTTCCGATCGATAAGAACCAGGTGAATTCGTTTCATTCACTATTTAGAGCAATTTTAAATTCATTCTAATTTTTTTTTCACTATCACCTTTCCGTCACTGAAGCAGAAAGTGTAAACGCTTCCCCAAGCTTGCCAAAATTGAACGCAATTGCAGACGCCAATGTAAATTTGGCTGAAATGGTACAAGTTCTCTTTGATAGGGTAGAAAAACATTGTGGGAAAAGGAGAAAATGCTGGTCACCAGCATTTTCTCCTTTTTCCACAATGTTTTCCAAAGGCTTCCTCGTCAGGGTTGTTAAAACTCGCGGTTGTATGGTAAAAGGGTAAACAGCGGCTATCTTTTATTCCCCCACCCCCATGATGGTCAATTCTTTCATGGCGAAATGAATAAACACGACCTTTTGCTGCGGCTGATAATACAACCCACTGGAACTCGAAATTTTATCTTATAGATACATCCTTTCAGCCAGACAGAAAAAAAAAACACGGTTAAAACTTTATAGTGTGTAGAATGGCTCAGAATTCAGTAAGCTTTGTAAATGTAGATAAATTACCGATACATATGGTGAAAGGGATACAGAAACTCAAGGGATTTGTCCTTATTTATGACAAAAAACGACGACAGGGATTTTTTGAAGGCCTCCAAAAAAATGAAATGCATTTTCTATCCTTCGTAATCTGTGCAACCTTGCAGCCGTCAGAGGCAACATTTGGCATGAAGATACAAGAATGATTATAGTTTGATAAAATAAAGATGACATTTCTTAAAGATTGGCTGAAAACCAGTTTAGATGTGTCTTTAAAGGCTGGACTAAACTAAAAAGAGAACGGTTTTAAATCCAAGAACAGACTGCATGTTCTCCAAACTTCACACTTTAAATGAAGACAAAACGAAAATACAAATGAGAGAAACTGAATATTTATAAGTTTACGTAAGCTTAGAAAATAAACATGGAAAAATTCGCTGGTGTTTTATGGTCATTTTTAAGACAGTGTTTTCAAAACTCTTGCAACCTTGAACTTTAGATGATTAAGTTTTTTTATATATATATCGATGGAAAGTGTTTTTATTAAGGCCAATGGAATAGTTTTACGTGAAAATCTTCCGCTTGATTTGATTTAGGTGAATCTGTTTGAATAATCTTTTCAATCCATTTTACACTTCTTTGAATTTTTATACCGTTGTTTTTTTTATTGAGGCTGTAAACGGAAAGAAATAGCAATATTTCCCATATTTCCCCAGTTCCATCTTGTTTTCCCCCCCCCCCCATCGCCTTAACCCTTAGGCTGCTAATCGCGACTCACTGACCTTTTGCGGACAGCGTAGATCAAGATCAGACTGCACAGAACGTGCAGTCTGATCTTTGATCTACACTGTCCGATAAGGAGATATCTTTCCTCCAAAAATTCATTTGAAATAGGAAAATTCGGGTTTATACTATTGGTTTGAAAATTTAATTTCTTTTATTTAGCGGGATAAGTGTTAAGATTCTCAGTTTTAAAGATACATCTATACTCACATCTATACTCGTTTTCACCGGTCTTTAACCCATTTCATCTTTATTTTATGAAACTATAACCGTATCTTCATCCCAAATGTTGCCCCTGACGGCTCCAAGGTTGCACAGATTACGACGGATAGAAAATGCTCCTCATTTTTGGCAGCCTTCAAAGAAATCACTGTTGTCATTTCCGGTTTTAAATGAGGACAAGTCCCTCGAGTTTATCTATCCCTTACACACTATATATTGAAATATATCTATGTTTATACGGCTGACCAAGTTCTGAGCCATTCTACACTCTTTAAAGTTTTAAATACGTATTTTTGTCTCTCTCTCTCTCTCTCTCTCTCTCTCTCTCTCTCTGGCTGTAAGAGTGTATCTTTAAGCGTAATCTCTGACCCTGAAAGTGCTAGAAATAAAGTTCTAGAAAAAATAAAATGGACTATCCCAATTACAAAAACGGACAAAGATTGATTGTATTGATTGTATGGTGTTTAACGCCGTTTTCAACATTATTTCAGTTATATCGCGGCGGCTAGTGCTCCTATCCATGCTATCCTGGAATTCGGTTACCAGTACTCCGCACAATATTCTTTCCAAGCCACTGGTTGCTTTCCCACATAACCGTCGTCGAAACAATGGTCAGCGGTTGCAATTTCAAGGGTCGTTGTGCTAGAATATCATGATTAAACCATCGGACAGTGTAGATCCAAGATCAGACTGCACGTTCTGTGTAGTCTGATCTTGGATCTACACTGTCCGCCAATATAGTCTGAAAAACTTGATCTACAATGTTCGCTATACAACATGGAGCCGTACATACAGTTCTATGGGTCAATAGCTGGTATTTATCCTTCTTGCGTCTTTTTGTTTGGTTGGCCTGTATTGGAGTTTAACACCGTTTTAACAGATTAAGTCATGTCACGGCAGTCATTGCACCTACGCACGTGTTTCCTGGCTTTCTCACACCAGTACTGACACAACTTTCTTTTCCAAGCCAATGACTATTTCTCTCACATGCATCAGAGGTGAGAGGCAAAAAATCGCCGGAAAGAAAGTTTGTCTCGACCGACTATCGAACCTGCACACCAGGTCACGAGTCAGATACGCTCACCACTGATCTACCCGCCGGGCTCCTTTTGCCACGATGTTTTCAATAAAGTTAGCTGCTGAAAAATGCAAAGATGTATTTTGCAGTTGATGATATGCTAATCGCCTGAAAAAAAAATTGGTACAAAAAAAAAAAGAAACTTAGAATAACTAATAGAGCCATAGATATACTACGATATTAAAGGTACATCCTTACAACAAGGCAGAAAAACGCTGTTTAAACTTGAAAGTGTGTAGAATGGCTCAGAATTTGGTCAGCTGTGTAAACATAGATAAATTACCAATATATATTGTGTAAGGAATAGAGAAACTCAAGGCATTTGTTCTCATTTAAGACCGGAAACGACATCAATGATTCTTTGGAGGCTGCAAAAAAATTAAATGCATTTTCTATCCGTCGTAGTAATCTGTGCAACCCTGCAGCCGTCAGGGGCAACATTTGGCATGAAGATACAAGAATGGTCATAGTTCCATAAAATAAAGATGGAATGCGTTAAAACCTCGACTGAAACCCAGTACAGATGTATCTTTAAAACACAGTAACAAGGGGATTATGTGTTTTGCAGCCAACAAAAGAAGAGTGATTATAGATACCACGTTCTCATAGATTAAATCTTTACTGCCAAACGACAAAATTTTGGACTGGACCAAACTGAAAGCATTTGTAGACGGCACATTAAATATTGCTGAAATTATCGTTTCTGTCTTTCATAGGGTAGAAAACATTGTGGGAAAAGGAAAAAAATGCTGGTTACCATTGTTAAATGCAGTCTGATCTGAATCTATGCTGTCCGCAAAAAGGCCTGTTTTTGCTCATGGCGCCGAAAGGGTTAACGTAATGGCCCAAATGTCACCGGTATACTACTCAAAGTTTGCCATGCGCCTATAGGATTCAAAGGCCCCATAGCTGGCAAAAGTGGACAATGGGGTGGTAAGTTTCATTTGAACCATGCTCTGTGAAAAGAGAGCTTAATGTATCTGCAAAAAGTATCGGCCCAGGTCAGCCTGCGCTGACTGCGCAGGCTGACCTGGGCCGAAACTTTTTGCTATTGGTCAATTTTCTGTATGTCCAACAGCCAGTCTATCTCATGATTCACTCGTTTACTGGTCAAAATGGACTTTATGGATCCATAATTATGTGATGACTTCCTTAGTATAAAGCATCATGGGTATGCATTAAGCCCCCTTTTCACAGAGCATGGCTCGTTTAAATTTAACACATAACATTTTAAAATGTGGAAATTACTGTAAAGATGACAATCTGTTACTGTACGGTCGGTCAAACTAATAGTAGCAAGCAGACAAATTAACCCTTTCCCAAACGACAAATTTTGGACTAGTCCAAATTGGAAGAGTTTGCAGACGACAATTTTAAATTTGTTGAAAATGGCAGGAAGGTCTCAAAACGGATAGAAAACACTGTGGGAAAAAGAGAAATTGCTCGTTACGAGCAAATTCTCCTTTTCCCACAGTGTTTTCAAAAGACTTGTAATGCAGACACGTGAAAACCAGGGCTTGTTTGGGAAAGGGTTAATATTCAAATCAGGTATAAGGTAAACATAAGATAGAGCGACCTGGCAACTTTTAACCGAGCTTTAGATTTTCTTTTTCTGCCAGCGACAAATATACTAATGGACAAAAGTCTTGTCCGGTCCACAAAATATTGAATATTTCATTTTTTGTTCAGAGTACAAAAACAAATCAGGTATCAATGAAAAGAACAATTCAAGACGCATTTAATGGTAAAATTTTGAAAGAATTTGGATCAGTACCGTCTATGCAAAACCCCCACAAAGTAGGGCACTATAAATTAGGAAGTTGCATTATGCTGATAAGACAAAATCAATAATGAGTATGGCCCCCATGTACCCTTATGACTGCAGTGCACCTTCGCCTCATGGAGCAAACTAGCCTGCGTAAAAATCTGACAGGAAGATTGTTCCATTCGTCAGCAATTGCCCGTCTTAACTGCTGGACGTTGTTTACGTTCCGTGATCTGATCTTACGTTTCATGTAATCCCATACATGCTCGATTGGGTTCAGGTCGGGTGATAAAGCTGGCCAAGGTAATGTTGGAACATTGTGCGTGGTCAAGAAGTTTTGGGTCAGTCTTGCGGCATGGGGACGGGCATTATCCTGTTGTAAAACAGTACCTGGGTGGGCAACAATAAATGGCAGAGCAATTGGACGCAAAACTTGGTCGATATAATGCTGCGCAGTGAGACCACGACCCCGTCCTCGACCAGAGTCAAGAAACACGAGCTGAGTCTTGTGATGGTAGGTAAACCCTGCCCAAACCATGATGCTTTGCCCATCCAAACGTAGTCCTATTTATAAGCCCCTACGTACGTTATTTTTCATTCTGACATTCATCGTGTACGTAGGGTCTTATCGGCTCCTTCATAGTTTCCTTTAGCAAACTCCGACATCGAATTTTGTCGCTGTTTGAACAGCAAATTTGGATACCTTCAAGTGAACTTGTTCAATAAAATTTACATCAGAAGTAAGATAAATGAATAATTTCTCGATTGAAAAAGGATATTTGTCCAAAACTTGCCTATTTATGAGCTAAATCCATTCCGATTCAACACCACTCTGTTTTGTTATGAATTGCCGTGGAAGAGATATGATTGTTCCGAATGAAACGTCATGTGCGGGTCAATGCAACTTACAGAATGGTATTATGTCTTTTTTTAAAACGAAATTTTGTTCGCTTCGGTCTTGTTTGATTATTGTAATAGATTTCGTTCATAAACTTAACGTCAATTCTTATTTGTTATGCAACCGTCTGCATGACTGAAAAACATGGCGGCGACTCTGTCGGCAATCCCACTTGCGAGTGATTTTATTGAATTCTGAATGAATCTGCTCATTATTTATCAAGACAGCGGCTGAATATTTTCAAAAAAAGTTCTTCCTACAGGTAAATGAAGTTCTCTTTCGTTATAATACTGGTTTTAGAGAGATCGGATTTGCTACATTGAACTGAATGGGACCCGTTTAGACGTTACATGCAATAAGAAAAATAAAATGTGAAATGTCCGATGATAAATGTTGAAAGGTAAATAAGCATGTATTCGTCTAAATATTTGGACTAATCCAAACGGTCAGTTTCCACGACACACGGGTCCGCAAATCTCTCTCCACTGCGCCGGTATGCACGCTGTCGTCGATCGCTCGAATCAATGCAAAATCTACTCTCGTCGGTAAACATAACCGTTTGCCATCGGTTTAAACGCCATCTTCGATGACGTAAAGCCCATTGCCTTCGCAAACGTCTGTGATTTTGTGTTAATTTAGATCCGTGGTATGGACGACGGCAACGTAAGCCGACTGCTTTCAAACGTCGCCGCACAGTCCTTGCACTAATGCGAGGTCTATTACGACCCGGTGTGTTACGTGCCGTGTCATTTGGGGCCGCAAAACGGTTGCGTAAGTGAGTAAGCTGAATATGCCTATCCTGACGCAAGGTTGTTACTCGGGGCCGTCCAGAGCGTGGCAGGTCCGCAACGGTCCCATAAGCTGCGAACTTTTGGCGTAAACGTCGAACAGTTCTTTCGGTTACACCAAATACACGGGCTACATGTGCGGCTGTGGCCCCTGCCTCAAGTTGGCCTAAAACGCGCGCACGCTGTTCATTTGAAAGCTTCATTTTTCTGAATTAATTGAAGAAATTCGAAAACTTTCGATGTCTTTCGATTGGAATATCGATAAGGATGTGTTGACATAAACAAATCGATAGTGAAACACACAGTTTTGCATACATGACGATGCACGTGAAAAACGTCGCCGTTACTGAATCTCGGTAATTCGGTGCAGCCTTGAAATCAAAACCCGATTTACCAGTTTGGAAATTGGCTGAAAGAAAATAAGCAAAATTTCAAGGTCATACCTTCATTGGTTTTGACATTAGTAAGGAAACCCTAACCGAACAAGACTTTTGTCCTTCAGTATACATAGGCCGACAGCACAATAACAGATTGTCATCTTCCCAATAGTTTCTATACTTTTAAACGGTATGATTTAAATTTAAGTAAATTTGAAGACCTGCATTGTTTTCATTTTGGCCGTTACTGTGCCTTTAAGCACGCCACCTCTATTAACCAAGCATGGATTAAGCACCAAAAAAAGGACAAATGCGGTTAAATGTAACTGTACTAGGCACGCACCTGTATTGAGCAAGCAAACTTTGAGTTTCCCATAGGTGCTTGCAACTGGCTTGAACAAAATATTAAGACTTGTCCAAATTAAACGCTTTTGCAGACAGCAAAATCAAATGTAGCTCAAATGATGGCATTTTGGCCTTTAACTGTTTACCAAACCACGAAATTTTAGACTGGTCCAAATTGAAAGCAACTGTAGACAATATAATAAATGTGGCTCAAATGGTGTATTTGTGTCTGCAAGAGAATAAAACATTGTGGGAAAAGGAGAAAATGCTGGTTACCAGCATTTTCTCCTTTTCCCACAATGTTTTCAAAAGGCCCCTTTCTCAGGGTCGTAAAACTCAAGATTGTGTGGAAAGGTTTATAAGGTAGAAAGCATTGTGTGAGAAGAAAAAAAAAAAATGCTGGTTACCAAAGCCCTCTTTTGTTAGGAAAATTTAAGATACATCTATTCTCAGTTTTCAGCCCGTTTAAACCTATTTCATACATAATTTATGAAACTAAAATTATTCTTGTATCTTCATGCCAAATGTTGCCCCTGACGGCTGCAAGCTTGCGCAGATTACGACAGATAGAAAATGCATTTCATTTCCTGGAGGCCTTCAGAGAAATCACCGTTGTCGTTTCCAGTTTTAAATAAGACGATTCCCCTCAGTTTCTCTTTACGTTACATCATATAATTATTTTGGTTATTTATCTATGTTTACACAGCTGTCTATATTCTGAACCATTCTACACGTTTTCAAGTTTTAACAACATTTTTTCTCTCTTACTGCAGGGATGTACCTTTAAATTTGGAATTATTTGGTAAGCGGTTAAACCTTTAATTATTATAGGTATAGATACTTTACAACGTCTTTTTAAAGTCGCCAGCTGTTTCTTCCTGGACCAAATCAGCTAAAGTTGGCTTGAATGTGACTCCGTAGTATTGTCGATTTTCTATATTCGTGTTTTCGTCAAATCATGGTCAGTATTCACCAATCATTCTTAAGAACGTTCGTAATCTTATGTTCCAAGATTTTCTGATACTACAAGTAACACATTTTCTGATTGGCTGAACCATTTGGCTTAGCCAATCTGAAGTCTTGTTTCTTTCAAATTTAGAAAAATCTGTTTTGTGTTTCAATAAACTATGTATAGACCCATGCAAATTATTTGGGATTGTATATACATACATACAACCCCAGCTTTACCCGAATGCATGGGCTGGCATAAAGTTATGCAAATTTACTCAAAACATAAAGTTTTGAAGTTCAGTGCTGCTTGCCTACGTAAACTGCGTACGCAAATTTCGTGTGCACGCAGTTTACTGAAAAGCAGCCCTGGAGAATAAGGCAAAAACGTTAAGGATGGTTTATGAATACGGACCCTGGACTTAAAACCGTACATACATATCCCTTCACCAAACAATACTGTGTTATATGATTGATTGATTGATTGATTGACTGATTGATAGATTGATTGTATGGTGTTTAACGCCGTTTTCAACATTGTTTCAGTTATATCGCGGCGGCCAGTGCACCTATCCATGCTTTCCTGGAGTTTCTTTTACCAGTACTATATACACACAATATTCTTTCTAAGCCACTGGCTGCTTTCCCACATAACCATCGTCGAAACAATGGACAGTGGTGAGAGAGGAATAAATTCTGTCGCAAAAACTATCATCAGTCCTCGGAGAGAAATCGGCCGAGCCGGGTATCGAACTGGCGACACCCTGTTCTCAAATCCTGTACGCGACCGACTGACCTACAGGGGCTCGGCTCCGTGTTATAACGACCCTCGGAAAAAAAGGGGGGGTTGAAATGTTGTAGGAAAATGAGACAATACTGCATTTCCTCCTATTCCCACATTGTTTTCTACCCTTTCTAGTACAAATATCTTTATCCGAGCCTCGTTTAATCTTTTTTGTAACAGGCTCCCCTTCGCAAAAGTCGATAATATTTTACTGAGTAATGGAGATTTAAGCTGAGAACCAACCTTATTGTTGATGGGGAGAAAATAGAGGAAAACTCTATATTTTGTAGGACTTAGAAAACAGTATGTGAAAAGGTGCTATTGCTTGTTACAAACGTCCGCTCATTCTCCCATAATGTTTTCAAGAAATTATCTAACAGCGGAGCCTGTTAATTCTTAAGCAGACGACAAAATATTAGACTCGTCTGTATTGAAAAGATTCACAGATAACAAATAGAAATAATTCAAATAGTGGAATTGGTCTGTAGAAGGGCAGAAAACATTGTGGGAAAAAGAGAAAATGCTGGTTACCAGCATTTTCTCTTATTTCCGCAATGTTTCCACATTTCTTCTGTTTCGGGCTCTATAAAAGACGAAATTGTATGGTGACGTGTTAAAGCCCCAACAGCTGCCAAAAGAAATCAATGTGGGTGCTAAAATGCATTTGAATTTGAACCATACCATTTCAAAGTATGAAAATTATTGTGATGATGACAATTTGTTATAGTAGGGTCGGTCCAACTGTTAGTTGCTGGCAGAAAAATAAACTTTAAAACAAGGAAATAAGTAAATGAAAGACGGAGCGACCTGGCAACTTTTGTTGGCAATCTTTTAAAATTCCTTTTTCCGCCAGCGACTCACACTCTGACCGATCGTACAGTAACAGATTGTCATCCTCACATCCTCACAATTATTTCCATACTTTTAAATCGTATGATTTAAATTCAAATGCATTTTAACGCCTGTATTATTTACTTTTGGCCGCCATTGGGGCTTTAAGTCGTATTCATACGCAGGAAAGGGTCGACCAACTGTTGTCAGCAGACGATCAGTTACGTTTAGTCTGCATCACAGTGAACAGAGAGCGGGCGCGAGAAAAAAATAAATATGTTACAGAAATTGTAATGACTTTACGTGTTTGCAGTGTTCGCTCACCTCGCTTGTATTCCATTGATTAATTGGAGAAAATTTGTCGCGTCAGGCGAATGCAGTGTTATCTTTCAAATCATCTTGAATTTTACGTAACACAACTGCTACTGTTTAAAACGTGCTAAATACTAGTTGTATTTCAACTCGTAGTAATAAAGCATTATTGTGGGATTTATCTGTACATTTGATCGCTTTATACTTCAGTACACGTGGACTTAAATATTGAAAGAAATTGGCTGATAATCGCCGACAAGGATTAAAATGACTGGCACGTAAGATTACCGTGATATTATAATATTTTTAAATCTTGCTTAATATTATGAAAAGAACAGGGATTTATTAAACGTGAAGGTTTCACTCTATTTCACTCAAGCGCTTGAACGAATATGTAAACATTTTGATATGAATGAACGTTATTACTATTTCAATCGTCCAAAAAGTTGCGTATTGTGTTTTGAAGTGTTCTATTCTACTCGACAGTATTACTGAGTGAGAAGGCGACAGTCGAGTACTCGAAAACAGGAAACATTGCGATGAAAGCGGACGTATATATGTATATTTATACATGAACTAGGAAAACCCGCGTTACAGTTGATACGTGTTATAATGGGGACATACTATATTGATAACCAGATGGATTTACTATATTGAAGTAAGTCATTATATTCATTATTTAAAAGGTATCACTCGTTTACGGCTTTCCATACTGTAAATTCACTCATGTATCCATTCGTTCGTTGGTTCATTGGTTCGCTCGTTCGTTCGTTGGTTTTTTTGCCACATTGTCCCCGAACGTTATCTAGTGATCTGGGTGATTGATTAATTCATTGGATGCTGTTTTATGCCGCTTTCAACATTATTTCAGTCATATCACGGCGACGACTTGTCTGTTCATGTATGTCTTGGGTTTCACCAGCACAAGGCTGGGACTCTAGAGTGTCTTGCCCAAGGACACTCCTACGGAGAGCTCAGTGCTTCCAGTGAGGCTCTGACCAGAGGCCTCCCGGTTACAGGTCCTACCCTTTACAACTGCTGTACGTAACAATCCAGACCTTAAATGACTGGTGGAAATGCTTTTGAAAACATTGTGGGAAAAAGAGAAAATGCCAGTAACCCTGAATCACAGGGGTGGTCAGATGGGACTGCCCTTGGGCAAGGTATGACAGAGCCTTAGGATAGTAGATCTACTAACGAGAACAGGGAAACGCGTGGACAAAAAGAGCTGCCATTGTGATTTAGTCGAAATTGTGCTGTTGAAATCACTGCGAAATAAAAGTTACCTTTTCAGCGCATTATGTAAACTCGACCTCTTTTGACCGATTTGATTGTTGATTGAGTGGTGTTTTATACCGCTTTCAACTTGTTTTCAGTCATACCACGGTGCCGAAGGACATCTTTCAACCGAAGAAACATTTTCAAATACAAAGCACAGAAATTCGGTAAAATCTTTACCTAGCAAACTTGACTAAGCACGCGGAAGGTATAGATCCAAGATCAGACTGCACGTTCTGTGCAGTCTGATCTTTGATTTATGCCATCCGCTAAAAACCACTGTTTTCCAACTATGGCACTGAAAAAGGTTACACAACAAAACCCAGGGTGCGGTTTCACACACACAAAAAAAACCTTAAAGTCTCTTTTGTTCCCAAATCTGCAAACAGGCCCATTTTCCGACTTAAGTCGAGTTCGTTATTGAGACGTATTTCAATAACATTAGCAGGTTTAAGTAATAAATGATAAGTATTTCAACAACATTAACAGGTTTAAGTAATAAATGATAAGTATTTCAATAACATTTACAGGTTTAAATAATAATACAGTATGATACGTATTTCAACAACATTAACAGGTTTAAGTAATATATGATACGTATTTCAATAACATTAACAGGTTTAAGTAACATATGATACGTGTTTCAATAACATTTACAGGTTTAAGTAATATATGATGCGTATTTCAATAACATTTACAGGTTTAAGTAATATATGATTCGTATTTCAATAACATTAACAGGTTTAAGTAATATATGATACGTATTTCAATAACATTAACAGGTTTAAGTAATATATGATACGTATTTCAACAACATTAACAGGTTTAAGTAGTATATGATACGTATTTCAATAACATTTACAGGTTTAAGTAATGTATGATACGTATTTCAATAACATTTACAGGTTTAAAAAACATATGATACATGTTTCAATAACATTTACAGGTTTAAGTAATATATGATACGTATTTCAATAACATTTACAGGTTTAAGTAATGTATGATACGTATTTCAATAACATTTACAGGTTTAAGTAATATATGATACGTATTTCAATAACATTTACAGGTTTAAGTAATATATGATACGTATTTCAATAACATTTACAGGTTTAAGTAATATATGATACGTATTTCAATAACATTAACAGGTTTTAAGTAACATATGATACGCATTTCAATAACATTTACAGGTTTAAGTAATATATGATACATATTTCAATAACATTTACAGGTTAAGTAACATATGATATGCATTTCAATAACATTTACAGGTTTAAAAAACATATGATACGTATTTCAATAACATTTACAGGTTTATGTAATGTATGATACGTATTTCAATAACATTTACAGGTTTAAGTAATGTATGATACGTATTTCAATAACATTAACAGGTTTAAGCAATATATGATACGTATTTCAATAACATTTACAGGTTTAAGTAATGTATGATACGTATTTCAATAACATTAACAGGTTTAAGTAATATATGATACGTATTTCAATAACATTAACCGGTTTAAGTAATATTCTCAAAGCCTTAGTGGACACCGCGTTTCAGACTCAACCGCGCAAAATAATGGACTTCCATGTATGTCTGTTTACTGAGTTTAGTTCCTTTATTTTGCTGAGTTGAGTCTGAAACGATGATTTAGCTCAAGCTTTGATTGATTCATTCATTCATTGGAGTTTAAGGTCGTTTTAAACATTATTTCAGTTATATAGCGGCGGCCAGTGCACATATCCATGCTTTCCTGGAGTTTCTATTACCAGTACTCCGCACAATATTCTTTCCAAGCCACTGGCTACTATCCCACATAACTAATGTTGAAACAATGGTCAGCGGCGAGAAAGGAATGAATCCTGTCGCAATGACTATCATCAATCCTCAGAAAGAAATTGGCCGAGCCGGGGATCAAACCAGCGACCTTCTGTTCTCAAGTCCTGCACGCTACCGACTGAGCTACCGGGGCTCGGCAGCTCAGGCCTTGAGAATATTGTTTAAATCTGTCACTGTTATTGAATATTGAAATATGTCTCAATAACGAACTCGATGTTAATGAAATACGTTTCAAACAATGAACCGACCCCCCCTCCCTCTCCCGGTAGCTCAGTCGGTAGCGTTCATGACTTGAGAACAAGGGATTTTTTGGCAGCCTCGTAAAAATCACTGTTGTCGTTTCCGGTTTTAAACGATGAAAAATCCTATGAGTGTCTTTATTCCTTACAACATAATTATATATGTGTTGGTAATTTATCTATGTTTACACGGCTCGCCTTATTCTGAGCAATTCTACACACTATTAAGTTTTAACAGCATTTTTTTCTTTTCTGGCTTGAAGTATGTATCTTTAAGAAAAAAAAAGACAAACTGGCTAAAGGGTACTGGAAAATGAATGTCGAAACTCTTTTGTGGTTATATATGAAGATAAATATCCTCTTTTTCCTCATTGTTTTGTATATTTTGTTAAAGTGAAATTTTCAAGGAGAGATTAGCAACACTCTGGCAAAAGCGGGTTTAATGCATATCAATGGTGCATGATACCAAACACGTCATCACATTATTATGTAGATGTAGATTTTATTGACTTATACAAGTACATGTATCTCGTCATATACAATAGCAATGATAAACATGAACAACCGATAGTAAACCAAGGGCAATAACTGCTACATGTATATATTATAAACATGAAGAATCTACTCTCTATGTAAAGCGGTCAATTTCGTATAATCTTTTTTTTTTTAAATGTGATATTTCCGTCTCAATGTTTTCAAATAACCTTTTATAGATATGTTTTCCTTTGTCTTTTTCGTATAATTTTGAACCAACTGTAGAGAGTGAATATGAATATTATTATCATCTCCTAAACTGCTAAAAAGAAGAAGAGTGAAAAAATAAATGAGTTTTCATCCAATACAAAAAAAAAAAACCCAAATGTTTCAATTTCAATTTCTTATCGTCTTATTATGGACCCATAAAAAAACCCATTATGTATATAGAGAATATCTGTTTTTTTCGGTGAAAGATCGAAATTTATTTCATCTCGTGAACATCATCGGTAATATTTTCACTCGTGTGAAAATATTACCGATGATGTTCACGAGATGAAATAAATTTCGATCTTTCACCGAAAAAAACAAATATTCTATTTATTTCATGCTTCTAACGACTTTTTTTTTGTCGAGACTTCCATAAAAATCAGTACAAACTCCCCGTATCGGTATTGTCACTGGTCGTACCCGTGTAATATCGAAAAATATTTTCACCGATATTTCTCGATATCCTACCGGAAAGCATGAAATAAAATCATTCTACCTCGTGATTCAGTGGGTTGTTAGACAAACTGGATTTTATGGACCCATAATTATGTGATGACTTGCTTGGTATGATGCATCACGGTGATGCATTTAACCCCCTTTTGCCAGAGCATGGCCCAAATTTTTGTAGCAGAAAGAGTTAGGGATGTGATGACTTGCATTGTATGATAGATAATACATTACAGAGACGCACTAACCCCTCCCCCCCCCCCCTCATTTGCTTGATTGTATTGGGGTTTAACACCGTTTTAACAGCCGAGGTTGTATCACGGCGGTCAGTACACCTACGCATGTGTTTCCTGGCTTTCTCACACCACTTAGTAACACAACTTTCTCTCCAAATCACTGACTACTTTTCTTACGTGTATCAGAGGTGAGAGGGGAAAAATCGCCGGGGAGAAAGTTTGCCTCAACCGGGTATCGAACTCGAAACCACCAGGTCACGAATCAGATACGCTAATAACTAAGCTACCCGGGCGGGCCCCCTTTTTTGCACGAGCATGGCTTATATATTTGGCACAGAAAAAGTTAGAAATTGGAAACGAGACACTGTGGGGGAAAAAAAAGAAACAATTGCTTTGTAAAGCAGTTGCTATTTTTTCATGCAATTTTAGTCACTTTCAAGTAGTCTAAAGTACTGAAAGCTCTTAGAGTACTACAGGTACTTAAGCCCACTTGAGAGTGGCTAAAATTTCCTAGAATTTCCACGGTTCCGGACATCACAATACAGAGTCGACTTTTTAATCTTCCTGTTCTTGGAAGCTTTTGGAAAAAAAAATAAATAAATGAGCCATGCTCTGGCAAAAGGGGCATTAATGTACCTCTATGATGCAATCATACCAAGAAAGTCACCATGTAATTATGGATCCATATAAATCCATTCTGTCGAACAACCAACTGAATCGAGAGGTAGAATGGTCCTTTGACATGTGAAAAAAATTAACCAACAGCAAAAAGTTTCGATCCAGGCCAGCCTGTGCGGACTGCACAGGCTGACCTGGGTCGGTACTTTTTGCAGATACATCATTAATTGTATGTTGATTGTATCTTGTTTAACGCCGTTTTCAACATTATTTCAGTTATATCGCGGCGGCCAGTGCACTTATCCATGCTTTCCTGGAGTTTCTTTTACCAGTACTCCACACAATATTCTTTCCAAGCCAATGGCTGCTTTCCCACATAACCATCATCGAAACAATGGTTAGCGGTGAGGCAGAAATGAATCCTGTCGCAATGACTATCATCAGTCCTCGGAAAGAAATTGGCCAAGCCGGGGATCGAACCAGCGACCTCTTGTTCTCAAGTCCTGTACGCTACCGACTGAGCTACAAGGCTTGGCTGCAGATGCATTTAGTCTCCTTTTCACAGAGTATGGCTCAAAGTACTTTGTTCCGCATAAACTTGACCATCCTTAGAATTTGACTCATTCTTTCTTTTCCCCGCCCCCTTTAACATGGACTTTTTTTTCTTTATCTTGATAACCACGTTTGAGAAAATTGTGGCAAGGCAAAACAAGAGACCGTTCTTCATTCCTTTTGCCACTATTATTTCAAATGTTGTCAAATGTTGGAAAGTGCGTTTAGACTTATGTTGTGAAGATTATCTGTATATGTAACCTAAGGCTTCAAGGATAGATCGAGCCAAAGTTCTTGCGAATTTCAAACCCTATTCCTTCGCCACAGAGCTACGCAGGGACCCCGGCAGGAGAGAGGTGTGCATTGTGCTACTACGATATACAAGTATATTGATCAAAATGTGTTTCAAATATAAATTTAATATATTGTTATTCATTGAGAGAGGTAGAGAGCTCGAGAGAGAAAGAGCTCAAGAAAGAAAGAGCTCAAGAAAAAGCTCAAGAAAGAAAGAGCTCAAGAAAGAAAGAAAGAAAGAAAGAGCTCAAGAAAGAAAGAGCTCATGAAAGAAAGAAAGAAAGAAAGAAAGAAAGAAAGAAGGAAGGGAGGAAGGGAGGAAAGAAAGAAAGAAAGAAAGAAAGAAAGACAGAACGAAAGAAAGAAAGATATAACTGAAATAATGTTGAAAACGGCGTTAAACACGATACAATCAATCAAACCCGACGTTTAACCAACTTGAAAGAGAAGACTTAAAAACATTGTGGGATAATGAGAAAATTCTGGTAACCAGCATTTTGTCCTCTTCCCCACAATGTTTCTACCCTATCAAAGACAGAAATCCTCATTTCAGCAACATTTAATTTGTCGTTTGCAATTTGCTTTGAATTTGGTCTAGTCTAAAAATTTGTCGTTTGGTAACGAGTTAAATGCACACTTAAATGAGAAAAAAATTATCGTCTGCAAATGCTTCGAATTTGGTTCAATCTAAAAAAATTGTCGTTTGGTAAATAGTTAAAGTGTTCACTGAAATGAGAAAGAATTGTCGTCTGTAAGCGCTCTGAATTTTGGTCCAGTCCAAAAATTTGTCGTTAGGTAAAAAGTTAAATGCTCTAGATTTGGCCCAGTCCAAAGATTTGTGGTTAGGTAAAAAGTTAAATGCACACTAAAATGAGAAAAATTTGTCGTTTGCAAGTGCTCTGAATTTGGTCTAGTCTAAAGTTTTGTCGTTTGGTAAAGGGTTAAAGTGCACACCGAAATAAGATCAGAAGATAAACTTCTAAAGATCACTTTGTATAATATCTGCTTTCTGTCTTTTTCTTTTTTTCCTTTGTAAATAAGACATTGAAAAGTTTGAGAGATTGCGTTTATCAACGCGGTCAAATCTTTAACCCAAATATGAAATGGAGCAAGACTCAAAACTTTAGAAATATTTGCTGAACCACTGAAACAAGTCGTGCTGAGCTATTCTCCTCCTGCCAAAATGTTTTGTAGGTCGAGATATTTAGGTTATTCGAATTCTAAATTTAGCACTTCCTCGTCTACCCTTTACCACACAATCCCGGGTTTCAACCACGGCTTTTGAAAACATTGTGGGAAAAGGAGAAAATGCTGGTAACCAGCATTTTCTCCTTTTCCCACAATGTTTTCCAACCGTTCAAAGACAAATACAATCATTTGAGCCGAATTCAATTTGTCGTCTGCAAATGCTTTCAATTTTGACAAGTCTACAATTTTGTTTTTTTCGTTTAACCCTTTCCCAAACAAGCTCTGGTTTTCACGTGTCTGCAGTACAAGTCTTTTGAAAACACTGTGGGAAAAGGAGAAATTGCTCGTAACGAGCAATTTCTCCTTTTCCCACAGTGTTTTCTACCCTTTTTGATAACTTTCTGCCATTTTCATCAAATTTAAAATTGTCGTCTGCAAACTCTTTGAATTTGGACCAGTCCAAAATTTGTCGTTTGGGAAAGGGTTAATTCGCTGAATCGTGTGGTAGACTGGTCCTTGAACATGCAGAAAATTGACCAATAGCAAATGATTTCGACTCGGGCCAGCCTGCACAGACTCTGCAGGTTGACATGGGTCGATACTTTTTGCAGACGCATTAAACCCTCTTTCACAGAGCATGGCTCACATATTGGCATATAAAAATACCAAAAAAAAAATAGACAAATTTATTGTAGTTGATTGTATTGATTGATTGTATGGTGTTTAATGCCGTTTTCAACCTTATTTCTGTTATATCGCGGCGGCCAGTGCACCTATCCATGCTTTCCTGGAGTTTCTTTTACCAGTACACCGCACAATATTCTTTCCAAGCCACTGGCTGCTTTCCCACTTCACCATCGTCGAAACAATGGTCAGCGGTGAGAGAGGAATGAATCCTGTCGCGATGACTATCATCAATCCTCGGAAAGAAATTGGCTAAGCCGGGGATCGAACCAGCGACCTCCTGTTCTCAAGTCCTGTACGCTACCGACTGAGCTACGAGGGCTTGGCTTATAGTAGTTGAACAAACGGCAAAATGATTTAAAGATACATCTACCCTCGTTTTCAACCAGTTTTTTACCAATTTACTCATTATTTCATCAAAATGTAGACTCATTCTTGTATCTTCATGCCAAATGTTGCTCCTAACGGTTGCAAGTTTGCATAGATTACGACCGATAGAAGATGCATTTTTCATTTTCTGGAGGCCATCAAAGAAATCACTGTTGTGGCGTTTCCTTTTTTTTTTTAATCAAAGATTTCCGATATATATTTTTTTTGGTCTCTTACACCGTATATATCGGTAATTTATTTATGCTTACACAGCTGACTAAATTCTAAACTATTCTACAGTCTATCAAATATTAACAGCGTTTTTTTTTTTCTGGCTGGAAAGATATATCTTTAAAGCTTCGTGTTACAAATTTCTCGCTTTGTCACGATGTGATCTTCTTCTAGGACGCCTATTGCAAAAAAACTTGCTGATTATAGATATGAGCCGTGCTCTGGCAAAAGGGGGCTTAATGCGTCTCCGTGATCCATTACACCAGTACCAAGCCAGTCATCACAAAAGTCATGATTGTAGATCTACAAAAACCTTTTTCTCTGACAACCGACCGAGGCACGACATAAGGTGCACTGGTCGTTTGACATGCAGAAAATTCAATAAAATTAAAAAAATCGGCCCAGGTCAGCCGGCGCAGAATGCGCCGGCTGACCTGGTTCGATATTTTTTTTTTTTTTTTTTTTGCAGGTCCGTTAAGCCCCTTTTTCGCACAGCATGACCCATATACATGATATGATTACTGTGGCGCAAAATAAGTTCATGTGACCTTTGAACAAGAACAATGGGCTCGTCATGGTCAGAACTACTTGTCTGCTTATCTACGTAGGTCTGTGGCATAATGAAGATTGAGTCAGCAAACAGGTTAAAAAAGGTAACGACAAAAGAGAAGACAGACAGACAGACAGATGGACGGACAGTCGGACGGACGGACGGACAGAAGGGTGGGTGGGTGGCCGGACGGACGGACGCACCGACGGTCGGACGGATTAACGAAAGGGCGGGCTGGAGGGTGGACGGGCAGACAGAAGGGATTCATAGGGGGAAGACAAAATAAGGGGAAAAAAAAACAAATAAAGGGCATGAGACAGAACAAGAAAGACTAACCAGGGTGTGTTTCAAACGAACACTTTTATGAGGACGAAAACAAAAGAAAGAAAGAAAGAAAGAGAGAAAGGATTGAGAGAGAGAGAGAGAAACAGAGAAACATTTAAAGAAGAACTAGATAGATAGAACAGATTATCGGGCCAGGAAACAGATTTAAATATTTCACCAGGGTCCGTGTCTACCAACTGTTCTTAATTTCATTCTGTCTAGTTTTAGATTTAGAAAGTAACACATATTCCGATTGGCCAAACCTTTCGGTTTAGCCAATCAGAGATTTTAGAAAACTCGAGAGAATAAGACTATGACGGTTCTTATGAATCGTTGGTGAATACGAAACCAGGAAATATAAATACACACATGTACTTGACCAGGAAAGTTAACACTTAGGCTGCTAAGCGCGACTCAAGAGCATTTTGCGGACAGTGTAGATCAAGATCAGACTGCACAGAACGTGCAGTCTGATCTTGGATCTACACTCTCCGACTAGGAGACAATTTTTTTTCCCAAAAATAAGTTTGATGTAGTATTATTCGGATATTTACTATCGGCTTGAGAGTTTCATTCGACTTATTTAGCAGGATAAGGTGTAAATTCACATCACTGCTCAAAGATACATGACAAAGCATCTACTCATCACTTCCTGTTTATGACGAGCGTCTTCAACTTCGGACTTATATGGTAGGCTTCGTATTTACTCATTTTTCTGAATATTTTATTCGGCATAGCTGAATTCGCAGCCTTAATTTTTGGTACTGATAAAGATTAAATCGACGGTAAACTACGATTGGTGAAAAATGTGCACATGTTTATTCGGCGGGCCCCTGTTGCCATATTTACTCACGCATTTATGAAACCACTATTTTCAAGCGTTGCTATCGCTTATCAGTACCCCGGGACCTTTATTCATGCCATAGCAAATTAATGTAATAGAGAATGCTCATTTTTGTTGTTCTATTTGGAAATTTAATATTTTCATAAGCGTCACCCAAAAGTCCAATACTACTTTTCCAAAAAATGAAAAAAACGGTGAGGAAAAAGAGGCAATTGTTCGCGAGGTTACTTCTCATTATTTTACTTCATATTGAGCCACAAAAGAGTTTCAGTACTCATATCCCAGTATTTCTTATCTTTTTTAAAGATTATTCTAGTTTATGCTTAATTCCAGATCTTGTTCACCTGATTGGCCGAGACAAAACGTCTCGACCAATCAGGTGACCAGTTTTGAAATTAAGAATTAGAGTTAAATTCGAGATTGTTGATAAACATGGTCCCGAGGGTCCCGGGTTTAATCCAAGCTCAAACGTGTAATGCCTTAACTCTTTACCAAACGACAAATTTATTGGACTGGACTAAAGTCAAAGCATTTGCAGACGACAACGTAAGTGTTGCCAAATTGATGATTTTTGTCTTTGATAGGGTAGAAAACATCTTTTTATGTATGTTAATCCGAGAGGAGTTTTTCGTTCATACAATGTAAAACTGATTTCTTTCTTTCCAACGGAAAATAACCTTACCCGTCAAGCTACTAAGCGCGACTCACTGACCATTTGCGGACAGTGCGGATCAAGATCAGACTGCACAGAACGTGCAGTCTGATCTTGGATCTACACTGTCCGATAAGGAGAATTGTTTTTCTCAAAAAAATAAGTTTGAAATAAGATTATTCGCCTTTTTACTATCGGCTTGAAAGTTTTATTTAACTCTTTACCACACAGCAATGTTTTAGACATTTCCAAATCGAAATCATTTGCAGACGAGAAAATAAATATGACTCAAAAATAGAAAATTGTTTTTTTAAAGGATAGAAAACATTGTGGAAAAAGGACAAAAATGCTGGTTACCAGCATTTTTCCTCCATTTCCCACTATGTTTTTAAATGCATTCTTTATCAGGGTCGTTAAAAGGAGGCATTCTGAGGTAAAGGGTTAACTTATATGGCAGGATAAGAATTAACAGGAATCCTGATAAATTAGGAACACGTATTTTGACAACTGGAGACAGCATGACCACAAAATGTGCCATAATCTATTTGAACCATGCTCTGGCAAAAGGGGGCTTAATGCAACTCCTTGATGCATTATGTCAATTAGGTCATCATACAATTATGGACCCATATAATTGAGCCATGCTCTGGCAAAAGGGGGCTTAATGCATCTCCTTGATGCATGATACCGAGCAAGTTATCACAATTACGTATCCATAAAATCCATTTTTAGTGTAACAACCGACTGACTAATGGGGTACACTGGTCTTCTGACACGCAGAAATTTGACAAATAGCGAAAAGTTTCGGGCAAGATCAGCCTGCGCGGACTCGCAGGCTGATATGGGACGATACTTTTCGCAGATGCATTAAGCCCCCTTTTCACAGAGCATGCCTCAATTCATTCGGTCTTACAACCGTCTGAAATCATGAGGTAGACTGGTCCTTTGACATGCAGAAAATTGACCAATAGCAAAAAGTATCGGACTGCGCAGGCTGACATGGGTCGATACTTTTTTTATGCAAATGCATTAGGCTGACATGGGTCGATACTTTTTTTTAAATGCAAATGCATTAAGCCCCCTTTTCACAGAGCATGGCCCATTTACATAATACGGTTAACCCTTTCCCAAAACAACCGCGATATTTAATAGCGACCCTGAGGCAACACTCTTTTGAAAACATTTCTGGGAAAAGGAGAAAAATGCTGGTGAACAGCATTTTCTCCTTTCCCCACAATGTTTTCACTCTATCAGAGAACTTAACCTCATTTGTAATGTTTTTTTCAACTGTCTTTTGCAGATGCTTTGAATTTGGAAGGGTCTAAAATTTGTCACCGGAGGAACGGGTTCAAACTCTGTTCCGCAGATGTGGTTGTATGCAACATGAGGAATAGTAATCAAACAATATTTTTCTTCTGTAGTTTAAAAAAAACACTTTTCCATAGGCGTATCGTAAAACCACCGTGAAATGTACATCAGAACTCCAGATAAGAGGGAGTGATGGTATTCTAAATCCATTATTTCTCTTCCAAACCCTATGTTGTGGGTACTCATTAGAATCATCTCGATGAGACATAGGGTTTAGTGGAGAATAATCAATATTTTCAATTGTGAAATCAAAATCACTCCCTCTATCTGGAGCTCTGGTACATACATGTATTAGTCATGTTAATCTTTTGGCTTGCTCGTACTCTAAAGGTAACTTTCGTGTAAGCTTGCAGACAGGGGTAGATCAAGATCAGTCTTCACACAGCATGTGCAATCTGAACTTCGATCTTCACTGTCCGATGTATTAATGTGAGGGTTACTGCTGAAAGAAGCTTTGCCACTGTAGTATATTTTTTTTCCCGACTAAAAAATGTGACTTTCATTTGTAAAAAAATTAAAGGGTGCAATTGAGATATTGGAATAATCTACAGTCGATTTATACAGGTCATCCATCCATCCATCCATCCATCTTTACCAGCAATCAACATACCCTTAAACAACAAATGAGTCCATTCACCCAATTAACCGATCAAACATCGATAAACCCATAAAGTACATCTGTCTGTCTGCCTGCCCGTCTACCTATGTCCGTCCGTCCGTCCATTGAATCCATATATCCACCCATTCAGCTAGCTAGCTAGCTATCTCACTTTCTATCCATCCATCCACCCGTCTATTCATCCATTCATTCACACACACACATCCTACAAATTCAAACAACAACAAACATATCCTTAGACCCCCGCAAAATTACATCCATCTATCCATCCGCACATCCAGCCAACCAACCGATCCATAAACTTACAGACCAATTCAACCATCCATCAAAGAAAACCCCAGTCTTCCATAAAAACATGCACCCACCACTTCATCCACCTGGTTAGGGTTTAAAATGAGAACTTGTGTAAAATTTGTCTTCTATCCAAGTTGGCTTCTTTAAAAAAGAAGCCAGGAGAGGTCAGCATCAATGTTTTCAAATAGCTTATCGCTTTTAATTTCAGTATATTTTGGTACATGTAAACAAATAAGTAAGGCATTATATGATTGCCGCTGTGTAAAAAGGAGGAACCTTTTATGCATTACATGACAGACACGTGACCTTCTTCCCACACTTTCAAGTTGCGTGATTTTTTCCCGCGGTGTTCTCTTTTTTAACGAAATCCTTCTCTGTGTGTGTGTGTGTGTGTGTGTAGCTTTATTTGTTTAATGAAAAATTACAACTACTGGAAAGGTCATTTGCAATCAAATCAATATAACAAATCCTTTTTGAAATCCGTCATATAAAAACAAAACACGTCTATTTCCTATTTCAGTTTTTTTTGATTTCGGTTTATTTATAAAACCATGACGAAATAGACTGTGTATCAGAACAATTTCGCAGAAAAGCATGGAGTTAGGCAGCAATTTCTGAGACAGTCTACCTTTTAAACTCACCACTGTTGGAGAGGTCTGATGTATGGTGGCATATTTCTGCCGCGAGATACGAGATAGCTATCGTGATAATTTTAGAAAAACTTTCACGATAATTCGAAGTTACCTGGAAATTTTATCTAGATAGTGAAAAGTTTTCTGAAAAAAATATCACGATAAACTTTGTTATCTAGAAAATTTTATGTTGATTATTTCTCAATCGTGCACGAAGCTGACATCGAGGTAAAATTACCGCGATGGTTCTACCCGTTTCTGGATATCTATAAATAGAAAAATCACCATTTGGATGAACTCGGAAGTTTTTGACTGTACAGGAGACAAAGATGATCCGAAACCGTGTCTAATTATAGATACCGTGAATGTCAGTTGTGGGCACGAGCGTAAAAAAAATCGTGATAACAGTTAGAAATATCGCGATATTTTAATCGTGAAACTTTTTGTTATCTAAGTAAAATTTCCAGGAAAGTTTGTTTTATCGCGATAGTTCTCTAAAATTATCATGATAGCTATCTCGTATCTCGTGGCAGAAATATGCCACCATACTGATGATCTCTCCAAAAAAGTGTAATTTGAATTGACATTAATCCATTATACAATACAGATTAACTATTCGCTTAACAAACCATCGTTTTAACGACCTCGAAGAAATACGCTTTTGAAAACATTGTGGGAAAAGGTGAAAATACTGATAACCTCGAGGAGATACGCTTTTGAAAACATTGTGGGAAAAGGAGAAAATGCTGGTAACCAGCATTTTCTCCTTTTCTCAATGTTTTCTACCATTTTACAGACGGATTCCATCGTAAGATTCACATCTTATTTTGTCGTCTGCTAAACCTTTGAATTTGGAAAAATCTAAACTTTCGACGTCTGATAAGGAATTAGTTTGCTAAGCGCGACTCGGGGCGCTTTTGCGGACAGTGTAGATCAAGATCAGACTGCACAAAACGTGCAGTCTAATCTTTGATCTACACCGTCCGAAACGGATTTGTCTTTCCCGTGAAATCTAGACAACTTTGAAATCACAATATTTAGGTTTTTACAATTGAGTGGAAATTTTCGTTTCATTTATTTAGCAGTCTAAGGGTTAACTTTAAAATCGGTAAAGTTGTGGCAACAACGAAAGAGCACGTAATCTGAATGTCGTAATTCTTTGATTGCGAAATAAAAGAAACGTTTTTTTTTTCCAGCTAATAGAACGAGCTCGATTGCCGAGGTTGCAAAATCCTTTTGCCAATGGAACACAGATTTGAGACCAAAATGCGCGTAACTTGCATGAGATGCAGTTCTCAGCGTCTGTATCTACACTGTTTGTTTCCTTCGGTTCAGTTCGATTGACTATATAATACTATACTAAACTGTCTTTCCTTGTCTTCTCACACCAGTACTGACACAACTTTCTTTCCAAGTCACTGACTTTCCAAGTCACCTTGAATCAGAGGTGAGAGGCGAACAATCGCCGGAAAGAAAGTTTGCCTCAATCGGGTATCTAACTTTCAAACATCAGGTTACGAGTCGCAATACTGAAATTATTTAAAGCCCCAATAGCGGTCAAAAGCAAACAACGTGGGTGTTAAAAGGCATTAAAATTTAATTGATTGATTGTATGGTGTTTAACGCCGTTTTCAACATTATTTCAGTTATATCACGGCGGCCAGTGCACTTATCCATGCTTTCCTGGAGTCCAATTTACCAGTAGTACGCACAATATTCTTTCCAAGCCACTGGCTGCTTTTCCACATAACCATCGTCGAAACAATGGTCAGCGATGAGAGAGGAATGAATCCTGACGCGATGACTATCATCAATCCTCGGAAAGAAATTGGCCAAGCCGGGGATCGAACCCTCGACCTCCTGTTCTCAAGTCCTGTGCGTTACCGACTGAGCTACGGGGCTTGGCATATTAGAATTTAAATCGAATCATTTAAATGTACGGAAACTATTGTGAAGATAACAATCTGTTATTGTATGGTTGAACCAAGTGTTAGTCGCCGACAGAAAAATGAATTTTAACTCTTTCAGCGCCATAGGTGAAAACAGGGACTTATGCGGACGGCATAGATCAAGATCAGACTGCACAGAACGTACAGTCTGATCTTTGATCTATGCCCTCCGCTTGTTTGGTTAAGCCTATAGGATATAAATCTTCCGGAGACTCGGTGGATTGTATTTACAGCCATCAAAAGAAGCAAAGTTTGCTTATTTGGCGCCGAAAGAGTTAAAGCTAGGTAAAAAGTAAACAAAAGATAGAGCGACATGGCAACTTTTAACCTAGTTTTAAAATTCAACTTTTATGCCAGTGACCAATACTTGGACCGACTGCGCAATAATAGATTGACATTTTCATAATAAATTCCATAATTTTAAATGGTATGATTTAAATTAAAATGCAGTCTAACAACCAAATTGTTTACTTTCGGCCCCTTATGTGCCTTTGATTTATTCTGAAAAGCAGTACGTTATTTGATAGTAAAAAAAAACATTTCATTGTCATTTATTTGTATGAAAATTAACAGTTTAAACTGAGATGACGAATCATTGCTTACCTGTTTTGATCATTTTTTCACCACTATCTGGCAATCGTAGAAAGGGCCTCAGTTAAGGACACGAGCTACCTGTCGCTTAGACTGGCCATCTTGCAGCACTCCAATTTTCCGTCCTCGGGCTTCTATGGTCAATCTCGGCATCTTCAACGAGGCTTAACTGTACTGTACATGCGCTAAAATGACGGCAAGCTTTCCTCAACTCGTCAAGAGAGAAAGTGATGTCCGCGGATAATCATGTAATGCACGTGGAACTCACTTGGCGCCAAACACGTGTTTTGTTCAGTCAACTGTGACAGAAAATCAATAAAATGGACATGGCGAATTTTCTCGTATTTTGGAGGAATTGGTTGTGAAATGTTTTACGGCCCAGAAACCAAATTTGAAAAAAAAAATCACATAATTTGGTGTTGCGTTTCAATTTTAGCGTAGTATATGTGAACCATGCTTTGTGAATAGGGGATTTTAATGCATCTGCGAAAAGTATCGACCCAGGTCAGCCTGCGCAGTCCGCGCAGGCTGACCTGGGTCGATACTTTTGGCTAATGGTCATTTGTCTGTATGCTCAAGGACCAGACTACCTCATAATTCTGTCGGTTGTTAAAAAGTGGCTATTATGGATCCATTATTGTGTGATGGATTGATTAGTATAATACATCACCGAGATACACTAAGCCCTCTTTTGCCAGAGCATGGCTTATATTTTTTTCTGTTGCTTTCAATGTTTTTTCACTTTTATACCGGCTACATTGCACCCTTTTAGATATTTTTATTGGTTGATTGATTAATTTTGTGGTGTTTATCCCCGTTTGCAACACAATACCAGTTACATGGAGGCGGCCAGTGCGCCTATCCATGTTTTCCTGGAGTTTCTTTTACTAGTATTCTGCACAATATTCTTTCCAACCCACGGGCTGCTTTTCCATATGACTGCTGTTGAAACAATTATTAGCGATGAGAGAGGAATGAATCCTATTGCAAAGACTATCATCAATCCTCGGAAAGAGATTCGCTGTGGCGGTGATTTCGAACCAGCGACCCCGTGGTTTCAAGTCTTGTACGTTACCAATTACGGGATCGAATGTAGATATTTTGGTTTTTACCAAAATCATGCTAGGGATCTTCCCTGCTAAATTTAAATGAAAATTTCAAACGAATTATTGATACAGAAATATCGAGACTTTTAAAATTTAATTTATCGAAAAAAGGAAAGAGAGAAAAATCTCGCCGAATCATAGATCCTAGATCAGAAGACACGTTCTGTACAGTCTGATCATGATTTACTTTTTCCGCGAAAAGCGCGCTGAGTCGTGTTTAACAGCCTAAGGGTCGAACGGATTACTAACGGAGGTCATTTAAGTTCAGAGCTAATTTAAATGTTGGTCAGCAAAAACAATTTAATCGTTTTACCAAAACAATGCAGTATAATAACGGCCATGGAGAAGAGATCTTTTGAAAACGTTGTAGGAAAAGGAGAAAATGCTTGTAACCAGCATTTTCTCCTTTTACCACAATGTTTCCTTTCTTATCCCTCAATAATAAATCCTATTATTTCAGCCGCATTTATCTGATGCAAATGCTTTCGAGACGAACGTGTCTAAAATTTTGTCGTCCAGTAAAAGAGTTAAGTAAAAAGTCACGTGACAAACAATGTATAATTGAACCATGCTCTGTGAAAAGGGGGCTTTATGCATCTGCAAAAAGTATCGACCCAGGTCAGCCTGCGCGGTCCGCGCAGGCTGACCTGGGCCGAAACTTTTTGCTGTTGATTAATTTTCTTCATGTTCAAGGACCAGTTTACCTCATGATTCAGTCGGTTTAGACAAAATGGACTTTATGGATCCATAATAATGTGATTACGTGCTTGGTATCATGCATCACGGCGACGCAATAAGCCCCCTTTTGCCAGAACATGGTTCATTATGTATCATGTTCCCGGAAGGAGAAATTTTCTTAAGATGTATTTGTTCTAAGCAAGTACTTGTCTTAAAGGGGCACTGAACCAGATTTTGACCCCAGTTTGTCTTGTGGAAGAAAGCCTATATTTTGTATAGGAAAAAATCGTGGGGACGTGACTTTTCGCATAAGCTTGGGGAAAACAGGAAGAAAAATGCTGAAAAACTAATTCTCTCGTGGGACTCAAACCCACAATCTGTAAAAAACCTTAGAAGGCGACTCATCCCACTGAGCTATAAAGTCAATCGATCGACTGTCGTATTAAAATTGAACTTATCTCTTAGTATGCAATAACGGCTCTAACGTTACTAACGGATTGATTGACTGATTGATTGTATGGTGTTTAACGCCGTTTTCAACATTATTTCAGTTATATCACGGCGGCCAGTGCACCTATCCATGCTTTCCTGGAGTTTCCTTTACCAGTACTCCACACAATATTCTTTCCAAGCCATTGGTTGCTTTCCCACATAACCATCGTCGAAACAATGATCACTGGTGAGCGAGGAATGAATCCTGTCGCAATGACTATCATCAATCCTCGTAAAGAATCGGCTGATTGGATCGAACTAGTGACCTCCTATTCTCAAGTCCTGTACGCTACCGACTGAGTTACCGGGGCTCGGCGTTACTAACGGAATAGAATTTTTTACACTCAAAATACAATACAAACTTCTTGGTGATTGCTTGTGTCTCCTACATGTATTTCTATCTAGGTCAATCATGCAAAGCCAACGAATGGACAATAGCAGTCTTTCTTAAGATTTCTTTAAAAAAAAAAAAAAAAAAAGCGAAACGAAATCTGGATTTAAGTTCCTTTAACAAGTACATTTCTTTGAGTATCCACTATCCCATAGGTGCTTGCTCAATGCACGTTGAACTGTAAATCAGAGATCACTTCTTGTTTCTAGTTGGACACGCGCATATTTCACATGACCGGAGTCTGGTAACACTATTGCATGTTATGAGCCTCATACTAGATTCCCAATCAAATCGCCTATTTTCTACTTGTATCCCATATCTCAACAAAGCAGTGACATTTTCATCTAGTTTTTTTTTTTTTACACGTGATTTAATATTGTTTTCCTGTATTTCATCATTCAGCCTTGTCCCTTATATGGGTCGACCGTGTCTCAGGGTTTCATGCTTTTGATTTGGAATGAAAAGGATTGATAGTCTTTATTCACTAACCACTCTAACCTGCATTCTTAGTATAGTTCTAAATTTTGATAGTAACACAATTTCTGATTGGCTGTACCATTTGGTTTAGCCAATCCGCGTTACTGTGAAGTTCAGAAAATTCTTAGGAATTATACCAAGAATGCGATTGAGTATATGTTGATAAGTAAGGTCTTTGATGCCAATTGCCAATAGTATATGTAGCACCAGTCACACGAGAGTGTCCTTGGGCAAAGTACTGTAGAACCCCAGCGGAGCCTTAAACCTAGAAAAGACATGACTTTAGTAGCATGACTGAAATACTGTTGAAAGCAACTTAAAGCAATGCTCATAGTCTCTTATACCAGAATACAGACATTAAATCGATGTTTTTACGTATTTATTGCTTTCTTCTACGAATGAAACCCTTTTAGATAGTAGTTTAGTTATTTTACGATATCCAGTGCACTAATCAATGGACGCCAAATGTTTCTGCCATCAAGTTTCAATCAATACCAAACGGGAAAAGCCAGAGAATCCGGCAAAAAGCGCCTATTTGAGTCTGTATTCACCAACCTTTCCTAAGAATGTTCCTAGTTTTCTAATCCAGTATGTTTCTGAGCTTGAATGTAACACAACGTCTGATTGGCTAAACCATTTGGTTAGCCAATCAGAAGTTGTGTTACTTTCAAATTTATTAAGTCTTGGACAATAAGACTGAGAATGTTTTTAAGAATGGTTGGTGAACACGGATCCAGCTGGAGCACTTGACGTAGTTATCCGACATTTCAAAGGAACTGCTACAGATTACACTTATACATTATACGCTAGCATCCCATTAATTTTCTTAGCCTATCTCATTAGCATTTATTAAAGGGAGGTAATGATTCTAGTCTTAAAACTTTTATCGGTACCATTCATAACATTTTTTTTCCAAGCCGCATGCTACATGGGCAGGGTGTTGTATGGGGTACTGGATAAAGACGCTGCGGGAAGGCATTAAGAGGTTTACAGGCAACAGTGATACAAATGAAATACCGTTGAAAACAGGCTTTGAACACCAAACGAATTGCCCAAGCCCAATAACTTAGTCCGTAACGTACAGGTATTGAAACTAGAGTATTGCGGGTTCGATTTTGGTCAATTTCGTTTTGAGGATTGGTGATAGTCACTGCTACCAGATTCATTCCTATCTTATCGTTGAATATTGTTTCGATGATGTTTATGTGGAAAAGCATCCTGCAACTTGAGAAGAATATTGTGCTGAGTGTTACTAATAGAAACTCCAGGGATGTATGGACAGGTACACTGGCCGCCGCGATATAACTGTAGGTACGTTAAAAAACGTTATTTAAAGCCAACCAGATGAACGAGCAAGCCCCGCTCAAACTCCTTTATGATTGAATTTTCATTGAGGAAAAAACAAGACTAACGTATGCGAGTGCCAACGCAGATGTTCTTTCACTTAAAATTCCAAGTCGAAAAAGGGGCGCAACTGGGTCACAAATACTTCAGGGTTACCCGCCCATGTTGTTTCCATTCCCATTTTGATAATTAAGGCCTATCCAAAGTTTGAGGTTGACAGACATAGGAGAGAGTGTCAAAGTTTCCGTATGACGTCGACAACGACGATGTACACGCAAAGAGGCTTCGACAGTAATCTCAGTTTTCTCCGGAAACAGCCGAACAAAAAATCCGAAAAGAACCGAGTTAAAAATCAAAGTATTAACCAGTGACCGAGCCCCCTTTTTTTTTTTCACTAGGCTTTTATATCAAATATATTCACTTAGCTCTTTCATTTCTCATGGGTAATTCATTACCGTTTTGCGGACGGCGTAGATCAGGATCAGACTGCACTGATCGCTGAAAGTTGCGTAAAGCACTATTCAATCAATCAATCATTCAAATCACGTAGTGACCGACTTAGTTACGGTGTCCGGCAGTAAAGAGTTAGCGAGAGCGTGACCATATATGCGATTTATTTGATGAAACTAAAAAGAGACCCATAATTCTCGGTATATCTATGATTAACACTTAGTCTATCAACTCTTAACCACACGACAAAAATGTAGTCCTGCTAAAATTGAAAGCATTTGCAGACGACAATTCAAATGTATCTCAAATGATGGACTTTGTCTTTGATAGGATATAAAACATAGTGGGAAAAGGAGAAAATACTGGTTACCAGCATTTTCTCCTTTTCCCACAGTGTTTTCAAAAAGCCTCTATCTCAGGGTCGTTCAGACTCGTGATTGTTTGGTAGAGGTTTAAACAAATAGAAACTGGCCTATTTGCCTTGTAAAATGTTTTAATTACTGCGAACTGAAGACTAGTTCTTTTAACGAAATATTAGATTATCACTGAAATATTGGATAGTGAAGATAATAGGTCAGACTGCACGTTCTGTGTAGTCCGATCTTGATCTAGACTGGTCACATTACCACCGAAAGGTGTTCCTACCATTCTAAGGATCGAAGACTCTCATCTTAGGTCTTCGGTCGTGACCTAATAGCCGAGTTCTCGGAAAATTCTCGACCGAGTTTGTGCAAGAACTATGAATTATGAGGCAATTCTAGGGCGCTATTGCATAAGACGTGTGCTGTCTTCGCTTCGAGAAACTGTAGAGAAAATCGTCTCATTTCAAACCGTCTGATTTCCAACATCATGTTTGAAAAAAGGAGTCATTTGAATACATTTGGCTTCCAATTATTCTGAGACACTATCTGAGCGGAGCTCTGACATAAGGGGCTTTAATGCATCTATGCGATGCATTATAGTAACTCATCAAATAAGTATGGTCTCGTAGAATCTATTTTGTCTAATAACCGACTGAATCATGGGGTAGACTGCTCCTTCGACAGAGCAAAAAGTTTCGACCCAGGTCAGCCTGCGCGGACTGCGCAGGCTGACCCGGGTCGATACTTTTTGCAGATGCATTAGGCCCCCCTTTTCACAGAGCATGGTTCTAATGTAATCATTACAACCCCTCGATTAATCAAATATTCGGTGACATGAATGTTGTTGTTGACTGTATGGTGTTTAATGCCGTTTTCAACATTTCTTCAGTTATATCGCGGCGGCCAGTGCACCTATCCGTGCTTTCCTGGGGTTTCTTTTACCAGTACTCCGCACAATATTCTTTCCAAGCCATTGGCTGCTTTCCCACATAACCAACGTCAAAACAATGGTCAGCGGTGAGAGAGGAATGAATCCTGTCGCGATGACTATCATCAGTCCTCGGAAAGAAATTGGCCAAGCCGGGGATCGAACCAGCGACCTCCTGTTCTCAAGTCTTGTGCTAAGAGGAGGTTTAACCCTTTGGCTGCTTAAGTCCGACTTACAGACTTTGTGTGGACAGCGTAGATCAAGATCAGACTGCACAGAACGTGCAGTCTGATCTTAGATCTACGCTGTCTGAATAAAGAGAAAGTTTTTTCCCCGAGAAATACCTTTGAAATAGCAGTATACTGGCGTTTACTATTGGTTTGAAAGTTTCATTATACTTATTTAACCCTTTCAGCGCCATAAGCGAAAACGTGGTCTTTTTTGGACGGCATAGATCAAAGATCAGACTGCACAGAACGTGCAGCCTGATCTTTGATCTATGCCGTCCGATTGTGTTTTCAAGCCTGTGAAGTAAAGATCTTTCTCAGTTTCAATGGATGGCATTTTAAGCCATTGGAAGAGAACAGGTTTATATATTTGGCGCCGAAAGAGTTAACAGGATACGGCTTAATGAATACATTTTCGCCTTGCATTGTATACCAAGCAATTCTTCGCATAATACGGGTTCGTTTTGTCTATAAACCGGCTAAATTATGGGAAAGAATGGTCCGTTAACGCGCAGAAAATTTACCAAAAGCAAACGGTTTCGATCCAGATCAGCCTACGCGGACTGCACAGGCTGACGTGAGTCGATAACTTTCTGTAAATCGATTACAAGACCTAATTTGTAGCCTCAAGTCTGATCTTGATCTACACTGTCCCCAAAAGCGTTTGGCGTCGCGCTTAGCAGCTTAATGGTTAAGTAGTTGAACGAGTAAAAATTCATCAATTTATTATAGTTATCAAAGAGTACAGAACAAGATCAGACTACACGCATATAGAGTCTGATCTGTGTCAACACTTTTCGCAAAGAAAATCAGATATCACGGTTAGCTAGATAATGGAATGGATAAAGCGATAAAATTCACAGATCAATTCCTTCTGAATCAACAAGTCAACAAACAAACGAATAAACAATTCAACAACCGATCACAGATGTTCAGATTTCCGAAACGTACGTTAGAGTCTATCAACCTCTGAAACCAATATACATCAGTCGACTTGCAACTCTGTACCACATAATCCCGAGTTTTAACGACCCTAAAAGAGAAGGCTTTTGAAAAGGTTGTGGGAAAAGGAGAAAATGCTGGTCACCAGCATTTTCTCCTTTTCCCACAACGTTTTCTTTCTTTCCTATCAAAGGCAGAAATCATTATTTGAGCTAAATTTAAAAGGCCCAGTGATAGTCAAATGTAAACTATGCCAGTATTAAAATGCATTTGAATATATAAATAATACCATTTAAAATGAATGGAAATTATTGTGAAGATGACAGTCTCTTATGGCACGGTCGGTGCAAGTGATAGTTGCTGGCAGAAAAATGAATTCTCAAACGAGGTAAAAAGTAAATAAAAGGTAGAGCGAAATTTATGTGAAGATGGCATTCTGTTATTTAACGATCGGTCCAAGTGTTTGTCGCCGATAGAAAAATGAATTTTGAATCAGTAAAAGAAAGAATTCACAAAAGACAGAGCGACCTGGCAACTTTTAACCTAGTTTTTTAATTTATTGTTCTGTCAGCGACTAAGACTTGGGTCGTTCGCAAAATAACAGATTGTCATCTTCACAATAATTTCGAAACTTTCAAATAGTACGGTAAAAATTCAAATGCATTTTAACAACTGAATTGTTTACTTTTGGCCGCAACTGGACCTTTAACAACACAATCTCGAGTTTTAACGACCTAAACAGAGAAGGCTTTTAAAAACATTGTGAGAAGAGGAGAAAATGCTGGTAACCAGCATTTTCTCCTTTTCCCACAACGTTTTCTATCCTGGCAAAGACTAGAATTTGTCGTGTGCAGATGCTTTGAATTTGATTAGGTAAAAAATTTTGTCGTTTTTGAAGAGTTAAAAAATCTTTGAAAAGTACTGAAAATCAATATCGTCTGCATTTTGAAATGTGTTAAAGATACACCTTTACAGTTTTAAATCCATTTCATCTTTATTTTAACGAAGTGTAAACACTCTTGTATCAAGTCTATCAAGTTTTTTTTTTTTCCTCCTACTGTAAGGGTGTATCTTTAAGACTGGTATGAGTCATGACGTTTTTTTTTTACCAGAAAAAATCACACAAAGTAAAACACAAAACAATATCACTCTTTTCTTATGTTTACAGGTCCATATATCACAGAAATGGCAAAGTAGTTTACCAAGTCCAAGGCCGCGACTAGCTGAACAGCTAATCTAGAGAAACCAACCAACCGCAAGATTTCGGATAGGTAAAGCAAACACTGGAAAGTGGGTCAAGTTGAAGCCACGTGCCTTACAACTTGCATTGTCAGTTGAAACTGAATAAATGTTGCGAAGAACTGGAGCGTAACTTACAACATGATACAGATCTACACAAAAATTTACGACTTAAAGTCTTTCGATAAAGATGTAATGTTGACGTAGGCGTTATGTTCTAGTTACGATTGCCTCGTAGTCGTAGGGAAAAATTGTGGGAAAGAAGAAAAGAAAAACTAGGTCAATGGAAAATCACGTGTGTTGATGTGACAAGAGTATGTCTGATGTTGGAGATTGTCAAAAGAACACAAGAGGCACGTGAAGAATATTCACAAGACGAAAACCTAGAAAACTGTTTTCACGTAAACACCACATAGTATGCATTTAAGCATATGTACATAATTACTATTGTGAATTGACAAACAATTGTTTAGCATAGTTTAAACTATTCAGCAGTAGGTCACAGGAAAAACCCACGTCTACAGTGTGTATCACATGGTTTATATGACATTGAGAAATACTTGAAGAGGATTGGTACTCGTAAGCGCTTTATTTTCAGTTTCATGCGTGAGTGAGTATTTTAATCGCTACAAAGATATCACAAAAAAATCGATATTCGACGTTACCCGAAAGCTCGGATAGTGCATGCTGAAACGGGTACTAACTAGCGGAATTATATTAAAAAAATTTAAGGCGTACTGTTACGTAGATATTATAACTGTATTGTTTAAATCATAACTGAAACCGGTGTGATGAAAGTTTCAGTATTAAATCAACAACAATTATGGAATCCAAGTTGTGGAATTTTAGTGGCTTCGCTTCTGATAGTTTTAACCAGTGCTCGAAAGGTAGAGTCGGCGAAGTACCATGAAAGTGGTTCAAAATCGGACTCGTCAGATTTGGGAGGTGTAAAAAGTAGCGCAGAGTTGGTCAAACCAGTAAATTCAAGTGTAGGACGGGATACAACAGGAGTAAATATTGAACCTACAGCCCGTAATTCGGATATTACACCAGGCCCTGTAAATTTGTCGGACACGATATTTAACAAGACTTATCCAACAACGACAAATACTAGTGAGCACACACCAACAGTTATATATGAAAACAGCGAAGATAGCAAAGCTTTGCCAAGTAGATTTAATTACGCCATATTTGCCTCCCTTGGTGCCTTGGTTGTCATTATTTTGTTCTGCATCCAATGTTGTAACTGGTTCCGTAAGTACACGAGAGCCGGGGACAAGGACGATACGATAGAATACGCCACCATCTTGCATACTGGAGACGAGGAATACGGACATATAGACATACAATCTGAAACAGCCTCTACTGTATATCTAGACACCATTTCTTCGTACCACTCCTTCCTTAAACGGAACGGAAATGACAGCAATGTGACGTCATCAAGGTCACCAAAGTTTGCGTTTTCCCGCGAAAATTCAGGATCTCCAAGTAAGGAAAACGGAAGACTGGTTTTCAAAGACTGGGATGTGCGATATATGGAACTAAAACAAATCAAACCAGGTATTCGCGCTGAAACGCCAGATACCTGCAGTCCTAGGTCCGAGTCTGCTATGAGCGATAATGTTCGGACCTTCTCGGTTTCCAGTGAAGAGACAGAACCCTCTACTGCCACTACAGCCACATCAAATAATGAAGACTTACATAGTAAGAAGACACAAAAAATGATAAAAGTTTCATTTACTGCCGACACAGCGACGGGTACCAACAAGTTAGAGCGACAACGAAGCTTCAACCGCGCCAGTATAAAACGTCCTTCAATAGAGCGTCATCACAGGTCAATGAGTTGTAAAAGCAATACAACAAGGCTCTCCGATCTCAATCCTATTGCATTCCAACTAAAGCCAATAAATCAAAATGCTCAATCGGCCATTCCAAGTTCGGGAATTGATGTTGCCACACAGACTAATAAGTCTTTCACCTACAGTCGATGGAAGAGTCGAAAAAGACATTATAGCGACTCAGGAGTTGACGAATTGGTGGGACCACCTACGATAAATGAACTCTCG
Organism: Tridacna gigas; assembly: GCA_945859785.2. Classification (NCBI taxonomy): domain Eukaryota; kingdom Metazoa; phylum Mollusca; class Bivalvia; order Cardiida; family Cardiidae; genus Tridacna; species Tridacna gigas. The sequence goes on from OX244042.2 coordinate 7,280,007, forward strand.
TCAGTTCACGTCTACAGCGACAATTGTGGTCACACATGTGTACCGCGAGTTTCCGAAAATATGGAAGAAAACCCACAAATCAATGCTCAAAGTGATAAAAATAGAATTCCACGCACATTCAGTGGAGAGCTGAATGGAAAACGCCTGACCTCACAAACCTCAATTACTGAATCTGAATCGAGCGACGAAGTTTTCGCGCCAGATGTTTTGGAAACAGCTGGCTTGAAGGACAATAAATGTGTTCATAATATTAATAATAATTCTTGCGAATGTGTTTCTAAGACGGGACAAAGAAAAGGAGACATTCCTAGCCATCCTTGTTACCAGCAAAATTCCATAAATACCGAGTCTTCCAATCCTTCAGTTGACCCCGATGTTGTGGATCACGTGGTGAGATATAACGTCAATAATTTAATGTACTCTACGTCAGATCAAAATGGCGATAGTCAAATGCAGGAGCATATAAGCCACTGCAAAGAATGCTTCCAGAAAAGAGTACGTAATTCCGACCTGAAGCCAAAGTCTAGATCTAAATCTGGGACAACCAGCGATATGTTTTTAATCCATGAAGATGATGTCATAGGGACTGGCAAAGACTCTGTAGATCGAGCTAGATACTCTCCACATTCTAGAAACATTATTCCAGTGAACGTTTGTACTGTTCAAGACAGCGTTTCAAGACTTACTGATACCGTAAATGGCGGCCATACCTTGGTCATAGAGCAGGATATGACGTCAAGTATGACGTCATTAGAAAGTAGTGGTTATGCAGAAATTTCGTCCGACGCATCTTCCGCGTGATTGAATAAGAAATAGAATAAAAACAATCTCATATCAACGTAGGCGGCCAATAAATCGGCACCAGATTCAACTGTTACGAATTATTCAATTTTTCATGCAACTGTAACTTTTATATTTGAGCCATGCTCTGTGAAAAGGGGGTTTAATGCATCTCCGTGATGCATGATACCCAGCAAATCACAGGATTAAAGATCCCTAAAATCCGTTTTGTATAACTATCTACTGAACCAGGAGGTACACTGGTCCTTTGACACGCAGAAAATTGACCAGTGACGAAAAGTTTCGGCCCAGGTCAGCCTGCGCTGAGTGCGCAGGCTGACCTGGGTCGATGCTTTTGGCACATGCATTTAGCCTCCTTTTCACAGAGTATGTCCCATGGACGTTGAGTCTTGTTGAAATTTGTATTCAAAATATTCCTTTACACACTGAAAAGAGAAAAAGAAATATCGAAAATTGTAGATCAATATCTTATCAGTCAGCACGTTCTATGCAGACTGATCTTGACCAACACTTTTCGCAAAATCAAGTTAAGATGCAATCGCCAAATGGTACGTCCCTAGCACTCGGTATAATACGAAACAGATATTACGGCTTGCCAGTCGATTTCGTCAAAAGTAGTCCCGTCAAAAGTAGTCCCGTTTGAATTAGTTCACGAATCATGAATCTGTTAACTATCACCGCTATTTAATACAGCTGGCAGGGCATAAAACTCGTATTAAACCCCATCTTCGCAAGCCAAGGATACTAACTCCACTTTGTTCGTTACGTACCCTTGTTCGCTCGCCTCTTTACAAATCGAAACTCCCGCTGCGCCACCTATCGAATATCACGAGTTGCGTAACCTTTGCTGATGTTATTTCTGACCAATCAAAATGCTCGTAATCAAATTTGTTAGGCTATGCATCAAATATGGCTGCGCTTTCGGATTCATCACAATTTTCTGAAATTAATCAGACATACGATGATTCGCAATCATTCGGCTGTAGAACCCGTCCTAATATTTCACATAATTGATCATGAACATTAAAAGAACTCATTAAATATCGATCGTCTACTCTTTTTTGGCAAATTTTCGTCACAAACACGACAACTTTCGTTTTTGACGGGCACCGCCATAATTGTTTTCTGTTTCGCGGAAGATTTATTGTTACGGATGGTTTGATTGGACACGATGGGATTTGATCGCATCCAATGAAATGGCGCAGCGGGAGTTTCGATTTTTAAAGAGGCGAGCGGCCAAGGGTACTACCTTAGTATCCTTGGCTTGGGAAGATGATTAAACCCTGGCAGTGTTATCTTTGAAATTTGAGCCATGTTCTGGCAAAAGGTAATTTATTGCATTTCGTGATACATCGTACCAAGCAAATTATAATCTAATTATGGATACATAAAATCCATTTTGTCTAACAACCGACAGAATCATGACGAAGAATTGTCCTATTACATGCAGAAAATTGACTAATAGCAAAAAGTTTCGACCCAGGTCAGCCTGCGCGGACTGAGCAGGCTGACATGGGTCGATACTTTTTGAAAATACATTCAACATCCTTTTCACAAAGCATGGCTCATTTTTTTTTTTTTTTTTTCTTTTTTCGTTTGCGGGCCCGATGCCGTCACAGTCATTATTATCAACAGTTATTGAGCAATGTCTGATTTCAGGGTTCATTCTAACCAGCAGTTTCTTTGAACACACTATTCGAATTCTAAATTCTAAGACTTGCCAACTGATGACTAGTCAGGTAGCTAGTCCGGGAATTTATAATTACAATAAAATTTTAGAAAGTTTGATAAAAAAAAAAAAGCCCCAGAAATTTGTTGAGTTTTGTTATGTTTTTTTTTTTTATGCAAGTTTTCATAGAGTGATGTGAAGCCATCTTTCATAAGTATCAATATACCATCAAGCATGACCTTTCATCCGTCAGTTTTATTACGTCCAATTTTCAGCTCGGCTGTTTTCGAAGAAAATGTCGAGGTATTGTCGTTGCCCTGGCTTCGTCGTCTGCATCTGCTTCGTCGTCGTCTGTTTCGTCGTCGTCTGCAAAAACTTTGACATTTTATAATATCTCTGTTATTACTGGAGATATTTACTTCAAACTTGGAAAATTCGTTAGCTGTTTAAAGTATAGAAACCTATACATTAAGAGCATGTAACCGTCAAAGTATTTTTTGGGCACAGTTATGCCCCTTTTTTCGACTTAGAATTTTCGTTGGAAATCGAGCAACCGCAGTCGAGCGTTGGTACCCGTATGCGGTGCTCTTGTTTATAATCCCTTTCAGTGTTATGTAGGCGAAAAGACGGCCTTTAGCGGACGGTATAGGTCAAATATCACACTGCACAGATTGTGCAGTCTGATATTTGATCTCTTCCGTCCGCTTGAATTTTAACCCTTAGGCTGCTGAGACTGACGCAAGGACCTTTTGCGGACAGCGTAGATCAAGATCAGACTGCACAGAACGTGCAGTCTGATCTTTGATCCACACTGTCCGATATAGAGATATCGTTCAAAAAAAATGAAAATAATAATAACTTTGAAATTGCAATATCTGGGTATTTTAATAATGGCTTGAAAGTTTCATTTCACTTATTAAGAAGGTTGAGGGTCAAACCGTCGAAAGAGGTCGAATTCTTATATATTTGACGCCGAAAGAATGAACAGGAACCTTAATGCACATTTTTTTTTCCATGAATAAATTTGAAATATGATAAATTTTGCTGTAAATTGTTTTCGTGTTTTCATTTTTCATTAAACGTCCAGTAAAAACTAACAGACCTGTTTCCCGTAACCCGATCGATCACGTTAGGCCATTTGCTTACGCCTGAACCGCTCGCAAGCATACCGGAAATATGGCCTTTTTATTACGCCCCAATCGGTTGATTGCATACAGGAAACATGGCTTTTTTCTTACGTTTTTTTCCGTCCTGATAGCTCTGTCTGTCTGTCTTGTCTGTCTGTCTTTCTGTCTGTCTATCTGTCTGCTTGTCTGTCTATCCGTCCGTCCGCCCTCTCTCTCTCCCTCTCTCTCTCTCTCTCTCTCTCTCTGTATCTTGCAGAACGACAAAATTTTAGACCTGCTTAAATTGAAAGCACTTGCAGATGGTAACAGCGGCTTAAATGTAGAGAGACATGTGTGTTTCGAAAATGGACGAAAACTTTGTGAGAAAAAGAGAAAATACTGGTTACATTTTCTCCATTTCCCTAAATGTTTTTTTTTAAACTGGCTTCTCAGAATCGTTGAGACACGGGACTTTTGTGTTTAACCAAAAGATGTTTTTTTACGATACCGATGACCAGGGTCCGCATTCACCAGCCATTCTTAAAAACAGCCTTAGTCTTATTCTCAAGAATACCATAAATTAAAAGTAACACAACTTCAGATTGGCTAAACCAAACGTTTTAGCCAATCAGAAGTTGTGTTACTTTCTAAATCTAGAATTAGACTGACAATGCTCTCAAGAATGGTTGGTGAATATGGACCCAGGCCAGGTACGTTAGTACGAAACATACAGGGCTTGTAAAGCAGGGACTCGTGGATCCGATTCTTCAGCTCGGCCATTTTGAGGACTGACGACAGGATTCTTTTCTCTCGCACACCCTAACATTATTGTTTCGACGATGTGTATGCGAGGATGCTGCCAACAGTTTCGAAAAAGAAGTGTTGAGCGAAGTACTGGCAACATAAACTTTAGGAAAGTATGAATATGTGCACTGACTGCTGCGGTATAAATGAAATAATGTTGAAAACAGAGGTGTAACACCAAGCAAACAATCAAACGACTGAGAAGAAGAAGAAGAGGAAGAAGAAGAAGAAGAGGAAAAAGAAGAAGAGGAAGAAGAAGAAGATGATGATGATGATGATGCTCCAAGCAAACAATCAAACGACTGAGGAGAAGAAGAAGAAGAAGAAGAAGATGATGATGATGATGATGATGATGATACTCTGGCAAAATGGGGTTTAATGCATCTGCGCGATGCATTAAATCAAGCAAGTCACATAACTATGAATCCATTAAAATCCACGTAGTCAAACAATCGATTGGATCAATAGGTAGGATGGTCTTTTTTGCCATGCAGGAAATTTATAAATAGCAAAAAGTTTCGACTCATGTCAGCCTGCGCAGACTGCGCAGGCTGACATGAGTCGATACTTTTTTTTTTTTTTTTTTTTATATTAGAGGCATTATGTCCCCTTTTTGCAGACCACGTCTCATTCTTTAAAATTAAAGCTCCTTTCAACACCCCAGTAAGATATTCAAAACATTCAAAAAACCAAGATACAGTGATTCATAACATGAAATTAACCGTTTACTTAACAATCCCGTTCTAACGACCCTGGTGAAAAGTCTTCTGAAAACATTGTGGGAGAAGAAGAAATTGTTCGTAAGCAGTATTTTCTCTTTTTCCCACAACACCCTCTGTTATTTTATCACAACAAATCCAAATTTAAGCCACTTTTAATTTGTCGTCTGCAAAGGCTTTCAATTTCGAACCAGTCTAAAATTTTATCGTCTGCTTAGGAGTTAAGCGACAGACAATCTTAAATCTCTTGCAGATCATATCACATATATATCCTTTTGTTATTCAATACAAACTCGAAAATAAACACTATATCTAATCACGTAGAAATTCTTTTGACGATCTCAAAAAGTATAGATCATGAATTAGCATAAATCGATAATCAATAGGGACGTGCGAGGCTTGGACAAAAGCAGGTAGTTTGTCTTTGAAATTTTGGAATTTTTCATGGGGTCGTGTATTTATTGATCAGACAGACAGACAGACAGACAGACGGACGGACGGACGGACGGACGAACGGACTGACGGACGGACGGACAGACAGACAGACAGATAGACAGAAACACAGACAGAAACACAGTCAGACAGAAACACAGACAGGGAAAAAGAAAGAAAGACAGAAAAAAAGACAGAAAAAGACAGATAGGAGAGTCACATACACAAACAAAGAGTGAGCGAGAGACAGACTGATTGAAAGACAAAAAAAGAAAAAACCAGACACTGAGATTTACAAAACGACAGACAGACCGACAGATAGACACCAGACAAAAATAGAGAAAGATGATAGTGAGAGAGACTGCGAGATATAGCGACAGTTGATTGATTGATTGATTGATTGTATGGTGTTTAACGCCGTTTTCAACATTATTTCAGTTATATCGCGGCGGCCAGTGCACCTATCCATGCTTTCCTGGAGTCTCTGTTACCAGTACTCCGCACAACATTCTTTCCAAGCCACTGGCTGCTTTCCCACATAACCATCGTCGAAACAATCGTCAGAGGAATGAATCCTGTCTCAATGACTATCATCAATCCTTGGAAAGAAATTAGCCGAGCCGGGGATCGAACCAGTGACCTCCTGATCTCAAGTCTTGTACTCTACCGACTGAGCTACGGGGTTCGGCAGACATAGCGACAGACACAGAGTATAGGTGACAGATAGAGGGGGATAAAGGAAGGGAGAGGGCCGAGTGCAAAAGAGGCATTTCTCCCACGCAATAAAAGGAAGAAAAAAAAAAACAGTAATGAAAATCGAATCGAATACGTTATTAGACAAGATAAAGCGAAGAATATATCTCAAACTAATTTTCTATCACGAACCACAGAAATCGTTACAGATATACACAAAACGCTAAGAAAAAATTTCCTTTGAAGTCTTTTCATCTTTCTCTGACACGTATCTAAACATTTACCCGTTTCAGCACACACACACACACACACACACACACACCCCTTTATTTTGGTGAACCCTTGGACTGGTCAATGTGCTTTTGCGGACAGTGTAGATCAAGATCAGACTGCACGTTCCGTGCAGTCTGATCTTTGATCTACACGGTCCGTTACAATGATTTTTTTTTTTACCGGAAAAGAGAACTTTTAAATGATGACAGCGTGTAAAATTGTGAGCTATACTGGTTTGGTTGGGATACCTATGGAAAGCATGGGTAGGTGCAATGGCAGCTGTTACATTATTGGACAGCTGTTAAAAACGACTGGCTTAAAAACGTTGCAATGAATTAGATACGTACAGAGCTGATGTCGATCATCGCAGCATCATCATCACCATATCATCATCATCATCATCATCATCTTATCATCATCACCCCATCATCATCATCATCATCATCATCATTAATACTCAGTTTACTATATAAATGTGTGTAGTTGCTCAATTTCTTTGAACACTGAAAATTTGGCTGTAGGTCATACAAATCAGAGGCTTGCTAAAACTTTGAATAAAGATAAACACCGGAAAGTACCAAACTTAGTTTTCGACATAATATCTTAGATCATATAGTTTAAAGATACATCTGTACTCGTTTTATTTCAGTTTTTAACCTATTTCGTCTTTATTTTAGGAAATTTTGATTATTTTTGCATCTTCATGCTAAAATGTTGCCCCTGACGGCTGCAAGGTTGCACAGATTACGACTGGTAGAAAATACATTTCATTTTCTAGATGCCATCAAAGAAATCACAGTTGTCGTTTCCGGTTTTAAATTGAAGACAAATCCCCTGAGTATATATATTGGTATCCTTTACATCATATAGTTTGGTCATTTATATATGTTTACACAACTGACAAAATTCTGAACCATTCTTCACACTATAAAGTTCTCTCTCTCTCTGTCTCTCTCTATCTATCTATCTACCTCTCTGGTTGTAAGGATGTATCTTTAACCCGTTACTGTTTAATCGTTTTTAAACCCACCAAACAGTATTACTGAACTATACACAGAGCAAATATTGGAAGGAGGTAACAAAAATTTTAATATTGAACATTTTTTGCAGTGTGGGAAAACACTGTGGGCGAAAACGGAGTGATAGCGTGTTTTTCCACATTTTCCCATAACGTTTACCAAATCTGTCCCCTGCCAGGACATACGAATTAATCTATTTTAAAGAGACCAAAAGGTTTTGGTTTTTGAACACCAAATTTGCACCTTTTTTCCTGCGTGTAAGCGTTTAATTTTTTTACGTTTGCCTAGAAAAGTATGTTTTGTATTATTTATCATTGTTCATCAAAAAAACTTTGATTGGCAGCAAAAAGATTTTTTTTTCCAAAAAAATAGAAAGAAGGCCCCTTTAAGGCCGTAATGGTTGCCCTATCCTGTATTCTGTTAAATAAGTCAAATAAAACTTTCAAACCGAATGTAAAAACCCAAAAAACTGCTATTTCAAAGGCACTTTTTTTAAAAAAAGATATCACGACATCGGATAGTGTAGATCCAAGATCAGACTGCACGTTCTGTGCAGTCTGATCTTGATCTACCCTGTGCACAAAAGGTCCTTGACTCGCCCTGAGCAGCCTAAGGATTTTCACAAGTTTCAAAGATTTTGGCGATAACTGAATAGTCTATAACAAATAACAAAGTAACAAAAGTCTCACGTCCAAAAAAAGATCTAAAGCAAAGATCTTTGTAGATAAAAAGGTCATTCACCGACTTCTACCAACCCCGCTTGCCATTTTCCACTCAATCCTGAGTTTTAATGACCCTAAAAAGTAAAGCCTTTTTAAAAACATTGTGGGAAAAGAAGAAAATGCTGGTTGCCAGCATTTTCTCCTTTTCCCACGATGTTTTCTAACCTTCCGACAACAAATTTCATTTTTTTTTTCAGTCTCATTTATTTCGTTGTCAGCAAATGCTTTGAATTTGGACTAATCTAAAATGCTGTCGTTTGTTAAAAGAGTTAAACAATCTCAGAAAAAATGTTGCGTTTATTTACAATCCATGTGGAAAATTCTTTCGAAAACATCGTGAGAAGAGGAGAAAATTCTGGTAACCAGATCCTGCCCGCGGTGATGGTTCTTTCGGAGTGTCATTGGGCAAGGCATGAATACCGGTTAAAACAGTGATATAATTAAAAAATACTGTTGAAATCGGCCTAAAACCAACGCCAAACTTCAAACAAACAAATCACAGACCGACTACATGTATATTCCTCTCCCACCACTTCCCAGACATGATTGATAGAGATATTGTTATAATATAACTGAGCCGTGCGCTGGCAAAAAGGGGGCTCAATGCATTTGCGAAAAGTATGGACCCATGTCAGCCTGCGCAGCCCGCGCAGGCTGACATGGGTCGAAACTTTTCGCTATCTTTAAATTTTCCTGCATGTCAAGGGATGATTCCACCATATGGTTCTGACGGCTGTTTGACAAAACGGGGGATAGATGTCTTGCTTGGTATATATATATATAATGCATTACGGAGATTCTTGAAGCCCCCTTTTGCCTGAGCATGGCTCATATTAGACGGGCATTGTGCATTGTGCAGAAAATGCGATGCTTTTTGTTCTTTCTATTGTTTTTTGTGGGTTTCTATGTGTGTGCTTTTTATTTGCTTTCATTTTTTACCTGGCACTTGCATTCACAAATGAAGTTTACAGGCCAGACAGACATACACACAAAAAAAAAGTTGGAATGTTTCGACAATTTATTCTGTTAATCTACTTAACGAATCGTGTTTCATAATTATCATTCTGTTAGACTCTTAACAATACAATCCCGTATTTCAACGATTTTGAGAAAAAAGCCTTTTTGAAAACATTGTGGAAAAGGGAGAAAATGCTGGTTCCCAGCGTTCTCTCCATTTCCCACAACGTTTTCTTCCCATGCAGATAGCTTAATTTCATTTGTACTAAATCTAAATTTGCCATCTGTAGATGTTTCAATTTTATCATTACGTTAAACGCTTCACCAAACAATTCCGTATTTCCAACGACCATGAGGAAGAAGCCTTTTGAAAACATTGTGAAAAAATGGAGAAAATGCTGGTAACCAGCATTTCTTCCATTTTCCACAATGCTTTCTACTCTTTCAGGTAGCTTCGTTTCATGTTTATCTATTTCGTATTATCTGTTAAATAAATTAACCCTTTACCAGACGACAAAATTTTAGCCTTGTCCAAATTGAAAGCATTTGCAGACGACAATTTCAGTGTGACTCAAATGGTGCAATTTTTCTTTGATGAGGCAGAAAACATTGTGGGAAAAGGAGAAAATGCTGGTTACCAGCATTTTCTCCATTTCCGACAATATTTTCTTTTTCCAGGGTCGTTAAAAGGCGGCATTACGTGGTAATGGGTGAAATGAGACTTCCGGCCTATGATTAAAAATCCAATTATTGCAATTTCAAAGTTATTTTTCGGGAGAAAACATCTCCTTATCAGACAGTGTAGATCCAAGGTCAGGCTGCTCGTTCTGTGCAGTCTGATCTTGATCTACATTGGCCCCGCAAAAGCGCCCTAACTCGCGCTTTGCAGCCTAAGGGTGAAAGAGTCTAAATTTGTCGTTTTGGGCAAGGGTTAAATTTTGGCTGGTTCTTTGTCTCTCTCTCTGTCTCTGTCTCTCTCTCCACCTGTCAGCTTGTTTCGTACCTTTACGCTTGCTCTTTTTTCATTGTGGCTATCTTTATGACCCGTCTGCCTGACTGCCCGCCTGCCTGGCAGCCTGTCTGTCCTTCTGTCACCTCATCCTCCCGTCCGTCACTCCATCCGCCCGTCCGTCACTCCATCTTTCTGTTACTTCATCCGTCTGTCCGCCTGTCCATCACTTCATCCGTCAGTCAATCCGCCCCCATCCATCTGTCGGTCCGTTCGTCCGGCTTTTCGTCCGTCACTCTGTCAATCCGTCTGTCTGAGAGATGAAGCAACTAAAATAAACTCATTTTTTATGGCCGTTTGCCTCAACAGATCGATACCCGATTGAGGCAAACTTTCTTTCCGACGATTTTTCGCCTCTCACCTCTGGCGCATGTGAGAAAGTAGTCAGTGGCTTTGGAAAGAAAGTTGTGTCAGTACTGGTGTGAGAAAGCCAGGAAACACATGGGCGCGTCACTGACCGCCATGATATATGACCTAAGCTGTTAAAATGGCGTTTAACTCCAATACAAACCAAACCAACCCAAACGTTTGCCTTAACAAAAGGTACATAAATCTTCGCAAGATACCATAGCGTATTTGTCTCCCTTCGCTATAAATCTTAACACAGACAGGATTCGCGAGAAAAAAATACTTGTATCGTTCCAGAAGTGTTGCGACTAAAACTGAATACCAAACAGAACAAATGTTTTTTTATTAACCCCTAATCTGCTAAGCGCAACTCAATGACCTTTTGCGGACGATGTAGATCAAGATCAGACTGCACAGAACGTGCAGTCTGATCCTCGATCTACACTGTCCGATAAGGAGATATCTTTCCAGCAAAAATACATTTGAAATAGTAAAATCTGGGTTTTTGCTATCGGCTTGAAAGTTTCGTTTCACTAATTTAGCGGGATAAGGGTTATCCTACTCAAAATTAAGAGAATTAAGAAAGAAATAACGAACAAGTACGATCATACTTGACCTGAAAATGAAACTGAGAATGCTCAGCAGAATCGGTGAATTACGGTTCCGGTTTCACGAAAAAAAAAACTAAGTCGCTTACCGTAATTTTGCTGAAAGCTGCTAACAGATCTTGCCGAGTTGAGTCTGGATTTTTATGTCATCTCAGGGTTTGAGACCGTTACTTAAGTCTATTAATGTTAGTGAACTGTCTCAAATGATAAACTTAACTTAAGTCAGAAAATGAGCAAAATAAGAGACTTTTTTTTTTCGTAAAATCAGTCCCTGACCAACAAAGTCATTGCGCCCTAAAATGATAGAATTTGTCTTTCAAAGAGTAGAAAACATTGTAGGAAAAGAAGAAAATGCTGGTTACCAGCATTTTCTACTTTTCTTACGATGTTTTCAAAAGCCTTCTCCGTCAGCGTTGTTAAAACTCGTGATTGAGTGGTAAACGGTTTTAACCAATTACTTTGATATGGAAGAGAGCAGAAAAAAAATCAGACAGAATGGATTGGCCAACTGATCTTCGTCTATACACGAAGAACTTCAGGGCACGTATTCACCAACCATTCGTAAGAACGTTGTTAGTCTTATTCTCCAAAATTTTCTACATTTGAAAGTGACACAACTTCTGATTGGCTAAACCATTTGGTTTAGCCAATCAGAAGTTGTGTTACATTCAAAGATTAGAAAATCTTGGAGAATAAGACTAAGAATATTCTCAAGAATGGTTCGTGAATACGGACCCAGAGGTCGTTAATAGATGGATGTTGGTTTTCAAAGAAAAACTTGCTAATTTAATAAACACCATCCTGGTTGGCAAGCAACTCCTTGCTGTGTATCTATAAAAAATAAAAGACGTTTCTAGGGACAAAATTATCCCATATCTATTTATTCCCGCAAAATCGATTTTAAAGGCCCAGTAGCGACCAGAAGTAAACACTGTGTGTGTGCTCAAATGAATTCAAGCCAGTCTGGATAGCTCAGTAGTAAGCGTGTCTGACTTGTGACCTGGTGGTTGCGAGTTCGATACACGGTTTAGGCAAACTTTCTTTCCGGTGATTTTTCGCCTCTCACCTCTGATGCATGTGAGAAAAGTAGCCAGTGACTTGGAAAGAAAGTTGAGTCAGTGCTTGTGTGAGAGAGTCAGGAAACACATGCGTAGGTGTACTGGTCGCCATGATATGATCTCAGCTGTTAAAAATGCGTTAAACTCCTATACAAACAAACAAATGAATCTAAATTTAAATCAAACCACTTCAAAGTATGGAAAATATTGTGAACATGACAATCTCTTACAGTACGCTCGGTCCAAGTGTTAGTTTCTGGCAGAAAAAAAATGAATTGTAAGATTAGGCAAAAAGTAAACAAAAGATAGAGCGACCTGGCAACTTTTGACCTAGTTATAGAATTCGCTATTCTACCCGCGACTAACACTTGGACCGACAATAACAGATTGTCATCTTCTCAATAACTTTCATACTTTTAAAAGGTATGATCTAAATTTAAATGCATTTGAACATCCTCATTGTTTACTTTTGGCAGCTACTGGGGCTTTAAAGTAGCTTTACACCTCTATCAGCTTTATATTTCAATTATTTCATGACAACGGTTGGCTTATTCCTGTCTTTTAAGCTGTGGATAGGTACCAAACTTTCTAAAGTCTGGAAACCGAAAGAAACGCAAGTTCTGATTGGCTAAACCAGTGGGCTAATTGGGTAGCCAATAAAAAATAGTAATTTTGAAGTGTAGAAAAATCTTGAGAATCAGACTTAAAAAGTAGAATTATGGAGGGTTGGTCAGTATGGGTCCAGGCTGAAATCTGCTAGTGCTAGGCTGGGCCTCCGAATTGTCTTGCACGAGGACATACCCTCGTGATGAAGATCTAAGCATAGGTTGCTTTACAATGCTTGTCAATCAATTTTAGACAATTCTGTCAAACACTAAATCACAGAAAGTAAGGGAACTACATTAACTTTTTACCTAGGTAAAAATTTTTAGACTTTCCCGAATTGAAAGCATTAGCTGACAACTACAAAACAAATGTGACTGACTTATATATTTAAATTTGTCACTGGATGGGTAGAAAACATTGTGGGAAAAAAGAAGAAATTGTTAGTTACCAGTATTTTCTCCTTTCTCCCACGATGTTTTCAAAAATCATTTTCTTTGGGGTCCCTAACGTTTGAGATTGTTTGGTAAAGGAATAAACGGGGGGGGGGGGGGGGGGGACCTTTGGTATTGTCATGGCAAGTAGGTGTTGATGAAGAGCTCATAGTTGCCATGGAAACCCCATAAACAATTAATTGTCTGTTGCTCGGTGGAAGACAGAAGACGTTGTACCTGAATTCTAAATTGTCGTCTGGAAGATTGTGTAATGCGCTCTAACAAAGATGGAGTTGATGACAGATCTAAAGTAAGAAAATTATGTAGAAGACATTTGTTTTTTTCGGTGAAAGATCGAATTTATTTCATCGAGTGATCATCATCGGTAATATTTTCACGAGTGGCGCAGCCACTCGTGAAAATATTACCATATGATGTTCACGAGATGAAATAGATTTCGATCTTTCATCGACAAAACAAATATTATTTATTTCATGCTTCTAACCCCCTTTTTGTTTGAACTTTAATCAAAATCGTTTACTCGATTCAATCACCGTCTGAAATAGATCTGACACGTTTTAGAAAGGGCGAGGTGCAGAGGAGCTCTTGGTAGTTCCGTACCAGTGAATTTATCGATCGGTAAATTCACAGATCGAAATGATGAAATTATCAAACCACAATCCACAATTATTTCTAGATAAATTAACCAAAAAACAGGAAATACTCTTAATTTCACTGTAAATAAAACCATTACGAATTTTTTTCATCTTGCACATGTATGAGATACGCAAATAGTGGTATAACTACACTTGTTTTCAGTGTTACACAGCCGTTACGAATTTTCTTATCTTACATATGTTTGAGATAAAACGGAATTGATAACAGATTAAAAGTGCAAATGTTTGGTCGAAATTTTGGAATTATCAAACCACGATCCACCATTATTTCTAGATAAACTACCCCCCCCCCCCAAAAAAAAAAAAAAAAACATAAAAAACAGGAAATAGTTTATCACATAACTACTCTTAATTTCACTATAAATAAAACCATTACGTTTTTTTTTTTATCTTGTACATGTTTGAGATTAGCAAATAGTGCTATAACTACTCTTGTTTTCAGCGTTATACAGCCATTACGAATTTTTTATCTTTCACATTTTTTTTGAGATAAAACGGAATTGATTACAGATTTAAAGTACACATGTTTGAGATAAGACATTATTGACATACATGTAACTACTCTTGTTTTCAGTGTAATACAAGCCATTACGAATTTCCTTATCTTACATATGTTTGAGATAAAACGGAATTGATAACAGATTAAAAGTGCACATGTTTGGTCGAAATTTTGGAATTATCAAACCACGATCCACCATTATTTCTAGATAAACTACGCCCCCCCCCCAAAAAAAAAGGAAATAGTTTATCACATAACTACTCTTAATTTCACTTTAAATAAAACCATTACGATTTGTTTTTATCTTGCACATGTTTGAGATAAGCAAATAGTAGTATAACTACTCTTGTTTTCAGTATTATACAGCCATTACGAATTTTCCTATCTTACATATGTTTGAGATAAAACGGAACTGATAACAGATTAAAAGTGCACATGTTTGAGATACGAAAATATTGACATACATGTAACTACTCTTGTTTTCAGTGTAATACAAGCCATTACGAATTTTCTTATCTTACATATGTTTGAGATAAAACGGAACTGATAACAGATTTAAGGTACACATGTTTGAGATAAGAAAATATTGACATACATGTAACTACTCTTGTTTTCAGTGTAATACAAGCCATTACGAATTTTCTTATCTTACATATGTTTGAGATAAAACGGAACTGATAACAGATTAAAAGTGCACGTTTGAGATAAGAAAATATTGACATACATGTAACTACTCTTGTTTTCAGTGTAATACAACCATTACGAATTTCCTTATCTCACACCGTACCAGTAAGTTTATAGATCGGTAAATTCACCGGTCGAAATGTTCAAATTATCAAACCACGATCCACCTCTATTTCTAGATAAACTTACAAAAAAAAAAAAAAAAAACAGGAAATAGTTTATTACATAACTACTATTAATTTCACTGTAAATAATTTTTTTAATCTTGCACATGTTTGAGATAAGCAAATAGTGGTATAACTACTCTTGTTTTCAGTGTTATACAGCCATTACGAATTTTCCTATCTTACATATGTTTGAGATAAAACGGAACTGATAACAGATTAAAAGTGCACATGTTTGAGATACGAAAATATTGACACACATGTAACTACTCTTGTTTTCAGTGTAATACAAGCCATTACGAATTTCCTTATCTTACATATGTTTGAGATAAGACGGAATTGATAATAGATGAAAAGTACACATGTTTGAGATAAGAAAATATTGACATACATGTAATTTATTTTCGGTGCAGTACAACCATTACGAATTTCCTTATCTTACACTTGTTTTTAATAAGCCAATAGTACCATCATTGGTCAAAACTCTGTACTTATATGCGTCATTCCTAAAGCAATGACTAGATTACCCCGTTTCAAATGTCAAAACCGATGAATATGACAAGACCACAATTTTTCATACCTTTTGGCTTTTAAAATCAAGTCGTTTTATGTAACCTTCTGTGGAATTAGTTTTCGTCCGTGCCGTATATACCTGTCAAAAAAGTGAACAAGGTACGTATTCACCAGCCATTCTTAAGAACATTCTTTGTCTAATTGTGGAGTTAAAAAGTAACATAACTTTTGATTGGCTAAACAATTTGGTTTAGCTAATCAGGAGTTGTTTTACTTTCAAATTTAGAAAAAAAAATCGTGAAAATTAGACCAAGAATGACATTAAGAATGGTTGGTGACCCAGGTCTCAACCGTTACGATGTATGCAGGCCTATGGTTTCGGTTATTATGGGCTCCAATTCTGAATATACAGTTATGGGTAAACAAGCCCGCCTGGCTGGCTCAGTGGTGAGCGTGTCGGACTCATGACCTGGTGGTTGTGAGTTCGATACCCGGTTGAGGAGAACTTTCTTTCCGGCGTATTTTCGCCTCTCACCTCTGCTGAAGCATGTGAGAAAAGTAGTCGGTGGCTTTGGACAGAAAGTTGTGTTAGTACTGGTGTGAGAAAGCCAGGAAACACATGTGCGTCACCGACCGCCATGATATGACCTTAGCTGTTAAAGTGGCGTTAAACCCTAATACAACCAACCAACCAACCAATGGGTAAACAAGATTCTGACATTCTTGGGATCGTCAGGTAGAATTCTATTTAGCTCGCTGAGAAAAATACCAAAGGCTTAACACTGAACATTGGAGACTCGTTTAATAAGGTTTCATTTCAAATGCCAATTTACGTCAGATTCTATACGTCTAACTGTCGTTAGTGAGTGATCTTTACCCTAAACTGCCTGAATAAAAAAAAAAAAAACTACATGAAACATGCACTGTGAAAGGGGGGCTTAATGCATCTGCGAAAAGTTTCGACCCAGGTCAGCCTGCGCAGTCCGCGCAGGCTGACCTGGGCCGAAAATTTTCGCCATGGGTCAACTTTCTGTTTGTCCAAGGACCAGTATACCACACGGTTCAGTCGTTTGTTTCTATTATAGATCCATAATTATGTGATGGCTTGATCAGTACAGTGCATCACGGAGATGCATTAAGCCCCCTTTTGCCAGAGCATGACTCATATGAAAAACTTCAAGTCAGTGATAACCCAAATACAAGTATTTGTTGTTTCGAAGTTCTTTTTGTGGAAAAAAAAACTCCCACCATATCGGAGAGTGTAGATCAAAGATCAGACTGCACTTTCTGTGCAGTCTGATCTTGATCTACACGGTCTGCAAAAGTTCTCTAAGCATGAAATTCAAAATTCTTGAAGTTTAATTTGAAACAAAAGTCGTGTGTTTACTCCATTTTTCCCCAAATGTCGGTTAACTAAAGGTGTGTCGACTGTACAGGGTGTTTCACAATATATATCAATTGATGTAAATCGATGTAAGTTTTGAAAGGCGCAAACGGCCTTTATCGTTCAGTGTTACCTTACAGACTGTGCATGACATATTTAACTGTATTCTTGAAGTTATTAAATGATAAACATTTTTTTATCACATAACAACCCTTGTTACCAATGTACTATAGCCATTACGAATTTTCTTGTCTCACACACGTGTGAGATAAGATTTCATGACGTCATAGGTCGAAGCACTTTACATATGTATTCCTACGCTAAAATTCCAAAACATGGCTGACCTACATTTACTTAATCTTACTATTTTTGTAAACAATATGCCCTAGGCATATTGGAACGTGTAACATCTATTATGAAACACCCTGTATATTTTCTCCAGCGTAGAGAATCTGAAGAGAGGTGCGGAACCTGTGAACAATGCGGCCATTATCGATATGATCCAAACCAACATCTTTGAGGACATCGGATGTGGTGAGTTCCTGTATTATTTTTCAGATAAGACCAAACTAGAACTGTCGCAAAGCGGACAAATGTCCCACATCAGCACCTTGTCACTGAAGCAGCACAATCAGAGAGAGCAAATTTCACCTGTGACCTTGACCTTTGACTCATGTGATCCAAAAACAATAGGGCTCCTCCATAAGTCATGAGGAACACTTGCATAAAGTTTCAGGGTCCTAGGTCAAACGGTTTTTGAGTTAGAGCACGGAAACGAAAAGATGCACGGATTGACGGACGGACGGACGGACAAAGAGACATGGTGAAACCAGTCAATCCCCCCCTCAACTACGTAGGTGGGGGGTTATAACAACAAGCATAGTCTTCAAAAGATGTTTTTCTTTATCTCTTTATATGTTTCCTTTTAATTATCTAGTCCCTGCAATAGACAGTTTTTAAAAACATTGAACGGAAGGGACAAACTGCTTCTTTCTCCCTAATATTTTTGATATTGTTAGAGAATGATAACGGGTGTATTATTTACTTCGAATATAAAGCCTTTAGTAATTTTTCAACAGTTTTTGTTGCCGTTAAAAAGCGTGTGTACAGAGATGGACGACTTTTTTTTTTTCAGGTCCTTTGTGTCGAGTAAACCCATTGACGAACAGGGGAAAGCGGTTCCAGTTGGTAAAGATTCTATGCCTGACCGTCATACCCATTTTGGGTGTGTGGGGCTTCACTATGTACTCCTTGTCCGACAGCGTACAGAGTAAAGCCGATATTGAACAGGTAAAAGGTTCAGGGTGCCTTACTCCACTGGGGGCCGGGATAAGAAGACACACAAAATGGGATTTGTACGTCCATTTCAAGTGAGCTATGCTCTGGCAAAAAGGGGTATAATATGTCTAAGTGATACATTATTACAAGAAAGTTATCACATAATTATGGATCTAACCAATCCAATTTGTCTAACAATCGACTGCAACATGAGTTAGAACAGTCCTTGAACATGCAGAAAATTTACAAATAGCAAAGAGTTTCGACCCATGTCAGCCTGCGCGGACTGCGCAGGCTGACATGGGTCGAAACTCTTTGCATTAAGCCCACATTTTTACAGAGCATGGTTCAAGTATATTTCAGTTATATTAGATGCATCAGATGCATTAAGCCCCCTTTTTTCACAGATCATGGTTCAAGTATATTTCAGTCATATTACGGCGAAGCCTCCCTTATTCACGCTTTTATAGGCTTTCACAATTACCAACTAGTTTTAACAGGATTCGATCTCGTATCAAAAGAATTTCAGTCATATCAAGACAGTAAATCAATTGTACTAAATATCCTTTCTTGGGTTCAGTTAGTGTTGGACATTGCCCTGCCTTGCCTTGCCTTCCCTTGCCTAAGGACACTCTCACGTGATCGGCGGGGTCAAAGTCAGGTGCTTATAAAACTTTTTTTTTTTTTTCGTGCTCAACTCGGCTGAGCATGAAATTTCAAAGTTATACCGAATTGATTTGATACACATCAGAGCAACTTTTTGACTTTTTGAAACCTCTCCCCTTCCTTTTATTAAATGAAACTCCTTATTTGCTTTAATTGTACTTCCAGAAGTACTGATGTATGGTGGCATATTTCTGCCACGACACACGAGATAACTATTGCGATAATTTTAAGAAAACTATCGCGATAAAACAAACTTTCCTGGAAATACTATCTAGATAATGGATGAAGAAAATCGCGATAATTCTCAATTTTGTTCACATTTTTTTTTTTTTTTTTTTCGATCGGGTCCACGACTGACATTCACGGTATCTATAAACAGATACGGTTTCGGAACATCTTCGTTTCCAACCTGATCATATAGCACGAGTAGATGGTATTTGAATCGTGTGAAATGGCTTCACTAGACATTATGTAACGTAACCCAACGTTTATGAGTGTTATTTATGATAAACAGGTTAAGTTCAAGATCTTCGAACAACATATACCTAGAATAATGCCTTTTAACTTACCGGCATCTTGTAAAGTCAATAACTACCAAGTTTATCCAAATGGTGAATTTTCTATTTATAGATATAGAGAAACGGGTAAAGATGATAATTTTAACGTGATAATTTTATCTCCAATGTCAGCTTCGTGCACGAATGAAAACCTTTACGTTAAAATATTTACAGATCAATGTGAAATTTTCTAGATAAGAAAGTCGATCACGATAGTTTTTTCCAGAAAATGTTTCACTATCTAGATAAAATTTCCAGAAAACTTTGATTTATTGCGATTTTTTTCTAAAATTATCACGATAATTATCTCGCATATAGTGGTAAAAATTTGCCACCATACTGGTGGAATCGAAAATTTATTTATTTATTTAGTAGTAGTAGTAGCTGTAGTAGTAGTAGTGAATTGTGTTTTGGGCCCTCGACAGAAAAAGAAGTTATTTCTCTGTCACAGAAATCGTTAGCACTATGTTATCAATGTTTGATCCAGGCCAAACGGTCCATGTCTATAGTGGTGATGCTGGGCAGGCTCATACATAGGTTGCAGAGAGAACGGGACATGAGCGTACTGTACCTCAGCGAGCTTGGACCAGGAACCAAGACATTTCTCCTGCAAGAATACATCGCGACGGATGATGCCCTGCAGCGGCTATCCGTGTGGCCAGGTAAAAATATATTCGAAATCCGCTGTCCGACATTATTCGAATATCGTACAATTTGAGCCATGCTCTGTCAAAAGGAGGTTTAATGCATTTGCCAAAAAAGTATCGACCCAAGTCAGCCTGCGCTGTCCGCGCAGGCTGACATGGATCGAAACTTTTTTTTTTCCTTTTGCTCTATGTATATTTTTCTGCATGTCAAAGGACTATTCTACCCAATGATTCAGTCAGATGTAAGATTTTGTGGATCCGTTATTATCTGATAACTTGCTTGGTATAATGCATCGCGGAGATGTATTAAACCTCCTTTTGTTAGAGCATAGGCCGCTGAAACTTCAATGGTCTAACACGTGATAACGAAATTTTCCTTATCGGACACCGTTACTATAAATAACACATTGGCGAATGTCTCTATATCGTATCGTACAATATAGCGGCAGTCACCTATGTGTTATTAATAGTAACGGTGTAAATGAAAATTTGAGTATTCCGTGATATACAGGCGATGCACCAATAAGCAAAAGTGTTCGATGATCGACCGTGGAAAATTTTAGTGTTCCGTGATAGACCAATGGAGCTTCAAAAGCCTGTGGTTAGAGTATGGCTCATGTATCCAAATCAAACGTCCAATATTGTTTTAATTCTCGTTTGAATGGTGATTTACGCCGCTTTGAACATTAATTCAGTCATATCACGGTTATTGCTCACTTATTTATGTTTAAAAGTTTCCTGGGTTCACCGGTATCAGGCTAGAATTCTATGGCGCCCTGCCCGGAGACACATCCACGTGCCCAATACCTTCAGAATCGATCTCAGTATGATTTACTAATAACGAATCCCGCAGCCATATGGGAAATTGGAAGTGAAACCATCCGAACCCCCTGCTCTCTCTATGGTGATGATTTGTGTAATTTTTTCCCTATCAAACTGTAAATATACTTTTGGTGAAAACTGAAAATATGGCAGGATGTGGCAAAGAACAGTCTATGACCATGATAACAGATCAATCGAATTGCATTGATCAACAGGTGAACTTACCCAGAACCCAAGAGAGGAGTTCCGCAGTAAGGCCAACTTGATGACGTACATATCGCAGCACCGGAATTCCCTAAACCCGGCCACCGTGGACCTATACGTAGAGATCAACTTCTACAGTTCCATTACGAGGTGTGTTTGTAGTTTACATCGCTGCTTCAGCACAGACATTTCCTTCTTTGTACATGAGCCACGCTCTGTGAAAAAGAGGCTTGATGCGTCTCCGTATTGCATGATACCAAACAAGCCACCACATAGTTATGAATCCACAACAGGAACTTTTTTTAATAACCAACTGAATTAGGAGGTAGAATGACCCTTAGACACGTAGAAAATTGATCAAAAGTGAAAAGTTTCGGCCCAGGTCAGCCTGCGCGTGCTGCGCAGGCTGACCTGGGTCGATACTATTCGCAGATGCATTAAGCCCCCTTTTCACAGAGCATAGCTCATATATAAATAACGTCATTCCGGGGCTACTGTTCACTGCCCTGCGAAGATTTACGCAAATATTTTGGGATTGGATATACACACATACGATCCCTGGTTTACGCAAAGGTATGAGCTAGCGTAAAGTTAAGCAAATATTTACTTATGTCTTGTTTATATTTTTTGTAATGTGTATACATGTGTATGGGTCGTTGGCCTACATTTCACATTAAACTTTGAAACTTGAAACTTATTCAAACTGCAAAGTTATGCAGGGTGACGAAACTTGTTGTGAGACTCAAGATGCTTGCTTACGTAAAGTGCATACGCAAATATCGCGCGTACGCAGTTTAGTAAAAAGCAGCCCTGGTCGTCTTGTAAACAATTAAGTTCTTTTCTCTTCCTTTAAATAATGTCTCCTTTCTGCTATTAATTTGAAATACTTTGTAATAGCTCTAAATGTATTTTCACAGTTTTTTGGCTAATTTATTTATCTTACAGAGAATTCTTGGAATGGCTGGTTGAAAATATTAAAGGTTCCGGGTTTGGATCAACATGGAAAACTCTGGTGGCTTATCAGAAAATAACACGGTGTAAGGAAAATATTGGGGTAGAAAGAGCCTACGGTGCTATGTTTTATGCATACGGGGGTAAGACAAGTTGTCTTGTTTTTCCCATCTTCGATTCATAATGTCTTTGTGTTGATTTTTTTTTTTTTTTTTTTGTACGTTTGTAGGGTGTCTAACGACAATTTCACGCTATTTCATTTATATCCTGGAGTTGCTAGTGGTGTAGAAGCCACTGGCTGCTTTTCCGCATTCATAAACATAGACTAAACAATGCTCAGGAGAGAGAAAAACAGACGAATGAATCCTGTCACAAGCAGCATTTCGTTTCTTTTTAAAAGACTTCTATCCTAAGTCAGTAGAAGTGATTTCAAAGGAGTGTTTCTTGGCTGACCCTACATCAAACAATTTTACACATCGAAATAAAATTGAAACAATTTTCCGCTGAAGAAAGAGGTCGCCTAAGCTAATAATAAGAAAAAGATGGAAACAATTTCTCCTAAATAACTGGAATGGTTTCAAAATAGATTTAACAAAGATATTTTTTTTCTGGGCCAAAATTATTTAAGTCTTTCCATTCTGTTGAACAAGATTGTCACTACAGCTAAAATAGAAAGGCTTAAACTTTTTTTTCTCTCAGTAAACCAGTTGAAAGATTTTGAACTTATTTCCCTGGGTTTCTTTGCTGGCCGTGCCCAAAATGACTAAATCTATTCTGCTCCTCTGAACAAGAAGCGGGATGCACTGCTTATATTATATAACCTAGAATTTAATCTATACTACTTCGACCAGGTGAGCGATAAAGGGATATCTTTACCCTTTTATTTTTCATTCAATGCAGCATTTTCAAGTTTGCGCGAATTCTACAATAAGACTTGAAATACAACAAGTTGCTGAATTTCTCTTCTTCTTTGAACAAAAAGAAAAATGTACTACTTATATTACGTAAAACTTGATTTATAAACTACGACCAGGTGAGCGATAGAGGGCCATCATTTAATGCAGCATTTCCAAATTGGAGCGACTTCGAATTCTACAGCTAGAAGATACACGACTTTAAATACAGCAAGTTGCTCAATTATACTTCTCCTTTGAACAAAAAGAAATATGTACTATTAATATTACGTAAAACTTAATTTATAAACTTTGACCAGGTGAGCGATATAGGGCCATCTTGACCCTCTTGTTTTTTACTGCAGCATTTCCAAGTTGGAGTGATTTCGAGTTCTACAACGAGAAGATTCACGACTTTAAATACAACTACAAAACGGCCGTGTTCTATTCCGACATCGTTGTGCCCTTGCACCGAGAGGAAGTGAAAGACATCAAGTTTTCTGGGCTTAACATTACAGCCATCATTGCATCATACAGGTAACGTCTTCTTGACTCTGGGCGAGAAAAACTTTAGACTTGTCCAAATTGAAAGCATTTGCAGACGACAAGTTATTTGTATCTTTAATGATGAAATTTGTCTGTGAAATGGTAGAAAACATTGTTGGAAAAGGAGGAAATCCTGGTTACCAGCATTTTCTCCTTTTTCACACAATGTTTTCAAAAGTTTTCTTACTCAGTGTCGTTAAAAAAAAAAAAAAAAAAAGGAATTTTGTTTTGTTTTGTTTTGATTTGATTTGTTTTGTAAAAATGTCAAAACACCTGGAAAAGGGAGCAGCAGGGCCAGCCCCTCTCCTAAATAGTTGGGGACGGGTGTAAAGTCATACGCCCGCCCCTCTTCATATCTGAATTATTATCATCGTTTCTTTCATGCTGAAAATAAGCTTAGTTTTATAAAACAGCTGCGCCCCTCCTCCCCCCTCCCCGCCCAGTTGATTTTTCACATTACCTACAATGTGTAAAGTCATGTTAATAAGCACTGCCTGAGACACGACGAAATCAAAGCACTGAAAGGATTGATAAGGCTATCTTGTTGGTATATTGTGTGACATTACAAGATCTGCTACATGTTGAGACAAGATTTTGAGTAACGATTCTAGAAATATGCTATTATTTCAGACCCCTTCAACCACGCAAACTGTCTTTGCGACTAGTGTAGATCAAGATCAAATCAGACAAAACATAAAGTCTGTTTTCTTTTTTTTTATTTACACTGTCGTGTGATATTCTGAGCAAAAGAATTTCGAAATTGCAGTTAATGTGGGTCTTATTTCTACCTTATAACAGTTGTGTTTATTTTGCGCTGTGAGGTTTTATCCTCTACCAAACAATTCCGATTCTTAACGACCATTAGATAAATGAAAAGTATCTTAAAATCATAATGGATGAAGGAGAAAATGCTGGTAACCAGCAATTTCTCCTTTTCCGACAATGTTGTCTACCTTTGCAAAGACAATAGTATCATTTGAGCTACATTTAATTTGTTGTCTATTAAATCCTTTCTAACGGGACAAGTCTGATATTTGCTTGTCTAGATAAGACTTAAGCGAGATGTTGATCTGAATTCCTTTTTGCTGAGAGCATATACTTCTATCTCTAAGGAACGAGATCCAGTATCACGACCCCCATAAGAATTACACGTCCATAGAAAAAGCCAAGTGGTTCTTTGACAACATGACGGAGTATCTAGACTCGTTACTTGGCATACAGGAGAAAGTGGCTCATCGTATCTCAGAGGAGGTAGACGAGGTTCTTTCGCAAGTCGTGTTTAAGGTGAGAATTCGTATAAGTATCATCAGCAAATGATGGTCTCCTCCCCTTCGTCCTCCTCTGCACCCTCCTTCGTTTGCTTCCCCTCCTTGTCTTTTTCGACCTCCTCTGTTTACTCCTCCTCCGTTTCCTCCTCCTCCATCTCGTCGTCCTCCATTTCCTCCTCCACCTCCGTCCTCCGTTTTAGCCTACTCAATTTTCTCCTCCTCCGTCCCCCGTCTCCGTCCCCCTCCTCCGTCCTCCGTCCTCATCCTCCTCCTCCTCTTTCTCATCTTCTTTCTCCTCTTCACTTCTCTATCTTCGTCTTCTTACAACATTTTTTTCTTGTGGCACAAGTATTTTACATAAATTCCTGTATCAGATGTTTAGTTTCTGCCGTTTACAACATTTTCGTGAAGACGTTACCGTAGTTGTCTGCATTCGATCCTCTATCAAAGTTCTAGAGTTTTTGTAGGATTATCTGTGGCCACAGAGCTTCAAAACTTCAGAGCTTCAGAGCCACAGAGCTTTGTCAAACAAGTGGCTGAATATTGGGGTAGAGTGGTTCTTGGACACGCAGAAAATTTACAAATAGCAAAACGTTTCGACCCCTACTGCGCAGACTGACATGGGTCAATATTTTTTGCCGATGCATGAAACCCCCTTTTCACAGAACATGGCTCAAATGCCTGATCTGACTCAATACTGTTTGCAGATGCATTGAAGCCTCTTTTCACAAAATATAGCTGATATGGGTCGATACTGTTTGTAGATAGATTAAACCCCCCCTTTTAACAGAGTATGACTCATTTCTAGGTCGTGGTGTACGCCGTCCTTGTTGTCGTGGTGATCGGCATGTGCCCAATAATTATGTTCTCCTCGGAGGCTCTGGCCAGCGACATACAGCGGTATACGCAGACCCTCGTCCAGAAAACAACAGAACTGAACATAGAGAAGCACAAGGCCGACACACTGCTGTTTCAGGTACTGGTATAGGCCTACTTTTTTCGTGTTTGTCTGTTCCGTGTTTAACGTTATTTTCAATACAACTTTAGTTATATCGCAGCAAACACCGCATCGAACCATACTTTCCAGGAGGTGACATTACCGGTTTTTCGTACAACATCATTTCGTACAGAAGCGATTTTAGCGGACCACGCTACATTTAAGCTCATTATTTGTTATTCAAGACTCAGACTATGTCACTTTATAATGAAATGTCCGTTCGTCCGATCGTCCGTCAGTCCGTCCTTTCGTCAGTCCCTTCGATCGGTTGGTCGGTCGGTCGGTCGTTGGTTCGTTCGCCTTCGGTGAATACGTTTTAATAATTGAGCCATGCTCTGTGAAAAGGAGACTTAATGCATCTACAAGTAGTATTGACCCATGTCAGCCTGTGCAGTCCGCGCAGGCTGGTATGGGTCGAAAAGTTTTGCTATTGGTCAATTTTCTGTATGTCAAAGGACCACTCTTCCTCAAGACTCAGTCAATAGTTAGACTAAATGATTTCATGGTTCCCTCTTTATCTGATGTCTTGCTTGGTACGATGCATCACGAAGATGCATCAAGCTTCCTTTTGCCAGAGCATGGCACAATTACATTTACCAACAAGGCCGCTTTAAACATTTTAGATGGTACCAAAATCGATTGCCAAGAAGCTTCGTGGAACCTCTTCTTACATGGAATGTGATTTCTACAAGCGGGTCACCGTTATGTTTACCGACATTTTTGGGTTCAACCGTATGTCAGTGAACATGTCACCTAGTCAAGTGGTCACGTTCCTGAACTGTTTGTACCACGCTCTGGACCAAAGGATTGACAACTATGACGTCTACAAGGTCGAGACGATCAATGACTGTTACATGATTGCTTCAGGTATACAGATTCGAACCCTCCTTTCTCATTATGTAAATCCTCTTGTGTATTTCACCTTTGTTTTATCAAACTGTAATCATTCTTGTATCTTAAAGGCCAAAAACAAAATACATGTGTTAAAATGCATTTGAATTTAAATCATACCGTTCAAAAGTATGGAAAATATTGTGAAGATAACAATGGTCTTTACACATGCAGATAATTTACAGATAATTATTGTGAAGATAACAATCTGTTATTGTGTTTTCGGTCCAAGTTTTAGTCGCTGGCAGAAAAAATGGAATTTTAAAATCAGCTAGAAAGTAAACAAAAGATAGAGTGACCTGGCAACTTTTAACCTAGTTTTGAAATTAATTTCTCTGCCAGCGACTAACGCTTGGTCCGACTGCACAATAACAGATTGTCATCTTCACAATAATTATCTGTAAATTATCTGCATTTGTAAAGACCATTCTACCTTAGGATTCATTTGGTTGTTAGACAAAATGGACTTCGCGGATTTATAAATATGTAATGTCCTACTTGGTACAATGCATCACGGAGATGCATTAAACCACCTTTTGCCGGAGAATAAGTCATGTGTACATGTCCTTCAGTACGCCTTATATTTCGATTTTAGACTTTATCAGGCGATCAGGGTCCGTATTCACCCACCATTCTTAAGAACGTTCTTTGTCTTATTCTCCAAGATTTTCCATGTTTGAAAGTAACACAACTTCTGATTGGCTAAATCATTTGGTTTAGCCAATCAGAAGGTGTGTTACTTTCAAATTTGGAAAAATCTGAAGAATAAAGCTAAGAATGTTCTTAAGAATGGTTGATGAATACAGACCCTGCAGGTGTCTTTAAGACCCAATTTGAGAATGTGCTTAAAAAAACACTGTACTGCATGTTCTTTACCAACAATGTTTTCTTCCCTTTTAGACACAAATATCATCACTTGTGATCTGCTAATGCTTTCGAGTCGAACCGGCCTAAAATTTTGTCGATTGTACCGTGTAGCATGATATTGGTTTTTGCAGGTTGTAGTAACCAACATTTTAATTATTTTATATGCACCACGTTAAAATCGGCAAGAATAAAGAATTTCAAATAAATATGAGCCATGCTGTGGCAAAAAGGGGTTAAATGCATTTCCGTGATGCAATGTACCATACAAGTCGTCACATAATAATGGAACCATGAAATCCATCTTGTATAACAACCGACTGAATGAGAGCCATTCTCCAGTTATCTCCCCTGATTCCTCTCCAGTACTTCATTGGTCCTGATAAGGAGATTACTTGGATTTTATCCTTGATTTTCTTGCACTACACAAATATGTTCTTGAGATAATATCTTGGCTAAATCGGGTTAGATTGTTTCACAAATCGATATATATATACATTTCTCTGTTGATTGAGAACATGATTTGCTTTAAATTTACATGGAGACCTTAAATATAATCATAAATCAAATTATTTTTATCGCAACATCCCCAAGGGAATCAAGGATAAAAACAAAGGAACGTAGGTAAAAGGACCAATCTGTTATTTGGTTACCTTTAGTCTTTATCTGACAAGGGAGATAATTTGATTTACTGGAATGGCCCTCATTATGAGGTACACTGGTCCTTTGACAGGCACAAAATTGACCAATAGCAAAATTTTCGTCCCATATCAGCCTGCATGGACTGAGCATGATGACATGGATCTATATGTTTTGCAGATGCATTTAACTACAGAGCATCAATCATATTCATTGTTATTTTTTCCTTGTTAAATAAAGGTGTGCCCAACAGAAACGGAGAGGCCCACACCTCTGAGATAGCCACACTCGCCCTTGACCTTCTCCACATGATGAAAGAAGCCACGTTTCCGGGTCAGTCTAATAGAAGTTGGAATATCAGGATCGGAATCCATACTGGTAAGATTAATTTTCTTCCTTCCTTTCCTCTTGAGCATTTTCTTCTTTTCCCACAATGTTTTCAACAATCCTTTTCCTTTAGGTCGTTAAAAATCGGGATTGTGTGGAAAAGGGTTAACTCTTTACCACACAATCCCGACTTTTAACGACCCCAAAAAGGAAACCTTGCTGGTAACCAGCATTTTCTCCTTTTCCCACAATGTCTTCTACCCGTCCCATAACAAATTTCATTTTTAAGTCACATTTAATTTGTCGTCTGCAATGCTTTCAATTTGGACTGGTCTACAATTATGTCGTTTGGCAAAGAGTTAAAGTCATTAAGTAGTCTTGGTGCCTCGATTCAGTCTAGGCCACTTCATTGGCTTGTCTTGGCCTAGATTCTGTCTAAACTAATTAGATGGCCGGTCGTGGTCTACAAATATGATCCACGCTCTGTGAAAAGGGGGTTTAATGCAATACACAGATGCACTAACCCTTTACCACACAATCCCGACTTTTAACGACCCTGTGAAAGAAGCCTTTTGAAAACATTGTGGGAAAAGGAGAAAATGCTGGTAACCAGCATTTTCTCCCTTTTCCACAATGCTTTCTACCCTTCCCATAACAACTTTTATCTTTTCAGTTACATTTATTTTGTCGTCTGCAAATGCTTTCAATTTGGACTAGTGTAAAATTTTGTCGTTTGGAGAAGAGGTAAACCAAGAAAGTGATCTCATAATTATGAATTCATAAAATCCATTTCGTCTAATAACCGACTGAATCATTAGGTAGACTTGACCTTTGACATGCATTATACCCCCTTTTCCCGGAACATGGATCAAACAGAATTGTTGGTGAAAGATCTTTTTAATTTCATTGCTATTTAAATTTTGACAGGCCCATTGCTATTTCAATTTTTGACAGGCCCAGTTTTGGCGGGAATTGTCGGCACGGTGATGCTAAAGTACTGTTTGTTTGGTGAAACAGTGTACGTCGCCAGTCGAATGCGTTCCAAAGGCTTGCGTAAGTAATTCAACCTCTTTGTTCCCATTGTGTCAAATACATGTATATGATCTGGCATGAGTTGGCATTTGAGATAAAATTGTATTAACCCTCTACTACACACTCCCGAGTTTTAACGACCCTAAGGAAGCAGCCTTTTGAAAACATTATGGGAAAAAGGAGAAAATGCTGGTAACCAGCATTTTCTCCTTTTCCCACAATGTTTTCTACTCTAACCAAATCAAATTACCATTTTCGAGTCACATATATTTTGTTGTTTGCAAGTGCTTTTAATTTGTATGAGTCTAAAATTTTGTCGTTTGATAGTGTTAATCGAGTCTAAAAAAATCTTGTTGAGCGAGCGTTTGGCGAGCTTAATAATATATTTGTTTTTGTAGGCGAGTTTGATAAACTTTTACCTCAAAAGCAAACAAAGGTCAGATTCTTTTTATCATATAACTGTATATCATGAATTATAGTTCGTGATTTTTTAAAACATATAGAACTACATATATATACATAGGCGTTTTGAAATTTACACGAAGTCGATTCGCTTCTCTGACCGGTACTTTACAGACGAAAAATAGTTCCAAAGAAACTTGTGTATAATTATTTTTTTTAATCTAAAAATGATAAATTTCTCAGTTTCATCACGATCATCAATTTTGACAGTAAATTTTGCCAAAAAAAATAGGGTCAGCAATATCTAAGAAATGAGGCGTATGATTACAGAGTGTTGACCAAATACGGCACTATTTGATTCCTTCAAACGTGTGTAAGATAAGAAAATTCGGAATGGTTGTATTACACTAAAGCAAGGGTAGATTGTGATGTTAGATACCATTTTAAAAACGACGTAAATCAAGATGCAAAAATCGAGCATTCTGATCTTATATCTGCACCATTCATTACCTGCTTCTGAGTCGTCCCCTGTCCATACTCATGCACTACTTAAAACTGCACTTTTAGTCCCGAAAGAGTGGAATTACGTAATATTTCAAGCTTTGTTTTTCCGCCGTTTTACAGTTGTTATGTAAGTTATATTACGGCGATCGGTTTTTTTACACATGGATCGTCTTCAGTGGGAACAGCGTCCTTTCTAAGTCATAGACGATTTAGTTAGTTAGTTAGTTAGTTAGTTAGTTAGTTAGTTAGTTAGTTAGTTGGTAGGTTGGTTGGTTGGCTGGCTGGCTGGCTGGCTGGCTGGCTAGCTAGCCAGTTAGCCAGCCAGCCAGCCACCCAGTCAGTTAGTCAGTTAGTTAGTCGGTCGTTCGGTCGGTCGGTTACTTAATTAGCTAGTTTCAGTTAGTTAGCTGGTTTGGTAGTGAGGGGAGATTATTTTCCCTGACACCGCTACCGCGCAGAAAAAAAAAACTGTCGTTTTTTGCCCATGAAAACCAGCCTTAAAAATTGCCATCACCAAACTTCCAAAATTTACGTCTTTTTAATACATATTATTAAGTAAGTCTTGTAACTGGTAACACCTTTGGTTACAGCCAACAAGATTCATGCCAGCGACAAGACGGCAAACAGCCTTAACAAAATTGGAAAGTTCAAGATGAAGTGCCGTGGCTCCGTGGATATTCCGGTAGTAGATGACCTTTTTTTTTTTTTTCATTGGCTCTTTAAGGGGCCATGCGTGACCCTAAGGCAAAGGTGAAGAATTCGAAACCTTGATGCCCCCGGGTTTGACCCTCACTTGAAGCGCTGGGGTTTTCGTGGAAGTGTCCTTGGCTAAGATATTCTCGGACTCAAGCCAAGCACTAGTACAACCCAGGTCACATGACTTAGCGAGCTGTCTCCTTGACATAACAATGTTGAAAGTGTCCGAAAACACCGTTCATTCAATCATTGACTTTCTAAACCTTTAAGAGTAGCAATTGTTCGCTACGAGCAACAAACGACGGCTAAACAAAGAAAGGTGTATTGCAAAAAAAATTGTATGATATTTGCACCCCCCCCCCCCCCACACTCCCACCCCCTCTCTTTTGCAATAATAAGACGGCGAAAAAAAAAAATACAAATCAAAGTACTGACAGTGCCGAGCACGAAGCCGGGCCTTTGTTTGTTTGTTTGTTCGTTTCTTAGATGTAACCTTTTAGTAAATGGTTGCGTGTTTCAAAAGTCATGAGGGAGAAAGCTTTTGAAAACATCATGGAAAAAGGGTAAAATGCTGGTAATCACCATCCTCTCTTTTCCCTACGATGTTTTCAGTCCTTTAAAACACATCCAATTATTTTATCCACTTTCGATTTGTACACTGCATGTATTTGTTCTCAGCTAGAGACGTTTATCTTTTTTTTTTCGTATGGTAAAAATCTAATTGAAGCCAGAACTATCAAATTACGATGTATTTAAAATCCTTTTTTTCTCACTACCGACTAAATCATTAGGTAAATTGGTCCTTTGACATGCATAAAGTTGGCCAAGAGCATAACGTTTCGATCCAGGTCAGTCTGCGCAGACTGTGCAGGATGACCTGTGTCGATAGTTTTTGCAAAAATACATTAAACCCACTTTTCACAGAACGTTGCTTAACCCTTTCCCAAACAAGCCCTGGTTTTCACGTGTCTACAGTACAAGTCTTTTGAAAACACTGTGGGAAAAGGAGAAATTGCTCGTTACGAGCAATTTCTCCTATTCCCACGGTGTTTTCTACCCTTTTGGAGAACTTTCTGCCATTTTCATCAAATTTAAAATAGTCATCTGCAAACTCTTTCAGTTTGGACCAGTCTAAAATTTATCGTTTGGGAAAGGGTTAATTGTATGTTTTGTTTCTTCATCACAGAACAGGGGTAAAATGACGTCATACTGGATTCTGGACAAGAATGAGTTTGACAGCGGGAACCCCGAGACCCAGTCTAATGACGAGCACCCGACTAATGACCCCAGCGAGTATCATGGCCCAATGAAAAGGGGCTCCATGCAAAGCAACCTCTCAGGTACCATTCATTAGCTGGCTGGCTGATTAATTAATCCTTTATTTCCAGGAAAGCAACCGGTTGCTTGGAAAGTGTTTCTGTGCTTAATAGCCTACTAATAGAGAAACATAAGGAATACATGGATAGATACCTGGTCGCACCGATTTGACTGATAATTTTGTCGAAAATGGCGGGAGACATTTAACTCTGTCGGTGCCAAATATAACTGAACCATGTTCTGTGGAAAGTAGGTTTAATGCATCTGCAAAAAGTATCGACACATGTCAGCCTGTGCAGTCCGCGTAGGATGATCTGGGCCGAAACTTTTTGCTATTTGCACATTTTCTGCGTGATCAAGGACCATTCTACCTCATGATTCAGTCGTTTATTAGACAAAATGGATTTTATGGATCCATAATTATGTGATGACTTGCTTTGTATAATGCATTACGGAGATCCATTAAACCTCCTTTTCGCAGAGTATGGATCCTATAATCCGGACTTTTTTCGTCGGCTGAAAATACCGTCAACTGAATCTCGGAAAGATTTTCATCTTAAAGGCTTTTGACCGAAGAAGCGGACGGTATAGATCCAAGATCAGACTGCACGTTGTGTGCAGTCTGATCTTGATCTATGCCGTCCGGGAAAGCCTCTGCTTTCGCCTATGGCGCTGAAAGGATTAAAAGACAACCGGTCTGTTAATGTCAACTCTGGGGTGACCCGTTACCCTAGGGAACAAATCTGCTCACGTCTTTGAGAACATCCATTAAGAATATACAATATCCGTTTCGATATTTATACACGAAAATTGTACATGAGAAAGCATTGTGACAGAGGAAGATGTTTCTCGTTACGAACAGTTTCTCCTCTGTCACGCTGTTTTCAAAAATCCTCTATTTCTAGGCGAGAAAATGTTTTCTAAAGACGAGAGTCATGTGTTATCGAACTTTTCGTATTCATTACAGCTTCCTCCATAGAACGCAAAAACATGCCAATCTGTCTCTTGCAGATGCCGGAGAATGAATGGAAGGAGGATGAAGTTTTCAACAAATACTGATTTTTTTTTTCATTTTCTAAAGGATTGACACAAGATTATTTGACGATAGCTCTGCAAAATTACCGTTGTGGCCTAGCCATGGTTACTCAAACTTCCGTTTCTATCTTATCGCGTATATATTTAGCCCATCACTTGCACCTTCTCCTTTTAAAATTGGATGAAAATTGTCTGGGAATTGATACTATTTCAATTTTACTTCTTTCATTCTTTTTCATCACATCACTACACTGTTTCCTTTGTTATATACCCAATTTGAATTTGTTTATCTTGCGCAAGTAGGCTATTGTGTGACGTCTTAGGTCATAGCATTGTATTCCTACTCCCCGTTTCAAAATCAGGGCATCATGTACTTTTGCTGTCAATTCGTTGAACTCAACTCTAGAAAATCGATCACCGAGGCAAACTAAAATAAGCCATGCTGTAGCAAAAGGGGGCTTAATGCATCTCCGTAATGCATGATACAAATCAAGCCATCACATAAGTATGGATCCATAACAGCCATTTTTGTTTTCAACATTTGACTGAATCATGAGGTAGACTGGTCCTTTGGCATACAGAAAACTGACCTGATAGCGAAAAGTTTCGGTTCAGGTCAGCCTGTGCGGACTGGGCAAGCTGACCTAGTCGATACTTTTCGCATATGCATTAAGCCCCTTTTTCACAGAGCATGGCTCAAATTTATTTCGTTCAATGTTTGATTTAACCTTTGACCTGCTAAATAAGTAAAATGAGACTTTCCAGCCTATAGAAAAAAAATATATGTTGAAATTTCAAAGTTATCTTTTCATGAAAATGTCTCGGACAGTGAAGATCCAAGATCAGACTGCACGTTCTGTGCAGTCTGATCTTGAGCTACACTGGCAGCAAAAGCGCCTTAACTCTTTACCACACAATCCCGACTTTTAACGACGCTGTGAAAGAAGCCTTTTGAAAACATTGTGGGAAAAGGAGAAAATGCTGGTAAACAGCATTTTCTCCTTTTCCCACAATGTTTTCTACTCTAACCAAATCAAATTACCATTTTTGAGTCACATATATTTTGTTGTCTGCAAGTGCTTTTAATTTGTATGAGTCTAAAATTTTGTCGTTTGATAGTGTTAATCGAGTCAAAAAAATCTTGTTGAGCGAGCCTTTGGCGAGCTTAATAATATACAGTATTTGTTTTTGTAGACGATTTTGATAAACTTTTGTGATAAAAAGAATCTGAGATCCGTTGGGTCTGAGTTAAAATCTTATAAAACTCCCCTGGAAAAATGCTATAACTCGGAAATTTGCCAAAGCTTCGCTTAATAATATTTTTTTTTCTTGACTCCTTTCGTGAAAGTTTGTCTCCAATTTCAAATCCTGTTTATGAATTTGATTAGATAATCTAAGAGACAGTTGTACATAAAATTGATGTATACATTTGAAAATCCGCTCCCCCCATTGCAATGATAACATTATTACTATTTGCTCTTCGTATTTCTGATTTTTATCACGTAAGATATTTAGCCTACCGATACTTCATCATGTTAACTTTTGCCATGTGATATTAGTTCTATCTAGATCTATTTGAAACAAAACATGATCCCTTTGCTTTTCGGCGGGTGATACTGTATAGAGTTGAAGGTGTATGTAAAATGTATGTATAGGTATACATGTCTGTTTGTTCTCAATAGCTAATTTTATTTCATGCTTTTCGGTAGTTTATCGAGAAATATTGGTGAATTATAGTTTGATATTTCATGGTTACGACCGGTGAAAATACAGATTTCATATTTTCTAACTCTTCAATTGAAGGCGGAAACAGTAGTTCCCGCGCACTAGTTACCTACGTAATCAGAGCGTGCCATTCAAATGGAGGGAAATATGACGTAATTTACGCAATAATTCTCGCGCTTTACGTAATATTGTAATGCGTTGTTATGCGAGAGGGTACGCCACGGGGAATTACGGTAAAACACCTGTATTGGATTTGGATGAAAGTTCCAACAAGGAAGGGGTTAGAAGCATGAAATATATAGAATATTTGTATTTTTTCGGTGAAAGATCAAACATGTCATCTCGTGAACATCATCGGTAATATTTTCACGAGTGGCGCAGCCACTCGTGAAAATATTACCGATGATGTTCACGAGATGAAATAAACTTCGATCTTTCACCGAAAAATACAAATATCCTCTAGATCTATATCTACAGACTGTTCACCTGTCCATGCACACCTGGGTGTTGTAAACCAGTACCCCGCACAAGTCTGTCCATTCCACTGGCTGCTTTTACACAGGCATTGCTTCTTTTCGCTTGGTTTTTCAAACAATTGAAAAAAAGGGAATTATTTTTCGCTCAAATATTTTTCTATGTTCCACGTCTTTTAGGCCTATTTATAAGTATGTCTTTAACCCTTTACCAAACGACAAAATTTTGCAACTAACAAAATTGAAAACATTTGCAGACGACAAATTAAAGGTAGGCCCTAGCTCAAATGATGATTTCTGTTTTTGATAGGATAGAAAACGTTGTGGGAAAAGGAGAAAATGCTGGTTACCAGCATTTTCTCCTTTTCCCACAATGTTTTCAAAAGCCTTCTTCTCCTGGGTTGTTAAAACCCGGGATTGTGTGGTAAAGGGTTAATATAGCCCGTGTGGCAATGAATGAAAAAGTTAAGTATGTTTATCAATTATGTGTTTTGTTGTACAGTGAATTAGTCCTTTAGTAAAAAAAAAACACACATAAGATAAAAATCGTTCATATTTTTTTTTTTGTCTCAGTCCATTGCAAATCATGATTGACAATATTTGAGCACACAATTCTTACGAATCAGCGACGACCAATTCTCCTTACGTCATCATACATGAACAAGAGAGCCGTGACAGCCCTTTATCGCTCCACTTCCAAATACATAGGTAAGCCAAAATTGGCAGAGATGGTGACTAACCTGTAAGAAGTCTAGTGCATTCTATAGTAAAAATAGGTCAAGCTCAAAAAAGTCAATGTTTCTGTTTCTGTAATAAATCAAGATGGTATCAACTAATGGGCGGCGTTCTGGCAAAAGGGGTTTTGATGCATCTCATTGATGCATAATACAAAGTAATTCGTCACATAATTATGGATCCATAAAATCCATTGTGTCTCTAACAACTTACTGAATCATGAGGTAGACAGGTCCTTAGATATGCAGAAAAATTTACAAAGAGCAGAAAGTTTCGGCCCATGTCAGCCTGCGTGGACTGTGCAGGCTGACATGGGTCGATACTTTTGCAGATGCATTAAACCCCCTTCTCACAGAGTATGACTCAAATATAAAGGGATAAATGGTGCTGTATGCCGTGGTTAACATTACTTTTAAGCTAATCAAGACAGCCGACATATATTCCAATGTGACCTGGGTCCTTATTCACTAACCATTCTTCAGAACGTTCTTAATCTTAAAAATTTTCTGAATTTGAAAGTAACACAACTTCCGATTGGCTCAACCTAATGGTTTAAGCCAATCAGAAGTTGTGTTACTTTCAAAATCTGTAATAAGATCAAGAATCTTCTAAAGAATGATTGGTGAATACAGACTCTGGGTTCACAAGTTCTAGGATTGGTTCTAAGGTGTCTTTTCTCGACAGGCCAAGGAAAAAATTTGGAGCCCCCGCTGAGGATCGAAAGCGGGGCCTCCGGAGTGCGAATCGTACATCTTTACCACTGAGCAACCCAGATCAAAGCAAATGAGCTATTCTCTATGAAAAGGAGGTTTCATGCATCTGCAAATAGTATCGATCCATGACAGCCTGCGTGTGTAGGTACTTTTTTGCAGTTCGTCAATTTACTACAGGTCCAAGGACCGTTCTATCTCTCGTTTCAGCCAGTTGTTTGGCAAAATGGATTTTATTTTGTTGTAATTTCTTCAGCATGGTCAAGTTCAGAAACACAACAAAATGCACCATGTTAATTGGCCCGCAACATGCGAAAAGAGACCTTCGGACATTTGCGTAAAGTGTCGTCCCGGATTAGCCTGCGCAGTCTGCGCAGGCTAATCCGAGACGGCACTTTACGATGGCGTAAGATTTTTTCATACAGTAGACTTTCGTGAAACAGAAAATCACACAAAAGCGGGAAGTGTCGTCTCGGATTAGTCACAGACTGCACAGGCTGATCAGGGACGATAAACCTTTACGCATGTCCGAAAGCCCCTTTTCGCCTTATTACTGAACATCAAAGAATTCAGAAAACATTTTCTATCCAGAAAGAGAAGAGAGGGACGTACCTGTACTTGCGAGTTGTAATTGGCAGCCAGGAAGGGGGGGGGGGGGCGGTTAAACGGAAGCATGTCATAACTAGCGGCCCTTGAGGGCCTAAATAGCTCTACTATCAGTGATTTTGCTTATTTTCAGGCATACAGTATTAATTCACGATGAACAAGGAAAAAGACAAACACAACAAGAGGGCCATGATGGCCCTGTATCGCTCCACTGGCTTATAAATATAAACCATCAATACTAAACATTTCAATTCTGAGCCAAATGGTTTCAAAATGAAGACTTACAAAGTTTTCTCTGTAAAAGCCCATGTGAAAGTTGAGACCCGCAGGGCAAAGCCATTTTTGATCCCAGAGCTATAATTACTTGGCCCCTGGTAGAGGTCCACAAGATAAAGCCACATGCCAAAATAATACAAGTCTATGCTGTATGGTTATGAATAAGGTGATTTTCAATTTTTGTCCATATGAAGCCTCTGTAAAACATAAGACCCCTGATGCACGGCTAATTTCAAAAAAGAAATCAAAACAGGAAGATTTCTTAAGTTGTCACCACGTAAGCCCATGTAAAACTTGTGACCCCTGCGGCGGGGCCAATTTTGACCCCAGGGCTAAAATTTTGGCCAGCTTGGTAGAGGCCCACTAGATATAGCTACATGCAAAATTTGGTAGCTCTAGGCCTTATAGCTAGGTACAGGAAGATTTTTAAAGTTTTCTCTATATAAGCCTATGTAAAATTTGTGACCCCTGGGGCAGAGCCAATTTTGACCCCAGGGCTATAATTTGAAGAAACTTGATAGAGGTCTACTACATAAAGCTACATGCCAAATTTGGTAGCCCTATGCCTTATGGTTTCAGACAAGAAGATTTTTAAAGATTTCCAATATTTTTCAGTTTTGTTGCCATGTCAACCAGAGTTTTTGAAGGAATCAAATTCTTTCAAGAAATTCTGAAGAGGACCATGGCAGGATCATTTCTATGAAGTTTCATGAAAATTGGATGGGTAGTTTCAGAAAAGATGATGTTTGAAATAAAAGTTAACGGACGGACGGACGCAGGCACGACGGACACAGGGCTATGACATAAGCCCGCTGGCCTTCGGCCAGTGGAGCTAAAAATGGGGGCGGGGGAGTGGGTGTTGTTGAATCTAGGCTCGAACCCACTTGGATATCACAATAGGTAGCCATGGTGAATTGAACGAATAGTGAAAGGTAGCCATGGTGAATTGAACGAATAGTGAAAGAATCAAAGTACAATTTCTATAAACCAATAGTTAGGAATCCATCCAAATCTAATAGGGTTTCAGTTCTCGTTGTATTAAACAATCCCTGCAAGTTTAAAAGAAATGGGATTGGCAATGTGGACTCCACGGAGTACACAAGGTTATGCTATTAAATGGCTGCTTTTCCTTCACTGGTTGCTGGATTTTCTTCATTTTCATATAACTTAAAATCCCGTCTGCAAAAGGCCAGTGAGTCACGCTAAGGTTTAAAACAAGGGTTTGACCCTTTCCCAAACCACAAATTTTGGACTGGTCCAAATTGAAAGAAGTTGCAGACGACAATTTTAAATGTGATGAAAATGGCAGAAAGGTCTCAAAAAGGGTAGAAAACACCGTGGGAAAAGGAGAAATTGCTCGTTACGAGCAATTTCTCCTTTTCCCACAGTGTTTTCAAGACTTTTACTGCAGACACGTGAAAACCAGGGCTTGTTTGGGAAAGGGTTAATAGGTATGGGTTAAAAACTCCCATGTATTGTATTGTATGGCATTTAATGCCGTTTTCAACATTATGTCAGTTATATTGCAGCGGCCAGTGCACCTATCCATGCTTTCCTGGCGGTTTTCTTTTACCAGTACTCCGCATTATAGTCTTTCCAAGCCACTGCAAATAATCCAAATACGACATGATGATTTTCAGAACTGAAAAAAAAAATGAACATGTATAAGATATGTCACGTGGTTTTATCAATTTTATTCATATTAAAATTATCAAATTATTTACAGTTGTCATGAACACACAAAAAACTCCACTGAATTGATTATTTACATTTGCTCCTTTTTCACATATAACAAATTAAAATGGAAAAAAAAAGAATACATAGCTACTGTACTAGGTAACCCATGAATTAAAGATAAATCTTTACAGCCAGAGACAAAAATTGCTTTTAAAATTTGAAAGTCTGTACAATGGTTCAGAATTCAGTCAGCTGTAGAGTCTGTAACAGTCCATTATCATTAATGTGGAAACATTTTGGAAAAAGTAGCATTTGCTCGAAACAAGCAATAACTTTTTTTTCCTTAATGTTTTCGAAACTAGTGTGGCATATTGCAATAAGCCGTCATATGTTTGGTTGTGTGATGGCAAGTACAATTTTGTGCCCTTTTTCTCTAACCTCTTAAGCTGCAGAATAATTGAAAGGCAAATTTCTTCTTAATACTAAAACCCCAAACATTGCGGTTTCAAAGTTGATTTCACCGGAAAGAAAATACTTTATCGGAATGTGTAGATCAAAGATCAGACTGCACTTTCTGTGCAGTCTGATCTTGATCTACACTGTCTGCAAAAGGTCAGTGGGTCGTGGTTAGCAGCTTAAGGGTTAAAAGAAACATCTATACTCGTTTTCCGCCAGATTTTAACCTATTTCATTTTTGTTTTATCAAACTATTATCATCCATATATCTTCATGCAAAATGTTGCCCCTGGCGGTTGCACAGACTATGACAGATAGAAATTCATTTCTTTTTCATGAGGCCTTCAAAGAAATCCATGTTGTAATGTTTCCGAGGTTTTAACTCAAAGACTTCAAATACATAATAATGAGCCATACTCTGTGAAAAGGGGGCTTAATGCATCTGCGAAAAGTATCCACCCAGGTCAGCCTGCGCAGTCCGTGCAGGCCGATCTGGGCGGAAACTTTTCACTATTGGTCAATTTTCTGCAAGTCCAAGGACCAGTCTACTTCATGATTCAGTCGGTTGTTAGACATAATGAATTTTATGGATCCATGATCATGTGATGACTTGATCGGTATCATGCATCACAGAGATGCATTAAGCCCCCTTTTGCCAGAGCATGGCTCATATGCAGTTATCCCTTTCACTACATATATTGCTAATTTTTCTATGTTTACAAAGCTAATTCTGAACCATTCTACAATCTATCAAATTTCAACCGTTTTTTTTTTTTTGTTTCTCTCTGGCTGTAAGGTTGTATCTTTAAACATGCTTTCACCTACAGATGACCTTTATCCTCTTTCTTGCAGATCACTTACGAAAACACCGTTGTAACAAGACATATCTCTTTTCCATCGTTATATACAACTCAAAATTTGCTAGGGATCACTATGTTTTCCTCCATCCCCTTCAATTTCAGAAAATCTTTTTTTTATAAAGAACTAGTCGATATATTTGAAATATGCTATATTTTGGATACTTAAACATGCTTCATTGTAATACTAATAAAACTAACTGCCTGTGAAAAATCATCTTTTTTTTTAATGTGATACTGAAATGTAACATTTATTGGAATATTGAAAATAATCCCTATCAAAGTGTGAGTAGTATATCATCAAGTGTATCGATCAAACGTTGACACCACTTTGCTTTTAAAAAGGGCTTTTGAAAACATTGTAGAAAAAGGATGCATTTTATCCTTTTCCAACACTGTTTTCAATCCTTTGAAAGACAAATTCCATCATTTGAGCCCCATCTTATTTGTCCTATGACATTACTTTTGGACAAGCCATTACTTTTGTTCTTTGGTACAGAATTAAAGATGATCAAAAGTACACAATCAAAAATTAATTAATATGAGCCATGCTCTAGCAAAAGGGGGCTTAATGCATCTCTGGTTGCCTAACACCAAGCAAGGCATCATCCAATTATGAATCCACAAAATCCATTTTGTCAAACAACCGTCAAAATCTCAAGGTAGAGTGGTCCTTTGACATGCAGAAAATTGACCAATAGGGAAGTTTCAGCCAAGGCCAGCCTCCTGGGTCGATACTGTTTTGCAGATGCATTAAGCCCCCTTTTCACAGAGCATGGCTCATATACATTCTCAACTTTTCTTGAAACAAAATGATATACTAAAATCTTTGCCCATTTCTATACAACTTCCAAAGCCCTAAGTTTATAGCCTTGGAAGGCATTGGGGAACCAAGCAATTTCTTTTAACTCTTAACCCTTTCCCAAATGATGAATTTTAGGCTGGTCCAAATTGAAAGAGTTTGCAGACGACAATTTTAAATTTGATGAAAATGACAGAAAGTTCTCCAAAAGGGTAGAAAATACTGTTGGAAAAGGAGAAATTGCTCGTTACGAGCAATTTTTCCTTTTCCCACAGTGTTTTCAAAAGACTTGTACTGCAGACACGTGAAAACCAGGGCTTGTTTGGGAAAGGGTTAACCAAACGACAAAATTTTAGACTAGTCCAAATTGAAAGCTTTTGCAGACGACAAAATAAATGTGAATCAAAAGCTGAAATTTGTTTTTTGAAGAGCAGAAAACATTGTGGGAAAAGGAGAAAATGCTGGTGACCAGCATTTTCTCCTTTTCCCACAATGTTTTCAAAAGGCTTCTTCTTAAGGGTCATTAAAACTCGTTATTGTGTGGTAAAGGGTTAAATAACATTGCAACCTTACCAAAAAGACCCCCTTCTTACTTTCCTTTTTGTCCCTTGTTTATTTCTTTTGCAAATCGTTTTGGGGTTTGTCTACATTTTTGGAGTACAGAAATGGGTTAAAAGAAATAGAAGATGAAATATCAAAAAAAAAAAGTCCAAAAGCAAATTATTATGCCATGTCTTTGGAAGAAAACGTACTTGGCTTCAGTATTTATAGTATATTCAGAACATTCGTTTTGTATTGAATGCCTTAAGAAGATTTCAAGAGCAGTTCGCAATGAAAAATGGACCACTGCATGTATGAGATCCGAGTTAAGAATTCACCAACTACTTTCATTTTTATTCCAAGCCTAATTCTAGATTTAGAAGGTAACACAAATTCTGACTGGCTAAACCAAATGGTTTAGCCAATCAGAAGTTGCGTTACTTCCAAATTTAGAAAATTCTTGAGAATAAGACCATAAAACATTCTCTAGAATGGTTGGTGGAACAGATCCTGGGGCTTTCACACCTGCACTACCAACTTGACTGCAAATTGATACTCTGTGCAAACCATCAGCTGTTTCCTAATGGACCGCAACATGCGAAATGAGACCTTCGGACATTTGCGTAAAGTGTTGTCCCGGATTAGCCTGCGCAGTCAATCCGAGACGGTACTTTATGACTACATAAGATATTTTCATACAGAAGACTTTTGTGAAAGAGAAAATGGTACAAAAATGGAAAGTGTCGTCTCAGATTAGTCACAGACTGCACAGGATGATCTAGGACCACACACTTTTACCCCTATGTCCAAAAGCCCCTTTTTGTGTGTTGCAAGCCATATAAAACAAGTCACCCTGATAGGGATGGTAAGCATGAAGCTTGCATTAACATGTTTATAATAACACAAGTTCTAAAATACAAGTACAAACAAGCAAGAACTAAATTTCTACATGGCCTCCACATGTTTGCATCTTAAATAATGAAACAGAAGAAAAACAGTGTCACAGAACAGCATTGTCTGCCTGCATGTTTGAGCAATCAGGGTCCGTATTCACCAACCTTTCTTACGAACCTTCTCATTCTTTACCAGAATTTTCTAAATGTGAAAGTAACACAACTTCTGATTGGCTAAACCTGGTTTAGCCAATCAGAAGTTCTGTTATTTTCACATTCAGAAAAATCTTGGAGAATAAGAATGTTCTTAAGGACGGTTGGTGAATACAGACCGAGAGCCGCTTTTATACTGTTTTTCTCATGATACTGCGATTCCAGCGATTACTTAAACCCTTTCCCAAACGACAAATTTTGGACTGGTCCAAATTGAAAGAGTTTGCAGACGACAATTTTAAATTTGATGAAAATGGCAGAAAGTTATCAAAAATGGTAGAAAACACTGTGGGAAAAGGAGAAATTGCTCATTACGAGCAATTTCTCCTTTTCCAACAGTGTTTTCAAAAGACTTGTACTGCGTACATGAGAAAACCAGGGCTTGTTTGGGAAAGGGTTAAACAAAATGAACAGTTGAGTCACTGCACATATTCTCTACCAAACAATTCCAAGATTTAACAACCTTGAAGAAGAAAGGCTTTTAAAAACATTGTGGGAAAAGGAGAAAAGTTTATAACCAGCATTTTCTCTTTCCTCACAATTTTTCTACCATTTAAAAAAATGGAACTCACCTTTTGAGCTTCATTTATTCGTTGTCTTCAAATGCTTTCAATTGGATGTAGTTTGCAATTTTGTCACTGGGTGAAGAGTTCAAAAGGAAGCTCCCTTGCCTACCAGCTTTTCCCTGTCTGAAAGCCTATATGTATGCAGGCAATATGTGTGCATGAGCTACACTCTGCCAAAAGGAGGCTTAATGCATCCCCATGATGCATGATATCAAGCAAGTCATCAAGAGATTGTGGATCCATAATAGCCGCTGTTTCTTTTTAAAAACAACAGGTTGAACCATTTGGTAGATTGGTTCTTAGACATACATGTACTTGACCTATAACAAACAGTTTCAGCCCAGGTCAGCCTGCGCAGGCTGCACAAGCTGACCTGGGTCGATACTTTTTGTAGATGCATTAAGCTCCCTTTTCACAGAGCATGACTCGTATATATTTATACATGATGTAAAATCTTTAACTTTAGGTTGAATTCATAGATCTCAATTGTCCGC
Organism: Tridacna gigas; assembly: GCA_945859785.2. Lineage (NCBI taxonomy): Eukaryota > Metazoa > Mollusca > Bivalvia > Cardiida > Cardiidae > Tridacna > Tridacna gigas. Next base: position 7,324,742 of record OX244042.2, read on the forward strand.
ACTTGCCATATATTCATCTAAGTCCGCATTTAAATGGTATTTTGTCTTACTCATGTATTCCTCTAGTTGATTGTCTAATTGTTCTCTAGTTAAGTTTTTATTTGCACCTCTCCCTGCACCCCCACGTCCTCCACGTCCTCTTGGGCTCCCACGACCTCTCTGACCCCCTCTCTGACCTCTGAAATTTCCTGAGCTTCCTCTCCCTCTACCGCCTCCTCTTCCACTGAAAAATTAAAAAAAACTAGAGTTGTCACTGAATGTGACTTAATACCTCCGCCAGTGCTTTGACAGAAAAAAAGTGTCAAGTTCAAGGGGAGATAATTCCTCAATCAGGGGGAGTTGACACTTGAAAATTACGTCTTGCAAATCTTCAATATATGATCAATATATGTGCAAAGTTTCAATGCAATTGAAGGAAAACTGTAGGAGGAGTTCGCAACACAAAATTGCTAGTATTTTGTACACAGACGGACACACGGATGGATGGACAGACAGGCTGATTCCAGTATACCCCCGAAAACATTTGTTTTACGGGGGTATAATAATCTTGAACTATTTTTCTAGGTAAATTACCCGCTTTACCACACAATTCAAAGTTTTAACCCTTTCCCAAACAAGCCCTGGTTTTCACGTGTCTGCAGTACAAGTCTTTAGAAAACACTGTGGGAAAAGGAGAAATTGCTCGTAATGAGCAATTTCTCCTTTTCCCACAGTGTTTTCTACCCTTTTGGAGAACTTTCTGCCATTTTCATCCAATTTAAAATTGTCGTCTGCAAACTCTTTCAATTTGGACCGGTCCAAATTTTGTCGTGCAATGTTCTCTACTTTATCAAAGACAAGTCAGATAGTTTGAGCCAATTGTATGTTTTCGTCTGCAACTACTTTCAACTTGGATCAGTCTAAAGTTTAGTCATTTGGCAATGACTTAACAACAGGCTTCTTATTAACCCTTTACCACACGAGAAAAAGGTAAACTTGTACAAATTGAAAGCATTTGCACGCAACAAAATAAGTGTGACTCAAAAATTGAAATTTGTTTTGGGAAGGATAGAAAACATTGTGGGAAAAGGAGAAAATGCTGGTCACCAGCATTTTCTTCTTTTCCCACAATGTTTTCAAAAGCATTCTTTCTCATGGTCATTAAAAATCGGGTTTGTGTGGTACAGGGTTAAACTTCTCTAATTATTTGACCTATTCCACTCAATGTCTAATCTACAATTAGCTTTCTTAAAATTCAAAAGTTGCACTGAAGATTATTTTAGTCATGTTGCTGAAAATGACCCATTTCTTGATTTATTTCCTGGGTTCCACACACACTAGGCTGAAGCTATGCAATGCCTTACCAAAAGACACCACCAAGCAACCCAGCTCCTCTTACCAAACATTTTCCATAGCATGTCAAGACTTAGTGCTACAGCATACAAAGTTGCAAAGTAATACTTATGTTGAAGAATATTGAAACTGAAAATCTATTCCTTCCCAAATACTCCATTGCAACTTGAAGACAAGGGCCCGCTTTCACACACACAAAAAAAATCCTAGGTCTCTTATTTTGCTCAAGCCTGCTGATGGATCCCATTTCCGACTTAACTCTTTACCAAACAACAAAATTTAGGGCTAGTCCAAACTGAAAGCATTTGCAGATGACAAATTAAAATGTTGCTAAAACAATTTCTCTCTTTGATAGAGGGGAAAACATGGTGGGAAAAGGAGGAAATGCTGGTTACCAGCATTTTCTCATTTTCCAACCATTTTTGCAAAAGCCTTCTTCCTTTGGGTTGTTAAAAGTCGGGATTGTGTAGTATAGAGTTATGGTGAGTTTGTTACTATTATCAACAGGCTCTAGAAACTTTCTCAATTCCCAAGTTGGCACAACATTTGGCTCTTAACTCTACCACACGACAAAATTTTAGACTAGTCCAAATTGAAAGCATTTGCAAAGAACAAAATAAACATCACTCAAAAATCGAAATTTGTTTTGGAAAGGGTAGAAAACATTGTGGGAAAGGGAGAAAATGCTGGTTAACAGCATTTTCTCCTTTTCCCAAAATGTTTCCAAAAGGCTTTTTGTACAGGGTCGTTAAAACCTGTAACTGTGTGGTAAAGGGTTAACTCAAAACAATGGACCCAAGTCTGTTAACCCTTAAGCTGCTTATCACGACTCACTGACCTTTAGCGGACATTGTAGATCAAGATCAGACTGCACAGAACGTGCAGTCTGATCTTTGATCTACACTGTCCGATACGGTATTTTCTGTCCGGTGAAATCAACTTTGAAATCGCAAGGTTTGGGCTTTTAGTATAGAGCAGAAATATGTGTTTCATTCATTCAGCAGCTTAACCCTTTACCAGACGACAAAATTTTAGCATTGTCGAAATTGAAAGCATTTGCAGACGAAATTTCAATGTGGCTCAAATGGTGCAGTTTTCTATTGATAGCGTAGAAAACATTGTGGGAAAAGGAGAAAATGCTGGTTACCATTTTCTCCTTTTCCCACAATGTTTTCAAAAGGCTTCTTTCCTCGGGGCATTAAAAGGCGGCATTGTGCGGTAAAGGGTTAAGTGTTAAAATGACGCAAGTCCATCATTTTGCTGAGCCGAGTCTGAAACGTCGGGTCAGCTTAGGATTTTAAGTTGTTTCTACAGTCTGTCAATATTAGTAAAATGGGCCTCCAGTAACAAACTCATTCTGTTAATTCTAGTGAAATGCGTCTGAAATAACAAAGTCAACTTATGTCGGAAAATGAGTCTGTTCGCAGACTTCAGCAAAATAAGCGTTCCAAGTTTTTCCGTGAAACCGGGCCCAGTCTGGTCAGACTGTCTCGGTTTATGGATTGTGCAGGAATTGAAGCCAATCCGTTCAAATTAAGTTTGCATCCTTAGCTTTAGCTCTTTACCAAATGATTCCAACTTTTGATGAATCTTTGAAAAAACACTTTAGAAATATTGTAGCAGTGGGAGAAAATGCTGTTTAGCTGTTTTTACTCGTTTTTAAAAAACATTTTTCTGCCAGTGACTAACACTTAGACCAACCGTACAATAACAGATTGTCAACTTCACGATAATTTCCATACTTTAAAATGCTGTGATTTAAATTTGAATGCATTTTTAACATTTCTTACTTTTGGCAGCTATTTGGGCTTTAACCCTTTACCACACAATGCCTCCTTTTTACGACCCAGGAAAAGAAGCCTTTGAAAAACATTGTGGGAAAAGGAGAAAATGCTGGTAACCAGCATTTTCTCCTTATCCCATAATGTTTTCTACTCTTTCAAAGAAAAATTGCACCATGTGAGCCACAATGAAATTGTTGTCTGCAAAATGCCTTCAATTTTGACAAGGTTAAAATTTTACCATCTGGTAAAGGGTCAAAACATGGAGTTGTGTAATAAAGGGTTTACTCTTTACCACACAATCCCGACTTTTAACGACCCCAAGAAAGAAGCCTTTTGAAAACATTGTGGGAAAAGAAGAAAATGCTGGTAACCAGCATTTTCTTCTTTTCCCACAATATTTTCTACTCTTTAAGAAACAAATTTTATTTTTTGAGCTACATTTGAAATGTCGTCTGCAAATGCTTTCAATTTGGACTAGTCTACATTTTTGCTGTGAGGTAAAAGGGTTAAAAAGGTCAAAATCACAGTCAATAGTACATTATTGAAAAAAGAAGAAGTGTGAAGAACAAGGTCAGGAATTATGAACCCCAAACTCTTTACCAGACGACAAAACTTTAGCCTTGTCCAAATTGAAAGCATTTGCAGACGACCAATTAAATGTTACTCAAAACAAAAAATTCATCTTTCATAGCAGAGAAAACACTGTGGAAAAAGGAGAACATGCTGGTCACCTGTATTTTCACCTTTTCCTACTATGTTTTTAGTAGCCAACTTTCTGAGGTTTGTTTAACCCTTTACCACACAATCCAGACTTTTTTAACGACCCTGAGGAAAAAGCCTTTTGAAAACATTGTGGGAAAAGGAGAAAATGCTGGTAACCAGCATTTTTTTCCTTTTTCTCCACAATGTTTTCTATCCTTCCCAAATAAAATTTTGATTTTACAGTCACATTTAATTTGTTGTCTGCAAATGCTCTCAATTTGGACAAGTCTAAAATTTTGTCGTTTGGTAAAGAGTTAAAGTTCGGATTGTGTGGTAAAAGATTAACCCTTTCCCAAACAAGCCCTGGTTTTCACGTGTCTGCAGGACAAGTCTTTTGAAAACACTGTGGGGAAAGGAGAAATTGCTCGTAACGAGCAATTTCTCCTTTTCCTACAGTGTTTTCTACCCTTTGTGAGAACTTACTGCCATTTTCATCAAATTTAAAATTGTCGTCTGCAAACTCTTTCAGTTTGGACCAGTCCAAAATTTGTCATTTGGGAAAGGGTTAAATCTTTACCAGACCACAAATTTTTAGCCTTGTGCTATTTTGAAAGCATCTGCAGGTGACAAGTTTTACGCCTCTAATTACATGTATTAGGATTCCTCTTCAAGAGCAGAAAATATTGTGGGGAAAAAAAAAGAGAATAGGTATGTAACAAGAATTTTCCCCCTTTTTCCCTACCATGTTTACTGATGCATTCTTTTTCAAGGTCATTTAAGCTAAGAATAGTCTGACAAAGGCTTGAAGAAGATAAATGAAATCATTGTCAGTCAGGCAAGAATAAACCCAAAAATAAACACTGTAAAGTTTGGTACAAACTATAATGCAATGTAGATCCAAGATCATGCTGAACATTCTTTGCAGTTTGTCTGATCTTAATTCTTTACCATTAAGACAAAATTATACTAGACCTGTCCAAATTGAAACGATTTACACACGACAAATCAAATATGCCTCAATTAATGCTATCTTAGTTTGAAAGTGCAGAAAACATTGTGGGAAAAGGAGAAAATGCTGGTTACCAGCATTTTCTCCTTTTCCCACAATGTTTTGAAAGGCCCTTTTCAGAAAGGTTGCTAAAACTCGGGATTGTGTGGTGAAGGGCAATAGTCCACTGAACGACCTCAACTCTTCAACAAAAGACAAAACTTAACTCTATCAACAAAACTTAACTCTATCGAACTGACAAAATTTAACTCTTCCCAAATGACAAAATTTTAGACCTGTGCGAGTTGAAAGCCTTTGCTGAAAACAAACTTGATATGATTTAAACAAGGGAACTTTTCCTGGAAACTGTAGAAAACATGGTAGAAAAAGAAGAAAATGCTGGTTTCAAGTGTTAGCTCCTTCTTCCACAATGTTTTCAACAGCTTCCTCTCTCAAGGTCGTTTATACACATGTAGTCAGGATTGTGTGGTAAAGGATTAAGACTTGTCCAAATTGGAACAAGCTGTTACTCAAAAATGGTTTCTGTCTTTAAAATGGTAGAGAACAATGCGAAACGGAGAAAATTCTGGTTACCAGCATTTTCTTCTTTTTCCCACAATGTTTTTAAAAGCCTTCTCCCTCAGGGTTGTTAAAATTCTGGATTGTGTGTTAAAAGAGGTAAGTTGCAGTGAGCATGCAGAAAGATAATAATTGATCTAATTAAGATCTTTATTACATTTAATCTTCTTTTCCCGACGAGTAATAGGAAGATTTTATTACATCATCAAGGCCGAATCCTACAATAAAAGTTTGTAAAAACCTTCAAACGTAAGAGTTCATACAAAAAACACTTCAAAGAATATTAACCCTTTTACCATACCATCCCAATGTTTGTATGGGTGTATGGTGTTTTATGCCATTTTCAACATCATATCGCTGCGGCCAGTACACCTATCCATGCTTTCCTGAAGTTTCTTTAACCAGTACTCCGCACAATCATCTTTTTGAGCCACTGACTGCTTTCCCACATAACCATCATCAAAATGATGGTCAGTACCGTGAGAGAGGAATGAATCCTGTCTCAATGACCATCATCAATCCTAGGAATGAATGAATGAATGAATGAATGAATGAATGAATGTTGTTTTAAGGCCCATCGACATCTTTGGTCATTTTGCGCACATGTCTGTATTACAGGATGACGATTGAAGCGGGTTTTTGAACTAAAAAAAAAAGATTTGAACAAAACAATAATAACAAGGAGTCAACTAAAAAGGATTATGTGTGACCTTTATATGTATAAAAACATTACAGAGTGACAGGGCAGTCCCCATCTACTCAAAAATGGTGAAAGTAAAGTTGTGATAAAAGGTTTGAGACTGAGAGAGGAATGAATCCTGTCTCAATGACTATCATCCTCAATCCTCGGAAAAACATTGGCCAAGCAGAGGATCGAACCAGCGACCCCCTTTTCTCAAGTCCTGTATGCCACCAACTGAGCTACCGGGGCTCAACGCACAGGCATAATCCCAAGTTTAACGACCCGGAGGAAGAATCCTTCTGAAACCATTGTTGGAAGAGGAAAAAATGCTTATAACCAGCATTTTCTCGTTTTTCACCAATCCTTTTAACCCTATCAATGCTAAATTCCATCATACAAGTCACATTTAACTCTTTACCAGACAACAAAATTTCAGACTGGTCCAAATTGAAAGCATTTGCAGATGACAGATCAAATGCGGCTCAAAATTGAAATTTGTTTTGTGAAGAAAACATTGTGGGTAAAGGAGAAAATGCTGGTTACCAGCATTTTCTCCTTTTCCCACAATGTTTTCAAAAGGCATTTTGTTCAGGGTCATTAAAACCAGTGATTGTGTGGTAAAGAGTTAAATAGTATTCTGCAAAATGCTTTCAAGTTACAAATCTACATTTCTGTTGTTAGGGAAAAAGTTAAATGAAACAAGTGCCTAATTCCTGTAGCAGTTTCATCAACGCTTTACCACGCAATCCTGAGTTTTAATGACCCAAAGGACGGAGACTCCTAAAAACACTGTTTGAAAAGGAGAAAATGCTAATGACCAGTATTTTCTCCTTTTCCCACAATGTTTTCTTCCCTGTAAAAGACAAAATTCATCATCTGAGCTACATTTAAGTTATCTCTGCAAATGCTATCAATTATGATGTGTCCAAAATTTCGTGGTTTTGTAACAATTTGTTTGTATTGCAGTTTAACACTGTTTAAACAGTTCAGATCATAATTATCACTGCGGTCAGTGCACCTACGCCTGTTTCCTGGCCGTCTATCTCTAGCACTGACACAACTTTCATTAGAATTAGAACCATTGAACAACTTTTCCTCACATCCATCAGTGGCGAGAGGGGATTAACCACCGGAAAGAAAGTTTGCCTCAACCTGGTATCAAACTCACAACCACGAGGTCATGAGTCAGATACACTAACCACTGAGCTAACCGGCCGGACTTGTTGTTCCGTGAAGAGTTCAACATACCTATTCTAAATCTTGCTATTTTACCAAAATCAAAATAGCGCTGCTACAACTATACATCTTCTACAAATAAATGAGCCATGCTCTGGCAAAAGGGGGCTTAATGCATCTCCGTGATGCATGACAGGGTTCATACAGAATTTCTCAGGGAAAATTTAAGGGTTTTTCCAAGGGCTTTTTAAGGCTTTTGGAATAGAAATTAAGGTCTTTATATGGACATGGCTATATACAATAACAATCCAAATTTTACTTTATGTTGGCACATTATGTTGTATAAAGAATCTATGACTGACTGATGCATAGGATAAGTAACAAATGCTTTATTATTTGGAAAAAGTAAAAGCAACTGTCAAAACTGTAACAGGTTTACTGTCCAACCTTATTTTATTGCAAAAGCATGTCCACCGTTTATACCTTTTAAATTCTCGTACCTAGTGTTTGTACATGGGATCCGCTAACTAATTTCTGTTAAATATACATTTCCCCATTTCTACAACTCAATACAGACGACCTTTTTACAAATGGCTGACGCATATGATAACGATCACTGTGAACAGACGCTCTTAGCGATAAGGTAGTGGTACCCGACTTTCTACTAAAACTGAAGTATATGGTCAGCCACCAGTCTGAAAAACCAAGTGTGATATGACGCAATATCAAATTATATCATCAAAATATGTGTAGACAGTGCTCTTCCTTGTTACTGTATATACTCACTTGTAAGACGATCTGAAGGAATATGGGTTTCTTTGCAAACTTTCTTCGATCACGTCACCTGGATATTCGGTGCATTGTGCTTTACGATTTTTAGATTTAAGGGTTTTTCAAGGACTTTCTATACTTTTTAAGGGTTTTTTAAGGCTTCTCGTCATTTTCAAGGGTTTTTCAAGACTGAAGTCAAATTTAAGGGTTTTTCAAGACCTGTGCGAACCATGCATGATACCAATCAAACCATCACATAATTATGGATCCATAATTCCCACTTCTTTTAACAATCGACTTAATCATGAGGTAGACTGGTCCTTTGACATGCAGAAAATTGACCTATAGCGAAAAGTTTCAGCCCATGTCAGCCTGCGCAGACTGGTTAGGCTTACCTGGGTCAATACTTTTCGCAGATGCATTAATGATTGATTGATTGATTAATTGAATGGTGTTTTACGCCGCTTTCAACATTATTTTAGCCATATCACGGCGACAGCTCACATATTCATGTATTTCCTGGGTTTTACCAGTACTAGGCTTGGGCTCTGAAGTGTCTTTGCCCAAGGACATATCCATGAAAAACCCAACGGATCAGGCGGGGCACGAACCCGGGACCTCTAGGTTATGAGTCCCACACTTTACCACTGAGCCACGCAGGATCCTGGCAGATGCATTAAGCCCCCTTTTCAAAAAGCATGGCTCATATATTATTTTTTCAGCAATTTACAAAAGCAGCCTACATTAATAAACTAACCCTCTACAGCAGTGTTTTAATGACCCTGACTAAGGAAAACATTGTGGGGAGAGAAGAAAATGCTGGTAAACAGCATTTTCTCCTTTTTCCATTGTGTTCTACTGTTTAACCCTTCACCACACAATCCCAAGTTTTAACGACCCCGAGATAGAAGGCTTTTGAAAAGATTGAGGGAAAAGAAGAAAATGCTGGTAACTAGCATTTTCTCCTTTTCCCACAATGTTTTCTACCCCATCATAAACAAATTCCATCATTTGAACCACATTTATATTGTCATTTGCAGATGATTTCATATTGGACAAGTCTATCTTTTGCTTGAATGGTATAGGGTTATAGACGTATACAATCAATCGAGGAACTGTTATTTTGTGCTATAACCCTTTACAACACAATCCCGAATTTTAACAACCCCGAGAAAAGACGCCTTCTGAAAACATTGTGGGAAAAGGAGGAAATGCTGGAAACCAGCATTTTCTCCGTTTCCCACAATGTTTTCTGCCCTTTCCAAAATGAATTTCAATTTTTCAGTCACATTTATTTTGTTGTCTGCAACTGCTTTCAATTTGGACCAGTCTAAAATTTTGTCATTTGGTAATAAGTTAACTCTCTACCAAACAACAAAATTTTAAGCTGGTTCAAATTGAAAGCATTTGCAGACGGCTATTCAACTGTGGTTCAAAAATTGAAATTTGATTTAGGAAAGGTAGACAGCATTGTAGGTAAAGAAGAAAATGCTGCTTAGCAGCATTTTCTCCTTTTCCCTCATTGTTTTCAAAAGGCATTTTCTTCAGGGTTGTTAAAAGTCTGGATTGTGTGGCAAGGAGTGAAAATAAGACAAGCCTCAAGATCCTATCATAAAGAGATAAATAAGCCTATATTTTTTTTTTTTTATCTTTTTAACCCTTTACCACACAATTCAAAGTTTTAATGATCATGAGGGAAGAGGTCTTTTGAAAACATTGTGGGAAAAGGAGAAAATGCTGGTGCCAGCATTTTCTCCTTTTCCCACAATGTTTTCTGCCTATGCAAGGCCAAATTCCACCATTTGTGCTACATTCATCTGCAAATGCTTTCAATTTCAACAAACCTGTATTTTGTTCGTGTGGTAAAGAGTTAGCCATCTTCTATGTACAATCTAAACTTTCAATTTCAACAAACCTGTATTTTGTTCGTGTGGTAAAGAGTTAGCCATCTTCTATGTACAATCTAAACTAGCCTACTCTAAAGAACTTTCTACATGTTTACTTTCTCCACTTAAAAAATGCCTACACTTTCACATATTTATTTTTCATAATCAAAACAGGGCATCAGATCAGAGAAAATATTCCGCATCAAAATGGTGCATGTACAGGAAAAGAACAAGGATGTTAAGTCATGGCTTCCAAACATTAATTTCTCCAGTAATGTTGATGCTGGAATGCAGTTGTTGAAAAAATAAGGCACAAAAATAGTGCACGTACAGGAAACAGACATTTAGGGTGGTAAATAATAGTTTCTCAAAGTTAAGCTCTCAAATAAAGTTGAAGTTGGAACAAGGTGAGATAAAACCATCATCATTGACCCAGTTCTGATGTATTCCGTTAACTACTTTCATTGCTCCTAGGTTATCTTGCGTATGTTTTCTCGTTTCCATGAATTATTCATTAGGCATTTTGCTTGGTGATCTCAGTTTTTCATTGAGAAAATTTAATCTATTTTTATCAACCATCTGCCATCACTTCTATTTTTACCTCGTCTACAACCAATCAAACCGCTTGTTAAATAATGTGGCTGAGGCCATAAACATCATTGACTAAAAGTTTACAAAAAACATTAGGTGTCACCCCGAAAGAGTTCCAGCTTAAAGCCCTAGCCTGGATTGTCGTATGGCAAATGCCACTGAAGGAAGACCATCCGGTGGCTGCCATATTCGTTGATAATGATGTGGGTCTTACATGGTTTATTCATAATAATGGAAGCAATGTGATTATCCTCCACTTTATGTTGTCAACAATTCAATTGGCCACTGGGTGTAATTCGCAACCTTATGAACATTCATATAAACGACAGTTTCGCAATTGAATGTCCCAAGATTGATGATTGGTAAAACTTCATACCTGGGTTAATGAGGGTGGGATAAAACAGAAGGTATCAAAAAGATGCACAAACAGGAAATAGACAAGCACAATTAATTACGGCTTCTGAAAAGGAAGTCTGAGCTGGAATGTGGTCCCAAAAACACTAGGCATCAAAATGGAGCACATACACCAAACGGACAAGGATGAAAACTTTCAGCTTTGGAACAGTAAGCTCTTGCATAAAGTCCATGCTAAATATGCGAATCTTCTGAAAAATCTGTTTTCAAGACCATCTGTCTTACAAGCGATATAGCCCTTTATCAAACGATAGAATTTAATATGACCAGTCCAAATTGACAGCACTTGCAGACAACAAATTAAAGGTGGCCCAAATGATGCAATTTGCCTTTGATAAGGTAGAAAACACTGTGGGAAGAGGAGAAAATGCTGGTAACCAGCATTTTCTCCTTTTCCCACAGTGCTTTCAAATGCCTTCTTCATCATGGTCGTTAAAAGTCGCGACTGTGTAGTAAAGTGATAACCTGCAGACCTATTTTTTTTCTCCTGCTACAGCCGAGCCCCTGTAGCTCAGTCGGTAGTGTACAAGACTTGAGAACAGGAGGTCCCTGGCTCGATCCCCAGCTTGGCCAATTTCTTCCCGAGGATTGATGATAGTCATTGCGACAGCATTTATTCCTCTCTCACCGCTGACCATTGTTTTGACGTTGGTTATGTGGAAGAGCAGCCATTGGCTTGGAAAGAATATTGTGCTGAGTACTTGTAACAGAAACTCCAGGAAAGCATGGATAGGTACACTGGCCGCTGTGATATAACTGAAATAATGTTGAAAACGGCATTAAACACTATACAATTCTCCTGCTACAAAGCAACTGCTCCTTTTCCCAGAATGTTTTAAAATGCTGTCTACAGCTGGGGCTATCAAAAGTAGTAACTTTGCTTAAATTGAGTTACAGATGAAAATTACAATTATTTTACTGTTTTTTCTTAACCCTTTACCACACTATCCCAACTTTTAATGACCCCGAGAAAGAAGCCTGTTGAAAACATTGTGGGAAAAGGAGAAAATGCTTGTAGCCAGCACCTCATCCAAAAACAAATTTCAAATTTTCAGTCACATTTATTTTGTCTTCTACAAATGCTTTCAGTTTGGACCAGTCTGAAGTATTCTCGTTTGGTAAAGAGGTAACTAGTGCTTCACACTGTTTTCAATGCTATTTAACCCTTTACCAAACGACAAAAATGTAGACTGGTCCAAATTGAAAGCATTTGCAGACGACAATTTAAATATGGCTCAGCTGATGGAATTTCTCTTTGATAGGGTTGAAAATATTGTCGGAAAAGAAGAAAATGCTGGTCACCAGCATTTTGATTATTTTCTCCTTTTCCCACAATACTTTTTAAAAAGACTTCTTCCTCAGGGTCGTTAAAAGTCGGGATTGTGTGGCAAAGAGTCAAGTCATTTCAGAGTGGCATATCACCTATTCATTTTGTGTAAGCTTCATTCATACGTACAGTGCTGAAAAATAGTGATGACAGTACCTGAGTCTCAGATCTTCTGGCCCTTGAAACAGGAGGGTCTCAGTTAAACATAGGCAGGTCCATAATATTTTTTTCAGTCACTTTACAGTAATTCAGTCATTATAAAGTGATGTAGTATCTACCAAAATGGTGAAAAGGCTTGCAAAACTTGCAGTCGACATTCTTCTTTAGAGCATTCAACCCTTTACCAAACAATCCCGAGTTTCCAGGACCCTGGATAAAAAGATTTTTGAAATCATTGCTGGAAAAGAAGAAAATGCTGGTAACCAGCATTTTCTTCTTTTTCCCACACTGTTTTCTGCCCTTTCAAAGACCAGTCATACCATTTGCACCACAATTAATTTGAGGTCTGAAAATCCTTTGGATGTGAACCAGTCTCAGTTTGGTAAGGAGTAAAATAGGGCTGTGTGAAAAGAGGTCAGTTTGTGCAGAGGTGCTTGGTTCAACACAACCTTGTTTAACAGTACACATGCACTTTTCAAGCTGCCAGTTGAAAACATTTCCTGTCAAGGGAGGTAACTTTAATGGACATAATGTTTCAAAACAGCTTTGTCAATGATGTTGTTTTATTGAAAACAGCAATATTTTCTGCAAGACAAGAGTCACTTCTTCGGTCTAGGCATTTTTCATTGTTTATTTTTTACGTGGGACAGTGACGCATTGGGCTGAATTTATGCAGGATCTAGAAAAAGCATCCTAGGCGTACAAAGGGAGAAACTTGTTTGACCTGTTGCACTGTCAAAGCAAACCACTGCCAACTGTCTAGTTTCTTACAAATGTTGTGAAGGTCCAAACCAACTTTTTTGCCGCCATATCAGAGTTCGAAAAATCCACTTGTCCGCTCGTATTGACCACTAAAAAATGGGTCCAGACAAGAGACATTTCCTAGGCAATCGTCCGACAGGACGAGCTGCTTTTCTAAGCATAGATCAAGCAACAATATTGAAGCGGGATTCACACAAAATATTGGTGAAATCTCAGAACCAATATCCATATAAAACAACACAGTACTGATCACTTATTTGTCCGCAGAAGTGATGAAATGAAAACGAAAATCGCTTTTTCCACTGCGCATGCGTGATGTATGCAGCACTCCATTTTATAAAGTAGGCGAAAAGATTACGATCTCGCTATAGTGCGAATAAGAATGTTTTAACTTTCCATAGTTCAATATATGTATAGTCAATATGAGGACCCATCTTCGTTTTGTCTTTCTTTATAGATAATGAACATGAATCTGAAAACGAGTGTTCATTGACGAGGAAATGCCCCTGGGAAAATCTAAACATACAGACCCATTGCGTATCAAAAACGATGACAAAATAATACAAATATGTTGTCTGCTAAAGCCCAGGTCCTCAAGTACTTCAATTCATAATGTCTGTGGTTATTTGCTATCTTGACTAAAAGGTAGGACAAGTGATACTAGAAGTAGGACGAGTAACTTTTCTAATTCACTCGCCCTGCAGGACAAGTGGGTGTCGGAAAATTTTTCGACCTCTGATCATATTTTCTGTCTTTTTCTGTTTTTGATAGATCTGATTTATCTGTGACAGCATTTACTGTTTACTGTCTGATGAAATCCTGAATTTCAATTAACCCTTAAAGCGCCAAATAAACCTTACAGAATTTTTCGTCCCAGGAATGTCACTCTTTACCACACAATCCCGAGTTTTAACAACCCTGAAAAGAAAAGGCTTTTGAAAACATTGTGGGAAAAGAAGAAAATGCTGGTTACCAGCATTTTCTCCTTTTCCCACAATGTTTTCTATCCTTCCCTAAACAAATTTCTATTTTTCAGTCACATTTATTTTGTCGTCTGCAAATGCTTCCAATTTGGACTGGTCTAAAAATTTGTTGTTTGGTAAAGAGTTAACTAATCACAATTTCATGGTTCCTTTTGTCTGCAGTGTATCAGGAAATCAGAGTGTAGATCAGAGATCAGGATGCATGTTTTGTACAGCCTGATCTTGACCTACACTGGCCGAAAAGGCAACTATAGTACTGAAAGGAGCTTTAAGGGTTAAAACATATTCATAAACCTTGAGCAAATAATTGGCAGAAATTAACAGGCCTCACAGCCATTATCTCCCGCTAGATGGCATTCTACAAATACACATCTGTCTAATTTGGGCATCCTGGGTACAGTAGCGGAGTAATTTTTCAAAACAACAACCATGACTTTGAATTTCAAATTAAATAAACGTTTACTCAATAAAACGCTACCTGGTGCCATTCATTCAGCTATGATCGGCTAACATGTAACCTATGCACCGACCATTTATTAAAACAGCCCCTACATGCTTTGGTAATAGGCTAATAGCTTCGATATAAGCCCTACTTTTCCCAGGTATACGGGGGATGGGTGATGTGTCATAGCAGACAGGTCGAATCTTCAAAGAATATGACACGCGCACACAACGGCCTCACAGCAAGTATCAATCTATTGTTGAGGGGAAATAGGCTCCAGGTAAAACTGTTTACAATGACTTGACTAGATTCACAAAATGGGGTCCTTATCCTGAGGGTACTGAAAATTTTTTAACCCTTTACCACACCATCCCAAGTTTTAACGACCCTGAGAAAGAAGCCTTTTGAAAACATTGTGGGAAAAGGAGAAAATGCTGGTAACCAGCATTTTCTCTTTTTCCCACAATGTTTTCTACTCTATCAGAGACAAATTCTGTCATTTGAGCTACATTTAAATTGTCGTCTGCAAATGCTTTCAATTTGGACACTACATTTTTGTTATGTGGTAAAGAGTTAAATAGCCCACTTTAACTCTTTTCCACACAACAAAAATGTAAACTTGTCCAAACTGAAGCAATTGGAGACGAAAATTTAAATGTGGCTTCAATCATGGAATTTGTCTTTGAGAGGGTAGAAAACATTGTAGGAAAAGGAGAAAATGCTGGTTACGAGCATTTTCTCCTTTTTCCACAATGTTTTCAAAAGGCTTCTTTCTCACAGTTGTTAAAACTCAACTCGGGATTGTTTGGTAAAGGGTTAACACACTAACTGACCTGAAAAAAGCCAAACACGTCCAACCTTCATTATAAATATTATTCTAAACATATTCATTTAATTCTAAATATATTTTCTTGATGAACCAGTCTGACCTCCATTCTGACAGGTCCACTGAACATTCTTGTTTTATTTTCACAGGTCTGATCTCCATTTCAGTAGAAAGCTGACCTTGAACCAGCATTATTTTTCAGCCTTGACTAGGTAGAGTGTCTGTGTTTTCCCTCAAAGAACTCAAATATGACAAGCTCTGCAAATGGAGATTAAGCCCCAATTTCCTTTTTACAAACCAAATGCCTATTAGCTACAGGGACTTCTCAATACTTTTGGGAGATTCAAAAATGGTAAAAGCTTCTTCTAACAAGCAAGCAATGATAACATATGCTTTGGGGGAAAAGTACTAAAAAATGAACGCTAATAATTAAATAAAATAATGCAAAGCATGTCCACATAAAACTGCACACATATACAGATCCATGCGCTTACGAGTATTGGTTTCCAGGACGACCAAACCCACCACGACCTCGTGGATGGAAATCATCCTGCTCTCTCCATCTAGAAATACCAATCAAACAATCAAATACTGTGTTATCGCTTTCTCTCTGTACCATACGACAAAGTTTTGGACTTGTCAAAATAAAAACCTTTTGCCGACGACAATTCAAATGTGGTTCAAATATTGAAATTTGTTTTGGGAAGAGTAGAAAACGTGAGAAAAGGAGGCCAAGCTGGTTACCAGCATTTTCTCCTTTTCCCACAATGTTTTCAAAAGGCTTCTTCCCCAGGATCATTAAAACTCAGGATTATTTGGTAAAGGGTTAATCCTTTACCAAACATTCAAAGTTTTAACCCTTTACCATATGTCATGATTTTAGACCCGTCCAAATCAAAAGCATTTGCAGACAGCAAACTCAAAATAGCTTTAAAGAGGATTTCTGTTTTCGGGAGTGTAGAAAACATTGAGGGAAAAGGAGAAAATGCTGGTAGCCAGCATTTTCTCCTTTTCCCTTAACGTTTTCTATAGCCTTCTTTCTCAAGGTTGTTAAAACATAGGTCTGTGTGGTAAAGTGTTAAAAAACCCTGGGGAAAAAGACCAAGTTGAATACATTGTGGGGACAGGGGAAAATGCTGGCAACCAGGAATTCTTCTTTTTCACCAATGTTTCCTCTGTTTCAAAGACATTTTCTAGTATTTCAACTATTTGAGTAACCTTTGACCCTTTACCAAACAATCCCAACTTTTAACGACCCTTGGAAAGAAGCCTTTTGAAAACATTGTGGAACAAGGAGAAAATGCTGGTAACCAGCATTTTCTCCTTTTCCCACAATGTTTCCTACCCTATCAAAGAAAAATCGCACCATTTAGCCACAGTGAAATTGTTGTCTGCAAATGCTTTCAATTTCGACAAGGCTAAAATTTTGTCGTTTGGTAAAGAATTAATTTACTGTCTGCCTAGGATTTCAACAAGACCAGACTGGTGGTTTTGTCAAGAGGTAAGAGTGTCAGAGAAGGAAAAGATTTCATCATTTCTAAGCAGTACATCAAGCCAAATTGTTGCAAATTTCATTTCTGTTTTCGGTCAAAATTAAAGAATTACAGTATACATCCAAGATCAGATTGCCCTTTTCTGCAACCTAATCTTGATCTTGAATGTCTGCCGGTAATTCATGGTAAGACCATTATCATTCACAACAGAATTAAAAGTAACAGAAGACAGACAGTTAGAGAAATGACAGAGAAAGCAGGAATCCTATGTCAAATTAGAGTAAGCAATCTTTTACCCTGTGCATTATGTGAATGGGATTCTCGGAAAAATAACAAAACACACCATCTATACAATTCCTAGGACTTCTCGTGGCACACAAAACCTTTTTAATCCCTATTTCTATACTTGAGCCATGCTCTAACAAAAGGGTGTTTAAAGCATCTCTGTGATGCATTGTACCAAGCAAGTCATCACAAAATTATGGAACCATGAAATCCATTTTGTCCAACTACCTGCTGAATGCTAACTTAGGTAGAGTGGTCCCTGGAGATGCAGAAAATCTACCAAAAGCAAAAAAAAGTTCTGACAGTCTGACAGTTCAGCCTGCACAGGCTGACCTTGGTCGACACTTTTTTGCAAATGCATTAACCCTTTACCACACGGTCCCGACTTTTAACGACCCCGAGGAAGAGGCCTTTTGAAAACATTGTGGGAAAAGGAGAAAATGCTGGTAACCAGCATTTTCTCCTTTTCCCACAACGTTTTCATAACAAATTTCAAATTTTGAGTCACACTTATTTTGTCGTCTGCAAAAGCTTTCAAATTGGACAAGGGTGAAATTTTGTCGTTTGGTTAAGAGTTAAATTTAAACCCCCTTTCACAGAACATGGCTATAATTTTTTTTTTTTCAGTCCGTACATTAACTCTTTACCAAACCGCAAAATCTCAGACTGGTCCAAATTGAAAGCATTTGCAGACGACAAATAATAATTGGATGGTAAGATTTGCACGTGGTAAAATAGGAGAAAATGCTTGTTACAAGCATTTTCTCCATTTCCCTCATTGTTTTCAAACGGCTTCTTCCTTGGGGTAGACACCGACTCGGGATTGTGTGGTAAAGGGTTAAAAAACACCCGACCAAGAAGAGTTGGAGCAATGTTACAACACAGAAATACACAATACACTGCTAACACAGTATTTTTAACACCGATCCCTTGCAAAATATATAAGCTATGCTCTGTGAAAAGGGACTCAATGCACATCTGTTAACTCTTTACCAAACGACAAAATTTTAGACTAGTCCAAATTGAAAGCATTTGCAGATGACAAATTAAATGTGACTCAAAAATTGAAATTTGCTATGGGATGGGTAGAAAACTTTGTGGGAAAAGGAGAAAATGCTGGTTACCAGCATTTTCTCCTTCTCCAACAATGCTTTCAAAAGGCTTCCTGTTTGAGGTCGTTAAAAGTCAGGATTGTGTGGTAAAGAGTTAAAGAGTATCAGCCCATGTCAGCGTGCAAACCCGCCCGCGGCAAGGGCCAAATCGTTTTGCTATCTTTAAAGTTTTCTGCATGTCAAAGAACTAGTCTACCTCATGATTCAGTTGCTTGTTAAACAAAATGGACTTTATGGATCCAAACTTATGTGATGACTTACTTGGTATCATGAATCACAGAGATGCATTAAACCTATTCAAAGATTATGGCTCAACTATCGGAAAGGAAAAACAGAACTACACCCACCTCTGAACACCTCTGCCAGCTCCTCTGTTTCCTCGACCTCCACGGCCCCCTCTTCCTCCTAGAGTAAATAATTGATTTGAATAAAAAATGCAATATGCATTAACATTCTGCTCCAGCAATAGTTTTAAAAAGAATACCAAACATATGATCAGGGTCCATATTCACCAACCATTCTTACTAACATTCTTAGACTTATTCTTCGAGATTTTCCAAGTTTGAAAGTAACACAACTTCTGATTGGCTAAACCATTTGCCAAATGGTTTAGCCAATCAGAAGGTGTGTTACTTTCAAATTTGGAAAATTTTGGAGAACAAGACCAAGAATGTTCTTAAGAAATGGTTGGTGAATACGGACCCAGGGCTACAGAAATTTTGTAATCTCAATTGGTCTGGCCGATCGATGATGGCAGTGCTTATTCTATACAAGCATTTACACAAAAATTGTCTAGATCACCCTAATATTGCTACGTTATCCGTGAAAAAGCATGAACATTTTTTGAAGAAGAAAATAAGTGAGGGAGGAAATAAGATAACATTCATAAACTCAAAGGTAAACATACGAAATTTCATGGGGCAATTACAATCACAGAGAAAACAATGAAAGGGGTAACTAGCCTAATGACAGGTCCTGAAATCAGGATTATCTCTGAGGCGTTCTGTTTTTAGGTCACACAAATTCTGCAGAAAGTGAAAAAAAATTCTCTCCACAGTCAAGCATTATGAAAGCATGCAGTTGCTATAATCAGGTGTTAAAAATCAGTATTTTTTGACATCAGACACGGCCTTTCGTGGAAAATACAAAAATCATTTTATTTCAATTAATAATTTCGGACTTTGCATGCGATCCCATCACAAACGTCAACGAATTGTAGACATTTGACTTAATCAACGTATCGCCCAAAGTACGCCGAATGCTGTGTTTTCTGCATTATCTTACGCTAAGTGGCATTTTTTAACCCTTTCCAAAACAAGCCCTGGTTTTCACGTGTCTGCAGTACAAGTCTTTTGAAAACACTGTGGGAAAAGGAGAAATTGCTCGTAACGAGCAATTTCTCCTTTTCCCAGAGTTTTCTACCCTTTTTGATAACTTTCTGCCATTTTCATCAAATTTAAAATTGTCGTCTGCAAACTCTTTCAATTTGGACCAGTCCAAAATTTGTCGTTTGGGAAAGGGTTAAATACACTAGAGGCGCTTGAGCGCCTGTATCGCTCCTCAGGTCTGATATTTCTATAATGGCGAAAAGAAGTTTTTAACAATTACCATTCAATCCTGCATTTTAGCTCACTGAAGAAAAAAGGTATGGAAAAAACTTGTGAGAAAAGAAGAAAAAAATGGTAACCAGCATTTTCTTAGTTTCCCACAATAATTTCTATCCTTTTTTATATATGTCTTACTAATTTGAAGATATGTTGTCTGCAACAGGTCCTTTCACAAACCATTTTGGATGGGGAAACATCAAAATATAGAAAATATGTCTTTCTCCGGGTCGTTAAAAGTTGTGATTGTGTGGTAAAGGGGTAATCTAAAAGAACAGCTAGGAGGGCAAATGAATGAATGTTATAGCAATATAGATCAACTTACATCAATACACCAGATAGAATGAAATATGCTGGCATACAATGAACACCTAATCCCTAATAATAAACTTTTCACAGTCACAGTTAGAATGTCTTCTGTGGCAAACAACACAAAATGGTCTACAAATGCATTTACATAAATCAAATATCCTGCTCCAGGGCACAGATTAATTCTGGTGTACTGAAGTTGCGGGATCAGTTTGACTGGATAACATTAATGCCTTATCACAAATGTAAAGCCCTGTCCCACTTTGTACCAGGTCACCAGGATTTACACCCCTTCTGTCCACTCTGCATTTACTCATTAGTAGGTCAACAAACCTTTACCAGAACTAATAAAAGTGCAGAGGTTCTCTTGTTCTATATCAAAAGGACTATAAAGTACCTACAACATGGGGATTTTGTTATTAAAATACTTTTTCTTTTTTATCTTGGCATGGTTACTCAGGCTTAGTAATAAGGCAAAATTGAAAAGCTCAAGTTGTGAAAGGTGCTCAAGCTTTTATCTTATTTATGGCCAGTGATATTTTATTACTAATACTAACTAATAGCATATCATTGGAGTAAATTGTGATCTTAATACCAAGGAAAATGTGTAGGCTTAAATAGGACAGCCCTGACTAGGTCAAGTCAATCCAATTTTCTTCCTTTTTCATTGTTAGTCGATAAAACTAACACAATAAATAGTTTTGGAGAAGAACATTTTTTTGAAATATAAGCCTTGTCTATAAAAAAATGTGTTTTTAGGTGTATCATTTTTTTAAAAGGAATTTGGTATACAACCACCATAGAAACAATTTGGCAGACAACCACCATAGGAACTTACCTGCAAAACAACAATGAAATCCAATGAATAGTTTTAGAGAAGAAATTTTTCAAAGATTTTACTTTATACCATAAAAGGAAAATGAGTCTCCCATAAAAGCCATGTTTTTTGACAGATCATTTTTTTTTTAAAGGAATTCTGTAAACCTGTATCTAAGGAACATTCCTGCAAATACTAATGCTATCCAAATAGCGGTTTGGGAGGAGAAGATTTTTAAAGGTTTTTTACTTTGGTTGCCATGGCAACCAGAATTCTTCATGGAACACAATTATTTGAAGGAATTTGAAAGAGGACCACCAAAGGAACATTCCTGTGAAATTTGGTAAAAATCCAGTCAATAGTTTCTGAGGAGAAGTTTTTTAAAGAAAAAGTTTACGGACGCACACACGGACGGTCTTACGAGACAGACCTTGTGAGGTCGAATTGCTCTTTATTCAATGCAACCAAAACAACCCCACAAGAGCACTTTTTTAACCCCACTAGCCCTAACCCTAACCCCATACCTACCAGATGGACAGAATGAACCCCATAGAGACTAAATGTACAGTTACCCCTAACCCCACAATGTCGGGCTCGTAAGGACGGACGAACGGACGGACGCACGACGGACACAACGCCATGACAATAGCTCGCTGGCCTTCGGCCAGTGGAGCTAATAATCTTCAAAAACTATTGACATGTGCAGACAATGGTGTTTACTGTCGAAGTGAAATGGTGATAATTGGATTGGATAGGGGCAATTAACAGTTTGGCACCTGACCTGGTGAAAGGGCGGTAACTGGATTAAATATGGGACAATTAACGATTTGACACTTGACCTCATATTTAATGCAGCAGGTATCTAAACATACCTGCAGTAATGATTAAGGTTTGTAAGTTTGTTTCTGACTGGCCATATCAAGATTTTTCGGACTGATTTTTTAGGAAGGTTTTGAAAATAATTCCGTTTTCTGTGTTATGAATCGGTCTGATCTGACAATTTGTAGCCCTGCATAATGATAACCTATATGCCAATTTACCGAAGTTAACAAAACCTGTATTTAATGCAAAACTCCCAGAAAAAGACTACAGAATACATTGTGAGGAAAGAACAAAATATTAACTGTTTACCACACAATCCTGACTTTTAACAACCCTGAGACAGAAAACCTGAAAACATTGTAGGAAAAGGAGAAAATGCTGGTGACCAGCATTTTCTCCTTTTCCCACAATGTTTTCGACCATTCCCAAAACAAAACTCAAGTCTTCAGTCAAATTTATTTTGTTGCCTGCAAATGCTTTCAATTTGGACTAGTCTGAAATTTTGTCGTTTGGTAAAGAGTTAACTTGTAACCAACATTTTCTCCACTGGCCACCATGTTTTTTCTGCTGCACAAAATCATTCCCTTCATCCAAAGCACCTTTATTTAGTCGTCTACACAATCATGCTTTAACTCTTTACCACACAATCCCGACTTTTAACGACCCTGAAATAGAAGGCTTTTGAAAACCTTGTGGGAAAAGGAGAAAATGCTGGTAACCAGCATTTTCTCCTTTTCCCACAAGGTTTTCTACCCTATCAAAGACAAAAATCATCATTTGAGCTACATGTAATTTGTCGTCTGCAAATGCTTTCAATTTGGTTGAGTCCAAAATTTTGTCGTTTGGTAAAGAGTTAAAAAAGGGCCAGTCTAAAGGTCTGCCTCATCTTGTAACTTACCAATCCTATTTTTTTTTTAAAGACAATCGGCCAATGACTTTTTACAATATTATGCAAGAAAATGGTGCCTAGCATTTTCTTCATTCCCCACATAATATTCTACCCTTTCAAAAGTAAAATCCCACCTTTTGAGTTGTAATTTATTTGCCGTTTACTAATATCTCAATATGGATGAGTTTCAAATTTTGACACAAGGAAGGTGTTTAGCTGCAAATACCATGTATCTGGCTTAACCCTTTACCATGCAATCCCATGTTTTAACAACCCCGAGGAAAGTGTCTCTGGAAAACATTGGTGGAAACGAAGAAAATTCTGGTAACCAGTGTTTTTCTACCCTTTCAGGGCCATATCTCTTTACTGGAGCCATTATCAAATCTGTCAAATGCTCTAAAATTCGTTCAGTTTAGAATTCTGTCATTTAATAAAGTGTAAAGAAACAGTGATTTGAAAAGTATTACCTCTGTTATATCCATTCATAACGCGGCCTCCCCTGCCTCGTCTCTGTTGCATTCCGCCTCTGTTAGTGTTGTTTAAAGACAATCTGGCTTTCACATTGGATGGTCCCAACCTCTGTTTCAGGGATTTATTCTGCTGCAAACAGATAATATTCATTTGAGCCGTGCTCTGTGAAAAGAGGGCTTAATGCATCTGCAAAAAGTATCGACCCAGGCCAGCCTGCGCAGTCCACGCAGGCTGACCTGGGCCGAAACTTTTCACTACTGGTCAATTTTCTGTATGTCAAAGGACCAGTGTAACTCATGAATCAGTCTGTTGTCATACAAAATGGATTTTATTGAACCATAAGTATGTGTTGACTTGTATGGCATCATGAATTATGGAGATGCATTAATTAAGTCCCCTTTTGCCAGAGCATGGCTCATTTATTGCTGGCAGGAAATATGGTTTCTTTGAGTTTTCTAATTGACTGATTATCAGTAAGTGGTGTTTTACGTTGCTTTCAATATTATTTCTGCCATATCACGTCTACAACTCCCATATTCATGTAAGCCCTGGGTCTCACCAGTACTAGGTTAGGGCTCTGAAGTGTCTTGCCTAGGGACATTCCCAGTGCTCCTAGAGAGGCTTAAACCTGGTGCCTAAAGACTACAAATTCTACACTTTACCACTAAGCCACACAATACCTCAGGGATATCACCATTTACCAAACAATCAAAAGTTTAAATGAACCAAGGGAAGAGGGCCTTTAAAACAATGTGGGGAAAGTCCATAATTGAAGAGCCCTGTAAAAGGTGTCACTCCCTTGGACTGGGCAAATTTTGATCCCAAGGCTAAATTTTCAATAAACTTTATAGTGACCCACTAGAAGCTACCTGCCAAATTTGGAAGCCCTAGGATTTATGGTAAGGAACAAGATTTTTGGTTATTTTTCAATTTTAATTACTGGTATAGATAAAAGCATATCTAAAACTGTTGACCCCCAGTTAGGGCCTATTCTGACCCCAGGGCTATAATTTGAATTTTAGTTGAGGTCTACTACATGACAAAACAGGCAAAATATTACAGATGTAGCTCCTACAGTTAGAAACAAGAAGATTTCTTTACTGTTCACGCTGTAACTGGGTTAAGTCCCACAGGGCATGGTAAATTTTAACCCCAGGGTTGTAATTTGAACAACCTTGGCAGAGGTCTATCAACTCTTTACCACACGACAAAAATTTT
The DNA here is from genome assembly GCA_945859785.2 of Tridacna gigas. Lineage (NCBI taxonomy): Eukaryota > Metazoa > Mollusca > Bivalvia > Cardiida > Cardiidae > Tridacna > Tridacna gigas. The sequence continues at coordinate 7,349,166 of OX244042.2, forward strand.
AACATGTCCAAATACAACAATTTCATTGTGGATAAAATGATGGAATTCACCTTTGATAGGAAAGAAAACATTGTGGGAAAAGAAAGAAATGCTGGTTACCAGCATTTCCTCCTTTTTCCACAATGTTTTCAAAAGGCTTTTTCCTCAGGGTCGTTCGGGATTGTGTGGCAAAGGGTTAAACGAAGCTACATGCAAAATTTGGTAGCCCTATGCCTTATGGTTAGGAACCAGGTGATCATTTTAGTTTTCAGTCTATTTGTCAGCTATTGTAAAAATTGTGACCACCGCGGCTGGGCTAATTTTGACCCCAGGACTTTAACTTAAGACTACATTAAAAGAGGTCCACTAGATGAAGCTATATGCAAAATTTGGTAGCCCTAGACCAAATGGTTAACAACAAAAAGAGCTTTAAAGATTTCACTGAAATAAGCCCATGTTTAACTTGTGATACCCGAGGTGTGGCCATTGTTGACCCAAGAGCTATTATTTGAAGAACTTCAGTACAACACTGTTAGATGAAGGTACAGGTCCCATTTGGTAGCCCTCGACTTTATGGTTTCAGAACATAAGTTAAAGATTTTTACAGATTTTCAGTATTTTTCAGTTTTCTTGCCATGGTAGCCAGGGTATTACCTGAATCAAATTCCTTGAGAAATTCAAGAGAGGGCCATGGCAGGACTGTTTCTGTGAGTTCTGGTCAAAATTAGATGGATAGTTTCAGTGAAGATGTTTGAAATGAAAAATGAAGGCAAAGGTGCAAGGCAGACACAGGGCCATGACATAAGCTCACTGGCCTTTGGTCAATGGAGGTAAAATAGTTTATTAATACCTTAGAAAAACTGCCAGACATTTTCATCCTTAGAAATATGACCCCCAAATAATTACAATTTCATGGTTGCTTTTGTCTACAGTGATTCGATCAGCAAAGTGGACAGTGTAGATCAAAGATCAGGCTGCATGTTTTGTGCAACCTGATCTTGATCTAAAATGGCCGCAAACACAACTACAGTCGTGAAAGGCCCTTTAAAGATTAATACCAGGAGGATTCCAGGAGAGTAAGATCATAAAAGTCTAAAATACATATACACCTACTTTATTTTGCTGTGGCATTGCTGCTTGTCTGTTCCCAAGGGCTGCCTGCACTGCTGGTCTGTTTGCCATCTGTTGAGCAAGTCTCCGATTCTGCTGCGATGCCTGGGTCTGGGACGCCATTTGAACTCTGACCTCCTGGGCTGTGGGCGGTGGCGGCCTCATTTTCTGTATTTGTGTGAATCTTCGCAGAAAAGGTACATATGGCATGTTATAGGCTCAACAAAAGAGGGGCAAATGGCTTACATTTCAAATACAGATTCAAACCTGGCTGCTCTCACCTTGCCTTTAGGAGTTGCTGCCCCTGGCTCAACCAGCAATGGTTCCAGCACTCCATCAAACTCTTCCGCAAGGTCTTTTTAACTGTACATTTTTGTATGTATTTTTTTTTTCAAGTCATGATTGAGGAGCAATCATTCAAAATCTTTTTTTTTTTTTTAAGAGCATGCAGATAGTGTTAGTATGAACTAATGGGTGGAACATAAGTTGTATGATGGTGTCCCAGTTGTTCAGTTAAGCATTTCTAACCTTTACTAGAAGCAAATTTTTACAACCAATGGGCAGTTTTATGAAAGCATAATGGTATTACAATGTACTGTAGCACGTATCAAGCAATATCTACTTCTGCCTCACTGTTTACCATGCAAATCAGTTAGAGGAGTGATTTTTCCCTGTAGGATGACATTTATTCTTAAACCTAAATTCAATGTCCTGTAAAGGGTAAACCTGCTTATTTGTGACAGTTCATTTGGTAAATTTGATAATAGAGTCAAGCTTTCTTTGACAACATACGAGTTTTGCTGTAATTACAAGTAATTAGTAAGCACATTTGAGTTTGTTTGTATTGGTGTTTGAAATCATTTTAACAGCTAAGGTCATAATGCTGAGGCCAGTGCACCTATGCATGTGTTTCCTGGCTTTCTCACGCCAGTACTGACACAACTTTCTTTCCAAGCCAACGACTACTTTTCTCACATGCATCAGCGACGAGAGGGGAAAAATTGCCAGAAGGAAATTTTGCTACAACCACCAGGTCACAAGTCAGATGTGCTAACCACCGAACTACCCTGCCAGGCCAATTAGCATAACAATGATAACATTGCATATGGGCAAACGTCATACTCATTCATTCACTCTGATCCCTTTTATAGGTTATACCAGCTGTTTTTCTTTTGTAACATGCTATCAACATCATTTCTGTGACAATTATTTTGGCTACAGTTGATAAAATTTTACATGTTTTTCAATAATTCGAACCAGTACTTTAAGTCACATTTAGACTGAAATGGCAAATCCTAACCCTTACTGCACTTTTGCCCTTTCACAACTTTTGTTGCCATTGCAGCTTGAGCAGATCAAGATCAAACTGCACAAAACATCAAGCCTGATTGTTGATCTCTCCTACAAACTTTGTTGAGACATTCTGGGTAAGAGTGGCAATCTTAAAATTGCATTAAGTTAGCGGTTTTTTTTCCAGAATTGAAATGTCTGTTTATTGCTACAGTATCCTTGTAACCCTGTGCATTTGGGATGGAACTCATTCCTTCAGATTGGTCCATGAGTGGGATAAAGTGTAAGCTATGTTCTGATTTTAACCCTATACCAGAAGACAAAATTATAGCCTTGTCCAAACTGAAAGCATTTGCAGACGGCAATTTCAATTTGGCTCAAATGGTGCAACTTTTCTTTGATATGGTAGAAAACATTGTGAGAAAAGGAGAAAATGCTGGTTACCACCATGTTTCCAAAAGGCTTCTTTCCCAGGGTCGTTTAAAGGCGTCACTGTGCAGTAAAGGGTTAAAGTTTTGACTGCATGCATTTAGGTGTGCATGATTGATCGATGTCAAATCACATCAGTCACAGTAAAGAGTCATGTTTGAGTAAGGGTGTGGACTGGCATGGAGAAAGAGAGAGGAACAGATGTCATGTATGTTTATCAAAGAGATCACGGGTGAGGAAATGAGTTTTGGACAGAAAGTTGACCAAGCACCATGCCTGAAACTCTTACCACCTCACATCACCCACTGGGGGTCAAAGCTCGGCAGGTCACAGGGAGTCATGGCTGGCCAATTTTGAAAGTGGTTTGTAAATTGTAGCCCTGTGTCTTGGATGTTTGGGCAGGAAGAAATGACTGCCAAGATAGTGACGTTATAAGCACTTTGTGATGCATGATGTGTGTTGTATGAAAACAGAAAACAACAAAACAAGGCATGCTTATACATTACATGTATCTACCAGATAGTCAGAGTCAACAGAAAACAGACGAGACAGAAAGTAAACCAGATTGCTCCTGTTATATTTACTGTTATTAACCTTCAACAGTAATAATACCTCATACAAACCGTACTTTTCTTTTAGACATTAGGTTGACACATGTCAACCTGTATTATGCCTTTGTTTACATTTTATCATTAACTATGGGAAGAACACATCAAACAAACTGAATAATGCTGTTCTTGCCATGGGTTTGGCTTATGCCAATTCATACATGTACAGTTTTTTTTCCATAAGCTCTGCTGAGCCTATTATTTAAGACCTGCACTTTGGTTGACCATCCATTGACATCCCCAGTGGTTGAATTGTATGACCTTCCATAATGGAGAAGCTCTAGTTTTCTTCAAACAAGTGAACACTTTTCTAACCACAAAAAAACAGACAGCTTTCTGACGTCATATGTCCAGTGGGTCTGTAGTGAATTACAGATGCAACAACATGCCAATACCATGTCCTTTTTCATTCAAGAACAAGTGTCCTCGCCTTCTCTAAATATTCTAAACTAACCATCTATAAAGCTAATTTGATGCTGCCAATTTTTGTTGACAAATTTTATCATGTGCATATGTAAATAACACACCAACCAAAAGGTTCTATTCAGGGATTTTTCAATGACCAAATCTTAACAAACTTTGGGGCCATCCAGCCCTCCCCAGGGAGAGCAATACCTCCAACAGTTGACAAGCCCATTGCTCACCTTTCACTCAATGTCACTTTAGTTGTACTTTTAAGCACAATCTTTGCTGGTACTGTGGTTGACATCTGTAAAATAAAAACAAAATTTCACAATTAAACTCCTTCCAATAGAAATACCAAAGACGCTTGTTGTACAGGTATTAACTGTCCCTGAACGTGGGTCACTTCCACATACAAAGAAGATCCTAAAAGAAAAAGGGTAGAAATTTCCACAGATTTCACGCACTGCAAACGTCTCATTACTGAGATTACTAAATCCTGCAGCTCCCAGCACAGCTAGCTCTCGGCTGCAGTTAGCCCTATCTAAAAGCCCCTATGTATTCTATTTTTCATTCTAACATTTATCATGTTGGTCTTGTTAGGTTATTGAAACAGACTCCATTACAAATTCTGTAGTCAATTCTGGTTTGTAAGGCGACCACCTGCATGACTGAAAAACATGGCGGCAGCCAAGTCTGCAATATGACATGAAAGTGAGTTGAATGAATTCTTAATGCATCTAATTATCTATTAACCCTTTCCCACACAATCCCGAGTTTTAACGACCCTATCAAAGAAGGTTTATGAAAACATAGTGGGAAAAGGAGAAAATGGTGGTTACTAGCATTTTCTCCTTTTCCCATTATGTTTCCTACCCTATCAAAGACGAAGTCTATCATTTGAGTAACATTCAAGTTGTCATCTGCAATTGCTGTCAATTTGGACCAGTCTAAAATATCATTGTTTCTTAAAGTGTTAAGACAGGGGCTGTAAATCTTCTAATAAAGTTGTACATCAAGCTCTTATAATTTAACGTAATACCAGTTTTAACGAGGTTGAATTTGCAACATACACATAGTAATAAATCACGCAGTGAATGGGACTTGAATGGGACCCGTATGGACATTACATGCAAAAGAAATATAAAATGTGAAATATCCAACAGAAAAAATGTTTAGCATAATACCAGGAAACACCGAAGTCCTATATACAGTTCTATGTATATACACTAGTATTGTTTTATGAGTAAGAAGAAGAAATAAAAGAAATTTTCAGCTTCATTCCTCCGAGAAATGTTGTATCTTATGTTGTATTCTTTAGACACATAATTGTTTTCTTCATGGGTTTGGTTAGTCCAAATATTTAGACGTATACATGCCTATTTACCTTTCAACATTTATCATCGGACATTTCACATTTGATTTTTCTTATTGCATGTAACGTCTAAACGGGTCCCATTCAGTTCTATGTAGCAAATCTGATCTGTCTAAAACCAGTATTATAACAAAAGAGAACTTCATTTACGTGTAGGAAGAACTTTTTTTTAAAATATTCAGCCGCTGTCTTGATAAATAATGGGCAGATTCATTCAGAATTCAATAAAATCACTCGCAAGTGGGATTGCCGACAGAGTCGCCGCCATGTTTTTCAGTCATGCAGACGGTTGCATAACAAGTAAGAATTGACTTTAAGTTTATAAACGAAATCTGTTTCAATAATCAAACAAGACCGAAGCGAACAAAATTTCGTTCAAGAAAAAGACATAATACCATTCTGTAAGTTGCATTGACCCGCACATGACGGTTCATTCGGAACAATCCTATCTCTTCCATGGCAATTCATAACAAAACAGAGTGGTGTTGAATCGGAATGGATTTTGCTCATAAATAGGCAAGTTTTGGACAAATATCCTTTTTCAATCGAGAAATTATTTATCTTACTTCTCATGTATATTTTATTGAACAAGTTCACTTGAAGGTATCCAAATTTGCTGTTCAAACAGCGACAAAATTCGATGTCGGAGTTTGCTAAAGGAAACTATGAAGGAGCCGATAAGACCCTACGTACACGATGAATGTCAGAATGAAAAATAACGTACGTAGGGGCTTATAAATAGGACTAGGGTTTGGTGATCTATTGCAGGGCGTTTGCCAAATATTTAACCCTTTACCACAAAATCCAGACTTTTAACGACCCTGGGAAAAGCCTTTTGAAAACATTGTGGGAAAAGGAGAAAATGCTGGTTACCAGCATTTTCTCCTTTTCCCACAATGTTTTCTAACCTATCAATGACAAATTTCATCATTTGGTACACCTTTAATTTGTCGTCTGCAATTGCTTTCAATAGGACCAGTCTAAAATTTTGTCGTTTGGTAAAGGGTTAAGTGTGAACGCATGTATACGTCTACTTTTGACTAGGCCGCAGTAGGGGAAGGTTCCGGGTCAAGTCGGCCTCGGGTCAAGTCGGCCCGAGTCAACTCGGCCGGGTCAACTCGGCCCGTATCAATTCGGACCGTATCAACTCGGCCCGTTTATATTCTGTTTTATATATATATTTTATATTCTGTTCTGTTCTGTTCTATATTAAATGATATCTGGGCGTGTGCTGGTAGCCAGTATATACGAAAAAATATATGAAGAATACTTATTTGTTATATATTCGCCTTTTTACGTCACGTTCATCCGTTTTTGTCGTTCATTTTTGAAATTGACGGATTAACATGCGGCGTCTTGAATCATTTCTTACCGTTGCAATTAAAGTTAAACGGGTTTTCTTTATTGAATAACTAACAACAATTGGTGATAATTCTTTAATTGTCGCATTGTTTTTTCAAGTGTGAAATCTTTACTTACAGAGATTAGCCAATGTCTTTAATCAACTTCATGAAGGACATGTTTGCTTAATCATTCAATTAGAAGAATATTTCCAATAATTAGTTTCCAAAAATAATTATATCAAAGTCGGTACGAAATACGCTTTTTGTTTACAGGTTTCTTTGTGGCACCGACATGAAGTGTATAAAATGTTCCAGTTTTGCTTTTTATCATCATTATCATTTGTGTCATTTATGTTATCACGTTAAATCATGTTTGAATTGTGCATTGAGTGTAAGAAGTCTGTTTCTGGACGTAGGCATGCTGTTACGTGTGATGCTTGCGAACGTTGGCAGCATCGTCTGTGCAACACAGGTGAGTGAGATCGAGTTATTTTGTTATGTTAAATGTCTTTTATATGAGTCTAGTCATAGCTTATTTGAAGAATTGTCGTTTTGGTTCTTAAAATCTATATTCAACGTTTATTGCTTTGTTAGGACAATTTAAAGTGCTAAATTATGATTTTATTTCTATGGCAAATAAATCATTTTTTGTTTCAGACATTTAATTCTGTCAATTTTGATGTTGATACCCGATAGAGATGAGCAACAAATTAAAGCTTATTTAACCCTTTACCAAACAATCCTTGGTTTTTACGACCCCGAGATAGATGCCTTTTGAAAACTTTGTGAGAAAAGGAGAAAAAGTCCTTCCAATTTGGACCAGGGTCGTCAAAAGTAGAGATTGGAAGTAAGGACTTATAGAAAAATACGGTGATATCAGTAGAAATGATTTTTGGTGAAAAAACGCTCAGTCGCTTTCGTATGTCCTCTCATTATCTAGAAATTGAGGTAGGCAGGTACTCTAATATACCACAAAATGACCGTAAGTGCAAAGTATGTTCTAATCACTTTTTATGTTCTTGCCATATTTTTCATATTTTTTGCCGAATAAATGAATGACTGAATTATTTCAGGTATTTCTCTCGCTGACTACTGAGCTGCAGTAAAAAAGGAGAGGGAGATACACTTTCTATGTAGAGACTGCTGCAACAGCATCCCAACGCTTAATCCAGAAGATGATGAGGTAATCGTTACTTTAATGCAATTTTATTGTATTATGAGCCGCTTCAGGAAACCCCCGTTTTCGCTTATATTTGAATATGCGTATTATTTCAGGCTCGTATTCTTTCAGGCTGACAAGTTCGCTTTTCAAGCTGCCTAGGAATGGTCGTCAAATGAGGGAAAACATAGTAACGTAGAAAAAAAAAAAACTATTGGAAAAAAAATACGTTTTTTTGGTTGATTTACATTTGGAGATGCAATGTTCTTTCTCATTTTAGCATGCGTAACAAAAGCTAAGCGCGACTCACTGACCTTTAGCGGACAGCGTAGATCAAGATCAGACTGCACAGAACAAGCAGTCTGATCTTGGATCTATGCTGTCCGATAAGTCGGCGAAGAAATAATTCCAACCGTTTATTCTCCTAATTATGTTTTTTCATGTGCTTATACCTCCTTTCATCATGTATTTAACCAGGAACCTAGATACGAAGCTGAGTCTGACAGTATCGGCATTCCTGTTGCTGAATCGACGTTGGCGTTATGGGGTGACCCGCAAGTTCTCCAAGTCAATGTAAGTTTGATTTGTAATTTATTTCAATTTTCGTACATCATGTTAAAATGTTCGGTATGTGTATACACCCTTAAGATCCCGTTTCTTATGTAGGTGCCACTAGACCTTACGGAATCCGCAGACGATGATATACAACCACCCGTCCTAGAGAGAAGTACTCCTCCATCTGTTGACAATGTGTCATCCCTGGACGACAGCCTGTACCAGCACCCGCCCACTTTAGAACGCAGTGCGCCGTTTCCAAACGACACAGTAGACGACGATGGCGACTATCGTTTACAGGACGACACTGTTCTATCGAATGCAACATACGTGGTTCGGAGGGAAGACGAGCAACCAATGGATGTGACGGAAGTGTCTTTCGACATCTCCAACAGAATCGTCAACGATACGCTCCCTATCCAAGAAGAGTAAGTTTGCTGGTTTTATCGTGCTTATCATTGTTAGGGGTATTGGTGTTAACCAGCTGTCCGATGTATGGTCTTAATTTGATTTTTCATCTTCATTATGCTTATGATTTTATATTTCAGACCGGTTGTTCAGGAGCCGCTCTTGACTGAGACAATCATAGAAGATCGTCCGTTAGAATTCAAGATAGTGGAAAAGGGAAGCCAGCGTGGTCGTCAACTATTAGTGGACAGTCACGGATACTCCTATGGTGTTAAGGTAAGTGATTCTGTCGCAAAAACATAGAATGCTGTCCATTACATTTTGCACATAGCTAAGCAGGATGGCATACTATTACACAGATAGGAAACCCTCAATGTACGATTTTTTTAAAAAAAAAGAAACACGATTTTGCGATATAACGTCTGTATGTATCCATGGTTTCACTTTTCAGGCTCGGTACACGTCATCTGTCATTTGGAGATGTAGCGTGAGAACGTCTGCTATCAAGTGTCCGGTGACGGTTAAACAGGTCGGAGATCGCTTCATGATTGGTGCTATCCAACACATTCATCCCGCAGATGCAGGCCGACTTCTGAAGGCAGAGGTTTCAGCAAAGGTATTAAATTGAAATTACGAGTATACAAGCTACATGACAGCCAATCATTATATCTAGAGCGGTTCCTTTCTACAATGCATTATTACTGCAATCTTTGTCTAAATAGTATTAAGTACTAAAATGATTGACGTGAGCCATATTTTCAATATATCGGTTATCTTATTGCTTGAAATAGATATTCACGGTCACTGACAAACAGGATTGTGTCAAAATAATGTAATATATAATGCCCTTTTCTTACAATTAACAGGTGAAGCAAGATGCCGCGACAAACGTTTTTCGACCAGCAATGGATATTGTAGACGATGCTATGCTAGATAGGGTAAACAACGACGACTTTGTCCTACCGAACAAGTCGCAACTGAAACGGGTGGCAAACAGGTTCCGTGCCAAGAAGAGACCACAGGAGCCGAGGGGCTTTGATTTCGAGGTATACATGTATAGTAGTATGTGACCTGCTAAAGATACAAACCAATATGTCTTAACAATTTAATTTGGCAAGACCTAATTAGAGCGAAATTGATGATATAAACTTTTACTATAATTTGTGTGAAATATGTTTGGCACAACTGATGATGCTTACATTACTTCCATTTTCAGGTTGATCAAGACTTTCTTCAGTGTGAGGACTTCCTGATAGGCGACGTTCGTGTTGCTGACTTTCGCCATTTTATCTTCGCGACAGAGAAGCAACTGAGTCTACTTCGGGCCGCGAAAAGATGGTACATGGATGGTACCTTCAAGGTTAGTAATTCAAGTTTCGTACATACAGCGGGGGATTAAACAAGAAACGCTTATTGGGTGTATGTCATATGATGTCGCATTCAATAGCGTGAACATAATGTCGCGCATTAAATTAATCATGTCTGCTTCTTTTTTTGAATACGATTACATGGATTGTATCTATTTGACTTTGCGCCTAGCGCCTACAATGAGAATATATGAATTTTGTTTAGATATATGAATTTTGTTTAGATATAACGACACGTTGAAATACAATAAACCATGCTTCTAATCCTTATTTACAGGTGCTCAGCGATCCATGGAAGCGACAGGGACAACTGTTTTCTATCCACGCGTTCGTAGAGAAGGACGGCCAATCTCAGCAGTTTCCACTGGCGTTTGTGGTTATGTCCAGGAAGACGATCGCTGATTACAACAAGGTAATAAACATTGTCAAAGCAATACAAAACCAAGTATTCATTTCTGTCTTGTGTGTACAATTTATTTAAAGGTATTTGATGGAAAGAAGGAATTTTTAATCGTTCTCGCCATATCTTAACATTAGATTTTGATACGACACTTCTGTACAGTGTAGTAACTCCATTATTCTTTTAGGTGTTTCGAGTTCTGGTGGACAAGCTTGGGCAGTTCGATGTTGAAGGTTTTGTGGTTGATTTCGAAGCAGGTTAGTAACATTGGTTCATTGTACATATAACACATCTGATACTCCATTTTGCCTAATAAAATGTAAACGGGCCGAGTTGACCCGGCCGAGTTGACCCGAGGCCGAGTTGACTCACGGGCCGAGTTGGTAACAGGCCGAGTTGACCCGTTTCCTAGGGGAATTCAGCGTTTCTGTTGTTGGTTATCAGTTTACAGAAGCGCACAAAGAAAACATATATCGTAACAGGACATCAACTGAATCTATTGGTAAAATTATGAGGGTATTGCCAATATTCAACATTATCGCTAACATTTCTTATTTAAAGCCTTTTATACAACGGAACACCAAGAAAAGTACACCAATGCAAAAGTTGATTTCACAACCAGTTGTAGTAAAGATCTACAACTCCAACATCACTCATCCATTTAAACATTGATGTATGTCGTATATCAACACGTATATTTGCGTAGTCAAATATAAAATTCAATGAATAATTGCTTTTCCCATATTATGGTAGATTTTTACATGCCTTTAACTGGATGATTTCAGCTTTCTGTGATACAATTTTCGCTTGTTGTAAAATTCGTTAAAAAAACACCGGAAGTGACGCGCTGATGTTGGACTTACACAAGCTGTAAAAAATACACAAATGTCACTAGAATTTTTTCATACTCAAAGATTTACAAAAGTACTGTAGGGGGGCCTACTTCAAAGAATTTTTTAAAAGGGAAGAAAATTAATGAAATGTGTTTGACTGTTTACGAAATTATTCTATATTTCACGAATTGCAATCTCATGAGCGTAAACACAATTATGCAAGAAACAAATCATTTTGCCTTGATGTTTTGATCAGTACATGCAGTTGTTTGTAGCAAGACAAAAACTGGTAGATCTAAAGTTAGATCTATGCGGATGACGATTTGTCAAAATACGGTGAAATCTCTGTCATATTAGAACAAGATGATGCTGTATTTTAATCATGATATTACTGCATCCCTTGAAACCTCTATTTACTGAAAAAGTATACCATTTGGGAAAGGATGCAAGTTACTATATACTGTATAATCCATTACAAGACAATGCTGAGGGGATCTAAATCAACTCTTTACCAGACGACATAATTAAAGCCTTGCTTTAATTGAAAGCATTGCAGACGACGATTTCAATGTGTCTCAAATGGTGCAATTTTTCTTTGATAGCTAGGGTAGAAAACATTGTGGGAAACGGGGAAAATGCTGGTTACCAGCATTTTCCCCCTTTCCCACAATGTTTTCAAAAGGCTCCTTTCCCATGGTCGTTAAAAGCAGCATTGCGCGGTAAAGGGTTAATGACCTTAAGGAAAAGCCTTTGAAATTAAGGTTTGTGAGAAAAGGAGAAAATGATGGCTACCAGTCTTTTCTTCAGTCCATAATGTTTTTTTAGCCTTCCAAAGGCGAATTTCAGTTTTTGAGTCACTTTTTTGTCTTCTGCAAATGCTTTCATTTTGGAACAGTCCACAATTATTCTGTTGTTTAGTAAAGAGTTAAAAGACAAAATGAAACGGCAAACTGAATAAGGCTCTAAAGATGGAATTCAACTGTTAAGGGAAGGAAGACATTGTGGGAAAAGAAGAAAATGCTGGTAATAGTTTTTTAACTCTTCGATCCCAGAATAGACTAGTCTGGTACCCCGCCGATAACTTAGTGGTAGGGGCAGGTAATCCAGACTGAGAATAGACTCACTCTGAAAATGAGGAAAGTATAATTGAGCTTTGCTCTTGCAAAAGGGGACTTAATGCATCTCAATGATGCATTATACCAAGCAAGTCATCACATGATTATGGATCCATAAAATCCATTTTGTCAAGTGACTGAATTCTGAGAAAGAATTAATGGTCCTTTGACATGCAGAAACAATAGCAAAAAGTTTTGACCCAGGTCAGCCTGCGCAGACTGCATGCGCAGGCCGACCTGGATCTATATTTTTTTTGCAGATGCATAAAGCCCCCTTTTCACAGAAAATGGCTCCATTGCAAGTTTATTGCTTTTGTACAGAATGTCTGAGAGAAGCAGACAGTTTAGATCAAAGATCAGACTGCATGTTTTGTGCAATGTGAATGTGATCAGCATTGGCTGCAAAGGCAGCTTTTGCTGTTACAGCATTTTCTCCTATTTCTACCTTGCTTTTAAAAGCATTTAGCATTAGGGCTGTAAAGACTCGGGACTGTCTTGTAAAGTCTTAACACTGACAGGCTATACAGTAGTGTAGGTGCAATGTCAGAGCTTAACCTTTGAGGACAATGTAGACCAAGATCAGACTACAGAGAACATGCAGTCTTATCTTGGACCTACACTGTCTCATAATGGAGCCATTCTTCAGTTGTTTCCCTTGATTCCTCTCTAGTACTACATTGGTCCTGATAAGGAGATTACTTGGATTTTATCCTTTACTTTCTTGCACTACACAAATATGTTCTTGAGATAATATCTCGGCTAAATCGGGTTAGATTGTTTTATTAATCGATATAATACATTTCTATGATGACTGAGAACATGATTTGCTTTAAAATTACATGGGGACCTTACATAATTATAATCATAAATCAAATTATTTTCATCGCAACATCCCTAAGGGAATCAAGGATAAAAACAAAGGACCAATCTGTTATTTGGTTACCTTCAGTCTTCATCTGGCAAGGGAGATAAGTTGATTTACAGGAATGGCCCTCATTGGCAATAACACTTTAACAGGCAACAGAATTCTAGATTCACCCAATATGAAATCGCTAGTTTTGCAGACAAGAAGTTAGATGTTGCTGAGATGTTCAAATCTGTCTTTGAAAGGGCGGGAAACTGCTAAAATTCTGGTTACCTTTTCCTACAATTTCAAATCCTTCTTTCTCAGGGTTCTCAACGATTTTCAAAGTTCTTCTTGTTCTGTGTCCACAATTGCAGGAAAGTGTCATAAAGACGTTAGGAGATATTCTAACCAAAAGAGCTTTGGAAATGAAATACTGTCAACCTCGCTTAACTCTTTATCACAAGACAAAAGTTTAGACTTGCCCAGATTGAAAGCATTTGCAGACGACAAAATAAACATGACTGAAAAATTAAAATTTGTTTTGGGATGGGTAGAAAACATTGTGGGAAAAGCAGAAAATGCTGGTTACCAGCATTTTCTCCTTTTCCCACAATGTTTTCAAAAGGCTTTATATCTTAGGGCTGTTAAAACCTGTGATTGTGTGGTAAAGAGTTAAAAGCCTATTCTGTAGAGCAGCAAACCTGTCTTTAACAGCCACATGTAAATTTTCTAGGATGGCATTTTGTTCTAAATCAATCATCTAACACCGGTAAGCATCCAGCCTGTTTTAACACGATGGAACAACCTGGTTTTAAACTGGTTCATTTGAAAGCATTTGGAGATGACATAATTATAAAATTTTTATCAATACTTGACAGTTGTCTTTCTAAAGGTAGAAAACATTATGGAATAAAGAGAAAATATTTTGGTTACCAGTATTTCCTCCTTTTCCCACAATGTGACTCAAATTATGAGATTTGTCTGTGATAGGCACAAGCATGCATTTTGTGACGAATTTCGCCAGCCATATATAATGTAAAATACAAGACTTATATTTTACGTCATATAGATGGCTAAGTTCATCACAAAACAAATGCCTGTGGTGATAGGGTAGAAATAATGTGCAAAAAGGAGAAAATACTGGTTACCAGCATTTTCTCCTTTTCCCATAATGTTTTCAAAAGCCTTCTCCATTAGGGTCATTAAAACTCGGGATTGTGTGGTAAAGGGTTATAGGGTGTCAAACACATTTACGGTATGCAGATCTAGCTCTGTGGTGGTAAATAAATTTACACTCAATTTTACTTCTTTATCAGCTAAGAAAATGTTCGACTCGCCCAATTTGAGAATGTTTTCAGATGATAATTCAAATGTTGCTAAACTGACTGGACTGTCTTTGAAACGGTAGAAAACAGTGAGGTAAAAAAGGAGTACCGGTAAATACTGGTAACCAATCCAACTATAACCCTTTCTCAAACAACAAATTTTAGACACTTCAGAATTGAAAACATCTGCAGACGACAAATTAAATTTGGTACAAATGAGTGTGAAGTTCCTCGATAGTGTACAAAACTTTGTGAGAAAAGGAGAAAATGCTGGTTACCCGCATTTTCTCCTTTTTCTCCAAATGTTTTTCAAAACTTCCCTGCTCAGATTTGTTAATTTGGGACTGTGTGGTAAAGGCTATGTAATGAGAATTGAGAATTACCCCTTTACCAGACAACAAAATTTTAGCCCTGTCCAAATTGAAAGCATTTGCAGACGACAATTTCAATAGTGGTCAAATGGTGCAATTCTTCTTTGAAAGGGCAGAAAACATTGTGGGAAAAGGAGAAAATGCTGGTTACCAGCATTTTCTCCTTTTCCAACAATGTTTTCAAAAGGTTTCTTTCCTAGGGTCGTTAAAAGGTGTCATTGTGCGGTAAGGGGTTAAGAAAAAGGCAAGTTTATTTGACCATAATTTTTATTTTTATTTGACCATAATTTTTATTAATCATTGCAGCAATGATTACAATATCATATATGTGCCAAATATAAACATCGGAATACATGTTTATACAAAAAAAAAGATCTGATTATCATTTTAAAAAAATTGTCGTTTTCATCCCGTAAAAATATATGTACCACAAATATATACAAAGACTGTAAGAATCATTGACATCATAACATTTTAAAGTTGCCTGATAAAATAGCATACAAGAGCACCGCATATGGGTGCCAACACTTGGCTGCAGTTGCATTGAGAAATATATTGATTTTTGTTCAAAATTCTAAGTAACAAAAAAAATGGAGTATAAATTTGTCAAAAATAGTTAGATGGTTACCTACCTTTGTCGTATAGGTTCCCGTTTTAATGGTTAACAACTAGTCCAAGTCTGAAGTAAATATATCAATAATGACAAGAGATATTATAAAATGTCAAAGTTTTTGCACGACATAGAGGATGACAACAATGCAGACGATGAAAGGGATATGAAAAAGTGTCAAGTTCAAGGGGAGATAATTCCTCAACCAGGGGGAGTTGACACTTGAAAATTACGTCTTGCAAATCTTCAATATATGATCAATATATGTGCAAAGTTTCAATGCAATTGAAGGAAAACTGTAGGAGGAGTTCGCGACACAAAATTGCTAGTATTTTGTACACAGACGGACACACGGATGGACGGACAGACGCACGGGCCGATTCCAGTATACCCCCGAAAACATTCCTTTTGCGAAGGTATAAAAAACATTCCTTTTGCAGGGGTATAACAACTGAACTAAAAATATACAAACCAATTGCTTTAAAACTTTCAGAAAATGCTATTAAAATAAATTTAAAAATATTGTGTCAACTATAATTATGGATGTTGTATAAAAACACAAAAGAATGACTTCAAAGTAATTAAAGATCAAATAGCTGTCATTATCTTCTTTAGGTCCTTACCTTCGGCAGATAATTAACTTCTTTTTTTTTTGTTTTCCAGCTAAATACTGCTGAAAGCATTGAGGTAAAAGGAGCGATTACTTGTGATGAGCAATTTTCCCTTTAACACAATGTTTTCACACATACTCTGTGCATTAACTCTTTATCAAACGACAAAATATTAGACTGGTCCAAATTGAAAGCATTTGCAGACGACAATGGTAACCAGCATTTTCTCCTTTTCCTACAATGTTTTCAAAAGCCTTCTCACATAGGGTTGTTAAAAGTTGGCATTGTGCGGTAAAGGGTTAAACTTTTTCACATGTATTTTCACATTACATCATAACACTTCAAGATCAACATTTTACAAGGACATTTTCAAACTTACAGTATTCGCTGTTTCATGAATGTTTTGTATTAAATTTGGTCCCTTTCATCTTTTAAACTTCAAACAGACACTTACAAAGAAAGGACTTTGTCATTAAAATTGGACCCAGATATCAAATGCTTTTTGAAATGCTTTTTGAAAAGTCATCATTATACCTCTTGAGCATACAATCCTTTGCTTTAACGACTCTGGATAAAAAATGATTTTGAAAACATTTTGGGAAAAGGAGAAAATGCTGGTTACCAGCATTTTCTCCATTTCCCAAAATGTTTTCTACCCTTTTCTATCTTGTTTGTTATTTTGGCTATTTCCTTTTTCAAGAGTTTGAAAAACTTTTTCCTGTAGAACATTCTTTTAGAGTGAATTAGTGCAGCCATCTTGTTGATGTCACTTCTTTCTTGTGGAACAATATGGCTGCCATAATTCAAGCTAAAAAAATGTTCTAAAGGAAAAAGTGTTTTAAACTCTTGAAAAAGAAATATCGAATGACAGACTGTTGTTTTTCATAGTGTTTCATTCATTTCCTTAGGAATTCATAGTGTCTAAAAGAGCAGGCTTTTGAAAACATTGGTTACCAGCATTTTCTCCTTTTCCTACAGTATTTCCTACCTTTCACGACAAATCCTATCATTTGAGACACATTTTATTTAACGTCTGCTATATTGCTTTCAATTTAGACAAGTCATAAATTTTGTTGTTTGATAAAGCGTTAAAGAGGAAAGGGAAAAATTGAACTGATAAATGCTATTTGATCTAGATTTATTCTGAATTACTGTACTATATATAAAAAACACCTCTACTTGTTACAAGCCAATTTCAGGAATAGGAACATCAAACAAATAAAATCTTATTGCATAGTCTTTATATTAAAAACATATTTAAAACAATTGTGTTCTACACATATGTTTAAAGTCATCTACACAAGGGAAAGGCAAATTTTCTTCAAAAATACAGTTGCATAAAAATATAAAGTGTAGACCAATTTTTTTCATGTAACATTAAAGTGATAGCTAGTATTTCAATAAAAGATTTACATGTATATTTGCAAAACAAGAAGTACACCTTTCTACACAATCCCAACTTTTAAACCTGAGAAAAAGGACTTTTGCAAACATTGTTGGAAATGGAGAAAATGCTGGTATCCAGCATTTTCTCCTTTTCCAACAATGTTTTCTATCACTCCAAAAAACAAAATAATTTTCAAGTCGCAAATGCTTTCGATCTGGACTAGTCTAAAGTTTTGTCGTTTAGTAAAGAGTTAAAAGTGTTGACCAAGTTTTGTTGTGTAGTGTATCAGTGACTCTAGCTGTTCAATATTTAATAAGTGTGTTTGGCCACAAAGAGTGATTCTCCCCCTGCTGCAGTGGCCATATCTCCCTTATACTGTCCCATACTGGCAAGTCCGTTTGCCTGAAAAAAAAAAAAAAGCATCATTCAGGTATTGGCAAATAAATATTTTAAAAGTCACAATACATGAATTTTAACAGATAAATTTACAAATGAGCACAAGAGAAATACAATAAAAAGCTGATGAGGGCCTGAAAGTTACTGCCTGGAAGGGACCCAGTTAAAATTAATCGTTAAAACAAGAGCACGGTGTGCAGCTGCCAATGCTCAGCTGCAGTTGCTTTTAGAAAAATACTGATTTTCAGTGAAAATTCTATGTTGACAAAAGGGGCATAGCTGTGTGAAAAATAGTTTGATAGCTTCCTGCCCTTATTGTTTGGGTTCCCCTTTTGATAGGTAACAATTACTAGAGTTTAGAGTAACTACTTTTGGTAATGACAGAAATATCATAAAATGTCAAAGGTTTTGCGTGAAAACAACAAAAAGGCAGTAAGCAGGGCTATGATAATAACTTGATGTTTTCTTTGAAGATGGTAATATTAATTAAAGATGTTCTATGACTGAAAAATTCTCTCGATTACTGTTCAAACACCCAACCCTACAGTCGCATTTTAGTGTTCAATGTACCTAAAAGTATAATATACATAACCTTGGTTTTCAACGGTAAGGCCCAGTGGCTCAGTTGGCAACATACAGGGCATGAACACAAGTGTCTCTTGTTTGAGTCCCCCGCTTAGCAAATATCTTTACATGGATTGATGACATTCATTGGGAAAGTATTAATTCCTCTCTGACAGCTGCTCATTGTTTTAATGATGGTCATTTGGGAAACAGCCAGTGGCTTGGAAAGAACACTGTGCAGAGTAATGATAAAAAGAAACTCCAGGAAACCTTGCATAGTTGCACTAGCTCACACAATATAACTTAAGTAATGTTAAAAACAGCATAAACCCTTTACCAAAATATTCTGATTTTTAACAACTCTGAAGTAGACAGCTTTTGAAAACATTGTGGGAGAAGTAAAAATGCTGGTAATTAGCATTTTCTCATTTTCCCACAATGCTCTCTACCTTTTCAAAGACAAATCCTATCAGACGAACCACATTCACCTTATTGTCTTCAAAAACTTACACTATGGACAGGTCTAAAATTTTGTGGTGTGGTACAGGGTTAACCCTTTCCCAAACGACAAGTTTTAGACTCCTTCAAATTCAAAACATCTACAGACCACTAGCTTTAGCTCTCTGATAGGGTAGAAAACATTGTGAGAAAAGGAGAAAATGCTGGTTATCAGCATTGTCTCCTTTTCCCACAATGTTTTAAAAGCCTTCTTTCCTCGGATCGTGAAAATTCAGGATTGCTTGGTAACAAGTTAAACACCATAGAAACAAACAAACAAACTGGGTAATAGATGCCATGCCTTATCTATTTCGCCACTGACGACCCAAAGTCCCTGAAAAACAAACTAACCTTTGCTCTGACCATAAACTGCTTCTGTGCTGCTTCCTTGTTGGCATTTTGACCTTGCCAGGCTTTCAGCACGCTGGCCTGTAATGCTCGCCCAAATGAAAAGGTCAGGGCCCATGGTTTGGGTCCAGGGCACTGGTTTATGGCATTCAGATTTAAAGTGGCATCTTCTTCTGACTGTCCCCCAGAAAGGAAGACAATACCTGAAGTGGGAAAAAAGATCTCATTAATCCTTAATCTGATAAATAAGTAAAATGAAACTTTCAAAATGATAGTAAAAAACCCAAATTTCGCAAGCTGAGCTCTTTACCAAATTAAAGTATTTCAGACATGTCCTAATTGAAATCATGTAGAGACAACAAATTAAATCTTATTCAAATGATGCAGTTTGCCTTTGGAAAGACAGAAAACATGGTGGGAAAAGGAGAAAATCCAGCATTTTCTCCTTTTCCCGCAATGTCTTCATTTTTTTTAAGGGTCGTTTAAACATAGGAGTGTGTGGTACAGGGTTAAAGGTATTTTTGGGGGAAAAATATCTCCTTGTAGGACACTGTAGATCCAAGATCAGACTGCATGTTTTGTGCAGTCTGATCTTGATCAACACTGTCCACAAAAGGTCCTTGAGTCACAATTATCAGCCTAAGGGTTAAAGCTGAAACACTGCTGTTTTCAGGTACCTTTCATTGTTTTTCAACACATCACTTTTGAAAACATTGTGACAAAAGAAGAATTTCTTGTAACAAGTATGTCATCCACAGTGTTTTCTCCAGAGTGCTTTTTTTTTTCTCAGGGTCATTAAAACTTAGGATTGTGAGGTAAACAGTTCAATCAAGTTTCCATACATTATGTTTGTGAAAACACTTCTTTGTAACATGTGAAACAGCTGCTCTGATTGCTTCCAAAGGAATGCTTCTTTTTTCTATTTTAGCAAACTTTTCTAATTAACACTTAGACTGCTAAGCATGACTCACTGACCTTTTGCGGACAGCGTAGATCAAGATCAGACTGCACAGAACGTGCAGTCTGATCTTGGATCTACACTGTCCGACAAGGAGATATCTTTCCTCCAAAAATATGTCTAAAATTGGAAAATTTGGGTTTTTACAATCGGCTTGAACGTTTCATTTCTTTTATTTAGCAGGACAAGGGTTAAAAAGATAGATTTGGCATATTGAATCATTTTGAATGGCTACTTCGATTGCTGAAAAAATCTGTTTTCTCCAATATCTCTTACTAACTCTTTACCAAACGACAAAATCTTAGACTCGTCCAAACTGAAAGGATTTGCAGACGACAAAATAAATGTGACTGAAAACTTGAAATTTGTTTTAGGAAGGGGAGAAAACATTGTGGGAAAAGGAGAAAATGCTGGTTACCAGCATTTTCTTGTTTTCCCACAATGTTTTCAAAAGGCTTCTTTCCCAGGGTCATTAAAACCCAGGCTTGTGTGGTAAAGAGTTAAAGCTAGGCCAATCACAGACATCACAGAAATTGTTCTAATAGTTGTTGGCTGTGCTTCAAAAAGGCAGATCTGTAAACAGCCACTCTCATTATTGGAAAATCTTATTTTTTTCTAATATCTCTAATAACAGATCTGACAGTTTAGTGGCTTTTTAGAAAACTTTTCATCTGATCTGTAAAAAAATGCTACTAAGTTGATCTTAGTCCTTTAACCCTTTCCCAAATGACAAATTTTGGACAGGTCCAAATTGAAAGAATTTGCAGACGACAATTTTAAATTTGATGAAAATGGCAGAAAGTTCTCAAAATGGGTAGAAAACACTGTGGAAAAAGAAGAAATTGCTCGTTCCGAGCAATTTCTCCTTTTCCCACAGTGTTTTCAAAAGACTTGTACTGCAATCACATGAAAACCAGGGCTTGTTTGGGAAAGGGTTAACTCTTTACCAAACGATAGAATTTTAGACTTGTCCAAATTCAATGAATTTCCAGACGACAAAATAAATGTGACTCAAAAATTGAAATTTGTTTTGGAAAGGGTAGAAAACATTGTGGGAAAAGGAGAAAATGCTGGTTACCAGCATTTTCTCCTTTTCCCACAATGTTTTCAAATGGCTTTTATCTCAGGGTTGCTAAAAGTCTGGATTGTGTGGTAAAGGATTAATAATAGTTGACTACAGTTTAACTCTTTACCAAACAACAAAATTTTAGACTTGCCTAAATTGAAAGCATTTGCAGACGACAATTTAAACATTACTCAAAAACTGAAATTTGTCTTTGGGAGGGAAGGAAACATTGTGGGAAAAGAAGAAAATGCTGGTTATCAATGTTTCCAAAAGGCCTCTTCCCAAGGATCGTGAAAACCTGGGATATTTTGGTACAGGGTTAAAAAAGCAGATCTGTAAACGGCCACTTTCTTTATAGGAAAATCTGATTTTTTCCCCTGTATCTCTAATTAAAGATCTAACATTTCATTGCTTTTGAAAAAAAAAATCATCAAACTAATCTATAAAAATGTCATTAACCCTTTCCCAGACGACAAATTTTTGGGCTGGTCCAAATTGAAAGAGTTTGCAGACGACAATTTTAAATTTGACGAAAATGGCAGAAAGGTCTCAAAAAGAGTAGAAAACACTGTGGGAAAAGGAGAAATTGCTCGTTAAGAGCAATTTCTCCTTTTCCCACAGTGTTTTCAAAAGACTTGTACTGCAGACACGTGAAAACCAGGGCTTGTTTGGGAAAGGGTTAAGCTGGCCTGTCTCTCTTTTCACGCTTTACCAAACTACAAAATTTTGGACTAGTCCAAATTCAAAGCATTTGCAGACGACAATTTAAATGTGGCTGAAAATGATGGAATTTGTTTTTCATGGGATAGAAAACACAGTGGGAAAAGGAGGAAATGCTGGTTACCAGAGTTTTCTCCTTTTCCACCAATGTTTTTAAACGCTTTCTTCCTTGACCCTTTATCACACATTTCTGAGGTTTAACGACCCTGAGGAATAAGTCTTATGAAAACATTGTGGGAAAAGGAGAAAATGCTGGTTACCAGCATTTTCTCCTTTTCCCACAATGTTTTTCTACCATTTCCAAAACCAATTTCAACTTTTCAGGCATATTTATTTTGTCGTCTGCAGATGCTTTCAATTTGAACTAGTCTAAAATTTTGTTGTTTGGTAGAGTTAAGCTGGCCTAATTCTTTTAACTCTACCAAAAAACAAAATTTTGGACTAGTCCAAATTCAAAGCATTTGCAGATGACAGTTTTTTTTTTGGCTCAAATGGTGGAATTTGTTTTTGATAGGGTAGAAAAAAAAGTGCAAAAAAAAAAGAAAATGCTGTTTAACAGCATTTTCCCCTTTACCCTCTATGTTTTCAAAAGTCTTCTGTGTTAGGGTCGTTCAGACTTGGGACTGTGTGGTAAAGAGTCAATAAAATTTTACCTTAGAGCCAACTTATGTCAAATCCTATAAAAAAAATATAACTGAGCCATGCTCTGGCAAAAGGGGGCTTACTGCATCAGGTAAGCCATCGCAGAGTTATGGATCCATAAAATCCATTTTGTCAAACAACCAACTGGATCATGAGGCAGACTGGTCCTTTGACAAACAGAAAATTGACCAACAGCAAAAAGTTTTGGCCCAGGTCAGCCTGCGCAGTCTGCGCAGGCTGACCTGGGTCAATACTTTTTGCAGATGCATGAAGCCCCCTTTTCACAGAGCATGGCTAAACTATATTTGGCCATACCTGGGACAGCAGCTGGTACCCCACGACTCAATGCTGTGACTGTTGCCTTGGCATTCTGTTCATGTGTATACTTCTTGGTACAACTCTGACCAGCAGTGACCATGTTGGGCTTGAGCAGGGTACCTTCCAGGAAAACATGGTGGTCACTCAGGGCTTTGTATGTATAGGCAAGAACCTGTAATAGACGAAATGTCTGGAGTAACACTGCAGCAGATGAACAGATAATGAAATATAATAGAGCCACACTCTGTGAAAAGGGGACTTCATGCCTCTGCAGAAAAGTATTGGCCCATGTCAGCCTGCGCGGATCGCGCAGGCTGACATGGGCCAAAACTTTATGGTAGTAATAGACGAAATGTCTGGAGTAACACTGCGGCAGACGAACAGGTACTGAAAAATAACAGAGCCATACTCTGTGAAACGGGGATTTCATGCATCTGCCGAAAAGTATTGGCCCATGTCAGCCTGCGCGGATCGCTGACATGGGCCAAAACTTTATGCTAGTGGACAATTTTCTGTCTGTTAATGGGTCAGTTTACCTCATGATTCAGTCTGTTGTTCAAAGTGGTCAATTTTCTGCCTATTAATGGGTCAGTTTACCTCATGATTCAGTCTATTGTTCACCAAAAAGAATATTACAGATCCATTACTACGAGATGAGTTGCTAGATGTAACACATCATTTTGATACATTAAACCCCCTTTTCACAGGGCATGGCTCAACTGTAATAGTCTTTAATTCTGATGAAAATTATCTTACAAATTACAGCCTAATTTTAGACCTCCCATAAACTATGACATATTACACACAGGACTGAAATCTGTGAGCAAGGGGAAAAAATGGTTTTCGACAGTAAGGAAAACAATGTTGGAAAAGGAGCAAATAGTTTATGTACAAGCTACTGCTTATTTTCCAACAATGCCTTCAAAAGCTGTCAAAGGTCGCTTAGTTTTTCCTATCAGATGACAGAATTTTTCACTTGTCTAAATAAAAAGATTTACTGACAAACAATATGGCTAAAATTATCGAATATGTTTTTGAAAAAAAAAGAAAACAACGAGATGGGAGAAAAATGCTGGTTACCAGCAATTTCTCCCTTTTCCCACAATGTTTTTGTACATCTTTTTCCCCCTGGGCCTTTAAAATTCAGGACTGCTTGGTAATGGGGTAAACTCATGGAGTAATTGGCTAAACCTCCAGCAAAAAGACCCTGGCCTGTACTCACCAACTATCACTAATAATGTTCTTAGTCTAATTCTCCAGAATTTTGTAAATTTCAAAGTAACGCAACTTCTGATTGGCTACACCAAATGGTCTAGCCAATCAGAAGTTGTGTTACTTTTAGAATCTAGAATAAGACTAAGATTGCAATTTAGCATGGTTAATGAATAAGGGCCCAGACTGAAACCAACTAAATCCCTACCGAGCAAAGAAATCTTCGATTTGTCCAAACTCAAAGGATATGCAGACAACAATTAAATCATGGCTAAAACAACGCAACTTGCCTTTCATAGGGTAGTAAACATTGTAGGAAATAAAGAAAATGTTTTTAACAGTGCTGAGATCCTAAACAAACAGTATTGATCAAGATTTCAACCTCACCTGTTCTGTGACCTTCTGGGCTGTCTCAAGGTCATGATCACCATCACAGAGGACTTCAGGCTCCACTATTGGTACCAAACCATTCTAGGAAATAAAGTAAATCAAGTCAAACCCCCATCATTTTTATATACAACAGTATTTATCTTCTATCTGGGTTGTGCTCTTGCAAAAGGAGGCTTAATTTTCTACCAAATAAACGAATTCTAGACCTCTCCAAATTAAAAGCATTTCCAGACAACAATTAAATGCTTAACCCTTTACCGCACAATCCCAAGTTTTAAGGACCCTGAGCAAAGAGGCCTTTTGAAAACATTGAGGGAAAAGGAGACAATGCTGGTAACCAGCATTTTCTCCTTTTCCCACAATGTTTTCTACCCTTTCAAAGACAGGAAATCATTTTTGGGCCAAGTTTAATTTCTTGTCTGCGAATGCCTTCAATTTGGACCAATCTAGAATTTTGTCATTTGGTAAAGAGTTAAATGGCGATTTCTGTCTTTGATAAGGTAGAAAACATTGTGGGAAAAGGAGAAAATGCTGGTAACCAGCATTTTCTCCTTTTCTCGCAATGTTTTCAAAAGGCTTCTTCCTCAGGGTCACTGAAACTCAGGATTTAGGAAAATGGGATTTAATTCATATCCAGGATGCCTTAGACTAAGCAAGTCATCACATAATTAGGGATCCATAAAATCCATATCGTCTAACAACTAACTGAATCATGAGGCAGAATGGTCCTTAGGCATGCAGAAAATTTATAAAGAGCAAAAGTATCGATCGATGTCAGACAAGGCAGGAAAAGGAGAGAGCCTTTTTTCCTTTCCCACAATGTTTTCGAACACCTTCTTCTTCAGAATTATTAAAATTCATGATTGTATGGTAAAGGGTTAATAAATACAGATTGATTGATTGATTGTATGGTGTTTAGCGCCATTTTCAACATTTTTCAGCTATATCGCGGCGGCCAGTGCACCTATCCATGCTTTCCTGGAGTTTCCTTTACCAGTACTCCGCACAATATTCTTTCTAAGCCAGTGGCTGCTTTCCCACATAACCATCATAATAAATACAGAACTGTAGCTTACCTGCTGGCAGATGCTAGCATATCTTGCTAAGACATTTCCGTTTTCAAACATGGCTTGATGGGTGGGTGTGTACTGCCCTATCTTTAAGACACACCTCCATTTTGCAAACTGCGCTCCGTCTTTCTTGTACTGAGCGCATCTTTCTGCTAAACCATCCAAACCTGCACATAAAATTTGAAGGTGATGAAAAAATTCTTTATTTCATGTCCTGAACATCATACAGTAATATTTTCACTCACGGCTGTGCCACTTGTGAAAATATTACCGATGATGTTCACTCAATGAAATAAATTTCAATCTCTTGCCGAAAAAAAACAAATATCCTCTATGGCTTCAGTCATTTTCTGGAGATAAATTTTCTCAAATTTTTTAACCCTTTACTACACAATCCTGAGTTTTGACAAACCCTGAGGAAGAGGCCCCTTTTGGAGGTATTATGGGAAAAGGAGAAAATACTGGTAACCAGCATTTTCTCCTGTTCCCACAATTTTTTCTATCCTATCAAAAACAAATTCCATAATATAAACCACATTTAACTTGTCGTCTACAAATGCTTTTAATTTGGATCCGTAAGTCTTATTTGTGTCATCTGGTAAGGATTTAAAGGGACCTTCTTATATTTTTTTTTTTGCAGTGATTTAGAGTTTTTGCTAACCCTTTACCAAACAATCCCAACTTTTAACGACCCAAAGAAAAAAGGTCTTTTGAAAACATTGTGGGACAAGGAGAAAATGCTGGTCACCAACAGTTTCTCCTTTTCCCACAGTGTTTTCTACCCTTTCACATACAAAAACTTTCACTTGAGTAAATTTTATATTGTCATCTACATATGCTTTCAATTCGGACCAGTCTAAAAAAAAAAAAAAAATTCCAACCCTTTACCACATAACCCAACTTTTAACAACCCTGAGGAAAAAGCCTTATGAAAACATTGTGGAAAAAGGAGAAAATGCCGGTAACCAGCATTTTCTCCTTTTCCCACAATGTTTTCTACTCTTCCCAAAACAATTTTCAATTTTTGAGAAACATTTATTTCATCGTCTGCTAAAGCTTTCAATTGGGACTGGTCTAAAATTTTGTCGTTTTGTGAAGAGTTAAGACTCACCCAAAGTGAAAGCATTAGCAGACAACAAAATAAATCTGACTAAAAAATTAAAATTTGTTTAGCGTAGGCTACAAAGTGGTTTTGGAAAAGGAGAAAATGCTAGTTACCAGCATTTTCTCCTTTTCCCATGATATTTTCAAGAGATTTCTTTCTCAGACTTAAAAATTAAAATTTGTTTTGGGTAGAGTAGTAAACATTGTGGGAAAAGGAAAAAATGCTGGTTACCAGCATGTTCCCCTTTTCCCATGATGTTTTCAACAGATTTCTTTCTCATAGTCATTCAAAGTCGGGATTGTGTGGTAAAGAGGTAAAGAGAGTTAGTCAGTAAACTTTATGTCTACGAACCTTGTGTAGTTGACTCCCCGTCAGTTCCTGCCAATGGTACAACTCCTTTGTCCACTTTAATGCCTGGTATGATCTTTTTGTCCTGAAGTACCTGCAACAGATAATCACATCGAGGGTGGGGTTTGGAAATACTTGTTTATTGCCCACATTTAACCTGACCCAGGTCAACATCATTTACATAAATCAAAATTCTATTTTTATCCTTGGCATGGCACAGGGCTGCCTTTTGGCATAATGTCCCGAATAGTCATGGAAATATTTCTTACTATATGTGCGAAATAAATGGCTTACCTGTGTATATAAGTACTGAAAAGAGAACTAGCTCAAGTCTTTCGTAACTTCAGCGAATGTGAACTAAACTTCCTCAATAATAGTCAGAGTTCTATTTATATGCCAACTTAAATATTTGGCATAAAGGTCAGGATCAGGTCCAATAAAGTAGGTAATAGCTCCGTACCAAGTAACATACATAGACATTTCCAAACTGAAAGCATTTGCAGATGACAATTAAAGTGTGGCTCAAATGATGGAATTTTGCTTTGATAGGGTAGAAAACATTGCGGGAAAAGGAGAAAATGCTGGTAACCAGCATTTTCTACTTTTCCCACATTGTTTTCAAAAGGCTTCTTTTTCAGTGTTGTTAATACTGACTGGACTATTTTGTGTCAGTGGAGGAAAAAAAAATTGGGGTCATGGCAGTGAACAGGTGTTTTTGAGAGGACAATTTCTAGGATGCCTGTATTGATTGGGATTTAGCGAAAAACGCAATCAGGTGACATGTTGTTTTTTATGCATTTTTTTGAAGGACCATGACTGTACTTTTTGAAAGCAAGAGACGGTAAAGCCAAAGTTTTGCAATTTGTGAAGCTTCAAAGATGGTCAATTTCACTCTGTTTTCGATATGGTAAAAAACAAGTGGTGTGACACCAACTGTACAAAACAAAGTTAACAACTTTCTACATACTTTTACAAAAGGCGTCCCATCCTCTGTTTTCTGATACAGGGTTTCGTGGAAGAGGATTACACCACTGATATTTTCTGCAACACATTTGTCGGATGTAAAGAGAAGCTCTCTGTAACGACGTCTGTTTTCTTCCGAATTCTCAATCCCAATGCTGGCAAACCTTTTACCAATAGTTCCTGTCATAAAGATAACATTACTGTTGATTTCATGGCTTTTCAGACTAGAGGCAGAAATTCAACTTTTTTTTGAAAATTGAAAAAAGAATTGTAAACCAGAAACTATACAAGATCAGACTAGAATAGCCTAGACCACTGGCTATGCCATCCATCCACAAACATCCTCTTATATCATCTATAGCGATGAACAGTTTAACCCTTTACCACACAGTCCCAACTTTTAACAACCCTGTGATAAAAGCCTTTTGAAAACATTGTGGGAAAATAAGAAAATGCTGGTTACCAGCATTTTCTCCTTTTCCCGCAATGTTTTCTACCCTTTCCGAAACAAATCTAAATTTTTCAGTCATGTTTATTTTGTCATCTGCAAATGGTTTGAATTGGGCCCGGTCTAAAATTTTGCTCATGTGGTAAAGAGTTAACCTTTCGCCACATGAACTCATGTTATAAAATTCCTACTGAAAGACACTTCTAAAAACATTGTGAGAAACGAATAAAATGCAGGTACCTTCTTTTTCCTTTTTCCTGCAATGTTTGCTACCCTCTAAAGACAAATACCTTTAGAAGCCGTATCTAGATTTTCATAGATCAATGTGAAGGTGTTCGAAAAATTTTTATGACCTGGCAAAGAGTTGAGGCTTGACTCTTTACAAAACAGCAAATTTTAAGACTTGTCTGAATTGAGAATTATTGTCTAGGTCTAATTGAATTTGACTTGAAAAATGAACTTTGTCAGGGTAGAAAACATTGTGGGAAAAGGAGGAAATGCTTGTTACCAGCATTTTCGCCTTTTCCTATGTTTTCAAAAGCATTTTCCCTGGGTGGGAGGGGAGGGCTCTTTGAAACGTGGAATCGTTGTTAAGGGTTAACTGTCAAAGCACTAACAAAAAATAACCCATATAACTCTTTAACTCTTTACCAAACGACAAAATTTTAGACCTGTCCAAATTGAAAGCATTTGCAGACGACAAAATAAATGTGACTGAAAAAATGAAATTTGTCTTGAGAAGGGTAGAAAACATTGTGGGAAAAGGAGAAAATGCTGGTTACCAGCATTTTCTCCTTTTCCCACAATGTTTTTAAAAGGCTTCTTTCCAAGGGGCGTCAAAAGGCGGCATTGTGTCATAAAGGGTTAATATAAAGATAGCATTCTAGACCGGCCTAAATTCAAAGTATTCGCAGACAACTAATCAAATATGCTTCAAATTCTTGGATTGTCTTTAACCCTTTCCCAAACGACAAATTTTGGACTGGTCGAAATTGAAAGAGTTTGCAGACGACAATTTTAAATTTGATGAAAATGGCAGAAAGGTCTCAAAAAGGGTAGAAAACACTGTGGGAAAAGGAGAAATTGCTCGTTATGAGCAATTTCTCTTTTTCCCACAGTGTTTTCAAAAGACTTGTACTGCAGACATGTGAAAACCAGGGCTTGTTTGGGAAAGGGTTAAAAAAAATTTAACGCCCAAGAGAAACAAGCCTTTTGAAAACATCATGTCAAAAGGAGAAAACGCTGGTAACCTGCGTCTTCTCCTTTTCACAAAATGTTTTCTACCCTTCCAGCCAAAAAAAAAATTTTTTTTTTTAGTCATTTTGTTGTCTGCAAATGCCTTCAATTTGGACAAGTCTAAAATTTTGTCATTTTGTCATTTGGTAAAGAGTTAAAAGGCTGGAAAAAACTGTGGGAAAGGGAGAAAATGCTGGTTACTAGCATTTTCTCCTTTTCCCACAATGTTTTCAAAAGCCTTATTCCTAAAAGGTGGGTGAAACTTGTGATAATTTAGTAAAAGGTTAATGTTCAGGGTGCTAAGCACAACTCGCTGGCCTTTTGTGCAGAGCGTAGATCAAGATAAGACTGCACAGAACATGCAGTCTGATCTTGGATCTACACTGTCCGATAAGGAGAGATGTCTCTCCTCCAAAAATATCTTTGAAATAGGAATATTTGTGTTTTTACTATCGACTTGAAAGGATCATTTCTTTTATATAGCAGGATAGGGGTTAACAACGCCATCTACAATTTCATTGGTTCTACCTTGGTTATCACTTTACCACAAGGCAAAATTTTAGACTGGTCCAAATTGACAGCATTTGCAGACGACAAAATAAATATGACTGAAAAGTTGAAATTTGTTTCGGGAAAGGTAGAAAACATTGTGGGAAGAGGAGAAAATGCTGGTAACCAGCATTTTCTCCTTTTCTCACAATGTTTTCAAAAGGCTTCTTTCACAGGGTCGTTAAAAGTTGGGACTGTGTGGTAAAGGGTTATACCTACAATGTTTCATTTTCATAGTTGAGGGAGGATCAAACATAATACCTGTGGATTCATCGGCAGCCAGTATACCTTTGCCCTTGGCAACAATGGCGTTGGCAATGCCACGGAGCTCAGTCTCTTGCTCCGGGGTCAGATAAATAGGAAAGGATGGCATCTTTCTTTATATCTGTAAAGAGATTGAAAGAAAAAAATCTGAGGAATGATGCTTAGTCTAGGCAATAACAAGAGCATTGCATGCTGGTGCCAACACTCGGCTGCAGTAACTGTTGCTTGTAGTGAAAACTTTAGATCAAAAAAGGGACATAACTGTGTAAAAAAAATATTTTGATGGTAACCTGCCCTTGTTGTATTAGTTCCCCTTTTCATGGTTTACAACATATTCAAATTTGAAGTAAATGTCTTCAGTAATGACAGATATTATGAGATGTCAATGTTTTGGCAAGACAAATTTTAAGTCGAAAAAGAGGCATAGCTGTGTCAAAAATATTTGGATGGTTACCTGCCCATATTGTATGGGTTCCCCCTTTGATAGTTATACATGTATGACAACTAGGCCCAGTTTGAAGTAAATATCTTCAGTAATGCCAGAGAAATAAAATGTCTCAAGTTTTTGCACAACAAGGCAGATGACAACACAGATCAAGACACAGATGACAACAGGGCTTTGACAATACATGGACATATTCTTTGAAAACAGCCGAGCTACAATTGTGCTATGACTGAGGGTCTGAAATATTGGGGGTGATTTGGGTTTGGTTATACATGTATTTACCATGCTACTAATCCAAATTTAATTCTGCATTCTAGCATTCTAGGTCCAGCCACCTGATTGGCTGAGCCATTTTCTCCTTTTTCCAAAATGTTTCTCACCAGTTCACGGGCAAATCCAATCACTTGAACCATATTTAATTCATTTTGTCTGCAAATTCTTTCAATTTTGTTGCATGGTAAAGTGTAATTACCCATTCAGGTTGCCTATAGATTGGTAACCTCCCCTGATACAGCAAGTGTATAGGGATTGCTACTGAAAACGGGCAGAATACTGTCCGTCTATCAGTGCTTCAGATAAGGTCCGTATTCACGTAATTTACGGATGACGATCTGATTGTTACGCATCTTTTTTTACAAAATTCCGTACTCGATACGTAACGTTTTTCCAGGTACGTAAAATATAGGATACAAATCCGTACACAATGAAAGGGAGCTTACTCTTTCTCAGACAAACATTCATTCGGCATACCTCGGGTGATCCGGTGATCAAAGCGGTTAGATGTAGGTACGGAATCGGCCGAGTTGTGACGAGTGACAAATATTCAGATATCTTCGCCAAGCAATTTTCCAATTTTTTCCCGTTAAATAAAAAGGGAAAATCGGCTCGGACTGGAATTAGACCCTGCATCTCGGCTTTAGTCAAGTTTTTATCGATTACGGCGTGGGACCAGCGGATAA
Source organism: Tridacna gigas (assembly GCA_945859785.2). Lineage (NCBI taxonomy): Eukaryota > Metazoa > Mollusca > Bivalvia > Cardiida > Cardiidae > Tridacna > Tridacna gigas. The sequence continues at coordinate 7,381,189 of OX244042.2, forward strand.
TCGTACTATGTACATGTATGTTCCTAATGAATAGTTTGCGCTTCGAAAAAGTCAGGGAATACACAGAAACGTCTGGCTAGGTTATTTCATCAATCTCCAGAACCAAATAATCCTAACAAAACTGAGAATCGTTGAAAGATAAAATCAGACTGGCCAAGACTTAAGCACTGTTCCCATTTATGTATAAATGTGCAATAATTCACACTCTAAATTGAATAATCACGCACAAAAAATATGAAACAAAAAGCACATGCACCCAGATGGGCTCTCTGTTGATCACCAGTGGCGCCAATTTGGGCCAAGTTAGAAAAAATGTCTCCAAAACTGAAGCACTGGTGAATCAAAAGTATTTATGATATCTGCTTTTCTAGCGTAAAATTACAGGTTTTGAAGTTATTTGCGACCCTATTTGACAAATTTATGTCAAATCCTGCACAAATATTTTTCCAAAAATTAAATAGCATGAAAAAAAGATCGCTTCAAAAAAAGATTATGAGTTGCATATTTGTTTCTACAAACCTGCTTTACACTTTGTACAGTAAACATCATACTGTTACTAGGTAAAATGTCATGTAGTTTTACAGTAATGCTTATTAAAGCAAATGCAAGAAAACCAATTTTGACTTTAATCAGTCTCGTTAACCAAATGTTGGTACTGATCCCCATATGCTGGTACTGATTAATCTTGATTTTCATCAGTACTGTACTGATGTCATTGAAAATTATCTGGAGCACTGGTCTATTTTTAGAACAGCGATATTGCAAGATTCAGGGGAGGTCACTCTTGCTTCATGTGCAGTAGAATTTCCAATAATTTTGACCTCACAAATAAGTGAATTCTATGTATGGTATCACTTTTTAAAGTTAACTTCTGCTACTATTAATTTAGTTTCCATTACAATTTCAAATTGTGCAAACAAAAGCCATGTCACCTATACTGCCAAACTGGAAATGTGTAAGATGCTCTGATTGGCTATTCAAAGATATTCACTTAGCCAATGAAAAGCATTGACACAATAACCTGTGCCAGTTGTAATACAATATCTCCCGCTAGATGGCATTCTACAAATACACATCTATCTAATTTGGGCATCCTGGGTACAGAAGCGAAGTAATTTTTCAAAACAACAACCGTGACTTTGAATTTCAAATGAAATAAACGTTTACTCAATAAAACGCTACCTGGTGCCATTTATTCAGCTATGATAGGCTAGCATGTAACTTATGCACCGACCATTTATTAAAACAGCCCCTACATGCTTTCATAATAGGCTAATAGCTTCGATATAAGCCCTACCTTTCCCAGGTATATGGGGGATGGGTGATGTGTCATAGCAGACAGGTCGAATCTTCGAAGAATATGACATGCGCAGACGAGTTGTAATATGCATATTTACAACGGGGAACCAGTTTAGGTTGCCTATTGCCAGGATGTGTCACAGCGCAAGGCCATGACTTCCCTTATGGGGGATATGATAACATTAACCCTTTACCAGACGACAAAATTTTAGACATCAAATTGAAACCATTTGCAGATGACAAACTGAGGCTGGCTAAAAGTGACAAAATGTGTCCTTGATACGGTAGAAAACATTGCTGAAAAGGAGAAAATACTGGTTACCAGCATTTTCTCCTTTTCCAACAATGTTTTCAATAGTTTCCTTTTTCAGGGTCGGTAAAAGTCAAGATTGTGTGGTGAAGAGTTAAAGCCCTAAAAGTGACCAAAAGTAAACAATGCAAGACTGGTGTTGTAATGAATTCAAAAAATACCTTTTAAAAGTATAAATATTATTGAAGATGATAATCTGTTATTTTAACCCTTTACCAGACGACAAAATTTTAGCCTTGTCCAAATTGAAAGCATTTGCAGACGACAATTTCAATGTGGCTCAAATGGTGCAACTTTTCTTTGATAGGGTAGAAAACATTGTGGGAAAAGGAGAAAATGCTGGTTACCAGCATTTTCTCCTTTTTCCACAATGTTTTCTAAAGGCTTCTTTCCTAGGGGCGTCAAAAGGCGGCATTGTGCAGTAAAGAGTTAAAGTATGGAAATAATTGTGAAGATGACAACCTTTGTGAAGATGACAACCTGTTATTGTACAATTGGTCCAGGAGTTAGTCCCTGGCAGAATCAAAGTACTGAAAGTACTGACAGACTAGGAAATTTGATTGATTGATTGATTGATTGTATGGTGTTTATCCCTGTTTTCAACATTAATTCAGTTGTGTAGTGGTGGCCAGTGCACATATCCATGCCTTCCTGGCGTTTCTTTTACCAGCACTCCGCACAATATTCTTTCCAAGCCACTAGCTACTTTCCCACATAACCATCGACAAAACATGAGAGAGAAATGAATCCTGTCAAAATGACCATCATCAATCATCGGAAAGAAATTTTCCGAGTCGGGGATCGAACCAGCGACCTCCTGTTCTCAAGTCCTGTACGCTATCGACTGAGCTGCTGGGGCTATGCATGCTATTGGTTAACTATAATCCAGTTTAAGTTTAACCCTTGACCTGCTACAAAATGTTAAATGAAACTTTCAAGTCGATGGTAAACACCTGAATACTGCTATTTCAGAGTTACATTTTGGGGAAAGTACATCCTCTTATCTGACAGTGTAGATCCAAGATCAGACTGCACACTCTCTGCAGTCTGATTGTAATCTACACTGTCTGCAAAAGGTCATTGAATTGCAGTAGTGCTGGTAAAAGAAACTTCTGGAAAGCATGGATAAGTGTTCTGGCCTCTGCAATATCACTAAAGTAATGTTGAAAACGGCGTTAAACACCATGCAATCAATTAGTCAATATTCAGTAGCACAAAATGTAGTTTACTATCTAACTCTCTTTACAAAATGAAAATTTTACACTTGTCCAAATTCAAAGTTGTTGCAGACCATAGATTAAATGTGGTTGAATTGATGAAACCCGATTCCAAACGGGCAGAAAACAATGTGGGAAAAGGAGAAAATGATGGTTACCAGAAGTTTCTCCTTTCCCTGCAGTGTTTTCATAGGGATTCTTCCCCAATGTCATTAAAACTTGTGATTGTTTGGTAAAGGGTTAAGACATTGAATAGCAGTTTAGCATAACAGTTTAACGGTACACAATGATCTAAATAATGAATGAATGTAGGAATGACAAGGGTTTCCTGTCCAGTGATTTGCTACAAGTTACCTAGCTGTATCTATTAATAGATTCATTCATAATGTTACAGTGGTATAGGGATAAGTGATTCTCTGCTTTGCATAGGTCGCTTAAGTTACATATAAGCAAAGATCTTGTACCTTATAAATGATATCCTGTTCAGTTTATTACTTTGTAAGACGACATGTTCAAATTGGAGTGTCCGAGATTTAGTAGTTTTTGTCAAAATTGTCATATAAAACAGAATTAAAAATTTCTAACACAAAAGAAGTATTTGCTGTGAGGCAGTATTTGGCAACTGGTTTTTTGTTTACTTTGACTCTAGGTCAGTCTTGATGCCTACAGACTAGCTTCGCTAGTCTGAAAATGAGTTTTAAAAGTAGCTCAAGGGACATAACTGTGTCAAAAATATTTTGATGGTTACCTGCCCTTGTTGTATTGGTTCCCCTTTTGATGGTTTACAACATATTCAAATTTGAAGTAAATATCTTCAGTAGCCTAATGACAGAGATATTATGAGATGTCAATGTTTTGGCAAGACAAATTTTAAGTCGAAAAAGAGGCATAGCTGTGTCAAAAATATTTGGATGGCTACCTGCCCCTATTGTACTGGTTTCCCTTTTGATAGTTTAACACACAAGAGTTGCCAGGCTGTTCTATCTTTTGTTTACTTTTTATGTGGTTTTAAAATTTGTTTTTCTGCCAGCAACTAATATTTGGACCGACTGTACAATAACAGGTTGTCATCTTCACAATTATTTCCATCCTTCAACCCTTTACCAGACAACAAAATTTTAGCCTTGTCCAAATTGAAAGCATTTGCAGACGACAATAATTTCAATGTGGCTCAAATGGTGCAATTTTTCTATGAAAGGGTAGAAACCATTGTGGGAAAAGGAGAAAATGCTGGTTACCAGCATTTATTTCCTTTTCCCACAATGTTTTCAAAAGGCTTCTTTCCCAGGGGCGTCAAAAGGCTGCATTGTGTGGTAAAGGGTTAAAAGGCATGATTTAACCCTTTACCACACAATCCCAAGTTTTAATGACCCTAGGGAATGCCAGCTTTTCAAAAACATTGTGGGAAAAGAAGAAAATGCCGGTGACCAGCATTTTCTCCTTTTCCCACAACGTTTCTATCCCTTCAAAGGCGAATCTCTATTTTTGAGTCACAATTGTGTAGTCGTCTACAAAAGCTTTCAATTTGGCCAAGTCTAAAATATTGTTTTTTTGGTAAAGTGTTAAAAATTAAATTGCATTTTAACCCTTTCCCACACAATCCCGAGTTTTAACGACCCTGAGAAAGAATCCTTTTGAAAACATGGTGGGAAAAGGAGAAAATGCTGGTAACCAGCATTTTCTCCTTTTCCCACAATGTTTTCTACCCTATCAAAGACAGATATCACCATTTGAGCAACATTTAAATTGTCGTCTGCAAGTGCTTTCAGTTTGGACCAGTCTGAAATTCTGTCATTTGGTAAAGAGTTAACACCTGTATTGTATAAGTTTGGCTGTTTTTTTGGCTTTTTTTAACCCTTTCCCAAACAAGCCCTGGTTTTCACGTGTCTGCAGTACAAGTCTTTTGAAAACACTGTGGGAAAAGGAGAAATTGCTCGTAACGAGCAATTTCTCCTTTTACCACACTGTTTTCTACCCTTTTTGAGACCTTTCTGCCATTTTCATCAAATTTCAAATTTTCGTCTGCAAACTCTTTCAGTTTGGACCAGTCCAAAATTTGTCGTGTGGGAAAGGGTTAACCTGAAATATTGCAAAAAAGAGTTCAAACCAACAAAAAAATTTAATACTTAAATGGAGCAAGGAGACACAGCACAAGATCAGTATTTGACCTTCAGTCGGCTATTTGCACTTTTGACTGATAAAAACTATCAGCACACTGGCACATCGTCATTTATCACATACCGACTTAAATTCTGCTGAAGTAACACTTCTAATACCAGTATATTTCCTTAATCCTTAACCGCACAATCCTGAGTTTTAATGACTCTCTTGTAAAAGGCTTTTGAAAACATCCAGTGTGGGAAATGGTGAAAATGTTGGTAACCAGCATTTTCTCCTTTTCCAACAAAGTTTTCTACCCTTTCTGATACAAATCCCATTGTTTTTGACACATGTAATTTGTCATCTGCAAATGCTTTCAATTTGGACAATTCTAAACTGTTGTCATTTAGTAGGGAGTTACACTTTAATTCATGTTGATAACCTTTATGTTACCAGACTGTTTCCAAAGTCTTACACTGTAAAATTTGTGTTGTGAGAAAATAATTCAAGACTCACCGTGCTGTATTTCTAATTCGACTAATTCCCCAATGCAACTACCATATATAAAATTTGTTCTGGTATAAAGTTTGATTCAATAGATAATACTACCCCAACAATGTACACCCGGATGCAAAATAAGAAATTTAGGCTTGGGTAACCATGGAAAAAGGACAGATAAACATCATTCGATCAGTTGTTCTAATACCTGACATTTCTTTAATTTAACCCTTTACCGGATGACAACATTTTAGCTTTGGCCAAATTGAAAGCATTTGCAGACGACAATTTCAATGTGGCTAAAATGGTGCAATTTTTCTTTGATAGGGTAGAAAACATTGTGGGAAAAGGAGAAAATGCTGGTTACCAGCATTTTCTCCTTTTCCCACAATGTTTTCAAAAGGCTTCTTTCCCAGGGTCGTCAAAAGGCGGCATTGTACAGTAAAGGGTTAAAGATACATTAATACTTGTTTTCAGCCAGGTTTTAAACCACTTCATCTTTATTTTTATGGAAGTATAATCAATCTTGTTCTTCATGCCAAACATTGCCCCTGACAGTTGCAAGGTTGCATGCACAGATTATAACGGACAGAAAATGAATTTCATTTTCTTGAGGCCTTCATAGAAATCAATGTTGTCGTTTAACGTTAAACTGAAGACAAATCCCTTGAGATATTTATCCCTTATACACTGTAATTATTCATCTTTGTATACACAGCTGACTAAATTCTGAACCATTCTACACACTATCAAGTTCTAACAACATATTTTCTCTCCAGCTTTAAAGACATAGTATACGAATGTATTAAAGAGACAATGGAAATATGTTTGAGACCAGGTGTTTGCTTAGTACAGGTTCATTTCAACATTTGATTTTATCCTTTCTCAGAGATCTGGATATTTTCTGGGTTATGTGGGTGAGTTGCCATAGGCTTGGGAAAAATATTATGTGCAGTAATTATCCAGGAAACAGAATTTCTGGCGAAAGCTTGGAAAGGTACAATGGCTGCCTAGATATAACTGAAATTATGTTGAAAACAGTATTTAACACAGAACAAAGAAACAGAACATCTTATTCTATATAATAATAGCTCTATCTACAAAAATTTTTGTTCTATATACATCTGGGTATAGTTTCAGGATGTGCAACAATTTACGTCAATTTTTAATTTCTTTTACCTTCCAAAACGGATATAATTTTAAAGTGTTTCTTTAAATAAACTGCTTTATTGAAAATATGAAATACCTTTGTACCAAAACAGGTTTGACTTGCGTAAATATGGTTTCAGATAATTGTTCCCACCATGTGTATTCTAACCAAGAGGGCCACAATGGCCCTGAATTGCTCACTTGAGCCTGTGTACCTTTAACCCTTTACCACACAATCCCGACTTTTGACGATCCTAAGAAAGAGGGCTTTTGAAAACATTGTGGGAAAATGAGAAAATGCTGGTAACCAGCATTTTCTCATTTTCCCACAATGTTTTCTACCCTTTCCAAAACAAATTTCAGTTTTTCAGTCATTTATTTTGTCATCTGCAGTTTTTTTCAGTCTGGACCAGTCTTAAATTTTGTCATTTGGGAAAGAGTAAAGGACATAATATGAAGTATCATCAATGTTCCTCTGAAATTGCCTTATGTGCGATCTTGTTTTAGGCTGACGACAAAATGAAGACAAATGTTCTGTCAGACCAAGTCTGATGAGCATCACAATGAAAATGTGGCCTAAGAGTGAAACATGTTCCACTGACCTACTTTTTGACTCAATATGTCTTAATTTAGAATTTGTCTGAGATACTGTGCTATCAACACAATCATTCTGGCCAACTTTCATGAGCATTGGACTAAACATGAGGCCTCTGGTACTGAAGATTTTTAACAGATCTGTCCCAGTTACCTACTTTTTTTTGTTGACCTTACATGACCCATTTCAAACCAATCTCAGATATCATCAAGGCAAAGGTTCTGGCCATCTTTCATGAGTATTGGACTGAAAATGTAGCCCCTAGAGTGTACACAAGGTTGTTATAGAAATTTGACCTGGTGACCTACTTTATAAACCGACACAACCCACTTTCTAATTTGTCTGAGATAACTATCAAGACAACCAGTGTGACCAAGTTTCAAAAGTATTGGACTAAAACTATTGTCCCTAAAGTTTACACAAGCTTTTATCAACTATTTGATCTGGTGGCCTACTTTTTGATCCATTGTAACCCATTTCCTAACTCATCTAAGATATATAATCAAGACAAACTTCTGACCAACTGTTATGAGTACTGGACAAGAAATGTGGCATCTACAGTAACATGACCACAAGGTTTTTCAAATGTTTGACCTGGTGACCAAGTTTTTGACCTAACATGACCCATTTTTGATCTCATCTGAGATATTATCGAAACAAACATTCTGATCAAGTTTCATGAGTTTTGGACTCAAAATTTGCAACAGATGACACACATGGCATGACCACACAAGCTTACGTTGAGCACTTGTGCTCAGCTGAGCTAAAAGAGTACATTCTATCATAACCTGATTGTATCACTTTAAAACTAAAATAATGGTTTGGCAACGCGAGATTCTTTTGTAATTGTTGACAAAATTTTACTAAGTCTAGATCAAAATCAGACTGCACATGCATTTCTGTTCAATCTTAGAATTACGTTGTACTATAATCTTTTCTGGTATTCCTGTAAAAACACACTGAATTAAACCTTAAGTTAACCAAATACCACACAATCCCCAGTTTTAACGACCCTGAAAATTTTTATACCCCTTGAAAACATTGTGGGCAAAAGAGAAAATGCTTGTAACCACAAGATTTTCTTCACTTACAAAGACAATAACCATCATTTCAGCTTAATCTAAAATGAACTTTGCAAATGTTTCCAATTTGGACTTGTCTAGAATTTTGTTGTAAAGACTTAACCCTTTACCACACAATCCCGACTTTAAAAACAAACCTGAGAGAGGAGCCTTTTGAAAACATTGTGGGAAAATGAGAAAATGCTGGTAACCAGCATTTTCTCGTTTTCCCAAAATGTTTTCTACCCTTCCCAAAACAATTTTCAATTTTTCATTTGCATTTATGTTATCATCTGCAATTCCTTTCAATTTGGACTAGTCTAAAATTTTGTCGTTTGGTAGAGAGTCAACTCTTTACCACACGACAAAATCTCAGACTTGTCCAAATTCGAAGCATTTGGAGGCCACTGTGACTTTTGAAACGTAGCTAAAATGATGGAATTTTGTCTTTGACTGGGTAGAAAACATTGTGGGAAAAGGAGAAAATTCTGGTTATCAGCATTTCTCCTTTTCCCACAATGTTTCAAAAGCCCTCTTCCTTGGGCTTATTAAAACTCAGGACTGTGTGGTAAAGGATTAATGCCCCTTTAACCCTTTACCACACAATCCCAACTTTTAACGACCCCAAGTGAGAAAGCTTTTGAAAACATTGTGGGAAAAGGAGAAAATGCTGGTAACCAGCATTTTCTCCTTTTCCCACAATGTTTTCTACCCTTCCCAAAACAAGTTTCAGTTTTTGAGTCACATTCATTTTGTCGTATACAAATGCTTTCAATTTGGAAAAGTCTAGAATCGTGTCGTTTGGTAAAGTGTTAACAAGAATAGTTGCCTTTGTGGTATAATTGTAAACAAATCAGACTGCATGCACATAACATATACAGGAAGGAAGCCATTGACTCAAATTCACATCTTACACATTTATAAATTGTGCATCAACATTTTTTATATCAAATAATCTTGAATGGTCAAACAGAAGTTACAGTTGAGGGAGTGATATTGATTTCAAAATTGAAAATATTAAGTATTCATTCTCCATTAAACCCCATGTTATGGGCAATCATTAGAATCATCTAATATTATGAGTACCCATGACATGGGGTGTAGTGGAGAATAATTAATATTTTCAGTTTTGAAATCAAAATCACTCCCTCTATCTAGAACTCGGCCAGACACCGAAAGATGTGTATGAGTTAGTCCCCATTGGATTCCATGTAATGAGGATGGAGCAACAAGTCAGATTAAAAAAAACTAGAGAAAAACTAACGTTGCGACATCATTTGAAATTTTGACATGTGGCACATCGTTTTACATGTCATCAGTTAGTCCCCACTGGGTTCCGTGGTTATGAGGATGGAGCGACAAGTCACAGATTCAAAAACAAGAAAAACTATAATGTTGAGACGTTGATTTAGACGTTGATTTGAAATTTTGACATGTGGCACATTGTTTTACATGCCATCAGTCAACTGCATTTAAATTAATCATAATGTATTTCTTACTGAAATTTCAATTACTGTTCACAGTGCATGATATCATTTAACCCTTTCCCAAACAACAAATTTTGGACTGGTCCAAATTGAAAGAGATTGCAGACGACAATTTTAAATTTGATAAAAATGGCAGAAAGGTCTCAAAAAGGGTAGAAAACACTGTGGGAAAAGGAGAAATTGCTCGTTACGAGCAATTTCTCCTTTTCCCAGAGTGTTTTCAAAAGACTTGTTCTGCAGACACGTGAAAACCAGGGCTTGTTTGGGAAAGGGTTAAAATATATTCTCTCAGAGAAATCTAATGATTTGAGTTAATTTCTTTACGTTTGTCCATAAACTTCTGGATAGTCTGTCCTAGAAGAAGCAGAATTACTAGAATCAGAAGTAGTAGTATGAGAAGAAACATATTTTAAGTATACAAAAAGTTCTAGATACCTGCAAAAATCACCTTAATTAACCCAGTGACTTAAAAGTTACACTTGTGAAAACAAGGCAGTGTCTTGAAGCCTATGTACAAACAAAGTCCAATGATAACAAGGCATACTGGGTGTCCTTAATCTGGTCCAGCTGTTTTGATAATAATTTTGCCTAGTTTTGACCCCTTACTACACAAACAAGAGGGCCATCATGGCCCTGTATCCCTCCACTGGCTTTTAACCCTTTTCCATGCAATCCTGAATTTTAATGAACCTAAGAAAGAAAGCTTTTGTGGCAGAACACTAATACCAGGAGATGCCCCGCTGCTATACAGTTCTATATATATATATATACATGTGGCATTGTTTTACATGAGTAAAAATAAGAAAAAAAATGAAATTTTCAGCTTTATTCCACTGAGAAATATTGTATTTGTGTAAATGGAATGAACCCATAAACAACTGCAATTTTTTTGACACATAATTTAGATTTTCATGTGCTTTCGCAATTTGCAGGGTGTTTGCCGGTAAGACCCATCCATCTGAGCATAAATATAAACAATAATGACTTATTTTTAAAAACCGTCTACCTCATGAAAGGTTGTCTGGTCAAGGGTTAACTCTACCAAAGGACAATGAGACTTGTCCGGATTGAAAGCATTAATTTTGCAGAGGACAAATTCAGTGTTGCTTAAATGATAAGCATGTCCTTCAAAGGGTGGAAAACATTGTTGGAAAAGGAGAAAATGCTGGTTACATGTACTAGCATTTCTCTTAAGAGTTGCGAAAACAAGGAATTATTTGTTAAATGATTAGTAATTTAACCTTTACAAAACAGTCCCAAATTTTAACCCTTGGGCCGAATAAACCCAATGGTCATTTTCACTCTGGAATAAAACTAATATAATTGGAAATTCATGGCTACCTTTTGCCTGTAGTATTTAAAAAGCGGGCAGTGTAGATCAAAGATCAGGCTGCACATTTTACCACACAATCCTTTGTTTTAACGACCCTGAGAAAAAATGCTTTTGAAAACATTGTGGGAACAGGAGAAAATGCTGGCAACCAGCATTTTCTCCTTTTCCCGCAATGTTTTCTCTCCTTTCAACATTAAATTTCAACTTTTGAGACAAATTTGTATTTTGTCAACTGCAAAATTAATGTGTTAAGTCTTTACCAAACAACAAAATTTTAGACCAGTCCAAATTGAAGGCTTTTGCAGACAACAAAATAAATGTGACTCAACAATTGAAATTTGTTTTAGGAAGAGCAGAAAACATTGTGGGAAAAGGAGAAAATGCTGGTTACCAGCATTTTCTCCTTTTCCAATAATGCTTTCAAAAGCTTTCATTCTCAGGGTCATTAAAAGTCGGGATTGTGAGGTTACGGTTAATTTACTCAAGTCTAAAATGTTGTTGTTCAGTAAAGGGTTACAATATCACAGTGATTGTATGTAAACATGTTTATATTCTTAACCTCATTTTATTCACCGAATTACATGTACCACCTGCAAGTTTTTTTTGTCTTATAGCTGATCATTTTTGAAAACACTGTGACAAAGGGAGAAATAGCTAAAAAAGAACAATTTCTCCATCTGCCACAACACTTTAATGAATTTATTGTTATTAACTCTATACCAAACGACAAAATTTTGGAATGGACTAAATTGAAAGCATTTGCAGACAACACATTAAATGTTACTAAAATGATGATTTCTCTTTTTGATACAGTAGAAAACATTGTGGGAAAAGGAGAAAATGCTGGTTACCAGCATTTTCTCCTTTTCCCACAAGGTTTTCAAAAGGCTTCTTTCACAGGGTCGTTAAAAGTCGGGATTGTGTGTTAACCCTTTACCGCACAATGCCAACTTTTAACAACCCTGAGAAAGAAACCTTTTGAAAACATTGTGGGAAAAGGAGAAAATGCTGGTAACCAGCATTTTCTCCTTTTCCCACAATGCTTTCTACCATATCAAAGAAAAATTGCACCATTCGAGCCACACTGAAATTGTCGTCTGCAAACAATTTCAATTTGGACAAGGCTAAAATTTTGTCGTCTGGTAAAGGGTTAAAGGGTTAATTCAAAGCTGTTGGTTTGAGGATTGAATGGTAAATGGTTCACTTATTCATGTGGGTCTTGGGTTTCACCAGTTCTAGGCTAGGACTGTGAATGCAGGTAACTAACATTTTCTCCTTCTGCCACAACATTTCCTAGCCTCTCAGAGACAAATTCCACAGTTTTGGCCACATTTGATTTGTCATCTGGAAAAGCCCTCAATTTAGATGAGTCAAACAGTTTGTTGTTTTGTAAAAGGGTAAAAATAAAGAATAAAATGAGCTGTGCTGTGTGAAAAGGGGGCTTAATGCATTTGCCAAAAGGATCGACCTATGTCAGCCTGCAAAGTCTGCGCAGGCTGACATGGGCCGAAACTTTTCGGTGTCTTCATATTTTCTGCATGTCAAAGGATAATTCTACCTCAAGCATTAGTCGGTTGTTCGCCAAAACAGAGTTTGTGGACCCATAACTAGGTTATGACTTGCTCAGTATAATGTAATATGGAGATGCATTAAGCCCCCTTTTGCCTGAGCATGGCTCAAATACATTTAACACAGAATACCTAGAAGCCAACCCTTTAACTTTTTACCACACAATCCCGAGTTTTAACGACCCTGAAGAATAAGCCTTTTGAAATCCTTGTGGGAAAAAGAGAAAATGCTGATAATCAGCATTTTCTCCTTTTCCCTCAATGTTTTCTATCCTATTAAAGACAAATTCCTTCTTTTGTGCTACATTTGAATTGTGGTCTGCAGATGCTTTCAATTTGGACAAGTCTATATTTTGCTTGTGTGGTAAAGTGTTAAGCCTTCAGATCTACTCTACCATCAATAAACAAAGGTGTGCAATCTTTTGACCCTTCACCAAACAATCCCATTTCTAACCCTTTACTGAGTACAGTATTAACAACCCTGAGGGAGAAGCCTTTTAAAAGCATTGTGGGAAAAGGAGCAAATGCTGGTTCCCTCAACCCTTTAGCTAAGCCTCCGTTGCCCAGTCGGTAGCGTACAGGACTTGAGAACAGGAGGTCGCTGGTTCGATTCCTGGCTTGGCCAATTTCTTTCTGAGGATTGATGATAGTCATTGCAACAGGATTCATTCCTCTCTCACCGCTGACCATTGTTTCGACGATGGTTATGTGGGAAAGCAGCCAGTGGCTTGGAAAGAATATTGTGCGGAGTACTGGTAAAAGAAACTCCAGGAAAGCATGGACAGGTGCACTGGCTGCCGTGATATATCTAAAATAATGTTGAAAACGGCGCTAAACACCATACAATCAATCATAAAACCTCAACCCTTTACCAAACAATCCCATGTGTCAACTCTTTTCCACACAGTCCCAAGTGTTAATAACCCGGAGGAAGAAGCCATCAGAAAACATTGTGGGAAAAGGAGAAAATGCTGGTAACCAGCATTTTCTCCTTTTCCCAAAATGTTTTCTACCCTTTCAAAGACAAGTGCCATGGTTTGAGCCACATTCAGTCTGCCATCTGCAAATGCTGTCAAATTGTCCATTATGTCAAGTCTAAAATTTTGGTGTGTGGTAAAGATTTAACTCTTCCCAAACAACAAAGTTTCAACCTTGTCCAAATTGACTACAAATCAATTGTGTAACTCAAAACATGATGTTAGTCTTTCATAGAATAGAAAACATTGTGGGAGAGGCGAAAATGCTGGTCTAACCAGCATTTTCTCCTTTTTTCACAATGTTTTCAAAAGCCTTCTTCCATAGGGTCCTTATGATTGGGATTGTGTGGAAAAGGGTTATCACTTAATGTAGAAAACCTTGTGAAAACGCTGCCGGAAAGGAAGAAAATGCTTGTAACCAGAATTTTCTTCTTTTCCACCAATGTTTTCGATCCTGCTAAACAAATATCTAACCATTTGAGTCACATTCAATTTTTTGTCTTCAGATGCTTTTAATTCGAAAAAAATCAAAAAGTTTTGTCGTCAGGTAAAGAGGTTAAGGGTTAACCCTTCGATCGCTTAGCACCGCTTTAATGATTGAAAACTTACGCCGTTACGGGAAGACCGAGAGTCACGTGCAGCCTACGTAGATGAAGATCAGAATCCAAAATCGTAGTCTGATCTTTGAACCGCATTGACGGCTATTAACAAATTTGCAAGTTTTCTGGTAAAATTAAATTTGTTACTGAATAAAGAAGTTTTTTTGTTGTTTTTGTTGTTGTTTTAATTGACAGACTGCAAAATTCATCTTGCAAGCTTATTATTCTTGTTTGCCAGTCCATACGTTTCAGATCCAAGGAAAGGGGTTAGAATGTAGAACGATTCTCTTGCTACCAATTCGTTCGCAAAAAAAAACCCAATCTGTCTTTCAAGTGGCTTCCATTTTTTGGCAAAACCATCGCCTTGAAAAAGTTTAAAAATGCAAAATCAAAACTTACTTGGTTCGTCTACACTTTGTTTTTTCCGTCCTGCACAGTCTGATGTAATCCGGACTACTGCGCTAGACGACTCGGATTATATTACGTGTCTGTGTACACTTTTCTTCAATTTGATTGGTCGATAGGTCACACACCTCCTATTCGATGATACGGTAAACACCGTGTTTATCCGAGTGTTACGTGATGTAGACGAACCCTTTACCTGACAATACTGCGCTTTGTCCACCTGGATGGAAAAGGTTTATTCACGAAACTCGCTCGGGATTTAACGACTTTGTGGAAGAAACCTTATGAAAGCGTTGTAGAACAAGGAGAAAATGCTTGTAACCAGCATTTTCTCCTTTTTCTACAATGCTTTGCACTCTTTTAGAAACAAATTCTATCATTTAAGTCACACTTAATTTGATTGCAAATGCTTTTATTTTAAATTCAATAAGTCTTAATTTTATCGTTTGTTAAAGGGCAAGAAAACAATGTAGGTAAAGAAAAATGCTGGAAACTAGTATTTCCTTCTTTTTCCACATAGTTTTCTACGCGTGCACAGACAAACCCTATCTGCAAGTTTACATCATTTAATTTGTCGTCTGCAAGTGTTTTGAGTTTGGACAAGTCTACAATTTACCGTCACTTATTTAAACTTGTGTTTAAGGAGTTTTCTTCAATCTGAAAAACTTCACTCCTAAAGGCCCACTAACGACGAAAATTAAGAATGTGGAGGTCAAATTGAAAGCAAGTTTAACTCTTTGCCACACAATCCCGACTTTTAACGACACTGAGAAAAAGGCCTTTTGAAAATATAGTGGGAAAAGGAGAAAATGCTGGTAACCAGCATTTTCTCTTTTTCCCACAATGTTTTCTACCCTTCCCGAAACCAATTTCATTTTTTTCAATCACATTTATTTTGTTGTCTGCAAATGCTTTCAGTTACAATAACACTAAAATTTTGTCGTTTGGTAAAGAGTTAATCCATGGATATTATAATTGGTCTGATGTACTTGTCTTATTCGTGACGATGTGTGATCAATCAAAGTTCAGTCGCTGGCAAAAAAAAAGAAGAATTAGAGATCTGCATTTAACTCTTTACCAAACGACAACATTTTGGACGTTTCCAAACTGAAAACATTTGCAGACTACAAAATAAATGTGACTCAAAGACTGAAATTTGTTTTGGGAAGGGTAGAAAATATTGTGGGAAAAGGAGAAAGGGAGAAAATGCTGGTTACTAGCAGTTTCTTCTTTTCCAACAATGTTTTCAACAGGCTTCTCCCCCAGGGTCGTTAAAAGTCGGGATTGTGTGGTACAGGGTTAAACAGGTGTCGTAAATTACATACGTATAGTATATATACGCTTGTGATATCATTCGTTGAAAAACTTACATTTGACAAGACAGTGTGGTAAAAGTTAAGACAATGTACATCGTACACGTCTTCTAAACCCTACATCACATAACCAGGATTTTAGCAACCCCAATGACGAAAAAGGAGAAGGCATTTGACATCATACATGGATCCGTGGCGATGAGATAAACCGACTTCCTTGGTTACCGTCGTTAAGGGCTCACAAACAAACGCAGTAAATACATATACAGTATAGCAGAAAGGCTACTTAAATCGTGCTGTCATGTCTGTTTCTTTCGATTGAATTCCGGAAAAAAATACCTTTTCATATGTTTCTGCCGATGATGGATTCTCGGCAAGAAATATATGGATACTTGAACTTATTTACACAGGATTTATACAAAAAAGTGTGAATTTCAGGGGCTACGGAGAATGTAATACATGTGCCAGCAAAGTTTTGAACTTCTACGAGAAAGAATGAAACAACTCGTAATCCTCTCCTTTTCACACAATGTTTACTATCCTATCAAAGAAAAAAAAAAAAAAAAAATCATCATTTGAGCTACACTTAATTAACCCTTTACCACACAATCCCGACTTTTAACGACCTTAAAAACGAAGCCTTTCGAAAACATTGTGGGAAAAGGAGAAAATGCTGGAAACCAGCATTTTCTCCTTTTCCCACAAAGTTTTCTACCCATCACAAAACAAATTTAAACTTTAGAGTCACATTTATTTTGTCTTCTGCAAATGCTTTCAATTTGGACCAGTGTAAAATTTTGTCGTTTGGAAAAGGGTTAAATTGTCGTCTGCAGATGCTTTCAATTTGGACCGGATAAATTCTGTCGTCCGGTAATAAATAAAATGTTCTGTTCTGTTCTGTTGAGAGGATACAAATCTGTCACCACTGAAATGGAACATTTCATGCATTGTTTTTCTACCCGACATATGCTATTTAATCCAATTTCAAATTTCAGAACCTTTCCATTTATTGGCATTTCAACGAAATTAAAGGCCCAATAGCAGCCAAAAGTTAACAGTGCAGGCATTAAAACGCATTTGAATTTAAATCATACCACTTAAAAGTTTTGAAATAATTGTGAAGATAAAAACCTCCTATTGTTCAGTTGGTCGCAGTGTTAGTCACTGGCAGAGAAATGAATTATGAAAAACAAGGTAAAAAGTAGATAAAAGATAGAGTGACCTGGCAACTTTTTACCTAGTTTGAAAATTAATTTCTATGCCAGCCACTAACACTTGAACCGTACGTACAATAACAGATTGTCACCTTCACAACAATTTCCACCCTTTTAACGCTTTACCACACAATCCCGACTTTTAACAACCCTGAAAAAGAAAGCTTTTGAAAACATTGTGGGAAAAGGAGAAAATGCTGGTAACCAGCTTCCTTTTAACTCTTTACCACACAATCCCGACGTTTAACAACCCTGAAAAAGAAAGCTTTTGAAAACATTGTGGGAAAAGGAGGAAATGCTGGTAACCAGCATTCTTTTAATCCTTTACCACACAATCCCGACTTTTAACGACCCTGAAAAAGAAAGCTTTTGACAACATTGTGGGAAAAGGAGAAAATGCTGGTAACCAGCATCCTTTTAACTCTTTACCACACAATCCCGACTTTTAACAACCCTGAAAAAGAAAGCTTTTGAAAACATTGTGGGAAAAGGAGAAAATGCTGGTAACCAGCATTTTCACCTTTTTCCACAATGCTTTTTTCCCTTCCCAAAACAAATTTCAATTTTTAAGTTACATTTTTTTTTTTGTCGTCTGCAAATGCTTTCAATTTGGATCAGTCTAAAATTTTGTCGTTTAGTAAAGAGTTAAAGTAACAACAGCAAAATTAAACAAAAAGTGTTAAAATACATTTAAATTTAAATCATACCATTTAAACGTATGGAAATTATTCTGAAGATGACAATCTGTTATTGTATGGTCAGTCCAAATATTAGTCGCTTGCAGAGAAATTAATTTCAAAACTAGGTTAACAGTTGCCAGGTAACTCTTTGTCTTATTTACTTTTTGCTTGATTTTACAGTTCAGTTTCTTGCCAGCGACTTACACTTAGACCAACCACACAGTAACACAATTTAGTCTTCACAATATTTTCCATACTCTCAACCGGCATGAGATAAATTTAAATGCCTTTTAAAACACCTGCATTAACTTTTCGGTCGCTATTGGGCCTTTAGATTGTACGATTTAACCCTTTCAGCGCCACAGGCGAAAACAGGGACTTTTGCGGACGGCATAGATCAAGATCAGACTGCACAGAACGTGCAGTCTGATCTTTGATCTATACCTTCCGCTTGTTTGGTCAAGCCTATACGATAAAAGTCTTCCGGAGACTCAGTAGATTCCATTTACAGCCTTCAAAAGAGGCCGAGTTTGTTTATTTGGCGCCGGAAGAGTTAAATCTAAATGCATGTCAACACCGGCGTTGTATACGTTTGGAATCTATAGGAGCATTTAATAAGCCTGAAATACGGCGGGGGAGGCGGCGGCAAGCGATATCTTTGAAAGGGTAGGAAAATTGAGGGAAAAGAAGAAAATGCTGGTTACCAGCATTTTCTTCTTTTTCCTCAATGTTTCAAAAGCCTTCTTCACCAGGGTCATCAAAAACAAAAGATTGTTTGGTAAAAGGTTAGAGGCCGTTTTAGCCAGAGCATTTCACTTGACAAAGGGACGGCATGGACGCAAGATCAGACTGCAATAAAATGTGCAGTTTGATCTTAAAGATACATTGTATACCCGCTTACGGCCAGTATTTAACCCATTTCATCTTTATTTTATCAAACTATAATCATTCTTGTATCTTCGTGCTAAATGCTGCCCCTGATGGTTGTAAGGTTGTATAGATTACGACCGATAGAAAATGCATTTCATTTTCTGGAGGCCATCAGAGAAATCACCCTTTTGACGTTTCCGGTTTTAAATCGAAGATTTCCGATATATGTGTTTGTCCCTTACACAACATATATCGGTAATTTATCTATCTTTACACAGCTGGCTAAATTCTGAACCATTCTACAGTCTATCAAATTCTAACAGCGTCTTCTCTTTCTGGCTGTAAAGCTGTATCTTTAACCGTTTACAACACAACGAAATTATGGACCTTTCCAAATTTAAAACATTTGCAGATAACATTATGAAACGTTGCTCACATGAGAGGATTTGCATTAAAGAGGTCTGAAAACATTGTGGGAAAAGGAGAAAATGATGACTTTCAAAAGCCCCCCCCCCCTCCCCCTTCCTCAGGGGCATTAATATTCGGGATTGTGTTTTAAACTGTCTTTATCGTGCTCACTTCTTTCACCGGTTCAGTTAACCCGTTCAAAATCACCATGGCGGGTGCCCTCTAAAACAATAGTGCCGTCAAATTATTTTTCCCTTAGGCTACCGAACACGAGTTAATGCGCTAGTGCGGACAGCGTACATCTAAGATCAGACTGCAAAGAACGTGCAGTCTGATCTTAGATCTACACTGTCCGATACTATGAAGTTATTCCCCCAACCCCGGAATAAATCGGTTTAACCCTTTACCAGACGACAAAATTTTAGCCTTGCCCAAATTGAAAGCATTTGCAGACGACAATTTCAATGTGGCTCAAATGGTGCAATTTTTATTTGATAGGATAGAAAACATTGTGGGAAAAGGAGAAAATACTGGTTACCAGCATTTTCTCCTTTTCCCACAATGTTTTCAAAAGACCCTCTTTCCCAAGGGCGTTAAAAGGCGTCATCGTGCGGTAAAGGGTTAACTAGATTTTTGACCGCCGGTTGGATTTTTTTTTTTAAATATAAAAGCAGTTTAACCCTTTACCAAACAATCCCATGTTTTAACGCCCCACCCCCTGCGAAAGAAGCCTTTAGAACATTTTTTGCGGAAAAAGGAGAAACTACTGGTAACCATCACCCTATCAAAAAACAAATATAGATTTGTAAGTCATATTTATTTTGTCGTTTGCAAATGCTTTCAATTTTGAACAGGGCAAGTCTGAAATTTTGTGGTCTAGTAAAGTGTTAAAAGAGTAAAATTTAGACCTTTATTGATCCACGCATTTTTTTTTTTCGTACAATAACGAAATCGATGATCAAAGTAACAAAAACTACCAAAACAAGCAAAGCTGGTGTTGAAATGCATTTTAATTTTTAAATCGTATCATTTAAAGGTTTAATTTTTAAATCGTACTATTTGAAAGTATGGAAATTATTGTGAAGATGACAATCTGTTATTGTGCAGTCGGTCCAAGTGCTAGTCGCCGGCAGGAAATTAATTTCAAAACTAGGTTAAAACTTGCCAGGTCACTCTATCTTTTCTTTACTTTTTGCCTGACTTTAGAATTCATTTTTTTTCTGCCAGCAACCAATACTTGGACCGACTGCACAATAATAGAATGTCATTTTCTTAATATTTTTCATATTTGTAAATTTCATAATTTAAATTTTAAATGCATTTGAACACCTGCGATGTCTTTTTAGCAGCTATTGGGCCTTTAACCATTAAGCTGCGCGACTCCCTAGCCTTTTGGAGACAGTGTAGATCAAGATCAGACTGCACAGAACGTGCAGTCTGATCTTGATCTACACTGTCCGATAAGGAAGCCTTTTTCTTAAAAAAAAAACAAAAAAACTTTAAAATAACATTATTCGGATTTTTACTTTCGGCTTACAAATTTTATTTTATTTATTTAGCAGGATAAGGGTTACTCGAAAAGAGTGATTCGTGACTATGTTCACTTTTAACAAATTGCGAATTGCCCTTTAGCAAGACATATGTACAAGGAAATGGGGTCAAACTTCCTTAAGTTTTGTTAGTGAAATAAAAAATGAAACGTATTAAGTTCGTGTGTAAAGTAACAATACTAATAAATAATTAAAACAGAACGGACAACTAAACGGATTAATGCACTGTCTCGGGGTATTTATTTATTTATTTATTTATTATTATTTTTTTTTTTATTATTATTATTATTATTATTATGTGGATCCATTATTTATTTATTTATTTATTATTGTGTGGATCCATGTTTTTATTATCCTCCCATGTATTATTATTATTTTATTATTGTAATTATTATTATCGCTATCGCATGTATTATTACCCGTTAGACTAGCTTTTAGAGTGCATTATTACCGGATTTGTATTTTATTATTCTTTTATTCTGCGCTTATCCAAGCATTCAAAACAAAATCGTATTTTGGTTTTATCCTTATTTCTTTTGTATCAAACCTATTGTTATTTGTATGTTGAACTTGCAGACAGCCTAGATAAAGATCAGGCTGCAGTTACTGCACATAATATGCTGTCAATTCTATTCAGTTCAATTCAAAAAACTCTATTAACCCTTTCCCAAACAAGCCCTGGTTTTCACGTGTCTGCAGTACCAGTCTTTTGAAAACACTGTGGGAAAAGGAGAAATTGCTCGTAACGAGCAATTTCTCCTTTTCCCACAGTGTTTTCTACCCTTTTTGAGACCTTTCTGCCATTTTCATCAAATTTAAAATTGTCGTCTGCAAACTCTTTCAAATTGGACCAGTCCAAAATTTGTCGTTTGAGAAAGGGTTAAGCTAAAATTTTAACACTAAAAGACATATGAGCATTTCTTGTTAATCTTTATGTGACGACGAGGGATTTCTTTTCCACACTAGGGGAAGTCTGAATAACTAAAGTAAAAAGGTTATTTCCATGAGACACCATGACTAGTTTACGAGCATTTTAAATCTTTACTCCGCATCCCAAATAATATTAGGAGACGGATTAAAGACACAAGATGCTTTTGAGAGGATCCCTATGACGTTATTTAACCTTGACATTGTCAGCTGCCGAATTGTCGCTTACATCTTTACCAATATGAAATAATTAACAGATCGGACCTAAGCTAAACCCTGTCCGAGGTTTTGGGATATTGAAAATGAAAATGAAATTTGCGTATATCTGGCTCTTTTTCACTAATACAGAGTTCCAGATAGAGAGAGTGATTTTGATTTCAAAATTGAAAATTATTCTCCACTAAACCCTATGTTATGGGTACTCATTAGAATCGTCTCATCAAGACGATTCTAATGAGTACCCATAACATGGGGTTTGGAAGAGAAATAATCGATTTAGAATACCATCACTCCCTCTTATCTGGAGCTCTAGTCTAATACAATACAAATTTATCTGGTTCCGTGTTCTAAAAAACATTCTTAGTCTTATTAATTAATTTCTCTGCTAGCGACTAACACTTGGACCGACTGTGCAATAACAGATTGTCATCTTCACAATATTTTTTATACTTTTAAATGGTATGATTTAAATTTAAATGCCTTTTAACAGCCGCTTTGTTCATTTTTTGCAGCTATTGTTACTTTAAAAACATCATTTGTCTTATCCTCCAACATTTTCTAAATCTGAAAGTAACATAATTTTTGATGGACAGTCAGAAGTTGTCTTACTTTCAAATTTAGAAAATTCTGGAGAATAAGACTTAGAACGTTCTCAAGAATGTCTGGTGAGAATGGACCCTGTTTTATCTTATCCCGAGCCCGGTAGCTCAGTCGGTAACGTGCAGGATTTAAAACTAGGCTGTTGCTGGTTCGAGTTTCCAGTTTCACCATCTTTTTTTTTTTCCGAGGATCGATGATACTCTTCGCAACAGGATTAAATGATACTCTTCGCAACAGGATTAATTCCCCTCTCACCGCTGATCGTTGTTTAGACGATGATTATGTGGGAAGGAAGCCAGTGGCTTGGGAAGAATATTGTGCGGAGTACTGGTCAAAAGAAACTCTAAGAGAGCATGTACAGGTGTATTGCCCTAGCGAAAGGGGGTTTAACCCTTTGCCACACAATCCCGAGTTTTAACGACCCTGAGGAAGAGACCATTTGAAAACATTGTGGGAAAAGGAGAAAATGCTTGTAACCAGCATTTTCTCCTTTTCCAACAATGTTTTCTACTCTATCAAAGAAAAAGTGGGTTTAACCCTTTGCCACACAATCCCGAGTTTTAACGACCCTGATGAAGAAGCCATTTGAAAACATTGTGGGAAAAGGAGAAAATGCTTGTAACCAGCATTTTCTCCTTTTCCTACAATGTTTTCTACTCTATCAAAGAAAAAGTGGGTTTAACCCTTTGCCACACAATCCCGAGTTTTAACGACCCTGAGGAAGAAGCCATTTGAAAACATTGTGGGAAAAGGAGAAAATGCTTGTAACCAGCATTTTCTCCTTTTCCTACAATGTTTTCTACTCTGTCCAAGAAAAATCACATTATTTGAGCCACATTGAAATTGTCGTCTGCAAATGCTCTCAATTTGGATGGGTCTAAAATTCAATCATGTGGTAAAGGGTTAACTCTTTCCCAAACGACAAATTTTGGACTGGTCCAATTTGAAAGAGTTTGCAGACGACAATTTCAAACGTGAAGAAAATGGCAGAAAGTTATCGAAAAAAGGGTAGAAAACACTGTGGGAAAAGGAGAAATTGCTCGTTACGAGCAATTTCTCCTTTTCCCACAGTGTTTTCAAAAGACTGGTACTGCAGACACGTGAAAACCAGGGCTTGTTTGGGAAAGGGTTAAAGCATCTCCGTGATCCATTGTACCAAGCAAGTCATCACATAATTATGGATCCATAAAATCTATTTTCGTCTAGCAACCGGTTGGATCATGAGATAGTACACGGTTCTTGGACATGCAGAAAATTTACAAATAGCAAAAGGTTTCGACCCATGTCAGCCTGCACAGACTGCACTGCGCAGACTGACCTGGGTCGTTACCTTTTGCGGATGCATTAAACCCCCTTTTCACAGAGCATGGCTCAAGCGAAACAATTTTTGAAAACGTTCTTAAAACACCAAATAATCAATCGATCAACCACTTATCTACGACTTTTTTTAATATCCTGGTAAAAGTGTATAATAAAAACGTGAATTGACGATTTTAATTTGAAAACATTGCGACAAAAGGAGACATTGCTCGTTACGAGCAAGTTTTGAATGAAATCCGGCCTTTTGATTGACTTAGAAAGTAGGGCAAACTATAACTATCTTTATGCACCTCACTAAATTCTGAGCCATTCTACACCCTTTCAAGTCTTAAAATCGTTTTTTTCTCTCTGACTGTAAGGATGTATCTTTAATTCTAGTGCGAGAAACTTTTTCCCTGCTTATTTTTATGTTATGCGGATCTTTTATTTGTCTGTTTGGCGTAGCTGTATGACTTAGCTTTTGACACCTTAAATCAAAGCGTTGAAAGCACTTGTGTGGCATTTGTCAAGGGAGCCATTGTGTGGAATTAATAATTTGAAAAATAAACCATAGAAATAGTTCCAAAATATTCCCTTGAAAGCCAACCTACTATATAGTCATGCACAATCCAATAGACTAGCTTGCAATCTTCTGGGACGAACAAGTCCTGGCGAACAAGCCCAGGGATGAATAAGCCAAGGAACGAACTGGTTTGGGACGATCAAGCACGAAATCGGGCGGTTAAGAAACAAAGATTGTGTGTATCATTACGCCAATAGAAGACCATAGCGGATCAAGCTTTTTTCGATAAAAATGAAGTATTTCCATGATCGATGGCCGAATCCAATTTATTGTAATACGCCATTTTCATTTTCATATCTGAGTGCAATCGAAACACTTATTTCTCCTACAAAAAATGCGTTTAACTGGGTTTACTTCCTTCGGTTTTGCACACAATACGATACATGATTTTCAAAATGCCGTATTGAACTCATAGTGGCATTGTCTTCGACAAATGGCACAAAAACAATCAGCTTTAACTCGGAAAGATTTTATCATATAGGCTTGACTTAACAAGCGGACGATAAAGATTCAAGATCACAAGGCACGTTCTGTCTAGTCTGATCTTGAGATCTTTGTCGTCTGCAAAAGCCAATGTTTTCTCCTATGACGCTGAAATGGATAAATCTTACAAACACGAAATCTGACGGTGAAATCCCCTTGTTGAGGGCGAATTTCATGTTTTCATTATCTGCAACGAATTGGTGGGCCTTTCTCCGTGAAAAGAGTGTTTAATGCATCTCCGTGGTGCGTTGTACCGAGCGAGTCACTACATAATTATGAAACCATAAAATTAATTTTGTCTAACAACCGAGCTGAATTCTGAGGTACACTGGTCCTTTGACATGCAGAAAATTTACTAAAGGCAAAAAGTTTCGACCCAGGTCAGCCTGCGCGGACTGCGCAGGCTGATCTGGATCGATACTTTTTGCATATGCATTAAACCACCTTTCACAAAGCATGGCTCAAACAATTTATTCTACATATTATCTACGTAGCGAGTTTACATCTTTTCATTTCTATTTTTTTTTCCCCAGGTATCTTTGAGCTCAACTGTACAAAAAAAGGACATGGAGTAACGGGTTAAACGATACAGTGCAACTATTTTGTGATTTTTGAAGAGGGGAGGAAAATGAGGAGTTATAAAATAAATTCAACACAGAATAGACATTATACAAGAAATAAACCTTTACCGTCATGGCGGTTGATATTTGTAATTTTCACCGCCGGGTACATCTTGCTCGTTTCCAGCATTGCAATTTATCTTTTTCAACGTGGCTTCTTCTTGAGAAATCAAAGTCCCGTTACAGTCCTCGATTCTAACTACACCACGACAGTCATTCCAACTGTGCGTGTATTTGTGGATTTTCCAAGTAGGATGGGAAATAAGTTACCGTGTTTCGGTCCCGAAACCCTAATCATAAACGATACATCAAAACAAATCACTTCCGGTAAGCCATATTTAAAAGAAAAAGAAATAGAACACATTGTAGATTACTTATCAAAATTCAAACCAGATTCATCCTCAAACGAAACTGTTTTACACGTTCCAGACTGGGTGAATAAGTTATTTGAGGATGCAAATAAAACGGTTGCAAATACCAGCGATACAGTCCAGCGGTCGCCATATTTTTTGACAGCAGTTGTTCGACTCCGTCTTTACGAGGAAGACAAAGCCAGATTAACAATGGCGGAATTGAAACAATGGATACATTATCAATTCTGGGCGGGAGTGGAACATATCTATATTTGTAATCATTTTCTAAAAGAATCCGAGAGGATTGAGCCACATTTAAGGCGATACATTGACCTTGGTGCCGTCACAGTGTATCCATGGACCTCCATATGGGCGGTACCCGGTTCGGCATCGTACAACCATGACAATGCAAAAAACCAAGATGGCTGCTACAATTACGTGTTAAAACGTCATTCCAAAGAATCAATATGGCAGTATAATATGGATATGGATGAATATCCGTTCGTTCCGAGTGACCAGTGTGAGGGGTTCTTTAAACGATATTTGTTTAACCTCGAACAGGCACAGAGAAAAACGCAAGTGACACAAATTAAAATAAGAAACTTTATAATGAAAGGCGTTGGGGATCGTACACGTGACATGTCAATAGACAGAATTAACCGCATTGACCGTAAGGAATCGAATCCCTTGGTGAAGCCATGTTACAGACCTCAACATACACAGAGAGTTGGGACTCACGGGGTTACCTCGACGGGTCGCACCCTAATGCCTAACGCCAATGAGATTGCCATGATACACTACTGGGGGTCACGGGATCAAAATTGGGGGCCTGATACCGAAAAGACTATACGTGAAACAGTGGAGTTTAATGTAGTGAGAGAAACAATTGCCGTAAATGTGAGACATTCTTTGCTGAGTTTTGCGGATTTTCAAGGGTTCAATTCGACATCAGGACCTTAACTCTTTACCACACAGTCCCGACTTTAAACGACCCCGAGAAAAAAGCCTTTTGAAAACATTGTGGGAAAAGGAGAAAATGCTGGTAACCAGCATTTTCTCCTTTTCCCACACTGTTTTCTAACTTTCCAAAAACAAATTTCAAATTTTCAGTCACATTTATTTTGTCGTCTGCAAATGCTTTCAGTTTGGACTAGTCTAAAATTTTGTCGTTTGGTAAAGAGTGAAAGATACATCTATACTCGTTTTCAGCCAGTTTTTACCCATTTCAATATTTTTCTGTGAAACTGTAATCATTTTTGTATCTTCATGCCAAATCTTGGCCCTGATGATTACGACGGATAGAAAATGCATTTCGTTTTTGGACAGCCTCCAAAAGAGTCACTGTTGCCGTTTCCGGTTTTAAATAAGGACAAATCTCTTGAGTTTCTCTATCCTTTACACCATTCATATTGGTAATTTATCTATGCTTTTAGTGTTGACTCAATTCCGAGCCGTCCTACACACTTTCAAGTTTTAACAACGCTTTTTCTCTCTGGCTGTAAGGATGTTTCCTTAAGACGGCGATATTTTTTACTCTGCCCCATTTGATTTGTTCATTTAGGTTTCGTGCTGCTTCAAAACATCTTGTTGCGTATCACAGTGACAGAATATGTATATGAACCATGCTCTGTGACAAGGGGCTTAATGCATCTGCAAACAGTGTCAACCCAAGTCAGCCTGCGCAGTCGGCGCAGGCTGACTTGGGTCGAAACTTTTTGCCATCGGTCAATTTCCTGTATATCAAAGGACCATTCTACCTCTACGTAGAGTCTGTTGTTGGACAAAACAGATTTTATGGATCCATAAATAATTATGTGATGAATTGCTTGGTATAATTCATTACGGAGATGCATTAAGCCCTCTTTTGCCATAACATGGCTCATATAAGAATGTGTTCCGCTGTTATCTGTTACTAGTTGCCGTGCCGTTATACACCGTCAAAATCTCGATTTTGTGATCTTAATTAGTAGAAATAAAATCAATTTTTTGGTTTTATTCAGATTTTATTATCAATATTGCTGCTTTAACTGCGGTGCATGCATTTCTAGTTCGACCTATTTGCACGAATCCAAATACGCGGTTCATAAATCTAAAACCGGTCGTAATACCGAATATCAGTATTTATCATAAACGAAAAGATCAGCCCCAATTTCAGCTATATACGTTTCGGAACCGTCAAGTGTGCGACGTTTCGGATCTGTTCAAGTGCACGGTTGAACCTTTGCGAGAAATCCGTAATTTTACGTCTGTTTGTATGTTTGCATTGGAGTTTAACGCCGTTTTAGGCAGTATCACGGTGTTCAGTGGACCTACGCATTTGTTCCTGTCCAATATCAGCTATATACGTTTCGGAACCGTCAAGTGTGCGACGTTTCGGAACTATTCAAGCGCACGGTTGAACCTTTGCGAGAAATTAGTAATTTACGTCTGTTCGTATGTTTGAATTGGAGTTTAACGCCGTTTTAGGCAGTATCACGATGTTAAGTGGACCTACGCATTGTTCCATGGCTTTCTCACACCAGTACTGACACAACTTTCTTTCCAAGCCACTGACTACTTTTCTCGCATGCATCAGAGGTGAGAGGCGAAAAATCGCCAGAAAGAAAGTTTGCCGCAACCGGGTATCGAACCCGCAACCACAAGGTCACCAGTCAGATACGTAAACCACCGAGCTACCTGGCCGGGCTATTTTGAAGTCGGAGAATCATTTGACGGGTACATTAGTTTTGCGGTTTGAATTGGCATCTGTTGAAGACGAGCGCTTTTAACCTTTCTCCAAATGTTGAAAATATATTAATCTTACTATTCAAGAATTTTCTAAATGTGAAAGTAACACAACTTCTGATTGGCTAAACCAAATGGTTTAGCCAATCAGAAGTTGTGTTACTTTTAAATTTAGAAAATTCTGTAGAATAAGACTAAGAATGTTCTTAAGAATAGTTGGTGAATACGTACCCTGTTCGTTGATTTCTAAGGCATAATTTGAAGCATAGGTAATTGATTGTGTATTGGAAAGAGAAGACGAAGATCAGACCGCACAGAGGCATGTTTTTGTCTTTAAGAGTTGTAAAAAGCAAATGAAAATGACTGACAAACAATTACTAATTGACGAATTTATTATCCTTAATTGTAATGTTCTTTGCTTGCCGATGAAACATTAACTCCTCTATCAACAACCTTGAAGAAAAAAAAAAAAAAAACTTTTGAAAATAATGCTGGAGAAGGAGAAAATACTTGTAACCAGCAGTTTCTACTTTTCCCTCAATGTTATCTCCTCTTTTGCTTTGACCTTTCACCGCTTTCAGTCCCATGTATTCAAGACATTGAAGAAAAAAAAAAGGCATTTAAAAATATTAACGGGAAATGGAGAAAATGCTGGTAAACAGCATTGTCTACTTTACCAGTATATTCTCCTTTTTCTCGCAATACCTCCCACTCTCTCACAAACGAATTTCATCTTTTAAGACAAATAAAACTTGCCACCTACAAATGCTTTCAACTTGGACAAGTCTAGGATTGTATCTTTAGGTAATAGGTTACATAACGTATTGATTATAATACCACGTGATTTAATACGCAAATATACAGCCATGCTCTGGGAAAGGGGGGCTTATTGCATCTCCGTGATACATGATGCAAAGCAAATCATCATATGATTATGGACCCATAAAGTCAATTTTGTCTAACAACTGAACTGAATTGAATCATAAGGTAGAATGGTCCTTGGACATTCGGAAAATTGACCAATAGCAAAAAGTTTCGGCTCAGGTCAGCCTGCGCGGACTGCGCAGGCTGACCTGGGTCGATATTTTTTGCAGATACCTTAAGCCCTCTTTTAAGAGAGCATGACTAAAATGTATTCATTTCTATGCATACTACATGTTTTTACAAAATCTACAGACTCAGTCAAAATTATTCAATCCCTGAATAATCTTTCTTGACGTTATTACGTAATAGGTCCGTATTAACAAATCATTCTTAGTCTTACTAATTCTCTAGGATTTCCTAAATTCGAACGTAAAACAATTTTTGATTGGCTAAAACAATGAAGGCCATTCTTCAGTTATTTCCCCCTGATTCCTCACCAGCACTACATTGATTCTGATTATAAACTGGTACCCGTTGTATCTCCCGTAACCGTACGATAGACAACAAGCAACCCCCGACTTATCGAGGGCAGCTATTGGTTTTTCACATGTACCGAATCCACCAATCAGACAGTCCGTAACATAATGTCTTTATTTGTCAGAAAAAAAAAAAAAAAAAAATCGAGCAATAATTCTATCTTTGGCTAAGATTTTCATGGCAAACGAAGATTTTTCTGACCGCGATCAATTTATTTAACTCCGGCGCTGAAGAATTCAATCTCTATCGATAAGGTCTATCTATGTGCATAAATAAAGTCACAATTTGAGATTTCTAGTCTCGCATTATCTCATGATATCCCGAACCGGGCAGAAACTCGACTTGTTAGTTGTTGATACGAAGATCGATAACAGGTTGCCACTTTATTCTAAGATTACTTGGTTTTTATCCTTAATTTTCATGCACTTGCCAGCTATTTGTCCTCGAGATGATATCTCAACTAAATCTAGTTAGATTGTTTTTACGATTCGATATATACACATGTTCTGATGATTGAGAACGGGATTTGTTTTAAATGACTCGTGGACCTTACACGCATATCATAAACCATATCATATTTATCGCAACATCCCCAAGGGAATCAAGGATAAAAACAAAGGAATATAGGTAAAAGGACAAAATTGTTTTTTGGCTACCGTTAGTCTTTATCTGGTAATAATTTGACTTACAGGAATAGCCCCTATTTATCCAATCATAAACGATGTTCTTTCCTAGATCTATTATAAGACTTAGCATATAATTTAGAATGGTTAGTGCATACAGACCCTTGACTGCTAAGTACACGGTAAGTTTGGGTCAGCAGGGAAGGATCAAACTCATGCAAATATACATTTTCTGTTTTTGCATGAATATCAGTTACAATATCGGTTAGAGTAAATTCCAGAACAGACTGCACGCTCTCCGCAGTCTGATCTTGATTAATATTGTCCATAAAAGCCCCATTTGTCGCCCCTAGCAGCAGACAGTTAACGATTTTCACGTCAGATGGCGCTGTTTTGTATATCAAACGAATCAATGTCCTCCTCAACCAGCGTGACCTTGTTCAGATCTTCACGTGACGTCAACTGATGTTTGTGCAACACAGGCTTCAATGTATGTTGTAACCTCTGTGAACAGAAGAAAATGAATCATGCTATGTGAATTGAGTGTTTAATTATCTGCAAACAGTATCGACCAATGTCTTTTTTTCATCAGACTGGGATCCGTACATTCTTTGTCTTATTCTCCAGGATTTTCAAACTTTGAAAGTAACACGACTTCTGACTGGCTAAACCATTTGGTTTAGCCAATCAAAAGTTGTGTTACTTTCAAATTTTGAAAATTTTGGCGAATAAGACTGAGCACGTTCTTAAGAATCGTTGGTGAATACGGACCCAGATATTAAGTCATCGCTTGTAAGGAATACGATAATGATACAGCATTGTCGATGCTTGTTATTAATCATGTGACATCCTGCATGCCTTTGCAAATTATTAGTGCGAAAAAAAATACAAGCTAAGAAAGCGAAAACTAAATACCAGTGCTGTAAACAGAAAAAACTTCCCACTAGATGTTGGAAACAGGAAAACTCTATAATAATATTTTTCATTTTCAGTTTAGTATTTCATAACTTTCATTGGAAAATATCCGAATAAAACACAAACTGTAACTTTATCATAGGAATTAGTTTTCTATATTTCAAACAAGTGCTTTAAACTTTCACCTACCTCTTTTAAACTTCCATTGGCTTCGAACAGTCTATAAATAGCAACAACCGGTATCCAAACAATGGATGCCGAGGCCATCATCCAGCCAATGGCAATCGCCCATTTCGGATAGTGGTAAGACACTGACTTCCGGTCGTATGTTAGTTCCGAATAGGAAAATACTCCAAGCACAAACAACCCCTAATATAAAATGATAAAATATACATTTCAGACTTTACACGGGTGTTCAGTTCTAATTGAGCCATGTTCTGGCAAAAGGGGGCTTAATGCATCTCCCTGATACATTAAATCAATCAAGCCATCACATAATTATGGATCCATAATAGCCACTTTTTTTAACAACCGACTTCATCATGAGATAGACCGGTCCTTAGACATACAGAAAATTGACCAATAGCGAAAAGTTTTGGCCAAGGTCAGCCTGCGCGGAGTGCGCAGGCTGACATGGGTCGGTACTTTTCGCAGATGTATTAAGCCCCCCTTTCACAGAGCATGGCTTTTTTTTTTTTTATTTTTTTGTATCTAACTAGCCATTCTAAAAATTAAAAAAAAAAACTCGAGGCTTTGCCGAGGTTTTTTTTATCGTTTTGGAAGGACGAGTTTGATAACAACAAAAACAACAACAACATAACAACAACAACAACAACAAAAGAGCGAATATGATGTTCTGTTTTTATTCATACTCGGCTAAATTGTATGTTTCGCCCCCAAAAATGCTCATACTGATATTTCTTGACAACAAGGAAATTTGAAAAGTGTGGTAAGCGGCTCTCTACATCGAATTGTAGATCCTAAAATGCACCTGCCTGGATTCGAAATAAATGGATCCGGCATTTTAAGCATCTTTTTTTTTTTAAATATAAAAATGACAAGAAAAACTTGTTCCTTTATAGAATAGAGTTTTCATTTTAGTAACAATGTTGTCTGCAAAAGAGATTTTATGAATATTCATGAGACGTTATGCCTCAAGCGGAATATAACAGACATTATCCAACCATTGATATCCATACCAGCCGATATAGCTCAGTAGGTAGAGCGTAGGACTTGTGAACACAATGTCCTACAGATTGTGGGTTCGTATCCCCGGCTGGCCAACTAAAAAAATTACTAATAGTCTTTCGGATGAGACATTAAACCGAGGTCCCGTGTGGCGGTGCTATACGCCGAGCACGTTAAAGAACCAGGCGAAGCTCTCAGTAGTTTCGACCTGTATCCTTGCACTATCCCCCGTAACAACTAACCGTCTTCTGGGGGCGTCGCTCAGATGGGCAACCGGTAGCGACGATAAATAAACGGAAATAACCAAACCATTGATATCCAACCCTGGGCACGTATTCACCAACCACTCTAAGCTTCCTTCTTTGTCTTATTCTGGACTTAGAAAGTAACACAACTTCTGATTGGCTAAACCATTTGGTTTAGCCAATCAGAATTTGTAATACTTTCAAAATAAAAAAAACATCTTGAGAACAAGATTATGAATTTTCTTAAGAATGGTTGGTGAAGATGGGCCCTGCTCTTCCTGATACGGTATAAGGAAAAATTAGCATTCCCTGACATGCATTGTGAAACGCATTAGATAGTTACGTGTCTTCACCATACTGATGGAACTTCAGAGGTGCTTTCAACATGTAATTTTTCGACAGTTTCTGAATTTGAATTTAAAGGCCACTGGTATTATCTGTTTTTGTTAAACTTCATTTAGACTTGAAGAAAAAAGAAATCTAATTTTGATTTTCTATTTAATACAAAGCAATGGCTTGAAAGGTGTTACCAGAGTGAATGCCGGTGTCAAAACCGTCCAACACACTTTGATAAGCGGAAACACTTTGAATCCATACATCAGCTCGAGATTCCTCAGGTATCGATTAATTCCTGAAAATGAAGGAAAGAAATTTTTAAGAACTTAGACTAATGTTTAATGAAAAGGAAGCATACAAAAAAAAAAGGAAACTGAACATTTTACTGAAATAGAACACGTGACATACAAGTGGCAGAAGGTCGTTTTCAGAAAAGTTTAGAAAAAAAGTTTGAGGAAAATCATCCAAATGCAATTGAACCGACCCTACCTCTAAATAAAACATAAATTCATGAGCCATGCTCTGTGAAAAAGGGGGCTTAATGCATCTGCACAAAAAGTATCGACCCAGGTCAGCCTGCGCAGACTGTGCAGGCTGATCTGGGCTGAAACTTTTTGCTACTGGTCAATTTTCTGCCTGTCTAAGGACAATTCTACCCCATGATTCAGTCGTTTGTCAAAAAACATGGACATTATGGATCCACGATCATTTGATGACTTGCTAGGTATCATGCATCACGGAAATTACATTAAGCCCCCTATTGCCAGAGCATGGCTTATTAATATAAAATAAAACCCTATAAGGCTACTTGAGGTATTTCTTATGTAACTTAATGAATGTACTTTCGACATTTCGTCTGTGTTTTTAAGAAACAGTTATATTCTATTGTTTTCAAATGAGTAACGTGGACTTCGTTTTTTCCAATATGGCTTCATGGGTAATGCAGAAGATATAAATGTTCATGGCTGAAACTCTAAATAAAACCAAAGTAAGTGTATTTAAACTCACACTGCATAGGTAATCTTGCTCATAAATTCGTTTTCAAATACTAATGATTTTACGAAAAGAAATTCTGTAAGCCTTTCCTTCGTAGTGAATTAAACATTGACTGTTTGCTTGTTAGGTATCTTACGTCGTTTTCAAGAGTATTTCAATAACAACACGGCGACCAGTGCACCAAATTTTCATGTCGTCTCTTTTACCAGTAAATGCACTTGAAACAACGGTGTTTTCCAAGGCGAAATTGTCACATTGTTAAGCTTTGTGGGGAATGATTCCAGTCGCAATGACAAGCATCAAGCATTTTTAAAGAGAGTTTGACCGATACGGGACTTGAATTCACTACCCTCGGATCACAAGCCCAGTGTGTTTACGACTAGGCAAAAGATGCTTGGCAAAGCAATATGACCAGTGAGATTTCCTTGTTACTTCTTTTTTTTTTTTTTTTTTTTACAAGCGGCATATTTAAAATGGCAAACCAAAATCCTTCTTCAGAATCTTCCTTCTATTTCGTGGAAATTTATTTTCTTTGAGACAGGCGAAATCTTAAAGACGTTACACGGTCACTTTGCATGGTACACATTCATAATGGCAAGTATTTTGTATTTTCTATTGCTTTTTTTTTTTTATCTCTCTCGAAAACTCATAGTTGCTGTCTTGATGAAATGTGTCCAATTTATTCTGTAAGATTATTTGACCCATTTTCCTAGAACAATCGACGTCTTCGATGAACTGTTCAAGTTTCTTCAAGATATTTACACAAACATGCGTTTACTATTTACTATTATAAAACAAACGGGATAATATTCCTTTTGTATATTGTATTCTGTATATAAAGATACGGGTTGTTGTTTTAAATATAGCCATTTTTGCCAAATGACTTCCCATACTGGTTTTTTCTCTCGACTCCAGATTTCAAAGAGCACCATTAAATTGTTCTATACATTGAATGTCTGCTCAAATATTGCTAGGGCGAAACTTTGACAGGTGCACTGTCGCAGCACAAAACAAAGCTCGTGTGCATGAACTATAAAAATGGATAAGAAAGACAAAGCTTTCATCAAATTGCGGACAATACAGAGCCAGGTAACAAAGTGTATTTCCGCGTCAAAAAGTAAATCTCTAACGCGCATGCGCGTTAGAGATTTACTTTTTGACGCGGAAATACATTATTCGATGACGGTGATGCAGGCTTACTTCCGGTTGAACACCGTTTCAGTGAAAGGCGAAAGACCTGGCTAAAAACTTTTTGTTTACACTTATGTGTCTTACACATGGATATATAGTCATACCATAAACATACGAGATGGTGATCATTTCTATCAAGGCTATCACGAAGATCGTTCGGCTAACCGAGTAGTAGTCAAAAAGCTGAAAAACGTACATACCCCCCTGTGGAAAGGGGCGTGGTCAGCATGTTAATCAAACAAGGATAGAATAGAACAAAATACTACTTACAGCTATGAAACAATTAATATCTATAGTGATGATAATGATGATGATGATGATGATGATGATGAAGCATATTTATGCCATGATATGACAAATTCTAAAACCATTCCAATGCCATATTAAAGAAAAAAAATCGAAGCATTTTCGTATTTCTTGCTCTTATGCAATGTTCAAATTAGGAACACCCGCTCAGTTCGAAAATCGATAAATGATGTATTTGCCTTGTAGCAGGTCGGCCCTAGGGTACCTGTACTTATGGCGCGGTGAGAAATTGCTTATAATAATTGAGCCATGCTCTGGCAAAATGGGGTGTAATGTATCTCTGTGATGTATTACACACAAGCCAGTCATCACATAATTATAGATCCATAAAATACAGTTTGTCCAACAACAGACTGAATACGTGGTAGAATGGTCCTTGGACATGTAGAAAAGTTACCTAAATCCAAAGAGTTTCGACACAGGTCAGCCTGCGCAGACTGCTCAGGCTCAACCTAGGTCGATACAGTAACAATCACCATTTCTCGGAAAGAAATTGGCCGAGCTAGAGATTCGAACACGCCTCCGGTCTCAAGTCCTGCGCTACCGGGCTCGGTTCGTGATGATTTGCAATCGACAGCTACAAATTCGTTTTAAAAGTTGATAAAGTAACAGTTAAGAGTTGAATCTTTTAGACATGATAGGCCGTTTCATCCTAGGATAATCCCAGGATTATTCTACACGTATCGCAAGATCTGACATGAGATTTCACATCCTCTGCAATCTGATCTTGATTTACATTATCGAAAATCACCCAGTAATCGGGCTGAATATTTAAGAACTTTATGTCTTGGAGGAAAAGGAATTGTTTCGAAAGAGAAAAAGTAACCCTAGGGCAAACAAAACACTTTAAAGATACATGCTTACAATCAGAGAGAAAAAAAAAATGTTAAAACTTAAACGTGTGTAGAATGGCTAAAGATTTGGTCGGTTGTGTAAACATAGATAAATTATCAATGTACATGATGTAACGGATAGAGAAACTCAAGGAATTTTTCCTAATCTACAACCGGAAACGACAACAGTGATTTCTTTGAAGGCTGCCAAAAAATGAATTGAATTTTCTATCCGTCGTAATCTGTGCAAACTTGCAACCGTCAGGGGCAACATTTGGCATGAAGATACAAGAATGCTTATAGTTTTATAAAATAAACATGGAATGGGTAAAATAAAAATGTCTGAAAACGAGTGTAAATGCATCTTTAAGCGCAAGTATGAAGTGGGATGTACAGGGTGTCCGGAAAGTAAGGTAACACTTTTGTACATTTATAATATGGCTTTAAATTTCGGAGAGATATATATATATATATATATATATATATATATATATATATATATATATATATAGTGTGTGTGTGTGTGTGTGTGTGTGTGTGTGAGAGAGAGAGAGCCTTGCTCTGTGAAATGGGGGCTTATCGCATCTGCGAAAAGTATCGACCCAGGTCAGCCTGCGCAGTCTGACCTGGGCCGAAACTTGTCGCTACAGGGCAATTTTCTGTATGTCCAGGGACCATTCTACCTCATGATTCAGTAGTTTGTTTAAAAAAAAAAAGGTGATGTTATGGATTCATAATTATATGGGGGCTTGTTTGGTACCATGTGTCATTAAGCTCCCTTTTCACAAAGCATGGCTCATATACATGTACATGTATATAAAATATGTAAGTTTTTTTGTGCGATAATTTCATTCAATTTTCATTATATTACAACTTTTATAGAAATTTCAAATCAGAAGTACAATCATGTACCTTTCTGTCATTGGCGCCAAGCCTCCGTAGATCAGTCGGTAGCGTACAGAACTTGTGAACAGGAGGTCGCTGGTTCGATCCCCGGCTCGGCAAATTTCTTTCCGAGGATTGATGATAGTCATTGCGACAGGATTCATTCCTCTCTCACCAATGATCATTGTTTCGACGATGGTTATGTGGGAAAGCAGCCAGTGGCTTGGAAAGAATATTGGGCGTAGTACTGGTAAAGAAACTCCAGGAAAGCATGGATAGGTGCACTGGCCGCCGCGATATAACCGAAATAATGTTGAAAACGGCGTTAAACACCATACAATCAATCAATCAATCTGTCATTGGCGTCCTTTCAGTAATTAATGATGTTCTCTCGCTTCCTGTTGTCTGGACATGTTTGTGAATAGAAAATTCAGCTTTGTGCACATAAATAAGCACATAGTTTCTCAGAGAGACCGCTGTACAGTGAAAAAATAACGGTATGGTGTGCAGTGTCATGTCACGGTATTATGGGCCTAGAAGTCTTTAACGACACGATTTATTCTAACCGCTATCTATCGTTTTTTTAAAGCAAGTTTTTTCCTTCCCTTGAAAAGAAGTCCCCTACATTAGAAAACTCGTGGTTTATGAAGGATGGTGATACAGCACACACGTCTAATATCATTCGGCATACCTCGGGTGATCCGGTGATCAAATCCCTCGGCTGTATCACGTAGCTTGATATGCACCTACAAGGTACATTTCGCACATCTCCGGAAGCACACCGCTTTACCGTTATTAAAATTGTAAATCTCCTCTTAAAAAAGAAAACGTGAGTAAATTTTTTATCGTTATTTTTCAAAGAATATTTCAGTCGGCAAACAGTTTGTACGTTCAATTTTTAGCGTAGTTTATCAATTTCGTTGGGAGCTTTCATCGACAGATCGATAGAAGTGAATAACTTCATCGTGGTTGTTCATTTCGTTGCTAAGCGATCTACAGAGGCGCCGCCATGTTTAAGATCATGTGATTGGTAGTTCAAAATGGAAGCCTCCTTTATACGGACGAGGTTAGGTGTAGGTACGGAATCGGCCGAGTTGTGACGAGTGCGGTGATAGGGTGATATCAATCTGATTTCCATAAAAAAAATTCAGAATATCGTGGCCTGCGCACTTGCCTGACCTCAACCCGTGTGACTTACTTCCTTTGGGGTGATTTGAAGTCAAAGGTCTTCAATCCAAAGCCAGACAGTTCAGATATGTTGTTAAAGAACATTAAACGTGTAATCAAGAAAATCGATATTGGAATGTGTTTGCTTAAGTTACTGACAATTTCATCGTGGTCGTTCGGCATGGAAAGAGCATAAAAGGATAATTGCTAAAATGGCGCCAATGACAAAACGGTACTTCAGGTTTAAAATCTGTATTAAAGTGTGTTATGTGAAAAGGGGGCTTAATGCATTTGCGAAAAGTATCGACGCAGTCCGCGCAGGCTGACCTGGGTCGAAACTTTTTGCTATTGGTCAATTTTCCGTGTGTCTAAGGACCAGTCTACCTAATAATTAACCCTTTACCACACAATCCCGACTTTTTACGACCCTATGAAAAACGCCTTTCGAAAACATTGTGGGAAAAGGAGAAAATGCTGGTAACCAGCATTTTCTCCTTTTCCCACAATGTTTTCTACCCTTCCCAAACCAAATTTTAATTTTTGAGTCACCTTTCTTTTGTCGTCTGCAAATGCTTTCAATTTGGACCAGTCTAAAAATTTTTCGTTTGGTAAAGAGTTAAGTCAGTTGTTTGAAAAAGTGGCTAATATGGATCCATAATTATGTGATGGCTTGATTGATATTATGGATCACGGAGATGCATTAAGCCCCCTTTTGCCAGAGCAAGGCTCATATATTTTTATCTCTTCATCTGAAATTAAAAGCTATGATGTAAGTGAAGAAACCGGTACCTTACTTTCCGGACACCCTGTACTAAATATGAACATAGACATGTTTCAGCCCTTAACCAAACAACCGCTCATATTTTAATGACCCTCAGACAGAAGGCTTTTGAAAACGTTGTGAGAGAAAGGAAAATAAATGTTGGTAACAAGTATTTTCCTCCCCCCCGCCCCCCGATGCTTTAAACGCTTGAGCTGACAGGTCCCGTGTTTGAAATATACATAGTAAAATTAGTGTTGCACCCCCTGTGTTTTTAACGTGTTTAATTTTCTGGCATGAATGATATGAAATGGGTTGGAAATTAGAATCTGGCTGCTGTATACAAGAACAAACAAGTCTGTTGTCTCTGAAATGGAATGAACTGAGGTATCCCTTAACCTCATGGCAGCAGCTACTGATCGAGCTGTTTCAACCTCTCGTGAGAGGTGTGAGACAAAGACTGCAAGCTGTTTTGCATGCCCCGGGCGGAAGTACGCAATATTGCCTGATTTGGTGTGTCCATTCTCTGCAGGTCAGTTTCAACCTGTCGTAAGTTTAGTTTCGACATTAAATTCCTTGTTTTAACCAAACTTACACACTTCTCGTTTTTCTCAAATTTGAAAGCAACATCTAGGCAAAAGATTCCCACTTACCATGAGGTCAAGGGATACCTCAGTTCAGTTCATTTTATGGGCAAAAGACGAGTCTGTTGGTGTATGTAGCAGCCGAATTCTAATTTCGACCCAATTTTATCTCATTCACGTCAGAAAATCAAACCCGGTAAAAAACACAGGGGGTGCAACACTAATTTTACTATGTATATATCAAATATGTCGCTTGCAAATGCTTTCAGCTTGGACCACCTACAATTTGATCGTTTGGTATAGAGTAAACCATCTAGGCACCAGACAGGTGAAATGGACATTTTTCTAGTAGTAAAAGGACCCAGACACTCACGTACGTGTATTTAAGCTTTTCTTTCACCAGACTGTCTCTAAGAAAAACCGACAAGGGAGATACGAGATCAGATGGAACGTTGCGTGCAGTCTGATCTTGGTCTAAAACATCCGAGACCGAATTTACATGTAGAGCCGAACGGGTTAAAACAACCTTGCGTCAATACTACATCATCATTAATTATATGAGCCATGCTCTGGTAAATGGGCGTTTAATGCACCTCCGTTATGCATTTATAGCAAACAATTCATCAGGTAATTATCAAATCCATAAAATCCATTTTGTACAACAACCGACTGAATTATGAGGTAGAATGGTTCTCGAACATTTAGAATATTGACCAGTAGCAAAAAAGTACCGATCCAGGTCAGCCTGTGCGGACTGCGCAGGCTGACCTGGGTCGATACTTTTTGCAGGTGTTTAAAACCCCTACTTTTACAGAGCATGGCATATACTAAACTTGTATATATAATTATGATTCCATAAAATCTATTTTGTACAACAACCGACTGAATTATGAGATAGAATGGTTCTCGAACATGCAGAATATTGACCAGTAGCCGAAAAAGTACCGATCCAGGTCAGCCTGCGCGGACTGCGCAGGCTGACCTGGGTCGATACTTTTTGCAGATGTTTAAAACCCCCTACTTTTACAGAGCATGGCATGTACTAAACTTGTATATATAACAACATACGAAATTGACAGTCGAACCTGTGCTAGAAACCGGTTGATTTTAGCAAACTGCTGCTTTGGGGTACCACTGTTTTACCTCCACATCTTCTCTAAAATTAACCTAAAGGCACGCTAACGGCCAAAAGTAAACAATTAAGGAGTCGAAATGCTGACAAATTTAATTCGAA
Source organism: Tridacna gigas (assembly GCA_945859785.2). Classification (NCBI taxonomy): domain Eukaryota; kingdom Metazoa; phylum Mollusca; class Bivalvia; order Cardiida; family Cardiidae; genus Tridacna; species Tridacna gigas. The sequence goes on from OX244042.2 coordinate 7,422,294, forward strand.
CCATTTTATAACTATCGACATTACTAAGGAGTCTGAAATTGTGTTATAGTACGGTTTGTCAAAATATCCAGTCGCTGAGAGAAAACTGAGTTGTAAAACTGGAACAAATGTTGGCAACTTTTGGTCTAGATTTACAATACATTCCAGCCATGCTCTGTGGAAAGGGGGGTAACCGCAGCTGCAAATAGTATCGACCCAGGTCAGCCTGCGCAGTCCGCGCAGGCTGACCTGGGCCGAAACTTTATTTGCTTTTGGTCAATAATCTGCATGTTAAAGGCTCAGTCTACCTCATGATTAGGTCGGTTGTTAAACAAAGTGGATTTTATGGATCCACAATTATGTGATGACTCACATGGTATCAAGACTCACGGAGATGCATTAAGCCCCTTTTGCCAGAGCATGGCTCACTTTTTTCCCCAAGCAACTAGAACTTTGGCAAAATTCCACTGTAACATATTATCAGACACAATGATATCCATACCTTTAAATGGTGCAAATTGATCTCCAAATTGTTCACTTTTGGAAGCTAGCGGGCCTTTATATGGAATGCCATAGCAGAAAATATTCAAGATATACGAGGGACACTTTTTAAGTTCGTAGAGTAGGGCGGTCTTTTTAAAACCGCTTGAAATATCAAAATTTATTTTATCTAAGACCTTCGAAATATGCCCCGTCTGCCTCCACACACATTTTACACCGATCTACCCATTTCCGGAACGCCACCCGGTAGTCCTCTTTAGGTATATGTTGCAGACACTGGTAGACCGCACTGCCTATACCACAACGGGATTCAAAACGGTGCCCTGCCAGCATTTCCTTTAGTCTTGGGAACAACCAAAAGTCACAGGGGGACAGGTCAGGGCTGTATGGGGGATGATCTAAGACATCGAGCCCAGATTCTTTCAGATATTCCTGTACCGTAGCGGATTTATGGGCCGGTGCGTTATCATGGAGTAATTTGATGCCGCGGACACCGGTGCGCGGTCTGTGTTTCTGATAGAAATCAACAAGTTGAGTAAGAACACTTTCTCTGTAAAACTTTCCAGTGACAGAACTACCTTTCGGGACTGGAATTTGAAGGACTGGACCTTTCGAATCAAAGAATATCGCATACAACATGCGATTTGATGTTTTGCAACGGCGCGCAATGACAGGTCTGTCGCCCTCAGATGAAACCCAAACCTTACTTTTAGCCTTAGAATCGGGTTGAAAATGATAGATACAGGTTTCATCACCTGTAACTATCTCTTCCAAACGACGTGGGTCACATTTATCATATTTTTCTATAACTTGCGATGCAAGTCTAACCCGACTTTGTTTCTGCTCGTCAGTGAGCAAATGGGGCACCCAGCGCGCGCAGATCTTACGTAGCCCAAGTCGTTCACGTAAGATCTTCAAAACACTTGACGAATGAATGCCACTTAATTCTTCTATGTCTTGCACGGTATAACGTGCGTCTTCCTCAATTAACGTTTTCACAGTAGCAACGTTCTTTTCCGTCAAAACGGAAACCGGCCTACCCACCCGAGGGTCATTTTCAGTTGACTCCCGACCATCATTAAAACGACGTACCCACTTGCAAACTGTAGCATATTTTAAAGCACCATTCCCATAAACTTTTTGCAAATCAGCATGAATTTCTGTTGGCGGAAACCCGAGCTGTGCTCGAATCTTACAATATACCCTCTGTTCAGAGATTTTTCCATCCATATTGAACGCTATATTTTACTATAGTGTATAAAACCACGTGTTGAAAATACCCAGCGCAGAGCGCACGTGGACCTCGTGCGCCGCATACCGTGACACCGTTCGAGAGAGGAATGAATACGCAAGTTCTGTGTAAAAAATCGTGCAACTTCATAATCGCGTTAAAAAGTTATAGGCTTACTCTACGAACTTAAAAAGTGTCCCTCGTAAAAACACTATCAAGATATTTAAAATATTCAATCAAGATAGTCGCAATTATTATATTTATTTGTCTTGGTGTGGTTTTTAAAATGTTGATGCTGTTTTTACATCTTGAAGTATATTTATTTGTCTTGAAGTGGTTTTATGTTTTGATATGATAATTTTGCTGTCATATAACAAATTTATATATCATTTTGGTATAATTGCGACTATCTTGATTGAACATTTTAAATATCTTGATAGTATTTTTATATCTTGAATATTTTCTGCTATGGCATTCCATACCTTTAAGGCAATATTTGATAATACTGATACGTTTATATTCTTTACCCTGAAAGTGCCTTTGACAAGTATGGGTGCGGACAGTGTAGATCAAGATCAGACTGCACACAACGTGCAGTCTGATCTCTGATCTACACTGTCCGGTTTGCTGAAACATTGTAGACGAAAAACAACCATGAAATCGCAATTAACAGGGTTCTATTCGATACTGAAAATATCCGCTGGGTTCATTTGATCCCCGAATCATTTACATTTGGCAGCGAGTGGGCCTTTAGTTGAACTTGCGTTAAAAGACCAAGAGTCGTAAAGGAAGACCGCTTTTCTCACTTTCCTGACGTGGTTTCTAAATACAGATTCGACTGTACATGATAGTTATCACATAAGAGAGGAGCGATGCTCTGGCAAAAAGGGGCTTAATGCATCGCCGTGATCCATTACACCAAGCAAGTCATCACATAATTATGGATCCATAAAATCCGTTTAATCTAACGAACAACTTGGTCTGGAGGTAGAGCGGTCCTTTGACACGCTGGAAATCTATAAATAGCAAAAAAGTTTCGATCCATGTCAGCCTGCGCCGAACTGCGCAGGCTGACCTGGGTCGATACTTTTTTTTGCGGATGCACTAAGCCTCCTTATCACAGAGCACGGCTCAAATATATATATATATATATATATATATATATATATATATATATATATATATATATATATATATTTTTTTTTTTTTTTCTGACTTAACAGCTTGTTTAAATATAATGTTTTGTCAATACTATGCTATGTAAACAATAGATCATAATAAGTAGGGCAATAAGAGTTCCTAAGGCAAATGAGCAAAAGAATAATAGGTACATAAAAAAAGTACATTCGTATAGCCCGCAACATGCGAAATGAGACCTTCAGACATTTGCATAAAGTTTCGTCTCGGATTAGCCTGCGCAGTCCGCGCAGGCTAAGCCGAGACGGCACTTTACGACGGCATAAGATTTTTTCATAGAGTAGACTCTCGTGCAACAGAAAATCGCACAAAAACGGGAAGTGTCGTCTCGGATTAGTCACAGACTGTACAGGCTGATCTGAGATGACACATATGTCCGAAGGCCCATTCTCGTGTGTTGCACGCCATATTCGTACTTTGATGATAAAAACATTATATTATATAACAAATAATTTTGTTTTAAAAAGTTAACTTTAAAATGAAAACAAAATATTTACGAGTTACTAAATTCTACGAACAGTTTACGGCATCAAAGAGGTGACATGAGAGAAAGAAAATACCCTCTTCTCATGACTTAATAATTCGTGGCCAAGAGAAAACGTTCAAATGGAAATTTTTTACCGGGTACCTATACTTTGGCATTCTCAAAGCCACGATAGCAGCGGCAAACGATGAACAATGCGTTGTTGATTTGCACGGGAATGTAATTTTGCAGATGCATTAAACTCCCATTTCACAGAGTATGACTTATATGCAAACTTATCAAACTTAAAATCCACGTTTCTTGTATCTTACCGATGTGTTTTCAAAACCGTCTGTTGAGAATTTGCCGTAAGGAGATGCATAGGATAAGGCTCAGGTTAATCACGTGTATTAAATGGTATCGTAGTTTTGGCTATGCAATTTCCTCTTTTTATTCATGAGAAGTTGAATAAAGTTATGTCATGATATGCCTTGTTAATGCTTATGTCATGTCATGTCATGTCATGTTATGTTATGTTATGTTATGTTATGTGGCCCGCAACATGCGAAATGAGACCTTCTGACGTTTGCGTAAAGTGTCGTCTCGGATTAGCCTGCGCAGTCCGCGCAGGCTAATCAGAGACGGCACTTTACGACTACATAAGGTTTTGTCATACAGTAGACTTTCGTGAAACAGAAAATCACATAAGAACGGAAAGTGTCGTCTCGGATTAGTCAGCACGGACTGCACAGGCTGATCTGGGACGACACACTGACGCATAATGTCGAAGGCCCCTTTTCGTGTGTTGCACGCCATATTATATTATGTTATGCTACGTCACGTCGGTCACGTTATGTTATGTTCACTGGATAATTATCTCTCGTGGTCACAACTCAGTCATCAAGTGACCACGAGATGATTTAGTCATGGCCACCAGTTATCAAGTCTTAGCCACGAGATAACATATTCTTAACTCGCATGTCCTCGCTGTGGTGCCGTAAATATCGGGAATGGAAAACGGAAGTTTATAAAACCAAACTAATTCATACGAACCTAACTATACAGACAAAAGTACCTCAAGTACTTACCTCGCATACCATCGACAGACCCACCAGAAACGATATGATGCACACAACACCAATCAAGATTTCTCGCCTGTGACCCCGTCGGAAAGTTTTCGGGTACAAATCAACGAGAAACGTGATAAGACCCTCAACACCTACAAACTAGTGAAATAAAGTGGGTAGTATTTTTTGCGAGAAGTATAGATCGGTTATTTTCACAATAATTGGAGCCTACTTTCAATGAATCAAGTTGTAATAATCACAAGAAAGAACCTCTGTTGTATCAAGGATAAATAATAGGCACATAGATCCTATTTGCTTACGTTGGTCTAACTTGAGAAGGGAGATAACTGGATTATGAGTATTGGACACATTACTCTCCCTTTATGCAGAGATTTTTTTTTTTTTTCTTGGGCGAATTCAACCAGTAAGGTATATTGGACTTGTCAAAGGCGGGGGTTTAAATACTTTTATTGAACCATTGAATGCACTTTTATCACATAACTCCTTTTGTTTTCGATGCAATACAGCCATTATGAATTTTCATGTTTCACTCACGTTTGAGGTAAGAAAATAGTGCCGTATTTTGTCAACACTCTGTAATTATACACCTTATTTCTAAAACATTGCTGACCTAGATTCCTGTGTGAAATTAACGATCAAAATTGGTAATCATGATAAAGCTGCGAATTTAAACACTTTTAAATTCAAAACGAAATCAATGTATGCAAGTTTCTTTGGAACTATTTTCGTTCATAATGTACCTGTCAAAGACGCGAATAGGTTTCATGTAAACGTTATTACACATCGTACATGTATGCCCATATTTTAACACTTAATCTACACTATAATTCTTTTTATACAGTTATGTGATAAAAAGAATCTGACATTTGTTGGCCTTTGAGGTAAAAATTTATTAAACTTGTCAACAAAAAAATGTTATTAAGCTCGCCAAAGGCCCGCATAATAACATTTTTGTATACTTGTTTAGTAAAATTTTATCTCAAATACCAGCTCTTACTAGATCCTATAGAATTCGGTGTCTTTTCTTCATTTAGTGTTCTAGATATGGACGCGGTCGTATTTGGCTCGTTTAGTGCATTAGAACTGACAATTGCTGTTGACCCTGGTTGTATGAACGTACTTGGCACAGCTCACAAGCGTAATAATCACAAAAGCCTGTTACAAAAAATAATGGAAGAAAAAAAAAGTGAAATCCCAAATATCTCCCTTGTTAGATAAAAACCAAGGTAACCAAACTGCAACTAGGTCCTTTTATTTGTTTTCCTTTGTGTTTATCCTTGATTTACTAAGAGATGTTGCGATTATCATAATTTGGCGTCTGATCTTTATGTAAGGCCTGCATAATATTTGTAAATCGAATTTTACACACTATTACCATCGAAATGCATCAAGTGGATCGAATTGTTGGTTCGATAAATTTCGAATGAGATATTTAATCCTGAACATTCCGAAATACTGCAAAGAATATCAAGGATAAAAACCAAGCAATACCTTATTCAAAATCTATGAAGTATTTGAGAGCTACCAAGGGAAGTAAGTGTCTTTTGTCTCCCACTGTCAAAATATTCAGATAACATGAGACCCCTACCTGACTATCTAAGCCTAATAATATCAACATCAAGAAGAAGATTGCTGACCACATTGGTGCTATTGGCATCTGGGCAACTGCCTCTGGGTAGGCAATAAAAGCAAGCCCGGGACCTGCATGGTGACAAAGAAATGGACAATTCACCAAAACTATACAAATATAGAGTTTTCCTACACTTTATAAATGATTGAGGTATGATCTGTGAAAGGGGAATTAATGCATCTGCAAAAAGTATCGACCCAAGTCAGCCTGTGCAGGCTGACTTGGGTCGATACTTTTTGTTTTTGATAAATTTTCTACATGTCCAAGGATATTTTTACCTCAGGATCCAGCAAATTATTAGACAAAATGGATTTTATGGAGTCAAAATTATATGCCGACTTGCTTGGTATGATGGATCACGGAGATGCGATAATCCATCTTTTGCCAGAGCATGACAAAGTTCAACCATGATATCAAAATAACCGGGTAGATAAATCATTGAAAAAAAAAAAACTTTGGCCCCGCTGTTGCTCTGTGGTTAAGGATGCTGAACTTATATGCAAATCCTTGTTCGATCTCCGCAGGCTGCAGTAGCCATCTTGGAGTGTTCTTGGGCACGACACTGCAGAGCCAAAATATCATACTGATGAAACCTAGGACAGACATAGACAAGTACCCTTGCCGCCGTCATATAACTGATATACTGTTGAAATTGGAGTAAAATGCTACAGTTGGAACTTTGGAATTTCCTCGAAAAATGCGGGGTTCTCGGATGTTCGAGACTCGGAATACAGAGGCTTTTATATTGTATGTAGATTTACTTAACCTGATTCCGCCACATCTGCGATGCCCACGCCTTGTTTTTTGGCCATGAAGCCCAGCACAGAAAATATAACGAAGCCCGACAGAAGGCTTGTAAAACTGTTCATACAGGCAAACAACAGACAGTCTCTGCAAGGTAAACGAAATAGTTCAAGTAAATGTACATAGGAGTCACGCTCTGTGAAAAGGGGGATTAATGCATTTACCATTAAAAAAATAAAGTTTTAACATTTTGTTGTCGACTGGATACAACGCACTGTAGTTGCCAAGCGATTCCAGTTCTCATTCAGTATTCAAATATTTAATATTCGTGGCTGTTCCAAAGAGGTATTTATTTAAAAGAACTGATTTATTACCTTCAATGTTGTTATCAAACATGATGTTACAGAAATATGTATGTGACCATATTTTACATGACGGGTTATGATAAAGTCTGTCTTGTTTCGCAGCTATTCCAGGATTTTCCCATTAAAGATACAACCTTTTAACACTTTGAACATTTGAAAGACGGTAGAATAATTCAGGATTTAGTCAGCTGTGTAAACATAGATAAACTACCGATAAATACTATGGTGTAAGGTATAAATACATATATCAGAAATCTTCGATTTAAAACCGGAAACGTCACGACAGTGATTTCTATGATGGCCTCCAGAAAATGAAATGCATTTTCTATTGGTCTTAATTCATGCAGTCTTTCAACCGTCAGGGGCAACATTTGACATGAAGGTACAAGAATGATCATAGTTTGATAAAATAAAGATAAAATGGGTAAAAAACAGGCTGAAAACGAGTACAGAAGTACCTTTAAGTGAATATATTTGAATACTGAATATACGTTCCCGTTCCTTGTCTTCCGAACATGAAAGTTCGTAACACATGCATAGCTCAGATATAAACCGCTCCGGCGGGAATTTGAATCCGCGCGGCAAAGATTCTCGATTATCGAGGTTTAAAAGACCAACTAAAGCGGATTCTCCCTAACGCAGTCGCCAGGTATTGCTTTTATATGGGAAGAAGCTATGCTGTAAAGGAGTGATCTCCAGTAACACTTGTATAATATACAGTACTCGTCTATTAAAAAAAAGGTTTCTTACCTGTAGGAGTTATGGTTAAACTTGTTGTAGCTGCCAAGGGCAACCAATGTGCCGATAGCCAGCGAGTAGGAATAAAACACCTGGTTTCCGGCATCAGCCCAAACCTTGCAAATAGATATGAACCACGCTCTGTGAAGGGGGGGTTTAATATATCTGCAAAAAGTATCGACCCATGTCAGCCTGCGCAGTCCGCGCAGGCTGACATAGGTCGAAACCTTTTGCTATTTCTAAGCTTTATGCATGTCCAAGGACCATTCTATAACCATTTCCAGTCAGATCTGCAAAAAAGTATCGATCAGATCAGCCTGAGCAGTCCGCACAGGCAGACCTGGACCGAAACATTTGCTATTGGACGATTTTCTGTATGTCAAAGGGCTATTTATCTATTGATAAAGTCGGTTGTTAGACAAACGGATTTTATTGATCCATAACTGTGTGATCACTTGCTTGGTACAAAATATTTTGTAGACGCATTAATCCCCCTTTTGCCAGAACGTGGCTCATATGCATAGGTTAGATATTCATCGCTTAAGAATTCATGACAAGCTGTTTGCAAAGAAAGTGGATTTTTGACAATATTATGATTTCATTAAATCTGGACATGACTGAGCCGGAATATAATACAAAGATCGACCGATAAAATTAGGCACAAAAGAAAGGATAAAAATATCTAAGCTTTTGTTAAAATTCTACCATTAATCCGTTAAATGTATCAAACAAAACTATATGATCTTTCACCGTGCATAAGTAGATAATACACTCCTTTAAAAGCTCACATTTACTGGTACATAAAGTTTACACGAATGTTCAGGCCAATCAAATTGTGTATGAGATTTGTCCCACGTGATTTAATTCTGAGGTTTCATTGGTCGGCTATTTGCACGGAATAGCAAATGTCGCCGGGTTATCTCTGTAGTTTCTAGGTGCTGTTTCAATAAATAGAGTCTGGTTGTTACAATTTACAAAATTTACATATTTTAGAAGACGTTACTATATAGTTGTATTTTTCAAAACGGCTATGCAATATTTTATCCCTTCTTCGCTGCATAATAAATCAAAGCACATTTAAGCAATCATACGGAGAGAAATCTCCCTCTCTCTCTCTCTTTCTCTCTCTCTCTCTCTCTCTCTCTCTCTCTCCGAAAATCCACACAATTTTCGAAATAAATGAGTTATATCCTAATATAAACCAAGAGTCGAATAAAACACATGCTTGTAAAATACAGGTTAACACTAACATAAATGAAGGTTTAATAAACGATTGACTGATAGTAAAGACATTGTTTCAAAAAGAGAAATTGCTCGGCATGAGCAACAGTGATTTCGAGAGAGTTCGGCTGTATGACGACAAAAAAAGTTTTCTGTGGGCAGTTATGTGTAAAACAGCATCGTTTCTTTACCTGTATTTTCCATATTTTACTAAAATCCGGCAGGATGTAAAACTTGACACCGTCCATAGCTCCGTCCAGAGTCAGTCCGCGTATCAACAATATGAACATCAGTAAATATGGCGTCGTTACCGTGAAATACATCACCTGTTAGATAAAAGGGAAAACTAAAACATTCGATTGGAACTCGTAAAGAGAGAGATTCAGATTTTCATAATCTCACCAAACAGGGAAAAAAATTATCTCAGAATTACGTAAGGCTATTGGTGGTAAATCATTAGTAAAGGAGAAAAACCTTTTTTAATGGTACTTCCTAAATAGGCTATGCAGCCTCTTAAGCTATATTTCAACTTCGCGCCAGAGATTCGCTTCGGTAAGGGGGCTTGGTATTTATATCAGTATAATGACGTCATATCTGATATATTAAAATTAGATAGAGTTACAGATCGTTAAAAGCTCATCCCGTTATTTACGTAAACGTCCAAAATTGCTCAATCTAATTGCATAGTTCATACGATTCAATGGCGTAGCTAGCCGGGGGAGGGGGTTTCGTCATCTCAAGAGGGTCTCGAGGTCTCGAGGGGCCTCCCTCAGAAAGTTGTCTTGTGGCACCTGCTGACAATTTTTTTATTTATTTTTTTTTTGGCGGGGGGTGGGGGTGGTAGGCAAAATGTCTTTCTTTTCTGTCTTTTTTATTTTACAAAGTGTACGCTACTGCGGTTTTCGGTAAAGGCAGCTATGTTCCTGCGATTGCAAAGAAAAATACATCTAGTTGTATTTCTCGTTTTTTTCGACGTAGCTGAATGTGCTGGCTTTTGACCTACTTTTTCGATACTGGTTCAAAATGAATAAATAGAAATTTGTGATTGGTCAAAATTGTAGATATGTTTACTCTAAGGGCCCCTGTGGTCAAAATTATAAAGATGTTTATTCTAAGGGCCCCTGCCTATTTGCTGGCAAGCTAACACGGTCTGTCATTTTTTAAAGATATTTCTCGTTACAAGAAATACGATACACGGCATAAAAACCAGATATCTCCCTTGAAGTTCCGACATGAGAAAAAATTTATAAAAAAGCAGCACTCCGGGAAAAGGGGGTTTAGGTTTTAACCCTCATTCTGTAAATAAATTAAATGAAACTTTCAAGGTAATTGTGAAAACCCGAACAATGCTTTTACAAAGTTACTTTTTGGAGAAAAAATATCTACGTATCGGACAGGTTATAGAGAAATGCATAGCTCCTTTCCGTATAAAATAAATGCCTGACAACTGTGCTAGGGAGAATTCTCTTTAGCTCAGGGTTTAGTGTATTGGTCTTTTAAAAGTCAATAATCGAGGATATTTGCCGCACGGGTTCGAATTCCAGCCGGAGCGGTTTATATTTGACCTATGCATTTGTTGCGAACTTTCATGTTCGTAAGATGGGGGCTCGTCCGGGATTGGCCATTGAGCCATTTGTTGTCTATAAAATTACCCGGTTATTGGCCATTGAGTCATTTTTGTCTAAATAATAGCCTTCCTGCCTAATAAGGCTTTCTGTCATCAAAAATGATGACTTTTCTTCAGAGGGGTTGTGTTACGGGAGATCAGTCCTTCCTTGCGCCATAGCTTCTTCCCGTATAAAATCAATACCTGACAACTGCTTCAGAGAGAATTCTCTTTAGCTCAGGGGTTAGTGTATTGGTCTTTTAGACCTCAATAATCGAGGATATTTGCAGCACGGGTTCGAATCCCAGCGGAGCGGTTTATATTTGAGCTATGCATTTATTGCGAACTTTCATGTTCATAAGAATAGAGAAATAAGAAGAGTAAGCATAAATGTGGTATTACTGGTTCAAATACATGTACATTGGGGACTAATGAATATGTGAAATCTTCTTCATTAATTTACGCCAGGTTTGAACCCTTATCCCGCTAAATAAAAGAAACGAAACTTTCAAACCGATAGCATAAACCCTAATTTTCTTATTTCACAGGTATTTTTGGAGCAAAGATGTTCCTTATCGAACAGTGTAGATTCAAGATCAGACTGCACGTTCTGTGCAGTCTGATCTTGGATCTACGCTGTTCGCGAAAGGTCAGTGAGTCGCACTTAGAAGCCTAAGGGTTAAGGTCACCGTGAAATCCGAAACGATCGAATCAAAAAGCCGAAAAGCTCATAAAGAGCGAAAAGAGGGTGGTAATGATGGGGAGCAGGGTGGTAGAAGTGTAAACTAGGTCAGTGAGTGACATGAATTGTAACATGCTAAATAAACGAAACTGTCTAATCCGACAGGTAAATGAAATTGTGGTCAGCATTTGTAAGATAACATCTTCTACTAAACGTGAAAGGTCATTTATTTCATAACATTAAGTGTGATGAAATTTTGTCAGAGAAAAAGAGAGAGGGACGGACGGACAGACAACAGACTGCCTAAGACAGAGAGAGAGAGAAAGAGAGAGGGAGGGAGGCAGGGGACAGAATGACAGAAAGACAGACAGACGGGCGGACGGACGGACAGACAGACAGACAGACAGACAGACAAACAGACGGACGGACAGACAGACAGGCAGACAGACAGACAGACATATTTTCCGAATATTCGAATGTGTCTGTCGAAAAATCTATACATGGTGTGTATACGTACCTTACCCGAGCCTTTGATACCCTTCCAGATACAGAAATAAACAACAATCCATGCCAGTAAAAGACATAAGCACAAATCCCATTTAATCATCCCCGGCTCTTCCACGCCGTCCGAGATGGCCAAGACTTTCCGTCTGAAAATAGCAACAGGGTTTTGGTGAAGTTTGTTATTTTGGAGGGCATTTTGGTATCAGGAAAACTGTCCCCCCCCCCCCCCCCCGAAAACTGCCCCCTGGAAAAAAAAAATGCCCCCTTGGAGAACTGACCCCGGGGAAATTTTAACTTTTTGATACTGATGCTGATGTTGTTGATTATTATTTTAATACATTTTATTTTCATTTACTGAATTTATTCCACATTCATGAATGCACATTTCTCGAGACATTAAGATTCCCTTTGAAAGGTTTAACCCTGTTAAGGAGAACCGATTCTTTTGAACGGTTTAATCCTATTAAAGCGAATTGATTGCTTTTAAGAATTTACTGTAAAGAATTTTACGCTTCAAACTGTACTGTGAACATTTAAAAATGCATTGTAATTATAACGCTAAATAAAGATGACAGTACTAGAAAAGGAAAAAAAAAAAAAAGAGAGATATGGGCCATGCTCTGGCAAAAGGGTGCTTAATGCATCTCCGTGATGTACCATACCAAGCAAGACATTTTGTATAACAATCGACCTAGTCATGAAATACACTGGTCCCTTAACATGCAGAAAAATGACAAATAGCAAAAGGTTTCGACCCAGGTCAGCCTGCGCCGAATTCGCAGGCTGACCTGAGTCGATACTCTTTGCAAATGCATTAAGCCCTCTTTTCACAGAGCCCAATAAAAACAAAAGGATGCGCTGAATTAGAAATAAAAAAAAAACGAAGGTAGATGCACCATATCTTTGTTGAAAAGTGCTTACATTTCTTTGTGTGGGTATGTTCCATTTTATTAAATGTTTCCATTACAGTATTAGAACTAAAACAATAAAATAAGATAATTAAAAAAAATATATCTATGGCAATTTGTATCCTTTTGATAAAAGTTGCCATCACCACCTGACGATGCTCGTAAATGAGCAAAATAGTTTTTTTTTTTAGTTTTTGTCAGAACAAGACACAGAAAAGTGTGGGCGGGGGCAATTTTCCTAGGGGAAAAACTCCTGGGGGCACTTTTCAGGGGGGGCAGTTTTCCGGGGCCAGATTTCCTGGAGACACTTTTCAGGGGGCAGTGTTCCGGGGGCAGTTTTCCTAGAATCGGGCATTTTACATCCTTTTGATTGATACTGTGACAGCTCATCTCTCATGTCTGACATGGGTCTGTATTCACCAACCATTTTCAACAAAGTTCCCAGTCTTTTTTTTCCAGAATTTTCTAGATTTGAAAGTAACACAACTTCTGATTGGCTAAACCATTTGGTTTAGCCAATCAGAAGTTACGTTATTTTCAAATTTTGACAATATTTGGGAATAAGACTAAAAACATTCTTAGGAATGGTTGTTGAATACGGACCCCAGTTTACTCGGATAATATAGGAGTGCTACGACCCTTCTTGCCAAAGGATAACTGCAGGCCAAAAGCACCGCCAACTGGGATCGAACCGGGATTCCCTAATTACAAATCCTTCAGTCCAACCACCTAGCTATGGAGAACCCAATCGGGGATCTGAAGACAAAACGTAGAACAGGATGAGCAATGGATATTATAGATCAGTTCTGTTAAACTAATTCTGAAGATTATTTCTTAGAATGTGCTGTAAATTGCATTTTTTCCCCCAAGAAACTTTTGACCTTAAGCAAAATGAGGCACATTGAGCTTAATTTGGATTTCATGTCGTTTGTATGCTAATGGTTATAGTTTCCTGAATAAGATCATAAAATAATGAAAGAAAACAATGCAAGTTAATTTAGTGCACCAACGGTTTTGTCAAATAAGTGTAAATTTATGCATTTCTTTGAAACCACACATAAACCACACCGTGCGCCCTTTATCTGATTTCTTTGTACTACTCTATAATAAGCCTAGACTGGATTGAACAGTTAAATGTTCCGCTTTATGGTTATTCATCGGTGAATTCTTAATTTAAAGGGTGATATTAACATTTTCATATTTGAATCATGTTACTAGAAATAGATGCCATCAGCGAAAATTTACAATGATTTTAATAGTGTTCGCGGATTCGCAAAACCCATTCAAAAGTGCTGCGGGAAAGTGGATCCAGGCCAAAGTGTTTTTTTTTTTTTAAATGCTTGAATGAAGTGAAATCATATTTCTCGTGAACTGACTCATAGATAAAACTAAGAAATAGTTTCATTATTGTATACAATCGTTGCTGACATTTTTGTTATTTTTATACATGTATCGGACCATAACCAGCGCGAACGTACATGTCACTATCCCACATGCATTCATCTATTGCGATTGAGCCGTGCTCTGGCAAAAGGGGGCTTAATGCATCTCCGTCATGCATTATACCAAGCAAGTCGTCACATTATTTTAAATCCATAAAATCCGATTTTTAAAACGGTCGACCAGATCTGGAGGTAGACTGGTCCTTTGAGATGCAGAACAATTCATCAAAAGCAAAAAGTTTCGGCCTAGGTCAGCCTGCGCGGACTGCGCAGGCTGACCTGGGTCGATACTGTTTGCAAATGCATTAAACCCCCCTTTTTACAGAGCATAGCTCAAATAAATGGGATAGCCTTCTCTACATTATATAATGTATAATGCGTGATATACAGCATGACAAGAGTTCCTCCTAAATTAATCATAGGGTATACTAATTAGCTTCGTCAGGTGGGTCCATTATTAAGGACGGATCCGCTAATTTTCATGATTTTAAACAATAAACGTTAACTCAGAAACCGGAAACATAGCATATATCTTACTCCCAGAATTCCGTAACCGGGTCAGAAACGTATGTCTTCGCACTGCTTGAAACAACCCTGCTTGTCACATTGTATGACGTCATATTTCCGGCTGACGTCACATTAACGCTGGTTCCCGCTTTTCTTCCTTCGACATTGCAGTCTTTTGTGTTCCAGCCGTTTTCGCAGTGGGACCAGGGCAGAACGGATGTCAACGAGGCGAAAAGGTAATAAAATGACCAAGATAGTAAGATATTGTAGTCGCAGTTCACAAGGAAGACGATCACTGCAGAGGCTACACCAATTCCTGAAATATAGGTGAGAGCGTTGGATTGAAGTTGCGATTGGTATGTATACACTATTGGAACACACTTACTCTTAGAATACCGACTTTAGCCCAAAGAGCTAGGCCCAGGTCAAACTGTATATAACATTTCAGATGAAAGTGAACAGGGTCTGAAGATTAGGAGATCATTGAGGATCCATGTGGAATGCTCTTGCCCTGGTGAAATAAGTTTTAAAGACAATGACCACTTATCAATCTAGCAAAATTGAATCATGAATGTCGCCACATACAATTAATTACTAGATCTAGACTGAAGATGGATAAGTGCAATTTATTAAAGAAAAAACAGAGAAGGTGGGGGTTAATTAAAACTGATAAATAAGCAAAACATAAACCGTTCTTTGCGTTAATTTTCTACGAAATCATCCATTTTGGATGACGTGAGCAACCACGTGATTTATCTAACCAATAAGGTAACAATAAACTACTTACCTTGTAAAAGTGGGCAGATTTTCCAAGCGTTCATTCCGCCTTGTGACATAAACTGACCCAGAGACACTTCTAGGAAAAAAGTAGGAATGCCCCCAACAATACAGCATACAAAATACGGGATAAGGAACGCTCCTGAAATGTTTATTCAACAATGATCAACATGATTTTAACACTTCACCAGAGGACAGGATTTAACTTTTGTCCAAGCTGAAAACATTTGCACACGATACACTAAATGTGGTTCAAATTCGGCAAGTTGTCTGAGAAAAGGTTGAAAATATTGTGGGGGGGAAAAGGAGAAAATAATAGTCACCAGCATTTTCTTCTTTTCCCACAAAATTTTCAAAAGCCTTCTCGATATGAATCGTTAAAAATTCCGGATTGTTTTCTGTGCTAAACTGTTGATAACAAAAAATGAGTCATGCTCTGTGAAAAAGGGGTTTAATGCATCTGCAAAAAGTATCGACCCAGGTCAGCCTGCGCAGTCCGCGCAGGCTGACCTGAGTCAACACTTTTTGCCCTGGTAATTTTTTTTTTTTTTTTCATGTCAAAAGAAAATTCTACCTCACGATTCAGTCAATTGCAAACTGGATTCTATGGATCACTACTTATGTAATAACTTGCTAGCTTTAATGCCACTCGTCACAACTCGGCCGATTCCGTACCTACATCTAACCTCGTCCGTATAAAGAAGGCTTCCATTTTGAACTACCAATCACATGATCTTAAACATGGCGGCGCCCCTGTAGATCGCTTAGCAACGACATGAACAACCACGGTGAAGTTATTCACTTCCATCGATCTGTCGATGAAAGCTCCCAACGGAATTGATAAACCACGCTAAAAATAGAATCTTAAAACTGTTTGCCGACTGAAATATTCTTAGAAAGATAACGATAGAAAATTTACTAAGGTTTTCTTTTTTAAGAGGAGCCTCACAATTTCAATAACGGTAAAGCGGTGTGCTTCAAGAGATGTGCGAAATGTACCGCGTAGGTGCATATCAAGCTACGTGATACAGTCGAGGGATTTGATCATCGGATCACCCGAGGTATGCCGAATGCTATAATACATCACGGAAGTGCATTAAACCCCGTTTTGCCAGGGCACCGCTTAATCATAAACTCGACCTCTTTCGAATGCTGAAAACACAATCCGGTGAAACCCAGAAAGATTTGAGCCATACTCTGTGAAAAGGGGGCTTAATGCATCTGCAAAAAAGTATCGACCCAGGTCAGCCTGGGCAGTCCGCGGAGGCTGACACCTGGGCCGAAACTTGTCGCTATTGGTCAATTTTCTGAATGTCAAAGGACCAGTCTACCTTATGATACAGTCGGTTGTTAGACATAATTGATTTTATGGATCTTTAATACTGTGATGACTTGTTAGGTATAATGCATCACGAAGCCCCCTTTTGCCAGAGCACGGCTCATTCATTTTAGCTAATTGGCTTGACGCAAAAGTCGGGCAGTATAGATCCAAAATCAGGGTTCGTATTCACCAACCATTCTTAAGAACGTTCTTCGTCTTATTCCCCAAGATTTTCCAAATTTGAAAGTAACACAACTTTAGATTGGCTTAACCAAATGTTATGACTAATTGTTAGAGAATAAGGACCCAGGACATTCTGTGCTGTCTGATCTTGATATAAGCATTCCGCAAAAACCCAGAGGTTTCAGCCATGGTTATGAAAGGGTGAATTTTGCTCTCTAATCAAAGTACTGAAAGTACTTATAGAATCTGATGGCAGTTATTTGCTAACAAATGGGTTTTAGCAGTGGACCATTTCATTAAAAATTAATTCATCGGACAATTTACAACCTTTTTCCCCCCAAAGATTGATAGCATCATTTCATGACTGTTTTCCATACAACTGTGTATCTACGCGTTTTGTATGCAGTTTAGGTGTTGGGTATTTTGGAATTGTTTGTGGTATTTTGAGTGTTTCTCTTACTTATTCATCCGCGTTGTAGACTTTATAAACTAGGCCATGTCAAAGCTGCAAAACGATGTCAGTTTCAAATCTAGAGCTTATTCTATGACATTTAACTCTGAAGTTCATTGTTTTTGTAATTGGCTTACACATTTTTTTTTTCAATCCGCATTTTATTTTTCACATATCAAATGACACTGATTCGTCGCATCATTGATCTATGAAGACCTATTTTTCATAACCCTTTACCACACAGTCCCAAGTTTTAACGATCCTGAGAAAGAAGGCTTTTGAAAACATTGCGGGAAAAGGAGAAAATGCTGGTAACCAGCATTTTCTCCTTTTTCCCACAATGTTTTCTACCATATCAAAGACAGGGATCAGCATTTTAACCACATTTTATTTGTCGTCTGCGAATGCTTTCAATTTGGCAGCGTCCCAATTTTTGTCGTTTGGTAAAGAGTTAAAACAGAGGAGTGATTCCTCATCACAGGATTTTAGTTTGACGGCTGACATAAGAAGGTTAGGCCTGAAAGGTCATCACCTTCTAAAAAGGACACTGATTTATGGACCGATATTAAGTATGAGCTTGTACCTGAAACTTACCTTGCTTTTTCTGCCATTTCAGCGCGAAAAAAGAAGACAGACCGTCATAGACTAACTCTTTACCAAACGACAAAATTTAAGACTGGCCCAAATTGAAAGCATTTGCAGAAGACAAATTAAAGGTGACCCAAATGAAAATATTTGTTCTTGATAGGATAGAAAACATTGTGGAAAAAGGAGAAAATGCTGGTTACCAGCATTTTCTCCTTTTCCCACAATGTTTTCAAAAGGCCTCCTTCCCCAGGGTCGTTAGAAGTTGGGATTGTGTGGCAAAGGGTTAAAGGGAGAGATAGAGAAGAACGGATGGACGGACATATAAAACAGAGAGACAGTAAGACAGACAGACAGAAAACTCTACCTCCTCCGTTTCTGTAACAAAGGAACGGAAATTTCCACACATTTCCAAGTCCGATAGAAAATCCGCAACAAGCGATCAAAAAGTCCAGTTTTCTTGACCAGGTCTCTCTCTGTTTATATTTGGTCACCTCTCTACTGCTACCCGTTAACGTGTCGTCTTCGGTAAACTCCGGTGTTTTATCCGTATCCATTGTCCCGCTTCCGGTTTAAGCTCTCCTCTGGCTGGTCGCTTTCGCTGTGAAATAAATCAAAACAAGGATATGTTGATTCATAGCATCGATATCGAAGCGAATCATGTGCCTAAAACTGGTCTTGACATGTTGTCAGCTGAGATGGTGAATTGCGTCTAATTAATCATATTTCCTTTATTTTTGCCCTGATGAATCAAATCACATGATCATTCGTTTTCCATAGCTATGCTAAAAAGGGAAATCACGTGATTTGTTGCTTATATGTAAATGTACCCTCGAACCGGATTACTCCCTCGAATCTGATTAACTAGTTATTGTAGATTGACTGTAGTTATTTTTCAAGATGCATTACTTAAACGGATCAATCAAGGATACTGCATACTTTGACTAGCTATTTTTCACCAGCAGGTGTGTGAACATTTGTTTAAGTATGTTGACCCTAAGCAAAACAAAAACAAACGATAAACAACTGTCAAGCAGAAACACAGAAACATAATTCCCAAGCGAATAAAAACATTACTCCAGCGGCGACACAATAGATACCTGGGACCGGTACACACCGGCCATTCTTAAGAACATTTGTAGTCTTGTTCTCCAGAATTTTCTAAATTTGAAAGTAACATACTTTCTGATTGGCTAAACCATTCGGTTTAGCCAATCAGAAGTTGTGCTACTTTCATATTTAGAAAATCTTTGGGAAAAAGAATGAAAATGTTCTTGAGAATGGTTGGTGAAAACAGATCCAGGAATAAAAGTGGAATTTTGCTGTAAAATGAAAAAAAAAAAAAAAAAGTTTTTATCAAAGTTCCAATTCTGGTAGCTAACAGCGAAGATCCAAGATCACAGTTCACTTTTTCTGTGCAACCTTACCTTGAAAATTTACGACGTCAAAAGTTCCGTTTGACACTAATAGTGACGGAAAGTTTAAATTTGTGAATAGAAAACAAATTGAGAAATTGTACTGTATAAATTTGCATAGATCAAACAGAAACTGTAAAAGTATTTTTATACCTCAACTTTGAAGTTTTTTTTCGTGAATGAAAGTCAATTTAAAAAGTTGGCGTGCCGTTTTAATGAAAGTACACGAACTCCAAAGCTAATAATGTCATCACCAGTAATTTTTCAAGGACTTGCGAGAAATGAGGTCTTGTGAAAAGTTTTTGCCTTCAACCTTGAAACCGTTAAATAAATGACACAAAAATTTTCGCTCAATGGTAAAAACCCAAATATTGCAATTTCAAAGTTGATTTCACCAGAAAGAAAACACCGTGTCGGACAATGTAGATCAAAGATCAGAATGCACGTTTTTTTCGGCCTGATCTTGATCTACACTGTCCGAAAAAGCGCACTGAGTCGCGCTTAGCAGCATTAGGGCTTAAAGTTTTATTTTCATATTACAACATTAAAAGCATATAAAAATACAAATTTGGATGCACTGATGCATAGTGACCCGCCACACGATAATGTAACATCTGTAAAAAGTATTGACCGGTGTCAGCCTGCGCAGTCCGCGCAGGCTGACATCGGTCGAAACTTTTTGCTATTTGTAAATTTTCTGCATGGCAACGGACCATTCCCCAACTTTGATTTAAAAAAAAAAAAAATCTTTTGGTTGAATGAAAATCATTAAAAAAGACTCGGCATGGTTAAAATAAAAATACACAAACTCCAAAACAGGTATGTTATTACCGGTAATTTTTCAAAAGCTTGCTACAAAAATGGTCTTTTTAATAAACAATTTTCGGTCGTCAAAGTTTCATTTTCATATTACACACATTAAAAGCATATAAAACCATAATTTTGGATGTACTGATGCATATCGACCCGCTGCACGGATTCTGTTAGGTAATAAAAAACTAACATGAAATACCCTTTTTTACAAAAAAAAAAGATAGACCGCGTAAGGGGGGAGGGGAGGGGAGGGGGCTGGAATATGAATATTGAAACTCTCTTGTGATTCAATACGAAGAAATATAATAAAAAGTAACCGCGCCAGTCATTGCCTCTTTTTCAGCATTATTTTGCGTATTTGTGATAAAGTATTCAAGATCGTCTGCCGTAAAATTTGCACCAAAAGGTAAAAAAAATATAGTCCCTGCTCGACATTGAGTTTGTACCCATAATGCATTTCGGTAAAGTGACACCGGATGTTCATGAATTTCATTCAAAAGCTGTCTATTATACATTTGCATATTTTTAAACAGCACACAATCTCTACTACAGGACTCGGTAATTATATATTCATACTGAAAAAAAAAAAGTAAAATGATACTTTATATTTCCACAGCAAATATTTTAGTATTACAAAGTGGAGTGACGTGACTAATATTGCGTCACTTGTACTCACTAATCGTCTCTAAATATCGTTTTAACTTTTATTCCTTACCACAGAACAAAATTTTAGACGCGGCGAAATTGAAAGCATTTGCAGACGACAAACTAAGCGTAGCTTAACCCCTTCCCAAACGACAAATTTTGGACTGGTCCAAATTGAAGGAGTTTGCAGACGACAATTTTAAACTTGATGAAAATGGCAGAAAGGTCTCAAAAAGGGTAGAAAACACTGTGGGAAAAGGAGAAATTACTCATTACGAGCAATTTCTCCTTTTCCCACAGTGTTTTCAAAAGACTTGTACTGCAGATACGTGAAAACCAGGGCTTGTTTGGGAAAGGGTTAAACAGTGGAATTCCTCTTTAAAAATTTTGAAAAAAAAAAAGCGGGAAAAGGAGAAAATGATGGAATCAGCATTTTCTCAGCTTCCAACCATGTTTTTTTTTTTTAAAGACCTTTTTCCTAAGTTTCGTTTAAGCTCCTGATTGTTTGGTAAAAGAATAACTTACTAAAAAACGACTAAAGTTTGGACTCAATCAAATTGAAAGCAATAGCAGACGACAAAAAGAAATCCGGGTTTAATTCGATACATGTATTTATCCTTGACACAATGCACGATAATTCATCTATGTTTACACAGCTGACTAAATTTTGAACCATTCTACTATTTAGCAAAGGATGCATCTTTAAACATGTATTTTTCTATTCAAATGTATCTCGTTGGTACCACGTGTCCTAGTGGTACATGTATATCTAAATATAGCCTTACACACTCTGCAATCGTTTTTTTTTTTTTCGTCTTCTTTTTTTAGAAAACAAATTTTGAAAACATCATAATCAAAAGTCCATATTGGTCGCAGCGACCGTTTTCTCGTCCTCTTGCCACAATATTCCGCTTGCACTCAAATTCAAAATGATTAAGTTTATATTCTACAAAAAATAGCCACATTTTTCGTCTGTTTCAAAAAATTGTTTAGGAGTCGAAGTCAACGAGATTGTATTAGACCTACTACGTCATACCTTGATAAAATACCGCGATACAGCATCTTTTAACGCTGTACCACACAATCCCGAGTTTTAACAATCCAAACAGAGAAGACTTTTGAAAACATTGTGGGAAAAGGAGAAAATGCTGGTAACCAGCATTTTCTCCTTTTCCCACGATGTTTTATAATTCATACCCTTTCACAGACGAATTCTATCATTTGAGCCACATTTCATTTATCCTCTGCAAATGCTTTCAATTTGGACCAGTCATTGCATTTGTCGTGTAGTAAAGAGTAAAAGGAAAATGTCAAAACAATTATCTTAAAATAGATTTTTTTTGTAAGTTACCACCCTAAAAACTTCAGTCAAATTCGAAAAACATCCCCCGCTAAATATTGATTACCAATTTTTTTTTTAAATTTCATTCAGGCTTAAATCGTAGGCGTAGGGATAAAGTGCGCTGGGGCAGGGGCAGGGGTAATCCCCCTACACCCTTGTCATAATGTTGGCTATTTTGCCCCAGCCCTTCCCATATTTGAATAATTATCTTCTGAAAATGTCTTTTTCTTTTGCTCTGGAAAAAAATGTCTTAAACCTTTCTCTAAACATAGAATATTCCAAAATGAACGCATCCGTAGACGACTATTTTGCAATCGGTGCAAAAGAACTATTTTTTTCCAGGTACAATACACAGAGTTCTGTGAAAAAATGCTAGACGAGTGGAAAACATTTTTTCCGTTGTCTGCGCATGTCATATTCTTCGTAGATTTGACCTGTCTTGCTACGACGCATCACTGAAAAAATAATGGACAAATATCAATACGCGGTGCGTAAATTGCCGCTAAAAAAGTGCAGGCGGAAAATGGAAATAAATAATACGTCATGGAAAAACCAAGCCAGTTTTTTTGCTACAAATGTCTTAAAAAACAAAATGACTTCAAACGGGGAAAATACTTTTCTTTAAAATTTTAACTGTTTATTGCAAATCTCTGTTAACAGTTTCTAAATATAGACGTGGGGAAAACCGGGATTTGTGCAACAGACTGACAACAAAAATAACGTCCCCACCTTGCTGGGCTTATACCGGGGCTTTTTCCCAAGCTTATAGGGGCTTATTTTTAAAAAGGACTGGTGCATAGGTTATATGCTAGCTAACGATGGCAGGCTGAATCGTACAAGGTAGGTTTTAGAGAGTAAACGTATAATGTTATTTTGAAATTCGTTGCACTGATTCCCGTCTTGAAAAATAGTCCGGTTCTGTACCCAGAATGCCCATATTAGATAGGTTATGTATTTGAACAAGAGGACCATGATGGTCCTATATCGCTCACCTGAGTACCAAGCAGTAAAGGTCTACAATGAAGATAAATACCAAATATCGAAGTGCAAGGCCAAAGCTCTAGGTCTTCTTGGTTTAGACAAGAAGATAATCTTTCTTCACCAAACCCGGTTATATAAATATTTGAGAAGTTTGAATGATATTTGTCAAATAGTTGTTGAAAAATAGGGAGAACAAGAAATTTCATCAAAGGAAAATAACCTGGTAAAAGTTCAATGAACCGCCACCAAAATATAATATGCACATTCTTGCTTGGCACCGAGTCTCTCTAAAGTTTGAATGAAATCCGCCCTGTAGTACCTCTGACAAGAAAATGCTACAGAAAGACTGATGGATGGCTGGCTGGATGGATGGACCGACAAGCTGACTCCTATATACCTCCAGAACAGAGTTTTGAAGGAATAATAACAAAGCCCTTGGCCTTTTGGTGTGTGGCAAAAAGTTGCCTGATTTGAACAAACTTAGTAGAGAATGTTTACTGATTCAAGACTTTCTATACAAGTTAGTATCATAATGTGGTTAAATACATCAACAACTACAGTGGTTGTCAAGGGACATGTTCATGGGTAATTGCTATTGTAAACACATAAACAATGTATTTACACTTGCAATAGTCTTGCACCAACCTTTCAATGCGTCCAGCTTACAAAAATTTGACCTTCAAGTGTGACATTGACCTTGGCCCTACCTGAACAGATCTTTCAAATGGTACTTCAATTCATGGTGGCGTATATGCCCAAAATCTATGGGGGGGGGGGGGGGTCATAAACTTATTTATAAATTAAGACAAACACCACAAACTGAAGAACAAAAATTATAATGACTTCTAAGATTTACAAGATAAAATCTGTACTACAGAGTTAAATGAATGAACAAAAATGAACTCAAAATACAATGAACACAATGTTCAAAGATACATCCTAACAGCCAGAGAGAAAAATGCTGTCAAAGCCTTTAACCCTTTACCACATGGCAAAATTTTAGATCTGTCCAGATTGAAAGCATTTGCAGACAACATTTTCATATTGGCTCAAGTGACACAATATTTCTTTGATAGGGTAGGAAACTTTGTGGGAAAAAGGAGAAAATGCTGGTTACCAGCATTTTTTCCTTTTCCAACAATGTTTTCAAAAGTTTTCACAGAATGTTTCTCATCATGTGACCTAGCGCATATTGTCAAGGTTCTGCAATTTATAGCTGCATCATGAAAAAAGGGGTCTTCATGTTATATTTCATTTTTCACCAATATCTCTTAAATTACTGGACATATCTCAACAGATTTGGACGAAATTTTCACACATCAAGTGACCTAGCGCATATTGTCAGGGTTTTGGAATTTATTGCTGTGTCATGGAAAAAGGGGGCTTCATGTCAAATTTAAACTGCATCCGTCCGTCCTGAATAGATAAAAGGAAAAAATGATCAGGTGGGAACCAAGGCTAGGGGTACGCAAGACAGGATGTTTTATCAGACAGTGTAGATAAAGATCAGACTGCAGTTGGATCATGGATAATATGCCTTATATTCTGCAAGATAGCATTGCCTACAACACAGTCTTGAAATGCATATTACTTGATCTATCTTTATCTCTTTACTGAACAAAAATTTTAGACTGGTCTATAATTCAAAGCATTTGCAGACAACAAAATAAATTTGTCTCAAAAAATGAACTTAGATTTGGGATGAGTAGAGAACATTGTGGAAAAAGTTAAAAAAAATCCTGGTTACCTGAGTGCTTGGCCCAACTGAGATTTAAACTTGACATCCCTGCATAGCTAGCCCTGTAGGTAATGAGCTAACAGGCTTGGCTCAAATCATTAACAAACAACAAAATTTAATCCTTAAACCCAAAGGCCATTTTCATTCCAGAATGAGTCCAAGACGATAACAACTGCGTGGGTGCCTTTTGTCTGCAGTGTTTCAACAAAGCAGACAGTATAGATCAATGATGGGACTGTACATTTCGTGCAGTCTGATCTTGATCTACACTAGACACAAAGGCAACTATAGTAGTGAAAGGCGCTTAAAGGGTTAAGACTTGTCCAAATTCAAACCATTTGCTGACAACAAAATAAATGTGACTCAAAAATTAAAATTTGATTTTGGTTGGGTGGAAAACATTGTGGAAAAAGGAAAACATGCTGGTTACAAGTATTTCCTCTTTTTCCTACAATATTTTCATGAGCCTTATTTCTCACAGGCGTTAAAACTTGGGATTGTGTGGTAAAGGGTTAAATAGAACAAGACTTTTAAAGTTCATTCTGTATACCTTTATGTCCTGTTTTGACCCAGGGGCATCATTTGAACAAAATTGGTAGAAGTCCACAAGGAAATGCCACATACCAAATATCAAAGCTCTAGGCCTTCTAGTTTTAGACAAAAACATTTTTAAAGTTTGCTCTATATACAATTTTGCCCAAAATTGTGGCCCCTGGAGTTAAAGGGTTAATTCAATTCTTTTAACAACTTTGGTAGAACTTCACCCAAGGAATATGCCTGTCAAGTTTCAACATGATTGGTTTAGGAGGAGAAGATGTTTACAGGAATTGTGGAAAGACAGACGCTGGACAACGGCGAATCACAATACCTCACCCAGCACTTCATGCTCAGGCGAGCTAACAAATAGGCCTAACCATTGTCTGTGGCTTGTGATAAACAACATAAAGATGAAGTTTCATAACATTTTGTCCTGTAGTTAAAGAGATATTAATCTATAATGAAAATATATGTGAAGCCCCCTTTTTCCATGACATGACATTTAATCAAAAAAGCTAAACTAATGATATTGGCGGACTATCATAAGGAACACATGTATGAAGTTTCACAAATTTTTGTCCAGGATTTTGAGTTGAAGATACATGTATATTGATCCTTAACAGAAATATACATGAAGTCCCTTTTTCCTATGAGACAGTATTTGATACCAAAAAGGAAAAAAAAAAAAAATAAATATCATCGGACATCATTAGGAACACCTGTATGAATTTCTATTAGTTTTTGTCAAGGATTTAAGAAGATGTCTGTCCTGAAAGATGGACAAACATATGGTCATTGGTCCATGACGAAATTAAACATTTAGCCCCCTTTTTTCATGACATGGCGTTTCATGAAATAAAAACAAAAAATAACTATTGTCTGTGGCTTGCAATAAACAATAAAAAGATGAAGTTTCGTGACATTTTGTCCTGTAGTTAAAGAGATATTGGTCCACAATGAAAATATACGTCAAGCCCCCTTTTTCCATGACACAGCAATAACTGGTCCTATTACACCTACAATCAAACTCATTCGAGATCTTACGGTCGTATATATTTTGACCACGTTTGGTGCTGATTTGTTTAAATTTGTAGATGCTAGAGTGTAAACAAAGTCAAATGTAGCAATTTTTTTAATTCAAGGGCAAATAACCCCAGTCGTTCTGGTCCGATTAGACACATAATCAAACTCATCCGAGATCTTATGGTCATATATATTTTGACCAAGTTTAGTGCTGATTGGTTAATATTTGTAGATGCTAGAGTGTAAACAAAGTCAAATATAGCAATTTTTCTAATTCAAGGGCAAATAACTCCAGTTGTTCTGGTCCGATTTCACCCATAATCGAACTCATCCAAGATCTTATGGTCACATACATTTTGACCAAGTTTGGTGCTGATTGGTTATTATTTGTAGATGCTAGAGTGCAAACAAAGTCAAACATAGCAATTTTTCTAATTCAAGGGCAAATAACTCCAGTCGGTCTGGTCCGATTACACCCATAATCGAACTCATCCGAGATCTTATGGTCATATACTTTTTGACCAAGTTTGGTGCTGATTGGTTATTATTTGTAGATGCTAGAGCGTAAACAAAGTCAAACATAGCAATTTTTCTAATTCAAGGGCAAATAACTCCAGTCGTTCTGGTCCGATTACACCCATAATCGAACTCATCCAAGATCTTATGGTCATATACATTTTGACCAAGTTTGGTGCTGATTGGTTACTATTTGTAGATGCTAGAGCGTAAACAAAAAAATGTGGACGGACGGACGACGGACGGACGGACGGACGGACGCCGACGGACGGTGAGTGATCACAATAGCTCATCCTGAGCACTTTGTGCTCAGGTGAGCTAAAAATGCCACCTAGGGGAAGATAATGCATTTTTCCCTTTTCACGGAATATTTTAATTTTTTTTTTACGTAGAAAAGTTAAGTTAAAGGATTGTTGGTTGAAAAATATTAAAAAGTAAAAAAAAAAAACCCACCCGTTATCGCAAACTTTCTTACGCCTTTGCGTAGATAAGATAAAATCCTGTTCGAATACAAATGAGTCATGCTCTGGCAAAACGGGGCTTACTGTACCTCCGTAATGCATGATACCAACTAGGCTATCACATGATCATGGAATCATTATAGCCACTTTTTTTTCGAATAATCGACTTAATCATGAGGTAGAATTGTCCTTGGACATACAGAAAACTGACCAATAGCGAAAAGTTTCGGCCCAGGTCAGCCTGCGTGGACTGTCGATACTTTTCGCAGATTCATGACTCAAGTAAATGTGGTAACAAATGACAGGTTTGAATTATTATTATTTTTTCTTATCTATTTGCGTTCTTTAACCCATTACCAATGTACGAAATTTTTCGACTTGTCCAAATCCAAAACATTTGTAGAGGATTAATTATATGCGGCTGAAAAGGGGCCTTCGGACATATGCGTAAAAGTGTGTCGTCCCAGATCAGCCTGTGCAGTCTGTGACTAATCCGAGACGACACTTCCCGTTTTTGTGCGATTTTCTGTTTCACGAAAGCCTACTGTATGAAAAAATCTTATGTAGTCGTAAAGTGCCGTCCTGGATTAGCCTGCGCGGACTGCGCAGGCTAATCCTGGACGACATTTTACGCAAATGTCCGAAGGTCTCATTTCGCATGTTGCGGGCCAAATATGACAACGTTGATATGAGCTACATAATCTCTACCTCTCCAATTTAAAGAATGTCTACTTACAAGGTACGTATAGACCTAAACAAGATGTCATCGGTAAGGTACACGTATATAAAATGTTTGCTTATACCTAGATGTAAATCAAATGCATGACCTATGCAGATCAGGCTCATCTTTACTTATCCCAACGCAACCTTTTTTCATCACTTTTTTTTCCGCGGGTGTTGTACGTCTTATCTAGTTACGAGTTCATTCAACCGATAAGAAAGTGAAAAAGTATGGAAATTTCACCTGAAAGTGAACTCTAGAAAGTATTCAAAAGCCAAACCAATAAATCGACATTTTGTTTGTAATTGAAGGTCAACAGACATAGTACTGCAATCTTTATCAGCGACGGGTAAAATCGCAGATCAAACCAAGTCGAACTTAATAACCGGATCCAACAGGGCCGGTCCCGGATCGGACTTAATAGGCGGATTGGATCATTTTACTTAAATCTGGTAAGGACCAACCAAGTTTTATCTTTACCAAGACCGCTTATTCCATATCAGTCTATCAGTACTCTCAGTACTTTGATTTTATTAATATTATTTTTTTTTAAAGAAATGATCATCAATTTTCGCCCCCACCCCTTTCGGAGCAAGTGATGCAAATCGTTCAAAACAAGTATGCTTAATGTTATTTCTCTTTATTTATAGACATTTAATTTGACGCATATATGATAGTCCGTCTATCTATCAGGACATGAATTTTTTTGAAAAAAAAAAAATGTTAGGAAAAAATCAGTCATGCTCTGTAAAAAGGGGATTTAATGCATCTACAAAATGTACAGACTCATGTCAGCCTGAGCAGTCCGCGCAGGCTGACATGGATCGAAACCTTTTGCTATTTGTAAATTCTTGGCATGTCCAATGACCAGTCTACCTCATGAATGAGTCGGTTGTATGACAAAATGGATTTTATGGATCCATAATTATGTGATGACTTTTCTGGTAAAACGCATCACGGAGATACATTAAACCGCTTTTCCCAGAGCATAGCTCGAACGCTTATCAAGATTCAAAGGATCACCGAAGCCCTTTTATGGTCAATACCTTTTTTTTTTTTTCTGAACTTGTTAGGCTACTGACCAGCGCATGCTGACATGGGCCAATACTTTTTGCAGATGCATTAAACTCCCTTTTCATACACCATTGCTCAAATCCATTTGCTTCTATTTCAGTGGATTGTGTCGGCCCAGCCTACTGAACATGCAGCGCGCAATAATGGACTATGTGCATAGGATCTTTAACTCATTTACATCCTTTCAGTTTTTGCCAAATTATACAAATAAAGAAAAATGATGATAATGATCATGAATAATGCTTTGTGAAAAGGGGGCTTAATGCATCCGCAAAAAGTACCTACCCAGGCTGACCTTGGCTGAAACTTTTTTTTTCTTTGTAAATTGCATGCGTGTAAAAGGACCAGTGTACCTCATGATTCAGTCTGTTGTTATATAAAATAGATTTTATGGATCTGTAATACTGTAATGCGCTGTTTGGTATGATGCATTAAGCCCCCTTTTCACAGAGCATGGCTCATATTGAATGATAAATGACTGATAGACTGAAAGGTTTTGAAAACATAGCAAGGTTATTAAAAAGATACCCTTACACTGCGAAAAAAAAAAATCAAATGAAAACTTATAGCCTAAAGTAAATAGAGCTATATAATGCGATTTTAAAGATCTTTTTCTGCCGGAATAAAATTACCGTGTTGGACAGTGTAGATCTAAAATCAGACAGCACGTTCTGTGCAGTCCGGTTTTAATCGACACTGTCCAAAGCACATTGAATCGCATTTAATTCTAAAAACAAGCGACAAAATTGTAGATTAGTTCAAATCGAAAGCATTTGCAGACGGCAAATTAAGCATTGATCGGATGGTAAGATTCGTCTGTGATGGGATAGAAAACACTGTGAGAGAAGGAGAAAATGCTGGTTACTGGCATTTTCTCCTTTTCCCACAATGTTTTCAAAAAAAAAAAACCTTCTTCCTCGGGGTCGTTAAGACTCGGAGATTGTATGGTAAATGGTTTAAATGCTCAGCCAAAAGGTTCAAAACCCGTCATGTGAAAAATATAAAAGTACAGTGCACTAATACATCGTACTTTTACCCTACATTTTGTGGTACAACCAGAGATACCCTTAACCTGCTAAATAAGTTAAAATGAAACTTCCAAGCCGTTGGATAAGACCCAAATGTAGCTATTTTCTAGTTTTTCTTTTTTTTTTTTCGGGTTGGGGGAAGGAATATCTCCTTATCGGGCAGTTTAGATCCAAGATCAGACTGCACGTTCTGTGCAGTCTGATCTTGATCTACACTTACCGCACGAGGTCATTGAGTCGCGCTCAGCCGCTGATGGGTTAAAATGCCATCAATCGTGGCAAACATCAAAGGATCAATCAATATATATAGGTTTCCTCTTTTTTTTAACTCTTTACCAAACGACAAAATTAAAGACTGGTCCAAACTGAAAGCATTTGCAGACGACAAAATAAATGTGACTAAAAAATTGAAAATTGTTTTGGGAGGGGGGGGGGAGAAAACATTGTGGAAAAAGGAGAAAATGCTGTTTACCAGCATTTTCTCCTTTTCCCACAATGTTTTCAAAAGGCTTCTTTTACGGGATCGTTAAAAGTCGGGACTGTGTGGTAAAGGGTTAAATTAAATTTACTTACCAAGTCTTAATTATCTTCCGTAATTTTACTATACAACCCTGATATTAATTGACTGACCGATTGTATGGTGTTTAACGCCGTTTTTCAACATCATTTCATTTATAACGCGTCGGTCAGTGCACCTATCCATGCTTTCCTAGAGTTTCTTTTACCAGTACTCCGCACAATATTCATTCCAAGCCACTGGCTGCTTTCCCACATAACGATCGATCGTCGACACGATCGTCAGCGGTGAGAGAGGAATAAATCCTGTCGCACTGACTGTCATTAATCCTCGGAAAGAAATTTGCCGAGCCGGTGAACGAACCAGCGACCCCCTGTTCTAAGTCCTGCACCGACTTAGCTCTCGGGGCTCGGCAAACGACCCTGAGTGAGAATACTTTTGAAAACATTCGGGAAAAGGAGAAAATATAGGTAACAAACATTTTTCTCCTTTTCCCACAATCTTATCTACCCTTTTAGGGACAGTTTCTGACGTTGGAGCAACACTGAATTTGTCGTCCGCAAAATGTTCTCCTTTACCCACAACGTTTTCCACCCCTTGTACCAGAGCTCCAGATAGAGGGAATGATTTTGATTTCAAAATTGAAAATATTAATCACTCTCCACTACACCCTGTGTTATGGGTACTCATTAGAATCGTCTCATCGAGACAATTCTAATGAATACCCACAACATAGGGTTTGGAAGAGAAATAATGGATTTAGAATACTATCACTCCCTCTTATCTAGAGCTCTCTGCATTGGACAGAAAAAAAAATCACGTTTTGAGTGACATTCAGTTTGTCGTCTGCAAATGCTTTCAATTTGGACAAGTCTGAAATTTTGTCTTTTGATAAAGAGGGTAATTACTAACGCTTTCCCTGAAAGCTAAACAAATTCGAAACTTTCGAACGTCTAGAGAGTAGATTTACACTGCAAATGAATGTTGACTTCGATCATGGTTTATCACCAAGTAGCGGACGGTGTAGATCCAAGATCAGACTGCATATTCCGTGCAGTCTGATCTTGGTCTAAGTCGTTCGCGAAAGCCATTGAAGTCGTCATTGGTAGCAACGAGATTAAGGTGCCAATTTTTCAAAGTGATTGGACATCTTACTTGCATTTGCAAATGAAGGAGAGGTGGTCATTTAAATGTAAGAAAAAGATTGCGGGAAAAAGGTGTAACTGTATATTTCAAAAATGTACGAGCAATCATCCTGTTCCAATGATCCCAGGGCGTCAAAAGCCATATTTGTACAGATAAATATCAAGAAAACAGAGGTCATTATCTGAAACAATCGAGTCATTATCATGAATCTGCTGAGTATGTAATACTCTTGGTGTGTTATGTACTATGTATTGTTTCATTGTATAACTGTTTACAAAGAAATATGCACAGACAGATTCTCAAGAGGGAAAAACAACAACAATAACAACAATCAGAACAACGTATGCAAACAGATATACTCATACGTAAGCATCGGTCGAATTTAGTAATTTTTTTTAAGGGGGAAAACTCTTTTGTTAAACCAAAAGCTAAAAAAAAAAATGGCCATCATTGAGTTCCCGGAATGGCGTTAGAAATCTGCTTTTCATCGGGATATGTTGCTGACGGTAATGCGCCCTGCCACGTGACTTCCGGTTTAATACAATAACAACAGCAGGCTAGAGCTTAGCTAGTAGACCAGCCCGAATAGCTCAAGTGGTACAGCGCAGGACTTTAAACGTCAAGTCCCGGGCCACTTGAGGGCATGGGTTCGAGCCCCAGGGCTGACCATCTAAAATTACTTAATGTCTTTCGGATGAGACGTTAAACCGAGGTCATGTGTGACGGTGTTACACAACAAGCACAATAAAGAATCAGGCGTAACTTAGGATGGGTTTTGTCCTGTATTTTGCATTATCGACCGTAACATAATTTATAGACTTTCGGGGCGTCGCCCATATGGGCAACCGGTGGCGACGATAAATAAAACGCAAAATCAATCAAATCAGCACAGTAGCTAACTGTGCAGTAGGTGGATGTATACTCGTACATACGAGTAATCCCCAAAGACTATACATACTCGTACTCGTAGGTACCCTTTGCAAGAATCCACCTAAATTTAAGGACGTTAAATATTTCAGTCGGTAATTCTTGCCAACGATTGGTGTCTTATACTGAACAAGTCGCTTGTGTCAAAGGTTATCTTTTCTTGGCCAATCATATACTGAACACCCCTTAGTCTGGATTACCTGCCCCTACCACTATGTTATCGGATCAGGCAAAGCAATAATGGCGGCCTCCATGGCGACCTCAAGCGTAGCCCTTCATGCTATCCTGTTTTTCCCAATTTCACGTGATCCAGTTTGATCAGGGAATAAAATTGAATCAATTTTGTACAAAATATACATTATTGAATCTAAAACGTGCTGTTGGGGTATGGTATAAAAATAAATTTGACTATGAATCATTTTAAAAGTAGCCCTGTTTTCGGACGTTATACAGGTCCATTGACATTTCGGATACTTAAAGCATTTCTGATACGTAGTTTTTTTCGCTAAATAGGAACGTCAGTTTAAAAAAAACAACTAACTGCCATTACTTTATTGCAAGCGATCTGTTTTGAATTTAGCCTAATGATCCGATTTGATCTTGTGAAATAACAATATCCCGTCTCCTCTGCATATTACCAACGTGGACCGCCATTATTGCGCTTTGCCTGACGTACTCTTGAAGTACGGCGGGGTACCAGACTAAACACCCCTTCACAGTCGACAAGTCAATTGTTTACAATAAATTCGCGACTCATTGCCTGTGGTTTACCTATGATACATTAGACACATTATTTATAACCTAAACAACGTTGTTTACCAATGATTTATCTGAAAGAATAAAACATTATGTACATTAAGATTACGTTTTCGTTATGCAACCGAGAAAAAAAAAATGTGGTGAAAGAGGAAACTGCTCGTAAAGATCAATTTCTCATTTGCCAAAACGTTTTCACATATATGAGCCATACTGTGTGAAAAGGGGGCTTAATGCATCTGCAAAAAAGCATCGACCCATGTCAGCCTGCGCAGTCCGCGCAGGCTGACATGGGTCGATGCTTTTTGTTATCGGTCAATTTTCTGCATGCCCAAGGTCTAGTCTACCTCATGATTCAGTCGGTTGTTAGACAAAATAGATTTTATGGATCCATAATTATGTGATGACTTGCTTGGTACAATGCATCACGGCGGTGCTATTAACCCTTTCACAAACAAGCCCTGGTTTTCACGTGTCTGCAGTACAAGTCTTTTGAAAATACTGTGGGCAAAGGAGAAATTGCTCGTAATGAGCAATTTCTCCTTTTCCCACAGTGTTTTCTACCCTTTTTGATAACTTTCTGCCATTTTCAACAAATTTAAAATTGTCGTCTGCAAACTCTTTCAATTTGGACCGGTCCAAAATTTGTCGTTTGGGAAAGGGTTAAGCCCCCTTTTTGCCAGAGCACGGCTAATAGTCATGTTTAAATCTTTACCACACGACAAATTTCAGTATCCTTCCACAAGGAAAGCATTTGCAAACGAGAATGAAATAATTGGGTTTTTCATGGATAGGGTTGAAAACGTTGTTGGGAAAAAAGGTTCCATTGTTGGAAAAAGGGTTCTATTGTTGGAAATAGGGTTCCATTATTGGAAAAACGGTTCTATTGTTGGAAATAAGGTTCCATTGTTGGAAAAAAAGGTTCTATTGTTGGAAATAGGGTTCCATTGTTGGAAAAAGGGTTCCATTATTGGAAAAAAAGGCAATGCTGGTTCTAAGAAATTTCTCATTTTCTCCGAAAATAATTTCAAAGGCCCCTAACCTTAATGTCGTTAAAGGCCCGGTCCCACTGGCCGATGGACACAAAACGTATGCAAAAAGGACACAGCGGACGAGCAAAATTTCGGGGGTGGCTCCATCCGTTTTCATCCGGTCCAGAAATGTACAAAAATGGCAAAAATTTGCGAAAACAGAACGGAAAAGAACGGACGTTGGTAGTATGTAGCGGGGATGTTAAACGGATGTTCATCAGAAGCCTAGCGGATGAAGTGGATGCACCACGTACTCCTAACGGAAACAAAGGGGATGCCGCGCTGATGTATATCGGATGCAAACCGTTCACTGCGCATGCGTGGGGTATGAATTGCGTCCGCTCCGCGGATAGAAAGGGATGCAGCACGCACGCAGTCAGCATAAAGCGTAAAGACGTGCTGGCGGCTACATCGATACATCTTTACTACATCTTCTCACGATCCATCCTGGGACCCACACAGCTCTTGAACGTCTCCTTCTGTCTAAAACTTGATACAGTCTGAACAGGTTGTGGTTCTGCTGTTGAATGAGTGCAGCTATAATATGGACTCTTTGACCATCCATGGTGGAGAACAATTGATGATGTTGAAGAACAAGACCAAGGGTGATGAGATCTGTACACCACGGTTGCTCGACTCATACTGAGATCCAGATGATTTTCTCTTCCTTTATATACAAAATATCGGTTGTCCGCTAGGTGTCTATCTACATACTCTAGACATACTACAGACATCCTAAATATACGAGATACATCCCAGATACAAGGGCTTTGTCCATTTTGAATATTTTATATACGTGATGCATACGCTTACATCCTTTCTATTTCTATGCTACTTACGATGTATAGACGTTTCATGTACCTTATCTTTCCCCACTCTTTCCATTTTCAACTGCAGCGGATGTGAGTTGCGAGGATGCAGAGAGGATACTGCGGACGTTTAACGGATGATAACGGACAAAGAACGTTTGTTGCTCGCATATGTCGCGGATTTACATCGTACACGGCGGAAAGTTCATCCGTTCTAAAAGTTTTGTGCAGCTCAAAACTTTTTGCGCGGATGAAATCACAGTGGACGGATGCTCGGTGGAAAGAGCGTATGAAACACGTATGCAATGAGTACACAACGAATGCATAGCGTTTTCCAACGTATGGCAAGATTTTTTTACGTTTTACATCCTCTTTGCATCCGTAAGTGCAGTGGGACAGGGCCATAAAATCGCGAACTTTTGGTAAAGAGTTAAACACGCGTGTCGTCTGTACAAATATTCAAGTTAAACCCTTTACCAAATGACAAAATTTTAGACTAGTCCAAATTCAAGGCATTTGCAGACAACAAAATAAAACTTGAAATTTGTTTTAGAAAGGGTAGAAATCATTGTGGGAAAATGAGAATTTGCTGGTCACCCGTATTTTCTCCTTTTCTAACAAGATTTTCGAAATACTTCTTTCCCAAGGTCGTTAAAAGTCGAGATGGTGTGGTAAAGGGTAAAAACAAAGCATGTCGTCTGCTGCATATATACTGGTTTAACTCCGTGCCAAACGACAAAATTTTAGGCGTCAAATTTGAAAGCATTTGCAGACGACAAATCAAATGCGCCTGAAATGACAGGATTTCTCTTTCAAAGGGCAGAAAACATGGTGGGAAAAGGAGAAAATGCTACCAGCATTTTCGCCTTTTCCCACGATGTTTTCAAAAGCTCCCTTTCTCATTGGTAAAGGTTTAATGATTGATTGTATGATGTTTAACGCCGTTTTCAACATTATTTCAGTTATATCACGACGGCCAGTGCTCCTATCCATGCCTTCCATTTACCAGTACTCCGCACAATATTCTTTCCAAGCCACTGGCTGCTTTCCCACATAACCATCGTCGAAACAATGGTTAGCGGTGAGAGAGGAATGAATCCTGTTGCGATGACTATCATCAATCCTCGGAAAGAAATTGGCCAAGGCGGGGATCGAACCTGCGACCTCCTGTTCTCAAGTCCTGTACGCTACCGACTGAGCTACGGGGGCTTGGCAAGGTAAAGGTTTAAAAGGGGAAGTATTGTAGCGCCAGAAGATACAATCTTAAACCTCCTTTCGACCGCTGAAAACAATATCCCTAACTCTACCAAACGACAAAATATTGGACTCGACCAAATCCAAAGCATGCGCAGACGACAAAATTTATATAGCTAAAATTATGATTTCTGCCTTTGATAGACTAGAAAACATTTTGGGAAAAGGAGAAAATGCTGGAAGATACAATCTCACCCTCTTTCGACAGTTGAAAATAATCCCCTAACTCTACCAAACGACAAAATATTGGACTCGACCAAATCCAAAGCATGCGCAGACGACAAAATTGATATAGCTAAAATGATGATTTCTGCCTTTGATAGACTAGAAAACATTGTGGGAAAAGGAGAAAATGCTGGAAGATACAATCTCACCTTCCTTCGACAGCTGAAAATAATCCACTAACTCTACCAAACGACAAAATTTTGGACTCGACCAAATCGAAAGCATGCGCAGACGACAACATTAATATAGCTCAAATGATGATTTCTGTCTTTGATAGACTAGAAAACATTGTGGGAAAAGGAGAAAATGATGGAAGATAGGCTACAATCTTAAACCCTCTTTCGACAGCTAAAAATAAATGTGTCTTTGAAAACATTGTGGGAAAAAGAGAAATGCCGTATGGTAAAGGGTTAATCCCTCAAGTGAATGAATTTTGTTGTTGTTGCTCAGTGTGCGTTTACTCGGATATCCGTGTATGAATCTGGCATGTCTGAACCCTTAGGCTGCTAAGCGTGACCTACGGACCTTTTTGCGGACAGTGTAGATCAAGATCAGACTGCACAGAACGTGCAGTCTGATCTTGGCTCTACACTGTCCGACAAGGAGATATTATTTTCGAAAAAATATGTTTGTAATAGCATTTTATTCGGGTTTTTATTATCGGCTTAAAAGTGTCAATCAACTTATATAGCAGGATAAGTGTTGAGATTAAGACCTTTACTCGAATTTTAACGACCTGGTGGGAGAAAGCTCTCGAAAACATTGCGGGAAAAGAAGAAAATGCTGTCCCTTTACCACTCTTTCACGAATTCTAAAGACTTCGAGGGAGAAGGCTCTCGAAAACATTGTGGGAAAAGAAGAAAATGCCGGTAACCGGCATTTTCTCCTTTTCCCACAATATTTTCTGTGCTATCAAAGACAAGTGTCTTAATTTCAGCTTCATTTGATAACCCGTCTGCAAATGCTTTCAATTTGGACAATTCCAAAATTTTGTCATTTTGTACTGAGTTAAATACTCAAATTTGAGCAAATAAAACATCGTGAAACAATGCGAAATTGCTCGTTACAAGTGAGTTCTCCTTTGGCCACGATGTTATGTATAGTCGTCTGCGGCAGGACAAGAGAGGTCGGTTGCACGAGGTTATGTTTTGACTGATTGATTGTATGGTGTTTAACGCCGTTTTCAACACTGTTTCACTGTTATATCGCGGCGACCAGTGCACCTTTCCATGCTTTCCTGGTTTTTCTTTTTACCAGTACTCCGCACAATATTCTTTCCAAGCTACTGGCTGCTTTCCCACATAACCATTGTCGAAACAATGGTCAGCGCTGAGAGAGGAATGAATCCTGTCGCAATGACTATCATCAAACCTCGGAAAAAAATTGACCAAGCCGGGGATCGAACCAGCTACCTCCTGTTCTCAAGTCCTGTACGGTACCGACTGAGCTACGGGGCTTGGCGTTATGATTTGACGTTAACTCTTTTCCAAACGACAAAATATTAAACCTGTCCAAAGTGAAAGCATTTGCAGATGACAAAATAAATGCAAGTGGAAAAAAAAATTGTTTCTGGAAAGCAAGAAAACACTTTTGAAAAAATTGGGATTTTGTGGTAAAGTGTTTTAAAAACCCAAGACGGTGCATGGTAGGATTCATCTTTCAAAGCAGGATGGAAATAAGAGATGCCAGTTACCTGCAGTTTTCCTTGTTTTCTATCATATTTTCAAAAGCTTTCTCCTCCAAGGCCGTATAACATGAGTTTGTGTGTGTGTGTGTGTGTGTGTGTGTGTGGTGTTAAAATGTTAAAATACAGAGGCCACGTGTAACATCCTTTGGCCAATGCCGAGCCCCGGTAGCTCAGTGGATAGCGTACTGGACTTGAGAACAGGGGATCGCTAGTTCAAATCCCCAACTCGGACAATTTCTTTCCGAGAATTGATAATGGTCATTGCGACAGGATTCATTCCTCCCTCATCGGTGATCATTATTTCGACGACGGTTATGTGGGAAAGCAGCCAGTGGCCCTATGATGGATGTTGTGCGAAGTACTTGTAAAAAAAAAAACTCAAAGAAAGCATAGATAGGTGCACTGGCGGCTGCGAACTTACTTTGAAATAATATGTTGAAAACGGTGTTAAACACCATACAATCAATCAATCAGCCTTTGGCAAAGCATTGCAGAGCCCCAGTAAAGTACGGGTAAAACCTAGCAAAAACATCAGTAGCTTAACTTTCACTGTAATATAACCTGATTATTACTGAAAGCTGCGTAACACGCCAAATGTAACTGTACCGTACAATCGTGAGTTTTAACGACCCTGGCGTAGAAGGCATTTGAAAACATTGTGGGAAAAGGAGAAAATGCTGGTAACCAGCATTTTCTCCATTTCTAACAATGTTTACTGCCCTTTCTGGCACAAATCAAATCTCATCATTTAAGTATCAGTTTAGTTCACCTCTGAAACTGCTCTGAATTTGGACCAGTCTAAAATTTTGTTGTTTGGCAAAGAAATAAAAAAAATCAAACGAAATAAAGCAAACTGACAAAGAAGCGTTAATCTTACCTCTAACGTTTTCGGCGGTATTTCCCACACACTAATGCACGTGGCCTTCGGTGTAATTTAACATTAATGTAAAGGACAAAATATTCATCTTTTCTTGTCACCTTAAAGGGGAACTCTGGTGAATATTTTGTATTTCATCCATGCTCTGTGAAAACAGAGGGCTTGATGCACCTGGAAAAAGTATCGACCCAGGTCAGCTTGCGCAGGCTATGCAGGTTGACTTGGGTCGACACTTTTTTGCTATTGGTCAGCTTCATCGCAGCTCAATGGATCATTCTACCCCATGATTCAGTTGTTTGTTAACCCTTTCCCAAACGACAAATTTTGGACTGGTCCAAATTGAAAGAGTTTGCAGACGACAATTTTAAATTTGATGAAAATGACAGAAAGTTCTCAAAAAGGGTAGAAAACACTGTGGGAAAAGGAGAAATTGCTCGTTACGAGGAGTTTCTCCTTTTCCCACAGTGTTTTCAAAAGACTTGTACTGCAGACACGTGAAAACCAGGGCTTGTTTGGGAAAGGGTTAAACAAAATGGATTTTATGGGTCCATTTGTGTGTGTGTGTGTGTGTGTGTGTGTGTGTGTGAAGACTTACTTTTCCTATTTGAAAGGTATGTTTGGAGTAAAGATATCTCCTTAGCGGAGAATGTAGATCCAAGATCAGACTGCACGTTCTGTGCAGTCTGATCTTGATCCACACTGAACGCAAAAGGTCAGTAAGCAGCCAAAGTGTTAAGTCCGAATTTGGGTCTATCCGATAACCATACCGCAATTTAGGATGAGGGAAAATGTACATTCTGTAGTTTTTGTTTCAATTTTTACAATAACATGAAAAGGGATGAATATATGTACTTCGTATCTAATGTTTAAATGCGATGCGAAATACAGAAATGAATTCAGGAATTAACGTTTGTAAAGAAAAATAATTGATGGTGGCTAAAAATCATAAGAATTCTATCCAGACTTTTAATACTTAAAGGCACACTAGCGGCCAAATGTAATCAACTCAGGAGTCAAACTTTAGGCAAATTTCATTCATACCGTTTAAAAGTTGGTTATTATTGGGAGTCCGATAATGTGTGACAGTGGAATCTGTCGAAGTTCGAGTTGCTGGCAGACAAATAAAGTTGCTAACTTTTGGTTTTTGTTCTAGTTTGGTAATGTCTGTCTGTCTGTCTGTCCGCCCACCCGTCCGTCTGTCTCCTCTATCTCTATCTCTGAACTAGCCATAGTCAAGACCACCAGCCCTTTGAATAACATGTACCTTTAACCGATTAACAGAATGCAGTAGTCAATTTACAGCATTTTACATAACTGATATGACACATGGCAGGGCGGTACAAGCAATTTCCTATCATGATAGAGGGTCTAACCTTTAACACTACTGCACGGAGAAGATTCGATAAAAATTATCAACTTCCTTTTATCTTTGAGACTTTTTTTTTTTACACCTTTGGTAAGTTAAAAAAAAAAAACAGTCGAAATGGGTAAAGATAAAAAAAAAGTGAAAAAGCGGTCAATGTAAAGGAAATCGTTTTATAAGCGATTTTTTTTTATGAGACATACAACCTTTATATTCATTTTTTTAAAAGATAGATCGAGATATGAACCATGCTCTGTGAAAAGGGGGTTTTACGCATCTGCAAAAAAGTAGTCGACCCATGTCGGCCTGCGCAGTCCGCGCAGGCTGACACAGATCGAAACATTTTTGCTACTGGTCAAATTTCTGCATGTCCAAGGACCATTCTATCCCATGGTTAACCCTATACCGTACAATGCCGCCTTTTGACGCCCCTGGGAAAGAAGCCTTTTGAAAACATTGTGGGAAAAGGAGAAAATGCTGGAACCAGCATTTTCTCCTTTTCCCACAATGTTTTCTACTCTATCTAAGAAATGTTGCACCGTTTGAGCCACATTCAAATTGTCGTCTGCAAATGCTTTCAATTTGGACAAGGCTAAACTTTTGTTGTCTGGTAAAGGGATAAGACGGTTGTTAGACAACATGGATTTTAAGGATCCATAATTATATAATGATTTTTGCATAGTATAATGTACTGATCAGTGAGATGCATTCAACATCCTCTTCCCAGAGCACTGCTCATATAATTGTCATTGCATTGATTTTGAATTTTAGCATCTCCAACATTTTGACAGACCAGTCTAGTCCTGTTTCTTATTTCGATTTGGGATGTTTGGGGGCAAATGTGCTTCGTTTTTGAAAAGTTTCACTCACTATAACCTGATATATAACACAATGTATGCAACTGTATTACCAGCAAAACATCACCCAGGGTCAATTGTCAGTATTTTATATATATGTATATACATGTATTTATAAACTCGAATGGGAAAAAAATGTTAATTTAACCGTTTTCTGTGATAATAATTTATCTCTTATCTCGTAAATATAATGGAATAAAGTGAATATCAAGGTGAGTAATAAAAGCCGAAACTTTGTAAGCGGACAAGTTTTTCTCTGTCCACCTTCAGGTGGAAATTTTAGTACTGCAGTGAATATATTGATACAATCTGATTGGTCAGAAAAAAAAAAAAATTGAAATATCAGCTTTGAAATAATGGCGTGATGCTATAAATAGTTCTGACCAGCCAGCTTAGTCCAATATACCATATCAGACAAATCTGAATGGTCAAAACTCTTTTTACAATTTCCAACCAGGTTTCAAAATGTGAGAAAAATACTGAAAAATGATATGGGGTCATGTGCGGGAGGTAATAGAGTTGGACACCTTGTTTTATATGTAAGGACAAAAAAGGCTTCCTCAAAATCTAAGTGCCTTTGGTTGGGGATAACAAGTATGAATTTAAACAAAAAGTGAAATCAGAACTGAAACGTTTACCATAATGGGCACCATGTAACGCTCTTGTGAACATTGTAGATCAATATCAAGTGGAACATTTTGCTGTAGTTTGATCTTGGATATACAGTCCAACTTTTATTAAGCAATCACCTAAGGGATGATCAAAATGTGCTTGCTTTAGACAGATGCTTAGACAGATAGTCAGCGTTTTCTTCTTTTCCCACAATGTTTTCTTTTTTTTTTACCCTTTAAATGACTAGTTCCAGCAATTAACCAACATTTAGATTATTCTCTTCAAATGCTTTGAAATCGGACAAGACTAAAATTTTGTCGTTTTGGTAAAGGGAAAAGTATTTCTATTACCTGACGCTCAAGCTGTTAACCCTTATCCTGCTGAATAAAAGAAATGAAAATTTCAAGCCGATAGTATAAGCCAAAAACTTTCCCGTTTCAAAGGGATTGTTGGAGGGAAGATATCTCCTTAACGGACAGAGTAGATCAAAGATCAGACTGCACGTTCTGTGCAGTCTGATCTTGATCTACGCTGTCCGCAAAAGGTCAGTGAGTCGCGATAAGCAGCCAAAGGGTTAATAAAAAGATCATTGTTGGAGAATCCGTCAAAGTCTGCATGTGGTATATATAGAGTTTGTTTTATTTTCACCTAACCTGTCTTATTTCATACTAGCTCAACTCTTGAGCTAGCGCAGTCGGTAGCATGGGGTCCTGCGAGGCTCAGTGATAAAGTGTAGGACTCATAACCTGGAGGTCCCAGGTTCGAGCCTCACGAGCACTGGGTTTTTCGTTGGGATAATCTTGAGCAAGATACTTCAGATCCCCAGCTAAGTACGGGTAAAACCCAGGACACACACCAGTATGCGAGCTGTCGCCGTGATATAACTAAAATAATGTTGAAAGCGGCATTAAGACCATTCCATTTATCAACCAAGCAGTCGGTAGCGTACAGGACTTTGAGGCCCGTATTCACCAACCATTCTTAATTTCATTCGAAGTCTCATTCTAGATTTAAAAAGCATCGCATCTTCCGAGCCAAATCTAGAAAATTCTTGAAAATAAGACTAAGAATAATCTTAAGAATGGTTGGTAAATACATTGAGTGGTTATTATATGACCCAACTACTGCTAGAACTGCGGAAGGAATAGAGCAAGATTAGACTGCACACGTATGTGCTGGCTAATCTTGCTTTAAACTCCCCGCAAAGTATATCTATGGTGGCCAACTGCAGGAAAAGTAAAAAAAAAACAGTTAACTCACTACCACACAAACTTGAGTTTTAAAGATTCATCCTAACAGCCAGGGAAAAAAAAAACACTGTTAAAACTTGAAAGTGTGTAGAATGGCTCAGAAATTGGTCACCTGTGTAAACAAAGATAAATTACCAATATCTATGGTGTGAGCGATAGAGAAACTCAAGGGATTTGTCCTCAGTTAAAACAACAACAGTGATCTCTTTGAAGGCTGCAAAAGAAAAATGAAATGCGTTTTCTATCCGTCGTAATCTGTGCAACCTTGCAGCCGTCAGATGCACCATTTGGCATGAAGACACAAGAATGATTATAGTTCAATACAAAAACATGAAACTGGCTAAAAACTGGTTGTAAGTGAGTATAGATATATCTTTCAAGGTAAGAATGCATTGCGGGAAAAGGAGAAAACGCTGGTTACCAGCATTTTCTCCTTTTCCCACAATGTTTTTAAAAGTCTTTTCTGTGAGGGTCGTTAAAACTCGGGATTGTGTGGTAAAGGGTTAACAAATACAAGGACCATTGTGATGTAAAATGTATCTTTTGAACTAAAGTTGATTTGCATCCGCTTATATCATTCAAGTATGTAATATCTCAGTCCTTTTGCAACTTTTTATCTTCACAATGCTAATCACAAACACATAAAAAAAAAAAAACCCGGAAAAATATCAGAGAGATAATATCTAGATTTGTTTGTGGAAATTTTAGAATAGATCTTGAGCCATGCTCTGGCAAAAGGGGGATGTCCTGCGTGGCTCAGTGGTAAAGTGTAGGACCCGTGACCTGGAGGCCCCGGGTTCGAGTCTCAACGGATCTATTGTTTTTTTTTTTCTTTTTGTGGGAGTGTCTTTGGGCAAGACACTTCAGAGCCC
The DNA here is from genome assembly GCA_945859785.2 of Tridacna gigas. NCBI lineage: Eukaryota > Metazoa > Mollusca > Bivalvia > Cardiida > Cardiidae > Tridacna > Tridacna gigas. The sequence goes on from OX244042.2 coordinate 7,466,894, forward strand.
TAGTCTAGTACTGGTGGAACCCAGGGAATACATGAATGTGTAAGTTGTCGCCGTGATATGGCTATAATAATGCTGAAAGCGGCGTAAAATACCGTTTAATCAATCAATCAATCTGGCAAAAGGGGGCTTAATGCATCCTCGTGATACGCAGTACCTAGCAAGTCATCACATAATTTATGGATCCATAAAATCCACTTTGTCTAACAACCGACTGATTCACAGGGTAGACTGGTCCTTTGGCATGCAGAGAGTTGACCAATAGCAAAAAGTTTCGGCCCAGGTCAGCCTGCGCGAATGCAGTGAAATATTTAGGGGGGGGGGGAGGGGGAAGAGGCCAACCTTGATACTGCAATGCTCTTGTCCATGATTTGACGTCCTGAATGTGAAATAAATAACACGAGGTCAACACTAAAAGGTCAACAGTAGCATGCCTAAAAGGTTGTTTAAAATCCATGGCCAAAACAAGATAGTATCAACGTGAGAAACTAGGCTGGTTAAACATTTTAGTCATGCTCTATGAAAGGGGGGCTTAATATATCTGCACAAAGTGTCGACTCGGGTCAGCCTGCGCAGTCCGCGCAGGCTGACCTGGGCCGAAACTTTTTTGAATTTTGATATAGGTCAATTTTCTGCAGCTCAAATGACCAATGCACCACATAGGTAATTCAGTCGATTGCTATACAAACTGGACTTTATGGATTCATAATACTGTAATGACTTACTTGGTATCATGCATGGGGGAAATATATTAAGCCCCCTTTTTTCAGGACATGGCTCATTTATTTATCAATACTTGTCCGACCAAACGTGTATAAAAACGGGTGATAAACAAAATATTAGTGAGTAGAACTAGATCTATAGATATCTAATATATCTAAAAAACTTTTAGGGTGATAAATAAATGAAGTAGTCGAATGCACTTAGCCAAAATGAACAAAAATGCAAGAGTTTCTTCCCCCTCCCCTTTTTTTCCTTATAAAATCTCACTAAAATATCGGACCCTGAAGAGTTTGAGATTAGACTTCAATTTGACTAATTCCAACAGTAAAAACTGTTTACATACCAAAGAAAAAACGAATGTTGATATTCAGGCATACATGCCTTAACTCTTTACCAAACGACAAAATTTAAGCCTTGTCCAAATTGAAAGCATTTGCAGACGACAAAATAAATGTGATTCAAAAACTGAAATTTGTGTCAGGAAGGGTAGAAAACATTGTGGGAAAAGGAGAAAATGCTGGTTACCAGCATTTTCTCCTTTTCCCACAATGTTTTCCAAAGTCTTTTTGTTCAGGGTCGTTAAAACGCCTGATTGTGTGGTAAAGAGTTAAATATCGAGCGAGTTGGTGAAAGATTTCAGACAGAGAAAGCCTAATTTTAGCATGTTCTTATCCTATTATCCTATTATGCTCTCATCCTGTTAAGTTTTTACGACGTAAATATATCAGAGCGTTGAAAGCACTGGTGTGGTATTTGTTAAGGGAGCCATGGTGTGGAATTAAAAATTACAAGCCCGTGCGAACAAGCCCAGTGAGGAACTGGTTTTGGGACGAACAAGAACGGAAAAAAATTGTGTGTACCATTGCGCCAACAGAAGGCCATAGTGGGCAAAGCTTTTTTCAATAATAAAAAATGAGGTTTTTCCACGATCAGTGGCCTAACCCAATTTATTCTAATACACCATTTTCAATTTTATATCTCGGTGCAATAGAAACTTATTTGTCTGAGAAAAAGTTAGTTTAGCTGTGTTTACTGCCTTCGGTTTTGCACAAACTACGATACATGGTTTTCAAAACACCGTATTGAACTCATAGTGGTATTGTCTTCGACAAATGCCACAAAAATTCTTGTAGGACACCGATAGATCTGTACAATTAGATGTTTTTTTTTTTTAATAGTAAATTGTATCGTTACATTCAGTGGAAAGGTGCAATTTACGACACTAAAATGGAATTGAACGGAACGGTCGTTTTTGCAATCGGTATCCTCCGTCTATCTTTATGATGTCAGATGTTACGTCATCAGTCGACTAATTTGAATACGAATCCCCATTATCTCCCGCTAGATGGCATTCTACAAATACTCATCTATCTAATTTGGGCATTCTGGGTAAAAAACGGGACTACTTTTTAAGATGGCATCTAAAATAGTGAAATCGCAAGCAAAATATCCTGTTATTCCAAACAACGTTGAACGGCATGAGTTATGGCCATTGTATTACTGCAGTATTCAAGTGACATTGATAATACTTTCATCTGAGCACCAATATGCAATGGTATGATAGAACGTATTGATAAAAGCCATTTTCTCCATTGCTACTTTATAGCGCGTATTACTACAATCCCCCAAATATTGGGGGGAGTGGTGCGTCATATAAGACAGGCCGAATCTTCGGAGAATATGACATGCGCAGACAACGTACGAATCCCCGTAATCGACAAGTGTTATTAGCCCTATTCGACTGATAATTTCGTGAAGCATAAACCTTACGCTTTCAAATCGTCGTAACGTTTGTGCGGCACGAAACGGGACCTTACGGTAGGCGGAGCTTAGGCCTATATTCTTTTTCGTGCTTCACGAAAGTTGATCATGTTAAATTCCCACAGGTCTTTGCGGCGCTCAAGCGCGAAATCTAAAGAAAAGTCTGTAGAGGCTTCGTATGCCAACATGGAAATACCATTGAAAAATGGTTTCTTTTTTCTTACTTGTGTCCTTCTTCGTTACTATTGATTTGCCAGTAGTTGCCTTACTAATTCAGTGATAAATCATTTTGTAAGTTTGGTAAGATTATGAAAATCTGAGATTAGCTCCCTTTCAGAACTAAACCATCTTAAGTCTTCGCTTTCGAAAAATATGCAATATATTCTGGCAAACCAGCCGGGAATTAGTTCTATATCAGCGACGCTCTGGAAAAAAGGGGGCTTATTGCATCTTCGTGATTCATTATACCAAGAAAGTTATCACATAACAATGGATCCATAAAATTTATATTGTCTAAGAACCGATTTAATCTTGACGGAGAATGGTTCTTGGACATGCCGAAAACTTAAAAAAAGGACAAAAAGTTTCGACTCATGTCAGCCTGCGCGGACTGCGCAGGCTGACACGAGTCGATACTTTTTGCAGAGGCATTAAAACCCCTTTTCACAGAGCGTGGCTCAAATGTATGGTGGACTCTAAAGAAATAAAGGTCTGATGTCATTTGGACGTAGTGTATCACGAAAGATGGTGAAAAAGGCTGGTAAAGCATCGCCCGTAATGTTTGCCAAACGACAAAATGTTATACATGTACTTGTCCAAATTCAAAACGTTTGCAGACGACAAATTAAATGTGGCTCAAATTATGGATTTTTTTTTTCAATGAAATGGTAGAAAACATTTTAAGAAATGGACCAACTGCTGGCTGCCAGCTTTTTCTATCCTTTTTCCAATGATATTCGTTTCAGAAGCTTTCTTTCTAATGGTCGTGAAAACTATGGATTGTGTGGTAAACGGTTGAAGGATGATTCGACTTGAGCTCTCTTAGCACTGCCCAACATAAAACAATTTCTCCGGGCAAAAATATGCCTGTATAAGAATAATGAAAAATTAATCATGAATCAAAATTTATCACGTGAATAAATTAGAAAACATTGCAGCAAAATGACAAAATTCTCATTACGAGCAATTACTCCTTTTTGTCACAATTTTCAAAGAGGGTCTATTTTTCAACGACTAAAAATTTCACCTGTGAGAGATAACATGTCCAAGGCTAATGGCCGTCCAGGAGGTTTATGTACTGGGTTTTTTGACAGCTGTCAAGGAAGTTTCAGGTACAATCTCTTTCTTTATGTCTTACCATAAATCAGTGTCCTATTTTTAACTCTTTACCAAACGACAAAATTTTAGACTGGTCCACTTACAGGCCAAAAAGAAAGTGAATAAAAAATTGAAACTTGTTTTGGGAAGGGTAGAAAACATTATGGGAAAAGGAGAAAATGCTGGTTACCAGCATTCTCTCCTTTTCCCAAATTGTTTATCAAAAGGCTTTTTCTCCAGGGTCGTTAAAACTCGTGATTGTGTGGTAAAGGGTTAAGGACATTGTTCATCCTTTCAGGGTCACAGGCGAAAACTTTGTCTTTTTTTATTTGCGGACGGCATATATCAAGATCAGACTGCACGTAACGTGCAGTCTGATCTTGGATCTATACCGTCCGCTTATTTCGTCAAGCCTATAAAATGAAAAAAAAAAAAAATTTTTTTTTTGAGTTTCCGTAGATTTTACATTCGGCCGTTGAAAAAGTCGAGCTTATATTTTTGGCCCCGGCGGAGCTAACTCTTTAACCAGACGACAAAAGTTTAAACAGGTCCAAATTGAAAGCATTTGCAGACGACAAATTAAATGTAGCACAACTAATGAAATCTGCCCATAAAAAAGTAGAAAACGTTGTGGGGAAAAAAAGGAGAAAATGCTGGTTACCAGCATTTTCTCCTTTTCCCTAAATGTTTTCAAAAGACTTCTTTCTTAGGGTCGTTAAAAGTCGGGATTGTGTGGTAAAGGGTTAACCAGACGACAAAAGTTTAAACAGGTCCAACTTGAAAGCATTTGCAGACAACAAATTATATGTAGCACAAATAATGAAATCTTTCTGCGAAAGAGTACAAAACATTGTGGAAAAAAGGAGAAAATGCTGGTTACCAGCATTTTCTCCTTTTCCAACGATGTTTTCAGAAGTCTTTTTTTTTGGGGGGGGGGGGTCGTTAAAACTCGGGATTGTGTGGTAAAGGGTTAACCGTCTACCACACAGTCCCCACTTTTAACGACCTTTAGAAAGAGAATTTTTGAAAACTATGTGGGAAAAAGAGAAGAAGAAAAAAAAAAAAGCTACAGCTTGTAAACCATAATATTTTCTAATATTTCATAAAAAAAAAAAATTCATGATTTGAGATACACAAAATTTGTCGTTTGCAAATGCTTTCAATTTGGACAAGTCTAAAATTTTGCGGTGTGGTAAAGAGTTAAACCCTTTCAATGTTTACCAAACAATCCCGGGTTTTCATGACTCTGGGAAAGAAGCCTTTTTCGAAAACATTGAGGGAAAAGGAGAAAATGCTGGTTAACCAGCATTTTCTCCTTTTCCCACAATGTTTTCTACCCTATCAGAGAGCTTAAGCTCGTTTGTACCAATTCTAAATTTGTCGTCTGCAGATGTATTGAATTTGAAGGAGTCTAAAATTTGTCGTTTGGGAAAGGGTTAAACTGTTATTTATGTACATTATTTCCAACTTTCTGTGTGTCCTTCCGTCCATTTTTTGCACTTATTTGTAGACAAACGTCGCGCCTTGTATACCTAATTTATAGTCTAATAATATTATACTTGAATGAAAAGGGTGAACTTTATAAGAAAAAAAAGTGCCTTTGCATTTTGGGATCCTGCATGACTAATTGTTTAGGGTGCTGGATTAGGAAATCAGTGGTCTTGCTTTCGATCCTGATCCGATGGACAGATTTTTTGTCGGAGTGTCCTTCGGCAAAATCCTGGAAAAACGTCGTAAATGATTGAACTTCAATCAATTTGTTCGCTTTCTTTGTCTTTCTTTCTTTCTTTCTCATTTTCTGACTTTCTTTCAGTCTTAGTTTTTTGGTCTATCTGCCCGTATGTAAGACTAAATCCTTCTGTATGTCGGGAGGGGGGGGGGGAGCGCGCGCGCGCGAGAGAGAGAGAGAGAGAGTTTAGAACAAACGGTGACCTGTGATAAGTTAACGTAAACCGGGCCTCAATTCATACAAAGATGTATAACATTTTCGTTTTGGAAGAATGCATAAAATTTGCTCCCTAAAGGTTCTTCTTGTAGGCCGGAAACGTTATGTAAGGAAAAAAAAAACGTTCGGTTTATTTCGACAACTTCCCCGATAAATCGTGAATGAAGGACAAACAACGTCTCGTAATCCAAAAGATGACGTCATATACGTTAGAAACGGAAATGCCAACAGCGTTTGGCCATTATTCATAACCCCATAAATTGATAGACATTAGATAAAAACATGGAAAATTCTTTTTCAGAAATCTAGAATGACTGAAACCGTATCAAGCAAACACATCTCAGGTGTGATATGTTCTTTCCATTTCTTTTTTTTTTTATCAAGCGAATCAAGATTTTAGGAATAATTTTGTAATGCAAAGCAGTGTTGTCTCGCTGTTTTTCGTAAATTACAATTTTCGTCTTTTACGTTTTCACCATTATTAATTCAGATTTAGCAAAATGAACCAAAAAATTATCGACCAGTTTTTGCCTTCATTACATGTACTTCATTTTGAAAACATTCATTCTTCCCCCCCCCCCCCCCCCAATAATATTTTATGATATTTGTAGATCTAGTGCTACCATATACTAGTTATTCCTCCTCAAGTAGAAAATATAAAGCATGTATTAGCCCAGCCACGATGTTAAACAAATAGGAACTGACCCGGGCCCTGGAATAACGTTTAACGTTTTATGGCTTTTTGGCCTTATACGGAAATAGTTCTAGGGGGGTAAAGTGTTTATTTAAAAAGGTAATAGCCGAAACAGTAAACAATTGAGTGATTGTTTTTCATAGTACATCTAAATGTATTTACTTTTTTATTCTTTCAAAATTCATTTACCCAATCACTTATTTTTCCTTATTTATTTCATTTTTTAATCATTCTTCTATTTCATTTAGAGTGCTCTATTTGTTATTTTCATCATCATTATCACTATTCTTTTTTAATCTATTTATAACCAGGAAAGAGATGGTGGGGGTCGATGTTCCAGAGGACAAAGACACACATGACCGAAATTCTCACAGGTAAACCTAAGTATCCCGTTTTTACATGCTGTGTGAAATTTCGGTAATCCAAACCGGGGAAGTACCCAGAAATGGGATTAAAAAAAAAACATCGTGCATTTTTTGATTAACCCTTATCATGCTAAATAAGTTAAATGAAACTCTCAAGCCGACTGTAAGAAACCCGATTAATGCTATTTTCAAAGTTATATTTTGGAGAAAAAGTATCTCTTTATCGGACAGTGTAGATCCAATTGTGTGGCAAACGGTCTATGTTAATTAAGGACTCCTATTCTAACAGGTGATTCATTCCAGGTTGTATTTCATGAGGTAGTGAATTAATCCTTTGGACACTGAATTGGCGAAATGCATCTATTCAGATAGGAAAACGCAGCCAAGATATAGCCATTTCAAGGTTGTGTAACGTGCAACGACCTGAACACCCATCCAGGCACTAACTAATGCACGTTGCTTAACTATCACGGAGAGAAAATGCACCAAACCGCATCGCTGTAAAAGCTAGCTCAACAGCAAGGCAGGTTTGAAGTGCTTATATATCTAACCTTTCTCCGTGACAGTTGTTCTAGTGGTGACAATATATGTAACAATGTAGAGGACTGCTTAGATCCAAGATCAGACTGCACGTCCTGTCTGCAAAGGCAAGTTAAACCGTTTCCATCACTTAAACACTTTGCCACACGACAAATGTACACGTTATTTAAAATTGAAAGCATTTGCAAACGACAATTAAATGTGGTTCAAATGATGAAATATTTTTATAATAGGATAGACATTAAGGGAAAAGGAGGAAATGCCGGTTACTAGCATGTTCTCCTTTTCACACAATGGTTTCAAAAGGCCTTTTCCTCAGGACCGTTAAAACTCGAAATTGCATGGTAAATGGTTAAGCCATTCCAACGCTTTAAAGTAACAATAGCTGTCAAAAGTAAACAAAGCAGGTGTTAAAACGCATTTAAATCAAAGATCTATCATTTAAAAGTAAGGAAATTATTGTAAAGATGACAATCTGTTTTGTGCAGTCGATCAAAGTGTTAGTAATTGGCAGAGAAATTAATTTAAAAACTAGGTCAAAAGCTGCCAGGTCACTCCATCTTTTATTTACTTTTACCCTGATCTGAAAATTAATTTTTCGACCAGCGGCTAACACTTGGATCGACCACACAGTAACAGATTGTCATCTTCACAATATCTTCCATATTTTTGAATGGTATGATTCAAATCTAAATGCATTTTAACATCTCCATTGTCCTCTTGGCCGCTATTGGGCCTTTGAGGACTAAAACACTATTTACAGAATGCAACAACCGACTGACATCGATGATAGAGGAACAGACCCGTCTGATCTCATCCTTGACGTTTGAGAATGGCCGAAATGACCAGATTATTAAAGACTATGAACACAAAATTAACAAACTGTCAAACGACATTGGTAAACTTGAAGGTAAGTGTTTGGGTACACCCATGCTCTGTGAAAAGGGAACTTAATGTATCAGCGAAAGGACAGCCTGTGTAATTCGCGCGGACTGACCTGGACCGAAACTTTTCGCTACAGGTCAATTTTCTGTATGTCAAGGGACCAGTCTACCTCCATTCGGCATACCTCAGTGGTCCGGTGATCAAATCCCTCGCCTGTATCACGTAGCTTGATATGCACCTACACGGTACATTTCGCACATCTCCGGAAGCACGCCCCTTCACCGTTATTGAAATTGTAAGTCTCCTCTTAAAAAAGAAAACATGAGTAAATTTTCTGTGGTAACCTTTTTAAGAATATTTCAGTCGACAAACAGTTTGTACGTTCAATTTCTAGAGCGTGGTTTATCAATTCCGTTGGAAGCTTTCATTGACAGATCGATAGAAGTGAATAACTTCACAGTGGTTGTTCATGTCGTTGCTAAGCGATCTACAGGGGCGCTGCCATGTTTAAGATCATGTGATTGGTAGTTCAAAATGGAAGCCTCCTTTATACAGACGAGGTTAGATGTAGGTACGGAATCGGCCGAGTTGTGACGAGCGAGTCTACCTCATGATTAAGTGTGCTGTTAACAGGGCAGCTGTTATGGATCCTTCATTATTTGATGGCTTGACTGGTTTAACCCTTTACTGCACAATGACGCCTTTTGACGCGCCAGGGAAAGAGGCCGTTTGAAAACATTGTGGGAAAAGGAAAAAATGCTGGTAACCAGCATTTTCTCCTTTTCCCACCATGTTTTCTACCCTACCAAAGAAAAGTTGCACCAATTGAGCCACATTGAAATTGTCGTCTGCAAATGCTTTCAATTTGGACAAGGGTAAAATTTTGTCGTCTGGTAAAGGGTTAATGCATCACGGAGATGCATTATGCCACTCTTTTGCCAGAGAGTAGCTCATATGTTTATTGTCTTGCTAGGTTGTGGGGCAGGTTGTTCACTTGTGCTTCCAGTGAGGTTCGAACCCGAGGCCTCAAAGTTACGAGACCCACACTTTACCTCTGAGCCATTCAGGACACACACATATACAAAGCGTTCCACTGGCAACGAACCACAAAATTTTAGACTTGTCCGAATAAAAGGCAATAGCACGCGACAAATTCAGTGTGTCCTAAAGGAAGTGATTATCTCTTTGACGGAGTCGAAGCATTGTGGAAAAGGAGAAACCGCTGGTTACAAACATTTTTTGCCTTTGCCCATCTCTTCAACTCCTCTAGAAAATGTTTCCCTTGAGAGTCTTTAACACAAGGGATTTTGTGTAAGAAGCGTTTAGTCAGCTTCACTGCTCTCTAAAGAAGCTGGCGTTTACGACTTATGAAATTTGGTCTTGTCTCAGATATAAATCACATATTAAACGTGTCTAAAAATAGATAACGGATGAAACATCATCCTGATAAATGAAAAAAAATCTGGTTAAAAATTTGATCGGTCTGTTTTAGTCACGTGAAATTAACCCTTTCCCAAACGACAAATTTTGGACTGGTCCAAATTGAAAGAGTTTGCAGACGACAATTTTAAATTTGATGGAAATGGCAGAAAGGTCTCAAAAAGGGTAGAAAACACTGTGGGCAAAGAAGAAATTGCTCGTTACGAGCAATATCTCCTTTTCCCACAGTGTTTTCAAAAGACTTGTTCTGCAGACACGTGAAAACCAGGGCTTGTTTGGGAAAGGGTTAAATAACGACATGAAACAGAACATATTTAGATTTAACGCTTTACACAATGTTCAGACTTAGTGGGCCATTTATCATAGATCTCTTTGATTGGATCCCTCCATTCCTGTCATCCTGTTGATACGTAGCGGCCGAAGTTTACGTGTAACTTATTCAAGAGTTGGATTTATCTTATATAAAGGGGCACAACCAGATTAATTTTACTTATCCCTATTTCTTATGAAGAGACATTCTCTGTTTTCACACAGAAACTATTCAATGGTCAAAGGAGTTACAAGAGACACAGCGAGACAAGTTGCAGAATCAATATTACGACATCCAGATTCTGACCAATGAGAAGCGAGATCTGGAACGGATGAAAACGGCCCTGGAACAAGAACAACAAAATCTTGACGAAAGGATACAGCACAAAGAAGACGAATTACACAGTCTTCGAGGTTTGTGTATGTTAGTTTGATATAGATACTTCATGGAGTATACAGCCATGGGATGTGAATCAGTTTCCAAACAGTAAATTAATTAAATAAGACAGCAGTGCACCTATCCATGTTACTAGGCACAACACTCTTTCCAAGCTACTGGCTGCTTTCCCACCCACTCGTCACAACTCGGCCGATTCCGTACCTACATCTAACCTCGTCCGTATAAAGGAGGCTTCCTTTTTGAACTACCAATCACATGATCTTAAACATTGCGGCGCTCCTGTAGATCGCTTAGAAACGACATGAACAACCACGGTGAAGTTATTCACTTCTATCGATCTGTCGATGAAAGCTCCCAACGGAATTGATAAACCACGCTAAAAATTGAATGTACAAACTGTTTGCTGACTGAAATATTCTTAGAAAGATAACGATAGAAAATTTACTCATGTTTTCTTTTTTAAGAGGAGCCTTACAATTTCAATAACGGTAAAGCTGTGTGCTTCCGGAGACGTGCGAAATGTACCGTGTAGGTGCATATCAAGCTACGTGATACAGCCAAGGGATTTGATCACCTGATCACTCGAGGTGTGCCGAATGCTTTCCCACCCAAACAATGTTGAAATTATGTTCAGCGACAAGGAGACTGCTTTTCAACACAAATTTGAAACTATGCCCAATGGCTAGGAAATATTAAAGATTGTAACACTGACTTTCATAAATCTTTGCGGAATTTGAAATCAAACCTTGACTATTAGCCTTCCATCATTATGGTGTTTGAGCCCATAAATTCTGTCGTAAGAGACTTGTGTACTACCCCTGTCTAACACATACCTTGTTACAATACATTACAAAATATTTTTCCAGAGGCCATGAACAGACTTCAGTCAGAAAATGAACATCTTGTAGAATCCAATTCCTCGCTGAAAGACGATTTAGCAGTTACAAATCAAACATTGTATGAAGAGACGGTGAAAAACAAACTCCTCTCGAAGGATTTCGAGAACATACAAGGTAAGTGACCTTGACACGTCCTTGACCCTTATCCATCTTGATTATGCTTTAAACAAGAGGGCCATGATGGCCCTGTATTGCTCCACTGGCTAATAAGTACAAACCATATATACTAAACATTACAATTCTAGGCCAAATGGTTTGGGACAAAAAGACATAAGGTTTTCTTTGTAATGCCAATGTGACCCCAAATGACATGTGTTTTATAACAGAAAACATTCACAAACTTCAAACACATTTGGTACACATAGTTAAACAGTTGGGTTTAAGCCCTACTGAGCCACTGGGTGCAACTGATTCCTCTCCAGATCTGCTGTACTCTGTAAGCATGGGCGATGGCAATCAGGGCCGGCTGCCCACAAGGGTAGTCGGCTCTGAGTGCCACCTTACACACTCGGACGAAGTATACGAGTTGTACCAATCATCTCCTTGTCAAGATTTGGATCAGTCAAACGCTAAAAGCGTGGACGATGATACTCAGGACCGCCTGCCCGAAAGGGTAGTCGGGCCTCAGTGCCAAACTCCACCATCTGCTGAAATACATGAGTTGCGCCCATTATCTACGGAGATAGACATTTGTGACATGGAGGGTGACAGTAGCTTTGGAAATTTGCCGATTCCTGTTATTGTCACGGGAAATAGACAATCACAGAAATCTGCAAATAACAGAAATGATAGTGATCGAAATGGAAAATATCCTTCTTACAGTGATATTCTACGTCATGCCCCCCAAAAAAGTAGAAACGCTCCGAGTGAAAATACAAACACTCAAAGGTCGAATCCTGTGAAAAGGTTCAATATGAATAGGCCGTTTTCTAGCAAAACGGATCACAAGCAGGAAGAAAAAGAAGATGGTCTTTTGCGACATATCAAAAGGCGGACAAAACGCTTTTATGTTGGTGGCTTTCAAAATACAATTACTGAAAAAGAAATATTTGATTTTGTCACGAGCAGAGGTCTAAGAGTATCTCATATTCGAATTTTTCCAAATAAACGAAATAGTTCTGTGGTGATCAGGCTAAATGTTTTTGACAATGAAAAATAATCCTTCCTGCTTGATCCGTATTTCTGGCCCAAAGATATTTCATGTAGGCCGTGGTTGTCCTACAACCAGTACAAGAGGAGATTCCAGTCTCGATATGATCACTCTGAGGAACGTATGTATTCAAATCCTAGCATTAGAAATGTTTGGTGTGATGATACTGATCAAATCGAATCGTTTGAAAACACGAACAGGTTTTCGTGTCTTGAAACACATGTCGATTAGCCATTGATATAAACCTTTGCACTTGGAATGCGACTGGTATCATGTCCAGTTGCTCATATTTATGTAATCTGTTGTACAATTATTCCATAGATATTTGTGGCATATCTGAGCATTGGTTGTACCCTTCTGACTTATCTTTTCTGGACAGTATTGATAATATGTACAACAGCGTAGCTGTATCAGACAAGGACTTGAGCAAACCTAGTCACAGACGAGTTGGTAAGGGAGGTGTATGTTTACTGTGGCACCGAAAATTTGATAAATATGTCTCTCCCATCATATTGGAAGATGACAGAATCATAGGTATTCAAATTATGCTTAGTCCGAATAACTGTATTTTTGTGTTCCAGGTCTATTTACCAAGTACAAACCACCCCCTATCAGTGTACAAAGATTATATAGACTCAATCGAAAATCTGATCATGAAATACAATGATATGGGAACAGTTATAATTATGGGTGACTTTAATGCTGATATCTCGTCTGCTACTTTAGATGGCCGTGCTTTATACCTGAAGTCTATGATTTCAAGAGAGAATTTTGCCCCTGTAAATACAAAACCAATTTTAAATGGATCAATTTTTTCAAATTATAGCTACAGCTCCGGCTCGAAAAGAATGATAGATTACAGTTTTATCCCAATGGAATAGGCTGATTTGATAAAATACTGTCTTATCCCAGAAGACAATGTTTTGAATTTCTCTTCTCATCTCGCTGTCATTTTTTCGATTACACTCTTACCATGGCAAAATACTAATCCTGTGCAAGAATGCAGTGATAAAATTAATTGGAAAAAAGTTACCCCAGAAAATATTCAGTTTTATAAAGATAGCACTAACTATGATGAAATATTTCAAACATTGCTTACACAAGATCTATCGTCAGTAAAACCTATAGACGCGTTTCAGTCTAGCTTTACATATGAGGTTAAGAAAGCCGCAAATTCGTGTTTTCCACTTCGCACCTTTAAACGATATTGTAAACCTTATTGGGACGCTGATTTGAAACAATCGCATTTACAAATGCGTAAGGATAGGCTCAAATGGCTCCAAAATGGTAAATGTCGAAATCACAGTGACGCATTTTACCAAGTCTATAAAAACTCAAAGCGACTCTTTAGGAAATTACACCGCAACAAATGTTTTGAATACATGATAAAAGTATACTCAGAGATAGATGAATGTGCAGAAAATAATAGCAAACAGTTTTGGAATTTAGTTAATAGAAAACGTAGTCAAAAGAAAAATATTGGTTGTGAAATTAAATTCGATAATACTGTGTACAGAGATCCAAAATCTATAAATGAACATTGGTATGAATATTTCAGAGATTTGTACTCGCCATTAAATAATTATTGTTTTGACAATTCTTTCAAAGAAGAAGTTAACACCGAATTGATGAGAATTAATAATTCCATTGAGCATTCAATTTCTTTAACACCTTATGAACCAATTACGATCAGGGAAGTTAGCCTTGCTATTGATAAATCAAGTAAAAATAAAAGTTGTGGAATTGACGAACTGTATTACGAGCACTTTATTTATAGTGGCTATACAGTAAGATTATTACTTGCAAAGTTATTTGATAGTATGCTTAGATTTTCATATACCCCTACCATATTAAAGAAGGGAGTGATAACAGTTTTGTATAAGGGAAATGGAAAACCAAGAAACGATCCTAAAAGTTACAGAGCCATAACGCTTTCTTCGGTTTTACTTAAACTCTACGAGTCAGTTTTATTGTCGCGTATTGATACAAAATCAAGTATAAATGAACTTCAAGGTGGGTTCCGAAAGGGCTTTGGGTGTTTAATGACGTCGTATTTGTTACACGAAAGTATCAATTTTGCTGTTGAAAATAATAGTAGATTGTATTTGTGTTTTTTGGACGTTCAAAGCGCTTTCGACTGTGTATGGCATAATTCTCTAATGGTTAAATTGTATAACATGGGAGTTAACCCATATATTTTTCTTTCTATTCAAAATCTATATAGAGATATGTCGAGTTGTGTTAAAAGTAACGGTCTTCTCTCTGACTGGTTCCCTGTTCTACAGGGAACCAGACAGGGAGGGGTTTTAAGCCCATACTTGTATCTAGTTTTTGTTAATGAACTGATAGAAAGACTCGTTATGTCTGGTATTGGCTTTCATTTCCAGGGTATAGCATGCGCTTGCCGAACGTCAGCAGATGACATGGTCCTCATATCGTATTCCAAAAAGGGTTTAGATGAGATGATGAGTATTTGTTATCAATTTGGTCTTAAGTTTAGGTATCAATATAATGCAAGTAAGTCTGCGGTTCTCGTAATAAATGAAAAATCAAATGAATTTAAATCGACAACTCGCACATGGTCATTGGGTGACAGCATGGTTGCCGATAAAGAGACGTACAAACATCTTGGCATAACACTTAACAAGTACTTGAATAGATCAATTAATGTAGAGGAATGCTGTCAAAAAATAAGATCTACCTTTCTCTCTCTTGTTCATTGTGGCCTGTTTGGTGATGGCCTTCATCCTTTGTCAGCTAAAAAACTCTATAAGTCTATTGTTTTACCTAAAGCTTTGTATGGTTGTGAGTTTTGGGATAATTTGAGTAAAGACGACGTTTATTTACTAGAGAAAAGCCACATGTACTGTCTTAAATATATACAGAGTATCTCCAAGTACACTAGTACTGACATTGCATCGTCTCTTATTGGTATGTTACCTATATCAGCAGAAATTGATATACGAAAACTTGTTTTCTTCGGCCAACTTTGTAGACTTGAATCCTGTTTACTTGTTAAGAGTATTTTTTCTCGAAGAGTAATTTCATATACGAACAATCCATCAAGAGTAAGAGGCTTCATCGCTGAATCCTTCAAACTTTTCTATAAGTATAACCTTGGCCACATTATTAAAATATTTACTAATGAAGGGGTGTTCCCATCCAAGAACGTATGGAAAAACATGGTCAAACAACATGTATATATGTATTTTAGTAATAATCTCTATATGAGAGTAACAGAAAACAGTACTTTTACATTGTATTCTTTATTACATCCGCAGTTTTATCAGTTTATACCAGCTGATATATGGGTTTTATCTCAACAAAATAGACGATTGATCCCTGTTTGTAAAGTTATCGCTCAAATGATAAGTTCTTTTTTCAGTACGTTTAGTACTACTTGCAATAAATGCGGCGTCTTTACAAACCAGAAAGTTGTACACCTTATGTTCTTTTGTGCTGAAAATGTCCTTCATTCTGAAGAACTTCTTGATATTATATATGTTAACTACAAAACAATGTTTAAAAATTTGATGAAATGTACAATTGCCGAACAAGTCATTCAGATCTTATCTGGTTTTGGCCATCTGTTGAGTCCAAACAAAAAGATGATTTTTTTTCAGATTAATTGCAAGAAAACTGATTAAAATTTGGACCTGAGTTTTTAATGATTGAACTCTTTACCAGAAATTCAGCGTTCTAGATCGCACTAAACTGAAGGTCGATGCAGACGACAAATCACAAATGCCTAAAGTTAAGGCATCTGTCTTTGAAATGGTAGAGGGCATTGTGGGAAGAGGAGATAATGCTAGATACCAGTGCTTTCTGCTCTTCCCATAATGTTTTCAAAATCCCTTACTCTGATCTCTAAGGGGACATAGCATTGGTTGTAATTGTATATACGTTTATTATATATATCGGCTGTATGTCATACATACAGACGATGTGGCCAAAATATCACATTATTGTTCATTTGCACTGCACTATGTATATTTTGTTTGTTTGTTCATATGTATTCTTCTGCAATCTTCATTCATGGAGGAAATAAAGATTATATATATATATCCATCTTGATTATGCTTTAAACAAGAGGGCCATGATGGCCCTGTATTGCTCCACTGGCTAATAAGTACAAACCATATGTACTAAACATTACAATTCTAGGCCAAATGGTTTGGGACAAAAAGACTTATAAGGTTTTCTTTGTAATGCCAATGTGACCCCAGGGTGGGGCCATTTTTGACCACAGAGCTATTATTACTTGAATCCTGGTACAGGTACGTTGTCTGCGCATGTCGTATTCTTCGAAGATAAAACTGTCTGCAACAAGAATTAACACTATCCTGTACAGGATAAATAGTAATATGTGGTGCGTAAACTTAAAACGCTGCACTAAAAAAGTAGATATAGGGAGAATACTTCTTTGGAAACCTCTAACCTGTTGTTCACTCCAAATTCCCTAAAAATACAATTATTTTAAATGGAAAATAATTTCAAGCAGAACTACTGCTTACTGCGAATCTTTCTATACTACTTCTAAATATAGAGTTTTGGAAAACCAGGACCCTTCATGGTTTTTCCAAAGACATTATCAACAAAATATCGATCAATGCTGAGCTTATACTAAGCTATTTCCCTAGCCTACAGGGGCTTTGCTTATAAACAACTGATGCATAGGTTATGTGCTACCTAACCATGGCTCAATGAATCGAACAAGGTAGCTTTGTTTTTAAGGATCATATATGGCGTGCAACACACGAAAAGGGGCCCTCAGACATGCGAAAACGTGTGTCGTCCCAGATCAGCCTGTGCAGTCTGTGACTAATCCGAGATTACACTTCCCATTTTTGTGCGATTTTCTGTTTCATGATAGTCTACTGTATGAAAAAATCTTATGTAGTCCTAAAGTGCCGTCTCGGATTAGCCTGCGCAGGCTAATCCGGGATGACGCTTTACACAAATGTCTGAAGGTCTCATTTCGTATGTTGCGGGCCATATATATTTTTTTTAAATTCCCTGCATCAATTGCCATTTTGAAAAGTAGTCCGGTTCTATACCCAGAATGCCTATATTAGGTTTGTATCTGAAAAATGCCACCTAGCGGAAGATAATGAGAGCAGGTCCACAAGATTAAGCCACATACTAAATGATATAGGTCTAGGCTGTACGTTTATATGGAAGAAAATATTCAAAGTTTACAAACCTTTATCCTCCACTACACAATTTCGAGGCTTAATGACCCTGTGGGAGGAGGCTTTTGAAACACTGTGAGAAAAGGAGAAAATGCTGGTGACCAGCATTTTCTCCTTTTCCCACATTATTTTCTTACTCTATCAAGGACATATTTCGCCAACTGAGTCACCTTTGTTGTCTGCAAATGCCTTCATATTGGTAAGGTCTAAAATTTTTTCATCCTGTAAGAGTTAAAGAAACCTTTTTTTTTTTTCAGGGGGGAGGGGGAAGGGGGAAAGGAGTCAAGTTATAGTCAGCATATGTCCTTGGGTGGTTTTTCTGATAATTTTTAATTTCTGCTTATACCTCAACATCTATGACCTAATTGGCTAAGACAGAACCCCACACCCAATCAGATGCCTAGTCTTGAAATAAAAAGTGAATCTAGACAAGTTAGAAATACCATGAAAGATACACTTTTTGTTACATTTTGTTTTTCTTCTTTACTGATAGCTTGTAAGCTATCACCTTGCTAAACTCAAGGCGACAGGTCACTAAGTCCTGACTGTCCCAAATTTCTCAAAACTTGGCAAGGGCTTTGCAATGCCTTGCACAAGAACACTCCTATGCTACTGTGAAAAGGCTAGAGTCAGTTATAACTTGTTAATACTTTACCACAAAGTTCCAAAATTTAAAAACTCCCAAGGAAAGGGACTTACAAAAACATTGTAGGAAAAGGATAAAATGCTGTTAATCAGCATTTTCTCCTTTTCCCACAATGTTTTCTAGCTTTTCGGAAGCAAATTCCATTATTTGTTCGACATTTGAATTGTCGTCTGCAAATGCTTTAAGTTTGGACCAGTTGAAAATTTTGTCCTTTGGTAAAGTTAAAACACTTCCAGAAATCCAGAAAGAAGAAAGGGAAAGATGTGAACATCTAAAGCAAAGAGTAGAAGATTTACAAAACAGTATACTGGTGTTGACATCGGAGAAGTATGAAGTTGAGAACAAGATGGAGGCATTGAATGAATGCTTGAAATATGAAGTTGTCAGTTTAACAAGTAAGACTTGATTTCTTCTATAGCTATTAGTTAACCCTTAACTCTTTTCCACATGGCAAAAATGTAGACTTGTTAAAAACCAAAAGCACTTGCAGACAACACTTTAAATCTGACTCAAATGATTTAACTTGTCTTTGATTGGTTAAAAAACATTGTGGGAAAAGGAGAAAATGCTGCTTACCAGCGTTTTCTCCTTTACCCACAATGTTTTCAAAGGGCCCCTTTCTCAGGGATGTTAGAAGTTGGGATTGTGTGGTAAAGGGATAGGCTGCTAAATAACTGAAAATGAAACTTTCAGGCACATGTGTAAAAACGCGAACAACTCCTGCTTCAAAGTTATTTTTGTGGGAAAAGTATCTCTATCAGACAGTGTAAATCCAAGATCAGACTACACATTCTTTCTGTGGAGTCAGGGTCGGTATTCACCAGCCATTCTTAAGAGCGTTCTTAGACTTGTTCTCCAGAATTTTCTATATTTGAAAGTAACACAACTTCTGATTGGCTAGACCATTCGGCTTAGCCAGTCAGAAGTTGTGTCACTTTCAAATATAGAAAATCTTGGAGAATAAGACTATGAATATTCTCAAGAATAGTTGGTGAATACGGACCCTGATCTTGATCTACACTGTCCTAAAAAGGTAATTAAGTCACGCTTAGCAGTGTAAGGGTTAGATGGTTACATGGTTTATTATTATATTTGAGTCATGCTCTGGCAAGATGGAGTTTAACCCTTTCCCAAACAAGCCCTGGTTTTCAGGTGTCTGCAGTACAAGTCTTTTGAAAACACTGTGGGAAAAGAGAAATTGCTCGTAACGAGCAATTTCTCCTTTTCCCACAGTGTTTTCCACCCCTTTTGAGACCTTTCTGCCATTTTCATCAAATTTAAAATTGTCGTCTGCAAATTCTTTCAATTTGGACCAGTCCAAAATCTGTCGTTTGGGAAAGGGTTAATACATCTCCGTGATTCATTATACCAAGCAAGTCATCATAATTATATAATTATGGATCCGTAAAATCCACTTTGTCTAACAACTGGCTGAATCCCGAATGGTCCTTGGACATGCAGAAAATTTACCAAAAGCAAACAGTTTTGACCCAAGTCAACCTGGTTGATACCTCTTGAAATTGCATTAACCCTTTACCACACAATCCCAACTTTTTAACGACCCTGAAAGCGAAAGGCTTTTGAAAACATTGTGGGAAAAGGAGAAAATGCTGGTAACCAGCATTTTCTCCTTTTCCCTCAATGTTTTCTACCACTACAACAACAAATTTCAATTTTTCAGTCTCATTTATTTTGTCGTCTGCAAATGCTTTCAATTTGGACCAGTCTAAAATTTTGTCGTTTGGTAAAGAGTTAAACCCCCTTTTCATAGCGAATTGCTCATTCATAGTTGAATGCAGTTTAAGAAATAGATAACAGTAATCCAGGGCCAATTTCTGAAATGAGGTTATAAATCATCAGAGTTAAACTTCAGTGAGGGATTAAAGGCCCAATAGTGGCCAAAAAAGCAATGCAGGTGTTCCAATGCATCTAAATTTAAAGCATACCATTTTAAAGTATGGAAAGAAAATATTGTGAAGATGACAATCTGTTATTGTGCAGTCAAAACAAATTTCAAAATCAGACATTTGAATGACGTGATTTAAAATTAATTATCACATAAAACCTCCTCCGGCAGTGTATTAAACCCATGACTTATTTTTGGTAATACACTAGTGTATTATCGTTTTTTGGGTCCCGGTTCTGATCAGTTTTTAGTTATGAGCACGTGAAGCCGGAGAAACCAGCCACAGCACATGCCGAAATTTATACTTCTATGCTGTTTCGCGGAAAAATGACGTCATTGTTGCTAAGGCGTATACACATGGAAAGGTTTTTTATTTTCATGTGTAATTTAAACCAAAAAAATGCAGCTGAAGTTTTTTAAAATCAACAAAATTGCGGAAATAGGTGGAATCATCCCCTTTAGGAACTGTTTCATTCTACTTTCAGTGTAAATGTCAAAGACCTATCTACTTGTGTATGTACACATTTGAAACCGAACTACAACTATAAACATGACCCCATGAATGGTATAAAGGTTGAAAGTGATTATGCGCGCGCAGGATACTTATTTGTCTGTCATTCATTTTATGTGATAAATAGAATCTCACATTCGTGTTTATGTGTTATCATTTTTATCAAACTCGTTGACTAAAATGTATTTGACGCTCGCGTCATATAATTTTAGTCAACTCTTTTGATAAAAATGGTAATACATAAACACTCATGTAAGATCCGCTGTTTACATTTTAACACCTGCTTTGTTTACTTTTGGCAGATATTGTTACTAAAAGCTACCTTGTTTAACCCTTTACCACAAAATCCCGACTTTTAACGACCCTGAGAAAGAAGCCTTTTGAAAACATTGTGGGAAAAGGAGAAAATGCTGGTAACCAGCATTTTCTCCCTTTCCCACAATGTTTTCTAACCTTTCAGAAACAAATGCAATCATTTTAGCCACATGTAATTTGTATGTCTGCAAATGCTTTCAATTTGGACCAGTCTAAAATTTTGTTGTTTGGTAAAGAGTTAAATTGTTTATCCAGAAGTACAGGACATCAGACAACAAACTATCTAGGAGACAGTGGTATCGGGAAAGAGATTGAATTAGCCTTTCAAATCAAAGGGTTCAGGGTCCATATTCACCAACCAGTCTTAGGAATTTTCTTTGTCCTATTCTGAAGATTTTATAAATGTGAAAGTAACGCAACCTCTGATTGGCTAAACCAAATGGTGCAACCAATCAGAAGTTGCGTTGCTTTCACATTCATAAAATTCTTCAGAATAGGTCCAAGGATATTCTTAACAATAGTTGGCTGGTACTGACCCTGATTTGAACCCCATGATGAGCAGGGTCAAACTTTGGAACTACCCAAACTTCCACATGTATTCTTGTTAACCCTTATCCTGCTAAGTAAGTTAAATGAAACTTTCAAGTCCATAGTAAAAACCTGAATAATGCTATTTCAAACTTGTGTTTTTTTGAGAAAAATATCTCCTTATCGCACAGTGAGGATACAAGATCAGACTGTATGTTTTGTGCAGTCTGATCTTGATCTACACTGTCCTCAATAGGTAGGTAAGTCACTCATAGCAGCCTTGGGGTTAATTTTCAAAGAAGCAGTCTTGTAGAATAATATACCCTTTACCACACAATCCCAAGATTAAATGACCTTGAGGAGAAAACTTTTGAAAACATTTAGGGGAAAGGAGAAAATGCTGGTTACTAGCATTTTCTCCTTTTCCCAAAATAGTTTCCACCCTTTCAGAAACAATTTTCATTGCTTTACCTATATTTCAATTTGTCGTCTGCAAATGCTTTGGATTAGGACAAGTGCAAAATTGTGTCTTTTGATCGAAAGTAAATTTATAATTTATTTCACTATCGATGTACGATAAAAAAGCATTAACCAGCAAAATACCTTACCACAAAGAAAGATGAATCTCTAACAGATAGTGGTAATGATGATAATAATAATGATGGTGGTGGCAGTGATTTTGATGATGATGATGATGATATAGAGGATATTTGGGTTTTTTTTGTGAAAGATCAAAATTTATTTCATCGAGAGAACATCATTGGTAATATTTTCACAAGTGGCCAGCCATGAGTGAAAATATTGCCGGTAATATTCACAAGATAAAACAATTTCAATCTTTCACCGCAAAAAAAAAAATATTCCATCTATTTCATGCTTCTAACCCCTAGTTTACTGAAACTTTCATCAAAATCCAGCACAGTTGTTTTCGGTAACTCCCTGTGGCGTACCCCCTCGCATAACAATACACTACAATATTACATAAAGCGCAAGAAATAAAGCATAAATTATGTCATATTTCCCTCAGTTTGAATGGCACATGCTGATAACCTAGAAATCCAGTGCGTGGGAACTACTATTTCCACCTTCATTTGAAGAGTTAGACAATATAAAATCGGTATTTTCACAGGTTGTAACCATGAAATATCAAACCATAATCCACCATTATTTCTCGATAAACTACCAAAGAGCATGAAATAAGAAATGCTATTTCTCTACACTGATTTCAACATGAGTAAACATTATAAGGTAGTTGATATTCTTTGACCAGACATAAAAAGTTTTCCATTTAAATGTATTTTATCTAAAACATTAATCTAACTATCTGCTCTTTATTATAACATCATGTTTCTGATGATTTTTTTTTTTTTTTTTTCAGATACTTAGTTTATGTACATGAATCTAATCCATGCTCTGTGTAAAGGGCTTTAACCCTTTACCAGAAGACAAAATTTGTGCCTTTTCCAAATTGAAAGGATTTGCAGACAACAATTTCAGTGTGGCTCAAATGGTGCAATTTGCTCTGGATAGGGTAGAAAACATTGTGGGAAAAGGAGAAAATGCTGGTTACCAGCATTTTCTCCTTTTCCCACAATGTTTTCAAAAGGCTTCTTTCCCTGGGTCGTTAAAAGGTGGCATTGTGCGGTAAAGGGTTAATGCATTTGCACAAGGTATCCAAGCATGTTCGCCTAGGCAGGCTGCCATGGGTCGAACCATTTTGCTATTTGTAAATTCTCCATATGTCAAAGGACCAGTCTACCTCATGATTCAGTCGGTTGTTAGACAAAATGGATTTTATAGATTCATGATTACATGATGACTTGCCTTATATAGATACAATGCTTTACAGAGATGCATTAAACCTTGTTTTATCAGTTTGATGCAGCATGTCTTTTATGTTGTAGAGAAAATAAACAGGAAACGACAGAAAGAAAAGAAACTAGAAAGAGATAAACAACTCATACTGGTAAGTAATCAAGAGTATGGCATGCACATGCCAATGCTGTGCTGTAGTTGCTTTTAGAAATAGACTGATTTTCAGTGAAAGTTTTAAGTGCAAAACAGGGAATAACTGTGTCAAAAGTATTTTGCTAGTTACATGTCCCAGTTGTATGGATTCTCTTTTTGATGGTTAACAACTTGTCTGAGTTTGAAGTAAATACCTTAATTAATGACAGAGGTATTTTAAAATGTCCGAGTTTGAAGTAAATACCTTAATTAATGACAGAGATATTTTAAAATGTCCGAGTTTGAAGTAAATACCTTAATTAATGATAGAGGTATTTCAAAATGTCCGAGTTTGAAGTAAATACCTTAATTAATGACAGAGGTATTTCAAAATGTCCGAGTTTCAAGTAAATACCTTAATTAATGACAGGGGTATTTTAAAATGTCCGAGTTTGAAGTAAATACCTTAATTAATGACAGAGATGTTTTAAAATGTCAAAGTTTTTCAGTGACGACAGACACGTGCACAGACAACGACAGGGCTATGGCAATACCTTGACATTTTCTTTGAAAAAAACAACAGAATTGAAAATTGACATTGATAATTAACCCTTTACCAGACGACAAAATTTTGGACTGGTCCAAATTGAAAGAGTTTGCAGACGATAATTTTAAATTTGATGAAAAAGGCAGAAAGGTCTCAAAGAGGGTAGAAAACACTTTGGGAAAAGGAGAAATTGCTCATTACGAGCAATTTCTCCTTTTCCCACAGTGTTTTCAAAAGATTTGTACTGCAGACATGTGAAAACCAGGGCTTGTTTGGGAAAGGGTTAAGACTCAATGAAAAGTTTGATCACTGAAAAATTCAGATTGTTTCCAGTGAGAGTAGGGATGGGTTGATTCAGATGGATAAAAAGATGCCACACTCTCATTTTTTTCTATTTTTTTCCTACAGCTCTCAGTTATACAATACCAATAACAAAGTTACACATAGCTTGGAGGATATCCGGAGTAAATTTATATCGCTTAAAAAAAACAAAGGACTTATTTTATAATGTACACTATTAAGGTCGAATATAAATGAGCCATGCTCTGTGAAAAGGGGGCTTAATGCATGTGAAAAAGTGTCTACCCAGGTCAGCCTGTGCAGTCCGCACAGGCTGACCTGGGCCAAAACTTTTCGCTACTGGACAATTTTCTGTATGGCAAAGGACCAGCCTACCTCATGATTCAGTCGGTTGTTAGAAAAAATTGGATTTTTGGTTCCATAATCGTATGACGACCTGCTTGGTATCATGCATCACCGAGATGCACTAAGCTCCCTTTTGCCAGAGCATGGTTCAAATATATTGACAAATCATGTTGTCCATTTGAACACACACTCCTACATCATTTTGAGAAAGAACAGATAGCCTCTATGACTGATTGATTGTATGGTGTTTAACGCCGTTTTCAACATTATTTCAGTTATATCGCGGCGGCCAGTGCACCTATCCATGCTTTCCAGGAGTTTCTTTTTACCAGTACTCTGCACAATATTCTTTCCAAGCCACTGGCTGCTTTCCCACATAACCAGATACCCTGTATATGCCCGGTAAAGAACAATGTCCTTTGGTCAAAATTCAAGGTCATGGCAAGATTGTAAAAAACTGAAGTGGGGGGGTATGTTCGTTTCTTTTTTCAATTATGAATGAATTTCAGCGCAACTGCAGAAATGTCAACCACTTTAAGAATCATGTCCCTAGGTCAAAGGTCATGGTCAAGGCAAGGTCATATGTGTTTGAAAAAATGGAAATTTTCAGGGAGTTATGTTTGTGTCCAGCCTGTAACCTTTTTCAATTGACCAAAAAAATTTGGTAAAACTATGCAGTAACTTTTTTTTCAATTTCGAAAATAAATTTAGTTCAACAGGTAAGTAATGTAAACCACATAACAACTATGTGTCAAGTGTAAGGATTATGTCTGTGTGTCAAAGATCAAGGTCACAGCAAGATCAGTAGTGTTTGTAAGAGTCCATTGTCAGCTGTCATGTTCACAGCTCACAAGAAAGACTAGCTTACATCAAGTTCTGGACATCAGTCTTTTCTCAGTGACAGATCTACTTTTTTTCTTTCTTCGTACATACTTCAGGCATTGTTGAAAATCATACTGACCAATTGTATCTAATAGCATAGACAATGTTGAAAGTAAGGTTTAACACCAAGCAAGCAGAGCTAAATGGCTGATTGAGTGCAATATTTTCTCTTTCCAGCAATATTATAGAAACCAAGACACCAAGGACCAAGAAAAAGGTGCGTTCAAACTTTTTAGGTATTTCTGTGGATGGAATTTCATGTAACAAGTGATTTATCCTTTTGCTAATTTCTTTTTTCTCTGGTCAAGGAAGAACTTGTTCTTAATGACTTTAACCCTTTACCACACAACATAATTTTAGACTCATCCAGATTGATTGATTGATTGATTGTATGGTGTTTAACGCTGTTTTCAACATTATTTCAGTTACATCGCGATGACCTGTGCACCTATCCATGCTTTCCCGGAATTTCTTTCACCAATACTATGCACAATATTCTTTCCAAGCCACTGGCTGCTTTCCCACATATCCATTGTCGAAACAATAGTCAGCATTGAGAGAGGAATGAATTCTGTCGCAATGATCACCATCAATCCTTGGAAAGGAATTGGCCAAGCCAGGTATCGAACGAGTGACCTCCTGCTCTCATGTCCTGTACGCTACCCATTGAGCTATCGGGGCTCGGTCATCCATACTGAAAATATGTGTAGTGGAGAAACTAAACATGACTCAAATTATGAGATATGTTTTTGACAAAATAGAAAATATTGTGGGAAAACGAGAAAATGCTGGTTACCAGCATTTTCTCCTTTTCCCTCAATGTTTTCAAAAGCCTCTTTCCTCAAGGTCCCTTAAACTTGGGATTGTGGGGTAAAGGGTTAAATTCTAAACTTCTTTGGAGTCTCTGAAATTAATGAGTTTATCTTTTAAACTGTGATATATAAATTAAATGAAAATTTCAAGCCTGTAGATAAAACCTGACATATTGCATTTACAATGATCTTTAGACGAGAAAAACCTCATTACATCTATATCGAAAGGTGTCAGTCCAAGATCAGACTGCACTGTCTGCATAAAGCGCCCCGAATCACGCTTAGCAGCCTTAGGCTTACATGTCTGAACAAACACAATGCCACCTTCTATTATGCAAGACGCCCATTTTCATTTAAAAAAAAAAACAAGAGCACCGCACACAGGTGCCAATGCTCGGCGGCAGTTGTTTGATTTTCTGTGAAAATTCTAAGTCGAAATGGGGCAAAACTTTGTCAAAAATACTTTGATGGTAACCTGTCCTTGTTTTATGGGGCTCCCTTTTTGATAGTTAACAACTTGTCCCAGTTTGAAGCAAATATTTTCCGTAAAATAGAGATATTATAACATGTCAAACTTTTCGCACAATGATGCAGACAGCGATGATGACAATCCAGACGGCGCCAGGGTCAATACCTCGATATTTTCTTCAAAAGCAGCTGAGCTAATAAAAAAAAACCTGATACTATTACAATATTCAATTATCAATTGCAGATGGTATTTCTTTGTCAAAGAACAAAAACAAGGAAGAAGCAGAGATTTCATATGCAGAATTCCTGAAGAACAAGGTAACTTTACTGTATAGTACCGACTCGGCGTAGACCTTGTTAAAACATGTGTCATAAAATCACAAAGTAGTAATACTCTACAGAATTTGGAATACCAAAGTACCATTTCTTAATGCCAGTCATGATTATTTCTTTTCTGTTTGACTCTTTACCACAAGACAAAATTTTGGACACAACCAAATTGAAAGCACTGGCAGATGACAAATTAAATGTCGCTCAACAGAGGACTTCTGTCTGATACGGTAGAAAACATTGTGGGAAAAGGAGAAAATGCTGGTAACCAGCATTTTTTCCTTTTCCTATAATGTTTTCTACCATTTCATAACAAAAAGTCTCTTTTGAGCCACATCTAATTAGTTGTCTGCTAATGCTTAACATCTGGCCAGATCTAAACAGATTTATCCCTTTACCAGACGACAAAATTTTAGCCTTGTCCAAATTGAAAGCATTTGCAGACGACAATTTCAGTGTGGCTTAAGTGGTGTAATTTTTCTTTGATAGGGTAGAAAACATTGTGGGAAAAGGAGAAAATGCTGGTTACCAGCATTTTCTCCTTTTCCCACAATGTTTTCCAAAGGATTTTTTCCCAGGGTCGTCAAAAGGTGGCATTGTGCAGTACAGGGTTAACCCTTTCCCAAACAGGCCCTGGTTTTCATGTGTCTGCAGTACAAGTCTTTTGAAAACACTGTGGGAAAAGGAGAAATTGCTCGTAACGAGCAATTTCTCCTTTTCCCACAGTGTTTTCTACCCTTTTTGAGACCTTTTTGCCATTTTCATCAAATTTAAAATTGTCGTCTGCAAACTCTTTCAATTTGGGCCAGTTCAAAATTTGTCATTTGGGAAAGGGTTAATGCATCTCTGTGATGCATTATACCAAGCAAATCATCAAATAATTGTGGATCTATAAGATCCATTTTGTCAAACAACCGACTGAATCATGAAGTAGAATGGTCCTTGGACATGCAGAAAATTTTACAAATAGCAAAAAGTTTCAATCCATGTCAGCCTGCACGAACTCCGCAGGCTGAAATTGGTCAATACTTTTTGCAGATGCATTAAATCCCCTTTTCACAGAGTATGGCTCATTTTATACATTTCACTGCTACAGCTGCATTCCTCTTCTCATGTCTGAATTTCACCCATACTAGCTTGGCTGGCACACAGCAGTGCCTTGCCAAGAGCAGCTTTTCTGAGTGCTACAACAAAAGCACTTCAGATTAAAAAATAAAATGTGCTCTGGCCAAAGGTGGCTCAATGCATCTCCCTGATCCATTGTACCAAGCAAGTCATTACATAATTTTGGATCCATAAAAACCATTTTGTCTAACAACCAACTGTATCATAAGGTAGAATGGTCCTTTGACATATAGAAAATTGACTAATAGCGAAAAAGTTTTGGTCCCGGTTAGCCTGCGCGGATTGCGCAGGCTGACCTGGCCTGAAACTGTTCACAGATGCATTAAGCCCCCTGTCCACAGAGCATGGCTCAAATATATTTGAGTTATTGCTGGGTTGCCGAAGTATCACAGTATAAAAGAAATCCTAAATTCTGTTCCCTTTATACACGCTCAATAGGGTCTCTGCTATTTTCATGTCACAGGTATTTAATCTGGAGTCACAGCTATACAGAAAAAGCCAGTTAGTTGAGGAGCTTTCTGATATCGTAAGAGAATATGATCCCGACTTCACAATTGAGGGGTCACCTGTGTTGAAACACTACTTGGATATACCAGCCACAGACCAGAATTTTGGTATGGGTTATTCTTTGTCATTGTTATCTGTTAACCCTTTCCCAAACAAAATATTTTAGCCCCTCCCAAATTCAAAGCATCTGCAGACGTCAAATTTGAAAATGGTACAAATAAACTTAAGCTTTTTTGACCGGGTAGAAAACATTGTGGGAAAAGGTGAAAATGCTGGTTACCAGCATTTTCTCCTTTTCCCACAATGTTTTCAAAAGGCCTCTGTCTCAGGAGTGTGAAAACCCGATATTGTTTGGTAAGGGGTTAAATTTTATCCTGCCAAATAAGTTACTGTATTTTAGTTGTGAACACATTTAATTAACTTTGGTTGAAAAGTTTGGGCCCAAAACTGACAAATGGAGGTTATGAAGAAAGTAACTCAAACCTGTTATACATACAATACATTGGTGCCATGCTCTGGCAAAATGGGGTTTAAAACATCTCCACACCGCTGACCATTGTTTCGACAATGGCTATGTGGGAAAGCAGCCAGTGGCTTGGAAAGAATATTGTGCGGAGTACTGGTAAATGAAATTCCAGGAAAGCATGGATAGGTGCACTGGCCACCGCGATATAACTGAAATAATGTTGAAAACGGCGTTAAACACTATATAACCCTTTCCCAAACGATAAATTTTAGACTGGTCCAAACTGAAAGAGTTTACAGACGACAATTTTAAATTTAATGAAAATGGCAGAAAGTTCTCAAAAAGGGTAGAAAACACTGTGGGAAAAGGAGAAATTGCTCGTTACGAGCAATTTCTCCTTTTCCCACAGTGTTTTCAAAAGACTTGTACTGCAGACATGTGAAAACCAGGGCTTGTTTGGGAAAGGGATAATCAGTCAATCAATCAATCAAAAAAACATTTCCAGGATGCATGATACTATGTTAATCATCACATAATCACATCACATAATCACATCACATCATCATGAATTCCTCAAATCCACTTTTTTTTAAACAACTGGCTGAATTAAAAGGTAGAATCGCCCATTGACATGCAGAAAATTTACAAATGGCACAAAGTTTCGACCCATGTCAGCCTGCGCAGGCCAACATGGATCAATATGTTTCGCAGATGCACTAAAACCCCTTTTCACAGAGCATGGCTCATTTCTACTTTCTAAATTGGGAAAGCATTATTTCAATATCTGAAATTGTGTGAATTAAGCTAAAGAATCAATCTTAGGCCTTTAAGCAAAATTCAAGTTTTTACAGACAGTGTAGATCTAGCTGGTGATCAAAGTACATAGAACATAATATCTTAGCTTTAATTTACACCATACTACACTGTGAGATTTTACTGGCGAAGAAAAAAAACTCTGAAATTGCAATAGTTGACCTTTTGCCATTTTCATTTATACAAACTACCATGAAATGTAGCTTTAACTCTTTACCAAACGACAAAATTTTAGCCTGATCCAAACTGAAAGCCTTTGCAGAAGACAAATTAAAGATGGCTCAAATGGCAGAATTTGTCTATGATAGAGTAGGAAACATTGTGGGAAAAGGAGAAAATGCTGGTTACCAGCATTTTCTCCTTTTCCAACAATGTTTTCAAAAAGCTTCTTTCCCTGGGTCGTTAAAACCCGGGATTGTTTGGTAAAGGGTTTAAAAGAAATTTATCATGACTAAACAGGCGTAGAAAAAAAAAATAATGGGCAAACTTTCTCCATTTTCCAGCACTTCACTTCACAATCAACTTATCAGCCTACTCATTGTTACAGATCCAGACTTTAGTTCTATGACTGACCATGATAAAGAGAGGCATCAGCTGATCAGTGCCCAAGCCAGTTTACAGGAAACGTACAACGAATTGTTACAGTTCTTGGAAAATTCCGAGGGTAAAGAATTATATCCTTATCTTTATATTTATTCTTTACCACCCGACAAATTTCAGAATTATCCGTATTGAAATATTTTGCAGATGACAAATTTAGTACCATTAAAATGATATAATTTGGCATTGAAAGGGAAAAATATATTGTAGAAAAGAGAGAAAATGCTGGTTTTCACCAAGTTCTTTTCAGAAGACTTTCTCCAGGGCCAGATAATTAAGGGACTGTTTTGTAAAAGTTTAGATCTAACAAATCTTTACTGGACAATCCCAAGTTTTAACGACCTTGAAGTAGCAGGCTTTTGAAACATTGTGGGAAAAGGAGAAAATGCTGGTAACCAGCATTTTCTGCTTTTCCCACAATGCTTTCTACCCTATCAAAGAAATCCTCATTTGCAATACCTTCAGCTTGTTGTCTGCAAATGCTTTCGATTTGGTCGAGTCTAAATTTTGTCGTTTGGTAAAGAGTTAAGTGACAGGGCCCGGTCTCATTAAAAACAAAAAACTTAGGTCTCTTATTTTGCTCAGATCTGCTGACAGACTCATTTTCCTACTTAAGTTGAGTTTGTTATTTGAGACACATTTCACTAACATTAAATCTTTACCAAACCATAAAATTTTAGTCTTGTCCATATTGAAAGCATTTGCAGACGACAAAATAAATGGGACTGAAAATTTGAAATTTGTTATGGGTAGGGAAGAAAACATTGTGGGAAAAGGAGAAAATGCTGGTTACCAGCATTTTCTCCTTTTCCCACAATGTTTTCAAAAGGCTTCTTCAAGAGGGTCGTTAAAACCCATGATTGTGTTGTAAAGGGTTCATAATATCTGGGGTGAGTTTTAAATTGGGTCTTTATGACCCTGGAGTGGAATTTCTCCAATTGACTCAGTGAGCGATCCAGGGCCATCATGGCCCTCTTGTTCTACTTAAGTAGAGTCTGTTATTTGAGACGCATTTCACTAACATTAACAGACTTCAGTGACATTCTGTTATTTGAGACGCATTTCACTAACATTAACAGACTTTAGTGATATTCTCAAGTCCTGATATATATATTGACAATTCATCTATGTTTACACAGCTGACTAAATTTTGAACTATTCTACTACACACTATGAAGTTTTAACAGCGATTTTTCTCTCTGGCTGTAAAGTTGTATCTTTAAGTCTGTTAACAACCTTAAGTCCGTTCAAATTGCAGAGTTGAGTCTTTTCACCAAAAATATTTTAATGGCCTTTATTGAAAGCCACAGGATTGTTTGGAAGATGGTAAGACAAATATTTCATGAAGGCATCACTTAATTTTTTTTCTCTTCCAGACAGTGACTGTGTTTCAGTTTATTCGGAGAACAGTTCAGATTCACCTAACTCTGATATCAACAACATCAACCAGTCTACCTCTGACTGTCTTTCGTTATTTGACAATGACGAAAAACTTCTATTCTAAATGAAATTTCCAAGTTATGTAAATGCGAGAAGAAATTGTAATATAAAAACATGTTTTGTTTCTTTTTTACATATTTTTGTCTCTTTTATTCATAGATTTATCAAAAAAAAAAAAAAACCAGTTATTCTTTGTTAGTATGACACTCTACATTGCAAGGTACAAGTAGGTTCAACCATTTTAATCCTTTACCAAACAATCACAGGTTCTAACAACCCTGTAGGAGAGGGCTTTTGAAAACATTGTGAGAAAAGGAGAAAATGCTGGTAACCAGCATTTTCTCCTTTTCCCACAATGTTTTCTACCCTAAAAGAGAATTTTATCTCATTAGTATCAGGTTTTGAATTTGCCATCTGCAGATATTTTGTATTTAGAAGAGTCTAGGACTTGTCGTTCGGTAAAGAGTAAACCCTTTACCAAAAAATCCCGTATTCTTATGACCCTGAATAAGAAAGCCTCTTGAAAATATTATGGGAGGAGAAAATGCTGGTTACTACTATTTTCTCCTTTTTACACAATGTTTTCAAAAGGCTTTTTCTTCAGGGTCGTTAAAAGTCGGGATTGTGTGGTAAAGGGTTAAACAAAAGTATGCAACATAATTCTTAAACACTCTTCACAATAAAAACTACGTAACGAAAGAATATAATGGAAAGTTTTCCAAACAACATATACTGCCCTTTCACATATTACACTCTGACAGCCGTTTTTTTTTTTCCCCCCCTCTTTCTTTTTTTTCCCCAAGCCAAAACTGTGAACAATCAAAAGGATAGAAAGCGGTGTAAAAAATGTACCACTTGCTTTTTATTAGCCATTATGCCCTCATACCCAAAATGTTCCCAAACATGTCCACTCTAAGGTGCAAAAAATTTGGATTTATGGGCTACAAAGTTAACCCTCCCTATACAACATGACAAAATTTCAGCCTTGTCCAAACCCAAAGCATTTGCAGACAACAAAATAAATGTGGCTAAAACTGTGGAAATTATCTTTAATCCAGTAGAAAACATTGTAGGAAAAGAAGAAAATGCTGGTTACCAGCATTTTCTCCTTTTCCCACAATGTTTTCAAAAGGCTTCTTTCTCAAGGTCATTAAGTGGTAGAGGGTTAAATGACTGATTGACTGAATGATGTTTTATATCATGGTGACAGCTAACATATTCATGTATGTCCTGGGTTTCACCAGTACTAAGCTAGGGCTCTGAAGTGTCTTGCCCAAGGACACTCCCACAACTAGAGGCGCTTGAGCGCCTGTATCACTCCACAAGCCTGATATTTCTATAATGGCGAAAAGAAGTTTTTAACAATTACCATTCAATCCTGCATTTTAGCTCACTGAAGAAAAAAGGTATGGAAAAAACTTGTGAGAAAAGAAGAAAAAAATGGTAACCAGCATTTTCTTAGTTTCCCACAATAATTTCTATCCTTTTTTATATATGTCTTACAAATTTGAAGATATGTTGTCTGCAACAGGTCCTTTCACAAACCATTTTGGGTGGGGAAACATCAAAATATAGAAAATATGTCTTTCTCAGGGTCGTTAAAAGTTGTGATTGTGTGGTAAAGGGGTAATCTAAAAGAACAGCTAGGAGGGCAAATGAATGAATGTTATAGCAATATAGATCAACATACATCAATACACCAGATAGAATGAAATATGCTGGCATACAATGAACACCTAATCCCTAATAATCAACTTTTCACAGTCACAGTTAGAATGTCTTCTGTGGCAAACAACACAAAATGGTCTACAAATGCATTTACATAAATCAAATATCCTGCTCCAGGGCACAGATTAATTCTGGTGTACTGAAGTTGCGGGATCAGTTTGACTGGATAACATTAATGCCTTATCACAAATGTAAAGCCCTGTCCCACTTTGTACCAGGTCACCAGGATTTACACCCCTTCTCTGTCCACTCTGCATTTACTCATTAGTAGGTCAACAAACCTTTACCAGAACTAATAAAAGTGCAGAGGTTCTCTTGTTCTATATCAAAAGGACTATAAAGTACCTACAACATGGGGGTTTTGTTATTAAAATACTTTTTCTTTTTTATCTTGGCATGGTTACTCAGGCTTAGTAATAAGGCAAAATTGAAAAGCTCAAGTTGTGAAAGGTGCTCAAGCTTTTATCTTATTTATGGCCAGTGATATTTTATTACTAGTACTAACTAATAGCATATCATTGGAGTAAATTGTGATCTTAATACCAAGGAAAATGTGTGGGCTTAAATAGGACAGCCCTGACTAGGTCAAGTCAATCCAATTTTCTTCCTTTTTCTTTGTTAGTCGATAAAACTAACACAATAAATAGTTTTGGAGAAGAACATTTTTTTGAAATATAAGCCTTGTCTATAAAAAAATGTGTTTTTAGGTGTATCATTTTTTTAAAAGGAATTTGGTATACAACCACCATAGAAACAATTTGGCAGACAACCACCATAGGAACTTACCTGCAAAACAACAATGAAATCCAATGAATAGTTTTAGAGAAGAAATTTTTCAAAGATTTTACTTTATACCATAAAAGGAAAATGAGTCTCCCATAAAAGCCATGTTTTTTGACAGATCATTTTTTTTTAAAGGAATTCTGTAAACCTGTATCTAAGGAACATTCCTGCAAAATAATAATGCTATCCAAATAGCGGTTTGGGAGGAGAAGATTTTTAAAGGTTTTTACTTTGGTTGCCATGGCAACCAGAATTCTTCATGGAACACAATTATTTGAAGGAATTTGAAAGAGGACCACCAAAGGAACATTCCTGTGAAATTTGGTAAAAATCCAGTCAATAGTTTCTGAGGAGAAGTTTTTTAAAGAAAAAGTTTACGGACGCACGCACGGACGAACGGACGGACGGACGCACGACGGACACAACGCCATGACAATAGCTCGCTGGCCTTCGGCCAGTGGAGCTAAAAACCCCAGTGCCTCCAGTGAGTTTAAAACCGAGGCCTCCAGGATATTAGTCCTACACCCAACACTGAGCCACGCAGGACCCCTTGTAAAGGAATAAAGAATAGTCTATAGGTTAACTCTTTAACAAACAACAAAATTTTAGATGGGTCCAAATTCAAAGCATTTGCAGACGACAAATAAAAAGTGGCAAAAATGACAAACTTTGTCCACGATAGGGTAGAAAACATTGTGGGGAAAGAAGAAAATGCTGGTTACCAGCATTTTCTCCTTTTCCCACAATGTTTTCAAAAGCCTTCCTTCCCAGGGTCATGAAAACCCAGGATTGTTTGGTTAAGGGTTAATAACCGATGAATGATCTCCAATCATAATCCCATTTCACCAGCTAAACTTCCTTCCAGAGATTCCACAAGACCTGACTTGGAAAACTTCTTTTTCTTTCCACCACCTTAAAAAAAATTGTATTATTTGGTTCACTGTTTTACCAGCCGACAAAATTTAAGACTTGCCCAATTCAATAGAATTTGCAGACAAAACAATAAATATTGCTCAAATTTTGGGATATGTCTATAAGAGGGTAGAAAACATTGTGGGAAAAGGAGAAAATGCCGTTTACCATTATTCTCTGTTTTTTCCACAATGTTTTCAAAAGCCGTCTTCCCCAGGGTAGTTAAAACAGATAGTGGGGTTAAGGGATTAATACCTGTAATGTGCTGCCAGTTCTAGGAAGCCGATGAGGTGACGGGCTACTCTCTGAATCTAAAAGCATTTGTGGATGTCAAAATTAAATGTGCCTCAAAAATCACAATTTTTTCCACCCTTTACGAGACAAATTTTATGTTCTGGGGTACATTTGAAATGTCGTCTGCAAATGCTTTCCATTTGGACTAGCGTACATTTTTGTCGTGTGGTAAAGAGTTAAATACGGATGAATCCAAGATTTTACTATTTCGTAAAGAGTGAATCAGCTGATCAAGACTTCCAAGGGTAATAGGGATGTTGCAGAGCGTAAGATAATATTTTACCTTCGTTGTAATTCTCTGCTGTCCTTTTCCTGATTTCATCTATATCATCATCCGTATTGGCCCACTCTAGAACGAGCCTTCTCCCGTACAAATGGGTGCTGTGACAAAGGGCCTCAAATGCTCTCTAAAACCAACAAGATTTCATAGAATTATTCATTATTCATTTATACACATGAGCCATGCTCTGTGAAAAGACAGCTTAACTCTTTACCACACGTCGAAAATGCAGACCAGTCTAAATTGAAAGCATTTGCAGACAACATTTCAGATGTAGATCAAAACACAACATTTGTCTCTTTGAGGGTAGAAAACATTGTGGGAAAAGAAGAAAATGCTGGTTACCATCAAAACACAACATTTGTCTCTTTGAGGATAGAAAACATTGTGGGAAAAGAAAAAAGTGCTCGTTACCAGCATTTTCTTCTTTTCCCACAATGTTTTCAAAAGGCTTCTTTCTTGGGGTCGTTAAAAGTCGGGATTGTGTGGTAAAGGGTTAATGCATCTGCAAAAAGTATTGACCCATGTCAGCCTGCGCGGTCCACGCAGGACTGACAAGAGCCAAAACCTTATGCTACCTTTAAATTTTCTGCATGTGAAAGGGCCAGTCTACCTCTTGATTCAGTCTGTTATTAAATCTTTACCAGATGACAAAAAAACAATCTTCCAAATTGAAAGCATTTTGCAGATGGCAATTTAAATGTGGCTCAAATGATGTAATGATTTTTTGTTTGATGTGGTAGAAAACACTGTGGGGAAAAGGAGAAAATGCTTCCTCCTCATGGTTGTTAAAAGTCGGCATTGTGTGGTAAAGGGTTAAACAAAAATGATTTTAGGGTGTCCAAAACTATGTGATGACTGCTTGGTGTAGTACATCACAGAGATGCATTAAACCCCCTTTTGCCAGACTGCAGCTCATATATACATGCATAATGGATAAAGAAAGTTGAGGCAGTATGTTTAAACATTGGCAGCTTCAGATTATTTGTGTTTATTTATTGTTGCCACTGGTTACCCATATGAATGAAGACATTTAGTTGGAGGGGATAGTGCAGGGTAAAAGATGAAATCCATCCTTAGCTACGCCTGGTTCTTGCTGTAGACAACTTTGAAACAGAACATTGTCAAAGTCATCTTAAGCAAATATGTTTCTGGAGGTTATCTGTAAAACAAATACATGTGCAGTAACCAGTATTAACCCATACCCATGCAAAGAAATTCAGGATCCGTATTCACCAACCATTCTTAGGAACGTTCTTAGTCTAATTCTCAAGAATTTTCGAAATCTGAAAGTTACACAACTTTTATTGGCTAAACCATTTGGTTTAGCCAATCAGAAGTTGTGTTACTTTCAAATCTAGAAAATCTTAAAGAATGAAGCTAAGAACATTCTTAAGAACGGTTGGTGAATACCCCGGGTCCGTATTCACCAACCGTTCTTAAGAATGTTCTCAGTCTTATTCGCCAAGATTTTCCAAATTTGAAAGTAACACACCTTCTCATTGGCTAAATCATTCAGTTTAGCCGATCAGAAGGTGTGTTACTTTCCAAATTTGAAAGTAACACACCTTCTGACTGGCTAAACCGAATGGTTTAGCCAATCAGAAGGTGTGTTACTTTCAAATTTGGAAAATTCTGGAGAATAAGACAAAGACCGGTCTTAAGAATGGTTGGTGAATATGGACCCTGGACTTATTTAAATTGAAAGCATATGGCAAATCAATTAAGGCTCAAATGGCAAAATACACTAGAACCGGTGACCTCTTGATCACTAAGAAGTTGATAGAACCACTGTATTGCCGACCAGATTTATTCTACTTTGCCTGAAATTCATACCTTGGCATCGTGTAGTGTAAGGAAATCCACAAACCCAAAACCCCGATGAGAACCTGTGCCACTCAGCTTTTTCGGCAATCTTACAGACTTAATCTCTCCAAATACCCTGGATAAAAAGAGCGAAATAAAAATGAGCCATGCTCTGGCAAAAGGGGGCTTAATGCATCTCTGTGAGGTATTGTATCAAGCAAACCATCGCATATAGATCGATAAAAGCCATTTCTTTTTTAACAACCAACTGAATTATGAGGTAGACTCCTCCTTGGACATACAGAAAACTGACCATTAGCGAAAAGTTTCCGCCCAGGTCAGCCTGCGCATACTGCGCAGGCTGACCTGGATCGACACTTTTCACAGATGCATTAAACCCCCTTTTCACAGAGCATGGCTCAAATATACCTACATGCAAATCTGCCATGGTCAACCTTTTAATACATTTTGTTACATTTTTTTTTGTCTTGGTTATCATACACCATTTTTCTTGAATATTAGTAACCATGACAATTGAAGTCACTTTATCCCAATACCAGTACCCCACCTATAATGTTACTTATCAAGTAACTATGTCGATCTATTAGCAAGGTGTCATGTAACTATAATTTTTTGGTACACAGCAGTTGATTTTTACATGCTTTACCCTTTCCCAAACAAGCCCTGGTTTTCACGTGTCTGCAGTACAGGTCTTTTGAAAACACTGTGGGAAAAGGAGAAATTGCTCATAACGAGCAATTTCTACTTTTCCCACAGTGTTTTCTACCCTTTTTGATAACTTTCTGCCATTTTGATCAAATTTAAAATTGTCGTCTGCAAACTCTTTCAATTTGGACCAGTCCAAAATTTGTCGTTTGGGAAAGAGTTAAAAGCTGTTCTATTTGTTCAAAACATTGGTTCTTTGCAGAGAAAAATACTTGTGTAATAAGTCTGAGTACATTATCATGAAGTTTTCAAATCCTCTATTTTTCTGACAGAGCCATACTTTTTGAAAAACTTATCCAAAATTTAACTCTTTACCACACAATCCGGACTTTTAACGACCCTGTGAAAGAAGCCTTTTGAAAACACTGTGAGAAAAGGAGAAAATGCTGGTAACCAGCATTTTCTCCTTTTCCCACAATGTTTTCTACCCTTCCCAAAACAAATTTCAATTCTTCAGTCACATTTATTTTGTCGTCTGCAAATGCTTTCAATTTGGGCCAGTCTAAAATTTTGTCGTCTGGTAAAGAGTTAAGACAAACTTAATTTGTTATCTGCAAAATGCTTTCAATTTGGACCAGTCTAAAATTTTGTCGGCCGGTAAAGAGTTAAGACAAACTTAATATGTCATCTGCAAAATGCTTTCAATTTGGACCAGTCTAAAATTTTGTCGTCTGGTAAAGAGTTAAGACAAACTTAATTTGTCATCTGCAAAATGCTTTCAGTTTGGACCAGCATAAAATTTTGTCGTCTGGTATAGAGTTAATTTCTATCACAGAGCTACAGGGGCTCAACAGTCAAGAAGATAATATCCACTTACTTGAAAAGTTCCACTAACTCGTGCTGCTTTGCTTCAAAAGGAATATTTCGGACCAAAATCTTGGTTGTTTTCTGTTTGGTTTCCTTCTGCTTCTTGCGCTTTTCTTGGCCTTTTGGCCTATATGAAATAAGAAAAAAAAAAAGCGAAGATATACAGAAGAGTATGTAATGGTAAACAAAATAAGATAAATAATGTTGTAGTGGCTAGGAACTTGGTCTTTATGAATGGCAGATGAATGTCATAGTGTAAAAATTTTGACCAATTAAATCACAGGTCATTCAGCACACGAGATGCATCATCATACCATATTTGGAACCGTATTTGACACCGTGTAGATAAAGATTTTTTTCTGTCAAGTGTGATATTTTATTCATGTGCCACACATGTATTTTGTCAGAAAATTTACTGGTATATAATAAAACAATTTATCACATACCTTGTTTTCGGTCTAATACAGCCATTATAAATTTCCTTATCTTACACATGTTTCAGACAAGCAAATACTGCTGTATTTGATCAACACTCTGTAATCATATGACCCACTTCTAAGACATTGCTGAACCAGATTTCTTTGCAAAAACAAGAGGGCCATGATGGCCCTGTATCGCTCCACTGGCTTATAAATATAAACCATAAATACTAAACATTTCAATTCTGAGCCAAATGGTTTCAAAATGAAGACTTACAGAGTTTTCTCTGTAAAAGCCCATGTGAAAGTTGAGACCCGCAGGGCAAAGCCATTTATGATCCCAGAGCTATAATTACTTGAACCCTGGTAGAGATCCACAAGATAAAGCCATAAAAATAAGGTGATTTTCAAGTTTTGTCCATATGAAGCCTCTGTAAAACATAAGACCCCTGATGCAAGGCTAATTTTAAAAAAAAAATCAAAAGAGGAAGATTTCTTAAGTTGTCACTATGTAAGCCCATGTAAAACTTGTGACCCTTGCGGCGGGGCCAATTTTGACCCCAGGGCTAAAATTTCGGCCCACTTGGTAGAGACCCACTAGATATAGCGACATGCAAAATTTGGTAGCTCTAGGCCTTATGGCTAGGTACAGGAAGATTTTTAAAGTTTTCTCTATATAAGCCTATGTAAAAATTGTGACCCCTGCGGCGGGGCCAATTTTGACCCCAGGGCTAAAATTTTGGCCCACTTGGTGGAGGCCCACTAGATATAGCTACATGCAAAATTTGGTAGCTCTAGGCCTTATGGCTAGGTACAGGAAGATTTTTAAAGTTTTCTCTATATAAGCCTATGTAAAACTTTGTGACCCCTGGGGCAGAGCCAATTTTGACCCCAGGGCTATAATTTGAAGAAACTTGATAGAGGTCTACTACATAAAGCTACATGCCAAATTTGGTAGCCCTATGCCTTATGGTTTCCGACAAGAAGATTTTTAAAGATTTCCAATATTTTTCAGTTTTGTTGCCATGGCAACCAGAGTTTCTGAAGGAATCAAATTCTTTCAAGAAATTCTAAAGAGGACCATGGCAGGATCATTTCTATGAAGTTTCATGAAAATTGGATGGGTAGTTTCAGAGAAGAAGATGTTTGAAATAAAAGTTAACGCACGGACGGACGGACGGACGCATGCACGCACGCACGCACGGACGGACGCACGACGGACACCGGGCCATGACATAAGCCCGCTGGCCTTCGGCCAGTGGAGCTAATGACTGTCATTATTGGTGAATATGACAAAGCTCCAAATGTTATCATCTTTAGATTAAAGACAAAATCATTATATTTAATTTTCTGTGGAACTATTTTTCATCTATAATGGACCTATCAAAGAAGAAAACGGGCTTTATGTAAATTTCAAGGCACAGCACATGTAGGGCTAGGCTTTCACACATCAGATCTATAAAATTCTTGTTATACAGTTATGTATTACAAAACATCTGACATTTGTTGGCTTTTGAGGTAAAATTTTATTAAACTCTTCAACAAAAATATATTATTTAGCTCACCAGAGGCTAGCTTGATAACATTTTTTTCCAGACTCCTTCAATAAAATTTCATCTCAAAGGCCAACTGATGTCAGCTCCTTTGTATAGGCCAGGAATAGCAAAGGTAGCCTAAAACAAGAGGGCCATGATGGCCCTGGGTCGCTCACCTTAGTAGAGTGCCTTTAAGGTTTTTCTTTAATTTGACCATGTGACCTAGTTTTTGACTGCAGGTGACCCAATTTCAAACTCATATTTCATGAAGACAAACATTCTGACCAATTTTCAAGTCAACTGAGCAAAAAATGTGGCCTTGAGTGCCCTAAAGATATTTCTTTAATTTGATCTAGTGATCTAGATTATGACCCCAGATGACCCAAATTTGAACTGGTCTTTGACTATATCAAAAGAAACATTTTAACCAATTTTCAAATCAAATGAATAATAAATGTGGCTTCTAGAGTGCCCACTAGCTATTTCTTTAATTTGACCAAGTGACCTAGTTTATGACCCCAGTTGACCCAAATTCAGACTCATGTGAGATTTTACAAAGACAAACATTCTGACCAATTTTCAAGGCAATTAAGCAAAGAATGTGGCCTCTAGAGAGCCCACAAGGTATTTCTTTATTTTGACCTAGTGACCTAGTTTATGGTTCCAGTTGACCCAAATCCAAACTCATCTGGTATTTCATCAAGACAAACATTCTGGCCAAATTTCAGGTCATTTGAGCAATAAATATGGCCTCCAGAGTGCAAACAAGGTATTTCTTTAATTTGACCCAGTGAACTAGTTTATGACCCAAGTTGACCCAAATTAATCTTATGTGAGACTTTATAAAGACAAACTTTCTAACTAATTTTCAAGGCAATTGAGCAAATAATGTGGCCTCGAGAGTGCCAACAAGGTATTTCTTTAATTTGACCTAGTGACCTAGTTTATGACCCAAGATGACCCAATTTTGAACTCAATGAACTTGTTGTGCTTAGATGGGCAAGCAAATTTAAAAGAGAATCACTACATACCAAATATCAAAGCTCTACGCCTTCCAGTTTTAAAGAAGAATTTTAAAGTTTTCCTTCTTTGTTCCTATGTTCGAACTTGTGACCCCTGGGGCTGGGCCAGTTTTGACCCAGGGGCATCATATGAACAAACTTGGTAGAGGTCCACTAGGAAATGCTACATACCAAATATCAAAGCTCTACACCTTACCGTTTAAGAGAAAAAGAAATTTGAAGTTTTCCTTCTTTGTTCCTACCTTCGAACTTGTGACCCCCAGGGCGGGGCCAGTTTTGACCCAGGGGCATCATATGAACAAACTTGGTAGAGGTCCACTCTGAGATGCAACATACCAAATATCAAAGCTCCACACCTTTTGGTTTCAGAAAAGAAGAATTTTAAAGTTTTCCTTCTTTGTTCCTATGTTCGAACTTGTGACCCCAGGGGCTGGGCCAGTTTTGACCCAAGCAGCATCCTTTGAACAAACTTGGTAGAAGTCCACTAGAAGATGCTACATACCAAATATCAAAGCTCTATGCCTTCCCATTTAAGAGAAAAAAAAATTTAAGTTTTCCTTCTTTGTTCCTACCTTCGAACTTGTGACCCCCGGGGCAGGGCCAATTTTGACCCCAAGGGCATCATATGAACAAACTTGGTAGAGGTCCACTCTGAGATGCAACATACCAAATATCAAAGCTCTATGCCTTCTACTTTTACAGAAGAAGATTTTTAAAGTTTTCCTTCTTTGTTCCTATGTTGGAAATTGTGACCCCCCGGGCCGGGCCAGTTTTGACCCCAGGGGCATCATATGAACAAACTTGGTAGAGGTCCACTAGGAGATGCTACATGCCAAATATCAAAGCTCTACGCCTTCAAGTTTCAGAGAAGAAGATTTTTAAAGTTTTCCTTCTTTGTTACTATGCTGAAACTTGTCACCCCCGGGGTGGGGCCAGTTTTGACCCCAGGGACATCATATGAACAAACTTGGTAGAGGTCCGCTAGGCAATGCTACATACCAAATATCAAAGCTCTACGCCTTCCAGTTTCAGAGAAGATGATTTTTAAAGTTTCCCCTCTTTGTTCCTATGTTTGAACTTGTGACCCCCGGGGCAGGGCCAATTTTGACCCCAAGGGCATCATATGAACAAACTTGGTAGAGGTCCACTAGGAGATGCTTCATGCCAAATATCAAAGCTCTATGCCTTCTACTTTTACAGAAGAAGATTTTTAAAGTTTTCCTTCTTTGTTACTATGTTGGAAATTGTGACCCCTGGGGCAGGGCCAATTTTGACCCCAGGGGCATCATATGAACAAACTTGGTAGAGGTCCACTAGGAGATGCTACATGCCAAATATCAAAGCTCTACACCTTCAAGTTTCAGAGAAGAAGATTTTTAAAGTTTTCCTTCTTTGTTACTATGCTCAAACTTGTGACCCCCGGGGCGGGGCCAGTTTTGACCCCAGGGGCATCAAATGAACAAACTTGGTAGAGGTCCACTAGGAGATGCTACATACCAAATATCAAAGCTCTGCGCCTTCTAGTTTCAGAGAAGAAGATTTTCAAAGATTTTGCCTTTTTTTCCTTTTTGTTGCCATGGCAACCAGAGTTGTGGGTGGAATTCAATTCTTTGAACAATTTTGGTAGAGCTTCACCCAAGGAACATCCCTGCCAAGTTTCATCAAGATTGGCCCAGTGGTTTAGGAGAAGAAGATGTTTAAAGAAATTATTGACGG
Source organism: Tridacna gigas (assembly GCA_945859785.2). Classification (NCBI taxonomy): domain Eukaryota; kingdom Metazoa; phylum Mollusca; class Bivalvia; order Cardiida; family Cardiidae; genus Tridacna; species Tridacna gigas. The sequence goes on from OX244042.2 coordinate 7,511,027, forward strand.
ACGACGGACGACAGACGACGGACGACGGACGCCGGACATAGGGCGATCACAATAGCTCACCTTTAGCACGTTGTGCTAAGGTGAGCTAAAAAGAGAACAATCATATAGAACTGATAAATTATTATTTGTTTAGATGACTGATTGAAATTTGATTCCACCAAATGCACACAAAATTTTCATAAAAATAAACCCAGCAAACAGAGATGATACATTGTACATCAATACAAAGCTAGGCAGCATTTTCTCCTTTCACCACAATGTTTTCTACACTTACAAATGCAAGACCAATCAGTTAACTCTTTACCAAACAACAAAATTTTAGACCAGTCCAAATTCAAAGCAAAATGTGCCTGAAAAATTGAAACTTGTTTACAGAAGGGCAGAAAACATTGTGGGAAAAGGAGAAAATGCTGGTTATCAGCATTTTCTCCTTTTCCAACAATGTTTTAAAAAAAAGCTTCCGTTTAAGAGCTGTTCACAGTCGTGACTGTGCTGTAAAAGGTTACAGCACAAATTATAACATTACGTCAGCTGTAATTGCATTCAATTCAGACATTTCTTAAATTTTATTATCTTAAGCATAAACCCTGCCACACCATAAGCTCTTCTGGCCCTGAGCCAGTAGAGCTAAAGATATATTGTAGAAGATATGAGATACCTTTAAACACCTCGGAACATAAAATAAATGAGCCATGCTCTGTGAAAAGGGGGTTTAATGCATCTGCAGAAAACATCAACCCAGATCAGCCTGCTCAGTCCGCACAGGCTGACATGGGTCGAGACTTTTTGCTGTGGGTAGATTGTCTTTATGTCCAAGGACCAGTCTACCTCATGATTCAGTTGGTTGTCGGACAAAATGGATTTTATGGATCCATGATTATGTGCCAACTTGCTTGGTGTAATGCATTACAAATATGCATTAAACCACTTTTTGCTAGAGAATGGCTGAAATGAAATCAGACATGTCCAGGGCAGATGCCCAATGTAACAAAAACATACTCCCTTATATTTAACATCAGGATTTGGGACTTAAAGTTTTGGTAGCTAAATGCAGGTGGCAATTATATACAAATGGCTGTTAATAAAGGTTACGTTGCACATAGTGTGAAATCTTACCTCAATGTAATTTTGTTTGAAATTTTCAGCTCTAAAGTATGACCATCTAATTCTGTATGCTGCATTTTCTGTAAGACTCGCATTGCCCCATCTGGGTACTTAAACTCGACAAAACCATATCCCAAAGACAACATCTTGCCTGGATTCTTCAAATCTTTCTTTTTTGATACGGAGGCACTTCTTACTTTTGCACATTTCTCAAAAAGCTTGAAAGAGGAAGAAATTTGAAATACACAGAAATAAACAATTCTTATTAGACCAATAAACTGTAAAATCTGTCCAAGTTGAGACCAATTTCAGAAACAAATGTAGCTCCAATAATGGAATCTGTTTTTCAAAGGGTAGAAAACATTGTGGAAAAAGGAGAAAATGCTGCATTGCATCATTTTCTTCTTTTTCCAACAATGTTTTCAAAAAGCCTTTTTTCTCAGGGTCATTAAACACTGGATTGTTTGGTAAAGGGTTAAAGATACGAAGAATATTTTAGGGTTAAATACTTTTACTACCTTTGATCTTCACCAAAACAATGTAGCCGAAAACATTTGGCCAGTATAGGTGTTGATACTGGCTGCTTTGCCAACTATACTTTCCATATCAATAATATCAAAAAGAAGTTTTTTATCACAAAACGTCCCTTGTTTTCAGTGTAATATACCGATACAAATTTTCTTATCTTACACATGTTTGATATCGCTAATGTGTGATGTCATCTTTGACGTCGTTTCGTACGCTTTTCATGGAAGTAAATGGATTTTTTAGGGATATTACTACACGTGCATCTATGGATGGTGTTCACATCTTCTGATCTATAAATATCACTATGTGATAAAAAGAATCTGACATTCGTTGGCTTTTCAGATAAATGTTATTAAACTCGTCAAGTAAAAATGTTATTAAGCTCGCCAAAGGCTCAGTCAATAACATCTTTCCTGGACTCGCTTAACTCTTTACCACACAATCCCAAATTTTAACGACATGAGGAAGAAGCCTTTTGAAAACATTGTGGGAAAAGGAGAAAATGCTGGTAACCAGCATTTTCTCCTTTTCACACAATGTTATCTATCCTATCAAAGACAAATCTCACCATTTGGGTCATTTTTAATTTGTTGTCTGCAAATGCTATCAATTTGGACAAGTCTAAAATTTTGCCGTCTGGTACAGAGTTAATAAAGTTTCATCTCAAACGCCAACTCACGTCAGATCCTATATCTCTTTACTTCATATATTTCTCTTATGTCTTGTTACAAGAATTATGAGACTGTTAAAAGGTAGTCCTTCATATGAGAAAAGGTCTCTGACAAATGCATCTGATGCATTGCAATATTAAGCAAGGGCACAACAGAAGGGTACCAACATTTGCCCGCAGGTGCAGTTTTAATCAAAATTAAAAATTCAATTAACTGGAAACAGTGGCATTGCTGTCCAGAAATAGTTTGGGAGTTACTCGCCTTGTTGTACCATTCTGATAGTTAACAAATAGCTCAAGTTTGATGTAAATCCCTTTAGGAATGAGAGAGATATGAGAAAAAAAAAAAAAAAATTCAACGTCAACACAGGCACACAAGTCAAAAACATCTTAACTAACAAGAGCACCACAGGCAGGTGCCAAAACTCTGCTGCAGATGCCTGATTTTCAGTGAGAATTCAAGGTTGAAAAGGGGGCATAACTCTGTCAGAAATACTTTGATGGTTACCTGCCTTTGTTGTATAGGTTCCCCTTTTGATAGTGAACAACTTGTCCAAGTTTGAACCAAATATCTTTGGTGATGACTGTGATATTATAAAATATCAAACTTTTATAAAATGTCATCGTTTTTGCACTACTACTATGTAGATAATGCCAGGGCTACAATAATATCTCGACATTTTCAACGAAAACAGCCAAGCTAAAAATGCAGGGTTCCACAATGATTAAAAACATTATATTGACATACTTGTTTCAAGCTGTCCTCTTCAGTATCAAAGTTGAGATTTTTCACAAACAGTACACTTCCGGGTTCATCTGCGTCATCGTCATCTTCATTGTCATTCTTCACAGCATCTTCTTTCATTTCAAGCTAAAACATTTAAAAAACTTTTATTTGAATTGGCGAAATTTTTACTAGTAAAATCTGCTAGTATGAGAATCTCCCAAACTAAAAATGATGCAACAGTGTTTGTAACAAGCAATATAAAAGCTTTTCTTCCTGCTAATCAAATATTACAGAGAGGCCAAAAGCTTTTCAAGACAGTGATGAGAATGCCTTATAACAATACCAAATTACATGATGACATAAAAGCTTCTTAACCCTTTACCATGTAATCCCGACTTTTAAAGACCCTGGAGAAGCCTTCTGAAAACATAGTGGGAAAAGGAGAAAATGCTGGTAACCAGCATTTTCTCCTTTTCCCACAATGTTTTCTACCTTTCCCAAAACAGATTTCAGTTTTTGAGTCACATTTATTTTGTCGTCTGCAAATGCTTTCAATTTAGAAACATCCAAAATGTTGTCGTTTAGTAAAGAGTTAAAGGCCTAATTTAGTTTAGCGTAAGTCCAAGTTTTGCGTTTTACTTACATTTGTGTAGCTAAGTACGAACGTAAGTTTTTGCGTAACTTTACTAACAAAAATATCAAGTGCTCAGGAACTACTGTTTCTGCCTTCAATGGAAGAGTAACAGAAATATTTACTTGCGCAAATTCACAAAGTAATGAAAGTTCAGTGATATGGATTTACGAATTTCATAAATCTGAACACAGGTGAAAAGTCACGAAAATTCTTACGCAAAAACTTAAAAATTGGTGGCAAAACGGTACCCAGGGTCTGTATTCACTAAGCATTCTTAAGAAGATTCTTTGTCTTCTTCTCCAAGATTTTCTAAATTTGAAAGTAACACAACTTTTGATTGGCTAAACCAAATCTTGGAGAATAAGGAATAAGACCAAGAATGTTCTTAAGAATGGTTGGTGAATAGGAACACCGCATTTTCTCCATTCCCAACGGTGTTTTCTACCTTTTCAAAGACCTGCAAATGCTTCAAGTCTAAAATTTTTGTTGCCTGGTAAATAGATAAATGAGCCTGTAAAGTGCTTAACCCTTTCCCAAACGACAAATTTTGGACTGGTCCATATTGAAAGAGTTTGCAGACGACAATTTTAAATTTGATGAAAGTGGCAGAAAGTTATCAAAAAGGGTAGAAAACACTGTGGTAAAAGGAGAAATTGCTCGTTACGAGCAATTTCTCCTTTTCCCACAGTGTTTTCAAAAGACTTGTACTGCAGACATGTGAAAACCAGGGCTTGTTTGGGAAAGGGTTAAGACAGATAAAAACTGCAGATGCAACGCTCTTTCAATTTCATGCCCTGATTAGTTATCCCTTTTCCAGAAATCCCAAGTTTTAATGACATTCAGAAAGAAAACTTTTGATACCATTGTAGCTAAAGGAAAAAATGCTGGTAACCAGCATTTTCTCCTTTTTGCACAATGTTTTCAATTCAATTTAAGGCAAGTTTCATCATTTCAGCCACCTTTGATTTGTCGTCTGCCTATGCTTTGAATTTGGACGAGTCTAAAATTTTGTCAGGTGGTAAGGATTTAACTCTTCACCAAAGTTTTAGACTCGTCTAAATTCAAAGCATTTGCAGACGACAAATTCAATATGGATCGAATTACTGAACCTGTCTTTGAAGGGTTAGAAATGCCATTTACCAGCATTTTTCTCCTTTTCCCACAATGTTTTCAAAAGCCTTTTTATCAAGGCTGTTAAATCTTGGGATTGTTTAGTACAGGGTTAACTCAGTATAGCTCTGGTATTGACTTAATACATACTTCCTTCTTAGTCTTCTCTTCCACTGCATCCTTCATATCTCTATCATTATCCTCAGGAGGTGTGGTTTGAGTTGTGGGCGTGGCCTGAGTTGAAGGTGTGGTTTCAGCTGTAGGCAGAGTTTGTGATGTAAACACCTCCACTGGCGCCCATTCAAGGTATAATGGAATATGATGAAACTGTATATATAAATGAAAAAAAAAAAAACTTTGGCCATCAATCTTACCTTAACTTTTTTCCATGGTGACAGCCAGTCTTGTTTCCATCATTTTATAAAATAGGTAGATTAGCATCCATTTTTTTCACCAAGGAAATAAACGAATTATAACGTTTTACATCCCATACACTACAGTATGAACCTTTTAACCTTTTACCACACAATACCGAGTTTAAACGACCCTGAAGAAGAAAGCTTTTGAAAACATTGTGGGAAATGGAGAAAATGCTGGTAACCAGCATTTTCTCCTTTTCCCACAGTGTTTTCTATCCTATCACAGACAAATCTTACCATTTGACCAACAGTTAATATGTCGTCTACAAATGAATTCAATTTGGACCAGTCAGTAATTTTGTAGTTTGGTAAAGGAGGGGGGGGGGTAGCAATTGCTTTCCATAACAAGCAGCTTGCTCTTCTTCCCCCTCTGTTTAGAATTTCATTCCAAAAAGATATCTTTCCCACACAATCCCGACTTTTAACTAAACTGAAAGAGAAGGCTTTTGAAAACATTATGTGAAAAGAAGAAAATGCTGGTAACCAACATTTTCTCCTTTTTCCACAATGTTCTTCTAGCCTTCCAGGAACAAACTAATCTTTAGAGCCACATTTGTTTTATTTTCTGCAAATGCTTTGAATTTGGACCAGTCTAAAATATTGTCTTGTGGTAAAGACTTAAATTACTGATTAATTGTTTGCAAATGCTTTGAATTTGGGCCAGTCTAAAATGTTGTCATGTGGTAAAGACTTAAAAATCTGATTGTTCTCTAGAGGTGTGAATTTGGCTGTAGACAGAGTTTTGAGTAATGGGTAGAGCTTGTGTTATAAACACCTAACCAGCAGAGCGCTTAGCACAAGTTATGTTGTTTTTTGTAGACAGTGCACATCAAGATCAGGCTGCACAAAGCATGCATTCTTATCTTAGATCTACAGTGTCTACTTTCTTGAAATCATATTCTCACCATAACAGTGCTGAAATTGCTATAGAGCCATGCTCTGGCAAAAGGGGGTTTAATGCATCTCCATGATGCATAATACTGAGCAACCCGTAACATAATTATGGATCCATAAAATCCATTTTGTCTAACAACTAACTGAATCATGAGGTAGAATGGTCCTTGGACATGCAAAAAATTTACAAAAAGCAAAAAGTTTCGATCCATGTCAGCCTGCGCGGACTGCGCAGGCTGACATGGGTCGACACTTTTTGCAGATGCATTAAGCCCCATTTTCACACCACAAGGCTCAAATAGTACGGCCGTTTTAACTAGAAGCAGAAGTCTGTGTCATAAATTCAGTACCCTAGGAGCTTAACTTTGGGTAATTCAAGGCACAGAGGAAAGCCTGGCTTTAGAAGAAAAAAAGAAAAAAAAAACAAGAGCACCGCATGCAGGCCCCAATGCTCCACTATAGTTGTTTGATTTTCAGTGAAAAGTGTAAGTCAAAAAGGGGGGGGGGCATAATTGTTTCAAAAGTATTCTGATAGTAGTATACCGCTGTTCTGCTGGTTCCCCTTTTGATAGTGAAACACTTACCACAGTTTCAAGTAAATATCTTCGGTAATAAGTGAGATATCATAAATATAAAAGTTTTTACAAGACAACATAGACGCCGCCAGGGCTACGACAATAATTTGACATTTTCTTCCAAAACTGCCAAGCTTAAAATTACATACAAACCTTTGAGTAAGCCAGACGTCGAAAAGCTAACTTTGCCTCTGTGGGTACCATATACTCTACAATGGCAGTGACTCCTGATGGTGGAAGAACAACCCGACCAAGGGCGCCATGTTTAGAAAACAAGGTCTGTATCTCCGATACTTTGGTCCCTGCGGGTAAATTCTTCACCAGTAAGACTGACTTACTTCGAGGTGCGTTGGCCTATATAAATAGATATTGTAATCAACAGTTTACAGTCAACGAATCATACTAAAGTCAAATAAGATAATGTTTTAATACTGTTTTGTAATAAATGAGCCTTGCTCTGTCACAAAGCGCAAAACGTAAGTGCAAAACACAAATGCTCATTGCTTTCCCGGGACACATACAAAAATGACTTAAACCATTAAGTTTATCAGTAACAAAAACAATGAAAAAATACCTACAGCACAAATTGACCACAGGAATTCCAACCTTCATGTGATCGTAGTTATATTGAAATCAAGGACGTAGCACTAATATTGCTTTAACTTGTTAGCGGTCAGTGACAAACAGTATTACAGCTTATCTTGTTTGACCGTAAGTTTTGGGACACATGGAAAAATAATAATTTTTCATCGACCTAAATATTGGGACATCTAAAAAATTTATTATTTTTTGCTGTCCCAAAACTTACGCATTTTACTGTACTAATGTTGATTGCATAAAATAATTTTTCTTACCTGACTAAAACTGTCTAATGATACCCCATTTTTTATTAGAAAATCTCTGGTCTCTGACACAATCTGTGTTTCCCCTAAAGCCATCCTCACTCCTAAACTTCCCTTGACATTCTAGGGATAGGAAAAAAAGAACACTTCTACTACAACAGAAAAATAACTGCTCCCTCATGACAAAATGACAATATCACTAGGTAGTTTATACAACAATATTGAACAATTTAACATATATTTTGATTGGTTATTATCTGTCATCTAAATTTCAGGCAAAGTAAAGTCAAATCGGTCTACAAAAAAAAAAACCTATAACAAACAAGCAATTGCTTCAGATCACTGTTTTGATCAACATCCATTCTTAAATTTTCTTAACTCTTTACCAAACACCAAAATTTTAGACTAGTCCAAATTGAAAGCTTTTGCAGATGACAAAATAATGGGAATTAAAAATTGAAATTTATTTTTGGATGAGTAGAAAACATTGTGGGAAAAGGAGAAAATGCTGGTTACCAGCATTTTCTCCTTTTCCCACAGTGTTTTCAAAAGGTTTCTTCCTCAGGATCACTAAAGTCGGGATCGTGTGGTAAATGGTTAAGCCTTTAATAAACGACAAATTTTTGATTTTTTCAAACTGAAAGCATCTGCAGGTGAGAAATCTGAAAGTGGTACAAATGAACTGACATTCCTTGACAGGGTAGAAAACATTGTGGGAAAAGTAGAAAATGCTGGTTTCAAGCACTTTCTTCTTTTCCCATAGTGTTATCACAAGGCCTCTTCGTCTGGGTCGTTTAAACTTGGTTACCAGCATTTTCTCCTTTTCCCACAATACTTTTCAAAGCTTTCCTCCTCAGAATTGTTAAAACCTATAATTGTTTGGTGAAAGAGTTAAATTCATTTAGCAGTTAAATGGTCAAGGTCGGTCACATATCAGTTTGAGCTGATTGCAGACTTCCTCTCTAGAAATACAAAAACAAACAAAGCCACTGTATGCAATCCAACCACCAGCTGTTGTTAGCCATTAGCAGTATCTCTACTTAGTAACTCTCTGCTCAAAAACCAGGCTTGTATTTGAATGACTACGGTTACATTGCATGTCCATAATTGGACAGTGTTAAAAACAAAATCTGTGATAACTACTTACATTGTCTAAGATATCACTTTTGGCTGTTTGGTATTTGTCCACCATCACATCAGCGACTGTGTTAGCACCAAGAAACAAGGTGTTCCAATTGTGGGAGCTGTAATTGTTATAAACCATTATCAACCCATATCAAGTGCTTGAAATTTTTTTTTTATATTTAGTCTAGCACATGCATTCCTGCTCAAAACTTTCTTATAGTAATTTCTTCATTTTCAGAGCTTTTCTTCCCCTCTTTAGCATGAAGTGTTCACATTAAATCCTCTAACAATCTGATTGAGAAATGGCTCTAAGTTTCAGTTTGACCTTAAGTTTTACAGGAACAGTCCCTGGTTTATTGTATCACAAGGCCAACAACCTCTTGTAGGTCTAGAAGACAAACACCTACAGTAGCCAGTGTCAGTAATTTTATATCATACAAGTTTAAAATTCTAAAGAAAACAGCTATGGAAAACAATAAGATAAAATGCTTTACTAAAGATTGGGAAAACCTGCTTCATTTTTTTAATGTTTCGCACGAATAACATTCTTTTATTCATTGTAAACATGGGAAGATTCAACCTTTTTTTCTTTTATACCTCATTTCCTTTTTTCTATTCTTAGTTACTTTTTTTATATGTTTATATTTAGTTTTTTTTTTTTTCCTTGCTTTATTGTCCTTTACTGTATGTACCATACAATAGAATTGAAAGATGTGGAGAGGGATGGCTCCCCGACCCTCACACACAAATAAATGGGGACAATAAAATCTTCAAAAAAAAAAAATTTACAGACATTGTGATAAAAACGAAAAGTTATCATAATAAAAGCCAGTATTCTAAAAACCCCTAGCTTTGGCAGCTAGTGATTGACTATTAACCAAACAGTCCTGTGTTTTAACTCTTTACCAAACGACAAAATTTTGGCCGTGTCCAAATTGAAAGCGTTTGCAGACGACAAAATAAAGTTGACTCAAAAACTGAATTTCTCTTTGGAAGGGTAGAAAGCATTGTGGGAAAAGGAGAAAATGCTGGTTACCAGCATTTTCTCCTTTTCCCATAATGATTTCAGAAGGCTTCTTTGACATGGGTCGTTAAAAGTCGGGACCGTGTGGTAAAGGGTTAAGTCTACAACTTCATTGTTTGGTAAAAAAAACCTCACAGCAACAACAGCCATCAGTTTTGTATGAAGTTGCTGGCAATCTTATTGATTAATTGACTGATTGATTGATTGATTGATTGGTTGGTTGCTTGGTTGCTTGGTTGGTTGCTTGGTTGAATGGTTGATTGGTTGGTTGGTTGATGTTTAACACTAATTTCAACATTATTTCAGTCATATCACAATGACTGCAAACTTCTTCATGTATGTCCTGGGTTTCACCACTACTTGGCTAGGGCTCTAACCTTTCATAAAAGAAACAAAGGGGCATGACCTTACCTTCCAGCCAATATTTTCTGTTTCTGTTGCTTCTGTTTTTTGAAGGATGATTTCTCTGTAACAACAATAACAACAAATTACAAACTTCTTGCCAGAAATAAAAATTTAGATGCTTGAAAATGGAATGCAACACGCAAAAAGGGGCCTTTGGACATATGTGTAAAAGAGTGTCGTCCCAGATCCACCTGTGCAGTCTGTGACTAATCCGAGACAACACTTCCCTTTTTTGTTCGATTTTCTGTTCCATGAAAGTCTACTGTAAGAAAAAATCTTGTATAGTAGTAAAGTGCCATCTCGTATTAGCCTGCGCGGACTGCGCAGGCTAATCCAGGACGACACTTTACGCAAATGTCTCATTTCACATGTTGCGGGCCAAATTGAAAGCATCTGCAGATGACAAATTAATATGAGCTATGCTCTGGCAAAAGGGAGCTTAATGCATCTCCGTGATCCATGATACCAAGCAAGTTATCAGATATTTATGGATCACTGAAATCAATTTTGTGCATCAATCAACTGATTCATGAGGTACACTGGTCCTTTGACATGCAGAAAATTAACCAATAGCGAAAAGTTTTGGACTAGGTCAGCCTGCACAGACGGCACAGGCTGACACAGGTTGATACTTTTCGAAGATGCATTAAGCCCCCTTTTCAAAGAGCCCAGTTCATATGTAAAAATGAAGGGATTTTTGCCATGGGAAGGACAGAAAACATTATGGCAAAAGGAGAAAATGCTGGAGACCAGCATTTTCTCCTTCTTCCACAGTTTTCAAAAGCCTTAATGTTCAGGGTAGTTAAAACGTAGTTGTTTGGTAAATCGAGTACAACCTTCAAGACAGCTTCAGATGTTGAGGAGCCATATCTTAAAACGGAAGTGATTATATGCCATGAGAAAAATTAGAAAATTGGATGAAATCTGGTGATACTTAAAACATTCAGTTTATTTCTTTCAGTATTTTTTTTTCTTCTAGAAAAGGCATGTTTGCTAAAATATGTTACTATTTTGGATTTCTAAGAACAAAAGAACTCAACAGGCATCTTACAGGCGCATTACATGGGTTACTATGGTTATAAATATTTTGCATTTGAAATATTTTAAAACTGCAAAATATCTGTAATATATTCATGCTAGTATTGGCAAATTTTTAGCTTAAAATATCAAGAAAGGTGGTTTTAAGGACAAAATTCCATGATTTTATCAAACAGCCCTCGTAATCAATCAGATGGGTAAATGTAAAAATAAGCACCGTCTGTCTGGTCCTCTTCTTCTATTTTCTCTTTCCCAGGTAAAACATGCAACATTCTTCCCTGTAAAAAAAAATAAATAATATTTTTACACAAATAAGTTTTGATCTGTTAACTCTTCCTAAACAAGAAAAATTTGGAGTTGTCCAAATTGAAACAATGTAGAGTTAACACATAAGATGTGACTCAAATGATGTAATTTGTCATTAAAAAATTAGAAGACACTGTGGGAGCATTTTCTCATTTTCCCAAAATGTGTTCTAAAGGTTCTTTCTTCATTATTTCCTATGTCTTTAACTCTTTACCAAACAACAAAATTTTAGACAAGTCCAAACTTAAAGCATTTGCAGACAACAAAATAAACCCGATGCAAAAATAATTTTTGTTTTGAGAAGGGTGAAAAACACAGTGAGAAAAGGAGAAAATGCTGGTTATCAGCATTTTCTCCTTCTCCCACAATGTTTTCAAAAGGTTTTTTCCTGAGGGTCGTTAAAAGTAGGGATTGTGTGGTAAAGGGTTAAAACATAGGACTGTTTGGTAAAGTCTCCACACTTTACTATGAACAGGAATTTACAAATTGTCATTCCATCAATACCACTAATTCTAACTTTTTGGCACAAAGTATGTATGAGCCATGCTCTGTGAAAAACAGGGCTTAAAGTATCTGTAAAAAGTATTGACCAAGGTCAGCCTGCACACATCTTCGCAAGCCAAGGATACTAAGGCCGCTCGCCTCTTAAAAAATCGAAACTCCTGCTGCGCCATTTCATTGGATGCGATCAAAACCCATTGCATCCAATCAAACCATCCGTAACAAGAAATCTTCCGTGAAACAGAAAACAATAATGGCGGCGCCCGTCAAAAACAAAAGTCGTCAGGCTGTGACGAAAATTTGCCAAAAAAGAGTAGACAATCAATATTTAATGAGTGTTTTATAGTTCATGATCAATTATGTGAAATATTAGGACGGGTTCCACAGCCAAATGATTGTGAATCATCGTATGTCTGATTAATTTCAGAAAATTGTGATGAATCCGAAAGTGCAACCATATTTGATGCATAGCCTAACAAATTTTATTATGAGCATTTTGATTGGTCAGAAATAACATCAGCAAAGGTTACGCAACTCCTGATATTCGATAGGTGGCGCAGCAGGAGTTTCGATTTTTAAATAGGCGAGCGGCCAAGGGTACGTAACGAACAAAGTGGAGTTAGTATCCTTGGCTTGCGAAGATGGCCTGCACAGTCCACTGAGGCTGACTGGAGTCTACACTTTTTGCTATTGATCAATTTTCTGCATTTCATAGGACCACTGTATGTCATTATTGAGTCGGTTGTTAGACAAAGTGGATTTTATGGAACCATAATTATGTGATAACTTGCTTGATATCATGCATCGCAGAGATGCATTTAACCCCCTTTTGCCAGAGAATGGCCCCTGATTTGACTGGCCTTTGGCCCTGAAAGGGTTAAGACAGTTTGATTTACCTTTGTTTGTAAAAATGGCATTTTGTACTGCTTTCCAGGATATATCAGTCAAATCACACCTACAGCTCACTTATTCACACCTTACCAGGTTTTACCAATGCTAGATTGGGGCTCTGAATACTGTGAATACTTAACTTATATCTACCGTGTCTTTGTTCTGAAACGTGATTTGATATATCTGACAAATGTAATCTACAACCAAGTCACCTGATAAACTTTTCCATCCATTTCTGTAAAAGCTTTAACAGCATGTTCAGGTATCATATAGGTGATGAAGGCAAACCCTTTTACTTTCTTGGTTAAATAATCAACTGGTAAATGGACTTCAACCAGCGGACCTGTAGTTAAACAAATCTACACGTGAGCCGTGTTCTGGCAAAATGGGGCTAAATACATCTCTGTGATGCATTATACCAAGCAACTCATTACAGTTATGGATCCATAAAATCCTTTCAGCTTAACAACCAACTGTATCATGAGGTGGAAAGGTCCTTGGACATGCAGAAAATTTACATAAAAGCAAAAAGTTTTGACCCATGTCAGCCTGCACAGATTGCACAGGCTGCAAAGGGGCGACATTTTTTGCAAATGCATTAAGCCCCCTTTTCACAGAGCATGGCCCATATGTATATACATATCCTTTACTGGCAAGATTAGCCGACATAACCAATATAATTTACATGTAACAGCACTTATAACACTGCAATTGATTTTGATTGATTGATTGTATGCTGTTTAACACCGTTTTCAACATTCAGTTATATTGCGGCAGCCAGTGAACCTATCCAGCTGGAGCTTCTTTTACCAGTACTACACACAAAATTCTTTCCAAGCCACCGGCTGCTATCCCATATAACCGTCGTCGAAACAATGGTCAGCGGTGAGAGAAGAATGAATCCTGTTACAATGACTATCATCAATCCTCGGAAAGAAATGCACCGAGCCAGGGACTGAACCAGCGACCTCCTGTTCTCAAGTCCTGTATGCTACCGACTGAGCTACAGGGGCTCGGCAATTGATTTTGAAGAGAGTTTTTACATGCAAATGAAATGAAACACGAGTACCATCTGCCAACACTCCACTTCAGTTTCCCATAAGAAAATTCTGTGTCAAAAATATTTGGGCCATGCTCTGTCAAAAGGGTGTTTGATGCATCTGCAAAAAGTATCAGCCCAGGTCAGCCTGTGCAGTCTGTGCGGGCTGACCTATGTTGAAACTTTTTACTTTTGGTCAATTTCCTGTATGTCCAAGGACCAGTCTACCTCATGTTTCAGTTGCTAGACAAAATGGATTTTACAAATCCATAATTATGTGATGACTTGCTTGGTATAATGCGTCAAAGAGATACATTAAACCCCATTTTGCCAAAGCATGGCTCATTTTGAGGATTACTTGCCTTCTGGTATAGTTCCTTTTTTTATCGTTAACAGCTAGCCTTACTTTGAAATAAATATTCTCTGTATTGACAGAAATATCAGAAACTATTAAAGTTTTAGAAAGGAAAGAAAAGGATACACACAGATGACAACAGGGCTATGAAAATTCCTTGACATTTTCTTTGTAAAAAGTTAAGCAAGCAAGAGCACAGCATGCGGGTGGAAACGCTTGCCTGCCGTTGCTTGATATTCAGTGAAAATTCTAAGTCAAAAAAGGGACATAATTGTGTCAAAAATACTTTGATAGTTACCTGACCCTGTTGTATGGGTCCCCCCTTTGATAGTACAGAACTTGTCCGAGTTTGAAGTAAGTATACTTATCAGTAACAGAGATATTATGAAATGTCAAAGTTTCTGCATGACAACGATGCCGACTTGGACGCAGACAATAATGCTAGGGCTATGACAAAAACTCGACGTTTTCTTAGAAACTGTCACGCTGAAAATTTACCAAATTTGCTGAAGGTCTTCTCTAAATCTTCCTCAGTGCATGTATAGGACAAATTTCTCAAATATAGTCTTCCAGTCTGAAAAAAAAATCAAAGGTCATCAATTAACCCCTTGACTTGTGATAACAGAGCCTGTGGAAAAATATCAAGGCTAACCCTTTACCATACAATTCTATGTTTTAATGGCTTTGAGGCACATGCTTTTTAAAACATTGTGAAAAGGAGATAAATGCTCGTAACCAACAGTTTGTTTTTTTTCCACAAAGTTCTCTACCCTTTTAACCCTTTACCACACAATCCCGTGTTTTAGTGACCCTGGAAAAAGAACCCTTTTGAAACGTGGGAATTGTGGGAAAAGGTGAAAATGCCTGTAACCAGCATTTTCTCATTTTCCCACAATGTTTTCTACTCTATCAAGGACAAATCCCACATTATTAGCAATATTTCTGTTGTCGTCTGCAAATGCTTTCAATTTGGACCAGGCTTAAATTTTGTGGTGTGGTAAAGAGTTAAACAGCAAGTCCCATCATTTTAGCCATATTTCATGTCTTCTGCAATTGCTTCCAATATGTTGTCATCTACAATATTTTTTGTAATAGAAAGACTCTTTACTGAACAACAAAATTTTAGACTCAACCGAATTGGAAGCATTTGCAGATGACAAATTTAATATACCTCAACTGATAAATTCTGTCTTTGATAGGGTAAAAAACTCTGTAGGAAAAGGAGAAAAATGCTGGTTATCAGCATTTTCTCCTTCTTCCCACCATGTTTTCAGAAATCTTTCTTCCAAGGTTGTTCTTTAGGACTAATTGCATATACATGTGCATTACATGAATATTGATACTGAGTACTCTCCCTTATCCATCAACATTTTTCGAAAGTTGCCTACTACAGAGACACACAAGTAAACTCCTAAAAACATATCAAATTTACTACAGAAATGAACAAAAAAAAAAAAGGCCTTAGTGTGGTTGAAAATCCTGGGTCTGTATTCACAAACCATTCTTAAGAACATTCTTTGTCTAATTCTCAAAAATTTTCTACATTTGAAAGTAACACACCCTCTCTGATTGGCTAAACCATTTGGTTTAGCCAATCAAAAAATGGTTTAGCCAATCAGAAGTGGCATTACTTTTGAAATCTATAATTAGATCAAGAATGTTCTTAAGAATAGTTGGTGAATGCAGACCCTGAGAACCCAAGAATATTCCTAGAACCTTTCACTTATCGAGATATAAGAAATCAAATTCGGATAATAACGAGCCAATTATGAGTTACAGAAAGAACAAAAAACTGAACCAAAATCTCATGCTACTTACATCTGCTATGTCCTCAGTCTGGCCAGCCTCATCTTTCTGAAAGAGAAAATGCAGGGTTTTGAGGTTTTAAAAAAAAAAAGAGGCGTAACTCTTTACCAGACAATTCTGTATTTTAACAACCATGAGACAGAGGACTTTTGAAAACAATGTGGGAAAAGGAGAAAATGCTGGTAAGCAGCATTTTCTCCTTTTCCCACAATGCTTTCTGCCATTTCAAAAGCGAATCCTATGATTTGAACCACATTAATTTTGTAGTCTGCAAATGCTTTCAAATTTAAAAAAAAAAAATGTTGTCGTCTCTTATACAGAGTTTTCAAGACTTCTTCCATGGGGGTCATTAAAGCTCAGGCCTGTGTGGTAAAGGGTTAACTTTTTACCACACAGCAAAATTTTAGACTTATTAAATGTGACCTAAGAAATGGTAAATGTGTTTGAAAACGTTTGAAATAGTAGAAAACATTGTTGAAAAAGGAGAAAATGCTGGTTACCAGCATTTTCTCCTTTTTCCACAATGTCCTAAGAAATCGTAAATGTGTTTGAAAACGTTTGAAATAGTAGAAAACATTGTTGAAAAAGGAGAAAATGCTGGTTACCAGCATTTTCTCCTTTTTCCACAATGTTTTCAAAAGCTTTCTCCTTCAAAATCTTTCAAACATAGGATTGTCTGGTGAAGAGTTAAGGTGCTCACAGCTCCAAAGAAACTACAGAATTAACACAAAGCATACTGAAATGAAAATATACCTTGTTTTCCCATGGTCTGGGTTTTTCCTGATTCTTATTCTCCACATTCTCGACTTTATATCTGTTTACAAAAATTCTCTTTCCACCGATAAAGTTCTTATTTCTTCCAAGAGCCTTCAGTACATCTTCTTCACACTTAAAACCAACATATGCTATACCTGAAAAGTAAGATGCATGTACAGTCATTTTTTATTTCTTGTTTCATTACCCAGAGGGTATATTTCAGATATATCAAAGACTTGTATAAGTTCACACAACTGGGAAATTTTTTGAAGGAATAAGATACTGTAATCTTTGTGAAAATAATGAGATAAAAGTAGCAACAATGCCTGTAACAAGTAATTGCTACTTTTGCAACTAAGTTTATAACTGCTGTCTTATTGCAAGGGCATACAAACACATATATATATTATATAAGACATGCTCTGTGAAAACGGGGCTTAATGCATCTGCAAAGAGAATCAACACATGTCAGCCTGTGCAGATCAGACCACACAGGCTGACTTGGGCCAAAACCTTTTTGCTATTGGTCAATTTTCTGATTTTAAAGGACCTCTACCTCATCATTCAGTCAGTTCTTTGACAAAATGTCATTTATGGATCCAAAATTCTGTGATGACTTTCTTTGTATCATGCATCCCAAAAATTTATAGGTCAACAAAGACCAGACCACGCAGGCTGACTTGGGCCAAAACTTTTTGCTATTGGTCAATTTTCTGTGGGTGCAGCCCTGAACTACTCAGTGGGATTAACAGAGGAGATTGCTACATAGGTGTTGCTAATTCGAATTTTGCAAATCAAATCAAAATCCTTTCCATAGTTTGACATAAAGGGTACTTCAATTCTGTTACACTTTCTGTACTTGAAGACATTAGGTCAACAAGGTCTCGCTAAATAATTAATGAGTAATCCAAAATGATACTGGGCCAGAACTTTCAAAGATTAAATCAGAGCCACACTCTGACAAAAGGGGGCTTAATGCATCTCCGTGGTGCATTATACCAAGCCACTCATCACATAATTTTGGATCCATAAAATCCTTTTTTATTTTCTAACAAAATCAACTGGATCTGGAGCTAGAATGGTCCTTTGACATACAGAAAATTGACCAATGGCAAAAAGTTTCAACCCATGTCAGCCTGCGCAGTCCGCGCAGGCTGACATGGGTCGATACTTTTTTTGGCAGATGCATTAAGCCCCCCTTTCACAAAAGCATGGCCCATTTACGTATAAACAAAACTTATACAGGGGCATCTTTTCCAGCATTAATTCATAAATATATTCCGAACATTATATCATTTTAGGGTCTCTGTGTTGAAGAGTCTTCAAAATACAGACTGACCTAGGATATAACCCACCAGTATCTTAGGGTAACAAGAACACCCTATGTCTGTGCCAATCCTTGGCTTCAGCTGCCTTTCAGTGAAAAATGTTGGTACAAAAAGGGGCATAACTGTGTCAAAAATATTTCATGGATACCTGCCCATGTTGCATGGGTCCCCCCTTTAGTAGCTAATAACTAGCTCAAGTTTTAAGTAAATGGGCCATGCTCTGTGAAAAGGGGGCTTAATGCATGTGCGAAAAGTATCGCCCCAGGTCAGCCTGCGCAGTCCACGCAGGCTGACCTTAGCCGAAACTTTTCCCTATTGGTCAATTTTCTTTATGTCAAAGGACCAGTCTACCACATAATTCAGTCGGTTGTTAGACACAATGGATTTTGTGGATCCATGACTAGGTAATAGATTGCCAGGTACGATGCATCACAGAGATGCATTAGGCCCCCTTTTGCCAGAGCATGTCTCAAATATTTTCACCCAAAACAAGGATATAAAAAAATATCCGAGCTTTTGCACAACATAAACAATGTTGCAGACTACAAAAGGGGTATATCAGGGTCTCCCCTGACCCCCTGTTTCTTTGAATTTGGGCCCCCTAATTTTCCAAATGTCTCCAAAAGTTTAAATGTTTGTCTTCTTTTATTTCACTGAAGGAGGTCAAATGACCCCCTTATGGAAATGTACTGGGAAAACCCTTGGTGCATGCTATCGTCTAACAAAGTTGGTAAAAAATTGGTTAAGAAATCTTACCAACACTGTTATTTTTGGCATTCTTTGGCATCCGCAGTGATACCATTTTGATTGGATGGAAAAATTCTCGGACTGTTTTCTGCAAAGAGTAAAGAGTTGTCTATAAAATTACATTGTTACGGGAAATCACTCCTTCCCTACAGCATAGCTTCTTCCCGTATAAAATCAATACCTGACAACTGCGTTAGCGAGAATTCTCTTTAGCTCAGGGGTTAGTGTATTGGTCTTTTAACCTCGATAAACAAGGATCTTTGACAGCACGGGTCGAAATCCAGCCATAGCAGATTACATTTGAGCTATGTATTTGTTGCGAACTTCCATGTTCATAAGAACATGTTCACTAAATATAGTTCAAACTTTATTTAACTCTTTACCACACAATCCCGACTTTTAACAACCCTGGGAAAGAAGCCTTTTGAAAACATTGTGGGAATAGGAGAAAATGCTGGTAACCAGCATTTTCTCCTTTTCCCACAATGTTTTCTACCCTTTCCAGAACAAATTGCAATTCCTGAGTTGCATATAATTAGTCGTCTGCAAATGCTTTCAATTTGTTGTGTGGTAAAGAGTTAAGAAACATATTCTTTTAAAATATAATAATCATGTGAGCCATGCTCTAGCAAAAGGGGGTTTAATGCATCTCCGTGACTCATTGTACCAAGCAAGTCATAATACAATCATGGATCCATGAAACTGATTCTGTCTAATAAGAATCTGAATCATGAGGTAGACTGGTCCTTTCACATGCAGAAAATTGACCGATAGCGAAAAGTTTAGGCCCAATAGCAAGAAGTATCGACCAGGCTAGCCTGCGTGGACTGCAGGCTGACCTGAATCAATATACATATTGTAGTTGCATTAAACCCCCTTTTCACAGGGCACAGCTCATTGTTTTCTTCATCTATTACAAGGACCATTACCATAACTTTTAAAGCTCTTTAGTCCTCTACCATGCAATCCCGACTTTTAACGACCCTGAGGAGAAAGCTTTTTGAAAACATTGTGGGAAAAGGAGAAAATGCTGGTAACCAGCATTTTCTCCTTATCCCACAATGCTTTCTTGCCTTCCCAAAACTAATTTCAATTTTTCAGTTACATTTATTTTGTCGTCTGCAAATGCTTTCAATTTGGACTAGTCTAAAAATTTGTCGTTTGGTAAAGAGTTAAGTGACAAGTTTTGAAAACATTGTCAAAAAAAGGAACAAAAATACAGCCTCTTTAGCACTAATCTTTTTCTCACATATAAACTACAGAACAATTTCCTTTCCTTCAGATATTTCTCCCTAGTTTAATTATACTAACCCACCCTTTGAGCACCAACTTAACCATAAGACATTTTCAGTCTTGAAAAAGATTAAACTGACTGCAATTTCATGGTTTTTTGCAGTCTGATCTTAACCTTCACTAGCTTTGCACTAGGAAATGCTTTGTTTGTCTGCAATGGAGTTTATGCTATTTTAACAGCTCAGGTCATATTATGGTGGTCAGTGACGTACCCATGTGTTTCCTGGCTTTCTCACACCGGTACTGACACAACTTTCTTTCCAAAGTCAGACTTCTTTTCTCACATGCATCAGAGGTGAGGGGCGAAAAATCGCCAGAAAGAAAGTTTGCCTTAACCAGGTATCAAACTGGCAAGCACCTGGTCATGAGTCAGATACGCTAACCGCTGAGCTACCAGGGGGGGCACTAGGAAATATACTTTAACCATTAATGCTTTATCTCAAATTAGTCTTTAAATTAGAGGATTACAATACATACAGGTCCAGTTTTATAGAACTGGATAAAGTTTGACCATTAATCCTTAAAGCGCTGAACAGATTACATGTAATGTTGCAATGACTATCAGTAATCTTTCAAAGAGAATTTGACCAAGCCAGCAAATCAAACAAGTAATCGTTGGTTTGAAGCCCTGTATATTACTGACTGGGATATCAGGCTTGGCTGTAAAGCTAGAACTATAATGTATTTAGACTTATTTCATGCTTTTCGGTAGTATATCGAGAAGTAATGGTGGATTATAGTTTGATATTTCATGGTTACGACCTGTGAAAATACCAATTTCATATTTTCCAACTCTTCAACTGAAGGTGGAAGCAGTAGTTCCCGCGCACTAGTTACCTAGGTAAATAGCGTGTGCCATTCAAATAAAGGGAAATATAACATAATTTACGCGATATTTCTTGTGCTTTACATAATATAGTAATGTGTAGTTATGTGAGGTGGGTACGCCACAGAGAATTACTGAAAACAACTGTACTGGAATTTAACTGAAGTCCCCACAAAAAAGGGGTTGGAAGCATGAAATGAACAGAATATTTTGGTTTTTTTCGGTGAAAGATCTTTTCATCTCGTGAACATCATCGGTAATATTTTCACTTGTGGCTGCACTACTCGATGAAATTAATTTCGATCTTTCACAGAAAAAAAAAAAATCTCTATTTATAAATACAGAATATTATGTTGTAGTGTGTTTCCTGAGGCTTGTATTTACTTCGAGCTGCGTGGGAAAATTTGATATCGCGCGAGACCAAAGGTCTCGCGCGATATCAAAATTTTCCCACGCAGCGAGAAGTAAATACAAGCCCCAGGAAACACACTACAACATAATATTCCATTTATTATATACCTAAACTACCAAAAACCAAAATATATGCATTTAGTGACAATTTTATTCGAAAACGAAGCATAGTTATAAGAAAAATTGGTTTAGTAGGCGTTAACATCTTTTTTTCATGAATGGCAGATGAATTTTATTTAGTATTATTTCCACCACGCCCATTGTGTTAACATATAAAACAATCAAAATAGCTGCCGTGTTCACGTGGATACAGTGTTTTCGTTTAACTTTAAATGAAGTTGCAAAAAGTAACCAAAATATATACACACAAATAGATTATCTTGCAGAAAAGTAGAAAATCAAATCGAGAATGAGGTTGAAAGTAGTTTGTTCTTGGATACGTCATCATACCATATTTGGAACCTATTCCACTGAGTGGAATACGGATTTTTTTTCCGTCGTGTGTGATTTTAGCCGCATGCGACGCATGTATTTAACCCGGAAAACTTACAGGTATATAATAATATGCGATTTCCTAAGATGCAGGTTCTTAACTATTTCACCATGTGGACTTGAAAACAATTGTTTATTCCTAAATTCTTTCCCCATAGGTTACTTTTAAAGTTTAGTGCAATTTTGTTTCTAAATTTCAAAATGGTGATCCTTAACTCTTTACCACAGTATCCCTAATTTTAACAAATTTAAAAAGTATGGCTTCTGAAAACATTGTAGGAAAAGGAGAAAATGCTGGTAACCAGCAATTTCTCCTTTTCCTACAATGGCTTATACGCTATCCAGTACAGAAATCAAGATTTGAGCCAAATTTAATTGTCATCTGCATGTGCTTTTGATTTGATCTAGTTCAAAATTTGGTGTTTTATTGAGGGTTAAACAGTGGTATTAAAAGAAAAATGACAAGTTAACACAGGTGGTCACAAAAGGTGGTCTCAATTGCATGTCTTTTTTTCTTTTAATAGTATAAACTGTACATACTTCAGGGTTCCCATTCACGCACATATGTGCGTGATTCACGCACTGAATTGAATAATCACGCACAAAAATACGAAGAGAAACGTGCATGCACGCACAGATTTCAGGGCTCCCATTGTCGATCACCAGTGGCGCCAGTTGGGACAAGTTAACAAGTGTGAAAGTCACTGTTTATCACCACTAATCAAACTTGGTATCAATCCGCTTTTCTAGTGAAAAATTGAAGGATTTGCAGTTACATGCTATTCTTACTGACAAATCTATGTCAAATCATGCGGAAATACTACTCCAAAACTTAACAGGCATAAAAAAAAAAAGATCGCTGCAAGAAACGCGAAAACCCATGACACAACAGAAATAGGTTTGACACCGTCCGATCATAGGCATTTCAAACTGTCTACTCAGCTTTATCAATGACTTTGAACAGTAAATTTACATAAATATCTCTATAAAACAATAAGTGAAAGCTAATTAGTGTCTGAAATTGACAGTGAAATGGAAAATTCTACTGGCCGTCAGGCTGTAAGTTGTCCCTCTGAAACTGGTCCCGTGAGTAAGGAAATTATAACAAGCATCTTCCTTTTTTAAATTACCCATATTGTTTTCAAGATCAGCCGACTGCAGAGTTTGACTCATCAAAACAAATTTTCAATACAACAGACCCATACTGTCCTCCATAAATGCTCTATAATTGTCAATATTAAGTGCACTCCTAGAACTTCTCTTGCACTCCCAAACTTGTATTCCAGGGTGCGCATGCACTCCCAAAAAGAGATGTAAGTGGGAACACTGATACTTACCTCACCAGAACTTGGAGGAATCCCTTTCACTTTCAGGATGTGTATAACATCAGTGATCGCATCCTGAAAAAAATATAGTGCAACCAGGTCAATTCAAGCTACAGGCAACAAATAAAACTGTTTTTTGCAGACAATGCAGGTCAAGAATAGACTGCCAAATATATGCTGTCTAATCTTGGATCCACACTGTATGATATCTTATAAAACATTCTGAGCAACAAAAGCTTAAAATATTCACAAACTTCAGAGGTATGTTTGCTAATCAGAGACTACACTATTTTCCACATAATAATAACCACCTTTGATGTCACTACAAGAACCACACAATCCCTACTTTAATGACCTTGAGAAAGAAGGCTTCTGAAAACATTGTAGGAACATGAAAAAATGTAGCCAGCATTTTCTCCTTTTCCACGATGTTTTTTTACGCTTTCAAATATTTATTCCACCATTTGAACCTTGATTGATTTGTTGTCTGAAAGTGCTTTTGATTTGGATAAGTCCAAAACTTTGTCATTTGGTAATCGTAACAGACTTTTGAAAAATTATATTTATAAAGCCTTAACCTTTTAACCAAATAATCCAGAGGAAAAAGACATTGAAAACATTGTGGAAAATGGAGAAAATATCGGTAACCATGATGTCCACAACGTTGTTACCCTTTCAAAGATAAATTCTGTCACTGAGCCACATTTGTCATTTCTGCAAATGCTTTCAATTTGGACAAGCCCAAAATTTTATCATCTGGTAAAGAGTTAAAGGCTTCTGAAAAGGTAGATTCATAACAAGCTTCACTACTAAAAAGGTAAAAACGGTGCAAAAAATCAAGCACTGAAACATATGAGACATGCTCTAGCAAAAGGGGGCTTAATGCATTGCTCCGATTCATGATACCAAGCAAGTCATCACAGTTTAATGGATTCATAAAATCCATTCTGTCTAACAACCAAATGAAACAAGGGGTACACCGGTCCTTTGTCCTGAAGAAAATTTACCAATAGCAAAAGGTTTCGGCCCAGGTCAGCCTGCGCGGACTGCGCAGGCTGACCTGGGTCGATACATTTTGCAGATACATTAAGCCCACTTTTCTCAGAGCATGGCTCATATCTTTATCACAGAACAAATAACTTACAATTTTCTCAATTGTAGTATTGTCCGAAGCATCTTTCCCTGTAGTTTCATTGTCAGCCTCCATCTCATCCTGCTCTTCCTCAACCTTGCCCTCTAAATCATCCATCACTTCATTCTCTTTCTTGTTATCAGTTTTGCTATATTCCTCATCTTCCTTTTTGTCCTTTTTCTTCTTTCCTTTCTTCTTTTTACTCTGTTGGTTATTGTCCAGACTATGGTCTTGCTCACTGTTCTGTGACAGAGCTTCCTTGTCTTCAGTATTTTCCTTTTCTTTTTTTCCTTTCTTCCTTTTCTTGTCCTTTTGGTTAGGACATTCTTTGGGTTCATTGTCATCAGAATCACTAGATTCACTCAGTAGGCTTGAATCAACTTTGGATTTTAGATACTGAAAAAGTAACGATTTTGATCAGTCACAAAATTTGAGTTTACCCTTTAACCCTTTACCACACAATCCTGACTTTTAACGACCCTAAAAAAGAAAGCTTTTGAAAACATTGTGAGAAAAGGAGAAAATGCTGGTAACCAACATTTTCTCCTTTTTCCACAATGTTTTCTATCCTCTCCAAAACAAATTTCAATTTTTGGGTCACATTTATTTTGTTGTCTGCAAATGCTTTTCAATCTGGACTAGTCTAAAATTTTGTCATTTGGTAAAGAGTTAACCAAACTGAAAAAAAGCCCTGACTCATCTCTATTGAAAGCACTTGCAGATGACAAATTAGACTTAGAGCAAATTACGGAAATCTGTCTGTGAAAGGGTAGAAAACAATGCGGGAAAAGGAGAAAATGCTGGTTACCAGCATTTTCTCCTTTTCCCACATTGCTCTCAAATGCTGTCTCCCGGAGTCGTTGAATCTTGGGGCAGTTTGGTTTAAGAGTTATCATTTGTAAAAAGCTTCAAAACAATGACATCATACTTGTTAGAATCATTTGCAACACAAATTTGAACATACACAGGAAGACAAATGGATAGGCGGATTCCAGTATATGCCAGAAAAAGTTTGTCTTATGGGCAGAGCATTTTAGAAAGTCTACTGGTCAAGAAACTGCAAAATTTTTAGGTCAGTGTAGATTTAAGATCAGAGCAATCATACACATTTTTTTCTCTTTTTCATCATTCCAAAATAAAAAAAAACAAGAGTTATGCCTTAGACAATACAGATTTACGAGTCATTATTTTCAAACAGCTTATTTTTCAGTATGCAGAATCCCACTTTTTTAATCACTGTGGCAATAGAAGAAATTGCCTGAAATCAGTAGTTTCTGTTTTTGCCACATTGTTTTAAATTGTACGCTTGTGGTAAATAGGATCAGGAATGAAAGACATTAATCTTTTCTTCATGCAAACCTATATTATGTCTTTGAGACAATTCTAATGAATACCCACAATATTGGTTTTAGTGAAGAAATCAAGTTATACTACTCTTTGAGCCCAAATGCCTCAATCTCAATCTGTATGTCTGCTAACATAACAGTTGCCAACAAGGAACAAAATCACAGAGGGCAAGATACTTACATCAAGATCTGACAGCCCTGCTGTTGGTACTTTACACTTTGTGACATCTTCTTCTTCTTGACCTGAATTGATATTAAATAGCTAGAAGTGTATTGAAATACCATCAATGAGAAAGCAAAAATGACAGGTACAAAAATATTAATCTTTTACCAAATGACAAAATTTTAGACTTGTCCAAATTCAAAGCATTTACAGACGACAAAGCAAATGTGACTGAAAAATTAAAATTTATTTTGGGAAGAATAGAAAACATTGTGGGAAAATGAGAAAATGCTGGTTACCAGCATTTTCTCCTTTTCCCATAATGTTTTCAAAAGGCCTCCATCTCGAGGTCATTAAAAGTCGGGATTGTGTGGTAAAGGGTTAATCCTTTCCAAAATAACAAATTGTAGACTCTCCAGCACTGAAATATGCTGTCAAAAGCCTTTTTCCTCATAGTTGTAACAACACTAGATTGTTTGGTAAAGAGTTAATGAATCTTTTAATACTTTGCAAGACAAAATTAACCTGTAGCAAACATCCCCATGTTTTAACAACCTTGAAGAAGAAGGCTTTTGAAACCATTGTGGTAACCTTTTTTTTTCTTTTCACACAATGTTTTCTACCCTATCACACACAGGGTCATCTTTTGAGCAACATTTAATTAATTGCCTGCAAATGCTTTCAATTTGAATGAGTCCATAATTTTGTTGTTTGGTAAAGAGTAAAGTAATATGCTGGTTACCAATATTTTCTCCTTTTCCCACAATGTTTTTGAAGGTCTTCTTCTTCAGATTCATTAAAACTGATGAGTGTGGTATAGGGTTATTAGCCATTGGGAAGAAGATTTTTGAAAACGTTCTAAGCGAGGACTAAAATAGCATGTTGACCATTATTTCTCCTTTTCCAATGATGTTTTATATTCTTTGAAAGACAACTATCATTTAGGCCACAGCTTGTGGTCTGAAATGCCTCCAAATGAAAGAGTCTAAATATTTGTTGTCTTGAAGAGGTCTAGTAAACAGTTATCTTCTTACAAATTTTAGAGTGGTCCAAATCAAAAGTACATGTATTTGTAGATGACAGGTTTGAATGTTGTGAAAATGATCAAATTTGTCTTCAAAGGGGTAGCAAACATTGTGGGAAAGGCGGAAAATGCTGGACACCAAGATTTTCACTTTTACCAGCAGTGATTTTAAAACATCATCTCTATCAGGATCGTTAACTCTTTACCACATGATGCCACGTTTTAAGGACCCTGAAAAAGAAACTTTTTGAAAATGTTGTGGGAAAAGGAGAAAATACTGGTAACAAGCATATTTTGTATCCTATCAAAGACAAATTTCATCATTTGAGCCACACCTACTTTGTAGTCTGCAAATGCCTCTAATTTGAACTAGTATACGTTTTTGTCAGCTAGTAAAGAGTTAACCTTTTACCACACAATCCCGAGTTTTAACAACCCTGAGAAAGAGGCCTTTTGAAAACATTGTGGGAAAAGGAGAAAATGCTGGTAACCAGCATTTTCTCCTTTTCCCACAGTGTTTTCTATCCTTCCAAAAACAAATTTCAATTTTTCAGTTACATTTTGTTGTCTGCAAATGCTTTCAATTTGGACTGGTGTAAAATTTTGTTGTTTGGTAAAGAGTTAAAACATAGGATTGATTGGAAAAAGATTAACTTCGTACCAAAAGACAAAACTTCTGGCTGGTACAAATTGAAAGCATTTGCAGACAACAAATTAAACTTGGCACAAATGATATAATTTATCTCAGAAAGAGTCAAAAAAAAAAAAATTGTGGAAAATTAAGAAAATACTGGTTACCAACATTTTCTTATTTCCCCAAAATGTTTTCAAAAGTCTTCATCCTAAAGGCAGTTAACCCTTTCCCAAACGACAAATTTTAGACTGGTCCAAATTGAAAGAGTTTGCAGACGACAATTTTAAATTTGATGAAAATGGCAGAAAGGTCTCAAAAAGGGTAGAAAACACTGTGAGAAAAGGAGAAATTGCTCGTTACGAGCAATTTCTCCTTTTCCCACAGTGTTTTCAAAAGACTTGTACTGCAGACACATGAAAACCAGGGCTTGTTTGGGAAAGGGTTAAAACTCAGGATTGCTTGGAAAAGCATCGCATTTTGTAACCTTCAAGTGTATCCATTCTCTCCATCCCCGACGGTTGCTTTTCCAAGTCTTGGGCCTCCTCCCCTTCCTCGTCAGTATCATCATCAAAGGGTAAGTTGCTCTTCACAGTTGAGGGTACATGCTTATCTGCCTTGCTCGTTTCTTCCCCTGTAATGTCAGCCCAAACAGGCTTTGCTCCTACATTCTGATGGACATCTAAAAACTCTTTAAAGCTCGGGTCATCTTTAAGCTGGAATAAGCCATCACATTTTCATTAAACAAAAGCACCCCAAGCAGATGCCAATGCTCGGCTGCAGTTGCTTGATTTTCAGTAAAAATTCTAAGTCGAAAGGGGGCATAATTGTGTAAAAAATACTTAATTGGTTAACTGCTCTTGTTGTATAGGTTGTATAGGTTTTGATAGTTGGTAACTGTCCAACTTTGAAGTAAATATCTTCAGTAATAACAGAGATATTTTAAAATGTCAACGCTTTTGCAGAACGATACAAACAACAGGGCTATGGCAATAACTTAATGTTTTCTTTGAAAACGGCTGAGCTATTCATACACACAACTTGCTACCAAAACCACAAAGTTTTAGATAACATAGGGTCCAAATTGAAACCATTTGCAGATGTCAAATAAACCCTTTTTCTGGGATCGTGTGATAAAGGGATAAGGCTCAAATAGTGAGATTTATCTTTGAAAGGATTGAAAACAGTGTGAAATAAGGAGAAAATGTTGGTTACCGTTTAGTTTGCCCTCTTCCAATGCTTCCAATGTGGAAAAGTCTACAAATTTTATATCTGACACAGAAATGACAAGCTTTATTTGTCCTACAGAGAACATGAACAGTTAAATCATTCATTCGCTGTTGCTCATGTAATTGACTGTATTTTAACAAGTTCCTATAATGACAGAGACCAGAGCTCCAGATAAGAGGAAGGGATGGTATTCTGAATCCATTATTTCTCTTCCAAACCTTAAGTTGTGCATACTCATTAAAATTGTCTCAATGAGACGATTCTAATGAGTACCCATAACATAGGGTTTAGTGGAGAATAAATAATATTTTCAATTTTGAAATCAAAATCACTCCTTCAATCTGGAACTCTGAGAGACCATATTTTTTTTCCTCATTGACCATATCATAAGGTTTCTCATCTCATCACAAATTTGGGGTTTTTCAAGATGACAGCTTTCTGATTGTATACACTGAGTGACTCTCATGCATAAAAAGGAATGAATTTTATGTCTGTAAATGAAATTTCAAATTGAAAGGAAAAACAATCAATAAATCTGGAAGGTAAGGCATGTTCATCTTTCACTTAATTTCCCAGCAGGATAAATATAAGCCATATGCTCAGTGAAAAGGAAGCTTAACGCATCTGCAAGAAGTATCGACCCAGTTCAACCTGCGCAGGCTGGCATGGGACCACACTTTTTGCTACTGGTAAATTTCCTGAAAGTATAAGGATCAGTGTGCCTTATGATTCAATACACTGTAATACAAAATGGATTTTATAGATCTATGATTATGCGATGACTTGCTTTGTATCATGCACTATGGGCATGCATTAACTCTTTACCAAACGACAACATTTTAGACCAGTCCAAATCGGAAGCATTTGCAGACGACAAAATAAACATGACTCAAAAACTGAAATTTGTTTTTGGAAGGATAGAAAACATTGCGGGAAAAGGAGAAAATGCTGATTACTTGCATTTTTCTCCTTTTCCCACAATGTATTCAAAAGGCCTCTTTCTCAGGGTCGTTAAAAGTCAGGACTGTGTTGATTGATTGATTGTACGGTGTTTAACGTCGTTTTCAACATTTCAGTTATATCACGGCGGCCAGTGCACCTATCCATGCTTTCCTCGAGTTTCTTATACCAGTACTACGTACAATATCCACTGGCTGCTTTCCCACATAGCCATTGTCGAAAGAATGGTCATCAGTGAGAGAGGAATGAATACTGTCGCAATGGCTATCATCAATCCTTGGAAAGAAATTGGCCGAGCTGGGGATCGGACCAGCGACCTCCTGTTCTCAAGTCCTGTATGCTACCGACTGAGCTATGGGGGCTCGGCTCTGGAACTCGGCTCTGGATTGTGTGGTAAACGGTTAAACTTCCTTATGCCACAACCTGACTCATATTTAACCCTTTCCCAAACGACAAATTTTAGCCCCTCCCAAATTGAAAGCATCTGCAGACGACAAATTTGAAAGTAGTACAAATGAACTTCAGTTTTTTTGACAGGGTAGAAAACATAGTGGGAAAAGGAGAAAATGCTGGTTACCAGCATTTTCTCCTTTTCCCACAATGTTTTCAAAAGGCCTCTTCCTCTGGGACGTGAAAACACGGGATTGTTTGGTAAAGGGTTAAGGGCCTAAGTTCACAAATACTGGAATTTAGTACAAAAGAAACTTACATCACCAAGAATTTCTTCTACGACTGGGTTTTTGGTCCTTTCTTTCTTTTTCTTTTCTTTTTTCTGAAAGAGAAACAACCAAGTGACCACTAACTTTCACCCCTTCAACAGTTCTTTGACAGCAAAACCCTTAGATTCATCATTTATGTTGCTTTCAATAGTGTTGCTGGGACAGCACCTTCATTCATGTTTTTATGTTCTCATGGATATTAGACTAAAGCATTGCAGTACTTTGCTCAAGAACACTCCAACATGGCCGGAAATGGATTTCCTAAAGTACTGTCTAAGCCATAGCAGGTTAAACATTTGTATTTATACATTAACTCTTTACCAAACGACAAAATTTTCGACTCATCCGGATCAAAAGCAGTTGCAGACAACGAATTACATAAGTCTAAATTGTGGGATTTTTCTTTACCTCTTAACCCATTACCACACAATCCCGACTTTTAACGACTCTGAGAAAGAAGCCTTTTGAAAACATTGTGGGAAAAGGAGAAAATGCTGGTAACCAGCATTTTCTCCTTTTCCCACAATGTTTTCTACCTTTCCCCAATGCAGATTTCAATTTTTCAGGCACATTTATTTTGTCGTCTGCAAATGCTTTCAATTTGGACTAGTATAAAATTTTGTCATTTGGTAAAGAGTTAACCAAACGACAAAATTTTAGACTAGTCCAAACTGAAAGCATTTGCAGACTACTAAAACAAATGTGCCTTAAAAATTGAAATTTGTTTGGCAAGGGTAGAAAACACTCCAGAAAAAGGAGAAAATGCTGGTTACCAGCATTTTCTCTTCCTCCCACAATGTTTTTAAAAGGCTTAGGTCGCAGGGTTATTAAAACTCTGGATTGTGTGGTAAAGGGTTAACAGGAAAGAAAACATTATGAGAAAAGGAGAAAATGCTGGTTACCAACATTTTCTCCTTTTCCCATAATATTTTCTATGCTTCCAAAGACAAATTTCAATTTCAGTTTTTGATTCACATTTGATTTGTAGTTTGCAAATGCTTTCAACGTGGATGTGTTGAAAATCATGTCTTTTGGAAACGGGTTAAAATTATGGTCTGACAATCTGTTAAACTGTGGTTGGTCAAAATTCCAGTCAGTGGCAGAATAATGAATATGAAAACTGAAATAAATGTTGCCAACATTTATCGCGGTTTTAATATTCATTCTTCTGCCACTGACTGGATTTTTGATCGACCATACTTTACCGGTTTGTCAGACTTGCAATAACGGCCATACTTTTTAAACAGTATAGATGAAAGTTGTATGTATTTTTCATGTGGCAGTAAGGTGCATGGGAAAACATAAAATCAAATTATGACACTTGTAATGCTGTTTTATGTTTTTTTCTCAAATAATACAAAAATAATACCAAAGCCAGCCTTCAACTAGTGAGATATATTTTATAATGGTATTACAAAATTTGTGTAACTACACATAGTGTGAAGGAATGAAACCAACACTGCAAATTTTACATAACCTCAAATCTCTGTTTTTTTAATCATTTGGTACATCTTCAAGGCGCTTGCCTTAACCCTTTCCCAAACAAGCCCTGGTTTTCACGTGTCTGCAGTACAAGTCTTTTGAAAACACTGTGGGAAAAGGAGAAATTGCTCGTAACGAGCAATTTCTCCTTTTTCCACAGTGTTTTCTACCCTTTTTGAGACCTTTCTGCCATTTTCATCAAATCTAAAATTGTCGTCTGCAAACTCTTTGAATTTGGACCAGTCCAAAATTTGTTGTTTGGGAAAGGGTTAAGCCTGGCTAGCTGTATGCACCAGGGTTATGACATACAGGGAGGTTAGCAGTGAGATGAAAATTTTATGAACGAATAGATCAATAATGAGGATGAAAATATGGGAGCTGATTTCAGGTTATTATCTCTATTTAAATGCTGCGGGCAGGGCATTTCATAGGTTCAACCATGTCATCACTAGCACAAGAGACATATGTCAGTCTGTGACATATTCTCGGCTCTAGCCCAGTTTTTAGTTTGCATTGGAAAAGGCAATATGACAGACCTTTTTTTTTTTTCCTTTTAGCGACACATAAAAAATAAGTCCCTTCAATTTATCAGGGTATCCAAAAAGGGACAACAAGTAACTTACTTTCTTCTTGTCTTCATCTGGTTTCTTCTCCTCTTCTTTTTTCTGGTAGGATGAACTTTCTTTTGAATACTTACTCCAAGCTCTTGGTTTTGTTACATCACCAAAATCTTTAGCCAATTCAACCTGTTGAAACAGAAGTCAATTTGTACTATAATACCATAAACATGGTATATGTTCTCCTTTAAAATTCACCTGTCATTTAATACAACAAAGCTTGTTGAAAAAGTATGCATTTTGTGGTGTTATGGAGAATAATTGTTCTTCTACAGAAAAATATTGGTAAAACTAACAAAACACAAGAACTTAAGACAAAATATCTGAATGGAAAGGGTACCCCCCCCTTGAAAATTCAGCTGACAAAGTTTTTTTCAGTTGTTCCTGTGATGCTGTCATTGGTGTACCTTGATGCATGTAGCTAGACTCATGTAATCAGTTTGATCATATTTTTTGTCATACTGAAAAAATTGAACACAATCCATTTACTATATTAAGAAAAAAGAAAACAAAAAAAACTGCCAAACACTTAAGCTGCTACATGTACATCCCACTCACTGACCTTTTGCGGACCGTGTAGATCAAGATAAGACTGCACAGAATGTGCAGTCTGATCTTGGATCTATACTGTCCGATAAGGAGATATCCCACCCCCCCAAGTACCTTTGAAATAGCAAAAGAGCAAAATTTGAGTTTTTACTATCAGCTTGAAAGTTTCATTTCACTTATTTAGCAGGTTAAGGGTTAATAAACATTCCACTGTATAATCTATGGCTTAACTGCTATGATAGTCCACAACAGCAGACAGTGTAGATCAAAGATCAGATTCCACATTTTGTGCAGTCTGATCTTGATCTACACTGGCAGCAAAGGCAACTGTAGTTGTGAAAAGCGCTGTAATGGTTATCCTACCTGTATTTTCTGTGTATCTAAGTAAGTATTGTGGAACCTTCTGATGGCAGTTTGAGCTTCCTCAGGTGTCCGATATCCTATAAATGCGAACTTTCTGAAAATACCTTCTTTGTTATACTTAAAACTACAATCTGTTAGAGGCCCAACAGAAGTGAACTGGTTCTTCAATCTTTCTTCTTTGATCTAAAAAATAATTTAAAAAAGTTTGACTATGTCTATAATATTATTAGAACATTAAAGATGCTTGCTACAGTTAGCCCATTTTTATCCTCAATACAAGTAGTTGTTCATATTTTGTATTTTTGTATGATATATCATTATTTCAAAAACTTATACATTTTTAAATAAGGGAGGGTGGGGGGGGGTCACCAACTTCATTTTTTTTCTACCCCATACTTTGTAACATGACCTGCCACTGGCATTACGTTGAATTTCTGACTTTATAATTAATAATTCCAATTATGTGCTACATCTAACAACGGGAATACATAAAAGATACATAAACAATGGTTTTCCTTAAAACCCCTTCATCAGTAAAAAACTCATATGATTTTCTGTGGCTATTGTTGTAGCTGATGGTCTAGCTAAGCAATATTTTGGAAGGGGTTCCCTAAAGTTGAGCATCTAGTTATTGTTAAGTACACTAGGATAAAACATGCCCATTTACAGCAGGGAGTTTTTTTCATTATTTTCTTAGTATACTTCTTTTTTTTTTTTTGTTCCGAATTTTGATCTGATTTGTATTTAGCAGAACTTCAAGAAAATGAATACTTATTCCAGTTTTGACTCATTTGAAAAGCATGCTATTGCGTTGAAATGACATCCCCCATCGAAAGAAGGTCCCATTTCCATCAATCCATGACATGGCATAGAATAAAAAAAGAAAAAAAAAAAAAAAATGTATAACGGCGGACTATCATAAGGAACACATGACTGAAGTTTCATCAATTTTCGTCAAGGACTTTTGAGGATATCTGGACAAAGGAACAGATAAACGGATAAACAATGCAAAAACTACATCCCCTTGCTTTTGGCTGGGGTTAAAAGTGGGGGGGGAGGTTGCTAATCAATGTGTAGTGGATCTAGGTCAGTCTATTAGGGGTTTCTCAGGAAGTTTCCTGAGATTGCCGAGTTTCCTGTGATGTCACAGATGGAACTAGAGTCTCCTCCGGTAAGCCAGAGATGGAGGGTAGTCACCACTCGCAGAGATTGGCCAATATCCTCAACATCAGGACCACCCGGACTGCTTACACGATTCCACTTCATATTAACCAGTGTCTGTCGGTGCCAGCTATACAGGGATCTGTACACAAAGGTTGAATCGGCACTGATAAAGAGTGAGTGACCACAGTGGCTGCTGTACTGCGACCCAAAGAGAAAACGGAGCTGTGTTGCCAGGGACTTGGGATGTCCATTGATTACACAAAATTCAGTGGAGCCCCACAGCGTACACCTTGAGACAGATGTACAACACGGTGGATTGAGACTGGATCTGTCTGAGAATGGGCTATACTGGGCAAACAGCTTGCCTAATATTGAGAACAAAAAGGGATGTCCTGGAAGAACGCTCAAAGACTTGCACCCACAGAGAAGAGGGCCCCTGCAGGGCTTGTTTTTACTAAGAAAGTGACGCAGATAGTCGGCGTCTTTCCCTCAGCAAATTTTTTCCCCAAAAATGTAGTTTTCTCCGAGAAGTAAATTTTCCCCTAAGAAATCACATTTTCTCACTGTAATACAAAGTATTGTACTAAGATTTAGTAAATGAGTCCACTCCCAGACCGAAAGATTGGCCGCAAAATCAACCAAGGTAAGAAATGTTTTCTTTGTTTAATGAAACATCAGCATTTGAGGTTCATGGAAAACTGTCACAAATCGGTCGATTTCGTATTTTGTATTCATTCTTTGCATGGAATTTTCTGAACACCCTCGCTGTATAATATGAATACCACTGTATTCCAGCATTTGCTATTCAACGCATTCATTGGTATGTTAACAAATTCAAGGAAACCAATAATGTCTTTCGGTGCGTGACTTTTTCTGCCGTGTTGAAAGTAAAGTAAAAATATGTCCTATAATTGACCCATAACTACAATAAAAAGCTGAAACTGTCAGATGCAAGGAGTACTAAACGAATCGATACTTTTTTTGGGTCCAAAACTTTCGAAATTAGAGACTGACGACCAAATCGAAAGTAGGCAATCGGTCCCCGACGATCCTGGGTCAGACAGCGTAATTGTTGAAGAAATCGAAAGTACACCATCAGTATCAACATTCTGCGACCCTAGTCAGCTTCTCTTGTTCATAATAACCTAGTAATTGACACTTGAACATTTCTCTTTGACTCTTACAAAAATTATTTTAATTTGTTGATCTTCATTAGTCCAAAAAGGACATAGACATGCCTGTGCACATGTAGACTAACATTTTGTGTTCACAAAACAGTTAAATTCAGTTTCATATATGCTTGAGTGTTATTGCAAAGACTAATACCAGTGTTCTATTGATAGTACATAATGTACAAGGTGTATCACATACATATATAATGATGCACACCAACATATATAGCAAGACAGTAAATTTCCCCAAATATTGCTTTGTCGCATGTTTTTTCCCCTTTTGACCAGCGTTCAGTGTCTTCCCCAAACCCTTAAAAAAAGCCATGCCCTGTTCCCTCAGAGGGGGCTTTCCTTAAGTTAAGAAGAGACCAAAGTACAGGTGTCACTTATACTGGGTGAATGCCTGACATTTGCAGAAGTCACAGAAGGGACCCCCTCCAAAAAATAAAGTGGGGGAGAGTGTAGTGGATCCAGGTCAGTCTAGTGGAGGGGAGGGTCCCAGGAAGTTTCCAGAGATTGCCAAGTTTCCTGTGACATCACGGGTGGAACTAGAGTCTCTTCTGGTAGGCTAGAAATGGAGGGTAGTCACCAATCGCAGAGAGTGGCTGTCCTCAACATCGGTACCACTGGACTAAATCAGGATTCCCATTCACACACATATGTGCGTGATTCACGCACTGAATTGAAGAATCACGCACAAAAATATGAAGTGAAACGTGCATGCACACACAGGTTTCAGGGCTCCCATTGTCGATCACAAGTGGCGCAAATTGGGACAAGTGTCAAGTGCTAATCAAACTTGGTATCAATCCACTTTTCTAGTGTAAAATTAAAGGTTTTGAAGTTACATGCTATTCTTATTGACAAATCTATGTCAAATCATGCGGAAATACTACTCCAAAACTTAACAGGCATGAAAAAAAGTTCGCTGCAAGAAACACAAAAACCCATGACACAATAAAAATTGGTTTGACATCGTCCGATCATAGGCATTTCAAACTGTCTATTCAGCTTTATCAACAACTTTTAACAGTAAATTTACATAAATATTTCTATAAAACAATAACTGAAAGCTAATTAGTGTCTTGAATTGACAGTCAAATGGAAAATTCTACTGGCCGTCAGGCTGTAAGCTGTCCCTCTGAAACTGTTCCTGTGAGAAAGAAAGTTATAACAAGCATCTTCTTTTTTTAAATTACCCATATTGTTTTCAAGAGCAGCCGACTGCAGAGTTAGACTCATCAAAACAAATTTTCAATACAACACACCCTCACTGTCCTCCATAGATGCTCTGTAATTGTCAATAATAAGTGCACTCCTAGAATTTCTCTTGCACTCCCAAACTTGTATTCCAGGCAGCGCATGCACTCCCAAAAAGAGATGTGACTGGGAACACTGTAAATACAGGGAAGCGACTGAACTGTGTATTGTCTCAGGAGTAAACACTAGTTACATTAAATTACATGGAAATCCACAAATATACACATATTCCACATTTCGATACATGTGTACAAACCTGTGTATAAAGCAACATACTCAATCTACTAAAAGTGTATATTGATGAAACTATTTCATTGTTTTTTCTTTCCCGAGCAGACCATCCTTTACCCAAAGTTCGCGAAAACTAATGACTTTTTCCAAAAATTAACTATCAATTTCACAAGTTAACTTTGAAGCCATAACAATTCTCCATTAACAACCGCAGATCGATTATACGATAAAATTTCATTCCTACCCATTTCGGAATATTCTTGACGATCAGCCGTGACATTTTCACGTGCCGGCATAGATATGTGGTTGTTGTTGTTGAGTGTGATTGTTGTTGTTTTAGGGCTTTGGCTACATCACAATTAGCGAGAGGAGTTTGGTGCCGTCAAGCAGTGAGACAAGATTATTAAATCCAGATTTTAAAATTAAATGACATATGTATACACCAATTTTGGCAGCCGTTTTACCACACAAGGAAGGCATGTTTGGTCCGCCAGGTCACTGCGACCTCTTTGGGAATACTTATCCTACTGTAACAGTTTTTTTTTTTTCGGCGTAGCTGAATGTGCTGGCTTTTGACCTGCTTTTTGGTACTGATAACGAATTAATAAATAGAAATTTGTGATTGGTAAAAAATGTAGACATGTTTATTTTAAGGGCCCCTGCCTGTTTGCTGGCAAATTTAACACCTTCTATCTTTTGTAAAGATATTACTTGCTGACTAGTATTCAGAGGTAGAAAAATTCTGAAAAATTCCTGATGGCCTCGTAGCGAAGATTGGAATACAGGCCTAATTTCAGAACTTACACAATTTCTTAGTTAGATGAACTCTCCGTAAACCCTCAGTTGAGTTGAGGTAGATCTATTGATTAGAATTCAATATAGAATCGTGAGTCGTGCTCTGTGAAAAAGGGGGATTAATGCATCTGCAAAAAGTATCGATTCAGGTCAGTCAGCCTGCATATTCCGTGCAGCTGCCCTGGGCCAGAACTTATCGCTAT
The DNA here is from genome assembly GCA_945859785.2 of Tridacna gigas. Classification (NCBI taxonomy): domain Eukaryota; kingdom Metazoa; phylum Mollusca; class Bivalvia; order Cardiida; family Cardiidae; genus Tridacna; species Tridacna gigas. The sequence continues at coordinate 7,549,239 of OX244042.2, forward strand.
TGGTCAATTTTCTGTACGTCAAAGGGCCAGTCTGTCTCAGGATTCAGTCGGTTATAAGACAAAATTGATTTTATGGATCCATAATTCTGTGATGACTTGCTTCGTATAATGCATCACGAAGATGCAATAAGCCCCTGTTTCCCAGGGCATGGCTCAGACTAAATGATACGGGGAATGTCTTGTTCAATTACTGCACTTCGGGATACTTTATTTTAAGAAATAAATCAAGAAAATGTTGAATTTGAAGGATAGTATCAAACTGGCCACGAAATGTGAAGCTGAAATGCCCCTTAACTTGCACAGTGAGTGATACCAAATCGCATCGCTGTAAGAGCTAGTTCAACAGCAAAGCAGGTTTTTAGTGCTTATATATTTAACTGCTCTCCGTTACATTACTTTCCCCTACGAGAAGTCTCGACCCTGAGACACATATATACAAATCAAGCAGGGGAAAATAAGAGGGTAAGACTACTCCAGTCCGGCAGTTGTCCTAATCCCACCGCTGCCATCAAATTGTAACGCGCAACTGCCTAGTCACACATCCAGGCGCTAACCACAATACTTGATTGATTGATTGGTTGTAAGGTGTTTAAAGCCGTTTTCAACGTTATTTCAGTTATATCACGGCGGCCAGTGCACCTACACCTGCTTTCCTGGAGTTTCTTTTACCAGAGCTCCGCACAATATTCTTTCCAAGCCACTGGCTGCTTCCCCACATAACCATCGTCGAAACAATGGTCAGCGTTGAGAGAGGAATGAATCCTGTCGCTATGACTATCATCAATCCTCGGAAAGAAATTGGCCAAGCCGGGGATCGAACCACCTCCTGTTCTCAGGTCCTGTACAAGGCATGTTTTAAGAACGGTACTTTTATTTCATGCCTTTCGGTAGTTTATCGAGAAATAACGGTGGATTATGGTTTGATATTTCATGGTTACGACCAGTGAAGATACCGATTTTATATTTTCCAACTCTTCAATTGAGGGCGGAAACAATAGTTCCCGCGCACTAGTTACCTAGGTAATCAGCGCGTGCCATTCAAATGGATGGAAATATGACATAATTTACGCTATATTTCTGGCGCTTTACGTAATATTGTAATGCGTTGTTATGGGGGGGAGGGGTACGCCACAGGGAATTACCGAAACAGCTGTACTGGATTTTGATGAAAGTTCCAACAAAATAGGGGTTAGAAGCATGTAATAAATAGATTTGTTTTTCTGTGAAAGATCGAAATTTATTTCATCTCGTGAACGTCATCGCTAATATTTTCACGAGTGGCGCAGCCACGAGTGACAGTAGATCTATTACCGATGATGTTCACTCGATGAAATAAATTTCGATCTTTCACCGAAAAAAAAAAAATATCCTCTATGTATTTAACGGCTCTCCGTGACGAATAAAAAGTTTCAGTCAATAGTAGAAACTGAAGTACTTGTACTACACTTTCAAACTAGTTTCTTTTGACGGAAAATCTAATCAAGATACGGTGCAATGTAGATTCAGTATCAGACTACACGTTCTGTGCAGTCTAATCTTGACCTACACTATCCGCAGAAGGTCCACTTGTGACTGTTAGCTGCTTAGGGATTGATAAAGCTAGTTAATTTGTACGCAATACAGTTCTTTATCTATCGCTTTTGATGTGCTTAAGATTTTGTATACCATAACAGTCCCTAGTGACTGCGGAACCAGGAAGTACTGTCTGAGGGCTGGTTGATAAGTTCAATCGTATTGACCTCATAGCACAATAGGATTTGTCATTTGGGATTCAAACGAAAAGGGGGCCTCGGACATATGCGGTTAAAAGTGTGTCGTCCCAGATCCGCCTGTGCAGTCTATGACAAATCCGAGACGAGACTTCCCGTTTTGGGGCGATTTTCTATTTCACGAAAGTCTACGGTATGAAAAAACCTTACATAGTCGTAAAGTGCCGTCCTAGATTATCCTGTGCGGACTGCGCAGGCTAATCCGAAACGACACTTTACGCAAATGTCCGAAGGTCTCATTTAGTATGTTGCTGGCCATATTGTATTCAGTTTCAATGTAATCCGTTCCAGTGTCTACGAGGGTCAATCAAAAATAACTGAGCCCTACCTCATAACCTTTTCATTATTTGACACAGGGTTATTATATTTGGCCCAATTGTTGACCAATATCTTGTGCGTTGTTTGCACTGGAAAAACTAACGTGACGTGACGTCTTATACATGTGACATCATTTATTGTAACATCTTGGCGGAGGGTGCGTTCACACTGACGCGCGAAGAACAATTAAAGCTCGTAATGCTATCCTTTAGGGAATTCCTTTCTTGACATCGCAGAAAGTCCTCCAGTGTATACGAGGACATCTATGACGTCATAATCTGACTGAAAATGGGTACTGGAAATGGGTACTGGAAATTTTGGGAAGAGATAGAAGTCTGATTGGCAAGATCAGGCGAGTATATACAGCGATGCTGAATCATTTTCATAGGCAACAATCATTTAACCCTTAACATGCTAAATAAGTTATAGGAAACTTTCCAGCGGAAGATAAAACCCCAAATATTGTTATTTCAAATTTGTTTTGGGGGAAAAGTACCTCCTTATCGGACAGTGTAGATCCGGGATCAGACTGCAAGTTCTGTGCAGTCTGATCTTGAGCTACACTGTCCGCAAAAGCTCCTTAGCAGGCTAAGGGTTAAGCGAGCTATAGCAATTACAGTAGGAAGGGACATCGTCCTGGTGAACCAATAAACCTTTACTGAGCTTTCCACGGCCATGATGTTTTTTTTTTTAAACTGCTTTTTATCAGCCGGAAAGGATTAAGAGGTGGCGCATGAGACTTGTAAGGGACAAGTCTCAGGATATTTGAGGGTGTGGGGCTCGATTCCCACGGCTGGCCAACTATAAATTACCAGTAGTCTTTCGGGTGAGACGTTTACCTAGGACCTGTGTGACGATTGTATACAATGAGAACCAGACATTAGTTTTGATGGATTTCGTCCTGTTTCTAACAGCCTTCTTGGTGCATCTTCCATCTGGGAAGCTGGTGGCAACGATAAATAAACGCAAAATAAATAAATCGGTCAAATTAATAGTTGATGCATGATTGTGCGTTTCATTTTTTTTTTTTTTTTTTTTGTTAATCGATTTTGGAAATTATAACACCATCAGCAACCAAGAAAACCGTGGCAATAACCTTCCAAGCTGATGGAACAGTCTTCGCCTTCTCTGGCGAGGGTGAGCCAGGGTGTTTCCATTGTTTAGGCTGATGTTGCTATGTGGGACCGAGAATCTTCTTACCTCAAGATCTTCCTGATATGTAATATGAACTCCCTTTTCTTTCCACGACAGTACTGGCTATCCTTTGTAGGTCTGTTACCCATAACAATATCAGGGACTGTAGATACCATTTCAAGAGCGTTACGGTCACCTTCTGGGACCGAGAATCTTCTTACATGTACCTCAAGATCTTCCCTATATGTGATATGACCTCTTTCCTCAGAAAACTCGACAGCCCTTGCTATCCTTTGCAGATCGTCTCTTACCCATAACAATATCAGGGACTGTAGATACCATTTCAAGAGCGTTACGGTCACCTTCTGGGACCGAGAATCTTCTTGCCTCAAGATCTTTATATCTGATATGAATTCTTTCCTCAGAAATCCCGACAGTACTGGCAGTACTTTGTACATCGTCTGTCACCCACAACAATATCATGGATTGTAATTACCATTTCAAAAGCCGCTACCGTCACAGGGACCTCAAGGGCAGCCCGGGGTCATCCTCTAGGCTCTGATCAGTACGTACACACATTGCAGCCAATGTTTTGCGGTAGCATATGAAAGGACATCGTTACCCTGTCTTGCTACCATACCAGAATGAAGAGTGTTTGGCGCTTATTCTTTATGAAGTAAATGTTGAATCACTGAGTTTAATGGCAGTGTGTTGTCTTCGAAACAGCTCAACAATAATGAGCCACTCTCTGGCAAAAGGGGGCTTAATGCATCTCCGTGATGGATGATACCAAGGAAGTCGTCATGTTATTATGGATCCACCAAACCCAATTTGTCGAAAAACCGCCTAAATCATGAGGTAGGCTGGTCCTTCGACATACAAGAAATTGACCTTTTAGCGAAAAGTTTCGGCCCAGGTCAGCCTGCGCGGATCGCGCAGGCTGACCTGGGTCGATACTTTTCGCAGATGCATTAAGCCCCTTTTTCACAGAGCACGGCTCCAATAAATTTAGCTGTCGGAGTTTTTTTTTTTTAAAAAAAGAAAAAACTGGTTTAACATGAAATTCATGCAGCCTTTCACACTATAGTAAGTGTCCAAAAGCAAATGTCAGTTTTCACGATAGAAATGATATTTGAGCCATTTTCTAGGAAAAGGGAGCTTAAGTTATCTCACAAAAAAAAAGTATCCACTCAGGTCAAGCAGCGCAGGCTGACGTGGACGGAAATTGTTTGCTATCGGTCAACTTTCTGCAAAATTTTCTGTCAAATGATAAGTGTAGCTTATGGTTAAGTCGGTTGTTGGACAAAACGGGTTTTACGGATTCACTATTGTAATGATGACTTGCTTGGTACGACGCGTCTCGGAGATGCATTAAACCTCTTTTTTCCAGAGCATTAAGTCGTGCTCGCTCTTACACGTGTTACATAAATTGATAACGTAGTCTTTACATATCTTTTGCTCCTAGCGACTTGGTTTGAACAAATCTTTTAGGGGTATCTCGAGTGCAGTTTGGATTTAGATAAATTTTGTTTTTTTCATATTCCAAATTATAGTGTGTCCTCTTCCCCAGAATGTTCAAACTTATCATTCTCAGCTCGTTGTTTCATCTAGGTAAGTTGAATGATGTTTCTTTTTTTTACATTCTAACATTTACTTATAAAAATACCCGAGCCCGGTAGAGCAGTAGGTGATGTACAGGACTTGAGACCACGGAGGACGCTGGTTCGATTCCCCAGCTCGGCGAAATTTCTTTCCGGATATTTATGATAGTCACTGCAATAGGGTTCATTCCTCTCTCTGCGCTGACCATTGTTTCGACGATGGCTATGTGGGAAAGACAGCCTGTAGCTTGGGAAGAATATTGTTCGAAGTACTGGTAAAGGAACCAATCCAGGAAAATATGGATAGGTGCACTGGCCACGATATAACTGAAATAACGTTAGCGTTAAACACCATAGATATCAATAAACCAAACTTTTAAAATATCGTCCATAGATAGGTATTCCTTTCTAAACTCAATCCATAATATTTCGCATGTCAACAAGTCTTCTATCAGTTAACCTAGCCTGGCATTCAGGCCCTGCATTTGAATCATTCTCATAAACAAGGTACACATCTATTGTAAACCCTCAGGAATATATTTTGTTACTTGCTTTTTATCTAAAATACACGTTAAATCAGACCTTGAGAACCTTATATGAGTGTATTTGTTCTGCTGTTTTATTTTATGATTTTTTTTTTAAATGAAAATGCTCCATTTAACGGACTGGTACCAGTCTATAAGTTATCAGTACATCTATCAATAACACACTCGTACAACTGGTATTGATTGATTGATTCAACGGTGTCTTACGCTGCTTTCAACTTTATCTCAGTCCTATCACGACGAAAAGTAACATATTCATGTATGTCCTGGGTTTCCTCAGCACTAGGCTGGGGCTTTGAAGTTTTATGTCCAAGGATACTCGTATAAAAAAGAAAAGGTGTTCCAGTGAGGCTCGAACCCGGGGCCTCCAGGTCACGAGTCCCGTGCAGCCTGACCGCTAAGCCACGGAGAATCCCATACATGGCCCACAAGTTGCGAAATGAGACCTTCGGACATTTCCGTAAAGTGTCGTCCCGGATTAGCCTGCGCAGTCCGCGCAGGCTAATCCGAGACGACACTTTACGACTACATCAGATTTTTTCATACAGTAGAATTTAGTAAAACAGAAAATCGCACAAAAACGGGAATTGTCGTCTCGGATTAGTCACAGACTGCACAGGCTGATCTGGGACGACACACTTTTACGCATATGTCCGAAGGCCCATTCTCGTGTGTTGCACGCCATATAACTTGTAATAAATGAAAAACTTGAAAAATACTCGAGATAATTATTGTACAGTAGATCTACAGTGAAGTAATCAACATTCCCAAGTGTATATTATAAAAACGTGCAGATATTGCAATTTCAAGTCCCTCTCTCTCTCTTCGGACTGTATGGCAAAAAACTGATGGCAGGCAGAGCAGGCCCAAGATGGGAGTGCACGTTCTGTGCAGCCTGACCTTGATCTACACAGTCAACATTAGGAGCTTAATTAAATCGGGGTCAGCGCCAAATAAAGTGAGCAATACTCTGGCAAAAACGGGTTCAATGTATCTCCGTCATCCATTATACCAGTCAAGTCATCACATGCAAATAATCTACAAAAATAATATAACTACTTAGTACTTCTGCATATATCTTTTATAATTTGTGTCGCCTTCGAATGCTTTCAATATGGAAGAGTCTAAACCTTTCTCGTTTGGCAAAGTGTCAAATTATTATGTATTTTCTCCCAAATTACATGTAACTGCAAGTCGGCGGTCTTCGATCCAACGGCTGAACACAGATCTATATATGTAAACAGCGTAACATGACCTGTTTTAACTAAGATGGATCCATTGTCAAATTCGTCAATCCACTGTCACGTGACGTCCAGTGTTTCAGTGCGTTAGGAATTTTTGCTTGGTTTTGTGAAGATCGGCAAAACAGTTATGCAATGACCAAAAATGAACAGGGGTGACCACAGGTGTTCGTTTTGTGACGAACTTTGTCATCTATATAACGTAATATATGTCTTATATATTACATTATATAGATGGCAAAGTTCGTCACAAAACGAACGCCTGTGGGGTGAACTAGGAAAATATTTCTTACGCCAAACGTGAGGTAGGGTTAATCGGAAAAAAATATTTACCACAAAACTTTAGGTTAAAATGGTCGAATTTAGGGCTCACGGGAATAAATCCTTTGCTATTACTTAACCCTTTACCACACAATCCCGAGTTTTAACGATCCAAAGAATGACAGCCTTTGAAAAGATTGTAGAAAAAGGAGAAAATGCTGGTTACCAGCATTTTCTCCTTTTCCCACAATGTTTATAGCCCTTTAAAAAACAATTTTCACCAGTTGAGCTGCATTTGATTTGTTGTCTGCAAATTCTTTTCAAATCCAGGAAGGTCCAAAAGTTCGTCGTTTGGTATCGAGTTAGATAAGAAATGGTTTATAATTTCAAGATATCAATGTTCGTTGAGTTTATCTTTTTTATCTTTCAACTAACCGAATAGCCATGCAATAAGACCTATGCGATTTCTATTTCATCATCTCCCGCTGAGTGGGATTTTTCAAATACACACCTATTTGATTTGGCCATTCTGGGGACCGAACCGGTCTACTTTTCAAAATGGAAATCGATGAAGCGAACTTCAAAATAAAATGTGTTTATTCAAAACAACGTAAACTGGTACGATCCATCCAGCCATGGTTAGCTAGCATATAATATATGCGCCAGACCCTACAGACTTGGGAAATTGCATCGATATAAGCCTGGCATGCCGGGGACTTTTTCTTTTCCCCATATTTAGAAACTGTATAAAAAGATCTGCAGTCAATGGTATTTATCAAAAAGTATTTTCCCCATTTGAAATTAAGTTAGCATTATATTTTCAAGGAATTTGAAGCGATGAACAGGCTTAATTTCTCCACAGACGTTTTATTTATAGCCATTTTCCGCTTGCTACTTTTTAACGGCGGAGTTTTTAGTGTACGCACCGCGTATTTATATTTATCCTGAATAGGGTAGTGATGCGTCATGCGACGAGAAGACAGGCCAATCACTCGTCACAACTCGGCCGATTCCGTAACTACATCTAACCTCGACAAGAGGTTTCCATTTAGAACCACAAATCACATGATCTTAAACCTGGCGGCGCCGAAGTTAATTAATCGATAAGCAACGAAATAAACAAACACGGTGAAGTTATTTACATCTATCAGTCTTTCAGTGTAAACTTCCAATGGAATTGATAAACTTCGTTAAAAATTTAATGGAAAATCTGTTTGTCAACGTAAACGTATCTTGAAAGATTTCGATAGACACTTGTGACTCATGTTTTCTTTTTTGAAAAAAGCTTTACAGTTTTTAAACAGGCAAAACAGTCTATTTCCAGCGAAGAAATGTACCGTGTAAGTGCATATCCAGCTACGTGAATCAGCAAATGGACTTGATCAACTGATCGCCCGAGGTTTGCTGGCTGACAGGTCAATCTTCCGTTGTTTTCGCATATCAGTATTCTTCGAAGATTGGGCCTGTCTGCTATGACGCACTACTATCCTTTACAGGATAAATATTAATAAGCGGTGCGTAAATTAACGCTCAAATTAGCAAGTGGAAAATGGCTATAAATAATACGTCTGGGGGAAGAAATCAAGCCATTTTTCGCTACAAATTTCTTAAAACGATAATGCTTTCAAGGGGTGAAAATGGTTTTTTTTGAGTCGCCTGGTTGCGTAGCAACCAGGCTCTCATTGTTATCATCCTGATCTATGGGGTGACGTAGGCATACCTCCGGCCTTGTACTGCTTCCTGGCCGAGTTCCGGTTTACGAGATAAAACATAGTTTTCTAATTATTCGGTAAACAACCCAGTTTCTGTCGTAAATAACTTACAATTGTGCCTTTGTGATAATGAATATGTCTACAAAGACTTAGCTTTTTAACGGTTTAAACCTCTGAAACAATCTTTTCGTCCACATGGGTACACGATATTCTATCGCTTACACAGACGTCATCTCTAAATATAGCGCATTATGTATATCTCTAAAAATAGCCGTCGTGACCTAAACAAGTTTGCGGACACGCTGAAAAATACTCTCCGACGACAAGCGTCTTTACTACGCTTTTATTTGTGGACAGTTCTCAGTGAAAATGGTTCGATAATTACCCATTAGAAGTACATTCTAAATCTCACAATCTATCCTTAATTGTTAAAAGTCTCATTACAATTCAACACTCAACTTACGGTCGGAAAGAGAAAGGCGATGCCGAGTTGACATTGAAGATTTCAATGGAGATTTTTCTCAACAGTTGGCTATTTTTTTTTTAAAACAAATTTATAACGGCTTGGAATGGTTGCATTGCCTTCTTAAACATTCTTACACGTTGCTTCTTCAGAGCTTTTTATTCTAGACTTTAAATACTTTGCACACCAATATTCTAGGTGCACAGAGATCGTACATAGCGTATGTAATGCGCACGGGTCTAGGCTGTACCAAGTCATCGCTTAGCAGGTGCTTTCTGGAATGTAATTGTGCGACAAATATAGATCTTATAATCACGTGACGTGTAACGTCATTTGCACCACGGAATTCTTTATAAATTTACATATTTATGAATCAGTCGCTGTTCAAAGCGGCCCTTATTTTCAACGTACACCGACCTAACGCTTTACCGATCCATGCAGAGAGTGTTTAAAGTATACTTTTTTTGATTAATTGTTTTTCGTTTTTAAAGAGGTGAATTTGTAAAAGTCTGTTTTTTTTTTTTTTTTTTTAAATGTGCGATTAACCTAGATCTAGTATTTATGAAACAACAATTTATTAGTGCGGGTGTCAGTATGCAAGGTGCTTTCGTAACTGCCAAAATCTGAATTCAGACGGGAATTCGACTTGAAACTACGCAGTTCTAACAACCAGCAATCTGAGAACTTGACTTTTTACTCCACTATATTTCAAATATAATAGAACATATTAATGTTAACCCACTCGAACAAGTTCTTTATTAGCGTGTTTGTAATCTCGTATAGGGTTGTTGTAAAGGGTAATTTAGAGCGAACCGCAAACATTTAGTTTAAGCCAAAGCAGTATACATGTAGATCTCTAAAATTTTCAATTGGTGTGGAAGCAGTACTTATTCCTGGGACGTTATAAAACAGAGACAAAGTTAAAAGGCTGACGATCATGCCATTGGGTTATATTGTTTTTCTTGAGCTGTAGCAGCCACATTCTTAAAGTCCACTGTGGACAAAAATTGAACCCAGATATCAACAAATACAAATTATTTCCAGAGGACAAGTAGATTACTGAGTCAAATATTTGTGTGTGCTTCAGAGACATTTCAGTCCAATGATCATGAAATTGCCAGGCTGTTTGTCTTAATAATATTTTTTGACAAAACTGAAAGTAGGTCACCAGGGGTTAAAAGAAAAAGGTTGTCACTAGGTCAAATCAGACAGAACCGTAATAGATCTAGTACTGTAGAATCCATTTATTTTCAGTCCAGTACTCACGGAACTTGTCAGGCTTAGATTAGATATGGGTGAGTTGCAAAAGAGTATTTTTGGCCTAAAAGTTTGTCACTAGATCCAATACCAGAGGACAAAGTTCACTTGAGTTCCATACTGATGTTGCCTAAATGGTCCTCTTGTAAAATTGTTCAAGTGGTTCAGCTCTGTTTCTATAAACTTCACAGAAGCTTCAGAACTGAGTAGTAACATTTCAAAATAACAGCCTCTGAAACTGTATAAACAATTATACCCAAATTTCATATCTAGCATCCTGTATTTGGAAAGGACAATTATTGAAATTAAACGATATATGTATAACCATGTTGTCCAATTTTAGAAAATTTGTGTCGTATAAAACAACTTGCTCTAAATCTGGGGAGAAAATGTATTCCCTATTCTACTGAAATTATTTAGAATGCTTGTTTTAGCAAAATGTGTAAGAATGAAGATATACATGTAAGTTAAGTCACCCAGATTCTGCACTAGAAAAACATTTTTATCAAACTAGAACCATAATTTTTGTCCACATTCTTTACAGGCATTATCAAGCTAGGGAGGAACTGTAAATATTGATTTAACTTAGACTGTAATTACGCCCCATTGAATTTCGGGGTGGGGGGGAGATATGGTTTTCATGTTGTCTGTCCGTCCGTCTGTTCGTCCGTCCGATCTTCCGTCCATTCAGACAGATATGTTCTAAAATCATTGACGAAAGTGAAACTTCATACATGTGGTCCTCATGATAGTCCGCCGATACACTTTTTTTTTTAAATGTAATGCCTTGTCATGGAAAAAGGGCGCTTGATGTCTTTCGGTTGTATTTTGTTTTTGTTTTTAAAGCGGTGTCATAGCAAAAGGGGGTTTGATGTATATTTCCATTCTGGACCAATCTCTTTAACTACTGGACAAAATTTTATGAAAATTCATATTTATATTGTTTATCATAAGCCACAGACAATCAGTATTTGTTTTTATTTTATGAAATTCCCTATCATGGAAAAAGGGGGTTTAATGTATATTTTCACCAATAACAACAAAAGGTCAATTACATGCAAAACAAAATACCTCTTATAATTATGTTTCTATAAGAAGTTTTTTTTCGGAGGTGGATATCATTTCAACGAAATGACTTGTTTTGTATTGATTGTACCTTTTGAAAACCATTTTTTAAATGAAGTCGCCTGGGGTAAGAGACTTTGAACTTTTTAAACCTATTCCATGTGCCTAAATTTTAATTCTCACCACATATATTTGTTTTAATGTAAATTTTAATATGTTTGTAATTTTAGGATGACAACTTAGAAATATGCTTGCATATAATACTGTCTTACGGTTGAGTTATTTGTATCTCGAATGCGTTTAATAGATTTGAACAAAAAAGGGTGAAAACTTCTGACCCATTACCATCCAGGCGACTCTCAGGACTATCAGTCCTTTGATTTTAATACCAATTGTTTACTGCAAATCTCTGTAGACAGTTTCTAAATATAGACATGGGGAAAACCGAGATTTGTGCAACAGACTGATAACAAAAATAACGTCACCACCTTGCTGAGCTTATGGGGGGGGGGGGGGGGGAAAGGTGTTTCCCACACTCATAGAAATTATATTTATAAATGGCTGGCACATAGGTCATATGCTAGCTAACCATGGCTGCATGAATCGTACGAGGTAGGTTTTAGTGTGTAAACGTATATTTAAGTTTGAAATTTGCTGCATTGATTACCGCCTTAAAAGTAGTCCGGTTCTGTACCGAGAATGCCCATATCAGATATGTACATATTTGAAAAATGCCACCTAGCGTAATGGTCAATCTTCGAAGAACATGATATTCGCAGACATGGAGATTTATGTCAGATATACCGCGGATATTTATAGAACAGCGCGTGAGACTGGAACTACTTTCGCTCATTTGCATATACTGCTAAATTCGTGTTTGTCGTTGTTAGGAATAATAAACTCCTACATATCAGACGTCAAAAGATAAATATAATACGTACATAGTCTTGTCGTATAACAGATAGCTAACTCGGTTGTGAGATTTGATGATTGTCTCGCCAAGGCTCGACAATTATCAACTCTCCCAACATCGTTAGACATTTTTGATATACCACAAAACTATGTACGTCTTTCATATGTATTTTATCAAGGTGCTGCAAATCAATGCTACAGCTACTTTTCGCTTTCTTGGAGCCCATGGTCAGCTTGTTCGAAATCTTGCGCCGGCGGCTTCAGAATCCGTCACTGTAGACATGACGGGACATCCGAGAGAGAAAGGTGCAATGCGATCTGTTTTAACACTGGTGAATATTACAGCGGGGCGTGTCATTGTCCACCTGGAACTACTGGGGACTGCTGCGATGGTAAGGTTCACTGCCTGTTTAGCTTGTTGTTTTCTTGTTGTTCACATTGTGGGTGAGTGCAAACAGACAGACAGACAGACATACAGATAGACAGAGAAGGAATGAGAGAGATCTGTGCATATAAACCAGAAGCGTGAGATGTATTGTCTCCCACGATGTTTGTTTGTATTGGAGTTTAACGCCGTTCTAACAACTTCCGTCATGTCAGGGCGGTTAGAGCACCTACGCATGTGTTTCGTGGCTTTCTCACACCAGTACTGACACAACTCTCTTTCCAAGTCACTGACTACTTTTCTAACATGCATCAGATGTGAGAGGCAAAAATTGTCCGGAAAGAGAGTTTGCCTCAACCGGGTATCGAACTCGCAACCACTTGGTCACGAGTCAGATACGCCAACCACTGAGCTACCTGGGCGGGCCTCACACGATGTATTGCAGCAATAAAGTCTTCGTGAAATTCATTGATTACTATCCTTAACTCGCAACCAAAAAGAAATGCCATTAGCAGGTATCTAAGAATCTACGTGTGGTATCTACGGCAACTTTAATTCCGCTTTTCTCGAATCCTTTGAGGTCACGTTACGTTTAGTTTGTCATTAATTACATAGATAGATGTGGACGTTTTAACATAAAATTATGTAATTATTATTGTCATGGCTCTGGGTCCGTATTCACCAACTATTCTTTAGAGTATTTTTAGCTTTATGCTGAAGAATTTTCTGAATTTGAAAGTAACACAACTTCTGATTGGCTAAACCAAATGGTTTAGCCAATCAGAAGTTATGTTACTTTCAAATTTAGAAAATTTTTGAGAATTAGACACAGAATATTCTTAAGAATGGATGGACCCTGGTGTTTTTCAGATATTCACGAGTGCGCGAGCAATCCTTGTAAAAACGGCGGGGTATGTCGGGAGAACTCGCTAAACCAGTACTCGTGCCTGTGTCCTCCCGGGACGGTACAGCCTAACTGTGACGGTAAGGTTGTGTGCATTCTATGTATTTGTAAGGTGAAAGGAGGGTTGATTGATTGATTGATTGATTGATCGATCGATCGATCGGTCGGTCGGTCGGTGGATGGATGGATGGATGGATGGGTGGGGTGGATAGATGGATGGATGGATGGATGGTTTTATTGCTGTTCAACGCTGCTTTCAACTTTATTACAGTCATTTCACGGCGACTGAAACTTCCAGTGAGGCTCGAACCCGGGGCCTCAAATTTACGAGTCCTTCATTTTACCACTGAGCCACACAGTAACCTTGAGAGAGGAAGGAAGGAAGGAAGGAAGGAGGAGGAAGGAAGGAAGGAAGGAAGGAGAGAGGCCGGGAGGGGGAGGACGGACGGACGAACGGACAGTATTTTCAGAAGTAATCATGACTTGGCCCTTGGTTCAAGTCGGCTTATCGATATACTACCAGGATCAAGATGCTGCGCTATTTCGGGGTGGGGATGGGGTTTAGTGGAAAATAAAAACGACCATACATTGTTTTTTGTTTTGCAACTATTATATTACGTAAATTAGGAGGATTATAATGGCCCTGAATGGCCCACCTGGGACTTTTTACTTAGGACTTTCGGAAGTAATTTTACACCAGTTAAACTTTTGAGTAATATTTTTTTTTATATATATACACATTATCACTTTTTGCTAGATACACATGAGTGTGCCAGTAACCCGTGTAAAAACGGAGGTATTTGCTTGGAGACTAGACTAAATGAGTACACGTGTGACTGTCCGGTTGGAACCATGGGGGTCAATTGTGATGGTAAGAATGGAAATTATGTTTATATACGACGTTCTGGTAAAGGGGGTTTAATACATCTCTGTAATGCATTTTACCAAACAAGTTATTCCATAATTATGGATTCCCAAAATCAATTTTGTTTAACTCTTTCGGCGCCAAATAAACAAACTTTGCTTCTTTTGATGGCTGTAAATACAATCCACTGAGTCTCCGGAAGACTTTTATCATATAGGCATGGCCAAACAAGCGGAGGGCATAGATCAAAGATCAGACTGCACGTTCTGTGCAGTCTGATCTTGATCTAAACCGTCCACAAAAGTCCCTGTTTTCGCCTATGGCGCTGAAAGGGTTAACAACATACTGATTCATAAGATACACTAGTCCTTTGACATGCAGAAAATTGACCCATAGCTAAAGGTTTCAGTGTAGGTCAACCTTCGCCGACTACGCAGGCTCACCTGAGTCGGAACATTTACATGTGCGTCAAACCCCTTCAACAGAGCATGCCTGGTATTTTTTTTTTACAAAAGAAAAGATGTCTTGTTTGAATGATGTGAAAAGCATTGTTGAGAAAATATTCATTACTGAGTCTTGAAAGGATGTTTTAAAAGTCGTTTGCGGTAAATTTTGCGTCCTGGGGTAATGAAGAACCACAGGTCTTTGAAGCTCCATCGGTCTATCACGGAACACTGAAATTTTCATTGGTCGATCATCGAACCGAACACTGTTACTAAAAATAGCACATCTGAACACCCCCCCCCCGCGTCTATACAATATAGAGGTGATGCGCAAATGTGCTATTTTTAGTAACGGTGTCCGATTACCGAGCAATGAAAATATCGGTATTACGTGATAGACCAGAGTTCCGTGGCCTATGGAAGAACAGGATCTGGAACGTAGTAAAAGTAAAGCCTTTGTCGAAGATATGTGCCTAGTTACTACGGCCTTGGCACATCCTTTCGTCTTTTTTTTTTTTTTTATTTTTTGAATAGGCATACAGTGTACATACTGAAGTTAAAGCACAGGTTTGAAAGCTTCCGTCTGGCTATATTATATTCACTTCTTTATTTACAATGAGGATTTTTTTTTCAATTGGTAAAAAATAATTTCTTTCTGTTTGCGAAAAATTTCTCTAATTAATCCTTTTCTAAGATTTTCTGATATTTTCAGTTCTTATGTTATAAATATATTATATATTTTGGAAAAAAAAAATCTGTTGCTACTTTATAACTAAAAAAATTATTTTTTAGACATCCTGGAGTGTAATAGCAATCCCTGTTTAAATGGTGGCACATGTAACGAACACATCAACGGTTATACATGCTCGTGCGTGCCGGGAACTACCGGAGATAACTGTGCAGGTACCAGATTGTCATCGTGTTGTTTTTTTTATGTGTGGATTCTGTGGGGAGTTATTTCGTAAAACTTGGGCCCGTATTCACCAACCTTTCTCAAGAACGTCCTTAGTCTTGTTCTCCAGAATTTTCTATATTTGAAAGTAAAACAACTTCTGATTGGCTAAACAGAATTGTTTAGCCAATCAGAAGTTGTGTTACTTTCAAATATAGAAAATCTTGGAGAATAAGACTAAGAATATTCTCATGAATGGTTGGTGAATACGGACCTTGGTTTATTTTAGACATATTTATGTCACGTCTCCTAGTCACTATTTACCAAACATTTTCCACGTTTAAAGACCCTGAGAAAGATGGCTTTTGAAACCTTTGTGGGAAAAGAAGGGAATGCTAGTAACCAGTATTTTAGCCCTTTCCCATGTTTTCTACAATACAAAGGAAAATTTCCTTAATTTGATCCAGTTTTAATGTTTTGTACAAATACTATGGAGCACTTTATCTATTTATTTTATTTTATTTATTTTTCATTTTTAGCCCGATGAAATGTTAAAAATATAAAAACGTACTGGAATTCAAGGTCTCGCACACAAAATAGGGCTCTACAACCCCATTCCCACCACCCACCCCAAACACACACATTTTTTTTAAAACAAATAAATTGATAGACATTGTCAGAATGTCAAACAAGACTTTATCTAGTGTCGGTTCACTATCGTCATTAACCCTTTCCCAAACAAGCCCTGGTTTTCACGTGTCTGCAGTACAAGTCTTTTGAAAACACTGTGGGAAAAGGAGAAATTACTCGTAACGAGCAATTTCTCCTTTTCCCACAGCGTTTTCTACCCTTTTTGAGACCTTTCTGCCATTTTCATCAAATTTAAAATTGTCGTCTGCAAACGCTTTCAATTTGGACCAGTCCAAAATTTGTCGTTTGGTTAAACAAAAAACCTTTGATGCTGTGGATACCATTTTCAATCATCAGTATACATGTACATGTGCATAGATTATCGATAGTCTGACGAACATGAAAGTTCGCAACAAATGCATAGCTCAAATACAAACCGCACCGGCTGGGATTCGAACCCGTGCGGCAAATATCCTCGTTTATCGAGGTCTAAAAGACTTATACCCTAACCACTGAGCTAAAGAGAATTCTCTCTAACGCATTTGTCAGGTATTGATTTTATACAGGAAGAAGCTATGCTGTAAGGAAAGAGTGATCTCCCGTAACAATAGATCGTTAGAAATATTAGTATGTTAAAAAGATAAACCAGGAAAATAATCAAATTTGTAAGTTCATGTATATACAGCTATCTTTTTTCTCTGGAAAACAGTGTATCAGCAACTTCAAATGCTTAACACTTTACCACACAATCTTGAGTTTTAAGGACCCAAAGAGAACAGGCTGCTGAAAACATTGTGGAAAAAGGAGAAAATGATGGTAACCAGCATTTTCCCCTTTTCCCGCAATGTTTTCTAACATATCAAATACAGATATCTTCAGGTGAGCTTCATTTGCTTTGTCTTCTACAAATGCTTTCAATTTGGTTGAGTCAATATTTGTGTTGTTTGGTAAATTGTTAAATAAAGACATGTTTGTTGCAGCCAAAAGCTGAAATTAATCGACGTACATGTAATTGGTGCTTATTATTATCATCATCATCATCATCGTCATCATTAAAGTATTTAGGTCACCAGTTTATAGTTCTATAACACGGGAAACAAGAGTACTTCTGCTGCCATGTACAGTATCGTATGCATACGACACTCTTAGAAACCTTCTGTGAATTCTCAGAATGAAATTCCCACCCGGATTCTGAGAAAATGCATCCCCCATTGTAAAGGCGAGAAAATAGCAACGAAATAGTGGACTTGATTTATTAATTAATCTAATCTTGAATTATTTGTAACATGTTTCCATTTTGTGTATTGTAATTTATTCAATTAATCTCCATTAGGAGGTCTTGAATTATTTGTAACATGTTTCCATTTTGTGTATTGTAATTTATTCAATTAATCTCCATTAGGAGGAATTAAAGTGAATCAATGAATGATATTTTTATTATAATTATTGTTATTATTATTATTATTATTCGCAGATATCTCGGAGTGTATCAGCAATCCCTGTCAGCATGGTGGGAGCTGTATTGAACTGATAAACCGGTATAAATGTAACTGCACGCGTCAGTATACAGGAGCTAATTGTCAGAAAGGTGCACCTTGACTGTCTTATCATTAAGCAATGCTCTGTGAAATGGGGCTTAATGCATCTGCAAAAAGTATCCGCGCAGGCTGACATGAGTCGAAACCTTTTAGCTATTTGTAAACTTTCGGGCCGTTCTACCTCCCGATCCAATCGATTGTTAAACTAAACGGATTTTATAGATTCATAATCAAGTGATGACTTGCTTGGTATACTAGTAACACATAAGAGATATATTAAACCCCCTTTTGCCAGAGCACGGCTCATATCTTTTATAGGAGTTCCCCGTATAGAGCACAAGTACCGATAAACTTGCAAAAATGTAAATTTACGCACTAGTGTACCAAAGCCAACGGTCAAAATGGAAACCATGATAAGAATTTCGCTTTCCGATTTGCGACATCAAAATCTGACATCGAAATTCTGTCCGAGAAATTGCAAAAAAGAAATAATTTCCGAGACTTCTGACTATTATTTTAATAGTTTTTTTTTTTGTAGAAAAGAAAAAAACTTCCTCCTTCTGAACCTACGTAACCTTATTCTACACACAAAACACTCAATTTGTCCGTAATATGCAAAAGGTTAAAGGTGTTCCGGATATGCTAACTAGTACATGTACTTGATGCGCGTTATTTGAAAATGTTCGCCGACTTCTCTCGGCATATTCCGTACATAGTGGTCAGTACTGACGATCATATCCGCAAATTACCGAGAGACATTGGTCACGGTGATAATGTATCAATTATGCCGAAAACATTTTTAGCAGGATGCATATTTTGTTGTACGCGAGACACACTCACAGTCTGACCTCTGCATTACACCGATGAGTGCTTGTTGCGGAAATGTAATCAGAGTCCATTCTTACGTGTTGGAAATTCTCATCACATCTATAACTTTTTTTTTTTTTGATTTCATGAAAATACGGTAATGAAAATGAAAAAGGTTAGTAAGAACATTACAAGCAATGGTAATGAAAAATCTTAGCAGGTATTTGGTACAAACGACCGTTTGTGTAGTATCTGATAAAATACGGCAGGTAGTCCACACTTTAATTAAGTTCGACCGTGCATTTTTCTTGTCACAGATACTAAATTCCAAAAATAGCCGACGGATTTGCTGACACGATCTGTCCGCTGGCTAGCCGTGGAATTTACAACCGTTACTAAATATAGTCCTTGATTTTGCCAAATTCAGTTCGTTAATGTTGGAATTTATTCCGGTTGGAGCAATCAGAAGTTTCGCTATTTTATTTCAGATTTGCTTGGTCCGAGAGACAGCGTCTGTAGCCATGGTACCGGACGATCCTGCTACGTTTTGTTTCAGAACAAAGAAACTTGGCAAGAAGCTCAGGTTTAATGATTTTCACCTCCAACATATTAAATTCTAGAAGTGGCGGTAGCAGAGTTTTGTGCATATGTTTTCAAAAACAAAATAAATAAATAAAAAAAAAAAAACTTAGTTGTATAATATAGGCTGGAAGTTGTACTCTGGGTCAACATGTATTTTCTCTGATATTTGAGTGATAGCTAGCGTAACGTAATCGAAATTTTTATTGTATACAATGATCTTTAGTTACGAAATACAGCTTTCACAAACTTATTTAGTTCCATTTTTACTTTATTTACTTTAGAAACTTTATTTACCGGTATTATAAGACCTTTTCCAGCACCAAACTTTCGACACTATCACTAGAAAAATTTCTAGAAGCGACTTCTTGGCTTCATCAAAAGCCATAAAGCTTTGTATCAATACTTTAGACAAACGAAACACCATTTCAGGACTTTTGCCTTGCTCGAGGCGGCCATTTAGCCGTGCCAGACACAAAAGACGAAGCGCTATTTTTGGAGAATTATCTAGAATCAATGAGACGTAAGTATGACATGTTAGTGCAAAGACATTAATGATGCTCTGGGTCCATATTTACCAACCATTCTTAAGAACATTCTTTGTCCTCTCCTCCAGAATTTTCTACATTTGAAAGTAACGCATCTTCTGATTGGCAAAACTAAATGGTTTAGCCAATCAGAACTTGTGTTACTCTCATTCTAGAAAATTAAACTAAGACAATTCTTAAGAATAGTTGGCGAGTACAGACCCTAGAGCTAGTGAATATCTCGAGAATTTCGAAGTTCTATAGGTTTGTTGAAACTAGTCCAGACCTATTGAGCCATTGTATTTCTCTGATCCTAATCTATGCCGTATTCCAAAGCATCTGTTTTCGCGTCTGGCGCTGAAATGGATAAAGCATGGGTTGTAATATTGAAACCTAGTCCTACTAAATGGTTTTCAAAGGATTGGTCACAGTAACTGCGACAGGATTTTAAAAGTCTGCTTTTATTCAGCGTTTAGCAAACCTAAAACGTTATTTAATGACCTCTCACGAAACGAACAGCCAGTTGAACAGATTAAAATTTCTATCACGACGATAGAAAGAAAGTAAGTTTCGTGACGTCATTTCCGGCTAATCTTGATTGTCTAACGCATGATATCTTTTCCCTATTTTTCTTCAAAGTGCGATATCCTGACGCCATATTTTGGATCGGCGGAAAGAAATCTGGAACTAGTTTGCCGCAGTGGGTATCTGGCTACAGAATTGGCGTCTACAGGTACTTGTAATCTCCAGGGAACTCGCTGTTCAATCCTTATTACCAAACGACAAAATTTTAGACTCTTAATTTACATGACTGAATTTTAAGCATTTGCAGATGACAAATTTAATGTGGCCAAAATTATTATTTCTACCTTTTTGAAAGGGTAGAGGGCATTGTAAAACAAAAAAAAAAAAAAAAAAAAAAAAATGCTGATTACCAGCAGTTTCTTCTTTTCCGACAGTGTTTTCAAAAGCTTTCTTACTCAGGCCTGTTAAAACACAGGATTCTTTGGTTAACTCTTTATCACACAGTCCCGACTTTTAACGACCCTGAGATAGAAGCCTTATGAAAACATTGGGGGAAAAGGAGAAAATGCTGGTAACCAGCATTTTCTCCTTTTCCCACAATGTTTTCTACCCTTCCCAAAACAAAATTCAGTTTTTCAGTCACATTTATTTTGTCGTCTGCAACTGCTTTCAATTTGGACCAGTCTAAAATTCTGTCGTTTGGTAAAGAGTTAAATCTTTATCGGCACCATTGATGTCCCTAGCGAGGACAGTATATCGAGATTAGTCGAGACATCCATGCAGTCTGAGTTCTATCTACTCTCTTCGATACCAGATTCGCGGCTTAACCCTTTCTTAACCCTTTCCCAAACAAGCCCTGGTTTTCACGTGTCTGCAGAACAAGTCTTTTGAAAACACTGTGGGAAAAGGAGAAGCTGCTCGTAACGAGCAATTTCTCCTTTTCCCACAGTGTTTTCTACCCGTTTTGAGACCTTTCTGCCATTTTCATCAAATTTAAAATTGTCGTCTGCAAACTCTTCTAATTTGGACTGGTCCAAAATTTGTCGTTTGGGAAAGGGTTAAACTACAAATTCCATGCTTTTCCATATTGAAAGCATCCACAGAAAACAAATTTGAATTTTAACTCCTTACCAAAAGGCAAATTTTTGGGCTTGTTGAAATCGAAAGCTTTTGCAGACAACGGTTTAAATGTTGCTAAAGTGATGATTTCTCTCATAGATAGGGTAGAAAACATTGTTGGAAAAAGAGAAAATGCTGGTTACCAGCATTTTCTCCTTTTCCACAATGTTTTCAAAAGACTTCTTCCTCGGGGTCGTTAAAACTCTGGATTGTGTGGTAAAGGGTTAAACTATTGAACTAGATTCTTCGACGGGCTAGAAAACATTGTGGGCAAATGAGAAAATGCGGGTCACCAGCATTTAATCCTTTTCCTACAATGTTTTTAAGTTTTTTCCCTTAAGATAGTCAAAACTTGGGATTGTTGGTTAAGGGTTAAGCTTGACTTTACCTTTTCTGGATTCCACCTATCATAAGCTCTACGTCCTTCATTGTAAGTCTCAATTTAGAGGTAATTCATGAAAATTCCTTTCAGTAGAATACATGTACCTGTAAATAGGTTTTAGGCAGAGTTCCCAAAAACGTACCGACCCAAGAACACCGAAACTTTAATTTTATGGGTATGATTTTGCAATTGCCTGAAAACCAAAACTTTTCTTAGACAATATCGAAGTATTGCCACGGTCTTGACGTCATTTGCGACTGCTATGCCGTCGTGCTAAAACTTTGACATTTTTACATTGATACTTGATGCTGAGACGTCGTCACCAAAAAACTGAATCAAACGTTGTCTGCGCTTGTCATGTTTCGAAGATTGGACCTGTCTGCTATGACGCATCACAGGACAAATAAAGGAAGATATTAATACGCGGTGCGTAAATTGTCGCGCTTAAACAGTGCAGGCGGAAAATGGCAATAAATAATACGTCTGTGGAAAAAAAATCAAACCATTTTTTCGGTACAAATTTCTTACAAAACAAAATGATTTCAAAGGAGTAAAACATTTTTTAAAATACCAACTGTCTCCCGCAAAAATCTCTTCGGAGTTTCGAAATATAGACGTGGTGAAAATCGGGCCATCTACAACAGACTGACAACAAAAATAACGTCCCCACATTGCTTGGCTTATACCTTGGCTTTTTCCCAGGCTTATATAGGCTATGTTTATAAATGGCTGGTGCATAGGTTATATGCTAGGTAACCGCACAAAGAAGGTTTTAGCACGTATATTTCATTTTTAAATTCATTGACAGGTCTTGTATTTGAAAAATACCACCTAGCGGAAGATAATTCTGAATCAAATAATGACCGAACACCGGTTGTACAAAAACCGAACAAAACAGGTTTAAGCTTTTTTTTTTCAGGTGGCCGTTTGGGGTGTCTGATAATGTTCACGGTACGCAATGTTTGACAATGAACGGGCAATACGACTTCGAATGGAGCGCGTTCCCGTGTGACCGATCCTCGTATTTCATATGTGAAGAGTCGTAAGTCAGTGATAGAAATCTATTATTCCTTTCTAAAGTCTGCTAGCAGAGGCAACCGGGTTTTTTTTTTAACGAAGACTTTTTGAAAGCATTTTGTATAGGGATATTTATGCTGATTCCCAGCTATTTTCTGCGATTTAGTTTACCCTTTCAAAACATTTGAGTCTCATTTAAGACGTCATCTACAAATGCTTTCAAATACAAACAAGTCTAAGATTGTGGTATCTCATTACAGAGTAAATATACATACCGGTATAAGTATTCCGAGTCACTCAAACCACCTACGACCCTAGCCACAGTTGTACTGCGAGAACCTTGTATTTCTAAAACCTCATAAAAAATGCATATATCTACGAGGGCAAAAAGTTTGTGGAATTTCTTCTTAACTTTTTAATTTGATGTCCGATTGTTTGCAGATCTTTACTTGTGAAATCATGGTCCTATATTAATTTCCAGGTAAAAAATCACCAGTCTGATTTTACTTAAGATATGTTTATTTCCACCTTAAAAAGCGCAAGGTTTGCTGCCCCGGAGCACGTCGTAAAATCACTTTTGTCATGCTTTTGAAAAACAACCATACACATTTAAAAATTGTCTCATTCAAATCATCTGTAATCAGGTAACGTAAATGATGGCCCCAGCTGACGTCCTGTGCAAAATTTCTCATGTCACTTCAACGTTAGTCTGACAGTTTTTGCTAGATCTATCGAAGGAAAAATAAAGCGAAAAATGGTGGTTACAATTTGCAGTAGTCAAGTGGCATACGCGGTTTAAAAAATGGCGAAAGGGAATTGAAGATGGTCCTACAGAGAGCACCGACATAAAATTAAATAACATGACGTAGTTAACTGACGTTAACGTCATGGCGTGCTCCGGGTAGCCGTTACGATAGTTGCAAAAGGAGTCATCGCAACTTTTTTTGTTTTTGTTTTTTTTATCTGGAACTTTCCAATTTTGCCCGTTATGAATGGAACTTAAACATATGAAAATTTAAGTGTAATAGAGCTAGTAGTTTTGTTTTAGCCCTCGTATAAATATATATGAGCCATTCTCTGTGAAATAATGCATCTGCTAATAGTTTCGGCTCAGGTCAGCCTGCGCAGTCCGCGCAGGCTGACCTGGGCCGAAACTTTTCGCTATTGGTAGATTTTCTATATGTCCAAAGACCGGTCTACTTCATGATCCAGTCCGTTTTTAAAAAAGGCTGCTATTATAGATTCATAATTTTCTGATGATTTACTTGGTATCATGCATCACGGAGATGCATTAAGCCCCTTTTTGCTCAGATAGATATCACAGCTGTCTTTTCACCTTTTTCCTAGGTCACTTTTCAACCTGGAATTCGTTGGGTAGCTATTGGCTTCAAGAAAGCTGTACTTTGACTTTATGACACAACCGGGGAGCTGCATCACAACTTCTGCTTCGAAACATTCAGAGCTCCAGACAGAGGGAGTGATTTTGATTTCAAAATTGAAAATATTAGCTATTCTCCACTAAATCCCATGTTATGGGTAGTCATTAGAATCGGCTCATCGAGACGATTCTAATGAGAACCCATAACAATAGGGTTTGGAAGAGAAATAATGGATTTAGAATACCATCACTCCCTCATATCTGGAGCTCTGATTAACATTATTTTTAGGCTGTTCTTGTTTTATATAATGATTGTTTATTCGCTTCCTTACTAGAAGAGAGTTTTGACATGGTACGTAGCTTATGTGCGGTAAAGCTATACTAAAAGCTGCTCTTAACAACAACTAAAGAAATAACACTCTGTGAGGAGAGAGAGAGAGAGAGAGAGAGAGAGAGACCCACACACACACCCACACACACATATTTATTCTAGATTAAATAACCATTTTTCAATTTGTTACTTCATGAATCATGATAGCTGTAGATTTTGACAAGAAGAATATTAAATTTGTGTAATTACGAATCGGCAAACGATGGGGAATCATTTGAAGTACTTTGCCTGCCATCTATGATATGTTTACCACTTATACATGTACACCAGTGAAAATTGGTAAATTATTGAAATAGAACGTATTTTTTTGATGTCGCAAATGTACATTTTGGTAATATCTTTCGTCAACTGTATTTCTCTGTGTTCATCAAGTTTCACACACGAATCTTGTGTATTTTTATTACACATGGCCTCAGTCTTCGTACAGAATTGAATACTGTCTTAGTCAATAGTCTTTTCTTGCCGAAATAGCTTTTAGCTCACTGTCGCAAAAATAGCGTTAACATACATGTATGGCACACTCACATAAATAGAAAATCCATCTCGATAGAGAAGCAGCTAAATGCGCTTTTTTTTTTTTTAGCTATGTGTACATCGTCCTTTCATGCGATAAACTCGTTCGTCGCCATAAATAAATCGAGAAATTGTGCAGCCCCTCGAAAACTGAATGTTTTTACTGAACATTGTAATTACAATTGTCAGGAAGGTTAAAAATTGAACTGTCTATGATACGATTCGTTGTTGAGATAATTTTTATGCTTTGTTTCAAATGCCAAATATCAATGCTACCAAGATCATATATAAACTATAGCCCATAAAATGAGCCTTAAATTCCTTTTCAGTCTCAAGTAAAGAAAAATGCTGGCACATGAGAACAAGAATGTGAGAATGTCGGGAATGTGTACGCTTAGGGAATTATCAATTATGCTGTATTGGACCCCTTACCTGAACTAGCCTTTAGGATATGTTCACACACTATATTGTATCTGAGTGTTATTTCAAATCCTGACTATATATTTTTTGTACTTGTTTTACTGCACAAACTGTTACTTTAACGTAGCTGACCCCAGGCAACAGTAGTTTAGAGCAAATTTATGTAAAATCAATAATGCGAGTCTAGATATGTCCCCACAGCCTCTTTACGTTTAGTTATATGTTTAAGAATTATAAATATAGTTGAAAACATATATCTTGCGTTCATTTTTCTTCACTTTTCAAACTTTAAATGTTTGTTTATCTGTGAATCAATGACTAGTCTTTGTTTGACATATCCAAATATATTTTAGAACATCAAGTCCACATATATCTTTATCAAGTCACTTTTTTCCCCTTTGCTCTCGAATAACGATCAAATAGTGTATGCACGTATGATGTACCTTTACTTAGAAACAAAACCAACAGAATATGTGTATATCGGTAGTGTAGCCATCAGTCAGTTATTGTCTTTAATATTATCACATAATTCACAAGAGTATTATCAAAGAGTCAATGAAATATTGTACCAAAGGCTAAAAATTGCCAACTGCTACTTGAACAGGGCAATTTGTAAGGTACCCTTACAATGAGCCCTGAATACTGATGCAGAAAAATATCGATGAAGTGGATAGACACACAAAGTAAGTAAGCTGTAGTTTCAGCTCATGCTTATGTTAAAATTATTTACAATAGCATATTTCAAACAATGCACGACTTAAAAGCAATAACGATCAATGCACAAGACCACAATCCAGGTCGGTGATCAAAAACATCACAATGTATTTTTCAATAAAATACCCAAGTTTTTCTCAAATGATTTTTAGATAAATAATTCTATTGTATATGGCATGTCTGTGAAAGCTCTAAAAAGGGATAACTAAGAAATGTTTCAAAAGACTTTATCAAAATGGGGGGAAAATCATAACTGGTCTTAGATTGGTTTATTTTCTATTCTATCTTATACAGCACGAGCACATTAAAGCCCCAATGGCTGACAAAAGTGAAAGAGTCTTGTTTTAAAATACATTTAAATTTAAACCATGCCATTTGAAAGCATGGAAATTATTGTGGATGTGAAATCTGTCATTGTACGGTCGTTCCAAGTGTGAGTCATTGGCTGAAAAAAAAATCGTTAAAAGTGGGTCAAAAGTTGCCACGTCGGTCTTTCTTTTGTTTACTCTTTACCTGATTTTAAAAAACCATTTTTCTGCCAGCGACTTACAGTTGGACCGACTGTCATCTTCAAGATAATGTCCATAGTTTTGAGAGGTACAAGTTGGAATTAAATGCATTTTAGCACCCACTTTGTTTTACTTTTGTCCGCTTAGTACTGGGGTTTTAATGAAATTAACAAGACTTAATCACTCGACTGTAACTATAATTGCTACAACATTTCTAGTCGAACTCGCATCGGCGATTTCTATGTTCGAAGTCATCCTTCTAACGGGAGATAACCCATATTTGAACGTTAGGATTCGAAATAAAGAAAACTATGTCTAAACGAAAAGTTGAAGAATTTCAAGATGTCGGCAGTTCAGACAGCTCGAGACGATTTAAAGAGAAACATTCTTTAGACAGTGACGAAGAAGACAATGACAAAGAGGAGGAACAGCTTCTTCAAGATGATATAGAAGGTTTGTAATGAGTGTAGTAGTAAGCGGATAGTCAAAATGTTCGGACAATAGAGACTACACTTGTTATTTTATCAATCCTAATATCTTGGATCTAAACTGCCCCTGATTTTTTTATTGTGTTCAAGACAAACTTTAAAGAGCTATAGTTTAGCTTTTTTTCATGAATAAAAAGGTTGATTTTTTTTTTGTTAAAATCAGCATTCTAAGAGTTTAGCATACAGTGAGCAACTAGGTGTCTGCTTTTCAATCTACAGTACTTTTCATGCACTTACTTCAAGGCTTTTGAAAACATTGTGGGAAAAGGATTGAATGCTGGTACCAGCATTTTCTTTTACCACAATGTTTTTTCTACACAATCAAAGACAGAAATCATCACCTGACCTGCACTTAATTAGTTGTATTTAAATGCTAAACAGTCTGATTGAGCCCAAAAGTTCGACATGGGGTAAAGATTTGATTAATATTCACAATATTTTGGAAAAGGAGTATTTGCCACCCTTGTTTGGGACATTCAATTGCAAAACCATTGTTTCTGTGAATATTCATAAGATTGCAAAGTACACCCAGTAGCCAATCGAATTGTCGAGAACATAACGATACTCTCTTGTAGTGGAGGATAATCACATTTCCACTGTTACTATGAATAAACTGGGTAAAATGCACATCATTATCAACGAATATGGCAGCTGCCGGTGGGCTTTTCCTTCTGTGGCATTTGCCTTACAACAATCCAGGGAGGACATTACAAATCCTTGTATACAAAGGCAAATATTCAGAAATCCAGCCCGCTGTTGCAGTCCTTAGGGGTATGTAGCAGGGGTGACGTCATCCTCATTGACCCAGTTCCAATGTAAACTACATTCATCGATTTGATTGGTTGTAGACAAGGTAAAAATAAAAATGATGGAATATCATTGATAAAAATAGATTAAATTTTCTCACTGAAAAACTGAGATAACCAATCAAAATGCCTCATGAATAATTCATGAGAATGAGAAAACATACGCGAGATAACCCAGGGGCGATGAATGTAGTTTACGGAATACATCAGAACTGGGTCAACGAGGATGGTATTTGCTTGCTACATGCAATTGCTCTTTTTTTTCAACAATATATTCCAAAGCTGTCAGTTGTAGTAAAATACAAAAAAAGGTGTATTTGCTATGGAACGATTTGGAGTTTCATTTGTTATTTTGTTGTAATTCAGCTCATCTTCTTTGTCTGATTGTTAAAGTTTCACTGTAATAATTTATAAAATAGGACAAGAGGAAGGTACAGTTGACTTTGATGATGGAATTAAGATCACTCCATTCAACATGAATGAAGAAATGGAGGAGGGCCACTTTGACAAAGATGGGATGTACATTTTTGACAAGAAAGGGGTAAACAACTTTTCAAGAGATTTTTAGTTAGGCATACAGGGGACAACCAACATGATTCTTTTGCAGACAATGTAGATTAATTCTCTGCCAAACCATCCAACTCTCTGAAGTAAAAACCTTGTAGGAAAAGAAGAAAATGCTGTAAGTAGCATTTTCTTCTTTTCTCACAATGTTTTCTACCATATCCAAGTCTATAGAGAATTTTCATTGTTTATGCCACCTTTGTGATCTACAAGTCCTTTTTATTTGGACAAGTCTAAAATTTCATTGTCTGGTAACAACTTAAGACCAAATTGCTACAAAATGTTGTCTTCAGAATGGTTTTAGAAGACTGTCATTTCACAAACAATTGCTCACATTCCTACAATGTTTTTAATATATTGACTGGATGTGTTGACCTTTGTGGAAAATCTGTCATGGTGTCCTCCTTGGTTTAGTGGTTAATTTTTACCAGACAATCCTGACTTTAAAGGACTCTAAGGAAGAAGGCATTTGAAAACATTGTGGGAAAAGGAGAAAATGTTCTAACCAGCTTTTTCTCCTTTTCCCACAATGTTTTCTACCCTTTCAAAACAAATTTCAGTGTTTGAGTCAGATTTATTTTGTTGTCTGCAAGTGTTTTCAATTTGGACTGGTCTAGAATTTTGTTCCTTGGAAAAGGCTGTGGCTTTGTAATTCATTTGCCATTCCTGTTGATAAGCCTGGCACATTGGATTGCCCTTGAGCTAAGGGCCTCGGAGCCCTTCACTAGAAGCATTAGTACATGTAAAGTCCAGAAAACACTTTATCATGTTTGTCTCTAAAGCCGAGCCCTGGTAGCTCAGTCGGTAGCGAACAGGACTTGAGAGCGGGGTCGCTAGTTCGATCCCTGGCTTGGCCAATTCCTTTCCGACGATTGATCGTAATCATCGTGACAGGATTCATTAGTCTCTCAGCGCTGACCGTTGTTTCAAAGATGGTTATGTGGGAAAGCAGCCAGTTGCTTGGAAATAATATTGTTTGAAGAACTGGTAAAAGAAACTCCAGGAAAGCATGGATAGGTGCTCTGGCTGCTGTGATATAACTGAAATAGTGTTGAAAATGGCATTAGACACCATACAATGTGGCTGTAAAGATACATCCTTACAGCCAGAGAGAAAAAAAAAAAAAAACGCTATTAACACTTGAGATTGTCTATAATGGCACAGATTTTAGTTTGCTACGTAAACATAGATAACTTACTAATACATATGGTGTAAGGGATAGAGAACCTTACAGGGATTTGTCCTCATTTAAAACTGGAAACGACTGGTCCAAACTGAAAGCATTGGGAGATGTCAAATAAATTGTGGGTCAAATGATGGTATTTGTGTCTGAAAGAGTAGAAAACATTGTGAATAAAAGGAGAAAATGCTGGTTACCAGAATTTTCTCCTTTTTGCACAATGTTGAATAGATTTATTTGGTTTATTTTGTTGTTTTTTTTTTTTTTAACTTGAAGCCAGAGATACGGGACGAGTGGATTGATTCAATAGACTGGCAGACAATAAAACAGAGGGAAGACAAACCAGTGGAACAGAATGAAGAAGATAGCGACAGTGAACCTGAATCATTAGATCTCAAACATATTTATGGGTATGTTGTATTGGAGTTTAATGCCATTTTAACAGCACAGGTCATATCACGGCAGTCGGTGCACCTATGCATGTGCTTCCTGACTTTCCAACATCAGCACTTACACAACTTTCTTTCTAAGTCATTGACTACTTTTCTCATGTGGATTAGAGGTGAGAGACATAAAACTGCCGGAAAGAGGGTTTGCCTCGATCGGGTATCAAACCCACAACCACTTGGTCACAAGTCAGATAAGCTACCACTGAGCTACCCAAGTGGGCTTTATGGGTATGTAAGTAAATGCAGAGTCATTGATCTGCCAAAGTTGATCACAAGTTAATTATTCAATGGTCAAGCAATCTCTTTACCACAGAATTCCAAGGTTTAAGGCTTTTGAAAACATAGGAAAAGGAGAAAATGCTGGTTACCAGCATTTTCACCTTTTCCTACAAGGTTTTCTTCACTATCAAAGACAAATTGCATCATTTGAGCCACATATAAATCGTTGGCAGCAAATACTTTTAATTTGGACAAGTCTACATTTTTGTTTTGTGGTTAAGATTTAATTCATACTGAAGTTGGTCACAACAGTTATTGAATGGAACCCATCAAGTTGTTAAAACATTGGATTTCCACTTGTCATTACTTTCCATGCATATTCTGGTCAAAATGATTATAATGATAACGATTAACCCTTACACAGCTGAATAAACCCAGTTTCAGTTCAGAAATAAGACCAAAATAAGTGCAAGTTTACGGTTGCTTTTGTTAAGAATTTCTCTGCAAAGCAGACACTGTGGCTTAAAGATAAGCCTGCAAGTTTTGTGCAATCTGAGCTTGTTCTACACTTGCTGTTAAGGCAACTTTAGTTGTGAAAGGGTTAACCTCAAAATTGCAATCTTTAGGTCTGTTTTTATGATTCAAAAAAGTAAGTTTATGATTTTTATTGCCGTAGCCTTGTTGTCTGCATTGCTGTCTTCGTGCAGAAACTGTAACATTTTACAATATCTCTCTTATTACTGAAGATATTTATGTTAACCCTTAGAGCGCTGAATAAACCTGCCAGACATATGACCCAAATAGTTACAATTTCATGGTTGCTTTTGTCTATTGTGATTCAGCAAAGCAGACAGTGTAGATCAAAGATCAGGCTGCATGTTTTGTGCAGCCTGATCTTGATCTACACTGGCTGCAAATGCAACTATAGTCGTGAAAGGGGCTTTAAGGGTTAAACTTGGAAAATTATTAGCTATCAAAAGGGGAACACAAGTTACACATATGACAAGGGCAGGTACCTATTGAAGTATTTTTAACATAATTATGCCCCTTTTTCAACTCAACAATTTCACTTAAAATCAGATACCTGCAGCTGAGTGTTGGCACTCGTATGTGGTGCTGTCGTTTTTCATTTGGCAGTCTAAAGGTTGGCTAATTCTCTTTTCTGTCCCAGTGAGATGATAAAGTTACTTCAGCCTGGGGAGTCAATTGCTAAAGCCCTGCGGCGACTTGGCGGCAACAAAGGCAAGCGCATGTCCAGTAGTCAGCGGTGGCAGGCCAAGAAACAGAAAAAAGAGGAAACAGAGGAAGATAAAATGGCTGCTAAAAATAAAGAGGACATGCTAAAACTGACTGGTTTAGCAGATGAAGTACTGCAGACTGGCAATATGGATATCTATGAAATGACCTATGAGAAACTTGGGTATGAGCTGAAACAGTTTGAAGAGAAGAATGACAGAGTTACTGTTCCTGACAATATTGATGATGATGATGCTTTAGATATGTTTGCTGATGATTTTGATAAAAAGGAAAATGCTAAAGGCCAGAAAGTTACTACTACTACTGCTGCTGATGAAAAAGGTGATGATTCTTCTGCTCAAGATAGTAAAGGTAAGAAAATTTTTAAAAAATGTTTTGTTACCAAATAATAAAGCCTTTAACCCTTCACCACACAATTTAGATTTTTAAGGTCCCTAGGGAAGAGGCCTTTTGAAAACATTGTGGAAAAAGGAGAAAATGCTGTTTATCAGCAGTTTCTCCTTTTCCCACAATGTTTTCTATCTCTCCAAAGGCCTATTTTTATGTTTGAGTCACAATTATTTTGTCGTCGTGCAAAAACTGTCTGTTGGGCAATTTCCAATTTTGTTGTTTGGTAGAGGGTAAACCTGTTACCTCCCCTAGACAATTTCTTAATCCTGCAGCAGATCATTTTTGAAAACATTTTGGCAAAAGGAGAAATAGTATATTACCAGCATTGTCTTCTTTTGTTACACTGTTTTCACATAAATCGCCATATCACACCTTAAACAAAGATGATTATCTCTATTTTACAATTTTTCATTGGAGTGTCCTTGGGCAAGACACTTCAGAGCCCTAGCCTTGTACTGCTGAAACCTAGTATACTTATGAATATGTGAGCTGTCGTCATGATATGACTGAAATGATGTTGATTGATTGTATTGTGTTTAACACCGTTTTCAGCATTATTTCAGTTATATTGTGGCGGCCAGTGCACCTATCCATGCTTTCCTGGAGTCTCTGTTACCAGTACTCCGTACAATATTCTTTCCAAGCCACTGGCTACTTTCCCACATAGCCATCGTCAAAACAATGGTCAGCGGTGAGAGAGGAATGAATCCTGTCACAATGACTATCAGAAATGATGTTGAAAGCGGTGTAAAAAACCATTCAATCAATCAGTCAGTCAACCTATTTTACAACATTGTCATCTTGACAGCCTCTGAAAACAGGGAAAATAAGGAGCTGCTTCTTTACTCAGTATGCTTTCTATGTGATTTACAAAAATCACCTTTCCTTCAAGTGTTTCTTTTATACCTGAGATATCGTACAAGGTTGTGGTTGGTCTAAAATTATTCTTTACCCTAACTCTTAACCCTTTACCAGACGACAAATATTTAGGCTTGTCCAAATTGAAAGCATTTGCAGACAACAATTTCAGCGTGGCTCAAATGATGCAGTTTTTCTCTGATAGGGTGGAAAACATTGTGGGAAAAGGAGAAAATGCTGGTTACCAGCATTTTCTCCTTTCCCCACAATGTTTTCAAAAGGCTTCTTCCTCAGGGTCGTTAAAAGTTGGCATTTTGTGGTAAAGGGTTAAAGCACCTTCTTATACTTCCCTTTTACTACTTTTATTGTCTTTGGGGCCAGTGAAGATAAAGCTCAGACTACACAAAACATGCAGTCTGATCTTTGATCTACACTGTCCACTTTGCCGAGACACTCTGGACAACAGCCACCTTGAAATCAGTCTTATTAGGGTCTTGTTTCTTGGATGATAATGTCCACTGGGTTTATTCAATGCTTTTAACGACAAAATTTTAGACTTTCCCAAATAGAAAGCAAATGCAGACGACAAAATAAATAAGACTCAAGAATTGAAATATGTATTCGAAAGCTTAGAAAACAATGTAGGCAAAGGAGAAAATGCTGGTTACCAGCATTTTCTCCTTTTCCCACAATGTTTTCAAAAGGCTTCTTCCCCAGGGTTGTTAAAAGTCGGAATTGTGTGGTAAAGAGTTAAAGGTTAATAGGTTTGTCAAGTTTTTTTCCTATGGCCAAGTTTGGTAGCTCAGTAACATACATGAGTTGGAAGTTGGAACCAAGGGTTACTGGTCTAACTTCCCAGCTTGGCCATTTCTTTCTTGGAATTGATCCTAGTCATTGTGATTCCTTTCTCATTGCTGATCATTATTTGGATGATGGTTTTGTAGGAAAGCAGCAAGTGGCATTTGAATGACATTGTGCAAAGTGAAAGAAACTCCATAAACACTGGCCACCTTCACATGCCGTAACTGAAATAATGTTGAAAATGATGTTAAACACCATACAAATGAAACAAACAAGCAAACAAATCTTTCACATGAGATATCTGAATCTTCAAAAATTAGATTATATGACTCTATACTCATTAAGTGCAATTTTCTATTTGCCACTATGATTTTGAATCGGTAGAAAACATGGGGGGAAATGGTGGTTACCAATATTTCCTTGTTTTCCTGCAAATGCTTTCAAAAGCCTTCTTCCTCAATGTTGCATAAACATATAATAGCGACAGGACTAACCATTCAAACCTCCTTGAACTTTCACATGATGGTTGTCCATTCTGGTTGTTGATTTTCTTTGTTTGATGCCATTTTGAGAGTAATGGAATACCCTCCGGAAGTAGAATTATTTTTAGGTTAACAAAGGGAGATATGTTATTCAGGGGAGACAACTTATTGGACAGGGCTATATTGCTTTATTCCATCTGAAATATCACTGAATTTGTACTCTTGTTGCAGACACAAATGGGGAGGAGCCTCAAGTCATGTGGGAGTACAGATGGGCGGAGCAAGAGGATGCAGAGGTCCATGGACCTTACAGTAGTTCTCAAATGTTAGACTGGGCTAATGATGGATTTTTTGAGAAGGGTGTTTATTGTAGAAAAGTTGGTACACAGACTCAGTGGTATTCTTCGAAAAGAGTGGATTTTGAACTGTATACTTGAACCTAGCCCTTCACCTACAAATCTTACTAGGAATTCCTGCTTTTGCCACAGCATAATCAGATGTAGTTCCCTATTAAACCTGAATTTGTTAAACCCTACAGTCACAATTTTTAACAACCCTGAGGAGTAAGGCTTTGGAAAACATTTGGGAAAAGGAGAAAATGCTGGTAACCAGCATTTTCCCCTTTTCCCAAAATGTTTTCTACCCTTTCAGGAGCAGATCTCATCATTTTAACCATGTTTAGGTTCTCCTCTAGCAATGCTTTCATTATACATGAGTCAAAAAGTTTGTTGTGTGGTAAAGGGTTAAGCTGACTGGCAGAGCTTTTAGTTTTGGGAGGTGATGTGTTCATTCATTACATGAGAAAAGGTATTTTTGCATCCCTGCAATTGACATGTTTTGAAAACAGTATAGGAAAAGCAGCTTTTTTTTTATAAGTGTCATAACCAAAAGTGCACATATTGATCAGAAGATAACATCCCTTTTCCCCCTAAATGTGTCTTTCTAACCCTTTACTAAACAATCCTCTGTTTTAACATCCCTGACAAAGAAGGCTTCTGAAAAAATTGTGGGAAAAGGAGAAAATAGGTTACCAGTTTTTTTCCTCCTTTTAAACCATGTTTTCAAAAGCCACCACCTTTAACTTTTTTACCACACAGTCCCGAGTTTTAACGACCCTGAAGAAGAAAGCCTTTTGAAAACATTGTGGGAAAAGGAGAAAATGCTGGTAACCAGCATTTTCTCCTTTTCCCACAGTGTTTTCTACCCTTCCTTAGACAATTTTCTCCATTTGAGCTACACTGAAATTGTCATCTACAAATGCTTTGAATTTGGACCAGTCTAGCATTTTGTCGTTTGGTAAAAGGTTAAAGTGGTTGCACCATTGAACTGGCTAGTAAAAGGTTAACAGTTTTAAAAAAATATCTCTTGCAATACAATGTACAGTATACTGTTTGAGTATTATTGCTATATACAGAGATGCAGAGTATGAGCCTATGTCAACCAGGAATGAAATATTTCAGAAAAATAAGTGTTTGAGAGTTTTCCTTTATCTCTCAGTGTTAGTCACTTTGCTCAAGTTTTGTTTCCTTTTCCCCACTATAAGCAACATGAATAGCTTCTGAAGATGACACGGATAACAATCAGATTGAACAGAAGGTGTAGTCTGATCTTGGTTCATGCTTGTGTGCTACTTTTAATCTGTGACCATGATAGTCTCTTCAGTTACATGCATAGTGAAATCATACATTATACAAGTACCTTGAAAATGAAAAGTACAAAATTTGATACAATTTCAGGTATAAGAGTTGACACCAACTTCAAGTGTTTTACTTTTGCTATAAATTTGACCAGTTTGTCATCCATCTTACTTTGTCATTACCTTAAAAGGACAATGCTAGGAATAGCTTTCTTTTAAACCCGTTAGCACACAGTCCAAAGTTTTGACCATCTAGAGGAAAAAGGCTCTTGAAAAAATTACGGGAAAAGGAGAAAATGGTAGTAACCAGAGTTAACTCCATTTCCCACAATGTCTTTTACCTTTTCAAAGTTAAATACCAATACTATTTTTTTTTTGTAGTCTGTCAGTGCTTTCTATTTGAACAAGTCTAAAGTTTCGTTGTCTGGTAAAGAGTTAAGCCAGTGGCAACATTCTTGAAACTGTTGAGAAGAGAGGCATTAATTGTCTAGCATAAACTCTTAATCCTTATCCTAATAATAAGTGAAATGAGACTTTCAAGGCAAGAGTAAAAACCAACACTATTCTATTTTAAAGGTACATGTG
Source organism: Tridacna gigas (assembly GCA_945859785.2). NCBI lineage: Eukaryota > Metazoa > Mollusca > Bivalvia > Cardiida > Cardiidae > Tridacna > Tridacna gigas. The sequence continues at coordinate 7,585,770 of OX244042.2, forward strand.
TTTTTGGGCAAAAGACGTCTCCTTATCGGAGGGTGTAGATCCAAGATCAACCTAGAAAAAGATTTCCAACTTGCAACCACTGTCAGTTAAGTCCCATGCTTAAATACCCAAGGGTTCCTAGCTTTATTCCAACTTGGTTTCCACTAACAAACATTCCTTTTGAAGTGGCGAAATACTTCAAAAATCTATTTATACAATGAACGATCACCTTATTCAGCCCTATCCCAGTCAACCCCATGCTTTTTCAGTTTTGCTGAAGGATTTTTAAAATATAAAAGGACAGGAAGACAAATTATGGTTACTGCGTTTTCTACCTGTTCAGAGACCAAATTGATCTCATCATTCTAGCGACATTTAACTCTTAACTTTTCGTCTGCAAAGGCTGTTGATGGGGAGGAATCTAAAATCATTAACCGTTTACCACACAATCCTGACTTTTAACGACTTTGAGTAAGAAGCCTTCTGAAAACATTGTGAGAAAAGGAGAAAATGCTGGTAACAAGCATTTTCTCTTTTTCCCACAATGTTTTCTACCCTATCAAAGACATATTCCATCATTCGCATCACATGTGAATTGTCATCTGTAAATACTTTCAATTTGGACGAGTCTATATTTTTCTTGTGTGGTAAAGAGTTAACCTACTGTACGAAAAGATTAGACAGAGATCAGCTCGCATTCCCCTATAGTCTGATCTCGTCCACACACTTCGATACCAGGCTGATTGTCTAACCCTTTACCAAACTTCCGTATTTAAACGACCGTAGGAAAAACATTATGGAAAAAGAAAATGCTGGAAATAAGCATTTTCTCCATTTTTGGCAGTATTTTTAACCCTTTTAAAGACAGGTCCCATTTGAGCCACATTTAATTTCTTGTCTGCATATGGTTTACAATTGGGCGAGTCTAAAATTTTGTCGTGGGAGTTAAGGCATTTACTACGAATCTAGCCCACAACATGTGAAATGAGACCTTTTGACATTTGTGTAAAGTGTCGTCTCGGATTAGCCTGCGCAGGCTAATCCGAGATGGCACTTTACCACTACACAAGGTTTTGTCATACAGTAGTCTTTCATGAAACAGAAAATCACATCGGAACGGAAAGTGTCGTCTCGGATTAGTCAATACGGACTGCACAGGCTGATCTCGGAAGACACGTTTTTAAATGCATTATATCCGAAGTCCCCTTTTCGTGTGTTGCACGTCACATAGAGCCAGTATTAATAGACCCTCATCTAAGATTGGTTCCTCTTTTCTACATTTTCTGATGTCCTGTGAGAAAATCTGGGCAAATCTATGCCACATAGTCTTTAAATTGTATAAAAGTGACTGCATGAACCTGTCCATCTAATTTCCTGAAGCTTCAAGGGTAGAGTTGCTGAATGACGAAATTGGACATAATGGGAGTAATGAGGTGATGATACGGCGGCAAATGTACCTTTCTTCTGAATCTTTTCCAGTATTCACCCTTTCACAAACAACAAATTTTAGATTCTTCGAAATTTAAAGCATCTGCAGAAGAAAATCCCAAAGTGGTACAGTCTGAACTTTTCGTTTGATAAGGTAGATCTAGAAAACATTGTGGAAAAAGGAGAAAATGCATTTCCTCCTTTTCTTAGGGTGTTTTCGACATGCCTCTTCCTCATGGGTTTTTAAAACTCCGGATCATTTTGCAAGATATTCTGCTACCTTTGCAAAGATAAAAACTCGGCTCTTTCCAGACTGAAATGAAAATTGACATTGATTACATTTAAAAGTGACTTTCATTAATTATCATGATATAGAGCTTTGCCTTTTAAAGCCTTTGACTGGAACATTTAAATTCTATGCAATACTGAATTTTTATTACACACATCGTATTATTCATCATCATTATTATGATCTTCATCAATTATTCATATTAAAGACGTCTTATGGATGACATTCAATCTTATTCTGCTTTGTCTTACACTGTCCCATATCTTAAAGTTTCAACTTCCGGTTGCAACATCGGTCTGACAGCAAAGTTGTGTAAACAAACGATTCAAAGATGTCTCGCCAAGTAAAGCAGCCGACAGGACAAAAACGTTTGACCAATGTGGCAATCGTTAGATTGAAGAAAGGTGGAAAACGATTTGAAATTGCCAGTTATCCAAATAAGGTGGTGTCATGGCGAAACAAAGTGTAAGTTGGTGAACATGAGATCCGATTCTTATGATTGATGCACAATTTTCCACAGTGTTTTCAGAAGACTAATTCCTCAGGGTTAAGAAAACATGGGATTGTTGCACAATCCCGGAAACTCCTCATTATGGATTTTGCTGGGCAATTTTGGGGGAATATCGCAAGAAATGTATGGAATGAATGTTGAAATGGTGAATATGCAGGACTTTTATTCACCATTTCAGCATTGATTCCGTAGATTTCTTGCATTATTTCCTCAAAATTCTATGTATTCACCATTTCTACATTTTTTCTGTACAATTTTTGTGTTGTTACCTCAAAAATTGTGAAGCAAAATCAATCCTGAAAATTCATCATTACAACATTTATTTCGCACATTTCTTGTGTTATTCCCCCCCCCCCTCCCCATTCCAGAATAACTGCCATGCAAAATCCATGGTGCAGAGTACATAGATTATGCCAGTGTAGTAGTAATCAGTAGTGTGGATGTGAAACCGGCAGGATAGCTCAGTAGTTAGAGCACTTACCTTGAAAGTGATGGTTCCAGGTTTGAATCCTGTATCAGCCCCACTTTTTCCTCATAAGGATTTACTTCAGTGGTATCAGAAGTAGGTGCAAGGACCAACACAGTGTAACAGTGCCTCACAGATGGGCGTGGGGAGTGGGGATAGCTCTAAAAAATCAGGATGGAAAAGAGAGTAGTAACAGTAGGTGGCACAGATATGGAGCTGTCCTGGTAGCTCAATGCTTAGAGCACTCGCCCTGAAAGCCAGGGTCCTGGGTTAGAATCCCATTCTGGCCACACTTTTTCCCTAAAGATTTACTTCACTGAGAATTTTTGGTAAAGGGTTAAAAAATTACTGTTGTAGAAACAGAAAAAAAACTTAGGATATCCATTGTGTTTTGGGAACATATTTTCAATCAATATCAGAATTTAATGGTGATCTTTTCTACTACTTACTTAAGACAAAGCAGTGCTCCAGATAATTTTCAATGACATCAGTACAGTACTGATGAAAATCAAGATTAATCAGTACCAGCACATGGGGATCAGTACCAACATTTGGTTAACGAGACTGATTAAAGTCAAAATTAGTTTTCTAGCATTTGATTTTAGATAAGCATTACTGTAAAACTGCATAACATTTTACCTAGTAACAGTATGATGCTTACTGTACAAAGTGTAAAGCAGGTTTGTAGAAACAAATATGCAACTCATAATCTTTTTTTGAAGCGTTCTTTTTTTCATGCTATTTAATGTTTTTTGTGCGTGATTATTCATTTAGAGCGTGAATTATTGCACATTTATACATAAATGGGAACAGTGCTTAAGTCTTGGCCAGTCTGATTTGACCTTTCAACGATTCTCAGTTTTGTTAGGATTATTTGGTTCTGGAGATGGATGAAATAACCTAGCCAGACGTTTCTGTGTATTCCCTGACTTTTTCGAAGTGCAAACTATTCATTCGGAACATACACGTACGATTATCCGCTGGTCCCACGCCGTAATCGATAAAAACTTGACTAAAGCCGAGATGCAGGGTCTAATTCCAGTCTGAGCCGATTTTCCCTTTTTATTTAACGGGAAAAATTGGAAAATCACTAGGCAATCCCGAAGATATCTGAATGTTTGTCTGAGAAAGAGTAAGCTCCCTTTCATTGTGTACGGATTCGTACCCTATATTTTATGTACCTGGAAAAATGTTCCGTATCGAGTACGGAATTTTGTAAAAAAAAAGATGGGTAACAATCAGATCGTCATCCGTAAATTACGTGAATACGGACCTTATCCGGAGCACTGACAAAGTTTATAAATTTTGTTTGTTTTTCTAAAATTTTGCTTTTCACAAACAAATTTTCACTCCTGCATTCCCAAAACTTTTGAAAAAATGTTTTCCTTTTTCTTTAATTCATTTTTCAGTAATTTTATGTACATCTCGAAGTAGTCTGTTCAGTAAATGTTTACAAAGCAATACTGCAATTTAACAACCCTGACAGAGAAAGCTTTTGAAAACATGTTTGGAAAAAGAGAAAATGTTGGTAACCAGCATTCTCTCTTTTTCCCACATTTTCCACCCATTCTGATATAAATCTCTTCATTTGTGCCAACTTTGATCTGTCGTCTGCAAATACTTTCAATTTGGACAAGTTTAAAATTTGTGGTTAAGTAAAGTGTTAACTCTATACCACTCAATCCCAAGTTTTAATGACTTTAGGAAATTTGTCTTTTGAAAACATTGTGAGAAAAGGAGAAAATGCTGGTAACCTGCATTTTCTCCTTTTCCCACAATGTTTTCATCCCTGTCAAAGACAAATAGAATCATCTGAGCCAACTTTAAATTGTCGTCTGCATATCCTTCCAATTTGGACAAGTCTTCATTTTTGTCATGATGTAGTAAAGCATTAAATTTGTGACTTATTACAGAGAGACAGATATAGATGAAGTATTACAGACTCACACAGTCTTTAACAATGTTTCGAAGGGGGAAGTGGCTAAAGCTGCAGACCTGAAGAAGATTTTCGGTACAGATGACCAGTCTGAAATATGTCTTCAGGTACAGAATTTTTACACTGATCTCGGACCTATATCTAGACCAATACAAAATTACTTGATTAATGAAAATTTTATTGATCATTAACTGTTGGGTGTGTCATTCATTTTGGATTTAATATTGGCCAAGCTATATTGACCTTGTTTTGTTTAATATTGGCCAGGTTTTCTGGTACTTGTCTTGCCATGCTTGCTGATGTTGGCCATGTACATTATTTGGTAATGAACAGACCTTTTTTGTCATATAAATGGAATATCACAGTTTGTTATTCCTTTACCAAACATTCCCTAGTTTTAACAACCCTGGGGAGATAGGCTTTTGAAAACTTTGTGGGAAAAGGAGAAAATGCTGGTGAACAGAATTATATCCTTTTCCCACAATGTTTCTACCCTTTTGAAGAAAAGTTCCACAATTTGAGCCACATTTATTTCTGCAAATACCTTCAATTTCAACCAGGGTAAAATTTTGCCATGAGGTAAAGAGTTAATTGATTATAAAATGCATTGTCGGGCCTGCCTGAAGATACCATCCTAAGTAACAATGAAAGATGGTCTGTTAAAAGAGGTGGTCCTATAATGTATGGCTGTCTATTGAAAACAAACAGAGATAAGACCATCAGTAGATGAGATTCTCTCATTATGTGTATCAGTCATACTTTGCAATGATATCAGATTTCAGGAACAAAGAATGCTTTACTCACATGTCTGTTATTTGTATTAACCCTGTACCAAACGACAAAATTGTAGACCAGTCCAAATTGAAAGCTTTTGCAGACGAGAAAAAAAATGTGACTCAAAAATTGAAACTTGTTTTGGAAAGAGTAGAAAGCATTGTGGGAAAAGGAGAAAATGCTGGTTACCAGCATTTTCTCCTTTTCCCACAATGTTTTCAAAAGGCTTCTTTCCCAGGGTCGTGAAAACCCGGTATAGTTTGGTAAAGAGTTAACTCTTTACCACACGACAACATTTTAGACTAGACCAATTTCAAAGCATTTGCAGACGCCAAATTCAACTTTGGAACAAATGGGCTTAAGCTCTCTGATAGAACAGAAAACATTGTGGGAAAAGGAGAAAATGCTGGTTACCAGCATTTTCACCTTTTTCCACAATGATTTCAAAAGGCTTCTTTCCTAGGGTCGTGAAAACCCAGGATTGTTTGGTAAAGGGTTAATATAGTTATTCAAGGAGGTCAATAGAATTATTGAAATCTATGCAATACTTTTGATTTCTTTACCATACAAAAAAATTTAGGCTTGTTAAAATTGAACCACTTTTATGTGACCATAAAAATGTGGCTCAAGTCATGAAATACTTTTTTCAAAGGGTAAAAACATTGTGGGAAAAGGAGAAAATGCTGGTTACCTGCATTTTCTCCTTTTCCCACAATGTTTTCAACAGCCCTCTTCATTCTGGTGCGTTAAACTATGGATTGGTTAAACACAAGAAATGTAACATTAACTTTTTCTCATCCTCCACAGATTCTTGCCAAAGGAGAGCTCCAGGTATCGGAAAAAGAGCGTCATGCTCAGCTGGAGTCGATGTTTCGTGATATTGCTACAATTGTGGCCGACAAATGTGTGAACCCAGACACCAACCGACCCTACACGGTTACAATGATAGAGAAAGCCATGAAAGACTTACATTTTTCTGTCAAACCAACAAGAAATACTAAACAACAGGTATTGTTTGAGTGAATTAATGTCAAGATGATCTGTTTTATTTGCCTATGAAAAGCCTGAAAATGATTTGTCGCTGTTGTGGGCAGTATAGACCGAGATCAGACTTCGCACAAAGATACAGTCTAATCTTGGATCTACATTGTTCAGCTCATTTTGATAAACTAGCCAAACCATAAACCTTGATTGGCTTCTATTCTCTTGCCATCAAATTTTCATCTTGAACTGTGAACTGCCTCTCTGAAATATTGTGAGAGAGGGAAAATGCTTGTAGCATGCAGTTTTCTTCTTTTGCCAAAGTATTCTTGGACTCATTTATTAAACCTTATTAAGGTTTGTTTTGTGAACTGTTTACCAAAAGAAAAAGTTTACACCTGTCCAAATTGAAAGCTTTTATAGTTGTCAAATCAGATATAGATGAAATAATCAGATTTGTCTCTGGGAAAGGAAGACAACATAGTGGGAAAAGGAGGAAATGTTGGTTTACTCGCATTCTTCCTTTTCCCACAATGCTTTTTACTAACCACATTCCACAGGGTTGTAAAAGCATGGAAATTGTTTGATAAACTTGTGATGAGCATTCCTTTTATATTAGGATGCCTTTAATTGATTGATTGTATGGTATTTAGCACTGTTTTCAACAATTTTTCGGTTATTTTGCAGTGGCTAGTGCACTTATCCATGCTTTCCTGGAGTTTATTTTACCTGTACTTAGCACAGTATTCTTCCCAAGCCACTGGCTGCTTTCCCCTTGGTTGAAAATGATTGGTGGTAAAAGTGGAATGATTCCTATCACAATGACAATCATCAATCCTTGGAGATAACTTCACTGAGCTTGGGATTTAGACCAGTGGCCCCTTGTTCTTAAGTCCGGCACACTACTGACTGCACTACCAGGGCAGGATGCCTTTCAGAGTTGTCAACTAAAAATTTTTTTTCAGGAGATTTCAAAATATATAAACTTTAAGATTGTCAGATAAGGGGGGGGGGGGGGGGGGGGGGGGGAAATAGTGGAAAAATGAGAATTATCAGAATATCAAAATGTTGAAAAAATATTCAACCCTTTACCAGATGACAAAATTTTAGCCTTTTTCAAATTGAAAGCATTTGCAGACGACAATTTCAGTGTGGTCAAGTGGGCAATTTTTCTTTGATAGGGTAGAAAACACTGGGAAAAGGAGAAATGCTAGTTACCAGCATTTTCTCCTTTTCCCACAATGTTTTCAAAAGGCTTCTTTCTCAGAGTTGTTCAAAGGCGACATTGTGCACTAAAGGGTTAGAAAAAAAAAATTTGATAGAGAAATTGTGAATGTCTGAATGCAAAAGTGAATATATGTATATAAGATCACTGTTATTTTCAGTAAACATGTCTGTATATAATAAAGTTTATTTATTATAGGCTTTAGATGTGATAAAACAGTTTAAAGAAAAAGAAGTGATACACATACAGAGAGCTTATATGAGGCTGAAAGTGGTTATTCCAGGTAGGAATATGGAGTTTTGATTATTTTAACTTGTAGGTCAGGCTTATAGCCAGGGAAAAGGGCAACAGCCTGGAAGCCAGGGCTTCAGCATGAACTGTTAACCCTTTATCAAATAACAAAATTTAAGGCTTTTCCAAATTGAAAGTATTTGCAGAAGACAAAGGTGACTGAAAAATCAAAATTTGTTTTGAGAAGGGTAGGAAACATTGTGGGAAAAGGAGAAAATGCTGTTACCGGCATTTTCTCCTTTTTCCACAATGTTTTCAAAAGGCTTCTTTCTCAGGGTTGTTAAAAGTTGGGATTGTGTGGTATAGGGTTAAAATGCCAATTATCCCTTTACCACACAATGATGAGTTTTAACGACCCTGAGAAAGCAAGCGTTTCTCCTTTTTCAGCGTAGAAATGGAGGACAATCCTGATTACCAGCGCTTTTTTTCCTTTTCTCATGTTTTTAAGCCCTTCTACCATGGTAATGAAAATAGAAGATAGTTTAGTGAAGGTAAAAAAGATGTTTTAATTGTTTTCACCAGCCTGCATTTTTTTCTTTGCTTAGTAAAATAACAAAGGATGCACTAGAATGCATAGATAGGGCCTTTTTGGGGTAAAGTTAAGTGCCTTACCTGAGGTTGAAGAGCCGCGCTCGGAAACTCCTTGGGAAGCCGCTTTATTTTTAACTTTGATCTTTTACATACGAAATCGAGACTTGTGTTAGTCTGCAAGTTCTACGCATTTTTACATGTATTAAATTATGCAGAGCTATAATGCATTCCCTCCAATCCACAAAATCAAGACTGGATTATTCGGGTGTTTATCTATTTCTATGCACATTTGAAAGCGTCTCGAAGAGATGGGCAGGGTACAGTATCAAATTTAACTTCGAGCACCGTACAGGTGAGTCGAGTAAGATAATTACTTTTTTGGTAAAATATTTGCAAACAATACATAGAGGATATTTGTTTTTTTCGGTGAAAGATCAAAATTTATTTCATCGAGTGAACATCATCGGTAATATTTTCACGAGTGGCATGCAGCCACTCGTGAAAATATTACCGATGATGTTCACTCGATGAAATAAATTTCGATCTTTCACCGAAAAAAACAAATAGTCTATTTATTTCATGCTTCTAATGCCTTTTTTTGTCGAGACTTCCATAAAAATCAGTACAAACTCCCCATGGTGCATGGAATAAATCCAATTACCGTATATAAAGTCTTATTATGGGCCACTATACAAAAGGGTAAGTAATGCCTAACAGCGAAATAGGTACATTTTCAATCACTCATTGAGACAAAGAACACATGGTACACATAGCATTTTAGCCATTTACCATATTGATTTTCCGATATTATTGGTCATTTGTAGTTGACCTGGAAATGAAAAGGATCTATGAATATTTTCAAGAATCCAAGTTCTAGTAATTTTAAGTGGGATTTAGTCTTCTTATTTGTAACTCCTCCATGGTGTCCATTTTTCTGAGTGGCACACTAATTTCATAAAGGGCCCACTGAATTTGTTGGGGTGGGTCCTTTAGGGCCCACTCTAGAAAAAAAGCTGGAGACAGTACTGTGTTAAGATTGTAATTTGTTTGTTAAAGTGAGTCCATGGAAAAATCAGATTTTTCAGTCCACTGTTTCAGTATCTATTCAAATGGATTTGATAACGTGCATCTTACATGATAACAGTTTTGAGATAAGATGTTGCACAGGTTTCCTTTTTCATGATACAGGTAAAGAAGGTAGAAAGTTACAGAAGAAGTTACAGAAAATAGCAACAAAAGTGGAGCAGGACGATTTTGATGATGACGAGTTAGAGATGGTAGGTCTGTTTTTATATATACACCCCCATAGTGAAGCTTGTGGGGGGGGGAGGGGAGTAAATTAGAATCAGTTTGTTTCCATCTTTTGATGTGCAATTTTCATTATGATTACTGACTATCATTATACCTTTGAAAGAATTAAGTCCAAGGAAGGGTTCTAGGCTGTAAATCTTTTACTCTACTTAATATCACTCAAGCTACAGGGGTGGGGTCTTTGAATACGTTTGTAGATTACATAATTTGGCATATGAAATGAAAGGAATAAATTTTTTGGCTTTTTAGAAAACTTTGTGATTAAAGAAAAAAATAAGTTGCTCTTAATTTCAATTTTTCATAGTCAGAAGACATGATAGAATGGGTTGATTGCCTGGCTGTTTAAAACCTTTACCACACAACTTTGACAATTTGGACAAGTCAAAACTTTTATCATTTGATAAAGAATCAAACACTAAACAGATTGTTTGTTTTTGATTGATACAGGTCATACTGATAGATCCAGGAAGCTTTCGTGAGGTTGAAGAGCTTGTTAGAGAAGAAACTAAAGGGAAAGCACAAATTGAAGTGTTAAGTTTGAAAGATGTGGAGGAGGGTGATGAACTTTTGGAATGACCTCTGCAATGACCTTTGATTAGCCAATCAAAAACCAGAGTCAATACCCACCTGCAGGCTGTCCTGGAGGCTGAAACTAGAGTCTTCATAGATGTCAACCTCTCAACCCTACTGGCAGATGACTCCTGGCATCTTGCAGCTGGTAGTTTTTGGAAATAATGTGGAAAAAAAGAAGGAATTGCCAATAATGAGCTCTTATTGTGTACTGTAATATTATCACAATATTTTCACACTAAATTTGAACCATGCTTTGCTGAAACGGGGTTAAATGCATCTGCAAAAAGTGTTGACCCAGGTCAGCCTGCGCAGTCTGTGCAGGCTGGCCTGGATCAAAACTTTTTTGCTTTTGGTAAATTTTCTGCATGTCCAAAGACTATTCTACCGTAATATTCAGCCAGTTGTCAGACTGACTGAATTTTATGGATCCATAATCATGTGATGGCATGCTTGGTATACTGCATTACAGAGATGCATTAACCCTTTACCACACAGTCCCGACTTTTAACGACCATGTGAAAGAAGCCTTTTGAAAACATTGTGGAAAAAGAAGAAAATGCTGCTAACCAGCATTTTCTCCTTTTCCCACAATGTTTCCTAGCCTATCCAATACATAAATCACCATTTAAGCTACACTTAATTTGTCGTCTTCAAGTGCTTTCAGTTTGGTCCAGTCTAAAATTTTGTCGTTTGGTAAAGGGTTAAAGCCTTTTTTTTGCCAGAGCATGGCTTATTTATGTATCAAACCTTGATTTTTAGTGATTATCCATATAAAACATGGATGTGTTCAAAGTTGTCTGATGCCAATTAGATTCAAGACGGAACAGGTTACATCTGGATTGCTCTCTGAAGTTAGAACCAGAGTGAAAGATGGATAAATTCAGCTATAAGCAAGAGGAATCTTTGTAGATCTTTGGTAGAATTCCTGTCTCCCAGCTGTTTGGGAATAATTGGCCTGAAAAAAAAAACAGAAGGTTTTTTTTTTGAAAAATTATACAAGGGCATTTAAAGTCCCAGTAGCATCCAAAAGTATGGTCATTAGTAGCTCGCAGAAAAATGAATTTTAAAACTCGATAAACATTTTTATGCCAGTGACTAACACTCAGACTGACCATACTACAACTGCTTGTCATCTTTGCAATAATTTCCATATTTTACATGGTATGATTTAAATTCTGATGCATTTTAACACTTGTATTGTTTACATTTGGTCGCTACTGGGCCTTAAATACATGAATATTTCATGAACGCATTCATTTGTAAAGTTCTGATGATGCACAGAATTGATCTTAAGTTTGATTTAAATGTTTTACTTGTTCATGTAAGGTATGCTGTACCTTAGCAATTTTTTTGCAGCTTTTTTATTTTATGTGCTTTGAATATAAGTGGTTAACTTTTACCACACAATTCAGACTATTAACACCCTTGACAAAAAAGGCTCTTGAACATTGTTAAAAAAGGAGAAAATGCTGGTAACCAGTGTTTGCTTCTCTTGTCCCCACAATGTTTTCTGCCGAGCTAGGTAGCTCAGTCGGGATGGTACAGGACTTAAGGTCGCTGGTTCGAATCCCAAGCTTGGCCAAATTCTGTTCGAGGATTGATGATAGTCATTGCAACAGGATTCATTCCTCCCTCAACACTGATCATTGTTTCAAGGATGGTTATGTTGAAAAGCAGCTAGCAGCTTGGGAAAAAATATTGTGCAAAGCACTCATAAAAGAAACTCCAGGAAAGCATGGATAGGTGCACTTGCCACAACGACATTACTGAAAATTTGTTGAAAATGGTGTTAAACATCATACAATCAATCTGTCAATTTCTGCCCTGCCAAAGACAAAATTTCACCATTTAAGCTACATCTAATTCGCTGTCAGCAAATGCTTGGCGTGTGGACATGTCCAAAATTTTGTTTTGTGGTAAGGACTTAAAACAAATGAACCATGCTCTGTGAAAAGGGGACTTAATGCATCTGCGAAATGTATCAACTCAGGTCAGTCTGCGCAGTCCACTCAGACTGATCTGGGCCAAAACTATTCACTGTTGATAAATTTTCTGTATGTCCAAGGAACAATCTATCTCATGATTCTCGTTCATACGGTTTTTAGAAAAAAGTGGCTATTATGGATCTATAATTATGTGATGGCTTGATTGGTATCATGCATCAAGGGGATGCATTAAACACCCTTACTTAAGCCTTTGCCACACAATCCCGACTTTTAATGACCCTGAGGAAGAAGCCTTTTGAAAACATTGTGGGAAAAGGAGAAAATGCTGGTAACCAGAGAATAGGACTGATAATGTTGTTAAAAATGGTTGATGAGTACGCACCCGGGACAGTTAGTACCCTCTCAAAAGCCAATTTTTGAGGTGGGGTGCGAAGCATCGACACTCAGATTTACCATGTGGGGAATCTAATCACAGAAAAAAGAGTAAGAAATAAATTGGGGAACTTAAGATCGCAAAATGGTGTACAAGAAAATAAAATCGCAAAATATTGTAAAATAAAATAAACCTTATAAAGAACAAGCAAATTATAGAAAATAAAACAGACTACGGAAATCTATCTCTCTTAGCTAATTTCAAATCGCCTCGTTAACTTTTAGTCTTATAAGCGTGTCAAGGACCTGTTGCGGACAATGTAGATCAAGATCAGACTGCACAGAACGTGCAGTCTGATCTTGGATCTACACTATCCGATAAGGAGATATCTTCCCTCAAAAAATACCTTTGAAATAGCCAAATTTGGGTTTTTACTATCGGGTTGAAAATTTCATTCCACTTATCTAGCAGGATAAGGGTTACGATATATCCTGACTCTGTGATATAACGGAGAACAAGAGAGATAGTAAGGAATCAGAAATATGTTATCAGAGCTCCAGATAGAGGGAGTGATTTTGATTTCAAAATTGAAAATATTAATTATTCTCTGCTAAACCCTATGTTATGGGTACCCATTAGAATCGTCTCAACGAGACGATTCTAATGAGTACTCACAACATAGGGTTTGGAAGAGAAATAATGGATTTAGAATACCATCACTCCCTCTTATCTGGAGCTATGTGTTATCCATGTAAACTTCATTAGTTATCCTTCACATTCTTGTAGCCTTTAGGTCTCGCTCTTTACCTGTGTCTTTGTAGTATGGCTGAAAACAAATGAACCCCACACTGGCAGAGGGGGCTTAATGCATCTCAATGATCCATTATTCCAGGCCAGTTATTACATAATTATGGATCCATAATTTTTTTTTTCTTTTTTTATCCGATTGAATCATAAAGTAGAGTGATCCTTTGACATGGAGAAAATTGACCACTAACAAAAAGTTTCGGCCCATGACAGCCTGCTCAGGTTGACATTAGTCGATACTTTTTGCAGATGCATTAAGCCCCCTTTTCACAGAGCATGTCTCAAATACATGTATATGCAGTTTGGAAATAGCCAATTTGCTCTGAGTTTTACTCAAGACGTACCAGAACTGGTCGAGCCAGGGATCGAACCACCGACCCCCTGTCCTCGGGTCCTGTACGCTCACCGACGGAGCTACCGTCGCTCGGCTGACAAATTTTGAGGTTTGATCACACTGAAAGTAAATGCAGACGATGTCGCTGCTCAAATTACGGTGTTTGGCTATTTGATAGGTCAGAAAACATTGTTGGATAAGGACAAAACGTTTTTCTCATTTTCCCAAAGTGTTTTAGAAAGCATTTTCCTGACGGTCATTTAAAATTGAGACTGTCTGGTAATGGGTAAAGGTCAAGCAGTTACAAATAAGGTGAGAAGTAATTGCGTAATAAGTGATAAGTGTACCGTAAGAAGTTTTCACTGAAACGGTAAGAAGTATTCGAGAAATCTGGTGAGTAATGTTCACTCAAACGATGCAACGTATTCACAAAAACCACACTGAGTAATGTTCAGTTAAACGGTGAACAGTGTTCACGAAATTCGATGAGTAATGTTCACTCAATCGGTGAGCAGTATTCACAAAAAACGTACTGAGTGATGTTCACTTAACCGGTGAACAGTGTCCACGAAATTCGATGAGTAATGTTCACTCAGACGGTGAGTAGTATTCACAAAAAACGCACTGAGTAATGTTCACTTAACCGATGAGAAGTATTCACCAAATTCGGTGAGTAGTGTGCACGCAAATGATGAGAAGTATTCAAAAAACGCACTGAGTAATGTTCACTCAAACGATGAGAAGTATTCACGAAAGCAGTGTTGAAGTATAAATGAACCGTTATCGCCGCAGGTATAAATAACGTAAATAACGTTTCACAGGATCAAATAAATGGGTCTTGCTTTGGCAAATGGGGGCTTAAGGCATCTCCGTGATGAAAGTCATCACGTACTTATGGATCAATAAAACCATTTTGTCTAACAGCCGACTGATTCATGAGGTGCACTGGTCCTTTTATATGCGGAAAATTGACAAATAGCGAAAAGTTTCGGCCCAGGTCATCCTGTGCAGTCCGCGCAGCCTGACCTGGATCGATACTTTTCACAGATGCATTTAGCCTCCTTTTCACAGAGCATGGCTCAAATGCAAAAATTTAGTTTTTTTTTTTCGCTGCTAATTGCAGATGCCATTGGGTTATATTGAAGGATCTACTTGCTGTAGTTGCACATCAAAGATGCGACCATGTATTCTCTGCAGTCTGAAACCGATTCATACCATCCCTCAGTCAAAACTAAAGTCAGAACTAAAGTGAAAAGATAAAGGTATTTACCCTTAAACTTCTAAAGAAGTTAAATGAAACTTTCAAACCGCTAGTAAAAAGCCAAATGATGTTATTTCAAATTATATTGGGGGCAAAAAATCTCCAGTATGGACAGTGTAGATCCAAGTTCAGACTGCACATTCTGTACAGTCTGGTCTTGATCTACACTGTCCGCAAAAGGTCCTTGAGTCGCGCTTGGCAGCCTAGGGGTTAAACAGATAAAACAGACATGCTCAGTCATAACCCTTAACCTGCCAAAGAAAAAAAAAGAAGGAAAATTAAACAAAAGTTTTCTTGCCAATAGCAAAAACCAAAGTTTATGATTTAAACATTTTGCTAGTCGGAGAAACTCTCACCGTATCGGACGGCGTAGGGCCAAGGTCATATTGCACGTTCTGTGCAGTCTGATCTAAATCTATACTGTCCGCAAAAGTCCACAAAGCCGCGCTAAGCAGCCTAAGCAACAATACTGCATATCCTAGGATATTTTATCCAAATGTCGGTCAGATTTCAGATCAGTTTGCAAGTTCTTTGCAGACTGATCTTGATATATACTATACAAAATATCACTGTCAGTTAAGCGAATTGCAGACGATCCTTTCTGCAGAGGCCCGGTAGCTTTGGGACTATAAATGCCTAGTAACAGCAATCCGGAGGTAGTAGGTTTGATTTCCCAGCTAAATTACTTTAGCCAGACAATAAAAACTATAAAGAGCGGACAATGTAAATTAACGATCAGACTGCACAATGTGTGCATTCTGATCTTGATCTACATTGTGCGCGAAATGTAGTCTGATTTTGATTGACATTGTCTAAAAGAATTTAAAAAAGCTTTGCTTGGCTCTTCACCGTGCTAATATCAATTTTACTTGAGAAAAAACGACAAAAGAAAGAAAGAAAAAGAGAGAAGAAAATTTAGAGTGAATTGGGCTTCATATTTACTCCATTCCTTGCTACGCACCGGTTACATGACAACAAAAATTTTCAGAGTTTTCCAAATAAAAATTATTTTTCCGACTACAAGGTAAATGCAGTTCAAGTGATAAGATGCATCCTTGAAAGGATAGAAAACATTGTGAGAATAGGAAAAAATGCTGGTTACCAGTATGTTTTCCGAAGCCTCTTCCTGGTAAAGCGTTAATTATTTAAAGAAAGAAATGATAATAATAATAAAAGGTCATCTAAAGGACAAGGCATTAGAAACGGTCCAGTTGTTGCAACTTTAGGACTGTTTCCAGGGTGATAGAACAATTTGTACCCGGACGATTCGTACAAGGACTATTCTTACCGGACGATACGTACCCGGGACAATTGGTTTCTGGTGTCGCACCACCGCTAGACTGCTTCCGGGTCGTAGTAGTGAAAAGTACTCCCACGTGAAATTTTGCAGGAGCACTTCTGTTGCAATGTTTCAAGGAGCCGAGATGGGTCGGGGGTATATAAGTTAGATTTGCTTCAAATTGAGGCAGTGTGGGACCACTTTTAGGCGTTTTTATCATATATTGATCGGACTACTTTGTGTCAGTGGAGAAACAAAAAATTGGGGTCATGGCCGTGAACAGGTGTTTTTGAGAGGCCAATTTCTAGTGTTCCTGTGTTGGTTGGGATTTAGCGAAGAACGAAATCGGTTGACATGTTTTTTTATGCATTATTGAAGGGCCCTGACTGTACTTTTGAGAGCAATGGACGGTAAAGCCAACGTTTTGCAATCAAGCAATTTATGAAGCTTCGAAGATGGTCGATTTCACTCTATTTTCAATATGGCAAAAAACCAGCGGTGTGACACCATCTAGGAAAATTGTCAATTGGGGCTACTCCTACTTTGAACACTTCGTACCAGAACAAAAGTTACCTAGAACAATTTGTACCCGGGACAACTGGGTTTCCATGACAATTTGTATCCAGCGCGTTTCGATTCGTACGAGAACAATACGGACAATTCACACCAGAACAGTTCGTACCGGACAATACGTTCCCAAAACAATTCGTAATAGACAATTCGTACCCAGGATAATTCGTATCTAGGACAATTTGTATCCGGGAAACTGGGTATACAAGACAATTTATACCCGGAAAATTCAGAGTAGGACAATACGAACAGTTCACACCAAAATAATTTGTGCCGTACAATTCGTACCCAGGACAATTTGTATCTAGGGTAATTAGAAAAGCTAGTACCTTGGGTACTTCGTACCGGGACAATAGAATCCTTAGACAATTTGTACCCAGGACAACTGGGTACTTCGGACAATTAGTGTCCAGGGCCTGTATTCACCAACCATTCTTAAGAATATTCTTGGTCTTATTCTCCATTTTATTTATTTATTTATTCATTTATTTATGTATTTTAATTTCAAAGTAACCAAATGGTTTAGCCAATCAAAAGTTGTGTTACTACCAAATTTAGAAAATGCTTGAGAATAGGACTGATAATGTTCTTAAAAATGGTTGATGAGTACGCACCCGGGACAGTTTGTACCCTCTCAAAAGCCAATATTTGAGGTGGGGTGCGAAGCATCGACACTCAGATTTACCATGTGGGGAATCTAACCACAGAAAAAAGAGAAAGAAATGAATTGAGGAACTTAAGATCGCAAAATTGGTGTACCAGAAAATAAAATCGCAAAATATTGTAAAAGAAAAGAAAATAAACCTTATAAAGAACAAACAAATTATAGAAAATAAAAGAGACTACGGAAATCTATCTCTTTTAGCCAATTCCAAATCGTCACGTTAACTTTTAGTCTTATAAGCGCGTCAAGGACCTTTTGCGGACAATGTAGATCAAGATCAGACTGCACAGAACGTGCAGTCTGATCTTGGATCTACACTATCCGATAAGGAGATATCTTCCCTCAAAAAATACCTTTGAAATAGCCAAATGTGGGTTTTTACTATTGGGTTCAAAGTTTCATTCCACTTATCTAGCAGGATAAGGGTTAGGATATATCCTGACTCTGTGATATAACGGAGAACAAGAGAGATAGTAAGAAATCAGAAATATGTTATTAGAGCTCCAGATAGAGGGAGTGATTTTGATTTCAAAATTGAAAATATTAATTATTCTCTGCTAAACCCTATGTTATGGGTACTCATTAGAATCGTCTCATCGAGACGATTCTAATGAGTACTCACAACATAGGGTTTGGAAGAGAAATAATGGATTTAGAATACCATCACTCCCTCTTATCTGGAGCTATGTGTTATCCATGTAAACTTCATTAGTTATCCTTCACATTCTTGTAGCCTTTAGGTCTCGCTGTTTACCTGTGCCTTTGTAGTATGGCTGAAAACAAATGAACCCCACACTGGCAGAGGGAGCTTAATGCATTTGATTGATCCATTATTCCAGCCAGTTATTACATAATTATGGATCCATATATTTTTTTCTTTTTTTATCCGATTGAATCATAGAGTAGAGTGATCCTTTGACACGGAGAAAATTGACCACTAACAAAAAGTTTCGGCCCATGACAGGCTGCCCAGGTTGACATTGATCGATACTTTTTGCAGATGCATTAAGCCCCCTTTTCACAGAGCATGTCTCAAATACATGTATATGCAATTTGGAAATAGCCAATTTGCTCTGAGGTTTACTCAAGACGTACTAGAGCTGGTCGAGCCAGGGATCGAACCACCGACCCCCTGTCCTCAAGGCCTGTACGCTCACCGACGGAGCTACCGTGGCTCGGCTGAAAAATTTTGAGGTTTTATCACACTGAGAGTAAATGCAGACGATGTTGCTGCTCAAATTACGGTGTTTGGCTTTTTTAAAGGTCAGAAAACATTGTATGATAAGGACAAAACGTTTTTCTCATTTTCCCAAAGTGTTTTAGAAAGTATTTTCCTGGCGGTCATTTAAAATTGAGATTGTCTCGTAATGGGTAAAGGTCAAGCAGTTACAAATAAGGTTAGAAGTAATTGCGTAATAAGTGATAAGTGTACCGCAAGAAGTTTTCACTGAAACGGTAAGAAGTATTCGAGAAATCTGGTGACTAATGTTCACTCAAACGATGCAAAGTATTCACAAACAACACACTGAGTATTGTTCAGTTAAACGGTGAACAGTGTTCACGAAATTCGATAAGTAATGTTCAATCAAACGGTGAGTAGTATTCACAAAACACACTGTGTAAAGTTCACTTAACCGGTGAACAGTGTTCACGAAATTCGATGAGTAATGTTCACTCAAACGGTGAGTAGTATTCACAAAAACACACTGAGTAATGTTCACTTAACCGATGAACAGTGTTCACGAAATTCGATGAGTAATGTTCACTCAGACGGTGAGTAGTATTCACAAAAAACGCACTCAGTAATGTTCACTTAACCAATGAGAAGTATTCACCAAATCCGGTGAGTAGTGTGCACGCAAATGATGAGAAGTATTCAAAAAACGCACTGAGTAATGTTCACTCAAACGATGAGAAGTAATCACGAAAGCAGTGTTGAACTGTAAAGGAACCGTTTTCGCCGCAGGTATAAATAACGTTATTTACGTATAAATAACGTAAATAACGTTTTACAAGATCAAATAAATGGGTCTTGCTCTGGCAAATGGGGGCTTAAGGCATCTCCGTGATGAAAGTCCGCGCAGCCTGACCTGGACCGATACTTTTCACAGATGCATTTAGCCTCCTTTTCATAGAGCATGGCTCAAATGCAAAAATTTACTTTTCTTTTTTCGCTGCTAATTGCAGATGCCATTGGGTTATATTGAAGCATCTACTTGCTGTAGATGCACATCAAAGATGCGACTATGTATTCTCTGCCGTCTGATACCGATCCATACCATCCCTCAGTCAAAACTACAGTGAAAAGATAAAGGTATTTACCCTTAAACTTCTAAATAAGTTAAATGAAACTTTCAAACCGCTAGTAAAAAGCCAAATGATGTTATTTCAAATTATATGGGGGGGGGGGGGGGGGGGCAAAATATCTCCAATATGGACAGTGTAGATCCAAGCTCAGACTGCACATTCTGTACAGTCTGGTCTTGATCGACACTGTCCGCAAAAGGTCCTTGAGTCGCGCTTGGCAGCCTAGGGGTTAAAAAGATAAAACAGACATGCTCAGTCATAAGCCTTAAGCTGCCAAAGAAAAAAAAAGAAAAATTAAACCAAAGGTTTCTTGCCAATAGTGAACTGCGGACTGCGCAGGCTGACCTAAGGTTTCTTGCCAATAGTGAACTGCGGACTGCGCAGGCTGACCTGGGCCGAAACTTTTCACTATTGGTCAATTTTCCGCATATAAAAGGACCAGTGCACCTCATGAATCAGTCGGTTGTTAGACAAAATGGTTTTATTGATCCATAAGTATGTGATGACTTTCATCATGGAGATACCTTAAGCCCCCATTTGCCAGAGCATGACCCATGTACTTGACCTTGTGAAACGTAAAAAAAGAGAGTAGAATTTTGACGAGGTAAGAAGTAAAGGGAGAAGAGAAAAAACGTCCATCAATGTATGAACGGTTTAGCTGATAAAAACAGTAATTTATACCTGCGGCGATAACGGTTCCTTTATAGTTCAACAATGCTTTCGTGAATACTTCTCATCGTTTGAGTGAACATTACTCAGTGCGTTTTTTGATTACTTCTCATCATTTGCGTGAACACTACTCACCGGATTTGGTGAATACTTCTCATCGGTTAAGTGAACATTACTCAGTGTGTTTTTGTGAATACTACTCACAGTTTGAGTGAACATTACTCATCGAATTTCGTGAACACTGTTCACCGGCTAAGTGAACATTACTCAATGTGTTGTTTGTGAATACTAATCATCGTTTGAGTGAACATAACTCACCGGATTTCGTGAATACTTCGCATCGTTTGAGTGAACATTACTCACCAGATTTATCGAATACTTCTTACCGTTTGAGTGAAAACTTCTTGCGGTACACTTATCACTTATTACGCAATTACTTCTCACCTTATTTGTAACTGTTTGACCTTTACCCATTACCTGACAATCTCAATTTTAAATGACGGTCAGGAAAATGCTTTTTAAAACACTTTGGGAAAATGAGAAAAACGTTTTGCCCTTATCCAACAATGTTTTCTGACCTATCAAAAAGCCAAACACCGTAATTTGAGCAGCAACATCGTCTGCATTTACTCTCAGTGTGATCAAACCTCAAAATTTGTCAGCCGAGCCACGGTAGCTCCGTCGGTGAGCGTACAGTTAAGTCGACTTGAGGACAGGGGGTCGGTGGTTCGATCCCTGGCTCGACCAGTTCTGGTACGTCTTGAGTAAACCTCAGAGCAAATTGGCTATTTGCAAACTGCATATACATCTATTTGAGACATGCTCTGTGAAAAAAGGGCTTAATGCATCTGCAAAAAGTATCGATCTGTTTCACTAGGCCAAAGTGTTGCAAAGTTTACATCTAGAGTTCCAAATAAACCAGACCAATTATTTCAGTCTAGAAGTAAGAACAGAGTAATGCAATTTCAAGGCTGCCTCGATGGCTATAATGCTAGATTTGTAGCCCAGAGGTTTGAATATCACTTTCAACCCTGGCTTCTTGGGTGTGTCCTTAGGCATGGCACTGTAGAGCCCCAGCATATTACTTTGAAACCCTAGAACTGTATAAGTGAGCTGTAACCAGGGTCCGTATTCACCAACTATTCTTAAGAACAATCTTAGTCTTATTCTCCAAGAATTTCTAAATGTGAAAGTAACGCAACTCCTGATTGGCTAAACCAAATTGGTTTAGCCAATCAGGAGTTGTGCTATTTTCACAGTTCTTAAGAATGTTTGGTGAATACGGACCCTGGTATAACCAGATAAAAAGCTGAAAGCAGCAATAAAACACCAATTAAAGAAATAAAGGAAACTATTAAAAAAGAAAAATTGTACACACATAGCTTTGAGTGCAATGTTTACATGTACTAGACATGAGCTGTGATTTTTTTTTTCAATTATTAAGATGTAAAGCATTAATCCATTGCTGTGTAGACACATTGGCAGAAAACTTATACAGGAAAAAAATACAGTCTAAGTCTCAGGCCACTTTAAAGGGTAGGGCATTTGGTTCGATTCCCACAGCTGGCCATCTGGAATTATTAACAGTCTTTCGTATTCATGAGACGTTAAACTTAGGTCCTGTGTGAGGATACTATACATTGAGCAGGATGACGAACCAGGGTCCGTATTCACCAACAACTCTGAAGAATGTTCTTAGTCTTATTCTCCAGAATTTCCAAAATTTGAAAGTAACACAATTTCTGATTGGCTAAACCATTTGGTTTAGCCAATCAGAAATTGTGTTACTTTCAAATTTAGAAAATCTTGAAGAGTAAGACTAAGAATATTTGTAAGAATGGTTGGTGAATACCGACCCAATTGTAACTTGGGGTAGGCTTCATCCTGTATGTTGCACTGTTCCCCATAACATAATTAACAGCTCTCCGATGGGGGGGGGGGGGGGGTCACCCAATATGGGCAACCACTGCTGACCATAAATAAAGGGAAACCAGTCAAAACCGGTCTTTGAAAATAAAGAATCTTGAAAATGTAGCAGGAAAGAAGCAGTTGTGTTTGGTTTTTTAGCTCACCAGAGCACGAAGTGCTCATGGTGAGCTATTGTGATCGTGCTGTGTCCGTCGTGCGTCGTCCGTCGTCAACTTTTTACCTTGTGTACGCTCTAGAGGCCACATTTTCAGTCCGATCCTCATGAAACTTGGTCAGAATGTTTGTCTTGATAAAATCTAGGATTAGTTTGAAATTGGATCCCGTGGGGTCAAAAACTAGGTCACTAGGTCAAATCTTAGGAAAACCTTGTGTACGCTCTAGAGGCCACATTTTCAGCCAGATACTTGTGAAATTTGGTCAAAATGTTTGTCTTGATAAAATCTCAAACGAGTTCGAAATTGGGTCATGTGGGGTCAAAAACTAGGTCACTAGGTCAAATCTTAGAAAAACCTTGTGTGTGCTCTAGACACCACATTTTCAGTCAGATACTTGTGAAAGTTAGTCAGAATGTTTGTCTTGATAAAATCTAGGATTAGTTTGAAATTGGATCCCGTGGGGTCAAAAACTAGGTCACTAGGTCAAATCTTAGAAAAACCTTGTGTGTGCTCTAGAGGCCACATTTTCAGTCAGATACTTGTGAAACTTGGTCAGAATGTTTGTCTTGATAAAATCTCGCACAAGTTAAAAAATGGGTCATATGGGGTCAAAAACAAGGTCACTAGGTCAAATCTTAGGAAAACCTTGTGTGAGCTCCAGAGGCCACATTTTCAGTCTGATACTTGTGAAACTTGGTCAGAATATTTGTCTTGATAAAATTCGGACAAGTTTGAAATTGGATCATGTGGGGTCAAAAACTAGGTCACTAGGTCAAAGAAATGCCTTGTGGGTACTCTAGAGGCCACATTTTTCGTGCAATTGACTTGAAAATTGGTCAGAATGTTTTTCTTAATTAAATCTCAGAAAACTTGAAATTGGGTCAACCAGAGTCATAAAGTAGGTCACTAGGTCAAATTAAAGAAATACCTTGTGGACACTCTAGAGGCCACATTTTTCGCTCAATTGACTTGAAAATTGGTCAAAACATTTGTCTTAATTAAATCTTAGATGAGTTTGAAATTTGGTGACCTGGGGTCATTTTGCCTATTGGCTCAGGTGAGCGATCCAGGGCCATTATGGCCCTCTTGTTTTGGTGTTGGTTTAGTAATTCCCCTGTTTCACAACAACTATTTAACCCTTTACCACACAACCCAGTGTTTTAACGACCCCGGGTAAGAAAACATTGTGGGAAAAAGAGGAAAAATTTCTCCTTTTCACACAATGTTTGCTATCCTATCCACAGACAAATCTTTCCATCCGATCAATTTTTAATTTGTTGTCTGCAAACGCTTTCAGTTTGGACCAGGCTAAAATTTTGTCGTTTGGTATAGAGTTAAAACCCTTTACCACACAATCCTGAGTTTTAACGGCCCAGAGAGAGAAGGTCTTTGAAATCATTGTGGGAATAGGAGAACATGGTGGTTACCATGATTTTCTTCTTTTCTCAAAATGTTTTCCACCTATTCAAGGGCAAAAACTATCATTTGAATTGTCGTCTTTGAATTTCTTCAACATGGGCGAGTGTAAAATTTTGCCGTATAGTAAATGCTTAATATTGATTGGGAAACGCCACACTCTTTTCAGCTCACCTGAGCACAAAGTGCTCATGCTGAGCTATTGTGATCGTGCTGTATCCGGCGTGCGTCATCCGTCGTCAATTTTTTACCTTGTGTACGCTCTAGAGGCCACATTTTCTGTCTGATATTCATAAAACTTGGTCAGAATGTTTGCCTCAATGATATCTTGGACGATTTCGAAAATGGGTTATCGCCGATCAAAAGCTAGGTCACTAGGTCAAATCTTAGAAAAATCTTGTGTACACTCTAGAGGCAACATTTTCTGTCCAATACTCCTGAAAGTTGGTCAGAATGTTTGTCTTGATGATATCTCGGATGAGTTTGAGAATGGGTCATGTTGGATGTAAAAATAGGTCACCAGGTCAAATCGTTGAAAAACCTTGTGTACGCTCTAGAGGCCACATTTTCAATCCAATGCTCTTGAAAGTTGCTCAGAATGTTTGCCTTGATATCTCAGACGAGTTCGAAAATGGGCCATGTGGGGTCATAAACTAGGTCACCAGGTCATATCCTAGAAAAACCTTTTGTACGCTCTAGAGGCCACATTTTCAGTCCAGTACTCTTGAAAAATGCTCAGAATGTTTGTCTTGATTATATCTCGAACTAGTACAAAAATGTGCCATGTTGGGTCAAAAACTAGGTCACCAGGTCAAATCTAAGAAAAAAGTTGTGTATGCTCTAGAGGCCACATTTTTTGTCCAGTACTCTTGAAAGTTGGTCAGAATGTTTGCCTTGATGATATCTCTGACTAGTTTGAAAATGGGTCATGTCGGGTGAAAAACTAGGTCACTAGGTGAAATCTGAGAAAAACCTTGTGTAAGCTCCAGAAGCCACATTTTCTGTCTAATACTCTTGAAAGGTGGTCAGAATGTTTGTCTCGATGATATCTCAGAAGAGTTTGAAAATGGGTCATGTCGGGTCAAAAACTAGGTCAACAGGTCAAATCTTAGAAAAACCATGTGTACACTGTTGTGGCCACATTTTTTGTTCAGTACTCTTTTAAAGTTGTTCAGAATGTTCGCCTTGGTGATAGCTTGGATAAGTTCGAAAATGGGTCATATTGGGTCAAAAACTAGGTCACTAGGTCAGATCTTAGAAAAACCTTGTGTACGCTGTAGAGGCCACATTTTCAGTCCAATACTCTTGAAATTTGTCAGAATGTTTGTTCTGATGATATCTTGGACCAGTTTGAAAATGTGTCATGTTGGCTGAAAAACTAGGTCACTAGGTAAAATCAAAATGCTCCTACCTGGCATTTTCTTCTTTTCCTGCAATGGTTTTACCCTTCAAAAAACAAATTTTAATTGTTGAATTGGATTTATTTCAGTTGTATGCAAATGCTTTAACTTTGGACAAATAAGAAATTTTGTCACTTGGTAAAGAGTTAACAAAACTTGAAACAGCTCATTTGGACCCGTTTTGTCAATATTGTGATAATTTCTTTGTGCTCATAGCAATGCCTTTTAAAAAAATGTCAATTTTTTAATTCTGTGTTATAGTAACTAAGCTTACATGTAATTGAATTGTTGTTCATAAACTATAGTTTTAGTCCCAATAGCATCAAAAGTAAACTATACAGGGGTCTACTAAATCATACCTTATATGAGTCCAACAAAATGTTACACTAATGTCCTTTAACTCTTTACCGTACAATGCCGCTTTTTGACGCCCTTGGGAAAGAATCCTTTTGAAAACATTGTGGGAAAAGGAGAAAATGCTGGTAACCAGCATTTTCTCCTTTTCCCACAATGTTTTCTACCCTACCTAAGAAAAGTTGCACCATTTGAGCCACATCGAAATTGTCGTCTGCAAATGCTTTCAATTTGGACAAGGCTAAAATTTTGTCGTCTGGTAAAGGGTTAAAGATCTAGTCACTACCATGGAAGTGAATGGTAGAAGTAGAGAAAGAAAATTTCACATGTCACTTGTTTCCTTGTTGCAGCTATTGATCCTTTACCAAGTATCAAATTTGGGCATGTTGAAAGCATTTGTTGCAAATGATGGTTTCCATCTTTGTTAGCGTAGAAGACATTATAGAATGGATTAATCATTAGTTATTTTCTCCTTTTCCTACAATGTTTGTAAAAAAAGTGTTCTTCAAATTGTTTTAAGTAGGTATTGTGTGGTAAGAGTCAAAACATACACTTGAAAGAACTCCATTTTCGTATTTTATAGTTTATTATTATAGTTATGGTATATACTTAAATGCATTACTACCTTAACTCTTAACTCAAATGACAAAATTGTGCATTCGCAAACAACACTTTAAATTTAGCTACATTATTGGTAATTGTCTGAAAGGGAGGAAACCTTTTGGGAAAAGTAGATTTTATTAGCATTTTCTTCTTTTCCCACCACGTTTTCAAAAGGCTATTTCCTTAGAGTTGTTAATGTTTTAACTTTAAAAAATGACAAGCCAAAAACTTTCTTTTATGGTTAATTGTTCAGCCAGTGGAATGTTTTAGGGCTAT
The DNA here is from genome assembly GCA_945859785.2 of Tridacna gigas. NCBI lineage: Eukaryota > Metazoa > Mollusca > Bivalvia > Cardiida > Cardiidae > Tridacna > Tridacna gigas. Next base: position 7,612,408 of record OX244042.2, read on the forward strand.
TATGGCCCATTTGTCATACAAAATGAATAAAATTATAACAGATTATGTTGTCTTTGTTGTTGGTGGTGGTGGTAATGGTGTAGACAATGGTACATTAGGAAATAACAAAACCTCATTCATACAAACAGAATGGAAACAATTTGTTGCAATAAAAAACTGAAATTATCAAACAAAACACCTCAGTGCTATGGTGAACAATGTGAAATGTTCATAAGAGTTTCAGAAATCTGCCTTAGTTCTTTTAACAGTTTAAAATGATGCTTGAAATTCTTTAAAAATGATTGGCTTCAGTGTATTGTAGCCTATTTTCAGAGGCTCAGCTGAAATCAATTGGGCTGTCAATCAAGTTTGTACTTGGCAAACCTGATTAATAGTGGTATACATAAGTTATGTCAAAATATAACTTACAGAAATGAAACTAGACTTGCTTTAAAAATGGAATCTGGATTAAAAAAAAAAAAAATAACTATTATCTGATTTTCGTATGACATACAAATCCGGAGGTCACATTTTCAGTCCAATACCAATGAAAGTTTGTTAGAATGTTTGTCATAATACATATATCTCACAAGACATCGGAAATTGGTTGTGCTTGGTCAAAAGGCTCAGGTGAGCGACTCCAGGGCCATCATGGCCCTCTTGTTTCTTTCAAACTGTATTTGTACGCTCAATAAATTTCAAAATATTTTTGTCAGTAGCTCTGTAAAATAGTATGTCTAAAAATAGCATGTATTGTTATGGATTTAACCCTTTTATCAGACGACAAACTTTAAATTTAAACTTGTTCAAATTTAAAAGCATTTGCAGACGGACAAATTAAATGCGGTGCAACTGATGGACTCTCTCTTTGAAAGGATTTAAAACATTGTGGAAAAGGAAGAAAATGCTGGTTATCAGCATATTCTCCTTTTCCACCAATGTTTTCCTAAGTAATTTACATCGTCGATAGAGCTCAGGGGTAATTTGGCTTAGTGTTAACACTTATAGCGCAAAATAAACGTTTGGGACAATGCTGGTTAAGGGAAAGAGACCCAAATGCTTGAATTTCACTACATTTTGTTCCATATTTATCCCATCTTTCTAAGCAGCGTAGTTTCGAGATCAGACTGCACGTTTTCTGCAATCTGATCTTGATCTACACTGGTCGCAGATGCAGATAAAGTTGTTATAAAAGGTTGTGTAGGGTTTTAAACATAGTATACGTACCGTGAGCGTGTTACAGAATTTTATAAAAAGGAATTTGAAAACATGACATTACTGTGGCGTAAACAGGTACGGCTATTTAGTTAATTTGTGTGTTTGTATGTTGTTTAACGCTGTTTTCAACATTATTTCAGTTATATCGCGGCGGCCAGTGCATCTTTCCAGACCTCCAGATAAAAGGGAGTGATAGTATTCTAAATCCATTATTTCTCTTCCAAACCCTATGTTGTGGGTACTCGTTAAAATCGTCTCGATGAGATGATTCTAATGGGTACCCATAACATAGGGTTTAGTGGAGAGTGATTAATATTTTCAATTTTGAAATCAAAATCACTCCCTCTATCTGGAGCTCTGCTATCCAGGCTTTCTGAAGAGTTTATTTTACCAGTTCAATTCAATTAATTTTATTTATTCCACGTATGTAAAACCTACAGTATGGTAATACGATATAGTCACACGATATAGAGATCAGAATGTGATCGGACCTTGAAAGTACAGATTCTGTAGAGGAAGGATAGAAACTGCAGAGGTCATGAAAGGGAAGGTTGACGTTTGTCTATAACAGGAAAATCGATAAAAGGTTTGAAAAGAGGCGAACAGTTATGTCCAGATACATATCTTTAAGTGCTTATAAGTAAATAATAACTACATGTATTAATTTTACTTGGACCATTCATAGAAAAATATGACCAATACTGCGCACAATATTTTTCCCAAGCCACTGGCTGCTCACCCACATAACCAGTGTCGGAACAATCAATGATCAGCGGTGGGAGAGAAATGAATCGTGTCGCAGTGACTATCATTAATCCTCGGAAAGGATTTGGCTGAGCTGAAGATTCTAACCAGCCATCCCGCCTAGGCTCAAGTCCTGTATACCGCCGACTGCGCTACGGGGCTCCGCGGTATTTGGTTATCTGTATGGCTTTTAGTCATAGATAACGAATTTACCCCTTTACCACACAATCATGAATTTTAACAAGCCTGAAGTAGAAGGCTTTTAAAAACATTGTGGGAAAAGGAGAAAATGCTGGTTACAAGCATTTTCTTCTTTTCCCACAATGTATTCTACACTATTAAAGACAGAACCCATCATTTTAAAAACGTGGGAAAAGGAGAAAATACTGGTTACCAGCATTTTCCCCTTTTCCCACAATGTTTTCTAAATTATCAAAGACAGAAACCATCATTTTAACTACATTTACCTTGTCGTCTGCAAATGCTTTCAATTTGGTTCAGTTTGGTGTCGTTTGGCATTATAGAGTTGAATGCGAGGCACTTTTGAAACAAAGGGTTTCAGCGTCTTGTTTATCGTCTTGTCCTGTACCAAGCATTTGGTCGCATAATATGGACCCAATTTTGTCTAAAAGTAAAATTGTCTGTAGACATGCGGAAAATTTACCAGTGACTAAAAGTTTCCGTTTCCCCGCAATGTTTTCTGTCTTTATAACTGAGTTGCTGAATTTTTAACAGAATAACAGGACGACTATGTTCGACTCCTAGACTTCCTGTTTTTCACTTTAAAAATTCAACACAACCGGTTCTGCCTCTATAACTCCGCTTTCTTTGCACTAAAGGCCTGTATAAACGAGCCATGATCTGTGAAAAGGGGGTTTAATGCATCTGCAAAAAAAAAAAAAAAAAAAAAAATAAATAAATAAATAAAAAATAAAATAAAATAAAATAAATAAATGAAATAATAATAATAATAATAAGAATGTATCGGCTCGGATCAGCCAGCGCAGTCCGCGCAGGGTGACCTAAGTCGAACCTTTTCCCACTGGTCAATTTTCTGCATGTCAAAGGACCAGTTTACCTCATGATTCAGTCGGTTGTTAGACAAAATTGATTTTATGGATCCACAATTATGTGATGACTTGCTTTGTAAAATGAACCCTGTAGATGGACTTAACCTCCTTTTGTCAGAGCATGGCCTAAACTTAAGTGTATCCAATTTAGCTATACAGGTGAAGATTCTGGTGGGGTATAAAAATCGATGAAGACGAAGACAAACCCAAAGATCCATCGGGCTTAGAGAAGTGTTGGAATAATGGGAGACCGTCTGCTAAGAAAAGATGGTCCCTGGTCGCTTATTGTGTGTATAGCGGCTTTCTTTTCGCAGGTATTTATTTTTTTTTCTCGTAAAAATAGATCTTATAGTGCTGTAGGCAGTTAACACTTAAGCTGCTGAATAAATGAAACGGAAAATTCTACTCAATACTAAAAGGCCAAACATTGCGGTTTCGAAGTTAATTTCACCGGAAATAAAATACATGAACCGTATCGGACAGTGTAGATCAAAGATCAGACTGCACGTTCTGTGCAGTCTGATCTTGGTCTACACTGTCCGCAAAAGGTCAGTGGGTCGCGATGAGCAGCTTAAGGGTTAAACCCTAAGGCTGCTAGGCGCGTCTCGTGGGGCTTTTGTGGACAGTGTAGATCAAGATCAGACTTCACAGAACGTGCAGTCTGATCTTGGATCTACACTGTCCGCTACGGATTTTTTTCCCGTTGAAATCAACTGTAAAATCGCAACATTTTGGTTTCAGTTTATCCGTTTACCACACAATCCCGACTTTTAACGACCCTGAGAAAGAAGCCTTTTGAAAACACTGAGGGAAAAGGAGAAAATGCTGATATCCAGCATTTTCTCCATTTCCCACAATGTTTTCTACCCTTCCCAAAACAAATTTAAATTTTTGAGTCACATTTATTTTGTCGTCTGCAAATGCTTGCATTTAGCCCAGCCTATAATTTTGTCGTTTGGTAAAGAGTTATTTAACAGCTTATTTAACAGCTTAAGTGTTAAGTAGCATTTGCGGACGACGAAACTCAAGATCATACTGTACAGAATGTGAAGTCTAATCTCGGATCTACACGCTCCAAAAGGAGCCTTTAATGAGAGCCATTCTTCAGTTATCTCCCCTGATTCCTCTCCAGTACTACATTGGTCCTGATATGGAGATTACTTGGATTTTATCCTTGATTTTCTTGCACTACTCAGATATATTCTTGAGATAATATCTCGGCTAAATCGGGTTAGATTGTTTTACAAATCGATATATATGCATTTCTCTGATGATTTATGAACATGATTTGTTTTAAAATTACATGGGGATCTTACATGTAACCATAAATCAAATCATTTTTATCGCAACATCCCCAAAGGAATCAAGGATAAAAACAAAGGAATACAGGTAAAAGGACCAATCTGTTATTTGGTTACCTTTAGTCTTTATGTGGCAAGGGAGATAATTTGATTTTCAGGAATGGTACTCATTGGAATATACTATTTCAGCTAACTGTCTGTATTTATCATTTGAGGTCCCCTTTTCGCTGGTAACGGAATTGGACAAGTCAAATATATCGTCCAAACTTGCATCGAAAGAAGCTCTAGTTAGACCTATCACTGTGAAAGAAAAAATGAAGTAATACAGTAAAGGATCCCTCACTCGAAATGGAGAAAAAAAAAGACACATTTTACAACAGCCAGTGCAGTGTTCAAAATTACTTTCTGTAACAAATTAGTGCAGCTGTTGGAAAAGGGGTTTTTAATGCATCTTCGTGATTCATTATACCAAGCAACTCATCATAATAATAGATCGATAAATTCACTTTTGTCTTACAATGAATGAATGAATGAATGAATGAATTGATTGACTGATTGATTGATTAGTGAGTGAGTGAGTGAATCAATCAATTAATTAATTAATTAATTAATTAATGTTGTTTTTTGGCGCATCGACATCTTTCTTCAATTAGCGCGCATATCTGTGTTAAAGCAATGATTAAAGTAGAATTTTTGAGCTAAAAGAATTTGAGACATGCTGACAGCAAAAGAGTTGAATTAAGAAGGATTACGTGTGATCTTAATATGCATTAAAGATACCATTGAGCGACGGCGCAATCCCTGTCAGCTCAAAAAGTTTTGAATGATGAAGTTAAGATTGTGATAAAAAGATTTAAACAGTCTTAAATAGATAATAAAAAGTCTTAAAACGAAGAAAGGTTATGTGTAACTTATAGTGTGCATAAAATATAATATTGAGTGGCTGGGCGTCCCTGCCTACTCCAGTTTTAAATGAAAAAGTTAAGAATGTGAATAGTAGCTTAAAGGAAATGAGAGCTTAAAATTGAGAAAGTGTTGAGCCTCCGATGAGGTCCATGAAAGAGGTCCTGTCTCCAATGAGATTAGATGCCCTCAAGAGAGCTAATCCTCCCATTAAGGAGATGCAAACTGGAGATAAAAAGGATTTAGTGGTAGAAATATGAGTTTACTCAACCGGTTAAAAAGGTAATTAAGAAAATAACACAGCTTGTTGTTTAGACCAATCTCTTTGATATCTTACAAACAACCAAATCAAGAGCTAAATTGTGTTGGTTTTTTTTGACATGCATAAAATTGACCAGTAGCAATTTAAACGCTTTGATCCAGGTCAGCCTGCGCATGCTGACCTGGTTGATATCGTTTGCAAATGCATTTAAACCTCTTTTCATAGAGCATGGCTCATTAATTTATATAAAACGACCTCGAAAACATCCACGAAATTATGGACAATCAAGAGTAATTTAGATTTGAAACATAGATACAGGTTTCTTATAACAATTCTTCTTTCTATAGGTGATCGGCGGAGGAATACAAACATCAGGCCTCTATTATGTTTACTTCCGGTCTACATTTGACGCTTCCGCGGTTGCGACGTCATGGCTTTGCTCAATGTCATTCGTTGGTTGGTTCCTGGGATGTAAGTACGGACCATATATAGACTTATTCGTTGGAGTGAAGCGTTACGGTACCAGCGGTGTCTTTGTAACTGACAGGATGGAAGCCATCCTGCCAGTTACAAAGCCATCGCTGGTACCGCTTGAGTTATAAAATCCATTTGTTCTTCTCGATAGTCCTGAAAGTGGGATTTTGTCCGAGACGGGCCGAATTCGCCTACTTAAGTCCGAAAAGGGACTTTATAATGGCTTACTACATGTATGCTCAGTCACCGAAATAGATAACTTTCATTTCTTCGAGCTTTGGTTTTGTATCTTTTAAAATAACGATTTGTCAAAAGGGGGGATGAAGATCTGTGTATCTGTATTTTCGCAATTTAAACACATTAGATTAGCTTTTCCGAGTTTTTGCTATATATTTTGATCTAGATGTCAGCTAAGATTGAACATATGGCTCCCAAATTGCTTAGTTTCTCGGTCTATTGTCTACATCCGTGGCTTCAACTACATATTTCAAACGCGATCATAATGACTGACTCCTCTTGGCATGTTCTACATAAATGATTGTCAATGAAGACGATGAACTGGTCCCCCTTGTAGATATACGTGTACATATTACAACTGGCACAGGCTTTTGTGTCGTTGCTTTTCATTGGGCTACATGTATATCAAACAGTAGCCAATCAGAGCAGCATACACTTTTCCAGTTTGACTGTAGAGGTAACTGCGTTTTTTTTTTTTTGCCAATTTGAAATTGGTAATGGAGACTAAAAGGAATATTAGAACACTTAACATAAAAGGTGATACCAGAAATACAATTCACGTATTCGTGAGGTCAGAAAAAAAAATCGGAAAATCTTCTACTCCGGATATGAGAGTGACCTCCCATGAATCTCTATATAAGTGTTGCGTCATGGCTGTTCTAAAAATAGACGGACAGAATTCCGACCGTTTTTAGTAGCCTGTACCGATCCCTATACGCTTGCTGTATCAGGGGAGGTAACCAATCTATGATGACGACCGGGTACGGGAAATGACGATGTATGTCGGCATTGCAGAATCAATTTTACACAAGATACCTTAATTCTCGTGATTTACTCTTTCTATTGCAGCTGCCATAGGCGGTCATATCATCAAAAGATTTGGATATCGTGTTTGTGCATTAATCGGGGCGCTGATGAGCAGTTTTGGCTTTGCAATGTGCATGTTTCCTCTCAACTTCTACACGCTTTTCTTCTTCTACGGCATACTTGGATGTAAGTAGCTTATAATGAACAGATATTTTTTGTGAAAGAATATAAGTTAGACCACTTAACACGGGTAAGAGCTTTTGAAACTGCTGAAAACACCGACCAATTTTTCTGTTTGTCACAATCTTTCCATAAGGTTACGTGTATCTTTCCTAAAGTGTTATAATCACAACTTAAGTATTGGTCCTGCCTTGGCTAGTACTAGTACTAGTATTTGGCATTTAAAATATTGTGATATATTTAAAGATACATTTAGCCGCTAGGATTTTAATTTGGTCAAAAAATAAGTGAAAGATGTAAAAACAGCACTAGTTTTCCATCTGAAAAGTCTGACACAAAATTTGACTGGTCATCCCTAGTCACGTGATCTTGATTACTAAATAAAGTAAAAAGTGGAGAGTGTATTTTCCGCCCATAGACGTAAAACATGTGAAAACCGATCCCGCGCTTAGTGCATGTTTTCCGCAGAATACACGCACTTTATATATCGGATAAATTATGATCGGATAGACCAATATAAGGATTATCAAAGTACTGAAAGTACTGACAGACTAGCGAATTTGATTGATTGATTGTTTGTATGGTGTTTAACCCTGTTTTCAACATTATTTCAGTTATGTAGCGGTGGCCAGTGCACATACCTATGCATTCCTGGAGTTTCTTTTACCAGTACTCCGCACAATATTCAGGGCTTTCTAAACCAATGGCTGCTTTCCCACATAACCGTGGTCGAAACATGAGAGAGAAATGTATCCTGTCGCAATGACTATCATCAGTCCTCGGAAGACATTTGCCAAGTCGGGGATCAAACCAGCGACCTCCTGTTCTCAAGTCCTGTACGCTACCGACTGAGCTGCCGGGGCTATGCGTGCTACTGGTTTACTATAATTCAGTGTTAGTTTAACCCTTAACATGCTGAAAATGTTAAATGAAACTTCCAAGCCAATGGTAAACACCTGAATATTGCTATTTCAGAGTTACATTTTGGAGAAAAAAAATCCTCTTATCGGACAGTGCAGATCCAAGATCAGACTACACGCTCTGTGCAGTCTGATCTTAATCCATACTGTCCGCAAAAGGTCATTGAGTCGCGGTAGTGCTGGTAAACGAAACTCCAGGAAAGCATGGATAGGTGCTCTGGTCGCCGCAATATCAATGAAATGTTGAAAACGGCGTTAAACACCATGCAATCAATTAGTCACTAGATGTAGTTACATGTAACTAACTCTCTTTACAAAACGAAAAATTTAACACTCGTCCAAATTCGAAGCTGCTGCAGACCATAAATTAGATGTAGTTGAACTGATGAGACCTGATTCCAAAAGGGCAGACAACAGTGTGGGAATAGGAGAAAATGATGGTTACCAGTATTTTCTTCTTTTCCCGCAATGTTTTTAAACGGATTCTACCCCAGTGTCATTAAAACTTGGGATTGTTTGGTAAAGGGTTATTATTCAAGACATTGAATAACAGTTTAACATAACAGTTTAAATGTACACAATGATCTAAATAATGAATGACTGAAGGAATGACAAGGGTTCCCAGTCCAGTGAGGGTTAATATAGCTGGGATTTGCAACAAGTTACGTAGGTGTATCTATTAATAGATTCATTCATAATGTTACAGTGGTGTAGGAATAAGTGATTCTCTGCTTTGCATAGGTCACTTAATTTACATATAAGCAAAGATCATGTACCTTATAAATGACATCTTGTTCAGTTTATTACTTTGTAAGACGACATGTTCAAATTGGAGTGATAGAGATTTAGTGTTTTTTGTCAAAACTGTCATATATACAGAATTAAGATTTCCTAATAAAGAAGTATTTTCTGTGAGGCAGTATTTGGCAACTGTGGGGTTTTTTGTTTACATTGACTCTAGGTCAATCATGATGCCTATAGACTAGCTTCGCTAGTCAAAAATCAATTAATGCTCACGTATTTAGAGAACGTCCAAATGTCAAGAGAACTTTTCATTCTTTCAGGCGTTGGAAATGGAATACAGCTGTGTGGGTTTTACACGGCTGTAAACTTTTATTTTGAGAAATACGTGACCTCGGCCCAGACCTTTGCGACAGTTGGAGTCGGGATAGGAGTCTCCATATACTCAGTCGTTTTTACAGGTGCTTCTTTATTTTATTTGTTTTTTTTTTTAACTCCGTTTTCAATAATTTTTCAGTTATTGTACTTGTTCGGCTTAACCCTTAAGCTGCTGATCGCGACCCACTGACCTTTTGCGGACAGTGTAGATCAAGATCAGACTGCACAGAACGTGCAGTCTGATCTTTGATCCACACTGTCTGATACGGTATTTTCTTTCCGGTGAAATCAACTTTGAAACCGCAATGCTTGGGCATTTAGTATTGAGTAGAAATTTTACGTTTCATTTATTCAGCAGCTTAAGTGTTAAAGGATATATTCTTGTAAATGTTGATTAGTGTCATCATTTCAGTTTTTACTTTGTTTTATAGAAGGTATGAATGTAAATTCCAAAAAAAAAAAAATTACAAAAATGTATGAGCCATGCTCTGGCGAAAGGGAGTTTCAGGCAGCTCCGTGATGCATCATATCAAGCAAGTAGTCGCATAATTATTGATCCATAAAATCCATTTAGTCTAGCAATCGTCTCAGTCATGAGGTAGAAAGGTCCTTGGGCTTGAAGAAAACTTGCAAGTAGCAAATATACATAGTAAAATTAGTGTTGCACCCCCTGTGTTTTTTACCGGGTTTGATTTTCTGACGTGAATGAGATAAAAATGGGTCGAAATTAGAATTCGGCTGCTGCATACACCAACAGACTCGTCTTTTGCCCATAAAATGAACTGAACTGAGGAATACCTTGACCTCATGGTAAGTGGGAATCTTTTGCCTAGATGTTGCTTTCAAATTTAAGAAAAACGAGAAGCGTTTAAGTTTGGTTTAAACAGGGAATTTAATGTCGAAACAAAACTTACGACAGGTTGAAAGTGACCTGCAGAGAATGGACACACAAAATCTGGCAATATTGCGTACTTCCGCCCGGGGCATGCAAAACAGCTTGCAGTCTTTGTCTCACACCTCTCACGAGAGGTTGAAACTGCTGGATCAGTAGCTGCTGCCATGAGGTTAAGGGATACCTCAGTTCATACCATTTCAGAGACAACAGACTTGTTTGTTCTTGTATACAGCAGCCAGATTCTAATTTCCAACCCATTTCATATCATTCACGCCAGAAAATTAAACACGTTAAAAACACAGGGGGTGCAACACTAATTTTACTATGTATAGTATCGACTACGCAGGCTGACATGGTCGATACTTTTTGCAGATGCAATGCGTCCCCTTTTCACAGAGCATGGCTCGTACCTAAAATATATGAGCCATAGTCTGTGAAAAGGGGGCTTTATGCATCTGCGGAAAAAGTATCGACTCAGGCCAGCCTGCGCAGTCCGCGCAGGCTGACCTGGGCCGAAACTTTTCGCTGTTCACGGGTCAATTTTCTGCATGTCCAAGGACCAGTCTACCTCATGATTCAGTCAGTTGTTAGAAAAAAGTGGCTATTATGGATCCATAATTATGTGATGACTTGATTGGTACAATGCATCGCGGAAATGCATTAAGCCCCCTTTTCCCAGCGCATGGCTTACTTACATATATATCTATATATATATATCTCTCTCTCTCACACAAGAAAAGCACATAACTGCACACATCAAATATCAAAGCGCTGACAGTATCGAAAGCTGAAAATACAACCAGTCAACAACACAAGTGTTATAAAGTTACTGGTTTAATGAAATTATTGTTTTCCAAAGCTGTCAACTGTATTAGAGTAGAAAAATGCATTTGTAAAAAAAAATTGGTTCCGGCGCACTATGTCAAAGGTGGGTACAATTCAACGTTTGAAATTTATTTCCAGGTTTCATAGAGGAATATGGGTGGAGAGGCGCGTTGTTACTGCAGTCCGGATTCTCTCTAAACGCTTGTGTTATAGCAATGCTACTTTTTCCACGGCCATTGCCTAACAGTTCCGTGAGAAAAACGATCCGATGGTCCGTCGTTTTAAAGCTACAAGTTGTATTACTATGTATTCATTTTTACCTGGCTGTAATAACCGAATCCATGGTGTATGTGCATTTACCTGTTCTTATTACGTCTAAAGGATTCAGTGCTAAAACAGCCAGTCTAAGTCTGCTTATTTTCGGTGTTAGTAATATTGTTTCAAGAGCGATTTATTCTATACCGTGTAAAATTAACGTGATTTTATTATACACGATGACGATGTGTTCCGGCGGGGTTTTACTCATAGTCTTGCCATTTCTTCGTGTTCTATCGAGTATGTTAGTTTGTCTTGCTTTGGCTGGATTTACGTTTACTGTATATGGTGGGATGAACTTGCTGGTTATTCGACAAACGGCGCAACCTGATGAGTTCGTGGATGTTGCTGCAATTGCATTTTCGTTCAAAACTTTTGGAGCAGTGTCAGCGGGCCCAATTGCTGGTGAGTATAGATCTAGTCTTGAACCACTTGCTTCAATCTATTCAAAAGGTAATCTATACCACTTTCAACAGTATTTCATATCACGGCGAGGGCTCACTTCCTGTCTTTCTTGGGTTTCAACAGTTCTAGTCTTGGGCTCTGCAGTGCATTGTCAAAGAACATACCCATGAGACCAGCGCTGCCAGTGGGAAGTTTGAATTGGATCTCGGTCCTTTTTTTTAGCGCAGAAGATATAGACATCCTTAACGAAGCAAAGAAATAATATTTTGATTTCAACGACTCATCATAAGATATCTATAGACGGAAGTAATGGCTCCAAGACCAACCTGGGTCCGTATTCACCAACCATTCTTAAGAACCTTCTTTGTCTTGTTCTCCAGAATTTTCTACATTTGAAAGTAACACAACACCTGATTGGCTAAATCATTTGGTTTAGCCAGTCAGGAGTTGTGTTACTTTCAAATGTAGAAAATCTTGGAGAATAAGACTAAGAATATTCTTAAGAATGGTTGGTGAATACGGACCCTGCTTATTCTGTGTTATGATATACCGTACCTATAAACGAACTGACTAAAATACATCTCTAATATAAAACAGATACAACAGACCACTATAAACGAACTAAAATACATCTCTAATCTAAAACAGATACAACAGACTAGAATACGTTTTCTGTATCACGCACGTACTCTGGATAGGTTTTTCTGTATCACGCACGTACCCTGGATAGGTTTTTCTGTATCACGCACGTATTCCGTATCACGCATGTACGTACTCTGTGTAGAACATTGGTCGTGTTCACGAACTAGGCATACTTTTTTGTATGTAGATTGGACTCTTTCCGTCAAGTTCTAAAAATTTGCTGCTCTCTGATTTTTGTTTGGTTATTTACATGTAATATACTTTGTGGTGTTTTTTCCCATAGAGAGTATACAGATAGTAGAACATTTAAACGGTCTTCTTTCTGTGTGGTCCGACCAGGTCTTTTTGTGTGTGTAAAGAGGTTGGCATCGGATTCGACTTTCGGTCTCATCTGATACGTCTCTCTTAACACACGTAACTAGACATGTTCCCACCTCACAGAAATACAGACTGTTGTAATACTCTTTTTTTAGCTCACCTGAGCACATAGTGCTCAGGGTGAGCTATTATGATCGATCGTTGTCCGGCGTCCATCCGTCCGTCCGTGTGTCCGTCCGTCCGTGAACAATTACTTAAAAAATCTTCTCCTCTGAAACCGCCCAACAGATTTCAGTGAAACTTCACAGAAATGATCCTTAGGTGATGCACTTTCAAAATACTTCAAAGATTTGAATTCCATGAAGAACTCTGGTTACCATGGCAACCGAGAGAAAAAACTTTAAAACTCTTCTTGTCCCAAACCATAAGGGTTAGAGCTCTCATATTTGGCATGTAGCATCATCTAGTGGCCCTCTACCAAAATACTTCAAATTATGGCCCTAGTGTTGAAAATGGCCCTATGTTGTGGGTTCTCGGATTTCACATAGAAATAAAGAAGGAAATCTTTAAAAATCTTCTTGTCCCAAACCATAAGGGCTAGAGCTCTCATATATGGCATGTAGTATCATCTAGTGGCCCTCTACCAAAATACTTCAAATTACGGCCCTAGTGTTGAAAATGGCCCTATGTTGTGGGTTCTCGGATTTCACATAGAGATAAAGAAGGAAATCTTTAAAAATCTTCTTGTCCCAAATCATAAGGGCTAGAGCTCTCATATATGGCATGTAGTATCATCTAGTGGCCCTCTACCAAAATAATTCAAATTATGGCCCTAGCGTTGAAAATGGCCCTATGTTGTGGGTTCTCGGATTTCACATAGAGATAAAGAAGGAAATCTGTAAAAATCTTCTTGTCCCAAACCTTAAGGGCTAGAGCGTTCATATTTGGCATGTAGCATCATCTAGTGACCCTCTACCAAAATACTTCAAATTATGGCCCTAGTGTTGAAAATGGCCCTATGTTGTGGGTTCTCGGATTTCACATAGAGATAAAGAAGGAAATCTTTAAAAATCTTCTTGTCCCAAACCATAAGGGCTAGAGCTCTCATGTATGGCATGTAGTATCATCTAGTGGCCCTCTACTAAAATACTTCAAATTATGGCCCTAGTGTGGAAATTGGCCCAATGTTGTGGGTTCTTGGATTTCACATAGAGATAAAGAAGGAAATCTGTAAAAATCTTCTTGTCCCAAACCTTAAGGGCTAGAGCTTTCATATTTGGCATGTAGCATCATCTAGTTGCCCTCTACCAAAATACTTCAAATTATGGCCCAAGTGTTGAAAATGGCCCTATGTTGTGGGTTCTCGGATTTCACATAGAGATAAAGAAGGAAATCTGTAAAAATCTTCTTGTCCCAAACCTTAAGGGCTAGAGCTTTCATATTTGGCATGAAGCATCATCTAGTGGCCCTCTACCAAAATACTTCAAATTATGGCCCTAGTGTTGAAAATGGCCCTATGTTGTGGGTTCTCGGATTTCACATAGAGATAAAGAAGGAAATCTTTAAAAATCTTCTTGTCCCAAACCATAAGGGCTAGAGCTCTCATATATGGCATGTAGTATCATCTAGTGGCCCTCTACTAAAAGACTTCAAATTATGGCCCTAGTGTGGAAATTGGCCCAATGTTGTGGGTTCTCAGATTTCACATAGAGATAAAGATGGAAATCTGTAAAAATCTTCTTGTCCCAAACCTTAAGGGCTAGAGCTTTCATATTTGGCATGTAGCATCATCTAGTGGCCCTCTACCAAAATACTTCAAATTATGGCCCTAGTTTGAAAATGGCCCCATGTTGTGGGTTCTCGGATTTCACATAGAGATAAAGAAGGAAATCTGTAAAAATTTTCTTGTCCCAAACCGTAAGGGCTAGAGCTTTCATATTTGGCATGTAGCATCATCTAGTGACCCTCTACCAAAATACTTCAAATTATGGCCCTCGTGTTGAAAATGGCCCTATGTTGTGGGTTCTCGGATTTCACATAGAGATAAAGAAGGAAATCTTTAAAAATCTTCTTGGCCCAAACCATAAAGGCTAGAGCTCTCATATATGGCATGTAGTATCATCTAGTGGCCCTCTACCAAAATACTTCAAATAATGGCCCTAATGTGGAAATTGGCCCTATGTTGTTGGTTCTCGGATTTCACATAGAGATAAAGAAGGAAATCTGTAAAAATCTTCTTGTCCCAAACCTTAAGGGCTAGAGCTTTCATATTTGGCATGTAGCATCATCTAGTAGCCCTCTACCAAAATACTTCAAATTATGGCCCTAGTTTGAAAATGGTCCTATGTTGTGGGTTCTCAGATTTCACATAGAGATAAAGAAGGAAATCTTTAAAAATCTTCTTGTCCCAAACCATAAGGGCTAGAGCTCTCATATATGGCATGTAGTATAATCTAGTGGCCCTCTACCAAAATACTTCAAATAATGGCCCTAGTGTGGAAATTGGCTGTATGTTGTGGGTTCTTGGCTTTCACATAGAGATAAAGAAGGAAATCTTTAAAAATCTTCTTGTCCCAAATCATAAGGGCTAGAGCTCTCATATATGGCATGTAGTATCATCTAGTGGCCCTCTACCAAAATACTTCAAATTATGGCCCTAGTGTTGAAAATGGCCCTATGTTGTGGGTTCTCGGATTTCACATAGAGATAAAGAAGGAAATCTGTAAAAATGTTCTTGTCCCAAACCTTAAGGGCTAGAGCTTTCATATTTGGCATGTAGCATCATCTAGTGGCCCTCTACCAAAATACTTCAAATTATGGCCCAAGTCTTGAAAATGGCCCTATGTTGTGGGTTCTCGGATTTCACATAGAGATAAAGAAGGAAATCTTTAAAAATCTTCTTGTCCAAAACCAAAAGGGCTAGAGCTCTCATATATGGCATGTAGTATCATCTAGTGGCCCTCTGCCAAAAGACTTCAAAAAATGGCCCTAGTGTGGAAATAGGCCCTATGTTGTGGGTTCTTGGATTTCACATAGAGATAAAGAAGGAAATCTGTGAAAATCTTCTTGTCCCAAACCGTAAGGGTTAGAGCTTTCATATTTGGCATGTAGCATCATCTAGTGGCCCTCTACCAAAATACTTCAAATTATGGCCCTAGTGTTGAAATTGGCCCTATGTTGTGGGTTCTGGGACACATAGAGATAAAGAAGGAAATCTTTAAAAATCTTCTTGTCCCAAACCATAAGGGCTAGAGCTCTCATATATGATGTGTAGTATCATCTAGTGGCCCTCTACCAGAATACTTCAAATAATGGCCCTAGTGTGGAAATTGGCCCTATGTTGTGGGTTCTCGGATTTCACATAGAGATAAAGAAGGAAATCTGTAAAAATCTTCTTGTCCCAAACCGTAAGGGCTAGAGCTTTCATATTTGGTATGTAGGATCATCTAGTGGCCCTCTACCAAAATACTTCAAATTATGGCCCTCGTGTTGAAAATGGCCCAATGTTGTGGGTTCTCGGATTTCACATAGAGATAAAGAAGGAAATCTTTAAAAATCTTCTTGTCCCAAACCATAAGGGCTAGAGCTCTCATATATGGCATGTAGTATAATCTAGTGGCCCTCTACCAAAATACTTCAAATAATGGCCCTAGTGTGGAAATTGGCCCTATGTTGTGGGTTCTCGGATTTCACATAGAGATAAAGAAGGAAATCTTTAAAAATCTTCTTGTCCCAAACCATAAGGGCTAGAGCTCTCATATATGGCATGTAGTATCATGTAGTGGCCATCTACCAAAATACTTCAAATTATGGCCCTAGTGTTGAAAATGGTCCTATGTTGTGGGTTCTCGTATTTCACATAGAGATAAAGAAGGAAATCTTTAAAAATCTTCTTGTCCCAAATCATAAGGGCTAGAGCTATCATATATGGCATGTAGTATCATCTAGTGGCCCTCTACCAAAATACTTCAAATTATGGCCGTAGTGTTGAAAATGGCCCTATGTTGTGGGTTCTCGGATTTCACATAGAGATAAAGAAGGAAATCTTTAAAAATCTTCTTGTCCAAAACCTTAAGGGCTAGAGCTTTCATATTTTGAATGTAGCATCATCTAGTGACCCTCTACCAAAATACTTCAAATTATGGCCCTAGTGTTGAAAATGGCCCTATGTTGTGGGTTCTGGGACACATAGAGATAAAGAAGGAAATCTTTAAAAATCTTCTTGTCCCAAACCATAAGGGCTAGAGCTCTCATATATGATGTGTAGTATCATCTAGTGGCCCTCTACCAAAATACTTCAAATAATGGCCCTAGTGTGGAAATTGGCCCTATGTTGTGGGTTCTCGGATTTCACATAGAGATAAAGAAGGAAATCTGTAAAAATCTTCTTGTCCCAAACCGTAAGGGCTAGAGCTTTCATATTTGGTATGTAGCATCATCTAGTGGCCCTCTACCAAAATACTTCAAATTATGGCCCTCGTGTTGAAAATGGCCCAATGTTGTGGGTTCTCGGATTTCACATAGAGATAAAGAAGGAAATCTTTAAAAATCTTCTTGTCCCAAACCATAAGGGCTAGAGCTCTCATATATGGCATGTAGTATAATCTAGTGGCCCTCTACTAAAATACTTCAAATAATGGCCCTAGTGTGGAAATTGGCCCTATGTTGTGGGTTCTCGGATTTCACATAGAGATAAAGAAGGAAATCTTTAAAAATCTTCTTGTCCCAAACCATAAGGGCTAGAGCTCTCATATATGGCATGTAGTATCATGTAGTGGCCATCTACCAAAATACTTCAAATTATGGCCCTAGTGTTGAAAATGGTCCTATGTTGTGGGTTCTCGTATTTCACATAGAGATAAAGAAGGAAATCTTTAAAAATCTTCTTGTCCCAAATCATAAGGGCTAGAGCTCTCATATATGGCATGTAGTATCATCTAGTGGCCCTCTACCAAAATACTTCAAATTATGGCCGTAGTGTTGAAAATGGCCCTATGTTGTGGGTTCTCGGATTTCACATAGAGATAAAGAAGGAAATCTTTAAAAATCTTCTTGTCCAAACCCTTAAGGGCTAGAGCTTTCATATTTTGCATGTAGCATCATCTAGTGGCCCTCTACCAAAATCCTTCAAATTATGGCCGTAGTGTTGAAAATGGCCCTATGTTGTGGGTTCTGGGACACATAGAGATAAAGAAGGAAATTTTTAAAAATCTTCTTGTCCCAAACCATAAGGGCTAGAGCTCTCATATATGGCATGTAGTATCATCTAGTGGCCCTCTACCAAAATACTTCAAATAATGGCCCTAGCGTGGAAATTGGCCCTATGTTGTGGGTTCTTGGATTTCACATAGAGATAAAGAAGGAAATCTGTAAAAATCTTCTTGTCCCAAACTGTAAGGGCTAGAGCTTTCATATTTGGCATGTAGCATCATCTAGTGGCCCTCTACCAAAATACTTCAAATTATGGCCCTCGTGTTGAAAATGGCCCTATGTTGTGGGTTCTCGGATTTCACATAGAGATAAAGAAGGAAATCTTTAAAAATCTTCTTGTCCCAAACCATAAGGGCTAGAGCTCTCATATATGGCATGTAGTATCATCTAGTGGCCCTCTACCAGAATACTTCAAATCATGGCACTAGTGTTGAAATTGGCCCTATAAAGAAGGAAATCTTTAAAAATCTTCTTGTCCCAAACCATAAGGGCTAGAGCTTTCATATTTGGCATGTAGCATTATGGTGTTGAGCTGAGTTGCATTTCAGGTGAGCGATTTAGGACCATCATGGTCCTCTTGTTTTATTTATCACATTGGAGGTAAGCAGACAACCTGGTACTGACGTCAGATTTCAGGCTTACGTGATACGTGTACAACGGATACCAGTTTAAGCTGAAAACGTAAAATTTGCATAAAGCGGTTTGATTGGTTGGTGAAAAAGTTGATTCAATTTCGATTTTTCTGCTTTTTCATCTGGTTCTTCAAACCCCCCCCCCCCCCCTTATTTTTTTAATAACCGGTCAAATCACAGTTTAAGTTACATTTCTTCAGCGATAATTTTATTTGATAAGGCCATTTTCTGGCTTTTTAGCTCGATTGTTAACGGAGAAAAGGTCGAGTTATTGTTGTAGCCCTGGCGGCGTCGTTGTCGTCTGCGTCGTCGTGCAAAAACTTTGACATTTTATAATATCTCTGTTTTCATTTTTGCCGAGACAAGTTGTTCACTATCAAAAAGGGAACCCATACAACAGGGGCAATGACTGTCAAAGTATTTCTGACAGAGTTATGCTCCTATTTCGACCTAGAATGTTCACTGAAAGTCAAGCAACTGCAGTCGATCGTTGGCACCTGCATGCGGTACTCTAATTATAACATTGGAGGTAAGCAGACAGCCTAATACTGACGTCAGATTGAAGGCTTACGTGACGTGTACAACGGGTTAAGTGGTCTCCGTTGTAGATATACATATTACAACTGGAACAGGCTATTGTTTCGTTGCTTTTTATTGGGCTACATGTGTATCACAAAATGGGCAATCAGAGCAGCTGACACATTTCCAGTTTGGCTGTATAGGTAACAATGAGATTTTTTTTTTGTATAATTTGAAATTGGTAATCGAAACTAAAAAGAATATCAACATAAACATTAAAAGCTGATACCAAAAACGCAATTCACTTACTCGTGGCGTCAAAAAATCGGAAAATCCGCTGCTCAGGAAATGAGAGTGACCTCCCCTATATCTCTATATTAATCCCGCGACATGGCTGTTCTAAAAATAGACGGGCAGATTTCCGCCCGTTTGTAGTAGCCTGTACCGATCCCTATATACACCCACTGTATCAGGGGAGGTAACCAATCTATACAACGGGTACAAATTTTTGTTGAAACGGTAAATTGTATTCTGCGATTTGATTGGTTGGTGAAAAAGTTGATTCAAAATTTTATTTTTCTGTTTTTTCATCTGTTTTTTTTTTTTTTTAACAGCCGGTCAAATCACAGTTTAACCCTTTACCACACAATCCCGACTTTTGACGACCCCGAGAAAGAAGCGTTTTGAAAACATTGTGGGAAAAGAAAAAAAAATGCTGGTAAGAGACAAATGTTATGTTTTGAGCGACATTTAAAATGTTGTCTGCAAATGCTTTCAATTTGGACTAGTCTACATTTTTGTCGTGCGGTAAAGAGTTAACCCTTTCCCAAACAAGCCCTGGTTTTCACGTGTCTGCAGTACAAGTCTTTTGAAAACACTGTGGGAAAAGGAGAAATTGCTCGTAACGAGCAATTTCTCCTTTTCCCACAGTGTTTTCTACCCTTTTTGAGAACTTCCTGCCATTTTCATCAAAGTTAAAATTGTCGTCTGCAAAACTCTTTCAATTTGGACCAGTCCAAAATTTGTCGTTTGGGAAAGGGTTAAAGGACATTTTGTTAGTGATAATATTATTTGATAAGGCCATTTTCTGGGATTTTGTTCCAGGTCTGGTGTTCGACATTACAGAGGACTACAGCTACGCGTTTTACATGTCAGGAACGATAGCAGTTGCAGCGTGTGTGTTCTTGATTCCATCTATCACAGCGACAAGTGCAGTATGTGCTCGTTCCGAAAGTGCAAACTTGGATGAGATTATTTCATTTGAAGCCAAATCAGACTCGGAGAGAAATGGAAATGCATCATCTAATGTATAACATGTCGTTTAGTTTAGTTTAAACATATTTTATTGCCATATGACGTATGAGTCGTGGTCTGTGAAAAGGGGGCTTAATGTATCTGCAAAAAGTATCGACCCATGTCAGCCTGCGTATTGTATTAATCCCTAACCCGCTACATAAATGAAATGAAACTTTCAAGCCGATAACCACCCCAAATGTTGCTATTTCAAAGGTATATTTTGGGGAAAAAATATCTCCGTATTGGATAGTGTGGATCCAATATCTGACTGCACGTCTTGTGCAGTCTGATCTTGATCTACACTGTCCGCAAAAGGTCCTTGAGTCGCGTCTGGCAGCCTAAGGGTTAATGGTATAAGTAAAAGAGAGTTATTATTTTCTTAAACCGGCCTTATCTTATCAGTGAAAACTACGTTGTGGGTACTCATTAGAATTTTCGCGGTAAGACAAAATTACTGAGTACATCTACCTAAAACATAGGTTTTAAGAGAAAACTCATGTTTTTGAGATTTGCTAACCCCCTCTAATCTGGAATTCAGGGCCCGTATTCACCAACCATTCTTTTTTAAGAACAAGTACATTCTTTGTCGTATTCTCTAGAGTTTTCGAAATTTGAAAGTAACACAACCTCTGATTGGCTAAACCATTAGGTTTAGCCAATCAGAAGTTGAGTTACTTTCTTTAAATGTAGAATTACGCTTTGAATGAAAATAAGAATGGTTGGTGAAGACGGACCCTGGTACACCAGTGGTTTAGAGAAAGAGTTGTCGTATTCTAAAATCATTATTTCATCACATATGGTGCTTGCACTCGTTAGAATCGTCTCAATGAGACAGTTTTAATGGGTACCAACAACATAGGATTTAGTAGAGAACTTGACCCTTTACCAAATAATTTTTGACTTGTCCAATTCAAAATCATTACTGTTGACAAATTTGATATGGCAAAAATGATGGGATTTGTCTTTAAGAGGGTAAAAACATTATGGGAAAAGGAGAAAATGCTGGTTACCAGCACTTTCTCCGTTTCTCACAATGTTTTCGAAAGCCTTTTTTCTCAGGGTCGTTAAAACTCGAAATTGTGTGACCAGTATTAACAGATATGACGCTTTGCATCCTAAAAATTCTTCAAACTCTTATCTGTAGCTATATGGTTATACTATTGCCCAGTTTCATAGGTATATGAAACCCCACACAAAATTCTGATTGTTACAGAAATCTTTTTACAGACAGCATAGAACAAGACCAGACTGCCAAGAACATGCAGTCTGGTCTAGGATCTACACTGTCCAATGTCCCTGTGAGATATGGTAAATTTGCTGAAACTTGAGACAGAAAAAATGCTAATAAGAAACTAGCTTGGGTTCCACTCCGTTCATTTTTTACCTTTTCTATCGTTCGGACGTTACTTTGACAAAAACGACGTAATTGTTATAACGGAAGCGACAAACAGATAGCTGCCAAAGATTAATAGCAGACCGGGATTAGGAGAGTGTGATACAGAGTAATTCAGAAATTATTACCGCCGGGACCGAGGCTAATAGGAGACGTCTATTTCATTTATCTGACGACTAACGATTGGTACCGATGTATAGCGAAAGGAAACATACGACCAAGTATCACTTCATTCTAAAGCTACTGGATAACAGAGAACTTAATCCTTTACCACATAATTCCGACCTTTAACAACCCTGAAGGCTTTTGAAAACATGGTGGGAAAAGGGAGAAATTGCTGGTAACCAGCGTTTTCTCGTTTTCCCGCCATGTTTTCTACCATATCAAAGACAGAAATCATCGCTTTAGCAGCATTTAAATTGTCGTCTGCAAATGCTTTCAGTTTGTTCGAGGCCAAATTTGCGAAATTTCTCCAGAGTTGCTTCAACTTCATATAAATACTTTTAAACACTCCAATATCGGCAGAGCTCATTTTCATATTGCAAGTGTTACATGTAATAGTCTGGTACCCCGCTGTACTACAAGAGTACGTTAGGCAAAGCGCAATAATGGCGTCCCCCGTTGGTAATATGCAGAGGAGACGGGATATTGTTATTTTACATGATCAAATCGGATCATAGGCTGAATTCAAAACAGACCGTTTGCAATAAAGTCATGGCAGTGAGGTTTTTCTACATGTCGTTCTTATTTAGCGAAAAAAAAAAAAACATCAGAAATGCTCTAAATATCCGAAATGTCAACGGACCTATATAACGTCCGAAGACAGGGCTCCTTTTAAAATGATTTATAGTCAAATTCATATTTAAACCATAACCCAACAGCACATTTTAGATTCGGTAATGTATATGTACTTTTTGTACAAAATTTATCTCATTTTAATAACTGATCAAACTGGATCACATGAAATTGGGGAAAACGGGGAAGCATATAGGGGTACACTTGAGGACACCTAGGAGGCCGCCATTATTGCGCTTTGCCTGACCCGTTAACGTAGTGATTGGGGCAGGTAATCCAGACTATACATGTAAAGGAAGCAAGCATGTGTACCATAAGTTCACTTTCGTCAAAACAGTCTTGGGTGTTAAATATTACACCAACAATGCCAGCAAAGTTTATTATTATTATTTATTTATTTATTTATTTATTTTTTTTTTTGGGGGGGGGGACAGTCTTAGTCTTTATAGCTGAGATTTTCTAAATTTGAAAGTAACACAACTTCTAATTGGCTACACCAAATGGTTTATCCAATCAGAAGTTGTGTCACTTTCAAATTTGAAAACTCTGGATAATACATGGATCCGTGGAAATCGATATTTGACCAATCAGGTCATCGCATTTATTTGGCCCTATGTGCAGCCTTGCTGTATGCTATTTCGGCTCACAAACAAGCGACTGTTAATGTTGGAGAAGTACGATATTATGTGTGTTTACAACGCTTGAATTTTAGGAAAAAGTTTAAAAGGTGTGCTTTGCGATCGTGTACTGCTTACGTGAGATATACGAAGAGATTATAAGTTTGGATTATGATTGACAATGGGACATGAGCAAAGAGTTTCGATCAACGCTATATTACGCAATGGATTAATTAATGTTAGGTTTTTTTTTTCTCTGAAACTCTCCGAAAAAAAAAAAACAACTGTTTTACAGTGGAAAACAAAGGTAAAACATATGAAATACTAATAACAAGAAAGTCCGTTCACTCAATAGCTAATGTTGTTTAATATAACCTCTCACATCCAAAAAGGGGCACGTGTCATCAATGTTTCAGTTTGACGTTAACATTAACCCTTGGTGCGTGAAGAATGCTGAATGTGTAGATACAGATCAGAGTGCAAAAAAATGCAGTTTATTCTTGGATTCAAAACATCTGCCACTTAAATTAAGTACATTTACGTGTATTCTTTACTGAAGGTACATGTAGATTTTCAATTATGAAACAGACTAAGTTCTGTTTTGTACAGTTTTGGAAGTTCAGCTCAAAAGGCCACTTATGTTAATTAAATCAGCTTTTGACTTGGTCATATTTAGGTGGATTAGCACATCTGCCATTTCAAAGGGTATGTCGGTAAACTGTTAACTGATAAGATGTGTGTTTGATTGCCGCTGTAATCCACTCGACCACCCGTTGTCTTCAGTATATCATGACATAAAACAAACTACCGCCAATGATATTAACAAGTATGTTAATTGACAGCACACTTTACACATTTTGAAGTCATCAGGCAACCATTTCCCTTAACTTAAAATTTAAACATTTCTCAGACTTCCACCTCTGTGTTGAATGAGACAATCGATAAATATTTCAAAATGCTTGTAATTTAGTGTAATTTATTATCGAATAAGATGTTGAGACAACCTAACAAGCCTTACAAAAATATTAATCATCTTTAATTCTATTATTTTTAAGCAAAACTGAGGATTATGAGGTGTTTCATTCTTTCTCGTAGAAGTTCAAAACTTTGCTGGCACATGTATTACATTGTCCGTAGCCTCTGAAATTCACACTTCTTGTACAAATCCTTGTGTAAATAAGTTCAAGTATCCATATATTTCTTGCCGAGAATCCACCATCGGCAGATACATATGATAAGGAATATTTTTCCGGAACTCGATCGAAAGAAACAGTCATGACAACACGATTTAAGTAGCCTTTCAGCTATATTGTATATGTGTTTACTGTGTTTGTTTGTGAGCCCTTAACGACGGTAACCAAGGAAGTCGGTTTATGTCATCGCCACGGATCCATGTATAAGACAAAGAATGTTCTTAAGAATGGACGGTGAATACCGACCCAGTTCTTCGAAAAAAATCTCGCCCAGACCGATGTCTGACCTCGCAACGGAGCTACCAGAACTTTGATCTGCTACACCAGTATTAACTGTTGTTGCTTTGTAAAAAGGGGGCTTAAACAGAGCATGGCTCATTTTAATGAGCTGGTAACCAGCATTTTCTCCTTTTCCCACAATGTTTTCAGACCTTTCAGAAACAAATCGAATCATTTGAGCTGCATTTAATTTGTCGTCTGCGAATGTTTTGAATTTGGACCAGTCTAAAATTTTGTTGTGTGGTAAAGAGTTAAGAAATCAACGAAATAACAACAATATTGTTTACAAACAACAAATTGAAAAGATAAAAATTGATAATGAACATCAGTACACAAAAAAATGAATGACTCCGTGAAATAATACTGTAAATTACAATATTGCGGCGAAACAATTACAAACGCGCACCTGATATCCATAGGGTACTCAACGAAAAAGAACTTTTATCCGTAAAATTTAAAGAATGGACGGAGGGGGGGGGGGGGGGGGTAAAAAAAATATAGATCTAGGCCTATATTGAATAAATTAACGGGAATTCCTTCTTCCTTGTCTATTAATTATCAAAATTTCAAAATTTTCACCATACGGGCATATTTCATATCTACCATAGTAATCGTAACATGAAAAACATTTTTTAATCCTTTACTGACTTTTGACGACCTTGAGAAAGGAGACTTAAAAAAAAAAAACATTGTGGGGAAGGAGAAAATGCTCTTTGGAATAATCTTCCTCTCAATGTGAGATATTTACCTACTATTTCGTCCTTTAAACGAGAAATTTCTAACATTATGTTTCAAACAAACACTGTCCCTTCATATTTTTCTTATGGAACACGATACCTATCAGTTATTCACGCAAGATTACCTAACAATTGCAGTGACCTAAAAAACGATCTCTTTCTCAATCATATATCTAGTGATAATAATTGTGCCATTTGTAATCAATGTGAGGATGCCGAACATTATCTCTTCAAATGTCCCAGATACCGTCTTGAGCGACTTCACCTTTTTAATACTCTAAAAGATTTTCATCCCTTAAATTACCATCTTTTATTACGTGGAAATCCTGCCTTTTCCTCAGAAGCAAACATTCTAATTTTTGACACTGTTCAAAAGTACATTGCTGCGACGGGGCGCTTCAGGATGGCAAATTGATTAATTTATCGTCTCTAACAGTAGAGACGGCTCTGAGCAACCCATTTGAGTAGCCCATTCTCTCTCTCTCTCTCTCTCTCATACTCATTTACTTTATAGTTAATGCAGTGTATTTGTAGCTCTGTTATCTTTTTATTACTTTCTGTACTTCCAAAGACCTATCCTTTTTTGTTTTGTTTTGCATCTATTACATTGCCTAAAATACTTCTCTGTCATGTAGTAATGTATGTCATTTTATCAATGAATGGGGAGAGCCGTAACTAAGTTTTTGAACTTGTGGCTTAACCCATTTGCCTCCTTCTTTTTTGTTTGTTTGTATCATGAAGTACCTGTATTTTATTTTGGCAATAAAATATGTTTAAACTAAACTTCCCCACAACGTTTTCTACCATATGAAAGACAAATGTTATCATTTGAGTAACATTTGATTTGGCGTCTGCAAACGCTTTCAATTTGGACAGGGCTAAAATTTTGTTGTCTGGTAAAGAGTTAAAGAATATGACCATCTTTTATTTTAAGGATAGCTTTGTGAGGGAAGGATCAAAAGCCGTAAACTTTCTTAACTATTTACCTAACGACAAACTTAAACACTTGTGCAAATTGAAAGCATTTGCAGACGACAAAATAGGTGCGACTCAAAAATTGAAACAGAATTTTGGAAAGATTAAAAAAAAAAAGTACGGGGAAAGGAGAAAATGATGTGCTTCCCTCTCCTCGATGTTTTCAACCGTCTTCAAAACTCGGGGTTGTGTCGTAAAGGGTTACGGGCTATTTTAAAACAGCAACGGGTTACACACTTTACCAGTCAATCGGACCCTTAACGACCCTGAGGAAGTAGGTCTTTGTTGGTAACCAGCATTTTCTCCTTTTCCCATAAAGTTTTCTACCCTATTACAGACAAAGCCCAAACACTGCAGTCACCTTTTATTTGTCGTCTGCACATACTTTGAATTTGAACTAGACCAAAATTTTGTCGTTTGGTTAAGTCGAAACACGTTTGAAATCGTGTCGGTTTATGGTCCGACGGTCTTGTGTAGGTTTATGATAGGCCAACACCCTGAACTCCATACTAGTCGGCAACACTTTAACCTCTTTTACCAGTCGGCAACACTTTAAATCTTTCCCATTTGAAACCATTAGCAGACAATTTTAACGCGGCTTATACGTTGAGTGATCTGGTGGTTACCAGCATTTCATCTTTTCCCGCAATCTCTCCATTTTTTTTTTTTTCTTCCATAGGGTGGTCGAACTGCGAGTTCATTTGGTACGGGGTAAACTACGACTGGTAAATCTGTGTGCTTTTATAACGTGCTATGGGGCTTTGCCAATTTTATTGAATTTTTCAATACAATTACAAAAGCCTGAAAATGGTAATTTAGTCGCAGCAAGGTTCTGAACTCTTTGAATAATTACCTTTATCTTATATATCGATCTACCAGCGCGTGAGAGAATAGTACCCGTATCAAACACGTTGGTGCGCATGCACGATATATCGACCCTTAGTCACTAAGTTAGTGTACATATATTTGGACTATTTATGATTGGCGGATTCACACAGTCACATTAACATACAAGGTATTGTCTTCCTTTCTACCCCCTTTTCTCAGTACGATATTTTAAGATTAAAAATCGGTTATTATGGAAAAATCGTGTTCATAGCTCTAGTCTTTATGTATGTGTGTGTGTGTCTGTGTGTACTACATTTCACATGGCGTCATAGCAACTGATTTATGCCTAGGCTAGGGATCGTATATATGTTACAGCCAGTCTGTGAAATCAGCCATTTCATGAAATGACTGAAAATTTTAGCAATTTCATGAAATGCCTAATTCTGTGTAATATTGACATCAGAATTTCAGCCATTTCATGAAATGGCTAAAAAATTCAGCCATTTCATGAAATGGCTGACTGGTTTAGGCATTTCATGAAATGGCTAAAATGTTTCAGCCATTTCATGAAATGGCTGATTTCACAGATTGGCTGTAACATATACATGTATCTCTATGTGCGATCCTAATTGTGTTCTTCAACAATGTTCATCTACAAACAAACCTGTATGACAAGTAAACCCATGGGAACTGATAAAATGTGGTCTCTAAGAACAGGTGACCTTTTGTTGCCGATTCAAGTAGATGTAAGGGACGTAGATTCAAAACAATGGTCTTTTAACACTTTACCAAACGACAAAATTTTGGACTAGCCCAAATTCAAAGTATTTTCAGACGACAAAATAATTGTGACCCAAAATTAGAAATTTGTTCTGGTGCGGGTAGAAAACATTGTGGGAAATGGAGAAAATGCTGGTTACCAGCATTTTCTCCTTTTCCCACAATGTTTTCAAAAGGCCTCTTTCTCAGGATCGTTAAAAATCAGGATTGTGTGGCAAAGGGTTAAAGCAGTGGAGCGCTCAACACAGGTAGTCTACATGACAGATTTAATTGTAGATTCTACAAGATCAGTTTCAATATAGTTAAGAGTTGCAGATATATCCTTACAGCCAGAGAAAAAAAAAACGCTGTTCTAATTTGGTAGATGGTAGAATGGTTCAGAACTTAGTCAGCTGTGTAAAGATAGATAAAGATAGATAAATTGTCGATATATATGGTGTAAAGGATAAATACATAAGTCGGAAATCTTCCATTTAAAATCGGAAACGTCACAATAGTGATTTCTTTTATGGCCTTTATGGCCTCCAGAAAATGAAACGCATTTTCTATTGGTCTAAATCTATAAAGCCCTGCAACCGTCAGGGGCAGCATTGGGCATAAAGATACAACAATGATTATAGTTTGATAAAATAAAGCTAAAATGGGTTAAGAATTGGCTTAACCCTTTACCACAACGAGAAAAATTTAGACTGGTCCAAATTGAAAGCATTTGCAGACGACAATTTAAATGTGACTCAAATAATTGAATTCGTCTTAGACAGTGTAGAAAACATTGTGGGAAAAGGAGAAAATGCTGGTTACCAGCATTTTCTCCTTTTCCCACAATGTTTTCAAAAGGCCTCTTCCTCAGCGTTGTTAAAAGTCGGGATTGTGTGGTAAAGAGTTAAAACAAGTATAGACATATCTTAGAGCTAATGAAAATGAAATAGTCAACTCAAGAAAATGATTCAGATCCACTGTTTACCAAATGACAAAATTTTAGGCTAGTCCAAATTGAAAGCATTTGCAGACGACAAATTAAATGCGACTTAAAAATTGAAATTTGTTATGGGACGGGTAGAAAACATTGCGGGAAAAGGAGAAAATGCTGGTTACCAGCATTTTCTCCTTTTCCCACCTTTTTTTCAAAAGGTTTCCTATTTAGGGTTGTTAAAAGTCGGGATTGTGTGGTAAAGACTTAACACTTTACCATATGTCAAAACTTTAGACTTGTCCAAATCGAAAGCATTTGCAGACGACAATTTAAATGTGGCTCAAATGATTGAATTTGTCATTGATAGGGTAGAAAACATTGTGGAAAAAGGAGAAAATGCTGGTTACCAGCATTTTCATCTTTTTCCACAATGTTTTCAAAAAGCTTCTTCCTCAGGGTCTTTTAAATTCGGGATTGTGTGGTAAAGGGTTAAACATGCATAACCAAAGCTTAAATGCAGAGAGTACCGAGTGTAGGGAGAGGCAAGACTGTGCCAGTCTGCTGAATTTCTTTGAGTTGTCAATTTTGAAACTATATGAGCCTTGCTCTGGCAAAAGGGGGCTTAATACATGATTCCGCCCCCCCCCCCCCCCCCGATGCATGATACCAAGCAAGTCATCACATGATCATGGATCCATAAAGTCCACATTGTGTAACAAAGGACCCAATCATGAGGTAGAATCGTCCTTTGACATACAGAAAATTGACCAAAAGCGAGAAGTTTCGGTCCAGGTCAGTCTGCACGGACTGCGCAAGCTGACCTGGTCAATACTTTTCATAGATACATTAAGCCCCCTTTTCACAGAGCCTGGCTCATGTATTGGCAGATTAAATATTGCTCATATAAAAATCATTGAAGCTGTTTTTGAAAGGATAGGCAACATTGTGGAAAGAGGAGAAAAGTGCTGGTTACAAAAATTTTCTCCCTTTCCCCTTTTCCCAGAAAGAGTACTCTCACACAAAATCTAGTCTGTGTTTCAGTGAAGAACTTGAAAATGAAAATACTTCCTTTCAAGACGTACTTGTAAACATATCGGCTTATTTATTGAGGAAGAAGGTATGTTCTTTTGTATATCAGGGATGTTCTGTGGCAAAGCTGTTAACCCTTTCCCAAACGACAAATTTTGGACTGGTCTGAATTAAAAGAGTTTGCAGATGACAATTTTAAATTTGATGAAAATGGCAGAAAGGTCTCAAAAAGGGTAGAAAACACTGTGGGAAAAGGAGAAATTGCTCGTTACGAGCAATTTCTTTTTTTCCCACAGTGTTTTCAAAAGACTTGTCCTGCAGACACGTGAAAACCAGGGCTTGTTTGGGAAAGGGTTAAGGTGCTGGATTTTTCAGTTAGGAAATCCTCAGATCGATCCCCATTGTCACGGCTAGTCGGCTGAAGCTGTTCATGGGCAAGGCACTGCAGAGCTTAACCCTTTACCTCAGAATCCCACATTTTAATGACCCTGGGGATTAGCCTTTTGAAAGCATTGTGGGAAAAGGAGAAAATGCTGGTATAATCAGTATTTTGTCCTTTTCCAACAGTGTTTTCTAACCTTTCAAATATATATTTCAATTTTTAAGTCACATTTGTTTTGTCTTCTGATATGCTTTCAACTTGGATAAGTCTGAAATTCTGTGGTTTGGCAAAGAGTTAACCCTTTACCAGATGACAAAATTTTAACCTTGTTCAAAGTGAAAGCATTTGCAGACGACAATTTCAGTGTGGCTCAAATGGTGCAATTTTTCTTTGATAGGGTAGAAAAAAATGTGGGAAAAGGAGAAAATGCTGGTTACCAGCATTTTCTCCTTTTCCCACAAGGTTTTCAAAAGGCTTCATTCCCAGGGTCGTTAAAACGCATCATTGTGTGGTAAAGGGTTAAACCTACATGGTATTGATGCAACCTGGGCCGATATTCACCAACCATCCTAAAATGATTCGTAGTCTATTCTCAGGAATTTTCAAGTAAGTATATAGCACAACTCAAGATCTTGATTTGCTTAAAACAAAATGTGCTCAGCCAATCAGAAATTTTGCTACTTTCTAAATTTTGGATAAGACCAAGAATGCACGCAATATATGCAATTATGTAGGAATTAATATTTGCTGAATATGGACCCTGCTAGTGAAAGATGGGAAAGATATGAACAAGTGAACTATTGCTTTAATATGACTCTAGTACTTTTGAAAGAGGAGAAAAAAAAAAAACTTCTTAAGTCTTTTGTATTGCAGAGATTACAGTTGACAAAGAAACACAGAGATGCTACTGGCAACTGCAAGACGGGTACCAACCCAATACTTTGTGCTAGGCGTGTTGGTCTGTATTGTTATACTGGTCTCCGTTCTACATCAGACAAAGACTCGAGACGCCAAACCTCTCATTGAGTTTCTCTCTGGAACCGGTCGAGTTTATCTGGTATATATTTTAACCCTTTACTATACAATGTGTTCTTGAGAACCACTCAGACGACAAGGTCTTTTGAAAACATTGTGGGAAAAGGAGAAAATGCTGGTAACCAGCATTTTCTCCTTTTCCCACTATGTTTTCTTTCACAGACAAATCCCATCATTTCACTGAATTTGATTTCTAGTTGGCAAATATGATTTCAAATCTGAAAAGTGTGAATCTTTGTCATCTAGTAATGTATCTTTAGTCAAAATACAGTAAATTTACTTAAATTTTGTTTTGAAAAGCACTGGTGTCTAAAGCAGTGACCAAGTCAACTGTTTTGGCCATATACCCACATCCCAAAAGGTACGCCTCTTCTCATTGTAATTTGAAAAAAAAAAAAGAATTTTTAATTTCTTAATTCCTCTCTGTCTGTTTGTTTGTCTGTCTGTCTGTCCGTCCGTCTGTCTGTCTCTGTCTCTCTCTCTGTCTCACTCTCTGTCTCTCTCTCACTCTCTCTCTATCAGTCTGTCTGTCTGTCAGTCTCTCTCTCTCTCTCTCTCTCTCTCTTCCCTTCTGAAAGAAAGAAGAGAGAGAGAAAGAGAGACCAATTATCTCTGGCTCAGAAAGTTGTGTTTCTATCAAAACATGGCTTACACCAAGTTTAGCAATTTTTCGTAATGTGCTTACAATATCCTCATCCTTTCTTTAAGGCTTATTGAAGTGCTTTACAAAAATTGCAAAATTTAATGCAATGAAATTAATGCAGAAAATACTGGTAAAATGACTTTAATGATTGACAGAAAAATCAAAGGACTGACAAACCTGAGACCAACTGGCTTACATTGTGAAATCTTCAGCAAAGTTTCTATTTTCTAAATTTATCTTTTATATGGAAAATATTCCACATAGAAATCATCATTTACTGAATTCATTTACATTCTTTTTCTTCAATTAAAGTTTTTTTGTTCTTTTTTGAATTTTATGAAAAGTATTATTAGAGTGGATGTGTTCATGGCGTTCAGTACGATATTTGAAACTGAATGCTTGAATGCTTGTGAAAGGAATGAACCAAATGATAATGATGTTGATGATGATGGTGATGATGGTGGTGATGATGATGATGATGATGATGATGATTGCTGTTTTGTATTTCTGTAGAGATACGATGCATCAAGCTACGTAAATAGTGAAGGCCACATACTTGTACCATCCGACAAAGTGCTACATTCTATGACGTTACCTGAGTTGGAGGAACTCTTCTTTAGGTAAGTACGAAAGGCACACTTCAGCTCCCTAACAGGAAATGTTTACTTTAACCTTTAACCCTTCAATACACAAAAAATATTCAGACTTGTCCAGATTGAAAGCATTTGCCGACGTCAATTTCAATATCACTCAACTGATGAAATTTGCATTCAGTTGCGTAGAAAACATTGTGAGAAAAGGAGAAAATGCTGGTTACCAGCATTTTCTCCTTTTCCCACAATGTTTTCAAAAGCTTTCTTTTTCAGGGCCGTTAAAACTTGGGATTGTGTGGTAAAGAGTTACACTGCAGAATAACCCTATACATGTATTTCCATTCTTAAAGTAAGACTCTGGTTATTTTGTGTCTGCCTTTTGTATGTGGTGTTATAGCAAAGTGGACAGTGTAGATCAGAGATAAGACTGCACATTGATTTGTACAGTCTGATTTTGATCCACACTGGCCACAAATGCAACTATTGTAGTGAAAGGCACTTGAAGGTCTTAGGGTTAAGAAAGAAAATACACATAGCTTCTTTTGATTATACTTTTTGCTTTTTTTAAAATTCATTTGAAAAGTTACCAGGAGACAAATTAGCTTGTCTGTGTGACAGATGTAAGATCTCACAGAGGTTGGCATTCAAGCCAAGAAAAAATGCTCTTAAGGGTGCCTTTGGAATACAGTGCTTTAACTCTTTACCAAACGACAAAATTTTAGACTTGTCCAAATTCAAAGCATTTGCAGACGACAAAGTAAACATGACTCAAAAATTGAAATTTATTTTGGGAAGGATAGAAAACATTGTGGGAAAAAGAGAAAATGCTGGTTACCAACATTTTCTCCTTTTCCCACAATGTTTTCAAAAGGCCTCTATTTCAGGGTCGTTAAAAGTCGGGATTGTGTGGAAAAGGGTTAAAGAAGTGACACCGTATATGATGACGATTTGATAATGGCACAAAATGTTATCTGAAACATGTGTAAGATGAAAAAATTTGCAATGGCTATATTACACTGAAAACAGAGGAGGTCATGAAGTGGCGTAGCCAGGAATTTATATAAAAAATACGCACAAGTGCTGGAATTGATAGCGATGTAATTGCAATTCATGAACAGACGTAAGTAGCCTATCAAATCGCAATCAGTTGTAGCTCATTGTTTACGAAACATGAGAAATTACAAGTCTGACCAGGTTTGCTTTTAAAACAATTTCAAGAGAACAGAGACAGAAAAATTATATTTGCAAAATAAAACGGAAGGAAAATGTGAAACATTTGCTAGATTTTGCATTATGCATATGCGTATAGTGCCTAATGAGCACTATGCTATTTGGTCATGTGACAATGAAATATATGAACTAGACATAGAGGATATTTGTTTTTTCGGTGAAAGATCGAAATTTATTTCATCTTGTGAACATCATCGGTAATATTTTCACGAGTGATGTGCAGCCACGAGTGAAAATATTACCGATGATGTTCACGAGATGAAATAAATTTCTATCTTTCACCGAAAAAAACAAATATTCTATTTATTTCATGCTTCTAACGCCTTTTTTTTGTCGAGACTTCCATAAAAATCAGTACAAACTTCCCGTGGTCGGTATTCTCACTGGTTGTACCCGTGTAATATTGAAAAATATTTTCACCGCTATTTCTCGATATCCTACCGGAAAGCATGAAATAAATACCAGGTATTGAACAATGATATCATGTGAAACAATCATGCAGAAAAAGCCCCAATTGTAAAAAGTCTTCTCAGCAAGTACGTGTATTATAAAAGTATTACAAATACATGCACATATACATGTAGTTTAATTATTTCAAAATCATCTTTTCCAAGGTACCAGGAGACACTTGAAGTAGTCTGTGCTAGACAGAGACATATTGGAGATGAACTAGATGGGGGATATCATGTTTGTGAAACAATCATTCCGAAGAAGTCTTGCCTTGCCTATTCATTTGGGTACGCCATTTAACCCTTTACTGCACAATGACGCCTTTTGACGCCCCAGGGAAAGAAGCCTTTTGAAAACATTGTGGGGAAAGGAGAAAATGCTGGTAACCAGCATTTTCTCCTTTCCCCACAATGTTTTCTACCCTATCAAAGAAAAGTTGCACCAATTGAGCCACATTGAAATTGTCGTCTGCAAATGCTTTCAATTTGGACATGGGTAAAATTTTGTCGTCTGGTAATGGGTTAAAGCAAAACTTAACTATTGTATGGATGAAAGATATTAGAATTCAAAGAAAACAATTCTTCTTTCTGTTGTTGTTCTTCTCCTTCTTCTTGTTCTTCTTCATGAACCTCTCCTTTTAACTCTTCACCGAACGATGATATTTTAGACTGGTCCAAATTGAAAGCATTTGCAGATGACAAATTAGATATTGCTCATATGGCGAGATTTGTCTGTGATATTATAGAAAACATTGAGGGAAAAGGGAAAAAATGCTGGTTACCAGGATTTTCTCCTTTTCCAACAATGTTTTCAAAAGCCTGTTTTTCCTGGGTGATTAATAAAAGTTGGGATTTTTTGGTAAAGGGTTAAGAAACTTCAGGAATATATTGATAGGTACACTGACTGCTAAGATATGAGAGAAATACTGTTGAAAACAGTGATAAATATCAACCAATGCAATTTATTCTTCTATTGTCTTTTTCATCACTATCTAAAGGCCAAGTATTGGCTGTGAGTAAACAGTGCTGGTGTTAAAATGCATTTTAATTTACATCTTGCCATTTAAAAGAAGAGAAATTATTGTGAAGATGACAATTTGCTATTGTACGGTCGGTCCAAGTGTTGGTTGGAATTTTAAAACACAGTAAAAAGTAAACAAAAATTAGAGTGACTTGGCAACTTTTTTACTCGGTTTGAAAATTAATTTCTCTGCCAGTGACTTACTCATGGACGAACCCCACAATAAAAGATTGTCATCTATTCAATAATACCCATACTTTTGAATGGTATGATTTAAATTTAAATGCATTTTAACACCAGCATTGTTTATTTTTGGCTGCTATGAGCCTTTGATGAATATTTTCCATTTACAGCAATAGAAAAGACTACACATTTGATGACGGTCTAGCAGCCTACTATAACTGTGAGGTCCATGCATTCGATCCTGAGTAAGTATGGTTTGGTTCTGCTATTTTCGAAGAAAACATTGAGGTATAGTTGTAGCCCCGTTGTCATCTGCGTCTGCATTGTCGTCATGTGAAAACTTTGGCTTATTCTCATATCTCTGTCATTGTTAACCCTTTACCAGACGACAAAGTTTTAGCCTTGTCCAAACTGAAAGCTTTTGCAGACGACAATTTCAGTGTGGCTCAAATGGTGCAACTTTCCTTTGATAGGGTCGAAAACATTGTGGGAAAAGGAGAAAATGCTGGTTACCAGCATTAGCGTTAATTATCCCCCGCCGAAAAGGCAGCGGGGGATATGGTAATAGTCTCCGTCCGTCCTTCCGTCATTCCGTCCGTCCGTCCTTCCGTCCCACATTTTTGTCCGGAGCATATCTCCAAAAGTATTTGAGATATCAACTTCAAACTTCACAAGTGGATAGATCTCATTAAGGAGGCGTGCAGTGTACAAGAACCATTCTATCTTCAGTATTTTTGGAGTTATTGCCCTTTGTACATTTTTTTTCTGGAATTTTTGTCCGGAGCATATCTCCAAAAGTATGAAAGCTAGGAACTTGAAACTTCACACACATATAGAACTCATTGAGGAGGTGTGCATTGCACAAGATCTATTACTCTGTCTTCAGTATTTTTGGAGTTATTGCCCTTTGTACATTTTTACTTTGAATTTTTGTCCGGAGCATATCTCCAAAAGTATAAAAGCTAGGAACTTGAAACTTCACACATATATAGAACTCATTGAGGAGAAGTGCAGTGCACAAAACCATAACTCTGTCTTCAGTATTTTTGGAGTTATTGCCCTTTGTAAATTTTAACTTTGGATTTTTGTCTGGAGCATATCTCCAAAAGTATAAAAGCTAGGAACTTGAAACATCACACGCATAATGAACTAATTAAGGAGAAGTGCAGTGCTAAAGAATCATAACTCTATCTTCAGTAATTGTTGTTGCTTTTTGTAAATTTTCACTTTGGAATTTTGTCTGGAGCATACCTCCAAAAGTACAAAGGCTAGGAACTTCAAACTGTATACGCTTATAGAATTCATTAAGGAGAAGTGCAGTTCACAAAATCCAAAACTCTGTCTTCAGTAATTTTTGAGTTATTGCCCTTTGTTAATTTTTACTTTGGATTTCTGTCTGGCGTATATCTCCAAAAGTATAAAAGCTAGGAACTTGAAACTTCACACACATATAGAACTAATTGAGGAGAAGTGCAGTGCACAAGAACCATAACTCTATCTTCAGTATTTTTGGAGTTATTGCCCTTTGTAAATTTTTACTTTGGATTTTTGTTCGCACATTTCCCATTCTTGGCCAAGTTTCATACTTATGGCATAAACACAGAAAAGTTTTATAACTCTTGTATGCATTTTAAAAAGAAAAAGTGTCTTTTTTTCTTTTTCAGAAACTTCAATATTGATTAAGTTTTAATGTTTTGTAGTTATTATATCATGTTAATGCCAACTTTCATAACTTGGACCTGTATTTCAAAAAAGAAAATATGCTTGTTTTTTTATCTTCACTTCAAGCTCTTATTTCGGTGCTGTGTTAGAAAAAGCCCAATCGGCGGGGGATCTGGTGCTTGACAAGCACTTGTTTATAAAGTTATGCTCTTTTTGACAACAAGAAGAATTTTCATTGAAATGGAACAGCAAGAATTTTCACGTCCAAAGCAACAGCAGGAATTTTCATTATAAAAGCAACAGTAGAAATTTTGCACCATCAAAGCAACAGCAAGAATTTTCACTTCAATAGCAACAGCAGGAATTTTCACCATCAAAGTAACAGCAAGAATTTTAACTGTAAAAGCAACAGCAAGAATTATTAGTGTAAAAACAATAGTAAGAGTTTCACTGTAAAAGCAACAGTAAGAGTTTTCAGTGTAAAAGCAACAGCAAAAATGTTCACTATAAGAGCAACATGAAGAATTTTCACTTTAAAGCAACAGCAAGAATTTTCACTTTGAAAGCAACAGCAAGAATTTTCACTCTAAAAGCAACAGCAAAAATTTCACTATAAAAGCAACAACAAGAATTTTCACTCTAAAAGCAACAGCAAAAATTTTACTGTAAAAGCAACAGCAGGAGTTTTCACTGTAAAAGCAACAGCAATAATTTCTCTTTTAAAGCAACGGCAAGAATTTTTATTGCAGAAGCAATGGCAAGAATTTTCTGTGTAAAAGCAACAGCAAGAGTTTTCAGTCTAAAAACAGCAGCAAGAATTTTCATTTTAAAAGCAACAGCAAGAGTTTTCTCTATGAAAGCAACAGCAGGAATTTTCACGGTAAATGCAACAGCAAGAATTTTCACTTTAAAAGCAACAGCAGGAATTTTCACTATAAAAGCAACAGCAAGAATTTTCACTATAAAAGCAACAGCAGGAATTTTTTCACTATAGCAACAGTAACCAAGCATTGGCATATGGATGCTGTGCTCTTATGTATTGAAGAGTCGGCCTGCAGGCTTAGCATTTTAGGAATTTATTTGTCCTATCAGAATAAAAGTAGATGTAGTTGTTTTGTCCCTATGTTTTTATGGGAAAACAGCCATTGTTTGCATTGTTTATTCAGGAAAGAAAGACTGTGAATGCATTGGTGCTTCTGTGTCTAAGTGTTAGATGAGAATTTATCTTTCAACTAATCGAATATCCATGCAATAACACCCATGCGATATTTTCTTTGATATACCACAGATATTTATAGATTTTTGATATACCACGGATATTTATAGAACAGTAATTTCCAGTGTCTCCGCCCCCTCCGTCACCATTTATGAATGAAATGTATTCCAAAAATAGTAACAATTACTACGGAAAGCCCACGAAAAAAGAATGATGTCATAGCACGCGCTCTATTTTTAGCTCACCTGAGCACAAAGTGCTCAAGGTGAGCTTTTGTGATCGCCCAATGTCCGTCGTGCGTCGTCCGTCGTGCGTCGTCCGTCGTCCACAATTTCTTTAAACATCTTCTCCTCCTAAACCACTGGGCCAATCTTGATGAAACTTGGCAGGGATGTTCCTCAGGTGAAGCTCTACCAAAGTTGTTCAAGAGATTGAATTCCACCCATACCTCTGGTTGCCATGGCAACCAAAAGGAAAAAAATAGCAAAATCTTTAAAAATCTTCTTCTCTGAAACTAGAAGGCGTAGAGCTTTGATATTTGGTATGTAGCATCTTCTAGTGGACCTATACCAAGTTTATTCATATGATATCCCTGGGGTCAAGACTGGCCCCGCCCCAGGGGTCACAAGTTCAAACATTGTAACAAAGAAGGAAAACTTTAAAATTCTTCTTCTCTGAAACTGGAAGGCGTGGAGCTTTGATATTTGGCATGTAGCATCTCCTAGTAGACCTCTACCAAGTTTGTTCATATGATGTCCCTGGGGTCAAAACTGGCCCTGCCCCGGGGGTCACAAGTTTCGAACATAGGAACAAAGAAGGAAAACTTTAAAATTCTTCTTCTCTAAAACTGGAAGGCGTGGAGCTTTGATATTTGGCATGTAGCATCTCCTAGTGGACCTCTACCAAGTTTGTTCATATGACGCCCCTGGAGTCAAAACTGGCCCCGCCCCGGGGGTCACAAGTTTCAAACATAGGAACAAAGAAGGAAAACTTTAAAATTCTTCTTCTCTGAAACTGGAAGGCGTGGAGCTTTGATATTTGGCATGTAGCATCTCCTAGTGGACCTCTACCAAGTTTGCTCATATGACGCCCCTGGGGTCAAAACTGGCCCCGCCCCGGGGGTCACAAGTTTCAAACATAGGAACAAAGAATGAAAACTTTAAAATTCTTCTTCTCTGAAACTGGAAGGCGTAGAGCTTTGATATTTAGTATGTAGCATCTCCTAGTGGACCTCAACCAAGTTTATTCATATGATGTCCCTCGGGTCAAAACTGGCCCCGCCCCGGGGGTCACAAGTTTCAAACATAGGAACAAAGAATGAAAACTTTAAAATTCTTCTTCTCTGAAACTGAAAGGCGTAGAGCTTTGATATTTGGCATGTAGCATCTCCTAGTAGACCTGTACCAAGTGTGTTCATATGATGTCCCTGGGGTCAAAACTGGCCCCGCCCCGGGGGTCACAAGTTTCGAACATAGGAACAAAGAATAAAAAATTTAAAATTCTTCTTCTCTGAAACTGGAAGGCATGGAGCTTTGATATTTGGCATGTAGCATCTCCTAGTGGACCTCTACCAAGTTTGTTCATATGATGTCCCTGGGAGTCAAAACTGGCCCCGCCCCGGGGGTCACAAGTTTCGAACATAGGAACAAAGAAGGAAAACTTTAAAATTCTTCTTCTCTGAAACTGGAAGGTGTGGAGCTTTGATATTTGGCATGTAGCATCTCCTAGTGGACCTCTACCAAGTTTGTTCATATGATGTCCCTGGGGTCAAAACTGGCCCCGCCCCGGGGGTCACAAATTTCGAACATAGGAACAAAGAAGGAAAACTTTAAAATTCTTCTTCTCTGAAACTGGAAGGCGTGGAGCTTTGATATTTGGCATGTAGCATCTCCTAGTGGACTTCTACCAAGTTTGTTCATATGATGTCCCTGGGGTCAAAACTGGCCCCTCCCCGGGGGTCACAAGTTTCGAACATAGGAACAAAGAAGGAAAACTTTAAAATTCTTCTTCTCCGAAACTGGAAGGCGTGGAGCTTTGATATTTGGCATGTAGCATCTCCTAGTGGACTTCTACCACGTTTGTTCATATGACGCCCCTGGGGTCAAAACTGGCCCCGCCCTGGGGGTCACAAGTTTCAAACATAGGAACAAAGAAGGAAAACTTTAAAATTCTTCTTCTCTGAAACTGGAAGGCGTGGAGCTTTGATATTTAGTATGTAGCATCTCCTAGTGGACCTCTACCAAGTTTGTTCATATGATGTCCCTGGGGTCAAAACTGGCCCTGCCCCAGGGGTCACAAGTTTCGAACATAGGAACAAAGAATGAAAACTTTAAAATCCTTCTTCTCTGAAACTGGAAGGCGTAGAGCTTTGATATTTAGTATGTAGCATCTCCTAGTAGACCTCTACCAAGTTTGGTCATATGATGTCCCTGGGGTCAAAACTGGCCCCGCCCCAGGGGTCACAAGTTCAAACATGGGAACAAAGAAGGAAAACTTCAAAATTCTTCTTCTCTGAAACTGGAAGGCGTGGAGCTTTGATATTTGGCATGTAGCATCTCCTAGTAGACCTCTACCAAGTTTGTTCATATGATATCTCTGGGGTCAAAACTGGCCCCGCCCCGGGGGTCACAAGTTTCGAACATAGGAACAAAGAAGGAAAACTTTAAAATTCTTCTTCTCTGAAACTGGAAGGCATGGGGCTTTGATATTTGGCATGTAGCATCTCCTAGTGGACCTCTACCAAGTTTGTTCATATGACACCCCTGGGGTCAAAACTGGCCCCGCCCCGGGGGTCACAAGTTTCGAACATAGGAACAAAGAATGAAAACTTTAAAATTCTTCTTCTTTGAAACTGGAAGGCGTGGAGCTTTGATATTTGGCATGTAGCATCTCCTAGTGGACTTCTACCAAGTTTGTTCATATAACGCCCCTGGGGTCAAAACTGGCCCCGCCCCAGGCATCACAAGTTTCAAACATAGGAACAAAGAATGAAAACTTTAAAATTCTTCTTCTCTGAAACTGGAAGGCGTAGAGCTTTGATATTTGGCATGTAGCATCTCCTAGTGGACCTCTACCAAATTTGTTCATATGATGTCCCTGGGGTCAAAACTGGCCCCTCCCCGGGGGTCACAAATTTCGAACATAGGAACAAAGAAGGAAAACTTTAAAGTTCTTCTTCTCTGAAACTGGAAGGCGTGGAGCTTTGATATTTGGCATGTAGCATCTCCTAGTGGACCTCTACCAAGTTTGTTCATCAATTGACCTGACAATTGGTCAGAAATTGGATTATGCACATTGAGTGAATTTCACCTATTGACTCAGGTGAGTGACCCAGGGCCATCATGGCCCTCTTTTCTGATGATTTGCCTACGTAATTCCTGCCCGTGCTGTCATTTGAATGCTTGTTTACCGCGTCGTATCAAATAGAATAATCCAAAGTGATCTCAATTGCAATTTTTTGGACATTTATTTCTATGATAAAGTACTATACATGTGGGTAATGCAATTCTAAAATGTGAGTTCTGATATAAATGAACTTTCAACATGAATTTGTCAGCCACATTTTTCACATCTTTTTCACAATGAGTAAAAAATCAGACGTTAAAAGATGAATAGAATATGTACATAGTGTTGTCGTAGATCAAAAATATCTAACTCGGTTCTGAGAATTGATAATTGTCCCACCAAAGCTTAACAATGATGAATTCTCCAACCTCGTTAGATATTTTTGATATACGACAACACCATTTATGTATTCTCTATCTCTCCCCCTTCCACACCAATCTTCATCTTGGCTTCGTTCCCATGCTAGAAAGCTGTGTGAAAGGTTGTTGTTTGTAGAACTGCTCAGAGAATTACTAGGAACATGTATTTGTTAACACTTTACCACATGACAAAATTTTAGGCTTGATCAATTTGAAAGCATTTACAGACAACAAAATAAATGCTACTCAGAAATTGAAATTTGTTTTAGGGATGGTAGAAAACATTGTGGGAAAAGGAGAAAATGCTGGTCACCAGCATTTTCTCCTTTTCCCACAATGTTTTCAAAAGCTTTCTTTTTCAGGGTCATTAAAAGTCGGGATTGTGTGGTAAACGGTAAAGGTTTACTGACGATAGATAGGTGTAGTGCCTGATGTGACGTTGCTGAAATATTACTGAAAAGGGACCAAACACCAAGGAAACAGCCACAGATTTAGAACGATATGAGAAAACAGAAAGGCAGGGAAGAAGACATTTAGGAAAATTAACTATTTTACTGAACAAAGTTTTAGGCTGGTCCAAAACTGAAAGCATTAATTTTGCAGGCGCACAAATCAAATATCCCTTAACTCTTTACCACACGACAAGAATTGTACTTTTCCAAATTGAAAGCATGTGCAGACGACAATCAAAGTGTGGCTCAAATGATGAAATTTGTCTTGGACCAGGTAGAAAACATTGTGGGAAGAGGAGAAAATGCTGGTTACTAGCATTTTCTCCTTTTCCCGCAATGTTTTCAAAAGGCTTCTTCCCCAGGGTCGTTAAAACTCGAGATTGTGTGGTAAGGCTTAAAAAGGTGTGATTTGTCTTTAGTGACATAGAAAACATCATTGACAAAGGCGAAAATATTATGTACCAGCA
This sequence comes from Tridacna gigas, assembly GCA_945859785.2. Taxonomy (NCBI): domain Eukaryota; kingdom Metazoa; phylum Mollusca; class Bivalvia; order Cardiida; family Cardiidae; genus Tridacna; species Tridacna gigas. Next base: position 7,655,256 of record OX244042.2, read on the forward strand.
TTTTCTCCTTTTCCCACAATGTTTTCAAAAACTTTCTTTTTCAAGTTCCCCCTAAAACTCATGGGGTTAAATAACTTGTTTTCATCTAAATTTCAGCGACACACAAGTTGACCACCAGCATTCTGAGTTAGTTTACTTCCACAAACTCGGTATTGGCGACAAAAATGAAATAATTAGAGACACGTTGAATATCAAAACTTTTGACACCATTCGAGAAATGCTTCACCATGAAAATGTGAGTTCTATTCAAATATCTGTAAATATATATTGTTCCTATTTTTTTTTTTGCGTCTGACATGGATGAAGATCAAAATGTGCATGAAGTGCTACCAGGCAGTTGGTCTACACTGTCCTAATTGATTGAAATCCTACTTTTTGTATGCTTTCATATTAATGTGCAAAAAAAATTTTTTTTACATGCAGAAAATCACCTTAACCCTTTACCACACAATCCCGACTTTTAATGACCCTGGTAGATTAGACTTTTGAAAGTATTGTGGGGAAAGGAGAAAATGTTGGTTACCAGCATTTTCTCCTTTTCCCACAATGTTTTCTACCTTATCAAAGAGAGAAATCATCATTTTAGCAACATTTAATTTGACATCTGCAAATGCTTTCAATTTGGTCCAGTCAAAATTTATGTTGTTTCGTAAAGAGTTAACTATTTACCACACAAAAAAATTTGGATTTGTCCAAAGCATTTGCAAATGATAAATTCATTGTCACTCAAAGCATAAATGTGTCTTTCATAGGGTTTAAAACATTATGGGAAAAGGAGAAAATGCTGGTTACCAGCATTTTCTCCTTTTCCCGCAATGTTTTAAAAAGCCCTTTTCCTTAGGGTCGTTCAAAGTCAGGATTGTGTGGCAAAGGAGTTACATGCATGTTGAAAAGGTCAAAGTTTCCTCCTGTCTGAAATAGATCTTCTTGCTGTAAAAGAATGCAAAGTATTGGGAGTATATAGATACATATTGTGGTGTCTGTGGTCATGAGGTAGAGCGTCGGCCTCATAACCAAAGGGTCCTGAGTTCAATTTCTGGGAGTGGGTGTCAACTTTGGGACTGTTCATTGGCCCACACATTTGGCATGAGTACTGGTGTAGTTTCCAGGAAGCAGAATTGAGAGATGTTAGTGTAAGTTGCAAGAACTTGTTTCTCAATCGATGTAAAATAAATATGTTTGAACTAAACATATTTTGTACTTTGGGTATATTTTCCAACGAATAACCTAATCTTCTGTTCAAATAGAAAAATACTAATGTGAATGTTATAAAGGTAACAGATTTCTCCAGCTTGAAGTCATGTCTTCCTGCGTAGAATATAAGTAGAATCAAAAAAAGGCAACCCTTGTATTTCATATTTTATATTGAACTCATTACTTTACTGGAAACATATGACAGAGATGGAATCCAAGTCAACATCAGGTGTGACCCGGATGTGCAGCATCAGCTGCACAACACCTTGTGGGCATATTGGCAATGCTGCGGCGCATTATTGCTGTTGGAATCTGCTGAAATATTGAGAGGTGAAGTTAAGCTGTCATCTCATGTCAGAAGAAACGAGTAACAGGATTCCCTTATTTTTAGAGCTACCTACAGAATGCAGAGTTTGGGTTTATTGAAAATCTTTTTCTTTTCCAAAGAATAATCAAAATAGTTTTGCTTTATCTTTATTGTAGAGACAACTAAGCTTGCTAAAAATAGACGCAGAAGGGGCAGAGTGGGGAGCCCTGAAGCAGATGTTAGAAAACAAAAGTTTACAGCGAGCCAATGTTACAACGATGATTGTGGAATTTCACACCGTATTTTTCAACAGAGACAAGGATTTTTACATTTCTGGGTTAAAAACAATGCGTGGTCTATACGAAGCGGGTTATAGGCGATATTTCTATAGAATGTGGCATGGAGGTTGTATATTTAAAAACAGTAAGACTGGATTAAGTCGAACAGGTTGCCATGAAGTTCATCTTATGAAGATAAAGTGAAATATAAGGTTTTTTTTTTTTTTATCTATGATTTAATCAATTTAATTGAGATCAAAGTTTACAAAATCTCGAGGTTTCTCATATTGTACTATTTGGCTCGAGATAAGTGTTCAAGAATTTTGTTGGATTATTCAAAGTTTGAATAAGCACAATGGTATTGCAACATAAGTATTATGAGAGCTTGTTCAGCAGGCAAGATAAAAAAACAATGTTGTGAAAAGCAAGCTGTTGAAACTGAAACAGAGACAGCATGATAGGATATAACAAAAATATCAACAATTAACCCTTTACCAATCAACAAAATTTTAGCCTTGTCCCAAATTGAAAGCTTTTGTAGACGAAAATTTCTGTGTGGCTCAAATGGTGCAATTTTTCTTTGATAGGGTAGAAAACATTGAGGGGAAAGGAGAAAATGCTGGTTACCAGCATTTTCTCCTTTTCCCACAATGTTTTCAAAAGGTTTCTTTCCCATGGGCGTCAAAAGGCGGCATTGTGCAGGAAAAGGTTAAAAGTAAATGTTACTCAAAACATGATATTTATCTTTCACAGGTTGGAAAACATTGTGGGAAAAGGAGAAAATGATGGTAAGGAAAAGGAGAAAATGCTGGTTACCAGCATTTTCTCCTTTTCCCACAATACTTTCAAAATTTTTCTTTCTTAGGGTCATTAACTCCAGATTCTCTGGTAAAGGAATCAGGAAATAATATATATGTGGATATATATGTATATCGAAAAAATTGGGAATTACCGATTACGGACCGATTACGGACATTTTGTGTATGGAAATGTTTTCATATGCAAGATACTCATTATTTGTTGGTATACCTGTGGTAAAATACAGAAAAGTTTGGGAATTTTTCAAATTAGCCAATTGCAATAATTTCCATGTAGCAAAATTTTCCACTTGACCCTTTACCACAAAATCCTGACTTTTAACGACCCTGAGAAAGAAGCCTTTTGAAAATATTATGGGAAAAGAGAAAATGCTGGTAACCAGCATTTTCTCCTTTTCCCACAATGTTTTCTACCCTTCCCACAACAAATTTCAATTTTTCAGTCATATTTATTTTGTTGTCTGCAGGTGCTTTCAATTTGGTCTAGTCTAAAATTTTGTCGTTTGGTAAAGAGTTAACTCTTTACCAAACGACAAAATTTTAGACTGGTCCAAAATGAAAGCAATTGCAGGCGACAAATTAAATTTGACCCAAAAATTGAAATTTGTTTTTGGGAAAGGTAGAAAACATTGTGGGTAAAGGAGAAAATGCTGGTTACCAGCATTTTCTCCTTTTCCCACAATGTTTTCAAAAGGCTTCTTTCTCAGGGTCGTTAAAAGTCGGGATTGTGTGGTAAAGAGTTAAACAGTACATGTGATGTAAAAGCCCAGTGAAAAGACCTTCAAATTGTCAAATCTGTCAAGGTAGAGCAAAAGTACAATGTAGGATGATATTAATGAGCCATGCTCCTAGAATAGGGGGTTTAATGCATCGGCAAAAAGTATCAACCAGCACAACCTGCACTGACTGTGCAGGCTGACCCAGGTCAGTTTTCTGCATGTCAAAGGACCTGTCTACCTTGTGGTTCAGTTGGTTTTTATACAATATTGATTTTACCAGTCCATAATGTGATGACTTGCTTCGTACAATGCACCTCGGAGATGCATTAAACCCTTTTTTCCCAGAGCATTGTTCAAATACTCATTGCTTTCTGCTGACAAGAATTTGCCTTTCTCTTTTGACCACATTTAATACATAGTGACAAAAGGAGAAATTAACCAATAACAATCAATTTCTCCTTTTACTACAATGCATTTCCTTAAATTCCTCTATTTACTTTCTACCAATATATCCCATGCTTCCATAAAGAAGGCTTCCAGAAAGAAATACGGGAAAAGGAGAAATTGCTTGTTAAAAACAATATATCTTTTTCTCCACTATGTTTTTCTTTTACTGTATTAGAAACTTCAGCTCATTGTTGAGCCTGCTTGCAGTGAGTGAGACATAGTTGTCACAACACCATTCCAGTGTATGTGTGTGTGTCTGTCAGTGCATGCAGTGGATTTGTCCATACCAGAACTTCTACATTTCAAAATAATTTGGCACAATTGTTTTCCTTCATGAGTAGAAGTGCCATTTGGAACATTTGTTCAGCTATGTCCAAGCTCAAGGTCATACTTGAAGGTCAAATAAAATTTTCATATGTTGAGCATTACCAAGCAATAATTTTTATCTTTATGGATGTATTGAAAGATAGTTTGGCACAAATGTTCTCCATTACAAGGAGAAGTACTTTTTGTATAATTTGTTCTGGTGAGTCCAAGGTCAAGGTTACACTTAAAGGTCAAATGATAAAATTGTCATGCATAGAACGTGTCCGAGCTACAACTTCTACATTTATCGATAGATTTCAATAAATAACTTTACATTAGTGTTCTCCTTTACAAATAAAAGTGCCATTTGAATCATTTGTTCAGTTAGGGTCAAGGTCACACTGAAAGGTCAAATTATGAAATTGTTGTTAATAGAGCATGTTCGAGCCATAAATTCTACATTTTAGATGAATTTCAAATTAATTTGGCACAATTATTCTGCTTATCAGTAGCTGTGCCATTTAAATTATTTGATCATAGAGGTCCAAAGTCAAGGTCACACTTTAAGGTCAAATGATAAAATTATCTTAAATGGATTTTGTCCAAGCCATAACATCTACATAGTCATACAGATGGATTTCAAAATTACTTGCACAATTGTTCTCCTTTGTGAGTAGATGTGACAGCTTATGAGGTTCTTTACTAGCTCTGCCATGGCCGGCTCTAAATGTTGCCCCTGGGCAACCTTCTAGTTTTCATTTACAGGTAGTTTATTTAGTTTTTAACCCTTTACAAAACAATTCTGTGTTTAACCCTTTACCACATGACAAAATTTTAGCCTTGTCCAAATTGAGAGCATTTACAGACAAGAATTTCCATGTGGCTCAAATGGTGCAATTTTTGTTTGATAGAGTAGAAAACATTGTGGGAAAAGGAGAAAATGCTGGTTACCAGCATTTTCTCCATTTTCCACAATGTTTTCAAAAAGCTTCTTCCTCATTTTTGTTAAAAGTCAGCATTGTGTAAAGGGTTAAACAAACCTGAAGAAGATGCTTATTTTAAGAACATTGTGGGAAAAGGAAAAAAATTATGATTACCAGCATTTTCACCTTTTTAGCTCACCTGAGCACGAAGTGCTCTGGGTGAGGTATTGTGACCCCGTCATCGTCCGTCATCCATTCGTCCGTCCATCTGTCCGTCCGTCCATCTGTCCGTCCGTCCGTTAACAATTTCTTTAAAAATCATCTCCTCCAAAACCAGATGGCCAATCTTGATAAAACTTGGCAGGAATGTTCCTTGGATGAAGCTCTACAAAAATTGTTAAAAGAATTTAATTCCATGAAAAACTGTGGTTGCCATGGCAACAAAATGGCTGAAAATGGAAAAAATCTTTAAAAATCTTCTTGTGACAAACCATAAGGCCGAAAGCATTCATATTTTGTATGAAGCATCATTGGGTGACCTTTTACCAAAATTGTTAAAATTAATCCCGTAGGGTCATATTTGGGCTTTGCCCGGGTGCACCCTATTTCACATAATAACAAAGAAGGAAATCTTTAAAAAATCATCTTCTGACAAACCATAATGCCTAGAGAATTCATATTTGGTTTGTAGCATTATATGATGATCCTCTACCAAAATTGTGAAAATTAAACCTCAGTGGTCATATTTGGGCTCTGCCAGGGCACACCCTATTTTACATGGAAACAAAGAAGGAAATCTTTTAAAATCTTCTTGTGACAAACCATATTGGCTTGAGCATTCATATTTTGCATGTAGCATCATCTAGTGACCCTTTACAAAATTTGTTATAATTATCCCTTTGGGGTCATATTTGGGCTCTGGCCGGGCGCACACTATTTTACATAGAATTAAAGTTGGAAATCTTTTAAAATCTTTTTGTGACAAACCATAAGGGCCAAAGCATTCATATTTTGCATGTAGCATCATTTGGTGACCCTTTATAAAAATTCTTAAAATTATCTCTTTTGGGTCATATTTGAGCTCTGCTCGGGTACCCCCCCCCCCCCCCCCCCCCCCCCATTTTTTTTTTCGACCCCCTTTTTTAGCTCCACTGGCCAGAAGGCCAGCGGGCTTATGTCATGGCCCGGTGTCCGTCGTGCGTCCGTCCGTCCGTCCGTCCGTCCGTCCATCCGTCCGTCCGTCTGTCCATGTGTTAACTTTTATTTCAAACATCTTCTCTGAAACTACCTATCCAATTTTCATGAAACTTCACAGAAATGATCCTGCCATGGTCCTCTTCAGAATTTCTTGAAAGAATTTGATTCCTTCAAAAACTCTGGTTGCCATGGCAACAAAACTGAAAAATATTGGAAATCTTTAAAAATCTTCTTGTCTGAAACCATAAGGCATAGGGCTACCACATTTGGCATGTAGCTTTATGTAGTAGACCTCTATCATGTTTCTTGAAATTATAGCCCTGGGGTCAAAATTGGCTCTGCCCCAGGGGTCACAAGTTTTACATAGGCTTATATAGAGAAAACTTTAAAAATCTTCTTGTCTGAAACCATAAGGCGTAGGGCTACCAAATTTGGCATGTAGCTTTATGTAGTAGACCTCTATCATGTTTCTTGAAATTATAGCCCTGGGGTCAAAATTGGCTCTGCCCCAGGGGTCACAAGTTTTACATAGGCTTATATAGAGAAAACTTTAAAAATCTTCTTGTCTGAAACCATAAGTCATAGGGCTACCAAATTTGGCATGTAGCTTTATGTAGTAGACCTCTATCATGTTTCTTGAAATTATAGCCCTGGGGTCAAAATTGGCTCTGCCCCAGGGGTCACAAGTTTTACATAGGCTTATATAGAGAAAACTTTAAAAATCTTCCTGTACCTAGTCATAAGGCCTAGAGCTACCAAATTTTGCATTTAGTTTGATCTAGTTGGGGTCTACCAAAAGTGCCCAAATTATAGTCCTGGGGTCAATTTGGCCTCATGCTGGGCACGGGGGGGGGGGGGGGTTCACAAGATTTACATTGGCTTACATAGGAAAAACTTTTAAATCTTGATGTACATAGCCATAGGGCTTAGGCTACCAAATTTTGCATAATTATAGCATTATCTAGTGGACAACTACAAAGAGGGCCCAAGTTACAGCCCTAGGATCAAGTTTGGCCCTGCACCTGGGGTCACAAGTTTTACATGGGTTTATGGAGTGAAAAGTTCAGAAACTGTCTTGTTACTAGCCATAAGGCCAAGAACTCCCAAATTTGGCATGTTACTCTTCTAATACACATGTTCCCCATTTAGTCCGACTGTAGCCCTGGGGTCAAAGTTTTATAAGGGCTTATATAGTGAAGACTTCTCTTCATTGTTTATATTTATAAGCCAGTGGAGCGATACAGGGCCATCATGGCCCTCTTGTTTTAGCTCACCTGAGCACATAGTGCTCAGGGTGAGCTATTGTGATCGATCGTTGTCCGGCGTCCGTCCGTCCGTGTGTGCGTCCGTCCGTGAACAATTACTTAAAAAATCTTCTCCTCTAAAACCGCCCAACAGATTTCAGTGAAACTTCACAGAAATGATCCTTAGGTGATGCACTTTCAGAATACTTAAAAGATTTGAATTCCATGAAGAACTCTGGTTGCCATGGCAACCGAGAGAAAAAACTTTAAAAATCTTCTTGTCCCAAACCGTAAGGGCTAGAGCTCTCATATTTGGTATGTAGCATCATCTAGTGGCCCTCTACCAAAATACTTCAAATTATGGCCCTAGTGTTGAAAATGGCCCTATGTTGTGGGTTCTCGGATTTCACATAGAGATAAAGAAGGAAATCTTTAAAAATCGTCTTGTCCCAAACCTTAAGGGCTAGAGCTCTCATATATGGCATGTAGCATCCTCTAGTGGCCCTCTACCAAAATACTTCAAATAATGGCCCTAGTGTGGAAATTGGCCCTATGTTGTGTGTTCTTGGATTTCACATAGAGATAAAGAAGGAAATCTGTAAAAATCTTCTTGTCCCAAACCTTAAGGGCTAGAGCTTTCATATTTGGCATGTAGCATCATCTAGTGGCCCTCTACCAAAATACTTCAAATTATGGCCCTAGTGTTGAAAATGGCCCTATGTTGTGGGTTCTCGGATTTCACATAGAGATAAAGAAGGAAATCTTTAAAAATCTTCTTGTCCCAAACCATAAGGGCTAGAGCTCTCATATATGGCATGTAGTATCATCTAGTGGCCCTCTACCAAAATACTTCAAATAATGGCCCTAGTGTGGAAATTGGCTGTATGTTATGGGTTCTCGGATTTCACATAGAGATAAAGAAGGAAATCTGTAAAATTCTTCTTGTCCCAATCCGTAAGGGCTAGAGCTTTCATATTTGGCATGTAGCATCATCTAGTGGCCCTCTACCAAAATACTTCAAATTATGGCCCTAGTGTTGAAAATGGCCCTATGTTGTGGGTTCTCGGATTTCACATAGAGATAAAGAAGGAAATCTTTAAAAATCTTCTTGTTCCAAACCATAAGGGCTAGAGCTCTCATATATGGCATGTAGTATCATCTAGTGGCCCTCTACCAAAATACTTCAAATTATGGCCCTAGTGTGGAAATTGGCCCTATGTTGTGTGTTCTTGGATTTCACATAGAGATAAAGAAGGAAATCTGTAAAAATCTTCTTGTCCCAAACCTTAAGGGCTAGAGCTTTCATATTTGGCATGTAGCATCATCTAGTGGCCCTCTACCAAAATACTTCAAATTATGGCCCTAGTGTTGAAAATGGCCCTATGTTGTGGGTTCTCGGATTTCACATAGAGATAAAGAAGGAAATCTGTAAAAATCTTCTTGTCCCAAACCATAAGGGCTAGAGCTCTCATATATGGCATGTAGTATCATCTAGTGGCCCTCTACCAAAATACTTCAAATAATGGCCCTAGTGTGGAAATTGGCTGTATGTTGTGGGTTCTCGGATTTCACATAGAGATACAGAAGGAAATCTGTAAAAATCTTCTTGTCCCAAACCGTAAGGGCTAGAGCTTTCATATTTGGCATGTAGCATCATCTAGTGGCCCTCTACCAAAATACTTCAAATCACGGCCCTAGTTTGAAAATGGCCCTATGTTGTGGGTTCTCGGATTTCACATAGAGATAAAGAAGGAAATCTTTAAAAATCTTCTTGTCCCAAACCATAAGGGCTAGAGCTCTCATATATGGCATGTAGTATCATCTAGTGGCCCTCTACCAAAATACTTCAAATTATGGCCCTAGTGTGGAAATTGGCCATATGTTGTGTGTTCTTGGATTTCACATAGAGATAAAGAAGGAAATCTGTAAAAATCTTCTTGTCCCAAACCTTAAGGGCTATAGCTTTCATATTTGGCATGTAGCATCATCTAGTGGCCCTCTACCAAAAGACTTCAAATTATGGCCCTAGTGTTGAAAATGGCCCTATGTTGTGGGTTCTCGGATTTCACATAGAGATAAAGAAGGAAATCTTTAAAATCTTCTTGTCCCAAACCATAAGGGCTAGAGCTCTCATATATGGCATGTAGTATCATCTAGTGGCCCTCTACCAAAATACTTCAAATAATGGCCCTAGTGTGGAAATTGGCCGTATGTTGTGGGTTCTCGGATTTCACATAGAGATAAAGAAGGAAATCTGTAAAAATCTTCTTGTCCCAAACCGTAAGGGTCAGAGCTTTCATATTTGGCATGTAGCATCATCTAGTGGCCCTCTACCAAAATACTTCAAATCACGGCCCTAGTTTGAAAATGGCCCTATGTTGTGGGTTCTCGGATTTCACATAGAGATAAAGAAGGAAATCTTTAAAAATCTTCTTGTCCCAAATTATAAGGGCTAGAGCTCTCATGTATGGCATGTAGTATCATCTAGTGGCCCTCTACCAAAATACTTCAAATTATGGCCCTAGTGTTGAAAATGGCCCTATGTTGTGGGTTCTCGGATTTCACATAGAGATAAAGAAGGAAATCTGTAAAAATCTTCTCGTCCCAAACCTTAAGGGCTAGAGCTTTCATATTTGGCATGTAGTATCATCTAGTGACCCTCTACCAAAATACTTCAAATTATGGCCCTAGTCTTCAAAATGGCCCTATGTTGTGGGTTCTCAGACTTCACATAGAGATAAAGAAGGAAATCTGTAAAAATCTTTTTGTCCCAAACCATAAGGGCTAGAGCTTTCATATATGGCTTGTAGTATCATCTAGTGGCCCTCTACCAAAATACTTCAAATAATGGCCCTAGTGTGGAAATTGGCCGTATGTTGTGGGTTCTCGGATTTCACATAGAAATAAAGAAGGAAATCTTTAAAAATCTTCTTGTCCCAAACCGTAAGGGCTAGAGCTTTCATATTTGGCATGTAGCATCATCTAGTGGCCCTCTACCAAAATACTTCAAATAATGGCCCTAGAGTGGAAATTGGCCCTATGTTGTGGGTTCTCGGATTTCACATAGAGATAAAGAAGGAAATCTGTAAAAATCTTCTTGTCCCAAACCGTAAGGGCCAGAGCTTTCATATTTGGCATGTAGCATCATCTAGTGGCCCTCTACCAAAATACTTCAAATAATGGCCCTAGTGTTGAAAATGGCCCTATGTTGTGGGTTCTCGGATTTCACATAGAGATAAAGAAGGAAATCTTTAAAAATCTTCTTGTCCCAAACCATAAGGGCTAGAGCTCTCATATATGGCATGTAGTATCATCTAGTGGCCCTCTACCAAAATACTTCAAATAATGGCCCTAGTGTGGAAATTGGCCGTATGTTGTGGGTTCTCGGATTTCACATAGAGATAAAAAAGGAAATCTTTAAAAATCTTCTTGTCCCAAACTATAAGGGCTAGAGCTTTCATATATGGCATGTAGCATCATCTAGTGACCCTGTACCAAAATACTTCAAATTATGGCCCTGGTGTTAAAAATTGACCCTATGTTGTGGGTTCTTGGATTTCACATAGAGATAAAGAAGGAAATCTTTAAAAATCTTCTTGTCCCAAACCATAAGGGCTAGAGCTTTCATATTTGGCATGTAGCATTATGGTGTTGAGCTGAGTTGCATTTCAGGTGAGCGATTTAGGACCATCATGGTCCTCTTGTTTCCACATGTTGTCTGTCCTTTCAATGAGAACTACCATCATTTGAACCACAATGAATTTGCCGTCTTCAAAACTAATGCTTTCAATTTGGACAAATCCAAAATGTTGCCATTTGGGAAAGCGTGAAGTGGTGAAACTCAAGTTGATCATTCAGCATGCATTTTGTAAGTTTGTGAAAATTTGAACGGTCACCGTTTTCCATTTATCTTGTGAGAAAACTTTAGTATACTTAATCCTATACTAAAAAACCCGAGTTTTATCAACCAAATGTAGGAAGCCTTTTAAAACCATTGTGAGAATAGGAGAAAATGCTGGTAACCGACATTTTCTCCTTTCCCCACAACGTTTTCTGTCTTTTCAGAGAACTTAAGCTCGATCTTTGTGTTGATTTTGAATTTGTCGTTTGCAGATAATTTGAATTTGGGAGAGTCTAAATTTTGTTGTAAGAAATAACCCTTAGACTGCGAAGCACGACTCGATGACTTTTTACAGACAGTGTAGATCAAGATCAGACAGAGAATGTGCAGTCTGATCTTGGATCTACACTGTCTGATAAGGAGATAGTTTTCTCCATAAAGTAACTTTGAAATAGCAACATTTTGGATTTATTCTATCGACTTGAAAGTTTTATCTAATTTATTTAGCAGGTTAACTCATTACCAAACAGCAAAAATTTAGACTGATCCGAATTGAAAGCATTTGCAGACGACAATTCAAATGTGAATCAAATGATGTAAACTGTCTTTGATAGGGTAGAAAACATTGTGGGGAAAAGGAGAAAATGCTGGTTACCAGCATTTTCTCCTATTACCACAATGTTTTCAAAAGGCTTTTTCCCCAGGGTCGTTAAAAGTCGGGATTGTGTGGTAAAGGGTTAAGGGTTGGAATTGATAAGTGTGCACATTGTGTTTACTCTTCAAAGTTGCATGTTATGTACGTGTATATGACAAGTGCTCATAAAATTTTTCTTCATGTTGAACTCAGCTAAGCATGAGATTTCAAAGTTACATAAATTTAATTCAATCCTCAACCGCACAATGCCACCTTTTAACGACCCTGGGAAAGAAGCCTTTTGAAAACATTGTGGGAAAAGGAGAAAATGATGGTAACCCACAATGTCTTCTGCCCTACCAAAGAAAAATTGCACCATTTGAGCCACATGCAAATTGTCATATGCAAATGCTTTCAATTTGGACAAGGCTTAAATTTTGTCCTCTGGTAAAGGGTTAATACATTCAAGTTAATTTTTTTTTTTTTTAAATTCATATACAGATTTCCGTTCTGTTTTCTTATCAAATCAAAGTGTTTATTTTTTTTTTACTACAGAAAGACAACAATAAAGAAATCCCTTTTGTTTATAAAGGTACATCAATACTCGTTTTCAGCCAGTTTTTAACCCATTTTATCTTTATTTTATGAGACTATAATTATTCTTGTATCTTCATGCCAATTAAATGTTCCTCCTGACAGTTGCAAGGTTGCACAGATTACGACCGATAGAAAATGCATTTCATTTTCGAGAGGCCTTCAAAGAAATCACTGTTGGCATCTCCAGTTTTAAATCGAAGACAAATCTCTCAAGTTTCTTTATCCCTTACACCATAGATATTGGTAATTGATCTATGTTTACACAGCTGACTATTTTCTGAGCCATTCTACATGCTATTAAGCTATAACAGTGTTTTTTTCTCTACGGCTGTAAGCCTTTAACTCTTTCAACACCAGTTACATGTATATGTATATTGTATATCAATTTGACATCTTTCATTGGTTGAAATGCAATCCACTTAAAACTTTATCCTACAGGAGTAACTAACCTATACAAGTAGAAGGCATAGATCCAAGATCACATTCTGTGCAGTCTGATCTTGATCTATGCCATTCGCCAAAGCCCCTGTTTTCGCCTACTGCACTGAAAACATAATTTTATTATTTCTGTATTTTTTTTTTGTACTGTATTTTATCTTGTGGTATTTTGAATTTTGTGTACAAAATGTGCTTACGAATTCCATTAAAATACTCTTTGCTCAATATATTTTGTTTTTCCTCCATCTCCAGGTCCATCACATGATTTTGCCCATAATTGATGATTATATATGTCTGTGATGTCGTGTTACGGTACCAACAAGTAAACTTCAACTGTATTTAGCCCTTTCCCAAATGACAAATTTTGGACTGGTCCAAATTCAAAGAGTTTGCAGACGATAATTTTAAATTGGATGAAAATGGCAGAAAGTTCTCCAAAAGGGTAGAAAACACTGTGGGAAAAGGAGAAATTGCTCGTTACAAGCAATTTCTCCTTTTCCCACAGTGTTTTCTAAAGACTTGTACTGCAGACACGTGAAAACCAGGGCTTGTTTGGGAAAGGGTTAATGTTTGCCTCACAATCCCGAGTTTTAACTACCTTGAGAAAGAAAGCTTATGAAAACATTGTGAGAAAAAGAGAAAATGTTGGTAGCCAGCATTTTCTCGTTTTCCCACACTGTTTTTTTACTCAATTAAAGGCAAGTTTCATCATTTGAGTCAGCCTTGATTTGTTGTCCGCTTTTGCTTCGAATTTGGACAAGTCTAAAACTTTGTCGAGTGGTAAAGAGTTAACCTTCCCGCCCACAGGTGCTTAGTTACATCTCTGGTTCAAGAAAGCAATGCAGTAAATGGAGAAGATGATCCTCTGAGACCTCCAAGAGACTTGATCAGAAGGGATTCAAACACATTCTTACAAACATGAAAGTTCATAACAAATGCATGCATAGCTCAAGTACAAACCACATCAGCTGGGATTCGAACCCCCGCGGCAAAGATCCTCATTTATTGAGGTTTAAAAGACCAATACACTAACAACTGAGCTAAAGAGAATTCTCCATAACGTAGTTGTGAGGTATTGATTTTATACAAGAAGAAGCTATGCTGTAAGGAAGGAAGGAGTGATCTCCCGCACCACACACCCTCCTCAGAGAAGTCATCATTTTTGATGACGGAAAGCCTTATTAGGCAGGAAGTCTACTAAGCCACCATCTTACAAACGTGAAACTTTGCAACAAATGCATAGCTCAAATGTAAGTAAACCCGCTCCGGCTGGGATTTGAACAAGTGCGGCAAAAATCCTCGTCTCTCGAGGTTTAAAAGACCAATACACTAATTCTCCCTAACGCAGTCATCAGGTATTGATTTTATACGGGAAGAAGCTATGCTGTAAGGAAGGAGTGATCTCCTGTAACATGTAACCCCTTAGCCCTTTATTTAACAATCCCAAATTTTAATGACACTAAGGAAAAAGCCTTTTGAAGACATTGTGGGAAAAAGGAGAAAATGCTGGTAACCAGCATTTTCTCCTTTTTCCCACAATGTTTTCTACCCTAAAGAGAAATATCTTGATTTGAGCATAATTCAAATTGCTGTCAGCAAATGATTTGAATTTTTACAAGTCTTAAATTTTTCGTGGGTTAACTCTTTTTCCACATGACAAAAGTTTAGACCCGTCCAAATTCAAAGCGTTTGCAGACGACATTTTCAGTGTGGCTCAATTAATGATGTAATTTTTCTCTGATAGGGTAGAAAACGTGGGAAAAGGAGAAAATGCTGGTCACCAGCATTTTCTCCTTTTCCCACAATGTTTTCAAAAGGCTTCTGCCTAGGGGTCGTTAAAAGTCAGCATTGTGTGGTAAAGGGTTAAAGAGTTACCTTTTAAATGACAACTCTTTGCTTTTTTATTATCCTAAAAAAAAAAAAAAAAAATGCTGAAAACATTGTGAGAAAATCCTGAAACCAGCATTTTCTCCCCTTGACATAATGTTTTTATGTATATTTTCACGTCAACTAATGTCACATCTGAACACTTCCTTTCAAATGATTATTTTTTATTCCTATTTCAGTATTTCTATAGATCAACGAATATATGTAATAAGGTTTCAATTTCACATTTGATATACATACATGTAGATCTAGATAAAGTTCTGAAGATCTCATGGGGAAGTGAATTTAAATGTCTGAACAGGTATAGATCTGTATGGGCCATGCTGTGGCAAAAGGGGGCTTAATTAATTACGTAATGCATCTTGGTGATGCATGATAACAATCAAGCCATCACATAATTATGGATCAATAATAGCCACTTTTTTAATGACCAACTTATTCATGAGGACTGAGTAGACTAGTCCCTGGATATACAGAAAATTGACCAATATCGAAAACTGAAAACTTTTGGTGCAGGTCAGCCTCACAGTCTGCGGTTGATACTTTTCGCAGATACATTAAGCCCCCTTTTCACAGAGCATGGCTCATATGTATATTGAACTTGTCCATGCTCTAGCAAGAAAATTTGCTCCTTTGCCACAATTTTCATGCATTTTGCTGTAAGCCGTGAAATCGTTCTGCACGGGGTAATGATATATGCTTAACTCTTAGACCACAAAATTTCAACCATATCCAAATTGAAAGTGTGTGCAAAATTGAATATGGATGCAATGATGATATTTGCCTCTGAAAGGACTAATAAACAACAAAAAGGTAGGTATATTAATGATATGTAGATAAGCCATGCTCTGGCACAAGGGGGCTTAATGCATCTCCGTGACGCATCATAGGCCTACCGAGCAAGACATCACATAATTAGGGATCCATGAAATCCACTTTGTCTAACAGCCGACGGTGATGATGTACGCTGGTCCTTCGACATACAGAAAACTGACCAATAGCGAAAAGTTTCGGCACAGCTAGGTCAGCCTGCGCGGACTGACCTTGCTTGATGCTTTTCGCAGATGCATTAAACCCCCTATTCACAGAGCATGGCTCAGATGTATCTTGATATGAGCCTTGCTCTGTGAAAAGGGGCTTAATGCATCTGCCAAGAGTATCGACTCAAGTCAGCCTGCGCACTCCGCGCAGGCTGGCCTAGCTTGGCCGAAACTTTTCGCTATCGGTCAATTTTCTGTATGTAAAAGGACCAGTCTACCTCATGATTCAGTCAGTTGTTAGACACAATGGCTTTTATGGATCCACAGTTAAGTGATAACTTGCTTGGTATCATAACGGAGATGCATTAAGCCCCCTTTCGCCAGAGAATGGCTCATATTTGTCCACATTGAAATGTTTTGCATACGACAAATTAAATGTGGCTCAACTGAATGGTATTTGTCTTTGTAAAAGCAGGAAACATGGTGGCGAAGGGAGAAATGCTCGTTACCAGCATTTTCTCCATTTGCAACAATGTTTTTGTTGTTGTTGAAAGCTCAGAACTGTTTTGAATAGGGTTCAGATCGCTTTGGCTGAGGCAACTCACAAAACATCAGATAGTGTTGGTGTAGGTGCAAGATCCTAATGCAAGTTCTTGAAAGTCTTATCTTAATCTACACACTTTTTATCCACACGTAGAAACCTTTATGCTGTACACTATAAACCGGGGTAGACCGGGGTATATCGGTGACGGTTATACAAACTTAAGTCATTCAGGCGAACTGTACATGACAAAAATCGATTCGTGTATTTGCTTGCCATTACCTGTGTATTAGTGAGACCAACAAAATAACGAGACGAAGTGTGTGTGCAGATTATCATTTGCTAAAGGTTTGTTGATTTATATTCCTATTTTCAAATTAAAGAGAAATATTTTGTATACTAATTGCTATGGTCTTTACAACGGTGTGTAGAAACGGGCCGTAAACCTACCCGGTCTTTATTGTTTCGTTAACTGGAAAGTTGTTAGCACCTGAGTTGGATAGTAAAGGTGATGTCAACAATCGCTTATCAGTTCAAACTTGTTTTGCTTGCAGTTATCTCTTTACCAGACGACAAAATTTTAGATTCGTACAAATTGAAAGCATTTGCAGACGAAAAATTAGATATGATTAAAATGATAGGATTTGTCTATCAAAAGGACTGAAAAGATTGTGGGAAAAGGAGAAGAAGCTGGTTGCCTTCATTTTCTCCCTATTTCCACAATGTTTTCTTACGCTTTTTAACACGGATTTATTTAATTTGGGAATTTAATTTGTGATAAAGGATTAACCCTGCAGATGATGCTATTTCCCTCTTGCCACGAACAAGTTTGAAAACATTGTGACACAAGAGATTGTTCTTTGTCTGTCTGTCTGTCTGTCTGGCTATCTGTCTGTCTGTCTGTAAATCAGTCCATCGGTCAGTGCCATAAAGATATTCATGTTTATGCCCATAGGGAAAAAAGAAGACAAAATGCTTGTGAATAAACAAAATTTAATTTAATGTTCTCTTTCCAACAAAGTTTACATCGGTCAAATATGACTAGAATTTCTGTTCTCTGAACAATTTTACTAATGCATTATTAGGATTGTAGTATTTAGGTTGGCTGTTTTCAGAGAAAATGTGTAGGTATTGTCATGGCCCTGGCATCATTTTGTCATCATTGTGCATTTTATAATATCTCTGCTATTGCCAGAGATATTTACTTTAACTCTTTACCCCACAACAAAAATTTAGGCTAGTACAAATTGAAAGCATTTGCAGACGACAAATTAAGTGTAGCTTAAATGGTGATTTGTGTATTGGATTGAGTAGAAAACATTGTGGAAAAAGGAGAAAATGCTGGTTACCAGCATTTTCTCCTTTTCCCACGATGTTTTCAAAAGCTTTCCTTCTCAGGGTTGTTAAAAGTCGGGATTGTGTGGTGAAGGGTTAAACTTAGACCTAATGTTAACTTCCATGACAGAGACCGTTACAACAGGGGCAGGCAACCATCAAAATATTTTTGACACAGTGATGCCCCCTTTTCAACTTAGAGTTTTCAAAAAACTTGGACATTTTTTTAATAACTCATTTCCTAAACATTTGACTTTTTTTTAATAACTCTTTTATAATTAAAGATGCTTACTTCAAACTTGCAAAGAAAATGTGTTTACTATGAATAGAGGATCCTGTACAACAAGGGCAGATAACCATCAAAGTCTTTGACATTGTTATGCCCCTTTTTCAACTTTAAGTGTTTATTGAAAGTCAAACAGCTGCAGCTGAGCATTGGCAACCTGCATGTGGTACTCTTCTTTTTACCTGTATATTGATGGTTTAAATCTTCACCAGCTGACAAGATGTTGAAATGGACTTCTTAGCATTTTCCCCATTTCCTACAATGTTTGAAAAGCCTCTTTTAACCCATAACAATAAAATCCCGACTTTTAACGACCCTGAGGAGGAATCCTTTTGAAAACACCGTGGGAAAAGGAGAAAATGCTGGTAACCAGCATTTTCTCCCTTTCCCACAATGTTTTCTAACCTGTCAAAATAAATTTAAATTTTTGAGTCACATTTATTTTGTCATCTGCAAATGCTGTCAATTTGGACAAGGCTCAAGTTTTGTCGTTTGGTAAAGAGTTAACCCTTTACCAAATGATTAATATTTAGACTTGACCAAATTGAAAGAATTTGCAGAGGACAAATTCAAGGCAGCTGAAATGATGGCGATTTTCTGTGAAAGTGTAGAAAACCTTGTTGGAAAAGGAAAAAATGCTGGTTTCTGCCATTTTCTCCTAGCCCTTATCCCATAATGTTAACGAAAGCTTCCTGTCTTAGCGTCGCTAAAACTTGAGATTTTTTGGTAAAGGGTTGATGAAGTTATATCTTAACCCTCAGGCTGCTAAGCACAACTCACTGACTTTTTGTGAACAGTGTAGATCAAGATCAGACTGCACAGAACATGCAGTCTGACCTTGGATCTACGCTGTTCGATAAGTAGATATTTTTCTCAATAAAATAAGTTTGAAATATTATTATTCTGTATTTTTACTATTGGCTTTAAAATTTTATTTAACTTATTCAGCAGGAAAAGAGTTAATAACAACTATCATAATTACCAAGTTCGAATGTTTTACAGTGTAGTAAGAGCTGACAATATGTCGGGCAATCTGAAGCCCAGGATACCCAACACCAGACTGCAGTATGTGGGGGTGGGGACAATTCTTGCCTTTGTCCTGCTGGTCACCCTGTATTTTTCATCAGGAAACAAACCTCCAAAGACGCCAGTAGGGCCAAATGTACACTCGGGACCTCCCTATACGGGAGTTTATTTGGTGAGTGAATTAGATTTGAGCCATGCTCTGTGAAAAGGGGGCTTAATGCATCTGGGGAAAAGTATCGACCCATGTCAGCCGGCACAGTCTGCGCAGGATGACCTGGGCCAAAACTTTTCCCTATGGATCAGTTTCCTGTAAGTCAAGGGACTTGTCAACCTCACTGTGTAGTAGGTTCACAAAAACGGATTTTAAGGATGTATAATACTGTTAGGACTTGCTTGGTGTCATGCATCACGGAGATGCATTAAGCCTCCTTTTGCCAGAGCAGTGCTCATTTATTTTTAGCTCGGCTGTTTTCAGAGGAAGTGTTGAGGTATTGTCATAGCCTCAACTTGGTTGAATGCTCATGAAACTTGGTCAGAATATTTGTACGAATCATATCTGGGACAGCTTAAAAAAAATTGGGTCATGTTGGGTCAAAAAGTAGGTTACTGGGACAAATCTTAGAAAAACCTTGTGTGCACTCTAGAGGCAATATTTTGAGCCTGAGACCTGTGAATTTTTGTCTCGATAGTATCTTGAACAAGTTCGAAACAGGATTACGTTGGATCAAAAAGTAGGTCACTAATAATTGCGTCTTTACATCATCACAACCAGGATGTCTTCAACTTTATAAATCTTAGATGACTTTAGTCAGGTGAGCGCTTTACGGCCAATGGCCCTCTTGTTTTTCTTTCCTATGATCCTTTCCCCCATCTTTCCCATAGATTCAAAGTATATTTAAATACTCTGAGAGATAGATCCTTAGATTTCAGTCAAAGAATATGGCTTAACCCATTTTAATTGGGCAGAAATTACAGTCTTGACTGGCACAGGTTGAATTAATAAGCTTCTAGTATGGGTTATATAACAAATCCTACTCATAGAAGACAAATAGTTGATGGAGACCAAGATCAGACTGTCTGTGTGTGTGGGTTCATTTTTCTTTACACCCAAAGAATAAAATATATCTTGGATTGGATGGGGCAGGATAATTAAATCATTGAATGGTGTTTTTTCAGCTTTTTACATTATTTCAGCCATACGATGGTGACAGCTCACATATTCATGTATGTCATTTACTTCACCAGTACTAGGCTAGGGTTCTGAAGTGCCTTGCCCAAAGGACACTCTGATGAAAAATCAGGTACCTGAGTCAAACACATTACTACCGAGCCATGCAGGACCGTACAGCAGGAAAACGGGTTGAGCAAAGAAATACAGGGAAAAATGAATGATTAATGTGGATGATAGAATTAATTAACTTAGTAACCTTTTCTCCTTTACCACACAGTCCTTTGTTTTTACAACCCTGAGGAAGATGCCCTTTAAAAACATAGTGGGGAAAGGAGAAAATGCTGATTTCCAGCATTTTCTCCTTTTCCAACAATGTTTTCTACCCAGTCAAAGAAGTTCAGTTCGTTTCTAACCCACATGGATTTGTCATCTACAGAATGCTATAATGAACTTGGAAGAGTCTAAAATTACTGAAAATTTCCTTTTTGTTTGCTGGGTGTTGTTATGCTTTAAAGATGTTGAATATTTATTCTCTGCAAAATTTTTCTATTGTAAATTTAATTTTGTAGAAATTTGACACATCACTCTACACCGGTAAAGATGGAAAAGTGTTCATTCCAGATGACAATGTCTTGTCCAAGATGAGCCTCGCTGAAGCAGAGGAGTTGTATCACAGGTAGACTAACGCTTTGCCGCAAAACCCTGAGTTTTAATGACTCTAAAATTTAATGACCCTTAAGGCTAAAATAAAGACTTTTGAAAACCTTGTGGGAAAAGGAGAGAATGCTGGTAACCAGCATTTTTTCCTTTTCCAACAATATTTTGTGCCCTTCTTAAGACAAATTTCAGTTTTAGAGTCACATTTTTTTTTTTTTGGCTGAAAAATTAATGATCAACATGGAATAAGTAAAATGTCACAACTGCTTGCTTGTTTGGTAAGACACAGGGCTTATATGCCATAGGTCACAAGGTCAAATCTGAGTTAGGCCAAATTGTTTTCAAGGATTTATGATAGTCAGTGTCACAGAATTAACTCTTCTCTCATTGTTTTGACTATGTCTATATGGGACAGCAGCCACTGGCTTGGAAAGAGCGTTGAAAAGAGTACAGATGAAAGAAACTCTCAAAATCATGGTTAGGTTCACAGGCTGCTGTGATCTGACTAAAATAATGTTGAAATGTCATTCATTCTTTACCAGAGAACAAAATTTTAGACCTACAATTTTTGGCCAAATTGTTTTCAAGGATTTATGATAGTCAGTGTCACAGAGTTAACTCTTCTCTCATTGTTTTGATTATGTCTATATGGGACAGCAGCCACTGGCTTGGAAAGAACGTTGAAAAGAGTACAGGTGAAAGAAACTCTAAAAATCATGGCTAGGTTCACAGGCTGCTGTGATGTGACTAAAATAATGTTGAAATGTCATTCATTCTTTACCAGAGAACAAAATTTTTAGACCTACTCAGATCAAAAGAGTGTGTAGCTAGACGAATATGCTTGTTTTGCTTAACCCTTTACCACGCGACAAAATCTAGACTTGTCCAAATTGAAAGCACAAGTAGACGATGATTTAAATGTAGTTCAAATGATGAAATTTATCTGTAATAGGGTAGAAAACATTGTCGGAAAAGGAGAAAATGCTGGTTACCAGCATTTTCTCCTTTTTCCACAATGTTTTCAAAAGGCTCCTTCTTAAAACTCAAGATTGCATGTTAAAGGCTTAAATGAGGAGTAGGGTAGAAATCATTTTGGGAAAAGGAGGAAAAGTGGTTGTGTTCCTCAGAAAAAAAAAAACCATACACAAATGCACTAATTGTAGCTATATGCAAAAACCAAAATCATACATGCACTATATTTTTCTAATTGTAGATATCAAGAAAATATAGAGATATCCTGCCCACTACAACTTCATGTTGGAGATGAGTTTGAGGGAGGGTACCATATTTGTGAACCTTACATTAAAAAAAATGCTTGTCTTGCTTACACATTTGGGTAAGTATGGTTTTTTAGCTCTACTGGCTGAAAGCCAGCAGAGCTTATGTCATGGCGGGGTTTCCGTCGTCCGTCCGTCCGTCTGTCTGTCCGTCTGTCCGTCCGTCTGTCTGTCCGTCCGTTAGTCTTTTTCTTGTTTACTCGATAAAGTCTGCATTTGTTGCCGGATTTTCATGAAACTTGCACAGTTTGTTTATCTCATCAATAGCTTCAACCCTATTGAATTTGAAAAAAATCCAACAAACAGTATGGGAAAAGTAGCCATTTCAAGTTGAAAATTTCCAGTTCTTGTTTACGCGATAAAGTCTGCAAATAACTTCAGATTTTCGTGAAACTTGCACAGTTTGTTTATTTCATCAATAGCTTCAACCCTATCGACTTTGAAAAAAATCCAACAAATAGTATGGGAAAAGTAGCCATTTAAAGTTGAAAATTTAAATTTTAGTTCTTGTTTACGCAGTAAAGTCTGTATTTCTGGTCAGATTTTCATGAAAATCACACAGTTTGTTTATCTCATCAGTAGCTTCAACCCTATTGAGTTTGAAAAAAAAATCGAAGAAACAATGTGGGAAAAGTAGCCATTTCGTGTTGAAAATTTCCAATTCTTGTTTACATGATAAAGTCTGCATTCCCTGCCAGTAGAGCATATTCAGGCCCTTCAGGGCCTTCTAGTTTATTTCATACATTTTAGTAGTTTATCGTTTTATTATTGGATTATGGTTTGATAGTTTCAGGGTTTCAACCATTGATTTTACTGATTGATAAACTAACCGGTACTGAAATTCGAGACCTCCCCTGTACTTTGCAAGTCACAACAAAAAAGGGATTAGAAGCAAGGAATAAAAGAATATTTGTTTTTTTTGGTGAAGGATTGAAATTTTTTTCATCTCCTAAACATCATATGGTAATATTTTCAAGAGTGGTGCAGCCACTTGTGAAAATATTACTGATGGTGTTCACTCGATGAAATAAATTTCAAGCTTTCACCGAAAAAAAAAAACGCCCCAAATATCCTCTCTGTAGTTATATAGAAGCCCAGCTAGGTAGCTCAGCAATTAGCTTATCTGATTCGTGACCAGGTGGTTATGGATTTGATACCCGGTTGTGGCGAATTTTCCTTTCTGGCGAATTTTTGCCTCTCACCTCTGATGCATGTGAGAAGGTAGTCAGTGGCTTGGAAGAAAAGTTGTATCAGTACTGGTGTGAGAAAGCCAGGAGACACTTTCATAGGTGCACTAGATGCCGTGATATGATGTGAGCTGTTAAAAGGGCATTAAACTCCAATACAAACAAACAAAGTTAATTAGAGAATCTTGCCCGAGTGTTTTTGTAGCATCTTTTTATTAACTCTCTACCAAATGACAAAATTTTAGACTGGTCCATAGTAAAAGCATTTGTAAACAACAAATTCAACTTGAATCAAAAACTAAAATTAGCCTTAGGGAGGGTAGAAAACATTGTGGGAAAAGGAGAAAATGCTGGTAACCAGTATTTTCTTCTTTTCCCACATTGTTTTTAATAGTTTTTAGCTCACCTGAGCACAAAGTGCTCAAGGTGAGCTATTGTGATCATGCTGTGTCTGGCGTCTGTTGTCCGGCATACGGTCGCCAACATTTACCTTGTGTGCACTCAAGAGACCACATTTTCAGTCTGATACTTTTGAATCTTGGTCAGAATGTTTGTCTTGATGATATCTTGGACAAGTTTGAAATAGGGTCATGTCGGGTCAAAAAGTAGGTCATGGGGCCAAATCTTAGAAAAACCTTGTGTGCACTCTAATGGCCACAATCAGCTTTATACTCATGAAACTTGGTTAGAATGTTTGTCTGGATGAAATCTTGGAGAAGAATGATATCGAGTCACATCAGGTCAAAAAGTAGGTCACAGGGCTAAATCTTAGAAAAACCTTGTGTGACTCTAGAGGCCACATTTTGAGCCAGATTCAACATTTAGAAATAGTAGATCACTTACACTCATGCATTTTATATCATCACGACCAGGATTTTTTCAGCCTTATCAATCCTAGACGACCTTACTCATGTGAGTGCTTTACAGCCAATGGCCGTCTAGTTTCGTCATGCAGGGTCAGTAAAACTCAGGAATGTTAACCCTTTCCCAAACAAGCTCTGGTTTTCACGTGTCTGCAGTATAAGTCTTTTGAAAACACTGTGGGACAAGGAGAAATTGCTCATAACGAGCAATTACCCTTTTCCCACAGTGTTTTCTACCCTTTTGGAGAACTTTCTGCCCTGGTAGCTCAGTTGGTAGCATACCGGACTTAAGAACAGGAGGTCACTGGTTAGATCCCAGGCTCGGCCAATTTCTTCCCGAGGATTGATGATAGTCATTGCGACAGGATTCATTCCTCTCTTGCCACTGACCATTGTTTCGATGTTGGTTAGGTGGGAAAGCAGCCAGTGGCTTGGAAAGAATATTGTGCCAAGTACTGGAGAAAGAAACTCTAGGAAAGCATGGATAGGTGCACTGGCCGCTGCATTATAACTGAAATAATGTTGAAGACAGCATTAAACACTATACAATCAATCAATCAATCAATCAATCAATCAATCAAAATATATGTAGGAGGTTTCAAGGGGTGATGAATATCATATTTTTCAGTATTTCTGTGGCCTAGTGGGTAGACTAGTGGCTCAACATGATTTGATTTCTTCTTGGGAGAGTAGAGAGCATGTGGGATGGTTTTTTCATTTCCTACCATGTTTTTATTTTTCAAAGCCTCTGTTTCAGCGCTTTCTTCCTTTGGAGGGTTAAAAAAAGAATGGTTTGGTAAAGGATTAATCCTTTACCCAGAGACATTTCTTCTTTTTACTCAACCAAGTAAAAAGGAGTGTAAATGTTAACCGAAACCTAAAATTTTTACTCAAAGGGTAGAAGACATTGTGGGAGAAGGAGAAAATGCCGGTAATCAGCCGATTACCAGCATTTTCTCCTTCTCCCACAATGGTTTCAAAAGCATTGTTCAAACTTGGGATTATTTGGTAAAGGGTTAAGTATTTAGTAATATATGTATCTAATTATAGAAACAAGTAATTATAAATGAGCCATGCTCTTGCAAAAGGGGGCTTATTGCATCTCTGTGACGCATCACATAATTAGGGATCCATAAAATCCATTACGTCTAACAACCGACCGTCTCATAAGGTAGACAGGTCCTCTGACATACAAAAAAGTGAACAATAGCAAAAAGTTTCGGCCCAGGTCAGCCTGCGCATGGCTCAACTTTTTTTTTTTAATACTTTTGTATGTTTTCTTCACAGAGTTGCCAAAGAATTTTCTTTTGATGATGGTTTGGTGTCCCTGTTTGGATGTAAAGTACATTCTTTCGTTCCAAAGTAAGTATTTACCAGTATATAGCATGTTCACAGTCCAATTTCAGACAGTGTTTATAGCTTGGCTGTTTCGGAAGGAAACATTGACTTTTTGCCATAGCCCTGGCTTTTTTCGTCTGAGTCATTGTGCAAAATCTTGGACATTTTGTGATATTTCTGGTATTACTGAAGATATTTGCTTCATACTCAGACATGTTGTTAACTATCAAAAGGGAAACCTATACAACAAGAGAAGGTAACCATCAAAAGTATATTTGACACAGTAATGCCCCTTTTTGACCTAAAATTTTCACTGAAAATCAAGCAACCGCAGCCAAGCATTGGCACCCACATGTGGTGCCCTTGTTTTTCTTGCAACAAACTTCTTCTGGGAACATTGTGGTGAAAAGAAAAACCAGTCCCTCTTAATAAATAAGAAGTGACTTGAACGTTTGACACACATAATCACAATTTTTACTGACCCTGAAGAATAAGGCTTTTAAAAATATTGTGGGAAAAGGAGAAAATGCTGGTAATTGCTGATCATCGTTTCAAGAATGGTTATGTGAGAAATCAATGGGAAGAATATTGTGCAAAGTACTGGTAACAGAAACTCAAGGAAGCATGGATAGGTGTTTACTGAAATAATGTTGAAAATGGTGTTAAACACCAAAAAATAACCAACTTTTTAGGATCTTTAAAACTCAGGATTGTGTGGTAAAGTATTAAGTATGTGACTATTTGCTGAATTTCAGAAAATGATTAGACCAAAACTTATTAATTCAGAATAAAGTAGTCCCACCATTGCAAGATTGAAATCTGCCATACCTTGCTTTAACATACTTAATCTGGTACCCAGCCGTACTTCAAAAGTATGTCAGGCAAAGCGCATTAATACTGGCGGCCCACGTTGGTAATATGCAGAGATAATGGGACATTGTTACTTCACTTGATCAAATCAGACTGTAGGCTAAATTCAAAACAGATTGGTTGCAACAAAGTAATATCATTGAGGTTTTTTTTAATGTTAGTTCTTATTTAGTGAGGAAAAACTACATTTCAGAATACTTGGAGTATCCGAAATGTCAATGGACCTATATAGCGTCCGAAAATAGGGTAACTTTTAAAAATGATTGATTCATATTCAAATTTATATTAAGACCATACCTCAACAGCACGTTTTAGATTTGATACTGTATATTTTGTACAAGATTGATCTCACTTAATTCATTAATGAAACTGGATCACATGAAATTGGGAACAACAGGAAGACATTAGGGGCTATGCTTGAGGTCAAGATGGAGGCCGCCATTATTGCACTTAGCCTGATCCGATAACATAGTGTCAGGGGCAAGTAATCCAGACTAAAAGGTACTGTGCAAGGATAAAAATAAAAATTGTTTTGTTTTTGCAGAGATGGTGAGGATGATCATAAACATCTAGACGGAGTCAAGTTCCACAAAATTGGGGTCGGTGGTCGGGATGAATTGATTAAAAAACACACCGAAATCAGCGCGGTGATCAAAACGTTCGACAGTATTAGGAGCCTGCTTGATCAGGATAATGTAGGTCATCATGGTAGAGCCTTAATTACCAAACAGCGGAAATTTAGATTTGTCCAATTTGAAAGCAAATGCAGACAACAAATCAAATGATGGAGTGAAGGACAGAAAACATTGTGGGAAAAGGAGAAAATGCTGGTTACCAGCATTTTCTCCTTTTCCCACAATGTTTTCCAAAGCCTTTTCTGTTAGGGTCGTTAAAACTTGGGGTTGTGTGGCAAAGGGTTAACCTTTTACCTTCTAGAACATTTTTCAGTGAAGAACTTTGAAAATATTTGTGTATATAGATAAGCGACATAAATCTAAGTTTAGCCGGATGATAAAAATTTTAGACTTGCCCTTATTGAAAGCATTTGCAGCCAACAACAGCTGAAAGATACATCTTTACTTGTTTTCAGCCTGTTTTAACCCATTTCATCTTTACCTTATCAAACTATAATCATTCTTGTATCTTCATGCCAAATGTTACCTGTGAGGGTTGCAAGGTTGCATAGATTATGATTGGTAGAAAATACATTTCTTTTTCTGTATGCCATCAAAGAAATCACTGTTGTTGTTTCTGGTTTTAAATCGAAGATATCCGATATATGTCTGTAATACCCTCAGAATATCGCATGATAATTATGCATTTAGTAGTGTGACTATAATTATTTGACCTTCACCTTGTGTGTAATGAGGTACACAAAGAAGATGGATACTAAAACGCATGGAAGAAAGAAATTGTATGCAGATTACATCATATCCAACTCTTGGCTAATCCAGCGATAAATTTCTGTGACGTCCCACTATTGTTTGTAGTTTTTAGGTCTAAACCTGTTTTTTCTAATTACCAAGATTAGATCAGTTCCTTGGACAGACCTCTTGAGTTTCTTTTACCCTTAATTACTCTATCTACATTGGTGTTTTATCTATGTTAACACAACTGACTAAATTCTGAACCCTTCTATAGTCTATCAAATTTTAACAGTGTTTTTGAGCAACCAGGCCTTAGCTCATGTAAAAGGTTTTTAAGTCTTTACCACACAACAAAATTTTAGACTGGTCCAAATTTAAAGCATTTGTAGATGACAATTCAATGTTGCTTAGATAGTTGGATTTGTCTTCGAAAAACTAGAAAACAATGTAGGAAAAGGAGAAAATGCTTGTTACAAGCATTTTCTCCTTTTCCCACAATGTTTTCAAAAGCCCTCTTTCTCATGGTTGCTCAAACTTGGGATTGTGTGGCAAAGAGTTACCATAACTCAGTAAAAAGTTAACTGTACCTCACAATCCATATTCTAACAACCCCAAAAGAAAAGGCTTTTGAAACAATGTTGGAATAGAAAAAAAATGTTGGTAACCAGCATTTTCTCCATTTCCCGGAATGTTTTCTACCCTATCAAAGATAGATGTAATGATTTGAGCTGCCTTTGTCATATGCGAATGCTTTCAGGTTGGTCCAGAATTTGTAAAGAGTTAAAGAAATATTTGAAAATTAATTGTACATCAGGCAATCTTTTTCCTTTTCAGACACCAGTTGATATAATTAAGATGGACATACGAGGGAGTGAATGGCTCACGTTACGACAAATGCTAGATGCCAAATCGCTGCAAAATGCTAAAGTGAAAACTCTGATCATCACTTTTGACATCGTGAATGAAAAAAGAGACCTTCATTCATACCTTTATATGCTGCAAGTGTTACGAGAGCTGAATGAATTAGGCTATAGACGGTACTTCTTTCGAATGTGGTGGCATAATTGTTTGATACATGACTCTAATACGAAAGTAGAAAGAACAGGGTGTCACGAGGTTCACTTTTTAAAAGTTTGATCTATGGCAAGAGCGTGCTACAAACGGCTATGTTACAAAACGTCCAATTACATTTTAGCATATCACTTTTGATTATACATGTATAAGTGTCATATTTTTGTGGGATTATTTTTTTATGAAATCCTTTTTCGTTCTTATGAATAAATTTTGTTGTGTCCTAACAACAAAACCTTTGTTAACTCTTTACCACAAGACAAAATTTTAGACTTGTCCAAATTGAAAGCATTTGCAGACGACGAAATAAACATCACTCAAAAATTAAAAATTGTTTTGGGAAAGGTAGAAAACATTGTAGGAAAAGAAGAAAATGCTGGTTTCCAGCATTTTCTTCTTTTCCCACAATGTTTTCAAAAGGCTTTTTATTCAGGGTCGTTAAAACCTGTGATTGTGTGGTAAAGGGTTAATTAAACCTTTTACCAAACAATCCTGAATTTTTTAGATGACCCTTAGGAAAAGGCTTTTGAAAACATTGTGGGAAAAGGAGAAAATGCTGGTTACTAGCATTTTCTCCTTTTCCCACAATGTTTACTACCCTCTCCCAAAACAAATTTCATTTTATGGGTTACATTTACTTTGTTGTCTGCAAATGCTTTCAATTTAGGCATGTCTTAATTTTCGTCATTTGGTAAATCATTGTGGAATGTGGAGAAATTGCACTGTATAAGCACTTTCTCACAGCATAGCATGATTCTTTCGCTTAGCTTGGTATGTTGTATGAGATTCCACTTTATCCAAAGTGCATTTGCTCAGATCAAACATTTACTAACCCTTTCACAAGCATAGGTTGAAACAGGGACATTTGTCAATGGCATAGATCCAAGATCAGACTGCACAGAATGTGCAGTCTGATCTTGGATCTATACTATCTACTTGTTCAGTCAAGCCTATAAGAATGAAATCTTCCCGAGTTTCAGTAGATTGTAGTTTCAACTGTCAAAAAAAGCTGAGTTTATATATTTGTCACCTAATGAGTTCTTCTACGTACACTAGACCTTCATTTTAGCAACATTCAATATGTTGTCTGCAAATGCTTTCAATGTGGTCCAGTCCAAAGTTTTGTTGTTTGGTAAAGGGTTGACAAAGGGTTCACCCTTTATCAAACAACAAAAAAATTAGCCTTGTCCAAATTGAAAGCATTTGCAGGCAGCGTATTCACTATTACTTAAAATTTGATATTTGTCAGTAAAATGATTAGGAAACATCATGGGAAAAGGAGAAAATGCTGGTGAAAATTCAAGAGTGTGGTGAGGGGTCATTACATGTACATAACTATAATTATTATAGGTAAACAATGTGGCAAAGAGAAAGTTCTTGTTTCAAGCACATAGTTCCTT
The DNA here is from genome assembly GCA_945859785.2 of Tridacna gigas. NCBI lineage: Eukaryota > Metazoa > Mollusca > Bivalvia > Cardiida > Cardiidae > Tridacna > Tridacna gigas. The sequence goes on from OX244042.2 coordinate 7,685,455, forward strand.
TTGCCACATTGATATCAAAAATGGTGTGCTATAGGATGAATACACATAATTATTTCATTTAACCCTTTACCAAACGACAGAATTGTAGCCTTGTCCAAACTGAAAGCATTTGCAGACGACAATTTCAGTGTGGCTCAAGTGGTGCATTTTTTCTTTGATAGGGTAGAAAACATTGTGGGAAAAGGAGAAAGTCTGATTACCAGCATTTTCTCCTTTTCCCACAATGTTTTCAAAAGGCTGCTTTCTCAGGGTCGTTCAAAGTCGGGATTGTGTGGTAAACTGCTAAAGGAGGAATTTTCTCTTTTCCCTCAAATTTCAAATTATTTAAGAGTAGAATCCATGCAGTTGGTTTTTTTTTGGACTATGAACCAAAATTCATTCTGACCTTTCCTGCTTTCCTATCTTGTACATGTATATTGTTATATTGGTTTTGTTCATTTTGTTTCCTGTTGTTTTGATGCTTCTGTTCATGTCAGGCTCTAAAACATTTTAATCATTATATCTTGTGACTTCAGTGCATTTTTTTTTTTTTTTTTTTAAGACAGAGTAATAAAACATACAAATGAGCCATGTGAAAAGAGGGCTTAATGCATCTGCGAAAAGTATCGACCCAGGTCAGCCTGCGCAGTCTGCGCAGGCTGACCTGGGCCGAAACTTTTCGCTATAAGTCAATTTTCTGTGTGTACAAGGACAGGTCTACCTCATGATTAAGTTGGTTGTTGAAAAAAGTGGCTATTATGGATCCATAGTTATGTGATGGCTTGATTGGTATCATGGATCACGGAGATGCATTAAGCCCCCTTTTGCCAGAGCATGGCTCAAACATAAATGCAAAAAAAAAAAAAAAAGTCTATATGTGCAAAATATGATTGTCATTGCTTCATTACATTCCAAACCACATGCTTTTTGCATTGTGTTGATATATAGTTGATTCATATCATTATTTGTAAGTATCGATTGGTCCGATATTTTCTACAATACAGAAAGTACTGGTTATATACTATTTTGATATTTGGATGATTAATTACCTATCATAGGTATCAAATTATTTGAGCTGTGCTGTGGCAAAAGGGGGCTTAATGCATGTCCGTAATGCATTATAGCAAGCAAGACATCACCTAATTATGGATCCATAAAATCCATTTTAACTTTTTAACTTTTCCTTTCCCCACAATGTTTTAAACAATGTTTTCAAAAGGCTTCTTCTTCAGGGTTGTTAAAAGTCGGGATTGTGTGGTAAAGATCTAAGTATTGATGGGCTATAGCCTGATAAACTTACTGTTATAACTTTGCCGCTTCTACAGTTTTATATCTCTGCACTGTGCAAAATTGTATTTTGACTGTTTTGATACTGGGTTCAACCCTATACCAAACACTATCCTCAAGTTTTAAGGACCCTGGAAAATAAAACTTTCGAAAACATAGTGGGGAGAAAATAAAAGCTGGAAACCAACATTTTTGTTTTTTCCCACATTTTTTACTCTTCAGACAAAAATTTCATCATTTGAGCCACCTTTAATCTGTCAACTGTAGATGCTTTCAATTTGAACCAATCTAAAATTTTGTCGTTTGGTAAGAGTTAACTCTTTACCAAACGACAAATTTTTAGACTAGCCCAAATTGAAAGCATTTGCAGACGACAAAATAAATGCAACTCAAAAATTGAAATTTGTTTTTGGGAAGGCTAGAAAACATTGTGGAAAAAGGAGAAAATGCTGGTTACCAGCATTTTCTCCTTTTTCCACAATGTTTTCAAAAGGCTTCTTTCTCAGGGTCGTTAAAGGTCGAGATTGTGTGGTAAAGAGTTAAGATTCATTGTGCAAGCTAACAAGGACACACAAAATTTTGTTGTCATTACCATGTGGCTTTTTCCAGTGAAATGCTTTCAGTAGAATATGCTAAAATTCTGTCTTTAGCTAGCAAAATAAAGGTGAAATTGTTTTGTTTTGATTTAAGAATAAGATATAATTTTATTCATGAACACCAAATTTCAATATTTTCAATAATTCACCACTTGTTAAAAGAAAAATTTTGGTGTTCATTCAATGAAAATATATTTTGATCTTACACCAAAGCAAATTAAGTAATATCCTCTATGTAAGTAATGCTTTACCAAACAACTTTAATGACCCCTGAAGAAGACGGATTTTAAAAATATTGTAGGGAAAGGAGGAAATGCTGGTTCCCAGCATTTTCTCCTTGTCCCACAATGTTTTCTACCCTATCACAAAGATATTCTATGATTTTAGCCATTATGTGATACTGTCATCTGTAAATGCTTTCAAATTTGACAAGTCTGAAAATTCAATGTCTGCTATTGATTGACTGATTGATTGATAGATCGATTGAATGAATGGTGTTTTAGGCCGCTTTCAACATTATTTCAGTCATATCATGGCGACAGCTCACATATTCATGTATTTTCTGGGTTTCACCAGTACTAGGCTAGGGCTCTGAAGTGTCTTGCCCAAGGACTCTCCCACAAAAAACCCAGTGGATCGAGTAAGGCTCGAACCTGGGGCCTCCAGGTCACAAGTCCTGTACTTTACCATTGAGCCATGCAGGATCCCTTAATGTCAGTTGAATAGTTACCCAAATACCTAGATAGTTTACATAATACAAGTACTTGTAGACTTGTTTGCTATTTTTATCATATCATTAATCCATTTAATTATGTATTAGGAGCATTGTGAGTAAAATGTGTATCAATTAATTGCAGATAAACTTGTTTGTTTTATTCTTTACTAAACGACGAAATTTTAGACTAGATCTGTGTCCAAATTGAAAGCATTTGCACACAGCAAAATAAATGTAACTGAAAAGTTGAAAATTAATTTTTGGATGGACAGAAAACATTGTGGGGAAAGGAGAAAATGCTGGTTACCAGCATTTTCTCCTTTTCCCACAATGTTTTCAAAAGGTTTCTTCCTCAGGGTCGTTAAAACTCAGGATTGTGTGGTAAAAAGTTACACCATTTACTGTACAAGTATGAATATATACACCTCTGTAGTTTGATAGCTGTAGAAAACATGGTGGAAAAAGGAGCCATTGCTTGTTACAAGCAATAACTCCTTTTCCTCCAAAGTTTTTCTCATACTGTTGAAAATTAATGCTTTTCTTTGGTTTAAACCTTTGTTCTTTCAAGACGAATTCAATGTTTAGTAAGTCTAAAAATACAATATAACCTACATTGTATTTTGTAAAGAGGTTACCAGAAACCTGTATAGGATAATTTTCTTAACCCTGTACCACACAATGCTGAGTTTTAATGACCCCCAAGAATAAGGCCTTTGAAAACCATTTGGTTTAGCCAATCAGAAGTTGTGTTACCTTTAAATTTGAACAATCTTGGAGAATAACACTAGGAATATTGTTAAAAATAACAAATACTGGCCCTTTAAAAAATACTTCATAATATAATGGTGGAACACCACCTTATTGAGAATAAACGAATATTTTTTTGTAAGGTTTTAACACTTGAGAATACAATAAGTGGAGTTATCATATTAGGAAATTATCTTTTGTTTACTAAAACCAATTTTGCGTGTGAAGGCTAAAACTGCTCTTTATCCAACAACGTTTTACGGAAAGTTACCTGGCCCAAAAATTCATTTATCGACGTACTGTGTATTTCTTACTGTACGGTTATTAAAATGGCACCAGTAACACCGTGCCGGTAAAAATTGAAAAAAGAAAACAACAACAGTGGACAGGTAAACAATCATGCAGAACTATTACGAGTTTTTCCCCATCTGAAATCGTGCATGTTTCGTTTTTACACCATTACATCAATTAATGGCGGCATGTGACGTTTTAAGTATTTGATTTTTGTGAAAATTCACATCGTATCCGCAGTTTTTCTTGTGACTGCAATGTAGTCTAGATTTCGGATAAACCAATTTCGGAATGATTGATATTTTGGCTTAAATGATATATCTGCCTCTTTTTTGGCCGTATGTCTTGGCGAAAAAATATGGCTGCAATTTTGCTTTTGTTTCAGGTCGAGATCATCCAATTTAGAAATACTTGTAGTGGTTGCTGCAAAATGAAAGGACCAATCACAGAGGACGTCGTTTTACATTTAGGGAAGAGAAAAAAGTTGGGTGATATAAAGTCTCTGGAGTGAGTGTACATGATAAAATACATTTTAAAAAAACTGTGGTTGATTCTTACATAACATACACAGGGTTTTACAGAGCTTTTGAATACTTGGGATTCACTGGATGTAGTACAGGTACCTGTCCCTGAAGGTGATGTTAGTTTTTGATAGGTGGCCTCGGGGTACAGAGACTATCATGAAAAAATGAGTTTTAATATGTGCACAGATTTTGTGCACACTTTAAAAAACTCTTATTTTCACAAATGGAGGACAAAACTAGAATTTGAATAGCGTTCAATCTAGAGCGCGCCATTGTGTCCTAGGCCTCCTAAAGTCTCAGATGGCGCAATTCTAAACCACCTTTGGGCCCATCGGGCGCACTGGATCCTAAAAGTACCATTCCGTGAAATAGGGTCCCTTTCATCCGTTTCTGCTTTTTCTGCTCAATAAACACAATACTGAGCTTACCAGAGAGAATTTAGCGATAACCTGACAGATGTAATGGTTAACAGTAAACTGGTAGCCTGTCATTGATCTTCATATCAGACAGTTATAGGAGATACACCTGGTACCAGAGGGAACTGTTCCTTGAACTTCCACTGATCATTCAACATTGCAATGAAGCGATTTTCTGAGGATTTTTTAAGTCTCAATAAGGTGAAAAAAGGCAAAACCTGTGGTAAATACAGGGTTTTCATTTTGAAATGAAGCAACCGATTGATTGACAAAAACAACAGGCCGAGGGTCAAGGGGGCCGCCTAGGCTTTGGCGTCCATGATTACCAAATGGAGATCGGAGAAACGTATTGTCGCCTACGATTGGATAATTGGATGCAAGTATCCAATGAATGACAGCGTAACATTCATAAACCAATTGTTTCTGGTTTCGCGGTAAAATTGAACCGGTGTCGCAGTACAGTTACCAACGCATGAAATATTTTCGATATAAACAACGCGATCGTTTTTCAAAGATCCAGCAAAAACAACCGATTAAAGGCTGATTTCAACCGATGTTTTTGATCGGCAATCGGCTTTAAATGAAAACCCTGTAAATATTACTTCAAATAGAACACTTGGGCCAGTCCCTATCTCTAGTTTAACTCTTTACCACATGACAAAAAATGTAGACTAGTCCAAATTGAAAGCATTTGTAGACGACAATTCAGATGTAGCTGAAACATAAAATTTGTCTCCTAAAGGGTAGAAAACATTGTGGGAAAAGAAGAAAATGCTGGTTACCAGCATTTTCTTCTTTTCCCACAATGTTTTCAAAAGGCTTCTTTCTTGGGGTCGTTAAAAGTCGGGATTGTGTGGTAAAGAGTTAAGTGACAATAATAAAACCCCGCAGAAACGCAAGTTTCAACCAAAATGGCTCACGGAAAAAAGTTGGTTAGTTTATGATGAGAAAATTAAATTAAACATTTTGAGTGATCAACTGGGAAGTTAAATCCCCTCGTGATGGGATTTCAGAATTTTCGAAAGTCTACCACAGACTGACATATTTTGTCATTTTTGGGGGATTAATTTATGGCAGAAATAAGGTTGCGTCGTATAATAACAATGATAATTTCTGCAGTGTTGCGATTTTAGCAGAGTATTCACTGATACATGAATTAGAATACACGTGTTAAATAAAAAGGCAACACTTGGCAGATTAAAAGGTTAACATACCAGTAATAAAATATGATTTTTTATGTGTAGCCCCCAGTTTTCCAACATGGCCTTCTATCTCAACGTCTGTGGGCCCTACAAGCAAAGCCATATTAAACACTGTTTGAACATACCCATTGCTTATGAATTCAATAATTCTTCCATTTAAATACCATGCTAAACATAGTTATGAAAAAAAGTTTATTTCATAAATTCATATGTTACTGAGGGTGTTTATGTTCCCCAAAATACACACAAAAAAGCTGCCAGACATGATAAATGCCATTAAGGTTTTTTTTTTTTTTTTTTTTGAGATTTACATGATATTAACCCTTTCCCAAACAAGCCATGGTTTTCACGTGTCTGCATTACAAGTCTTTTGAAAACACTGTGGGAAAAGGAGAAATTGCTCATAACGAGCAATTTCTCCTTTTCCCACAGTGTTTTCTACCCTTTTGGAGAACTTTCTGTCATTTTCATCAAATTTAAAATTGTTGTCTGCAAACTCTTTCAATTTGGACCAGTCTAAATTTTATCGTTAGGGAAAGGGTTAAAGACCTGCACAAATGCTTTAGGCAGTGTTCTGCCAAGGTTTTGAGCTACATGTACATGTAGAAGAGCTGCCAGCTCACCCAAACTTAACCCTTTACCAGACGACAAAATTATAGCCTTGTCCAAATTGAAAGCATTTGCAGACGACAGTTTCAATGTGGCTCAGATGGTGCAATTTTTCTTTGATCAGGTAAAAAACATTGTGGGATAAGGAGAAAATGCTGGTTACCAGCATTTTCTCCTTTTCCCACAATGTTTTCAAAAGGCTTCTTTCCCAGGGGCGTCAAAAGGTGTCATTGTGCTGTAAAGGGTTAAAACGTGGGGGCCATCTTGATGCTACATGAGGCCAGGTCAGTCAATCTGAGAGCTATGTATTTTGAACACATTTTTCATACCACTAAGATTTTGCTTGGGACCGGACGTAATCAGTTGAGGTTTCTGGGTGTTTAGAGTCTGCATGATCTGAGTCTGTATTCAGCCAGTCGGTTGGCTTTTGACCTTTTGGACTGAGCTGAGGGTGGATCTAGATATTTTTCGGCGGCTTCTTTCTATCCATGGCAGACTGCCATCAATTGATGCAGAACGTAATCGAAAATGCATACAGCATAAGGACATCTTCCTAGGTTTTGTTTTAAACTTCTTTTACAAAGGGATTAATTCATAAATGTCAACAGATATAAGCAATTTTTACTTTTGCATCATTGTTTTTACCATGTAGTATGTAGATATTTTAACCCTTTACCACACAACAAAATTTTAGACCTGCCCAAATTGAAAGCATTTCCAGACGACAATTTTAATGCGGCTCAAATGATGTGGTTTTTCTTTGATAGGGTAGAAAACATTGTGGGAAAAGGAGAAAATGCTGTTTACCAGCATTTTCTCCTTTTCCCACAATGTTTTCAAAAGGCTTCTTTCCCAGGGGCGTCAAAAGGCGGCATTGTGCGGTAAAGGGTCAAACATGAGTTATTCATTATGCTTATTTTGTCATATCAAGTTTCACTATGTTGTGTCACTTGTTAGGTTTTTTGGTAAGCCTAAATTCAGCTTACTGTAACCCTTTACCACACCACTTTGAGTTTTATGGAAGAAAGCTTTTGAAAACAATGTAGAAAAGGAGAAAATGCTTGTAACCAGCATTTTCTCCTTTTCTCGCAATGCTTCGTTTGCTCCCACAAACAGAATTCAGTTTTTTAGTCACATTTATTTTGTTGTCTAAAAATGGTTTCAATTTGGACAAGTCTAAGATTTTGTCATGTAATAAGGAGTCAAACCTTTGCCAAATAAATTTGTGCTTTTCTGACCCTGAGGAATTTCTGGGGAAGGCGTTTGAAAACATTGTGATGAAAGGAAAAATTGCTGGTAATTTTTTTCCTTAATGCTTTCTAAATGCTACCTTTTTAATTACAAACTTCATCACAAGGCTGCATTTGAGTTGTGGTTGTCACTGTGATATGACTGAAATAATGTTGAAAGTGGTGCTAAACACCATTCAATCAGTCAGTTGTTTTAACCCTTTACCACACAATCCCGACTTTTAACGACCCTGAGGAAGAAGCCTTTTGAAAACATTATGGGAAAAGGAGAAAATGCTGGAAACCAGCATTTTCTCCTTTTCCCACAATGTTTTCTCCTCTTCCCATAACACATTTCAAATTTTAAGTCACATTTATTTTGTCATCTGCAAAAGCTTTCAATTTGGAGTGGTCTAAAATTTTGTTGTGTGGTAAAGGGTTAAATATGGCTGAGTCTAGAATTTGATTGTACGGTGAAGAGCCAAGTGATGACATTTTGTAAGTACATGTATGTGTTTACTTGTGATCAAAGAGACAAGAGTATTCTTAAACTGATTTCTGTACTTACAGTTTATCAAATCACAGCCTAGAGAGTCTTGATGTCGGTTTATTTAACAAGCTAACTTCATTGGAGGCCTTGGACCTGTCTTGGAATAGACTTTCTGAAATTCCAGCAGATCTGGTGCTTAACAATCTGCGTGTCTTGGATTGCTCGAACAATGACTTGAGTTCTGTGAATTTCCTCCGTCAGTTTTGTAACATGGAAGAGCTGTACATCGATGATAATGAAGATCTTAGTGTGAGTATGAAGTGTTAGGTTGTTTTTGCGATTTCTCCTTTTTTTCGATTCGGAGTTTATAGTTACACCGTTCAATTTGTCATTAACAGTCTATGGGAAAGTAGATTTTCAGACTGTACTTGTGGAAACTGCAAATATTTTTGAGCCATGCTTTGTGAAAAGTGGCTTCAACCCTTCACCAGACGACAAAATTTTAGCCTTGTCCAAATTGAAAGCATTTGCAGACGACAACTTCAATATGGCTCAAATGGTACAATTTTTCTTTGATAGGGTCGAAAATATTGTGGGGAAAGGAGAAAATGCTGGTTACCAGCATTTTCTCCTTTTCCCACAATGTTTTCAAAAGGCTTTTCCTGCAGGGTCGTTAAAAGTCGGGATTGTGTGGTAAAGGGTTAATGCATGTGTGTGATGCATGATAGCAAACAAGTGATCACATAATTATGCATCCATAAAATCCATCGTTTCTAACAACTGACTGATGTAAGTTAACTCTTTACCACACGACAGAATTTTAGACTGGTCCGAATTGAAAGCATTTGCAGACGACAAAATAAATGCAAATGAAAAATTAAAACTTGTTTTGGGAAGGGTTGAAAACATTGTGGGAAAAGGAGAAAATGCTGATTACCAGCATGTTCTCCTTTTCCCACAATGTTTTCAAAAGGCCTCTTTCTCAGGGTCGTTCAAACTCGGGACTGTGTGGTAAAGAGTTAAACATTAGATAATTCGCACCCAGTAAACTGACAATGAGTTTCTTAGAATTTATTCAACTTATGATATTCAGAGAAAATAAACTTAGCTAGCATTTGAACTTTGGACTCGGTATAAAATCAGAAGGAAAAGCATTATGAAATCTTGTATACATGTTTGTTAACATTAGTTTGACAACAAAAGTAGTTGTGGTGCTGCATTTTTTTTTTTTTTTCATGGAGCTATAAAAACAGAAAAATTCAGCCAATCATAACTTGCCAATATTGATGAAAACAACTAATATTGAATTTTTGGTAATGAGTTAAAATCTGGAAAAGTAGAAATTTATTTCAACTAGGTTAGTACCATGTCTCCGTAAACAAGAGAGAAAAAGTGGAATTCTGACACTTACGGTTGTTTAACCCTTTCCCAAAAAAGCCCTGGTTTTCATGTGTCTGCAGTCCAAGTCTTTTGAAAACACTGTGGGAAAAGGAGAAATTGCTCATAACGAGCAATTTCTTCTTTTCCCACAGTGTTTTCTACCCATTTTGAGAACTTTCTGACATTTTCATCAAATTTGAAATTGTCATCTGCAAGCTCTTTCAATTTGGACCAGTCCAAAATTTGTCGTTTGGGAAAGGGTTAAGGTAAATTTTGTGAATACGCTGTTTAGTGAAGGCAGTCCTGGTTTATTAATACAGATGGTACCCTTTGCAGCATACTAGGACCTGCTGATGCAACAAAATGTCTGTTTCCTTCTTTTTCGACAATGCTTTTAAAAGCATTTTTTGTAAGGGTTCTTAAATGCCTAAATATTTTTTCATTATGGGTTAATTTGTGAAGCCCAAAAAATGTATGAGGTGAATAGATGAAATGTCCTTTTTATTAGGTAAGAAAAAATTTCAATAATTTTGATAAGTAAAAAAGAATTCAGGTGAAACTCTTTACCAGACAAAAGCATTTTTTGACCGATCCAAATTGAAGGCATTGCAGATGACAAGTTAAATGTTGCTGAAATGATTTGATCATTTCTGAACGATTACAAAACATTGTGGGAAAAGGAGAAAAATTGCTGGTTACCAGCATTTTCTCCTTTTCCTTCAGTGTTTTCAAAAGTCTAATTTCGCAGGGTTGTTAAAACTTGGGATTAAGTTGTAATGGGCTAATAACTGGATGTAACCGGGATGTAAAACAATAGGTGCAATTGCTTGTTATGAGCAATTTCTCCTTTTCCCTCCATGTTGTCAGCATGGATCTTTTCAGAGACAAAAATAAAACAAAACAGGATTTTAGCCTGGGTTAAGTCTTTACCACACAATCCCGTGTTTTAATGTCCTTGAGCAAGAAGCCTTCTGAAAACATTGTGGGAAAAGGAGAAATGCTGGTAACCTATCAGAGATACAAATCATCATTCTAGCAACATGAGATTTGTGGTCTGCAGATGCTTTCAATTTGGTACAGTCCAACATTTTGTCGTTTGGTAAAGAGTTTAAGCTTACCCATTACAGAAAAATATGTCTTTATCAGACAGTGTGGATCACAGATCAGACAGCATGTTCTGTACAGTCTCATTTTGATCTACGCAGTCCGCAAAAGGTCTGTGAGTCGGGCTTAGGAGCTTAAGGGTCAATTGAGGTTTCATTTTATTCTAAAATTCAGAAAGATGATGTGTTTATTGCCAAGGTCCTTTGTCCAAAACTGAGACGTGTGGATGACATGCCTGATTTAAGTAGCATAACCGCAGGAATAAAATTATGTAGGGACCAGCTCACACCCCAGGTAAGTGACCTTTAATTCTTTACCACACGATTCCAAGTTTTAGTGACCCTGAGAGAGAAGGCTTTTGAAAATATTGTGGGAAAAGGAGAAAATACTGGTAACCAGTATTTTCTCCTTTTCCTACTATGGAAAAGGAAAAAAATGCTGATAACCAGCATTTTCTCCTTTTCCCACCATGTTTTCCAACTTAAAAAAGATGGAAGTCACCTTTTTGAACTACATTGAACTCGTCATCAGTAATGCTTTTAGATTGGTTCAATCCAAAATTTTGTTGCTTTGTAAAGAGTTAATTTTTTTATCAGACTAGAAAATTTAGACTCTTCCATTTTGAAAGTACAGTCGAATGTCCATTGCTCGAACGTCTACTCCTCGAAGTTCTCTATACGTCGAAGTAAATTTAAAGTCGGGATTGAATTGCTCTATTTTTCTATATAAAGTACTATCCGCACGTCGAAGTCCATATCTCGAAGTTTCTCCATACGTCGAACCTAATTTCAGGTCCGAACTTCAATGATCCAGTTAATTTACACATCTTTACTTCGAACACAGTACAGAATTTTCACACATTTTAATTGACTTTAATTATAAACTAAGGTGTTATACATAATAAACAGAAATGCCGGATACAACGATGGTATGTTTTTCGCACATTTTCGATCATTGGCTTTTGTCAGCTCAGGTGTTAATGTGCCAGTGATCTTGACTTGCAGATAATTATCGGTAATTGGTTCGATTAGAAATGTTTGGACTGAGATTTTCATACCATACACTGTGGTTTTGGCCGTGGCTATATAGAAAGACTGGGCATTTCGTTGTAGACGGAAAATACAAATATCCTCGCTCCTGAAGACTTGTTTGGTAAAAGAAACCGTGTAAAGTCCGGGAGATAGCCAGCAACTTCGGCTGACGAAATGCTTTTTTAATTTCACAATTTTCAGTATCGTTCTTACAAACAGAATTAAAGAAAAACATGTTAATAAAAGAAAATAAACAGTATGCATCCTTTACTCTTTAATTTTCAAAACAATGATCGGTTAACTATAGAGGGAACAATGTAATGTACGGCCTGTGAACGAAGTATGCTCCGGTTACCTACTTCCGGTACCTGACACACTCATCTGAAGAATCTCTGCACATCGAACTTTCTATACCTCGAACTTTTTTCGGTAGTCCCCTGAACTTCGAGGTATGGATATTTGACTGTAGTGGCCGATGACCAATTAAATGATGGCATTAATGTTGTTGTTGAAAGGATGGGAAACATTGTGACAGAAGGAGAAAATGCTGATTACAAGTGTTTTCTCCTTGTTTTTGACATTTGTTTTCCAAAGCTCTATTCCCTCAGGGGCATGTAACGTCGATCATTCATTTAGGTAAGCTGTTAGTGTAGGTGGCGTATGAATCATGTAATGTTCATAGAGCTTGACTTTACTCTGCTTTCAGTTAAGAAATAATCTGCTCTCTATCATGGTTTATCATTCCAATAATTCAGGGTAGTGAGTTAAGAGGCACAATAAATAATTCACGAGGGCAATAGCCCAAGTGGTTTATCCCGTGCGCCTCATAACTCACAACCGTGGTTTATTAAGCGATAAACCGTGACTGAAAGAAGATTTTTCCAATTATAACATGATCAACTCTTGATAAAAGGAAATCAAGTTCATACTTCGTGTACGAAATTGGATGCGGATTAATTCTTACTTTACATAGAGTATGCATGTAGAATGACATCGATTTTACCACGCTTCCTATGCACTGTGTTTATAGGACTGAATTCATGTGCCTTTATAGAATAATATTTCTGTCATGTTTGTGCTACAGTTCACCTGTCTATTTCTTTCCTGGGTTAACTTTATTTTGGCTCTGCAGTGTCAGTTCCAGAGATTTTCTTACATGACTTTAACTCTTTATCACACGACAAATTCTTGGACCAGTCCAAATAGTAGGCATTTGCAGATGTCAATTTCAGTGTGACTCAAATGGTGGGACTTTTCTTTTAAAGGGTAGAAATCATTGTGGGAAAAGGAGAAAATACTCGTTACCAGCATTTTCTCCTTTTCCCACAATGTTTTTCTAAAGGCTTCTTCCTCAGGGTCGTTAAAAGTTGGCATTCTGTGGTAAAGGGTAAAAGACCATAATGGATCAAACTAGAGTTTCAATCATCGATAGTTCATTGGGAAAAGGATCCCACGGCATAATTAATACAGATAGACCTTGATAATTTGAACATGCAGTTATGCAAAAATGAAAAAATAATCTTTCTATCGTGGTTAACCCTTTCCCAAACGACAAGTTTTGAACTGGTCCAAATTGAAAGAGTTTGCAGACGACAATTTTACGGTTAAATCTGATAAAAATGACAGAAAGGTCTCAAAAAGGGTAGAAAACACTGTGGGAAAAGGAGAAATTGCTCGTTACAAGCAATTTCTCCTTTTCCCACAGTGTTTTCAAAAGACTTGTACTGCAGACACATGAAAACCAGGGCTTGTTTGGGAAAGGGTTAAGTGTTCAATAAACCATGGTTGTGAGTAATGAGGCACAATAAATGAAACAAGAGGGCAATGGCACGACTGGTTTATTCATTGCGCCTCATAACTCACAACCATGTTTTATTGAACAATAAACCTGGATTGAAAGAAGGTTATTTTGATTCTAGCATGACCAACTCTTGATCAAAGGAAAAAAAGTTCATACTTAGTACACAAAAGCAGATACAGATTCATTCACTTGAATAAACCATGGCTATTCCAGTGACTAACCAAAACAAAACCCCACTGCCCATTTGATGAATATAAAAAAAATAAATATTTCAATAAAACCTTAGGCATCAAACGCAACGAAAAAAAACCCACTTTGTTTTCCTATTTTATTTTCTACCTTTCAAACGATAAAGACAAATGAATGTATTGTCAAGCATTAGAGTCGCAGTTGCTTCAAATGCTGAATATTACCTCACCCCCTTCCAATTTCATTTCCAATGAAACACCAGCCATGATGTTAAACATGAAAGGACACTTGATTTACACATGTTTAACATTTCAAATGATTCCGTCAATGTTTATCAAAAACGGTAAATATCAGTAAATCCTTGAGTTTTTCCTTCCTCGTTGGTCGAGTAATGGAAAATGACGATTTGTTTACATCAAGTGACTTTCATTGATGAAATATCCAAGGGCTGAGTCTCATTAGGTGACTTACTTTCTATAGAATGATGTCACTTCATATAGAATGGTGTTGATTTTACCACACGTCCGTTGCACTGTGTTTATAGAGCGGAATTCACATGTTGTATTAGAATGAACAATTAATTTTAAAATATTAGATGGAATGAATAATGTTTCGAAGAAGTATTTTGCAGAACTCATGCTTCTTTACTGTTTTTCAGTAAAAAAGTTACTTCTTTCAGTCCATTGCTGTAAAGGCTAATTTGTACCCACCCCAAATCTTTAGCTCAGTCGGTAGTTTACTAGACTTGAGAACAAGGGGTCACTGGTTTGATCCCCAGGGTCCGTATTCACCAAGCATTCTTAAGAACGTTCTTTGTCTTATTCTCCAAGATTTTCAAAATTTGAAAGTAACACAACTTCTGATTGGCTAAACCATTTGGTTTAGCTAATCAGAAGGTGTGTTACTTTCAAATTTGGAAAAATCTGAAGAATAAGACCAAGAATATTCTTAAGAATGGTTGGTGAATACGGACCCTGGTCAGCTAATTTCTCTCCAAGGATTGATGATAGTCATTGTGACAGAATTCATTCCTCTCTCACCGCTGACCATTGCTTCCATAATGGTTATGTGGCTTGGGAGGAATATTGTGTGTAGTATACTGGTAAAAGAACCTCAGGAAAGCATGGATAGGTGCACTGGCCACCATGATATAATTGAAACAATGTTGAAAACGGTGTTAAACACCATACAATCAATCAATCAACATTGATAATGTCATGTAGTTGATTGAAGGAAATGATAGTATTTGTGACAAAAATTTTAGATCAGTCTTCACCTACACTTCTGTGGGATATGTTGGTCCGCCAGAATCCTCTCCCTTGACTTATTTATTTGTACTCTTGTATTTGAATCATGCTACTGAACCTAGTTCCAACGGTATCAGTGAAAGACACTCCAGGAAAGCAATGATAGGCCAATTATTGGCAGCTGCGATATAACTGCAATAATGTAGAAAACAGCTTAAAACACCACACGAATAAACAAACAAACAATCAATTTGTATATTGTATGTTTCACTGAATTTAGATTCAAGCAGTATGGGAAGCCAAGTATTCTGAGGTGTACAACTCAGGGGTGGATGGTTCAGAGGTGGACAAACTCCATGAGGACTTTATTCAGGCAGTGAAGGGTGCAATTCTTGACTTCAACTCCGATCATCCAAAGTTTAGACAATTTATGGTAAGTAGACTTTAACCCTTTCCCAAACAAGCCCTGGTTTTCACGTGTCTGTGGTACAAGTCTTTTGAAAACACTGTGGGAAAAGGAGAAATTGCTCGTAATGAGCAATTTCTCCTTTTCCCACAGTGTTTTCTACCCTTTTTGAGAACTTTATGCCATATTCATAAAATATAAAATTGTCGTCTGCAAACTCTTTCAATTTGGACCAGTCCAAAATTTGTCGTTTGGGAAAGGGTTAACTGATTTGTCTCCCTACCAACTGACTAAGTGTGAGACATGTCCTTATTCAACACATTTGCAGACGACATATTCACTGTAACAGCAAACATGGATTTTCCTTTTCAAAGAATAGAAACATTGAGGGAATAGAAGAAAATGGTAGTTACCAACATTTTCACCTTCTCCCACAATGTTTTCAAAGAGGTTGTTAAAAGCCGGGATTGTTTGGTAAAGAGTTAAGTCTTTACCACATGACAATATTAATTTAAACGCCAGTCTGCTGAAACTGAGATTTTTATCTAATAGAATTCATTAAACAAGCGGATGGTATAGATCCAAGATCAGACTGCATATCCTGTGCATTCTGATCTTGGTCTATGACATCTGCAAAAATCCCTGTTTTCTCCTGTGGCAGAGTTAAGACTGTTGAATTGAAAGCATTTACAGAAAATAAGTGTGGCTACATTGATGGGGTTTGTCTTGAAAGACTTGAAAACATTGTGCAACAAGGACAAAATACTGATATTTTCTCCTTTTTTTTCTCAATGATTTCTTGAGCTGTCTACCTAAGGGTTGGCTAAGGGTTTAACCCTTTACCAGACGACAAAATTTTAGCCTTGTCCAAACTGAAAGCATTTGCAGACAACAATTTTGATGTGGCTCAAATGGTGTAACTTTTCTTAGATAGGGTAGAAAACATTGTGGGAAAAGGAGAAAATGCTGGTTACCAGCATTTTCACCTGTTCCCACAATGTTTTCAAAAGGCTTCTTTCCCAGGGACGTCAAAAGGAGGCATTGTACGGTAAAGGGTTAAGACATAACCCCAGGAAAGTTATTTACAGTTGTTAAATGGGCAGGTGTAAGGTATTTGCTATGGTCTTCAAATCATCCACAATTAATACATGTATTTCAACTATTTGTTATTAATTAACTTGTTTTACTGTATACCCACACAATACCTACTTTTAACAATGGTTAAGAAGGCTTCTGAAAACATTATTGGCTGAGTGCCGGTAGCTCAGTCGGTAGCGTACAGGACTCGAGAACAGAGGGTCGCTTGTTCGATCCCCAGCCAATTTCTTTCTGAGGGTTGGTGATAGTCATTGCGACAGGATGTATTCCTCTCTCACCGCTGACCATTGTTTCAACGATGGTTATGTTGGAAAGCAGCCAGTGGCTTGGAAAGAATATTTTGCAGAGTACCGGTAAAAGAAACTCCAGGAAAGCATGGATAGGTGCACTGGGCGCCGCAATATAACTGAAATAATGTTGAAAACGGCATTAAACACAATGCAATCAATCAGTCAAAACATTATGGGAAAAGGAGAAGATGCTTGTAAAAAGCATTTCCTACTTTTCCCACAATGTTTTCTAAACTAACACAGACAAATCCATTGTTGGAGCCACAGTTAATTTGTTATTTGCAAATGCTTTCAATGTAGATGACTTATAAATTTTGTGATATTCATTATTTTGTTATTTGATATAGCCAATACAGGTTTTCTGATTGCACACACATTTGAGATGTGGAAGCATTATTTGAACCTATATGCCAAGGTTCTGTGTTCGTCATAGACATTGTCCTGAAAACATGGCTAAATAACATTTCTATAGACTGTTGAACTGCAAATTCATGATTTAAAAGTAAGACTTTGTATCGAAAAAAGCTTTACAGCTAGTGATATTAAATTTAACGGTTTTAACTGATGGATGAGACCAAGTTCACCAACTGTTCTAAACTACATTTTTAGCTCACCTTAGCACAACGTGCTAAAGGTGAGCTATTGTGATCGCCCTATGTCCGGCGTCCGTCTTCCGTCAACAATTTCTTTAAACATCTTCTTCTCCTAAACCACTGGGCCAGTCTTGATGAAACTTGGCAGGGATGTTCCTTGGGTGAAGCTCTACCAAAATTGTTCAAAGAATTGAATTCCACCCACAACTCTGGTTGCCATGGCAACAAAAAGGAAAAAAAAGCAAAATCTTTGAAAATCTTCTTCTCTGAAACTAGAAGGCGCAGAGCTTTGATATTTGGCATGTAGCATCTCCTAGTGGACCTCTACCAAGTTTGTTCATATGATGCCCCTGGGGTCAAAACTGGCCCCGCCCCAGGGGTCACAAGTTTGAGCATAGTCACAAAGAAGGAAAACTTTAAAAATCTTCTTCTCTAAAACTTGAAGGCGTAGAGCTTTGATATTTGGCATGTAGCATCTCCTAGTGGACCTCTACCAAGTTTGTTCATATGATGCCCCTGGGGTCAAAACTGGCTCCGCCCCGGGGGTCACAATTTCCAACATAGGAACAAAGAAGGAAAACTTTAAAAATCTTCTTCTCTAAAACTAGAAGGCATAGAGCTTTGATATTTGGCATGAAGCATCTCCTAGTGGACCTCTACCAAATTTGTTCATATCATGCCCTTGGGGTCAAAAGTGGCCCTGCCCAGGGGGGCACAAGGTCGAACATAGGAACAAAGAGGGGAAACTTTAAAAATCATCTTCTCTGAAACTGGAAGGCGTAGAGCTTTGATATTTGGTATGTAGCATTGCCTAGTGGACCTCTACCAAGTTTGTTCATGTGATGCCCCTGGGGTCAAAACTGGCCCCGCCCCGGGGGTGACAAGTTTGAGCATAGTAACAAAGAAGGTAAACTTTAAAAATCTTCTTCTCTGAAACTTGAAGGCGTAGAGCTTTGATATTTGGAGTGTAGCATCTCCTAGTGGACCTCTACCAAGTTTGTTCATATGATACCCCTGGGGTCAAAACTGGCCCCACCCCGGGGTCACAATTTCCAACATAGGAACAAAGAAGGAAAACTTTAAAATTCTTCTTCTCTAAAACTAGAAGGCATAGAGCTTTGATATTTGGCATGAAGCATCTCCTAGTGGACCTCTACCAAGTTTGTTCATATCATGCCCTTGGGGTCAAAAGTGGCCCTGCCCCGGGGGGGTCACAAGTTCGAACATAGGAACAAAGAGGGGAAACTTTGAAAATCATCTTCTCTAAAACTGGAAGGCATAGAGCTTTGATATTTGGTATGTAGCATTGCCTAGTGGACCTCTACCAAGTGTGTTCATATGATGCCCCTGGGGCCAAAACTGGCCCCGCCCCGGGGGTGACAAGTTTGAGCATAGTAACAAAGAAGGAAAACTTTAAAAATCTTCTTCTCCGAAACTTGAAGGTGTAGAGCTTTGATATTTGGCATGTAGCATCTACTAGTGGACCTCTACCAAGTTTGTTCATATGATGCCCCTGGGGTCAAAACTGGCCCTGTCCCAGGGGTCACAATTTCCAACATAGGAACAAAGAAGGAAAACTTTAAAAATCTTCTTCTCTAAAACTAGAAGGCATAAAGCTTTGATATTTGGCATGAAGCATCTCCTTGTGGACCTATACCAAATTTGTTCATATGATGCCCTTGGGGCAAAAGTTGGCCCTGCCCCGGGGGATCACAAGTTAGAACATAGGAACAAAGAGGGAAAACTTTAAAAATCATCATCTCTGAAACTGGAAGGCGTAGAGCTTTGATATTTGGTATGTAGCATCTCCTACTGGACCTCTACCAAGTTTGTTCATAT
This sequence comes from Tridacna gigas, assembly GCA_945859785.2. Lineage (NCBI taxonomy): Eukaryota > Metazoa > Mollusca > Bivalvia > Cardiida > Cardiidae > Tridacna > Tridacna gigas. The sequence continues at coordinate 7,704,518 of OX244042.2, forward strand.
GATGCCCCTGGGGTCAAAACTGGCCCCGCCCTGGGGGTCACAATTTCCAACATAGGAAAAAAGAAGGAAAACTTTAAAAATCTTCTTCTCTGAAACAGGAAGGCATGGAGCTTTGATATTTGGTATGTAGCATCTTCTAGTGGATCTCTACCAAGTTTGTGCATATGATGCCCTTGGGGCAAAAGTTGGCCATGCCTCGGGGGTCACAAGTTCGAACATAGGAACAGAGAAGGAAAACTTTAAGAATCATCTTCTCTGAAACTGGAAGGCGTAGAGCTTTGATATTTGGTATGTAGCATCGCCTAGTAGACTTCTACTAAGTTTGTTCATATGATGCCCTTGGGGTCAAAATCGGCCCTGCCCCGGGGATCACAAGTTCAAACATAGGAACAAAGAAGGAAAACTTTAATTTTTTTTTTTCTCTTAAATGGGAAGGTATAGAGCTTTGATATTTGGTATGTAGCATCTCCTAGTGGACTTCTGCCAAGTTTGTTCCAAGGATGCTGCTTGGGTCAAAACTGACCCAGCCCCTGGGGTCACAAGTTCGAACATAGGAACAAAGAAGGAAAACTTTAAAATTCTTCTTTTCTGAAACCGAAAGGTGTGGAGCTTTGATATTTGGTATGTTGCATCTCAGAGTGGACCTCTACCAAGTTTGTTCATATGATGCCCCTGGCTCAAATGACCTGAAATTTGGCCAGAATGTTTGTCTTGATGAAATACCAGATGAGTTTGGATTTGGGTCACCTGGAACCATAAACTAGGTCACTAGGTCAAAATAAAGAAATACCTTGTGGGCACTCTAGAGGCCACATTATTAATGCCTTGAAAATTGGTCAGAATGTTTGTCTTTGTAAAATCTCACATGAGTCTGAATTTGGGCCAACTGGGGTCATAAACTAGGTCACTTGGTCAAATTAAAGAAATAGCTAGTGGGCACTCTAGAGGCCACATTTATTATTCATTTGATCTGAAAATTGGTTAAAATGTTTCTTTTGATATAGTAAAAGACCAGTTCAAATTTGGGTCACCTGGGGTCATAATCTAGGTCACTAGGTCAAATTAAAGAAACATCTATAGGGCACTCAAGGCCACATTTTTTGCTCAATTGACTTGAAAATTGGTCAGAATGTTTGTCTTCATGAAATATGAGTTTGAAATTGGGTCACCTGCGGTCAAAAACTAGGTCATATGGTCAAATTAAAGAAAAACCTTTAAGGCACTCTACTAAGGTGAGCGACCCAGGGCCATCATGGCCCTCTTGTTTAGTTTAACCCTTTACCAAACGACAAAATTTTCGACTAGTCCAAATTGAAAGCATTTGCAGACGACAAAATAAATGTGACTGAAAAAATGAAATTCGTTTTGGGAAGGCTAGAAAACAATGTGGGAAAAGGAGAAAATGCTGGTTACCAGCATTTTCTCCTTTTCCTACTATGTTTTCAAAAGGCTCCTTTCTTGGGGTCGTTAAAACTCGGGATCATGTGGTAAAGGGTTAATTGGAGATTAACTCTTTTCTAGCCTTATGCAAATTGTAAGCATTTGCAGATGACAAATATAAAGTTACTCAAAATATAACATTTGTCTTCCATAGGGTAGAAAACATTGTGAGAAAGAAGAAAATGCTGGTTACCAATGTTTTCAAAAATCTTCTTTCTCAGGGTTGCTAAAAGTTGGCATTGTGCTGTAAAGGGTTAAAGAAGTTTAGCAATTTGTGATTGGCTAGGCTACATCTGATTGTTTAAACCATTTAGCCAATCAGAAATTATGTTACTTTCAAATTAAAGAAAATTCTTGAGAATTTGATTAACACTTTTCCAAATGACAAAATTTTAGACCCATCCAATTTGAAAGCATTTGCAGATGACAATTTCAATGTAGCTCAAATGATATGATTTTTCTCTGTAGAAAATATTGTGGGAAAAGGAGAAAATGCTGGTTACCAGCATTTTCTCACAATGTTTTCGAAAGGCTTTTTCCCAATGGTTGTTAAAAGTCGGGATTGTGTGGTAAAGGGTTAAGAACGCTATGAAGATTGGTTGGTGAATATGGGTCAAGATTGTCTTTATCATTGATGGAAATTTTAATTTCCACATTTTATGTATGTTTTATTATTTCAGATTTGTAAAATTACTCGTGAGATCATTGAGGGAACAAATGACAAAGGGAAAGCAAAGGGAGACAGAAGTAGAAATTCCTCTAATAAAAACACTCCTAATTCTAAATATAGAACAAGAATAAAGCTGGGAACCACACCAGTGAAGGATTATAGCCAAGGAGTTCCAATGGATATCGATGATCTTCCGGATAAAGGGACTGATAAGCCCTTTAATTCGAAGAAAAGGAAAAGAGAAAGTCTTTCAAGTGTCTCGCTGTCTGCCAAACGGAAAAGAACAGACACACCAGAGAAACTTCCAAACGTGAAAGATAGAAATATTGCTACCGAAGAATTCACAGTCCTGAAGAAAAAGAGTGAGCTGACAGAAGTGAAGCTGGTAATATACAAGTCTTTCGGTCTTACAAATGAGCCATGCTCTGGCAGAAGGGGGCTTAATGTGTCTCCGTGATGCATCATACCTATCAATCTATCACATAATTATGTAATTTATAATAGCCACTTTTTTTTTCTTTTTTTTAAACAACCGACTTTAGTAAGAATGGTCCTTGGAAATGCAGAAAATTGACCAATAGCGAAAAGTTTCAGTTCAGGTCAGCCTGCGCAGATTGCGCAGGCTGACCTGGGCCGACACTTTTTATTTTTTATTTTTTTTAATTTTTTTTATTATTATTATTATTTTTTTTTTTAAAAAGATGCATAATGCCCCCTTTTCACAGAGCATGACTCAAATTAATGATTTCCTTTGACCATAGGGCAGCAGCAGCTCTGATTGCTCAAACATGACTAGATAGAACATAAATGTTTGTGAAATACTTATAAATTTCTACCGCAATCCAGGAAAGGTACATTAGCATACTATTCAGTATGCATGTTAAAGCAGATTATTGCATAAAATGTACGTTTCTTGGCTGCTAAATGCATGTATTAACGGGGAAAAACTGTGTGTTAACAGTAGTAAATGTGTATTAATTGGTAAATTCACACGCCATTAAGGCTGGGTTTTGTACTCTCAGTATCATTAATCTTGGCCAACGTTGTAGACAACGTATGCTGAACGTTTTGTTCTTGTCAATACATCCCAGCCTCCAACGAATGGAGCTGAAGGAACTTGTACTATATTAGATCGTTTTTGTGGCTTGTCTTTGACGTTACCTAGTACAATGTATACCACAAACAAAATCTTACACAGAATCTCAGTCTTATCGAGATCTGACCAGAAAAATCACATGTGATGTACCCTCTACGCCAACAACATCTCACACAATAATTTTACAGGTTCTGCAATTCCTTGGCTTGACATGTTGATATATCCCTTTGTCGTCTTTCAGTTTCAGAAATTAATATCCGTAGATTTATCCCGGTCGTAATCGATCCAAATCTGTGCAAGATAATCCCTCAAAAGTCCACTTTTTATAAGAAATCAGTAGAAGTGATTTTAAGTAAGACATGAAAAAAGTGGCATAGGACTAGGGCCTTCACAGCACATAACATAAACATCTTTGCTGAATCCCGGTTAAATTCTGGTCAGTCATAAATCCATTTCTCTGCATTTCTATGGAAATAGTTTTTGCTTTCATTGCAAATTATTGCTAAAATACATTTACTTATACAATAACAGCTTCCATTCACATTTATTTCAGTCATTAACCCTTTGCCACACAACTCATTCATGATTAACCCTTTACCGCACAATGCCGCCTTTTGACTCCCCTGGGAAGGAAGCCGTTTGAAAACATTGTGGGAAAAGGAGAAAATGCTGGTAACCAGCAGTTTCTCCTTTTCCCACAATGTTTTCTACCCTATCAAAGAAAAATTGCACCGTTTGAGCCACATTGAAATTGTCATCTGCAAATGCTTTCAATTTGGACAAGGCTAAAATTTGTCGTCTGGTAAAGGGTTAAAGCATTTGTGGATGAGAAACTAAACATACTTCAATGGATGAGATTCATTTTTGAAAGGATAGAAAACTTTATGAGAAAAAGAACAAATGCTGGTTACCAGCATTTTCTCCTGTACCCACAATGTTTTCAAAGGCCTCCTCCCTAAGGGTCTTTTAAAGTTGGGATTGTGTGGTAAAGGGTTAACATTTGCAGAAGCCCTCAAAATGGTTCAACACACTCATGCTTCAAACTTAGGGGTTAAACCATTATTAGGCCTCTGCGAATGTTAATGACCTCTAAAACATGAATTAATACTATATATATAAGTGTTACACAATATATCCTTGATGGCCCTTGAGTCTAGATTGAATATCTATTATGAATTATTCGTTACTTCCTTAAAACTTTACCACATAATCCAGACTTTTAATGACCTTGTGAAAGAAGCTTCTTGAAAACATTGTTGGAAAAGGAGAAAATGCTAGTGACCAGCATTTTCTCCTTTTCCCACAATGTTTTCTACCCTTCCAGGAACAAATTTCAATTTTTTAGTCACAGTCATTTTGTCTTCTGCAAATGCTTTCAATTTAAACCCGCCCACATATTTGTCATTTGGTGAAGAGTTAAACCAAATTGGTAACAGATGATATAAACCCTTTACCAAACGACAAAATTTTAGACTTGTTCAAATTGAAAGCTTTTGCAGACGACAAAATAAATGTGAATCAGAAATTGAAATTTGTTTTTGGAAGAGAAGAAAACATTGTGGGAAAAGGAGAAAATGCTGGTTATCAGCATTTTCCCCTTTTCCCACAGTGTTTTCAAAAGGCTTCTTCCTCAGGGTCGTTAAAAATTGGGATTGTGTGGTAAAGGGTTCAATCCTTTACCAAATGACAAAAATTTAGACTCATCCAAATTGGATTCCGTTGCAGACAATAAATTAAATATTACTGAAGTGGTGAGATTTGTCTTTGAAAGGATAGAAACCATTGTGGGAACAGGAGAAAATGCTGGTTACCAGCATTTTCTCCTTTTACCACAATGTTTTGAAAAGGCTCCTTCCTCAGGGTTGTAAAAACACAGGATTGTTTGGTAAAGGGTTAAACATCTACGTGTGAAATGTTATATGCTCAAATCACTACTTTAGTTGGTTTTGATTTTTGGTATAAAGGATCAGACTGCATTTCGAAGACAGTGTAAAGATCAGATAGCACAAAATATGCAGTGTGATATTGAATCTTAAACTATTAAAGGTTATTTTAGTGATATTCTAGCAAAATACGCTTTCAAATAAGTGTTTCTGTCTTTTTTCCTTATACTGGAAAATGTCCATTTTCTGTAAAGAGTTGAAACAGATTATAAAAAACCTTTACAGATTGTTCCCACAATTTTATAAACCTTTGGAGGAAGACTAAAACATTGTGGAAAAAGTAGAAATACTAGAAACCAGCTTTTTTTCCCTTTCCTGCACTAACTATAGTTTACTGTAATTTCAAAGAAGAATCCAAGCATTTTAGCAAAATTGGTAAGTTGTCAATGAGCGCTTCTTAGTTTAAATAATTATGGGTAGGTTGAATACTCTCTTGATTTTTTTCGTGAGATTGTTTGCTGTGCTGTTTTCAGAGAAAATATCGAGGTATTGTTAAAGCCCTGGTGTCGTCTCATTGTGGGAAAACTTTGCATTTTTATAATATTTCTTATTACTGAAGATTTTTACTTCCAACTTGGACAAGTTGTTAACTATCAAAAGGGCATTCCATACAACAAAGGCAGGTAACTATCAAAGTTTTTTTCACACAGTTATGCCCCATTTTTCAACCTTGAATTTTCACTGAAAGTCAAGCAGCCGTAGTTGAGTGTTGGCACCCATATACAGTGCTTTGTTTTTGTTTTTTACCAGCCCATATTGCCAGACTATGACCCTGTACAGTTTCTGAGATGTCACTCGGACAATAATGACCCAGGAGATTTTGAGACTAAAATCTGGAAATGTGCCTTTGAGCCTACAGGAACACAAGGTTTGTTCTGTGTTTTTCTTGTGTTACGTTGTTTCGTCTATAACTCTTTTACCATATGAGAAAATTGAAAATTTGTCCAAATTGAAAGCAATTGCAGGCGACAAATTGTGCAGGTTCAAATGATGGAATTTGCCTTGAAAAGTATAGAAAACATTGTGGGAAAAGGAGAAAATACTGGTTTAATTCTTTCCCAAATGGCAGATTTTAGACTGCTCCAAATTCAAAAGAATCTGCAGACATCAAGTTTGAAAATGGTACAAATGAGCATTTTGGGAAAAGGAGAAAATTCTGGTTACCTGCATTTTCTCCTTTTCCCACAGTGTTTTGAAAAGGCCTCTTCCTCAAAGTCATGGAAAAACCAGGATTTTTTGGTAAAGGGTAAATCTCCTTTTCCCCCCGACACTTTTAAAAACCCTCTTTCTCAGAATTATGGGATTGCTTGGTTCAGGGTAAATTGAAATGCCTGGATTTATATGCATTTGATTAACTTTCAACACATAACAAAAGTGTAGACTTGTCCAAATTGAAAGTATTTGCAGATGACAATTTAAATGTGGCTCAAAAGATGGGATTTGATTCTGAAAGGTTAGAAATCACTGTAAGAAAAGGAGAAAATACTGGTTCCCCAGCATCGGTAAAATTTGGGATTGTGTTGTAATGGGTTAGGACTTTGCCCTAATGTCTGATTGGTAACATTCTGGACCTGTATTCACCATCTGTTCTTAAGAACATTCTTAGTCTTATTCTCAAGAACATTCTCAGTCGTATTCTTCAGAATTTTCTATATTTGAAGGTAAAACAACTTTTGATTGGCTAAGCCATCATTTGGTTTAGCCAAAATGGTTTTGCCAATTAGAGGTTGTATTACTTACAAATTCAGAAAATCTTGCCGAATAAGACTAAAAATGTTCTTGAGAATGGTTGGTGAATACAGATCCTGGGTCTGTATTCACCAACCATTCTTAAGAATGTTCTTTGTCTTATTCTCCAGAATTTTCTAAATATGAAAGAAACACAACTTCTGATTGGCTAAACCATTTGGTTTAGCTTACCAGAAGTTGTGTTACTTTCACATTTGGAAAATCTTGGAGAATAAGACTAAGAATGTTCTTAAGAATGGCTAGTGGATACTGCCCCTGGACTTGTAATCCAGGGATTTTGTGTGTCGTTAAAACTCTTACCGAGGATTGAGAACAGTTATTGTGAGAGGTTTTTTTGTCTTTGTCTCTCTCACAAATGACATTGTTTTGATTTTGTATGTGTGGGAAAGCAGCCATTTGCTTCGGAAGAATGTTTTGCTTGGTTGTGGTAAAGGTGCATGGTGAGTAATGATATAACTAACTGAAATTATTTGAAAACTTTGTTAACCCTTTCCCACATAATCCTGTGTTTTAATGACCCAGAGGAAGAAGCCTTTTGAAAACCAGCATTTTCTGCTCTTCCCACAATGTTTTCTGTCCTATCATAGACAGATCTCACCATTTGAGCAGTATTCAATTTTTCATCTGCACATGATTTTAATTTAGATCAGTCTAATATGTTTGTTGTTTGGAAAAGGGTTAAGTAACATGTAAACAAATGTTTTAAGTATGAACAAGTAATCAAAGATGCTTTTGTTAAAAGTATACAACTAATCAGACCGGTTTTCTCAGAAAACTGCAGCAGTAAACTGTTGTGCTTTTGTGTAAGGGAACTCAAAACTACTGCCACAAAATTTTGCTGAGATGATAAATTATGTCTGTGCAAACAAACCAAGTAACACAAATTCATCTGGATGTTAATTTTTTTTTTAAACAATGCAATTATATGAGCCACGCTCTGAAAAGGGGGCTTAACTTTTTACCACACAATTCTGACTTTAACTCTTTACCAAACGACAAAATCTTAGACTAGTCCAAATTCAAGGCATTTGCAGACGACATGATAAATGTGATTGAAAAATTGAAATTTGTTTTGGGAAGAGTAGAAAACATTGTTGGAAAAGGAGAAAATGCTGGTTACCAGCATTTTCTCCTTTTCCCACAATGTTTTCAAAAGGCTTCTATCTCAGGGTCGTTAAAAGTTGGGATTGTGTGGTAAAAGGTTAAACGACCCTGAGAAAGAAATCTTTTCAAAACATTGTGGGAAAGGTTAAATTGCTGGTAACCAGCATTTTCTCTTTTACCCACAAAGGTTTTTCTACCCTTTCTAAATCAATTTTAGTTTCTTGAGTCACATTTAGTATGTAGCCTGCAAATGCTTTCAATTTGGACTAGTCTAAAATTTTATCATTTGGTAAAGATTTAATGCATCTGCAAAAAGTATTGACCAAGGTCAGCCTGGGCAGTCCATTGAGGCTGACAGGGGCATTAACATTTTGCTGTTAGTTAATTTTATGCATATCAAAGGACCAGTCTACCGCGTTATTCTGTCAGTTGTTAGACAAAATGGATTTTATGGATCCATAATCAATATGTGATCGCTTGCTTGGTATAATACATCACAGAGATGCACTAAACCCCCTTGTGCTAGAAAATGGCTCATATTTCTTCCCAGCATGATTTGACTGTTCCAACATGTACTGAAGTACCATGAATCAATTTATACATGTTTGTCTGTGCTCAAATAAGTGCATCTTCATATGATGGAGATTTCACCGTTTTTTTTTTTTTGGTCTGTATTGTAGGGGAGACAGGAGAAACTGTCGCTACGTGTGGAGGGAGGATCATTTGTTTTATAGATTGTCATACGTGTAAGGTGATAAAACGATACAAAGACAACAGTGACACAGAGGTAATTTTACGGTCAGAGCTCAAGATAAGAGGGAATGACGGTATTCTAAATCCATTATTTCTCTTCCAAACCCAATGTTGTGGGTACTCATTAGAATCATCTCGATGAGACGATTCCAATGAGTACCCATAACATAGGGTTTAGTGGAGAATAATTGATATTTTCAATTTTGAAATCAAAATCACTCCGTCTGTCTGGAACTCTGTTTACATTTTGATTATTATGCAGTCATTTTGTCTTGGATTGTTATAAAGGAAAAAAACAGGTTCAGATATATTACACTAACATGGTTGTCAGGTTTTTGTGAATAATAAAATTGGCAAGATACATGTAATTATTACATAAAACTTTTGATATCTTGGATACCATCATTAACTCTTTACCACACTATCACAGGTTTTAACGACCCTGAACAAAAAGCCTTTTGAGAAAATTGTGGGAAAAGGAGAAAATGCTGGTAACCAGCATTTTCTCCTTTTCCCACAATGTTTTCTACCCTTCCCAACACAAATTGCAGTTTTGAGTCACATTTAATTTGTCGTCTGCAAATGCTTTCAATTTGGACAAGTCTAAAATTTTGTTGTGTGGTAAAGGGTTAAAACTACTTTATAGTTTTGTTTCTCTTTTAAGTAGGGGTGGGATCAAATACAAATACTTGTATTCGAATATTAGCTTTTCGTTATTCCAATATATTCGATTATAGAGTCTTAGAATTATTTTATGGTCTGGTGGCCGAAATTTGAATTTCCAAATACAGGCATTCTTTAGCAACAGGCACATCTAATAAAATCAAATTAAATATGCGCATCTGATACTTTCACTAGGTAGTTCACTAACCTTCATAGAGAAAGATCATCAGTGAATGGGAAATCAGTCAGATGCTTTGCAAAATTTACATTTCTTCTGATGTTAATTTTTCCGTCTGCCAGTATCAAAATGAAAGAGCTAGATCAAAGTATGCTAAGTAGTGCAAGTTCAGTTGTCTCATTCGTCATAAGAATTTCACTTGCCATTATAAACTGAAAGAAAAAAATTTTCATGTAGAAGAATTACCGGTTTTAATTCTAGGTTTGATAAACCATTAAATTACTTTGTGTAAAGAGTAGTTAATTTTTATACAACAATAGCGACGGTGACAACAACAACAGATACTAGCGTTATGCATATATCATTGACAAACAGTTGTGTTGGCAAATCTAATGGCGTAAAGTACAACCAATCAAGACTGGACAATGACAGGTTTAATAGAGGATGATAATTAGAAGACCAATCAAAGGTGTCATGTGAAATAACAGGTGTTAAAAACAGCTTGACACGTGTAAACAAGACATCGACAGATACACAGCTGAGTGACACAGCACAGGATCATATCGCTCTTTTTTTTCATTAGACAGACAATTTATTAAGCATTGTTAAAGAAGAATTAAAAGACTATTTGAATACGGAATACATATTCGAACATTCGGCTGTTTTTGGAATATTTGAATATTCGGTCTTGTACCTACTTTTAACTCTTTGCTGAACGATCTAAGCTGTCAAGGCTTTATCATTCACCTATTCATCGATTCATTCATTCACTTACCCACCCACTTACCAACCCGCTTACCCACTCACCCTTTCACCCACCCGATCGCCCACCCAATCACTCACTCACTTTCTCATTCATTCAATCAATCAATCAATCAATTAATAAACCAATCAACCAGTCAATCAATCAATCAATCAATCAATCAATCACAATCAGGTGTTAGACCTTGTACAAGTATGCCTTTGAAAACATTGTGGGAAAAGCAGAGAAAAATGCAGGTAACCAGCATTTTCTCCTTTTTCTTCAATATTTCATAGCTTTTCAAAGTCAAATCTGATCATTTCAAGCAGCATTTAATTGGTCATTTACAAATACTTTTTACATGGATGAGTCCCAACTTTTGTTGCCAGGCAAAGAGTTACATCAGAAAACCAAACCATCCAGATTCTTTGGTTATTTTTGGATGGATTTTTTTCATCAGGTTGTTGCAAAAAGTTTGACTATATCTTTTTCAATGTAATTGAGCCATGATCAGGCAAAAGGAGGTTTAATGCATATCTGTGATATATCATACTGTGCAAGTCATCACATCATTATGAATCTGTAACATTCATTTCGTTTAACCCTTTCCCAAACGACAAATTTCGGACTGGTCCAAATTGAAAGAGTTTGCAGACGACAATTTTAAATTTGATGAAAATGGCAAAAAGGTCTCAAAAAGGGTAGAAAACACTGTGGGAAAAGGAGAAATTGCTCGTTACGAGCAATTTTTCCTTTTCCCACAGTGTTTTCAAAAGACTTGTTCTGCAGACACGTGAAAACCAGGGCTTGTTTGGGAAAGGGTTAACAAATCATGAGGTAAAATGGTTCTAGGTAAGCAGAAAATTTACAAATAGCAAAAATGTTTCCCTGCACAGAAAGTGCAGGCTGACATGGGTGGATACGTTCTGAAGATGTGTTAAGCCCCCTTTTTGTAGAGTATGGCTCACATGTTTTTCTGTTTTTTTTTTCAGTCATTCTATTGTTTATCTTGGACCACGTTACCAGCCGATGGAGACTCATTGAATGAAGATGCCAATATTTTAGCAGTGGCAGGTTAGTTTTTTTTGTGTGTGTGTGTTTGTCATGACGTGGCATTGATTTCACTGGTAACCATCATATAACTGAAATAATGTTGAAAACAGTGTTAAATAGCTTAACAAACAAATTGGTCAGGGTTACTGTAAACAGAAACAGTTTGCTAGCTTTGATGATATTCTTTACAATACACTTCAGTGTTTTCACGCCCCTAACTTTTCAAAGACACTTTCAATCACTTGATCAGTATTTAATTTGTTTTCTGCAAATGCTTTCATTTTGCACATGTCTAAAATTTTACTATCTTGCAAAGAGTAAGAAAATTTAACACATTATCATAAAAACACTTCAAGCAAGTCTGGATTTATTCATTGAAGATGTTGTATACAGCTTTCAACATTATTTAAGTCATATCTAGGTCATAGCTTACATATTCATGTATGTCCTGGGTTTCAACAGCTCTAGGCTAGGGTTCTGAAGTGTCTTGCCCAAGAATACTCCTATAGAAAGCACAGAGAAAAAATTATGAGTGGGTCAGACTGAAGGCCTACAGGTTTCAAATCTTATACATTCACCACTTGACCGCATAGGACCCCGCATGCCATTCTGGAAGACATATTTAGAAAAAGAGCCATGGGAAAATGACCTGAACTCGGCTTCACAAAAAAAGAACTTCAGTCATTTATTTCGCTTAAATCTGCAAACAGACTCAGTTTCTCACTTGAGTTGAGTGTGTTATTATAGATGCATTTCGCTAACATTAACAGATTGTAGTGACATTTTCAAATCCTGAGCTACCACACAGTATATCAGACTAAACTCAGCAAAATAAACTGACTTGGCTGAGTTGAGTCTGCAACTTCGTGTCAGTTCAGAATTTGAGAACGTTGCCGAAGTCTGTTAACTCTTTACCACATGACAAAATTTTAAACCAGTCCAAATTGAAAGGATTTTGCAGACGACAAAATAAATGTGACTTAGAAAAATAAATTTGTCTTGGGAAGGATAGAAAACATTGTGGGAAAAGGAGAAAATGCTGGTTACCAGCATTTTCTCCTTTTCCCACAATGTTTTCAAAAGGCTTCTTTCCCAGGGTTGTTAAAAGCTGGGATTGTGTGGTGAAGGGTTAATGTCACAAATAACAAACTCAACTTAAATCAGGAACTGAGTCTTTTTGCATTTTTGAGCAAAATAAGAAACTTAAGATACAGTGAAACAGAGCCCTGTATTTTGCATGAATTCCTCCTTTACATACAATGATTTTGAGTTTATTCAAAAAAGATATTCCTAGACAAGTTAAATATAACTGAAATGATTGGGGTTGTCTTTGAAAGGATTAAAAGAATCCTGTTAAAAGTAGCATTTTCTGGTTACTAGCATTTTCTCACTGTTTTCAAAATCCTCTCATGTGTATGTCTTACTAATAGAGAGTCAGATACCAAAAGGTTAACTCTTTAACAAACACCAAGATTTTAGAATTGTCCAAGTTGAAAGCATTTGCAGACGAAAAATTTGACATTGATCAGATGGTCAGATTTGCCTTTGATAAGATAGAAAAAATTGTGGGAAAAGGAGAAAATGCTGGTCACCAGCATTTTCTCCTTTTCCCGCAATGTTTTCAAAAGGCCTCTTCCTCAGGGTCGTTAAAACTCGGGATTGTGTGGAAAAGGGTTAAGGGAATGTTGGATCCTGCTCGATTACCTGGATGAGATTGTGACTTATTTTTCTACTTACCAAACATCCATGCAATGACACCTGTGTGATTTTATTTTTGATATACCACAGATGTTTATAGAACAGCACAGATATTTACATAACACATCAGCTCATTTGCATATATATGTGTTTTTGTTGTGTATGAAAAAAAATATCTAACTCGGTTGTGATAATTGATGACTGTCTCACCAAGGCTCGACAATTGTCAAGATATTTTTGATATACAACAACACCAATGAACATATTATATTCCTTATTTTTTCAGGGCAAGACGGTATTATAAAATTGATATATCCAAGACAGCTGGTTAAATATGCAGCATTAGAGGGTCATAAAGATTATATATCAGCCTTGGTGTTTCATCCTGATCATCAGAACATACTATTCAGTGAGAATGTTTTTTATGTTTCTCTTCTTTCATGAGTAGTGTCCTTTGGCAAGGCACCTAGAGGCCCCAGCCTTGTATTGTTATACCCTGAAAGCACAGGAATAAGGAAGCTGTTACCTTGATATGATTGAAATAATGTTGAAGGTTTATTAACCCTTTACCACACAATCCCGAGTTTTAACGACCCTGAAATGGAAGGCTTTTGAACACATTTGCAGGAAAAGGAGAAAATGCTGGTAACCAGCATTTTCTCCTTTTCCCGCAATGTTTCTATCACTTCAAAGACAAATTCCATCACACGAACAATGCTGAATTTGTTGTCTGGAAATGCTTCAATTTGGACAAGGCTGAAATTTTGTCGTTTTGTATAGAGTTAAAAGATGGTATAGCGTTAAAACACAGTATCAATCAATCTTATTTCATGTCCGTTACTTGACAGTGTTTGCAAATTCCTACCATAAATTTTCTACAAAGTCAGATACATACATAAACTTAAGTATATGCACTTAAATATTAAATATTTAACATGCAGAGAATGCAGACTTCCAAAAATTTCTTTTGAAAATGTAGTAGCTAAAAGAGAAAGTGCTTGTAATGAGCTATGTCTCTTTTGCCAAATCTGTTTCACATTTGTATAAGTATCAAACTTAACCCTTTCCCAAACAAGCCCTTGTTTTCAGTGTCTGCAGTACAAGTCTTTTGAAAACACTGTGGGAAAAGAAGAAATTACTCGTAACGAGCAATTTCTCCTTTTCTCACAGTGTTTTCTACCCTTTTTGAGACCTTTCTGCCATTTTCATCAAACTTAAAATTGTCGTCTGCAAACTCTTTCAATTTGGACAAGTCCAAAATTTGTCGTTTGGGAAAGGGTTAAATTATCGGCCGAATTTATATTTATCATTTGAGCCATGCCCTGTGAAAAGGATGCTTAAGGCATCTCCAAAAAGTATCGACTCTTGTCGGATTGCCCAGCCCACACAGGCTGACATGGGTCGAAATTTTTTGCTATTGGTAAATTTTGTCCATGTCAAAGGACCTTTCTGCCTCACGATTCAGTCGGTTGTTATGCAAAACCGATTTTTATGGATTCATAATTGTGTGAAGACTTGTTTGGTAAAATGCATTCCTGAGATGCATAAAACCCTCTTTTGCCAGGGCATGGCTTTTTTGTATTTTACATGGATATTTTCAAAGTCGTCTACTCAAATTGTTTTTTTATACCAAGCTGCGATTCTTTCATGCTGATTTTAGTGAAGTCATAACGGTTTAACCATTTACCCACAATCCTGACTTTTAATGACCCATGAAAGAAAACATTGTGGGAAAAGGAGAAAATGCTGGTTTCCAGCATTTTCCCCCTTTCCCACAATGTTTTTCAATCCTATCAAAGACAGAAATCATCATTTTAGCAATGTTTATACTTCCAATTTGGTCCAGTCCAAATTTTGTTGTTTTGTAAAAAGTTGACCAAATAACCCTTTACCATACAGTCCCGACTTTTAACGACCCAGAAAAAAGAAGGCTTTAGAAAACATTGTGGGAAAAGGAAAATGCTAGAAATCAGCATTTTCTGCTGTTCCCAAAGTGTTTTCTACCTTTTCAAAAACAAATTTTAATTTCTGAGTCACATTTATTATGTTGTCTGCTTTGAATTTGGACAAGCCTAAAATTTTGTCATATGGTAAAGAGTCAATTATACTGTGGGATGTTTTGTTTACAGGTGCCTCCAGAGATGGGCGTATTATCCAGTGGGATATTGGGGTCCCAGACTTTAAGGATTACAAGTCAGTCAAATGGAGGTATGAATTGCTACTTAGCTTTTTTCAAGGAAAACTTTGAGGTATTGTCATAGCCCTGTCATCAGCGGCGTCTGCATCATGGTTGTCATCATGAAAAAACTGCCATTTTAAAAAACTGTTACATTTTGAAATATCATTGGCATTACTGAAGATATTCACTTCAAACTTGGACAACATATTCACGATCAAAAGGGGAACCCATACAACATATAAGGGCAAGTAACCATACAATTGGTTTGGACACAGTCCCTTTTTGACTTCGAATTTTGCTGAAAATTAAGCAACTGCAGCTAAGTGGTGGCATCTGCATGCAGTGCTCTTGTTTATGGTATGCTTTAATCACCGGATTGGTTTGTTCAGTTAGCTGGTCTGTTGTAGAAAGGTCTTCTTATAATGTTATTCCATGTAGGTAAAGAATAGAATGATATCCTGAAACTTCAACAAGATAACATTAAAGAGAGAATCATACCAATTCAAAATTGCAATCCTATTCATAATGTACTTGTCAATGTGTTAACTCCTTGCCACCCATCCAAATCGTAGACTTCTCTAAAATTCAAAGCTTATTAGACTAAAATCAAATGTGGCTCAAATGATGGGATTTGTCATCAAAAGAGTAGAAAAAATATAGTTTGAAAAAGAAAAAATGATGATTACCAGCATTTTTGCCTTTTCACACAATGCCTTTTCACACAATGTTTTCCATAGGATTATTTCAACCTATTGTGTGGTAAAAGGTTATTAATAGCCTGCTGCTACAAGGATCCGGTATTTTTTACTGCCATTAGTTGGATGCTTATCCAAAATATCTAATGTCATATAACCCTTTACCACACAATCCCGAGTTTTAATGACCCTGAGGAAAAAGGCTTTTGAAAACATTGTGGGAAAAGGAAAAAAAAATGCTGGTAACCAGTATTTTCACCTTTAACCACAATGTTTTTTACCGTTTCAAAGACAAGTTCTATGTTCAATCTGTCGTCTGCAAATGCTTTTGATTTGGATAAGGCTAAACTTTTTTTGTTTGGTAAAGAGTTAACCCTGAGAAAGAAGACTTGGAAATATCTTGTGATGTCATGGTAACTAGCCTTTGATAATAATGTCTTCTACTGTTTCAGAGACAAGCCCCATCATCAGAATGTCATTTAAATTGTTGTATGCAGATACTTCCAATTGAACCAAATCTAAAATTTTGTCGTCATGCATTGAGTTAAGCCTTTACCACACAATCCCGACTTTTAACGAACCTGAAGAAGAAGCCTTTTGACCAAATCTAAGTCAAATCTAAACCAAATCTGAAATTTTGTCTTCATGCATAGAGTTAAGCCTTTACCACACAATCCCGACTTTTAACGAACCTGAAGAAGAAGCCTTTTGAAAATATTGTGGGAAAAGGAGAAAATGCTGGTAACCAGCATTTTCTCCTTTTCCCACAAGGTTTTCTTCTCTTCAAAAAACAAATTTCAGTTTTCGATTCACATTTATTTTGTCGTCTGCAAAAGCTTTCCATTTGGTCTGGTCTAAAATTTTGTCGTTTGGTAAAGAGTTAAGATTGTAATGACTTTATCATACAAAAGCAATTACAGGGATCTTTCAGGGATGCATTTTTCCTTCTGTCAGAGGATTTCCTTCCTTTGAACTGAAAATACAAAGTTGCCCCAGCCTATGAGGATCTTCTCAGAAATTATGTATATACAGAAGTGTGTGTGTGGAGGAGTGAAAGGAACATGGCTCAGTGGTAAATTGCAGAACTTTTAACCTTGAGGCCACGGATTTGAGCCTTACTGGAAGCACTGGGTTTTTGGTAGGAGTGTTCTTAGGCAAGGCACCTTCAGGGTTTTCATTTAAAGCCGATTGCCGATCAAAAACATCGGTTGAAATCGGCCTTTAATCGGTTGTTTTTGCTGGATCTTTGAAAAATCGATCACGTTGTTTATATCGAAAATATTTCAGGTGTTGGTAACTGTACTGCAACACCAGTTCAATTTTACAGCGAAACCAGAAACAATTGGTTTATGAATGTTACGCGGTCATTCATTGGATACTTGCATCCAATTATCCAATCGTAGGCGACGATACGTTTCTTCGATCTCCATTTGGTAATCATGGACGCCAAAGCCTAGGCGGCCCCCTTGATCCCCGGCCTGTTGTTTTTGTCAATCAATCTGTTGCTTCATTTCAAAATGAAAACCCTGACCTTAGAGCCTTAGCCTGGTACTGGTGAAACCCAGGACATATATGAATAATGTGAGATGTCATGGTGATATGCCTAAAGTGTTGTTGAAAGTGGCATAAAACACCATTCAATCAATCAATCAGCAACCAACCAACCAACCAACCAGTCAGTCAGTCAGTCGGTCCGTCCGTCTGTTCTCACATTTGATTGATTATACCCCTGTTAAATTTCTTCTTTCAGTCAGCTGTCCACATTATGTCTAAACAAAACAGATGCTATAAGTATGGTGATAAGCCCAGATTTAAACATACTACTCACTGGTTGTGAAAAATCCTGTTTTGGATGGCGGTTGGATGATATTAAACCAAATGCAAAAAACATGTAAGGAACACTTTATGTTAATAGTACTGTGTGTAATAAAACATTTCAAACGTTATTTCATAGAATTCTTTACCATGCAAGCATGAGTTTTAACTCATTACCAAATGGCAAAATATGAGACTTGTTGAAATCGAGTGTTTCAGTCGACAGATTGTATTGGCTTATTTTGTGGCATTTGTCTTTGAAAGGGTAGAAAATGTTGTGGGAAAAGGAGAAAATGCTGGTTACCAGTATTTTCTCTTTTTCCAAAAATGTTTTCAAAAGGCTTCTTCCCCAAGGTCATTAAAACTCGTGATTGTTTGGTAAAGAGTTAATACATGTAACCTTCAGAAAGAAGGCTTTGGAAACAATGTTGGAAAAAGAGAAAATGCTGGTTACCAACATTTTCTTCTTTTCACACAATGTTTTCAACCATTTTAAAGATAGATTCATCTTTTGGGCCATACCAAATTTGTCATCTGCAAATGCTATCACTTTGGTTTAGTCTAAATTTTTAATGGTAGTACAAAAAATATGCAGCCTGTTGAAACTGCTGTTACGGGAGATCACTCCTTCCTTAAAGCATAGCCTCTTCCCGTATAAAATCAATACCCGACAACTACGTTAGGGAGAATTCTCTTTCGCTCATGGGTTAGTGTATTGGTCATTTAAACCTTGATAAACGAGGATCTTCGAGGTACGGGTTCGAATCCGAGCTGGAGCGGTTTATATTTGAGCTATGCATTTGTTGCTGACTTTTGTGTTCGTAAGATGGGGGCTCGTCTGGGATTGGTCTTTGGACCATTTGTTGTCTATGAAATTGCCCAGTTATTGGCCGTTGAGCCATTTGTTGTCTAAATAATAGACTTCCTGCCTAATAAGGCTTTCTGTCATCAAAAATTTTTAATGATGACTTCTCTTAAGAAGGGGTGTGTTACGGGAGATCACTCCTTCCTTACAGCATAGCTTCTTCCCGTATAAAATCATTACCTGAAAACTGCATTAGGGAGAATTCTCTTTATCTCAGGGGTTAGTGTATTGGTCTTTCAATAATCAATAAATGAGGATATTTGCTGCACGGGTTCGAATCTGTGCCGAGCGCTTTATTTTTGAGCTATGCATTTGTTGCGAACTTTCATGTTCGTAAGACTGTGTAACAAAATACATGTACCAAGTCACTCTTCTCTGTAATGCTTTCAATTTTGACAGTTTAAAATTTTGTCATTGGGTAAAAAAAATATATACTTAGGGTATTCATCATATTGCAGCCTGCCACACTTTGAATTTAGTCACCCAAAGCACGAAGAGGATAAAGATGAAATAACCACAGTTGACAGTTTGTCAGTTTTGAAGAACAACAATATAGGTAAATAAACAGGGAATATTATGTTGTAGCAACTTTCCTCGCGCCTGTGTTTGATTCAAGCAGTGTGAAAAAACTTGGTAATGTGGGAGATCGAAAGTCAAACGACCTGTCAAAATTTTGGTGCACAATGAGAAGTAAATACTAGCGCCAGAAAAGTTACTATAGCATAATATTGCTTTTATTATATACCTACACCTTTCAACAACAAAATATTGCAAATATTTTACGTTTATTAAAAATGGTAAACAAAATAAAACAAATAATGATGTAGTAGCCAGTAGCTTTGTTTTTATGAATGGCGGATGAATATTTTGAGGTAAAATTTTGACCAATCAAATTGCAAATCAATACATACATATTCCACATGTGAGTTATATCATCATACCATATTTGGAACCATATTTTCACTGTCTGTAAATATGGATTTTTTTCTCCCTGTTTTGTGTGTTATTTAATTGGCATGTGACACTTGTATTTGAGCTGGAAAATTTTCAGGTATACAATGATACCATTTATAGTATTTCGCAAGATGAAAGAATCACTGTTAACCCTTTACCAAACAACAAAATTTCAGACTGGTCCAAATTGAAAACATTTGCAGACGACAAATAAAAAGTGGCCCAAATGACAAAATTTGTCTCATGATAGGGTAGAAAAGGGTAAAAATTGTGGGAAAAGGAGAAAATGCTAGTTACCAGCATTTTCTCCTTTTCCCTCAATGTTTTCAAAAGGCATTGTGTTCAGGGTCGTTAAAACCCTTGATTGTGTGGTAAAGAGTTAATTTTTCATCTTATTTGAATGACTTCAATATAGACAAATACAGAATTTCTAGTAGTCATTGCAGCCAAGCCCCCGTAGCTCAGTCGGTAGCGTGTATGACTTGAGAACAGGAGGTCGCTGGTTCGATCCCCAGCTTGGCCAATTTCTTTCCAAGGATTGATGATAGTCATTGTGACAGGATTCATTCCTCTCTCACCGCTGACCATTGTTTCGATTATGGTTATGTGGGAAAGCAGCCAGTGGCTTGGAAAGAATATTGTGCGGAGTACTTGTAAAAGAAACTCAGGAAAGCATGGATAGGTGCACTGGCCGCTGCGATATAACTGAAATAATGTTGAAAACGGCGTTATTGCAACAGGAGTCATTCCTTTCTCACTGCTGATCATTTTTTCCATGATACTGTATGGGAAAGCAGCTAGTGAGAAAAGTGAAAAGTATACATATGCCATTTTCTTCCAGGTCATCAAAACATGGGATTTTGACGTCACAAGTTAAGTGTTTACCGACGTACAATATTTCAGACTTGTCTATTTTGAAAGCATTCACAGACAATATATTAAGTCAAAAACATTGTTGGAAAAGGAATAAATGCTGATGACCACTTGTTTTGTCTCTTGGCAGATGTTTTCTAAAGCTTTGTTCTTTAGGATGATCGTAAAAAGACTTCATTGTTTGGTAAAAACTTAACCCTTTACCGGACGACAAAATTTTGGACTAGAACAAATTGAAAGCATTTGCAGACGACAAATTAAATGTAGCTCAAGTGATTATTTCTGTCTTTGATAGGATAGAAAACATAGTTGGAAAAGGAGAAAATGCTGGTTACCAGCAATTTCTCCTTTTCCCACAGTGTTTTCCAAAGGCTTTTTCCACAGGGTCATTAAAAGGCGGCTTTGTGCGGTAGAGGGTGAATTACGAAATGATAATTGTTTCAATTTTACAGTCAGCAAGTGTGTTGGTAGTAGCAGTCTGTTTCTGTGGAACCTGGAGAATCACTTGAAAGGTGTCAAGAAATCCTCGGGAACGAAAAAGATAACCATTGCTAACGTGCAACAACTAGATTATGTGCCGGTGGAAGTAGATTACCTTTATACCAACATGAGTAAAGGTAAATTACATGTGAGCCATGCTCTGTGAAAAGGGGGCTTATTGCATCTGCGAAAAATATCGACCCAGGTCAGCCTGCACAGTCTGTGCAGGCTGACCTGGGCCGAAACTTTTCGCAATAGGTCAATTTTCTGAATTTGTCCAAGGACTAGTGTACCTCATAATTAAGTCCGCGGTTAAAAGATGTAGCAATTATGGATCCATAATTATCCGATGGCTTGATTGGTTTATTGCATCACAGAGACGCATTAAGCCCCTCTTTTGCCAGAGAGTGGCTCATATGTTTATTGTCTTGCTTTGTTGTGGGGTGGGTTGTGCATTTGTCACTCTGTTTATCTTTATGGTACTGATTTCTTGTGGAACTATCTCCATCCAATTTCCTTGAAATTTACATCAAAGTATCTCTGTGATGTGTATTGGGCACCCTCTACATGTATTGCAAATGTATTTGTATTGTGGTCATTTAGCCCTCTACCAGACAATCTAGATTTTAACTGATTCTGAGGGAGAAGCTTTTGAAAATAATGTAGAAAAAGGAGAAAATGCTAGTTCTTTTCATTTTCTTCTTTTCCCATAATGTTTTCTACCCTTTGAAAGACAGGTTTCATGTTTTGAGTAACATTAAATTTGCTGTCTGCAAATGTTTGAATTACATGTACTTGAAACTTACTGCAAAGTATTTCAGTGATAGGTAGTTAGCATCGTCTGTGTTGTATTATGGCCAGTCAGCCTTTACCAAGCAACCCTGAGTTTTAATGACTGAGGGAGAATGCTTTCGAAAACATTGTGGGAAAACAGTGTTCCCATTCATGCACATATGTGCGTGATTCACACATTGAATTGAATAATCACGCACAAAAATATGAAGTGAAACGTGCATGCACACACAAATTTCAGGGCTCCCGTTGTCGATCACCAGTGGCGCCAGTTGGGACAAGTTAACAAGTGTGAAAGTCACTGTTTATCACTGCTAATCAAACTTGGTATCAATCCGCTTTTCTAGTGTAAAATCAAAGGTTTTGAAGTTACATGCTATTCTTATTGACAAATCTATGTCAAATCATGCGGAAATACTACTCCAAAGCTTAACAGGCATGAAAGAAATATTGCTGCAAGAAACGCGAAAACCCATGGCACAACAAAAATTGGTTTGACATCGTCTAATCATAGGCATTTCAAACTGTCTACTCAGTTTTATCAATGACTTTGAACAGTAAATTTACATAAATATCTCTATAAAGCAAATAATTAGTGTCTGAAATTGACAGTGAAATGGAAAATTCTACTGGCCGTCAGGCTGTAAGTTGTCCCTCTGAAACTGGTCCCATGAGTAAGGAAATTGTAACGAGCGTCTTCTTTTTTTAAATTGCCCATATAGTTTTCAAGAGCAGCCAACTGCAGAGTTAGACTCATCAAAACAAATTTTCAATACAACAGACCCTTACTGTCCTCCATATATGCTCTATAATTGTCAATATTAAGTGCACTCCTAGAATTTCTCTTGCACTCCCAAACTTTTATTCCAGGGAGCGCATGCACTCCCAAAAAGAGATGTGAGTGGGAACACTGGGAAAAGAAGAAAATGCTGGTAACCAGCATTTTCTCCTTTTTCCCAAAATGTTTTCTACCTTTTGAAAGACATATTACTTGTTTAGGGTAGCAATAGATTCGTTTTCTGCAAATGCTTTCAGTTTGGAGAAGTCTGATTTTTTTGGTGTTTGGTAAAGAGTAGATAGTTACCAGAGTCAAGAGTTTTTTGAGTTCAGACCACAAAATCTGAGGCTTTCCAAAATTGAAAGCATTTGCAGACAACATGTTGCTCAACATTTGCAGACGACATATTTAATGTTGCTCAAATGATGGGATTTGTCTTTGTAGGGATAGAAAACCTTGTGGGAAAAGGAGAAAATGGTGGTTACCTGCATTGTCTCCTTTTCATACAATTTTTTCAAAAGGTCTCTTTCTGGGGATCATTAAAAACTTAGGATTGTGTAGTAAAGGGTGAACACTTCCTGCATCAAATATACAAACGTGACTGCCCTCAGGGTCATTTAAACTCAAAACTGTGTGGTAAAGGGTCAAGGTACATTTGCATTCAAATGCCTGTGGTTTACCTGTGGTTAACCTGTAAATGGAACTGAGTTTTTACAGCACCTGCAGACAACAAATTAACACTTTACCAAATGACAAAATTTTAGACTGGTCCAAATTGAAAGCAAATTAAATGTGACTCAAAAATTGAAATTTGTTTTGGGAAAGGTAGAAAACATTGTGGGAAAAGGAGAAAATGCTGGTTACCAGCATTTTCTCCTTTTCCCACAATGTTTTCAAAAGGCTTCTTTCTCAGGGTCGTTAAAAGTTGGGATTGTGTGGTAAAGGCTGAGTTGATAGAAAGTTTGCGGATGAAGGAGAAAATGCTAGTGAACAGATTGTTTTCTTTTCCCACATTTCAAAACCCTTTTTCCTCAGGGTCATTAAAACTTGGGATTGTTCAGTAGAGAGCTAACAGTTTGCTTACTTTGTTTTCAGACATTTTGACTGTTGGTGATGACAAAGGAAATGTCTACATGTATAACCTGAGACAGATACTGCAGAAAAACACTATCAAAGACAGTCAACTTTTGCAAGCATCGAATGTAAGTACAAGTTGTTTTTGAAAGAACTCGCTTCTCTTTAGAGAGGCTGGTTTAGAATTTTTGCTGTAAATGAAATCTTTTTGTTAAGCACTGATAAAATCTATAAAATACAGTAAAACCTCGGTAGTTTGTAACGTAGTGGACTTGAATTTTTATACAAACTAAATGTAGTACGAACCAAAAAGTTTGACTGTTTTCGGGTATTTTTGGTGCCATATACAGAAATAGACAATTAGATTTATGCAGCATGTCTTCCAGTACCCAAACTGGTACCCGTTGTATATCTCAGGTAACTATGAAATTTACATATCTTTTTTTTTTCTCATCCATTTGTAAATATATATGTATATATCATAATTAACATATGATACAAATTTATCCATGATTGTTGCATTTGTTGAATTCTGTGATTTCCCCTTCTGGTAATCAATAATATAGGACTTTAGACCGTTATCATCTGTTTATTCCTTGTCACATATTTTAAAGAATATCGGAATTGTTAACCCGTTCCCAAACGACAAATTTTGGACTGGTCCAAATTGAAAGAGTTTGCAGACGACAACTTCAGATATGATGAAAATGGCGGAAAGGTCTCAAAAAGGGTAGAAAACACTGTGGGAAAAGGAGAAATTGCTCGTTACGAGCAATTTCTCCTTTTCCCACAGTGTTTTCAAAAGACTTGTACTGCAGACACGTGAAAACCAGGGCTTGTTTGGGAAAGGGTTAATTGTCGTTTTTGTCAGTTTATTGACATTACAAACTAATTTGCAGTTAGTAAGTCATTGGTACTAATCAGTATCATCAATTAGTTGTGAAATTCAAGGTTGGTCATGCCTTCTTAAGTTTTCAATGGGATTAATTTTAATACCAACGAATGGTAGGGATTTGTGTTGGAAACATGCTTTTGGGGGCATGAAATATACTACGAACTACAAACCACCGATGTGCGAAGTATCCGGAGCAGTGTAATAATGATAAAGAAGGATAAATATTGGGACTGGAGATAGCATACAAACTAACACATAGCTGCGAACCCGCAACATGCAGACTAACCAAATTCTGCTGGATACTTTTCTCTGCAGGCATATAGAAACCGGATTGTTACATTCTGTAAAAAAGTGCAAGTAACTATGACATCATCATTCTTATTTTGATATGATCCCTAAAATCCAAGTATCTTACTGAGCATGCAACATTTTCACAAACCATAGCAAAATTCTGGCACAAAATCATGAAATACCTAAAAAGGCTACTTTGCTTATGAAGAAAATACCATGGAAAGTATTTTTGTTTAACGGTGGTTTTTCTTCTTTACCAATGGTTTGCCAACTATAGCATTACTGAATTCAGTGATGAATCATTCTTGGTGAGATTATAAAAATCAGAATACCTCCCTTGAAGTTGAAGCATAGAAAGGGGAACATGAGATGCCATTAATGATAATGTAGCTCAAGATCAGACCACACAGAATGTTCAGTCAATCGTTCTGTACACTCTGATCATTGGTCTGCAGTGTTTGGTATCCTGAGAGATAGTCAGGTTAATAAGGCTTTTGAATTAGTACAGGTTGGTTTTTGTCTACTGACTAGAAATACTTGTTTTTTTATCTTTTATTCAGCAGTTTGAGTGTTAACTCTTTTCCAAACGACAAACTTTCGGACTGGACCAAACTGAAAGCATTTGCAGACAACAATTTATGTGTTGCCTAGACGGTGATTTCCATGTTTGATACAGTAAAAAACATTGTGGGAAAAGGAGAAAATGCTGGTTACCCTCGTTTTCTCCTTTTCCCACAATGTTCTCAAAAGCTTTTTTTCTAAGGGTCATTAAAAGTCGGGATTGTCTGGTTTAAGGGCCCTTAGGAGGAGGCCTCCTTTTGTAATCATTTTTGAAAAAGGAGAAAATGTTGGTAACCAGTGTGAAATCACAACCCATTAATTGTCTTATGGAATGTAAATAGATAGTTTTATTACATTTAAAATTTCTCTTCGTTTATTAGGGGAAAATAAATCTCAAATGATTTTTTTTTTTTTTGATAGATATTGCCCTACCCAGAACTTGAATTGAATCGAAAATATATATCTGCGTTGACGGATGTCATCGAAGAAGAGGTATGTTGCATTCTTATCTGTTTGTTGAGATTTCCTTACATATTTTGCTTTATGACAAAATATTAGACTTGTCCAAATTGAAAAACATTTTCAGATGTCCAATGTGGCCGAAATTGATAAATGTTTGTCTTTGAAAGAGTAGAAAATACTTTAGTGAAAGGGGAGAATGCTGGTTACCAGCAATTTCCCCATTTATATAAAATGTTGTCAAAATCCCATTTCCTCAGGATTGGTAGAACACAGTAAATTGGTAATGGTTTAACTATTATCCAGCTGAATATAAGAAATGAAACTTTAAAACCAATTGTATTAACCCATCCTCGTTTACCCAGTACCAATGTATTCCGTAAACTACATTCATCGCCAGAGCTCCAGATAAGAGGGAGTGATGGTATTCTAAATCCATTATTTCTCTTCTAAACCCTATGTTGTGGGTACTCATTAGAATCGTCTCAATGAGACGATTCTAATGAGTACCCATAACATAGGGTTTAGTGGAGAATTATTAATATTTTCAATTTTGAAATCAAAATCACTCCCTCTATCTGGAGCTCTGTTCATCGCCCCTTGGTTATCTCGCATATGTTTTCTCGTTCTCATGAAATATGCATGAGGCATTTTGATTGGTAATCTCAGTTTTTCAGTGAGAAAATTTAATCTATTTTTATCAACCACATGCCATCATTTCTATTTTACCTCATCTACAACCAATCAAATCGATAAATGTAGTTTACGGAATACATTGGAACTGGGTCAATGAGGATGACGCCACTGCTGCTACATAACCCTAAGGCCTGCAACAGAAAGCTGTATTTCTGAATATTTGCCTTTGTATACAAGAATTTATAATGTCTGCCCTGGATTGTCATAAGGCAAATGCCACAGAAGGAAGGCCCACCGGCAGCCGCCATATTTGTTAATAATGATGTTGGTTTTACCGGGTTTATTGATATTAAGGGAAGAAATGTGATTATCCTCCACTACAAGAGAGTATCATTATGTTATCGACAATTCGTTTGGCTATTGGGTGTAATTTGCAATCTTATGAATACTCATAGAAACAACGGTTTTGAAATTTTGAATGTCCCGGGGGTGATGAATGGTAATACTTCACACCTGGGTTAACGAGGGTGGTATATACCCAAATTTTCCTATTTCAAAGATATCTTTGGAGTACAGAGCAGATCCAAGATCATGGTCCGTATTCACCAACCATTCTTAAGAACGTTCCCAGTATTATTCTCCGAGATTTTCTAAATTTGAAATTAACACAGCTTCTGATTGGCTAAACCATTCGGTTTAGCCAATCAGATGTTGTGTTACTTTCAAATGTAGAAAATTCCAGATATAAAGACTAAGAATATTCCTAGAATGGTTGGTGAATACGGACCCAGGTCTTTAAAACTGGGGATCGTGTGGTAAAGGGTTAATGCATCTCTGTTATGCACTGTACCAAGCAAGACGTGATCATCCCATTAACAATTATCCTGCTGAATAGAGAGAAATAAAACTTTCAAGCCAATAGTAAAACACAAAATTTTCCTATTTCAAAGGTATTTTTGAAGGAAAGATATCTCCTTATGGGACGGTGTAGATCCACGATCAGATTACACGTTCTCTGCAGTCTGATCTTGATCTGCACTGTCCACAAAAGGTCAGTGGGTTGCGCTTAGCAGCCTATGGGTTAATATGAATCAATTAAATCCATTTTGTCAAACAACCAGGTGAATCATGATAAAGAATGGTCCTTTGACGTGCAGAAAATTGACCAATAGCGAAAAAGTTTCGACCCATGTCAGCCTGCGCAGAGTGTGCAAGCTGACACGGGTAGATACTTTTTGCAGATGCATTAAGGCCCCCTTTTCACAGAGCATGGTTCATTTTTATTTCCCAGGAAGTTGTTGTGAACTGTGTTGCCCTAAGTTCAAGTCAAGAGTACCTGGTTTGTGGAACTGACAACAATCTGGTTTGTGTATGGAGGAAGAACTCTCATTAGTCAGGTGGAATCAAATCCTGCTGAAAAAGTCAGGCTGCGTTCAAGACGGAAACCGGACTAATTGTGATTATGATATATACTCATATAATAGGACCAGTGCTTACATCTTTACCATTGTTTGAAAAGGAGAAAACACTGGTTACCAGCACTTTTTAGCTTGGCAGTTTTCGGAGAAACCTACGGGGTGTCATTGTCATGCAAAGCCTTTGATATATCATAATAACTCTGTTTTTGCTGAAGGTATTTACTCCACACTTGGACAAGTTGTTAACTATTGATTGGATTGATTGTATGGTGTTTAACACCGTTTTCAACATAATGCGGCAGATATGCGCGCTAAATGACCAAAGCTGTCGATGCACCATAAAACAATATTCATTCATTCATGACGCGGCGGCCAGTGCATCTGTCCATGCTTTCCTGGAGTTTCTTTTACCAGTACTCTGCACAATATTCTTCCCAAGCTACTGGCTGCTTTCCCACATAACCCCATCGTCGAAACAAAGGTCAGCGGTGAGAGAGGAATGAATCCTGTCGCAATGACTATCATCAGTCCTCGAAAAGAAATTGGCCAAGCTGGGGATCGAACCAGCGACCTGTTCTCAAGTCCTGTACGCTACCGACTGAGGTGCCGGGGCTCGGCTGTCCACTATCAAAAGGGGAACCTATACAGCAAGGGCAGATAACTATCAAAGTCACAGTTATGTTCTTATTTTTACCTCAAATTTTCACTGAAAAGCAAGCAACAGCAGCTGTACTTTCGCATCGGCATGCCATGCTCTTCTTCCACAGAGTTTTCAAAAGGTCATTGGTCATTTTCTCAACGTCATTGGGATTGGACAGTAAGTGGTTAAGTCAGGTTCTTGCCTAATACAGTTACTGGTACATCATATCAACATACTTGCCTTCTTTGAGAACTCAGTACTTGCTTGCTTAACTCTTTACCAAACGACAAAAATGTAAACTTGTCCAAATTCAAAGCATTTTCAGACGACAATTTAAATTTGGCTCAAATGATGGAGTACGTCTCTGATAGGGTAGAAAATATTCTGGGAAAAGGAGAAAATGCTGGTTACCAGCATTTTCTCCTTTTCCCACAATGTTTTCAAAAGGCTTCTACTTCAGGGTCTTTAAAACCCGGGATTGTGTGGTAAAGGGTTAAGACAGGTTGCTCGCTTGATAGATTTGTTTGTTTGTATTGGAGTTCAATGCTGTTTTAACAGCTTAGATCATATCACAAAAGCCAGTTCACTTATGCATGTGTTTCCTTGGTTTCTCACGATAGTACTGACACAGTTTTCTTTCCAAGTCACTGACTATTTTTCTCACATGCATCAGAGGTTAGAGGTGAAAAATCACCAGAAAGATAGAGGCTGCAACTATGACAGGTTTTACATTAATTTACAAGGTTTGCTTCAGAGTTGACTGTTGCATAATATTGTTTCTAAATGGAACAAGTGGACTATTTGAACCTTAATGCATACACATTTGCTGTACTACGTTTACTCAAGAAATTTACTGAAATTGTTCATTTTTGGGGATTTCTTGAATCGTCACAGTGTTTTCAGCCAGGCTTGGTAGCTCAGTGGTTAGTGTATATGACTTGAGACCTGGTGGTTGCGAGTTTGATACTCGGTTGCTGTAAATTCTTTCCAGCGATTTTTTGCCTCTAACCTCCCATGCATGTGAGAAAAGTAGTCAGTTACTTTAAAAGACAGTTGAGTTGGTACTGGTGTGAGAAAGCCAAGAAACACCTGTGTAGGTGCACTGACAATTGTGATATAATCTAGGCTACTGAAATGGAGTTAAACTCCAATACAAACAAAGTCAGAATTTTTTTTTTTTTTTTTTTTTTTTTTTAATTTTTCTGGTATTAAAAGGCATTAGGGCAAGTGTTAAAGGGTATTGGCTAAGAATACTGAATGAAGATGTGCTGGTTATACTATGTTGTTATAGAAATGTTTGATTAAAAAGTATGGAAGATTATTTATGATTGAAAAGTATTGTTTTTTTTTTTATGAATAGAAGGATATTTATGACTGAAACATGTTTGAGAATTCCTAAGATTGAAAAGTTTAAAGCATATGAGCCATGCTCTGACAAAAGGGGGCTTAATGCATCTCCGTAATGCATTATACCAAGGAAGACATTACCTAATTGCGTATCCATAAAATCCTGGCTGACCTGGGTCAATACTTTTCGCATGTGCTAAGCCCCCTTTTCACAGAGCATGGCTCATATGTATGTAAAGCTTTTCCTTATGTTTTTTTTTTTTTAAATAGTACAAAAGAATGTTTGTGATTGAAAAGTTTGAAACAACTTGCATAATTGGTTTTTTTTTTTTTTGCTTAAAAATTTTTAAAGATGTTTTATTATCAATTTAAGTACATAGGAACTTTGAGTGACTGAAGGAAATGCAACCTAAGTATAATTTTTTATGATTTTATGTGTTTTGATGTGTTTTATCCTCGACAAAAATAAGTGATAGCATTGTAGATATAGTTGTTATATTGGCTGGACATGCAGTTGTCAGTTTGTGGTTGGTAGTAGAATTTGTTCTTTTGTAATTCCTAGTAGAACTTGTGTCTTAAATATTAAGTTTTGACTCTTTACCAAAGGACAAAATTACAGACTTGTCCAAATTGAAAGCATTTGCAGACGACAAAATAAATGTAGCTCAAAAATTGAAATTTGTTTTGGTTACTAGCATTTTCTCCTTTTCCCAGTGTTTTCAAAAGGCTTCTTCTTCAGGGTCATTAAAACCTGTAATTGTTTGGTAAAGAGTTAAGTGATTGAAGAGAATGGAACATAAGTATAATTTTTTATGACTTTATGTGTTTGAATGTGTTTTATCCTTGACAAAAATAAGTGATCGCATTTTTATCACATAAAACCACCTCCAGCAGTGTATTAAACCCATGACTTATTTTCGATAATACACTAGTTTATTATCGTTTTGGGTCCCAGTTCTGTAAAATCTGTAGATTGAGCACATGAAGCCAGTGAAACCAACCACAGCACGTGCCGGAATTTGTACCACTTCGCCATTTTGCGGGAAAATGACGTCATTGTTGCTAAGGCATATACACGTGGAAAGCTTTATGATTTTCATTTTTAATAACAACAGAAAATGCAGAGAAACGTATAAGAGAAATGTATCTAAATCCACTAAGTTGTGGAAATCTTCCGATTTACTCGCTCTGTATGGACTGTTTCATTCAATTTTCTGTGTACGTGTCAGATCTATCTTCTTATGTATGTGCACAATTCAAACCGAACTACATTTGTAAACATGGACCCGTAAACGGTATGTAGGCTGAAGGTGATGATGCAGGATACTTGTTTGTCTGTCATTGGTTTTATGTGATAAATAGAATTTCACATTTGTGTTTATGTATTATCATTTTTATCAAACTCGTTGACTAAAATGTATTTGAGGCTCGCCAAGGCTTGCGTCATACATTTTTAGTCAACTCGTTTGATAAAAATGATAATACATAAACACTCATGTAAGATCCTCTACGTATATATAGTTGTTACATTGGCTGGACATGCAGTTGTCAGTTTGTGGTTGGTAGTAGAATTTGTTGTGTAGTTGATAGTAGAATAAGTTTTAACTCTTTACCAAATGACAAAATTTTAGACTTGTCCAAATTTAAAGCATTTGCAGATGACAAACTAAATGTGGCTCAAAAATTGAAATTTGTTTTGGGAAGGTTAGAAAATATTGTTGGAAAAAGGAGAAAATGCTGGTTACCAGCATTTTCTTCTTTTCCCACAATGTTTTCAAAAGGCTTCTTCCTCAGGGTAATTAAAACCCGTAATTGTGTGGTAAAGAATTAAGTGATTGAATGCAACATAAGTATAATTTTTTATGACTTTATGTGTTTGGATGTGTTTTATTCTTGACAAAAATAAGTAGTTGTATTGTTTATGTAGTTGTTACATTTGCTGGAAATGCCATTGTTGGTTTTTAGTTGGTAGGAGAATTTGTTCTGTAGTTGGTAGTAGAATTTGTGTCTGAAATAAGTTTTATCTTTTTACCAAACAACAAAATTGTAGACTTATCCAAATTGAAAGCATTTGCAGACGACAAAATAAATGTGACTGCAAAATTAAAATTTGTTTTGGGAATGGTAGAAAACATTGCAGGGAAAGGAGAAAATGCTGGTTACCTTTTTTCAGGGTTGTTAAAAGTCGGGATTGTGTGATAAAGAGTTAAGTGGTAAAAAAGCAAGACTTGTTTCAATTCCTGTTGGTAATTATACCCTTAAACAAATAATCCAAAGTTTTTAGCCTGGGCTTGGCTTGCCAGGCCCAAGGCCATAGGAATCTTATACCAAAATTTCAACCCCATCCAAGCATTTACAGAAAAACCCAAGTAAAAGTGAAAAGTACCACCTGCCATCCATCTCACTACGCTGAAAGAAATGATCCCTTGAAATGATAAAAGTATTTCGATTTGAACATCATAGTAAGGTTTAATTTCACAACAAACTTTGATAGATGTGCGATGTTAATCGTACGAAAGTGTTGACTGAGAATTTTGGGCCCTGGTGAGCTTGTTCATTACTGCAAATTCGTGCGCTTAACACTAAAAGAAACAACTGGCAAACCTCGGGTGATCGTTGATCAAATGTTCAGATGTAGGTACGCAATCGACCGAGTTGCGACGAGTGCTCTTGCTGAGCACTAATCGGGATCGTTCGTTTGTCCCTTTTTTTAGACACCGTGTGATGACAAACAATGATAGCGGATATCAATCAGATGGTATGCTCTTTCTCTGAAAAAGGTGTCTCAAAAACTCGATCAGATTTTAATTTTCGTAAAATTACCGTGCACCTTGTGTCTGAAGTTATAAGTATGTATTTGATTGGTATATATGCCTTACTTCTTCCTGTCAGAGTTGTCCAAATATGACATCTCGGCCCATAACCATTTCGACCCATAGCAAACTCTGCGCATACAATATCAAATATGTATTAAAGTTTGTAACATGAGCCATTGAAAACCATTTAATCTTTATAACACGATGAAATTTTAGACTTGTCTAAATTGAAAACATTAATTTTGCGACGGTGTTAGATTTAGCTGAAATGTTGGTTATTGGCTGTGAATGTGCGGAAAACCTTGTAGGAAAAAAGAGACAATTTTCTTCATTTTCCGAAAGGTTTTCATTAGGCTATATCCTTAGAGTCCTTAAAACTCAGGATTGTGGGGTAAAGATTTAAGTAACTGGTGGGCGTTTTATATCGAATATCAGGCTTGACAATCTGTGCAACCTGATCTTCATCTCCATTGATATTTAGGCTGACCTGGGTGGAAACTTTTTTGGATTGTGTGGTAAAGAATTCAGTAACTGGTGGGTGTTCTATATCGAAGATCAGACTTGACATTCGATGCAATCTGATCTTGATCTCCATAGGTATTGAGGCTGACCTGTGTCAAAACTTTTTGCTTTTGGCAAATTTTCTGCCTGTCAAAGGACCAGTGTACCTCATGATTCAGTCGGTTGTTCAACAAAATGGATTTTATGGATCCATAAATATATGACTGCTCGTTTGGAATGATGGATCACGGAGATGCATTAAACCCCTTTTTGCCAGACCATGGCTCATTTGTGTTTTCCATAATCACAACAATGAGCTCTTCAAGTTTATCAATCCTAGATGACTTTACTCAGATGAGGGCTTACGGTCCAACGGCCTCTTGTTTATCAAAATAGGCTTTCTAACTTGGTTGATCATGGCAACTTGGAGATTCTATAGACTTTCAATGGGGAAAATTGAAAAGTGAAATTTACAGCAGATATTTTGACAAAACTTTTAAAAAAATGTTCCTTGGGCAGTCCTGTATCATCCATATGATTTCGTTCAACTAGTAGTCTTTAGCTTATCTGTTTACGAAGAAAACGTCAAGCTATTGTCAAAGCCTATGCGTCATTGTCGTCGAGGCAAAAACTTTGATATTGTATAATATCTCTGTTATTCCTGAAGATATTTGCTTCAAACTTGGACAAGTTATTTATTGTCAAAATGGGTATCCATATTACAGGGTAGGTAACCATCAAAATATTTTTTGACACAAATAAAAAGAAATGCCTAAAATTGGTCTTCTCAGACACAAAGTCATGCTCTGTGATATTAGCCTTTAAAAACTTTGTGTTTTTCCTTGTCAGTGCTCACAGGACACTGTTACTATTTCAACTTACAGACTGAGTATGTTAAAATGAAAAAAAAAAAAATGATTCATTGCTTGGCCAGTGTGGATTTTTTGCACCTTCCAGAAAATTTAATGTTCTCTGGACTTGTCCTCTATCAGCAATTTTTGCACGCTGCTCATTTTGGTTTGTTACCATTTTGATTGGATGCCAAGCCAAAGCAACGTAGAGAAAGACAATAGGAAACAGAAAATCCTTCGAAAATTATCTCCTTTCAATCCGTAAAGACCATGAGGCCAAGGATATACAAAAATACTCATTATAATGGCATTTACAAATTTATATTTTTTCATACTGTTGTCAACTCCACAGAGTATCAGTGTGAGACATGTAGATAGTGTTTTATTGGTCTGTACAAATGTGATAGCAGTTTTTAAGCCTGTACAAATGTGATAGCAACTTTGAGCTTATAGGCCTTATCTTCCTACCTCATCACCCGTTCTGATGCCCAGGCCTTCAGCGCCTTTAGCGCTTTGATTTGTCAACCCCTTGGAAGAAGGCTTTTTAAAAAACTGTGGGAAAAAGATTTCTCCCCTTTCAAAAACAAATCCAATAGTATAGGCAGTGCTTTATTTGTTTCTGCAAATGCTTTCAAATTGGACATGTCTAAAATTTTATGGTTTGGTAAAGAGTTCCTGTTAATCTTTGTGCTGCTTGGCTGTTTGCTTAACTCTTTACTCATCTTCACAAGCCAAGGATACTAACTCCACTTTGTTCGTTACGTACCCTTGGCCGCTCGCCTCTTTAAAAATCGAAACTACCGCTGCGCCACCTATCGAATATCACGAGTTGCGTAACCTTTGCTGATGTTATTTCTCACCAATCAAAATGCTCGTAATAAAAGTTGTTAGGCTATGCATCAAATATGGCTGCGCTTTCGGATTCATCACAATTTTCTGAAATTAATCAGACATACGATGATTCGCAATCATTTGGCTGTGGAACCCGTCCAAATATTTCACATAATTGATCATGAACTATAAAAAACTCATTAAATATCGATCGTCTACTCTTTTTTGGCAAATTTTCGTCACAAACATGACAACTTTCGTTTTTGACGGGCGCCGCCATTATTGTTTTCTGTTTCGCGGAAGATTTCTTGTTACGGATGGTTTGATTGGACGTGATGGGTTTTGATCACATCCATTGAAATGGCGCAGCGGGGGTTTTGATTTTTAAAGAAGCGAGCGGCCAAGGGTACTACCTTAGTATCCTTGGCTTGCGAAGATGCTCTTCACTACACAATCCCGAGTTTTAACGACCCTGAAAAAGAAGGCTTTCGAAAATGTTTTGGGAAAAGGATGGATTGAATGGTGTCTTATGCAGCTTTCAACATTATTCCAGTTCTATCATGGCGGCAGCTCACATATTCATTATTTCCTGGGTTCCACCAGTACTAGGTCAGGGCTCTGTATTGTCTTGCCCAAGGAAACTCCCATGAAAAACCAATGGACCTACACTTTACCACAAAGTCATGCAGGACCCCCTGGGAAAAAGAGAAAATGCTGGTAAGCAGTTTTCCTTTTCTTGCAATGTTTTCTTCCCTTTCAAAGACAGTTATATTCAGTTTGTTGTCTGCAAATGGTTTCAATTTGGTCCAGTTCAAAATTTTGTTGTTTGGTAAATGGTAAACACAAAGTCTGTGTTTTGATTGAGGAAAAGTTTGTAAAAAGCTTCACTATGTGTATTGACATAGACTTCATTTCGTTTGGTAAACTAGATTTTTTTTCTCATCTTTTTTTCCATGTTTTTTCCTCATCTTCAAATATTTTTACTGTTTTTAGCTCACCTTAGCACAACGTGCTAAAGGTGAGCTATTGTGATCGCCCTATGTCCGGCGTCCGTCGTCTGTCGTCCGTCGTCCGTCAACAATTTCTTTAAACATCTTCTTCTCCTAAACCACTGGGCCAATCTTGATGAAACTTGGCAGGGATGTTCCTTGAGTGAAGCTCTACCAAAATTGTTCAAAGAATTGAATTCCATCCACAACTCTGGTTGCCATGGCAACAAAAAGGAAAAAAAAGCAAAATCTTTGAAAATCTTCTTCTCTGAAACTAGAAGGCGCAGAGCTTTGATATTTGGTATGTAGCATCTCCTGGTGGACCTCTATCAAGTTTCTTCATTTGATGCCCCTGGGGTCAAAACTGGCCCCGCCCCGGGGGTCACAAGTTTAAGCATAGTAACAAAGAAGGAAAACTTTAAAAATCTTCTTCTCTGAAACTTGAAGGCGTAGAGCTTTGATATTTGGTATGTAGCATCTCCTAGTGGACCTCTACCAAGTTTGTTCATATGATGCCCCTGGGGTCAAAACTGGCCCCGCCCCGGGGGTCACAATTTCCAACATAGGAACAAAGAAGGAAAACTTTAAAAATCTTCTTCTGTAAAACTAGAAGGCATAGAGCTTTGATATTTGGCATGAAGCATCTTCTAGTGGACCTCTACCAAGTTTGTTCATATGATGCCCCTGGGGTCAAAACTGGCCCCGCCCCGGGGGTCACAATTTCCAACATAGGAACAAAGAAGGAAAACTTTAAAAATCTTCTTCTGTAAAACTAGAAGGCATAGAGCTTTGATATTTGGCATGAAGCATCTTCTAGTGGACCTCTACCAAGTTTGTTCATATGATGCCCTTGGGGTCAAAACTGGCCCTGCCCCGGGGGTCACAAGTTCGAACATAGGAACAAAGAGGGGAACCTTTAAAAATCATCTTCTCTGAAACTGGAAGGCGTAGAGCTTTGATATTGGGTATGTAGCATTGCCTAGTGGACCTCTACCAAGTTTGTTCATATGATGCCCCTGGGGTCAAAACTGGCCCCGCCCCGGGGGTCACAATTTCCAACATAGGAACAAAGAAGGAAAACTTTAAAAATCTTCTTCTGTAAAACTAGAAGGCATAGAGCTTTGATATTTGGCATGAAGCATCTCCTAGTGGACCTCTACCAAGTTTGTTCATATGATGCCCTTGGGGTCAAAACTGGCCCTGCCCCGGGGGTCACAAGTTCGAACATAGGAACAAAGAGGGGAACCTTTAAAAATCATCTTCTCTGAAACTGGAAGGCATAGAGCTTTGATATTGGGTATGTAGCATTGCCTAGTGGACCTCTACCAAGTTTGTTCATATGATGCCCCTGGGGTCAAAACTGGCCCCGCCCCTGGGGTCACAATTTCCAACATAGGAACAAAGAAGGAAAACTTTAAAAATCTTCTTCTGTAAAACTAGAAGGCATAGAGCTTTGATATTTGGCTTGAAGCATCTCCTAGTGGACCTCTACCAAGTTTGTTCATATCATGCCCTTGGGGTCAAAACTGGCCCTGCCCTGGGGGTCACAAGTTCGAACATAGGAACAAAGAGGGGAAACTTTAAAAATCATCTTCTCTTAAACTGGAAGGCGTAGAGCTTTGATATTTGGTATGTAGCATTGCCTAGTGGACCTATGCTAAGTTTGTTCATATGATGCCCCTGGGGTCAAAACTGGCCCCACCCCGGGGGTCACAAGTTTGAGCATAGTAACAAAGAAGGAAAACTTTAAAAATCTTCTTCTCTGAAACTTGAAGGCGTAGAGCTTTGATATTTGGCATGTAGCATCTCCTAGTGGACCTCTACCAAGTTTGTTCATATGATGCCCCTGGGGTCAAAACTGGGCCCGCCCCGGGGGTCACAATTTCCAACATAGGAACAAAAAAGGAAAACTTTAAAAATCTTCTTCTGTAAAACTAGAAGGCATAGAGCTTTTTTCCTATTTGGTATGTAGCATTGCCTAGTACACCTCTACTAAGTTTGTTCATATGATGCCCTTGGGGTCAAAATTGGCCCTGCCCCAGGGGTCACAAGTTCAAACATAGGAACAAAGAAGGAAAACTTTAATTTTTTTTCTCTCTTAAATGGGAAGGCATAGAGCTTTGATATTTGGTATGTAGCATCTCCTAGTGGACTTCTACCAAGTTTGTTCCAAGGATGCTGCTTGGGTCAAAACTGGCCCAGCCCCTGGGGTCACAAGTTCGAACATAGGAACAAAGAAGGAAAACTTTAAAATTCTTCTTTTCTGAAACCGAAAGGTGTGGAGCTTTGATATTTGGTATGTTGCATCTCAGAGTGGACCTCTACCAAGTTTGTTCATATGATGCCCCTGGGTCAAAACTGGCCCCACCCCAGGGGTCACAAGTTCAAACGTAGGAACAAAGAAGGAAAACTTTAAATTTTTTTTTCTCTTAAACGGGAAGGTGTAGAGCTTTGATATTTGGTATGTAGCATTTCCTAGTGGACCTCTACCAAGTTTGTTCATATGATGCCCCTGGGTCAAAACTGGCCCAGCCCCGGGGGTCACAAGTTCGAACATAGGAACAAAGAAGGAAAACTTTGAAATTCTTCTTTAAAACTGGAAGGCGTAGAGCTTTGATATTTGGTATGTAGTGATTCTCTTCTAAGTTTGTTTGCCCATCTAAGTGCAACAAGTTCATTGAGTTCAAAATTGGGTCATCTTGAGTCATAAACTAGGTCACTAGGTCAAATTAAAGAAATACCTTGTTGGCACTCTCGAGGCCACATTATTTGCTCAATTGCCTTGAAAATTAGTTAGAAAGTTAGTCTTTATAAAGTCTCACATAAGATTAATTTGGGTCAACTTGGGTCATAAACTAGTTCACTGGGTCAAATTAAAGAAATACCTTGTTTGCACTCTGGAGGCCACATTTATTGCTCAAATACTGCTGAAATTTGGCCAGAATGTTTGTCTTGATGAAATACCAGATGAGTTTGGATTTGGGTCACCTGGAACCATAAACTAGGTCACTAGGTCAAAATAAAGAAATACCTTGTGGGCACTCTAGAGGCCACATTCTTTGTTTAATTGCCTTGAAAATTGGTCAGAATGTTTGTCTTTGTAAAATCTCACATGAGTCTGAATTTGGGTCAACTGGGGTCATAAACTAGGTCACTTGGTCAAATTAAAGAAATAGCTAGTGGGCACTCTAGAAGCCACATTTATTATTCATTTGATTTGAAAATTGGTTAAAATGTTTCTTTTGATATAGTCAAAGACCAGTTCAAATTTGGGTCACCTGGGGTCATAATCTAGGTCACTAGGTCAAATTAAAGAAATATCTTTAGGGCACTCGAGGCCACATTCTTTGCTCAATTGACTTGAAAATTGGTCAGAATGTTTGTCTTCATGAAATATGAGTTTGAAATTGGGTCACCTGCGGTCAAAAACAAGGTCACATGGTCAAATTAAAGAAAAACCTTAAAGGCACTCTACTAAGGTGAGCGACCCAGGGCCATCATGGCCCTCTTGTTTCTTAAATTTGTTTTAGTCTAATCAATTTCTCTTTTTTACTGTATGTAGATTTTTTTGATATTGATATATTATGTTTTTGAAAAGGTGTTTCCAAAGTTTGTGCTTTACAGAATATATCTTATTATTTTTCTTTTCCTTTTTCATAGACGAAAACTGATCCCTTTTGAAACTTTTCATTGTGGAAAAAGAATATATTCCAAAAAGTGTTTGAACTTCTGTGTATTTCATTTCAGTTTTTAGTTGTGTTATCATGTATTTTTTTTTTCTTTAATATGACAAAATTATGACACTTGTTTTATTTTTCCCAAGTAAAATATTGACCATATGTGTTCAAATGTTTCATTGATTTTGTTACATGTAATGTTGATAATAAGTTTTGATTCAAAGAAATAATCAAGTTCAAGTTTACTCCAATTTTGCTGTCTTTTATTTTCCGTTTCACAACCAATATAATTATTAACAAGATTGTTGCAACAAAGAATTTGATGTTTACATTTTTTCCATATGGCCAATTATTTTTAGCTCGGCTGTTTTCAAAGAAAGCCTTGAGGTGTTTTCATAGCCCTGTTTTGTCTGCGTTGTTGTCTGCATGGTTATGCAAAAAGCTTGACATTTTATAATATCCCTGTCATTTCTGAAGATATTTACTTCATACTTGGACTAGTTGGTAACCTTAAAAGGGGAAACCATACAACAAGGCCAGGTAACCATCAAACAATTTTTTACACGGTTTTGCCCTTTCTTTGACTTAGAACTGTCACTGAAATTCAATCTATTTCTAATAATAATAATAATAATAATAATGTACATTTATATAGCGCTATATCCCGGACAAACCAGGCTCACAGCGCTGTACAATCTCATACAAAAACTCGCACACAAACTTACATAAACTTCACACGAACTACATCATAAGGTTCACTTATCATGTTGTGGAGACAATTTAGCTGTAATGAATAAGAAATAGGTGTGACTTTAGTGCCTTTTTAAAGGCTTCAGATGATTGTATATGCCTTATGCTATATGGAAGTGAATTCCACCGCTCTGGAGCACAGAATGCAAAACTTCGCTCGCCGTACATCTTTGTGCGGACTCTTCTAAAGGGAATTTTCAATGAAAATCAATCTATTTCTAAAAGCAACTGTAGCGAAGCGTTGGCACCCACATGCGGTGCTTTTGTTACTTCTTGCTACAGAATCTTTTTCATGACATGATAATAAATATCATGTACGACCCAATTGTTTCTTTCTAGCATATTTGCTTCACACATTTCTACATTAACCTTTTACCAAACAAATCTGTTTTAACTCGTTACCACACTACAAAATATCAGACTGGTCCAGATACAAACCATTTGCAGATGACAAAATAAATGTTACTGAAAAATTGAAATATGGTTTGGAACTGGTTGAAAACATTGTGGGAAAAGTAGAAAATAGTGGTTACCAGCATTTTCTTCTTTTCCCACAATGTTTTCAAAAGGCTTCTTCCTGAGGGTGGTTAAAAGTTGGGATTGTGTGGTAAAGGATCAATCATCCTTAGGAAGGTGGAATTTTTTATCTGATTTTGTCGTACCATAATCTCTGTACCACACAATCCCAATTTGTAATGACCCAAATGAAGAGGGCTTTGGAAAACATTCTGGGAAAAGGAGACATTGTTGGCAATCAGCATTTTCTCCATTTCCAACAATGTTTTCTACCCAATCAAAGACAAACTGGGTTATTTGAGCCATATTTTAACTGTCGTCTGCTAATGCTTTTAATTTGGACGAGTCTAAAATTTTGATGAAGGGTTAACATTTTTGCAAGGTTCAGGTTGTCCAACAAGAAAGTTAACAGTTTTAATGTCTATTTATTCTATCTTTACGTTCTGCTAGATCAACTAAAACTAGCACATGTACAGACAGTAGATGTAAATTTTCTATCCTGAAATTTACATATACTTTCGAGAAAAATGTCAGTGAACTGGAATTATTTTGTCCATGGCTTCAATTCTGTGGCTTATGACATTTCAGCTAAGCCCCCATAGCTCAGTCAGTAGCGTACAGGACTTGAGAACAGGAGGTTGCTGCTTCGATCCCCGGGTTGGCCAATTTCTTTCCGAGGTTTGATGATAGTCATCGCGACATGATTCATTCCTCTCCCACCGCTGACCATTGTTTCAATGATGGTTATGTGGGAAAGCAGCTAGTGGCTTGGGAAGAATATTGTGCAGAGTACTGGTAAAAGAAACTCCAGGAAAGCATGGATAGGTGCACTGGCCGCCATGATATAACTGAAATAACGTTGAAAACAGCGTTAAACACCATACAATTAATCAGTCAATTATGACGTTTCAAGATGTCTGCTGTTTTGAAGCTTGCCAAACCACTGCCAACAGGCAGATCTATGCTCTGCAAGAGATGAGTAAGGAAGATCAGTGTGGACACTTGTTGCAATACAACCAACAGTTTGAAGACAATGTGAGAAGACAAGCTTCAAAGGAGCAGACACCATGAAGACATCATTAACTGCTGAATTGACGCCATGGACGAAATGTAGTAATATCGGTAAAATGACATTTTTCTGAAACGTATGTAGGTGTAAATATTAGAACTGACAAAGGATTATACTTAGCCCTTTACCAAACGACAGCATTTTAGACTTGTCCAAATTGAAAGCATTTGCAGACAACAAAATAATGTGACTCAAAAATTAAGATTTGTTTTGGGAAGGTTGGAAAACATTGTGGGAAAATGAGAAAATGCTGGTTACCAGCATTTTCTCCTTTTCCCACAATGTTTTCAAAAGGCTTCTTCTTCAGGGTTGTTAAAACCCATGATTGTGTGGTAAAGAGTTAAATCTATTGTCTTCACGAGGGCAAGTTTTCGTTGATCTAGCAGAGCATATTTATGATAAATAGACAATAAAACGGTTTAACTTTCTTTTTGGACACCCTGTACATTCAAGTCTGCCTGAACCAATCTGTCTTGTCCGGCCAACCCTTTTCCCAATTGTGATAAATTAGACAAAATTAACCAATATAAAGTAATTACATGTACCTGGCCCGAAGCAAACACTTTTTGATTAGGTCTTGGTCTCTTGGATGATTGCATAAATATGCTCTGGCAAAAGGGGACTTAATGCATCTGCGAACTTTCCGCTTTTTGTCCAAGGCCCAATCTACCTCATGATTAAGTTGGCTTTTATGGATCCATAATTATGTGATGGCTTGATCGGTACAATGCATCATGGAGATGCATTAAGCCACCTTTTGTCAGAGCATGGCTCGCTCACACACACACACACACACACACACACACACACACACATATATATTTTTTTTAAAAGGATTAATTCATAAAAAATATCAGTCTCTAAATTAAATATTCATTATCAAAAATAAATTTGAAAATGCCAGGATGGGCACCATTTCAGAAGGAAAAATTCAAATATATACTATATAAATATCAAAAATAAATTCCAGCTTAAAAAAAAAAAAATCTGCAGATGGCCCTATCAAGAAAAGAAACATGGTTATATCGGCTGCCGGCTGAAATACTGGTAACGATATTGGTTGAGAACTTAGGAGGAGAGGAAGAAAAGAATTAAAAGAGAAAAAAAAAAAACCGAATTTTACCACCTTCGGAGTGTTTTCTATTCGTTATAATTCGTTATAATGTATGATGTATGTTGATGAATTGAATTAACCCTTTACCAGATGACAAAATTTTAGCCTTGTCCAAATTGAAAGCATTTGCAGACGACAATTTAAGTGTGGCTCAAATGGTGCAAATTTTCTTTAATAGGGTAGAAAACATTGTGGGAAAAGGAGAAAATGCTGGTTACCAGCATTTTCTCCTTTTCCTACAATGTTTTCAAAAGGCGTTAAAAGGCGGCATTGTGCAGTAAAGGGTTAAGCTTTCTTTGATTTTCATATCAAAGATTTACTTTAAATTACATGTAATTACAATAAATAATAAAGCAGTTATAATCAATAACAATGAAATTACAATAAATAACAGTGTATGAACTACTAGTATTTAAAATACATCACATTTTGCCTCACTATTCTCAGATTAAACTATCTTGAGAATTAAGACTTTGGAAAACATTGTGGGCAAAGGAGGAAATGCTGGTACCAAGCACTTTCTCCTTTTCCCACAATGTTTTCAAGATCCTTTTTTCTTAGGGTCGTTAAAGGTCAGGACTG
The DNA here is from genome assembly GCA_945859785.2 of Tridacna gigas. Lineage (NCBI taxonomy): Eukaryota > Metazoa > Mollusca > Bivalvia > Cardiida > Cardiidae > Tridacna > Tridacna gigas. Next base: position 7,748,055 of record OX244042.2, read on the forward strand.
TGTGATAAAGAGATGAACAACAAGCATGAAATTTGCTAGTTTCAGCAATTTACAGCAGTTTACCAGACGAGAAAATTTTAGAATTGTCTAAATTGAAAGCATCTGCAGACGTCATATTGAACGATACTCAACAGATCAAGAATAGAAAATGTTTTTGGTAAAGGAGAAAATGTTGGTTATGTCAGCGCTATTGCCTTTTTCTCACAGTGTTTCCAAAAGCCATTTTTTCTAGAGTCTTTAAACGCCAGGATTGTGTGGTAAAAGATAAATAATTATCCCCTTACCCCACAATCCTGACTTTTAACAACCCTGAGAAAGAAGCCTTTTGAAAACAATGTTGGAAAAGGAGAAAATGCTGGTAACCAGCGTTTTCTCCTTTTCCAACAATGTTTTCTACCCCTCCCAAAACAAATTTCAATTTTTCAGTCACATTTATCACGTCGTTTGCAAATGCTTTCAATTTGGACTAGTCTAAAATTTTGTCGTTTGGTAAAGGGTTAACAAGCATTAAATTTGCTAGAATCAACGATACAGCAAGTAACTAGATCTACTAGTATTTACCAGACGTGAAAATTTCAGAATTGTCTGAATTGAAAGCATCTGCAGACGACTAACTGAATGATAATCAAGGCATGAAATTTGTCCTTCAAGAATAGAAAACATTGTGGGTATAGGAGAAAATGCTGGTTAGGCAAGCATTATTTCTTTTTCCCACAATGTTCTTTAAAGATACATCTATACTCGTTGTCAGCCAGTTTTAACCCATTTCATCTTTACTTTATGAAACTATAATCATTCTTGTATCTTCATGCCAAGTGCTGTCCCTAACAGTTGTATGGTTGCACAGATTACGTGAGATTGAAAATGCATTTCATTTTCGAAAGGCCTTCAAAGAAATCACTGCTATCGTTTCCAGTTTTGAATGAGGACAAAATCCCTTGAGTTTTTTATATCCCTACATAATATGTATTGGTAAGGTATCTATGTTTACACAGCTGACTAAATTCTGAGCCATTCTACACACTATCAGGTTGTAGGTGCATTCTTTCCTGTCTGGCTGTAAGGATGTATCTTTTAAAGCTGGAAGATAGGTGCACTGGCCGCCACGATATAACTGAAATAATGTTGAAAAGGGCGTTAAACACCATACAATCAACCAGTCTGTGAAAAGCGGGCTTAATGCATCTGCAAAGAGTATCAATTCAGGTCAGCCTGCGCAGTCCGCGCAGGCTGACCTTAGCCGAAACTTTTTCAGCTATAGGTCAAACTTCTGCAGGTCCAAGGACCAGACTACATCATGATTCAGTCGCCTGTTAGACAAAGTGAATTTTAAGGATTCCTAATTCTGTGATGTGTTGCTTGGTACAATGGATTATGGAGGTGCCTTAAGTCCCTTTTGCCAGAGCATGACATTTATTATGTTCTCCTTGCTTGTGCTTTTCTGAGCATATCTCTGATTGCAATTGCGAAAATATCAATAGAAATTGTATTTCGTCGAGGTTTTGGAGAAGTGGTAAGTACTTGAGGTAGTGGCGTAGTGTTACTATCTTTAGTACTGACGCCGGTAGAAAAAGTAGGTCTGTCTAAGACTGATGGCGGCGAACTACTTTTCTCATGTGTAATACTGTCTACGATTAATGAGTCTCCTTCACGAGATAAAATATTAATAATCTGCACGTTTTTAGGTGTCGCAGCTAAGCCACCTGATATTCCATCATGTATTTCCCACGGAGAATCAGTTCTAACATTCCTGTTGTTTGTATCTTTTACTATATTGCCACCCGTGGACTCACCCGGAACAGGAGTAGGAACACCATGAACCTTTGTCATATTATTATTGGTTAAATCTGAAAGCTGTCCTTGCTGTCGTTTGTTTATTTGGTCCTGTGGGTGCCATGGGATCAATGGATGGACGGTTGAAATTGTTGTCGAGGTAATAACAGGCGTATTTGTGCTTGCAGACGGGCTTAACTCTGTTGCCATCACACGCGGAATTTCTGTGGAGTCACGTGACCTTTGATCATGCGCATTAGAGAGATTATGCAATTTGACAGACTGTTTAGGGTTTGAATTGTCACGAGTTAACAGCTGACTTATATTATGCAAAGCAATTGTCAAAATTTCTCTGATCTTGCTGTTCTTTAAGATCATTTCTATAGTAAAATTGGGATCGATATTCGCCGGTACGTTTAAGACTGTCAAAAGTTCCCTTACTGATAGCGTATTCGCTGTAGGTATCTCGTTTGTAGGTGTCGGTAAGGTCAATGGTATGAAATTCACACTGGGATTCGACGGCTTACCTGGGCCATTCGTAGATACATCGTTTCTTTGAAAACCAGTTTTGTGTAAAACAGTTGGGTAAACAGGTATGACATCAGTTCCTTGCTTTTTAGACCCAAGCACAATTAAAGGGCTGGGTGAAATGCTGTTTACTTTGGGATTACCAAGAATGACGTCCGTCGGTCGAGATAGAATCCCAGCAGGTACAAGGTTGTCTGTTGAGACCTTGGAAATTTGTTCAATGACTGGACTGTCTGGATATGGGGCGATTGTAGGCCCTTCAGTTGTTTCTAACACCAGAGCTTCCGTTGTTGTATCTGTAGGCACAGTGGTTTCACTGTTAGACACGGGAGTTGTAGAAAACGCCACTTCTGTCGTCAAATCAGTAACACTCTCCGGCAGAGCTTTGGCGCCCGATATATGCGATCGTTTCCATGGGTGAACTTCATTGTTTGTGTTACCGCTTGTTACTCCTGGTCTAGGGCCTTTGTTTGGACGGCCATGACTTCTGAGTAACGTGATGATGTCATTCATTTCGATATGGTTAGGGTTAGCAGGTGGATGATGCCCGTGGCTTTTTGCAGATGGTGTTGCAAAGTCTAAATTATGATTGGCAAATATTCCACGATTTTGACTCATTCTATCTTTCAAGATGGCGTCATTTCTTATACGTTCGTCAAGGTGGGCTTGTCTTGCCTGTGCATTTAATAACAAGTTTCTGGCTCTTAGTTCTGCAATCTGTCTTGCCGTCTCGGTTTTCTTCGTGTCCATTTGTTGTTGTTTCTCCATCAACTTCCTCATCATCTTTTGCCGTTTTTCATGCCACTTTGAAATTGCCTTTAAGTCATGTGTTTGATTTGAACCCCATTTATGTGGTTCTCGAAGTTCCCTTTCACCTGTAATTAAAGGAAGAGCACTGCATGTCGATACCAACGCTCTTGGCTTATGTTTGTCTTGGACAAAAGCCTTTTGAAAATATTGTGGGAAAAAAGGAGAAAATACTGGTTACCAGCATTTTCTCCTTATCCCACAATGTTTTTTACCCTATCAAAGACAACTTCTATCATTTGAGCCAGATTTAAATTTTCGTCTGTAAATGCTCTTAAGCTGGACTGGTCTACATTTATGTAGTTTGGTAAAGATTCAGGTTGAAGCATTTCTACTGATATGGCGGATACGGGTCTCCATAGTTCCGTAGTGGTCAAACGATGCCATATCGTCGTATTTAGCTGTGTACTTACTTGATCAAAATATATACAATAAAATAAAAGTTTTGATTTAAATTTTCGTCTGTAAATGCTCTTAAACTCCAAAGTTTTAACGACCGTTTGAAAGAAAGCTTTTTGAAAACAATGTGGGAAAAAGAGAAAATGCTGGTAACCAGCATTTTCTCCTTTTCCCAACTTGTTTTCTTACCTTTCAAAGACAAATCGAATCATATGAGCTACTCATTTTGGACAAGTCTAAAATTTTGTTGTCTGATAGGGTAGAAAACATTATGGTAAAAGGAGAAAATGCTGTTTACCAGCATTTTCTCCTTTTTGCACACAATGTTTTGAAAAGGCTTCTTTCAAAGAGTTGTTAGGGTTGTTGGAATTTGAGATAGTGTGATTAAGGGTTACAACTTCTTACTCTGAGTCATTTAACTAGGGATTGTTTGACGAAGGAATAATACGTTACCAAGTCAAGTCAATATTTTATTAGCCTAACATAATACAATGTTGTTGCTATTACAAAAAAAATAATTGTACAATACATTTTCAAACTTTATGATTTATGCTAGTAGTTTCAATCTGTAGTTTTTACGTGCATCTTTGGACTAAAACAGTTCGAGAAAAGTACGATATGGGTTCAAACCTAAACAATTTAATTATTTTAAAGATTTCTGTCCTATTTATTTGTTACTCTGACATTTATCATTGGGCATACATATATATTTACTTGAATTATTCGTAGTTTTTTTATTATCATTTTTCATCAGTAAAATAAATTTGAACATAGATGTTCGAGTATAATAAAACTTTGGTATTAATTGACTTCTAATTTGTTGATAAAGAGGACATACTAGTACAAAATGAAATTCGTCTTCTATTTCATTCAGATTACATAATTTACAGATTCTATTATCTCTTAGTATGCTATTGAATCTACCTTCCTCAATCAATAAATGGTGTGATGACCATTTTAATCTTGTAAGTTCAATTCTTTGTTTATCATTAATAACACAGTAAAGATAATTTTCAAATTCAAAATATAGTTTAAAAGATCTATAACATTGCAGTTTAGATGAGTTGTCTATATCCATAAGCCAGTCCTGTATTTTAACCCCTATTCTGCTAAGTAAGTTAAATAAAACTTTCAAGTTAATAGTAAAAACCTGAATAATGTAATTTTAAACTTAATTTTTTGGGGGGAAAATACCTCTTTTATCGCATAGTGTAGATCCAAGATCAAACTGCACGTTCTGTGCAGTCTGATCTTGATCTACACTGTTCGCAAAAGGTGAGTGTGTCGCACTTAGCGGGTAAAGGGTTAACTGTCCTTGGGGGAAAAAGAATGACGAAAACAGAAGAAAATCCTGGTAACCAGAAATTTCTCCTTTTCCCACAATGTCAGTTTCGAATTTTTCCTGCATAAATTCAATCTTTCGAGCTGTTTTCTATTTGTCGCTTGCAAATGCTTTCAATTTGGCCTTGTCTACAGGTAAAGAGTCAAAAAAGCGCCTGGTCGTCGGTCGGGGTTAATCCGTAGAAATGAATGGGTTAGGCCTAAAACCCAGGAAACCTAATTAAAAAAACGAAACATTAAAGTTAACTTAATAAAGCTATGTGTTTCTTTAATTAATCAGGCTCGTTGATAATCCTGTCATTTTGAAAGGACCGAAATATAATTAATGAATAAATGGTGATACAAAAAAATAAATCAATGAACTTAGGTGATAAGACGGACAAAAAGAAGGAAAGGGAGAGGGAGGAAGAAAGAAAAAAAAGGAGAGACAGACAGAGAGAGGAAGAGAGATATTGTGGAAGGAAGAACGAACAAATGATATTGACACACACACACACACACACACACACACATATATATGTATATATACACTAGGATGAAAAAGAAACGCAGGGTAACCTTTCAAGGTAGTTTAGAGGTGTATAACTTGATTGAGAATTCTAAATTATGATTTTATGTTTACCACTGATCAGTTTTGAATATTTTGACGAAATTTCATTTCAGTGTGGCCAAAAAGAAATGAGAAAATGGCTTCTTATTGACAGTACCCCCTCCTGAGTGAAAAAAAGTAGTGACTGACTGCATATGGAGACTCAAAACTTGTTCAATATCTCGTATGTCCTCCTCGAGCATTTGTCGCAGCTATGACTCTCCTATGCATGGAGTTTATCAGCCGGTTAACTGTTGCCATGGGGATGTTTTCCCACTCTTCTAATAGAGCATGCCTCAGCTGGGCCAGATTTGTTGGGGGGTTCTGGCGTCTCCTGACTCTTCTGTCCAGTTCGTCCCAGAGGTGCTCAATAGGGGATAAATCAGGGCTGTAGGCTGGCCAATCAAGGGGCTGGATATTCTGGTTTGCGAGAAAATTTTGACAAATGCGGGCAACATGCGGCCTAGCGTTATCATGTTGGAATGTGTGGTTATGCCTCTGTAACAATGGCACTGCAACAGGGAAGAGTATTTCATCTCTGTACCGCATGGCGGTTAGGTTACCGTCAATCACAATTAACTGAGACTTCAACCCATGAGAAATCCTTCCCCATACCATGACCGATCCTCCGCAAAACCTATCGTTCTCAAGAACGCAAGCGTCAGTATAGCGTTCCCCACGACGTCGGTATACTCGACGTCGACCATCAGAACGATACAGAGTGAACCGGGACTCATCAGTAAAGAGAACCCGTCTCCACTGCCTCATTGAGAAATTTTGTGGAGAATGTGCCGCTAACCACGCCCTACGACGTGCGCGACGTGGACCGGTAAGTGGCAAACCAATGTAAGGGCGTCGGGCTTGCAGACCGTAGACACGTAGCCGGTTCCGTACAGTGTCAGCATGAATATGGTGACCATGATTGCCTAGTGTATTATTAGCGGTTTCACTGGCTGCACGGTGGCGATTGCGCAAGTGGGCTAGGCGGATAGTTCTGTCCTGACGTGGCGTCGTAACGCGTGGACGTCCCGTTCGCGGTCGGTCTTCGAGCCTTCCCGTCTCTCGCATGCGTCTGACAAGGCGTTCTATAGTCGAGATATGCACATTGAACTGTGCAGCAACCTGTTGTTGGGTTCGACCCTCCAACAGTAGTGCTATAGCTTGCCCCCTCTGAACTACGGTTAAGCGTACCATACTTCGCAGATGTTGAAAGCAGTTCAAAACTCAGAAAATCAATGTGACAACTTCAAAAGCATCTCATTGACTAAATTTGACAATTGAATATCTCGTCCTCAAAATTGTGCACGGGTATTTTGCTTTTTCACAATTACCCCGCTTACGGTTAACTTTTACGAGGTTCATTAATTTTAGCCATCTGATATTGCAGGCATTTACCGATATTTGGACCTGACCGAATTTCATCCATTTAGGTCAAGCAATATTATTTTATTTGCTTAGTTTAGGTACCCTGCTTTTCTTTTTCGTCCTAGTATATATATAAAGGAAGGAAGAAAGAACGAAAGAAAGACAAAGAAGAAAGAAGGAAAGGAAGAACGAAAAGTGAGAGAATAGATAGATAGATAGATAGGGAAAGAAAGAGAGAAAAGAGAATAGGAAGAAGCGCGAGAGACAGACAGACAAAGAAAGAAAGCAGGCAAGAGAGAAAGACAGAAAGGAGAGAGAAAGAAAAAGAAATACAGAAAGAAAAGGGAGAGAGAGACAGCGAGAACGAAAGAAAGATCGTTTGCTTTCTTGGTGGGGTTTCAAGTAAATTCATAATTATAACTTTTTTTTTCATTTATATTACTATTACTTGTCTGAGTGAAAGTTAAAGAGAAGAAGAAAAATACCTTCGAATTGAGGCAAAACTGCATGCATCGCGACTATGTTTAGAAAATATATCCCGTTCAGCAAACTCTCAACACGCATAATGCAATTCCGCTCAATTTTCTAATATCAAAATTTTCGAAATTACAAAATTAATAATACAAATTGCTCACACTTTGGACGTAAAACAGCACAAACAAAAACTAAAACGCAAACATAGTAAAACTGAAACTTCTGCACAAAATTCAGAAAAAAAAATCTAACATTAAGAGTATGTTGTAACTAGCCTACTGTCTTATTCTTGCTGAATTAACTTTAATTTCTTTTCTGTATTTATATTCTGGTTTGATGACGCATGAGGCCACATTTAACCTTTAAACAGACGACAAAATTTTAGACTTGTTCAAATTGACAGCATTTGCAGACGACATGTTCATTTTGGCTCATATGATTCGGTTTGCCCATAAATGGTTAGAAAACATTGTGGGAAAAGGAGAAAATGCTGGTTACCAGCATTTTCTCCTTTTCCCACATTGTTTCCAAAAAGCTTTCTTTCTCAGGGTCGTTAAAATTTGGGATTGTTTGGTAAAGGATAAAAGTCGCTTTTTGTAATAAAACGAAAAAAGAATGATTGAGTCATTTCAACGTATCGATGTGGCGAAATGATCTGTAATCTTTCCGCTAACTCTATAAAAAACAATTTCTCAAAGCAACACTGAACGAAATTTTGTCCCAAAATGATTTTGGAGAGAAGGTTTGGTTTGTACTGGAGTTTAACGCCATTTTAACAGCTCAGGTCATATCATGGCGGTCAGTGACGCACCCATGTGTTTCCCGGCTTTCTCACACCAGTGCTGACTCGACCTTCTTTCCAAAGCCAATGACTACTTTTCTCACATGCATCAGAGGTGAGAGGCGAAAAATCGCCGGAGAGAAAGTTTGTCTCACCCGGGTATCGAACTCGCAACCATCGGGTCACGATATGCTAACCACTGAGCTACCCGGACGTGCTTTTTGGAGAGAAAATTGATATTTTGTTCTAAAAAAGAGAAAGCAATGTCACAAAAACGTGATTATCTACTCTTGGGGTGTGTGTGTGTGTGGGGGGGGGGGGGGGGGGAAGGAACCAATACACACAAAAAAAAGCCTCCGCTGAGATTCGAGCCCGCGTTCTTAACGTCAAAACACAGTGACTCTATGGACTGAGCAACTGATACTATGTGTTCAAAATGACCCATGTTCTACGCAGTCCGCGCAGGGCTGACCTGGGTCGAAACCTTTTGCTACATGTATTTTCCGCATGTCCAAGGACCATTCTACCTCAGGATTCAATCGGTTGTGGGAAAAAAAGGATTTTACCAAAAGACAAAATTTTAGACAAGTCCAAACTGCAAGCATACAATGCAGACGACAAAATAAATGTGACTCAAAAATTGAAATTTGGTAACCAGCATGTTCTCCTTTTCCCACAATGTTTTCAAAAGGCCCCTTTCTCAGGGTTTTTAAAACTCGGGATTGTGTGGTAAAGGGTTTTAAACAAATATATATCGAAAATATCTGCAGTTGATAAATCAAATGTTGTGCAAATAACGGGATGGTAAACATCTTTTTCCACCGATGTTTTCGAAAGGTTACTTACAGGATGTTAAAACCATCGTGTTGTAAAGAATTCAAAATCATCGTGTTGCTTTTTTTTTTTTCTAATCACTTAACCCATTCACACAATCCCGTAATTTAACGACCCCAGAGGAGAAGGCTTTTTGAAAACTTTGTGGGAAAAGGAAAAAAAAAACCGCTGGTAATCAGCATATTCTCCTTTTCCCACCACGTTTTCTACCCTATATTAACGACAATTCCCACCATTTTTGAGGGACACTTTATTTTTTTATCTGCAAAGGCTGTCAGTATGGCACTACCCTAAAATTTTCTCTTCTTGTAAGGAGTTTTTAAAAAAAAAAAATGTCATGCTCTGGCCAAAGGGGGCTTAATGCGTCTCCGCGATGCATCATGCCAAGCAAAATAGGTAGGGATCCTTAAAATTCATCATGTTTAAAAAGCCGATTGTATCATAAGGTAGACTGGTCTTTTGGCATACAAAAAATTGACCAGGTGCGAAAAGATGCGACCCAGGTCGATAATTTTCGCAAACGCAACTCGTCGAAACGATTTACATATACTTAGAAAAAAAGGCGGATTCACGTGACGGCATTTCGCCACTGGGAGTTATTTTTATCGCGATGAGAGTTTCATTGACGAAACGCCATCAATTAAACTTTATGGTATTACCAATTGAAAACTGCGGAATAACTTTGTATTGCAGAACCTGCCATGAATCATAGTTTAAGTAATATCCATGAAAAAAAAAAAGACCTGACGCCCAAATATGTTTTTTGTTTAATTAACTGTTTCCTTTTTTTGTTCTCTTCCACGTTTTTCCTCCCCCCCCCCCCAAAAAAAAAACCCCCTTTATTGCCACATATATTGTGACGCATTGTAGAAACACTTTATTTATATATATTTTTTTTTTGGGGGGGGGATTGTGTATACGTATGTTTGGATAAATATGTATATGAGCCATGCTCCGTGAAAAGGGGGCTTAATGCATCTGCGAAAAGTATCGACTCAGGTCAGCCTGCGCAGTCCGCGCAGGCTGACCTGGGCCGAAACTTTTCGCTATTGGTCAATTTTCTGTATGTCAAAGGACCAGTCTACCTTATGATACAGTCGGTTGTTAGACAAAACGGATTTTACGGATCCCTTACTATGTAATGTCTTGCTTGGTATAAGGCGTCACGGAGATGCATTAAGCCCCCTTTTGCCAGAGCATGGCTTATGTGTATGTTTATTAAATTGTGAGGTATGATGAGAGATTGTCTGGATTACCTGCCCCTACCACTACGTTATCGGGTCAGGCAAAGCACAATAATGGCGACCTTCTAGGTGTCCTCAAGAGTACCCCTACATGCTTCCCCGTTTTTAGCTCCACTGGCCAAAGGCCAGCGGGCTTATGTCATGGCCCGGTGTCCGTCGTGCGTCCGTCCGTGCGTGCGTGCGTCCGTGCGTCCGTCCGTCCGTGCGTTAACTTTTATTTCAAACATCTTCTTCTCTGAAACTACCCATCCAATTTTCATGAAACTTCACAGAAATGATCCTGCTATGGTCCTCTTCAGAATTTCTTGAAAGAATTTGATTCCTTCAAAAACTCTGGTTGCCATGGCAACAAAACTGAAATATAAGGCATAGGGCTACCAAATTTGGCATGTAGCTTTATGTAGTAGACCTCTATCAAGTTTCTTCAAATTATAGCCCTGGGGTCAAAATTGGCTCTGCCCCAGGGGTCACAAGTTTTACATAGGCTTATATAGAGAAAACTTTAAAAATCTTCCTGTACCTAGCCATAAGGCCTAGAGCTACCAAATTTTGCATGTTGCTATATCTAGTGGGCCTCTACCAAGCGGGCCAAAATTTTAGCCCTGGGGTCAAAATTGGCCCCGCCGCAGGGGTCACAAGTTTTACATGGGCTTACATAGTGACAACTTAAGAAATCTTCCTGTTTTGATTTTTTTTTTCTGAAATTAGCCTTGCATCAGGGGTCTTATGTTTTACAGAGGCTTCATATGGACAAAACTTGAAAATCACCTTATTTATAACCATACAGCATAGACTTGTATTATTTTGGCATGTGGCTTTATCTTGTGGACCTCTACCAGGGTTCAAGTAATTATAGCTCTGGGATCAAAAATGGCTTTGCCTTGCGGGTATCAATTTTCACATGGGCTTTTACAGAGAAAAAATTGTAAGTCTTCATTTTGAAACCATTTGGCTCAGAATTGAAATGTTTAGTATCTATGGTTTATATTTATAAGCCAGTGGAGCGATACAGGGCCATCATGGCCCTCTTGTTCCAAATTTCATGTGATCCAGTTTGACCAGTGAATAAAATGAGGTCAATTTTACACAAAATTACACCACCAAATCTAAAATGTGCTGTTGAGGTATGGTTTAAGTATAAATTTTACTATGATTCATTTTAAAAGTAGCCCTGTTTTCGGACGTTATATAGGTCTATTTATATTTTGGATACTTAAAGCATTTCTGATATGTAGTTTTTCTCGCTAAATAAGAACGACATGTAGAAAAACTCACTGCCATTACTTTATTGCAAGCGATCCGTTTTGAATTCAGCCTATGATCCGATTTGATCATGTGAAATAACAATATCCCGTCCCCTCTGCATATCACCAACGGGGGTCGGCATTATTGCGCTTTGCCTGACTTACTCTTGAAATACGGCGGGGTACCAGACTAGATGAGAGATGGCCATAGATTGGTTACCTCCCCTGATACAGCAAGTGTATAGGGATCGGTACAGGCTATTAAAAACGGGCGGAATTCTGCCCGTCTATTTTTAGAACAGCCATGTCGCGAGACTATTAATTCAGGGGAGGTCACTCTCACTTCCTGAGCAGGGGATTTTCCAATATTTTTGGCGTTACGAGTAAGTGAATTGTATTTGTATTTTTGGTATCACCTTTTAATGCTTATGTCTGCTCATATTCTTTTTAGTTTCGATTACCAATTTCAAATTGTGCAAAATATCGCAGTGTTACCTATACAGCCAAACTGGAAATGTGTAAGCTTCTCAGATTGGCCATTCTGTGATATACATGTGGCCCAATGGAAAGCAACGACATAATAGCCTGTGCCAGTTGTAATATGTATATCTACAAGGGGGAACAGTTCAAGATGGTCACAGCTCTCGTATACCAATGGACATGGCTAACAAAGGATAAAAAAAAACAAAAAAAAACACGCTTTATGGTACTGCTATTCTTGGACAATATAGTTCTGAGAAGGAACGAATTGACACTGTCCGTACTTATATTGCCAAAATCCGAAAGTGAAAACAATATTGGGATAAATTGCAGACTGAACATATATACATGTATGTCTTAACTACTCGCAGGTATCCTTTTATGGATGATAAAATAATTAAATAATTAAATAAATAATCATAATCATGTTAAATAATTATCTCACGAGTCAAATTTGAAGTAGCTGGGATCGATAACACTGTGTATGTGGTGCTGTAGAGACAAATGCACACTACTTCTTCGAATGTCCACTTTATGAAACTATAAGAAATAAGTTTATTCGCTCCATATCGTATCATGAAATAACTATGGACCTTCAAACACTCCTCTTTGGAAATGATTTCCTTACTTTTCAGGAAAACGAAGAACTCTTTCTGAAAGTTCAGTTGTATATAAAGGAAAGCAAACGATTAAATGAATGATTTCCAAAAACGTCCATCTCCTCTCTCTCTCTCTGTTTTCCAAATGTCTCATATAACAATGTTGAATTTTGTATTTTTTTTTTTTCTTTTTTTGTCATACGTTGTTACTTAAGAAAGGGACTCTATAAGCTTTTATTAGCTTTCGTCCCAATCCATTTGTATGTTTATATGTACAATAAAATATGTTTAAACTAAACTAAGGAATAGGTTAGAGTAACAGTAACAGAAACAACAACAACAACAACATCGACGACGCCATAATAAAAATAGATAACGTCGACAGCCGGTTGTTACTTTTACTAAGGTCTAAATGAAATAAACGTTCACACATTCTTCCGACTTAAGCACTTTGATTCATTGTCACAGTTTTTGATTTTTTAAAACCGCAACCTGCACTTGACGTAGGATTCATTTGAATTTGATCGTAAAACATTACATGACGCATTGATAATTATATATTCTGTTAAAATGGTTTATATTTAGCACAAGACGAAACTCATATATTATAACCAACGGTCTCAACAAACGCTAAGTTGCACACACATACCAGTTAGATCTACGAAATCATCGTCAACCTAGATAACGGATGGCAGGCACTAGGTAGTCGCATCCGACTTTTTAGGCATAGCAGTTTGTTTGATTGAGTTTGCGTTTATTTATCTTTGCCACCGGTTACGCATACGGGCGACGCTCCCTGAAGACAGTTAGTTATGGTTACATGGGATAGTGCAATATACAGAACGAAAACCATCCTAAGTTACGCCTGGTTCTTTAAGGTGCTCGGTGTGTAGCCTCGGTTTAACGTCTCATCCGAAAGACTTTTAATAATCTTAGATGGCAAGCAGTGTGGATCGAACCCAAACCCTCAAGTGACCCGAAACATTAAGTTTACGAGTCCTACGATCTACCTCCTGAGCTATACAAACTGGTCAAGCAGTTCGTTCAACAGTACAGTTTAAACACATCCATAAGCAAAAATACTTTAAACCAGCTAAACTAATTTGCATACTATTTGCAACCTTTTCGTAAGGGGAGGTAATATCGTGGACCAAATCATACGGCAAAGAATTTAAAATAGTTTTTACTTACGTGACGATGAAACTCTACATAGAATCTTTGTATAGTCGCAGAACCTTGAAAGAAGACGTAGATCTGATATGATTTCCTACATTTGAGGAACGAATGAGAAGAAAACTATTTTCGCTTATTCGGTGACGCTTCGATATATACCTGTAGGGCATATAGCACGAGCTTTACAATGAACATGTTGTACATGTAGTTTGTACAAGGTTCAACTAGCTTTGAGAGGGAAACGCATACAGAAGTTTTTCTTATGCGAAGTATTTATTTGAGGTGCCTGGCGGTACATGCTATACAACACTGTGGCTCTGTACCAGTGGTGCTAACTACAAGCAAGTAAGCCCCTCGAAACACTCGCATCGTTTCCAAAGGTGTTTTTACTGTCATTTATAACTCGTTGAAATTTGTTTTGGTAGCTTTAAATCAGTTTCATTTAATGAGGCTTAACATTCAATGGCACTGGACGGTGACAAATGTGTACAGGTTTCCAGAGTTTATTTTTTACGTGTATTTTTACATGTATTTCTGGTTTTCCTTGGTGGCCATATTAGTAATTAATGAACGTAACGAACGCTACGCTTGAGGTCAAAATACTGTTGATAGAGACCGAAATCACCTCTGAATCATCGCTATATGTGATATTACAAATACTAGTCATCTATTGTACCATTAGTCCAAATATTTAGACGTATACATGCTTATTTACCTTTCAACATTTATCATCGGACATTTCACATTTGATTTTTCTTATTGCATGTAACGTCTAAACGGGTCCCATTCAGTTCTATGTAGCAAATCTGATCTGTCTAAAACCAGTATTATAACAAAAGAGAACTTCATTTACCTGTAGGATGAACTTTTTTTGAACATATTCAGCTGCTGTCTTGATAAATAATGGGCAAATTCATTCAGAATTCAATAAAATCACTCGCAAGTGGGATTGCCGACAGAGTCGCCGCCATGTTTTTCAGTCATGCAGACAGTTGCATAACAAGTAAGAATTGACTTTAAGTTTATAAACGAAATCTGTTCCAATAATCAAACAAGACCGAAGCGAACAAAATTTCGTTTTAAAAAAAGACATAATACCATTCTGTAAGTTGCATTGACCCGCACATGACGGTTCATTCGGAACAATCATATCTCTTCCACGGCAATTCATAACAAAACAGAGTGGTGTTGAATCGGGATGGATTTAGCTCATAAATAGGTAAGTTTTGGACAAATATCCTTTTTCAATCGAGAAATTATTCACTTATCTTACTTCTGATGTATATTTTATTGAACGAGTTCACTTGAAAGTATCCAAATTTGCTGTTCAAACAGCGACAAAATTCGATGTCGGAGTTTGCTAAAGGAAACTATGAAGGAGCCGATAAGACCCTACGTACACGATGAATGTCAGAATGAAAAACAACGTACGTAGGGGCTTATAAGTAGGACTATTGTACCATAGGCTACTGAAGTTCTATCGGTCAATCACGACACACCAATATTTTCATTGCTCAATCATCGGACACCGTTACTAAAAATAGCGCATTTGCGCATCGTAAATCGTAGTGTTACTCGATCCGATATTGAGACTATGTGTAATTATACTATTTTAAGTAACGGTGTCCAGTGATCGAGTATGCTGGTATCCGTTGTACCTCCCACAACCATCAGATAGTTGACACAAAGATCGATAACAGACTGCCACTTTGATGATCAAGCACGCCAGCCCGCATAGCTCAAATGATAGAGCGTAGGACTTGTAAACATCAAGTCTTGGGTCCCTTGATAGTGTGGGTTCGAGCCCCATGGCTGGCCACCTAAAACTACTAATAGTCTTTCGGATGAGACGTTAAACCGAGGTGTCCGTATGACAGTGCTATACAACGAGCACGTTAAAAGAACCAGACGTAACTTATGATGGGTTTCGTTCTGTAGCTTTTTCTATTCCCCCGTTACAAAACTAAACAGCCTCCAGGGGGCCTCGCCTATGCTGGGTAACCAATGGCGACGATAAAGGTAAATTCAATCAATCATGATGGAGCAATGAAAATTTCGGTGTTTTATGATAGACTAGAGGAGGTTCAAAGGCCCGTGATTCTACATACTGAACTGAGCTCTATATGGAACAATTCAGTTCGGTCTTTGTATTCATGTGCATGTACTCATGTAGCTGCGAATACTAGTACCACTCTTCACACTAAAAATGTTGTTGTTGTTGTTGTCGTTGTTGTTGTTGTTATGTTGTTGTTTAAGACAACATGTGACAATGTAAGGGGAAAAATTTAGTTCTTTTGGTATGTACCAGCTGAACAAAGGACGATAACTAAACTTTTACGCACATGGCCTGTGTGTGTGTGTTTATAGTTAGTTATGATATTAGTTATATTTACTTGCTCTGTCAAGTGTTCCGACCATGTTACACCATTTGAAATAAACTATGAGTAAAAGATATGAATCATACTCTGTGAAAAAGGGGCTTAATGCATCTACAAAACGCAATCCGCGCAGGCTGACATGAGTCGAAACCTTTTGCTTTTTGTGAATTTTCTGCATGTCTAATGACCCTTCTGCCTTATTATGCAGTTGGTTGTTAGACAAAGTGGATTTTTATGGATCCATAATTATGTGATGACTTGCTTGGTATAGTGCATCACGGAGTTGCTTGGTACGATGGTACCACAGGGGTGCATTAAACCCCCGTTTGCAAGAGCATGGCATATATGATCATGCCGACTTGTGATGTACTTTGAAAAGGTCTAAGCGTTAAGGGAACTCGCATAGCTCTCATTGTTCCTTATACATGAAGTACGCATGCGCAATTATGTCCTTTGACGTTTCAAATACCATGACCATGAAAGAAATGTCATTGTCGTGATTCAATTTATGATACTTAGACTAAGCAATAGAGTTTTCAGGATATAACATGGATCTTTTTCTGTCAAAAAGAAAGAGTTCAATGTTATTAGCCTGTGACCGGAATTTCTCACCAAATATTTGATAATGTAAATCAAGATAAAAATGCACATACCTCTCATTCTGATCTTGATCTACACTGTTCGCAAATACCTTCCAATATTTACGCAGCGAGGAAAGTGTTAATCTCTTGTCTTCCGCCTTCTATGTTAATTATATATAACTTTTGAAGTCAATAAATAAAAATACATCTGCGTGAATCAAAGTACGAAAGTACGACGATCTTACTTCCGTTATGCAAATTACGCTGTGATCAGGGAGAAGACTACAGTATAATAATTATGAGTTTGCACTTTTCTTTTGTACTTCTTAGCTCAAATGATTTCCTGTAAATTTCCAATAATGTCATTTGAAGCGGTTGATGAAAAAATCCATGTCTTTCTTGACGTTATAACAAGATAACGCCTTTGACCACAGACCTTTGAATTTTCATTGGTCTATCACGGAACACTAAAATTTTCCTCGGTCGATCATCGAACACCTTTGCACATTGGTTGCATCGTCTGTATATCACGGAATACTCAAATTTTCATTTACACCGTTACTATAAATAGCACATAGGCGACTCCTCGATATTGTATATAAAAAGACAAGGTGTGCAACGAAATCGAAGAAAATTTGACTCCATCCCCTTTCAAAGACGATATTTAACCAAAAAAGGAAGAATAAACCTAGTTACTATTGCAGATGGGTTAACAGATAGTTTTTCTTGTGTACCCTGACCTTCGAAAGTTCCAAACGGCTCTTGCGATCAAGCAACGGCTCTGATCTGAAAATAATAATAATAATAATAAAAAGCTCCACATTTTCCGGATCGCCATGCGCTGACGTCACACAATTCATCATGACGCAGCGAATTATAACCCACGTGAATTCACTAGCAAAAGAATCGCCAAAGTTTTTGACCAGTAAACGGTAAATACGCGTTTGCAAATATGCGAAATGGAAGATGAAATTTGTGATACTTGATTAGATGAAGAGATAGGCTAAGATAAATTATAACAGACGAAATATTAATTTAATAATTTCAGCAATATATAAACAAAAAAAAAAAAAAGAAGATTTTTCTTTGAAAAAAATTATTTTAGTTATAACTGCTGTGGGATAATAAAATGTGTGACGTCAGCGCATTGCGATCCGAAAAATGTGGAAGCTCTTTAAAAAGAATTTAGATCAGAGCTATTGCTATATCGCAAGAGACGTTTGGAACTTTCGATGGTCAGGTTACACAAGAAATATTATCTTTGAATCCATCTGCAACGGTAACTACATGTAGGTTTATTCTTCCGTTTTCGGTTAAATATTATCTCTGAAGAGGGACGGGGGTCAAATTTTCTTCGATTTCGATGCACACCATGTTCTTCTATATACGACATAGAGGTAGTCACCAATGTGCTATTTATAGTAACGGTGTCCGATAAGGAAAATTTCGTTATCCCGTGATAGGCCGATGGAAATTCAGTAGCCTATGCTTTGACATAATGCCAGAATGCTGTCTTGAAGTCACATGACTTTTTTTTTCTCACGGAGAGCGGCGGTAAAAAAAATGGAAACTTTGCGTTCAGGAAATGTATTCACCAAACATTCTAAAAAAAAACATTCTTATTCACAGGAATTTTCTAAATTTCAGAGTAATACAATTTCTGGTTGGCTAAACCGAATGGTTTAGCCAATCAGAAATTGTGTTGCTTTGAAATTTAGAGTAAAACTAAGACTGCAATTTAGACTGGTTGGAGAATATTGACACTGGAACATTTTTAGAAGCTTGATATTATTATTTGATTTTAAAATATTAACCCTTATCCTGCTAAATAACTTAAACTAAACTTTCCAGCCGATTGTAAACAACCTATTAATGTTCTATTAAACCTATATTTTTGGAGAAAAATATCTCCTTATCAGATAGTGTAGATCCAAGATCAGACGGCACGTTCTATGCAATCTGATCTTGGATCTACACTGTCTTCAAAAGGTCAGCGAGTCGCGCTTAGCAGTCTAAGGGTTAATCACATGAAATAGCTTTAAGTTACTACTTAAAGGCGGTCTCAATATTGTTACAGTAAATAAAATATCACCCCAAAGGATATATATAACTCTAACTCGATAACCTTTTCATTGACAGTTTATATTATTATTTGTTTTGTAAAGATGTTTAAAACCACGAACCGTGACGAAATAATATAAACGTTATCTAGTTGGGTTTATACATTGTCTCGTCACGGAATATGATTTTAAGCCTGTTATCCCAAACATAAACAATAATATAAACAGATAATGAAAGGTTTATCGAGTGAGAGCTATAATTAAAGGTCAATACTGTTTCACTTGTAAATACACAAAAAGTCAAAAACAACACCACAGAAGGGCTATTATGATTTCGGAATTATTGTAGGTATACATGTTTTTTTTTTAGGTCTCTGGCTTATCGTTTATAAGTTTTTTTTTTTTTTTCAATATGTTTTTTTTTTGTCGGAGAACGATTTGGTTTGCCCATTGCCAAGCGACAAATTATTGTGAATATACCATACCACGGGGCTTACTGTAGAAAAATTAAGAAGGAACCCATTATAAACAAACAGCTATTTCGGTCGTACCGCCACTTTTTGAACACCCCTCGAAGACGATTTTCATTTGAAAGTACTTTAAAAAAGTCAATGGAATTTACTGCAAGGACGATGATTTTCAAGTTTTGCCCTCATTTTTATTGATAATTGAGGACAGGTTTTTTTTTTTTATATAATGAATAATTAAATTAACTCTATACCACACGTCTATATCTTAGACTTGTTCAAAAACGAAAGCATTTTAACACGACACATATGTTGCTCATTTGTTGGAAACTTTCTTTGATTTGGTTGAAAATATTGTGGAAAAGGAGAAAATGCTGGTTACCAGCATTTTCTCCTGATTACCAGCATTTTCTCCTTTTCTCACAATGTTTTCAAATCTTTACGGTCGTTTGAACATGGGATTGTTCAGTAAAGGGTTAAATTGATAACACATACGCTTAAAAATTTAGAGAGATGGATTGAGATGCACGAGCTGCGTATTTCTAAAGAATTTACATTACTTGGTTCAAAACGCCTATATAAAGCACTTTTAAAACCAATTAGAGTTTAATTTATTAACCCTTTACCACACCATTCCGACCTTAACAACCTGAGGGAAAATGCTTTTGAAAATACCATAGGAAAAGGAGAAAATGCTGGTAACCAGCATTTTCTCCTTTTTCAACAATGTTTTCTAACCTTTCAGAAGCAGATACACTGACGTTAGTCATATTTAATTTCTCGTCTGCAAAAGATTTCCATTTTGACGAGTCTGAGATGTTGTCGTCTGGTAAAGGGTCAAGGACATATTTAAGTAAAATTCTTATTTCCACTCACCACTGATCATTGTTTCGACGATGGTTATGTGGGAAAGCAGCTAGTGGCTTGGGAAGAGTATTGTGCAAAGCACTGGCAAACGAAAACTCCAGGAAAGCATGGATAGGTGCACTGACCGCCGCGATATAACTGAAATAACGGTAGTTATTTTGCAGTCTGCTAGTCAATTTACTTTATCTGATGATGATGTTTCTGGTGATGACGATGATGATGATGACGATGATAAATACATGTATTATGATGTCGACGACGACGATGATGATGACGACGACGACAATGATGATGATATTGATGATGATGATGGTGATGGTGATGATGATGATGATACGGAGGAGCAGGAGAAGGGGGATTACTTTGCTCTTTCGACATGAGCATTATGAAAATCAGTGCCTTTCAATCTCTTTTTTCAACCGTTTTTCAAGAAGAAGAAACATTTTATTTTTGATTTGGCAAGAGTGTCGTATAAAGTGCCTAGAGAGGTAGTACCATGGCTACCGCGATTTCACTGAAATAATATTTGTCAACTGTAACGCCACTTTCAATGCATTTCAGTTATTTAAGAGCGGCCGATGCTTTTATATTGTCACCAGTAGGGTAACAAGAAGTATCTTTAAAAAAAAAAAGACTCTGTAAACTTGTCCGCAAATAGGCTTAGGCAGGGGCCCTTGAACAAACATGTCTTACATTTTTGACCAATCATGATTTCTATTCATTCATTTTTTATCAGTGCCAAAAAGTAGGTCAAAAGCCAGCACATTCAGTTACGATTGCAAATCTTTTGTTTTTAATCGGTCGGTAGACCGAATAGAGAGATGGCAAACTTCGAAAACCCGTCCGCTCAGGGCAAACTGATGTAACTGCAACTCGTAACAGCTTTTACTTACAGCGTTTTAACGCTTATACCTGCTGTGATGATCTTATTACAAAAACTACTTTTGACCCAGATAAGCGCACTTTTGACCCAGATAAGCGCAGGAATAGTAATTTGCGGTAAACAGGCGTTAAGTAATGTCAAGTAATCCCAAAATAAGTTTTAAATTATGTAATAAACGGCGGAAACAATTTGTTTGGTATTGAAGTATGTCATAATTACAGTATTATCAAAATCTCTGGCTAGCAAAAACTGTAGCAGTTTACTTTCATTACGATTATAAGAAATAGGGTCAGTGATTAGCAGCAACTTTATGAATGAAACGAGTGCGAATCACGTGTATCGAGTGATGTGAACACATCTTCTAGTCGTCTGCTGTCCATATCATTCGGCAAATTTCGAGTGATCCGTTGATAGTTATACGTAGTTACGGGATCGGCCGTGTTGTGACCAGTGCTCTACGTATATGTAGCAGGTGTTGGAAAGATGATAGGTCATTTTGGTCTTGAGAGGAATAAAATCGCAACAGAAAGGAGTTTGTAAGGAAACAATGCTTTAAAAGAATTTCAAAATTTAGATTGCTCCGTTTAAGAGAAAACTAATGTAAATGCAACTCGTAGCAGCCGTAAGTTTAAAATAGTAACCGGTCGTTGGACGTTCAATGCAGGGATCGTATATGTGAGGCGAAGCGTGTGAAGCTGTGGCGACAAAGGGTATAGAGTTGTGTAAAGGTTATGGCCCTCGCGGAGAGGCCATTACGTAAACATTTTCAGAATGGACTGGCGATTCACCGCTTGCATCCTTAGTACCCAGACTGTCCATTCACAATACTGACTGATTACGCATCTTTAAGCGTATGATGTATTAACCCTTAGGCTGCTAAGTGCGACTCACAGACCTTTTTGTGGATAGTATAGATCAATGTCAGACTGCACATAACGTGCAGTCTGATCTTCGATCTATACTGTCCAATAAGTAGATATTTCTTTTTCCAAAAAAGAATAAGTTTGACATAGAATTATTCGTGTTTTACTACCAGTTTGAAATTTCATTTCAATGTTCTTGCAGGATAAGAGTTAAATTGTTTTCACAGCCCCTCTTCCTCTCCTTCCAGCCATGGCACTACCATTTTCCAACAGTCACTTACATGTTTCTTCTTGGTGAGTTTCTACAGTCAGGAATCAGTTTGTTAACCATTGACCAAACAATCCTGTGGGGCTTCGAAAATATAGTTGAAGAAACTGCATGTATTCAGTATGTTCTCTTTTTTCGACAGCGTTTTTCACCCATTTGAAAGATTTTCAAAATTTTGTCAAATAGAACATTTTCATCGAGGATAAAAAACCCTGAAACTGTAACACAAATAAGGTCACTTAATGTTATATTCTCCGTATCTGAATCAACGGACCAGGGAAAAAGTCTTTGCAGAGAGTGCAGATTCAGACCAGACTGCTCAGAACATGCAGTCGGATCTTGGATCTGTCATACCAATTTTCAGAGTTATTCTACTCAAGACAGCAATGATCCTGCAATATTTAGACTGCCTTCCTAAGCTTAACATGTCTATTTTAACAATTTAGTGCTCTAAGCGTGCAGATGTCAGCAACATGTTTGTCTCATCAGCTATTCCATGTTGGTCGATTCTCATCCTTTCCACATTTCAGATAAAGAGATCAAGGCTACCGCAGTTATGCTCTTGCTGATTAGAATGACTCAAATACAATGACCTTTGTTGGCTATGGACAGGTAAAGTTGCTTTTGAAGACAATAAAAGATAAAGATCAGACTGTCCTTTGAACGCAATGCAATTCAATATCACAGACGTCCATATCTTAGATCTAATTGTCTGTTTATTTGGGATGTATATGAAAAAAAAAAAAAAACCGACCATGAAATTGTAGCCTAATGTTTGATATTGTTTTCCTGACTGTAAAAGGCTAGTCGATTAACTGAGTGTTTTAACTCTTAACCAAACTATTCTTTTTTAATGCCCATGAGAAAGAAGCTGAAAACATTGTGAGAAAACGGGAAAATGCAGGTTACCATTTTCTTCATTTCCTATAGTCTTTTTACCCTTTCAACGATTCAAATCATCATTTGGTCTACATTTAATTCATGTGCAAATGCTTTTGATTTGGACAAGTCTAAAATTTTATCATTTGGTAAAGAGTTGACGGTTAGGGAGCTATTGGTTATCTATATTCTATGAAAGTATAATGTAGGAGAAATTTGCCATCGTAATAAAAGACAGGCTTTTTAAGTCACTGTACAAAAAATAAAATATCAAAGATCCCAAGCGATTGTACAACCGCCTAACATGTGATTGTACAAATGTGTTTTTTCAACGTGTCATTTTAAACGAAGGATAAGGAAGACTGTAGTCGACTTTGTTACCAACCTTGACATGTTTTCACAAAAATATGAATAAAGAAACAGCTCGTAAACTTTCCCTTCAAAAAACAGGTTTCAATGCTGAGTAATACAATAAAAACAGCATTGTTTTGGGACAAATCATCTGTATTTTTCGTGGGTTTTATCAGTACTGGGATAATTGAATATGGAGATTTTATAATAATTGTCAAAACAAATGAAAGATCGCCAGCTTGACTTGCCATGTGAACACAAATTTTCACATCCAAGTGACATACCGCCACTGTACAGAATCCCAAGTCACATACAATCCCGAACATTGTACACTTCCGGTCCTACACTGTGGGATATATGGAAAAGGTCAATCCAATGTTTCATTTTTCTATAATTTCTCATGCATTATTTGCCAGCCATTTATCGATGATCAGTCTGCAAGTTTTGTGCAATCCCATTTTGATCTACACTATCGATAAAACATCTAATGTAACGTGATATTAAAATTGCTGAAGAAGTCGTCCCTTTGAGAAATCGAACATAATATAAACTTTAATGGAGAAAGCGTATTTCGCTTAATTGGTGCTTTTATGATTAATGTTGAAGCCCGGGCTTTCGCCTTGCTATGCGCCTGGTTCATATAATTGCTGAATAAATAAAATGGCTAAACCCTGCTCCTTTGATTTATTATATTGGGCGATGTCCTGAAATTTGTTCAGAGTTTAAATACTTCGTGGAAAAAAAAAAAAAACCCGGAGATTGCGCTATAATTAGTCATAGACTCAGACGTAAGGGAAGCCCAGAGTGGAATTGTATCAGACCGTGTAGAACAGGATCAGATGCTCGTTCTGGGCAGCCTGATCTTGATTTACACTGTCGGTAGCTTTACGCGCAATGACTCGCGCTTAGAAACCTAAGAAATGGCAGTCCCGACCTGGAGTGTGTAATGATCCTTAACTTCTTGTTACGCCCCTGCGAATGCAAAACATATTGTCCATCTTTAGGAACAAATTCTCCTTTTGCCACAGTGTTTTCGAAAATTGTCTGATGCAAGATGAAGAATTTTGTCTATGCCGAATTATTTATGTCATGACTCCTCGGCAAGAACTTTTGCTAAGCTGGGTAATCGAACCTGCTACCTCCGGATTGCTGTTACTATGCATTACTAGTCCCAAAGGTACCGGGCCTCTGCAGAGGGAATCATCTGCAATTCGCTTAACCGACAGTGTTATTTTGTACAGTGTAGATCAAGATAAGTCTGCAGAGAACTTGCAGTCTGATTTAAAATTTGACCGTGAACAGTGTAGATCAAGATAAGTCTGCAGAGAACTTGCAGTCTGATTCAAAATTTGACCGTGAACAGTGTAGATCAAGATAAGTCTGCAGAGAACTTGCAGCCTGATTCAAAATCTGACCGTGAACAGTGTAGATCAAGATATAACTGCACAGAATGTGCAATCTGACCTTGGATCCACACCATCCAATACGGTGAGATTTTCTCCGACGAGCAAAATTTTTAAATCGTAAACTATGGGTTTTCACTATTGGCTGGGAATCTTTAATTTATTAAGCGGCTTAAGGGTTATGACTGAGCAAGTCTGTTTATCTCTTTTATTTGTTTAACCCCTAGGCTGCCAAGTGCGACACAGGGACCTTTTGCGAACAGTGTATATCAAGATCAGACTGCACAAAACGTGCAGTCTGATCTTGGATCCACACTGTCCTAATAGGAAGTTTTTTTGCCCCAAAATAACTTTGAAATAGCATCAGTTGGATTTTTTACTAGCGGGTTGAAAGTTTCATTTAACTTATTTAGCAGGCTAAGGGTAAATATCTTCATCTTTTCACTGCAGCTTTAACTGATGGATGGTATGGATCGGTATCAGACTGCAGAGAATACATGGCCTCATCTTTGCTATGCAGCAATCGCAAGTAAATGCTTTAATATAACCCAATCGCATCTGCAATTTGTATTTGGGCCATGCTCTGTGAAGATAGGGCTTAATGCATCTGCGAAAAGTATCGGTCCAGGTTAGCCTGCGCGGACGGCTGACTTGGTTCGAAACTTTTCGATACTGGTCAATTTTCTGCATGTCAAAGGACCAGTGCACCTCATGAATCAGTCGGTTGTTAGACAAAATGGTTTTAATGGTCCATATATATGTGATGGCTTTCATCGCGAAGATGCCTTAAGCCCCCTTTTGCCAGAGCACGACCCATTTATTTAATCTTGTGAAAAGTGAAAACAAGAGAAAAATCTTTAACGAGGTAAGAAGTAAAAGGTGGAGAAAAATACGTCAATCAATGCTTGAACGCTTTAGCTGATTAAAAAGTTATTTATACCTGAGGCGATAACGGTTCCTTTTTATCCATACATCAATATTATTTTCGTGAAAACTTCTCACCGTTTGAGTGAACGTTACTCAACGGATTTAGTGAATACTTCTCATCCGTTAAGTGAATATTACTCAGTGAGTTTTTTGTGAATAGTTCTCACCGTTTGAGTGAACAGTACTCAGTTAGTTTTTCGTGAACACCTCTCACCGATTCAGTGAACATTACTCAGTAGGTTTCTTGTGAATACTTCTCATCGTTTGACTGAACATTACTCAGCGGATTTCGTGGATACTTCTTACCGTTTGAATGAACATTAATCACAGAGTTCGTGATGACTTTTCGTCGTTGTAATGAGCGGTACACTGACCTTTTATTACGCAATTATTTCTCACTTTTTTGTTACCAGTTGACCTTTACACATTACCAAACAATCCCAATTTTAAATAACCGTTAGGAAAGTGCCTTTGGACACATTGTGAGAAAAGGAGAAAATCATTTTCTCCTTATCCAACAATGTTTTCTGACCTATCAAAGACAAACACCGTAATTTGAGCACCAACGTCATCTACATTTGCTCTCAGTGTGGACAAACCTCAAAATTTGGTAGCGTACAGGACTTGAGAACAGGGTATCGGTGGTTCGATCCCCAGCTCGGCCAATTCTGGTACTTTTTGAGTAAATCTCAGAGCAAATTGGCTATGTCAAACTCCATTAACATGTATTTGAGTCATGTTCTGTGAAAAGGGAGCTTAATGCATTCGCAAAACTATCGATCCATGTCAGCCTTCGCAGTGGGTGCAGGATAACATGGGCCGAAACTTTTTGGTAGTTGTCAATTTTCTCCATGTCACAGGACCACTCTACCACATTATTGAACCGATTGCTAAATGAAAAAAGAAGAATTTTATTGATCCATAATTATGTGATAACTTGCTCGGCAAAATGAATCACTCAGATGAATATAACCCCCTTTTGCCAGAGCGCCGCCCCAACAGGTCAGCCAATCAGAGTTCGTGTTACCTTGAAATTTAGAAAATTCCGGGAAATTAGACTAAGAAGGTGCTTTTAGCATGCTTGAGCTTATACTACAGAAAAATCCCTATTAAAGCAGATTTTGGGCATAATGTCATAATTTCTCAATCGATTTCAAAACGATAGAACTGTGCATTTTTATTTTAGTTATTGATTTTTTTGTTTTTATTATCTTTTCTTTCTCGTTTGGGGCTGCATCGAATAGCTAAGTTCTGTTGCAGCTGTGTTGTCCGTCGTCGTTCTTGGTTGAATGACAAATTTTTGCCCAGTAAATGGAAACTGGCGGGGACCAAGCCCGGGATGAGGGGTTACGCAGGCAGGCCATTAAATAAGATATGAGTGGAGGCGGCCTTTCAGTAACTGTTTTTGCAAATCATTGCCGGTATTTGTTGTGCGCCCCACCGAAGCATTTTAATGTATGTATACAGTTCCCATGTTTAGTTTAGAAAATGATTGAAAGCTTTATTCAGGGAAACATGGAATACTTTACTTGTGAATAAATGCTAGGTTACTGATAAAAACTGCATCTCGGTTTTCATTTTCGAGTTTCATCGTTTCATGGTTTTATAGATATATCATGCTGCGTCTTTTTTTTTTTTTTTTTTTAATTGGAGTTTTACGCCGGTTTACAGAGCTTAGGTCATATCAAGGCGGTCAGTGCACCTACGCATGTGTTCCTGGCTTTCTCACACCAGTGCCGACACAAATTTCCTTCCAAGCCACTGGCTACTTTCTCACATGCATCATAGGTGAAAGGCAATATATCGCAAAAAATGAGATTTTCCCGCAACCGGGTGTCAAACCCGCAACCACCATGTCTCGAGTCAGTTACGCTAACCAGTGAGTGACCTGGTGTAATTGTGCTGGCGTTATTTGAAGGTCATCCAGGCATACGTTTAATGTATATTTCAAATGTTTAAACCGCTCTCCTGAAAATTGATTTCTCTGTAGTACCATATTCGACCTACTAAGTGCACTATGCGCTCAAATTTTTCGACAATGACCAACAATTAGGGAACAAATGTCCTTCCAGTTAAGCGAACTTCATAATTTCTCACCATGTATAATGCTTGTATCATGGAAACAGACACAATTTTCAAGAGTGCACTTAATTACATCATAAGTCAACTAATATAAAGTTTATTTAAAAAAAAAAAAAAAAAAACAGCGGTGTAGATGAAATATCATCAATTCCATGTGCGCTTATGAAGACGATTTTCAATATTCTAAAAAAGTAGGATGTGCTTATTAGGACATTTGCGCTTATCAGGTTGAATCGGGTACTGTATCAGAATTTTCTGAAGTTTAAGCTTAAATCAGCCAACCTCTAATCTCGTTTAGAAGTTCTCGAAGCCACAATAAACTTTGGGGATCTATATCAGCTGGGTACAAGAGTTCACACTACGTTCGGCATTAGTCACATATAGAACTCGAAATTTGCCTGTAGTGTTGCCTTGAAATACAACCTTATTGGGATTTTCAGTATCTAATAAAGTTTTCGAATTACAGCGACTGAAACCAATATTTGAGGGAGTATTTCTCAAATCTATCTTCTTAAAATTTAGTCAAACAAGTCAAAGTCTCGTATCCCTTCAAATAGGCATCTTCGTGTCAAATTTCAATTATCATTCATCGTAATAAAAGACAGGCTTTTTAAGTCACTGTAAGAAAAAATATCAAAGATCCCAAGCGACTATACAACCGCCTAACAAGTGACTGTACAAATGTATTTTTTTCAACCTGTCATTTTAAACGAAGGATAAGGAAGACTGTCGTCAAATTTGCTACCAACCTTGACATGTTTTCACAAAAATATGAATAGGTTGGCTTCTTTAGGAAAGAAGCCTGGAGAGGTCGGCATCAATGTTTTCAAATAGTTTATTGGCTTTTGATTTCAATATATTTTGGTAGATGTAAACAAACAAGTTAGGCATTAACTTAAAATTAATCTTAAAAGATTTAAGAAAGTAGATAAATGAGCCATGCTCTGAGAAAAGGGCGCTTAATGCATCTGCCAAAAAAAAAAAAAAAAAAAAAAATCTACCCATGTCAGCCTGCGCAATCCGCGCAAAACCAAAGGACCACGGAGTCTTTTGAGGTGTGCTGTACGTACTGTAGGGCGAAGAGGCACGACTTTTTTGCTCCCATAAGTTAATTTTCGCGGGATTCCCGCAATCCCGCGTCCTAGAAGCAACTCTGTGTGTTATTTCATTAAATCTATATCATTATAAAACCATAGAATGTTTGTATAAAACTGAGAAAAATGCTAGAGTCTAGTCAGTTGTGAAAAATAAAACTTGAAAACATACTGATCAACCTATTTATATCTATTCATGGGTTCCTCCAGAGAACTCGTGCTCTCGAGATTAGGGTACGAGTTCCCCAGGGTACGAGCTCTCCAGATAGTATGAAGTCACGTGATCTTTTCCCGGGTGTTCTTTCTCTTTTTTTTTTTTTTTTTTTTAACCATTCTTTTTCTTTTTGCTTAGATTTTTTTAATGAAAAATTACAATTATTGGAAATGTCATTTATAATCAATATAGTATAATAAATCTTTTTGGAAATCCGTCATGTAAAAAAACACGTTTATTTCCTATTTCAGTTTATTTATAAACCATGAAGAAATAGACTGTGTATCAGAATAGTTTCGCAAAAACAAATGGATTTAGACAGCGATTTCTTTGGCAGTCTGCCTTTTAAACTCACCACTTTTGGAGAGGTCTGATGACCTCTCCAATAAAGAAACAGTTCATACACGTTCCCTTCAGAAAACAGGTTTTTAAGCTGAGTAATCCAGTAAAAACAAAAACAGCATTGTTTTGGGACAAATCATCTGTATTTTTAGCACGGTCAAATGATCCAGGCATCCCGATTGCTCTTAGGAGGATTCACAACGGTCATAGGTGTTCCTGATATGAACTATGCATAACAGACAAATGATTGGATATGATTGACTGAATGGTGTTTAACGCCGCTTTCAATATTATTTCAGTCATATCACGGCGACAGCTCACATATTCGCATATTTCGTGGGTTTTATCAGTATTGGGATAATTGAATATGAAGATTTTATAGTAACTGTAGAAACGAATGAAAGATCAACAGCTTGACTTGCCATGTGAACACAAATTTTCACATCCAAGTGACATACCGCCACTGTACAGAATCCAAAGTCACATACAATCCCGAACATTGTACACTTCCGGTCCTACACTGTGGGAAATTTGAAAAAGGTCAATCCAATGTTTTATTTGTCAAGAATTTCTCATGCATTATTTGCCAGCCATCTATCTAAGATGAGTCTGCAAGTTTTGTGCAATCCGATTTTGATCTACAATATCGATAAAACATCTGATCTAACATGTGATGTTAAAATTGCTGAAGAAGTCGTCCCTTTGCGTATTTTGCTTAATTGATGCTTTTATGATTAATATTGAAGCCCGGGCTTCCGCCTTGCTATGCGCCAGGTTCATATATTTATTATCATTTTGGGCGACGTCCTGAAATTTTTTCAGAGTTTTTAATAATTCGTGGAAAAAATTCCTGGAGATTGCCCTATAATTAGTCATAGACTCAGACGTAAGGGAAGCCCAGTGTGGAATTGTATCAGACCGTGTAGAACAAGATCAGACTGTTCGTTCTGTGCAGTCTGATCTTGATTTACACTGTCAGTAGCTTTACGCGCAATGAGTCGCGCTTAGAAACCTAAGAAATAGCAGTCCCGATCTGGAGTGTGTAATGATCCTAAACTTCTTGTTACGCCCCTGCGAATGCAAATCGTATTGTCCATCTTTACGAACAAATTCTCCTTTTGCCACAGTGTTTTCGAAAATTGTCTGATGCAAGATGAAGAATTTTGTCTATGCCAAATTATTTATGTCATGACTCCTCGGCCAGAACTTTTGCTAAGCTGGGTAATCGAACCAGCTACCTCCGGATTGCTATTACTATGCATTACTTGTCCCAAAGGTACCGGGCCTCTGCAGAGGGAATCATCTACAATTCGCTTAACCGACAGTGTTATTTTGTACAGTGTAGATCAAGATAAGTCTGCAGAAAACTTGCAGTCTGATTCAAAATCTGACCGTGAACAGTGTAGATCAAGATATGACTGCACAGAATGTGCAATGTGACCTTGGATCCACACCGTCCGATACGGTGAGATTTTCTCCGACGAGCAAAATTTTTAAATCGTAAACTATGGGTTTTCACTATAGGCTGGGAATCTTTAATTTATTAAGCAGCCTAAGGGTTATGACTGAGCATGTCTGTTTCATCTCTTTTATTTGTTTAATCCCTAAGCTGCCAAGTGCGACACAGGGACCTTTTGCGAACAGTGTATATCAAGATCAGACTGCACAAAACGTGCAGTCTGATCATGGATCCACACTGTCCTAATAGGAAGTTTTTTTGCCCCAAAATAACTTTGAAATTGCATCAATTGGCTTTTTACTAGCGGGTTGAAAGTTCCATTTAACTTATTTAGCAGGCTAAGGGTAAATATCTTCATCTTTTCACTGCAGCTTTAACTGACGGATGGTATGGATCGGTATCAGACTGCAGAGAATACATGGCCTCATCTTTGATATGCAGCAATCGCAAGTAAATGCTCTAATATAACCCAATCGCATCTGCAATTTGCGGCAAAAAAGTAGAATTTGTATTTGAGCCATGCTCTGTGAAAATGGGGTTTAATGCATCTGCGAAAAGTATCGGTCCAGGTTAGCCTGCGCGGACGGCTGACTTGGTTCGAAACTTTTCGATACTGGTCAATTTTCTGCATGTCAAAGGACCAGTGCACCTCATGAATCAGTCGGTTGTTAGACAAAATGGTTTTAATGGTCCATATGTGTGTGATGGCTTTCATCGCGAAGATGCCTTAAGCCTCCTTTTGCCAGAGCACGACCCATTTATTTAATCTTGTGAAAAGTGAAAACAAGAGAAAAATTTTTGACGAGGTAAGAAGTAAAGGGTGGAGAAAAATACGTCAATCAATGCTTGAACGCTTTAGCTGATTAAAAAGTTATTTATACCTGAGGCGATAACGGTTCCTTTTTATTCATACATCAACATTACTTTCGTGAATACTTCTCACCTGTTAAGTGAACATTACTCAGTGAGTTTTTAGTGAATAGTTCTCACAGTTTGAGTGAACAGTACTCAAAAGATTTCGTGAATACTTCTCACCGGTTAAGTGAACATTACTCGACGAGTTCTTGTGAATAGTACTCACCGTTTAAGTGAACATTACTCAGTAAGTTTTCCGTGAACACCTCTCACCGATTCAATGAACATTACTCAGTAGGTTTCTTGTGAATACTTCTCATCTTTTGACTGGACATTTTAGCGGATTTTGTGAATACTTTTTACCGTTTTACATTAATCACAGAGTTCGTGATGACTTTTCGTCGTCGTAGTGAGCGGTACACTGATCTTTTATTACTAAATTATTTCTCACTTTTTTTGTTACCAGTTGACCTTTACACATTAGCAGACAATCCCAATTTTAAATAACCGTTAGGAAAATGCCTTTGGACACATTGTGAGAAAAGGAGAAAATCATTTTCTTCTTATCCAACAATGTTTTCTGACCTATCAAAGACAAACACCGTAATTTGAGCACCAACGTCATCTACATTTGCTCTCAGTGTGGACAAACCTCAAAATTTGGTAGCGTACAGGACTTGAGAACAGGGTATCGGTGGTTCGATCCCCAGCTCGGCCAATTCTGGTACTTTTTGAGTAAATCTCAGAGCAAATTGGCTATGTCAAACTCCATTAACATGTATTTGAGTCATGTTCTGTGAAAAGGGAGCTTAGTGCATTCGCAAAAGTATCGATCCATGTCAGCCTTC
Organism: Tridacna gigas; assembly: GCA_945859785.2. NCBI lineage: Eukaryota > Metazoa > Mollusca > Bivalvia > Cardiida > Cardiidae > Tridacna > Tridacna gigas. The sequence goes on from OX244042.2 coordinate 7,780,507, forward strand.
GCAGTGGGTGCTGGGTTACATGGGCCGAAACTTTTTGCAAGTTGTCCATTTTCTCCATGTCACAGGACCACTCTACCACATGATTCAACCGGTTGTTAAATGAAAAAAGAAGAATTTCATTGATCCATAATTATCTGATAACTTGCTCGGCAAAATGAATCACTGAGATGCATTTAACCCCCTTTTGCCAGAACGCCCCTCCAACAGGTCAGCCAATCAGAGTTCGTGTTACCTTGAAATTTAGAAAATTCCGGGGAATTAGACTAAGAATGTGCTTTTAGAATGCTTGAGCTTATACTACAGAAAAAACCCTATTAAAGCAGATTTTGGGCATGATGTCATAATTTCTCAATCGATTTCAAAACGATAGAACTGTGCATTTTTATTTTAGTTATTGATTTTTTTGTTTTTATTATCTTTTCTTTCTCATTTGGGGCTGCATCGAATAACTAAGTTCTATTGCAGCTGTGTTGTCCGTCGTCTGTTCTTGGTTGAATGACAAATTTTTGCCCAGTAAATAGCAACTGGCGGGGACCAAGCCCGGGATGAGCGGTTACGCAGGCAGGTCATTCAATAAGATATGAGTGGAGGCGGCCTTTCAGTAACTGCTTTTGCAAATCATTGCCGGTATTTGTTGTGCGCCCCACCGAAGCATTTTAATGTATGTATACAGTTTCCATGTTTAGTTTAGAAAATGATTGAAAGCTTTATTCAGGGAAACATGGAATACTTTACTTGTGAATAAATGCTAGGTTGATGATAAAAACTGCATCTCGGTTTTCATTTTCGAGTTTCATCGTTTCATGGTTTTATAGATATATCCCGCTGCGTTTTTATTTAATTGGAGTTTTACGCCGGTTTACAGAGCTTAGGTCATATCAAGGCGGTCAGTGCACCTATGCATGTGTTCCTGGCTTTCTCACACCAGTACCGACATAAATTTCCTTCCAAGCCACTGCCTACTTTCTCACATGCATCATAGGTGAAAGACAATATACCGCAAAAAATGAGATTTTCCCGCAACCGGGTGTTAAAACCGCAACCACCATGTCTCGAGTCAGTTACGCTAACCAGTGAGTTACCCGGTGTAATTATGCTGTATTTGATTGTCATCCAGGCATACGTTTAATGCATATTTCAAATGTTCAAATCGCTCTCCTGAAAATTGATTTCTCTGTAGTACCATATTCGACCTACTAAGTGCACTATGCGCTCAAATTTTTCGACAATGACCAACAATTAGGGAACAAATGTCCTTCCAGTTAAGCGAACTTCATAATTTCTCACCATGTATAATGTTTGTATCATGGCAACAGACACAATTTTCAAGGTTGCACTTAATTACATCGTAAATCAACTAATAAAAAAAAAAAAAATTAAAAAAAGAAAAAAATTCAGCGGGGTAGATGAAATATCATCAATTCCATGTGCACTTATGGAGACGATTTTCAATATTCTAAAAAAGTAGGATGTGCTTATTAGGACATTTGCGCTTATCAGGTTGAATCGGGTACTGTATCAGAATTTTCTGAAGTTTAAGCTTAAATCAGCCAACCTCAAATCTCGTTTAGAAGTTCTCGAAGCCACAATAAAGTTTGGGGATCTATATCAGCTGGGTACAAAAGCTCACACTACGTTCGGCATTAGTCACATATAGAACTCGAAATTTGCCTGTAGTGTTGCCTTGAAATATAAGCTTATTGGGATTTTCAGTATCTAATAAAGTATTCGAATTACAGCGACTGAAACCAATATTTGATGGAGCATTTCTCAAATCTATCTTCTTAAAACTTAGTCAAACAAGTCAAAGTCTCATATCCCTTCAAATAGGCATCTTCGTGTCAAATTTCAATTATCATTCATCGTAATAAAAGACAGGCTTTTTAAATCACTGTAAAAAATATCAAAGATCCCAAGCGACTGTACAGCCGCCTAACAAGTGACTGTACAAATGTGTTTTTTTCAACCTGTGATTTCAAACGAAGGATAAGGAAGACTGTAGTCAAATTTGCTACCAACCTTGACATGTTTTCACAAAAATATGAATAGGTTGGCTTCTTTAGGAAAGAAGCTAGGAGAGGTCGGCATCAATGTTTTCAAATAGTTTATTGGCCTTTGATTTCAATATATTTTGTTAGATTTAAACAAACAAGTTAGGTATTAAATGAATGAGAAAACACATTTTTTTTTTTTTTTTTTTTTTCAATTTTGCTGGTGTATAGGCACAAAACAGTAGATATTCCACATGGTTATAATAGTCTAGGAACAACAGGCCTATAAGGGCTAAAAAGAGCTCTACTGGCATTCGAATACAGACTCGGGTTTTCACAAAGAGTTGTGGAGGTATGATAAAATTGAGAGCTGATATGAGCTCAGCTATTCTTTTTCATGTTTGTTTCCAAAAATACATGCGGTAAGCTCTTGACAAGCTCAAAATGCATTTTTTTTTTTTTTTTTTTTTTTTTTAATTTAAGGGCAAGGAAATTCTGACCAAATAATCCGACGGTTTGCAAAAGAATCCAGCTCCCATGAACATAAACTGTGTGGGTCTTGTGAAGATTGAAAGTAAAATGAAGGCTGTATGCTGTTCACAAGCTAAAAAATATTGCTTTTTTTTATTAATTCAAGAGCATGTAACTTGTGACTCCATGGCCCGATTTTGCTCAATTTTGAAACAAACCAAGCTCTCATAAATATCTAACAACGCGAATTTGGTAAAGATTTGAAGAAATTGTAGGCCATATGCTATTAACATTCTCAGGAATGCATCTTTTTTTTTTTTAAATTCAGGAACACAAAACTCAAGATGAAGATCCAATCTGCCTCATTTTCAAAGGGAACAAACCTCTAATGAATGTTTGTAATGTGTGCTCAGATAAACCAAAGTATTTTTAGAAAGGAGAAATCGTTCAATTAAGATTTGATACAATTTTGCTAATTCCACTGAATAGGCAAGAATCTTACCTGATGACAATAAATAAAGGTGGCCTATAGTAATACTAGTACCAGACATGTGAAAAATAAATGTAACATTTTAAAATTTTAACAAACAGCAATTTTGGACTGTTCCGAACAGAAATAGCTTGCAGACGACAATTCAAATTTTGATGATTAATGTAGAAGATGGTGCTTTATGTGATGGAAACCATTGTGACAAAAGGAGAAATTGCAGTAACTAGCAGTTTCTCCTGTTCTCACAATATTTTGAAAAGTTGTCTGCTGCAGACGTGTAAAATGAAGAGGTTGTTTGTCTAAACGTTAAAAATTAAAGAAAGTAGATAAATGAGCCATTCTCTGAGAAAAGGCCGCTTAATGCATCTGCAAAAAAAAAAAAAAAAAAAAAAAAAAAGAAAGAAAAAAAAAAAAAAAAAAAAAAATCTACCCATGTCACCTTGCGCAATTCGCCCAAAACCAAAGGACCACGGACTCTTTTCAGGTGTGCTGTACGTACTGTGGGGCGAAGAGGCACGACTTATTTTGCGCTGATAAGTTAATTTTCGCGGGATTCTCGCAATCCCGCGTCCTAGAAGCAACTCTGTGTGTTATTTCATTAAATCTATATCATTATAAAACCATAGAATGTTTGTATAAAACTGAGAAAAATACTAGAGTCTAGTCAGTTGTGAAAAATAAAACTTGAAAACATACTGATCAACCTATTTATATCTATTTATGGGTTGTCCAGAGAACTCGTGCTCTCGAGGTTAGGGTACGAGTTCCCCAGGGTACGAGTTCTCCAGATAGTATCAAGTCACGTGATCTTTTCCCGGATATTCTTTCTCTTTTTTTTTAACAAATTTTTTCTCTTTGCTTAGATTTATTTAATGAAAAATTAAAATTATTGGAAAGGTTATTTACAATCAATATAGTATAATAAATCTTTTTGGAAATCCGTCATGGAAAAAAACACGTTTATTTCCTATTTCAGTTTATTTATAAACCATGACGAAATAGACTGTGCATCAGAACAGTTTCGCAAAAACAAATGGATTTAGACAGCGATTTCTGTGGCAGTCTGCCTTTTAAACTCACTACTGTTAGAGAGGTCTGATGACCTCTCCAATAAAGAAACAGTTCATACACGTTCCCTTCAGAAAACAGGGTTTTAAGCTGAGTAATCCAGTAAAAACAAAAACAGCATTGTTTTGGGACAAATCATCTGTATTTTTAGCACTGTCAAATGATCCAGGCATCCCGATTGCTCTTAGGAAGATTCACAACGGTCATACGTGTTCCTGATATGAACTATGCATAACAGACAAATGATTGGATATGATTAATTGAATGGTGTTTAACGCCGCTTTCAACATTATTTCAGTCATATCACGGCGGCAGCTCACATATTCGCGTATATCGTGGGTTTTATCAGTACTGGGATAATTGAATATGAAGATTTTATAGTAATTGTCAAAACGAATGAAAGATCGTCAGCTTGACTTGCCATGTGAACACAAATTTTCACATCCAAGTGACATAGCGCCACTGTACAGAATCCCAAGTCACATACCATCCCGAACATTGCACACTTCCGGTCCTACACTGTGGGAAATATGAAAAAGGTCAATCCAATGTTTTATTTGTCAAGAATTTCTCATGCATTATTTGCCAGCCATCTATCTAAGATGAGTCTGCAAGTTTTGTGCAATCCGATTTTGATCTACAATATCGATAAAACATCTGATCTAACATGTGATGTTAAAATTGGTGAAGAAGTCGTCTCTTTGCGTATTTCGCTTAATTGATGCTTTTATGATTAATGTTGAAGCCCGGGCTTCCGCCTTGCTATGCGCCTGGTTCATATAATTGCTGAATAAATATAATGGCCAAACCCTGCTCCTGTATTTTATCATTTTGGGCGATGTCCTGAAATTTTTTCAGAGTTTTTAATAATTCGTGGAAAAAATTCCTGGAGATTGCCCTATGATTAGTCATAGACTCAGACGTAAGGGAAGCCCAGAGTGGAATTGTATCAGACCGTGTAGAACAAGATCAGACTGTTCGTTCTGTGCAGTCTGATCTTGATTTACACTGTCAGTAGCTTTACGCGCAATGAGTCGCGCTTAGAAACCTAAGAAATAGCAGTCCCGATCTGGAGTGTGTAATGATCCTAAACTTCTTGTTACACCCCTGCGAATGCAAAACGTATTGTCCATCTTTACGAACAAATTCTCCCTGTGCTACAGTGTTTTCGAAAATTGTCTGATGCAAGATGAAGAATTTTGTCTATGCCAAATTATTTATGTCATGACTCGTCGGCTAGAACTTTTGCTAAGCTTGGTAATCGAACCTGTTACCTCCGGATTGCTGTTACTATGCATTACTAGTCCCAAAGGTACCGGGCCTCTGCAGAGGGAATCATCTGCAATTTGCTTAACCGACAGTGTTATTTTGGACAGTGTAGATCAAGATAAGTCTGCAGAGAACTTGCAGTCTGATTCAAAATTTGACCGTGAACAGTGTAGATCAAGATATGACTGCACAGAATGGGCAATGTGACCTTCGATCCACACCGTCCGATACGGTGAGATTTTCTCCGACGAGCAAAATTTTTGAATCGTAAACTTTTGGTTTTCACTATTGGCTGTGAACCTTTAATTTATTAAGCAGTTTAAGGGTTATGACTGAGTATGTCTGTTTTATCTCTTTTATTTGTTTAACCCCTAAGCTGCCAAGTGCGACACAGGGACCTTTTGCGAACAGTGTAGATCAAGATCAGACTGCACAGAACGTGCAGTCTGATCTTGGATCCACACTGTTCTAATAAGAAGTTTTTTTGCCCCAAAATAACTTTGAAATAGCATCAATTGGCTTTTTACTAGCGGGTTGAAAGTTTCATTTAACTTATTTAGCAGGCTAAGGGTAAATATCTTCATCTTTTCACTGCAGCTTTAACTGATGGATGGTCTGGATCGGTATCAGACTGCAGAGAATACATGGCCTCATCTTTGATATGCAGCAATCGCAAGTAAATGCTTTAATATAACCCAATCGCATATGCAATTTGCGGCAAAAAAAGTAGAATTTGTATTTGAGCCATGCTCTGTGAAGATGGGGCTTAATGCATCTGCGAAAAGTATCGGTCCAGGTTAGCCTGCGCGGACGGCTGACTTGGTTCGAAACTTTTCGATACTGGTCAATTTTCTGCATGTCAAAGGACCAGTGCACCTCATGAATCAGTCGGTTGTTAGACAAAATGGTTTTAATGGTCCATATGTGTGTGATGGCTTTCATCGCGAAGATGCCTTAAGCCCCCTTTTGCCTGAGCACGACCCATTTATTTAATCTTGTGAAAAGTGAAAACAAGAGAAAAATTTTTGACGAGGTAAGAAGTAAAGGGTGGAGAAAAATACGTCAATCAATGCTTGAACGCTTTAGCTGATTAAAAAGTTGTTTATACCCGAGGCGATAACGGATCCTTTTTATTCATACATCAACATTACTTTCTTCAATACTTCTCACCGTTTGAGTGAACGTTACTCAGTGAGTTTTTAGTGAATAGTTCTCACAGTTTGAGTGAACAGTACTCAAAAGATTTCGTGAATACTTCTCACTGGTTAAGTGAACATTACTCAATGAGTTTTTTGTGAATAGTACTCACCGTTTGAGTGAACATTACTCAGTAAGTTTTCCGTGAACACCTCTCACCGATTCAGTGAACATTACTCAGTAAGTTTCTTGTGAATACTTCTCATCGTTTGACTGAACATTACTCAGCGGATTTCGTGAATACTTCTTACCGTATGAGTGAATATTAATCACAGAGTTCGTGATGACTTTTCGTCGTTGTAATGAGCGGTATACTGATCTTTTATTACGCAATTATTTCTCACTTTTTTTGTTACCAGTTGACATTTACACATTACCAGACAATCCCAATTTAAAATAACCGTTAGGAAAATGCCTTTGGACACATTGTGATAAAAGGAGAAAATCATTTTCTACTTATCCAACAATGTTTTCTGACCTATCAAAGACAACCACTGTACTTTGAGCACCAACGTAGTCTACATTTGCTCTCAATGTGGACACACCACAAAATTTGGTAGCGTACAGGACTTGAGAACAGGGGATCGATGGTTCGATCCCCAGCTCGGCCAATTCTGGTACTTTTTGAGTAAATCTCAGAGCAAATTGGCTATGTCAAACTCCATTAACATGTATTTGAGTCATGCTCTGTGAAAAGGGAGCTTAGTGCATTCGCAAAAGTATCGATCCATGTCAGCCTTCGCAGTGGGTGCTGGGTTACTTGGGCCGAAACTTTTTGCAAGTTGTCCATTTTCTCCATGTCACTGGACCACTCTACCACATGATTCAACTGGATGTTAAATGAAAAAAGAAGAATTTTATTGATTCATAATTATGTGATAACTTGCTCGGGAAAAGGAATCACTGAGATGCATTTAACCCCTTTTGCCAGAGCGCCGCTCCAACAGGTCAGCCAATCAGAGTTCGTGTTACCTTGAAATTTAGAAAATTCCGGGGAATAAGACTAAGAATGTGCTTTTAGAATGCTTGAGCTTCTACTACAGAAAAATCCCTATTAAAGCTGATTTTGGGCATAATGTCATGATTTCTTAACCGATTTCAAAACGATAGAAATGTGCATTTTTATTTTAGTTATTGTTTCCTTTTTGTTTTTATTATCTTTTGTTTCTCGTTTGGGGCTGCATCGAATAGCTATGTTCTATTGCAGCTTTGTTGTCCGTCGTCTGTTCTTGGTTGAATGACAAATTTTTGCCCAGTAAATAGCAACTGCTGGGGCCCAAGCCCGGGATGAGCGGTTACGCAGGCAGGTCATTCAATAAGATATGAGTGGAGGCGGCCCTTCAGTAACTGTTTTTGCAAATCATTGCCGGTATTTGTTGTGCGCCCCACCGAAGCATTTTAATGCATGTATACAGTTCCCGTGTTTAGTTAAGAAAATGGTTGAAATGCTTATTCAGGGAAACATGGAATACTTTACTTGTGAATAAATGCTAGGTTGCTGATAAGAACTGCATATTTTCGAGTTTCATCGTTTCATGGTTTTATAGATATATCCCGCTGCGTTTTTTTTTTTTTTTTTTAATTGGAGTTTTACGCCGGTTTACAGAGCTTAGGTCATATCAAGGCGGTCAGTGCACCTATGCATGTGTTCCTGGCTTTCTCACACCAGTGCCGACACAAATTTCCTTCCAAGCCACTGGCTACTTTCTCACATGCATCATAGGTGAAAGGCAATATATCGCAAAAAATGAGATTTTCCCGCAACCGGATGTCAAACCCGCAACCACCATGTCTCGAGTCAGTTACGCTAACCAGTGAGTTACCTGGTGTAATTGTGCTGGCGTTATTTGGAGGTCATCCAGGCATACGTTTAATGCATATTTCAAATGTTTAAACCGCTCTCCTGAAAATTGTTTTCTCTGTAGTACCATATTCGACCTACTAAGGGCACTATGCGCTCAAATTTTTCGACAATCACCAACAATTAGGGAACAAATGTCCTTCCAGTTAAGCGAACTTCATAATTTCTCACCATGTATAATGTTTGTATCATGGCAACAGACACAATTTTCAAGGTTGCACTTAATTCCATCATAAATCAACTAATAAAAAGTTTATTTAAAAAAAATCAGCGGGGTAGATGAAGTATCATCAATTCCACGTGCGCTTATGAAGACGATTTTCAATATTCTAAAAAAGTAGGATGTGTTTATTAGGACATTTGCGCTTATCAGGTTGAATGGGGTACTGCATCAGAATTTCCTGAAGTTTAAGCTTAAATCAGCCAACCTCTAATCTCGTTTAGAAGTTCTCGAAGCCAAAGTAAACTTTGGGGATCTATATCAGCTGGGTACAAGAGTTCACACTACGTTCGGCATTAGTCATATATAGAACTCGAAATTTGCCTGTAGTGTTGCCTTGAAATATAACCTTATTGGGATTTTCAGTATCTATTAAAGTATTCGAATTACAGCGACTGAAACCAATATTTGATGGAGCATTTCTCAAATCTATCTTCTTAAAATTTAGTCAAACAAGTCAAAGTCTCATATCCCTTCAAATAGCCATCTTCGTGTCAAATTTCAATTTTCATTCATCGTAATAAAAGACAGGCTTTTAAAGTCACTGTAAAAAAAAATATCAGAGATCCCAAGCGACTGTACAACCACCTAACAAGTGACTGTACAAATGTGTTTTTTTCAACGTGTGATTTTAAACGAAGGATAAGGAAGACTGTAGTCAACTTTGCTACCAACGTTGACATGTTTTCACAAAAATATGAACAGGTTGGCTTCTTTAGGAAAGAAGCCAGGAGACATCGGCATCAATGTTTTCAAATAGTTTATTGGCTTTTGATTTCAATATATTTTGATAGATGTAAACAAACAAGTTAGGCATTAAATGAATGAGAAAAAACATTTTTTTTTTTTCAATTTTGCTGTTGTATAGGCACAAAACAGTAGATGTTCCACATGGTTATAATAGTCTAGGAACAACAGGCCTATAAGGGCTAAAAACAGCTCTACTGTCATTTAAATACAGACTCGGGTTTTTACAAAGAGTTGTGGAAGTATAATGAAATTGAGAGCTGATATGAGCTCAGCTATTCTTTTTCATGTTTGTTTCCAAAAATACATGCGGTAAGCTCTTGATAAGCTCAAAACGCATTTTTTTTTTAAATTTAAGGGCAAGGAATTTCTGACCCAATAATCCGACGGTTTGCAAAAGAATCCAGCTCCCATGAATATAAACTGTGTGGGTCTTGTGAAGATTGAAAGTAAAATGAAGGCTGTATGTTGTTCACGAGCTAAAAAAGTTTTTTTTTTTTTTCTAAATTCAAGAGCATGTAATTTGTGACTCCATGACCCGATTTTGCCCAATTTTGAAAGGAACCAAGCTCTCATAAATATCTAACAACGCGAATTTGGTAAAGATTTGAAGAAATTGTAGACCATATGCTATTAACATTCTCAGCAATGCATCTTAAAAAAAAAAAAAAAAAAAAAAAAAAATCAGGAACACAAAACTCAAGATGATGATCCAATCTGCCTCATTTTCAAAAGGAACAAACCTCTAATGAATGTTTGTAATGTGTGCTCAGATAAGCCAAAGTATTTTTGGAAAGGAGAAATCGTTCAATTAAGATTTGATACAATTTGCTAATTCCACTGAATAGGCAAGAATCTTACCTGATGACAATAAATAAAGGTGGCCTACAGTAATATTAGTACCAGACATGTTAAAAATAAATGTAACATTTTAAAATTTTAACAAACAACAATTTTGGACTGTTCCGAACAGAAATAGCTTGCAGACGACAATTCAGATTTTGATGATTAATGTAGATGGTGCTTTATGTGATGGAAACCATTGTGACAAAAGGAGAAATTGCAGTAACTAGCAGTTTCTCCTGTTCTCACAATATTTTGAAAAGTTGTCTGCTGCAGACATGTAAAATGAAGAGGTTGTTTGTCTAAACGTTAAAAATTTAAGAAAGTAGATAAATGAGCCATTCTCTGAGAAAAGGCGCTTAATGCATCTGCAAAAAAAAAAAAAAAAAAGAAAAATCTACCCATGTCAGCCTGCGCAATCGGCCCAAAACCAACGGACCACGGACTCTTATGAGGTGTGCTGTACGTACTGTAGGGCGAAGAGGCACGACATTTTTGCGCTCATAAGTTAATTTTCGCGGGATTCTCGCAATCCTGCATCCTAGAAGCAACTCTGTGTGTTATTTCATTAAATCTATATCATTATAAAACCATAGAATGTTTGTATAAAACTGAGAAAAATGCTAGAGTCTAGTCAGTTTTGAAAAATAAAACTTGGAAACATACTGATCAACCTATTTATATCTATTTATGGGGTACAAGTTCTCCAGAGAAGTCGTGCTCTCGAGATTAGGGTACGAGTTCCCCAGGGTACGAGTTCTCCAGATAGTATCAAGTCACGTGATCTTTATCCCGGGTTTTCTTTCTTTTCTTTTTTTTTGAACAATTTTTTTGTTTTTGCTTAGATTTATTTAATGAAAAATTACAATTATTGGAAAGGTCATTTACAGTCAGTATATTATAATAAAACTTTTTCGAAATCCGTCATGTAAAAAAACACGTTTATTTCCTATTTCAGTTTATTTTTAAACCATGAAGAAATAGACTGTGTATCAGAACAGTTTCGCAAAAACAAATGGATTTGGACAGCGATTTCTGTGGCAGTCTGCCTTTTAAACTAACCACTGTTGGAGAGGTCTGATGACCAGGTTTTTAAGCTGAGTAATCCAGTAAAAACAAAAACAGCATTGTTTTTGGACAAATCATCTGTATTTTTAGCACGGTCAAATGACCCAGGCATCCCGATTGCTCTTAGGAAGATTCACAACGGTCATACGTGTTCCTGATATGAACTATGCATAACAGACAAATGATTGGATATAATTGATTGAATGGTGTTTAACGCCGCTTTCAACGTTATTTCAGTCATATCACGGCAACAGCTCACATATTCGCGTATTTCGTGGGTTTTATCAGTACTGGGATAATTGAAAAATGAAGATTGTATAATAATTGTCAAAACGAATGTAAGATCAGCAGCTTGACTTGCCATGTGAACACAAATTTTCACATCCAAGTGACATAGCGCCACTGTACAGAATCCCAAGTCATATACCATCCCGAACATTGTACACTTCCGGTCCTACACTGTGGGAAATATGAAAAAGGTCAATCCAGTGTTTTATTTGTCAAGAATTTCTCATGCATTATTTGCCAGCCATCTATCTAAGATGAGTCTGCAAGTTTTGTGCAGTCCGATTTTGATCTACAATATCGATAAAACATCTGATCTAACATGTGATGTTAAAATTGGTGAAGAAGTCGTCTCTTTGCGTATTTCGCTTAATTGATGCTTTTATGATTAATGTTGAAGCCCGGGCTTCCGCCTTGCTATGCGCCTGGTTCATATAATTACTGAATAAATATAATGGCTAAACCCTGCTCCTTTATTTTATCATTTTAGGCGATGTCCTGAAATTTTTTCAGAGTTTTTAATAATTCGTGGAAAAAATTCCAGGAGATTGCCCTATAATTAGTCATAGACTCAGACGTAAGGGAAGCCCGTGTAGAACAAGATCAGACTGTTCGTTCTGTGCAGTCTGATCTTGATTCACACTATCAGGAGCTTTACGTGCAATGAGTCGCGCTTAGAAACCTAAGAAATAGCAGTCCCGATCTGGAGTGTGTAATGATCCTAAACTTCTTGTTACGCCCCTGCGAATGCAAAACGTATTGTCCATCTTTACGAATAAATTCTCCGTTTGCCATAGTGTTTTCGAAAATTGTCTGATGCAAGATGAAGAATTTTGTCTATGCCAAATTATTTATGTCATGACTCCTTGGCCAGAACTTTTGCTAAGCTGGGTAATCGAACCTGCTACCTCCGGATTGCTATTACTATGCATTACTAGTCCCAAAGGTACCGGGCCTCTGTTGAGGGAATCATCTGCAATTCGCTTAACCGACAGTGTTATTTTGTACAGTGTAGATCAAGATAAGTCTGCAGAGAACTTGCAGTCTGATTCAAAATCTGACCGTGAACAGTGTAGATCAAGATATGACTGCACAGAATGTGCAATGTGACCTTGGATCCACACCGTCCGATACGGTGAGATTTTCTCCGACGAGCAAAATTTTTAAATCATAAACTATGGGTTTTCACTATTGGCTGGGAATCTTTGATCTTGGATCCACAATGTCCTAATAGGAAGTTTTTTTGCCCCAAAATAACTTTAGCATCAATTGGCTTTTTTACTAGCGGGTTGAAAGTTTCATTTAACTTATTTAACTTATTTAGCAAGCTAAGGGTAAATATCTTCATCTTTTCACTGCAGCTTTAACGGACGGATGGTATGGATCGGTATCAGACTGCAGAGAATACATGGCCTCATCTTTGATATGCAGCAATCGCAAGTAAATGCTTTAATATAACCCAATCCATCTGCAATTTGCGGCAAAAAAGTAGAATTTGTATTTGAGCCATACTCTGTGAAGATGGGGCTTAATGCATCTGCGAAAAGAATCGGTCCAGGTTAGCCTGCGCGGACGGCTGACTTGGTTCGAAACTTTTCGATACTGGTCAATTTTCTGCATGTCAAAGGACCAGTGCACCTCATGAATCAGTTGGTTGTTAGACAAAATGGTTTTAATAGTCCATATGTGTGTGATGGCTTTCATCGCGAAAATGCCTTAAGCCCCCTTTTGCCAAAGCACGACCCATTTATTTAATCTTGTGAAAAGTGAAAACAAAAGAAAATTTTTTGACGAGGTAAGAGGTAAAGGGTGGAGAAAAATACGTCAATCAATGCTTGAACGGTTTAGCTGATTAAAAAGTTATTTATACCTGAGGCGATAACGGATCCTTTTTATCCATACATCAACATTACTTTCGTGAATACTTCTTACCGTTTGAGTGAACATTACTCAACAGATTTCGTGAATACTTCTCACCGGTTAAGTGAACATTACTCAGTGAGTTTTTTGTGAATACTTCTCACCGTTTGAGTGAACAGTACTCAAAAGATTTCGTGAATACTTCTCACCGGTTAAGTGAACATTACTCAATGAGTTCTTGTGAATAGTACTCACCGTTTAAGTGAACATTACTCAGTAAGTTTTCCGTGAACACCTCCCACCGATTCAGTGAACATTACTCAGTAAGTTTCTTGTGAATACTTCTCATCGTTTGACTGAACATTACTCAGCGGATTTCGTGAATATTTCTTACCATTTGAGTGTATATTAATCACAGAGTTCGTGATGACTTTTCGTCGTTGTAATGAGCGGTACACTGATCTTTTATAACGCAATTATTTCTCACTTTTTTTGTTACCAGTTGACCTTTACACATTACCAGACAATCCCAATTTTAAATAACCATTAGGAAAATGCCTTTTGACACATTGTGAGAAAAGGAGAAAATCATTTTCTCCTTATCCAACAATGTTTTCTGACCTATCAAAAACAAACACCGTAATTTGAGCACCAACGTCGTCTACATTTGCTCTCAGTGTGGACAAACCTCAAAATTTGGTAGCGTACAGGACTTGAGAACAGGGGATCGGTGGTTTGATCCCCAGCTCGGCCAATTCTGGTACTTTTTGAGTAAATCTCAGAGCAAATTGGCTACGTCAAAGTCGATTAACATGTATTTGAGCCATGCTCTGTGAAAAGGGGGCTTAATGCATTCGCAAAAAGTATCGATCCATGTCAGCCTTCGCAGTGGGTGCAGGGTTACATGGGCCGAAACTTTTTGGTAGTTGTCCATTTTCTTCATGTCACAGGACCACTCTACCACATGATTCAAGCGGTTGTTAAATGAAAAAAGAAGAATTTTATTGATCCATAATTATGTGATAACTTGCTCAGCAAAATGAATCACTGAGATGCTTTTAACCCCTTTTTGCCAGAGCGCCGCTCCAACAGGTCAGCCAATCAGAGTTCGTGTTACCTTGAAATTTAGAAAATTCCGGGGAATTCGACTAAGAATGTGCCTTTAGCATGCTTGAGCTTATACTACAGAAAAATCCCTATTAAAGCAGATTTTGGGCATAATGCCATAATTTCTCAATCGATTTCAAAACGATAGAACTGTGCATTTTTATTTTAGTTATTGATTTTTTTGTTTTTATTAGCTCACCTGAGCACGAAGTGCTCGAGGTGAGCTATTGTGATCGGTCAATGTCCGTCGTCCGTCTGTCCGTCCATCCGTCCGTGCACAATTACAAAAAAAATCTTCCTTTCCTAAACTAACTATCAGATTTCAATCAAACTTCACAGAAATGATCCTTAGGTCATGCTCTTTCAACATACTTCAAAGAATTGAAATCAATGAAGAACTCTGGTTGCCATGGCAACCGAAAGAAAAAACTTTAAAAATCTTCTTGTCCCAAACTGTGATAGGTAGAGCTTTCATATATGGCATGTCGCATCATCTAGTGGCCCTCTAACAAAATACTTCAAATTATGGCCCTAGTGTGGAAATTGGGCCTATGTTGTGGGGTCTCGGATTTCACATAGAGATAAAGAAGGAAATCTTTAAAAATCTTCTTGTCCCAAACCGTAAGGGCTAGAGCTTTCATATTTGGCATGTAGCATCATCTAGTGGCCCTCTACCAAAATACTTCAAATTATCGCCCTAGTGTGGAAAATGGCCCTATGTTGTGGGTTCTCGGATTTCACATAGAGATAAAGAAGGAAATCTTTAAAAATCTCCTTCTCCCAAACCGTAAGGGCTAGAGCTTTCATATATGGCATGTAGCATCATCTAGTGGCCCTCTACCAAAATACTTCAAATTATGGCCCTGGTGTTAAAAATTGGCCCTATGTTGTGGGGTCTTGAATTTCACGTAGCATCTTCTAGTGGCCCTCTACCAAAACACTTAAAATTATGGCCCTGGTGTGAAAATTAGCCATATTTTGTTGATCTCGGATTTCACATAGAGATAAAGAAGGAAATCTTTAAAAATCTTCTTGTCCCAAACCGTAAGGGCTAGAGCTTTCATATTTGGCATGTAGCATTATGGTGTTGAGTTTTTTTGCAAGTGGTTGTGGGAAAGAGGTTGATCACCATTATATCTTGAAAAGAGTCAACTCAATACTGATCTGCTAAAATATTAATTAATTTCTTGAGCATCTCTGCAACAATTACAGTAAACTTTGCTTATTACTATATTACTTAATACGATATATTGCTTATAATGACGTTAATCCCTTGGTCCCAACAGGGTCACTTTTTATAAGAATATACATCAGTTAAAACGATACTCAGATAAAACGATATGATTTCTTCGGTCCGCTGAGTATCATTATAAGTGGAACCCTATTTTGGGCTGTCGCAGATGTCAACCCGTACCAGGTATGTGCCACTATTGGGAAACACTGAGTCTTTTAACTGCTTTCTGCAATTATTGTCTAATTGTTGTCAACTTTTTATTTGCCTGTCTATCAAAAGGTCATTGCATATCTAATTTATTTTTGGACCTACTCATAAAAAAGGTATAATCACAATATTAAGACTGAATATCAAGGTCATATCTGTGAACGATAGGTTATATGCATTTAAATTTCACAAACACATTTTGATAATTTACAATTTATATACACCAATAGTGTTGGATTTGGGTCTTTGTATGGGTAATACATCTATTAAGCGACCACTCAAGGGACTGCCAAAATTGGTCACTTTAGAAAATGGTCTCTTAATGCAACAAAAACTTATTCAGATTACATGGAGTGGCAACATTTCTTGCACTCAAATAATACCTTACTTTCTAGAACAGTCTTTGTTGGTAATACTCATTACAATACTCTCACTAAGACGATTGTAATAAGTACTAACAACATAGGATTTAGCTCAGCATAAAGGCTTTAATCCATGGGGCATTCAATTCCAGCTAGTCTTATATATTTCAACAGAGACATTGGAATTTCTATCGCTTAATAAAAGTGTTGGCTTAATGAACGTAGTCGCTTAGCTAAGCAAGATCAACTGTATTGTCCTTTGACAAATTGGAATTCATGAACAACTCTGGTTTCCATGTCAACTGCTGAAAAAAAAATCAACTCAAACACAAAGCCTACAACTTAATTGGCAACAGTAGCACTCTACCAAAGTACATCGAATTGTGACCATAGGAAAAAAAAGTGCTTTGTTGTTGGATCCCAGTTTCCACATCCAAATAAAAGATCTTTTAAAATCTTCTTTCATCCAAACATTAACCCTAGAACTTTCATATTCAGCATGGACTGGTGGATAGTTATGCTCCCGTAAGAGCGAGCATATAGTCGCCACTTCGTCTGTCTGTCTGTCCGTCCGAAGCGATTTCTCAACAACCACTTGACGGCTCTTGTTTGCTAATAGCATTTACCAAATTTCTTACTTGGAATCACAAAAAGTCCTTTGCAGTCAGAATGTGGGATCAAATATGTAAAGAGTGTCCTCCTGTTCCATATTGTATGGCCCATAACATACATTTGGCATGTGATTCTGTCTGAAAACCCATTATCAGCTCACCTGAGCATAACATACTCATGATTAGCTTTTATGTATCCTTGAATATGCGTCGCCAAAATTCCACTGTTCATTATATAAGTATCATAATTCGAGCATAATCTTGATCCATCGCCCAGAATGTTTGTAAGGTTGTGAACATGAACATGACCACACTCAGCAACCACAATTCTGGCTCAGTCATACTCAAAATTTCCCTGGATCTTCATAATGACCTAAGGACAAATCTGATCAAAATGGGGACAAGCTAAAAGCATCAAAATAGGGGATCTTGAAGACAATTCCATTGTTTACACTCCAGGGCCTATAATTTCCACTATCATTTTCTTACCTGCTCTGATTATTGGTATTGTCATATGGATGAATCATTTTCAAAACTAAAACATTCCAGCAAAAAACAAGAGGCAAGTGGCCATAACAATGACAGCTGAGTTGCATTTCAGGTGAGCGATTTAGGACCATCATGGTCCTCTTGTTATCTTTTCTTTCTCGTTTGGGGCTGCATCGAATAGCTAAGTCCTATTGCAGCTGTGTTGTCCGTCGTCTGTTCTTGGTTGAATGACAAATTTTTGCCCAGTAAATGGCAACTGAAGGGGACCAAGCCTGGGATGAGCGGTTACGCAGGCAGGTCATTCAATAAGATATGAGTGGAGGCGGCCTTTCAGTAACTGTTTTTGCAAATCGTTGCCGGTATTTGTTGTGCGCCCCACCGAAGCATTTTAATGTATGTATACAGTTCTCGTGTTTAGTTAAGGAAATGATTGAAAGCTTTATTTAGGGAAATATGGAATACTTTACTTGTGAATGATTGCTAGGTTGCTGATAAGAACTGCATCTCGGTTTTCATTTTCGATTTTCATCGTTTCATGGTTTTATAGATATATCCCGCTGCGTTTTTTTTTAATAGGAGTTTTACGCCGGTTTACAGAGCTTAGGTCATATCATACCTACGCATGTGTTTCTGGCTTTCTCACACCAGTGCCGACACAAATTTCCTTCCAAGCCACTGGCTGCTTTCTCACATGCATCATAGGTGAAAGGAAATGTATCGCAAAAAATGAGATTTTCCCGCAACCGGGTGTCAAACCCGCAACCACCATGTCTCGAGTCAGTTACGCTAACCAGTGAGTTACCTGGTGTAATTGTGCTGGCGTTATTTGGAGGTCATCCAGGCATACGTTTAATGCATATTTCAGATGTTCAAACCGCTCTCCTGAAAATTGATTTCTCTGTAGTACCATATTCGACCTACTAAGCGCACTATGCGCTCAAAATTTTCGACAATGACCAACAATTAGGGAACAAATGTCCTTCCAGTTAAGCGAACTTCATAATTTCTCACCATGTATAATGCTTGTATCATGGCAACAGACACAATTTTCAAGGTTGCACTTAATTACATCATAAATCAACTAATAAAAAGTTTATTTAAAAAAAATCAGCGGGGTAGATGAAATATCATCAATTCCATGTGTGCTTATGGAGACGATTTTCACTATTCTTAAAAAGTAGGATGTGTTTATTAGGACATTTGCGCTTATCAGGTTGAATGGGGTACTGTATCAGAATTTTCTGAAGTTTAAGCTTAAATCAGCCAACCTCTAATCTCGTTTAGAAGTTCTCGAAGCCACAATAAACTTTGGGGATCTATATCAGCTGGGTACAAGAGTTCACACTACGTTCGGCATTAGTCACATATAGAACTCGAAATTTGCCTGTAGTGTTGCCTTGAAATATAAGCTTATTGGGATTTTCAGTATCTAATAAAGTATTCGAATTACAGGGACTGAAACCAATATTTGAGGGAGCATTTCTCAAATCTATCTTCTTAAAATTTAGTCAAACTAGTCAAAGTCTCATATCCCTTCAAATAGGTATCTTCGTGTCAAATTTCAATTTTCATTCATCGTAATAAAAGACAGGCTTTTTAAGTCACTGTAAAAAAAAATATCAAAGATCCCAAGCGACTGTACAACTGCCTAACAAGTGACTGTACAAATGTGTTTTTTTCAACGTGTGATTTTAAACGAAGGATAAGGAAGACTGTAGTCAACTTTGCTACCAACGTTGACATGTTTTCACAAAAATATGAACAAGTTGGCTTCTTTATGAAAGAAGCCAGGAGAGGTCGGCATCAATGTTTTCAAGTAGTTTATTGGCTTTTGATTTCAATATATTTTGGTAGATGTAAACAAACAAGTTAGGCATTAAATGAATGAGAAAAAACATTTTTTTTTTTTCAATTTTGCTGGTGTATAGGCACAAAACAGTAGATGTTCCACGTGGTTATAATAGTCTATCAACAACAGGCCTATAAGGGCTAAAAACAGCTCTACTGGCATTTAAATACAGACCCGGGTTTTTACAAAGAGTTGTGGAGGTATAATGAAATTGAGAGCTGATATGGGCTCAGCTATTCTTTTTCATGTTTGTTTCCAAAAATACATGCGGTAAGCTCTTGACAAGCTCAAAATGCATTTTTTTTTAAATTTAAGGGCAAGGAATTTCTGACCAAATAATCCGACGGTTTGCAAAAGAATCCAGCTCCAATGAATATAAACTGTGTGGGTCTATGTGAAGATTGAAAGTAAAATGTAGGCTGTATGCTGTTCACAAGCTAAAAAATGTTGTTGTTTTTTTAATTCAAGAGCATGTAATTTGTGACTCCATGACCCGATTTTGCTCAATTTTGAAAGGAACCAAGATCTCATAAATATCTAACAACGCGAATTTGGTAAAGATTTGAAGAAATTGTAGGCCATATGCTATTAACATTCTCAGGAATGCATCTTTTTTAAAAAGAATTTAGGAACACAAAACTCAAGATGATGATCCAATCTGCCTCATTTTCAAAAGGAACAAACCTCTAATGAATGTTTGTAATGTGTGCTCAGATAAGCCAAAGAATTTTTGGAAAGGAGAAATCGTTCAATTAAGATTTGATACAATTTGCTTATTCCACTGAATAGGCAAGAATCTTACCTGATGACAATAAATAAAGGTGGCCTACAGTAATACTAGTACCAGACATGTTAAAAATAAATGTAACATTTTAAAATTTTAACAAACAGCAATTTTGGACTGTTCCGAACAGAAATAGCTTGCAGACGACAATTCAAATTTTGATGATTAATGTAGAAGATGGTGCTTTATGTGATGGAAACCATTGTGACAAAAGGAGAAATTGCAGTAACTAGCAGTTTCTCCTGTTCTCACAATATTTTGAAAAGTTGTCTGCTGCAGACATGTAAAATGAAGAGGTTGTTTGTCTAAAAGTTAAAAATTTAAGAAAGTAGATAAATGGGCCATGCTCTGAGAAAAGGGCACTTACTGCATCTGCCAAAAAAAAAAAAAAAAAAAAAGAAAAAGAAAAAAAAGAAAAAAATCTACCCCATGTCAGCCTGCGCAATCCGCCCAAAACCAAAGGACCACGGACTCTTTTGAGGTGTGCTGTACGTACTGTAGGGCGAAGAGGCACGATTTTTTTGCGCTCATAAGTTAATTTTCGCCGGATTCTTGCAATCCCGCATCCTAGAAGCAACTCTGTGTGTTATTTCATTAAATCTATATCATTATAAAACCATAGAATGTTTGTATAAAACTGAGAAAAATGCTAGAGTCTAGTCAGTTTTGAAAAATAAAACATGAAAACATACTGAACAACCTATTTATATCTATGTATGGGTTCTCCAGAGAACTCGTGCTCTCGAGATTAGGGTACGAGTTCTCCAGAGTACGAGTTCTCCAGATAGTATCAAGTCACGTGATCTTTGCCCGGGTGTTCTTTCTCTTTTTTTAAGCAATTTTTTTGTTTTTGCTTAGATTTATTTAATGAAAAATTACAATTATTGGAAAGGTCATTTACAATCAATATAGTATAATAAATCTTTTTGGAAATCCGTCATGTAAAAAAACACGTTTATTTCCTATTTCAGTTAATTTATAAACTATGTAGAAATAGACTGTGTATCAGAACAGTTTCGCAAAAACAAATGGATTTAGACAGCGATTTCTGTGGCAGTCTGCCTTTTAAACTCACCACTGTGATGACCTCTCCGATAAAGAAACAGTTCATACACGTTTCCTTCAGAAAACAGGTTTTTAAGCTGAGTAATCCAGTAAAAACAAAAACAGCATTGTTTTTGGACAAATCATCTGTATTTTTAGCACGGTCAAATGATCCAGGCATCCCGATTGCTCTTAGGAAGATTCACAACGGTCATACGTGTTCCTGATATGAACTATGCATAACAGACAAATGATTGGATGTGATTGATTGAATGGTGTTTAACGCTGCTTTCAACATTATTTCAGTCATATCACGGCGACAGCTCACATATTCGCATATTTCGTGGGTTTTATCAGTACTGGGATAATTGAAAAATGAAGATTTTATAGTAATTGTCGAAACGAATGAAAGATCACCAGCTTGACTTGCCATGTGAACACAAATTTTCACATCCAAGTGACATACCGCCACTGTACAGAATCCCAAGTCACATACAATCCCGAACATTGTACACTTCCGGTCCTACACTGTGGGAAATATGAAAAAGGTCAATCCAGTGTTTTATTTGTCAAGAATTTCTCATGCATTATTTGCCAGCCATCTATCTAAGATGAGTCTGCAAGTTTTGTGCAATCCGATTTTGATCTACAATGTCGATAAAACATCTGATCTAACATGTGATGTTAAAATTGGTGAAGAAGTCGTCCCTTTGCGTATTTCGCTTAAATTGATGCTTTTATGATTAATGTTGAAGCCCGAGTTTCGGCCTTGCTATGCGCCTGGTGGATATAATTGCTGAATAAATATAATGGCTAAACCCTGCTCCTTTATTTTATCATTTTGGACGATGTTCTGAAATTTTTTCAGAGTTTTTAATAATTCGTGGAAAAAATTCCAGGAGATTGCCCTATAATTAGTCATAGACTCAGACATATGGGAAGCCCAGAGTGGAATTGTATCAGACCGTGTAGAACAAGATCAGACTGTTCGTTCTGTGCAGTCTGAGCTTGATTTACACTGTCAGTAACTTTACGCGCAATGAGTCGCGCTTAGAAAACTAAGAAATAGCAGTCCCGATCTGGAGTGTGTAATGATCCTAAACGTCTTGTTACGCCCCTGCGAATGCAAAACGTATTGTCCATCTTTACGAATAAATTCTCCTTTTGCCACAGTGTTTTCGAAAATTGTCTTATGCAAGATGAAGAATTTTGTCTATGCCAAATTATTTATGTCATGACTCCTTGGCCAGAAGTTTTGCTAGGCTGGGTAATCGAACCAGGTACCTCCGGATTGCTATTACTATGCATTGCTAGTCCCAAAGGTACCGGCCTCTGCAGAGGGAATCATCTGCAATTCGCTTAACCGACAGTGTTATTTTGTACAGTGTAGATCAAGGTAAGTCTGCAGAGAACTTGCTGACTGATTCAAAATCTGACCGTAAACAGTCTAGATCAAGATATGACTGCACAGAGTGTGCAATCTGACCTTGGATCCACACCGTCCGATACGGTGAGATTTTCTCCGACGAGCAAAATTTTTAAATCGTAAACTATGGGTTTTCACTATTGGCTGGGAATCTTTAATTTATTAAGCAGCTTAAGGGTTATGACTGAGCATGTCTGTTTCATCTCTTTTATTTGTTTAACCCCTAGGCTGCCAAGTGCGACACAGGGACCTTTTGCGAACAGTGTAGATCAAGATCAGAATGTGCAGTCTGATATTGGATCCACAATGTCCTAATAGGAAGTTTTTTTGCCCCAAAATAACTTTGAAATAGCATCAATTGGCTTTTTACTAGCGGGTTGAAAGTTTCATTTAACTTATTTAGCAGGCTAAGGGTAAATATCTTCATCTTTTCAGTGCAGCTTTAACTGACGGATGGTATGGATCGGTATCAGACTGCAGAGAATACATGGCCTCATCTTTGATATGCAGCAATCGCAAGTAAATGCTTTAATATAACCCAATCGCATATGCAATTTGCGGCAAAAAAGTAGAATTTGCATTTGAGCCATGCTCTGTGAAGATGGAGCTTAATGCATCTGCGAAAAGTATAGGTTCAGGTTAGCCTGCGCGGACGGCTGACTTGGTTCGAAACTTTTCGATACTGGCCAATTTTCTGCATGTCAAAGGACCAGTGCACCTCATGAATCAGTCGATTGTTAGACAAAATGGTTTTAATGGTCCATATGTGTGTGATAGCTTTCATCGCGAAGATGCCTTAAGCCTCCTTTTGCCAGAGCACGACCCATTTATTTAATCTTGTGAAAAGTGAAAACAAGAGAAAAATTTTTGACGAGGTAAGAAGTAAATGTTGGAGAAAAATACGTCAACCAATGCTTGAACGGTTTAGCTGATTAAAAAGTTATTTATACCTAAGGCGATAACGATTCCTTTTTATCCGTACATCAACATTACTTTCGTGAATACTTTTCACCGTTTGTGTGAACATTACTCAAAAGATTTCGTGAATACTTCTCATCGATTAAGTGAACATTACTCAACGAGTTTCTTGTGAATAGTACTCACCGTTTAAGTGAACATTATTCAGTAAATTTTCATGAACAACTCTCACCGATTCAGTGAACATTACTCAGTAAATTTCTTGTGAATACTTCTCATCGTTTGACTGAACATTACTCGGCGGATTTCGTGAATATTTCTTACCGTTTGAGTGAACATTAATTACAGAGTTCGTGATGACTTTTCGTCGTTGTAATGAGCGGTACACTGATCTTTTATTACGCAATTATTTCTCACTTTTTTTGTTACCAGTTGACCTTTACACATTACCAAACAATCCCAATTTTAAATAACCGTTAGGAAAATGCCTTTTGACACATTGTGAGAAAAGGAGAAAATCATTTTCTACTTATCCAACAATGTTTTCTGACCTATCAAAGACAAACACCGTAATTTGAGCACCAACGTTGTCTACATTTGCTCTCAGTGTGGACACACCTCAAAATTTGGTAGCCTATAGGACTTCAGAACAGGGTATCGGTGGTTTGATCCCCAGCTCGGCCAATTCTGGTACTTTTTGAGTAAATCTCAGAGCAAATTGGCTATGTCAAACTCCATTAACATGTATTTGAGCCATGCTCTGTGAAAAAGGGGCTTAATGCATTCGCAAAAGTATCGATCCATGTCAGCCTTCGCAGTGGGTGCAGGGTTACGTGGCCCGAAACTTTTTGCAAGTTGTCTATTTTCTCCATGTCACAGGACCACTCTACCACATGATTCAACTGGTTGTTAAATGAAAAAAGAAGAGTTTTATTGATCCTTAATTATGAGATAACTTGCTCGGCAAAATGAATGAATGAGATGCATTTAAGCCCCTTTTGCCAGAGCGCCGCTCCAACAGGTCAGCCAATCAGAGTTCGTGTTACCTTGAAATTTAGAAAATTCCGGAGAATTAGACTAAGAATGTGCTTTTAGAATGCTTGAGCTTATACTACAGAAAAATCCCTATTAAAGCAGATTTTGGGCATAATGCCATAATTTCTCAATCGATTTCAAAACGATAGAACTGTGCATTTTTATTTCAGTTATTGATTTTTTTTTTTGTTATCATTTCTTTCTCGTTTGGGGCTGGATCGGATAGCTAAGTTTAATTGCAGCTGTGTTCTCCGTCGTCCGTTCTTGGTTGAATAACAAATTATTGCCCAGTAAATAGCAACTGGCGGGGACCAAGCCCGGGATGAGCGGTTACGCAGGCAGGTCATTCAATAAGACATGAGTGGAGGCGGCCTTTCAGTAACTGTTTTTGCAAATCATTACCGGTATTTGTTGTACGCCCCACTGAAGCATTTTAATGTATGTGTACAGTTCCCGTGTTTAGTTAAGAAAATGATTGAAAGCTTTATTCAGGGAAACATGGAATACTTCACTTGTGAACAAATGCTAGGTTGCTGATAAGAACTGCATCTCGGTTTTCATTTTCGAGTTTCATCGTTTCATGGTTTTATAGATACAGTATATCCCGCTGCGTTTTTTTTTTTTTTTTAATTGGAGTTTTACGCCGGTTTACAGAGCTTAGGTCATATCAAGGCGGTCAGTGCACCTACGCATGTGTTCCTGGCTTTCTCACACCAGTGCCGACACAAATTTCCTTCCAAGCCACTGGCTACTTTCTCACATGCATCATAGGTGAAAGGCAATATATCGCAAAAAATGAGATTTTCCCGCAACCGGGTGTCAAACCCGCTACCACCATGTCTCGAGTCAGTTACGCTAACCAATGAGTTACCCGGTGTAATTGTGCTGTATTTGATTGTCGTCCAGGCATACGTTTAATGTATATTTCAAATGTTCAAACCGCTCTCCTGAAAATTGATTTCTCTGTAGTACCATATTCGACCTACTAAGGGCACTATGCGCTCAAATTTTTCGACAATGACCAACAATTAGGGAACAAATGTCCTTCCAGTTAAGCGAACTTCATAATTTCTCACCATGTATAATGTTTGTATCATGGCAACAGACACAATTTTCAAGGTTGCACTTAATTACATCGTAAATCAACTAATAAAAAGTGTATTTAAGAAAAAATCAGCGGGGTAGATGAAATATCATCAATTCCATGTGCGCTTATGAAGACGATTTTCAATATTCTAAAAAAGTAGGATGTGCTTATTAGGACATTTGCGCTTATCAGATTGAATGGGGTACTGCATCAGAATTTTCTGAAGTTTAAGCTTAAATCAGCCAACCTCTTATCTCGTTTAGAAGTTCTCGAAGCCACAATAAACTTTGGGGATCTAATCGGCTGGGTACAAGAGTTCACACTACGTTCGGCATTAGTCACATATAGAACTCGAAATTTGCCTGTAGTGTTGCCTTGAAATATAACCTTATTGGAATTTTCAGTATCTAATAAAGTATTCGAATTACAGCGACTGAAACCAATATTTGAGGGAGCATTTCTCAAATCTATCTTCTTAAAATTTAGTCAAACAAGTCAAAGTCTCATATCTCTTCAAATAGGCATCTTCAAATTTCAATTTTCATTCATCGTAATAAAAGACAGGCTTTTTAAGTCACTGTAAAAAAAAATATCAAAGATCCCAAGCGACTATACAACCGCCTAACAAGTGACTGTACAAATGTGTTTTTTTTTTTTTTTCAACCTGTGCTTTTAAACGAAGGATAAGGAAGACTGTAGTCAACTTTGCTACCAACGTTGACATGTTTTCACAAAAATATGAACAGGTTGGCTTCTTTAGGAAAGAAGCCACAAGAGGTCGGCATCAATGTTTTCAAATAGTTTATTGGCTTTTGATTTCAGTATATTTTGGTAGATGTAAACAAACAAGTTAGGCATTAAATGAATGAGAAAAAACATTTTTTTTTTCAATTTTGCTGGTGTATAGGCACAAAACAGTAGATGTTCCACATGGTTATAATAGTCTAGGAACAACAGGCCTATAAGGGCTAAAAACAGCTCTACTGGCATTTAAATACAGACTCGGGATTTTACAAAGAGTTGTGGAGGTATAATGAAATTGAGAACTGATATGAGCTCAGCTATTCTTTTTCATATTTGTTTCCAAAAATACATGCGGTAAGCTCTTGACAAGCTCAAAATGCATTTCTTTTTAAATTTAAGGGCAAGGAATTTCTGACCCAATAATCCGACGGTTTGTAGAAGAATCCAGCTCCCATGAATATAAACTGTGTGGGTCTTGTGAAGATTGAAAGTAAAATGAAGGCTGTATGCTGTTCACAAGCTAAAAAATGTTGTTGTTGTTTTAATTGAAGAGCATGTAATTTGTGACTCCATGACCCGATTTTGCTCAATTTTGAAAGGAACCAAGCTCTCATAAATATCTAACAACGCGAATTTGGTAAAGATTTGAAGAAATTGTAGGCCATATGCTATTAACATTCTCAGGAATGTATCTTTTTTTTTTTTTTTTAAATTCAGGAACACAAAACTCAAGATGATGATCCAATCTGCCTCATTTTCAAAAGGAACAAACCTCTAATGAATGTTTGTAATGTGTGCTTAGATAAACCAAAGTATTTTTGGAAAGGAGAAACCGTTCAATTAAGATTTGATACAATTTGCTAATTCCACTGAATAGGCAAGAATCTTACCTGATGACAATAAATAAAGGTGGCCTACAGTAATACTAGTACCAGACATGTTAAAAATAAATGTAACATTTTAAAATTTTAACAAGCAGCAATTTTGGACTGTTCCGAACAGAAATAGCTTGCAGACGACAATTCAAATTTTGATGATTAATGTAGAAGATGGTGGTTTATGTGATGGAAACCATTGTGACAAAAGGAGAAATTGCAGTAACTAGCAGTTTCTCCTGTTCTCACAATATTTTGAAAAGTTGTCTGCTGCAGACATGTAAAATGAAGAGGTTGTTTGTCTAAATGTTAAAAATTTAAGAAAGTAGATAAATGAGCCATGCTCTGGGAAAAGGGCGCTTAATGCACCTGCCAAAAAAAAAAAAAAAAAAAAAAAATCTACTCATGTCAGCCTGTGCAATCCGCCCAAAACCAAAAGGACCACGGAGTCTTTTGACGTGTGCTGTACGTAATGTAGGGCGAAATGGCACGACTTTTTTGCACTCATAAGTTAATTTTCGCGGGATTCTCGCAATCCCGCATCCTGGAAGCAACTCTGTGTGTTATTTCATTAAATCTATATCATTATAAAACCATAGAATGTTTGTATGACACTGAGAAAAATGCTAGAGTCTAGTCAGTTGTGAAAAATAAAACTTTAAAACATACTGATCAACTTATTTATATCTATTTATGGGTTCTCCAGATAACTCGTGCTCTGGAGATTAGGGTACGAGTTCCCCAGGGTATGAGTTCTCCAGATAGTATCAAGTCACGTGATCTTTTACCGGGTATTCTTTCTCTTTTCTTTTTAACAATTTTTTTCTTTTTGTTTAGATTTATTTAATAAAAAAAATTACAATTATTGGAAAGGTCATTTACAATCAATATAGTATAATAAATCTTTTTGGAAATCCGTCATGTAAAAAAACACGTTTATTTCCTATTTCAGTTTATTTATAAACCATGAAGAAATAGACTGTGTATCAGAACAGTTTCGCAAATACAAATGGATTTAGACAGCGATTTCTGTGGCAGTCTGCCTTTTAAACTCACCACTGTTGGAGAGGTCTGATGACCTCTCCAATAAAGAAACAGTTCATACACGTTTCCTTCAGAAAACAGGTTTTTAAGCTGAGTAATCCAGTAAAAGCAAAAAAACAGCATTGTTTTGGGATAAACCATCTGTATTTTTAACACGGTCAAATGATCCAGGCATCCCGATTGCTCTTAGGAAGATTCACAACGGTCATACCTGTTCCTGATATGAACTATGCATAACAGACAAATGATTAGATATGATTGATTGAATGGTGTTTAACGCCGCTTTCAACATTATTTCAGTCATATCACGGCGACAGCTCACATACTCGCGTATTTCGTGGGTTTTATCAGTACTGGGATAATTGAATATGAAGATTTTATAGTAATTGTCAAAACGAATGAAAGATCACCAGCTTGACTTGCCATGTGAACACAAATTTTCACATCCAAGTGACATACCGCCACTATACAGAATCCCAAGTCACATACAATCCTGAACATTGTACACTTCCGGTCCTACACTGTGGGAAATATGAAAAAGGTCAATCCAATGTTTTATTTGTCAAGAATTTCTCATACATTATTTGCCAGCCATCTATCTAAGATCAGTCTGCAAGTTTTGTGCAATCCGATTTTGATCTACAATGTCGATAAAACATCTGATCTAACATATGATGTTAAAATTGCTGAAGAAGTCGTCCCTTTGCGTATTTCGCTTAATTGATGCTTTTATGATTAATGTTGAAGCCCGGGCTTCCGTCTTGCTATGCGCCAGGTTCATATAATTGCTGAATAAATATAATAGCTAAACCCTGCTCCTTTATTTTATCATTTTGGACGATGTCCTGAAATTTTTTCAGAGTTTTTAATAATTCGTGGAAAAAATTCCTGGAGATTACCCTATAATTAGTCATAGACTCAGACGTAAGGGAAGCCCAGAGTGGAATTGTATCAGACCGTGTAGAACAAGATCAGACCGTTCGTTCTGTGCAGTCTGATCTTGATTTACACTGTCAGTAGCTTTACGCACAATGAGTCGCGCTTAGAAACCTAAGAAATAGTCCCGATCTGGAGTGTGTAATGATCCTAAACTTCTTGTTACGCCCCTGCGAATGCAAAACGTATTGTCCATCTTTACGAACAAATTCTCCTTTTGCCACAGTGTTTTCGAAAATTGTCTGATGCAAGATGGAGAATTTTGTCTATGCCAAATTATTTATGTCTTGACTCCTCGGCCAGAACTTTTGCTAAGCTGGGTAATCGAACCTGCTACCTCCGGATTGCTATTACTATGCATTACTAGTCCCAAAGGTACCGGGCCTCTGCAGAGGGAATCATCTGCAATTCACTTAACCGACAGTGTTATTTTGTACAGTGTAGATCAAGATAAGTCTGCAGAGAACTTGCAGTCTGATTCAAAATCTGACCGTGAACAGTGTAGATCAAGATATAACTGCACAGAATGGGCAATGTGACCTTCGATCCACACCGTCCGATACGGTGAGATTTTCTCCGACGAGCAAAATTTTTGAATCGTAAACTTTTGGTTTTCACTATTGGCTGTGAACCTTTAATTTATTAAGCAGTTTAAGGGTTATGACTGAGTATGTCTGTTTTATCTCTTTTATTTGTTTAACCCCTAAGCTGCCAAGTGCGACACAGGGACCTTTTGCGAACAGTGTAGATCAAGATCAGACTGCACAGAACGTGCAGTCTGATCTTCGATCCACACTGTCCTAATAGGAAGTTTTTTTGCCCCAAAATAATTTTGAAATAGCATCAATTGGCTTTTTACTAGCGGGTTGAAAGTTTCATTTAACTTATTTAGCAGGCTAAGGGTAAATATCTTCATCTTTTCACTACAGCTTTAACTGACGGATTGTATGGATCGGTATCAGACTGTAGAGAATACATGGCCTCATCTTTGATATGCAGCAATCGCAAGTAAATGCTTTAATATAACCCAATCGCATCTGCAATTTTCGGCAAAAAAGTAGAATTTGTATTTGAGCCATGCTCTGTGAAGATGGGGCTTAATGCATCTGCGAAAAGTATCGGTCCAGGTTAGCCTGCGCGGACGTCTGACTTGGTTCGAAACTTTTCGATACTGGTCAATATTTCTGCATTTCAAAAGACCAGTGCACCTCATGAATCAGTCGGTTGTTAGACAAAATGGTTTTAATGGTCCATATGTATGTCATGGCCTTCATCGCGAAGATGCCTTGAGCCTCCTTTTGCCAGAGCACGACCTATTTATTTAATCTTGTGAAATGTGAAAACAAGAGAAAATTTTCTGACGAGGTAAGAAGTAAAGTGTGGAGAAAAATACGTCAATCAATGCTTGAACGGTTTAGCTGATTAAACAGTTTTTTTTATACCTGAGGCGATAACGGTTCCTTTTTATCCATACATCAACATTACTTTCGTGAATATTTCTCACCGTTTGAGTGAACATTACTCAGTGAGTTTTTGTGCATACTTCTCACCGTTTGCGTGAACAGTACTCAGAAGATTTCATGAATACTTCTCATCGTTTGAGTGAACAGTACTCAATGAGTTCTTGTGAATAGTACTCACCGTTTAAGTGAACATTACTCAGTAAATTTTCCGTGAACACATCTCACCGATTCAGTGAACATTACTCAGTAAGTTTCTTGTGAATACTTCTCATCGTTTGACTGAACATTACTCAGCGGATTTCGTGAATACTTCTTACCGTTTGAGTGAACATTAATCACAGAGTAAGTGATGACTTTTCGTCGTTGTAATGAGCGGTACACTTATCTTTTATTACGCAATGAAAGATCGCCAGCTTGACTTGCCATGTGAACACAAATTTTCACATCCAAGTGACATACCGCCACTGTACAGAATCCCAAGTCACATACAATTCCGAACATTGCACACTTCCGGTCCTACACTGTGGGAAATATGAAAAAGGTCAATCCAATGTTTTATTTGTCAAGAATTTCTCATACATTATTTGCCAGCCATCTATCTAAGATCAGTCTGCAAGTTTTGTGCAATCCGATTTTGATCTACAATATCGATAAAACATCTGATCTAACATGTGATGTTAAAATGGCTGAAGAAGTCGTCCCTTTGCGTATTTCGCTTAATTCATGCTTTTATAATTAATGTTGAAGCCCGGGCTTCCGCCTTGCTATGCGCCTGGTTCATATAATTGCTGAATAAATATAATGGCTAAACCCTGCTTCTTTATTTTATCATTTTGGACGATGTCCTGAATTTTTTTCAGAGTTTTTAATAATTCGTGGAAAAAATTCCTGGAGATTGCCCTGTAACTAGTCATAGACTCAGACGTAAGGGAAGCCCAGAGTGGAATTGTATCAGACCGTGTAGAACAAGATCAGACTGTTCGTTCCGTGCAGCCTGGTCTTTATTTACGCTGTCAGTAGCTTTACGTGCAATGAGTCGCGCTTAGAAACCTAAGAAATAGCAGAGTGTAATGATCCTAAACATCTTTTTACGCCCCTGTGAATGCAAAACGTATTGTCCATCTTTACGAACAAATTCTCCTTTTGCCACAGTGTTTTCGAAAATTGTCTGATGCAAGATGAAGAATTTTGTCTATGCCAAATTATTTATGTCATGACTCCTCGGCCAGAACTTTTGCTAAGCTGGGTAATCGAACCAGCTACATCCGGATTGCTATTACTGTGCATTAGTAGTCCCAAAGGTACCGGGCCTCTGTAGAGGGAATCATCTGCAATTCGCTTAACCGACAGTGTTATTTTGTACAGTGTAGATCAAGATAAGTCTGCAGAGAACTTGCAGTCTGATTCAAAATCTGACCGTGAACAGTGTAGATCAAGATATGACTGCCCAGAATGTGCAATTTGACCTTCGATCCACACCGTCCGATACGGTGAGATTTTCTCCGATGAGCAAAATTTTTAAATCGTAAACTTTTGGTTTTCACTATTGGCTGGGAATCTTTAATTTATTAAGCAGCTTAAGGGTTATGACTGAGCATGTCTGTTTTATCTCTTTTATTTGTTTAACCCGTAGGCTGCCAAGTGCGACACAGGGACCTTTTGCGAACAGTGTAGATCAAGATCAGACTGCACAGAACGTGCAGTCTGATCTTGGATCCACACTGTCTTAATAGGAAGTTTTTTTGCCCCAAAATAACTTTGAAATAGCATCAATTGGCTTTTTACTAGCGGGTTGAAAGTTTCATTTAACTTATTTAGCAGGCTAAGGGTAAATATTTTCATCTGTTCACTGCAGCTTTAACTGACGGATGGTATGGATCGGTATCAGACTTCAGAGAATACATGGCCTCATCTTTGCTATTCAGCAGTCGCAAGTAAATGCTTTAATATAACCCAATCGCATCTGCAATTTTCGGCAAAAAAGTAGAATTTGTATTTGCGCCATGCTCTGTGAAGATGGGGCTTAATGCATCTGCGAAAAGTATCGGTCCAGGTTAGCCTGCGCGGACGGCTCACTTGGTTCGAATTTTTTCGATACTGGTCAATTTTCTGCATGTCAAAGGACCAGTGCACCTCATGAATCAGTCGGTTGTTAGACAAAATGGTTTTAATGGTCCATATGTATGTCATGGCCTTCATCGCGAAGATGCCTTAAGTCCCCTTTTGCCAGAACACGACCCATTTATTTAATCTTGTGAAAAGTGAAAACAAGAGAAAACTTTTTGACGAGGTAAGAAGTAAAAGGTGGAGAAAAATACGTCAATCAGTGCTTGAACGGTTTAGCTGATTAAAAAGTTATTTATACCTGAGGCGATAACGGTTCCTTTTTATCCATACATCAACATTACTTTCGTGAATAATTCTCACCGTTTGAGTGAACATTACTCAGTGAGGTTTTTTGTGAATATTTCTCATCTGTTAAGTGAACATTACTCAGTGGGTTTTTTGTGAATACTTCTCACCGGTTAAGTGAACAGTACTCAAAAGATTTCGTGAATACTTCTCACCGGTTAAGTGAACATTACTCAATGAGTTCTTGGAAATAGTACTCACCGTTTAAGTGAACATTACTCAGTAAGTTTTCCGTGAACACCTCTCACCGATTCAGTGAACATTACTCAGTAAGTTTCTTGTGAATACTTCTCATCGTTTGACTGAATATTACTCAGTTAGTTTTCCCGTGAACACCTCTCACCGATTCAGTGAACGTTACTCAGTAAGTTTCTTGTGTATACTTCTCATCGTTTGACTGAACATTACTCAGCGGATTTCGTGAATACTTCTTACCGTTTGAGTGAACATTAATCACAGAGTAAGTGATGACTTTTCGTCGTTGTAATGAGCGGTACACTGATCTTTTATTACGCAATTATTTCTCACATTTTTTGTTACCAGTTGACCTTTACACATTACCAGACAATCCCAATTTTAAATAACCGTTAGGAAAATGCCTTTTGACACATTGTGAGAAAAGGAGAAAATCATTTTCTTCTTATCCAAGAATGTTTTCTGACCTATTAAAGACAAACACCGTAATTTGAGCACCAACGTCGTCTACATTTGCTCTCAGTGTGGACAGACCTCAAAATTTGGTAGCGTACAGGACTTGAGAACAGGTGGTTCGATCCCCAGCTCGGCCAATTCTGGTACTTTTTGAGTAAATCTCAGAGCAAATTGGCTGTGTCAAACTCCATTAACATGTATTTGAGCCATGCTCTGTGAAAAGGGAGCTTAATGCATTCGCAAAAGTATCGATCCATGTCAGCCTTCGCAGTGGGTGCAGGGTTACATGGGCCGAAACTTTTTGCAAGTTGTCCATTTTCTCCATGTCACAGGACCACTCTACCACATGATTCATCCAGTTGTCAAATGAAAAAAGAAGAATTTTATTGATCCATAATTATGTGATAA
This sequence comes from Tridacna gigas, assembly GCA_945859785.2. Lineage (NCBI taxonomy): Eukaryota > Metazoa > Mollusca > Bivalvia > Cardiida > Cardiidae > Tridacna > Tridacna gigas. The sequence continues at coordinate 7,814,563 of OX244042.2, forward strand.
CTTGCTCGGCAAAATGAATCACTGAGATGCATTTAACCCCCTTTTGCCAGAGCGCCGCTCAAACAGATCAGCCAATCAGAGTTCGTGTTACCTTGAAATTTAGAAAATTCCGGGGAATTAGACTAAGAATGTGCTTTTAGAATGCTTGAGCTTATACTACAGAAAAATCCCTATTAAAGCAGATTTTGGGCATAATGTCATAATTTCTCAATCGATTTCAAAACGATAGAACTGTGCATTTTTATTTTAGTTATTGATTTTTTTGTTTTTATTATCTTTTCTTTCTCATTTGGGGCTGCATCGAATAGTTAAGTTCTATTGCAGCTGTGTTGTCCGTCGTCTGTTCTTGGTTGAATGACAAATTTTTGCCCAGTAAATAGCAACTGGCGGGGACCAAGCCCGGGGATGAGCGGTTACGCAAGGCAGGTCATTCAATAAGATATGAGTGGAGGCGGCCTTTCAGTAATTGTTTTTGCAAACCATTGCCGGTGTTTGTCGTACGCCCCGCCGAAGCATTTTAACGCATGTATACAGTTCCCGTGTATAGGTATGAAAATGATTCAAAGCTTTAGTCAGAGAACCGTGGAATAGTTTACTTGGGAATAAATGCTAGGTTGCTGACAAGAACTGCATCTCGGTTTTCATTTTCGAGTTTTATCGTTTCATTGTTTTATAGATATGTCCCGCTGCGTTTTTAATCGGTCGGTAGACCGATTAGAGGGATGGCAAACTTCGGAAACCCGTCCGCTCAGGGCAAACTGATGTAACTGCAACTCGTAACAGCTTTTACTTACAGCGTTTTAACGCTTATACCTGCTGTGATGACCTTATTACAAAAACTACTTTTGACCCAGATAAGCGCACTTTTGACCCAGATAAGCGCAGGAATAGTAATTAGGCGTTAAGTAGTGTCGAGTAATCCCAAAATAAGTTTTAAATTATGTAATAAACGGCGGAAACAATTTGCTTAGTATTGAAGTATGTCATAATTACAGTATTATCAAAATCTCGGGCCAGCAAAAACTAGAGCAGTTTACTTTCATTACGATTATAAGAAATGGGGTCAGCGATTAGCAGCAACTTTATGAATGAAACGGGTGCGAATCACATGTATCGGGTGATGTGAACACATCTTCTAGTCGTCTGCTGTCCATATCATTCGGCAAATTTCGAGTGATCCGTTGATAGTTATACGTAGTTACGGGATCGGCCGAGTTGTGACGAGTGCTCTCCGTATATGTAGCAGGTGTTGGAAAGATAATAGGTCATTTAGGTCTCGAGAGGAATAAAATCGCAACAGTAAGGAGTTTGTAAGGAAACATTGCTTTAAAAGAATTTGAAAATTTAGATTGCTCTGTCTAAGAGAAAACTGATGTAACAAGCACTTTTGTTGCACTGTTTCATGGAGCTGAAAGGGCTTGGTGATATATAATTTAGATTTGCTTCAAATTTAGGTAGTGGGGGACCATTTAGATTTGATTTTATCATATATTGATTGGACTATTTTATGTCAGTGGAGGGCCAAAAACTTGGGGTCATGGCGGTGAACAGGCATTTTTGAGAGGACAATTTCTAGGGTGCCTGTATTGATTGGGATTTAGCAAAAAACGCAATCGGTTGACATGTTGTTTTTTATGCATTTTTTTTTTTTTTGAAGTACTATGACTGTACTTTTGAGAGCAAGAGACAGTAAAGCCAAAGTTTTGCCATAAAGCGATTTGTGAAGCTTCAAAGATGGTCAATTTCACTCTATTTTCAATATGGTAAAAAAATCAAGTGGTGTGACACTTTACGTAAACATTTTCAGAATGGACTGGCGATTCACCGCTTGCAACCTTAGTACCCAGGCTGTCCATTCACAATACTGACTGATTACGCATCTTTCAGCATATGATGTATTAACCCTTAGGCTGCTAAGTGCGACTCACTGACCTTTTTGTGGATAGTATAGATTAAGATCAGACTTGACATAACGTGCAGTCTGATCTTGGATCTATATTGTCCAAGAAAGAGATATTTCTTTTTCCAAAAAAGAATAAGTTTGACATAGAATTATTCGGGTTTTACTACCAGTTTGAAATTTCATTTCAATGGTTTAGCAGGATAAGAGCTAAATTGTTTTCACAGCCCCTCTTCCTCTCCTTCCGGCCATGGCACTACCATTTTACACAGTCGCTTACATGTTTCTTCTCCCAGCCTTCACGAGATACGATTTCATGCGATCGAAAAAGTCGTCTGCGCGTAGAGGCTCTGGAGGGGTCAGTGTTTTTGTGAATGTAAAATTTACAGAGTCAGGTATCATTTGGCGTATATTTGATCGTTTTAATGATTGCGTAGTATTATATTTCAATTTAAATCGTTTTCAACAGAATTTGAATGATATTATATTTATTTTTGCATACGTTTCTCCCGAGTATTCCTCCATTTATCAAAGCCGTCAAGATGATGGTATGGGAGATTTAAATGAAAAGGTAAATACAATTGTATCAGATTATCCAGATGCGAATTTATTTCTTGCTGGTGACCTCAATGCTAGATTGAAAGATCTGCAAGATTATATTATCCGTGACGATGTTTCATACATCATTGGGGAAAATACAGCGTATCCTGCAGACGAATTTTCTATGCCGCGTAAGTCAAAAGATCGAGAATACAACCGCTTTGGTTTATCCCTAATTGACTTATGCTGTTCTCACAATGTACATACTTTAAATGGACGAATGCACGGGGATACCGAAGGTAATTTTACATGTGTTGCAAACAATGGTGCCAGTGTAGTCGACTACATGTTATGTTCTACGGATTTGTTTGATTTTGTCTCAGATTTTAGTATTCTTAATATTGATTTTTCAGATCACTTTCCATTGCATTGTACTTTAAAGTTTAAATATAATCAAAGTATCCCAAGTACTCAACATGATGATACTGAAGAAAGTGATAAATATACTTGGACAAAGTACAAATGGAATGATCAATTTAAAGATGACTTTCTCAAAGTATTTCATGAACAGAACGAAAAATTTCTAGAGAAAATAATAACGGAAAATCACCCCGCTAGACATTATTTGCCACAGTTCATAAACATTTTACGTAATTCAGCAACCCGAATGAAGTGCAAGGACACAGGAAGTAGACATATATTAAATACCAGTCAGAACTGGTGGGATAATGAATGCATATCTCTTAAGCATAGAAAAATATTGACTCTACGTAGATTTCGTGTAACAAACGAACCAAGTCATTTAGCTGCTTACAAGGAAGATAAAATAAGATTTAAAAATATATGTAAGTCGAAAAAACATAGTCACCAATTAAAAAGAAAGAGAGATCTTATAAATAGTAGGAAAGACCCCAAAAAGTTTTGGGGAATGCTTAAATCCTCGAATAAACAATTTAAAAGTTCATGTCCAATTTTACACAATGAATGGTTATCACATTTCAAGAATTTATTGAATACTAAAAGCAGTAATAAAATACAAGTTATATCCAATGATACTATCTTACAAGATATTGTTTCAAATAATAACTGTGATTTTCTTAACGAACCTATTAGAAATGAGGAAATCATCAAAAGTACTAAATCATTAAACAATAATAAATCTCCTGGACTTGATGGAATTTGTGCAGAAATCTATAAACATACATTGAATGAAACTATCCCTTATCTAAGTAATTTATTCAGCGAAATTTTCGATCATTGTGATGTGCCAAAAGAATGGTGTTATAGTATCATTTCACCCATACATAAGAAGGGAAGTTTAAACAACCCTAACAATTACAGAGGTATTTCTTTAATAGATTGTATATGTAAGATCTTTGTTAAAATATTGATAAATAGATTATCTATTTGGTGCGATGAGCATAATATAATTCACGAGGCTCAGGCTGGTTTCCGAAAATCCTATTCAACAATTGACAATTGTTTCATTCTTATGGCATTAATTCAAAAGTATCTCTCTAAAAAGAAAGGACGGTTTTACTGTATTTTCGTAGATTTTGAAAAAGCGTTTGATAACGTTCGGCGTGACAAACTGTGGGATGCATTAGGTAGAAAAGGTGTCAGTGGTAAGTTTTTACATACCCTTAAGTCTATTTATAGTAAATTAAAGTCTTGCGTGAAAATGAATGATAATACGTTGACTACGTTTTTCGACTGTAACGTTGGTACCCGGCAAGGCTGTACCGGAAGTCCACAAATTTTTTCTGTCTTCATAAATGATTTGATAGAATTCTTCGAAAAAAACTTCAAAAATGGAATATTTGTCTCAGAAGAAATAAAAGAGTTGAATCTTCTCCTTTTTGCAGATGACGTGTCTTCCTTTTCTGATACAGTTATTCGATTACAAAAGCAAATTGACGGAATTTCGGAATTTTCTACTGCTGTAGGTATGAAAATCAATATAAATAAAAGTAATATAATGGTTTTTAGAAATGGTGGAGTTTTAAGACGGAATGAAAAATGGTATTACCAAAATGAACCTATTGAAACTGTATCCTGGTATAAATATCTAGGACTGTATTTCACACCTAAACTAGCCTGGACAAAAACCCTCGAAATGTTATCCCAATAGGCACTGAAAGCTGTTAATCATATATTAAGAACACGCAAGTATTTCGGATTTTTAGAAATTGCAGACATGTTTAAAATTTTCGATTCTGTTATGCAACCGATACTTTGTTACGGAGCCCAGATATGGGGATATAACTTTGTTCAAAGGATTGAACGTATTCATGTCAAGTTTTGTGAAAAGATTTGTTATTTATCGGACAATACCAGCGATGCAATGGCTCTTGGTGAGTGTGGTAGACTCCCATTATGTACTGTTTATATGCCTATTTGTATTAGATATTGGCTTAAGCTGATTCGAATGCAAGATACTAGATATCCTAAACATTGCTACAAAATGTTGAAACGCCTTGACACAGCAGGTAGAAATACTTGGGCAACATGTATTAAAAATCTGCTTTTTTCATATGGATCTGGGAACGTTTGGATTAGCCACGATGTCGGAAATGATGAACAATTCATAAAAATCTTTAAACAGCGAATAGTAGATTGTTGTAGACAAAATTGGCTCTCTAGTATTGAGACTAGTCCCAAAGCATTAACTTACAAAGAGTATAAATCTGCACTTAATCCTGAAAAATACCTCAATTTTGAAATTCCTTATTCCTTTAAGAAAATGCTTTCAAAGTTTAGATGTTCTAACCATGAATTGATGATTGAAACGGGAAGGCATATAGGTATTGATAGAGAGTTTCGTTATTGTTCCTTTTGTCGGGAAAAGGATATTTCAGTAATTGAAGATGAGTTCCACTTTTTCTTTGAATGCTCGACTTATGAAACACTTAGATTGAAATATTTTGAAGAAAGTTGGATTAAAAGTAGAAATATGAATAAATTCTGTGATATAATGACGATTAAAGATTTAAAGACCGCAAAAATAGTTTCAAAATATCTTATTGAGGCGTTTGAAATCAGAAAACTAAAGATTAATACATAATTGTGTAACAAAACTTTAAAATTCAATGAAGTAGCAACTTTAAATTAATGTATATGTATTCCTTATAGATTTATTTCTATCATTACTATTTCGAGACACGGAAAGCCTTACATTTCGTTTCAGTAAGGTTTTTTTGCTGTCATTCAATAATACCTATTCTTACCCTTTAGCGGCTAAACACTGTTCTTCTACTTCAGTGCAGGAAGAGCAGAATGCTGTCGTTGAAATAAGGGTCAATTTTTATCTCGTCCAGTAAAAACATATATAGGTGTTTTAATATATTTCTGTTTTGAGGTGCATCATATTTCTCGCAAAGTCTTTATCTTCTGTCTTTCGTAATTAAATATTACGTCACTCAGGATTATTGTTAAATAGTTTCGAATTATGTACATGGGCCGGAGGCCTATATACTCCAATAAACATATTGTATTGTATTATTGTGTCTTGGTGAGTTTCTACAGACTGGAATCAGTTTGTTAACCCTTCACCAAACAATCCAGTGGGGCTTTGAAAATTTAGTTGGAGAAACTGTATGTATTCAGCATGTTCTCTTTGTTCGACAGCGTTTTGAGAATGACTCAAATACAATGACCTGTGTTGGCTATGGACAGGTAAAGTCGCTTTTGAAGACAATAAAAGATAAAGATCAGACTGTCCTTTGAACGCAATGCAATTCAATATCACAGACGTCCATATCTTAGATCTAATTGTCTGTTTATTTGGGATGTATATGGAAAAAAAAAAAACCGACCATGAAATTGTAGCCTAACGTTTGATATTGTTTTCCTGGCTGTAAAAGGCTAGTCGATTAACTGAGTCTTTTAACTCTTAACCAAACTATCCTTTGTTAATGCCCATGAGAAAGAAGTTGAAAACCTTGTGAGAAAACGGGAAAATGCAGGTTACCATTTTCTCCTTTTCCCATGTTTTTTTTTTTTTTTTTTACCCTTTCAACGATTCAAATCATCATTTGGTCTACATTTAATTCATGTGCAAATGCTTTTGATTTGGACAAGTCTAAAATTTTATCATTTGGTAAATAGTTGACGGTTAGGAGCTATTGGTTATCTACATTCTTTGAAAGTATAATATAGGAGAAATTTGCCAGCAGACGTTTGGACTGGACGATTTGGCCCGCTAAAAAATAGGTAGGACAGTTTCTCAAGATGAATACGATATCTTGTTAAAAATGGAAAAATGAAAGGCCCACAAGCAGCCAAAAGTAAACAATTCCAAAGTTTTGATGCAGGCATATTTTATACGGCTTTTATATGTTACAATGCAATGACCAAAGTTGCCACAGTAACAGAAAAGAATACATGTATTTTTTCACTATTTTAAAGGGTTGGTAGGTACTGCTGTTCATGATGAGTGATATCTAAAGGTTGATAATGGGTATTGCTGATCAGAACGGTCACATATTTTTTACGTTCTATTGCTGTCGGCTGGCAAACATAGCCTATATTTTAACCAATCGTTAAACTACTTATTTGTAAAAGAAAGTTTAAAAAAGAGGGATCCTACGTGGCTCAACTGTAACTGTGTAAGACTTATTATCCCATACATAGTTCAAACATCTACCATTTGATTTGTGATTTCAAACCACTGTAGTTATTCAGTGTCGACCGATTACAGTGCTTACAGCACTTTGATTATCATTTACATTTTACACCAGTCCCATCGATACTTAGTGTTGGATTACTAAATAAGAGGTATCCATTTAAGCCCTGCCCTATGAAAAGGGCATAATACATCTGCAAAAAAGTATCGACCACGTCAGCCTGTACATTTCGCGCAGGCTGACACGGGTCGAAACTTTTTGCTATTTGTAAATTTTCTGCATGTCCAAAGACAATTCTACTCGATGATTTTACCTTTTGGCCACAGCGCCGCTCATTTCTTATTGTTACATTTTTCAAGTTGCCTTCTGTTGCTCTATAAAGTTACTTTATCATATCTTAAGCCGAGACTCGAACAGACAACTACCAGTAGGTAAAGTGGCACCCATACTTATTTGCAGCCAGTTGTAACCGATCTCGTCCTTAATCTAGATGGAAAGCTATGTGATGTCCTGGATTTCATAAAAACCATGAAATCCAGGACATCACATAGCTTTCTTTCCGCCGTTGGGATTCCAACCAGAAGTTCTTAATTACAATTGCAGAATTTCAACCACTAGTCCAAGAAGGATTACCCATCTTAGACAATACCCATCGCTGGTAAACGCATTCGTCAAAACTGGGCCGATTCTGTACCTACATCTAACCTCATCCGCATAAAGAAAATTGCCATTTTGAACTACCAATCACATGATCTTAAACATAGCGGCGCCCATTTAAATCGCTAAGCAACGATATGAACAACCATAGTGAAGTTATTCACATTTATCGATCTATCGATGAAAGTTCTCAACAGAATTGATAAACCACGCTAAATTTTGAATGTACAAACTGTTTGCCGACGGAAATATTCTTAGAAAGATATCGATAGAAAATTGTGACTCATATTTTCATTTTTAAGAGAAACCTTACGATTTTAATAACGGTAAAACGGTGTACTTCCGGCCAAGAAAGGTTCCGTGTTGGTGCATATCAAGCTACGTGATACAGCCAAGGGACTTGATCACCGGGTCACCCGAGGTTTCCCAAGTGTGGTGAACGTAACTGCAAAGCACAAAAGAGAACTTATTGAAGAAGAGCTTTGTCTGTATGGTGTTTTACGGTGTTTTAACACTACTTTGCCGAGTCCCGGTAGCTCAGTCTGTAGCGTACAGGACTTGAGAACCGTGGGTCGCTGGTTCAATCCCCGGCTCGGCCAATTTCTTTCCGAGGATTGACGATAGTCATTGCGACAAGATTCATTCCTCTCGCACCACTGGCCATTGTTTCGACGATGGTTATCTGAGAAAGCAGCCAGTGGCTTTGAAAGAATATTGTGCGTAGTACTGGTAAAAGAAACTCCAGAAAAGCATTGATAGGTGCACTGGCCGCCGCGATATAATGTCGAAAACGGCGTTAAACATAATACAATAAATCACTCAATAACAGTTTTCAGTTATATCGCGGCGGCTGGTGCATCTATCCATACCTTCCTGGCGTTTCTTTTACCAGTACTTTGCAGGATATTATTTCCAAGCCTCTGGCTGCTTTCCCACATGTCGAAATATTGATCAGCGGTGAGAGAGGAATGAATCCTGTTTCAATGAAAATTATTAATCCTCGGAAAGAAATTGACCGAGCTGGTGATTCGAACTAGCGACCGCCTTGTTTCAAGTTCTGTACGACTAAACAACCGGACTCGACACTAACTGAAGATGAATATATACATGTATATTTTTTAATTGTACACAAAAACATTGTGGGGAAATGGAGCAATACAGGGAAAAACATTGTGGGGAAAGTGGAAACTGATTGAAACAAACCAGTGCTCATTTTTACGCATAATGTTTACGAATAAAAGAGAACTGCACGGGTGTAAAAAGTAGAATACACGATAATATAATGTACGTTAACGAGGTCAAGCGAGCATGTACTACATTTTGATAAATGGGTCATCCACCCTTGAGATGCTATGTGCTACTCAATAATACTCTTGCGGACAGTGTAAATCAAGATCAGACTGCACAGAACGTGCAGTCTGATCTTGGATCTACACTGCGGTACGATGAAATTTCTTCGACCGAAAGAATTTTTGAAATCGCAAGAACCATGCTCTGTGAAAAAGGGGGGCTTTATGCATCTGCGAAAAGTATCAACCAAGGTCAGCCTGCACAGTCCTCGCAGCCTGACCTGGCCGAAACTTTTCGCTACTGGTCAATTTACTGTATGTCCATGGACAAGTGTACTGTATGACCCAGTCGGTTGTAAACGAAATGTTTTTTTATGGATTCTTAATTATATGATGACTTGCTCGGTATCATGCATCACGGAGATACATTTCACCCCCTTTTGTCAGAGCATGGCTGATATGTGTGTTAACTGGGTCAAGACAGCATGTACTAAATTTTGATAAACGGGTCACCAACCTATATGTAATATCGGCCCTTCGGATACTGAGCGAAACTCAGTGCGCTTTGGCGGATATCGTAGATTCAAGATCAGACTGCACAGAACGTGCAGTCTGATCGTGGATCTACACTGAGATTTCTCCGACGAAAAGAATTTTGAAATCGATATATACATGAGCCATGCTCTGTCAAAAGATGGCTTAAAGGACTTGCGAAAAGTATCGACCCAGGTCAGCCTGCGCAGGCTGATCTGGGCCGAAACTTTTCGCTATTGTTCAATTTTCTGCATGTCCAAGGACCAGAGTACCACATGATTCTCTAGCTTGTTAAACAAAATGGATTTTAGGGATAAATTATACTGTGATGACTGGCTTGGTATTATGCAACATGGAGCTGCATTGAGCCCCCTTTTTCCTGAGCATTGCTCAATGACATGTCTTTGGGTTTGAACTATTGGCTGGAACTTTCACTAACAATATTACTTATCAGTGTATCAGCGTCAATGATTGATTGATTGTATGGTGTTTAACGCCGTTTTCAATACTATTTCAGTTATATCACGGCGGCCAGTGCACCTATCCACCTGGAGTTTCTTTTACCAGTACTCCGCACAATATTCTCTCCAAGCCACTGGCTGCTTTCCCACATAACCATCGTCGTAACAATGGTCAGAGGTAAGAGAGGAATGAATCCTGTAGCAATGACCATTATCAATCCTCGGAGAGAAATTGGCCGAGCCGGGGATCGAACCAGCGACCCCCTGTTCTCAAGTCCTGTACGCTACCGACTGAGCTACGGGGGCTCGGCGTAAACGCGTCAAAGGCGAACTTCTGGGACAGTTTTGGACGGCATAGATCAAGATAAGAGAGCACGTTTTGTGCAGGCTGATCTTGGATCTATACCGTCCGCTTGTTTAGTCGAGACTGTTTGATACAAAAAATTCTTCTGGTTTTCAGAGGATTGTTAGCTTCAGTCGTCGACAGAGGTTTAGTTTAACCCTTAAGGTGCTTAGCGCGACTCACTGACCTTTTGCGGACAGTGTAGATCAAGATCAGACTGCACAGAACGTGCAGTCTGATCTTGGGTCTACACTGTCCGACAAGGAGATATTTTTCTCCAAGAAATAAGTTTGGATTATAACATTTTTCAATTTTTACTATGGGTTAAAATTTTTATTAAAAGTGTTTAGCAGGATAAGGATTGACGCTGACAGTTAAAGACACATCCTTACAGCATGATAAAACAAGAGGGCCATGATGGCCCTGTATCGCTCCACTGGCTTATAAATATAAACCACGAAGAAAAGTCTTCACTATATAAGCCCTTATAAAACTTTGACCTCATGGCTACAGTCTGACTAAATGGGGAATATTGTATTAGAAGAATAACATGCCAAATGTGGGAGTTCTTGGCCTTATGGCTGGTAACAAGATGGTTTCTGAACTTTTCACTCCATAAACCCATGTAAAACTTGTGATCCCTGGTGCAGGGCCAAACTTGATCCTAGAGCTGTAACTTGGGCCCTCTTTGTAACTGTCCACTAAATAATGCTATAATTATATGCAAAATTTGGTAGCCTAAGCCTTATGGCTATGTACACCAAGATTTAAAAGTTTTCCCTATGTAAGCCTATGTAAATCTTGTGAACCCCCCCCTCCAAGTATGAGGCCAAATTGACCCCAGGACTATACTTTGGACACTTTTGGTAGACTCCAACTAGATCAAGCTAAATGCCAAATTTGGTAGCTCTAGGCCTTATGGTTTCAGACAAGAAGATATTTAAAGTTTTCTCTATATAAGCCTATGTATAAAACTTGTGACCCCTGGGGCAGAGCCAATTTTGACCCCAGGGCTATAATTTCAAGAAACATGATAGAGGTCTACTACATAAAGCTACATGCCAAATTTGGTAGCCCTATGCCTTATGGTTTCAGACAAGAAGATTTTTAAAGTTTTCTCTATATAAGCCTATGTAAAACTTGTGACCCCTGGGGCAGAGCCAATTTTGACCCCAGGGCTATAATTTGAAGAAACTTGATAGAGGTCTACTACATAAAGCTACATGCCAAATTTGGTAGCCCTATGCCTTATGGTTTCAGACAAGAAGATTTTTAAAGATTTCCAATATTTTTCAGTTTTGTTGCCATGGCAACCAGAGTTTTTGAAGGAATCAAATTCTTTCAAGAAATTCTGAAGAGGACCATGTCAGGATCATTTCTGTGAAGTTTTGTGAAAATCGGATGGGTAGTTTCAGAGAAGAAGATGTTTGAAATAAAAGTTAACGCACGGACGGACGGACGGACGGACGGACGACCGGACGGACGGACGGACGGACGGACGGACGCACGACGGACACCGGGCCATGACATAAGCCCGCTGGCCTTCGGCCAGTGGAGCTAAAAACGCTGTTAAAATTTGAAAGTGTGTAGAATGGATCAGAATTTAGTCAGCTGTGTAAACATAGATAAATTACCAATATATACATATATGGTGTATGGGATAGAGAAACTCAAGGGATTTGATCTGATTTAAAACCGGAAACGACAACGGTGATTTAAAATAAAGATGAAATGGGTTAAAAACTGGGTAAAAACGAGTATACGTTTAGATGTATAATTTAGTCAGCTGTGTAAATACAGATAAATTACCAATATATAAGGTGTAAGGGATTTGTCCTGATTTAAAACCGGAAACGACAACAGTGATTTCTTTGAGGGCGCATTATCTATCAGTCGTAATCTGTGCAAACTTGCAGCCGTCAGGGGCAACATTTGGCATGAAGATACAAGAATGATTATGGTTTCATAAAATAAAGATGAAATGGGTTAAAAACTGGGTGAAAACGAGTATACTTTTAGATGTATAATTTAGTCAGCTGTGTAAATACAGATAAATTACCAATATATAAGGTGTAAGGGATTTGTCCTGATTTAAAACCGGAAACGACAACAGTGATTTCTTTGAGGGCCTCCAAAAAATGAAATGCATTATCTATCAGTCGTAATCTGTGCAAACTTGCAGCCGTCAGGGGCAACATTTGGCATGAAGATACAAGAATGATTATGGTTTCATAAAATAAAGATGAAATGGGTTAAAAACTGGGTGAAAACGAGTATACTTTTAGATGTATAATTTAGTCAGCTGTGTAAATACAGATAAATTACCAATATATAAGGTGTAAGGGATTTGTCCTGATTTAAAACCGGAAACGACAACAGTGATTTCTTTGAGGGCCTCCAAAAAATGAAATGCATTATCTATCAGTCGTAATCTGTGCAAACTTGCAGCCGTCAGGGGCAACATTTGGCATGAAGATACAAGAATGATTATGGTTTCATAAAATAAAGATGAAATGGGTTAAAAACTGGGTGAAAACGAGTATACGTTTAGATGTATAATTTAGTCAGCTGTGTAAATACAGATAAATTACCGATATATAAGGTGTAAGGGATTTGTCCTGATTTAAAACCGGAAACGACAACAGTGATTTCTTTGAGGGCTTCCAAAAAATGAAAGGCATTATCTATCAGTCGTAATCTGTGCAAACTTGCAGCCGTCAGGGGCAACATTTGGCATGAAGATACAAGAATGATTATGGTTTCATAAAATAAAGATGAAATGGGTTAAAAACTGGGTGAAAACGAGTATACGTTTAGATGTATAATTTAGTCAGCTGTGTAAATACAGATAAATTACCAATATATAAGGTGTAAGAGATTTGTCCCGATTTAAAACCGGAAACGACAACAGTGATTTCTTGGAGGGCCTCCAAAAAATGAAATGCATTATCTATCAGTCGTAATCTGTGCAAACTTGCAGCCGTCAGGGGCAACATTTGGCATGAAGACACAAGAATGATTATGGTTTCATAAAATAAAGATGAAATGGATTAAAAACCGGCTGAAAACAAGCATACGTCTCTGTATTTTTAAAGGTTGACACATTTTTACACGAAGAAATGTTTTTCTGCATGTAGTAGATTTTCTGAAAAACATTGTAGCTAAACGAGATACTACTCAGTGTATTGATACTGCAGAGGATCCGAGTTTGATTTCTGCAGGGGACGCTCGTCTCATAAGAGTGTCTTTATGCAAGGCATTGCAAAGCCCCAGCGTTTTCCTTTCCTTGGACTGTGTCTTATTTGAGTTACATGTTACAGTTTGAACCCTTTACCTAACAACTCAATATCAGCCCTTATCCTGCTAAATAAGTTAAACGAAAAATTTCAAGCCGATAGTAAAAACCCATATAACCAAGTGGAGTGGGTGTGATAACTGTCCTTAGTATGGATTGGTAAAGGAATGAGACAAAACCGGTCTAACTGTATCTTTTTAATCTTTCCTAAGCGTCTTCTACCTCTACATACAATCTGAAATACATACAAATACCATTCTAAATACATATTCAACATTCTATTTCACCCGAAACTAAAATATCTCTCAATCTTATGAACCTACAGGGTATTGCTAGTTTATTATTCATTACAATAATGACTAATGATAGTTATCTAAACCTGCTCCTTTTTCCACAATGTTTTCAACAGCACCAATTAATTACAGAGCCCAATATCATACACTTACCAATCTTTGGGATTAACTGTACACGTAATCTATCGTCTCTCTTCTCAAATTGTCTCCGCCGTGCAGGTGAACTGTAAAAGAACAATGATTAGCTGTTAGTGTATGCGGTGAGGGATCGGGATAAGGATAAGGGATGACCGCGAAAACCGGCAATGACTTGAAAATGAAGACAAATCTCAGCGATCGAAGCTATCGAAACGAATTGTATTCAGATCAACAACATTACGACAAAAAGAGAAACAAATCAGAACATACGACACGTACTGACCACAATAAATATAATCCAAATCTTTTTTTAAACAATAAATATGTCTTGTTCAAACAATCTCTAGCCGTTTTTTTTTTCAAAATAATACCCAAGATCCTCTCGATGCCGCCGATAAACCACGTGATGACTAAAAATAACACAATAGGTAAAATCAAAGCACTGAAAGCCCGGTTACACCCATACAAACTTATGTTGAACCATGATTTATCACATAAAACCTCCTCCAGCAGTGTATTAAACCCTGACTTATTTTCAATAATACACTAGTGTATTATCGTTTTTTGGGTCACGGTTCTGATCAGTTTTTAGTCATGAGCGCGTGAAGCCGGAGAAACTAGCCACAGCACGTGCCGGAATTTATACTACTACGCCGTTTCGCGGAAAAATGACGTCATTGTTGCTAGGGCGTATACGCGTGGGAAGTTTTTTTTTTTTTATTTTCATGTTTAATAAAAACCAAAAAATGCAGCTTAAGTTTTTTTTTTTTTTAAATCAACAAAATTGCGGAAATAGGTGGAATTGTCCCCTGTAGAAACTGTTTCATTCTACTTTCGGGGTAAATGTCAAAGACCTATCTACTTGTGTATGTACACGCTTGAAACCGAACTACAACTGTAAACATGGACCCGTGAACGGTATATAGGCTGAAGGTGATGATGATGCAGGATACTTATTTGTCTGTCATTCGTTTTATGTGATAAATAGAATCTAACATTCGTGTTTATGTATTATCATTTTTATCAAACTCGTTGACTAAAATGTATATGACGCTCGCCAAGGCTCGCGTCATATAATTTTAGTCAACTCGTTTGATAAAAATGATAATACATAAACACTCATGTAAGATCCTCTATTTATGGGTCATCTGCAAATGCTTTTAAACTGGGCAAGTCTAAATTCTTGTGTGGTAAATGTAATTGAATGGTGTTTTACGCCACTTTCAACATTATTTCAGTCATACCACGGCGACAGCTCACATATTCATGTATTTCCTGGGTCCCACCAGTACAAGGCTAGGGCTCTGAAGTGCCTTGCCGAAGGACACTCCCACGAAAAACCCAGTAGTAGATTGTAAAAAGAGAGTTCATAGACATTTTCCTTAATCCCCCCACGCATGTCCCAGAAATATTTTAACCACAGCCCACCGCAACAGCTAACTTATGAATTTGCTAACCCTTATGTTTGGTTAGCCCACTTAACACCAAACAAGACGCTTAATAAATTTTTTAAACAGAGCATCAATCAATGCTTATAAAATCTTCATAACGCTTATTAAGCCCATCACAAACAGGTTTGTATAACCTCCTTTCTTAAACGTTTTTACTTAAACTCAATTTTAACTTAAACTTCTAAAAAAAAATGTGTTCTGGCTAACTCTCCATCAACCAGCACGCAACAACTAGCTGATACAACCACAAACCAGCAAGACGTACAGACATCGCGACGCAGAATTAGACGGTTAATCGAGTAAACGGCTAAAACGGCAAGTCAGCAAGACGTACGGGCCATCGCAACGACAAGCCAGCAAGACGGCTAGTTAAATAGAAATTTGAACTTATGTTGGTTAAGTAAATAAAAATATTGTAGAGATGAGCGTGTTAAGAAAACTTAACTATAGAGAGATTGATAATCTAGAAACGTGTCTTCAGAACAAAGGTGATATTATTTCTCGTTTTAAACCGGGATATGATTACTTTAAAATAAATCTAGAAGAAGATAGTGTGAATAAAGATTTTCTATATACAATCTCAAAACTAAGAACATATATTTACTATGAATTTAGTAATTTTAAATTAAACCACCCAAACATAGTTTTTCCCCACAATTGTTACTACTTTTTGGAAAGATTATAATTCTCATGCCATAGAAAGAAGTTACCATGACCCATATCGGTATAATGGAAGAGAAGTTTTCCTCGGTATAATAATTCCTCCTAATCAAGATGAAAAATTCTTAGAATCATACAACAACGCTATACTTAAATTAGTTGGAAATGATGATCGTGAAGGTCAACCTAAATATGGTTGTAATACTATATTGTTAACATTTACAGATTTTTTCTTTGGAAGTTTTAGGTGTGCTACAGGTAATTTTAATTCACTTGTTGATTACGACGGTGAACTATGGGAAGATTCTATGCCGTTTGTTGAATACAACGGTGAACTATGGGGTGATTTTTATGATTATTTTTACAATGAAATTTATGAAGAGGAAAACATTTCCTCCACTAATGAATCTGATCCTGATCTCCATTAACGAGCTTAATTGCACAATCTGTTTTAAAAAAATATATCCCTCTAATTAAAAATGGATTTAATCGATCACGAATTTATAAATAATCGGAAACCTTTTACTTCTTTTGATTTACCGGAAGGAGTTGTGGAAAGACAAAGGAAATTATATTACCATTTTATGACGGATGGGGCAAAAATATCAGAAAAAGTTATTAAAGATTATGTTAGTAGTGTAATAGACACAAAACTAAAAAAATATTTAGATAGAATTGGAAAAGATAAAGGAATAGACGGTGGAAATACTGGTTACATCTACGAGCTTCTTTCCGTCTTTTTACATGAAATAGGTATACATTTTAATATTCCAAGAGATGAAGAAAACGAAGATTATAAAGAATTGGAAGAAATAGTAGTAAAGCGTGTTAAAGAGTTAAAAGAAATATAAATATTTAACCTTTTATTAGGTTAAATATTTTTAATATGTTTTTGGTCTTGCCCCCTGTTGTTCATATTTTATTCTATCTGCTTCAGTTAGTTTTTCAATCCTACAATGTCCCCAAGCTAGAGTATTTATCTTATCCTCTAATATAAACCTTTTATCATCAGCAAAACCCAACGCTTTCTTATTTATCTCTTCAGTATATATTTTATGACCACGACTTCTTAACACACTCATGGTTCTATAATGGTCTTTTTCTTTAAACAAACATTCTTTATAATTCTCTAAATTCAGTTCATTTTTAACAACTGACTTTTTTACCCCCTTACATCTCCGGTCTTCACCACTACCTTCCCATATCAATTTTCCATTTTCATCTATTTTTATATCTAACTTTTTATAAGCGTACAATTTAGCACCCAAACCAACAAACTCAGTCATAACACCACCATTTAATTCATCTTTGAACATTCCCAACACCTTTTTGTTCTTTGGGTTATACAAGTCATGCTCTTTAGGATAGCCACTCATATCATACATTTCTTTAGCATCACAAGCAATATCTTCATACAAATCATCAGTTTCTATTTCAAGAATAAAACTATCTGTATCAGTATAACACATCTTTACCTTTTCACCATATTTAACTTTAAAGTAATTATAAAGAGTTTTTTGCATAAGCGTTTTGCTAATATCTAATATGGTCATACCTAAATAAACAGGTTTGTTATATGTTATACTAGTTTTCTTCATATGAACGGCAACTAAATTTTCATCAAATATCGTAGTATGGTGGTAGTTTGGTTTAGCAACAAGTTTTTTATAACGATAACTAGTATCATCATTAACCAATTGAACATCAACTCTTTTTCTTAAGTTTTCCATGATCTTACCAAAAACAGAATTCATCATTAACTTAAAAAAATCTTTTTCAAAATCATTTCCCGCATTTTTTCTTAGTTCGATATTTAAATCAATGTATTTCTTAATATCATCAGTTTCATTAAACTTAATTCCGCGATGTATTTTTTTAATTCTTAAACCTAAATCTAAGTATGTTTTTAAAACCTCATGATGTATAACATAATTTTCTTTGTCGTTTAAATTAGGAATTAACTTTTCTACCTTTTCTATTTTTAGTCGTTCAGGCGCTGAAGGAAAATCATTGTGTAAATCATGTAACTCTTTAGGATATTCTAAATCAACTTCTAAAAAACAAGGTATATTTTTCCATCCTTCTAATTCTTCTTCATTCATCCATTTAAAACCATAAGTAGGCAATGGCTGACTCATAGCCCAAGGATAAAGACTGTTTGCGTCTATATATACTAAATATATTGATGGTTTATTTGGATCATACTCATCACCCATATATTTATTATTAGCCTTAGAATACCTTTTACTGGACATGGATATGCCACCTCTGATACCCTTTTCAACCATTAAAAGCATATCAGGGTCTGTTAAAAGTTCCAGTTTTACTCCTGATTTTTTAAGCATAGCATCTAACGCTAATCAAGGAATAGTAAAGTACCAACAAGGGTCTAATTCATAGTGTTTATGGCAAACATCCCTAAAGTTTTCAAAAACATCAGCTAAAACCAAAACGTCTATTTTGTTGTAAAGCTCTAAATAATCTTTAAACGTTTTCATGTTAAAAGCATTCCATACTTTTATTGCATGTTCATAATCTTCATCACTAATATGTTCTTTGTTTAAACTCGAATAAATTTTTTCTTTAGGTGGTAAGCAGGTTTCTTTTAACCTTTCAAAAGAATCTAAATATTCATAAGGAAAAACTCCTTTTCTTCTAACTAATGGTAATTGTTCTCTCGAAAAATATCTCGATAAAATATTTAACTGCTCTTCATTTAATTTTTTCGAAAGACTATCCAAACTAGAACCCATAAACTTAAAACTATCAAGAAACCTAATTTTATGAGTTATGTTTTTCCCCACCTTAATATACTTACTAAAGCTAATATATTTTTCCTCGTTGTTAGGAATACAATCAATGATTCCATCAGTTTTACCAAGATTTTTTATAAAAAGATGGCTATCATATCCACTTAAATTATGAAAATAAACAGGCGTAAAGCCAGGAATTTTTGCTTTAAGATTACATTCAGTATGAGCAGCCCCTCTATATTTACCAGTAAAATGACAATGGTCTCTTACTTTATAATTTTTATGATTAAATTTTTCATTACAAATCCAACACCTAGTTTTCCTTTTATGTTCTTTCTCTTCCTCTTCGGTTATTTTAATTGGAACTGGGTTTTGATAATATTTTTGATGAACTTCTCTGATATCCTCGGTTATCATATCTACAAAAACTTTTTCAGCATTTTCTCCAGTATATCTTCTTTCTATAGGTGGGCACACATCATCATCGAAACATTTTATGATATAGTAAAAACTGCAGAGGATATGCTTTTGAGTTTTTACAGTATAACTTTTTTCTTGATCTGGATAACAAGTTTCTATAGGCATCAGTATACTTTCAAAATCGCTAAACACAGCAATTTTTCTATCATGATTTATAAATTGTAATATACTACCTTCTTTAGGCATTTTTAAATTAACAGGTTCATGAGCAGAGCAATATTTTTTATGATTTTCTAAAAGGTCCTCCCTTCCAAATGAATTTAAGCATCTTTTACAAAAATACTTTTTACCATTATGGTTCGATATTTGGCTATTCATTAAGCGACTAAAATTTTTTATAATGACATAGTGACTATTTTCTTCATTTGTTAAGTAGAGCAAATCTACATGATTAGTTTTTTCTTCATTAGTAATTCTTAGTGGATAAAAACTTTTTTCTTCATAACTATAAACATTAACACTAATTTCTGGATTTTGTTTCTCAAATTTATCTATCGCGTCAATTGTAACAGGATATTCTATTCCATTCATATTTAAGCTATTTTCATTTGGTCTTAAATCACCATCAATTCTTTCAGGATGCTTATCTTTTGGATTTAATGCTCTTAAAATACACCATAAAAAGCACTTATTATCCTCATTTTTCATATTAATACATGCTTTTTTGTTTGAAATCCAATCAGGTAGTGGTATATAGGATGTAGCTCTTAAAGGGTCATAAATAGCTGTATGCAGCTTTAAATGTAATACACTATGAAAAGACCATCCGCTACCACTTCTTATAAAGTTACGAAGATTTTCTAAAGTTATTTCTGCCATAGTATCATATAATTCGTTTACATCGGTTCCCCTTAAATTAATTAAATTTACATCAGAAGAAAACTGGGCTGGTACCGGATGTTCAATTTCATCAAATCGATACATTAAACATTTAAGAACCATCTTTACTTTAATTCCTCGTTTATTTCTTAAAGTATTTACCATAGATTGCATTGTTTGCTCTAAAAACTCCTCAGGAGATTCAACGGGAAACCCCTTTATTTTGTATTGTATTGCCCAATCTCGTAATGAAGACCGATTTGTTGTTACCCTTGGCGGTCTTGGTGGATGTGGAGGGTAGCGTTCTCTAAGACTCGAAGTAATTTGATTTAAAACTTGTGGAACCTGCTCTTCTTCAACGTTACCAGTTAGCCAATTAGTAAAATTGGTTACCCTTCTTCTAACGCTTTCTGGAATTACTGCTGCGGCGGCTCTTCGCGCACCGCTGTATATATTAGATGCAAGCCTTTGACTAGCATCGGAGATTCTTCTAAATATAGAACTCATATTCTTATATATAAATTAAATTCTTTAACTCAATCTTATTATGAATTTTCTCTTCATAATAAGATTAATGAACGCTAATTTTATATTTACCGTTCCAAACTCTTCCATTCCAGTTTCCAATCGTTTGAGGGGATTTATCTATAAATTTGCCCGCTTTGTAAATTGATGGAAAAGTTATGGTTTCTCCCGTTTCAACATCCTCTAAAGTAACTTGTCTCGGGTTTTTTAAAATCGTCTTTAATCGATCATAATTGATTAACTCGTTATTTTTAGTTCTTTCTTTTTTCTTCTTCGGTTTAATTTCCTCCTCAGGATATAACCCATGCTCTTTTACCACATCGACTAATTTCTTTTTAGTCCAGTAAGAGTAAAACTTTATACCATTATCTTTTAAAATCTTTTTTAAATCGGTAGCCTTTATCATTTATATATCGAGAAAAAATTACTTAATAAACTACACTCATTTTATTCCCATCACTCTGGAAGTTAATCAACCTATCACTAAGTAAAACCGCATATGCCACAGTATTTGCAAGAGGATTTGCAGTAAATGATACCTTAATATGAATATCAGTTACAGAATACTTTAACTTTTCGCTTTGCTTCGATACGTCAAACACAAACAAAGGAAAGAGAGTTTTATAATCTGAAGGCGTAATATTAGGGTTTGATACTAATTCATCCATGTTAAAGAACTTTTTTCTAAACAAAGCAGCTTCGCTATATATTCTACTAATTTGATTAGCACCAAAATCTATATCAAAGTCATAAGCCGGGTATTTTCTTGAGCCTAACATTACATAAATATTTTTAACATTTAAGTGGTCAAATATAGACGGGTTTTGTTCTTGGTCACCATTTTTACCAGTTTGAAAACCAACAATTAAAAAACGTGGCACCTCAGGAGATGATTTGGATGATAGCCTCCAAGTAAAGCCTGTTGAAGCCTGTGGAACCGCAATAGAGTCACTTTGTATATTCTATACCCAACTGGAAATTTTTCTTTCTTCTCGATAAATTTAGAAAGTTCCAGCCTATTACCAATTTCCGGCTCCACATGAGGCATAAACCAAGATACTTTCAGTAAATTAACTTACCAGAGTCATTTAATACCGGTGGTCCAGCAACCCTCGCTGCTTTAAAAATTGCATCGTTGTCGTCATTTCTTGTCGGTGTAAGAGTTTGTTTCATGCCATACAGAACTTTGTTGTAATCTTCACAAAAACCAAATATATGTTTTAAAGGATTCCAAAAATTAAAGGTTCCAACTGGATTAGAACTAAAAATATACTGTTTCCTTACTGAAAAACCGGCATTAGTAGCACTGTCTGCATTGGTTCCGGTATCCTTATACCACAGTTGGTTTAACCCTTGTGATTTAGAAAAGTCATCCGGGTATTTTAACAGCCCGAGCATTGTAGTAACTTGACCGGGATAATTAATGGATTCTATCTCTTGCCCGCTAAGTTGGTATTTGATATTTTTAAACAGATGCATCAGGCCATTATTTGTTAATGTAACCTCGTTAGCCGCTCCATAAGCTATTCCATCATTTTTTACTAATTCGCCTATGATCTGTAAATAAGACTCAGAAGGATGATAAAAATTATCTTGAGTTTCGATATCAATCCTAACATTTCCTCCAGAGTTGTTTAGATTAGTTCCTGTAATAGGATCATACTCATGATATTCATATTCATCAATACTATCATCTTTTATAATTGGTGCTTTAATGCCTAATATGTCCATTTTATATATGCAATTATAATTTTTTAAATTAAAATTATAATTGAGTTGATATTTTAAATTGTCTTAATCCCCGAACCACTATTTAATTTCTTAACTAAATCTTGTATAGCAATGGCGCTACCATCTATCAAGGTGTTAAGATTTTGTGATGTTGTAGTAGGCTTTGGGGTATATTTTTCTAAAATCTTTTTAGATTTTGGTGTTAAAGCCTTTTCAACTAACTTCTTTCCCGCATCAACTGCGGCACTCTTTCCAACCTCTAACGCCTTCTTTGCTCCTTCCTTAGAAAGACTTTTACCAACATCAAGGGCAGAAGATGCAATTTGTTTCGCCGCATTACTTGTAAAGAGTCTCGTTTAAAAAATTAACCATGCTATCAAAGATTCCGGCGCCTCCATAAGAATAGTTTCTTTTAAATCCTCGTTTTTGTGATGTAATCATTTTATAATATAGACATTAAATTTTTATAACTCCCTGAATTTAATACACCTTGTCTTTTTAATTCATCACATATACTTACCAACTCATTTCTTACTCCTGTATTACCAGCTTCTTTACTTGCCATTAAGAGGTCTAATCTTTCTAACAATGCATTAGGGTCGGATGGGATAATGGTAATTCCTTCTCCAGTTGCTTCTTTTTCTGCTTTGATTTCTTCCCCAATACTGCTAAGTATATTAGTCCATTTATAACTTTTACTGCTTCTGACTTTCCCACTGTTTGGGTCATTTTTAATATAAATAGCGTTGGTTTGTTTTATTAACTTACTATAATTTTTATAATCATCATCGTTATATTTACTTTTGTCTGGGGTTTTAGATACTAATAACTCCCAAAAACCAGGTGTTCCTTTATATTCATTGGTACCAACTATAATATCATTATCATCAATTTTTACAAATTTGCTACCAATATAAAATTTACCATTTTCGTCACGTAACCCAAACGTTGTATCAGCTTTAGATTTAGTAGCAAATTTTCGTAGGTACTCTGCTGCAACTGGTCCAATATACATTTTATCTTCATCTTTATCTTCTGTTTCTTTGTAAGCCTCTATAGAAGGAAAGGCTGGAAATGTAATAGGATTTGGTAATTGTTCAATCCCCTCTTTAATAGGTTTAAGTCCTTCTGTAATCTCCTTTGTTGAAACTTTTTGTGTTTCTGTAATAGGTTTAAAAAACTTTGAAAGGTCCGTTTGTAATTCGATTTCACCCGTTCTCTCTGCAAGTTGACTATCCCTAATTCTTTTGCTTGTTGCGAGATATTCTTTTACAGTTTGCTCCCTTTTCACAGGGTCAGTTATCTTTAAAAACGACATTTTATATTACGAGCATAATTTTCTATATCGTTTCTATATCGCACGCGCAAGAACATTTAAACTTAGTCTGTGGTACGATTTTTTTCCACCAACCTCCGAAAGGACTCACGCGCTTCTTGCCTCCCTTTCTCAATCAATGTTTCTTCATTTTCAACCGTTATCTTCTTTTTAAACTTAGATCTTATCTCATTCTTCATAGCTTTGTATTTCTCCAATTCCTCCATGATTAACTTAAATTCGTCATCGGATATATGATTGTCGAGTAATGCTTTGGATATATGCGTGGATATTGTGTTAAGCTTGGTATCAGCAATCATTTTTATCTTCTGATGTTTTTCTCCTTTACTTCTTGTGGTTCTTACGGCATATTTACCAATAACACTCATTAAACCGGTAGCAAGGGCTGACGCTTCTAATGCTATTACCACGGGTATCGCAACTACGGTCGATAACAAACCAATTCCTCCAGCACCGCTTACCATTGTCATGGTAATTAAAACTGTATCGATATTATCCACTATATTAGCTGTTCTAAAATATTTTTTTGCGAGAGCATCTCTTTGTTGAACTTCACTTTCAAGGAAAGACTGAACTTCTGATATCTTTTTTAAACGGTATGAATGACCATTGTCATCGTTCATTATGGATAATTCGATAGGAGGTGCATTAGGTATACTCGGATATATCTTTTCATTCATCTCCATTTTTAATTAGAGGGATATTTTTTTTAAATCGTGTAACAAACGTGACACAAAAACTCATTCTCCTCAATTCTTAATAGCTTACTCGAGTTGTTTGTAATGGTAATGATAGCATCAACGGTATCATCGAGAATAACTTCATTTGATAAACTTAATTGCTTAATTTTTAAATTATAAGATAGGGAGATTAAAACAATCCCCCTACTCATTAAAAAGCCAAAACCTAATACTATTGACTTCGTTTCACCCGGGTTTAGTATTAGAGGTTGTTGAGCAAAGATTTCCCAAAGAACAGGATTAACCTTTTTAGGAGGATGCTTAACTTTAAACGGTTTCCAAAAAAATTGTTTTCGGTTGCACCATTTTAGGCTTTACTCCAAATTTATAAACGTTCATATCTTTACTTTTTATTTATAATATTGCTCCCAATATAGGAATATTACCAAATGGACTATTAGGACCTAAAAGAAGTCCTTTTCCATCATAAAACTTTCCTCCTTGTTTTAAATACAATCCATCACCGACAGAACCTAATCCTTTACCTTTGGCTGGTCCGAGGTAAAGACCTTTTCCATCAGTTTCTACTTGACAAACACATCCGCCTTTTTTTAAGGTAAAGACCCGACCCCATTGCTTTTTGTACTCCCGATGAGGCTAAACCGGATAAAGCACCAACGCCTAAAGCTGGTAAAACGGTTCTTGCCAATGTAGGTAAAACTGATGATGCTAATCCTGCTAACATTCCAAGGAAGCCGCCTTCTACTTTCATATTATGCTTAAGTTGTTTTTGTGTCATTTTAATCGTGGTTCCTCTACCAGTTTCATAAGCTTTTGCTATTTTCTTTGCCTGACTTTGGGTTATGGCTACAACATCGTTACCTTCTAAATCGCTATGATTTAAACGAATACTTACTGGACATTTGTTTTTCAAAGCGTGTTTAAGTTTCTCTTTTTGTCCATCTGATATATTTAATTTTACTGTAGTATAGTCTGTCATTTTATATTTATCTCGCTTCTCTTATATGTAATCTGATTGTTAAATTTTCTCCTCTAAGGTTTAGCGAATTTCCATCTTGGTCGGTAATTGATACATTAAGTTTATCTATTACATCCGATGTTAATGGTAGATAAACTAGATTTACCGGATTCTCTATTATTTTATACCCTGGGGAAACATTTGGGAAGAAAGAATAAATAGTGTTTTTAGTTGAACCATTAACATAGCTTCCAGAGATGATATCGATATTAACGAGTAAACTATTAATACTAAGAATGTTTCCTACATTTTCTGATTCATGAAATCCTTGTACGTATTTAGCGTGAGTAAATCCTAATACTTTAGCGATAGAAGTTGGCTGATTAAAATCTACTTGATAGCCATTTTCGAGAGTAAGAACAGACTTTAAGGTATTGGTGTTTGCAGAGATATTAATATAATACTGTTCGTTAACTGCATCGTAATGACCTTTTTTCCTCATTTCTTGCTGAATAAAATCATTGATATCAACGAGGTCATAACTTCCTTCTGGTATTTTTATTTTCTCCCACGAAGCACCATTGTCGGGAGAATAAACGAGAGTATCATTTCTAGAATCAATATTTGGAAAAGAGTAGTAAGTTTCGAGATTAACCAACGCTACTTCATATTCTTTATCCTTTTCTAATTGAAGCGGTGGAGTAAATCTCGTGTTGAAATTTGTTTTGTTGCTGCTTACTATAATTTGAAATGATGTTTTGTGGTCGGTGTTTCTAACAATTTTCTCTAAAAGTTCTTCCATCTTTTAATTTATTAATATATTATTTATATGCGTAAAAATATATCTTTGGTGTCAGATATGTTTTTTAATAATTTAATGGTAATTTTTTTGTTAAATTTTTATCAGTACTATAGTCTTCTTTAAAAAGAATGCTTATTTTTAATATTTTATCTACATATACCCACATGTCTCTTCTATGTCTTCTATGTTTTTTATTAGTTTTATCCTCCTCTTCAGTTTCAAAAATCTTTCCACACCTGATTACATTAGAAAGCAATTCTGAAAGGTGCTCTTGTAGAAAAAAAAATGTATATATCTTTTTCATCCATACCTTCAAAACTTTTAGCGTAAGAGTTAAACTTGTTTCTTAGATCTAAAACATTAATTGCTCTTTTTAAATACCTTACTGTAACATCTTTGAATTTTTCTTGTAATTCACTTGAAGTATCTTTAATTACAAGCAAAATCTCATTTGCGCTAAAATCATTAATACTATTATTAGTAATTCTATAAACATTATCTGCTTTAAACATTCTTCGATGTAGTTTTGCCATTCTACACAATATAGTATTTTTCTTCTTAATTTATCTTCCATTAAAAATTTATACCGACTTAGGTATATAAAAGTTATCAAATCCGTTTCTATACTTACCATTTTGTTTTTTGCTGGTTAAATCAATGATAACAAAACCATGCGGTCTCTCCCAAACTGTTTTACAAAATTCGCGAAACTCATTCTTAGGCATATCATCTCCTATATGGTCATTATAGATATGATTAAGATTCTTAAGGTCTTGTCCAAACAAGCAAATAAAATTTGCGTTCTCTCTAATAGTTTGTCGAGATAATCTAAAATAATTTTGCGACAAGTAGAAACAATCAACATTACTATGCCTTCCTCGGATGTAATAACATTCGCACTTGTTTTGTTTTTCTAAAAGTAAATCGTCAAAGATCATTAGGTTTTTGTTCTCCGGATTTAAATTTCTCGGGTCGGGAACATCGCTGGCATTTTCAAAGAACTCGCAATTTATATCAGATTTTTTAATTAACCGTTTTAGCCCACTCTTCAACTAACGCAGTAGGAGAAACATTTAAATCTTGTACATCATCTCTAATATTAAACAGCCTTAGGATAAGTTCTTTCGGTAATTTCTCTTCAATAGCTTTTTTAAGTATACGACACCCTGGTTGAAACAAACTTTTGCCGAAAACGCATAAGTTGTCATAATCGAGCCAATCAGGTCTTAACAAAAGGTTAAGTAGAAGAGTTGTTTTACCGCATCCTGATTTACCAACTATTACCCCCTAATGCTCTTAGGTAAAAAAGGATGGTTAAATCTCTTTGTCATCGCTTCATTCCATGATAAATTTACTATCTCCATTTTATATTGAATTAAAATTATTAATATAAAATGTATTGCGTTAAATGTAAAAAACAAACTGACACAACAGATTTAGATTATGTTGTAAGCAAAAACGGAAGAAATATGAAACGTGGTAGGTGTGTTGAATGCGGAACAACTAAAACACAATTTATTAAGAAACAAGAAGGTGGATCGTTGTTAAACAAGGTTATCAATAACTTACCCGTTGAAATGCACTTACTAGGTCATAATTTTACGGGGCCAGGTACTAAATTAAAGAAAAGACTCAATCCTGATTTAACGCCTAAAAAATGGTCGAAACCTATTAATCGTGTTGACAAAGCGGCATATCATCACGATATTTGTTATCTTATGCATGATGATACGGCTACAAGAAATGCTATTTGCGATCGTAATATGCTTGAAGAGTTAAAGGGTATCTATAATCCAACGATTAGGGAAAGAATGGAGCGCGGATTGGTTTCCTCATTAATTGGAACCAAGGCTAAATTTGGAATGGGGGTTAAAAAAAAAATTTCGACATGTTATCGGAAGAATTACACAAGCCCGTAAAAAGAAAATTTAAGAAAAGGAGAGTTAGAGTAAATGGTATTGATAGGATATGGGCTGAGGATTTAGTAGATATGCAGGCGTTTTCTAAACTTAATCGCGGTGTAAAATATCTTCTTGCTGTCATTGATATCTTTTCAAAGTATGGCTATCTTTTACCATTAAAAGACAAAACTGGAAAATCTGTTTCTGTCGCATTGAAGAGTATCTTTAAGGAAAGAAAACCCGAAAAAATGTGGGTGGATAAAGGTAAAGAGTTTTATAACAAAGAAGTAAAAGACTCTGTTGAATTATATTCTACTGAAAACGAGGAAAAATCCAGCGTTGGTGAGAGATGGATTAGAACAATGAAAGAAAAAATGTGGAAGTATTTCTCTGCTCACTCAACAAATGTTTATATCGATGTATTACAAGACCTTGTTAAAGAATATAACAACACGAGACATTCTTCTATTAAGATGACGCCAGTTGATGCGAGTAAGAAGAAGAATGAAAATAAAGTTTGGAGAACATTGTATCCCGATTATGATCGAGTAAGAGAAGATATCAAACCAAAGTTTTCTGTTGGAGACAAAGTAAGGATAAGTAAAAAGAAAAAGACCTTTGAAAAAGGTTATACCACAAGATGGACAGAAGAGGTTTTTACAGTTTCAGAAGTAAAACATACATCGCCCGTAACATATAAAATTAAAGACTTAAATGGAGAGGAAATAAAAGGAACCTTTTATGAGCCTGAACTACAAAAAACGAGACAAGAGCTGTATAGGATAGAAAAGGTTATTAAAAGAGGAAAAAAGAAATCTCTCGTAAAGTGGAAAGGTTACTCCGATGAGTTTAATTCATGGGTTGATAATAGTGCTATCGAAAATATTTAACATATAAAAAATGCAGCATATCTTAATCGATAACGTAACTTTACCAAACAAACCTTTAAGCAATTTCGAACTTGAGAAAGCGGTAAGTAAATTAAAAACTTTAGGGGAGTATTTTTTAGAGCCGCCCTACCTAAGAAAGTAAAAAACAAAGAATGCGGTATATTAAATCTTGATGACATGAGTGGACCTGGCACTCATTGGGTTGCCTGGTATAAGAATGGTAAAACTAAAATCTATTTTGACAGTTATGGTATTCAACCGCCTAATGAAGTTAGAGATTATTTAAAAAGCCCATTACATTACAATAGTGACCAGTTGCAACAAGCGGGGGAAGTATTTTGTGGACATTTATGCTTATACATCCTTAAAGAACTGGGTTTGGGTAATAAATTCCAAAATGTTTTAAATAAACTTTTTTAGCAATATATGAAAATGCCTGTTGATAAATTTGGGAGAATGGATGAGGTTAAAACGGGCGGTGATGGCGTGTCACTCGCTTACATAAGTAACAATTTTTTACGTAAAGATGGAACAACTAGCGTCACCGGTTCTATAAATATGAATGGTAACACGCTAACGAGGGTTAGTAATCCAGTAAATCCTCAGGATGTTGCCACTAAGAGTTATGTTGATGGTAACTCGAGGCTGTTAGATGAGAACGGAGGATACCATATGACAGGATATTTAAACATGGGTTTCAATAAAATAAGAAACATACCCGAACCTGAGGAGCCGAATGAAGCTGTTAATAAGTTTTACGTTGATAATGGAGGAGCTATCAAAAAAAATCCGGATAATAGTTTTTCCGCTGTTGCGAATATAAATATGCGAGGATATACTTTAACGGATGTTATAGAACCTGCAGAACCTCAAGATGTTGCAACTAAAAATTATGTTGATGTTAACCGAGCTTTTGTTTATAGAGCCGGAGGTTATTATTTAGCGAGTAGCGACATTTCTATGGGCGGGAGAAGAATTACCAACGTTGGAACGCCTATAGAAGGCCAACAAGTTGCTAATAAGTTTTATGTAGATACTGTTGTTGAGGTAGCTACCGCAGGATATAAGGCTTTAACAAAAAAACAAGATGGTTCCTTTTCAATAGATGGTAATATAAATATGCGTGGTAACTCGATTACTGGCTTACCAAATCCTATAGACCGTGATGCTGCTACCAATAAAAATTATGTTGACAACGGCGGAGCTATCGTAAAAAATCCTGATGGAAACTTTACAGCAGCTGCCAACATAAACCTCCTAGGTTATTTTTCTTTAAAAAATGCTATGGAACCTGTAGAGGAAAGAGATTTAGCAACAAAATCCTACGTGGATAAAAAACTAAGTCCTAAACCAATTATAAGCGTGTGTGCCGAGGAACAAGGTCCTTTAGGAGATAGTAATTACGAGTTTTCTTTTGGTAATGGAAGCTCTGGAATGAGTCATGGGATAGGGGGTTATTGTATGTCTGCTCCTGGTAGAATTATAAGAGGAACTTTAATGGTTGCTAAAGGTAATGGTATTCTAAAAGAAGAGGCAAAAGTTAATATAGTTATAAATGGAGTTGAACAAGCTGACTACTCCATAGTAAAAAAGAAAGGAGAAGGTTGTAGTTGTGTAGTTTTTCCTCAACCTTTAGTAATAGACCAATGCGATGTTATAAACTTTATAACGAGATCTAACAATCCCAACGCTAAAAATGCATATTTGACGATACTGATAGAGTTGGATTTATAAGAAATATTTAACCTGTAAAAAGGTTAAATATTTATATTTTTCTTTTAATAGCGCTATAAGTTTTACAAACTGGACATTTTTCCTCTTTATACTCAGCGTTACATTTTTCGCATAAAGGAATATGCCCGCAATTACAAAATAGGATATTAGGTTTTTCTTCAAAACAGATTATGCAATTAGACTCGTAAAATGTTTCCATAACGTTGATTGAAGAATTAGGTTCAGTATCAGATTCAGATTCAGGATCGGGTTCAAGTTCATGCCTATGAACAGGATCAAGTCTAAGTCTAATTTCACGATCATGTAGAAGTTCGAGCCTATGTTCACGTGAACGTTCAAGTTCGCGATCACGTACAAGTTCACGATCAAGTTCAAGTTCAAGCTCAAGTTCAAGTCTAAGTCTAATTTCAAGTCTACATTCACGTTCAAGTCTACGTACAAGTTCAAGTCTACGTTCAGGTTCAAGTTCAAGCTCATGTTCAAGTCTAAGTCTAATTTCACGTTTAAGTTCAATTTCACGTTTAAGTTCTTGTCTAAGTTCAAGTTTACTATTAAGTTTTTCTCTAAAATCTGTTCTAAGTTCACGCTCAAGTTTAAGTTCAGGTTCAGGTTCAGATTCGCTATCATAATCACTATCATATTCAAAACTATTTTTAACGTTATAAAAAAATTCCTCTGAACCTTTACTACAAACTATAAAACATATTTCGCGGTGTAAATCATTCCTTTCAAAAGGGATAAATTCTTCTACTTCCGAACAAAATTTAACATATTTAGGTAAAATATGTTTTCTTTTAAAATCATATGTATAAAAAAATCTTTCATAAAATCCTTCATTAGTACAGTAATCAACAGATAAACACATTGTCAAATTATTTCTGTGTATGATACTTTTTTTTTGCTTTACTAAATGTATATAGTAATTTTGGTTTTAACTTAGTTAAAACAGTTTCACTACCTGCTTCTTTTAATTTTTTCTTATACATTAAACCATTACTATTTATATAAAAGTCTTGTTTATCTTCCAAGACTTTTTCCAACTTTTCTTTATCTTCATGTGAGATTTTCTTTAACACGCTCATCTCTACAATATTTTTATTTACTTAACTAACATAAGTTCAAATTTCTATTTAACTAGCCGATGCATTTTCTTGTCGTCGCGATGGCCCGTGCGTCTTGTCAGCTAGTTGTTGCGTGGTCTTGCTGACTTGCCGTTTTAGCCGTTTACTCGATTAACCGTCTAATTCTGCGTCGCGATGTCTGTACGTCTTGCTGGTTTGTGGTTGTATCAGCTAGTTGTTGCGTGCTGGTTGATGGAGAGTTAGCCAGAACACAATTTTTTTTAGAAGTTTAAGTTAAAATTGAGTTTAAGTAAAAACGTTTAAGAAAGGAGGTTATACAAACCTGTTTGTGATGGGCTTAATAAGCGTTATGAAGATTTTATAAGCATTGATTGATGCTCTGTTTATAAAATTTATTAAGCGTCTTGTTTGATGTTAAGTGGGCTAATCAAACATAAGGGTTAGCAAATTCATAAGTTAGCTGTTGCGGTGGGCTGTGGTTAAAATATTTCTGGGACATGCGTGGGGGGATTAAGGAAAATGTCTATGAACTCTCCTTTTACAATCTACTCCCAGTGGATCAAGTGTGGCTCGAACCCGCAGCCTCCAGGTCACGAGTCCTACACTTTACCACTGAGCCACGCAGGACCCTGGTAAATGCAAACCAGGTCTACGGCAAACCATTGTATATAGCGAACACTCGACCGTACAGTCACGTGTTTTAACGCCCCCTAAAAAGAGAAGTAGTTAAAATCATTGTGGGAAAAGGAAAAATGCTGTAGTTGAAATCATTGTGGGGAAAGGAAAAATGCTGGTAACTAGTATATTCTCCTTTTCCTACAATGCTTTCTACCCTGTCCAAGACATATCCTATGCTTTAAACAATATTTGATAAGTCATCTGCAAGTGCTTTCAATGTAGACAAGTCTAAAATTTTATCTGGTATTAAAAGATTAAATAGCGCTTTTGACTTGGCTGACAAATGAGAGTAAACACGGCAGGCAGAGTTGCCGCAGAGTGTTCTATCAGTACAAATTAGCCATATTTGACATGTAGTCTGCAAGTGCTTTGAATTTGGACAGGTCTAAAATTTTGTCGTCTGGTTTAATGTAAATAGTGCTTTTTTACTAGGCTGACCCAGTGAGAGGAAAGAGGGCAGGCAGACTTGCTGCAGCGTGTTTTATCAGTATACTTAATCATACGACCCGACATAATAAGTGTTTTAAATGTACATTCGCTTGACTTGGCTCAACTCTCGTAGCGCTGAACTCGGATTTAATTGCTTAATGGCGGACGGTGTAGATCCAAGATCAGACTGC
Source organism: Tridacna gigas (assembly GCA_945859785.2). Lineage (NCBI taxonomy): Eukaryota > Metazoa > Mollusca > Bivalvia > Cardiida > Cardiidae > Tridacna > Tridacna gigas. The sequence goes on from OX244042.2 coordinate 7,847,759, forward strand.
ACGGAACGTGCAGTCTGATCTTGGATCTACGCTGTCCGCATCTTTATGGGACATTCTGACAAAGAACGGAGTTTTTATAGCAATGTCTGCATCTTTAGAACTGGGTGAAAATGCCCATTTCTCTATAAATAGAACACTACAAGGGTCAATTTAATAAGTGACGTTTACTCAAGCATGACCTCGGACTACACAGTTTATGACGCCATTGTGGTGGGGGCGGGTGTGGAAGGTTCAGCAACGGCTTATCAGCTCGCCAAGCGGGGTAAAGATGTCCTACTTCTGGAACAGGTTCGTAAACTACTTGTGTTTGTATTGTGTACATGACTCGTATAATGTGTATACTGAGATCCTGTTCACCTATAAACAATGCACTGTGTATAATGAGCTATACTCTGGCATAAGGGGGCTTAAGGCATCCCCGTTATGCATGATACCAAGGCTAGAAGCAAGTCAATACATAATTCTGGTTCATTAAAATCCACTTTATCTAAAAACCGACTGAATCATTAGATACACTGGTTGTGTGACATTCAGGAAGTTTACAAAAAAAAAAGCAAAAAGTTTCGGCCCAGGTGATTAAGCCCCCTTTTTCACAGAGCATGGCTCACACTATCACTATGTTTTTCTGATCTGTCTGTCTATCTGTCTGTCTGTCACATTCTCCCCATCTGTTTGTCGGTCTAATCTGTACATTTATAAATGTAGTCCTAGGGCCTGTTTAGACAAATACATAGGCTAATACATCCCTTACCCTTCAACTTTTATCTATCTGACGGTTCACATTTTGTTTTGCACGTAACGTCTGGACGGGTCCCATTCAGTCCCATGAAGTAGTACAGATAACTGTCCCCGAAGGCGATTTTAGTTTTTGACTGGTCGCCTCCGGTGCGGTGCACAGTAAATGTCCAAATGTGAAAAGAAGCACTGCAATCGTCTCATTACTGAGACAATCCCATGTAGCAAATCTGATCTCTCTAAAACCGGCATTATTATGTAAAAGAACTTCATTACATGCAGGACCAATGGCATTACACCGGCAAACCCCTACCACTATACAGATGTAGGCATATATGTGGCATTTTTTATGAGTTAAATTAATGAAATTCTCAGTTTCATTCCGTTGACCGATACTGTATTTGATGTATACAATAAGTCCGTGCAATATTGCATATTTTTCCGGCGCATAATTTTGATTTTCATGGGTTTTCGCGATATCGTGGTGGGGATTTGCCGGTATTATTCTTGATCAATTAGAAAATATTCAGCCGCCGTTTTGATAAATGTGAATAATGATCAGATTAATTCAAAATTAAATCAAAACATTATAATGTCGGATTGCAGACGGAGCTGCCGCCATGTTTTTTAATTATTGCTGACGGTTGCATTAAAAATAAATATAATACTGATTTTTTAAACTAAATCTGTTTCAATAATCAAACAAGATCGTGCCTAACAAAATTTCGTTTTTTTTTTTTAAAAAGACAATACGATTCTGTAAGTTGCATTTGTAGAGTTTCATTCGGAACAGTCGCATCTATTCCACGGCCGTTCATAACAAAACAGAATGGTGTTGAATCGGAATGCATTTAGCTTATAAAAGTGTAAGTTTTGGACAAATATCCCCTGGTAATCGAAAAATCATTTATTAATCTTACTTTTGATGTATATTTTATTGAGCAAATTCAGTTAAAAGTGTCCAAATTTGCTGTTCAAACAGCGACAAAATTCGATGTCGGAATTTGTTAAAGGAAAGAATTAAGGGACCGATAAAATCCGAGTGCACGATGAATGTCAAAATGAAAAAAAAACCACGTACATAGGGGCTTATAAATAGGACTATTGCCCTGTTCAGCTATTAACAAGGGGTTCTGCGTGGTCCAGTGGTAAAGTGTAGGACCCGTAACCTGGAGACCCCGGGTTAAAGCCTCACTTGATCTATTGGGTTTTTCGTGGGAGTATCCTTGGGCAAGATACTTCAGAGCCCTTGCCTGGTGAAACCAATGGAATACATTAATATGTGAGCTGTCGCCATGATCTGATTGAAATGTTGTTGAAAGCGGCGTAAAAACATCATTCAATCATTCAACTATTAACAATTATGAAATGTTTTGCCTGTGTGGTAATCTCTCTCTCTCCTCTCTCTCTCTCTCTCGCTCGCTGCCAAGCCCCCGTAGCTCAGTCGGTAGCGTACAGGACTTGAGAGGAGGAGGTCGCTGGTTCGATCCCCGGCTTGGCCAATTTCTTTCCGAGGGCTGATGATAGTCGACGCGACAGGATTCATTCCTCTCTCACCGCTGACCATCGTTTCGACGATGGTTATGTGGGAAAGCAGCCAATGGCTTGGAAAGAATATTGTGCGGAGTACTGGTACAAGAAACCTCAGGAAAGCATGGGTAGGTGCACTGGCCGCCGTGATATAACTGAAATAATGTTGAAAATGGCGTTAAACACCATACAATCAATCTCTGTCTCTCTCTCTCGCCCTCTCTCTCTCCCGCTCTCCCTCCCTCTCTCTCTCCCTCTCTCTCTCTCTCTATGTATTCAGTCGACTGATAACATCCGCACAAAAATATGACTGTGAACCTCTTGCCTAACAAGCGTTGATATTAATCAAGGGGCCGTGTGTTGGACCCCCCTGTAGGTCTCTGAGGATCGAAAGAAAAATATTCGAACACACTGCACCACTATCCCAGAGGCTGTGTGTTCGAATCCTGGCTGTGTTTGAGAATTGATGCCAGATATTGCCGCACGATACAGTCCTCTCTTTCCAATGAACACAATATCGATATCTTTTATGTGCCAGACAGCAGCTGGTGGCTTGGAAGTGTTGTGCGTAGTTCTAGTTAGCCATTTCATTGCAAATGGCGACTTTAAGTCTTTAAATACCATAAGACAAAATTTTAGTATGACCCGAATTGAAAGCATTTGCAGACGCAAAATTATAGGTGGCCCAAATGACGGATTGTCCTTGATAGGGTAAAACATTGTGGAAAAAGGAGAAAATGCTGGTCACCAGCATTTTCTCCTTTTTTCCACAGTGTTTTCAAGTCTTCTTCCTTAGCGTCGATAAAAGTCCGGATTTTGTGGCAAAAAGTTAAGTAGCTTTTTGCAGACAACGTAGATCAAGATCAGACTGCTTGTAAAATGCGTTCTGATCTTTGATCTACACTGTCCGCAACCTCATGCTTAAGTATGATGAAATTCGGCAACAGCTGCGCTGGATACCAACCTTTCGACCTCGAGAAAGAATTAGCCCATAGGCTGCTAAGCGCGACTAACAGACCTTTTGCGGACAAAGTAGATCAAGATCAGACTGCACAGAATGTACAGTCTGATCTTGGATCTACTCTGTCCGGTAAGAAGATATTTTTCCCTGGAAAAAAAATGACTTTGAAATAACAAAATTTGGGCTTTTACTATCGGCTTGAAATTTTCATTTCACTTAACCCTTATCCTGCTAAATAAAAGAAATGAAACTTTCAAGCCGATAGTAGAAGCCCAAAATTTTCCTGTTCCAAAGGGATTTTTTGGAGGGAAGATATCTCCTCATCGGACAGTGTAGATCAAAGATCAGACTGCACGTTCTGTGCAGTCTGATCTTGATCTACGCTGTCCGCAAAAGGTCAGTGAGTCGCGATAAGGAGCCTAAGGGTTAATTAGCAGGATAAAGGTTAACTCTTTACCAGACAGTCTTGAGTTTCAACGACCCTGAGTAGGACGGCTTTTGAAACCATTGTTGTAACCACTAACCAGCATTTTCTCCTTTTCCCATAATGTTTTCAAAAGCCTTATTCCTCACGGCCGTAAAATCATGGAATTGTCTAAGAAACTCGTGGGCCAGGGATGCGTTTTACCCACGGTCGTAAAGATATTAACCCTTATCCTGCTAGATAAAAGAAACGAAACTTTCAAGCCGATAGTAAAACCCCAAATTTTCCTATTTCATAGACATTTGTGGATAAAAGATATCTTCTTATCGGCCAGTGTAGATCCAAGATCAGACTGCACGTTCTGTGCAGTCTGATCTTGATCCACACTGGCCGCAAAAGGTCAGTGAGTCGCGATCAGCAGCCAAAGCGTTAATGTCCTGCTTTTTACCCTTGGCATTTCATCCGTCATGTAGCGTATAGAAGTCTACATGTGTAATAATCGCGCTCTCTGAAAGATCGTACGTTTTTCATACATACGCAGCAAAAATGGAAACAAGATATTCAATACCAGATACTCCATTTCTGTGATACTTTGGCGCAGATACATTGTATTTTTATTGTCAGCGAAAGTGTTAAACACTAAGTATGAAACAAACAGAATGATCAATAAAATGTTGTATAACGACAGATGTCATAAGCCATGTATATTTCATTCGTGCATCTGAATAAAAAGTGTTACATAGCAGCTTAGAAAGGACATGTTAGAAAAGAAAATTGAACTCGTGATCTAAGCAATGCCAGTGTACAGGCATACGGGATGTTTTCAAACCAGCCGTTCCGGTTGCAAGTTCGAGCAATTAGCACATTTTTTAGCTCTACTGTTTTCGAAAAAATCGTGGAAATCGTCGTCTTCAGCGTCGTCGTGCGACGACTTTGACATTTTATAATATCTCTGTTACTACTATAGAAATTTGCTTCAAACTTGGAAAAGTTGTTTATTATTAAAAAAAAAAAAAAAAGGGGGGGGGGCGTGGCCTATACAACAATGGCAGGTAACCATCAAAGTATTTTTGACAGAGTTATGCCCCTTTCTCGACTTCGAATTTTCACTGAAAATTAAGCAACCACAGCCGAGCGTTGGCACCCGCATGCTAAGCTCTTGTTTTACACTTTCTTATCAGCATTAGGGTGAATTATCCAAGGACCGTGCCCATTCAGAATTTTGCTGAATTTCGAAGTAACACAATTTTTGATCAGTTGAACCAAATGTTTTAGCCAATCAAAAATTGAGTTACGTTCTCTCGTCAAAGTTTCATAATGGAAGCCTCGCAGGTGTGGCAGGTATGGAATTGCCGTTCTGGCCTTGTTCAATGGACCCGAGATTCGAATCCATTATTCCTTGAGTACGGGCCCCGTGTCTTACCAATGAGACCCATTCATATTGAAAGTCACCTTTTTTATCCGTCAAGGGACTATTGATTGATTGTATGGTGTTTAACGCCGTTTTCAACATTATTTCAGATATATTTCGGCGGCGAGTGCACCTATTCATCCTTTCCTGAAGTTTCCTTTTCCAGTATTTCGCACAATATTCTTTCCAAGCCGATGGCTGCTTTCCTACATAACCGTCGTCGAAACAATGGTCAGCGGTGAGAGAGGAAGGAATCCTATTATCAATCATCGGAAAGAAACTCGCCGAGCCAGGGATCGAACTAGCGACCTCCTGTTCTCAAGTCCTGTATGCTACCGACTGAGCTACCGGGGATTGGCCGGTCAAGGGATTTTACCGGCATTTACTCCTTGTTTCGTTCTCTACCTTTTCACAGACATTTGAAAATTTGGACCATAATTTCACTTTGTTGTAGACAATTCGAAAACATTGTGGCAAAAGGACTAATTGTTCGTCACGAGCAATTTCTCCTTTTGACTCGATGTTCTGGCATTTATTAAAGAATTAAAACCGTTATAGTCGTTGATATGAGCCATGCTGTATGAAAAGGGTGCTTAATAAATCTGCCAAAAAGTCTGTGTCTAATCCGAGACGACACTACCCGTTTTTGCGCGATTTTCTGTTTCACGAAAGTCTAAAGTCTACTGAAGAAAAAAAGAATCTTATGTAGACGTAAAGTGCCATCTCGGATTAGCCTGCGCGGACTGCGCAGGCTAATCCGAGACGACACTTTACACAAATGTCCGAAGATCTCATTTCGCATGTTGGGGGCCCATTATAACATTTAACTGTGTTTTGCAGTTCAAGCTTGGACATAAGTACGGAAGCTCGCATAGCTTGTCCAGAATTACACGGAAGGCGTATGGGACTCGAGATTTCTTCACGGCAATGATGAAAGATGCCTACAGACTGACGGACGAACTGCAAACAGAATGCGGCGAACAGCTCTTTCAGTAAGTTGTACATACATGTAACTAATGGGTAATCATATAAGAGAGACAGACAGACAGACAGACAGACAGACTGACAGAGGGAGAGAGAGGGGGAGGGGGAAGAAACAGACAGGCAGGCAGGCAGGAAGACATGCAGGCAGACAGAGAGAGAGAGAGAGAGAGAGAGAGAGAGAGAGAGAGATAAATAGTCTTACGAACATGAAAGTTCGCAAGAAATGCATCTCTCAAATATATACCGCTCCGGCTGGGATGCGAACCCGTGCGGCAAAGATCCTCGTTTATCGAGGTTTAACCCTTTCCCAAACGACAAATTTTGGACTGGTCCACATTGAATGAGGTTGCAGACGACAATTTTAAATTTTATGAAAATGGCAGAAATTTCTCAAAAAGGGTAGAAAACACTGTGTTTTCAAAAGACTTGTTCTGCAGACACGTGAAAACCAGGCCTTGTTTGGGAAAGGGTTAAAACACTAATACACTACTCCTGAGCTAAAGAGAATTCTTCCTAACGCAGTTGTCAGGTATTGATTTTTATACGGGAGGAAGCTTTGCTGTAAGGAAGGAGTGATCTCCCGTAACAACAGAGAGAGACAGACAGAGGATGGAGAGAGGGGAAAAGAGAGAGAGAGAGAGAGAGAGAGAGCGACAGGATAGATTTAGAGAGAGTCAGAGACAGAGAAAATAGAGACAGAGATGAGAGAAAGGGCGAGGAAAGAGAGAGAGAGGGACAGACAGACAGACTGACACTAGGTAATTTCAAGAATCAAAATGTACTGTTTTGCAGCACGTTTAAATGAATGTGTTTACCGCATCTTCGTAATGCATCTAGCGATTCGTCTCATAAAAGTGGATCTATTTTGTTTGACACCGGCTTAAAATAATGAAATAGAATGGTCCTTTTGCAAGCAGAAAATTGACCAACAGCAAAAAGTTTCGGCCAAGGTCAGCCTGCGCAGACTGCGCAGGCTGACCTGGTTCGATACTCTTTGCAGATGCATTAGGCTACCTTTTCACAAAACATGGTTCAAATACCACGGAAAGCATTAAGTGCAATTCACTATTCAAACTGTCAAAGCGCCATTCTGTTTTCCAGAAACACTGGCTGTATGATCCTCGGTGCAAAGGGCAACGACTTTCTCGAAGCGACGGAAGTTTCTATGGTCCGCCATGATGTTCCCTACGAAAGATTTGGTTACAGCGATATGAAAAGAAGATTTCCGAATTTAGTATTTCCGGAAAATTTTGAATATCTCATCGATAAAAGTGGTGGGGTTTTGCGTGCAGATAGGATTCTTCGAGCATTTCAGGTGACAGATTTTAAAATACTTTAGGTTTTTAATGAAAATTTCATCATGAAAGAAAATTCTTTTCAAGATTGAAAAAAAAAAAATCTCCGAATTACGTTTTTCCGGAAAACTTTGGATGCCTCTTCGATTAACTATTTAACCACTCAGTCCCGAGTTTTAACTACTTTGGTGGAAAAAGCTTCTGAAAACATTGTGGAAAAAGGAAAAAAAATGCTGGAAATCAACATTTTCTTTTTCTTTTTTTCCTACAACGTTTTCTATCCTTTCATAGACAAAATCCTTCCATTTGAGCTCCGTTAATTTTATCGTCTGCAAACGTTTTTTTTTTTGAAGAAGAAGAAGAAGAGGAATTTTGAATTTTTGTCGTCTGGTAAAGCGTTTGTAAAAATATGGTATATTCTGAAACTGAAAATAATTTTGGTGATAGCTTAACATCAGGTAGCGAATGTTGTAGATCCAAGATCAGACTGTGCCTTTTGTGCAGTCTGATTTTGACCTACGCCGTCAGCAAAAGTTATTTATCCTATACCACACAATCCCCAGTTTTAACGACCCTGAGGAAGAAAGCCATCGAAAACAATGTCGAAATAGGAGAAAATGCTGGTAACCGGCATTTTCTCCTTTTCCCACAATGCTTTCTATCCTTTTATCATTTGAGCCACGTTTAACTTTTCGTCAGCAAATGTTTTCAATTTGAAAGTCGTCAACATTCAGTCGTTTGGTAAAGAATCAAGTCAGCATTTGCGGTAAAAGAGTTAAATACAAGGGGGGAAATGTACATGCCACTTCCTTAAAGTCACAATAGCTGCCAAAAGTAAACAATTGGATGTTCAAATGCACCGAAATTCAATTCATACCATTTCAAAGTACGGAAATTATTGTGAAGATGGCAATCTGTTAACACTTAAGCTGCTGAATAAATGAAACGCAAACTTCTACTCAATACTAAAAGCCCAAACACTGCGGTTTCAGAGTTGATTTCACCGGAAAGAAAATACCGTATCGGACACTGTAGATCAAAGATCAGACTGCACGTTCTGTGCAGTCTGATCTTGATCTACACTGTCCGCAAACGGTCAGTGGGTCGCGATTAGCAGCTTAAGGGTTAATGTACGGTCGGTCCAAGTATTAGTCTCTGGCAGGGAATTTAAATTTTAAAAAACAAGTAAAAAGTAAACAAAAGGTAGTGTGGCCTGGCAACTTTTTTCCTAGTTTTGAAATTCATTTTTCTGCCATTGGCTAACACATGGACTGACCTTACAATAACAGACTGTCATCTTCATAATACTTTCGTTACTTTTAATTTGTATGGTTTACATTTAAGTGCATTTCTAATCCGTAATTTTGACTTTTGGTCGCTAATGGGGCTTTAAGTTAGATGGAAGAATGTTCACATCTTACAGAAAGGTTGTGAGAAGTACGGAGGTACGATACGTGACGAGGAGGAGATGTTGGAAATATACCATGGTAACGTGGTAGCCGTGAAAACAAATAAAGGCTTACACAGAGCAGAGTCCTTAATTTTGACACTTGGTCCCTGGGCGAGTAAGTGGCTGCCTCGACTGGGTGTCAATGTCCCTCTTCAGGTAAGATATCGTAGGTAACGTTTCTTGACATGTAGGATTGGTCATGGGGTAAGTTGGCGCTTGAGCTAAATTTGAGCCATGCTCTGTGAAAAGGGGGCTTGATGCATCTGCGAAAAATATCGACCCAGGTCAGCCTGCGCAATCCGCGCAGGCTGACCTGGGCCGAAATTTTTCGCTATCGGTCAATTTTCTGTACGTACAAGGACCAGTTTACTTCATGATTGAGTCGATTGCTGGACAAAATGGAATTTATAGATTCATGATCATGTGATGACTTGCTTGGCATCATGCATCACGGAGCTGCGTTAAGCTCCCTTTTGCCAGAGCATGGCTCATTTTATTAAAAGAGTCTTGGAAGATGTTAGCTGTAAACTAGAAAATTTATCTCTGACGTGATTTGGAAAACTTGGGTTTGGAATATAGTATATTATATTATAATGCTTTGACAAATGACGTCACATAATGATCCGATGACGTCACGAAATCTTACCTCAAACATGTGTAGGATGAATCGGATCTGACACAACTTGACTTTGAGATAGAATTTTATTAAACGAGTGTAGGAAAAGTGCTATCAAGCGAGCCTTTAACGAGCTAAATAACATTTTTAGCTCCTCGGGGCGGGGGGGGGGGGGGGGGGGAGTACTGGTTAATGAAACCGGGGCACTGGAACGTATGGGTAGTTTCAATGGCCGTCGTGAGTGACTGGAATCATGTTGAAAATGGCACCATACAGCGAACAATATTTAAATGAGCCATTGTTGCTCTGGCCAAAGGGGGCTTAATGCATCTCCGTGATCCATGATACCAAGCAAGTCATCACATAATTATGGATCCACAAAATCCATTTTGTTTAACAACCGACTCAAGATAGAATGGTCCTTTTTCGTGCAGAAAATTTACGAATGGCAAAAAGTTTCGACTCATGTCAGCCTGCGCGGACTGCGCAGGCTGACATGAGTTGATACTCTTTGCAGATGCAATAAGCCCCCTTTTCACAGAGCATGGCTCGAATTTCTGTTCTATTTTCAGACCCAAAGAGTGCTTGTTTGTTATTGGAAAGAGAAAAACCCCGGCGAATATAGTTACAAAACGTTTCCTACTTTTATCGACACGACGTCAAAACCAACAGAAAAGGACTTTATGGATATTTATGGATTGCCTTCCTTCGAACGTCCTGGTTATGTAAAAGTAAGTTTTTCTCCTTTTCCCACAATGTTTTCAAAAGGTCCCTTTCCCAGCGTCGCTAAAAGTCGGGATTGTGTTGTAAAGGGTTAATATAAGTTTGTCTGAATTAGTGTTTTCACCGCTTTCGTACAGTCCGAAACGGTAAAACTTGATTGAACAGAGAGAGAGAGAGAGACAGACAGACAGACAGACAGAGAGAGAAAGAGAGCAGAGAAAGAAAAATAAGAGAGAGAGAGTGTGTGTGTGTGTGTATGAGTTGTATCTCGTGGGACATGTTGATAATTTTTGTGGCATTTGTCGAAGACAATGCCACTATGAGTTCAATACGGCATTTTGAAAATCATGTATCGCAGTTTGTGCAAAGCCGAAAGAAGTAAACCCAATTAAAATAAGTTTTTCCGAGACAAATAAATGTTTCGATTGCGCACAGATATGAAACTGAAAATGGCGTATTACAATAAATTAGATTAGGCCATCAATCGTGGAAATACTTCCTTTTTATCGAAAATAGCTTGATCCGCTATGGCCTCCTATAGTGGCGTAATGATACACACATACCGTGCTTGTTCGTCCTTAAAACCAGTTCGTTCCTGGGCTTATTCGTCTCAGGGCTTGTTCGCCCGGACTTGTTCGTCCCACAAGATTGCACCCTTCTGTATCGGATTGTGCATGACTATATAGTAGGTTGACTTTCAAACGAACATTTTGAAAATATTTTTGTTGTTTATTTTTCAAATTATTAATTCCACACAATGGAGAAATAAGTTTGAAGTATCCATATCTCTAAAACTCCAAAAGTGGAAACCTTCTTGCGAAAGAAAAAGGGGAAGATTTCCAGTGGAGAAATGCTAAAAACAAGAGAGTGAAAAATTTATAAAAAGTTCTCAAAACCTTCCATCAAAAAGGCGAAATAGGGAAGGTTTTTCGAACCTCATTCACTGTGAGGCTAATTTTATTCATTTCACTATTTAATTTTACAGGTATGATCTGAATGGTAAAGGGACAGACTGGAGCACTTGTGTGTGTGTGTGGGTGTGTGGGTGTGTGGGAGTGCGTGCGTATACATATATATATACACACATATACATACATATACATACATATATACATACATACATATATACACACACATATGTATTCTCTCTAAATGTAGCTAACCCGAAAGTATTGTATATAGGAAAAGGGACGTGTGATGTCTATATTTCACATAACATACATATGGTTAAGAATACTCTTACTAGTCTCAATATTTACCTGTTTCCACCTCAAATGAACAATATCCTGTTTTACATTAAATGTATTCACATAATAAACATGGCGTATAACTCCTTCACTACCATCTACAAAGAGTCATTTGCAGTTGGTAAAGATCAAGATCAGACTGCACAAAAAGTGCAGTCCGATATTGGATCTATATCATCCGCTTGCTGTGTAGGCTGAAAATCCTGTTCGGTTGCCTCGAGTTGTACTTTCAGCCGTCGAAAGATCTAAAGTTTTATATTTGGCAGTGAAAGAGTCAAAAGGTAATACTTATGTAGCTGAAATATGACAGAGGAAATAAAGACAAACATTAAAGAATAAGTATTTTCAAGCAGTTACGTATAGGAAGAAGTTCACCATTGACACTGTATACAGAAAAAAAAAACTAAATATCTTTTTATATAAGGCGGCCTTTGTTTATACAACCGATGCGTCTCGTATCCCCCTGCTTTCTTGGCTCAGTGGGTAAAATATGTTCCGACTCCGGATAAAAAAAAAAAAAAACCGGATGTTGGCTGTAAGCTATAAATCATAAGTGTAGATTGGGATAAGAGCACTTGACTCGTATCAATGATGAAAATCCCACCCCAAACAAATATTGCCTTTGTATTTCTGAGTAAGAAAACTTTTCCTCTAGCAACTTTTTGGATGCAGATCGGACTGCGAGTGTGTTTACAGGCCGCTCCGTATCCCATCAAAAAAGGAAAGTCCGATACTGAATGACCAAGTCTTGCTTATATAAAAGATTGTCTGATAGTACTTAATTGCCAACTTACAGGAACAATCTATTTTACTAATGAAATCATCGTTAGGTCCCATATAAAAATGTAGCGAAGAAAAATGTGAGATTGACCACAAACAAGGTACTTCTCTCACAGGATTTTTTTTTTTTGTAAGAATTTGCATAAAAATATGGCGTTTTTCTTCCGTTTTACTCTTACTTAAGGGCTGATCATAAAAATATAGAATTTCACCAAGAATAAAATATTGCGGGAAAAGAGTGGTGGCGTGCAATTAAAAAAGACGGCGGCGTTGTAGATCAATATCACACTGCACAGAACGTGCAGCCTGATCCCGAATCCCAAACGCTTGCAGTCCATTTGTGAAAACGTCAGTTGGACAAGTTTCTTTAACTAACTTATCCTGCATGCGGAGAATAAACGTAAAAAATGAAGAAAAAAAAAGAACAAAAGCTCATTCTCGTATTTATCTTTCAGTTAATTTGGCGCAGATCACCATGAAAATTGGCAATACCTGCACAGGACACGCCTGTCAAAAATATCGCAAATATTTAAAAAAAATCCCTTTGATTACATCTCTGATGTTAGATGGTTCCAGGAAAATCTGAAAGTTTTAAGACCTTTTTTTCGGATGGGTTGATAATACATGTCAATGTAATTAAATGCGGCAAAAGTTCAAAGTGACCGATGTAGGCGGTTTTCTCATATTTTACAACATCTCTTGCGCTAATCACAAATTCGAGTATATATGACCAGGGTCCTGCGATCTCGGGCACCCGGACATCCACGTAAAGTGTCATCCCAGCCAAACCCGCTCAGTCCGCGAAGGCTAATCCGAGATGTCACTTTACGTTTACATTAAATTTTCTACAAGATCAGACTCTCGTGTATCATAAAATCACAAAAGATTGAATAGTGTAGTATCAGACCAGAGCCATCTGTGGATCGCACGAGCCATACCGAGACAACACTCCACGCTAACTTCTAAGTGCCCGAAATCGCATGGCACCGCCCATGTTTGTTGTTACAGAATGCTGTTTTATTTGCTGGAAGTTAAAGTGTAAAATTCTGCTCGAAATACACTCGCCCAGAAAGAGCTATAGCTTCCTGTTTCACTGCTTCTTCAGTCTTTACCCTTTACCCCATAAGGCATTTCTGTGGTATCTCTAACTGACCCTAAATAACAGCAAGGATGAAGCCGTTTCTTATGTGTATATGACACCTTCTGATAGTGTAGAAAACATTGAGGCAAAAGGCGAAATCGCTTGTCATGAGCAATTTCACCTTTTGCCACAATGCCTTCCAAAGGCTCCTACAAGCAATGCGTAGAAATGAGTATCTATGGAGTAAAGGGTTAAACAAAAAGCAATCCTTTTTTTTTTCATATTTTCTTTCTCAAGTATGATTGGAAAAGGGGATGCACCTTCAATCTTGCATTCATAGATGAGTAAATCAATTCAACTGAAGAAAAAGTGGGTAAAGTCAAAATCGCCCGCTATGAGCCGTTTTTCCTTTTCCCACACTAATTTCTGTCGTAAAAGCAAATAATATCATGTACATTTCAAACACCGGCAAAAATAGATGAAAAATGCCCGACTTCGAGGAAACGCCCGGCAACATAAAGTGTTTTAGTGTCTATTTTGCTCCTGGCCAAGGTTTGCTCAGCCATGTTTCATAATCTTTGAATTTAATTTCGGTCGGTCGAGAATCGTTTTTAAACAGAGCATACAGTTTTCCTTCAAACGACCAACATCGATTTATCCGCTCCGAGTCCTTCAGCCTCAGTGAAGCTAAAACTTGCTGGTTAAGCCATGTTAAATCTTCGTTCACAAACACTTTCTTCTGTCTTAATTCTTTCCTTTGTTTCATAACTTCTATCTTTGATTGTCTTCTTACAAAATTGACGATGATCGCTCGATTGTCTCCAGCTTTCCATTTACCCAGTCTATGGGCTATGTCTATATCATCAGCTTTCACGTTTAGGTTTCCTTTTTCGTTGAGCGTTTTTACGACAAGATCTATGACTTCATCCGATGCTTGCTTTTCTGAATCTTTTGTGATTCCATTGATTCGGATATTGTTTCTTCTTCCGTACTGCTCCTGATCATTTATCTCCTTTTCTCGCTTGCTTCTCTCTCCTTTTATCTGTGCTTTTAAATTGTTATTTTCTTCAACGAGTTCACTGATTTTCTTGTCCCTGAACTGCAGCTCCTGTTTAATCATTTCTGTCTCTATGCATTTTTCGTGCAATTCTCCTTCAATGGTCTCAACTCGTTTTATTACTGATGACAGTAACTGCTCTTTGATCTCTTCAAGAGTGGATCTTATTATCTGCTTTATGAATAGCGAGTCATCTTTTGTCAGAATGTTTTTAAGTTTTTGGTTTATTTCATCAAGTTTTCTTTCAAGTGATGAGGACTTTTGTGATTGCTGATTTTCTCCTTTCTCCTCTATGTTACCCGTATTCATTGTGAACTCCTCTAGTTTTCGCTGCTTCGGAGGAGGTTTCTTTTTCTTTTTGTCTTTTATTTCTGGTGAGTCGCACTCGGTATCTCTATCAAAGACACCCTGATCAGAAGGTTGATCTACATCGCCTCTACTAGAGTCTAGTTCACTTGCAGTTGATGACATGTTGCGTTTTTTACTCGACATATTGAAGAAAAAATAGGTTCTCTAGAGTGGATGAGAGTGTGATAGGGCGGCGGACTGATTACTGATTACCACTCACTCACTCAAAAACAGTATAATTGTAACGGTAACTGGCCGTCAAGGTGCAGCCACCCAAGTATGTTCAGTCAAGCGTGACGATCAAACCCGAGCGTGCCTTTGCTTTGTTTTTTGTCTTTCTCTCTCCACCCACTGAAGTTAATACAGCGTATTACGAGCAAATTTCAAGCTACACCTATTTCTTTTCTGATCACTATAATACAATTTCAAGGTTACCGCTGCGTTGATGCAACATCCATGTAACGTGTGTATGTGATTATCTCCCTAAATCTTAGTCATATCGTGAAAATTCTGCTAATTTTTCAGCTACGAGAACATTGCTTGTTGTATTCAAACCGGAACCGGAAATCCTTCTCCAGGAACCGGAAATCCTTTTGCCATTACTTATAACATTATATAACAAAATCCAATGTAGCTTTTCTCTCTCTTTTTCTCCCCAGACGCTTTTAGAAATGGCTTTTTTAAATATCAGTCAAGTGAAATGTTTCAAGGGCTCATCAGATGTCATCCTTTGCCACCCTTCCTCTTCATAAATTTTCCATGTATCATGCATTTTTAATGCTATTTATGCAACCGAAAGGTTTTGAAAGCGGAATAACAGTCGGCGTCTTGACCGTGCATATAAATATCTGTCCGTATGTCAATACGTGCATGTGTCCGATATGTTGTCCTAGGTTTTTTTTTTTTCTTTCAGTAATAAAAGTCGCCGTCTTGTCCGTTTATGTAAATATCCGTCCGTCTGTCCGTACGTGTATGTGTCCCATATTTTGTCCCAGGATATTTCTCAGCAATCGTTTGTTAAAATTACGTGAAGGAATAAGAATTGGATAACTGCGATGAATATGCACATATTTTGTGTACCTTCTAGTTCTGTGTTTTATCTAGATTTATAGACATGTTTTTTTTCGACAGATTGCCAATTTGGGTTGTGATGTCTTTTCATTAAACTTTTGTTGGACCTACATGAAACTTTTTAAGGAGCTTAACTACATGTATCAAATTAAGATGTGCACATTGTTTTGTGATCCATTTCAATGATTTCTCTTGGAGAAATTACCCTTACCCCCATATACGTTTTTTTTTTCCATCTTGTTTCTCAGCATTTCTACAATGTATCATTACTAAATGTACATGCTATAATTATTCAGAAGTTCTTGTCTCTGATTTTTTCTGAGTTACATTTATTACCATTTCTCTGATGTACATTTTGTTTAGTTTCTCCCAACTCCTTACACTACCTATTCATGGATGGATTTTAAAGAAACCATTATTGGAAGCTTTTCTATGAAACGAGAACATATTTTGTATTGGAAATTCTGTGTTGAAAAATATTCTTGGTTTCTATGATTTTTTTTTGGGGGGGGGGGGAGGGGGGGGCAAAAATACGTTAAAAGTACACTTATTGTCTATTTTTATGAAGTACTTTGCTAGTCAATCTCAGACTAAATATTACATACTAATCTAAAGAATTTATCACCGATAAATAAATTACTTGTATGTGATAATTATTTTTTGATTCAGTTATTCGAGTGAACTTCTGCAATTTGTACCATTTTCCATGTATTTCAAATCTGTTTTGTATATATGTTACTTTACCCGTCTGCCAGACTTAGATCAGTACTTGATTTCGTTACAAAAATCGACGTCCTATCATTATTGCGACTGACATGTCACGGAATCTGAATATAATGTCTTTTAACTGTAGAGGAATCCACACTAAGAAAAAACGTATATCAGTTTTTCACCATCTTAAAAATTTGAAACATAATATTTACTGTTTACAGGATACCCATTTTACTAATGATATGTACAATACTATATACTCAGAATGGGGTAATGAAATTTTCTTGAGTTGTAATACTTCACAAAGTAGGGGAGTTGCCATATTATTTGGAAATCTGGATTATGAAATACACAAATCACTTTCAGACTCGGAAGGAAACTACGTTATACTTGATTTAACCATTGATGATCACAGGTTTACATTGGCATCAATTTATGGACCAAATCAAGACAATCCACAATTTTACACAAATCTTTTTGAGAAACTAGATTACATTGGTAATGATTCGTTCATGATTTGTGGTGATTTTAATCTAGTTTTAAATCCTGAGTTAGACTATCAAAATTATAAACACATCAATAATAAAAACGCTAGAAATCATATAAGGGAAATCATTGAAAACAGGCAGCTAATAGACCCATTCCGCGAACTCAACCCCGAAACTAGACTTTATACATGGAGAAAAATTAACCCTATTCAGCAAGCGCGTTTGGATTTTTTTCTTGTTTCAACTGAACTTTCTAGCAATATTGTTAAATCATCTATTGAACATAGTTACCTTTCTGACCATTCCATCATATCTACAACTTATATATTCAATGAATTTGAATACATTTCTGGCCTTTGGAAACACAATAATTCCTTGCTACAAGACATTGAATATATTCATACAATTAATAAAAAAATAGATGATGTCATAGAACAATATGCCCTACCTGTATACAGTAGAGAATCATTGAAAGATATACCTCCTGATATTTTGCAATTTACTATAAATGACCAATTATTCTTAGACACATTACTAATGGAAATAAGAGGGAAGTCAATATCATATAGTTCTTACAAGAAAAAAACATCACGAAAACGCGAAGAAAAAATTAAACAAGAAATTATTTCACTGGAACAAAATTTATCAGAAATTAATTCAGAAAGACTAGAACTATTAAAAAAAGAGTTACAACAGATAACAGAAGACAAATTAAAAGGTTCAATGATTAGATCAAAAACAAAGTGGAGTTTAGATGGCGAGAAACCTAGTAGTTATTTTTGTGGTTTGGAAAAGAAAAATTCGTCCATAAAAACTATCCGTAGAATAGTTAAAGATGATGGTACCGAAGTTTCAAATCAAAAGCAAATTTTAGATGAAGTTAAGAGTTTTTATGCATCACTATATAGCAAAGGCAAATGTATTGAATCTGATAATAGTAACGATGACTTTCTTAACGACTTACACATTCCAACCTTAAATGATCAACAATCAGACGCTATTGAGGGAGAAATTTCAATTCAAGAAGCAGCACTAGTTTTAAAAAATATGAAAAATAACCGTAGTCCTGGTACGTCTGGCTTTAGTGCTGACTTTTATAAAGTCTTTTGGAAAAAAATAGGGCATTTTGTAATAAGAAGTCTTAATGAAGCATTTCAAATAAACAAATTATCCGATACTCAAACACAGGGTTTAATTACGTGCATACCAAAAGGTGACAAACCAAAACAATATATTAAAAACTGGCGTCCAATTACGTTACTTAATACCGTGTATAAAATTGGAAGCGGTGTAATTGCAAACAGAATAAAACCATTACTACCATTGCTAATTAAAAGTGACCAAACTGGTTTCATAAAAGGTCGATATATTGGAGAGAATATTAGACTGATCTACGATATACTCCACTATACTGAGGAAAATAACATACCCGGCATTTTACTTTTAATTGATTTTGAAAAGGCCTTTGATTCCCTTTCATGGTCTTTCATTAACAAAACACTAAATCTTTTCAATTTTGGACCCTCAATACAGAAGTGGTTTAATGTTTTCTACAAAGATGCAAAGTCAACTGTATCACAGTGTGGATTCCTCTCAGATTTCTTCAAAGTCGAAAGAGGTTGTCGACAAGGAGACCCTTTATCTTGTTACATTTTCATTCTTTGTGCAGAAATTTTATCAATTAAAATTAGATCAAATCCAAAATAAGAGGTATTAAAATAAATGGCACCGAATACAAACTTTCTCAATTCGCTGACGACACCAGCATTTGTCTCGATGGTTCAAGTGAGACCTTAAATGAAACTCTTACCACACTTTCCAAATTTTCAGTAATTTCAGGCCATGTTAACTTTGATAAGACACAGGTTATTTGGATAGGAAAGAAAAAATACAGCGCTGATACTATTAAAACAAGATGGAAACTAGTGTGGAATCAGCATCAATTCCAGTTATTAGGCATCATCTTTCATGTCGATTTATCGAAAATGATCAGATTAAATTACAGTAAAAAGATTAACGAAATCGAAGAAACTTTAAGGAAATGGAGAAGAAGAATTTTAACACCCATTGGTAAAATAGTCATCGTAAAAAACTTGCTTATTTCAAAGCTTAACCATTTGTTTTTAACCCTTCCAAATCCATTAGAACTTGATTTTCGTAAACTTAAGACTCTTTTAAACACGTTCGTTTATGGTAAATCTTTTAAGGTTAAACAATCAGTGATGATCAAAGATTATAATCAAGGAGGCCTGAAAATGATTAATTTAGAAGCTTTCGTAAATTCGCTTAAAATTACTTGGATCAGGCGACTAATGACTAGTGAAAGTAAATGGACGGAAATAGTCAAGATGTATGTCGATATTTCTAAACTTCCCTTCTGTGGTCAGTGTTTTTTCGAACTAGTTTCAAAAAAATGTACTAATAATTTTTGGGCAGAAGCATTTGACGCTTTTTCTAAACTAATCGAAAAGTTACCAGTCAAAAAGGAAAAAATATTTGAATATCCTTTATTTTTTAATCCAGATATTCTAGTTGGTTTTAAAAGTATTTTCATAAAGTCATGGTTTGAGGCTGGAATTAACTGCATAGGAGATCTAGTAACAATAAATAACACAATTATGGAATATAATGAATTTAAGGCAAAATACCACGTAAAATCTGATTATTTAACATATCAAGGAATTAAAACATCCCTTCAAAAAGCTTTAAAGAAATACCATGTCAAACAGCAAGAATTAAAACAAACTCAAAAACCCTTCTTCCCGCCTTACCTTAAAGCCTTACTGAATGATAGCAAAGGCTGTAAATCAGTTTATACTTGTTTAAACAATAATAATGAAATTCCAACATGTATAAGGAAATGGGATGAAATTTTGTCCACTAAATTTACTGAAGATAACTGGGAGGCTATTTTCCTCTTACCTTTCTCCGTAACAAGTGATATTAATATAAGATGGTTTCAATTTAGGTTAATCCACAGAATTCTTGGCACAAACAGTTACCTGTACAAAATAAATTATGTTGAAAATTCTGTATGCACTTTCTGTAAACAATTTCCAGAAACAATTCAACACATTTTCTGGACATGCCGGTACAGTCAAGCTTTAATTAGAAATATGCTACTAAATCATCACAACATATACGGAGATCTAACTTTAAATAACATGTTATTTGGATTTATAGAATCCGCATGCAAAATGAAAAATTTGCTGTTAATTCTTTTCAAAATGTACATTTTCAAATGTAGGAACATAAATGTAAAACCATCGATACAAGGAGCAAAAAACTACTTAACATTTCAATACAAAATTTTAAAAAATAAAGTATTGTTAAGTGAAAAACACGACGAGTCTATAGAACAGTTGGATGTTGTCTGGTCTCCTTTTATAGATTGAATTGTTTTTGAGTATTTAAATGCTGAGGTGCAAAGGAATATCATATTATAAAAATGAATATACAAAACATAACGAAACTGACTACTCTAGAGTCTGGCTACGGATAGTTTTTTTTTTTTCCCCCTTTTTAACCATACGTTTTTCAATTTTATATTGTCTGTTCTTTGTTTGTATTATAAATGTTATTACTCTTATATTAGAAAAACCAGGTGCTGTTGGAGTACCAAGATTATGAAAATTTTGATCACTCCTATCCGGCAAGCCACTGAATCTCTATACCTTTCTGATGGCAGAATATACAAAAAGATCAATTATTCCCGATAGGCAATTTTAAAGATTCCACCTTTTTTTTTTTTTTTTTTTGAAAATAGTGTGTAATTAACCGTTTCCCAAAAGACAAATTTCAGACTATTCCAAATTAAACCATCAGCAATCGGCAATATTGTGATTGGTATACTTGAGATGTAGTAGTATGAAAAGATAAGAACCATGGTGGGAAACGGAGATATGTATCTTTTTGAGTTTTTTTTTTTTTTCTAAAATGTTCTTCAAATCCAATATATCTCAGAGTCGTAGTAGGAGGTGATCGATATTGAAGAGGTCAAACCGGAAATTGTGGATCAGGATCTGAATGAATTTTTGCTCATTCTGATGCTGATCTGCAGTATTCGCATAACCAACAAAACGGTATATATTAACTCTTTACCACACAAGCTCGAATTTTAATGACCCTGAGAAAGAGAGTTTTTGAAAACATTGAGGGAAAAGGAGAAAATGCTGTAACCAGCGTTTTCTCCTTTTTCTAAAATGTTTACTGCCCTTTCAAATACAAATTTCAATTTTTGAGTCACATTTACTTTGTCGTCTGCAAACGCGACTGCAAATGTTTTCAGTTTGGGCAGGCCTAAAATTTTCGCCGTTTGTTAAAAATTTAAGGTGCAGGATCGATCTTATATGTTATTGTAATTTATGTACTATATTATAGAGAAATAAACGAGGCCCTCTCTGACAGGACCTGAAAAAAAAAAATTCCACACAATGGCTCCCTTGACAAATGCCACACCAGTGTTTTCAAGGCTTTGATTTTGGTTGTAACTGACTATGTACGGTTTGTATAAGTCAATGAAGTAATTCATGTTTTATTTTCAAACCGGGCTTTGTTTGAAAATTGCCTTCTGATGACTGTAGTGGTCCATTTAACACAAGATAGCTATAAAAAAAAACAAACAAACCCGAACAGACAGTTTCCCGTTCAGAAATATGCCACTAATAACTGAGCCGTGCTCTGACAAAAGGGGGCTTAATGCATCTCCGTGATGCATTATACCAAGCAAGTCATCATATGATTATGGATCCATAAAAGCCACTTTTTATAAAAAAAAAAAAAAAAAAGACTTAATCATGGGGTAGACTGGTCCCTGGACATACAGAAAATTGACCAATAGCGAAAAGTTTCGGCCCAGGTCAGCCTGCGCAGGCTGACCTGGGTCTATACTTTTCGCATATGCATTAGGCCCCTTTTCACAGAACATGGCTCAATTATAATTTCGAGGTTGCGCTAGCCCAAAATGTCTGTGCAAAACGGACTGTGTAGATCAAATATCAGACTGAACGTGTTGTGCAGGCTGATCTTGATCTACACTGGCGGCAAATGCAAATTAATTATATTTTCAGATCTGTTTACATGGCGGACAGAATGCCGACCCCGACAACGCTGGAAACGCAAACACAGCCTGGATAAAACAAGCCGTTAGCAATTATGTAGCCAGACATTTTCCAACCCTGGAAGACAGCCCTTCTTTCGTTGAGCCCTGTTTCTACACGGTAAGCTAAAATATGTGTCATGCTCTGTGAAAAGGGGGCTTAATGCATCTGCGCAAAAAAAAAAAAAAAAAAAAATATATATATCGACCCATGGCAGACACGAGCCGAAACTTTTTGTTATTTATAAATTTTCTGCATGTCAAATGATCATTCTATCTCATGGTGCAGTCGGTTGTGAGACAAAATGGCTTTCATGAATCCACAATCATGTGATTACTGGCGTTAAATATTGCATTACGGAAATGCATTAAACTCCCTTTTGCCAGAGCATGGCTCATATGCATATTTCTTTAGGATGTTTGGCAAGTGGCAAGACCAAAATATTAGGCACTTTGCATCCTATAAACGGAGGAAAATGTTTTTGTTGTCAGCACAGATCAAGGACAGAAAGTAATAAACGTTAGGGTTAGAGTCTGATCCCTTTGTCGCAGGCTGTTGCAAGGGGTTGATTGATTGTATGGTGTTTAACGCCGTTTTCAATGTTGCAAGGGGAAGCACACCGATCGTTCCATAGTAGATGTAATGAACACTGATCCCGTGATATGTTGCGTCAAACTTCTGAAAAAGTCTCAGTCAACGAGAGAGAAATGATATTTATCCGCCGTTCATGAAAAGAATTTATTACCATCAAAACCAGTTTTAAATAAAAGGAATGCTAAGCTGTAGTAAATTTCCAGGCCTTGTATTTGCTTGTATTTGATATCAATGTTTTCCGTGCAGCTCGAAGCAGGTATAAGCTCAAGGAAAGGTTGCCACAACATATTATTGCGCATTATACTATGTCTTATTTCTTTCGTCCAGTCTTTCACTTTATTATATACCAGTAAATTTTCCGACTCAAATACCTGCGTCGAAGACTGATAAAATACCACACACGACAGAAAAAAGTCCGTATTTACACAGTGCCAAATACCGTCCCAAATGTGGCATGATGACGTATCTCACGCGCGGAACTCATAGGTACTGACTGCGATTTGATTGGTCAAAAAATTACGCTATAATATTAATCCGCCATTTAAACAAACGAAGTTCCTAGCCACTGCGGCATTATTTGCCTTATTTTGTGTACCGTTTTCAGATAAAATGTGAATAATTGCAATATCTTGTCGTTGAAAGTTGTAGGTATATAAAGGAATATTCTGTTGTAAAAACTTTCATGTTGCTTGTATTTGCTTCTCGCCGCGTAAGAAAAGTTTGACATCTCGCTCGACCTTTGGTCTCACGCGATATCAAATTTTCTCACGCTGCTCGAATCAAATACAAGTTCCAGGAAAGTTACTACGTATGGAATATTTTGTTTTATTGTAAGCCTGAAAAATTTCCGCCTCAGATACATGCGTCGCACTAGAGTAAAAATATCAGACACGACAGAAAAAAAAAAATCTGTACCTACACTCTGTCAAATACGGTTCCAAATATGGTATGATGACGTATCTCGCGCACGGAATACGCATGCATTGATTTACGATTGTTAAAATCGGTCCTGCACGATATCAAATTTTCTCACGCAGTTCGAGGCTTGGCCAATTTCTTTCCGAGGATTGATGATAGTCATTGCGACAGGATTCATTCCCCTCTCACCGCTGTCCATTGTTTCGACGATGATTATGTGGGAAAGCAGACTGTGGCTTGGAAAGAATATTGTACTGGTAAAAGATACCCCTGGAAGGCATGGATAGGTGCACTGGCCGCCGTGATATAACTGAAATAATGTCAACAAAACCAGTCCTTGTTTTAATTTCTTACCCATTCCGAACAAAATTGTCAATAATTGCAATACATGTAGTTTGTTGTTCAAATTTATAGATATGAACCATGCTCTGTGAAAAGGGGGCTTAATGCATCTGCGAAAAGTATCGACCCAGGTATGGTTCAGTTGGTGATTAAAAAAAGTGGCTATTATAGATCCATAATTATGTGATGGCTTGATTGGTATCATGGATCACGGAGATGCATTAAGTCCCCTTTTGCCAGAGCATGGTTCATATACAGTATTAATAAAAGAAATATTATGTCGTAGTGACTTTCCTGAAGCTTGCAGATCTATTTGTTTCTCGCTGCAAGAGATAATTTTGATTCGGAGTTTTGCCACACGGCTCGAAGCAAATACCAGCGCCAGGAAATGTTTCAACAACATAAATTGAGGATTTTTTTTTTTTCGGCGAAAGATCGAAATTTATTTCATCTCGTGAACATCATCGGTAATATTTTCACGAGCGACTGGCTGCGCCGGCGAAAGATCGAAATTTATTTCATCGCGTGACCATCATCGGTAATATTTTCACGAGTGACGCAGCCAGCCGCTCGTGAAAATATTACCGATGATGTTCACGAGATGAAATAAATTTCGATCGCAGCCACTCGTGAAAATATTACCGATGATGTTCACGAGATGAAATAAATTTCGATCTTTCACCGAAAAAAAATCTATTTATTTCATGCTTCTTGACCCTATTTTGTAGGAACTTTCATCCAAATTCAGTACATTTGTCTTCGGTAATTCCCCGTGGCGTACCCCCTGACATGACAACGCACTACAATATTACGTAAAGCGCAAGAAATATTACGTAAATTACGTCATATTTCCCTCCATTTGAACGGCACGCGCTGATTACCTAGGTAACTAGTGCGCGGGAACTACTGTTTCCGCCTTCAATTGAAGAGATGGAAAATATAAAATCGGTATTTTCTCCGGTCGTAACCATGAAATATCAAACCATAATCCACCATTATTTCTCGATAAACTACCGAAAACCATGAAATAATATTGCGTGTCACACTGTGCATTATGACCTTCGTCCAATATATATATATATATATATATATATCGTGTTTCAGAATACGCCAGACGAAGGCTACGTATTGGATCATCACCCGGCCTGGAAAAACGTCATTATTGGGGCTGGATTTTCAGGCAAGATTTTTTGTTTTTTGCACCTCAAGTAGCTTTTGCGGACTGTGTGTAGATCAAGATTAGACTCCACGTTCTGTGTTGTTAAACTAAGAACAATAGCACTTAACTTTATTCTTAGATCTGAAAAAAACTGGGTCCGTATTCACTACCCATGCATAAGAACATTCTTAGACTTATTTTCCCGTATTTTCTAAATTTGAAAGTACAGCAGTACAACCTCTGATTGGCTAAAACATTTGCTTGAGCCAATTTGAAGTTGCGTTAGTTTCAAGTTTAGAAAATCTTGGGGCCTAAGACTAAAAACGTTCTTAAGTATAGCTGGTGAATACGGACCCTGGGTGAGGGCCATTCTTCAGTTATTTCCCTTGATTCCTCTCCAGAACTACATTGATCCTTTTACCTATATTCCTTTGTTTTTATCCTTGATTCTCTTTACTACACAGCTGTGTTCTTGGGACATTATCTCAATTAAATTTTGTTAGACTGTTTTATGAGTCGATGTATACGTATTGTCTGATAACTGGGAATAGTATTTGATTTAAAAGTATATGGGGTCCTTACATATATTTCATAAATCATTTTATATTTATCTCAACATTCCCAAGGGAATCAAGGATAAAGACAAAGGAATACAGGTCAGAAGGACCAATCTGTTATTTGGTTATCTCTAGTTTTTATCTAGCAAGGGAGACAATTTGACTTACAGGAATGACTTCCATTGAAATGTGTGGCAGCGAAAGTATTAAATTCACACTCAGAATAAGTTCACCAAATATTGACCCGTAATGCTCAACTCTATATCAGACAAAATTTAAAGAGATGTCCATACTGTAAGAATTTGTATACAAGAAAAAGAATGTTGCTTAAATTATTCGATTTGTCTTTGAAAGGGTATAAATGAGAGGGTATAAAACATTGTGGGAAGAGAAGATGCTAGTTGTCAGCATTGTCTTCTTTTCCATGAAGTTTTCAGGAAACTTCCTCAACAGTGTCCTAGGAATAAGCGGTGAAATTATGCTAACTGTGCGGAAAAGAATGAATTATATAATAGATGCCAGATGAGATGCCTGGTTTGTCTAAATGTTCAAGTACTCAGAAAAGTAAAGGATCAGAATGGGATTTTAGTGCCACTGTTTCTTCAAAAAAGTCAACACTACTTCAGATTTTATTCAATATGTATTCTACATTTGAAAAAAACTAATTCAATTCCAACATAACAGTGCTAAATCCTACCTCCAGCTCATACCTACTCTTTTCAGCACCTTTAGCCCTTTGATTTAGCTTTGTACTAATTTATTCTCATCCTTTCGTTTATTTTCTCATTCTGCCTTACAGGTCAAGGGTTCAAACTGGCACCTGTGGTAGGATGCATTCTGGCTGACCTGGCCGAGGGAAAAACACCAAAGTATGAAATGTCGCATTTCAGATTAGATCGCTTCTTTAAAAGTAAAATCTGATACTCTCAGCCCTTTGTTACCAATATTGAAACAGAAGTTATGCAAGTTGTTGCGAAAAAAATATACTTCTCTATATATATACGTTGTATGCATGTTTGCATAACCTCTCTGTGCTTGTTTACTCTTTACCAAACGACAAAATTTGAGACTTGTCCAAATTGGAAGCCTTTGCAGACGATAAATTAAATGTGGCACAAATGATGGAATTTGTCCTCGAAAAGGAAGTAAAACATTGTGGGAAAAGGAGAAAATGCTGGTAATTAGCATTTTCTCCTTTTTCCCCAAAATGTTATATATGAGCCATGCTATGGCAAAAGGTGGCTTAATGCATCCTTTGATGCATTATACCAAGCAAGACTTCACATAGATCTAGACCCCCCTAAAATCCATTTTGTTTAACAACCGACTGAATCATAAGGTAGACTGGTCCTTTGACACGCAGAAAATTTCAAGATAGCAAAAGGTTTCGGCCCATGTCAGCCTGCGCGGACTGCGCAGGCTGACATAGGTCTATACTTTTTGCAGATGCTTTAATCCCCCTTTTCACAGAGCATGGCTCATCTATAAGTCCTTTCATCTTGGTCGTTAAAATTGGTTTGTGTGGTAAAGGGGTTAGGTCTAGAGATTTTCGTTGATTGTTTTTTGTTTAAATGAAATAAAATAAACAGACGTTTTGTAAAGGTTGTCGATGTTTTCTTTTTATTTCAACGCACAAAGCGCCACGTTACTGTAGCTAGCTGAATTACTTCCCTTTAATGAATGCAAATGAGAAAGGGTAAGCAAAAGGGTGTTTGGTGCTTGTGTAAGTATATAAACTGGGGCTGAAGCAGTTGTATTGAAATGCCGGGTGTCTTAACCTGTTTATCGGGGGTGGACTTGATTTAATTTTTTAGAATACTCCGACTGCACCGGAGCAGCAGGCTAAATCAAGTGAAACCGAGCAAACAGCGTACTCTCGAGATAAATCAAGTGAGTGAAAAATCAAAGATGGTTGACAATGATCGCAATATTCTTGTTACATCTCTATTTCAATTTGTGACTGGTAAATTACCAGTTTGCTATACACATGGATGTCTAACGAAGACATCCACATCAAAATTATATCTTTTTTTGCAATCTTCGCGTTTGAACACTGTTCGCCTTTCAGAAGTGAATGCTCTACTAAGACCACACCACCTCGGACGAAGGAGTACTCCGGAGTGCGCTGGCGCAACTACTCTGTTACACTTGATTACGAATCCACATCGAGGGTGAATGCGAAACTATTCCATCTGCATTTTGGAAAATATTACAGGAGAGGGGAAAAAAAACTCAATTCCGTGAAAAGCCTTGTTAGATCGTCTTGTTTAATTATGTTGTGCTGAATTCATGCTCTCAACTCAATACAACATATCTAAACAAGATGATCTATTCTTTTCACAGAAATGAGAAGCGTTTTCCCCTCTCCTGTAAAATAGTTTCGTATTCACCCCTCGACATGCTCGAAGCAAAAAGAGTGCTCCGATCAGCTAAATCATGTCCACTCTGGGTTTAGTGACACAGCTTAGCGCTTTCAACGTTTTTGCTTGGCTTGTCCTACATTCTCTTTGTAGAAACGCATTGTTCGGAACCATGAAGCCTAAATGAGTCCTGCTTTGTGAATAGGCATTTTAATGCACGAGAGCATGTTACTTGTTTATGTATAGGTTTCACAATAGCTAGGATAGAGCTGTGCAGTGTCTTGTACAAGGACACGCCTACATGACTAGCGTGCCATGTAAAGATATTTAGCCTCAACTATTGATATTCAAAATTTAGAAAATAACCCGTACTGTGTGGAAATGGGGCTTAATGCATCCGCAAGCCAATATCGACCCCTGTGAGTCTGTGCAGTCCGCGCAGGCTGACGTGGTCGAAACATTTTGCTAAATTTTTGTAAATTTTCTGCAGGTCAAAAGGACCATTCTACCTCGGGATCCTCTCCATTGTTAGACTGAATTAATTTTATGGATCCGTGATCATGTGATGGCTTGCTTGGTAAAATGCATTACGGGGATGCATTAAACCCCTTTTGTCAGAACATGGCTCAAATGTATTTGGTGTTAGTTTCTAACCTTCAGTGTTTTCAGTACTTTGATTCGACTTAGAAATGTCTTCTTTCATTTTGTACAGGAGTTTCTCCTTTGTTATTTCTTGACGAGTCCCTTCATTTAACGGCCACGAGAAAGGCTTTTGAAAACATTGCCGGAAAAGGAGAAAATGCATTTAGCAATTTTACCCTTCCATTGGCACATCTTATCCTTTTAGCCCAAGTTAGCCTTCTCTGTCGTCTGCAAATGCTTTTTATACAGAAGTCAAATTTTGTCGCATGGTAAAGCGTTTAAAAAAAAAAAAAAGTCTCAGTACATCTAGCACTTTGGTTACTCGCGGAAATGGTTCTTTTCACTTTATAAGAGACTCCTTACCGTGTTAACCTTTTTACCACACGATCTCGAGTTTTAACAACCCTTAGAAAGAGTTTTTTTTTTAAAACAATCTGGAAAAATCAGAAAATGCTGGCAATACCAAAACAAACAGAATATTCATTGTCAGTTTATTTATATAATGGACCTTTAGATGAAGATGAGGATCAAAAGTGTCTTACTTCTTACAGTGGATTGGTGACATGATTGTATTGATTGTATGACGTTTTGCGCCGTTTTCAACATTATTTCAGTTATATCGCGGCGGCCAGTGCACCTATCCATGTCTTCCTGGCATGAATCCTGTCGCAATGGCTATCATCAATATCTTCTCAAGTCCTGTACGCAACCGAGTGAGGATTGGTGACATAGTGGTTGCGAGTTACATACCCGGTTGAGGCAAACTTTCTTTCTGGCGATTTTTAGCCTCTCACCTATGATGCATGAAAGAAAAGTAGTCAGTGGAAAGAAAGTTGTGTGAGTACTGGTGTGCGAAAGCCAGGAAACACAAGCGTAGGTGCACTGACCGCAGTGATATAACCTATGCCGTTAAAACGGCGTTAAACTCAAATACAATCAATCTAACAATCAATCATTATCTTTACCATGGCCACTTATTTCAAATTCGCTACTCTGTCAGTACTTTCAGTACTTTGATAAATATCAACAGTGACACCCCCCCCCCTTTCACCATAAGCACCAAATTTGCAGACTTTCCACGTGCTTAATTTGGACATGTTTTGTATTCACTGTTTAGTGTGTAAGTCACTTGTGTAAAATGTTTATGAGACGCTGATTTTGTTTGTTTTAATTTGATGGATTATTTAATTAATAGATACATTCTGGAAAATACTAAACATCGAGGTGGGTGAATTTATTACGATGGGTTTCTTCTTCTCCTTTTTAACCCTTTACCCCATGATGCCGCCTTTTAACGACCCTGGGAAAGACGACTTCTGAAAACATTATGTGAAAAGGAGAAAATGCTGGTAACCAGCATTTTCTCCTTTTCCCACAATGTTTTCTACCCTATCAAAAAGAAATTGCACCATTTGAGCCACATTGAAATTGTCGTCTGCAAATGCTTTCAATTTGGACAAGGCTAAAATTTTGTCGTCTGGTAAAGGGATAAATGACATTTTCTTGTGTAATCATTATTATACTCACTATCGTCATCTTCGTCACCTGTTTTCACACCACCCGTCCCCAACGAGGGTAAATGATGGTCGTCGTGATGGGCTCAGTCGATAATTTAAGGGGCTAGAAAATTTAGGGTTGTAGGTTCGATGGCCGAGCCTTATGGTTCAGTTGGTGACAGCAGGACTTGAAATTAGGGGTTGTGGGTTGATGCCGAGCCTTGTGGCTCAGTCATTGACGTTAATCACGTGAGTTCGATTCCTGGCGCAGCCACAGGGTTTCAGCATACGCAAGTAGTTTTAAGCGTAGGATTTATAGCCTCCAGTCATGAGATTGGGGTTTCGCGCGAGCGCTCTGGTGCAACCCTGTCCTAGTACCTGTGAGACGAAGGAAGACATGAATCATAGGAATATTATAAGTTAGCAGTCTTCGTAATATGACTAAAACAATGTTTAACCACTATTCCGACATAGACCCCCCCCCCCCCCCCCCGTGAGGCTTGTAACCTGGAGACCCCGGGTTTGAGCCTCGCTGGAAACACTAGACTTTTCGTGGGAGTGTCCCTGGGCAAGACACTTCAGAGCCCTAGCGTGGTACTGGTGAAACCCAGGAAATAAATGAATGTGAAGGCTGCCGCCATGATTTGACTAAAATAATTTGGAAAGCAGCATAAAACATTCAGTCAAAGACCCGCAAGGTGATATGACTGCCATTGTGACAGAAATCGTTTCTCCTACAGCTTGCATTTAGACACGGGAAAGTAGCCGATGACTTTATCACCATAGACATCATTTTGAACTCTATCAGACTGCAAAATTTTAGACTTGTTCAAATTGATTCAAGCTTTGGCAGACGATAGACTTTTTTTTTTTAAGATTGTCTAAGAAAGAATGTTAAATATTGCGGTCAAAGTAGAAAATGCTGGTTACCAGGTTATCAATGTCTCAGTTGTTTTTCACCAGAAGTAGACTATGGCTTTGCAATGCCTTGCCCAGGGACACTCCAACTAGAATGGCCCTGCAAGCTGGGATCGTTCACGAATTTGATTATTACAAATCCAGCACTGGTAACCCTTTACCAAACGATCTAGTGTTTCAACGGCCACGAGAAAGAAAGCTTTGGAAAATATTATGTTGGAAGCCAAAAAATTAATGCTTTTCCCGCAGTATTTTCAATGGTTACCATGAACAATGCCTAAAATGTTAGCCATAACTGAACTGTTGTCGGCAAATACTTCCAGTTTGGACAAGTCTTCAGTTTTGTCTCCCGGTAAAGTGTTAAGGTGATCGATCCGTAGGTTCTGGGGTCGATCCTCACCGACCACACTGGTTTTTACGTGGGAGTGTCCTTTGGCAGGGTGCAGTAACAGCCTGGTGATGTTCAGGAAATACGTACCAGGCAGTATGGATCAAGGATCGGAGTGACAGATAGTCTTGTAACAGTCTTAACTCTTTACCACACAATCCTGACTTTTAGCGACCCTGGGAAGAAGGCTTTTGAAAACATTGTGGGAAAAGGACAAAAATTGTCATTTGGGTCACCTTCAATTTGTCGTCTGCAAATGCTTTCAATTTGGACCTTACTAAAATTTTGTCATTTGGTAAAGAGTTAACTCTTTAACACAATCCCGAGTTTTAACCACCCTAAGGAAAAAAGCCTTTTGAAAACATTGTGAGAAAAGGAGAAAATGCTGGTAACCAGCATATTCTCCTTTTTCCCACAATGTTTTCTACCCTTCCAATGGCGAACTTCTATTTTTGGGTCAGAGTTATTTTGTCGTCCGCAGAAGCTTTCAATTTGGACATGTCTAACAGTTTGTCCTTTGCTAAAGGGATAAAAAAAAATCTCGTATCCTCGTCTACTGGTTTTAGTAGGCGCTCTACGTTTTGATACACTATATTGCTACATGTAATTTCTTCAACCGTATTTGTTTATTTTTTCATTCTTCTCAGATAATGACGATCTATGTTGGTCTTTGTTTTCTACGCATTTGAACTTGTCGCTTATATCATAAGCTATAAATATGCAAGCGCGGTTTTATGCAGAATAAAAAATGTTATGAATAAGCGAAGTGTCGCCGTGATATGGTTGAACTGTTGAAAGCGGCATAACGACAGCCTGGTTTCAAGTCTGATCTTTTTTTTTTCATTCCATTTTTTGACGTTTTTCTGTTTGTCAAAAACAACAACAACAACAACAAAAAAAAAACACAATCCCGAGTTTTAACGATCGTTAGGAAAATGCCTTTTGAAAACATTGTAAGGAAAAGAAGAAAATGCTGGTAACCAGCATTTTGTCCTTTACCCACAATGTTTTCTTCCCTTCCAATGGCGAACTTATTTTAAGTCAAAATTATTTTTTTCATCTGCAGAAGCTTTCAATTTGGACATGTCTTAAAATTTTGTCCGTTGGTACAGGGTTAAAATATCTCGTATCCTAGTCTGTTGGTCCGAGTTAAACCCTCAGGCTGCTAAGCGCGACTCAATCACCTTTTGCGGACAGTGTAGATCAAGATCAGACTGCACAGAACGTGCAGTCTGATCTTGGATCTACACTTTCCGATGAGGAGATATCTTTCCCGATAAAATCCCTTTAAAATAGCAGAATTTGGGGTTTAACTGTCTGCTTGAAAAGTTTCATGTCACTTATTTAGCAGGATAAGGGTTAACTCAAATTGCGTTTCCTGGACCGCTGGTAAGCCCTCGGCTTCTAAACAACCCGCTGTTTGGTTTGGAACCCTGTTTGTCGGAGTGCTGTAGCAGCTTGGAGTGAATTTGAGGGGGGGGGGTGGGGGGGAGAGATGCGTTCTCCGATGGTTATTTAGTCCACTTTTAACTCTTTACCAAAGGACAAAATTTAAGACTGGTCCAAATTGAAAGCATTTGCAGATGACAAATAAGATGTGATTCAAAAATTGTTTTGGGAAGGGTAGAAAACATTGTGGAGAAAAAGGAGAAAATGCTGGTTACCAGCATTTTCTCCTTTCCCCACAATGTTTTCTAAAGGCTTCTTCCTCAGGGTCGTTAAAAGTCGTGATTGTGTGGTCAAGAGTTTCAAACGAATTTATACTGAGTGCTGTGGCAATGTCATCGCTCAAGGAATTCCGTATATCAACTACTCGGTTACTGAAATAGTTTTTCCCGATTTCTGTATTGGATCTTCTCTTGAACAAGTTATAAGTGTTAGTTGATTTTATTGCAACTTGTAATTTCTTCAGTCGCATTTGTTTATCATTTCATACTTCTTAGATAATGCCGATTGATTTTGGTCTTTGCTTTGCCAAGCCCCGTAGCTCAGTCGGTAGCGTACAGGACTTGAGAAGAGGAGGTCGCTGGTTCGATCCCCGGCTCGGCTAATTTCTTTCCGAGGATTGATGATAGTCATTGCGACAGGATTCATTCCTCTCTCACCGCTGACCATTGTTTCGACGATGGTTATGTGGGAAAGCAGCCAATACCTTGGAAAGAACACTGTGCGGGGTACTGGTAAAAGAAATTACAGGAAAGCATGGATAGGTGCACTGGCCGCCGCAATATAACTGAAATAATGTTGAAAACGGCGTTAAACACCGTACAGTCAATCAATCAATCAATCAGTCAATGGTCTTTGCTTTCCCGTGACGCATTTGAACTAGTAACAGTCGTTTACACTGTAGGTATTTGTGTATTATTTCATACTTCTCAGATAATGACGATCTATGTTGGTCTTTGTTTTGCACGTGATCTAACGTATGTGGAGAAGTAAATTTTTGCTAACACCGTAAGCTATAACATGCAAGTGCGGTTTTATGCAAAATAAAAAATATTGTTATGAATAAGCGAAGTGTTGCCGTGATAAGCTTGTACATTTGACAGCTGCATAACGACAGCCTGTGTTCCAGTCTGATAATTTTCTTCCATTCCATTTTATTTATGTTTTACTATTTGTCAGAAACGAAAAAAAACAAATACAGTTTTATAGATCATTTCTGAAGACCCTGGTTAGACAGTGATAAGCACTGTTTAACCCTGTCCCAAACAAGCCCTGGTTTTCACGTGTCTGCAGTACAAGTCTTTTGAAAACACTGTGGGAAAAGGAGAAATTGCTCGTAAAGAGCAATTTCTCCTTTTCCCGCAGTGTTTTCTACCCTTTTTGAGAACTTTCTGCCATTTTCATCAAATTTAAAATTGTCGTCTGCAAACTCTTTCAATTTGGACCAGTCCAAAATTTGTCGTTTGGGAAAGGGTTAAGAAATTATTGGTGCCTGGAGCAGGGATCATATATACAAGGTGTATATAAGATCCCTGCCTGGAGCCAGGCTGAACTGCGCCTTTTGTCACAATCTTTTCACCTGCATCATCACCATCAGTATTTTAGAGGGATATTTTCAAAGTTATCTGTTTGATTGTGGAGGTGCTGAGTTTTGTATTTTCTGTTGAAGTGAACAGTTTACCATACGACAAAAATTAAGAATCGTCTGCAACAACCATTCTGTGCAGACGACAAATCAAGTGTGGCTCAAAAAATGGAATATTTCTTTGAAAGTGAGGAAAATGTCGTGCGACTGGAGAAAATGTTGGTTACCAGAAAATTCTCCCCATTCCTCAATGTTTTCAAAAGCCCACTCTCTGTGGCTGTTAACCCTTTCCCAAACAAGCCCTGGTTTTCACATGTCTGCAGTACAAGTCTTTTGAAAACACTGTAGGAAAAGGAGAAATTGCTCGTAACGAGCAATTTCTCCTTTTCCCACAGTGTTTTATACCCTTTTTGAGAACTTCCTGCCATTGTCATCAAATTTAAAATTGTCGGCTGCAAACTCTTTCAATTTGGACCAGTCCAAAATTTGTCGTTTGGGAAAGGGTTAAATTATGGGCCAGTTTGGTAGAAAGTTTTGATTGAAGAACTTAACTCACCTGGCGTTTAGAGTGAGACTTCCGGTAGAATTTTTTTTTTCAATGTTTTTATAAGACATTGTATTCAAATAGAAACTACAAGCTTAATCCTATAGGCTCCAAAGTGGTGTAATGGTAGTGGGAGTCGACTCGGGACCGGGAAAACCGAAGATCAAGACGCGCCCAAACCAGAAAAAAAAAAATGCACAGACAGAGGGGGGAAAAAGAGAACGGCACCTGGATAGAGAAACAACAGCCGGATAGAGGACGGGCAAGAAAGACACTTGGGTAGGCGATAGTGGGACACAGGGAATTACTTTTTACTACCTTGTGTATTTGAAATTATTATTTTTATTACAGTGATGTTTATTCAAAGATGAATATTTAGTGATTTTTTCTCTAAGAGAGATCAAATTTAAGCCAGAAAAACACCAAAGTAAAGAGAAAATATTTTAATACTCAAAATGAAATGTTGATGTACTCAACAGAAACACATTACCAAAATATCAAATTCAACAATCTTAAAAAGAAAGCTTTATAAAACATTGTGGGAAAAGGAGAAAATGCTAGTAATCAACATTTCCCCACTTTCCCACAATACTTTCTATCTTTTAACACACAATTACCATTATTTGCACCATTTTAATTTGTCGACAGCAAATGCCCTCAATATAGATTAAACTAAAATTTTGTCATCTGGAAAAGGGTCACTTCACAATTACAAAAGTCTTAACCCTTTCCCAAACAAGCCCTGGTTTTCATGTGTCTGCAGTACAAGTCTTTTGAAAACACTGTGGGAAAAGGAGAAAATGCTAGTAATCAACATTTTCCCCACTTTCCCACAATACTTTCTATCTTTTAACACACAATTACCATTATTTGCACCATTTTTAATTTGTCGACAGCAAATGCCCTCAATATAGATTAAACTAAAATTTTGTCATCTGGAAAAGGGTCACTTCACAATTACAAAAGTCTTAACCCTTTCCCAAACAAGCCCTGGTTTTCATGTGTCTGCAGTACAAGTCTTTGGAAAACACTGTGGGAAAAGGAGAAAATGCCAGTAATCAACATTTTCCCCCTTTCCCACAATACTTTCTATCTTTTAACACACAATTACCATTATTTGCACCATATTTAATTTGTCGACAGCAAATGCCCGCAATACAGATTAATTTAAAATTTTGTCATCTGGAAAAGAGTCAACTCACAATTACACAAGTCTTAACCCTTTCCCAAACAAGCCCTGGTTTTCACGTGTCTGCAGTACAAGTCTTTTGAAAACACTGTGGGAAAAGGAGAAATTGCTCGTAACGAGCAATTTCTCCTTTTCCCACAGTGTTTTCTACCCGTTTTGAGACCTTTCTGCCATTTTCATTAAATTTAAAATTGTTGTCTGCAAACTCTTTCAATTTGGACTGGTCCAAAATTTGTCGTTTGGTAAAGTCTTAGTTAAAAAAAAGCATAAAAAAGAATGAAACAAGCTCATTATCTCTCCACCAAACAACAAAACATTGGAATTGTCCAAACTGAAAGACGACAAAACGAATGTAGCTGTCACGGTTGAATTTTCCTTGCGTGGCACACAATTACCATTATTTGCACCATATTTAATTTGTCGACAGCAAATGCCCTCAATACAGATTAATTTAAAATTTTGTCATCTGGAAAAGGGTCAATTTGCAAATACACAAGTCTTAACCCTTTCCCAAACAAGCCCTGGTTTTCATGTGTCTACAGTACAAGTCTTTTGTAAACACTGTGGGAAAAGGAGAAATTGCTCGTAACGAGCAATTTCTCCTTTTCCCACAGTGTTTTCTACCCGTTTTGAGACCTTTCTGCCATTTTCATTAAATTTAAAATTGTTGTCTGCAAACTCTTTCAATTTGGACTTGTCCAAAATTGGTCGTTTGGGAAAGTCTTAAATAAAAGCATCAAAAAGACTGAAACAAGTTCTCTATCTCTCCACAAAACAACAAAACATTGGACGTGTCCAAACTGAAAGACAACAAAACGAAATGTAGCTGTCACGATTGTATTTTCCTTGCAAGGGGCAGAAAACGATGTGGAAAAGAGAAAATACTGGTTACAAGCACATTCACCATTTTCCATAATGTTGTCCAGAATCTTATATACCCTACAACTTTTTGTTTAGAAACAAAGGCTGGTATGAGAAAAGATTAACCCTTTTACCACACAATCCTAGGTTTTAATGACCCTAAGGAAGACTGAT
The DNA here is from genome assembly GCA_945859785.2 of Tridacna gigas. Taxonomy (NCBI): domain Eukaryota; kingdom Metazoa; phylum Mollusca; class Bivalvia; order Cardiida; family Cardiidae; genus Tridacna; species Tridacna gigas. Next base: position 7,884,943 of record OX244042.2, read on the forward strand.
TTTGAAAACATTTTGGGAAAAGGAGAAAATGCTGGTAACCAGCATTTTCTCCTTTTTCCAAAATGTTTTCTATCCTTTCAAAGACAATTTCCACTGTTTGATCCATGTTTATTTTGTCGTCTGCAAATGCTTTGGACCTGGATAAATTCAGAATTTTGTCATTTGGTAATGACTTAACCCCCACCACACAGTCCTGACTGTTAATGACTACATGACAGAAGCCATTTGAATACATTGTAACCAGCATTTTCTCCTTTTCCTACAATGTTTACCATCTTTTCCAAAACAAATATCCATTTTTCATTCACATTAACTTTGTCGTCTGCAAATGCTTCCAATTCGGACTGGTCTGATATTTTGTTGTTTGGTAAAGAGCTAAAATCAAGACAACAACCTAATCACAATACAGAATATTAAAAAAAAATCTTTACGAAATGATGAAATTTTGGACTTGTCCAAATTTAAAGTATTTGCAGACGACAAAGCATATGCGGAAATGATCCGATTTGTCCATGAGAGCGAAGAAAACATGGAGGAAATGGAGTAAATGCTGCTTACCAGCAGTTGTTCCACTTTCCATAATGTTTTCAAGAGCCTGTTTAATCAAGGTTTTTTAAAACAATGGCTGGTCTGACAAAGGGTTAAAATTAAGATAAACTCATTACAATACAGACCATTTCTACTTTCAACTCTTAGCCAGCATTTTCAGATTTTCTCACAATACTTTTTTCACTTTCGAGGACGAATTCTATCATTTGAGCCACATTAAATTTGTCATCTGCAAATACTTTGAATTTGGACAAGACTAAAATTTTGTCATTTGGTAATGAGTTAATGAAGTTGTTCTTAAAATTATGAAAACTCAGCCAAACTGTTGCTATATCAAAGTTGATTGGCCAGAGTATGTTACGAAATGGTAGACAGTGGAGATCTAAGATAATACTGCACAGAATGTGCTGTCTGATCTTGATCTTCACTGTCTGAAAAAGCAAATTAAGCTGGTTTCAGGACTTTAAGGTTTACTGCCAATGCCAACTTTTAATGACCCTTGGAAAGAAACCTTTTGAAAACATTGTGGGAAAAGGAGAAAATGCTGGTAACTAGCATTTTCTCCTTTTCCCACAATGTTTTCTACCCTATTAAAGAAAAATTGCACCATTTGAGCCACAATGAATTTGTCGTCTGCAAATGCTTTCAATTCGGTCAAGGCTAAAATTTTGTCGTCTTGTAAAGGTTTAACAAATTTGTAGCTGATGATTTTGAATACATCTTTTGACAGGAGGGCTATGATGGCCCCTTATAGCTCCACTACCTCACACCTACATGTAAGTGCTCCACTAATGGCTTGAAGAGAAACATTAACTCTTTAACTAATGCTTAAATGTTCTAACCGACCAAATTCAAAGCATTTGCAGACAACAAATTCAGTGTAGCTCAAAAGATAATTTCTTCATTTGTAATGGTAGGAAACATTGTGGGAAAAAGAGAAGATGCTGGTTAACAGCATTTTATCTTTTCCCCCAGAATATTTTTAAAAGTCGTCTTCTTCAGAGCTGACGAAAGATGGGATTGCTTGGTAAAGAGTTAATCCATTTACTGACTGTTTCTATGGTGTTTTCAATATTTCAACATTGAAGAAAACACTGGAATTATACAAACATTGCTCTATACTCAATATGATGCACATCTAAGTAAAATCTAAAATACATATAGCAAAGTCAATCATTAAAAATTAGACACTGTTTAACTCTTAGGCTGCTAGGCACAACTCACTGACCTTTTGCAGACAATGTAGATCAAGATCAGTCTGCACAGAATGTGCAGTCTGATTTTGGATCTACATTGCCGAATAAGGAGAAATCTTTCCCACAAAAATACCTTTTAACTCTTTACCACATGACAAAATTTTTGACCAGTCCAAATTGTAAGCAGTTGCAGATGACAAAATAAATGTGACTGAAAATTTGAAATTTGTTATAGGAAGGAGCAGAAAATCTTGTGGGAAAAGGAGAAAATGCTGGCTACCAGCTTTTTCTCCTTTTCCCATGATGTTTTCAAAAACCTTCTTTCTACAGGGTCGTTAATAGTCTGGATTTCGTGGTAAAGGATTAAATGCAGTTTGAGTTTTTACAATTGGCTTGAAAGTTTCATTTCCCTTATTTAGCATAAGAGTTAACACTCAAAACTTGAAAGTCTACGAAACTAACCATGTTACAAAGAGTTATTTCCCTTTGGCAATCATATAGCGTATGATGTACGATATTGTATGATATTCACAGAAAGCAAACAATTCTCATAGGTGCCATTATATTTGACAAAATTCTTATAAAAAATCTGTAAAACATCTGGCCACGGACCCAGTACCTCTTTAACAAGTGACAAAAACTCAGACTAAAATCCAAACATCAAATTCAAATGAGCTGAAATCACAGCATTTGCTCCTCAAAGAGAAAAGCTGGTTACCGGCTTTCTTTCCCCCCACAATGTTTTCAAAGCACTGTCTTCCTCAGGGTCATTATAACTGGGGATTGTGTGGAAAAGGGTTGGTATATATAACAAGGAACAAGCAGTTCAGGCACCGGGTAAAAACGTAAACTCGCTTGCCTTGGTCCGGAGGGGCTAAAAGTAAAGGTGGTCAGCATTAATTACAATCAAATTCAAAATATTAAACATGCCAAAACAATGAAGTTAAAGGGGAAACTGCTTGTTTTGAGCAATTTCTCCTTTTGCAACAATGATTCATGAAGTGGTTTGCTGCAAATAAATATGGTTGAGCCATGCACTGTGAAAAGGGGGCTTAATGCATCTGCGAAAAAGTAACGGTCCAGGTCAGCCTGCGCAGTGTGCGCAGGCTGACCCGGGCTGAAACTTTTCGCTATCAATCAGTATTCTGTATGTCCAAAGACCAGTCTACCTCATGATTAAGTCGGTTGTTTAAAAAAAGTCGCTATTACGGATTCATAATTATGTGATGGTATTGTGTTAACCCCTTCCCAAACAATCCCACATTTTTACAACTGTGAGGACGAAAAATTCTGAAACATTGTGCAAAAAAGGAGAAGAAAGCTGGTGACAAGCCTTTTCTCCCTTTCCTACGGTATTTTCTAAAATTTCAGTCATTTAATCCTTTATCAAGCAGTATTTTCTAAAATTTCGGTCATTTAACCCTTTATCAAACAGTATTTTCTAGAATTTCGGTCATTTAACCCTTTATCAAACAGTATTTTCTAGAATTTCGGTCATTTAACCCTTTATCAAACAGTATTTTCTAGAATTTCGGTCATTTAACCCTTTATCAAACAGTATTTTCTAAAATTTCAGTCCTTTAACCCTTTATCAAACAGTATTTTCTACAATTTCAGTCATTTAACCCTTTATCAAACAGTATTTTCTACAATTTCAGTCATTTAACCCTTTATAAAACAGTATTTTCTAAAATTTCAACTATTTAATCCTTTATCAAACTGTATTTTCTAAAATTTCAGTCATTTAACCCTTTATCAAACAGTATTTTCTAAAATTTCAGTTATTTAACCCTTTATCAAACAAGTGTAGAAGATACCTTTGAAACACCACCTTTCAAAACATAGGGGGAAAAGGGGAAAAGGAGAAAATGCAAGTAACCAATTTTGTAGTCAGAAAATGCTTTTAATTCTTTACCACACAATCCCAACTTTTAACGACCCTACAAAAGAAGGCTTTTGAAAACATTGTGGGAAAAGGAGGAAATGCTGGTAACCAGCATTTTCTCCTTTTCTCACAACGTTTTCTACGCTATCAGAGACAGAAACCTCATTTTAACAACATTTAATTTGTCGTCTGCAAATGCCTTCAATTCGGTCGGCCCTAAAATTTTGTCGTTTGGTAAAGATTTAATTGGGTCTAGTCAAAACTTTTGTTGCTTGCTAAATAGACAGGCAACATCTGTGGTCTGTAAATACTTTCAGAATGGACAAGGCTACAGTTTTGTTGTCTAGGAAAGAGTGAATTGAGATATTGAAATGTTTTCTACAAATAAATGTTACTTTGTTTTTTCAATCTTTTCGGTTAGCTTACAAGCTTCATCATCAACAGTAAAATACTAATAAAGAATTTTACATCAGTATGTATTTACAAACATTTCAATGCATGTAACCTGGGGCTATAGATCAATTAGATCTTTACCACATGACAAAATTTTGGACTCGCCCAAGTTGAATACATTCGCAGTTGACAAATGTGGCTCAAATCCAGGTTTTATCTTTGACAGGTTAGGAAACATTGGGGGAAAATGAGAAAATGCCGGTTACTATTTTCTCCTTTTCCAACAATATTTTCAAAAGCATACTCAAAAAAGGGTTGTTAAAATTCAGAATTGTGTGGTAAAGGGTTAACCCTTTAATGCATCAAAAGAACCAAACACATATCTACAGTCTAGAGCTAAAACTCTTTATAAATGAGCCATGTTCTGGCAAAAAGGGGCTTAACCCTTTCCCAAACAAGCCATGGTTTTCACGTGTCTGCAGTACAAGTCTTTTGAAAACACTGTGGGAAAAGGAGAAATTGCTCGTAACGAGCAATTTCTCCTTTTCCCACAATGTTTTCTACCCTTTTTGAGACCTTTCTGCCATTTTCATCAAATCTAAAATTGTCGTCTGCAAACTCTTTCAATTTGGACCAGTCCAAAATTTGTCGTTTGGGAAAGGGTTAAACTAATACTTAACCCTTTCCCAAACAAGCCATGGTTTTCACGTGTCTGCAGAACAAGTCTTTTGAAAACACTGTGGGAAAAGGAGAAATTGCTCGTAACGAGCAATTTCTCCTTTTCCCACAGTGTTTTCTACCCTTTTTGAGAACTTTCTGCCATTTTCATCAAATCTAAAATTGTCGTCTGCAAACTCTTTCAATTTGGACCAGTCCAAAATTTGTCGTTTGGGAAAGGGTTAATGCAACCACTTAATTAACAACCACTTAATTAACAACCACTTAATTAACAACCACTTAATTAACAACCACTTAATTAACATGAGGTAGAATGATCCTTGGACATACAGCAAATTGACCAATAGCAAAAAGCTTTGGCCTAGGTCTGCCTGCGCAGGCTGACCTCGGTCGATACTTTTCGCAGATGCATGGTTCAAATGCAGTGTCAAGGTTGTTTTTGTCTACGGTTTTTCCACAATGCAGACAGCAGATCAAAGATCTGACTGCATGTTTTGTGCAGAACCACCTTGATCTACACTGGCAATTTAAGTTGTGAAAGGTGCTCTGAGGATTAAAAGATGAAAAATAGTTGAAATAATCCAAAATATTGTAATTACAAATTTTGTTAAAAAATATTCAGACCTCCCTTTCGTCAATTTATCTTAGTGTAGCTGAAGATCAGACTGTAGGAGGCAGACTGTTCTTTATCTACACTATCTTGTATCAATATTTTGTGAGATATTTGGGCAAAACAGCATTTTAATCCTTTACCAACCAACAGACTATTATTTATCAATTTTAAATATTTGTCACTCAAAACATTTAAAATTGTAAAAAAAAAAAAACATACCTAAAAGCTGGATATCTTTAAACTCTTTATTAAACAATCCCACATTTTGAGGGAAAAATCTTTTGAAAATGTGGTAAAAGGAGAATATGGTGGTAACCAGCATTTTCTCTTTTTCCCACAATGTTTCCTACATTATTCAAGTTAAATCTCATCATCTGAGCAACATTTGTCATCCACAAATACTTTCTACAAAGACCAGTCTAAAAGTTGGTTGTTTTATACAGAGCTAAACTGACACATACAGAGCTAAACTGACAAGAGTTAAAACACGAGGGCCATGATGGCCCTGGACGCTCACCTGAGTCAATAGGCGAAATTCACTCAACGTGCATAATTCAATTTCTGACCAATTGTCAGGTCAATTGAGCTTAAAATGTGGCCTCTAGAGCGTCCACAAGGAATTTCCGTAAGTTGACCTAGTGACCTAATTTATCACCCCACGTGACCCAATTTAGAACTCATCAAAAAATTTATCAAGACAAACATTCTGAACAGTTTTCAAGTTAATTGAGCAATAAATGTGGCCTCTAGAGTGCCCACAAAGTGTTTCTTAAATTTGACCCAGTAACCTAGTTTATGACCCCAGCTGACCCAATTTCAAACTCACTCAATATTTCATCAAGACAAACATTCTGAACAACTTCCAAGTCAATTGAGCAAGAAATGTGACCTCTAGAGTGCCCTAAAGGTATTTCTTTAATTAGACCTAGTGACCTAGATTATGAGCCAAGGTGACCCAAATCCAAACTCATCTAAGATTTCATCAAGACAAACATTTTGACCAATTTTCAAATCAATTGAACAATAAATGTGGCCTCTAGAGTGCACACAAGGTATTTCTTTAATTTGACCTAGTGACCTAATTTAAGACCCCACATGACCCAAATTCGGACTCATGTGAGATTTTATCAAGACAAACATTCTGACCAATTTTCAAGTCAATTGAGCCAAAAATGTGGCCTCTAAAGTGCCCACAAGGTATTACTTTAATTTGAACTAGTGACCTAGTTTATGATCCCAGGTGACCCAAATCCAAACTCATCTAAGATTTTATCAAGACAAACATTCTGACCAAATTTCAGGTCATCTGAGCAATGAATGTGGTCTCTAGAGTGCCCACAAGGTATTTCTTTAATTTGACCTAGTGACCTAGTTTATGACCCCAGGTGACCCAATTTCAAACTGACTGAACATGTTGTGCTCAGGTGGGCTAACAAACTTAGAACAGGTTCACTACATACCAAATAACAAAGCTCTATGCCTTCAAGGTTTAGAAAAGAAGAATTTTAAAGTTTTCCTTCTTTGTTCCTATGTTAGAACTTGTGACCCCCGAGGCAGGGCCAGTTTTGACACCAGGGACATCATATGAACAAACTTGGTAGAGGTCCACTTGGAGATGCTACATACCAAATATCAAACCTCTACGCCTTCCAGTTTCAGAGAAGAAGAATTTTAAAGTTTTCCTTCTTTGTTCCTATGTTAGAACTTGTGACCCCCGGGGCGGGGCCAGTTTTGACCCCAGGGGCATCATATGAACAAACTTGGTAGAGGTCCACTAGGAGATGCTAGATGCCAAATATCAAAGCTCCACACCTTCCAGTTTCAGAGAAGAAGAATTTTAAAGTTTTCCTTCTTTGATCCTGTGTTCGAAATTTGTGATCCCCCGGGCGTGGCCAGTTTTGACCCCAGGGGCATCGTATGAACAAAGTAGGTAGAGGTCTACTAGGACATGCTACATACCAAATATCAAAGCTCTATGCCTTCCAGTTTCAGAGAAGAAGAATTTTAAAGTTTTCCTTCTTTGTTCCTATGTTCAACACTTGTGACAACCGGGGCAGGGCCAGTTTTGACCCCAGGGGCATCATATAAACAAACTTGGTAGAGGTCCACTAGGAGATGCTAGATGCCAAATATCAAAGCTCCATGCCTACCAGTTTCAGAGAAGAAGAATTTTAAAGTTTTCCTTCTTTGTTCCTATGTTCGACACTTGTGACCCCCGGGGCGGGGCTAGTTTTGACCCCAGGGGCATCATATGAACAAACTTCGTGGAGGTCCACTAGGAGATGCTACATACCAAATATCAAAGCTCTACGCCTTCTAGAATCAGAGAAGAAGATTTTTAAAGTTTTCATTCTTTGTTCCTATGTTCAAAATTTGTGAACCCCGGGGCGGGGCCAGTTTTGACCCCAGGGGCATCATATGAACAAACTTGGTAAAGGTCCACTAGGAGATGCTAGATGCCAAATATCAAAGCTCCACGCCCTCCAGTTTCAGAGAAGAAGAATTTTAAAGTTTTCCTTCTTTGTTCCATGTTCGAACTTGTGACCCCCGGGGCGGGGCCAATTTTGACCCCAGGGGCATCATATGAACAAACTTGGTAGAGGTCCACTAGGAGATGCTACATACTAAATATCAAAGCTCTACGCCTTCTAGAATCAGAGAAGAAGATTTTCAAAGGTTTTCCTATTTTTTGCCTTTCTGTTGCCATGGCAACTAGAGTTTTGGGTGGAATTCAATCTCTTGAACAACTTTGGTAGAGCTTCACCCAAGGAACATCCCTGCCAAGTTTCATCAAGATTGGCCCAGCGGTTTAGGAGGAGAAGATGTTTAAATGAATTGTGGACAGACGGACAGATGGACGCCGGACAACGACCCATCACAATACCTCACCTTAGCACTTCGTGCTCAGGTGAGCTAAAAATATTGTGGCAAATTGACAGAAACCTCACTTAAAGCATCTTATCAATTTGTTACATTATTTTTTTTTCCATCAGTTGCATGTAACAAGAGGGCCATGATGGCCCTGGGTCGCTCACCTTAGTAGAGTGCCTTTAAGGTTTTTCTTTAATTTGACCATTTGACCTAGTTTTGACTGCAGGTGACCCAATTTCAAACTCATATTTCATGAAGACAAACATTCAGACCAATTTTCAAGTCAATTGAGCAAAAAATGTGGCCTCGAGTGCCCTAAAGATATTTCTTTAATTTGACCTAGTGACCTAGATTATGACCCCAGGTGACCCAAATTTGAACTGGTCTTTGACTATATCAAAAGAAACATTTTAACCAATTTTCAAATCATATGAATAATAAATGTGGCCTCTAGAGTGCCCACTAGCTATTTCTTTAATTTGACCAAGTGACCTAGTTTATGACCCCAGTTGACCCAAATTCAGACTCATGTGAGATTTTACAAAGACAAACATTCTGACCAATTTTCAAGGCAATTAAGCAAAGAATGTGGCCTCTAAAGTGCCCACAAGGTATTTCTTTATTTTGACCTAGTGACCTTGTTTTATGGTTCCAGGTGACCCAAATCCAAACTCATCTGGTATTTCATCAAGACAAACATTCGGGCCAAATTTCAGGTCATTTGAGCAATAAATGTGGCCTCCAGAGTGCAAACAAGGTATTTCTTTAATTTGACCCAGTGAACTAGTTTATGACCCAAGTTGACCCAAATTAATCTAACGTGAGACTTTATAAAGACAAACTTTCTAACTAATTTTCAAGGCAATTGAGCAAATAATAAGGCCTCGAGAGTACCAACAAGGTATTTCTTTAATTTGACCTAGTGACCTAGTTTATGACCCAAGATGACCCAATTTTGAACTCAATGAACTTGTTGCGCTTAGATGGGCAAACAAACTTAGAAGAGAATCACTATATACCAAATATCAAAGCTCTACGCCTTCCAGTTTTAAAGACGAATTTTAAAGTTTTCCTTCTTTGTTCCTATGTTCGAACTTGTTACCCCCTGGGCTGGGCCAGTTTTGACCCAGGGGCATCATATGAACAAACTTGGTAGAGGTCCACTAGGAAATGCTACATACCAAATATCAAAGCTCTAAACCTTCCCGTTTCAGAGAAAAAGAAATTTAAAGTGTTCCTTCTTTGTTCCTATCTTCGAACTTGTGACCCCCGGGGTGGGGCCAGTTTTGACCCAGGGGCATCATATGAACAAACTTGGTAGAGGTCCACTCTGAGATGCAACATACCAAATATCAAAGCGCCACACCTTTCGGTTTCAGAAAAGAAGAATTTTAAAGTTTTCCTTCTTTGTTCTTTGTGACCCCCGGGGCAGGGCCAGTTTTGACCCCAGGGGCATCATATGAACAAACTTGGTAGAGTTCCATTAGGAGATGCTACATGCCAAATATCAAAGCTCTACGCCTTCAAGTTTCAGAGAAGAAGATTTTTAAAGTTTTCCTTCTTTGTTACTATGCTCAAACTTGTGACCCCCGAGGTGGGGCCAGTTTTGACCCCAGGGACATCATATGAACAAACTTGGTAAAGGTCCACTAGGCAATGCTACATACCAAATATCAAAGCTCTACGCCTTCCAGTTTCAGAGAAGATAATTTTTAAAGTTTCCCCTCTTTGTTCCTATGTTCGAACTTGTGACCCCCGGGGGCAGGGCCAGTTTTGACCCCAAGGGCATCATATGAACAAACTTGGTAGAGGCCCACTAGGAGATGCTTCATGCCAAATATCAATGCTCTATGTCTTCTAGTTTTACAGAAGAAGATTTTTAAAGTTTTCCTTCTTTGTTCCTATGTTGGAAATTGTGACCCCCGGGGCGGGGCCAGTTTTGACCCCAGGGGCATCATATGAACAAACTTGGTAGAGGTCCACTAGGAGATGCTACATGCCAAATATCAAAGCTCTACGCCTTCAAGTTTCAGAGAAGAAGATTTTTAAAGTTTTTCTTCTTTGTTACTATGCTCAAACTTGTGACCCCCGGGGTGGGGCCAGTTTTGACCCCAGGGGCATCATATAAACAAACTTGATAGAGGTCCACTAGGCAATGCTACATACCAAATATCAAAGCTCTACGCCTTCCAGTTTCAGAGAAGATGATTTTTAAAGTTTCCCCTCTTTGTTCCTATGTTCCAACTTGTGACCCCCGGGGCAGGGCCAGTTTTGACCCCAAGGGCATCATATGAATAAACTTGGTAGAGGTCCACTAGGAGATGCTTCATGCCAAATATCAACGCTCTATGTCTTCTAGTTTTACAGAAGAAGATTTTTAAAGTTTTCCTTCTTTGTTCCTATGTTGGAAATTGTGACCCCCGGGGCGGGGCCAGTTTTGACCCCAGGGGCATCATATGAACAAACTTGGTAGAGGTCCACCAGGAGATGCTACATGCCAAATATCAAAGCTCTATGCCTTCAAGTTTCAGAGCAGATTTTTAAAGTTTTTCTTCTTTGTTACTATGCTCAAACTTGTGACCCCTGGGGCGGGTTCAGTTTTGACCCCAGGGGCATTAAATGAACAAACTTGGTAGAGGTCCACTAGGAGATGCTACATACCAAATATCAAAGCTCTGCGCCTTCTAGTTTCAGAGAAGAAGATTTTCAAAGATTTTGCTTTTTTTTCCTTTTTGTTGCCATGGCAACCAGAGTTGTGGGTGGAATTTAATTCTTTGAACAATTTTGGTAGAGCTTCACCCAAGGAACATCCCTGCCAAGTTTCATCAAGATTGGCCCAGTGGTTTAGGAGAAGATGTTTAAAGAAATTGTTGACGGACGACGGACGCCGGACGCAGGGCGATCACAATAGCTCACCTTTAGCACTTTGTGCTAAGGCGAGCTAAAAATGATTGCCAATGAAGAAAAGGAATCAACATCTAATCGTGTTTTAAAATAATGTAAATTCCTATTTTTAAAAATAACAACATATATTTTCACTTAGAATGCAAAATAAACTCCTGCTCTCACAATATTAACCATTTGCCACATAATACCCAGTTTTGACAACCCTGAGGAAGAACGCCTTGAAAACATTGTGGGAAAAGGAGAAAATGCTGGTAACCAGCATTTTCTCTTTTCCCCAAAATGTTTTTGACCCTGCCAAGAAAAAAAGACAGATTTTGAGTAACATTTATTTTGGTGTCTGCAAATGCTTTCAACTTGGACAAGTCGAACATTTTTTTGTTTGATAAAGGGTTAAAGACATGAAAATATTGTAGGAAAACAGGGAAAATGATTGTTCAAAATTCAGTTGTTTCTTAACCCTTTACCACACAATCCCTCCTTTAAACAACCCCGAGGAAGAAGCCTTTTGAAAACATTGTGACAATGTTTTCTACTCTTCCCATGACAAATTTCAAAATTTTGAGTCACATTTATATTGTGGTCTGCAAAAGCTTTCAATTTGGAGTGGTCTAAAATTTTGTAGTTTGGTAAAGAGTTAAACAGATAACAGAACAGGGATATTTTAAGTCAAGACAGAGATAGCAATGTAGATCCCTAATCAGACTGCCTGTTCTGTGCAGTCTGGTCTTGATTCACACCTGCCAAAAATGCAGCTATTTCTTGGTTTCTCATTTCAAACATGACTAGTCACACCTACCAAAGAAATTGACTCTTTTTCATGATACACTTTAAAACATACTTGGAAAAATAAGTATGTAAAAAGTTTATTTAAAATTATTTGACAATGATGGGCTGTTTTTTAACCCTATGGGGCATAACTGAATAATTTCTTGATAGAGGTCTGCAAGATGCCGACTTTCAGTTTGGAAGAAGAAGATTTTTAAAATCTTTACAGTATAAGCCTGCAATGAAATTTTAGGCCTGAATCCTATTGTTTAACCCTTTAACACATAATCCTGAGATTTAACGCCTATGAGGAGAAGGCCTTCTTTCGAAAAACATTGTTGGAAAAGGAGAAAATGCTGGTAACCAGCATTTTCTCCTTTTCCCACAATGTTTTCACTCCTTCCAATAATGAGTTTCTATTTTTGTGTGACAATTATTTTGTCTTCTGTAAAAGCTTTCAATCTGGGCAAGTCTAACATTTTGTTGAATGACAAAATTTTAGACCAGTCCAAATTGAAAGCTTTTGCAGATGGGAAAATGTTACTCAAAAAATGAAATTTGTTTTGGGAAGAGTAGAAAACATTGTGGGAAAAGGAGAAAATGCTGGTAACCAGCATTTTCACCTTTCCCCACAATGTTTTCAAAAGGCTTTTTCCTCTGGGTTGTTAAAAGTCGGGATTATGTGGTAAAGGGTTAAGACTAGATAATTCTTGAAGACTCGCTAAATTTGTCAAAACAGCCTTGAAATTACAATTTTTTTTCAGGCAGTAATAGGTTACGTCTTCACTCCATAGTCCCAATACTCCTAGTTAGCTGGGAAGATTCAGTTGGATACCCATTTCCACATCACATTGTTGACCTGAAAACAGAAATCAAAAATCACATTGATTTCAACTCTACTTTAAAACCCTTCAAAAGCCTTTTCACAACTACATTTCACCTTGGCAGCCAGTGAAGATCTAAGATCACACTGCATGTTTACTGCAGACTGACCTGGGATCTACACCAACCATTATATTCTGTCTAAAGGCAGTATCACAGCTATAGTTACCTTTGCAGCCAGTGAAGATCCAAGATCAGACTGCATGTCTGATCTTGGATCTTCACTGGCTGCAAAGGAATCTAGGCTGACCACCATGCAGAGGCATTCTGTCTAAAACTATAGTTTTGGCATGGCAATTAGTTGGCTTTTTTTTCCTGATTGAAAATTTCAGTTTTGTTTGTAACTTCAAACTTTCAGGGTAAATGCATTACTCATGTTTAGAATACATTATAAACACATAAAAACCAGCTGAGAAGCAAAGATTAACCCTTTCCCAAACAAGCCCTGGTTTTCATGTGTCTGCAGTACAAGTCTTTTGAAAACACTGTGGGAAAAGGAGAAATTGCTCGTAACGGGCCATTCTCTCCTTTTCCCACAGTGTTTTCTACCTTTTTTGAGAACTTTCTGCCATTTTCATCAAATTCAAAATTGTTGTCTGCAAACTCTTTCAATTTGGACCAGTCCAAAATTTATCATTTGGGAAAGGGTTAAGGGGCGCTTGATAATTTTATTAACTGAAAGGAGTTTTACACCACTTTCATTATTATTTCAAGCATATCACTGCAACATCTAATTCAAGTATGCCCTGGGTTTCAACAGTACTAGGTTACAGCTCTGTACTCTGTAGTGTCTTGCTCAAGGACCCTCCCATAAAAAACCATACTCTACATCAAATCTGACAAGTACTTTATGTTAATATAACAGTGTGTAAAATATCAAATCCAATACAATAATACTTCAGGAGACTACAAACAGAAAACTGTAGTAGATCTGCTATACCAAAAATAAAGTTGAAAAATGGTCATAACTCACTTAACCCTTTACCACATAATCCTGATTGATTGTATTGATTGTATGGTGTTTAATGCCATTTTCAACATTATTTCAGTTGTATCATGGCTGCCAGTGCACCTATCCATGCTTTCCTGGAGTTTCTTTTACCAGTACTCTGCACAATATTCTTTCCAAGCCACTGGCTGCTTTCCCACATAACCACTGTCAAAACAATGATCAGCAGTGAGAGAGGAATGAATCCTGTCGCGATGACCATTATCAATCCTCGAAAAGAAATTGGCCAAGCCAGGGATCGACCCAGCGACCTCCTGTTCTCAAGTCCTGTACGCTACGGACTGAGCTATGGGGACTTGGCCCACATAATCCTGATTTTTAACTGTTTTCTACTCTTTCAAAGGCAAATCCCATTATTTGAGCAACAGTTAAATTGTTGTCTGCAAATGCTTTCAGTTTGGACAAGGCTACAATTTCATTATTTGGCAAAGAATTAATAATTGGCAGATTCTATCATCGATCCAACTCCAGCTTCCAGACCTATGACCTACATTTTGTCATTATCCCTTTCCCAAACGACATATTTTGGACTGGTCCAAATTGAAAGTTTGCAGACGACAATTTCAAATTTGATGATAATGGCAGAAAGGTCTCAAAAAGGGTTACGAGCAATTTCTCCTTTTCCCACAGTGTTTTCAAAAGACTTGTACTGCAGACACGTGAAAACCAGGACTTGTTTGGGAAAGGGTTATTTACCTGTGTTTAAAATATGATTCCCATTTAACTCTTTACCAAACAACAAAATTTTAGACCAGTTCAAATTGAAAGCTTTTGCAGACAACAAAATAAATGTGATGGAAAATTTGAAATTTGGCGTGGGTAGAAAACATTGTGGGAAAAGGAGAAAATGCTGGTAACCAGCATTTTCTCCTTTTCCCACAATGTTTTCAAAAGCCATTTTTCTGAAGGTCGTTAGAAGTCGGGATTGTGTGGTAAAGGGTTAAAATGTATTCAAGGATGACAAACAGAAACCACAAGGAAACAGGATGCCCATGACATATCTACAGACAGCAGGGATACTACCACCTTCATTTACAAGGGCAAGAGAGCATCAACATAACTTTGATTATTTAGAAGAAAGCTTGTATAGTTACCTCTGCCCAATGTTCATTGCTAAGCAGTCACTGATTTATCTCCATCTAGTGTTTTACACCACTTTCAGCAGTATACTATGGAGGGGAATATCCGCCAAAACTCTATGTGTCTAGATGACATTCTTATTTATGAACATTAGATGTCTATTTGTCCTCTTTCTTACATCTTACATGCATATAACATTTCCTGTTTCATTATTACTAGTGCATGTTGCTTGATGCTAATTCCATTTTTCTTCTTCTACTTGTATGCCATAAAATCGTTATTTAGTAGCGTGTGCTTCTGTTCATTATGCCCCTTTTGACATTATGATTTAATCCATCTTACTTCCTTATCCTGATTTTTCCCATTTCCCATGTCTGTATAGCTTATCATTAAAGTGCTACATTCTTGTTTATGCATATTCTGGCAAAAACTATGGGCTTTTGTGATATTAAATTGAAGCTATGATAGGTAGCTGAATTAAGGCGAACGAAGTATGCACTAACAAGAATGGCATTTACACGAATACGACAAGTCATATTATGATACCAGATGGCGCTTTCATATACATTATTCGGTAACAGACAAGTTCGGTAAATTGGACTTATAAATAAATCAATTGGATGTTCTGTAACAAGGCAGTGCCCTGATGTTTCTCACACCCAGTACATAGCTTTCTGTGCAAACCTTTATTTTTAATTTGCAATTGCCGCTCGTTTTCTGACATAATAATATTTGTTATGTTTTACCTTTCATGCTGTTTATAAATGCCTGAAATTGATAAATTCTGATCACCATCTTATTTTCGGTTTTCACCCTTTCACCCTTAGTTGATTTAATCAATAATACACAATCCTAAACCTGTACCCATTGTAATCGTCCTACAGATAATAGACTCCAAGCTTAAGCCAATTTTAAGTTTTATAAATATGTTTTATCAAAAAGGCACTGTCTTTGTTAACATTTCCTTCGTGAAAATATTTTCTTTTGGGAACAAAATGGCCGGCTTGCAAACCAGCCATTTACCCTTAGAGCACCTTTCACCCTTGCAGCCAATTCAGGCAAGATCAGACTACACAAAACATGGAGACTGATCGTAGATTTACTCTATTTTTCTAATACATTGTGAATAAGGACAACCTTGAAATCATTTATAGTAGATGTTCTTTTTCTAAAATGAAAATGGCCGTTTGGTTTATTCGATGCTCTAAGGGTTAAAATTATGGTTAATCAGAGCTAATTAATAAAGGTGAAACATTGTAGCAAATGAAGAAAGGGCGAGAGAGAGAGAGAGAGAGGCCTTGACAATGCTTTGCTGCATACTTCTTGTAATTTTGACTATGTACATTGTGCTTGTCTAGAAAAAATGTTCTGTTTTGTTCCTCTCCTGCCTCCACAATGTTTCTAAATCTGGTCTGGTGCACACAAGTCGTCGTCCGCAGGTTTTAAAGTGTGTTCATCAATACAACACGGCCATCACTGCATAAAAAAATCATATTAGGTCCCTGACACCTGTACGAACTTTGCGAGAGCAAAGGGATTACGGTATACTATATACATGTATAGACATGTGTCTTTAACAGCCTATAACAGCCTGTATAGCTCATGAGGTAGAGCTTAGGACTTGTAAACGTCATGTGTCGGGACACTTGCGGGTGTGGGTTCGATTCCCTCGGCTAACCATCTAAAATTACTAACAGTTTTTCAGATGAGACGTTAAACCGAGGTTTCGTGTGACGGTGCTATACACCGAGCACGTTAAAGAACCAGATGTAACTTATGATAGGTTTCGTCGTGTATCTTGCACTATCCTTGTAACATAACTAATAGCCTTCAGGGGCCGTCGCCCATATGGGAAACCGGTGGCGCCGATAAATAAACGCGAATTCTTTAACAGCCTGTTTTCATACCTCCCATTACCAACAAGATAAAGAAGATCCCCATAGATCTTAGAGATTAACCTAGGTTTAAAGGTGGCTATTTAGAATTTGTGACGAAAAATTAAAAACCCTAAAACTCATTTTTATATCCCTGAAACATTGATAGACGAGGAGAAATTCGCAGATCAGACTGCATACATGAAAGTTAAGGGGATAGGGCATGTTCAGATCACACACTGCTCATGCTGTTTGAAAAAAGTATTTGTCAAAAGAGTATATGTCACTATCTATCTATCTATCTATCTATCTCTCTCACCCCCTCTCTTCATTTGCCCCAATATTTTTTTCTGTATTAGCCATCTTTTTGGAAACAATTGAATTATCCATAAGTTTAACTCTAAGAGCTTCTAATAAACCTAGCTGCCATTTTCATTGTAGAAATAAAACCTTAATTTTAGCGATTTCAAGGTTTTTTCTGTTCAGAATGCTTTGGAAAAGGAGCATGTGAAAATCAAAGTTTAGACTCGGTGCTTGGCGTAGTGTGATCTTGATCCGCACTGGCCACAAAGGCAACTGAAGTAGTGACAGGCGCTCTTAGGGTTAATGGCTGGTTTGGAAGTCTTTAAGGAAGAAAATACTTTCGCAATGAAATATTCATAAAAACATTTTAAAGGAAGATACATCGGGTACAAGGTTAGGATTGGGTATTATTCATCACCTCAACTATATGGTTGGAATATCGAAAGTAAGATGTGATAGTGATTTCAGGTATATTATTTTAAATACATATGGCAGGAGCAACATAACAAAATTATTATGTCTGAAAGCGTGTGGAAAAAAGAACTCTTGAACAAATGAGAGCAAGACTTTACTTGGTATGAAAAATATCACGGTGCATTAACTCTTTACCACAAGACAAAAAGGTAGACTTGTCCAAATTGAAAGCATTTGCAGACGACAATTCAAATGTGACTCTAATGATGGAAGTTGTCTTTGATAGGGTAGAAAACATTGTGGGAAAAGGACAAAATGCTGGTTACCAGCATTTTCTCCTTTTCCCACAATGTTTTCAAAAGGCGTCTTCTTCAAGGTCGTTAAAACTCGGGATTATGTGGTAAAGGGTTAAACACTATATAATTACCTTGTTACCGAAACATCAAATAGATGTACTTTTATAAGTCCAATTTACCGAACTTGTCTGTTACCAAAACATTTGTCACCCATTTTACTGCTCGTCTGCAATTAGGAAAGTTTCAATACTGGAGAAGGAAGTATAACAAATATAACATGTATTTAGAAGAAAGTAAAATGCTACTAGAAACATGCAGCAAGCACTTGGGAAAAAAGACAAATGCAATGACGCAGTAGGAAGTAATCAGGAAGAATTAATCATTCAACAAAAACACAATAGTAAATATGATCAAGTTATAAGAATGATGCAGGCAATTAGCACCAAACAGTATGCACTAGTAATAATGACACATGAGATGCAATATGCATGTAAGATGTAAGAAAGAAGACGAAAAGACATCTAATGTTCACAAATAAGATTGTCATCTAGACCCATAGAATTTTGGCGGATATTCCCCTCCATAGTATACTAGTTACATCATGGCAATAGCTAACTTGTTCATCCATTTTCTGGGTTTCATCAGCTTTAGACTTGGGCTCTGCAGAGTCATTACCCTGGATACACCCATGAATACAATGTACCTCCGTTGCAAGTGGGGAACAAACCCAGAACCTCTCAATAACAAATCTGGAAATATGTTCACCATGTCACCTGTAAGTAAAAGAGATATATAACAGTAAATAAACTGTCTACCAGACAACAATTATTGTTGTTACAATTGTTCTAACTGAAAGAATTTGTGGAGAACAAGTGCTGCTCAAATATGGGCTTGTTTCTGAAAGAGTAAAACAACATTGTAGGAAAAGGAGAAAAATGCTTGGTAATAGGTATGATTATCATTTTCTTCTTTTTCCACAATATGTTATTAAACATCTTCTTTCTATGGTCTTAAAACAGAGAACCATTAATACATAAATGGTAATAAATTTTCATTGAAGTGAAACAAAGGACAACTTTAAGTGTCATCAAGGTAGCAAAACTTGATTAACAAAACATTCTTGAGAAATTATGGTCTTCTTTCCTCTACTCAATCAGTGTATGTGACAAAAATTTATTTGATGTACCCTTCATCAAGTAAGTCCATGCTTTTCCCGAGGCTTTTGAAAACATTACAGGAAAAGAAAATGGTTTGCATTTTCTCATTTCCCACACTGTTTTAAACCCTTTCAAAGACAATTCCATCATTTGAATCACAATAATTTTTCATCTAAAAATACTTTCAACTCTTTACCAAACGACAAAGTTTTGGACTGGACCAAATTGAAAGCATCTGCAGACGACAAATTTAATGTTGCTAAAATGATGATTTCTCTTTTAGATTGGGTAGAAAACATTGTGAGAAAAGGAGAAAATGCTGGTTACCAGCATTTACTCCCTTTCCTACAATGTTTTCAAAAAGGCTTCTTTCTCTGGGTCATTAAAAGTCGGGATTGTGTGGTAAAGGGTTAAGGATAAGTTTATGGTATAATTATGTTCTCTGGAAAATAAAAAATTTCCAACCATCTATGGGAGGCTGCCCACATGATGACGATGTGTACAGTTTGGGACGTTTTGACTGTAACCTTTATTTGTTTACCTTAAGTGCATCAAATGATTGCCATACAAGATCTATAGACCCTGACCTTAACATGTATCATCATTTAGTCAAAGACAGGTCGAAGAAGTCATTTGCTGAAATTATAGGAACAGGTTTTTTTTTCTGACTCTGGGCTTTTTGGCCTCTTCGTCAGGGCTTGTTTATCCCAACTGAACTGAACCTAGCATAGGTAGATATATTGGGGTTCCCTCAAAAACAGGTTTGTCAATCAGAGCTCCAGATAGAGGGAGTGATTTTGATTTCGAAATTGAATATTAATCATTCTCCACTAAACCCTATATTATGGGTACTCATTAGAATCGTCTCATTGAGACGATTCTAATGAGTACCCATAACGTAGGGTTTGGAAGAGAAATAATGGATTTAGAATACCATCACTCCCTCTTATCTGGAGCTCTGGTCAATCGTCATAAATATTGTCCAAAAAAGTTCACATTGTTTTCATTGGTGTTCATATACATAAACCATATGAGCCATGCTCTGTGAAAATGGGGTTTAATGCATCTGCAAAAAGTACTGACCAACGTTGGCCTGCGCAGATTGACCTGGACTGAGAATTTTTGCTATAGGTCAATTTTCTGCATGTCGAAGGACCAGATTACAGTCCGATGTTAGACATAATGAATTTTATGGATCCCAAATCATATGAAGACTTGCTTGGTATGATGTTGATTGTAAGACAAAATGGACTTTCTGGATCCATAATTATCTCCAGATGCATAATTATCTTTGGATCCATAATTATCTCTTTACCACACGACAAAATTTCAGACTGGTCCAAACAGAAAGCGTTTGCAGACAACAAAATATATATGAATGAAAAATTAAAACTTGGTTTGGGAAGGGTTGAAAACATTGTGGGAAAAGGAGAAAATGCTGGTTACCAGCATTTTCTCCTTTTCTCACAATGTTTTCAAAAGGCTTCTTTCAAAGGGTCGTTAAAAGTCGGGATTGTGTGGTAAGGAGTTGCATGATGGCTTGATTAGTACCATGCATCACGGAGAAGCATTAAACCCCCTTTTTCCAAAGCATGGCTCATATCTCTTTAATACATGAGTGTGCAATTCGTAGCATTCAATAGAATGAATAAATTGTACAATTCAGATTTTGTAAGAAGATAATGGAGAACAAGATTTTTAATCATATGGAGAATTTCAGTCGAATTGTGAAAATGAATTTGTAGTACTATCATTTTAGTAAAATATTGGGTTAGTACAGAGCTCCAGATATGAGGGACTGATGGTATTCTAAATACATTATTTCTCTTCTGAACCCTATGTTGTGAGTACTGATTGGAATCATCTCAATGAGACGATTCTAATGTGTACCCATAACATAGGGTTTAGTGGAGAATAATTAATATTTTCAATTTTATAATCAAAATCACTCCCTCTATCTGGAGCTCTGTTAGTAGTTGGCTGTCAATTTGTAGTGTACTTGTATTGATTGATTGATTGATTGATTGCTTGTATGGTGTTTAACACTGTTTTTAAACATTATTTCAGTTATATCACGGTGGCCAGTGCACCTATCCATGCTTTCCTGGGGTTTGTTTTACCAGTACTCCGCACAATTTTCTTTCCAAGCCACTGGCTGCTTTCCCACATAGCCATTGTTGAAACAATGGTCAGCGGTGAGAGAGGAATGAATCCTGTCGCAATGACTATCATCAATCCTCCGAAAGAAATTGGCCCAGCCGGGGATTGAAGCAGTGACCTCCTGTTCTCAAGTCCTGTACGCTACGCTACGGGGCTCAGTGTAGTGTATTTGTACCTGCAAATCAAAGGTGTTAGAGATAAATTGCCTATCACTATCAACAAGTATGTGAAGGTATCGGAGCTCCAGACAGAGCAAGTGATTTTGATTTCAAAATTGAAAATATCAATCGAATTCCACTAAACCGTATGTTATGGGTACTCATTAGAATTGTCTCATCGAGACGATTCTAATGAGTCCCACAACATGGGGTTTGGAAAAGAAATAATGGACTAAGAATACTGGGTATGTAATCCATTTCAGTCTTTAATAATAAGAAAATATATAGTCTTTGTTTTTATTTAGTGAGCCTGTTTTGAATTTTAAAATGAATGTTCCCATTCCAATAATATACAGAACTATAGATGCGTACATGTAATGTTAAGTTTAAAATGGATTTCATGTTTTTGCAATGTTAGCTACAGACATGAGTTCTAACTGTAGTAAGAGATGGCACTATCTATAGGCACAGCCAGAATCAAAACATTTATATGCACAGTGAGCTGTATGAGGCCTAAAAAACCTATCTGCGTTTAGGGTTTCCCGACCCTACCTAGAAAATGCTGCCGATCCTAAACTTTTTATACTATGATTGGAAAAAAATTTTGGGTGGTGGGCCGGGGGGGGGGATGTGATTTCAGTACATAGTCCATGTAATAAGTTTCTGGAAAAAAAAAAAAGAAATTCCTACCTACCCTACCTACAGCATCTGGGACTGAAACCCTAAACACAGATATTTTTTTGTTAGGCCTGATGATGTTTGCTCATGAGCATGAGGTTACATGAAACATCACCATTTATTGGAACACATACATGTAGACGAATTCCCAAGTCGACAGTGCATCAATTCAGTCCATCTGTTCACTTTGAAAAGGTGGACAGATCTAGAAAAAAACTCGATAGATCTGCCTGTAAGCTATGCTCTGTTAAAAGGGTGTTTAATGCATCTCCATGATCCATCATATCAAGCAGGTCACCACATAATTATGGATCCATAAAATCCATTTAGTCAGACAATCGTCTAAATCTTGAGGTAGGGTGGTACTTAGACATGCAGAAAATTGACCAATAGATATAGCAGAAAGTTTCGTCCTAGGTCAGTCTGCACGGACTGTGCATGCTGACCTAGGCTGATACTTTTTGCAAGACGCATTAAGCAGTGATCCCACTCACATCTCTTTTTGGGCGTGCATGCTCTCCCTGGAATACAAGTTTGGGGGTGCAAGAGAAATTCTAGGAGTGCACTTAATATTGACAATTATAGAGCATCTCTGGAGGACAGTAAGGGTCTGTTGCATTGAAAATTTATTTTGATGAGTCAAACTCTGCAGTCGGCTGATCTTGAAAACAATATGGGTAATTTAAAAAAAGATGCTTGTTACAACTTCCTTACTCACGGGACCAGTTTCAGAGGGCCAGCTTACAGCCTGACGGCCAGTAGAATTTTCCATTTCACTGTCAATTTCAGACACTTAATTAGTTTTCACTTATTGTTTTATAGAGATATTTATGTAAATTTACTGTTCAAAGTCAGTGATAAAGCTGAATAGACAGTTTGAAATGCCGATGATCGGACGACGTCAAACCAATTTTTGTTGTGTCATGGGTTTTCACGTTTCTTGCAGCCTGTTAAGTTTTGGAGTAGTATTTCCGCATGATTTTGACATAGATTTGTCAATAAGAATAGCATGTAACTTCAAAACCTTTAATTTTACACTAGAAAAGCGGATTGATACCAAGTTTGATTATATAGCGGTGATAAACAGTGACTTTAACATTTGATAACTTGTCCCAACTAGCGCCACTGGTGATCGACAGTGGGAGCCCTGAAACCTGTGCGTGCATGCATGTTTCACTTCATATTTTTGTGCGTTATTATTTAATTCAGTGCGTGAATCACGCACATATGTGCATGAATGGGAACCCTGATTAAGCCCCCAATTCAGAGTGCATAGCTTATGGATGATACAGCATGCCCACTGGGTTTTCAATTTGTGGGTACATGCACCCTCCAGGTTTTGAATCGGGGGTACAAAGAAAAAATTGGGGGTACACTGTACTCCCTAGGTTTTGAATTGGGGGTACAAAGAAAAATTAGGGGGTACAGAGTAACTTTTGGCTGTTTCAGTTTTATTAATGAATTTTAACACCCTAGCTCCTTTACCATAATGAATGGGATCTTAATTAAATTATCAAATCGTGCATTTGGTGATTATATGGATGCATCATATGTCTCCAGGGCATGCACATACTTAGATATAATCGCAACAGCGATCAGGGTTTAAAAGCCAAACACGGCGAGTTTTGATAATCGACCACCTTCACAAAAGATTTTTCACCTTTATTCCTTTCTAAAAGTTGCGAAGTACATTTTTCTTTTTTGCGTAGGTGCGCGGGATTTGACCTATTTCTAGATATAATGAAATCAAATGAATACACTGTTATAATTGGTAAAAATCTGTGTTTATTTGGCAGAACCCTGCTTCCCTTATTTGCTTGCACATTTGTGACATTAACAGATCTCCAGAGGGAGTGATAGTATTCTAAATCCATTATTTATCTTCTAAACCCTATGTTGTGGGTACTCATTAGAATCGTCTCGATGGGACGATTCTAATGAGTACCCATAACATAGGGTTTAGTGTAGAGTGATTAATATTTTCAATTTTGAAATCATAATCACTCCCTCTATCTGGAGCTCTGCATTAATATACATGAGCCATGCTCTGTGTAAAGGGGGGCTTAATGCATCTCTGTGATCCATGATACCAAGCAAGTCATTGCATAATTGTGGATCCATAAAATCCATTTAGTATAACAAACCAACTGATTCATGAGGTACACTGGGCTTTGACATGCAGAAAATTGACCAATAGCGAAAAGTTTTGGGCCAAGTCAGCCTGCGCAGGCCAACCTGAGTAGATACTTTTCGCAGATGCATTATGCCCCCTTTTGCCAGAGTGCAGCTCACATGCATTTGGTATAACTGATTGATATGCTAAGGCCTTTATTTACACCAAAACTTATATGACAGGGAATGGCCCTGTATTTTTTGGTTGTTTAATATTTTTGAGCCATCCTCTGGCAAAAGGATACTTAATGTATCTCTGTGATGCATTATAACAAGCAAGACATCATATTATAATAGATCTACAAAATCCATTTTGTCTGACCACCAACTGAACTGAACATGAGGTTGAATAGTCCTTGATAATACAGAAAACTGACCAATAGTTTTGACCCAGGTCAGCCTGTATGGACTGTGCAGGCAGAACCGAGTCGATACTTTTCTCAGATGCATTAAGCCCCCTTTTCACACAGCACAACTCTTTTCTAAGTGTCACACAATACTCAGTTATCCAGTAAATCTTCCACCGTTTATTTTATAAAGATGTTTTATGTTCATTATTCAGAATTCTGATGATGTGTTAACAAAGTATCAAGAAGTAACCAACAATGGCAAAGAATCCCTCACTGTATGCCTAATACAAATTGCAGAGTTTAGAGATATCAGTGATGCAAAAGCATTAATAAAACAAACTAGATTTATCTAATTGACAAGTTAAATATATCGCACTTAGTTATTTAATGTTATATAATTTTCTAGTTCATGTTGCACGTATTTCATTACGGTCAATAAGATAAGCCGCATATATATCGGACGAACAAACCCGGGCAAACGAGCCAGGGATGCAAAAGCCCAGGGACGAACTGGTTTTGGGATGAACAAGCCCGGGACGAATTCAAAAAAAAAAAGGTTGGTTAGAAAAGACCGCTTGTTCTGTTTTTACTTTCCTTCGTTGTTTGTCATCTTTAATTCACTATCGATTCATCAAAAGGGTTCACATACCTTTCAGACTGTCTCTATTTGATCGTATGGAGATCTACTTGAGTTTATAAACGAAATTCTGTTTCATAGTGAATTCTGCGCGTGCAGGACAACCTGCTTCCGTCAGACTTGTTACCGTTTTTACTGGTACCTACTTTTGGACCGGACTTTTTCGTCCGTGGTTTTGTTCGCACTTACTTGTTCGTCCCAACCTTTTTAAGCACAATATAGAACAAATTTCACTTTTCGGCAGTCACCTATCTACTTGCTAGTCAAACTTCTTAAAACACATTTGATAAATTTTAGGTCCTACTTTGTTTCACTGGTGTACTTATGATTTAAATAGGATGATTATGGCTGATATTGAGTTCTTTCTCCTTTTCCATAATGTTTTCAAAAGTTTTCTTATGATTGTTAAAAGGTAGGATTGTGCGATGAAGGATTGAACTGTAAGTCTGTACTGCAATAGAATTACATAGAAAAAATAAGCAAAGGCCACCCGTTCCTTCCCCCAAAGACTTTAAATGCCAACATATGTTAATGAATACAAGCTATTCTGGTGTCGTTCACACCAAACATCAATTAACTCTGATAGAGAATGTTTTGACAAGATGAATTCCAACATGTATCATAGCAAAGAATCAACGCGTTGAAAGCACTGGTGTGGCATTTGTCCAGGGAGCTATTGTGTGGAATTAATAAATTGAAAAATAAACAACAGAAATAATTTCCAAATATTCGATTGAAAGTCAACCTACTAATCAAATTAATACACGTACCTTTGTCTGAAAGCAGTTAGTTGGGTTTACTTCCTTCGGTTTTGCACAAACTACGATACATGATTTTCAGAATACGGTATTGTACTCATAGTGGCATTGTCTTCGACAAATGCCACAAAAAAATCCCCCACTTTTTTTTTTTTGTCTTTAGCATGAAAACTAAAGGTTTAATATTTAAAAAAAAAAACAGAATGATAATGACTGGACTTCATGTTAAATACTTCATACACCTGATCATGACCATTTTTTTCCCAAGGGTCGCGAAATGATTGATTGATTGTATGGTGTTTACACCGTTGTCAACATTATTTCAGCTAAGTGCACCTATCCATGCTTTCCTGGACTTTCTTTTACCAGTACTCCGCACGGTAGTACTTCCACGCCACTGGCTGCTTTCCCACATAACCATCGTCGAAACAATGGTCATCGGTGAGAGAGGAATGAAAGAATAGTGTCGCAATGACTATCATCAATCCTCGGAAAGAAATTAGCCGAGCCGGGGATCGAACCAGCGACCTCCTGTTCTCTAGTCCTGTACGCTACCGACTAAGCTACCTGGGCTCGGCCAAGGGTCGTAAATACACAGGACTGCGTGGTAAAGGGATAAAGTGACCGATGTGATTGAGATCGACCGGTTGACCGTCAATAGATGTAATATAAATTATAGCTATTAATTAACCATATAACCAACAATTTCGAGTTTTTAACGACCCCAGTGAGGAAGGCTTTTGAAAACATTGCGGAAAAAGGAGAAAATGCTAGTTCCCAGTATTTTCTCCATTTCCAACAATGTTTTCTACACTATCAAGAACGAATCTCGTCATTTTGGCGATTTTTTTTTCTAATTTGTCGTCTGCAAATGCTTTTAATTTAGAAAGGTCACAAATTTTGCTGCTTGGTAAAGAGATGAACTTTTTATTTGTCTAGTAAGGGGTCAAGATGAACTTTTACCCGTCTCCGAGCTATTATCATTTCTACAATTACTAGCAAAATAAAATGATACTAGGCGGTTTTAAACTTTAGGCTGATAAGCACGACTCAAGGACCTTTTGCAGACAGTGTAGATCAAGATCAGACTGCATAGAACGTGCAGTCTGATTTTGGATTTACACTATCCAATAAGGACATGCCCCCGCCCCCCCCCCCAAAAAAAAAACTACCTATGAAATAGAAAGAAAACAACCGGGTTCTTACTATCGGCTGGGCTTTCATTTCACATTTTTCGCAATATACGAGGATGAAGGGGTGGGGGATATTTGGATTTTTAACTCTTTACCAAACGAGAAAATTTTACACTGGCCCATACTGAAAGCATGCGCTGCTGACAAATTAAATTGTTGCACAAATTATGAAGGTTTTTTAAATAGGGTAGAAAATATTGTGTGAAAAGGAGAAAATCCTAGTTACCAGCATAGAAAATGCTGGTTACCAGCATTTTCTCCATTTCCCAGAATGTTCTAAAACATTAGTCTTTTTCCACGGTATCGTTAAAACTCGGGTTAAATCAAACCGAATTGGTTACCAGCATTTTCTCCTTTTCCAACAATATTCTCAAAAGTCCTTTTTCTTGGGGTTCTTAAAACTCCGGTTTCTGTAGTGAAGGGTTCAACCTTACCAAACCTCCAAAATGTGTTACCACTGAATTTGGTAAGGTAATAGTTTGTAAACAACTTATAGTTAAGAAAGAAAATTACTTTTATTGACGGGATTTCTTTCTTTTCAATGCCATTTCATTAAAGTCTTACGTAGCCTCTTACGGTATGCTTCGATTTCGTGCCAGACTTTCACAAAAGCTTGTTGGAATGGCGAGGTATGTTCAATAACACGCGTCGTTTATATATGGGATTGTATTCAGACGAGTACAATGACGTCATATCTGACCTCTTTAAAAGAAAGATGGAGTTTCCGGTCGCCCATAACCATCCCGTTATTTAAAGGCAAAATCTGTTTTTCTAACTCTATTCCAAACGACAAAAAATTTTGGACTCAACAAAATTGAAAGCATTTGAAGACGACAAATTTAATGTAGTTTAAAAGATTTTTGTCTTTGATAGGGTAGTAAACATTGTGGGAAAAGGAGAAAATGCTGGTAACCAGCATTTTCTCCTTTCCCCCCCACAATGTGTTCTAAAGCCTTCACCTTCAGAGTCGTTAAAACTCTGGACCGTGTGGTAAAGGGTGAACAGACTGTTACTATCTAAATTCTAAAAATACACATACAAAGGATTTTATTAGCGTTCAACAGAAAGGTTTGATTCGTCGAAAAAAAAAAACGTCTGAACAGGCCTCTACAATCCAGTTAATGCATTCGACTCGTTTTGGGTTTTGGATCGGACACCTTTTGAAATCATTATTGAAAATGGAGAAATTGCTCGAAACTGGCAATTTCTACAATTTCAACAGTGTTCCTGCGTAAATTTTTGCATTCATTCGTTGCTCATAAGATAAGTCTTCTGTAAATTAATTCTGTTTCACGAGGCAATTAGTTTAATGTGGGGGCAATATTTAATCTAATTTTCTTTTATTTTAGTCTGCACTTGGGCAGCATAGATCTAAGATCAGACTACACCGTTCTGTGTCTAATCTAAGTCTAATCTTGGATTTATCCTGTTCGCAAAAGTCCTTAACTCTTTGGTCCCAATCATATAAACTCGATCACGACCGAAGGCTGAAAATATGGTCCAGTGAAACTCTAAAATGTTTTAACCCCTAGGCTGCCAAGCGCAACTCAAAGACTTTTTGAAGACAGCGTAGATCAAAATCAGACTGGACAGAACGTGCAGTCTGACCTTAGATCTACACTGTCCGATAAGGAGATATTTTTCCCCCAAAATGACTTTGAAGTCGAACAATTGGCTTCTTACTGCCGGCTGGATCGTTAATATGATAAATTTTAGTAAACAAGCTAACTGTGTAAATCGAAGATCAGACTGCAAAATCTGTGCAGTCTAATCTTGATTTATTCCCTCTGCCAAAGTTCCTGTTTTCTCCTATGTAGCGCTGAAAGTGATTATAATGTCCCAAACTCTCAGTGTCAAATATAGGCCTATTAATATCACTTCTTTCGACGGCTGAATTTTTTTATCTTATAGGCATGACTTAACAAACGGACGATATAGATCCAAGATCAGACTGCACGTTCTGTGCAGTCTGATCTTGATCTATGCCGTCCGAAAAAAAAAAAAAAACCACCTGTTATCACCTATAGCGCTGTCAAGCCGCGGTAGCTCGGTCGATAGCGTGCAGGGCTTGAGAACAGAGGGTCGCTGGTTCGATCCACGACTTGGCCAATTTCTTTCCGAGGACTGATGATAGTCATTACAACAAGATTCATTCCTATGTCACCGCTGACAATTTCTTCGACGATGGTTATATAGGAAAGCAGCCAGTGGCTTAGAAAAAATATTGTGCGTAGAACTGGTAAAAGAAACAGCATGGATAGGTGCACTGGCCACAGCGATATAGCTGAAATAATGTTGAAAAGGGCGTTAAACACCATGCAATCGATCAACCAATCAATCGTCTATTGCACTGAAAGGTTCAAACTAAAAACAAATAAACCGCGTGAAACTTGGCATGTTCGAATAACACCCCTAAACTTCTCCAAGTCAAAAATGTTGAGATTAACTCAGTCAAATAATAGCTGGATATCTGCGAAGATTACAATTGCTATCTTATAGTCGAGGTCAATTCAACCATTTGTACATGTCAGTTAAAGTACACCATTAGTAATGGCCGAGGTGACGCTGTCTCAGGTTCGTGAATACGTGGACAGTATCATAAAAAACGCGGTGAACGAATGCAAATTAGGCCTGGCTGATAAGGCTATTAGTGACGGTGACGATAAACTTCACAAAGGTCAGTTTTCATTCAGCCTTGAACGTGAAACGCCCGTCAAATATAGACCTGATTCGGATTTCATTTCTAAAGTGGAGACATTGTCTACAGCGATTGTGACCTGTAGTATTCAAGAAGGATTAGAAACATTTTGTAAAATGGAGAGAATTTTGTCTGTCGGTATGGCATGTCTCGACTTGATTTCAGTCTGTGAAAAATATTCAGAGGAAGACTCGGAAAATCTCGTGGAAGAGCATTACTGGTCACGTGGTGGAAACGCGGGCAATACGTCATCGGTTTTGTCGTACCTGGGAGCTGACGTCGAGTATTTTGGTGCACTTGTAAGGAACAGGTGGATTAATTTTTTGACGGAAGATCTGCAGAAAGTCGGTGTGAAATATGATAATTGCATCTTCTTGAATGGAGAGCATCACAAGACTCCTTCCACATTCATAATTATCAGCAAGGTAACGGGATCACGAACGATATATATAGATTTCAAAGATATCACTGAAATCTCATTCGAAGAGTTCGACAAGCGAATTCAGATCGATAAGTACAAATGGATTCATTTTGAAGGCAGGGACAACATTGTCAGCATCGAAAAGATGATCAATAAGATTGAAAATTTCAACAAAAGTGTAGACAGGGATCAGCGAGTAACTGTATCGGTGGAGATCGAAAAACCTCGATCGGCATGCCCAGAAATTTGTCGACTCATTGGCATCGCGGATGTTGTGTTTGTGAGCAAAGACCACGCAAAGGATGCTGGACTTGATGATAAAGAAAAGGCTGTAAAAGAGTTGTACCGGAACTGCAAGAAAGGGGCCACTCTTTTTGTCGCTTGGGGTGACCAAGGGGCCGCAGCCATGTTGAATAACGAGATATTTACATCACCTGCTTTCAAACCTGAGATAGTAGTTGACACGATTGGGGCTGGTGACACTTTCAATGCATCAGTGATTTATGCGTTGCATAGAAGGTATGGTGTGGACAAATCGTTGGAGTTTGCGTGTAAGGTTGCTGGTGCTAAGTGTGGGACGCGAGGGTTTTCTGGGGTAAAAGGACTAGAGAAACTGCTGTGAATAACCTTATTATATCATTGACAAACTTCTTCAAGCATTTAATTCTTAAGCTGCTAAATATGTTAAATCTTCCACTGCCAAATAAATAGACTCGGTGTTTGTAAGGGGTCTAGAACTTTTTTTCACTGAAGATGAAGACAATTTTGATCAGAGTTTTGCATCAGGTAGCGAATGGTGCAGACCGCCCGCCAAAGCCATCTAAGGCGACATTGGCAGAGGAAAGAATTAATGAAACTTTCAAGCCGATAGTAAACACCCAAATGTTGCTATTTCAAAGTGATTTTTTGAAGAAAGACTATCCTCTCATCGGACAGTGAAGATCAAAGATCAGACTGCACGTTCTGTGCAGTCTGATCTTAATCTACGCTGTCCGTAAAAGGTCCCTGGATCGCGCTTAGCAGCCGAAAGGCTAACAATCGTTCTAATAGGACAAAACACTTTTGCTTGATGTCCTGTTATCCAAATGAGATAAATCATGTTTTTGATAAAGACTCTTTGGTTCAGCCAATCAGAAATTTTGTTACTTTGGTAATTAGAATGGTTGGTGAACACGGACCCTGCGGTGATCAAGAAGGCATCAACTATGTTGAATAAGCAGTCGATTACCTTACTTTGCCTACTTCAATTTCGTATAGCTTTGTTATATCGGATGTATCGTGCTGCATAATAATAATAATAATAATAATAATAAAATAACAAAACGTTGGAGTTTGCATGAAAGGTAGCCGGCGCCAAGACTTAGTGCGGAATGAGAGGTTTTCTCCGTTGACATTATGACCTGCAAAACCTGTAATGGATAACATTTTGATTGTATTCATTGTAATCTATTGTAAAAAAAATAGCATTTAAGTAGATATATTTAAAAAAAAGATGGTAACTTCACCGGTTAAACCTACATGACAAGCCCGAACAGCTTAAGTGGTAGAGCATGAAACTTGCAAACGTCAGATCACCAGAGGGTGTGAGTTCGATTCCCGCTACTGGTCATCTAAAACTGCTTAAAGTCTTTCGGTTGAGACATTCAACTATGGGCCACTGAAATTCCATTGATCTAGCATGGGTAACGAAATTTTCTTTAGCGGACACCGTTACTATAAATAGCGCATTGGTGACTGCCTCTATATCCTACTATATACTATATAGAGGAAGTCGCCAATGTGCTATTTATAGTAACAGTGTAAATGAAAATTTGAGTATTCCGTGATATACAGGCGATGCACCAATCTGCAAAAGTGTTCGATGATCGACCAAGGAAAATTTTAGCGTTCCGTGATAGACCAATAGAGTTTCAAAGGTCTGTGATTAAACTTACGTCCCGTGTGACGGTGCTATGACACAGAGCATTTAAAGAGCCCAGCGTAACTTAGGATGGGTTTCGTAATGTATCTTGCACTATTCCCCGTAACATAACTTAGAAGCCTCTTTTGGGGTGTCGCCCATATGGGCAACCGGTGGCGTCGTTAAAGGAACAAAAATCAACCAATTCGATCTATATTCCGACACAAACTTGCTATACGTGACAACTAAAACATGGATCCTCGTTAAATAGGAAGAATCGAATGAATTGATCCTAAACTCTTTACCAAACGACAAAATTTTAGACTAGTCCAAATTCAAATCATTTGCAGACGACAAACTAAATGTGACTTAAAAATTGAAATTGTTATAGGACGGGTAGAAAACATTGTGGAAAAAGGAGAAAATGCTGGTTACCAGCATTTTCTCCTTTTCCCACAATGTTTTCAAAGGCTTCCTTTCTAGGGTTGTTAAAATTCGGGATTGTGTGGTAAAGAGTTAAGCTACTAAGGGCCACTCAGGGACATTTTGCGGACAGTGTGAACATGTTTTTAATTGTCGCGTATAGCACGTTTTGTGCAGTCTGATCCGCAAAAGGTCTTTGAGTCGCGCTCGCTCAGCCTAAGGGTTAAAGGATCTATAGATGGAAAATGAACATGTACCGTGTTGATTCAGATCAGACTGACCAGAAGAACGGCAAACTAATCCGAATCCGCTGAAAACATATTTAATTAACAACAATCAGTTTAAAAAATGAAAAAAAAAATGGTAGCAAATGAAACGAACCAGAGCTCCAGATTGTGGGAGTGATTTTTATTTCAAAACTGAAAATATTAATTATTGTCCACTAAACCCTATGTTATGGGTACTCATTAGAATCGTCTCGTCGAGACGATTCTAATGAGTACCCACAACATGGGGTTTGGAAGAGAAATAATGGATTTATAATACCATCATTCCCTCTTATCTGGAGCTCTGTTCAAAATGAAGAGTGTATTCATAATTATTCGAAGATTATATAGGCCTAGATACTAGATAGTTCTCTGTAATCACGACATGAATTATGGTGTATTGTCTGTATGGTGTTTAACGCCGTTTTCAACTCTATTTCAGTTATATGCGGTGGCCAGTCTTTCAAAGACCAATCCCATCATTTGAAGACAACCAGCATTTTCTCCTTTCACGGCAACGTTTTCTAGCCTTTCCAGGACTAATCCCGCAATTTAAGCACCATTTCATTTGTCTCCTGCACACGCTTTGGATTTAGACAAGTCCAAACTTTTTGTGAGTGCTAAAGGATTAAATATTGCTCAATAGAGAGCGGACCATCGAGCAAACAAACCAAGTCAAATTGTGAGTCAAATTGTTTACTCGATAAAAATTCTTTAAAGGTAGACAATCTTATTAACCATACGAAATAAGGTAAGCTCACCAGTTAACTCCCCTTCAAACAGCTAGTGTGTACTCCAACAGGTCTATGGTCTTAAAAATACATCTATACTCGTTTTCAGCCAGTTATTAACCCATTTCATCTTTATCTTATCAAACTATAATCATTCTTGTATCTTCATGCCAATTGTTGCCCCTGACAGTTGCATGGTTGCACAGATTACGACCGACAGAAACGCATTTCATTTTCTTTAAAGAAATCACTGTTGTGACGTTTCCGGTTTTAAATAAAAGATTTACCATACACGTATTTATCTATTACACCATATATATTGGTAATTTATCCATGATTACATAGATGAATACATTCTGAACTATTCTACAGTCTAGCAAATGATAACGGTTTTTTTTTTTTCCGGATGTATCCTTAAATGAGTAATCTCCCTTTTATCCACTGAGACAGGAATGCCTGTTATCCGCAGACAGGGTAGGTCAACTAAGTCGAAGAGGACTTTACGCTACCTGTATTTGTAAGTTAAACGTCAACCATTTGGCTCCTAAGCGCGACTCAAAACGCTTTTGCGGCCAGTGTAGATCAAGATCAGACTGCACAGAACGTGCAGTCTGATCTTGGATCTAGACTGTCCGACAAAAATATATTTTCCCCAAATAATAACTTTGAAATTACTATATTTTGGTTTTTTACTATTGGCTTGAAAGTTTCATTTAACTTTTTCGGCAGGTTAAAGGTAAAACTAGCCCAAGTTTATTTGGTGTCTCTATATCCTACTATATACGATATAGAGACAGTCGCCAATGTGCTATATATAGTAACGGTGTAAATAAAAAATTGAGTATTCCGTGATATACAGGTGATGCACCAATCTGCAAAAGTGTTCAATGATCGAGCAAGGAAAATTTTAGCGATCGACCTTGCAGGTTGTCAAATATAGAAGCACTACATAATCTTCCTGTGTCCACTTGCATAAAAGATTGATTGATTGGTTGATTGATTGCATGTTGTTTTACGCCGCTTTCAACATTATTTCAGTTATATAACGGCAACTCACATATCCATATGATTTCAGGGTTTCACCAGTAATAGGCTAGGGCTCTGAAGTGTCTTGCCAAAGAACACTCCAACGAAAAACCTAACTGATCCAGTGAGGCCCGAACCCGGGGCCTCCAGGTCACGAGTCCTACACTTTACCACTGAGCCACGCAGGACCCTTTGCATAAAAGAACGCGTTGGACTGACTCGAAATATTAGAAATAACGAAATCTTTGTACCAGTAGTTACTAGTATTTTTTTTTTTTTTCAAAATGTCATTCCTGGTATATCTGTATTTTCTATATGTATTGTATTATGGGCCAGATGCCTTCGACATTAACCTTTGTCCAGCTAAATAAGTGAAGTGAAATTTTCAAACCGATGGTAAAAACCCGAAAAATGCTAGTTCAAACTTATTTTGGGAAAAAATATCCTTATCGGACAGTGCAGATCAAGATCAGACTGCACGTTCTGTGTAGTCTGATCTTGATCTATACTGTCCGCAAAAGGTCAGCGAGTTGCGCTTAGCAGCCTAGGGTTAATTGGTTATGACTACACACGTCTTTATAAATATAGTTTAGGCAAAGTGTTGTTCATATGTCACTCCTAATGTACTTTATAATTCCAGACGAAATGTATGATATTGAATGAAATTATTGTATTGTATTGTATTGTATTGTATTGTATTGTAATCAAAGGGAAATGCAAAAAAAAAATGTTTCGCTTATTTATACAGTGGTTGGGAATCAACAATGTCAGACCCCGCGTGCGGCAAGGTCGATGAGCACGTTTGACAGGATGTTACTCACGAGTCTGTCTAAAGTCTGACACTTATGACAGAAGGGGGTCCAAATACCTGAACATATTTTATCATGGCCCCTGTTTAACCCTTGGGCTACTTAGTGCGACTCAATTCACTTTTTGAGGCCAGCGTAGATCAAGATCAGATTGCACAGAGCGTGCAGTCTGATCTTGGATCTGCACTGCCCGATAACGAGATTTTCTTTTTCCATTTAACTTTGAATTTCCTATTTGCCGGGAGGTTTTTATTTAACTTACCTAGCAGGTTAGGGGTTAAATTATCAAAAACACTTTTTAGTTCTTAACCATTTACCACATCATTCCGAGTTTTAACGACCCTTAGAAAGAAAGCTTTTGAAAACATTGTGGGAAAAGGAGAAAATGCTGGTAAACAGCATTTTCCCCTTTTCCCACAATGTTTTCTACCCTATTTTTGGTAAAGATATTTTCTGATCGGACAGCGTAGATCCAAGATCAGACTGCACGTTCTCTGCAGTCTGATCTTGATCTACACTGTCCGCCAAAGGTCAGTGAGTCGCGCTTTGCAGCCTATAGGTTAAAAAGAAAATGAAACCAGTTAACCGTTTAAATGGTAGTTATTACTGTGATACATAGCAAGATTTTCCAGAAAACAATACACCCTTACAGCCAGAGAGAGAGAAAAAAAAAATTGTTAAAACTTGATAGACTGTAGAATGGTTCGGAACTCAGTCAGCTGTGTGTGTATATATATATATATATATAGTTTAAGGGATAAATATATATATCGGAAATCATCGAGTTAAAACCGGAAACGTCACAACACAATCTCCGCGCAGAGTTGTCGTTCGTTACCCTCACCATACGTGTCTGCAACGGGCTAAATGACAAGAATCTTGTCAAACCGAGGAAAACATGTTTTGTTACTGTTTAACTGTTTCATTTGTAACATAATAAAGTAGACAAAGGAAATATGATTCCGGATACATTATAAGTGCATTCAAACTGATGAATTTACCTGTATACAATGGAACTATTTTTTCAAGCTTCTTTACTGATCAGAATCTTACGCCAATTGTAAAAAAAAAATGCCTGCGGCCATGAATGATGACAATTTAAACAAAATTAAAAAAGTTATTGTCCTTTAAAAGACATTTAAGCTTTTCAGAAAATCCCTCTTTTTCACATTTCCTACCACTAAGTCTGACTGGCCGTAAGCTGTTTGAACAGCACACAAAACAATCGATTGGTCTTTCTTTCACCGGCGTTTGTGTCGCCATTTTGAGTTATGGTTATGTGACGAAAATATCACGTGATGACGGACTACTTTCTGAGCCAACTACAGAGGTGAATGGGAACGATCCGTACTGCAAGAGAGAGGTCACAACAGTGATTTCTTTGAAGGCTTTCAGAAAATGAAATGCATTTTCTATCGGTCGTAATCTATGCAACCTTGCAACTGTCAGCGTTACCATTTGGCATGAAGATACAAGAATGATTATAGTTTGATAAAAAAAAAAAAAAGGATGAAATGGTTTAAAAACTGACTGAAAAGGAGTATAGATGTACCTTTAAATAGAGTACAAAACTAAAACAAAGAAATTTATTTCTATAACAAACGGAATGACTATAAGTTGCGAAATTGATGACAAATACAGCCCAGAGATTGAAGACGATAAAACATAGCTGACAGGTAGATTAGAATTATCATCTGGTTATACGTCTGTATAATCTAGCCCAAGGTTTGCCTGTGGAGAAGACCCCTATCAGATCAGGGATCGTAGACTATCCCTGATCAGACCCAAATTTAAAAGAAAACCTTTAAATATACATCCTTACAGCTGTTAAAAGTTGAAAGTGTGTAGAATAGCTGTGTAAACATAAATAAATTACCTATTTATATGGTGTAAGTAATAGAGAAACTCAATGGGATTTGTCATCATTTAAAACCGAAAACGACAATAATGATTTCTTTGAAGGCTGCCAAAAAATGAAATGCATTTTCTATACGTCGCACTCAATGCAACCTTACAGCCGCCAGGGGCAACATTTGGCATGAAGATACAAGAATGATTATATGTGTAGTTTTATAAAAAAAAACAGGATGAAATTGGATAAAACTGGCTGATAACGATTATAGATGTATATTTAAGTGCATGGACAAAGTTTGATTTTGTGGTCAGTATAGATCAAGATCAGACTGCACAGAAGATGCAGTCTGGTCTTGGGCTCTACTTTCCGATATTCTGTGTGAAACTGACACCACAACTAATTTGATCTTTGATATGATGTGGGTTTCATCTACGGACAACGCCCAGTTCGTTTATCTTGCAATAGAAGGTTAAAACAAACACAAATAAACGCTTAACAGGTTATTGTCTCATAAATAGATAGCCGTAAACAAATAAATGAATCATGCCCTGTGAAAAGGGGGCTTGATGCCTTTGCAAAAAGTATCGATCCAGGTCAGCCTGCGCAGTCAACGCAGGCTGACCTGGGTCGAGACTTTTTACCATAGGTAAATTTTCAGATCAAAGGACCCTTCTACCCTCGGATTTAGTCAATTATTTGAGAAAATGGATTTTATAGATCCGTTATTATAAATGATAACATGCTTGTTATAATTCATCACGGAGAAGCATTTACTCCCCTTTTGCCAGAGCATGGCTAAAATGATTGGTTTTTCTACTTTCATCCGACTGGCGTCATTTTTTGTGTAACAGCTGACAAATTTCAAAACATCGTGGTAGAAGGAGATTCATGTATTTCCCTTTCATTTGTATTCACAAGCATTCAAGCTGATAAATGTTGACTCTCCGTTTGTTCATAATTTTTTTAAAGTTTATCTGCTTTTAATCTGTCTTGGAAAGGAGTGACTTAATCTAAAGTGGCATTTCAAAGTAACATTGATTAATTGATTCATTGTCTGGTCTTTAACGCCGTTTTCAACAATATTTCAGTTATAACGCGGCGGCCAGTGCACCTATCCATGCTTTCCTGGAGTTTCTTTTACCAGTACTACGCACAATATTCTTTCCAAGCCACTGGCTGCTTTCCCACATAACCATCGTCGAAACAATGGTCAGCGGTGAGAGAGGACTGAATCCTGTCGCAATGACTATCATCAATCCTCGGAAAGAAATTGGCCGAGCCAGGGGATGGGACCAGCGACCTCCTGTTCTCAAGTCCTGTACGCTACCGACTGAGCTACGGGGGCTCGGCTTTAGCGTAACAATAAGCTGCCAAAAGTAAACAAAGTGGGTGTTACAAGGTATCTAAGTTTATATCATACCATTTAACTCTTTACCAAACGACAAAATTTTAGACCAGTCCAAATTGAAAGCATTTGCAGACGACAAAATAAATGTGACCCAAAAGTTAATATTTGTGTTGGATTGGGTAGAAAACATTGTGGGAAAAGGAGAAAATGCTGGTTACCAGCATTTTCTCCTTTTCCCACAATGTTTTCAAAAGGTTTCTTTCTCAGGGTCGTTAAAAGTCGGGATTGTGTGGTAAAGGGTTAACTCTTTACCACTCGAGAAAAATTTTGACTCGTCCATACTGAAAGCATTTGCATACGACAATTCAAATGTGACTCAAATTTGTCTTAGATAGAGTAGAAAACATTGTGGGAAAAGGAGAAAATGCTGGTAACCAGCATTTTCTCCTTTTTCCACAATGTTTTCAAAAGGCGTCTTCGTTAAAAGTCGGGATTGTGTGGTAAAGGGTTAAGTGTATTGAAATTATTGTGAAGATGACAATCTGTCACTGTAGGGTCGATTCAAGTATAAATCGCTGGCAGAAAAATTAATTCAAAATCTAGGTTAAAAGTTGCCAGGTCACTCTATCTTTGGTTTACGGTTTTTTCTGATTTTAAAATTTATTTTTCTGTCAGCGACTAACACTTTGGCCGACCTTACAATAACAGATTACCATCTCTACAATATTTTCCATACTTTTGAATGGTATGATTTAAATCTAAACGCCTCTTAACCCTTAAAGCGCCATTCACAACTATAGTTGCCTTTGCGGCCTATGTAGATCAAGATTAGACTGCATAAAACATGCAGTCTGATCTTTGATCTACACTGTCCGCTTTGCTAATGCACGACAGACATAAGGAAACCATGAATTTGCATTTATCTTAGTCTCATTCTAGAGTAAAAATGTCCACCTGGTTTATTCGGCGCTTTAATGGTTACCATCTTCATTGTCTTTTGGCCGCTACTTGGCTTTTATTAGATTTAATTGTTTGGTGTTTTACAAAGCTTTCTGTTATATTTAGGCGGTCACTGCACCTACCTACGACTTCCTCTTTGACCAGTATTTATTTCCTCGCTACTGGTTACTTTCCTGTATAAACAATGCGGAAAAAATATGTTCAGTGGTGAGAGAGGATTTTGTTGCACTGACTATCATCAATTTGTCCGAGCTTGGGAATCGAACTAGACCCCTCGGGTGCAAGCCCAGTTCGCTACCGACTGAGCTACCTGGCTCGGCACCTTACTTTATGAACAATCTGAATAGTAAGCTGTCTGAAAACAAAGTAGTACAAAGTCCTGGTATAAATCAAAGCGCTGACGCACTGAAGGCAGAGGGTTTGTGCCAGCTACAGATCTTATTACTTTCTTTGCACAGGTTTCCTTTATACTTGACTTGAAGTAAAAAGGTGCCTTAATCGATCTGCAAACAGTATAGACTTAGGTCAGCCTGTGCAGGCAGTCAGTCTGTGCAGTCTTCACAGGCTGACCTGGGCTGAAACTTTTCGCCATTGGTCCATTTTCTGTACATCGAAGGGTCGGTCTATGGATCAATAATTATTTATGTCTTGCTTGGTATAATCCATCACGAGGATGCAAGAAGCCCCCTTTTGCCAAAGCACAGCTCATTTGTTTGTGGCTAAAATAAAGATAAAATCTAGTACATGAGCACAGGCAGAAAACAAGACTTGAATAAATGATATTAATCCTTTCCAAAACAATCCCAAGTTTTTATGACCCTGTGGAAGAGGCCTTTAAAGACATTTGTGGAAATGGAGAAAGTGCTTCTAACCAATGTTTTCTATTATATCAATCCGTAACATTTATGAAATTCTTGAAAGGTATCTTAAAGTACTGAAAACCAGTCTTAGTATAATTTTGAGGTTTTACACCTCAAAATCCTTGGAGGCCAAATAATGTGCTTTATAAAAGTTTTGCCGATCCCTTTTAAGGAGTTTGTAGCTCAAAGACTTGAAGTTGGTACCGCTGGTTTAAATTTCCAGCATGGTCTTCTTTCTGATCCACTTATCATTTATGCCATGTTGTTATTCAGTGCATGACCTTAAGGAAATAGCCAAGAAACGCATGCATAGGTACACTGGCAGCTGTTATGACCCAAGCTGTTTAAATTTCATTAACTGCTAATAAATTATACTGAAAGAAGCCATTTGCAGACAAAAATTGAAACATGGCTCAAAAACAGTGTACATCTTTGATAGGGTAGAAAACATTGTTGGAAAAGGAGAAAATGCTGCTTACCAGCATTTTCTCCCATTCCTACAATGTTTGTAAAAAGTTATGTTCTAAGGGTCGTTAAAACTTGAGATTGTGTTGTACAAGTAAATGCATAATATAATTTGCAGTTATAACTACTTTTAACTCTTTACCACTCAATGCCGACTTCTAACAACCTTGAGAAAAAAGCCTTGTGAAAACAGTCTGGGAAAGGAGAAAATGCTGGGAACCAGCATTTTCTCTATTATCCACAATGTTTTCTATCCTATAAAATAAAACTTGTACCATTTGAACCACAATGAAATTGTCGTCTGCAAATGCTTTCAGTTTGAACACAGCTGAAATTTTGCCGTCTGCCAAAGGCTTAATGGGTGACTTTTCGTGTAACATCGCCTGTCATAGCCGAATCTGTACGACTTTGGCGATAAAAGGCGATGTTACACGAATCCCATTACGATGCCCTATGCTCAAAATTCATCATGCAAACAAACACCGACAAGAAAAAGTCGATGCAAAGAATCAAAGTCGCCGCAAATTTTTTTATTTAATACTTCAAGAAAGCCAGGGCAAATAAGTAAATGTCAGTTTTCATCAGCAGATTTTTTAACACATTATGAAATTGATGTGACTGTGAATCTATATCAAAAGTTGTCTTCTGTTACAGTATCTAATACCCTCGCATAGCGCTCTCTGAACTCTTTTCCAAACGAAAAATATCAGACTCTTCCAAATTCAAAGAGTTGACAGACGACAATTTAAAAAGCTGCAAAAATGGTAGAAAATTCGCTAGTAGTGGGGGGAAAAGTATTTGTTAAAGGAGAAATTGCTTATAACGAGTAATTTCTCCTTATCCAACATGTTTTTCCAAAAGAATTTGACAGCGCACGTGATAACCCACGTTTGTTTGGGAAAGTGTTGAAAACAGGGCCAAGTTACTAAAATGTTGCTGTCTTAGGATAGTATGATTCAAGAGAACGTAAGTTTGCAAGGCATGCTTTCAATTTAAACAAGTCTAAAACTATACTGTTTGGTGAACGCTGTTAATAAAGAATATTGGTTTTGCATTGCGATTTATGAACAACACAGCGAAAAACTGGTCTCTCTCCAGATTTTTCCAACAAAGTACATGTAAATTTATCTAGAACTTGGTGAGAAATAAACAAAAGGGTTCTAAACAATCTTTGTTTTAAAAACTAAACTTAGAAAGAAGTAACCAATAATGGTTAGATACAATCATAACCATCATACTCGTTCTTCGGCGGAATTTAACACAATTTCAGCAATGTACAATTTTAGCGGTGGTCATTCAACAAAAAACACAAATAGTAGGAAAAACTAGGTACTAAATAATCAAAATGATAATTAAACCTGTGTACGAAATGACGAAAGTGGATACGAAATGACCAACTGGATACGAAATGACCAAAATAGAAAGTATAGGTAGGTACGAAATGACCAAAATCGTATCTACGAAATGACCTAGGTACGAAATTAACTAGGTACGAAATGACTGGAAACCTGTACAGCCTTGACCAATGGAAACAAGGCATTTATTTGGATGAGTCCATTTCTCGCGAATAGCGAAAATAAAAGTAATACTTGGGCGGATTTTTTGATGTTGTAAGTATTAACAGAGCAAAAATAGTATCGTATTGTATATACTTCGTAGTTTAAGAATGAATTAAAAAGCCAGTTTAAGGCGAAGTAGAAAGATTCCTGTTAACCTTAACACCCCTATAAAAAAGAAATTCCCATTGTCCATGTCCAAACTCGAAAAACTATTAAAAATATAGTCGCGCGCTTCTGCGCGGCGACTAATAAAAACTTTTGCTCTGAAAATATTTTCTTTTGCACTTTTTCGGTCTATGTAGATACCGACGCCCTCTTTCCGTTTCTATTCTACAGTAACATTACGGATGAACTCGTAAGGTGTAAGGCAGTTTTGAAAGGGTGTCGTCTGCGCGAGTAGCGCGTATTTATACATGAT
Source organism: Tridacna gigas (assembly GCA_945859785.2). Taxonomy (NCBI): domain Eukaryota; kingdom Metazoa; phylum Mollusca; class Bivalvia; order Cardiida; family Cardiidae; genus Tridacna; species Tridacna gigas. The sequence continues at coordinate 7,927,660 of OX244042.2, forward strand.
CGTTTGTGTATTCATGGAGGAACTATTTAGTCAAGTGTAGGAATCAAGTTTTGTTTACCTCGCGTATCCAGGAAAAAGCTGCCGGATGCAAGAATTCTCGACCTAGATAAATATCGTAAGCGTTGAAAATCATTAACTCATACCTGGGGACTATGACAGCGGGTTTCACCCGCTGCCAAAAAGAAAAACGTTGGAAGGCATACCTCTAGCGTACTGATCACTGTGACATAAATATTACTACCACTAATCATAATAATCAATACGCGAAAATTGCGAAGATTTCCACTACGCAAACATTTCCAATATAATAATTATAATATAATAACAATAATAATAATACAGTGTTTAATGGTCCAAAAGAACATGAATTCATAAATACCAACGAAAAGGAAGTGTACGCTTTGCCACAATGTTCTTCGGCGTAGCGGCACTGACTTGTGACCTACTTCTTGGTATTGTTTTATTTGAATAAACAAATAGAAATTTGCGATTGGTAAAAAATACTGACAAGTTTATTCTGCGGGCCCCTGTAGTCCTATCTGCATGCCAGTTTGCGCCGTATATCTTTTTTTTTTTTTGTTTTTTTTTCAAGACGGATATTTCATGTCTAATCTTTACCCGTATTAAAGTTCTACTATTCCATCCTTTTTTTTTAGTATATGTTTTTTTTTTTTACCAAACAACAAAATTCTAGACAAGCTCAAATTGAAGGCATTTACAGACGACAGATTAAATGTAGCTAAAAATGATGGAATTTGTGTCTGAAAAAAGTAGAAAACATTGTGGGAAAAGGAGAAAATGCTGGTTACCAGCATTTTCTCCTTTCCCACAATGTTTTCAAAAGCTTTGTTCTTCAGAGTCGTTAAAACTCGGGATTGTGTGGTTAAGGGTTAAATCATGACATCTAGATCTATGACAATTAATAGCATTATGGACGATAAAATATTCATAGGTTTTCCTATTCATATATCCGATACTGGACCAAGATTCACGGTCACCCCATGTCTATTTTATTTTTTTGTTTTTGTTTTTATATTTCTCCTTCATCCTCTTCCACACGATAAAATTTTAGCTTTGTCCAAATTAAAGTGCTCACGTTGACGGCAAATAAGATGTTACTTAAAACAAGGAATTTATCTTTAAAAAAGTAGAAAATGCTGGTTGCTAAAAGGAAAAGGGGAAAATGCTGATTACCAATTTTCTAAAACGCCTCCTTCCTCAGGGCAGTTTAAAGTCGGGATTGTGTGGTAAAAGGCTAACACTTTACCGAAAAATGTCGCTTTTTTTCACACCGTGAGAAAGACAACTTTTGAAAATAACTGTGCGAAAAGTACCAGCATTTTCTCTTTTTCCAACAATATTTCTCCACCTTTTCAAAGACAAATCCTTTTTTAGCCACATTTTACTTGTCACCTGCAGATGCTCTCCATAAGCACGATTTGAGTTATCGATTTATCCGAATTATCCAAAAAACAACAACGACAAAAATATAAATATATATGTATATATATTCGAAATCATAAAGTCTTGAAGTAACAAATGCACTGTTGAACCTATCTGAGAAGACCCTCTGTTTAACCCTTTACCACACAATCCCGACTTTAAACGACCCTGAAAAAGAAGCCTTTTGAAAACATTGTGGGAAAAGGAGAAAATGCTGGTAACCAGCATTTTCTCCTTTTCCCACAATGCTTTCTACCCTTCCCAAAATAAATCTTAACTCTTGATTCACATTTATTTTGTCGTCTGCAAATGCTCTCAATTTGGACTAGTCTAAAATTTTGTCGTTTGGTAAAGGGTTAAAACTTTTAATGTGCTTTTAGAGTCCATTCGTCATCCCTCTTTGAACTAAAATATGTAGATTGCCTTAAAAGACTACCTGCTTCAAGCAGTCACTTTTCTCAGTACTCTAAAGTGATTTCTTAAGACGGGTTTGACTGTTATATAGCTGACGAGTGTATTACAATCTGGCTTCGTTTATTTCGGTGCAGGGGTGTGATTAACCCTTTACCGCACAATGACGCTTTTTAACGACCCTGAGAAAGAAACCTTTTGAAAACATTGTGGGAAAAGGAGACAATGCTGGTAACCCAGCATTTTCTCCTTTTCCCACAATGTTTTCTGCCCTATCAAAGAAAAATTGCACCATTTGACCACTATTGAAATTGTCGTCTGCAAATGCTTTCAATTTGAACAAGGCTAAAATTTTGTCGTCTGGTAAAGGTTTAATAAGATGTTATAGATTCTCCCACTTCTCCCTTCTCGCATGCTTTAGGTAAATGCATTATTTCTAAGCAGATCCTTTTGAGCTGGACAGTTCTGAATGTTTAGTTTTAGATTTAAATCCTTACTACACAATTCTGACCTAACGACCCTTAGAAAGAAAACTTTTGGAAACATGGTGGGAGAATGAGACAATGCTGGTTATCAGCATTTTGTCCTTTTCCCACAAAGTTTTCTACCATACGAAAGACACATTTCATGTTTTGATTAACATTTTTTTTTTTTACTCGGCAAAAACTTTTAATTTGGACAATTCTAAGGTTTTGTAGCTTTGTAAAGGGTTAAAGGCCTAATAGTGGCCAAAATAACACACAAATGCATTTGATTTAAATCATACCATTTAAAAATATGTAAAATATTGTGGATATGGCAATCTGTTATTGTGCGGTCGAGTCCAGGTGTTAGTCACTGGTAGTAAACTGAATTTCAAAATAAGGCAAAAAATAAACAAAAGATAGAGTGACCTGGCAACTTTTAACCCAGTTTTGAAATGAATTCCTCTTCCAGCGACTAATACTTGCACTGACAGTATCTACACAATAATTTTACTATCTTTAAATAGAATGATTTAAATTTAAACGCATTTCAACACCCGCTTTGTTTACTTTTGGCAGCTATTGTCACTTTAAAGGGAGGAAATCCTCTGAAATGGGGAAAATCAAAACCCTGTAGTGGCTGATGGGTTTTTTTTTGCATTGCGTTTTTCGGACCTTGATACAATTTATTTTTCTATAGCACAGTAAGAAATGCCAGAAAGATATAATGTAAAGCGGTTGTCTAGACAATTCAGGTCTAAAATTTGATTTAATTCACGGCATTATGGCAGGAATATATTCTGAGATACTGGCCAGTGTGGAGCCAATATTAGACTGCACGTTATAGGCAATCAGGGCGCGTATTAGCCAACCATTCCAGAGAACTTTATAAATTTGAAAGTTTACCAGGTTGTTTACAGTTTGGTTCAGCCAATCAAAAATTGCGTTACCAGTAGAAGTAAAAAAAAATATGAATGTAAATAAGATTGGTTGGTACGGACCAAGATCTTGATCTAGACTTACAGCATGGTGCAAAAGCACTGTAAGTCGCATTCAGCACTCTAATGGTTACTATCTTTTTAACATTTCTAAAACAGATAATTTTCCAGCAAAGTTATATTTTCAAGAGTAACTTATTTACAAGACTGCATCTGATTACATATATAACACCCCTCTAATCCGATGACTATTTCTACGTACAAAAAGAACATCCCTCACTTTTTGATAATCTGAGTATTTGATTTGTGAATGAAACCAATGTGTAACAATACTGATTACAAACTGAGACATCGAAAACGGGATTCAAGTTGATAAAAGAAATGGATTTATAATGTGGTTAAGATAAGCTGAGAAGTAAAATTGGATTTGTTAAATCTTTGTGTGAAAAGGGTAGATCCAAGGTCGGAGTACCCAGTAAGTGCGGTCTGATCTTGGGCTTACACTTTCTGATACTTTACGGGAAATTATAGGAAGGTGGGGGGGGGGGGGGGGAAGAAAGAAGGAAGATAGAAACAAACTGAGAGTAGAAATATAAAAAAAAAACTTCTGCCGCACAATCACGACTTTGAACGACCCTGAGAAAGAAAGCATTTGAAAACATGTTTGGAAAAGGAGAGCATTTTTGAAAACATTGTGAGAAAAGGAGAAAATGCTGGCATTTTCTCCTTTTCCCACAATGTTTTCTACCCTTTCCAAAACAAATTTCAAATTTTGAAGTCACATTTATTTTTCGTTTGCATAGGCTTTCAATTTGTATGTCATTAATTCAACTCTCTGGAGATTAACACGTGACTATGAATATATTCCGCCGATAGTAGAGACAAAGATCAGCGTATACATACGAGCAGTGTGATCTTGACCCATATCCTCGGCTTCTTTGATGATATTTTCAGTGATATGCGCACCATTCAATGAAATCACTTTAACCCTTTAACACACAATCCCGAGTTTTAACGACCTTGAGGAAAAGGACTTTTGAAACCACCGTGGGGAAAAAGGAGAAAATGCTGGTAACCAGCATTTTGCTCCTTTTTCCACAGTGTTTTCTCCCTTTTCAAAGACAAATCTGATCCTTTAAACCACATTTAATTGTCGTTTGCAAAAGATTTAAAATTGGACAAGTCTAATTTTTTAAGCCGTATGGTAATGGGTTAACTCTTTACCACACAATCACGGGTTTTAACGACCCTGCAGAAAAAGCCCTTTGGAAACATTGTGGGAAAAGGAGAAAATGCTGGTAACCAGCATTTTCTCCTTTTCCCACAATATTTTCTTACCATCCCAAAACAAATTTCGATTTTTGAGTCACATTTATTTTGCCGTCTACAAATGCTTTCAACTTGGACGAGTCTAAAATTTTGTCGCCTGGTAAAGGGTTAAACAAATGTATTTTAATGACAGTCTAACGATAAAAGATCAGCAGAGTACGGGTTAAAAATACTTTTCAACAAAATGTTTTTTTCAAGCAATGTATTTTAACTTTAGCAACTTTTTTGGCTAGCCCTAGAACACCTTTGATAAATAATAGAACGAGAAGATCAAAGATCGGACGGCATTTTTTATGCATTCTGGTTTATACTTCACAGTCCACATTTTAATGACAGTCAACGATAAAAGATCTGCAGGATTCGGGTTAAAGGTTTTTTTTTTTTAGATTTTTTTCAAGCTAAGTGTTTGAACTTTAGCAAATTTTTGGATAGTCCTAGCAAATACCTTTGATAAATAATATAGAGTAGATTCAAGATCAGACTGCATTCCTTTTTACATCCTGATCTTCATACTTCACCGTACACACATTTCCCTTGAGTTTCAGGAAAATACATGTAATATCGAAAACAACAATGATATTCATATTTTATATATTTTTTCATCTGCATTTTGGTGAAATTCATAAACTGATCGTGCAAAAATAATGATAATAACCATGTAAGGAAAATCTGTTTATTGAATGCAGTTTGCCTACTCCTTGAATGTACATAGCCTTTTAAATCCAAGTTCAGACTGCACGTTTTTTGCAGGTTAATCTTAATCGGCACTCTCTTTCTTCGGCATCTTTTGGGTTAAGTTCATGTATAAATCCTTTCAGAGGAAAAATCTAATTTTATCATGAACACAAACACACACACACACACCCCCCCACACACAAACAGCAACAAAACCGACAAGACAACTTTCGCTTCTATAGCACTTGCGACGACAACTCAGCTCTACCCATTGGCTGATAAGCTTGCATGATTTAACCTTGTACCCCGATTCTGAACGACCCTAGGGAAGGAGCCTTTTGAAAACATTGTAAGAAAAGGAGAAAATGCTGGTAACCAGCATTTTCTCCTTTTCCCACAAGGTTTTCCATCCTATCAAAGACTAATTCTTTATCTATTGAGTCACATTTAATTTGCCGTCTGCAAATGCTTTCAATTTGGGCAAGTCGACAATTTTGTCGTTTGGTAAAGAGTTAATGCGCTTTTGCAGACAGTATAGATCAAGATCAGACGTCATATATATTTTTGAAAATTAGTTTGAAGTTTCTAATTAATCTATTAAACTATTTAAGGTTTTAAGGACATAAAGCAATGAAGGATAAGTTCATTACAATAAGTACATGGTTTGTGACGTTTACAAGATTCAAACCGGCGACCTCACTTCAGACTGGACTTTTTATTTCGAAACCTTTGTCAGATAGTCAAATAAACTTGTCTGCAGACTTATTTTGCATGTTATAGTTGTTAAATTGCAGTAATAGGTCTTTAAAAAAAATGAAAATGCGATATATATTTGTATGGATATTTTTTGTGACTGTACTGTGTCAAAGATTCAAACCTGTGACCGCGGTAAACATTGGATACCTCGTATCGAGCCAGGCGCAGTACCCAGGCTTCCCGGAAATACAGACCACGGCTGGAATTTTAAAGATGGCAACCAATCATATTCGGCAGCGTTATAACAAAAGCATTAAAGTTCACTGGAAGGACAGCCAATGTAAAGAGGTCAGCTCTCTGATCCACGGTTATGAACTAGTGACGAACATGAATGTATCAGCCATTATTGGACCTGCTTGTGAACAAGGTATATTGCGATTAGTACATAGATAAATCTAGTACTTTATTTTTTAAAACAAGTTCCACAAATCCCGGTGATTGCTTCCTGGAAACCCTGTCAATGTGGGAAGTTCATTGTCTTATAACAGGGTCGGACAAACCAACGGTTATGGCTGGCGTAACTACCTCCCTTTAATGAATGCAAACGAGATAGGTTAACCCTTTCCCAAACAAGCCCTGCTTTTCACGTGTCTGCAGTACAAGTCTTTTGAAAACACTGTTGGAAAAGGAGAAATTGCTCGTAATGAGCAATTTCTCCTTTTCCCACAGTGTTTTCTACCCTTTTGGAAAACTTTCTGTAATTTTCATCAAATTTAAAATTGTCGTCTGCAAACGCTTTCAATTTGGACCAGTCTAAAATTTATCGTTTGGGAAAGGGTTAAGCGTTGGGTGATGCTTGTTTAGGTATATCCGCTGAGACTAACATAACTCGAAGAAGATGTGGGATACCTCAGTCTGTTGATCTGCATAAGGTGCCTTCGCTAGGTATCATAGCCATTTATGGCTGACTACGCTGTTCGTAACAGAAGATTCTCTGGTATGAAAGGCTAATGCTCTACGCTTCCATATTAAATCGGAAACAAGATGATGTTACAGATTTGCAGTCTGTCTCTTTCTCTCATGGAATTAAACGCCGTTTTAACAGCTTAGGTCATATCACGGCGGTCAGTACACTAACGCATGTGTTTTCTAGCTTTCTCACACAAATACTGACACAACTTTCTTTCCAAGTCACAGACTACTTTTCTCACATGCATCAGAGAGGCGAAAAATCCTCGAAAAGAAAGTTTGCCTCAACTGGCTATCGAACTCGCAACCACAAGGTCACGCATAAGACACTAACCACTGAGTCAGGTATATGTAGTCTGTTATCGATACATCTGTAAGCCACGAAATTTTACCGGGCAGAATTTTGTCCGCAACTCGAGTTAACGAGACATCGCGAGAGATTGCAGAATTTAAAAATTAACCAAATTCAAATTTTATGTACAAAACTGGCCTTGTATCAACTGCGTCGCCACTTATATATGCTATTGATATCTGTGCTGGACTGTGAATATCCTTTGTCCTTGACCTAAATTTCTATCAAAAAACGCCCGCCCGGGTAGCTCAGTGGTTAGCTTATCTGACTCGTGACCTGGTGGTTGCGAGTTTGATACCCGGTTGAGGCAAACTTTCTTTCCGGCGATTTTTCGTCTCTCACCTCTGATGCATGTGAGAAAAGTCGTCAATGGCTTCAGAAAGAAAGTTGTGTCAATACTGGTGTGAGAAAGCAAGGAAACACATGGGTGCGTCACTGACCGCCATGATATGACCTGAGCTGTTAAAATGGCGTTAAACTCAAATACAAACAAACAAACAAACAAACAAACAAACAAACAAATCTATCAGAAAACAGTTTTCCTCCGCTGTTTCGAAGCAAATTGTATCGCAATCTGTTACGCTATGCCTGACTGGTGCATGATACAACCAGTAACTGCCATCGATGGAATCGAAATTGCCTGTTTTCCAATACCTGGATGTTTTCTTCGTTGTTTGCGCATGTCAATATTCTTCGAAGATTAGACCTGTCTGCTATGACGCATCACTATCCTGTACAGGATAGATATTCATACGCGGCGCGTAAATTGACGCTAAAAATAGCAAGCAGAAAATTGCTGTGAAAAAACACGTATGTGGAAAAAAAATCAAACAAATTTCTTAAGAGATATGAGCTGCGCTCTGTGAAAAGGGGGCTTAATACATCTGGGAAAAGTATCGAGCCAGGTCAGGCTGACCTGGTTCGAAACTGTTTGCTGTTGGTAATTTTTTTTTGTATGTCAAAGGACCAGTCTACCTCGTGATTCAGTCGGTTGTCATCAAAAGTGGCCATTTTTGTATCCATAATTACGGAATGGCTTGATTGGTACAATGCATCACGGAGATGCATTAAGCCCTTTTTTGCCAGAGCGTGGTTCATATAATGATTTCAAGCGGGGAAAATCTTTTAATGTACCAGTGTTACTGCAAATATTTGTAGACAGTTTCTGAATATAGACATGGGGGAAAACCGGGATTTGTGCTTTAGACTGACAACAAAGATAACGTCCCCACCTTGCTGGGCTTATACCGTGGCGTTTCTCTAAGGTTATATGGGCTGTGTTTATAAATGACTGGTGCATTAGGTTATATGCTAGCTAACCGTGGCGGGATGAATCGTTCAGGGTAGGTTTTAGTGAGTAAACGTATATCTTATTTTCAAAATTCGCTGCATCGATTGCGGCCTTGAAAAGTAGTCCGGTTCTATACCCAGAATGCCTTTATCAGATAGGTAGTTATTTGAAAAATGCCACCTAGCGGAAGATAATGCATTTTCTTCGAAAACAGCCGAGCTAAAAATGAAGGACGTCTGTCTGGGGTCGTCAGTTCAAATTGAAACAATCAGCGTAGGTGTAAAAATAGGTTATAACAATGGTTGTAAACCCACACAAATATGGAGAAAACCGCGAAATGATGAGACGTAAGTAAATAGAAGTATCTTACTTTTATCTCTCTTTTATCTTATTTTTATCTTATATTTATATTGGATCAAGAGCTTAGTAATCTTCAATGGATAAAAAGGGATGAATTATCTAAGGTTAAACGTTAACCTGTGAACCCGTTGTCTTTTGGTTGAATTTCCTTTTTCTTTTCTCTCTCTCCAAAAATTTAAATTTTCAAAATATCGTATTGCAAGAAAGAAGCCAAATTCGTAAAAATAGATGTGAGCTATGCTCTGGCAAAAGGGGGCTTAATGCATCTCCGTGATCCATGATAACAAGCGAGTCATCACATAATTATGGATCCATAAAATCCATTTTCTCCAACAACCGACTGAACAGTGAGTTACACTCGTCCTTTGACATACAGAAAATTGACCGATAGCAAAAAGTTTCGGCCCAGGTCAGCCTGCGCGGACTGCGCAGGCTGACCTGGGTCGATACTTTTGGCAGATGCATTAAGCTCCTTTTCACAGAGCGTGGGCTCATATGCGTTGGTGAGACCGAATGGCGAGCAATAAGAAAACATCATCGCGAATGGAAAATCGCTTTTGAAAATCTTACTTTGTGTTGGAATTTATTGACCAAATACCAATGTCTGTACTTTTTTTTTAAATCTTTTGATCGTTACTTTCTGAAAATTCAATCTTATTGTTGTTATTTTCTCCGAAATAATTAAAATCTTGATAATAGAGAACGCATCGATCTGACCACCATTTAAACCTTTGCCACACAATCACGTGTTTTAACGCCCTTGAGGAAAAAGACTATTGATAACATTGTGGGAAAAGGAGAAAATGCTGGAAAGCAGCATTTTCTCCTTTTCCCACAATGTTCTTTCTAAGACATTAAAGACAAATCCAAACTTTAGAGCCGCTTTTAATTTGTCCTCTGCAAATGCTTTTCAATTTGGGCAAGTCAAAGATTTTGTTCTTTGGGAAAGGGTTCGATAGGAAAACGGCAAATTGATAAATATTTGAGCCGTGCTCTGTGAAAAGGGGACTTAGTGCATTTGCTGAAAGTGTCGAATCAGGTCAGACTGCGCATTCCGTGCAGGTTGATCTGGAACGAAACTTTTTGCTTTTGGTCAATTTTCTGCTTGTCAAAGGACCAGTCTACCTCATGATTCAGTAGGTTGTCCCACAAAACGGATTTTTACGGATGTATTATACTGGTGACTTTCTTGGTATCACGCATCACGGAGATACATTAAGTCCCCTTTTAACAGAGCATGGCTCATTTATTATTTTCCTTTATGCATTTTTCATTTTCAAAAACTCGCTTCAGTAAAAGATAAAACACAAGTTCCTCGTTTGAAGGTATGGCACAAAATTTGTACAGTCGATTACCTATCGATATTTCTCATGTCGTACGATTGCTTAACTCTTTGCCAAACGACAAAATTCTAGAATTGTCCAAATTGAAAGCATTTGCAGACGACAAAATTAATTGTGACTCAAATGATGGAATTTTTCTTTAATAGGGTAGAAAACATTGCGGGAAAAGGAGAAAATGCTGGTTGTCCCACAATGTTTTCGAAAGCTTTCTTTCTAAGGGTCGTTAAAAGTCGGGATTGCCTGGGAAAGGGTGAATAGTTATCATATTGACGATAAATTCGGGTGTTTTAGCAGACAGTGTAGATCAAGATCAGACCATACAGAGACTTTCTGGCAAAAACAAAATAGAATTGGCATCATCTTGCTTCTTCTCGTAATGATTGAAAACAATTTTCAGTCTGTGAAAAGTGGGTTTACACATCTGCAGAAAGTATCGACTCATGTCAGCCTGCGCAGTCCGTGCAGGCTGACCTGGGTCGACACCTTTTGCTAATGGTCAATTTTCTGCAGGCCAAAGGACCAGTCTACCCGATAATTTTATTTTTTGTCAGACAAAATGGATTTTATGGATCCATAATTATGTGATGACTTGCTTGGTATAATGGATTACGGAGATGAATTCAGTCCCCCCTTTTCCCAGAATGGCGTCAAATTCACTTCATTTAGCAAGATTAAAATAAAAATAATATAATACCATAAACGCTAAGATCATTTCTAGACGCTTTTGTAAACAGTGAAACCCTGGATCAGGCTGCAGAATGTGCAGCCTGATCTTGACCCATGTTGTCTCATAAATTATAAAATATGCTTGATAGGATAATATTAGATTGGCAATATTTTGACTTTTTACGGATGAGGGAAGAAGGTTTCATATTTATCAGCTGTACCCTCAATCGGACGACACATACGGTAAACATACGGTTGTAGGTCTAAACGCGCCTTTAACTTGAAGAGATACATCAATGGGGAGGGGGGGAATGAGCCACGCTCTGGCAGAAGGGGGCTTAATGTATCTCCGTGAAACATTATACCCAGCAAGTCATCACATAATTATGGATCCATAAAATCCATTTTGTATAACAACCGACTGAATCATGAGGTACACTGGTCCTTTGACACAGAAAAGTAGCCAATGGCGAAATGTTTCGGCCCAGGTCAGCCTGCGCGGACTGCGCAGGCTGACCTGGGTCGATACTTTTCGCAAATATATCAAGCCCCCTTTTCACAGAGCATGGCTCGAATAGGAAATTGTCTTCCATTTTGGCAGTATTTACAGACGACAAATTATTGTGGCAAAATAATGGGATTTGTTTTGGAAGAGGTAGAAAACATTGTTTGAAAAAAAGCATTTTCTCCTTTTTTTTTTTTTTTTTTTTAAACAACGTTTTTAAAGCTTTCTCTCTCCAGGTCGTGAAAACTCAGGCTCGAACCCGGGGCCTCTAGATTTTGAGTCCTACGCTTTACCACAGAGCCACGAAGGAACCCTTCGAAAATGCCTTTATAACAGCTTAGGTCATATCAAGGCGGTCAGTTCAGCTACGCATGTGTTTCCTGGCTTTCTCAAACCAGTACTGCCACAACTTTCCTTCCAAGCCACTGACTACTTTTCTCACATGCATCAGAGGTGAGAGGCCATTTCAAAATCGCCGGAAAGAAAGTTTGCCTTAACCAAGTATCGAACCCGCAACCAATAGGTCACGAGTCAGATACGCTAAACATTGAGCTACCCGGCCGGGCCCTTCGAAATTGAGATACATGTAAATAAACATAGGGAATTAGACTGTGTAAACCGTACCCTCAAATTTCAATCACTCATAAAATTGTCAACTTTATCAAAAATTTAAACCTTTAATGGACAAATACGAATGATCTTTCATGCTCTTCACTGGATCGTCTTGGAAAACATTGTGAGAAAAAGGAGCAATAACGCTTGAAACAGACAATTGCTCCTTTACCCATAACGCTTCCCGTACTGTCACCAAATGATATTTTCCACTTTCTTCATTTTTTTTTTTTTAATTTTTGGTTACTTGAGTTATTTGTGACCATTTCGGTAGGCCGTGATTTAATATGTAGAGTTATAGGTTATCCATAACACAAAACCGCGTTTTACCGACCCCGAGAAAAAAAAAACATTTGAAAAAATCGTGGGAAAGTGAGAAAATGCTGGTAACCAGCATTTTCTCCTTTTCCCACAATGTTTTCTATCTTTTCGAAGACAAATTCCAACGATAACGTTACGTTTAATTTGTCATCTGCAAACGCTTTCAAATTCGACAAGTCTAAATTTTTGTTGTCTTGTAAAGAATTTTAATTCTTTCTCACACAACCCCGACTTTTAACGTCCCTAACAAAGAAGGTTTTTGAAAACATAGTGGGAAAATGAGAAAATGCTGGTAGCCTGCATTTTCTCTTTTCCCACTATGTTTCCTATCCCAGCAAAAACAAATTTCATCATTTTAGCCACGTTTACATTGTCGTCTGCAAATACTTTGAATTCTGAATAGTTCGAAATTTTGTCGTCTGGTACAGAGTTAAGAGGACAAGATAGTAAAAACAAATAAGGAGAGTGAGATTATTGTATTTACGTATCTCTGTAGTTCAATCATTCATGAATTTGTCGGCATGACTAACTTTTAATCTGGACAATCCGTACTCAGCCGAAAATCACTGACTCCTATTCTATAGTTTATTACGTTCAGCTAAGGTGCGTTTACAGTATATAACGAATTATCGCAGCATATGCATGCCAGCGTACGGAGATATTTCGATTTCATTTCGTCATGAACCTCCAGGAAGGCCCAGATAGGCGCAATGGCTGCCGCGAAAAAACGGAAACTTTTGAAGACAGTTTTTATACCCCACAGAAACACACAGAGAAAAGCGTTTATCCGTCCGTATGTCCGCATTTTCCTTGCATAGAACGTCCGGATTGATCTGAGATTTATACATGTACATGATACATGTATATATAAGATTTTAGATTAGTCCAATTTCAAAGCATTTGCTGTCGACACATTCAGTGTGGCTAAAAGTGATGGGATATGTCGTTGAAACGGAAGAAAACATAAAGGGACGAGTAGAAAATGTTGATGACCAGCAGTTTTTTCCTTTTCCCAGAATATTTTTAAAAGCTATTTCATCAGGGTCCTTAAAACGAGGGATTGTCTGGCAAAGGGTTAAGATAGACAGCTTACTGAGCATCAAAAAACCGTTGAAAGATTCCGAGTTTATGTATTTGAGACCAGATTGACTGATTGATTGATTGTATGGTGTTTAACGCCGTTTTCAACATTATTTCAGTTATAATGATGGGAGAAAATATCTAATTTTTTAGGACAATCATGTTTTGCCACGCATTAATGATTGGCTACCATTCGTGGGTATAGCGTTTCTCAAACAGATCTTTTTATCACAAGGTCTAGTCTTGACGTATTTTCAGTAAACTAACTATAATTTATGTTTTGCGACAATTTGTCAAGGAGACATTCTGGAAATGGTGGGGCTAAACGCCTAGGGGGGCTTTTTGCCCCATCAAAAAGGGCGTTTTGCCCCGAAGGTGAGGCAAAACGCCCAGTTGTTAAAGAAACAAAAATGTCATTTTTATTTTTATGCCTTGCAATTTTTCGTCATTTACATTTGTGTTACGAAAGAGCAATACCAGCTCTACATGAAAATTATATATCCATCAAGGTCATTCAACTTTTTAACTTAATATAAGCAAAACTCCTTAAGGTAGGCGTTTTGTCCCACCTTACAATATATCGCGGCGGCCAGTGCACCTATCCATGCTTTCCTGGAGTTTCTTTTTACCAGTACTCCGCACAATATTCTTTCCAAGCCACTGGCTGCTTTCCCACATAACCATCGTCGAAACAATGGTCAGCGGCGAGAGAGGAATGAATCCTGTCGCAAGGGCTATTATCAATCCTTGGAAAGAAATTTGCCAAGCCGGGATCGAACCAGCGACCTCCTGTTTTCAAGTCCTGTACTTGAGACCAGAAGAGTTAAATATCTTGCAGTTCTATCTGACTACACAGTACTATATATCGCCACTGTATGAGCTCTCTTACAAATGCATGTTTGGTAAGAAAATGAACAAGGGTGGACTTGATTTAGCTGATTTGAGCACTCTGCTTACTCCGAGCATGCAGATTCGCAATCAAGTGTAACCAGGAATAGCTGCGCCAGTGCACTCCGGAGTACTCCATCGTCCGAGTTGGTGTGGTCGAGAGCAGAGCAGTCACGTGACCTAATTCCTTGAAAAAGTGGCGGGAAGGAGAACAATTTTCAAACTTGAAAGACTGCTAAGGATGTTTTTTTTTTTATATGGAAGTCTTCGGAAGCCATCCAAACTGGTAATTTACATGTCAATAATTGAAATAGAGCTGTAACAAGAATATTGCGATCATTGTCAGCCATCTTTAATTTTTCCTCTCGCTTGATTTATCTCCGGAGTAGCCGTTTGCTCAATGTCACTTGATTTAGCGTGCTGCTCCGGTGCAGTCGAAGTATTCTACAAAAATCAAATCAAGTCCACCCCAAGTCTCGTGAGAGGGCGCGATACTATAAAAAAAAAACCTACACGGTGTCCTTAACTGAGCCAAATCCTTGACTAAGCGATACCGGGAAAAAGAAAACGAGAGATGAAAGCCATTATAAACTTATCAGGCACTGCATCAGAATGAAATGTGCGCCCATTAGTACATATGGGTGTATTTTCTTGTACTTCAGTTTTGATGCCATTGAATTTTGTTAACGTACGGTCCCGGTTGTAGGTCTAAACGCGCCTTTAACTTGAAGAGATACATCAATGGGGGGAAAAATGAGCCACGCTCTGGCAAAGGAGGGCTTAATGCATCTCTGTGATACATTATACCCAGCAAGTCATCACATAATTATGGATCCATAAAATCCATTTTGTATAACAACCGACTGAATCATGAGGTACACTGGTCCTTTGACATACAGAAAATTGGCCACTGCCGAAATGTTTCGGCCCAGGTCAGCCTGCGCGGACTGCGCAGGCTGACCTGGGTCGATACGTTTCGCAAATTTATCAAGCCCCCTTTTCACAGAGCATGGCTCGAATATGAAATTGTCTACCCGAGGTTCTCTAACTGATCGGCGGAAATGTGCTGTCTCGTATAATCAGATTCTAATCGCTAGTTCCGGAATTTAGCATTAGATTTGAAGTCAAAATCGTTGGTAAACCGTTAATGGCCCAACTGATAAGCAGTTGGACGACCGGACTCGACTCGATCCTAGGACCGCTTTTTTTTCATTGAAAACATCCAAAGTACGACAGGACGTGCGCTGTCACGTCTCAGCTTGAAAAAGTGGACCCCTAAAACGTAAGATAATAGAAATAAACAAACTCTAAAAAAGACACCTGTTTGTTGATATTATCTCTATAGTTGAGCACTTAAGGAAAAATTTCATGAAATCATCACAAGTGTAAAGTGACCGATATCAAAGTCACGACAATCTTGAAACTATCTCTTGAGTATGTCGCTGATTGAAACAAGCTCTCCTCCCGCTTATTTTATATGATCCATGCTCGGTGAAAAAGAAGGCTTAATGCATTTGCAAAAAAGTATCGACTCATATCAGCCTGCGCAGTTCGCGCAACCTGACATGAGTCGATCATTTTTGCTATTTGTAAATCTTATGCGTGTCCAATGTTAGACGAAATGGATTTTATGGATCCACAATTGGCGTGCAACACACGAAAAGGGGGCCTTTGGACATTTGCGTAAAGTGTTGTCTCGGATTAGCCTGCGCAGTCCGCGCAGGCTAATCCGAGACAACACTTTACGACTATATAAGATTTTTTCATAAGGTAGACTTTCGTGAAGCAGAAAAAAAAGGAAAGTGTCGTCTTGGATTTGTCACAGACTACACAGGCTGATCTGGGACGACACACTTTTACGCACATGTCCGAAGGCCCCTTTTCGTGTGTTGCACGCCAATTATGAGATGACTTGCTCTATTTAATGCACCATAGGGATGCATTAAAACCTGTTTTGAAAGTAAGCGGCTTATACTTTTACTAAAACGAACAATTATCCAACATTTGTGTGACGTCATCAGTATCTCCATCTCTACGCCAAGAGAGATAAAAATACACTATTGCGCTGTACAGGGGTACAAAACCACAAGAGCAGCGAGGTTACCGCAATGAAATTATCAGGGTTCGAATTTTCTTTTTGTCTAATTCTCAAGAATTTTCTACATTTGAATGGAACACATCTTCTGATTGGCTAAAGCATTTGGTTTCGGTTTAGCCAATCAGAAGTTGTGTTACTTTCAAATCTAGAAAATTTGGAGAACAAGACTAAGAACGTCCTTAAGTAAGAATGGCTGGTGAATACGAACCTCGGTTATGACCCATTGATGTTTCTACAATCCATAGAATAGCGTGCAATTTTGACACACTCTTGTATTTTTTTCCAGCATTATATTTTGTATCGACCCTGATGTCTGTTTTGAATTCTGGGCCCGTACACACGATCACGTGGTTACCGTCGGTACAACGACAAACGAACGTTACAACGGCCATCAGCACATATGGACCATTGTCGGCATTCGCAGAAGCCTTGGTGGTGCTAATTAAAGAATATTCGTGGAAAAATATAGGTAGCAAACTTATGACTCTTTGTCAAAAAAAAAAAGACCTCTGTTTTAGTATTTCAAGGTATTCAGTTTGCTATATAAATGAAAAGCTGTTAAATTTGGCAATATACATTTAAGTCTATAAAGCAGGCAACCTCTATAATTAAAGATTCAAAAAACAGGTGTTAAAACGCAGTTAGATTTAAGTTTTACCATTTAGAAGTTGACAATCGGTTATTGTATTGTCGGTCCAAGTGTTAGTGTTAGCAGGAAACGAATTTTGAAATCAGGCAAACAGTAAACAAAAGATAGAGTTACCTGGCAACTTTTAACCTAGTCTCGAACTTAATTTCTCTGCCAGCGACTAACATTTTGGACCAACCGTACAATAACAGATTGTCATCTTCACAGTAATTTCCATACTTTCAAATGATACGATTTAAATTCAAATGCATTTGAACACCCGATCTGTTTACTTTTGGCAGCTATTGTTACTTTAAGTGTTCAATTTACAATATACATGAAAAATTGTCTCGGATGCCACCTCTATAAAACAAACAACTTGTATCAAGCAATGATATATTGATTTCTTAAAGAAGGAAAACATGTAATATGACCCATGCTCTGGCAAAAGGGGATTTAATGCATCTCACTAATGCATGGAACCAAGCAAGTCATCACCGTATTACAGATCCATAAAATTCATTATGTCTAACATCCGACTGAATCATAAGGTAGACATGGTCCTTTGACATGCAGAAAATTGACCAATATTGAGCGAAAAGTTTCGCTCAGGTCAGTCTGCGCGGACTGCGCAGGCTGACCTGGGTCGACGCTTTTCGCAGATGCTTTTAGTCCGTTTTTACAGATACACAGCATGGTTCATATTTTGTGTTACGTAAGCGCCTGTTGTTAATAAGCACATTTTAGGAGTCCACAAGGAACTTGCTTCATAATAGATAGAGGATATTTGTCTTTTTCGGTGAAAGATCGAAATTTATTTCATCTCGTGAACATCATCGGTAATATTTTCACTCGTGGCGCGGCCACGAGTGAAAATATTACCGATGATGTTCACTGCGCCACGATTAAAAATATTACCGATGATGTTCACGAGATGAAATAAATTTCGATCTTTCACCGAAAAAAACTGCGCCAAGAGTGAAAATATTACCGATGATGTTCACGAGATGATATAAATTTCGATCTTTCACCGAAAAAAACAAATATTCTATTTATTTCATGCTTCTAACGCCTTTTTTTTTTTGTCGAGACTTCCATAAAAAAAAGATGAAATCGATATTTTCACTGGTCGTACCCGTGTAATATCGAAAAATATTTTCACCGCTATTTCTCGATATCCTACCGAAAAGCATGAAATAAAGAAGAGTATACTTTCTAAAAGAATCCATGTTGAACTCTTATGAATGACTAAGAGGACCTCATTAACCGACTAACTGATCATTGAAAAGATTGACAATTAATCGATCGATTAGTTGATTGACTGGTTAGTTTATTGGTCAAACTAACGCTTATACATACAGTATTATTCCAGGTCTTATTTCGAGTAAGGACAAGACAGAGCTATGTTCGCCGCTCGTGGAATCCATTTACAACTCTTTCTCAACGAACGGACTTGAAATTGTACATTTCGTAAACCTGGATGATTACACAAATATGACAATGACTGCAGTCCTTCAGGATGTAGTTACCGGTGCCAAAAGTAAGTACTGTATACAAGTTATTTATGTAAGTATGGCATATAAGTAATGTATATAAGTGTGGCATATAATTTATGCATAAAAATATCGCATATGTACGGTGGCACTGAGGTGACATGGGCATTTTTTTTTGTATTTATCTCGTTCCCACGAGATAATAATTCGTTTTCTCGAGTTTTTTTAATAAAAGGTTATGCAAAAACAAAATTAGTTTTCTCGAGTTTTTTTTTTTTTTTTTTTTTTTTATAAAAAATTATGCAAAAAACAAAATTCGTTTTCTTGAGTTTTTTTTTTTTTTTTTTTTTTTTTATAAAAAATTATGCAAAAAACAAAATTCTTTTTCTCGAGTTTTTTTTTTATAAAAAATGATGCAAAAAACAAAATTCGTTTTCTTGAGGTTTTTTTTTTTTTTTTATAAAAAAATATGCAAAAAACAAAAATTAGTAGGCGGAATCTGATTTTTCTCGAGTTTTTTTTTTTTTTTTTTTTTTTTTTTATAAAAAATTATGCAAAAACAAAATTCGTTTTCTTGAGTTTCTTTTTTTTTTTTTTTTTTTTTTTTTTTTTTTTTTTTTAATAAAAAATTATGCAAAAAACAAAATTCGTTTTTTCGATTTTTTTTTATAAAAAATTATGCAAAAAACAAAATTCGTTTTCTTGAGTTTTTTTTTTTTTTTTTTTTTCTTTTTTTTATCTATAAAAAAATATGCAAAAAACAAAAATTAGTAGGCGGAATCTGATTGGATGATTATGTCGTGAGCACAACTTATTATCTCGTGCGAACGACATAATGGATGACTTTGATTGGCTAATTATCTCGTTCGAACGAGAAAGTATTTCGTTTTTTGCATATTTTTTTATTTGAAAATAAATCGAGAAAATGAAAGTTGGGGATTTTTTTTGCAAAATTGTTTATTAAAAAAAAAAAAAAAAAAAAAACTGTAGAAAACGAATTTTGTTTTTTGCATAATTTTTTACTGGGGAAAAAATCGAGAAAAACGAATTTTGTTTTTTGCATAATTTTATATTAAAAAAAAAAAAAAAAAAATCAAGAAAACAAATTATCCCGTGGGAACGAGATAAATACAAAAAAATGCACATGTCACCTCAGTGCCACCGTACATATTAGCTATGTACATGTACATAAGCATTGCCCAAGTTGTGTATATAAGTATGGAATATAGGTTATATAAATAATCATGACATGTGACTTGTGATACAAGTATGACATTTAGGTTATGTAACCAAGTATGGCATGTAAGTTATGGATAAAGTGTGGCATATGACCTATGTTTATTAAGTGATGTAATAAATATGGCATATAGATGATGTATACAAATATGGCATATAAGTGATATATACAAATATAACATCTGAATTATGTAAATAAGTATAGCATATAAAGTATGTGTGTAGGAATAGCATATAATCTCTGTGCATGGAAATAAATGCGATTGCTTCTAACAATCATAGTTGCATTTGTTAACTTAAGAAAAAAAAAACTATGGACTGTGTGGATCCGAAATTAGACTGTACGTTAACGGTTATGATCTTCATCCACATTGTCTGCACAAAACTGTAAGCTATCTTCTACATTATACGTGTATTGTACTCTTTTACATCCTTTCAGCTATTGTGCTGTGTATGCCACCAGATGACCTCAGGCAACTGCTGATAGCCGCGGAAAAGACGGGTTCAAGTTCTGATGGATGCATCTTCATATACTGTCGGTTTGGTCCTTCAGCGGAGTACGACTTCGTGTTACAGGCACAGCAGCCGTCAGACGGTAGGAGAGAGGGTGGGGTGGTGGGTGAGAGAGAGAGAGAGAGAGAGAGAGAGGACGGATGGTTAAAATTTACATCTTGATTTCAAACTGTATAAAAATAGGTATGAATGACAAGGATAAGTGATTAAATAACGGTTTGCAAAATGTGAAAATTATTAAATTATTAAAAAAAAAAAAAAAAAAAAAAAAAGAAATTATGAAAAAGGACTGTTACATGTATTATGTGAAAATAAATATTTTTCTCTACATTTTACAAACATTAAGTCTAAAATGACAGTGCCGGAAGAACTGTGTTACTGAATAACCGAGATATCAAGTCATTCTTGTTATTACTGGCCTGAACAACCGAGATATCAAGTTATTCTTGTCATTACTGGCCTGAATAACCGAGATATCAAGTTATTCTTGTTATTACTGGCCTGAATAACCGAGATATCAAGTTATTCTTGTTATTACTGGCCTGAACAACCGAGATATCAAGTTATTCTTGTTATTACTGGCCTGAACAACCGAGATATCAAGTAATTCGAGTTTTTTCTGGCCTGAATAAACGAGATATCAAGTTATTCTTGTTATTACTGGCCTGAACAACCGAGATATCAAGTTATTCTTGTTATTACTGGCCTGAATAACCTAAATATCAAGTTATTCGAGTTACTGCTTTCCTGAATAACCGAAATATCAAGTTATTCTTGTTATTACTGGCCTGAATAACCGAGATATCAAGTTATTCTTGTTATTACTGGCCTGAATAACCGAGATATCAAGTTATTCTTGTTATTACTGGCCTGAATAACCGAGATATCAAGTTATTCGAGTTATTGCCTGCCTGAATAACCGAGATATCAAGCTATTCAAGTTATTACTGGCCTGAATAACCGGGATATCAAGTTATTCGAGTAATTGCTGGTCTGATAAACCGAAATATCAAGTTATTCGAGTTATAACTGGCCTGAATAACCGAGATATCAAGTTATTCGAGTTATTGCTGGTCTGATAAACCGAGATATCGAGGTAGTCGTGTTTGTATTATTGAATATATCACTTTTTTCACAATGTTTGTATCTTTGCGCATTTCAGGCATACTGTCACGACTGTTACAAGTAGGCTACACGGGGGTAAACTTGACGGAATATTCCGCCTTTGTGATGGAAGCTAGCAATTATACCCTGCCCGGTATACCAAACTGTTGTAAGCCGGTAGGTAAACATGTTGACATTATTAAAGGCTCACTAACTGCCAAATGTGAACAATTCGGGGATCAAATTGCAGACAAATCTAATTTATACCATTTAGAAATACGGGTATTATTACGAGTCTGAAAATGTGTTGATTGATTGATTGATTAAATGATTGATTGATTGGTTGATTTATTGATTGATTGTGTTGGAGTTTAACGCCGTTTTAACAGCTTAGGTCATATCCCCATTCGGCATACCTCGGGTAATCCGGTGATCAAATCCCTCGGCTGTATCACGTAGCTTGATATGCACCTACACGGTACATTTCGCACATCTCCGGAAGCACGCCCCTTCACCGTTATTGAAATTGTAAGGTTCCTCTTTAGAAAGAACGCATGAATAAATTTTCTGCCGTTATCTTTCTAAGAGTATTTCAGTCGGCAAACAGTTTGTACATTCAATTTTTAGCGTGGTTTATCAATTCCGTTAGGAGCTTTCATCGCCAGATCGATAGAAGTTAATAACTTCACAGTGGTTGT
Organism: Tridacna gigas; assembly: GCA_945859785.2. NCBI lineage: Eukaryota > Metazoa > Mollusca > Bivalvia > Cardiida > Cardiidae > Tridacna > Tridacna gigas. Next base: position 7,949,773 of record OX244042.2, read on the forward strand.
TCATGTCGTTGCTAAGCGATCTACAAGGGCGCCGCCATGTTTAAGATCATGTGATTGGTAGTTCAAAATGGAAGCCTCCCTTATACAGACGAGGTTAGATGTAGGTACGGAATCGTCCGAGTTGTGACGAGTGGTCATATCCCGACGGTCAATGCACCTACGCATGTGTTTCCTTGCTTTCTCATACCAGTGCTGACACAACTTTCTTTCCAAGTCACTGACTACTTTTCGCACATGCATTAGAGGTGAGAGGAGAAAGATCGCCGAAAAGAACGTTTGCCTCAATCAGGTATTGAACTCGCAACCACCAGGTCACGAGTCAGATACCTGTGTTACAGTGTAATCTGTCAAATTTCTGGAGGCTGGCAGAAATATGTATGTTAAACAAGAACAAAAGTTTGCAACTTTTGTTCTAGTTTTACAATATATGAACTGCGCTCAGTGAAAAGGGGGCTTAATGCATCTGCGAAAAGTATCGACCCAGGTCAGCCCGCGCAGTCCGCGCAGGCTGACCTGGGTCGAAACTTTTCGCTATTGGTCAATTTTCTGTATGAACAAGGACCATTCTACCCAATGATTGAGTCGATTGTTAGAAAAAAACATTGGCTATCATGGATCCATAATTATGTGACAGCTTGATTAGTATCATGGATTACGGAGGTGCATTAAGCCCCCTTTTGCCAGCGCACGGCCACTGGAACATTGACAGACTGCACTATAAGCCATTATTAGACTGACAAAAACATCCACGAGTAAATTAAATTTGTCCACAATTTAAGCCCCCCCCCCCCATTGTTTATATTTGGTAGCTAGTGGGCCTTTAAGAAACTTGTCATTCTCGCTGAAGTCTCACACCCCTTTTACTTGGTCAGTCTGCTGCGCAGACTAACCTGAATCGATACTTTTGCAGATGCATTAACTCTACCACACGGCAATATTTTAAACTGGTCCAAATTGAAAGCATTTGCAGATGACAAATTAACTGTTGCTCAAAATTAATGATTGGATTTGTTTCTGAAATGCTAGAAAACATTGTGGGAAAAGGAGAAAATGCTGGTTAACAGCATTTTCTCCTTTTCCCACAATGTTTTCAAAAGGCCTTTTTTCCCAGGGTCGTTAAAACCCGGGATTATTTGGTAAAGGGTTTAAACCCTCTTTTCACAAAGCATGGTTCATCTGTTTAGTTTAATCATATGTTTTTCAGCCGGACGAGTTTGGACTATTTCTCTATGATACCCTGTTGTACGTCGCAGATTTCTTTCTGAACACCACAAAACACCAACCTGCCGGCAACTATTCTAGAGAAATTGAATGTAAGCCGTAACAGTTTCCTTTGCTACTTTTTTAAAGTTTTTTTCTTTTTGTTTCTTTTATGCATTTATATTAGATTTTAGTAACATTATTTTGATATCAGTAGTTTAGATACGATTTTTTTTTAAACTTACTTTTTTATCGGTCTTGAAAATGGCATATCATTCGGCACTGGTGAACCAGTGATAATAATATCCCGAGAACCACCTGTGCCAAAGAATGAAGTCACTTACATCCTAGCATTGTGGCCTTTAGTATTTGAGCCCACTTTGGGGCTTGAACACATAGCCTCAGCACTCAAAGACGAGCGTGTTAATCTTGCGGTCACATAGGCGGTTTGTGTAATGAGTTATAAAAGTTAATTCATATCATTATTTATCATACCCCGCCCCACCCCACCCTGACTGGAACTGAATGTTTCGGGGGTATACTGGAATCAAAACTTGTCTAGCTGTACGTCTGTCTGTCTGTCCACTTGTAGACATTCGCATAGTAACATTTTGCTATGAAGCTTTGTAAATCTATGAAGCACAATACTCAGATTTCTGCCCTTAAAGTCCGAGTAGTGGCCAGCTGTAAACAAAGAGTTGTTAAAATGTATGTAAATTTACATGATAGGCCTACCATTTAGAAATATGGAAATTATTGTGGAGATGACGTAATATTGTAATGCGTTGTTATGTGAGGGGGGTACGCCACGGGGAATTACCGAAAACAGCTGAACATCATCGGTAATATTGTCACGAATGGCGCAGCCACGAGTGAAAATATTATCGATGATGTTCAGGAGATGAAATAACCCCTATATCGTTGGAGATGAAATAAATTTCGATCTTTCACCCAAAAAAGAAATACTCTATCTATTTCATGCTTTTAACCCCTATTTCGTTGGAGCTTTCATCAAAATCCAGTGCAGCTGTTCCCCGTGCTGTACTCCCCTCAAATAACAACGCATTACAATATTACGTAAAGCGCGAGAAATATAGCATAAATTACGTCATATTTCCCTCCATTTGAATGGCACGCGCTGATTATCTACGTAACTAGTGCTCGGGAACTACTGTTTCCGCCTTCAATTGAAGAGCTAGAAAATATAAAATCGGTATTTTCACTGGCCATGACCATGAAATATCAAACCATCATCCACCATTATTTCTCGATAAACTACAGGAAATGAACTCTTAACAAAGCAATCCAGAGTTTTAACCCTCTGCCACACAATCCCGACTTTTAACGACCCTGAGAAAGAAGCCTTTTGAAAACATTGCGGGGAAAGGAGAAATGCTGGTAACCAGCATTTTCTCCTTCTCCCGCAATGTTTTCTACCTTTACTAAAACAAATTTCAACTTTTCAGTCACATTAATTTTGTCGCCTGCAAATGCTTTCAATTTGGGCAAGTCTTGGATTTTGTCGTTAGGTAAAGAGTTAATAGCCCCATTGCTCATCCTATGGCAAAAGGAGATTTAATGCATCTCTGTGATGCATGATACCAAGCGAATCGTCACACAATTATGAATTCATAAAATCAATTTTTTTTTTTCGGACAAGTGACTAAATCCTGAAGTAGAATGGCCCGCGACATACACAAAATTTACCAATCGCAAAAAGTATCGATTCAGGTCATCCTGCCCGGACTGCACAGGCTGACCTGGTCCATACTCTTTGCAGATGAATTAACCACCCTTTCACAGAGCATGCCTCGAGTTAAATCGTTCCTAGACTTGATTGTGAAATCTTAGGAGATTTGCTTTTTTATCAAACCCCCTTTTTCACATAGCACGACTCATATTAAAATGTTTCTATACTTGATAGTGAAATTTTGTTTGGTCTACTTTTTTTTTTAATCAAATCCCGTTTTCACAAAGCATTACTCATTTTAAACCGATCCGAAACTTGGTCGTGAAATATAATCGGATCTACTTTTTTTTCCTTGAAGCTATTTCCGGTACAATAAAGACCAACAAACATGGAAAATTTGAAAGAACGATGAAAGTCACCCATTTTCAAGATGGCGTCTTTAGGACCGTTGCTCACGTGACAGATCGGTATACCAGCGTTAGTCCAATAGAATGGCCCGAAGGGCATGTACCAAGTGACTCTCCGACTTGTGGTTGGGATGGAAAAGATTGTAGCACAGACGGTAGTGTGCAATATGAACACGATATTTCCTTTTTGTGTAATGATTTAATTTCTTCATGAAGTCACGATTTTTTATTGTAATATCGATTAGTAACAAGACCTGTGTAAAATTTTGATATATGAGCCATGTTCTGGCAAAAGAGGGTTTAATGCATCTCCCTGATGTATTGTACCACGCAAGTCATCACATAATTGTGGATCCATAAAAAACCAATTTGTTTATAACCGACTGAATCATGAGGTAAAATGGCCCTTGGACTTGCAGAAAATCTAAAGATAAAAAAAAAGTTTCGGTCCATGTTAGCCTGCGCGGACTGCGCAGGCTGACATGGGTCGATACTTTTTGCAGATGTATTATAATCCCCTTTTCACAGAACATGACTCATATTATTTCACCAATATTATTACAGCCTGAAATGACGAAATTATGTTTCCAAATGGTTTTTGACAGAATATTTAGCATATCAAAAACTTAAAACCAGGCGTTGTTAGAACCACTTTTATAATAAAACTGCTTTTTGTAATAAAAAATTCAAGTTCGCTATATTTCTTCAATATTAGCCCATACACTGTACTCTTTAATCAGACAAATGTTCTTATGGTTTTTGTTTTCGGCGTGGTTATGAATGTGCTGGCTTTTGACCTACTTTTTGGTACTGATAACAAATGAATAAATAGAAATTTGTAATTGGTCAAAAAATGTAGACATGTTTATTCTAGGGGCCCCTGTGGGCAAAAATGTATATACTGTATATGTTTATTCTAAGGGCTCCTGCCCATTTGCTGTCAAATTTACGCCGTGTATCTTTTTTCAAGATATTTATTGTTTTAGTTGAATGTTGTTTTTGTTTTCCTCTTGTTTTCAGCACATACCAAAAATACAACAGCTATAATCGCGTCCTGTGTTGGTTTGGTGATTGCCATTATGACAGGCATAGTTGTGGCTTTCGTTTATAGGTAAGAATTAACCCTTAAGCTGCAAAGCGCGACTCACTGACCTTTTGCGGACTGTGTAGATCAAGATCAGACTGCACAGAACGTGCAGTCTGATCTTGATCTACTCTGTCCAAAATGGAGATATTGTTCTCCTAAAAATAAGTTTGAAATAATATTATTTGGGTTTTTACTATCGTCTTGAATGTCTTATTTAACTTATTTAAAAGGATAAGTGATAATTTATTTGAATAAGATAACATTCTATGATTATAATTAGAGTATAATATGGTAAGCTGGTTTGTTTGAATTCCTCCTTTGTTTTTCCGTTAGTTTCTTTTTTTCCCGTTTGTTTGACTGTAATTTATGTTGCTGCTGTTGTTTTTATTGTTGTTGTTGCTCCTCTTCCTTGTTCTTTTTCCGTGTATAGCTCTCACTCGATAAACCTTATTATTATCAGTTTATCTTATTGTTTATGTTTGGGATAACAGGTTTAAAATCACATACCGTGACGAGATGATTTATAAACCCAACTTGATAACGCTTATATCATATCGTCACGGTTCGTGTTGTTTTAAACATGTATTCCCAAAAACAAACAATAATATAAACTGTTAATGGAAGGTTTATCGAGTTAGAGTTATAGCTGAATGTGCTGGCATTTGACCTACTTTATGTACTAATTACAAATGAATAAATAGAAATTTTTTGATTGGTCAAAAATATAGACAAGTTTAGTTTTCTGCGCCCCCCCCCCCCCCCCCCCCAACCTATTTGCTGGCAAATTTATCTACGCCGTCTATCTTTTTAGAGGATATTTCTTCTCTCCGGTCTGTTTGATTTTTTTGTTTTCTCCTTTAATCGATGATTTGTCACGCCAGATTCTGTCTCACTCCGGCTGCCTTTCTCCCATTCTCTCTTTCCTTCATTTTTTTTTTTTTCGCCCAGGTCTGTGTGTTTTGTTGCAACTGACCACTTTTGAAAGCCTCCCCTCCCCCCCCCCCCCGAAAAAAAAAAATAAATAAATAAAATAAAAAACAATTTCTAACATTTGTTGCGTTTTCATGATTTTACCACAGTTCAGCCATTGGTAGAAGAAATCATTTCTCTGTCTGTCTGTCTGTCTGTCTGTCCAGGCGTCCGTTAGCCGGTCCGTCCGTGCGCCCGTACGTCCATCCGTGCATCTGTCCGTCCGTCTGTCTGTCTGCCTGTCTGTCTGTCTCTTTCTGTCAACAAGCATACTTTAAAAAACACTCCACAAATCTAAAAATATTTTGCTCGGGTAACTAGTTAGAACCAAGGTCAATTTTACTCACAGAAAGACGAAATTTGAGAAAGAACTCGTCAGTATGATGTGGAAGGTGGACATTAAAGAGGTTAAGTTCAGACGTGTGCGAGCCCCTACACAAGGTTCGATACCCGATAAAGCCACAGCGAACTCTCGACCTATGAAGAAGCAGCTGATTAGAGCGGTAAACGTCCCATTTCATTAACCCTTAGGCTGTTAAGGGCGACTCACGGATCTTTTGCGGACAGTGTAGATCAAGATCAGACTGCACAGAACGTGCAGACTGATCTTGGATCTACACTGTCCGATAAGGAGATAGTGGTTTTTTTTTCTTTTTTTTTTTTAACCAAAAAAAATACCTTTGAAATTGCAATATTTGGGTTTTTACTATCAGTTTAAGAGTTTTATTTCACTAATTTAGCAGGTTAAGGGTTGATTCATCTGTTACTCATTTATTCTTCTGGTTTTATAACTTTAACTTGCAAGACCTTAACCCTAATACTGTTAAATAAATGAAACGAAAATTTCCATTCAATACTAAAAACCCATATATTGCGGTTTCAAAGTTGATTTCACCGGAAAGAAAATACCATATTGGACAGTGTAGATCAGAGATCAGACTGCACGTTTTGTGCAGTCTGATCTTGATGTACATAGTCCGCAAAAACGCCCAGAGTCGAGCTTAGCAGCCTGGGGGTTCATTGTTTCCCACCCTCATTAGTTGGGGTTGTAAATTAACCACAAAAAATTATCGAAATTTGTCAGACTCTAACTTCCAAACCCAGCTTATATATGAGTACCTATATTTAGTCAAGGCAGATCCTCTTTGTATTGAGTATAACTGCATTTGGGCGTCGGTTAAAGCGAAGGTCGAAGCATTCTTTTTTAAATACCGGGTGCCTAAGGCTAGAAGCATTCCTTTTGAAATAATGGGTGCCGAAGGCTTGAAGCATTCCTTTTTAAGTACAGGGTGCCTGAGGCTTAAAGCAATCATTTTGAGATACCGGGTGCCTGAGGTTTTTATTTGCTGCGGTCAGTGCTGAAGCTCGGTAATGTCATTGTTTCTTGCCTGTTCTTTTTTCATGCAAACAGTTGTGCGGCCGTTGCCTGCGATGCATGGATTCGAATGGAGTACCTTCGGTATTTGGGTCTGGCTTTCTTTAACTTTTTACAAAACGATATTGAGTTTAAACAACCCTGAAAAAGAAAGCTTTTGAAAACATTGTGATTAAGGGAGAAAATAATGCTGACCACAATATGTACTATCCAACCAAAATGAAATTTCAATTTTTGGGTCTGCAAATGCTTTCATTTTTGAACAATCCTAAAATTCTGTTGTTTGGTAAAGATTTAATCAGTTTCTCCTTGGTTGTTTTTGCCGTTTCTAATCCGAGACAGAACGGCTTTTCAAAAATTGTTGGTGAAGGAGGAAATGCTTGCAGTCAGCATTTTCTCCATTTCCTACATGCTGTCTGTCTTTTTAAGGGCAAGTCCCGACATTTGAGCCACGTTTAATTTGTCTTCAGAAAATGCTCTCTTTTTGGACTGGTCTAGAAATTGGCGTCCGGTAAGAGTGATTTACCTTTGTGTTATTTTTCTTCTTTTTAACAGGAAACCCGCGGTACACTCGCATTTGGTTCCACGAGCAGTTTGGATAAAAATGTGCTGTACACTTCAGTCGGCACTTACAAGGTACCTATATCGCTACAAAACATTGTCTATTTATGATATTTGTCCGGAAAATACATGAATTGATTGGAACAGACGATTTTTGTAGTCGTTATAAAAGCCGTGCGTTAATTACAAGGTTCTCAGGCAGGTTCCCTTTCTGAAAGATAAATCAAATTTTTACTTAACTGACAGGAAATTGTAGAAAACTTTGTGGGAAATGAAGAAAATGCTGGTTTCCAGCGTTTTCTCTTTTTATCCAGAATAGTTTCAAAAGCTGTCTTCCTCAAGGCCGTAGAACCCCGGGTTGGTTTGGTAAAGGGTTGAAAAAAAGGCCAGTCAAAGTATTCTACACAACTGTGGTTCCTATATTTGGTCTGTTTAACGTTTTCAGTTTAATATGATTTGTTTATTTTGTATTGGAGTTTAACGCCATTTTAACAGCTCAGGTCATATCATGGCGTTCAGTGACGCATCCATATGTTTCCTGGCTTTCTCACTCCAGTACTGACACAACTTTCTTTCCAAAGCCACTGACTACTTTTCTCACATACAGCGGAGTTGAGAGGCGAAAAATCGTCAACCGGGTGTGGAACTCAGTTTAATATGAAAAACAATATTATTGCGGCATGTATTTACATATTTCCCCAGATTTTCTTTTTCTTTTAGTCCTTAGGCTGCTAAGTGCGACCGAATGAGCTTTTGTGGACAGTGTACAGAACGTACAATCTGATCTTGGATCTACACTGTCCAATCAGGAGATTTTTTTCTCCCCAATACAACGTTGAAATGGCAACATTTGGAATTTTACTATTGGCTTGAAAGTTTCATTTCACTTATTTAGCAGGTTAAGAGTTAAAAAAAGCTTACTAAAGCTGGTATGTTTAACAGGGTTCCACGGTGGCTGTAAAGAAAATTCATCGGCGAGCGATTCTTCCAACTCGAGATATGCTTCGGGATTTAAAAGCCGTGAGTCTGTTTTTAGTCTTTTACAACCCTTTTCTCTGAGCTTTATCTTTTGCCTACATCATCATCCATTTTGGGCTGATTAATTCCTGTTTGTGGGTCAATTTTGCTTTAAACTTGAAGGGAACTCGACTGTAGTTGTCTTCCTTACTATGCTACAAAACTGCCATCGCCAAACTAATTATATATGTAAGCTATGCTCTGTGAAAAAGGGGCTTAATGCGTCTGACAAAAAAAAAAAAAAAAAAGAAAAAAAGTATCGGCCCAGGTCAGCCTGCGCTGTCCCCGCAGGCTGACCTTGGCCGAAACTTTTGGCTTTTGATAAATTTTGTGAATGTCAAAAAATTTACCTCATGAATCAGTCGGTTGTTAGACAAAGTGGATTTTATGGATCCATAACTATGTGATGACTTGCTTGGTATCATTGATTGCGGAGATGCATTAAACCCCCTTTTGCCAGAGCATGGCTCATGTTTACAACAACTTTTGGTGCTACAGATGTAAAGTTTATTTCTATGATAAACTGAATGACGTACAGGGTGACCGGAAAGTAAGGTAACACTTTTGTTCATTTATAATATGGCTTTTAATGTCAGTTGAAGAGACGAAAATTAATATACCTGTGCACAAAATATGTGAGTTTTTTTGTGTGATAATTTCATTTAATTTTCATCATATTACACATTTTCATACAGATTTCAAATCAGAAATACCTTTTTGTCACTGGCGTCTTTTTATCAATTAATGACGTTTTGAATGTCACGGCTTTTTATGTTTTTCTTATTCCGAACTCGCACGGTGAAATTGTCACACATTCCAATATCTTTCTTCTCGATTTCACGTTTAACGTTCTTTAACAACATATCTGTACTCTCTGGCTTGGGACTGAAGACTTTTGACTTCAAATAACCCAAATGGAAGAAGTCACACGGGTTGAGGTCAGGCCTGTGCGCAGGCTACGATATTCCGATTTTTTTTTATGGATATCGTCTTAATATTACCCTGTCACCAAACATATCGTATAAAAAATGTCTATCACAGTATTAGATGTGTGTGCCGTAGCACCCATACTGCATAAATCACGAGTTTTGCAATGTAAGGGACATCTTTTCAAGTGAAGTAACGAGTTTGTTTTTCAAAAGCGATAGGCAGCGCTTAGAAACAATCGTGGCGTTAAAGACTTATAGCCCCATAACACCGTGACATGACACTGCACACCATATATTTAGTTTTTCACTGTACAGCAGTCTCTCTGTAAAACAGAGTGGTTGTTTATATGCCCGAAACTGCATATTTTGTTTACAAACATGTCCAGACAACAGGAAGTGAGAAAACGTCATCAATTACAAAAATGACGCCAGGGACAGAAAGATACTTTTGATTTGAAATTTGTATAAAAGTGTGAAAATTAATTGAAATTATCATACAAAAAAACTTACATATTTTATATAGATGTATAAATATTTTTATCTCTTCATATGAAATTTAAAGCCATGTTATAAATGTACAAAAGTGTTACGTTACTTTCAGGACACCCTGTACATGTAAGACTTTTCAAACTTATTTTCACAAAATTCCTAGATGTTCATGCTTTATTTTTTCGCAACACTCTACCATCAACTGTTGCATGGAATCTTGTAGCTACTTGACTACATGAACAATAATAATTTGAGCCATGCTCTGGCAAAAGGGGGCTTAATGCATCTGCGCGATGCATGATACCAAACAAGTCGTCACATGATCACGGATCCATAAAATCCATTTTGTCTAACAAGGGACCAATCATGAGGTAAACTGGTCCTTGGAAATGCAGAACAATGACCAAATAGCAAAAAGTATCGACCCATGTCAGCCTGCGCGGACTGCGCAGGCTGACATGGGTCGATACCTTTTGCAGATGCATTAAGCCCCTATTTCAAAGAGAATGGTCCATATTATCGAATATACCTTAATGAAGAATTTATTACTATGAATTTTTAGTTGCGGGAACTACAACACGAAAACATCAATCCATTCATCGGCGTATGTTTAGACGCAGAGGATAGTTACATACTGTACAAGTATTGCTCAAAGGGTAGTTTACAGGTAAAAAAAAACTTCATTATAGCCTACTTCATTTAACCCGGTCCTGACCTTTATGTTGAATACACGTATATAAGTAGGCATATAAATAGAACTCCGACTATTATTCGGAAAGTTTACTTCGTTTTCGCTGAAGTTACGGTAGACTTGAGCTAGTTCTCTGGTAGGTACTAACATACAAAGGTAGGCAATTTAATTCGCACATACCGTACGAAATAGTTCGTGACTTTCCGGGTCATGCCGAAGGCATCCACGTGCGATGCCGAGGGTAAAAATAGAATTTTAATCTATGTAAATGATGTTGACCTGGGTCAGGTTAAATGATGTTGGAAATACCATACATGGATCCGTGGCGATGAGATAAACCGACTTCCTTGGTTACCGTCGTTAAGGGCTCACAAACAACCGCAGTAAATACATAGACAGTATAGCAGAAAGGCTACTTAAATCGTGCTGTCATGACTCTTTCTATCGATTCAGTTCCGGAAAAATATTCCTTTTAATATGTTTCTGCCGATGAGGGATTCTCGGTAAGAAATGTATGAATACTTGAACTTATTTACACAGGGATTTGTACAAAAAGTGTGAACTTCAGGGGCTACGGACAATTTAATACCTGTACCAGCAAAGTTTTGAACTTCTACGAGAAAGAATAAAACACCTCATAATCCTCAGTTTTGCTTAAAAATAATAGAATTAAAGATGATTAATAGTTTTGTAAGGCTTGTTAGGTTGTTTCAACATCGTATTCGATAATAAATTACACTAAATTACAAGCATTTTGAAATATTTATAGATTGTCTCATTCAAAAGAGTGGCGGTTGTCTAAGAAATGTTTAAATTTCAAGTTAAGGGAAATTGTTGCCCGGTGATTTTAAAATGTGTAAAGTGTGCTGTCAATTAAAAAACTTGTTAATATCATTGGCGGTAGTTTGTTTTATCTTTTGAAGACGACGGGATGCCAGGATTGAGACGGAACAGTCATTCCTATATATGAGCCATGCTCTGTGAAAAGGGGGCTTAATGCATCTGCAAAAAAGTATCGACCAAGGTCAGTCTGCGCAATCCGCACAGGCTGACCCGAATTAATACTTTTTGCTACTGGTAAATTTTCTGCATGTCCAAAGACCAGTCTACCCGTCAGTTTCGTCGGCTGATAAACAAAGAAAGGATTTTTTGGATCCGTGATTATGTGATGACTGGCTTGGTGTAATACATCACAGAGTTGCAATAAACCCCCTTTTGTCAGGGTATGGTTCATATACATGTGCTCTGTAGGGTCTTTCTGATCTAGTTAAACTTTCTTAGTTCTTGCATTTAATATAGGATTACAATGTGCACGCATGTTCCATTTCTTATACATGTGTGTCACTCGATATAACCCTTTACCGCACAATGCCGCCTTTTAACGACCCCGTGAAAGAAGCCTTTGGAAAATATTGTAGGAAAAGAAGGAAATGCTGGTAACCAGCATTTTCTTCCGTTTCCAACAATGTTTTCTACCCTATCAAAGAAAAATTGCACCATTTGAGCCACATTGAAATTGTCGTCTGCAAATGCTTCCAATTTGGACAAGGCTAAAAATTTGTTGTCTAGTAAATGGTTAAGACTAAATGTACTATTTGGCCTGCAACATGCGAAATGAGACCTTCGGACATTTGCGTAAAGTGTCGTCTCGGATTAGCCTACGCAGTCCGCGACTACATAAGATTTTTTCATACAGTAGACTTTCGTGAAACAGAAAATCGAACAAAAACGGGAAGTGTCGTCTCGGATTAGTCACCGATTGCACAGGCTGATCTGGGACGACACACTTTTACGCATATGCCCGAAGGCTCCTTTTCGTGTGTTGCACGCCAGTTATTGTTTATTAGTGCGTGTGGGTCTATACTACGGACCACATTCATTTTTATGAGCCGTGATCTGGCCAAAGGGCTTTTTACGCATCTCCATGCTTCATTATACCAATCAAGCGATCACATGATAATGGATACATAAAATTCATTTTGTCTAACAACCGACTGACACTCGTCACAACTCGGCCGATTCCGTACCTACATCTAACCTCGTCTTTATAAAGGAGGCTTCCATTTTGAACTACCAATCACATGATCTTAAACATGGCCGCGCCCCTGTAGATCGCTTAGCAACGACATGAACAACCACGGTGAAGTTATTCACTTCTATCGATCTGTCGATGAAAGCTCCCAACGGAATTGATAAACCACGCAAAAAATTGGATGTACAAACAGTTTGCCGACTGAAATATTCTTAGAAAGATAACGGCAGAAAATTTACTCATGTTTTCTTTTTTAAGAGGAGCCTTACAATTTCAATAACGGTGAAGGGGCGTGCTTCCGGAGATGTGCGAAATGTACCGTGTAGGTGCATATCAAGCTACGTGATACAGCCGAGGGATTTGATCACCGGATCACCCGAGGTATGCCGAATGAACCGACTGAATCATGAGGTAGAATGGTCCTTTTGACATGCAGAAAATTGACCGACAGCAAAAAGTTTCGGTCCACTTCAGCGTGCGCGAAGTGTGCAGGCTGACACCTGGGTCGATACTATTTTGCAGATGAATAAAACTTCCTTTTCACAAAGCATGGTATATAAACATTTTATGTGAAACCTGATACAGGAATGCAAATTAATTCCTCTGTCTTCATTATAAGGTACCCGATTTGTGACTGTCTGTTACACCACATCTATTTCTAAATTTTTGGTTTCCGATTTTAATTTCCAGGATGTGTTGGAGAATGACGACATCAATGTGGATCAGATGTTTAAGATGTCCTTTTCAATGGACCTTGCACGGGTAACAAAACTTTTCGAAATAAAAAATTCTTCGCACAAACTACAAAATTATATTACACGGAACTATAACAAAAGTTATAAAGTAATGAGTTTTGTGATAAAATAAAGCCAAATAAAACCCCGGGTAGAGGGGCGGAATGGGGGCGGGAATCTTTCGTGTTGATCATTTCACTATACGTGTAATCGAAATGACAACAAGTAGAATAAGTGAATGAGAACTGTTTAACTCTTTACTAAACGACAAAATTTAAGAATTGGCCGAATTGGAAGCATTTGAGGGGTAGAAAACATTGTGGGGAAAAGGAGAAAATGCTGTTTACCAGCATTTTCTCCTTTTCCCCACAATGTTTTTAAAAGCCCTTTCTCAAGGGTTTGGTCATTAGACCTATTCCATAGAAAGATGCAAACGTTATGATGATAAACGTGCGTCTGGATAATAAAATTTTACACTTATTTGTATCATTTGCAGACAATATATCAAATCTTACTTAACTGATGAAGCTTGTCTTAGAAAGGGGTGAAAACATTTAGGGAAAACGAAGGAAATGCTGGTTATCAGCATTTTATTCTTTTCCCACAATGTTTTTAAAAGCCTTCTCAGTCAGGATCGTTAAGACACGGCATTGTGTGGGTAAAAGGTTATACCAATATGGAAAATCATTAATGATTTCGAAGGAGAAAACAACTGTATTTATTTTAAGATACACCCTTACAGCCAGAGAGAGAGAGAGAGAGAGAGAGAGAGAGAGAGAGAGAGAGATACACTGTTAAAATCTAATAGACTGTAAAATGATTCAGAATGAGTCAGCTGTGTAAACATAGATAAATTACCGATATACTAGTGTATGGTGTCAGGGATAAATAAATATATCGGAAATCTTCGATTTAAAACCGGGGACGTTATAACGGTGATTTCTTTGATGGCCTCCAGAAAAGAAATGCCAATCCGTCGTAAATAATGCAACCTTGCATCTGTCAGGGGCAACATTTGGTATGAAGATACAGGAATGATTATAATTTGATAAAATAATGATAAAATGGGTTAAAAACTGGCTGAAAAACGCGTACATATGTAGCTTTTAAACTTTCAAAACCTCTTTTTGTTCAGGGTTTAGAATATTTACACAGAAGTGCTGTGAAGTCGCATGGCAATTTGAAATCCAGTAACTGTGTTATAGACAGTCGGTGGGTGCTACGTATCACAGATTTTGGTGCTATAAATACGACCTCTGACCTTGAACCCTTGAAAGAAGATGCTGAGCATGAGTATTATTCAAGTAAACAATTTTGATTTCTTCTGTGTAGTTTGAACCTTTGCATAAGACAAAATGCGAAAATACACGTTCTTGAATATTAAGACGGAATATTGTGCTCTAGTAACTTTGTAAAGGCTTGTATTTGCGACGAGCTGCGTGGTAATATTTCATATCTAAAGAGACCGAAGCTCGACCGCGATCTCAAAAATTTTCTTACGCGGCGAGAAGCAAATACATGCTTCGGTAAAGTTTTTACAGTATGATATTCCTGTACTTAAATATCTACAACTTCTCATAACAGAATATTGCAATTATGGACAATTATATTGGAAAATGGTAAAATAATGATAACAAATATAGGTTAAGAATGTGAAAACTATTTTTATGAATTGCGGAAGTATATTATTATTCAAATTTTCGACCAATCAAAGAAAAAAGAAAGCTGAAAGTAGTTCCCTCGTTGGTAAAGTCATCATACCATGACTGGAACCGTGGGTGATTCGGAAAATATTTACATATATTTTCAAAGAAAATAGTCTTTTCTACATGCTTTTTGGTCGAAATAGATCTACTCATTATGCATCAAATACTTTCTGACGAAATAAACATCATTGTACAACCTTTATAAACCGCATTGAATATCTGTCGTCCTAACAGCAAGAGATCTTGTATTGCTGTTTAGCTATCATTAATCGTAAGTACGCGCCCAGCTGGACTAGGTAAAGAAACCCCAAGAAAGCATGTATACGTGCACTAGCCATAGCGATATTACTACAATAATGTTGAAAACTGCGTTAAATACCAAATAAACAAAGAACATTCTTATTCTAACCAACAATACTGGCGATCTACCAGTAGAAGAATTGCGCTATTCATTCAAATAACTTCATGGTTGAATATTCAGTTTTGGCAACAATTCTGAATTCAATTTTTCAGGATTTCTATGGATGGCTCCCGAACTGTTAAGACTGCACCAGAAACCAGCCAAAGGGACACAGAAGGGGGACGTTTACGCAGTCGCAATGATATTTTATATGATTCAGCTACGATGCCTGCCATTTTATTATAACAATGTGCCTACAAACAAAGGTATTACAGAATTTAATCATTCAGAATGCTGATGATAACGTTAAGCACATTTGCAAACAGTGTAGATGCTAAATAAGATTGACTGGAGAATAATATTGTGCGTAGTACTGGTAAAAGAAACTCCAGGAAAGCAGGGATAGGTGCATTGCCTGCGGTGAAATAACTGAAATGATGTTGAAAACGGCGTTAAACACTATACAAAATAACAAGCGCATTTTTAGATGTGATGGGAAAACAAAGTAAATTGCCATAGTTGCCAAATTCTTTTTTTTTTGTCTCATGAGCATATTGCAATATCGAAGCACACTTACGAACATGGCTTTCTTAAAAATCTACTTTACTAAATACTAGATGAGGAATTTGTAAAAGCTAGTAGCTTGATTTCAATTTTGTTTGTTTGTATTGGAATTTAACACCATTTTAACAGCTCAGGTCATATCATGGCGGTCAGTGACGCACCCATGTGTTTCCTGGCTTTCTCACACCAGTACTGACACAACTTTCTTTCCAAAGCCACTGACTACTTTCCTCACATGCATCAGAGGTGAGAGGCGAAAAATCGCCGGAAAGAAAGTTTGCCTCAACCGGGTATCGAACTCACAACCACCAGGTCACGAGTCAGACACGCTCACCACTGAGCTACCCGGGCGGGCAGGTTTAATTTTGAATCACTCATATAGTTTCTATGCCACAAGTAAATCAGACAGCCAAACAAATTAGGTTTAAACAATTACAAATGTCTCTCTTTAACTAAGCACCTCATATCGTATAATAGAAAGATCGGCGTAGAAAAATTGCCTTAGTATTTTTTTTCCATAACAGTGACCTTAAACAAGGCATGATGACTCGTCATTCCGTCATGCTATTTTAAGTAAAACCTATCCATATTTCTTTCCAGTGATTATAAACAGGGTCCGTCAATATGAGGACCCACCATTTCGACCAGCCATCCAGAGTAACACAGATATGCCCGAGAAAATGCAAAGCGTGATTCGATGTTGCTGGCAAGAAAACCCGGAAATGCGCCCTGACATGCATACAGTGATAAAACTTTTGATTGAAGTCAATGGTGGGCGGTGAGTTAACCCTTTCCCAAACGACAAATTTTGGACTGGTCCAAATTGAAAGAGTTTGCAGACCACAATCTTAAATTTGATGAAAATGGCAGAAAGTTATCAAAAAGGGAAGAAAACACTGTGGGAAAAGGAGAAAATGCTCGTTACGAGCAATTTCTCCTTTTCCCACAGTGTTTTCAAAATACTTGTACTGCAGACACGTGAAAAACAGGGCTTGTTTGGGAAAGGGTTAATCAAAATGAAACGTGAAGGAACTAAAAGGACAGTGCAAGATAAAAAAAAAACAGCTTGTCCCGGGGTCCGTATTCACCAACCATTCTTAAGAATATTCTCAGTCTGAATCTCCAGAACTTTCTAAATTTGAAAGTAACACAACCTCTGATTGGCTAAACCATTTGGTTTAGCCAATCAGAAGTTGTGTTACTTTCAAATTTAGAAAATCTTGGAGATAAAGACAAAGAATGTTCTTAAGAATGGTTGGTGAATACGGACCCCGATCATAATCAATTCTGATTCTTCTAGACATATGTACAGTATATCCAGTTATTTATGCAGTTTTCAAATTCATTATTTACATCTTTTTTTAAGAATATATTAACTTTTAAAGTCTGTGGTTCCTGACACTCTCATTCTGCAGCAATGATCAGATTTGTGGAACTGCTATCTTTTTTGTGGTTTGGGTAGTTTTCTGACAACTACAGATACGTCACGGCATAAACATATGGGCCAGGCTCTGTGAAACAGGGGGGCTTAATGCATCTGCGAAAAGTATCGACCCAGGACCGGGGCAGAAACTTTTCGCTATTGGTCAATTTTATGCATGCCCAAGGACCAGACCAACCCGGGATTCAGCCAGTAGGTGGACAAAATGGACTTAACCCTTTCCCAAACGACAAATTTTGGACTGGTCCAAATTGAAAGAGTTTGCAGACGACAATTTTAAATTTGATGAAAATGGCAGAAAGGTCTCAAAAAGGGTAGAAAACACTGTGGGAAAAGGAGAAATTGCTCGTTACGAGCAATTTCTCCTTTTCCCACAGTGTTTTCAAAAGACTTGTACTGCAGACACGTGAAAACCAGGGCTTGTTTGGGAAAGGGTTAATGGATCTTTATGTGATGACTTGCTTGGTGTCATGCATCACGGAGATGCATTGAACCCCCTTTTGCCAGAGCATGGCTCATATTAAAGATTTTGTTTTGTTTTAGAGGGAAAAAAACATGTTACGACAACATACGTGTCAGTACATTTGACAAGACAATTGCAGAGATCGGTTTGTATCTTCTATGTGGAATTTGTTTGTTTGTATTGGAGTTTACACAGCTTAGGTATATCATGGCGGTCAGTGCACCTACGCATGTGTTTCCCGGCTTTCTCACACCACTGCTGACACAACTTTCTTTCCAAGCCACTGACTACTTTTCTCACATGCATCAGAGGTGAGAGGCGAAAAATTATCGGAAAGAAAGTTTGCCTCAGCCGGGTATCGAACTCACAACCACCAGGTCACGAGTCAGATACGCTAACCACTGAGCTACCCAGGCGGGATTGTGTCGTCAGAAGGAACCGACTATATATATTTAATGCTGAAAGCGTTTACCCTTTACCACACGCACCTTTATAAGGACAATGAGAAAGGAGACTTTTCAAAACATTGTCGGAAAAGGAGAAAATACTGGTCTACATCTGCGACACTACATAATAACCTACTTCCATATTTTCACTGCATTCCAGGAAAATCCACATACTAGACAACATGATAAAAATGTTGGAGGCGTATAGTAACAATCTAGAACATCTCGTGGCAGAGCGAACTGAGGAATTAGCGCAAGAAAAGCAGAAAACAGACAGACTTCTCTACTCCATGTTACCACCGTAAGTAATCACCCCTGCTTCCGACCGGTGGAGAATGAACCGTGTCCTAAACAAGCCCGAGGTTTAACGACCCTGAGATAGAAGGCTTTTGAAAACATTGTAGGAAAAGGGGAAAATGCTGGTAACCAGCATTTTCTCCTTTTCCCACGATGTTTTCTACCCTTTTCAAGACAAATTCCATCATTTTAGCCATATTTAATTTGTCGTCTGCCAATGCTTTGAATTTGGATGAGAATAATTTTTTTGTCATTTGGTCACTTTAGGGTTAAAGCGTTGGATTTGCTCGCAGGGCAAACTGAGATCGGTTCCGACCTGGGTGCGGGGCCAGATGGGTGTCCTTGGTCAAGGTACTGCAAATCTTTGAACCTGTGCCGACGAAACTCAGACAGGGCATAGATAGGTGAGCTGTCGCCCTGTTGTTAGTGAAATTTTGTTGACATCGGCCTAAAACACTTTCAAAACAACCCTTAAAACTCGGGTGAATGTGTCCGTCTAGATAGCAGCGCATAGTCGTCACTAAACAGGTGTTTTCTCAAGATAAATCCGTTCCATTTTATATTTCGAATTAACCGATTATTGTAGGCGAGTTATTTAATATTTTATTTCTTCATATACAAGATGTTTCATAATATTTATTACACTTTCAGATATGCCTATGGTATACTGTTTGCAAAGATAACACAATAAGATTTAGACCATTTAATAAGTCTAAAATACATTTTTATGATAGATAGATAGATTTTATTGACTTATACAAATATATGTATCTCGTCATATACAATAGCAAGCAATGATAAACATAAACAACCGACAGTAAACCAAGGGCAATAACTGTTACATGTATAGATTATAAAACGTGAAAAATCTACTTTGTATGTGAAGCGGTTAATTTCGTATAATCTTTTTAATGTGATATTTCGTCTCAATGTTTTCAAATCAACTTTTATAGATATATTTTCCTTTGTCTTTTTCGTATAATTTTGAGCTGTAGAGAGTGAATATGAATATTATTATTATCTCCTAAACTGCTAGAAAGAAAGAGAGTGAGAAAATAAATGAGTTTTCATCCAGTAGTAAAAACCAAATATTTCAGTTTCAGTTTCTCATCGTCTTGAACATTTCCTCCATCAGGCAGTGCTGATCATAGATCCAGGCGCACTTTATGTGAAGTCTGATCTAAATCCACACTGTCCGAAAATTCATCGAGCCCGGCTAAGCAGCAAAAGAGTTTAGCGTTATTAATTTAAATTTATAAAATAATCCCATATTCTACAAACATTTTTCATGTGCAAAGTACTTTGCTGCACATTGTGTAAATATTTACAATAATTAACGATAATAAAATTCACAGTTATACTGCACAGTATAAAAGGTAAACATTGTGTCTTTCATAACACAAATTGATTTACACCAAATACATGTAGTCAAATTACGTCCGTTTTGACTTCGCGGGACATTCGCTCTCTTCATGAAATTTGCTTTCATCAATCTGCACGTCGTTGATTAACCCTTTCCCAAACGACAAATTTTGGACTGGTCCAAATTGAAAGAATTTGCAGACGACAATTTTAAATTTGATAAAAATGGCAGAAAGTTATCAAAAAGGGTAGAAAACACTGTGGGAAAAGCAGAAATTGCTCGTTACGAGCAATTTCTCCTTTTCCCACAGTGTTTTCAAGATACTTGTACTGCAGACACGTGAAAACCAGGGCTTGTTTGGGAAAGGGTTAAACGCATCCCTCGAGCTTAAGCATATATGATTATTTCTTATGCAACTCGTCTGATTTAATGAAAAACACAGTAGTGAATTTTTCTCAAAATATACAATCAAAATTTCGATGCGAATGAATGCAAATCTTGGGTCATATGAACCATCATCTGTGAGAATTACTGTTATCACATGTATCAATTCAAGACACCCCTGGGCCTGTATTCACCAACCATTATTATGAACGTTCTCAGTCTTATTCTCCAGAATTTTCTAAATTTAAAGCAACATAACTTCTGATTGGCTAAACCATTCGGTTTAGCCAATCAGAAGTTCTGTTACTTTCAAATCTGAAAATTCTTGGAGAATGAGACTTGAAATACTCCTAAGAACGGCTGGTAAATACGGACCCTGATTGATCGAGAAGTTCTGTCTCACCCAATCAGACGGTTTTGTCTTTCAGATAAGAATTGAAATTAAATGCTTGGCGAAAACGGCACCAGTTTTGAAATACACACTTAGAATTTCATGAAAAAAAAAAACAACCTTAAAATATATCCTTACAGCCATAAAAAAAAACCGCCGATAAAATTTGATAGACTGGTTCAGAGTTTAGTCAGATGTGTAAAAATAGATAAATTACCGATATATATGGTATAAGGGATAAATATATATCGGAAATCAACGATATAAAACCGGAAACGTCCCAAGAAAGATTTCTTTGATGGCCTCCAAAGACTGAAACGCACTTTCTATCGAGCGTAATCTGTTAAGCTTGCCACCGTCAGGGGCAATATTTGGCATGAAGATCAAAGAATGATTATAGTATGATAAAATAAAGGGGAAATGGGCTAAAAACTGGCTGAAAACGAGTATTGCCGTATCTTTTATGAAAAATTGGCTTTCTTTCAGGAGCGTAGCAGAGCAGTTAAAGCGAGGCGAGCACGTGGTACCAGAAACCTATAACGAGGTGTCTTTGTTTTTCTCGGACATTGTCGGGTTTACAAAGATTTCCAGTGAGAGCACACCGTTGCAGGTAAAACCACGAAACCAATCCCTAGATTTTTTTTTCAACCTATGTATAAATGAATTCTTTTTTAGCTCACCTGAGCACAAATTGCTCAAGATGAGCTTTTGTGACCGTACTGTGTCCGTCGTCCGTCGTGCGCCGTCTGTCCTGCGGTCGTCAACATTTAGCCTGTGTGCAGTCTAGAGGCCATATTTTCCGGCAGATACTCGTGAAACTTGGTCAGAATATTTGTCTTGATAAAATCTGGGACGAGATCGAAATTTGGTCATGTCAGGTCAAAAAGTAGGTCATTGGGACAAATCTCAGAAAAACCGTGTGTTCACTCTAGAGGCTACATTTTCAGCATGATACTCATGAAACTCGGTCAGAATGTGTGTCTTGATCAAATTTCGGACTAGTCGGAAATTGGGTCACTTTGGGTCAAAAGGTAGGTCAATGGACCAAATCTTAGAAAAATCTTGTGTGCACTCTAGAGATCACATATTCAGCCCGATACTCATGAAACTTGGTCAGAATGCTTGTCTTGATCATATCTCGGACAGCTTTGAAATTGGGTCATGTCAGGTCAAAAGGTAGGTCACTGGATCAAATCCTAGAAAAACGTTGTATGCACTCTAGAGGCCACATTCTCAGCCCAATATTATTAAAATTTGTCGGAAAGGTTGTTTTGATGATATCTCGAAGAAGTTCCAAAGTAGGTTGTGTCGAGTCAAAAGTAGGTCGCTGGACCAAATCTTAGAAAAACGTTGTATGCACTCTAGAGGCCCCAATTTCAGCCTGGTACTCAAGCAACTTTGCCAAAATGGTTGTCTTGATGAAATCTCGCAGAAGTTCAAAACTTGAAATGAAAAATATTACAGGGTATTTAAAAGTTGAATAATGTAGATATTGCGTATTTACAGTTGATATAATGTAGATGTAGTGCATTTAAAACCGGAACAATATTGATATTGCATTTAAAAGTTGAATAATGTAGATATTGCGTATTTAAAATTGATATAATGTTGATGTAGTGCATTTAAAACCGGAGCATTGCATTTAAAAGTTGAATAATGTAGATATTGCGTATTTACAATTGATATAATGTTGATGTAGTGCATTTAAAACCGGAACATTGCATTTAAAAGTTGAATAATGTAGATATTGCGTATTTACAATTGATATATGTAGATGTAGTGCTTTTAAAACCGGAACAATATTGATATTGAATTTAAAAGTTGAATAATGTAGATATTGCGTATTTACAGTTGATATAATGTTGATGTAGTGCATTTAAAACCGGAGCAATATTGATAATGCACGTTTAAAACCTTTTGATAGTTTAAACACATTTTATTTCTGAACTGATATGGTTTCCGTTATATCATCTTCGAATCGGTCCCTCCCTCTGCATGACTTGGAATGAAAATTACCTCAATCCAAGTGTTAGTTAAATAACTTGGGAGCAATAAAAAGCATAACCGTGATTGGGGCATTGTTTAGATACTCCAAAAAAAAAAAGAACATGATTTAAAGGCCCTATGGCTGCCAGATGTAAACAATGTGGGTGTTAAAATACATTTAAATTTTAAAACATACTATTTAAAGGTAAGCAAATTATTGTGAAGATGACAATCTGTTATTGAAGGGTGTTCACATGTGTTAGTCGCTGGCAGAAAAATGAAATCTTGCCAGGCCGCCGTATCTTTTGTTAACTTTTTACTGATTTGAAAATTCATGTTTCTGTCAGGGACCATCCTCGTTAACCTAGTTCCGATGTATTCCGTAAACTACACCCATCGCCCCTGGGTTATCTCGCGTATGTTTTCTCGTTCTCATGAATTATTCATGAGGCATTTTGATTGGTAATCTCAATTTTTCAGAGAGAAAATTTAATCTTTTTTTATCAACCACATGCCATCATTTCTATTTTTACCTCGTCTACAACCAATCAAATCGATGAATGTAGTTTACGGAATACATCGGAACTGGGTCAACGAGAATGACGTCACCCCTGCTACATACTCCATAAGGACTCCAGCAGCACGCTGTACTCGTATTTCTGAATATTTGCCTTTATATACAAGGACTTATAATGTCTGCCCTGGATTGTCGTGAGGCAAATGCCACAGAAGGAAGGCCCACCGGCGGCCGCCATATTCGTTGATAATGATGTGGTTTTACCCGGTTTATTGATATTAACCGAAGAAATGTGATTATTCTCCACTACAAGAGAGTATCGTTATGTTATCGACAAATTCGATTGGCTATTGGGTGTAATTCGCAATCTAATGAATATTTATAGAAACGATGGTTTCGCAATTGAATGTCCCAGGGGTGATGAATGGTAATACTTCACACCTGGGTTAACGAGGGTGGTCAGGGACTAACACTTGGACCGACCGCACAATAACAGGTTGTCATCTTCACAATAATTTACATACTTTTAAATGATATAATTTACATTTAAATGCATTCTGATACATGTTGTGTTTACTTTTGGCAGCTATTGTTACTTTAAGCGATATAATTAAGCATGTTGTGTACGTTAAGCTATATAATAAAGCATGTTGTTATGATATCGACGACAACAATTCTTGATAGAAATGAGCCATGCTCTGGAAAAGGGGGGCTTAATGTATCTCCGTGATGCATTATACCAAGCATTTCATCACTAAATTATGAATCCATAAAATCCATTTTTTATGTCAATCGACTGGATTTGGAGGTAGGATGGACCACGGGTATGCAGAAATTGGACACAAAGCAAAAAGTTTCGGCCCATGTCAGCCTGCGCGAATTGCGCAGGCTGACATGGGTCGATATTTTTTGCAGATGCATTACGCCTCCTTTTCACAGAGCATGGATCAAATTTTTTTTCGCGTAATTTTCCAGGTGGTTGACTTATTGAACGATCTGTACACGACTTTTGATGAAATTATCGGCAGACATGATGTTTACAAAGTGAGTGACCTCCCCTTTATTTCTGTATGCTCCTAGTTTATGTTTCATTCGAACAATGTCTGGTATGTTATATATTTCAGCTCCATAGGCAAACAGACGGGCTCTTGTACGGAATCCTGTTTCCGCCATCCACTTTTCGACCTACGAGGAACTCGAAAAGTAGAAATTAGGCACACTAACTTCCACTTTTCTAGCAGTACTTCCTAATTTCTACTTTTCTAGACAAACGTGAGGTCGAAAAGTCGAAAGTTTTTTGACAATTGTCAGGTCAAAAACTTCAACTTTTCGACTTTTCGAGGTAACTTTTTTGCTAGAAAAGTGGAAGTTAGTGTGCCTAATTTCTACTTTTCGAGTTCCTCGTAGGTCGAAAAGTGGATGGCGGAAACAGGATTCCGTACTCTTGCGTACGGTATAGATCCAAGATCAGACTGCACAGAACGTGCAGTCTGATCTTGGAACCATACCGTCCGCTTATCAACATAACAATAGCCGCCAAATGTAAACAAACCGGTTGTTAAAATGCATTCAACTTTAAATCATAACATTTTAAAGTTTGAAAATTATTGCGAAGATGACAATCTGTTATTTTACGGTCGGTCCTAGTGTTAGTCGCTTGCACATAAATTAATTTCACAATTAGGATAAATGTTGCCAGGTCAATTTATCTTTTGTTTTCCTTTTTGCCTGACTTTAATATTCATTTTTCTGCCAGCGACTTACACTTGGACCGACCACAAATTAACAGATTGTTATCTTTACAATGTTTTCCATACTTTTAAATTGTATGATTTGAATTTAAGTGCATTTTAACAACTGCAATGGTTTTTGGGAACTATTGGGCCTTAAATTTCTGAGTTTCAGTGGAGTGGAATGTATTTTGAGTCGTCAGGTTTGGTTTGGTTTGTACTGGAGTTTAACGCCATTTTAACAGCTCAGGTCATATCATGGAGGTCAGTGACGCACCTATGTGTTTCCTGGCTTTCTCACACCAGTACTGACCCAACTTTCTTTCCAAAGCCACTGACTACTTTTCTCACATACAGCAGAGGTGAGAGGCGAAAAATCACCGAAAAGAAAGTTTACCTCGACCTGGTATCGAACTCGCAACCACCGGGTCACGAGTCAGATACACTAACCACTGAGCTACCCGGGCGGGCTTGAGTCGTCAGAAGGACCCGAGTATACATATTCGGTGCTGAAGCTTTTACCCTTTACCACATACTCCCTAATAACAGCCCTTAGGAAAGAGACTCTTGAAAAGATGGTGAGAAAAGGAGAAAATGCTGGTAACCAGCATTTTCTCCTTTTCTCACCATGTTTTCGATCCCAGCAGAGAACTGCATCTCATTAATTTGTATCAAGTTCGAATCTGTCATCTGCAGTTACTTTCAGTTTGGAAGAGTCAAAGAATTTGTTTGAGAAAGCGGCCATAAATATTTCATCAAATTCCGAATTCCCATTGACTTACATGAGGAAAACTATTCCAGTAGAAAGCGAGGTCACTTGAGCTATTTACTCCAACGTGCCAATTGTTTTCGTCGCCTTACATCAAAGTTGTAGCTCTCTAAAACATAGTGCTGTCCGGAGTTTGAAAATCTATATTTCAATGTCAAAAGATTTTGCTTTGTTTTCATGTAAGTTTCAAAACTTTAGCTTCCTTCAGTTTTCAACCGACAATAAATTAATACTATGTATGGAAATACATGTAAATCAATGGGGATTCGGACTTTGATGAAATATTTATGGTCACTAACTGTTTATGGGTTTTTTTTTTTTTGCACACATGAGATCACAAAAATAGGCGTATTGCACAAAACGTGCCGTCCAACTCTTTGTCTTCACTCTTTGATACTTGATGACATATTCTAGCCAAAAGCTCTTCTTTTCCCTCAGTATTTTCCAAAACAATTTTCTTCGACGGGGTTATTAAAGCACGGGATTGTTTGGTAAAGTGTCAATGCATTCAGACAGAGGTACTTTATTCCAGTTTCTAGGCCACCGGTCCATAATACAAAGTACACAAACAAATGAGCCATGCTTTATGAAAAGGCTGTCTACTGTTTCTGCAAAAGAAGTATCGACCCAGGTCAACCTGCGCATTCTGTGCAGGCTGAACTGGATCGAAACTTTTTACTACTGGGTAAAATTACTGCATGTTAAAGGGCTATTCTACCTCAGTTTTTTAGACAAAAATATACATAGTAAAATTAGTGTTGCACCCCCTGTGTTTTTTACCGGGTTTGATTTTCTGACGTGAATGAGATAAAATTGGGTCGAAATTAGAATTCGGCTGCTGCATACACCAACAGAGTCGTCTTTTGCCCATAAAATGAACTGGTGTGAGGTATCCCTTGACCTCATGGTAAGTGGGAATCTTTTGCCTAGATGTTGCTTTCAAATTTAAGAAAAACGAGAAGCGTTTAAGTTTGGTTAAAACAGGGAATTTAATGTCGAAACAAAACTTACGACAGGTTGAAAGTGACCTGCAGAGAATGGACACACAAAATCAAGCAATATTGCCTACTTCCGCCCGGGGCATGCAAAACAGCTTGCAGTCTTTGTCTCACACCTCTCACGAGAGGTTGAAACAGCTCGATCAGTAGCTGCTGCCATGAGGTTAAGGGATACCTCAGTTCATTCCATTTCAGAGACAACAGACTTGCAGCCAGATTCTAATTTCCAACCCATTTCATATCATTCACGCCAGAAAATTAAACACGTTAAAAACACAGGGGGTGCAACACTAATTTTACTATGTATAGATTCACATCACGTGACAGCTTGCTTTGTATACTAAGTTACAACGATGCATAAAATCCCCTTTCCCCAGGGCGGCGCCCAAATATTTGATCGAGAATGATTTTTCAATTACAACAGTAAATTGAACATGGAATCTCGAGAGATTTATAAAATCTCGAGATTAGAAGCTCGTAAATCAAGTTATGGTTCTGACGTAAGTAAAATAATTCAGCTTTTGTAGTACTTCGTTTCTTTTAAGTCGGAATGCTATTAACAGATAATGCATCTGCAAAAAGTATCGACCCAGGTCAGCCTGCGCAGTCCGCGCAGGCTGACCTGGGTCGAAACTTTTTGCTTTGTGTAAATTTTGCACATGTCCAAGGACCATTCTACTTCCAGATGCAGTGGATTGTTTGACTAAATGGATTTTAATGGATCCATAATTACTTATGTGATGACTTGCTTTGTATAATGGATCACGAAGATGCATTAAAAACCCTTTTTGCCAGAGCATGGGTCATATCGTTTCTAAGTCGGAATGTTTCTGATAGATATTTAGTATTTTTGATAAAAACTTTTGAACGGGGGCATGAAAAATTAAGCATAAAATAAAAAAATATTGATCAAAACTAGCTGTAGCGAATTCTAGTCGGTCTTTGATGAACCGCTAATTTCCAACCAAATACATCTTTGTTTAATATAAATAGTCATTTTATTTTTCACGTTTTATATTAATGAACACTCTTTGAAAACTGGAGTCAATAGGAGAAGTTGCTCGTAATGAGCAACTTTTCCTTTAACCCTTTCGGCGCCATAGGCGAAAACAGGGACTTTTGCGGATGGCATAGATCAAGATCAGACTGCACAGAACGTGCAGTCTGATCTTGGATCTATACCGTCCGCTTGTTCCGTTAAGCCTATAAGATAAAAATGTTTCTAAGTATGAGTGGGTTGTATTTTTAACCGTCTGAAGAGGTCAAGTAAATATATTTGGCGCTGAAAGGGTTAAAATGTTCTAAAAATGAGCTGATGCAAGGTACAAATGATAATCATTGCAACACGGTCCATTCATCTGTCACCGCTGGTTATTCTCACGACGATGGTCGGAAAAGCAGTCAGTGACTTGAGAACAAAATTATGCGAAGTGTTCGAAAAAAAAAACAGAGAGAAATCAAGGAAAGCATGGGCAGGTGCATTGGGCGCCGCGATGTAACTCAAATAATTTTGAAAACGGCGTTAAGACCATGCAGACAGACAAATATTAAACAAATAAGATCCTATTGGTCTTCTGTAGGGGAAAAATGAATTAACCCTTTACCCACACAATCCCGAGTTTTAACGACACTTGTAAATTAGACTTTTGAGAACATTGTGGGAAAAGGAGAAAATACTGGTAACGAGCATTTTCTCCTTTTCCCACAATGCTTTCTACGCTTCCAAAGACAATCTACACCATTTAAATGAAATAAAATTTGTCGTCTGCAAATGCCTTCAATTTGGTCTCGTCTAAAACCTTTTTCGTTTGGTGGATGGGTTAATTACTATCCAGCCAGTTTACGTCTCGGAAATACCACAGGGTACGTAATGCAGAGATAACAAACAGCCGTTATTGATAACATACACATTTAACCGTTTTCTCGAACCCTCCTTTTCTACAGTAAAAACATTAGCCAGTCACGTATAGCTATTTCCGATATAGTTATTATTACGGTAATTAAGCGGAAGTGGAAAGGCGCTTGACCGTTTATAAAGTTTAACGCCGCAGAGAAAAGTAGAGCCTTACACCAGGTGTGGAATCAAACAGTTTCTAACTTTAGTCTGTACAGCTATTTCATATACGGTTATTGATGCGGTAATTAACCGGAAGTGGAAAGGCGCATGACCGTTTATAAAGTTTAAAGCCGCAGAGAAAAGTAGAGCCTTTTACCAGGTGTGGACTCAAACAATTTCAAACTTTGGTCTGTATTTTAAAAGAAATTTTGTCACAGTTTCATTGACTTTAGCCATACCTTACATTCTATTTACCAATTATTTCTAAGCCTAAACCTGTAAATAGTAAAAACTTTCAAATCGATGATAAAACTCCAAATATTGTTATTTCAAAGTTATTTTGGAGGGAAAAATATCTCCTTGTTGGACAGTGTAGATCCAAGATCAGACTGCACGTTCTGTGCAGTCTGATCTGGTTCTACACTGTCCAATAAAGTTCCTTGAGCCGCGCTTAGCAGCGTAAGGACGGCGAAATTAGGACGGTGGGCGAGTGCCTGCCCTGATCCTGCTATAAAATGAGGAAGGAAAACTGACTCTCAATTCTTTCTGTACTTTCATTTCTGTGCACAAGGTCGAAATAATGGCATGGAACCGGAAAAAAAAGATATTACAATAAAACTGTCGCGATCCCAAACTATCAAAACTCGGACATAACCTGTTAACTTTGTTTTTGCTTTCGCACAACTCTGTAATGATAAGCTAGATGTGCCCGATCGACTGCTTGTTTTCTCCACAATAATATCATCAGAGCCATGCTCTGTAAAAAAAGGGGGGCTAAATGCATTTGCAAAAAAATATCGACCCATGTCAGCCTGCGCAGTCTGCGCAGGCTGACCTGGGTCGAAACTTTTTTGCTAACAGTCAAACTTCCTGCATGTCAAAGAAAGGACCATTCTACCTGATGTTGGATGTTGGACAAAATGGTTTTTTTTTGGATCCATAATTTTGTGATTGCTTGCTTGGTATAATTCATCACGGAGATGCATTAAACCCCCTTTTGCCAGAATACTTCTCATAGATAAAACGTATTTTCGTATAAATCTGATATTGCCTCGACCTTTGAAACAAAGGCAATGAACGGATACCTTGAGCTGTTGACCTTAAGATAAACCACGTTTCAATACTGACCGAATTGCAGTCTATTTTCGACCGAATTCAAGGTTGACTGTTCGGGATAAAATGTCTTCATTATTTTTTTGGTTTTCATTCATTATGATATCAGGTTAATCTGGGTTCATTTATTAAGTTAACAATTGTAGAATACAGGTGATTTTAACCAAGGTTGGTCGAGTTTGCACGTAATCTGTACTGATGGCCGGGGATCGAACCGGCATTTTCTGATTGCTAATCCAACGCAGTAACTCTTTCGTTGCCGAGTGAATGGATTCGACTTTTCCAGAGGTCTAAAAGTATATTTTTTCGTTGCATTTGGAACTGATTTCGGTTTAAGATTGGCACCAGGTAACGGACGGTGTAGATCCAAGATCAGTCTGATCCTGACTTACGCTGTCCGCAAAAGCTATCCAAATCGACATTGGCAGCGAAAGAGTTAAACCACTCAATCACCGAATTCCCCCTTTCCAAATTTCAAGTGATTTCCAAGTCTTCAAATGCGAAATGTGGAAGTCTCGCAACATAATTGAGCCAAGCCATGGCAAAAGCGAGTTTAATGCATCTCTGTGACGCATTCTACCACGCAAGTCATCATATAATTATGGATCCATAAAATTCATTTTGTCTCACAACCGACTGAATCAGGGGATAGACTTGTCCGAAAAAGTTTCGACCCAGGTCAACCTGCGCGGACTGCACAGGCTGACCAGAGTCGATACTTTTTGTAGATGCATTAAACCCCCTTTTTCACAGAGCATGGCTCAATTCTATTCTATCTGTAGGCATTTATACAATTCTCCTGACTGATGAATAGATTGACATAGTTCTATAGTTTGTTAGTCGGTTTCAAAATCAGTTGACATCTTGACTGACTATACGCACTCTCGTTAACCCAGGTGTAAAGTATTACTATTCATCAGCGATGAATGTAGTTTACGGAATACATCGGAACTGGGTCAACGAGGATGGACAATACGCAGTAAAAGAAAGTGTTGCACCACCCGTGTTTTTTACCGAAATTGATTTTCTGGTGTGAATGATATGACTTGGAGTAGAAATTAGAATTCAGCTGCTGCATACAACAACAAACCAATCTTTTGCCGATGAAATAAACGGCACTGAGGTATCCCTTGACCTCATGGCCGGTAGGAAATTTTGACTCAGATATTGCATTCAAATTCAAGAAAAAACAAGAGGGTTTTAAGTTTGGTAAAAACTCGGAATTCAAAGTCGAAATAAAAGTTACATCAGATTGAAAGTGACCTGCAGAGAATGTGCACACACAATCAGTCAATATTACGTACTTCCGCCTGAGGCTTGGATAACAGTCTGCAGTCTTTGTCTCATACCTCCCATTAGACGTTGAAAAGCTCTATTAGTAGCCGCTGCCATGAGGTCAAGGGATACCTCAGTGCAGC
This sequence comes from Tridacna gigas, assembly GCA_945859785.2. Lineage (NCBI taxonomy): Eukaryota > Metazoa > Mollusca > Bivalvia > Cardiida > Cardiidae > Tridacna > Tridacna gigas. The sequence goes on from OX244042.2 coordinate 7,980,996, forward strand.
TTATTTCAGAAGCAAAAGAATGGTTTATAAGGTAAGCAGCTGGATTCTAATTTCTACCCCATTTCATATCATATACACCAGATAATAAAACCCCGTAGAAGCACATGGGGTGCAGCACTTTTTTAATGTGTATATTTCAAGGTTGAGACAATCGGAGACGCCTACATGGTTGCCAGTGGTATTCCTAGACGCAACGGCCGCCGCCATGCCGGTGAGATAGCCAATATGGCGCTGGACCTGTTGAGTGCAGTCACCAGTTTTCATATCCGTCACATCCCGGGGGACAAACTACAGTTACGCATTGGTCTACACACAGGACCCTGCGCTGCGGGAGTTGTTGGTCTGACCATGCCAAGATATTGTCTGTTTGGGGATACAATCAACATGGCGTCAAGGATGGAATCTACTGGAAAAGGTAAAAATTAGATATAATGGTTAACTAATGAAAATTTAGTCGTATCAGATTATCGAAACACTGTATATGTCTCGTCTAACTGAATCAATTGAAGATTTTTTTTTTCAGTTGCACAATGATTATTATGGTAGTATGGAATTGACACAACTTGCCTGTAGACCCTTAACCCTTTACCAGACGACAAAATTTTAACCCTGTCCAAATTGAAAGCATTTGCAGACGACAATTTCAAAGTGGCTCAAATGGTGTAATTTTTCTTGATACGGCAGAAAACATTGTGGGAAAAGGAGAAAATGCTGGTTACCAGCATTTTCTCCTTTTCCCACAATGTTTTCAAAAGGTCCACAGGGTCGTTAAAAGGCATCAGTGTCCTAAATGATGCCTTAAACTGCATTATAAATGAAACAAAAATTTTCACTCAATAGCCAAAAATCCCAATATTGCGAATTCAAAATTAATTCCATCTGAAAGAAAATCCCGTATCGGACAGTGCAGATAAAAGATCAGACTGCACGTTTTTGTGCAGTCTGATCTTTATCTACACTGTCCACACAAGCGCACTGAGTTGCGCCTAGCAGCCTATGGGTCAATAATTCGCCCACAATTTCTGTAAATAATGAGGTACCGGCATTGTTTGATACTAAATCTATACATAGTAAAATTAGTGTTGCACCCCCTGTGTTTTTTACCGGGTTTGATTTTCTGACGTGAATGAGATAAAATTGGGTCGAAATTAGAATTCGGTTGCTGCATACACCAACAGACTCATCTTTTACCCATAAAATGAACTGAACTGAGGTATCCCTTGACCTCATGGTAAGTGGGAATCTTTTGCCTGGATGTTGCTTTCAAATTTAAGAAAAACGAGAAGCGTTTAACTTTGGTTAAAACAGGGAATTTTATGTCGAAACAAAACTTACGACAGGTTGAAAGTGACCCACAGAGAATGGACACACAAAATCAGGCAATATTGCCTACTTCCGCCCGGGGCATGCAAAACAGCTTGCAGTCTTTGTCTCACACCTCTCACGAGAGGTTGAAACAGCTCGATCAGTAGCTGCTGCCATGAGGTTAAGGGATACCTCAGTTCATTCCATTTCAGAGACAACAGACTTGTTTGTTCTGTATACAGCAGCCAGATTCTAATTTCCAACCCATTTCATATCATTCACGCCAGAAAATTAAACACGTTAAAAACACAGGGGGTGCAACACTAATTTTACTATGTATAGATGTAATGCACCCCAAAGAGTACCTACATGTACATACCTTCCAGAGCTTTTCATTTTTTCCTTCTTATTTAATCAAAGATTTAATTTGATCATCATCATTATTGTTGTTATTATTATTATTTGATAATTTTCATTGTTTTCATTTACAATGTTATTTTCATAATCATTTTCATTATTATATGATATATATTCATATACATATTAAATTATAACTACATTTATTATCGCCTCAGCTTTCCATATCCACGTCAGTTCGGACTTCTCAACAGTTTTGAAAGAGCTAAACTGGGGCTTCATCTTGACCGAGCGAGGGGTCATTGAGGTTAAGGTAAGACTGATTGATTGATTGTATGGTGTTTAACGCCGTTTTCAACATTATTTCAGTTATATCGCGGCGGCCAGTGCACCTATCCATGCTTTCCTGGAGTTTCTTTTACCGGTACTCAGCACAATATTCTTTCCAAGCCACTGGCTGCTTTCCCGCATAACCATGGTCGAAACAACGATCAGCGGTGAGAGAGGAATGAATCCTGTCGCAATGACTATCATCAATCCTCGGAAAGAAATTAGCCAAGCAGGGGATCGAACCAGCGACCTCCTGTTCTCAAATCCTGTACGCTACCGACTGAGCTACGGGGGCTTGGCGAGGATAAGGTAAGAACAAAGCCACCTGGTTTCTATAGTTCTGACCGCCCTGACAAGTATTTTGACACTTTCGCTGCCAACTAAACGGAGTCCACTTCTCTCGAGGTCTATAAGTATCTTTTTTTTTTCGTTTCAACTGAACCTGTTTTTGTTCTGGTTGTAGATTAGCATCGGATAGCGGACGGTGTAGATCAAAGATCAGACTGCACGTTTTGTGCAGTCTGATCTTGATCTACGCCGTCCGCAAAAGCTATCCACGGCTACATTGGCAGTGAAAGAGCAAAACTTTTGAATCTAACCTGTATCTAGAAACTTAGACACTGATGTCGATTTGGTATCTTTGATTCTAACTTGTACCTTGAATCTTAGATTATGGCACGTGCACTCAACAAAACTTCTAAATCGCCACTATTAAGCTGTAATTCCCCGTAGACCCTCTCTTTGCATCGCTGTCCAGAACAGAGACTTTCTTTTTGTTTGATTTTTTTTGCGGAATGATTATTAACCAACACAATAACATGCCTCAGCCTGAATCTGAAAAGAATTTATTGATTTGTTCTCGTTAAAGGAGCTTACTTAAGATTCATTCACTCATCACTGTAAGTTGAAAAATTAAATTCTTGAAAACTTCATGCACGTTTTCTCTAATTATATGTTTGAACAGGAAATGTATTTTGATGATTTTTTAAAATTTTCTCTTATTGCTGACAAAGTTTCAGTCATGTAAGCTTCTTTTTTTTTTTTAACCTTTTTTGGCCAAAAGACACCACGCATGCGCAACTGATGTGTTGTCCCTCTTTTGAATAAGGCATGTCTTCTTTTGGCAGAAAGAGAAACTTTTCATTACAACGCTACGACTAACGTCCAGTTTCTTAGTGTATTTAGAATCTTAGATTCTGACTTGAACACTGTATCTATAAAAATAACATGTATCTTCACTGTATGACATTGACGTTTAGTTTGAATTTTCGGTTCTAACATGCGATTTAAATTTCTGATACTGACGTATACATTGAATCTTTGCCTCTGACCTGTATCTTGAACTTTTGAGACTGGTGTGCGTCTTGAATCTTTGATTCGTACATCTGTCTTTAAATCTTTGACACTGACGTATATCTTAAGTCTTCATAGTCTGGTACCCCGCCGTACTTCAAAGGTACGTCAGGCAAAGCGCAATAATAGCGGTCCCCGTTTGTAATATGCAGAAATAACAGATTACTATTATTTCATTTGACCAAATTCTACTATAGACTGAATTGAAAACAGATCGGTTGCAAAAAGTAATGGCAGTTAGTTTTTTCTTCTAATTGTCGTTCGTATTTAGCGAGAAAAACTACATATCAGAAATGTTTTAAGTATCCGAAATGTCAATGGACCGATATAACGTCCGAAAACAGGGCTACTTTTAAAATGATTATAACCCATATCCCAAAAGCACGTTTTAGACTCGGTAATGTATATTTTGTACAAAATTGATCTAATTTTATTCACTGATCAAACTGGATCACATGAAAATGAGAAAAACAGGGAAGCATATAGGCTAAGCTTGAGGTCGCCATGGAGACCGCCATTATTGCGCTTTGCCTGACCCTATAACGTAGTGGTAGGGGCTGGTAATCCAGATTAAAGTCTTCAATTCTGACTTGTACTTACCTTGAATCTTTGGTTCCGACTCGTTTCTAGGATCTATAATTCTAAATTGTTCCTGGACATTTTATTCTAATTGTATCTAGGTACTTTAATTCTGTCTTGTATTTAGAATGTATTATTCTGATATGCGTCCAGAATTTTCAAATTTAACTTGTATCTAGAGTCTTTAATTCTGACTTGTATGTAGACTCTTTGATTCTGACGTGTAAGTAGGGTCTTTAATTAATATCTTGCATCTAGAATCGTTTATTCTTTCTTATATCCAGATCGTTAAATTCTGTCGTATATCTGGGTCTGTATTCACCAACCATTCTTAAGAATACTCTCGGTCTTATTCTTCAAGATTTTCTAAATTTGAAAGTAACACAACTTCTGATTGGCTAAACCATTTGGTTTAGCCAATCAGAAGTCGTGTTACTTTCAAACTTTGAAAATTCTAGAGAATAAGACTACGAACATTCTTAAGAATGGTTGGTGAATACAGATCCTGGAATCTTGGTTCTGACTTGCGTCTGGAATTTTTAATTTTGACATGTATCTAGATTCTTTGATTCTGACTTGTATACAGGTTTTTTAACCCTTTGGCTGCTTAATCAAAGACCTTTTGCGGACAGTGTAGATCAAGATCAGACTGCACAGAACGTGTAGTCTGTTCTTGGATCTACACTGTCCGATAAGGAGATATCTCTTCCTTAAAAGTACCTTTGAAAAAGCGAAATTGGAGGTTTTAAAGTTTCATTTCACTTATTTTGCAGGTTAAGGATTAATTATGTCTTGCTTCTAGACCCCTTGGTTCTAACATGTCTTCTAGATCTTTTATTCTGACCTGTATTTAGAACCTTTGACACGGGCCTGTGTTTAATATCTTTGATTCTGGCATTATCTACAATTTTTAAGTCTGCAAGCAGCTGTTTGAAATCTATTGTTGTGGCATGTAACTAACATCTTCTGGAATATTTTCTTATAACATGTACATACTTGTATATGAGGCATACTCTGGCAAAAGGGGGCTTAATGCATCTCCGCGATGCATGATACCGAGCAAGGAATCACATAATCATGGATCCCAAAAATCCATTTTGTCTAACAACCAACTCAATCATGAGGTAGACTGGTCCTTTGACATACAGAAAATTGACTAATCGCGAACAGTTTCGGCCCGGGTCAGCCTGCGCGGACTGCGCAGGCTGACCTGGTTCGGCGCTTTTCGCAGATGCATTAAGCCCCCTTTTCACAGAGCACGACCCATATCTTGAATCTTTGATTCTGACCTCAATCTTTGACTCTGATGTGTATCTTGAATCCTTTACACTGACGCCTCATGCATTCTCTGTTCTACTTAAATTTCAAATATTTCAGAATATAATTGGCGTGCAACACACGAAAAGGGGCCTTCGGACATATGCGTAAAAGTGTGTTGTCCCAGATCAGCCTGTGCAGTCTGTGACTAATCCGAGAAGACACTCCCCGTATTAGTACGATTTCTTGTCTCACGAAAGTCTACTGTATGAAAAAATCTTATGCAGTCGTAAAGTGCCGTCTCGGATTAGCCTGCGCGGACGGCGCAGGCTAATCCTGGACGCCACTTTACGCAAATGTCCGAAGATCTCATTTCGCATGTTGCGGACCATATTATATATATTACACTTTCAGCTATGCCTAAGGTATATTGTTTATAAAGGTAATAAAATAAGATATATGGCTATTTCTTTGATTTTCAACTCGAAAAATATCTTTGAAATTATGCTTCCACTTTGTTATAAAAAAATAATCTGAACAGGTGTAGTTCTTTCTGAGATTACATCAAAATGTTTCATGCACACTAAACTTAAAAAAAAAATGTTGCATTTCACAAAATAGAAAGCAAGAGCTTCCCAGTTTTTTACCCCGAGCGTTCTAAAATAACTGCAACCATTTTGCAACCATTTTTCTTCAATCGTGCATTGTTACATAGTGCACACATCATGTTCATACCTTAGTTCGTTCATTCGTTCGTTCGTTCAAGTGTTCGTTCGTTCAACTGTTCGTTCGTACGCTTGTTCGTTTGATTATTCAATCGTTTGCTCGTATGTTTTGGTGTTTAACACAGTTTTCGACATCATTTCAGTTGTATTGCGACCCAGTGCACCTATCAATGTTTTCCTATATTTCCTTTTACATTATTCTGCCAAAGAAACTTATTCTTTCCAAGCTACTGGCTGCTTTCCCACACAAACATTGTAGCAACAATGTTCAGTGGTAAGAAAGGAATGATTTCTGACAGAATAACCGTCATCAGTCCTTACAGAGAATTTTGTCGAGCAAGGAACCGAGCCAGTGATGCTTAGGTTTCAAGCCATCAAACGTTACGAACTGAACTATATATACCAGGTTCGGTACAAATAATTATGATAATAATTATCTGCTCTTCACTTTTATTCCTTCGTTGGACGAGACACAATAAGCCATCATTATGTAACAAAAAATTAATCTAAGATTGAGAGGATCTCTGGCAAAAGGGGGTTTAATGCATCTCCTCCATGCATTACCCCAAGCAGGTCATCACATAATTATGGATCCATAAAATTCATTTTGTACAACAACCGACTGAATCGTGAGAGAGATTGGCCCTTTCTCATGCAGAAAATTGACAAAAAGCAGAAAGTTTCAACCCAGGTCAGCCTGCGCGGACTGCGCAGGCTGACCTGGGTAGAAACTTTTTGCAGATGCATTAAACTCCCCTTTCACAGAGCATTACTATATCATTGTATTTTATTTAGGGAAAAGGTTTACAGAAAACCTACTGGCTGATAGGCAAAGATGGCTTTTCTGAAGTTCTTCCAGACGAAATAAAGAGGTGAGTTGACGCTCTGTTAACCCATAAAGCACTAAACCGGGATTTAATTACTCATGCGGACAATATAGATCAAGATCAGGCTGCACAGAACATGCACTATTAGTCTGGATCACTTGACCCTACCACTACGTTATACGGTCAGGCAAAACGCAATAATGGCGGCCTCTTAGGCGTCCTCAAGCTTAACCCTACATGCTTTCCTGTTTTTTTTTTTTCTCAATTTCATGCGAGCCAGTTTGATCGGTGAATAAAACGAGATCAATTTTGTACAAAATATACATTACCGGATGTAAAACGTGTTGTTGGGGTGTGGTTCAAATATAAATTTGACTATGAATCTTTTAAGCAGTAGCCCTGTTTTCCAACGTTATATCGGTCCATTGACATTTAAGATACTTAACTCTTTACCAAACGACAAATTCTTAGACTAGTCCAAACTGAAAGCATGTGCAGGCGACAAAATAAATGTAACTCAAAACTTGAAATTTGTTTTAGGAAGGCTAGAAAACATTGTGGGAAAAGGAGAAAATGCTGGTTACCAGCATTTTCTCCTTTTCCCACAATCTTTTTCAAAAGGCTTCTTTCTCAGGGTCGTTAAAAGTCGGGATTGTGTGGTAAAGGGTTAAAACATTTCTGGTATGTAGTTTTTCTCGCTAAATAAGAACGACAATTAAAAAAACTTAACTGCTATTACTTTTTTGCAATCGATCTGTTTTCAATTCAGTCTATAGTCGGATATGATCAAGTGAAATAACAATAATCCGTTACTTCTGCATATTACCAAAGGGGGCAGCCATTATCGCGCTTTGCCTGACGTACGTGCACTTTTGAACTACGTCGCGGTACCAGACTAATGCACTGTCCGCTACTTTGCCTGATTTCTCTACAACAAAAATCTTTGTTTCCAAAGAAAATGGCTTCGTATGCCCCGCTGGCAGTAGGAGTGTCCTTGGGCAAGGCACTGCAGAGGTCTGGTTGAGAATGGCATTTAATGGTACCAGTAGCCAAGGAATACACTTTGTGGTTGATTTATGTAATTATTTGCATTGTTACAGTTTGTTGTAACAAAGAATTGAGTCACATCCTGGCAAAAGGGGGTTTAATGCATCCCCGTGATCCATGATACCGGCCAAGCCATCACATAATTATGGATCCATAATAGCCAATGTTTTCAACATTTGACTGAATCATGAGGTACACTAGTCCTTCCAAGACATGCAGAAAATTCATCAAGAGCGAAAAGTTTCGGCCCAGGTCAGTCTGCGCGGACTGTGCAGGCTGACCTGGGTCGACACGTTTCGCAGATGCATTAAGCCCCCTTTTCACAGAGCATGGCTCAATTATTTTTAACCTTAGATCGACAGATGAAGTTTTAAAACTAAAATACTTTCAGTCGGTAGGAGAAAGCCAAATATTATTCTTAGACAGTTTTCGCTTAAATACATGATAACAAAGGATTGGACAGTGTAGATCCAAGATCATACTGCACCTTCTATAGGTAGATACATGTAAATAGATAATCCGTCTTTAATTTCAGACTTAGAGATAAATACAACGACGACATGGCAAATGGCCGTCCATCCTCTCCCACCGAAACTCATATTTCACAAAACAGTCACCACGAAAACTCTAGTATGTACGGAAATGTATTCAGGCGCGCCTCCATCGCTCTTAGTTTCATAAGTAACATTAGTAATTCAAAAGAAAATAGTCCGGCCGGAAGTAGAACTATGTTGCAGACTGCGTCACACGGACTTGACGCGAACGAGCATTGTGTGAACTATTGTATTGATAGAAATAGATTGTCTATTCCAAATTGTGCGCTAGGAAATGAATTAAAAGTCCCAGGTCTAACGGTTTCGTCTGACTCTAGCGGTGATCAGGAAAGTTTGACAACCTCTTCCAGAAAAAAGAAGAAAAGGAGAAGGAAAAATAAGGACAGAGCGAAACGAATTCAAGAAGCGGTTGAAAAAATCAGACGAAAAGGTGGCATTGAAGTTCCAGAAATACAAATTACACAGCAAAGTTTTTAACCCTTTCAGCGCCATAGGCGATAACAGGGACTTTTGCGGACCGCATAGATCATGATCAGACTGCACAGAACGTGCAGTCTGATCTTTGATCTATTCCTTCCGCTTGTTTCGGCAAGCCTACATGATAAAAATCTTCCGGAGACTCAGTGGGTTCTATTTACAGCCATCAAAAGAAGCCGAGTTTGTTTATTTGGCGCCGAAAGAGTTAAAGCGATTTTTATGTTCACTGCCTTTAAAGTTGAGTGCAAAAGGATACAATGAGTTTATCCCTTAACCTTCTAAATAATTGAAAAACAAATGAGTCGTGCTTCGGCAAGAGGGGGCTTAATGCATCTCTGTGACGCATTATAAAGCAAATCATCTGATGACTCTGGATAACAATCGACTAGATCTGGAGGTAGAGTGGTCCTTTGCTACGCAGGATAACATGGGGCGATACTTTTTGCAGATGCATTAAGCCCCCCTTTCAAAGAGCATGGCTCAAACGTTTTAATAGAAATGGAATTTTCATGCCGATGGCAAGAATTCAAATTTTGCTATTTTAAAGACCTGTATTTTGGGGGAAAATATCCCCTTATCAGACATTGCATCTCAAAGATCAGCCCCTACGTAGTGTGCAATCTGATCTTGATCTGCACTGCCCGCATAAGGGTTTTGAGTCGCGCTTAGCAGTCTGAGGGTTAATACTTTGTCACCTGCCACTTATAAAAACAATGTGGTAAAAGGGGAAACTTGTTAAATCGATCACTTTCTTCTTTTGTCACAATGTTTAAATGTGTATTCGTGCATCAAACCATAAAAAATATTGATTATACATATTTTGCAATGATGTTTTGATAGTATAAATCAAAATCGATAAACCTTTCATTAACAGTTTATATTATTGTTTGTTGTTGGGAATATACATGTTTATAGCTCTTACTCGATAAACGTTTCATTATCAGTTTATATTATTGTTTATGTTTGGGATAACAGGTTTAAAATCACGTACCGTGACGAGATAACTTATAAACCGACCTCGATAATGTTTATATCATGTCATCATGGTTCGTGATTTTAAATATGTATTCAAAAAAAAAAGAATGACATTAACTGTTAATGAAAGGTTTAACGAGCTGGAGTTATAAAACCACGAACCATGACGAGATAATATGTTATCCCAAACATAAACAATAATATGACAATGAAAGGTTTATCGAGTGAGAGCTATACTCTACTACATGCTTGTTTCAAATTTGTTGAGTTAAAACTCTTTACCAAAAAATCTCAAAAGCATTTACTGTCCTGGTGAAGAACACTTTTGAAAGCATTTTGACAAATGGCTAAAATGCCAGTATTGTATTAGGGTATACTTTCCCACAATAGTTGATACCCTTTCGAAGACAAACCTCGTGATTTGAGCTACATTTGATTTGTCGTCTACAAATGCTTTGGCTTAGGAAAAGTCTAAAATTTTGTCGCTTGGTAAAGAGTTAACCCTTTACCACACAATCCCGACTTTTAACGACCCTGAAAGAGAGGGCTCTTGAAAACATTGTGGGAAAAGGAGAAAATGCTGGTAACCAGCATTTTCTCCTTTTCCCACAATGTTTTCAACCCTATCAAAGATAGAAATCATCCTTTTAGCAACATTTCATTTGTCGTCTGCCAATGCTTTGAATTTGGTCCAATCCAAAGATTTGTCGTTTGGTAACGAGTTACACCTTCACAAGCCTTCAGTCACCAATCCTCTTTAGTTTGTCATAATCGCCACCTGATTGTTTCTTTACATTACTTTTTCTCTATACATGTCAATTATTATATTAATATATCTTAAGATGATGCGCTGTGTTACGTGTCTCTATTGGATTTAATACCTTCTAGCCTGATTTCCTATCTGCGTCATACAAATGAATAACACTCCATTCAAAGTATGCACCTGCAAAAAGCATCGACCGCAGTCCGCGCAGGCTGACCTGGGTTGAAACTTTTTTGCTTTTGGTGAATTTCCTGCATGTTTCAGGACCGCTCTTTCTCATGACTCAGTCGCTTTACGTCAGAATTGATCCACTGTATGCGACGACTTGCTCGGAATAATTATAACGATGCATTAAACTCCCTTTTCACAGAGCGCCGCGCAGTTTCTTAAAGTCCCAATGGCGGCAAAAAAAAAAAAAAAAATTGAGGTGTTAAAACTTATATTAACCCTTTCCCAAACGACAAATTATTAGACTGGTCCAAATTGAAAGCGTTTGCAGACGACAATTTCATATTTGATGAAAATGGCAGAAAGTTCTCAAAAAGGGTAGAAAACACTGTGGAAAAAGGAGAAATTGCTCGTCACGAGCAATTTCTCCTTTTCCCACAGTGTTTTCAAAAGACTTGTACTGCAGACACGTGAAAACCAGGGCTTGTTTGGGAAAGGGTTAAATTAAATTATACTATTTTAAAAAATGGAAATTATTGTGAAGGCGACATTCTGTTATTATACGGTCTGTCCAAGAGTTAGTCGCTTGCAGAAATAAGTGAATTATAAAACCAAGGTAAAAAGTAAGAAAAAATAGTGGCATGGCAACTTTTGACCTAGCTTTAAAATAAATTTTCTTGCCAGTGACTAATGCTTGGACCGACCCTACAATAACAGATTGTCATCTCCACAGTAATTTCCATACTTTTAAATGGTATGATTTGAATTTAGATAAATTTTACCACTTTGTTCAATATTGGCCGCTACTTGGGCTTTAATATAATTTACTTTGTAAGCTTCGCTAGCGTCAATTTTTCGCATAGGTATTTTCTTTTGGGCGGGATTTTTGCCTATCGAAAGCCGAAAAAGAATATGGATTGGTGAGCAGTGGCCGTGGCACAAGCGAAAATTTAGAACAAATGCTGTTTTTTTTTTCTATTTCCCCTCTTAAGTAGCGTTTGGAACTCTGAATTTTGTGCTTTATCCCCGAAATAAAATTTTTTTCACTGGGCTGTTCCAAAGTCTGCCCTAGCTAAAGTTTCAATAGTAAACTTTGGTATTCCGAGCCGTATGGTTTGTGGTACAGTTTGTTAATAAGGGGTCCCCAGCCCTGCTCCTGCAAAAGTGGGGTATAAAACTCGGGTTTTTGTTGTCCTGGGTTCGTATTCACCAACCATTCTTAAGACCATTCTTTGTCTTATTCTCCAATATTTGAAAGGAACACAACCCCTGATTGGCTAAACTCTAATGGTTTAGCCAATCAGATGTTGTTACTTTCAAATTTGGGAATTCTGGAGAATAAGACTGGGAACGTTTTAAGAATGGTTGGTGAATACAGACCCTGTCCACGCTAAAGTTGCTTTTGTAACTTTTTTTTTTGCATACCAAGAGAGAGATAAGCTTCGGTGTTCCCCGCTCTGTACCCCTTTGAATGGGTAGAAAACATTGTGGGAAAAGGAGAAAATGCTGGTCACCAGCATTTTCTCCTTTTCCCACGATGTTTTCGAAGGGCCTTTAACATCAGGATTGTTACTTGTGTGCCCCGACAGTCGTGTTATGAATTCAAATTTAGCGTGTGGACAAACCTTTGTCTACTAAAGAGTCCACGATAAAGTGTAACTGGATAGTCGGGCTACACACGCGCTATCGCTACTAAAGCCAGGCATGATGGTAGCGTTCTAGCGGGGTATCCGACCTAGCCTTTGTTTATGGAAGGATAAGTGCGAGGGCATTAGGCAAACTTTGGGTGATCCGTTGATCAGGTCCCTTGGCTGTATCACGTAGCTTGATGTGCACCTACACGGTACATGCCTTCGCCGGAAATACACCGCTTTACCGTTCTTAAATCGTAATATTCCACTCAGAAAAAGAAGAACACCAGTTACAGTTTGCTATCAGAATCTTTCTAAATACATTTCCGTTGACAAACAGTTTGTACATTTATTTTCTAATTGGGTCTATCAATTCCGGAGGCATTTTTCAGCGACACGTTGCTTATCACCGTGGCTGATGTGGTCGTAGGTAATCGATTTACATGGGCGCCGCCATGTTTAAAATCATGTGACTGACAGTATTTCAAAACGGAAACCCCCCTTCATACAGACGAGGTTAGACGTAGGTACGTAATCGGCCGAGCTGTGATGAGTGGTACAAGGGCTGATTGATAAGTCATGAGCCTTGTTTTGAAGCAGTTAAGCAGGGATGTCCTTTTTTAGCCCTGACTATTTTAAGGCCAGTTTATGTCGAAGAGGTAGCATTCTTAAAGTAAACGAGGCAAGTGCCTTGCAAAATGGACAAAATCGCTGAAAGAGCAAGTCTGTCCTTGCAATGGCTGCCATTAACGATTGCGTCTTTGAGTGGACATTTTCGTTTCATTTACTTAGCAGCTTATGGTTTAATCCTTAGACTGCTAGGTGCGACTAACTAACCTTTTGCGGACAATGCAGATCAAGATCAGAGTGCACAGACGTGCAGTCTGATCTTGGATCTACACTGTCCGATTAGGAGATATTTTTCTCCAAAACATAAGTTTCAGATAACTGTTACGCAGTAAAAATTACAGTCAAAGATTGCAATAAAATTGTAGTAGTCAATGCAACAAAATATCTAATTGTTTAATGAATTGGAATTCTAGTTGAACTGCAAGTTATCATATTGTATGTTCATTACATATGCTTGATATTATATTTCACTTTTGCTAAGATTTTGGAACATCAGTATGAAGTAAATTGGTAATGTTTTCAAGTAATCAGGCTAAAGATGCCCAAATAGGCTTAAGATTTCAGTTTGCAGATAGTTTGTTAAGAAGGAATTCATAGATAAAGGGCTTGTGACATGTTTGACTTGTGATCAAGTTAAGCCTGCATACATCCTTTCTTCAGTCATTATTTTGGTCAAGAGTCAATATCCATCTATACTTATGTTGTTTTTCCGTATTTTGTATTATTTGCATTGTTAATCCAGTGGCTTCTTTCTCAACCTACAAAAGTAATTGCTAACCAATGTCACCGTGCATAATTAGATGACTGAAACTGAAATTTCATTGGTTGATGTTATGAAACTATAATTTCATTGGTTAATATTGCCCAAGTCTAAAATGGTATAAGATGTGTCCGTTTCACGAACAAGTCATACGTTTGATGACTTTTACCAAGAAAGAATACATTGATGGAACGGACATCTTATTGTATGTAGTTACAGAGAATCTCCCCTATTACAAAAAAAGATTAAAATACAGCATAACATAACATTATTCGGGTTTTTTGTTAACGGCTTTAAAATTCTATTAAACTTGCATAGTAGGATAAGGGTTAACTGCATGACCACAAAGATACACACATTAAACTGCGTTGCTGTCTGCATGGTGGGTAGCGAATGGAAAAGCTATCAAAAATTTTACCTGAGTTTACACTCAAGTACACATCTATACAAAGGTGGTTAGAATACACCAGTATAGTGAGAGCAGATATGTTACAGTCGAAAAGTTAAGGGCAGTTTGTTTAAGAATCGGGTAAAATTTCAAAGTTCGAAATCGAAAAGGATATAATTAATTTTAATACAGAAATTTCATTGACACATTCGAATGAAATAAACCTAAGTTTTTTAAAAATACCCGTAATTAAAGAACAATATCAATTGGCAAACTTGGTGTTTTTGTTATATGAATAAACTTAGACTGGAAAGGAAATTAATAAGTTAAAAAGAAATTTATAAACAATATCAAAAGTTTTTAAAAAATAGTTACATACCAAGAGGAATATAAAGAAAACAATGGCGCAAGGAAACGCGAAAAAGCCGCCAGCTGGTAAGGTTCAGTCAAAAGTTCCAGCAAAGCCGCCACAGCAGCAACAGCAACAACAAAAACAACAGCAGAAAGTACCCGCAAATCAACAAAAACAACAAAAAGTACCACCGGCTACGAAGCAACAACAAGCACCACCACCGCCACCAAAGGTGTCACCGCCGCCACCAATGCCGACAACAACGCCCCAGCCCCTGAAGCTTGGAGCCCGGGAGCGGCTGATAGTTTGGGCGGACGATAATGACATTGACCTTGAGGACATCACCTTCGCTGTCCCGATGATTTTATCTGTCACACTTTTGATAGTATTCTTTCTCCGAAAGTACATACGCTGGACCGTCCAATGCCCAACCGATAACCGCATCGATGGCAAAACAGTTATCATCACTGGTATGTTGCTTTTGTTTTGTTTGGACTCAGAGCCATCGCTGTACAAATACAAATGAGCCATGTTCTATGAAGAGAAGGCTTAATGCATCTGCAAAAAGTATCTTCCCTATCTTCTCAGCCTACGCAGTCCACGCAGGCTTACATGGGTCGATACTTTTTGTTATTTGTCGATTTTCTGAATGTCAAAGGACCATTCTACCTTAATATTCAATAGGTTGTCAGCCTGAATGAATTTTATGGATCTATTATTGTGCGAAGACTTGCTCGGTAAAAAGCATCACGGAGATGTATTACGATATCCATATCCCCCTTTTTGCCGGAGCATGGCTCAAATTGTTATGTCCCTTCTAATGGCTTCCCCAGGAAATATTATGGGAAAAGGAGCAATTGCTTGCGATAAGTCAGTACTTTCGTTCCCCCACATTGACCTCTATGCTGTTAAGGTTTGTTTGTATTGGAGTTTAACGCCATTTTAACAGCTTAGGTCATATCATGGCGGCCAGCGACGCACCTATGTGTTTCCTGGCTTTCTCACATCAGTACTGACACAATTTTCTTTCCAAAGCCACTGACTACTTTCCTCACATGCATCAGAGGTGAGAGGCGAAAAATCGCCGGAAAGAAAGTTTGCCACAACCGGGTATCCAACTCGCAACCACCAGGTCACGAGTCCGACACGCTAACCACTGAGCTACCCGGGCGGGCCAATGCTGCTAAGGAAAGAAACATTTTTCCTTTAATATTAGACTTTTGCGTATTTTTATTGATTTAATTTTAAAAAAAGTATCTACTGCACGAGGGGAAAATATAAATTTACAGTGGGCACTACGGTTAGATTGTCATTGTTCTTAAAATGAGCCGTGCTCTGGTAAAAGGGGGCTTAATGCCTCTCCGCAATGTATGACACAAGCAAGATATTACATGGTCATGGCTCAATAAAGTCCATTTTCGTCTAACAACCGATTGAATCGTGAGGTAAACTGGTCCTTGGACTTGCAGGGAATTGACCTATAGCGAAAAGTTTCGGCCCAGGTCAGCCTGCGCGGACTGCGCAGGCTGACCTGGGTCGATACTTTTCGCAAATGCATTAAGACCCCTTTTCACAAAGCATGGCTCAAATAATTCTTTTTCCCTTTATTGTTGCTTGTACCGCTTTGGCGGGTAACTCAGTGGTTAGCGTATCTGACTCGCGACCTGGTGGTTGAGGGTTGCACCCCATGGAGGCAAGCTGTCTTTCCCGCAATTTTTCGCCTCTCACCTCTGATGCATGTGAGAAAAGTAGTCAGTGACTTGGGCAGAAAGTTGTGTTAGTACAAAGTAACGCGATTTCTGATTGATATAAAAAAAAAAAACGAGAGAGTAATTCATTTGGAAATAGTCGTCCTCAGGTGTCCGGTGTTTTAACTAATGTCCCCACAATTTCGGAAAAATCGGCTAGAGAGAAAAGTACCCTGAAACAATGATTGGCTAAACCATTTGCTTTAGCCAATCAGTGGCTAAACCATTTGGTTTAGCCAATCAGAAATTGCGTTACTTAAAAATATAGAAACATCTTGAGGATTAGACTAAGAATATTATTAACCTTTAAGCTGCAAAGCGCCACTCACTCACCTCTCTCACAGAACGTGCAGTCTGATCTTGGATCTACGCTGTCCGATAAGGAGATAATTTTCTCCAAAAGATAAGTTTGAAATAACATCTCCTCATTATAAGCCAATCAGGCTGGCATACATTAGGCTACATGAGTGCTTGCACATTCAGTAAATTGGGGGAATGTTTCACTCTTGACTAAAACAAACAAAGAGGCTACTTAATCCTCAAAGTATCTTTCACAACTTTATTTGCCTTTGAGGCCAGTGTAGATCGAGATCAGGCAGCACAAAAAGGCAGTATGATTCGTGATATACACCATCCACATTGCATGGGACCGTCTGGATAAAAAGCAACCTTGGCCCTTATTCAACAGTCATTCTTAGCGCTTATCCTTCTGAAGAAATTAAACAAAACTTTCAAGCCGAACAGTGACCTGATAAATCAATCGAATTATCGGGGTATGCGGGCCAGATCAATGACCACCATAGAATTTCTACAGGTCTCCATCGTGCATTACAAATTACCCATTGCTTTACAAAGACGAACGGGACGAGAAATCCAGAGGTCGTCAGGTCGAACCGTAGCTCGGCCATATTCTTCATGGATGGATGAAAGTCATTGCGACAGGATGCGTGCGTCTGTCTTTCTGTCTGTCTGTTTGTCTGTCCATCTGTCCGTCTGCCTCGGTCTGCATGCCTGCCTGACCCCAAGGTAATCACTAGCAACAAAAGTACTCTCTCTCTCTCTCTTTCTCTCTGTCTCTCTCTTTCTTTCTCTCTGTCTGTCTGTCTGTCTGTCTCTCTCTCTCTGTCTTTCTTTCTCTCTCTCTCTCTCTCTCTCTTGCTGCATTTTTCCCTGAAAAATTGGACGGTTATACGCACCAAAAAAGGAGTAAATTTGATGTTCATATAACGAGTTGGTCCCCTTTGCACACATCCAGTAACTCAGTCTATTTTTATGAGATCAGATATGACGTCATCATAGATCTGCTATTTTGAATACTGTCAAACATAATCGATTGCCAGGGTCATTGATGACGTGACGAGAAATGCCAATGAAAGTATTTTTTTCCGAAAACCTGTCTTTCTTCTGTTCTATTGCTTGCCAGATATCACCTTACTCAATTCAACAATGAATCATTTTTGAATCGTAGATATGTTTTGAAAAGCTGGGTAGCCCCTTTTAAACTATGAATGCCGTTTTCTTGCGCAGCCATAAAATAATCCTGTAAATAAGTCGCTTTGTCTTGATATTTTTTGATTACTTAATAGACTTTTGGTCGAAGCGATTGATAAATCTTAATGTTTAAAAACCGAATACGAATTTATCATACACAAAATAAATAATCAAAGTCATACTGCGCGTTTCACAGAGCTCTTCTAGCGTAACTGATAAATGAAACAAACTTGCTTGTAACGAACGAGTTCTCCCTTCTCATGCTACAATACCGTCCAACTGAATTTCTTTTTCGGGGAATTTATTTGCCTGACGTGCTTTGGTCATAGGAAGCAAACACACACTGTTTTAATAAATGACGTCACATAGGGCTCCTATGACGTCATGAGCTCTTATCTTAAAGGATAAGAAAATTCATTAATTTACAAATTCTATTGAAAACAATGGCGGGTATGTGATAAAAAAGGAAAGAAAAAATTGTGGAAATTGCTAATTGCCAGTATTTTCTCCTTTGCCCACAATGTTTTCATAAGCCTTCTTCTACGATCAGGTCGTAAAACACAGATTTTGTTTGGTACAGGGTTAATCCTTTACCAAACAAATCCGTGTTTTAACGATCCTGAAGAAAAGGCCGTTTGGAAACATAGTGGGAAAAGGAGAAAATGCTGGCTACCAGCATTTTCTCCTTTTCCAACAATGTTTTCGACCTTTTCAAAGACTAATGCCATCATTTGAACTACATTAAAAATGTTGTCTGCAGTTGCTTTCATTTTGGACAAGTGTGAAGGTTTGTCGTCTGGTAAAGGGCTAGGGAAGTTATAAAAATAAGTTGGTATGTAAAGAATTCGAACTTGGACAGGCGTGTAGCCAGAAATGCAGCACAGATGACGCCCAGTTTGTTTTATTTCTCCTATTTTTTTTTTCCACTGGGCGTTATTCCTCAAGTGAAATTAAAGGCCCAATGGCTGCGAAAAGTAAACAACGCGGATGTAGAAATGCATTTCATTTAAAATCGTAGATCTACCTTTGAAAAGTTTGGAAATTAAAGTGAAAATGACAATCTGTTAATGTACGACCGCTCCAAGTATTAGTCGCTGGCAGAAAAATAAATTTTAGAACTAAGTTGCCAGGTTTCTTTATATTTTGTTCACTTTTCACCTGATTTTCATTTTTTTTTCTGCCAGCGACTAACACCTGGACCGACCATACAATAACATATTGCCATCTTCACAATAATTCCCATGCTTTTGAATTGCATTCTTTAAATCTAAATACATTTAAGCATCGATGTTGTTTACATTTTGGAGGTACTGGGCCTTTAATATTAACCAATAAAGGGCCAAGCACAGCTGTTGTCATTTCTCTTTGGCAATGTTGCTCAAGATCAGACTGTATTATGTGGTAATGAAGATCTAGATCAGACTTCAAGGAACGCAGAACATGCAGTCTGATCTGTGGTCGACACCACCCGCTATTTTGTGAAATATTCTGGCAAAAGCATCGTTGAAATTGAATTGATTTGGCCTGTTTTCCCGATTAAGAAAGTGCATTTAATAAATGAGCCATGCTCTGGTATAAGTGGGCTTAATACATTTCTGTGATGTATGTTACCCATGACGTCATCACACAATTATGGATCCGTAAAATCGATTTAGTCTAACAACCAGCCTGAGCAGGCTGACATGAATCGATACTTTTTGCAGATGCATTAAGCCCCTTTTTCACAGACTATGGCTCATTTATTAACGCTTTAACCCTTTACCAAACAGTCACGAGTTTTAAAGACCCTTAGAAAACAATGTGGAAAAAGGAGAAAATGCTGGCGACCTTTTCCCACAGTGTTTTTCTACCCTACCAAAGACAAATATGATCATTTGAGTCACATTTGATTTGTCGTCTGCAAATGCTTTGAATTTGGGACAAGTCTAAAATTTTGTCGTTTGGTAAAGATTTAACCCATACTGTTGAAGCACGTGTTACACAGCTTTGTGCTTGTAGAAATCTCTGTATAATAAAACCTAGCTTAATAAATGATTTCAGCATTCTTATCAGTTTAAAGATGCATCTTTACACGTTTTCAGCCAATATCTAACCGATTCATCTTTATTTTATCAAACTGTAATCATTCTTGTATCTTCATGCCAAATGTTTCCCCTGACGGATGCAAGGTTGCACACATTACGGCCGACAGAAATTGCATTTCCTTTTCTGGAGGCTATCTAAGAAAGCACTATTGTGATGTTTCCGGTTTTAAATCGAAGATTTCCGGTTTATGTATTTATCCCTTACACTAAACTGGTAATCTATCTATTTTTACACAGCTGACTAAATTCTGAACCATTCTACAGTATGTTAAATTTCAACAGCGGTTTTTTTTTTCTCCCTGGCTGTAAGGGTGCATCTTTAAACATATTTTACCCAGTAAAGTTACCAGCATTTTATAAAGTACAACACAGAAATGTGAAAAGGATTGGAACGGAACCGTGAAGGCGTGCAAAGTCCCTCTCCATGGCATTCTTCCTCGACAAGTTGGTCTGTAGGAGGGTAATATACTAATAGCATTAACACTTCTCCTGCTGAATAAAAGAAATGAAACTTTATAGCAGATAGTAGAAGCCCAAAACTTTCTTGTTTCAAAGGGATTTTTGGAGGAAAGATATTTCCTTATCGGACAGTGTAGATCAAAGATCAGACTGCACGTTCTGTGCAGTCTGATCTTGATCTACGATGTCCGCAAAAGGTCGGTGGGTCGCGATAAACAGCCTAAGGGTTAAAAAGAAAGTTTTCGGAAAACAAATGATAAATAATAAACAATACATTTTTTAAGCCGTTTTCAACATTATTTCAGTTACATCGTGAAGGCCAGTGCACCCATCCTTGCTCTCCTGGAGTTTCTTTTACCAGTACTACGCACAATGCTCTCTTTAGGCCACTGGCTGCTTTTCCACATAACCATCGTCGAAACAATGGTCAGCGGTGACAGAGGAATGAATCCCGTCGCAATGACTATCATCAATCAAGAAATTGGTCTAGCCGGGGATCGAACCAGCGACCAGCTGTTCTCAAGTCCTATACGCTACCGACTAAGCTACCGGGTCTCGGCGACATGCAGTTGAATAGCCGTACAGATTATACATAAAAAATACAGATCATGTAATGATAATTGTCATAATGAATTCATGTCAGTGCCCTTACGTTTGAAAAGCATATGAAAAGTTTTATTTTTTACGCTGTGTCGATTAAACCATACATATTCAAAAACACGCTGACATAAAAGGTTCTTGACATATCTGTACTATAGTTTGAAGCACCTCTTTCGCTAAATCATTTTCCAGAGTGTGAGAAAGAGATTCTGCAAACATCAAATTCATTCTATGAGGTTATTTGCCCCGCTCAAGGCTACCAAATGTTGCTATGGTGACGTGAGAACTCGCAAAGGTGAACTAATGCTTATTTTGTCTGTTGTTTTATATCAATTACAAATAAACGTGTCTTTGGTCAACATTTTTTTTTTAGCCGAGCCCCGGTAGCTCAGTCGGTAGCGTACAGGACTTGAGAACAGAAGGTCGCTGGTTCGATCCCCGGCTCGGCCAATTTCTCTCCGAGGATTGGTGAAAGTCATTGCGACAGGATTCATCCCACTCTCACCGCTGACCATCGTTTCGACGATGGTTATGTGGGAAAGCAGCCAGTGGCTTGGAAAGAATATTGTGCGTAGCACTGGTAAAAGAAACCCCAGGAAAGCATGGATAGGTGCACTGGCCGCCGAGATATAACTGAAATAATGTTGAAAACGCCGTTAAAACCATAAAATCAATCAATCAACCAATCAATCAATCAACATTTTTCAGAAAAAAATTACAAGCTCAAAAGTGTTATGGCACTTTTTCCGGATACTTTTCGAACATCCCTCGTCAGTTGTGATATAGCCAGGCTACCAAGAATTTGGCACTTGTATTATTGATGTAAAAATGGATACTGGTATACAAATAAAACCTGCAATTTCGATAAACCATTCAGATAACGTAGGCGTATCTCTGTGCCTTGACATTAATACGTTTTACATACGAAGTTCGGCCTTTCCAAATATTTTTAATCTGTACTCTGCCTATCGCAGCCTCCTCGTTTCCTTTGCACAAAGAGTATATCATGATCAGACTGCACGTCCGTGCAGTCTGATCACAATCTGCTCTTTTTGATACCTAAATAACAGTTTCGGCTAAACCATGCCCGTTTAAATCAGTAAGCTGATCTTTAGCGAGGGGTTGATCACTTGCATTCTTATCACAGTTGGTCGAGCGAGAGAAAGTTTTTAAGTCAATCCTGTATAAAACCGCGACTTTTTTTTTACGTTCATATTTTAGACAGATTTTGAAAACATTTAGGGAAAAGAAGAGATTACTTGAAACAAGGAATTGCTTCCTTTTTCCTTATTTTTTTTAAGTGTAATTTATTTATTTTTCCATTTTGTTAAATCAATCCCGTTTTGCTTAAATTTTATTTGTTTGTAATGGGTATAACATTAAATCTGTACGGTGAAGGTTGGTCGATATCACAGAAAAATCATTTAGGGAAAAGTAGCAATTGCTTATAACAAGCATTCGCTACTTTTCTCTGCATAAATTAAATGTGATTATATTTTTCCTTTCCGAGTTTTTTTCTCCTTTCCTGTCATTTTCATTTGATTAACTTTTTGCCAGGTGGCAAAATTGTGTCCGTGTTCAAATTAAAGCATTTGCAAACTACAAAATAATGTAAATAAAAAAAAAAAAATACTTTTGAGTAGGATAGAAAACACAGAGGGAAGAGGAGAAAATGCTGGTGACCAGCACTTTCTCCTTTTCCCACAATGTTTTCAAAAGCTGTCTCACTCAGGGTCGTTAAAAGTCTGCATTGTGTGGTAAAGGGTAAAAATGGGTATGACTTATGCATGTACTGTAAAGTGTTGATCAAAATATCACGGAGTAAACAGTGAAAGAAAAGTAGAAGTCGCTTACACAATGAAATCACTTCTTTTCTCTAAATGCTTTCCATATTATTCCAGGAAAGTTTTATTTCCTTCCTTTTAATTTTACCTCTGTAGTTTTTCTTGTTTGTAATATAATTATATAACGTGGTTATTAACATTTTGCCTGTATGATAAAGGGTTGGTCATGATATCGCAGAGGAAACATTAACAGAAAAGAAGCAATTTCTTGCAACAAGCAAATTACTCCTTTTCCCTAGATGCTTTCCATACTTTTCAAGGAAGGTATTTATTTTTCCTTTCCGTCAAATAGCTTCTCCTTTTGTGTAATTTTCACTTGCTTGAAGTTGGTAATACAAGAGCATGCACAGTACAGGGGTTAAACCTTTGGCTGCTGCGCCCGACTCGAAGACCTTTTGCGGATAGTGTAGATCAAGATCAGACTCCACAAAACGTGCAGTCTGATCTCCGATCTACACTGTCCGATAAAGAGATATTTTCCCAGGAGAAAATACCTTTGAAATAGCAAAATTTGGTAGTTTTACTTTCGGCTTTCGAGTTTCATTTCACTTATTTAGCGGGTTAACTGTTTACAAAACAACAAAATTTTAGACTTTTCCGAATTGAAAGCATCTGCAGACGGCGAAATTGAAATTCATTTTGGAAAAGGTAGAAAACAATATTGCAAAAAGGAGGGAGAAAATGCTGGTTACAAGCAAGTCCTCCTTTTCCCACAATGTTTTTCAAAAGGCTTGTTCCTCGGGGTTGTTAAAAGTCGGGATTGTGTGGTAAAGGAATGAGGGTTAATCGAAATATCACAGAGATAAGCCTAGAAAGATTTATTGTAGTTTTATCAAGCACGACGCAAATACCAAACTTTTGGTTCGTAAACATATTCCGGAAAAGACTGTTGTTTTTTAGTTTTTTCTTGCACAGCGACCCGATAGGTTTTCATTGGCTGCCGCGCCAGGTACAATAGATCACTTGGTAACGTTCAAGGCTAGCATTCTAGAGGTCGTGAGTTCTGGTGCATTGCTGAACAGTATTCCGACGGTATTTCTATCACACAACCTCCCTTGTTTTCAGTGTAATATAACCATTACGAATTTTTCTTATCTTACACACGCTCGAAATAAGCACTGTGTGACGTCATATTTTACGTCATTTCTTTGTTCTTTCGAGGAAATGAATTGGCTTTTATCACCAGTGAATGTCATTCGGCTTTCCTCGGGTGATCTGGTGATCAAATACCTCGGCTGTATCAAGTAGCTTGATATGCACCTACACGGTACATTTCGCACATCTCCGGAAGCACACCCCTTTACCGTTATTGAAATTGTAAGGCTCCTCTTAAAAAAGAAAACATGAGTAAATTTTCTGTCATTATCTTTCTAAGAATATTTCAGTCGGCAAACAGTTTGTACATTCAATTTTAAGCGTGGTTTATCAATTCCATTGGGAGCTTCATCGACAGATCGATAGGAGTGAATAACTTCACCGTGGTTGTTCATGTCGTTGCTAAGCGATTTACAGGGGCGCCGCCATGTTTAAGATCATGTGATTGGTAGTTCAAAATGGAAGCCTCCTTTATACAGACGAGGTTAGATGTAGGTACGGAATCGGCCGAGTTGTGACGAGTGCAGTGAATGTAAGGTGTTTCCATATTCTGGCCTAAGATTCGAAGAATATCGTTTTGTGATAAAATATTTAAAAAAGAATCTGATAATCTTTTGCTTTTGAGATAAAATTTTATTATGTTCGTGACAAAAATGTTATTAACCCTTTACCAAACAACAAAATTTTAGACTTGTCCAAATTGAAAGCATTTGCAGACAACAAAATAAATGTGACTTAAAAATTGAAATTTGTTTTGGGAAGGTTAGAAAACGGTGTGGGAAAAGGCTTTTCCTACAATGTTTTCAAAAGGCTTCTTCAACAGGGTCGTTAACAGTTGGGATTGTGTGGTAAAGAGTTAAGCTATCCAAAGGCTTGCTTGATAACATTTTCCTGGACTCGTTTAACCTTTAACAAACAATTCCGAGTTTAAAGGACCTAAGGGCTTTTGAAACGTTGTCGAAAAACAACGTTTTCTACTCGTTCAATGGCAATTCCTATCATTTAAGGTTGTCCTACTGTAATGGGCAGTATTTAAAATTGAAAAAAAAAAAACATATTATCTTATTTGTCATTGTCTTAGAGTCTTAAATATGAAAAATCAGAAACATTGTCCATAAAAAAATAAAGTTATATGAACTTTTGAAAACCCACCCCCCCTCTCGGACTCCGTGACAAAATAGGCACCACCCTAAGGAATTCAAATGCAAGTATTTTTTACAAATTTATGGTGTTTCTATCAAATTTGGTACTAAAAGACCTGGCACATTATGTTCTTTCAGAAAACCAACAATTCTAATGTACAATAATAAACTGAGAGAAAATATGACAAAACTTATACCAGTTGTAACAGGATTTTCTTTAATTTTTTTTCCATCCTCTGAGACAAAGCCTCCAATTTTTTTCAAAAATATCATAATTTAATAAATGGGGCATGGATAAATCATACTTGGGTTTTTTCTTAAACCTGTTTGGAACAACATATATGATTTTCAGCACCTTTCACCACACGTAACTGAAAATATTCGATTTTGAACATGCACACCCTCATTTCGACGTTTCTTTAAATATGTACAAAAAATTTTAACTAAATTCAATCATCTTCAATTATAAAACTCAAAACACACCACTCACTATCTCTGTGAACTAATTATTGATAAATTAATCTTAATAAGTGCTTAGATATTTAATTTTACAATTAAAACCAGTTAGATGACAAGATTTTCTTCATTTTACTGCGGTAGTACACAAGCACTTTGGTCAAGAAAGATGCATACTGATATCGCTCCAAAGAAATACATAGTAAAATGTTTCTTAGACCTGTTAACAATAAAAATTTTCATGCATTATATCATTAACCCTTAACCCTTTACCACACAAGGACGACTTTTGACAACCATTGGAAAGAAGCCTTTAGAAAACATTGTGGAAAAAGGAGAAAATGCAGGTACCCAGCATTTTCTCCTTTTTCCACAATGTTTTCTACTCTGTCAATAAACAGTTCCAACATTTGAGCTCTACTGAAATTGTTGTCTGCAAATGCTTTCAATATGAACAGGGCTAAAATTTTGACAACTGGTAAAGGGTTAAGAAAGCTTTGAACAAGACACCCATGCAGGACTGGGTTGATTTCCTAGTATACATGGTAGGCAAAAGTAAATACTGGCACATAACTCTTGAGTGAGACAAACATTTTTGCTTATAAATGAAAGGCTGAAAGTTCCTAGTAATAATAAGGCACAGAGAAAGCAAAAACTGACAAAGAGCAGTAACTGGCCTTTAGATTAACAACAAGAAACAAGCATTTCTTTCACACCTAGTCAAGGTCACAGTATATGGTCAAATGTCAAGAGACTCATCAAAGCTGTTGATCAATCATTTGATGATTTTCAAAAGACTTTGCGTACATGTCTAAAATGAAAAAATAAAAAATGCAACCCAGAGGAATTTGTTACTGTAGCTTAACTTATAAGCACAAAATCAGAATTTTTGAAAACATAGGTGGAAGAGGAGAAAATGCAGGTAACCATGTTTTCCACTTCTCCTACTATGCTTTCTTACAGTTCAGAATCAAGTGTACGTATATACGCCTCATGTAATTTGTCATCTACAAACACTTTCAATTTGGACCAGCATAAAATTTTGTTCCATATTATAGAGCTAGTCGCAAGGCCATGTTTAAGAACGATTTACAATAAATTCAGTATTTAAACAACCATGATAAAAAGGAATTTTGAAAGTGAGGAAAAAGGAGAAAATGCTATTATCAATTTATTTTGGTGACCAGAATTTCCCCGTTTTCCCACAATACCATTGTTACAAAAACACATTTTATATGTGCCAAATTTGTTATCTGCAAATACTTTGGATTTGGACAAGTCAGAATTTTGTCCTTCGGTAAAGAGTTAAAGAATTTTAAAGCATTAAGCACAAACATTCATTAACACTTTTTGGCACAGTATAGACCCGAATGAACCACACTTGAGTATAACTAGAATGCTCTGGTAACCAAGAGTCAGTATCCATTTTGAAATACTCTTAAAGCCCTGAATTAAAACAAGAGACATTTTTAAATAGGAAAAAGATCTGAAATATTGCTGTACCAAAGTTTTTTTTGCCAGAATATGTTACAAAGTAGTGGACAGAGTAGATCTAAGATCAGACTGCACATTCTGTGCAGTCTTATCTGATCTACACTGTCCACAAAGACAAGATAAGTCGGTTTCAGCACTTTATGGGTTAAAAAAATATAGACGGCATAAGAAGCAGAGGGATATAAATATTTCAATTTGTTTGTATAGTCTAATATGAAGAGAAATTATGAAAACAGCCTCTTTTGAATTGTTTTACATATGGTTAAAAGAAGATTAACAATAACAATTAAGAATTGGAAAGCATGTTTTTTTTTTTATACAAAAATGAAGCCCCTTTGAAACATAGGAGGAAAGGTTTCAAGGAAGGGCTGTTGTACTTGAAGGCCTAAATTTTCATATCCATCCATACCAGGGCCGTTGGAACAAAAGGGGGAAGTGGGGGCCAGGCCCTCCCAATAATTTGATCACTAATAAATTCATTGACCATTTCAGTGTTTGGCTCTATATTGTAGGAAAATCGTAGTATATCACTGAACTGTCAGTAAATAATTCAAGTGAATCTTCATTTCATAATTTTTCAAGAGTACATACTGAAGTCATTTTCTCCATTTCACGATACAGTTGTAACTGTTAACAATTTTCTTAGCATCTGACCAGGAGCGTTTTTACAAAAATAAAACAAAAAAAAAAAAAAAAAGCACTAACACTGTGAGAAATAGATCTACTCACGGTAGAATTTAATAAAGTTCTGTGCATATCCAGCTGGTGATGCCACAATGTCAAATCTTACATCACAGCCTACCAATTACATTTGCTTTCTGTTCAATGCAAGAACTACATAACCACACAAGTAGATTTTCTTGTCAATGCCAATTCTCATTTCTAAAATCTTTATTTTTCATCAGACTGTTGAAATAATTTTGAACAAATTTCCTTCTTTTGCGGACCATAGAATTAATAGGTGGGTTATTTTTCACTGCATAACTAAATGCAATATATGTCGAATTGGGTCAAGCCAATTCTGAAAATTTTGGCCCCACAATCCAAAATTGCTTCCTATGGCCTGCATACAGCTAGGTTTTCATAGCAGAAAAAAAGTGTGTCACAGGCATACATATGGTTATTACATTAAAAATCTCAGGTATAACAAAAGTTCTTAAACAAAAAGAGACTTACCTGAACCCAATTTGGTATTGGCATCAAAACATGGCATCCCTCTAGATTTGACATGGTGGGTCTTACCGTAGGCCACTTTATTTACGAAATCACAAAGTTCACACTTGACATACAGATAGCCACCGAGTCCTTTCTGAAGTTCACCCACAACACTATCGTATGTGAAGGACAACGGCCCAAGACAGCACGATTGACACGTCCTTAGGTTTTTCAATAGAACGTCAAATTCCACCAGACGCCGGCCTACCTTCCAGTTGTCATTTGTCGTCGTAACTTCAACGTAAGCACCAGGCTCAGGCAAAGGACCAACAGGTAAAGCGTAGTCGTGGCAGTCAAAATTGGCTTTTAGGCAAGAATGAGCAGTCTTTCTCTTTCTAATCCGCGAGAATCGTCCTTTTTGGTCGCGAAATGCCATGACTACTACACCGGAAGTGTTAGATAAATCCGTAATATTTCGTAATAATTTTTTATCCGTCAAATTAACCACCAAAACAGCTATGAAAATCTTATATCATTAATACAGTATCATTATATATTTAAAAAAAATGCGATAAATATTTAAATCAGTTTAGATTCGGTAGTTGACGTGAACGACCGACCGTTCTCCGTATGTTAGCGAGGCTATCCGATTATTGTACGTTGAATACCGACATTGACCGACATTGGCCGATTTTTCTCGATCTCATTACAGTAGGACAACCTTAAGCTATTTTTGATATGTGGTTTGCAATTGCTTTCAGTTTGGACAGGTCTAAATGTCTGTTGTTTGGTAAAGTGTGTACAAAATTTCAACTCAAAGGCCAACTTAAGTCAGATCCTATACGTATCGGATAGCAGTCAGTGTCTTGAAATTGGTTTTGTACATCCTTATAGCAGCAACAAAAAAAAAAAAAACGCTGTTAAAACTTGGAAGTGTGTAGAATGGCTCAGAATTTTGTAAGTTGTCAAAACATTGATACATTACCAATATAAGTGTAAGTGATAGAGAAACTCAAGGAATTTGTCCTCATTTAGAACCGGAAACGAAAACAGTGATTTCTTTGAAGGGTGGGGGAAAAAAAGCATTTTCTATTCATCGTAATCTGTGCAACCTTGAACCCGTCAGGGGCAACATTTGGCATGAAGATACAAGAATGATTATTGTGTCATAAAATAAAGATGACATGGGTTAAACACAGGCTGAAAATAAAGAGGAAATGGATTAAAAACTGGCTCAAAACGAGTATAGATGTATCTTTAAATAAGATTTAAATTATTAGAAATGAAATTTAAATCCCGAAATATTAATTAATGAAAGTGGGAAACAGACGGAACTTTTACATAGAGCTGTCGATCGAGGGACTTCTTCCAACAATGCTCTAGTGAGTATGGTTTTTAACGCCGTTTTCAACATTATTTCAGTTATATCGCGGGTGCCAGTGCACAAATCCATGCTTTCCTGGAGTTACCAATACTTTACATAATATTCTTCCCAAGCCACTGGCTGCTTTTTTACAGAACCATCGTCGAAACAATGATCAGCAGTCAGAGAGGAATGAACCCATGTCACTATGACTATCATCAATCCCTGGAAAGAAAATGGCCAAGCTGGAATTCGAACAAGCGACCCCCTTTTCTCAAATCCTGTACGCTACCGACTGCGCTACCGGGGCTTGGCTTAATTAGAGCAAGGTGACCGTTGACGAAAAGCGGAAGTAGATAAATTGAAACACAGTCCAGAAATTGAGGGCAAAAAAAAAAAGAAATACATGTATGTATTTCTCGTCAAAAACGCAATTTTCCGACATTTCTGCTGATTTAGCGCGTAATAAACACATTTTACCAGATGATGTGAGAACGAAAAAAGCAGCATGCATCCAGCATGCATCCATGCATCTTTTTTGTGCTTTTGACGTAAACGGTTCAACTCTTTACCACACGACAAAATTTATGACTTGCCCAAATCAAAAGTATTTGCAGACGACTAAATAAATGAGCCATGCTCTGGCAAAAGGGGGCTTAATGCATCTCAGTGATGCAGCATACCAAGCAAGTCATCACATAATTATGGATCCATAATGACCGCTTTGTCTAACAACTGACTGTATTATGGGGGTAGATTGATCCTTTGCCATACAGAAAATTGGCCCAGAGCGAAAAGTTTCGGCCCAGGCCAGCCTGCGCGGACTGCGCAGGCTGACCTGAGTCGATACTTTTCGCAGATGCATTAAGCCCCCTATTCAAACGTGGTTCGTGGCTCGAACGAAGTCAAAACAGTGAAATTTGTCTATGGGAGGGTAGAAGACATTGTGAAAGTAAAGGAAGAATGCTGAATACCAGCATTTTCTCCTTTTCTCGCAATGTTTTGGAGTCTTCTTTGTTACGGTCCTTCGTGTGGTAGGACTTAACTCATTTCCAGACGAAAAAACTTAAAGGTACATCTATACTCGTTTTCAGCCAGTTTTAAACCTATTTCATCTTTATTTTCAGCCAGTTTTAACCCGTTCCATCTTTATTTTTGAGTCGCCTGGTTGCGTAGCAACCAGGCTCTCATTGTTATCATCCTGATCTATGGGGTGACGTAGGCATACCTCCGGCCTTGTACTGCTTCCTGGCCGAGTTCCGGTTTACGAGATAAAACATAGTTTTCTAATTATTCGGTAAACAACCCAGTTTCTGTCGTAAATAACTTACAATTGTGCCTTTGTGATAATGAATATGTCTACAAAGACTTAGCTTTTTAACAGTTTAAACCTTTGAAACAATCTTTTCGTCCACATGGGTACACGATATCCTATCGCTTACACAGACGTCATCTCTAAATATAGCGCATTATGTATATATCTAAAAATAGCCGTCGTGACCTAAACAAGTTTGCGGACACGCTGAGAAATACTCTCCGACGACAAGCGTCTTTACTACGACACGCATTTATTTGTGGACAGTTCTCAGTGAAAATGGTTCGATAATTACCCATTAGAAGTACATTCTAAATCTCACAATCTGTCCTTAATTGTTAAAAGTCTCATTACAATTCAACACTCAACTTATGGTCGGAAGGAGAAAGGCGATCGAGTTGACATTGAAGATTTCAATGGAGATTTTTCCCAACAGTTGGCTATTTTTTAAAACAAATTTATAACGACTTGGAATGGTTGCATTGCCTTCTTAAACATTCTTACACGTTGCTTCTTCAGAGCTTTTTATTCTAGACTTTAAATACTTTGCACACCAATATTCTAGGTGCACAGAGATCGTACATAGCGTATGTAATGCGCACGGTTCTAGGCTGTACCAAGTCATCGCTTAGCAGGTGCTTTCTGGAATGTAACTGTGCGACAAATATAGATTTTATAATCACGTGACGTGTAACGTCATTTGCACCACGGAATTCTTTATAAATTTACATATTTATGAATCAGTCGCTGATCAACGCGGCCCTTATTTTCAGCGTACACCGACCTAACGCTTTACCGATCCATGCAGAGAGAGTGTTTAAAGTATACTTTTTTTGATTAATTGTTTTTCGTTTGAGGTGAATTTGTAAAAGTCTGCTGTTTTTTTTTTAATGTGCGATTAACCTAGATCTAGTATTTATGAAACAACAATTTATTAGTGCGGGTGTCAGAATGCAAGGTGCTCTCGTAACTGCCAAAATCTGAATTCACACGGGAATTCGACTTGAAACTACGCAGTTCTAACAACCAGCAATCTGAGAACTTGACTTTTTATTCCACCATATTTCAAATATAATAGAACATATTAATGTTAACCCACTCGAACAAGTTCTTTATTGGCGTGTTTGTAATCTTGTAAAGGGTTGTTGTAAAGGGTAATTTAGAGCGAACCGCAAACATTTAGTTTAAGCCAAAGCAGTATACATGTAGATCTCTAAAATTTTCAATTGGTGTGGAAGCAGTACTAATTCCTGGGACGTTATAAAACAGAGACAAAGTTAAAAGGCTGACGATCATGCCATTGTATTGTTTTTCTTTAGCTGTAGCAGCCACATTCTTAGAGTCCACTGTGGACAAAAATTGAACTCAAATAGCAACAAATACAAATTATTTCCAAAGGACAAGTAGATTACTGAGTCAAATATTTGTGTGTGCTCCAGAGACATTTCAGTCCAATGATCATGAAATTGCCAGGCTGTTTGTCTTAATAATAATTTTTGACAAAACTGAAAGTAGGTCACCAGGGGTTAAAAGAAAAAGGTTGTCACTAGGTCAAATCAGACAGAACCGTAATAGATCTAGTACTGTAGAATCCATATATTTTCAGTCCAGTACTCACGGAACTTGTCAGGCTTAGATTAGATATGGATGAGTTGCAAAAGAGTATTTTTGGTCTAAAAGTTTGTCACTAGATCCAATACCAGAAGACAAAGTTCAATTGAGTTCCATACTAATGTTATCTAAATGGCCCTCTTGTAAACTTGTTCAAGTGGTTCAACTCTGTTTCTATAAACTTGACAGAAGCTTCAGAACTGAGTAGTAACATTTCAAAATAACAGCCTCTGAAACTGTATAAGCAATTATACCCAAATTTCATATCTAGCATCCTGTATTTGGAAAGGACAATTATTGAAATTAAACGATATATGTATAACCATGTTGTCCAATTTTAGAAAATTTGTGTCATATAAAAACAATTTGCTCTAAATCTGGGGAGAAAATGTATTCCCTATTCTACTGAAATTATGTAGAATGC
This sequence comes from Tridacna gigas, assembly GCA_945859785.2. NCBI lineage: Eukaryota > Metazoa > Mollusca > Bivalvia > Cardiida > Cardiidae > Tridacna > Tridacna gigas. The sequence goes on from OX244042.2 coordinate 8,013,755, forward strand.
TTGTTTTAGCAAAGTGTGTAAGAATGAAGATATACATGTAAGTTAAGTCACCCAGATTCTGCGCTAGAAAAACATTTTTATCAAACTAGAACCATAATTTTTGTCCACATTCTTTACAGGCATTATCAAGCTAGGGAGGAACTGTAAATATTGATTTAACTTAGACAGTTATTACGCCCCGTTGAATTTCGGGGTGCGGGGGGGGGGGGAGATATGGTTTTCATGTTGTCTGCCCGTCCGTCTGTTCGTCCGTCCGATCTTCCGTCCATTCAAACAGATATGTTCTAAAATCATTGACGAAAGTTAATGAAACTTCATACACGTGGTCCTTATGATAGTCCGCCGATACACTTTTTTTTTTTTAAAGTAGTGCCTTGTCATGGAAAAAGGGCACTTGATGTCTTTCGGTTGTATTTTGTTTTTGTTTTTAAAGCGGTGTCATAGCAAAAGGGGGTTTGATGTATATTTCCATTCTGGACCAATCTCTTTAACTACTGGACAAAATTTTATGAAAATTCATATTTATATTGTTTATCATAAGTCACAGACAATCAGTATTTGTTTTTATTTAATGAAATTCCCTATCATGGAAAAAGGGGGCTTAATGTATATTTTCACCAATAACAAAAAAAGATCATTTACATGCAAAACAAAATACCTCTTATAATTATGTTTCTATAAAAAAAAAAAGTTTTTTTTTGGAGGTGGATATCATTTCAACGAAATGACTTGTTTTGTATTGATTGTACCTTTTGAAAACCATTTTTTAAATGAAGTCGCCTGGGGTAAGAGACTTTGAACTTTTTAAACCTGTTCCTTGTGCCTAAATTTTAATTCTCACCTAATATATTTGTTTTAATGTAAATTTTAATATGTTTGTAATTTTAGGATGACAACTTAGAAATATGCTTTCATATAATACTGTCTTATAGTTGAGTTATTTTGTATCTCGAACGCGTTTAATAGATTTGAACAAAAAAGGGTGAAAACTTCTAACCCATTACCATCCAGGCGACTCTCAGGACTATCAGTCCTTTGATATGAAACTGTAATCATTCGCGTACCTTCATGCCAACTGTTGCCCCTGACAGCTGCAAGGTTGCACAGATTACGATGGATTGAAAATGCATTTCATTTATTGGCAGCCCTCAAAGAAATCACTGTTGTCGATTCCGGTTTTTAACAAGGAGAAATCCCTTGAGTTCCTCTATCCCTTACACCATAAATATCGGTAATTTATCCATAGTAACCCAGCTGACTAAATTCTGAACCATTCTACACACTTTCAGGTTTTAACAACTTTTTACCTTTCTGGCTGTAAGGATATATCTTCAAGAGGTGTCTATATCGAAAGCGAAAGATTTTTGCAGAAGACACATCGAATGTGACTCAAATCAAGGGGTTTGTCTTTAAGTGGGTAGCATGTTCTCCTTTTCTCACAATGTTTTCAAAAGCCTTCTTCCCCCTTAAAACTCAAGATACTGTGGTAAAGGGTAAAATCGAATCGTTACAGGTCTACTGAAACAAAATTTGCCCTAGACGATTTTTTAAACATACTCGTAAAATATGAATAATCAGATTAAATAAATATATAATACCCAAATACATGTAGAAGATTGTGGTAAATTGAGAAAATGTTTCTATCGAGATATTAGTCCTTTTGCCATAATACTGACAAAAAACGTGTTTGCTAGTAATCTTTTACCACGCAACTCTGTGTTTTAATGACCTCGGAGGGAGGGGGGGGGGGAAGAATGCTTTTGAAAAACAATTTGGGAAAAAGAGAAAATGCTGGTAACCAGCATTTTCTCCTTTTCCCACAATGCTTTTTTTTTTTTTTCCCAATACTTTCAAGCACAAATCCTTATGTTTCATATTTTGAAATGTCGTCTGCAAAAGCTTCCATTTTGGCCGAGTGTACAAGATTTTGTCGTTTGGTAAAGAGTTAAACCAAAAAAAAAAGGGAAGGAATTCTTCTGCAGGAGGTAATTTCTTGGGGTTTCTGGGATTCCGATCTCGAATGCATTTACCCTTCACCAAACGATAAATCTTAGACTTATTTTAAACTGAAGGCACCTGCAGACAACAAATTCGTAATCGATACAAACAAAAAGCAGTTTTCTGACAAGGGAGTAAACATTGTCGGAAAAGGAGAAAATGCTGGTAACCAGCATTTTCTCCTTTTCCAACAATGTTTTCGAAAGCCTTCTTCCTCAAGGTCCGTTTGGTTTCCTCATCATTGTTTTGTGAAGGATTGAGATATATATATATATATATGAGCCATGCTCTGGCAAAAGGGGGGCTTAACGCATCTCCGTGATCCATGATACGAAGCAAGTCATCACATAATTATGGATCCATTATAGCCATGTTTTTTATCAACCAACTCAATCATGAGGTAGACTGGTCCTTGGACATACAGAAAATTGACTGACAGCGAAAAGTTTCGGCCCAGGTCAGCCTACGCGGACTGCGCAGGCTGACATGGGTCGATTCTTATCGCAGATGCATTAAGCCCCCTTTTCACAGAGCAGAGCATGGCTCATATACATGAAAAGCAACATACGCGGTTTCCTCATTTTGCACTCAAATATAAATTACATGTTTCGTCTGTTTGCTTCGTTTTTATCCTCTTTCCTCAGAGACCTTTTCTTCTACTGATTTACGTTTAACCTAAAGATATTATTCTGTTCAAAATAGCAGCAATGGCATTATTACACACACACACACACACACACACACACACAATTCTTTGCCATTTGCCATTATATCATGGCTCATACTCTTTGATTAAAAAAAAACAACAACAACAACCTTTGATGGTGTCCTTTTTAAGATGGCACATGCTGAAAACTTATTGATAAAAAATATTGCAAAATAACATATACGATGTCGTTGGCATTCATTGCAATATATATCGAATAGTGTCGATATTATCATTATATGTAAATTGCAACGAAAAAAAAAAATCAGCGCCAAGTAGATTTTATTGTATTGTTTGGCAATTTATCATGGCTCATACTCTTTGACAAAAAAAAAACAAAACCAACAACCTTTGATGGTGTCCTTTTTAAGATATCATGGCTCATACTCTTTGACAAAAAAAAAACCAACAACCTTTGATGGTGTCCTTTTTAAGATGGCATTCGCAGAAAACAATATTGATCAGAAATATTGCAAAATAATATACATGTAGTTAGCATTAATTGCAATATATATCGAATAGTGTCGATATTATAGTTATTTATAAATTGCAACGAAAAAATTGTCAGCGCCAAATAACAATGATCACTTGAATCGCAAGTAACAGTTACGCCACTCATTGTAAATAATACTGATTACATTCATTCAAAAATAGTAACTTTATGCTTTTAAGTCTCTGAAAAATGATGAAATTCGTTGTATAAACATTCATTCCAAAGCACCAATCTGATGACGATCATTGCAAAATGAATAGCATTGATGACATAATTGCAAATTACTTTAGATGCACCAATTGCAAAGAAATGAAGCAATTATTTATTATATTTTATCCCGTCACCTCCTATAAAGCCCGTCCTATAACACGGGGTCATATAAACTTGGGTGATATACGGTCACTTGACCACGTGACAAGCTTTTATTTTTGTCAGTTGGCCACATGATCAAGGTTTTATTCGGCTAGTTGGTCATGTGACCAGCCAGAACTACTTTTTTTTTTAGGTGCAGGAACACGAAATCAATATGTTACAGTAAAATTATCGCTTAAAATTCGACGCCTATGTTGATTTTCACTATGCATTGAAAATTCACAGAAATTGCATTCATTTAAAAAAAAGAATATTGATTGGATATATGAACAGTACAAAAGTTTAGCAACCCCTGTATTTGATTTTCTGACGTTAACAATATAAAACGCGGTAGAAATTAAAATCCGGCGGCTGCATACACCAGCAGACAATTCTTTTGCGTATGAAATGAACCGAACTGTATGGTTTCTCAATACAAGTTCTTCCAACGACACTGACATGTGGACGGACAGACAAAAAGACAAAAAGATTGATAGCTGTACAGATAAACAGACACATTGGCCGAAAGACAGACGATAATGAAGTTCTAGAAATTTACAGGACGCGTACCTCATCAATTAAACAAAATATGAACCATGCTTTGTGAAAAGGAAGCTTAACACATCTGCGAAAAGTATCGATTCAGGTCAGCCTGCGCAGTTCGCGCAGGCTGACCTGAACCGAAACTTTTCGCTATTGGTCAATTTTATTTCTGTCCAAGGACCAGCCTACCTCATGATTCAGTCAGTTGTTAAAAGATGTGTCTATGATGGATCCATAATTATGTGATGACCTGATTGGTGCAATGCATCACGGGGATGCATTAAGCTCCCTTTTGCCAGAGCATGGCTCGTATGTTTGTGATGACATTGGATCTTGAAGCCAACGAAGAGTGTAATATCTTTTTCGATGCCATGACGTATGTGTCTCGTTGGTGTTAACATCGCAATTACAGGATTCTATTGCATTCTACACATTCCTTCCAGTCTGTGGCGTCTAACTATCGGCCCTCTCCCACAGAAGTATCGTTTGACATTCCACATACTTCTCTTTTTATTCTTTACCCACGAGCCGAACTAAGTACATGCACTAAAGATGCATGTTAAGGTTTTCTTTTTGCCGCGAATTAAAATTACTTGTAAACAATTAGAAATACGGGTATTTTTCTTTGCAAGCGTAATGGAGCAGGACGTGTTATATACTGTACTGTACATGTATAAATTTGGCATGTAAATTAAACGGGACAGTCTTTTTGCAATCGGAAACTCTATTTTTATGAGACCAGCTCTGACGTCATCACACGTTTTTTTATACGATCTCTCATACTATTACTCGACGCGTGCAAACGACGTGGCGTTTCCAAAAATTGAAGAAAATAAAAACATGAAAGATTTCCCACAAGGGAATGGTGCCAAAAGACTACTTTCATATTTTCTGTTTTCTACCTTTGGTTGGGTCACTAAGTAATTGGCTTACTCTACGCAGAAATGTGAGCAATGCCCTGGCAAAAGGGGGCTTAATGCATCTCCGTGATGCCTTATACCACAGGCCTTTGAAGCTCCATTGGTTTATCACGGATCACTAATATTTTCCTTGGTCGAACATCGAACACTTATATAATGGGGACAATTGTGCATCGCCTGTATGTATAATGGAATACTGAAATTGTCACTAACACCGTTACTATAAATAGCACATTGACGACTGCCTCTATGTTGTATATATAGTCTTACTATATAGGATATAGAGGCAGTCGTCAATGTGCTATTTATAGTAACGGTGTTCGATGATGAAAAATTCCGTATCCCGTGATAGACCAATACAGTTTCAGTGGCCTATGATTATACCAAGCAAATCATCTCATGATTATTGATCCATAATACGCATTTAGTCCAAGAATCGACTAGATATAGAGGTAGAATAGTCCTCTTCCATGCAGAAAATTGACCAATAGCAAAAGGTTTCGATCCATGTCAGCCTGCGCGGACAGCGCAGGCTGACATGGGTCGATACTTTTTGCAGATGCATTAAGCCCCCTTTCGACAGGGCATGGCTCATTTTTCAAAAGTTGTGCAGGATGGATACCTACCTTTAACAGAGATATTGCCTCCTCCAAAGTAATTTAACGTAACATTTATATCTCTCTGATAGTTAATTCCCCGTCATCTCGTGATGTTTTTTACCTAGCTTCCTCATTCCATGGAAATATAACCCTTCTCTCTGTACTGAGGCCCTGAGCGGCTTCCCCTCCCCCCACCCCCCATGTCAAAAGGCAGGATTCCTGGATTCCTGGGTAAACACCACAGCGCCAGGCCTGGTGTTAGTAAAACATAGGAAATGCATTGATATTAAGTTGGTAAGGGGACAAAAACTGATTTGCTTTCATCTCCCCTTTTCCTACTAGTTTTTTAGGGGTCGTCTTTCACAGGGTTATAAAATCAAAAAATTGTTCGATAGAACTGAAATGTTGCTTCCTGCCGTATACGAGTACCTTTCGACAAATATGCTGGAAAAACCCCTCAGACTGGTTAGCATAACTCAATTACTCAATTCGCATATGCTGACTGTGTAGATCAAGGTCAGTACTTCAGTCTAGTCAGATACGGAAACATTTTTTTTTTTGACGAAACGATTTTTAGCGGATTTGTATAGCAAATCCGCTTACTGTGATCGTTTTGACCGGAACCAAATACATCATGCGTAACGACGCATGCGCGCTCACACTGTACTATAATATCGGTTTGACCTGAACCAAATATATTGTCATTCACGCTTGCGCTCTACCCATTCTACTCTCAGTTTTAGCTAATACACCTCAACCTTGCTTGTGTCACTACCATATATACTGTTCTACACGTGTATACATATTCATTTCGAAATCTAATACCAACAAAAAACTGTGTAAGATTTGCAGATTAAATTGACCACTCCTTAAACAGTAATAGAAAAATAGTTGCCAGCTCGGCAGAACAATTTTGACTTCCTCTGCCCTTGTTAACTTCATTTCAAAATGATTGCTCGTGTTGCATGTGATGCGATCTTTTTTATTACAACATATTACAGCTTTATGCTTCTCCACAAATCCGCTTTCAAGGACTTTGAGTCCTTTGACTGAAATTTAGGTTTTTACTATCGAAATTTTTAGGTTTTTACTATCGAAATTTTGCTCTGTTCGCAGTTTCAGGTTTTTAAACCTTTATCGAATGCCATGGGCAAAAATATGGGCTTTTGCTGATGGCATAGACCGAGATTAGACTTTACAGAACGTGCAGTCAGATCTTCGATCCATACCGGCACTTGTGTAGTTGAGCCATGCTCTGTGAAAAGGGGGCTTAATGCGTCTGCGAAAAGTATCGGTCCAGGTCAGCCTGCGCAGTCCGCGCAGGCTGACCTGAGCCGATACTTTTCGCTACTTGGGTCAATTTTCTGAATGTCCAAAGACCAGTCTACCTCATGATTTATGACTTAGTCGGTTGTTAAAAAAAGGAGGCTGTTATGGATCCATAATTATGTGATGCCTGGCTTGGTATAACGATTCATGGAGATGCATTAAGTCCCCTTTTCACAGAGCATGGCTCATACTATACTTAGCGCTGAAAGAGCAAAGTCTCAAACACAATTGGGTCGCGCTCCGGTAAAAGGGGCTTTAATGCACTTCTGTGATACAAAGAAAGTCATCTCATGATAATGGATCCATAAAAAATCCATTGTCTCTTACAACACGACCGAATCGTAAAGTAGACTGGTCCTTTGGAATGTACCAAATGCACCAAAATTCACCAATAGCAAAGAGTGTTGGCCCAGGGTCTGTATTCACCAACCATTCTTAAGAATATTCTTCGTCTTGTTCTTCAAGATTTTGAAAAATTGAAAGTAACACGACTTCTGACTGGCTAAACCATTTGGTTTAGCCAATCAGACGTCGTGTTACTTTCAAATGTAGAACATTTTGGAGAATAAGATTAAGAACGTTCTTAAGAATGGATGGTGAATACGGAACCTAGGTCAGGCTGACCTGGGTCGACACTTTTTTTGCACATTTTATCAAACCCTCTTTTCACAGAGCATTGCTCAGTTATAATTATAATTTTGGAAAGTTACTTTGGATCACGTGTAATTAAATAAGTATATCTGGGGAGAAAAAAAAGTGAAGGAAAATCGTATTTGAAAAGTGGGAAGTGTATTAAGCGAATTGTTCTTTGTATGAATAACACTAAATAACTGGAAACGTTGCAATAGAAATGAGCCATGTCCTGGCAAATGGGGGTTTAATGCATCTCCGTGACGCACTATACCAAGCAAGCATATAATTATCAATCTATAAAACTCAGTCTAACAATCGACTGTGTATCGGTTCTTATATGCTCAGGACTCAACAAAAACAATGACCAAATTATGTCTACACAATCTATTCAGCCATGTTAAACGTTTTACACACGTAGAACAACAACAACAAACTAACGCTACGTTCCATATAGGTTTCGCTACTAGAGTGTTTCGATACCATATATATCATTACGTTACATCCCCCTTTTTCTTAAGAAAAAAAAAATCAAACCTTGCGACATTTTTTTTTTTTTAAATATATATTGACCACTAAACTACCAAACCTATAAACTACCAAAGCTATTTACATCTGGTTTACCACACAGCATTTTGACTATTCATTTTGATGCTTTGGTTTCTTGACCAGTCTTCCAGACCTTGTCTTATAACCATTTCCCTGAACTTTTGTCATATTTGGACTAGCCTCGGTATTTCTATCAAATGGTCTGTTTACATTTAACTTTTTATGCTTTTGTTCTTCAATTTCAATTTCCTTTTGTCTGTTTTTGAAAAACTCTGCAATTTCTTTCTTCCTTTCCAATGCTTTGTCTTTCTTTGACAAACTCCCTTCTGACTTATCAACAATATCGTGGTCATGACTACTCTTATCATAATCATGTTCATGAAATTGTTCACTTGTCAGCCTTAAATGCTTTCTATTTCTTCTATACCTCGTTCCATCTTCCATCCTTACCTTAAATGATCTATTGTCTACTTGATCTTCAACAATACCTTTTTTCCAATACTGATTTCTTACCATTGGCTTGACTCTAACAGTATCACCTTCTTTCAATGTTTTCAAGTCTTTTGCAGTTTTATTGTAATAATAGGCTTGTTTAGCTTTGCCCTTTTCCAAGTCATGCCTGATTTTTTCATTATTATTATTAAGAAGATTAGATTCTAATGATTTTCTGCTTAATGACAATAAAGTTCTTGTTCGTCTACCAAACATCATTTGTACTGGTGATAACCCTGTACACTCATTAGGAGTGTTTCTAAAATCTAACAACCCTAAATATGCATCTGACCCTGACTCTTTTGCTTTCTTCATTAATCTCTTGGCGGTTTTAACAGCATTTTCAACTTTTCCATTTGACTGCGGATATCCAGGTGAACTTGTCTGATGCCTAAATTCAAATGATTCTGCAAACTGACCAAACTCTTTACCTGAAAATGGTGGACCATTGTCTGATACAACCTTTTCAGGTAGCCCATACCTAGCAAAATGAGCTTTCAACTTTGGAATTACACCTGATCCTATTTTATCACCTAACCTATCAACTTCAAAGACATTTGTCAAGTAATCGACTGTTATCAAGTAATCACGACCCTCAAATTCAAACAAATCAATTCCAACCACTTCCCATGGACGTGATGGAATATCATGACTAATCAAACTCTCTTTTGACTGATTTTGAGACAGTTTATTACAAACATCACATGATTGAATGTACTTTTCAACATCTTGATTCATATTCGGCCAATAAAGTACTTCTCTAGCCCTTCTCAAACAACCCTGAATACCAATATGACTAGAATGAATTCTATCCATAAAACCATATCTTAATGTACTTGGTACAATAACCCTATCTTCTTTGAACACTATTCCATCTTGGACTGTTATTTGTTCACGAAATGGGTAATATACTTGAACTTCTCCTGGACAGTCATCTCTTAGATCTGGCCACCCTTGATTCACTATATTTATCAGCTTTTGTAACACATGATCATTTTTTGTTGCTTCCTTAACTTCCGCGATTCTTTCTTTGGACACATTTATTAATTCCACAACATTCACATTTTCTACTTCTTCTTCTGTGAATGATCGATCACTTTCACTTAGAAACGCGCGACTAAGGGTATCAGCCATATACATTTCTGCACCTTTCTTATATTGAATATCTATATCAAACTTTTGCAACTTAAGTAACATTCTTTGAAGCCTTTTAGGTGCTGTGACTAAACTTTTCTTATGAATAATTTCCAGAGGCCTATGATCACTTTCAACTTTCACATGCCTCCCATACACATATTGCTCGAATCTTTCAACACCGAACACTATCGCGAGAAGCTCTTTCTCGATTTGCGCGTAATTCCTCTCCGCTGACGTAAGTGCTCTAGAAGCATACACTATCGGATGTCCCTCTTGGAGCAGACACGCCCCAAGCCCTTGTTCCGATGCATCACATTGTAGGACAGTTTCCTTTTCAGCATTGAAATATTTCAATACTGGTGTCGTGGACAGCATTTCCTTTATTTCTTCCACGCATTTATCATGTATGCTGTCCCAGTGAAACTCATTTTCCTTTTTAATTAGTTGACGTAGAGGTTCCGTTATCTCCAACAGTCTTGGTGCTAATTTTTGGACATAATTGACCATTCCCAAAAGTCTTTGTACTCCTTGTTTGTCCTTGGGTATTGGCATTTCTCTTATAGCTTTAATTTTTGTTTCATCAACTTGGAGTCCTTTATTGCTTATAACATGTCCCATAAATGCTACCTCTCTCTGTTTTAGTTTCAACTTATCCCTGTTGAGTTTTAAACCTTTTTCTCTGCACCGCTGTAATAATGTTGATAGTTTCCGATCGTGATCTTCTACTGCTTCGTCTTCATTCTTGCCGGATCCCCAGATGAGAATATCATCATGAATAGCTTTTACGCCTTCTAATCCTTCTAGGGCTTCATCTATCCTTCTTTGGAACTCTTCTGGGGCTACCGAAATCCCAAAAGCCATACGTTTCCATCTATATCTACCCCATGGTGTGCCAAATGTTAGTAGGTCACTTGATTCTGAATCTAGGTCAACATGCCAAAACCCATTTTTTGCATCAGCCACAGAAAATATTTTTGCATTAGATAGTTCTGGCAATATGTCCTCTATTGTTGGGATGGGATAGTTGTTTCTCTTAAGACACTTGTTTAATGGCTTTGGGTCAAGACACAGTCTCACTTTGTTGTTGCTTTTATTCACAACTACCATGCTGGATATCCACTCGGTCGGATGTTTGACTTCCTCTATGATACCTAGTTTCACTAATCTGTCAATCTCCTTTTTCAATCTGGGTTTTACAGCTACTGGTACCTTTCGAACCGGTTGCTTGACTGGTTTTGAGTTCGGCTCAAGTTCTAGATGTAACCGTCCCTGAAGTTTTCCTTCACCCTCAAAGACATCTTTGTACCCTTCTACCAACATTTCAGTACTCTGAGACACATTCACAGCTAAAATGTGCTCCTTATTTACGGTGATGAAGTCCATCATTTGTAGGGCTTGTGCACCCAATAATGGCTGTACACTTCCTTGGGCAATAACGAATTCTAATGTATAATCTCTCTTGTTCTTAGGATTTTGCACTTCTAACTTTCTTTTTCCCAAAGTCTTAATTTCAGTTTTATTGTACATCATCAGTTTTACTTTGCTATTTTCTAATTTCTCTAACCACTGATCATCACAGACTTTCATGTAGTCAGTGTCTGATAAGATATTAACGGTTGCACCGCAGTCCAGTTGGCATTTAACTTGATGATTGTTGACTAGAACTTTTGCAAACAGTTTATTTGGATATTTGTTTGCTTCATCAACACTGAAAACATAGTTTTGGTTATAGTCACTCTCAGAGCTATCAGCACTTTGATTTACGAAATGTACATTTCTCTTTCTTCTGTGCTTCTTTTGTTTCTTTTCTTTGACTTTTTTGCATTTTGCTGCAAAGTGGTTCATGCCATCACATAAATTACATTTTTTTCCATACGCAGGACAAGATTCCTTATTTGGTGCATGTCTCTTTCCACAAAACCAACATTCTCTGAATTTCACTGTACTCACATTTGGTTTTTTGTCTTTTCTGTCTTTATGCTTATACACAGCAGCAACGTCCTCATTGTTCATGCACTTCAATTGTTCGTCTGTTTTTTCGTTGGCCCGACAAATATCGATACATCTGTTCAATGTTAAGTCTTTTTCTTGAAGAAGTTTTTTCCTAGTCCCATTGTCTCTAATTCCCATAACTATTCTATCTCTAATTAATGTTTCTTCTAGGACACCGTAATTACATGTTTGTGCTAATGTTCTCAAAACAGATGTATAACAGTCAATGGATTCACCCTGTTCTTGACTTCTTGCATTGAAATTGTAACGTTCATATGTCTCGTTAGTTACACCAATACAATGTGACTTAAATGCGTCCATTATTTTCTTTGGGTCTTTCCTTTCGTCTTCTGTTAATGGAAATGATTCACATAACTCTATTGCGTCCGGACCCAAACACGTGAGTAACGTTGCTTTCCTAAGCTTGGCCTCCTTCTCAACCAAACCTGTTGCGATTTCATAATTGTCCCAAACTCGTTGGAACTTCTTCCAATTCTCAGCCAAATTTCCTCTCTTCAGCTCCAACTTCGCTGGAAAGGGTATCCCTGACGTAGATTCTGCCATTTGGCGACTTCTGACACCATGTATCGGTTCTTATATGCTCAGGACTCAACAAAAACAATGACCAAATTATGTCTACACAATCTATTCAGCCATGTTAAACGTTTTACACACGTAGAACAACAACAACAAACTAACGCTACGTTCCATATAGGTTTTGCTACTAGAGTGTTTCGATACCATATATATCATTACGTTACAGACTGAATCTAGCGGTTAAATTATCATTTGTCAAGCAGAAAATTTACCAATAGCAAAACGTGTTGATCAAGGGTAGCCTGCTCGGACTGCGCAGGCTGACCTTGGTCGATACGTTTTGCAGATGCTTTAAACTCCCTTTTCATATATCTTGACTCGAATATTTATGTTCCTAGCGAACGGGCAAAAAAACTCTCGCCGAGCGAAGGGTGTGCCTTTTCTGGTTTGTCAGTTACAAGCAAAGTTTGTTATCGCATAATCACAACAGCAGATCCAGTAGAGAGTACAGCAATTTACTGATAAGCCCCGAAACAATATACCTGTTCTGTTCTGATAACGATACATACCGGGCTATTCCGAGAATGCTCGTCTCGATTCCTCCATGAGCATTTAGGCTTGGCCAATTTCTTTCCAAGGATTGATGATAGACATTGCGACAGGATTCATTCCACTCTCACCGCTGACCATTGTTTCGACGATGGTTATGTGGGAAAGCAGCCAGTGGCGTGGAAAGAATATTGTACAGAGTACTGGTAAAAGAAACGCAAGGAAAGCATGGATAGGTGCACCGGCCGCCGCAATATAACTGAAATAACGTTGAAAACGGCGTTAAACACCATACAATCAATCAACAACCATATGCATTTAAAATTCGAGGGACGAAATCTTTAGTATACAATCCCGAGATTGAACGGAAAATTCTAGGATACGATAAATGAGGGTCATGCTCTGTGAAAAGGGGGCTTAATGCATCTGCGAAAAGTATCGACCCAGGTCAGCCTGCGCAGTCCGCGCAGGCTGACCTGGGCCGAAACTTTTCGCTATTGCTCAATTTTCTGTATGTCAAGGGACCAGTTTACTTTAGGATACAGTTGGTTATTAGACAATCCCTAATTATGTGATGTCTTGCTTGGTGTGATGCATCACGGAGATGCATTAAGCCCCCTTTTCACAGAGCATGGCTCATTTTTAATATAATATCGTTTGCAAAAGCATTCAATATTGACTGGTGTAAATTTTTTTTTGTCGTTTGTTAAAGGGTTAAATCTGTCTTTTAACTCTTCACCAAATGACAAAACTTTAAGACTGGTCTAAATTGAAAACATTAATTCTGCAAACGACAAATGAGATATTGCTAAAGTAGCGAGATTTGGCAGGCTAGAAAGCATTGTTGGAAAAAGAGAAAATGCTTGGTCACCAGCATTTTCTCCTTTTCCCGAAATGTTTTCATCTGGTCGTTAACAGTCGAGATTATGTAGTGAAGGGTTAACGTATGGAAAGTATTGTAGGATTTATTATCATATGGTATTTAACGCCGTTTTCAACATTATTTCAGTTACATCGCGGCGGCCAGTGCACCTATCCATGCTTTCCCGGAGTTTCTTTTACCAGTACTACGCACAATATTCTTTCCAAGCCACTGGCTGCTTTCCCACATAACCATCGTCGAAACAATGGTCAGCGGTGAGAGTGGAGTGAATCCTGTCGCTATGACTATCATCAATCCTCGGAAAGAAATTGGCCGAGCCGAGGATCGAACCAGCGACCTCCTGTTCTCAAGTCCTGTACGCTACCGACTGAGCTATGGGGGCTCGGCAAAGTGTTGTAGGAAAAGGTAAAAATGCTGGTTACCAGAGTTTTCTTAGTACCCTGCAATGTTTTTAAAAAACCTTTCTTCCTAAGGATCTTTAAACACGTGATAGTTTGGTAAAGGGTTAAATAAAACAGACTACTTTGGGGGGGATGAGCGCACTCTGGCAAAACGGGGTTTAATGCATCTCCTTGATGCGTTATACCAAGCAAGACATCACCTAATTATGGATCCATAAAATCCATTTTGACAAACAACCGACTGAATCATAAGGTAGAAATATCCTTTGAAAAGCATAAAATTTATAGATAGCGAAAACTTTCGGCCCATGTCAGCCTGCGCGGACTGCGCAGGCTGATATGGGTCGATACGTTTCGCACTGCATTAAGCCCCCTTTTCACACAGCATGGCTCAAATACATGTGGGGATTATCTACATGAAAAAAAAAAAAATGCATGAATAAAGAGTCAAAATATTGTGTGGTAAGCGTTGAATATTTTCCCTGCATGTATCTTTTTCCTTGTGCCACACTGATTCAATGATTTCAATGGTGGATTGCCTCATCACGATAAAGATGGAGGATAGATCTATTTGAGCTCTGGTAAAAGGGAGCTTAATGCATCTCTGTGATGCACCGAGCAAGTCATTGCAGTATCATACATCCCTAAAATCCGTTTTGTATAATAGCCTAACGAATCATGAGGTACACTGGTCCTTTGACATGCAGAAAATTGATCAAAAGCAAAAAGTTTCGGTCCGGGTCAGCCTGCACAGACTGCGCAGGCTGACCTGGGTCGAGACTTTTGCAAATGCTTTAAGCCACCTTTTCACAGAGCATGGCTCATTTTTTTCCCCGGCTAATCAAAGTTTTCATTCAAAACTTCACCCTTAAGGCATATAATCTTTTACCACACAACCCGAGTTTTAACGACCTGGAGGTAGAGGGCTTTGGAAAACATTGTGGGGGAAAAAAAGAAAATGCTGGTAACAAACATTTTCTCCTTTTCCCACAATGCTTTCTTCTCCATCATAAAAGAAACCCAAACGCCAATGCTGATGCCGTACAAAATAATCATATGCTTAATGATCCTGATAGCAAAAGTTTCTGATAATGTTGCGAGGAAAGGAGAAAATTCTGATTCGAATAATGTTTCCAAACCTTTCAAAGACAAACTGAGCGGAATTAATTTGTCGTCTGCGCAGACGACAAATTAATTCCGCTCAGTTTTGTCTTTGAAAGTTTCAATAAAGTTTTAGACTGGTCCAGTTGCTTTTTCAAATTGGACCAGTCTAAAACTTTATAGTCTGATGAACAGTTAAATATGACAGGAACAAATTCTTGTTTATTTAAAAGCAAAATATATTTCTATTTGTATTAGCCTTACTAATTTATAAATATTTTTTTATGTAATTTCAATTAAGAGAGGGTTGATTGAATGATGCTTTACTCTCAACATGAGGCATTTGAAACAGCTTCCGTCGAGTAATCCCGGTGATTTCTGTGAGAAACACACGCCCTATGAAAATTACTTCTCCACATGCCCTGTAAAAAATTACTTTTCTATAAACGCTGATATTTATGTCTGTGTTCTGTGTTTAATGACTGAAGCGAAGGCCCCTTTATATGTTTTTTAACCCTTTCCCACACAATCCCGACTTTTAATGAACCTGAGGTAGAATACTTTTGATAACATTGAGGGAATAGCAGAAAATGCTGGTAACCAGCATCTTCTCTTATTCCCCAAATGTTTTCTGACCTCCAAAAATTCAATTTCAATTTTTGAGCCACATTTACTTTGTCGTCTGCAACTGCTTCCAATTTGGACATATCTATTACTCTACCCAATGGTAAAGTGTTAGAAAACACATTTTTACACGTAAAACCCAGGATATCAGCCGTACCGATAAACGTGTACCGCAACCGTCCGATAGACAACATACAACACCCACTTTATCGATGGCAGTTATTGATTGTAAAGGACGTAGCGCTCATTACGCACAATATGCACATACGTATAAAAAAATCCGCGACCCAAGTTGTAAATCACAAAATCGTATACATGTACAGATTTTTCTCTTGATATACGAGCCTTAAAGCTAAATAGATGGGTTAAATTGATCCACTGATGGCTAGGGTACTCCTATATGCTTTTCAAATAAATGGTGACATTTCATGTGATGTCATGCTGTCGAGCAACGTCATCACTGTGAGTATATTATACCAGATTTCCAGATAGAGGGAGCGATTTTGACTTCAAAATTGAAAATATCAGTTACTCTCCTCTAAACCCTATGTTATGGGTACTCATTAGAATCGTCTCACCGAGATGATTCTAATGAATACACACAAAATAGGGTTTGGATGAGAAATAATGGATTTAGAATACCATCACTCCCTCTTATCTGGAGCTCTGTTTTACTGTACTTTAATCCTGGCTACACCAATCAGACAACGCGAAGCAAAAAGCAACACATTCTGCCTTGAAATGGCGGGGGAGATCTACATCAGGCTGAAATTTTCATTTAAGATTAAGTGGACCAACATCAGTATCAAACACGCTACAGAGTTTCACCTGCTGCAATAAGGATAAATCATGTGACAATTTAAATTTTCATGTCTCGCTAACTCTCACATTATTTCCTAAAGTCTCGTATCGGGCATAACCCGGCCTTGCACCTGTGACTTGTAGTCTGGATTACCTGCCGCTACCACTACGTTATAGGGTCAGGCAAAGCACAATAATGGCGGCCTCCATGGCGACCTCAAGATTAGCCCTATACGCTTTCTCGTTTTTCCAAATTTCATCTGATCCAGTTTGATCAGTGAATAAAATGAGATCAATTTTGTACAAAATATACATTACCGAATCTAAAACGTTCTGTTGGGGTATGGTTTACATATAAATTTGACTATGAATCATTTTAAAAGTAGCCATATTTTCGGACGTTATATCGGTCCATTGACATTTCGGCTACATAAAGTACTTCTGATATGTAGTTTTTCTCGCTAAATAAGATCGACAATTAAAAAAAACTAACTGCCATTACTTTTTGCAACCGATCTGCTTTCGATTCAGTCTATAGTTTGATATGATCAAGTGAAATAACAATAATCCGTTACTTCTGCATATTTCCAGGGGGGGGGGGGGGGGGCGCCATTATTGCACTTTGCCTCCTGACGTACTTTTGAAGTGCGGAGGGGTACCAGACTACTGCCATTTGTTGTTGAAAGAAAGACATAGAACAGGCCGATAGTTTACTAGATTGATTACCTCCCCTGATATAAAATCTATTATGTACAACGGGGATCGGTTTACCAGCCATTTCTTTATCTGTATCCCTAGGAATTCTCATGTGACTGTATTAGTTGTTCGGTCAGGTGGCAGGGCATTCGGCATACCTCAGGTGATCCGGTGATCAAGTCCCTCGGCTTGGAATGCAGCTACAGGTTACACGGTACGTTTCTTCGACGGAAGTACACCGTTTTACCATTATTAAAATTGTAAGTCTCCTCTTAAAAAAAAAAGGCACAATTTTCTATCGATTCTAAGAATATTTCCATCGGCAAACAGTTTTTACATTCAATTTTTAGCATGGTTTATCAATTCCGTTGGGAGCCTTCATAGACCGATCGATAGATGTGAATAACTTTTACCGTGTATGTTTATGTCGTTGCTATGCGACTCACATGGGTGCCGCCATGTTTAGATCATGTGATTGGTAGTTTAAAATGGTAACATCCTACACAGACGAGGTTAGATTTAGGTTCGGAATCAGCCGAGTTGTGACGATTGGTGGCAGGGCACTTGGAAACCTGTTTACGACTGGCAAATCATGTCACTAACATCTAATTGATAACTGCGGTAGGTTCCCTTGTCCAGCCGAACGGTAGTTGGATAAAAGCTCCCTGAACGTAACTTACTCTATACTTTAACGATAAAAAATTCCTCATTACTGTATTGTTGTTGAAGCAGCCTGTTAAAAAAAAAAAAAAAACATGTGAGCCACGCTCTGACAAAAGGGAAATCCTTGAATCTCTGTGATGCATTATACCAAGTAAACTATTGAAGTAGCCAGACTAAATGTCACTTAAACCTTTGGCTGCTAAGCATGCCCCAGTGCGCCTTTGCGGGCAGTTTAGATCAATATCAGACTGCACAGAACGTGCAGTCTGATCTTGGTCTAATCTGTCCGATACGAAGATATTTTCTTCTTTAAACGAAAAATATTTTGGAATTATATTTGGTTTATTCCGCAGCAAAACTCTTCATCAAAGAAAAGGATTTTGTATATCAGAAAGTAGATACCTAGAAGTTCTGGCGATAGGCCACCACCAAATAACAGCTCTTCTCGAAACAAACAATTATATCTTTTATCTATTTTTGTTTCTGTAATTTACACCGTTTCTGGATATCATAATAGTTAAAAGTAGGTATTTTCTTCCCACCATTTAAGGGCCAATGGTGGCATGAAGTTGCCAAGTCGCTCTGTATTTTATTTACTTTTTACCTGGTTTTCAAATTCATTTTTCTGCCGGCGACTTACACTTGGACCGGCAGTACAATTAGTTTTAATTAAATTTAAATTTTATGATTTAAATTTAAATCCATTTTAACATCCGCATGATTTGCCTTTGACCGCTACTGAGCCTTTAATTAGCTTGACACAAACAATCATAGCTTATCTTTATGTAACCGTAAATGTGCAACTGTTGAAGAAGCCAGAGCGAAACAAACATTTCGAGTACCGTTTCATGTTTTTAACGTGCATTTCTTGTTATCAGTAAACAGATAACGAGAAACTCTGGCATTCGTTCTTAGCAAATGATAACCCGCTTTGAAACAAAAAAATCGTAATTCATCTCTATTTCTGTAACAATAAAGATGTTGTAGCTGCCAGACCAAAACAAAGATATGCGGGTGCCCTTGACCACACGATCCTTTATTTTAACGACCATAACTGGAGGGGGTGAAAACATTGTCGGAAAAGGAGAAAATGCTGGTAACCAGCATTTTCTCCTTTTCCCACAATGTTTCCTACCCTTTTATAGGCTATTCTATGATTTGAGTCACATTCAATTTTTCGTCTGCAAATGCTTTGAAATTGGATTAGTCTAAAATTTTGTCGTTTGGTAAAAAAGTTAAATAATAATATCAATAGTCTGTTGTCAGCAGTCAAGAGATAACTAAATGCTCTTGCGCTTGGCCATAGCAGATAATATCTCACTTAGAAACAAAAAGTTAGAACTAATTTCCTGTTCTATTCCTATAACTGTGCAGTAATTGAAGCAATCATACCTATACAAACATTTTCGGTGCCTTTTTATGACTATAACAAAAGATCCTTGTTTTCAGTAAACAGAAAACCATAAGCCTAAGCTTCCCTGCATACCAAATAATAACTCGCCTTAAAACAAACAATTGTAGCTTATCTTTTTTTATTTTTTTTTTAACCGTGGAAACTGCTCTGCTGTTGTGGAATTGTTGAAGTGGCCGGAAAAAAAAAAGACTTTTGGCAATGGTTTCTTCCTTTTATTCCTTTTATAATTAAGAAGATACCCACAAGTTCCAATTGAATCTCGTCCATACCAGATGATGCCAGTAAACTACATTGGATCAAACAATGATAATTAATGTCTTTTTCTGTTACTGTAGGAACTGTGCTGCTTCTAGATCCTTTAATGTAAAGACCGGGTTTTTTCTCCTTGTAATTTACGTAATTGGCATGACAAACATTTATGACATATTCTCTCTATTTCTCTCCCTGCCAGTGTGCTGCTGTTGAGGTAGCCATACCCAAACAAACAATTCTTCATTAATTTGACGGACATTTCTTGTTACCAGTACACACATACCTTAAAGATACCACTTTACAGCCAGAGAGTAAACCTTGACAGTGTGTAGAATCCTGTCAGCTGTGTAGAAAAAAAGATAAAAAATCGGTATATTGTGTGTATGGGATGAAGAAACTCGAGGCATTTGTCCTCAATTTAAAACCGGAAACAACCACAGTGATTACTGATAGCCTCCAGAGAATGAAATGTATTTCTATCCGTCGTAATCTGTGCAACCTTGCAACCGTCAGGGGCAACATTTGGCATGAAAATCCAAGAATGATAATAGTTTTATAGAATAAAGATGAAATTGGTTAAAAAAAAATAGAGAAAACGAGTAAAATGTATCTTTAAAGCTCTGGTTTTGGTCGTTGACATTTTATAACCCGCTTTGAAATAAATAGTCAAAATTAATCTCTACTTCTGTTAACAGTAAAGCTGCTGAAGTAGCCAGACCGAAACAAATATTGCCTTGTGTCCATTTATGATAAGCATTTCTTTTTATTCGTTAATATATAGTAAGAAAGCACTAGCGTTTGGTCATACCAGATAATCCACACAAGAACAAACAATAATAAATAGTCTCCATTTCTGTTCATGGGTATTGTGCGTTTGTTGAAGCAGCTAGACCCCCAACAGAAAATTCCGGATACCCATTTCATGATTACACATACAACACGCATTTCCTATTATGAGTAAACTGATACTTAGAAGCACTAGGTCTCCGCCATACCAGATAATAATTCGCTTTGAAACAAAAAATCAAATGTTATCTCGTTTCGTAACTAGTAAAGATGTTGGAGCAACAAGATCCAAACAAACATTTCCGGATACTCATTTATGATTATAACTGGTATCTCATGCTTTCAGTATACAAATAACTAGTATCACTATCGCTTGGCCATACCAGATAATAACTTGCTGTGAAACAAACAATTATTAACTTACCTTTATTAACCCTTAACCTGCTGAATAACTTAACCCTTTACCGAACAATGCCACCTTTTAACGACTCTGGGAAAGAAGCCTTTTGAAAACATTGTGGGAAAAGGAGAAAATGCTGGTTACCATCATTTTCTCCTTTTTCCACAATGTTTTCTACCCTATCAAAGAAAAATTGTACCATTTGAGCCACACTGAAATTGTCGTCTGCAAATGCTTTCAATTTGGACAAGGCTAAAATTTTGTCGTCTGGTAAAGGGTTAAATGAAACTGCCAAGGCAATAGTAAAACCAATAATTTTGCTATTTCAAAGGTATTTTGGAGGAAATATTTTCCTATCAGACTGTGTAGATCAAAGATCAGA
Source organism: Tridacna gigas (assembly GCA_945859785.2). Classification (NCBI taxonomy): domain Eukaryota; kingdom Metazoa; phylum Mollusca; class Bivalvia; order Cardiida; family Cardiidae; genus Tridacna; species Tridacna gigas. Next base: position 8,034,983 of record OX244042.2, read on the forward strand.
CTGCAAGTTCTGTGCAGCCTGATCTTGATCTTCATTGTCCGCAAAAGGTCCTTGAGCCTAAGGGTTAATATACTCTAGGGAGCTGCTCTGTTTTTGTTAAATTAACAAAAACAGACTAAAACAGACTTTTCGTGGTGATTTTATTCCTTTTATTCTTTTTATAAGTTATTAGATTCCTAGAAACTCGAGTTGGCTCTCGTCCATAAAAGGTAATAAACTATCTTGAAGCAAACAATCATGATTCATGTCTTTTTCAGCAGCTGTAGGGACTGTGCAGTTTCTAGATATGTCAGTGTAGAGTCCGGGTCTTTTCTCCTAGTAGTTTACGTAATTGGCAAGACACAAACATTTACATTGGCATGACACAAACATTTACACTAGCATGACACAAACATTTACGTAATTGGCATGACACAACCATTTACATTGGCATGACACAAACATTTACACTGGCATGACACAAACATTTACGTAATTTGCATGACACAAACATTTACGTAATTGGCATGACACAAACATTTATAACTAATTCTCTCTATTTATCTACCTGTTACTGCGTAGCTGTTGAGGTAGCCAGACCCAGACAAACATTACTGGTTACCCCTTCATTATTTTGCCTGACATTTCTTATTATCAGTACACAGATACATATTATGTACCTAGAAACTGTGGCTCTCGTCCTTGACATTTAATATCCCGCTTTGAAACAAATAATCAAATTCCATCTCTATCTCTGAGGACAGTAAAGACGTTGAAGCCGCCAAACACAAACAATTGATTGATTGAATGTATGGTGTTTAACGCCGTTTTCAACATTATTTCAGTTATATCGCGGCGGCCAGTGCACCTATCCATGCTTTCCTGTAGTTTCTTTTACCGGTACTCCGCACAATATTCTTTCCAAGCCATTGGCTGCTTTCCCACATAACCATCGTCGAAACGATGGTCAGCGGTGAGAGAGGAATGAATCTTGTCGCAATGACTATCACCAATCCTTGGAAAGAAATTGGCCAAGCCGGGGATCGAACCAGCGACCTCCTGTTCTCAAGTCCTGTACGCTACCGACTGAGCTACGGGGCTTGGCCCAAACACAAACAAATATCTCCACGTGCCCATGCATGGTCACATGACAACCATTTCTTGTTATTATTATAGCAAACAGATAACTAGAGTCACTAAAGCTTGGGCTACACCAGATGAATAATCCACTCCGGAACAAACAACTATAACTAGTCGTCATTTCTGTTCCTGTTGTTGTGCGTTTGTTGAAGCAGCCAGACCCTAACAGACATTTTCGGATACCCTTTTATGGTAACACTTACAACAGGCATTTCTAGTGGAAATGATACAGATACTTACAGAGATAGAGGGAGTGATTCTGATTTCAAAATTGAAAATATTAGTTACTCTCCACTAAACCCTATGTTATGGGTACTCATTAGAATCGTCTCACCGAGACGATTCTAATGAGTACCCACAACATAGGGTTTGGAAGAGAAATAATGGATTTAGAATACCATCACTCCCTCTTATCTGGTGCTTTGTACTTAGAAGCACTAGCTATCTGCCATACCATATAATAATCCGCTTTGAAACAAGTAATCAAACCTTATCTCGTTTTCTAACACTGAAGATGTTGGATCAATAGGACCTGAACGATCAGGTGCCCATTTATGACTTTAACAAAGGATTCTAATTATCAGTAAACAGCTAACTAGAAAAAGTTAGCACTTGGCCATACCAGATAATAACTGGCTTTGAAATAAACAATTATAACTTATCTTTGTTCTATGTATCCGTGGAAAGTGCTCTGTTGTTAAGAAATTGTTGAAGCTGCCAGACCAAGACAGGCTTTGGAAGTGGTTTTATTGAATGTATTCTTTTTATATGTAATTAGATTTCTAGAAGTTGGCTCTCGTCCATACCAGATAATTGTCTTGAAACAAACAATCATAACTTATGTCTATTACTGTAACTGTAGAAATTGTGCCGTTTCCTGATATTTTAATGTAAAAAACGGGCCTCTTCTTCCCCTAATTGCTTCATTAGAAGTATCATTTTCTCTTCCGCCCAGTAGGCGAAACAAGGGTCTTCGCAGACGGCATATATCAAGATCAGACTGCACAGAACTTATAGTTTGATCCAGGATTTAGACCACCCACTTGTGTACTCAAGCGTATAAAAGAACATCTGTCCGAGTTCCAGTGGAATGTATTTTTCAGCTGTCCAGACATCGAGATTTTTTAGCCATGCTCTATGGAAAAGGGGCTTACTGCATCTGCAGAAAGTATCGACCCAGGTCAGCCTGCGCAGTCCGCGCTATTAGTCAGTTTTCTACATGTCGAAGGACCACTTTACTAATGATCCATTCGGTTGTTAGACAAAATTAATTATGTAATGGCTTGCTCGGTATAATGCATCCCGGAGATGCATTAAACCCCCTTTAGCCGAAGTATGGGCTCATATATATGGCGGTAATTAAGTTAACTCTTGTAAGCATCAAAGTGCAGAAAGGGTGTTAGAGCTTTTTTTTTCGGGGGGGGGGGACTATTTATAACTCATTTACATATACTAGGCGACGTTTTCGCATTTTCCTGCCTAATGAGGTCACCTTTGAAACCATTTTGTTAAAGATGAGAATTTTATTCCATTAAGTTTGTATTAATGTATTGAACCATTACTTTTGACTCTTACTGCAACTGCAAAGAGTATCGACCCAGGTCAGCCTGTGCAGTCCGCGCAGGCTGACCTAGGTCGAAACTTTTTGCTGTTGGTCATTTTTCTGCAAGCCAAAGGACCAGTCTACGTCATGATTCAGCGGACTGTTACACGGAATATTACACGACACGAGTCGTGTCAAGGCGTTGCGAAACACGAAGTTGTCCATTGATTACGATTTTCCCCCGAGAGATTCATAGAGCCCGATCTCGAATTTGGCTAAAATATAAACAAGTCAATTGTCAGAGTCCAGAATCGAGAGTCCAAATTGTTTATCCAGCAAAACATATTCAGGAGGGAAAGGTTGTTCATAATGAAATTCCAGACTGGGATCAATACACGAATTTAAAAAGAGAGAATAATCAACAATGATCTCATTAAAAAAAAGAAAAGAAACATTTACCACCTACAAAACTGTATTTCTCACATCATTTAACCTGACCAGGTCAACATCATTTACATAAATCAAAATTCTATTTTTAGCCTCGGCATCGTACAGGGCTGCCTTCGGCATATGCCCCGAACGGTTACGGAAATATATCGTACCGTATGCGAAAATTAAATTGCTTAGGTATACCTGTGTATAATTATAAGGACCTAACAGAGAATTGGCCCAAGTCTTCCGTAACTTCAGCGAATACGAACTGAACTTCCCGAATGATAATCGGAGTTCTATTTATATGCCCACTTATATATTCAGGATAGAGGTCAGGATCAGGTTAAATAAAGTAAGGAATTCACAAGTATGCCTATTGAAGAAGAGGAGTTAAAAATGCAAACAGACTCACCAGTTTTGATGGATGACTCATCCAATCTCAGCACCACAGAATGGGTTCACACTAATTCGACACAAACAAATGAAGTATGTACAGCAAACTAAGCAAGTTGGGTCACAGTATGATAGTACGTTATCCGGGTTGGTCAATGTTTTGTTGAAGCCGTAAATGATCTGAAGGATGTTCCACAATAAACACATTTAGCCAACAGCATGGTGCGGGATTGGCCTTGACACTTAGGCAGCTAAGCGCGATTCATTGACCTTTTGCGGACAGTGTAGATCAAGATCAGACTGCACAGAACGTGCAGTCTAATCTTGGATCTACACTGTCCGATAAGGAGATATTTTTCTCCAAATATTATGACTGAAATAACATTATTCAGGTTTTTACTATCGGCTTGAAAGTTTGGCATAATACCGGGAACTCCCCACCGCTTTATCACGAAAACCCATGAATATCAAAATTATGCCTCTAAATATGATTGCATGTTTTACGAATTTATTTCATATAAACTATATATAATATTGGTCAACGGAATGAAGCTATACTTTCATACATTTTTCATTGTTTCATTTAAAAAAACAATGTCACGTATATGCATAGAACTGTATAGTGGTGGAAAGTTCCCGGTATCATGCCGAAGGTTTTATTTAATTTAGCAGGATATGGGTTAATTTATTCTGAAAGGCAACTAGTATCTTTAAAACCGAATCAAAAACACAAATTCCAGAGTCAAAAAATGCACAACAGTGGGCGCGAACCATCACAATATCACCCGTCTACTTCGAATATGTCAAACACTTATTCAGTTGGCCAAGGTGAACTTTTGAAATTATCTCAGTCCACACATTTTCATAGTGAAATTTTTGCAATCCTTTCCCTATCAGAATAACAAAGACTCAGTGAATGTCCAAAACAAATCAATGCCAGAGCCTTCGAGTACACAAGGCAGGGGTCGAACACGTGATTCTCGTGCCTCAAAAAGGTAAGAAAGCGTTCTCAGTTGGCTATGCCGTACAATCGCTCGACTTCGGCACGTGATAGAGAACGGGTTTTACCCGAACCTAAAAATAAACAAACGGAAAGTCCCAGAGTGGTGGAGTGTGGACGGTCGTTGATTGGTGAACCCCAGGGCGGACACGATTAGCAGTGTCTAGGGGAAAAGGACGGGCTGCGTTGTGCTTTGTTGAATATCCAGAGATTGATAAATAAGTGTTATAGTAAACTAGATTCCCTGAATCAAAAACTGTTTGACACCCATGAAATTGTTTTACTAACAGGAACATGGACAGATAACTTTTCAGAATCTGAAGTTGAAAATTCTGAACAACTTGCTCTAAATCACATAGAGAAAAAATCCTGCATCAAATGGGTTTCCGGGGGTATAATAGTGATTTATTACATTGATCACCTTCCTTGATACAGCAAGTGTATAGAGATCGGCACAGGCTGCTACAAACGGGCAGAATTCTGGCCATCTATTTTTAGAACAGACATGTCGCGAGACTAATAGCTCCAGGGGAGGTCACTCTCACTTCCTGAGTAGTAGATTTTCCGATATTTTTTACCTCACAAATAAGTGAATTGTATGTTTGTTACCACCTTTAAATGTTTATTTCTGCTAATATTCTTTTAGTTTCAGTTACCAACTTCAAATTGTGCAAAAAATCGCCATGTTACTTATATAGCCAAACTGGACATGTAAGATGCTCTCTGATTGGCTATTCTGTGATACACATGTAGCCCAATGAAAAGCAACGACACAATAGCCCGTACCAGTTGTAATATGTAAATCTACAATCGGGACCAGTTTAGTGATTTATGTACATAATAAATTCGTATCCCATAATCCGCTCGTGTTTAAAAGTGAAGATGACATCATCTTCATTAAGTGAATGGACAAAATTTAGGCTTAAAATCTGATGCATTTGTATGTGTTTGCTAAGTAATACCTGAAATAAGTACTTTTGATGCCGAAACTTTTGATTTCCATACTAGTAAAATTATTAGAGCAAAAAGTCTTACTTGATTCCAAATGTAAAAATGGTTTTCAGAGTATCCTTTGTGGAGACATGAATGTGCAGAGTTCTGATTTGCGAGATTTTGTCGTAGATGGTAATTTGGAAGTTGATGTTTTACTTGATAACTAGTAATTTGTGGATGTTTTTATGAGCCGAAAATCGCAGGACAGTGATCGAGTTAAGAATCATAATGGTTTAATATTATATAAGATTTAAGTAAATAGACCACTTTAAAACCATTTTGCCAAAAATGAAAATGTTCTTCCGCTACGTTTGTATTGATGTAGTAAACATTTACGTTTGTTCCTTATTATTTTAAGGTTTCTTTTTTTAGCAACTGTTGCATAGTTGTTTTATGAGATTATTACATAAGACATATTAGCCCTAAGGCTGATAAGCGCGACTAAAGGACCTATTACGGACAATGCAGATCAAGAACAGAACGTGCAGTCTGAATTTGGATCTACACTGTCCGATGACGAGATACTTTCACTCCAAAAATAACTTTGAAATCGCAACGTTTCGGTTTCTTATCATTGGCTTGAAAGTTTCATTTATTTAGCAGGCTAAGGATTCAATACAGAATTTATACCACAGCAGAAGTTTCTAGAGATTCTTTTTTCGTATCTATTAATTTAGATTGATATTTTTTTTTTTTGTACTACAGCTGTTAACTGTCGTGGCTAATTACTCTTATCCTTCTAAATAAGTGAAATGAAACTTTCAAGCCGAGAGTAAAAACCAAGATTTTGCTATTTCAAAGGTACTTTTTTGGAAAAAAATATCTCCTTATCGGACAGTGTAGATCCAAGATCAGACTGCACGTTCTGTGCAGTCTGATCTTGATCTACATTGTCCGCAAAAGATCAGTGGGTCTCGCTTAGCAGCTTAAGAGCTAAAACTAGAGGACAGTTTTAAGCACTATAGATGCAGATCAGATATCTTTAAACAAGGCTTTAAAGTATTTGCTCTAGAGATAGATCTAGGAGCAAATGTCAGCACCATGCACTACACGTTCTATACTGTCTGATCTTTATCTACACTGCCTGCAAATGTGAATAGCTGTGTAAGGGTTAAGGATAAAATAGAGGTATCATTTACTATACACAACGCGTGATGTATGAGATCTATTTTTTTATCACGGTACTATATCCTGTTGACGGTAATGCGTCATCAGCTTCCGCTTTTTAACACGTTACTACGCGTCAAAATTTTGGAAGTGTTTATATTTGAAAACATTGGTATTCGGCATATGAAATCTTGATCAAATATTGGCATTTGATGGTATTTGACATGAAAGGTATATAGTGGAAAAATGAGAAAATGCTAATAACCAGCATTTTCTTCTTTTTCCAAGATGTTTTCAAAACCCGTCTGCCTCAGTGAACAGAATCTTTGGGGGATAATTAAACGCCAGAACATCAATTCCCAAAGCCTGCAAAAACTATTAACGCTGCAGTTTTAGGTTAGAAATCGTCCTTGACAAAGGAGAAACAAAAAATGTCGGTTGTGCTCCATTTGCATCCTGCCTTTTTACCTGTCTATCGGCGAAATACTTGAGGCGAACAGACCTGCATTATTACAAAGATATGAAATGTTTCATGACAGAGGAAACAGAAGTTTGTCTATTTAGTATTTAACGCTTTACCAATCAATCTAGACTTTTAGCGACGCTGAGAAAGAAAGCTTTTGAAAATATTGTGAGATTTGTTTGTATGTATGCTTTTTTAAAGGGAGCTTTTCAAATCTTTATAATCTCACCAAATTAAAAAAAAAAGTGTTATCACTGATTAAGGTACAATGTAAGTCTAGGGCTAGCAAATCATCGCTACGGATGAAAGACATAAAGTAAGAAAAAGAAAAACTTTCTAGTAGTACGTGTATTTTCTTAATGGGCCACATAGCCTCTTTGGATATTTTCAGATTTCTCCAGAGTTTCGCAAAGACTTGTGGGAATGAGACATGACGAGGATTCGTATACAAGTTAGAACGATGACGTCATATCTAATGTAATAAAATTAGACGGTGATGCCGCCAGCAAAACGATTTTGTCCAAAATTACATTTCTCTATTGATCATAACTGTTTTAATTTATACGAAGTAAATTTTTTTATTATAGTGACATTTGTATACAGATACAGAAGACAATACTGAACAAAACATATAAACAAACACCCGGCCCCATGGGCCTATTGTCACTTTTAAGCATGGAACAATATTATAAAGACACGTGATTGGGAGTGGAGTTATTCATTTCTAAATAGTAAGTAGGTTAAAAAAAAAGAAAAATTCAAAATATGCGTAGAAGTAGTAAGATTTTTTGTATCATTATGATAAATTTCTGAATTTGATTGGCAATTCTTATCCGTTGACTCAAAGTACTAACGGTTTGTCATCAGTCAAGCCATATCTCCCCGTTAGAAGACATGAATTGAATGGAGGGCAAACCTTTATTAAACAACCTATTTTCTTGGACCTTATTGTCATCTCTCTCTCTCTCTAAACGTAACTTATACAATTGCAATGATAAATATATCTGGCTCTGTTAATTGGTTTTTACAATTTTGATTTACGACATAAAAACTAAATAGCCCCATTTAACGCCGTTTTCAACATTGTTTCAGTTATATCTTGATATCTTTTTACCGTTTATTCGCACAATATTCTTCCGAAACCACTGGTTGCTTTCTACATAAGCATCGTCGAAACAGCGACCAGCTGTGATAGAGCAATGAATGCTGTCGCAATGACTATAATCAAGCCTCTGAAAGAAATTGGCCGAACTTGGGAATCGAACAAGCCATCTCCTGGTTTCCAATCCTAAAATTGTAGGAAAAGGATAAAATGCTTTTGGAGGAGAAATATCTCAACCTAAGGGTTAAGATAGCAGAAAGCAGTTATTTTTACGCGTGGGCCAAACACCTGTAACCGTAAATCAGAGGTCAAAGTTCAGGATTTGATATAAGTAGCTTTATCATGCCATGAAAAAAGAAGGTAAGAATGTAACTCTCAACTCTTTTCCTATACCACAAAGTTTTAGACTAGTCCAAGTTGGAAGCATCTGCAGACATCTTAAATGGCGTGCAATACACGAAAAGGAGTCTTCGGACATATGCGTAACAGTGTGTCGTCCGAGATCAGCCTGTGCAGTCTGTGACTAATCCGAGACGACACTTCCCGTTTTTGTGCGATTTTCTGTTTCACCAAAGTCTACTTTATGGAAAAATCTTATGTAGTCGTAAAGTGCTGTCTCGGATTAGCCTGCGCAGTCCTCGCAAATTTTCGTGTGTTGCAAGCCAAATGTGGCTTCAAATGATGATACCGGTATTTGTTTGTGAGAGGGTAGAAAATATTTTCGGAAAAGGAAAAAAAAAAATGTTGCTCGGCAACATTTTTTCTCCTTTTCCCACAATGTTTTTAAAGCCTCTTTTCCATGTGGTTGTAAAATTGCTGGATTGTTTGGTAAAGAATCGAAAGGATATAAGCCATGCTCTGGCAAAAGGGGACTTAATGCATCTCTGTGATCTATGATTCCAATCAAAGCATCACAAATTTATGGATCCATAATAGCCACCTTTTTCAACAACCGACTGTATCATGAGGTAGACTGGTCCTGGGACATGCAGAAAATTGACCAATAGCAAAAAGTTTCGGCCCAGATCAGCCTGAGCGGACTGCGCAGGCTGACCTTGGTCGATACTTTTCGCAGATGCATTAAGCCCCTTTTCACAGAGCCTGGCTCAATTATTTAATATTTCCAGCCAGTATGTGAAGATTTCAAAGCCAAGTTCTTATATAACTCAACATACCGGAGAGTTTTTATCCATGATCAGACTTCAAACTCTGTGCAGTCTGGTCTTGATCTATACTGCCAAAAAAAAGTAAAGAAGACGAGCTTATCAGCCCAAGGAATACACATCTGCCAGCTTTCACATTTCGTTTACAGACTAGACTCATAAATTAGTAAGGAGGCAAACTGCTGTACGTTTATTGTAACAACAGAAAATACAACCGCAGTATTTTATGAGAAACTCGAATTTTCTTCACGTGCGCCTGGGTATTTTTTAGGCAGATACTCGGGAGGATTTTTTGAGAGCCGAATTTGATTCCTCCATATCTTATAGAAGAATCAGTCCATTGTTTCATCATTAAAGATACATCCTTACAGCAAGAGAGAGAGAGAAAAAAAAACTGTTAACATTTGATAGACCGTAGAATGGTCCAGAATTTAGTCAGCTGTGTAAATATAGATAAGTTATCGATATAAAAAAGAATATGGTGTAAGGGATAAATACATACTTCGATTTGAAACCAGAAACTTCACACCAGTGATTTCTTTGATGGCCCCAGAAAATGAAGTGCATAATTTTCTGTGTGTCGGAATCTATAGATGCCACCTTGCAACCGTCAAGGACAACGTTTGGCATGAAAATTAAGAATGATTTTAGTTTGATAAAATAAAGATGAAATAGGTTAAAATTTGGCAGAAAACAAGTATGGTATTTTTTATCTAATGATTTGACCAACGCAAATGTGACTGAAAATCTACTCTAAGAGAGATATTTCTCCTCCAAAAATGTTTTTGAAATAGGAAAACCTGGGTTCTTACTATCGACGTGAAAGTTTAATTTCTTTTATTTAGCAGGATAAGGGTTAAACCTGTACCCGACAATCCCGAGTGTTAACGACCCTGAACACGAAAGCTTTTGAAACCAGTCTGGGAAAAGGAGAAAATGCTGGTAGGCAGCATTTTCTCCTTTTTCCCAAAATGTTTTCTACCTTTTTTTTCCCAATTATTATTTGGCCACAATTACCCTTTTACCACACGATCCCAAGTTCTAACTACCCTGAGAAAGAAGGCTCTTTAAAACACTGTTGGAAAAGGAGAAAATGTTGATAACCAGAAAGCAGCTAAGCAAATTGGTCGCAATCAAAAACTAAAATCGCCTCCGGGAACAGTTATCTGTACTAGAAATTTGCCTATTTATTGCTTAGGCTTCCAAGTCATTTTTGTCTTCGCTTAGTAAGGGATGTCCTCCACTCCGCTTCTCCTAAACCGTAAAGCGCCTTTCACTAATTTAGGTGCATAGTGAAGATCAGACAACACAAAACGTGTCGTCTGATCTTTGATCTACATTGACCGCTTTGCTGAGATATTCTTAACATGGGCAATCTTAAAACTGCTCTTATTAGGGTCTTATTTCTGGAATGAAAATACTTGTTTGGACCTTTTCGATGCCCTGAGGGTTAAAATCATCATGACCAATCAAATTTTGGAAAACAATAGTATTTTTATAACGAGGAAATGTGGATAACATTTAGTGCAGTCTGATCCTGGATCTACACTGTCTGATGTGGCGATATTTGTCTCCGAAAAATACGTTTGAAGTAGCATCATTTGGCTTTTTACTATCGGCTTGAAAGTTTGCTTTGACTTATTTAGCAGGATAAAGGTGTTTTATACACACACACACACACACACACACACACACAGAAAGACACCCATACTGAAAAAGTGACCGAGAGAGAGAGAAAGGGGAAAGAAAGTCAGATAAGACAAGATAGAAAAAAAGAGAGACAAATAGAGCTAGAGAGACAGAGAGATTGAGACAGAGATAGAAAAAAGGGAGAAAGAAAATTATGTTTTTAAATTTTTGAAGGAGAGATAGAGAGAGAGAGAGAGGGGGGGGGAGCGAAGGACACACAATTAATCCCACTACCACCGAAAAAGTCCGAGCTGCTATATAACCGCATCCCATGAAACGACGAACACAAGTGAGCTATACTCTGGCAAAAGGGGATTTAATGCATCTCCACTATATATTACACCGAGCAAGTCATCTCATAATTATGGATCCACAAAAACTCTGTTTATTCCAACAACCGATTGACTCGGGTACACTTGTCCTTTGAAATGCAGAAAATTTAACAGTAGCGTAAGTTTCGACCCAGGTCAGCCTGCGCGGATTGCGCAGGCTGAGCTTGGTCGATACTTTTTTTTTTCGCAGATGCATTAAGTCCCCTTTTCACAGAGCATGGTTCAAGTGTGTTTTGATAGACTAAATATATCAATAGCAGCCGGTGAAGCAATAATGAGGGGGGATATCTGTTTATTCAACAGTGTTTCTAGTCACTGATTTATTTCTGCTGGCTCGAGATCAACTTGTTATTTACTGTTTGCCCTTGGATTTTTTTTTTCCCTCTCGCAAACAGGGAAAATAATTAACTGTGAATTGGAACATGCGTGTTTATTACGCAGACGTCTTTACGTTATTTCATTAACTCTTTACCAAAACGTCAAAATTTTAGGTATGTTCAAATTGAAAGCATTAATTTTGCAGACGGCAAAAGTATTTGAAACAAACACTGAAATTGTCCCTTGGATGGGTAGAAAACTTTGTGGAAAAAGGAGACAATGCTGGTTACCAGCATTTTCTCCTTTTTCAACAATGTTTTCCAAAGCCTTCCTTCTTAGGGTCGTTAGAATTAGGGATTGTTTGGAAAAGGGTTAAGAACAATTTCTTCTTTTCCCACAATGTTTCTCAAAAGGCTTCTTTCCTGGGTCGTTAAAACTCGGAATTGTGTAGCAAAGGGTTAATGACATTTTCTCCTTTTGCCAAAATATCCTTGTAAACTGGTATTCTGCAAGATACAAAACGTACATGGTAATGCGTTAACTGATATTTTTGATTACTGGGGAAAGTTTCGATCTTTGTCTCCATAAAGGGTGAAAACATCATGAGAAAAGAAGAAAATGCTGGTTACCAGTATTTTCTCCTTTTCTTACATTGTTTTCAAACGCATTTCGCCTTACGGGCGTAATTAGTTTAATCAGCGCTTCTTTCTAAGAACATACTACAGCTGAAAGTTGCATTCCATGAATAGATTGCGGGATTACATTTGATCGAGGCAATACACCTGCTAGACGTTAATGCGCCCTCCACTTCCGGTTTGACCCCTTGATAGACCATAAAAGTTTTAGACTCGTCTAAATGAGAAGCATTAATGAACAACAAATTAAATGTGGCTCAAATGATGACATCTGCTTTTTGAAGTTGAGAAAACAGTGTCGAAAAAAAGGAAAAAATGCTGTTTTCAAACATTTTCAACAATGTTTTCAAAAGCAATCTTTCCTAGGGTCGTGAATTTACCGGATTGGTTAGCAAAGGATTCAAGATAACTTTTTCTTGCGGCAATTCACCTTTTAAATTGTAATGCGCCTTAACCTTCAAGTCTAAAACTGTAACAATACGCAGGCTGAAACCTAGCTGATATATAATGTTAAACAACTGGCTGCTAAGAGCGAATCAATACACTTTTGTGAAGGGTGTATAACAAGATCAGACGACATATTCTGTGCAGTCTTATCTTGGACCTACATTGTACGATGTAAAAGTATTCTCTGCAAAACCAACAGATTTACCATATCATAGTTTTATACTCGAGGATGTTTACTTTTAATTAATGGATGCAATCGTGCTGAGGTAAACAGGAGTCTGTCGTAGTTAAGACGTTGGATTTGTAATCAGACAAAACATGTTCGACTCCCGCTTGCGACCTTGGTCATGGGAGTGTCTTTGGGCAAAGCGCTGCAGAGATTAAGCCTATTAGTAACATCCGTGGAAAAGGGAAAAATGCTGGTGATCAATATTTTCCTCATTTTCCCACAATCTTTCCTACCCTGACAGAAACAAAATTTATTATTTGAGCAGCCTTGACTTTGTCGCCTGCGAATATTTTCATCTTGCAGAAGTCAATTTTTGTCATTTAGTAGATTCTTAAATTTTTTTTTTTCCTCTCTCTCTTTTTTAAGGAGGAAATTCTGGCATCGGTAAAGCCACTGCAACCGAGCTGGCAAAACGCGGTGCCAAAGTCTTCATGGGCTGTCGAGACAAGCAGAGAGGTGAGGCTGTATCCCGGTATATACGAAATAAATCCGGGAACCAGGAGGTATATGCCTATAGACTGGATCTCGCTTCCTTTACTTCCATTAAGGAATTCGTTGACGACTTCAATGACAGGGAACCAGCTTTGAATGTACTGATCAATAACGCAGGTTTGTTGTTTTTTTTTTTCAGCATGGCTGAATGTGCTGGCTTTTGACCTACTTTTTGGTACTGATAACAAAAGAATAAAGACAAATTTTTGATTGGTTAAAAAAAGTAGACATGTTTATTTTTAGGGGCCCGGACTATTCGCTGGCAAAGGCCCTTTACGCCGTACATCTTTGTTACAGATATTTCTTGTTACGAAATTGTAAAAAAAAAATGAGCCATGCTCTGGCAAAAGAGGGCTTAATGCATCTCCGTAATGCATGGTACCAAGGAAGTCATCACAGAATTATGGATCCACAAGTTCCATTTTGTCCAGCAACCGACTGAATCATGAGGTACTCTGGTCCTTGGACATGCAAAAAAAATGACCAATAGCGAAAAGTTTCGGCCCTGGTCAGCCTGCGCGGACTGCGCAGGCTGACCTGGGTCGATACTTTTCGCAAATACATTAAGCCCCCTTTTCACAGAGCATGGCTCATATTAAGCTCGTGGATTTTGAATGGGTATAGTGAAGCACTGAATGCTAACCCAGTTCTGGTTTCGTAAGTATGCCAAATTACGGATCAAATCTGGCTCTAAGTTTTGCAAATAAACCAGTTGGTTAAGTCAATCAGATATTGAATACCTTTGAAAGTTAAAATGTTCTTGACAGAAAAAAAAAACCCACTCCATCTTAGAATGGTCGGTGATTACTGCCCCTGGTATCTAACAACAAGGGCCCGATTTCACACACAAAAAAAACTAAGTCTCTTATAAATTTCGCTCAGATCCACAGTTTCTGATTTAATGTTGAGTTCATTATTTGAAAAGCATTACAGTAACACGAACAGACTTTGGTAACATTCTCGAATCCCGAGCTGACCGCAATGTTTCAGACGCAACTAATCAAATTAAACAGACTTTACTCAATAAACAGACTTAAGTCCATCATTTTGCTGAGTTGAGTCTGAAACGTTGTGTCAACTCGGGAATTTGGAGCGTTACTAAAGTCTGTTATATGTTAGTGAAATGCGCCTCGATTAACTCTTTCACTACTAACTCCGGATTGTGCGGAGTACTGGTAACAGAGACTCCAGGAAAGCCTGAATAGGTGCACTGGCCGCCGCGATATAACTGAAATAATGTTGAAAACGGCGTTAAACACCATACAAGCAACTAACTCCGTAAATTCCACTTTTTTCCGAGTTCTATAAATAGATTTCCACTGCTATTGAAAACGGCTTTTGTCATAGTTTATAAACAGGTCAGCGGACGGTGTAGATCAAAGATCAGACTGCACGTTCTGTGCAGTCTGATCTTGATCTACGCCGTCCGTAAAAGGTACTCAAGTCGTCATTAGTGGTGAAAGAGTTAACGAACTCGGCTTGAGCCAGAAACTGACTCCGTTAAGAATTTGAGGAAAATAACAGGGTTTTTTTTTTCCGAGACCGGGCCCAGAGATCAGATTGCGTAAATAGTGATGTTGATAATAGAGGATCTATTATAAATGCTAATATTATAGGCTTTTCCCAGTCCTCTGATTACCGTTATTGGTTGTTCTGACCCCGGTCTTATCAGGGAAAGGAACAAGAAAACAAGTGGTTGATTGATTGATTGATTATATGGTGTTTAACGTCGTTTTCAACATCATTTCAGTTATATCATGGCGGCAAGTGCACTTATCCATGCTTTCCTGGAGTTTATGTTACCAGTACTCCGCACAATATTCTTTCCAAGCCACTGGCTGCTTTCCCACATAACCATCGTCGAAACAATGGTTAGCGGTGAAAGAGGAATGAATCCTGTCGCGATGACGATCATCAATCCGCGGAAAGAAATTGGCCAAGCCGGGGATCGAACCTGCGACCTCCTGTTCTCAAGTCCTGTACGCTACCGACTGAGCTACTAGGGCTTGGCACAAGAAAACAAAATTTGAGGCCTTTCTATATTGAAAGCATCTGCAGCTAGTGAATCCCACATGGCTCAAGCGATAGGATTCGTAGTTGAAAGAATATAAAATAGAAAACGTTGTAGGGAAACGGAGAAAATGTTGGGTATCGGGGAAGCACAGCTGGGAAAGTACGTTGGAAAATGTTGAAAAATGTTATTGACATATGCCCCGACTTTGGTCTCGAGAGAAATCAAATTTTTCCAACCAAGCCTCGGAGAATACACGAGACTTAAAAAAGGCACTTAATATATATATATATATATATATATATATATATATATATATATATATATATATATATATATATATATATATATATATATATATATTGTGTAAAAATGGGGTTTCATGCACCTGCAAAAAGTATCGACCCAGGTCAGCCTGCGCGGACTGGGTCGAAACGTTTTGCTATTGGTCAACGTTTTGCATGTCAAAGTACCTTTCTACCATGTGAATCAATCCGTTGTAAGACAAATTGCATTTCATGGGTCCCTAATTGGGTCCCTAATTGGGTCCCTAATTATGTGATGACATCCTTGGAAGAATGCATCGAGGAGAAGTATGAAATCACGTTTTGCGAGAGCATGGCTCATTTATTTTTCAGCGTACATGGGCCCTAAAGCCACGACGGAAGACGGTTTTGAACGGACGTTCGGTGTGAACTATCTCGGGCACTTCTACCTGACCAATCTCCTGCTGGACAAGCTGAAGAGAGGGGCACCTAGCCGGGTTATAAATGTAGTATCTGATAGCTACGTGTAAGTACGTCTATTAGTCAGTCTGTCTTTCCGTCTTTACCTGTTTGTTCGTTCTGTGTGAAATGTTTTTTTCATACTTCTACGGTACAAATCTTCATGTGGACAGGCTAACGAGATGGACTCATAAATGAGTCAGACTCTGTGAAAAGGGGGTTAAATGTATATGCACAAAGTATCGACCCAAGTCAGCCGTCGCAAATTAGAGTAGCAAGTTAAATGCTTAAGTGGAACCTTTTTGCTGTTAGTTAATTTTCTGTATGTCAAAGGACCATTCTACGTTGGATTTGAGACAACTGTAAGGCAAAATGGGCTTTATGGATTCATAATTATGTGATAGATGACTTGCTTGGTATGATACATGTATATTAATGCTCACGGAGGTGCACTAAGCCCCCTTTTCCAGTGCGCTGCTCAAACAGTGTATTTCATAGCTACATGTATGTGTTATTTTAAGTTTTTAAGTCTATCTGTGTCTCTGTCTGTCTATATGTCCGTCCGTCCGTCCTATATGTCTGCCTCTCTTTTTGTTTGGCACTATCTTGGTTGTTTCTATCGGTGCAAACGCCTGCTAGACAAGCTAAAGAAGAGGCACCAAGACCTGCTATAGCCATGAAATTAGATAGCTATGAAATTATGTCTATATACTGTCTGTGCAACAGTCCGGGGACCCTTTGCTTGTGCGTCTGTGTGGTTTGAGCTCCCTAATCAACCGTCTTCCAGACAAAGTAAGGATATGTATCAAATATCTTTTTGTAAGTATTTTTAAGCCCACGTGTTGAGTTACTGGTAGAATATTTTATAGAACCAAATACATATGGGCCATGCTTTGGCAAAAGGGGGTTTAATGCATCTCCACGATGAATGATACAAAGCAAGTCCAAGTCATCACATAATGATGGATCGATAAAATCCATTTTCTCTAACAACCGGCTGAATCATGAGGTACACTGGCTCTATGACATGCAGAAAAATTACTAAAAACAAAAACAATCGGCCCAGGTCAGCCTGCGTGGGCTGCACAGGCTGACCTGGGCCGATACATTTTTTGCAGATGCATGAAGCCCCCTTTTTCACAGAGCATGGCTCACATCTGTTTAATTCCTTTGAACCATGAAAAAAGGTGAAAATGCACATCATAAACAATTTTAGTTTGGTGATATTTTTTCTGCGAAATGATAATAATAATAATAAAAATAATAATAATAATAAAAATAGGATACGGCAATCGTACATACAGGTAGATTTGTTTAAGTTCATCAAAAAGTATTGACCCATGTTAGCCTGCACAGTCCGCGCAGGCTGAAACGGATCGATACTTTTTAAGGACCTGTGTAGGCTACCTCCATTTTTAGCGGATTTGTTTAGCGAATCCGCTTACTGTGATCGTTCTGACTGGAACCAAATACATCATGCGTAACGACGCATGCGCGCTCATACTGTAATATGATATCGGTTTGACCTGAACCAAATGTACTGTCATTCACTCTTGCTCCCATTCTACTTTTAGTTTAAGCTTATACAACTCAACTTCGCTTTTGTCACTACCGTATATGCTGTCCTACACGTGTATACATTTTTATTCCGAAATATAATACCAGCAAAAACTGCCTAAGATTGACGGATCAAATTACCACTACGTAAACAGTAATCGAATAACAGTTACTGCGCGGCCCGCTGGGCAGAACAATTCTGACTTTCCCAGCCCTTGCTAACTCCATTTTAAAATGATTGCTTATGTGTTGCATGTGGTGTTTTTTTTTTTTATTTCAACATTACAGCTTTATGCTACTCCACAAATCCGTTTTCCAGGACTTTGAGTCCTTTGATTATGTAATGACTTAATCGGTGTAATGAGTCACGGAGATACATTAAACCCCGATGGCTTAAATATATTGTAATAAAGTTACTAGGGCCTGTATTTGCTTCTGGCTGTGCGGGGGAAGTTTTGATATCTCGTCCGACCTTCGGCCTAGCAAGATGTCAAACTATCACAGGTTGCTTGAAACAAATATAAGCCCAATAAATATTATATCAACATAATATTCCGTGTTTACCCTCATACATGTATTGAAAGTTCGAGGACATTTGGATAATCAGGACTCGCGGATAATAAGAACGTATATCTCCATACATATATTCGTTTTATCGCGATTTTGCTTTACATAAATTTTACTTTTATATACATATATTGTATATATATATACATGTATATATATATTTTTTTATATTTGTATACTGTTATATTTAAAGAAAGGTTGGCCCGTATTCAGCTACGATTTTTAAACTTCATTCTAAGTCTCAGTCTAAATTTAGAAAGTAAAACAAAGTCTGATTGGCTAGACCATTTGGTTTAGCTTATCAGATGTTGCGTTACTTAAGAAATAATCTTCTTTTTATCGTAGTTTATCGTTCAATAAACCACGGTTGTTAGTTATGTGGCACAATAAATAAACCATGAGGACAACAGCCCTCAACCGTGGTTTCTTGAACGATAAACCACGATAGAAAGAAGATTATTTCGATTCTAACTTGAACGTTAACATACTTTAATATGCCGAAGGCATCCCCGTGCGATGCTGAGGATCAAAGGAAAACAAGTTCATACTTAATATACAAAAGCGGATGCGGATTAATTCCCTTGAATAAACTATGGCTCTTCTAGTTACTAACAAGAACAAAACCCTACTGCTCTGTCTGTAAATATTACAAAAAATATCAAAATTTCAATGAAACCTTAGACATTAAAAACAACAACAACAACAACAACAACAACAAAAACACCGATCCGTTTTACTATTTCATTTTCTCCCTCTCAAACGACAAAGAAGGAAGAATATATCGTCAAGCGTGGCTTTCCCACCCGCTCCCAATCCCATTTCCATTGCAACACCGGCCAATTTGGATGTTAATCTTCAATATGAAAAGACACTTGATTTACTGGTAACGTTTCAAATACAAGTACTTCCACCATTGTCATTTTTCATCAAAAACAGTAAATAGGATATCGGTTAGTCCTTAAGCTTTTCCTTCCTTCTTGGCCGAGTAGCGGAAAATGACGATTTGCTTACGTCAAGTGACATTCATTGATAAAATATCCGAGGGTGGAGACTTGGAACAGCCACGGACGAATTACTTTACATAAAAGAATGACGTCACTTTATAAAGGATGATGTCGATTTTACCACGCTTTCGTTGCACTGTGTTTATAGAGCCGACTTCACGTGTGATGTTAGAATATGAAATTTACAAACTTTCTTGGGAATTAATCTTAGAATGCTGTTTTAAATGGTTTAGCTGTATTTCTTTCCTCTAAATCTTATTTACAGGAAAGGGAAAATTGACTTCGAGGATCTGGCAATGACAAAGTACGACATCTACAGTGCGTATAGCCGCTCTAAACTAGCTATGGTTCTGTTCAATAATGAACTAAATCGACGCCTATCTTCGAGTATCATATTCTCCTATGGCGTTCACCCAGGTAAAACATCTTTTATTCTGTATCACTTTTCTTTGTACGGTTAGATGCGCTAATATAAAAAAGTAAATAAGCCATGCTCTGTGAAAATGGGGCTCAATGAATCTGCGAAAAGTATCGACCCAGGTCAGCTTGCGCAGTCCGCGCAAGCTGACCTGGGCCGAAACGTTTCGCTATGGGTCAATTTTCTGTATGTTCAAGGACCAGTCTACCTCATGATTACATCGGTTATAAAAGAAATTGGTAATTATTGATTCATAATTATGTGATGGCTTGATTGGTATGATGCATCACGGAGATGCATTAAGCACCCTTTTGCCAGAGCATGGCTGAAACATTGATGGATTGATTTAAACTAATATCAAACATGTTGTAAACTCTCTGAGCGTGCTGGTAAAATCCTCGTACATCAGTTTCAACTATTCTAACAAACTATTCAACTTATTACCCAGAAAGTTTTACTACTTACCTTTAATTTTTCAGGAATGGTTTGCACCGACTTGTTACGAAACTGGCCGGGTTTAACAGGAAACATTCTTCGAGGTGCAGCACGTGTACTCTTCAAGTCCCCGGATGACGGCTGTCAGACGATCGTGTACTGCGCAGTCGCAGATAAAATTCGCGACCTTTCCGGCAAAGTTCTTTCAAACTGTGATATATACAAGATCAAGAATTTCGCCAAAGACAAGGACTTAGCGGAGAAACTCTGGAACACGTCGCTTCAACTCTGCGGCATGGCTGTCCCAGAACTAGGTCAGAATGGCGTCACTACAAAACCGGAAGTTGAAGAGGTTGGGTCTAATGAAACGAAGAAAGACAAATAATAACCTGCTTTTTTTTAGATTTTGATTGTTTTACAAACTTATTTACCAACAGAAATATTCACAAATAGCGGACTATAAATCGTTAAACGATTCAATGACAAATATGATCAACATACGAGATCGTAAATGAACAATTGAACTCATCAAAACTCTTCAAGCGGTAACATTTCCAAGATGAATAAAAACGCATTATATAAATTATGATGCACTGAATCACGAATAGACAGTGAACATAAAACCATGCATCAAATTCAAAATAAAGTGCGAGTACTTAAACTAAAAAATCAGCAAAAAGAATATAATGAACAATAAAATTAGATGTTAAAATAGCTGTAGGGTCGTTGGTAGTTGGGTACTCCGTCTATTTTTAACGATATCTTATATGACGTCATCGTGCTTATTTAAATACGAAACCTCGTAAAAGACACGCATTTAAGATCGTGTGACATTCCTACGAGACTTTATAAATTCTGGTAAGGAATAAAAAAAAAAAACATTCATTAAAAGGCGACGTATCCCAAGGTGGAAATGTGATTGTGATGTTTTTTTTCATATAGGTTATTTCTCGCTCTTGTTTATTGTCGGCTTGTCAGCTATTAACCTTAGTGAAGTCAGTGACAAAACTTTTTTTTTTCAATTTTTGGTTGGTTATAAAAATCTTTCATAATGAATAGGCTACGTATAAATCTGAATGACGCGTTTCAACTCTTTCAGGGCAACGTTGCAAGATTAAAGTATCCTATAATTTAGGAAAACATAAAAAAAAAAAAGAGGAAGTGTTGAACAGTTGAAAACAAAGAAAAAAACCTCAACTGAAAGACTAGTCATAAAATGGCAAACAAAAAGTTTGGTTGATAAAAAAAAAAGCCGGGAAGATATAAACATGGGCCAATGGGCCATGCTCTGGCAAAAGGGGGCTTAACCCTTTACCGTGCGATAAAATTTTAGACTGGTCCAAATTGAAAGGATTTGCAGATGACAAATAAAATGTAGCTAAAATGATGATTTCTGTTTTAGATAGGGTAGAAAACATTGTGGGAAAAGGAGAAAATGCTGGTTACCAGCATTTTCTCCTTTTCCCATAATGTTTTCAAAAGGCTTCTTTCCCAGGGTCGTTAAAAGGCGGCATTGTGCGGGAAAGGGTTAATGTATTTCAGTGATCCATTATACAGAGCAAGTCATCATATAATTATGGATCCATAAAAATCCATTTTATCTACAACAATTGGCTATATCATGAGGTACAGTGGTCCTTTGACATGCAGAAGAGTGAGGAATATCAAAAAAAATCGACTCAGGTCAGCCTGCGCGGATTGCTGATGCGCAGGCTGACCTGAATCGATAGTTTTTACAGATGCGTTAAGCCCCCTTTTATCAGAACATGGCTCATTCATTTTTCACATTTTAAGAGGCTTCTTTCATTTTTTTTAACAGGGGAAAATAACAATGTTATCAATTAGGCACTCTAAGGATTTTATATATACATAGTTTATGTCATTAAGATTTTCTGCTGTTTCTTTTATCGTTTGTTGATACAAGCTTTCGCTGTTTTTTTTTTTATATATATATATCTAGTAAAGCTAGCTGTTTGAGTGTTATTTTGATAGACATTAAGTAACTATGCAATTAAAAAGAAAAAACGAATTCTATCACATCTTTGGTTTTTGGTCGATCGACTACCAGGGCTCTTAACCCTTATCCTGTTGTATACATGTAACTAAAATGAAACTTTCGAGTCGATAGTAAAAACCCAAACAATGCTATTTCGAAGTTATTTTTGTGGGGAAAAATATCTCCTTATCGGACAATGTAGAACCAGGATGTGCAGTCTGATCTTGATCTACACTGTCCGCAAAAGGTCAGCGAGTCGCGCTAAGCTAAAGGGTCAGGGACGTTCTTAGTCACATTCTCAAGAATTTTCTTAATTTGAAAGTAACACAGTTTCTGATTGGCTAAACAAAATGGTTATTCTAAGAGAATTCAAGATTTTAAACCTGTTAGTACCCAAGGCGAAATTAGGGGCTTTTGTAGACGGCATAGGTCAAGATCAGACTGCACAAGACGTGCAATCTTATCTTTGACCCATACCATTCGCTTGTTTGGTCAAACCTATATCATAAAAATACTCTCTGAGTTTCAGTGGACTGTATTTTTTGGCCCTCAGCAGAGGTCGAGTTTTTATATTTGGCGCAAAAAAAGGGTTAAACCGGTTTGAATCGGCTTTTTTTCAGCGTAGCTGAATGTGCTGATGTTTTTACCTACTTTTTGGTACTGATAACAGATGAATAAATAGACATTTGTGATTGGTGAAAAATGTACACATGTTTATTTTAAGGGCCCCTGCCTATTTGCTTAAAAATTTAGGCAATCTACCTTTTTTTAAAGATATTTCTTGTTTCAAAGTTGTCTGACGCCAGTGTCCCACAATGCTTACTGAAGTAATTTCCGTAGAATCGCTGAAACCCGGAATTATCTGATAAATGGGTAATACTGAGATTTGAGTCAATTAAGCAGAACAAAAAACACGATAAATTCTCGACCAGTGGAGGTCTCACGTTATTATTTACCTTACTTTTACGGCTCATATACATGCCTCGCACGCAGAAAATTCAAATACGACGGACGAGAAAGTACATATACATAGTGTCAAATACGGTCCAAAATGTGGTATGATGACGTAACCCGCGTACAGACTACTTTCATCTTGGTTTCCGATTTGACTGGTCAAAGTGTTTTGTTGTGAAACTCATCCGCCATTTCTAGGTAGAAGTCACAACCTACTAAATCAGAGTTTCTTTTTTTAATTTCTTACCGTTTTAAAATAATAATTGTAAATAATTGCAATAGTTTGTTGTTAAAATTTGTAGATTTCAAAGGAATATTATGATGTCGTAACTCACCTGATGCTTGTATTTGCTTCTCTCTGCGCAGGAATATTTTGACATCTTGGCCGACCAGTTCGTTCTTTATCGCGCAGCTCGACGCTAATACCAGCACCTGGAATGTTACGACAACATAACATTCCGTATCTACAATGGCTAAGAACCAACTTAAAGCGGCCTTATACAAACTCGTTCGTAGACATTCTTTTAACCTATGCCCTCAATGTTTTTTTAAGCGTTGCAGCCATTTCCACTTGCATTTCTTTAACTTGAGCAGTCATTTCTTTGGCCATATTTTGGGATTTTTGCATTTCATCCACTTTACTCTGAAGCCTCAGAACATATTGGCACAACTCCGCGATGTGCGCCATTTGGTCTCTCAGTAACTGGTCCACTGGTAACTGGGCTCTCTTCTGTCCGGGATGCTGAGACTCATCAGTACCATGTACTGGGTTGCCATCTGAAGAATTAGAGACGGCGTCGCTTTGGAACTTCCGTTCTAGTTCTTTTCTGAGAGCCTCTGTTTTTTCCATCACTAGTTTTTCAGCCTCCTCTGAAGAAATGAGTTTCAAGTCGTAAAGTGTCCGGAATCAGAGCAAATTTTCCACATACTAGACGGGCAAGGTAAGTAGTTTACTGATATGTGTTCAAAATAACATTAAAAAAATACCCCCCAAAAAAATGGCAAACGTATACACGACGACCAAGTGGGTATTTTTAATAGATATCTACTATCTACCTTAATTGTCATGTTTGATAAAATTTCAAATCAAACAGAAGTAACAGACTTCCAAATACAGGTAAACTAGACGTGTGTGCCTTTCCAAATATATACGCCGAGCCCCGTAGCTCAGTCGATAGCGTTCAGGACTTGAGAACAGGAGGTCGCTGGTTCGATCCCCGGCTCGGCCAATTTCTTTCCGAGGATTGATGATAGTCATTGCGACAGGATTCATTCCTCTCCCACCGCTGACCATTGTTTCGACAATGGCTATGTGGGAAAGCAGCCAGTGGCTTGGAAAGAATATTGTGCGGAGTACTGGTAAAAGAAATTCCAGGAAAGCATGGATAGGTGCACTGAAATAATGTTGAAAACTGCGTTAAACACCAAACAATCAATCAATCAATCATTCCAAATATATACGCGGAAAACTCAAAATAAGTGACTTGCTTATTGGGAAATTCTGTGCATGTCAAAGGATTATTCTACCTCATGATTTATGCGTTTTTTTAACCCTTTCCTAAACAAGCCCTGGTTTTCACGTGTCTGCAGTACAAGTCTTTTGAAAACACCGTGGGAAAAGGAGAAATTGCTGATTTTTCCTTTTCCCACAGCGTTTTCTACCCCTTTTGAGACCTTTCTGCCATTTTCATCAAATTTAAAATTGTCGTCTGCAAACTCTTTCAGTTTGGACCAGTCCAAAATTTGTCGTTTGGGAAAGGGTTAAACAAAACGCCTCTATATTAGGCCACAGCTTGCTGGGTGTAATGTATCACGAAGATGAATTATAACTAGTGCAATGTTCATATAGTATTTCTGAAATGAATGAACAAAAACTGAGCCATGCTCTGTGAAAAAGGGGCTTAATGCATCTGCGGAAAGTGTCGACCCAGGTCAGCCTGCGCAGTCCGCGCAGGCTGACCTGGGCCGAAACTTTTCGCTACTAGTGAATTTTCTGTATATCCAAGGACCAATCTACCTCGTGATTAAGTCGGTTGTTAAAAACAGTGGCTATTATGTACCAATAATTATCGGACGAGTTGCTTAGTATAATGCATTATGGAGATGCATTAAGTCCCCTTTTCACACAGCATGGCTCAATTTCAAGTAACACTCCAGTATGTGTTGAGGCCTACCTTTAACCTGGAGTTTGTCAATGCTCTCGACAATGTCGAGGAATTTTTCTGGTGTGTTGTCAGTGGTTTTTGCCCATTCTATCACGATGGCGGCGCATCTCTCAGCATCAAGGACTCTATGTTGATCTGGATTTTCACCGTTTATCACATTTTTTAGGGTCTCCGCCGAGGCCATTTTAAATAAATGGGCAAATCTTTTGGCGCCAAACTGAGTCTCTGTGAAAAAATAGGGAAAGCCATTTGGCTAAAACACACCACCGTTGTCTCCCTTGCAACCTTTGAATTATGTTATAGGACAGATGGAACCTAGGCAGATCCGGAATCTGCCTAGTTTGGGATTCTTTTACCATCGATTTTTCAGGGATTGTTGTGTTTGAGGAAAAATAAAAAATAGAGGCCATTGCCCATGACCCCACTTTCTCTACCTATTGGTGAAGGTCATTCAGGGAATGAGCAACAAAGGGTTTAAAAAAGCGAATGTCACTCTTCATTTCATGCTTTTTGGTAGTTTATCGGGAAATAATGGTGGATTATGGTTTGATATTTCATGGTTACGACCAACTGAAGATACCGATTTTGTATGACCTATGAAAATACTGATTTTGTATTTTCTAACTCTTCAACTGAAGGCGAAAACAGTGGTTCCCACACTCTAGTTACCTAGGTAATCAGGGCGTGTCATTCAAATGGAGGAAAATATGACGTAATTTACGCTATATTTCTCGCGCTTTACGTAATATTGTAATGCGTTGTTATGTCAGGGGGGTACGGCATGGGGAATTACCGAAAACAACTGTACTGGATTTTGATGAAAGTTGCAACAAAATAGGGGTTAGAAGCATGAAATAAATAGAAACTTTTTTTTTTTCGGTGAAAGATGGAGATTTATTTCATCTCGTGAACATCATCGGTAATATTTTTACTCGTGGCTGCGCCACTCGTGAAAATATGGCCGATAATGTTCACTCGATGAAATAAATTTCGATCTATCACCGAAAAAAAAAAAACCAAATGTCCTCTATATATTCATGTGTGTGAAAAAGTTACTGATTTGACACCAGGGCCCGTTACTGACCAACCATTCTGGATCGCATTCTATATCTAATTCTACGTATATTCAAAAATTAACTTAAGTTCTGATTGGCGAAACCAAATGAGCAATGCTCTGTGAAAAGGGGGCTTGATGCATCTGCTAAACGTATCGACCAAGATCAGCCTGTGTAGTCCGCGCAGGCTGACCTGGGCTGAAATTTTTCGCCATAGGTCAATTATTTTGTATCTCCAAGGACCAGTCTACGTCATGATCCAGTCCATTGTTGAAAAGTGTGGCTATCATGGATCCATAATTATGTGATGGCTTGATTGGTACAATGCATCACGGGAATGCATCAATCCTTTACCAAACGACAAAAGTTTAGACTGGTCCAATTTGAAAGTATTTGCAGACGACAAAATAAGTGTGGCACAAATGATTGGATTTGTATCAGATACATGTATACTAGGAAATACTGTGGAAAAAGGAGAAAATGCTGTTTTCCAGCGTTTTCTCCTTTTCCCGTTATGTTTTCAGAAGGACTCTTTCTCGGGGTCGTTAAAACTCAGGATTGTCTGGAAAAGAGTCAAGCCCCCGTTTGCCAGAGAATGGCGCTAATGGTTTAGCCGGTCAGAAAATGTTACTGTCAAACTTAGAAAATTTTTGTGAATTAGACTGATAATGTTATTGGGGATGGATGCTAAACGCAGGCCTAGCTGAAGTACGAGGGTCATTCTTTTAATTGTGTCACTGTGTGTTCATGGGACGCATTATATTAAATGCATATATTTTGTTCGTTTCATCCCCTCAAAATATTCTCCATTGACAGAAATACAGTTTTCAAGTCCGGAAATTCAATCTGTGAATGCTGCAAAATAGGTTTTTTTCCGGGAATACCCTGCAGACACTGAAAAATGGCACTTCCCAGGGCACTTTTAGAGTCATATTCACACCCAGAGAGAGTTTTCTTCAATAAAGGAAAAAGAAAAATGTCACATGGGCTGAGGTCGGGAGAATAGGGTGGGGAAGGTGTACCACCTTTTCCGTTTCCATGAAATTCTGAACAATAGCAGACTTGTGAGCAGCTGCATTGTCATGAATGGGACACAGGCCTCTTAATCTGGTTTCAGTAATATAGCCAGTGTATATGGCTGCATCTACTTTAACTTTCAATAACTTTTGAAAGAATGAACCTGTTACAACAAAATTTCGTACCAGTATTTAGAACAACTTCCCTGCGAAAATTGTTATTGCTTTGTGATACGTATGGTCATGTGGATGGAGGCCCATTAGTGACACAATTAAATGAATGATCCTCGTAGTCGGGGCAACTGACGATGCTACGTCACATGACTTACCATATTTTCTGACTAAACGCTGTACAGCTCGTCTAGACTTTTTTGGCATGTGGTCATAACTCGTGAACTGTCTGCCTTGTCTCTCCCCTTCTTGCAAGGCCGAGATCCCTTCGAAGAATACTCGATTGTCAGAATGGCTGGCCGATAGCTCTGCGATCTCTTTCTCCAGCTTATTAGATTTTGACTGTGTTCCAAAGATTTTCATTTCAGAGATGTACGTGTTCACTGTATCCATGTATTCCTTCAGTAGGGCCTGGTAACAAAATAAAACATTGACAGTTCTTATTTATTTTATACCGAGCCGAGCCCCTGTAGCTCAGTCGGTAGCGTACAGGACTTGAGAACAGGAGGTCGCTGGTTCGATCCCCGGCTTGGCCTATTTCTTTTTGAGGACTGATGACAGTCATTGCGACAGGATTCATTCCTCTCTCACCGCTGACCTTTGTATCGATGATGGTTATGTGGGAAACCAGCCAGTGGCTTGGAAAGAATATTGTGCGCAGTACTGGTAAAAGAAACTCCAGGAAAGCATGGATAGGTGCACTGGCCGCCGTGATATAACTGAAATAATGTTGAAACGGCGTTAAACACCATACAATCAATCAATCAATCAATCAACCAACAAATCAATCAATCAATCCGTCAATCAATCAATCATTATTTTATACCGAAATATTTTCCAGCTCAAATACTTGGATCGAACGAGGATAAAATTAGACAAAACGAGGAAAACCCTATCCGATAGTATCAAATACTGTCCCCAACATGACATCATGATGTGCTCTGTAGTATCACGATGTTAGCCGTGGACGGACTAATTTCAGCCTTAGTCCGGACTTAACTGGTCAAAATAATAAATCATAACATTCACCTTAAATTCATTTGAATAAGAAGGGAAAAGAAAAACGTTTTGCTCTCTTAATCAGTATTTTAACTTCTAGCATTTTCAACTAAAATTGTCCATAGCTGTTAAACTGTGTAGGTGTATAATAAGTAAAAGAATTGAGCCATGCTCTGTGAAAAGGGGGCTTAATGCGTCTGCGAAAAGTATCGGACCAGGTCAGCCTGCGCAGTCCGCGCAGGCTGATCTGGGCCGAAACTTTTCGCTATTGGTCACTTTTCTGTATGTCCAAGGACCAGTCTACCTCATGATTAAGTCGGTTGTTTAAAAAAAAAGAAAAAAGTGGGTATTATGGATCCATAATTATGTGATGGCTTGATTAGTATCAAGGATCATGGAGATTCATTAAGCCCCCTTTTGCCAGAGCGTGGCTCAATTAAACTGTAACTTTAATTGGGGTTGTACTTGCTTCTCGCTGCGGTGCGAACTTCTGGCATATCGCGAGACCATTTTTCTACGTAGCTCAAAGCAAAAAGAAACCTCTGGTCAAGCGATATATCAAATTTTCCCTCGTAGCTTGGCGGAGCAAATACGAGCACCAGCCCGTTTGTATGAGTCTCTCTCTTTCGCTCTGTCTGTCTGTCTGTCTGTCTGTTTTCCGCACCCTTCCATCCATTATATTCACGTACCTCGTTCCTATCTGCTGTATGTTTTAACTCTGCGATATTAGATAAAGCTTCAGTCATCATTTTAGACAGTTCCTCGATGACGTCCTTCGCCTGGTCAACCACTAAGACATTACCTGTACCATACTGAACATTCCCAAAATGTATATGTGAACAGAAACGATTGCCCTTTAGCGCCTCCTGTAAATCGTCCATCGCCGCTCTGTATTTCTGGTGGTATCATCAAATATAAAAGGATGAAGATGCTAGATTACATTGATTACATTGATTGTATTGATACAATACAAAATATTTTAGGAATGAAGAGAATGTTTTTTTTGTTTTTTTTCATGGAGGTATGAAAAAAAAAAAAAACTTAATCACACTGTATGAAACCGCGAAGCGGTTTCATTCGCGGTTTCATACAAAAGTGTAATTAAGTTTTTTTTTTTTTCATACCTCCATGAAAAAAAAAACATTCTCTTCATTCCTTATAATTTAATATTACAGACAACATACGCCCACGGAAGTAATTCAAACTGCATTTGTTTTCTTTATTTTTAAATATAACGTCTGAGTTTAGCCCCTTCCACTCATATTTGTATGTCGCAAGAATATGTCCTGAAAATCAACCAATAAAACGCAAGTATTAACACGGCAGTGTTTAGAACCCGCAATGTGTAACCTTCACTCCGAGTAGAAGCATGGTGAATATTGCAGTGGGAATTCATGATTCCCCAAAAATTGGATTGTACAATTTTCGAAGGAACAGTTGGACATTATACCAGCAGATATTAGATTACTTCTGCTTTTATTTGAAATTTGGTTCGAGACAGCGACATTGGCTTGACTTTGACGAGTATCTGAAAGTGTTTAAAAAAATGTGGAATATTGTATACATGTTTGTTTACATTATTTTGACAGCTAAAGTAGTTCCGGCACAACGTGATTTCTTTTTCATGGAGCTATGAAAAAATATTTTCAGCCAATCAGAACTCGCCAAAATTCATGAAAACAATTGATATTGAATTATTCGATTGTAAGAGAAAGCGTGTGGCCCATAGTATAATACATGTACATATTAACCCTTATCATGCTAAATAACTAATATAAAACTTTCAAGCCGATAGTACAAACCCGAATAATCTAGTTCAAGCTTAATTTCTGAGAAATATATCTCCCTATCGGACAGTGTAGATCAAAGATCAGACTGCACGTTTTGTGCAGTCTGATCTTGATCTACACTTTCCGCAAAAGGTCTGTGAGTCGCGCTTAACTGCTTAAGGGTTAAACATGTCACCCAGTAAACAGTCAACAGTGCAATTTCAAAACTGTTTTGGCGAAAGTAAATGTAAAATTAGACTACGGTTTTATCATCTTTCTGCAAAAGCAAATCAAACTGAATCTAACAGAGAGGTACATATTTGACTTTAATCTCGTTTTTGGTAGCTTGAATCTGACTGGAAACGAAACCAAAACACATGAATTTGTAATACATGTATTTGAATGTAGAAAAAAGATAATCACTCAAACGGGTTAAAATGGTGAGTTCTCTCTCTCTCTCTCTCTTTCTCCCTCTCTCTCTATCTCAAACGCCAAAATCATTTTATTGTATTTTCATGTACTTTAATGCTTTTTTGAATAAATAAATAAATAAATAAATAGTTGAACTAATACCTCATTTTCATCTCGTAACCTCTGAATTTCCTCTTCCTGTTCGGTCATCTTTTTCTTCATCTCGTCTATTTTAATTGTACGATACAGAGATAACCTCAGGCTAGACCAGTTAAAGCCTCCCTCTGCTGCCGGCTCTGAAGAAGACTCTTTCACACCATCTTCCGATACATCGGAGTCCTTGCGATTTACCAATGAGTCACGTGACCCGAATTCATCCTGTGCTTTGCGGTCTGGAACGATCGGTCTAGACTCAGACCTTATGGGTAGGACAGATGTTGATCGTTTTACTAAAGGCATCATGTGTTGTTTTCAGTCGATTTTCTGTAAGAATCAAAATGTAAATGGAATGATACAGGAATATTGTGAAACCGCTTTGACTCGTCACTACTATGTTTCCGTGACCGGGTTCGGTTTTTTCCGATATTTGCCGAGTCTCCTTCTAAACGGAGTTCAGATGTTAAACCCTTAGGCTGCTAAGTGCAACTCACTGACCTCTTTCAGACGGTGTAGATCAAGATCAGACTGCACAGAACGTGCTGTCTGATCTTGGATCTACACTGTTCGATAAGAAGATATTTTTCTCCAAAAAATAAGTTTGAAATAGCATTATTCTGTTTTTTACCGTCGACTTGAAAGTTTCATTTATTTTATTTACCAGGATAAGAGTTAATATGTTTGTATAATAAACTCATGGACACATTATCCCGAAGTAAACTCCCTATAAAATCGTAAATTTATCGGGGGTCTATAAATAGTTCCCGTAAAAAGACATAATATTCATTAAGTGACAAATTAAAGCGGTTTAACTCTTTACCAAACGACAAAATTTCAGACTCCTCCAAATTGAAAGCGTTTGCAGACGACAAATTAAAAGTGACTGAAAAATTGTAATTTGGTTTTGGGAAGGGTAGAAAACATTGTGGGAAAAAGAGAAAATGCTGGTTACCAGCATTTTCTTCTTTTCCCACAATGTTTTCAAAAGGCTTCTTTCTCAGGGTCGTTAAAAGTCGGGATTGTGTGGTAAAGGGTTGACTATACATGTAGTGCATACTTAAAGTCGATATAGCGTTACCTGTATACACAAAACTCCTATACAAAAATATAGAATGGGTATAAAACCCTGTTCGGAAGATTTCTGTATGAATATATCGGAATACAATAAAATATTTCAAGATTTATCTGACTGTTGTTTCAAATCAACCAATCAATCAGTCCAAATAATTTAATCCAGTGGAAGTGACACGTAACATAACATAACATAATTTTATTTTGCCATAAAGCATATAAGCTCATTGACAATATGATTTAAATTTCACCATACACTGTGCGTATATTTTTTTAAATCTTGGCTACGCCTATGAAGAGGTGACTAAAATTAATAAAAAAAAAAACTGATCTGTCAATATAGATCAACATGATAACTCGGTAACTGTTTTATTTGTACAACTTGGCATCCGGTCAAGTTCAACAAAATCTTTACTAAGTTAGATTTTAGATTGTTCAATTTCGAATATCTAATAGTTTGAGTAGATCCATTGTAATGCTGTTTGATTTAAAAAAAAAAAAAATGCACCACTTGATGACCCCCCCCTTTTTTTTTTAACTAAGATATTAGAAAGTACTAGATCTATTGATCTATTTCTGTGTAAAATTTTCAAGAAAAAAATCTTTATTTTTTCAAAAAAATAACCAGAAAATAAGTCTTTGTTGACATGGTGGAACATTTCTATTTGCTACTATGATCTGTCTAGTGCCTCAAATCTTTCGATTTATCCTTTTTACAAATGGCAAACATTACATTTTTAAGAGTAATCAGCTATGTGATCGGTATTTGTTACTGTATAACAACCTGTTTTTGTGGCATTTGTCGAAGACAATGCCACTATGAGTTCAATACGGCATTTTGAAAATCATGTATCGCATTTTGTGCAAAACCGAAGGAAGTAAACCCAATTAGAATAAATTTTTCTGAGAAAAATAAGTATTTCAATTGCACTCAGATATGAAATTGAAAATGGAGTATTACAATAAATTGGATTAGGCCGATGATCGTGGAAATACTTCCTTTTTATCGAAAATAGCTTGATCCGCTATGGCCTTCTATAGTGGCGTAATGATACACACATACCGTGCTTGTTCGTCCCAAAATCAGTTCGTTCCTAGGCTTATTCGTCCCAGGATTTTTCGCCCTGACTTGTTCGTCCCACAAGATTGAACCCTTCTCTATCGGATTTTGCATGACTATATAGTAGATTGACTTTCAAGCGAATATTTTGAAACTGTTTCTGTTGTTTATTTTTCAAATTATTAATTCCACACAATGGCTCCCTTGACAAATGCCAGCGTTTTCAACGCTTTGATTTATTTAGGTTTGAAACTAAAGTCTATTTCCGTAATTTTGACAAGAGTTATCTCCCTTTGAAAACTGTATCCTTGTATTTTGCTCCGCAACATGTGATTTTCTTTTCATTTTTTACTCCGCATACATTATGATATCATCTGAGCGAAAACGGAAAAAAAAAAAAAAAAAATCTGTCGGTGAAAAAAAAAAAAAACTGCGATATGTCCTTAAGACATTTGTATTTTAGCCCTTTCCCAGACTCTTCCAAACTGAGAGAATTTGCAGGCGACAATTTCAAATTTGATAAAAATGGCAGAGAGTTCTCAAATAGGGTAGCAAACATTGTAGGAAAAGGAGAAATTGCTGCTTTACGAGCAATTTCTCCTTTTCCTACAATGTTTCCTACCCTGTTCTCGTTACGAGCAATTTCTCCTTTTCCTACAATGTTTTCAAAAGACTTGTACTGCAGACACGGAAAAAACAAGGACTTGTTTGGTAAAGGGTTAATGAGTAATTACCGTAACAAACCAAGTATGTTTAAATCAATCAAACTTTTAAGCCTGCCTGCCCTGCCCCGTGCCCTGGCCTGTGCCGTGCCCTGGCCTGCCCTGCCCTGCCCTGTCCTGTGCTCTGCCCTGCCCCGCCCTGCCCTGCCCCGCAGAGATTTGGACCGTATTCGTAATCTTATTGGACATGAGAATATCTTTGCAAAGGATTGAATAGGCCTCATAACAAGACTACTTATAATTCATAGATTAATTAACCCTTATCCTGCTAAATAAAAAAAACAAAAAAACTTTCAAACCGGTAGTATAAACCCAATTTTTCCTATTTCAAAGATATTTTTGGAGGTAAGATTTCTCCTTGTCGGCTCTCCTTGTCGGGCAATGTAGATCCAAGATCAGACTGCACGTTCTGTGCAGTGTGATCTTCATCTACGCTGTCTGCAAAAGGTGAGTGAGTCGCGCTTAGCAGCCTAAGGGTGAATACATGATACATTTTGACATTTTCCTACGACCAACAAAAAGGCCCGATATTATTTGTTCCTAATCTGTAATTCGAGGGAGCAGAAAATCGGCAGCAATCGGAATTAACCCTTTCCTACACAACTGAAACTTTTATCGACCCTAAGGATTGATTGATTGAATGGTGTTTTACGCCACTTTCAACATTATTTCAGTCATATCTCGGCGACAGCTCACATATTCTTGTATTTCCTAGGTGTCACCAGTACTAGGCTAGGGTCGACCCTAAGGAAGAACCCTTTTGAAAACATCCTGGAAAGAGGAGAAAATGCTGGTTAGCAACATCTTCTCCTTTTCCCACAATGGTTTTACCCTTTCAAAGGCAAAATCCATCATTTGAACCCAAGTTAAATGGTCGTCTGCAAATGCTTTCAATTTAGACAAGTCTAAAATTTTGTTGTCTGGTAAAGAGTTAAACATAACATACCTTGCGTAGTTTCTTTCATTAAAACGTCCAGTATTAAAATTTTAGATATTTAAAAAAAAAAAAATCTTTTTTACTAATAACTCTTTCAGGCGAAAGGGTGGTTGCGTATCTCGATTCTAATAAAGCAGGTATTTCCAAAATCAAAAAACAGTTTTGGCACAGATTTAACTTATACTTAACTCTTTACAACACATTCCCGACTTTTAACGACCCTGAGGGTGAAAGCTTTTGGAAACATTGTGGGAAAAGGAGAAAATGCTGGTAACCAGCATTTTCTTCTTTTCCCACAATGTTTTCTACCCTTTCAAAGACAAATATCATTCAATGACTCAAATTTTATTCGTCATCTGCTGTTGCTTTCAAATTGGACTGGTGTAAGATTTTGTCGTTTGGTAAAGAGTTAAACTTAGCTTTGTCTTTAAAAGTAGGCCTATCCGACATGAATGTCTCGTTCCAAACACTTATTATCACATAAAACCTCCTCAAGCAGTGTATTAAAACCATGACTTATATTCGATAATACGCTAGTGTATTATCGTTTTTTGGGTCCCGGTTTTGATCAGTTTTAGTCATGAACGCGTGAAGCCGAAGAAACCAGCCACAGCGTCTATCTAGTGACGCGAAATGGACATCTCACATTTCAATAATCATTGATAAAGTATGGCAAAGAATAGGTGTGATGAGAGCCCTTAAATTTCTATTGAACCGTAAAAGTCCTGAATGTATGTATTTCTCTTTCATTCGACCACTTTTAAAGTATGCAGACATAGTTTGGGACAATATTAGTGATGCTCTTAAGCACGACCTTGAATCTGTCCAAAACGAGGCTGCAAGAATCGTGACCGGTGCGACTAAATATTGTAACATTCAAAAACTGCTTTTTGAACTCAAATGGGAAACTCTAACTGAAAGAAGAAAGAAGCACCGTCTTATAATGTTATACAAGATGTTAAATGCAATTTCCCCGCCATATTTAACCAGCCTCAGTCAAAGTTCCCAAAATGACAATGAAAGGTACAACTTAAGACATTCAAGAAGTGTCCGAGCCAATACGCAATTCTGCAATTCCACTTTTCTGCCACGTACAGTTCGAGACTGGAACTTGTTGCCCGAAAGTACGAGAAATTCTTCAACACTCGAGCAATTTAAGATGCTTCTGAACAACTATCGCGTTAGATCCTGTCCCATATTTGATTTCGGCCTACGAAAATGCCAAATCAGATTACGACTTGGATGCAGTTCTTTCACCCTTTCCCAAACAAGCCCTGGTTTTCACGTGTCTGCAGTACAAGTCTTTTGAAAACACTGTGGGAAAAGGAGAAATTGCTCGTAACGAACAATTTCTCCTTTTTCCACAGTGTTTTCTACCCTTTTTGAGACCTTTCTGCCATTTTTATCAAATTCAAAATTGTCGTCTGCAAACTCTTTCAATTTGGACCAGTCCAAAATTTGTCGTTTGGGAAAGGGTTAAATTATGACCTATATAGGAGAAATTTGGTCGATAATTCTTTTTGCCGATGTGGACAGGTGGAAACAGTTGATCACTTCTTGATTCACTATCGTCGTTACCAACAAATTCGTATCAATATTTTTTCCAACATCCCCTGTCCATTAACTACAAATAATCTACTCTTTGGGAACGATCGTTTAACAATAGATGAAAACAAACAAATATTTGCTGAGATCCATCGTTTTATCTTAGCAACCAAATGGTTTCCTACTTAAGGAAGGGCTTCCCCCCCCCCCCCCTTTTTTTTTTTTGAGGATTGAGAAGCCAGCACTGCGACTGTAATGGTAAACCACAAAAGTGAGTGTAACCTTACAAAAAAAACTAAATGTTCATTCATGGGTAAAACAAAAAGATATCCCTACCTACGACACTTTATACAACGGTAAAAACTTTTTTTTGTAAATATTATCGGGAAAGGAATTAATATAAGCCACAAGCTTGTTTTCCAATCCCATCTTATTTGTTCATGTGAAATGGTACTGTGAATGAAATTTTTGAAATAAATAAAGTTTGAACTAACCAGCCACAGCGCGTGCCAGAATTTGTATTACTACGCCGTTTCGCGGTAAAATGAAGTCACTGTTGCTAAGGCGTATACGCGTGGAAAGTTTTTCAAGTGTAATAAAAACCAAAAAAATGCAACCGATGTTTTTTGAAAACAACAAAATTGCGAAAATGGGTGCAATTGTCACCATCTAGAAACTGTTTCATTCTATTTTCGGTGTAAATATCAAAGAGCTATCTACTTGTGTATGTACACATTTGAAACCGAACTACAACTGTAAACATGGACCCGTGAACGGTATATAGGCTGAAGGTGATGATGCAAAATACTTGTCTGTCATTCGTTTTATGTGATAAATAGAATCTCACATTCGTGTTTATGTATTGTCATTTTTATCAAACTTGTTGACTAAAATGTATATGACGCTCGCCAAGGCTCGCGTCATATAATTTTAGTCAACTCGTTTGACAAAAATGATAATACATAAACACTTATGCAAGATCCTCTATTTATCACTTGTTCGATAGAGTTATCTCTCTTTGACTACTCTTCTGCGTATATGGTAAGAAAAGGAACAAGTCGCGCGACACAGCGCGATATTGTTAGGTGAGATACGGTAGCCGTAACGTAGAGAAAACAAACCTGCATAACGAGAATAACAAAAGAGCAATAAAAGTCTAAATATACTTATAAGACGCTGTATCGCAATAAAATATTTCATGCAATAATTAGTATAATGCAGAATATATGCAAAACGACAATTATACAGTAGGGGGCGATCAACATGTAACCGGGCAGCATTTGCATGTGAAAATACTTGCAGAAGACAGTTTTACCACCTCCACTGCCAGTGATGATTTAAATAGCTTTTGCGAACGTTGTCGATCAAGATCAGACTGTGCAGGCTGATCTTTTAAAAGCTTTCTTTCTCAGGATCATTTGCACACAGCAAATGAAAGGTGGCTCAAATGATGAAACGTGTGTTTGATGAAGTAGAAAACATTGTGGGAAAAGGAGAAAATGCTGGTTACCAGCATTTTCTGCTTTTAACAGCATTTTCTCCTTTTCCCACAATCTTTTTAAAAGTTTTCTTCCTCAGGGTCGTTAAAGCTCGAGATTAAAAAGGAGAAAATGCCGGTAAAATGAGAAAATTCTGGTAATCAGCATTTTCTCTTTTTACCGGTATTTTCTCTTTTTCCCACAATCTTTTTAAAAGCTTTCTTTTCATGGACGTTAAAGCTCGAGATTATGTGGTGCATTGTTAAGAGTGTTCGGTGAATGCGGTCAAAAGTTTAGCACGTGAAATAAACAGTAAAACGTACATGCATGCTCAACCTTTCCCAACCAAACCATTGGAGGTGCTACGGCGACACTGAAAATAAACATGATTTGTAGGCGTTTTTGTCAGTGATTTCCATCCTTAGTTCTTTCAGATGACCACAAAGACAAGCTATATAACTTGCAGTGAAAGAATATACGAGTATTCCAAATATGGCCCGCAAAATGCGAAATGAGACATTCGGACATTTGCGTAAAGCGTCGTCTCGGATTAGCCTGCGCAGTCCGCGCAGGCTAATCCGAGTCGGCACTTTACGACTAAATAAGATTTTTGTGGCATTTGTCGAAGACAATGCCACTATGAGTTCAATACGGTATTTTGAAAATCGTGTATCGTATTTTGTGCAAAACCGAAGGAAGTAAACCCAATTAAACTCCATTTTTCTAAGACAAGTAAGTGTTTCGATTGCACCAAGATATGAAAATGAAAATATTAAAATAAATCGGATTAGGCCATCGATCATGGGAAGACTTCTTTTTATCGAAAAAAGCTTGATCCGCTATGGTCTTCTATTGCCGTAATTACATACAAGCCTTGTTTCCTGACCGCCCAATATCCGTGCTTGATCGTCCCAAACCAGTTTGTTCCTGCTTATTCGTCCCTAGGCTTGTTCACCAGGACTTGTTCCTCCCACAAGATTGCACGCTACTCTACTGGATTGTACACGACT
This sequence comes from Tridacna gigas, assembly GCA_945859785.2. NCBI lineage: Eukaryota > Metazoa > Mollusca > Bivalvia > Cardiida > Cardiidae > Tridacna > Tridacna gigas. The sequence continues at coordinate 8,073,672 of OX244042.2, forward strand.
ATATAGTAAGTTGCTTTTGAAAGCGAATATTTTGAAACTATTTCTATGTTTTTCTTTTTTCAAATTATAAATTCCACACAATGGCTCCCTTGACAAATGCCACACCAATGCGTTCAACGCTTTGATTTCATACAGTAGACATTCGTGAAATAGAAAATCGCACAAAAACGGGAAGTGTCGTCTCGGATTAGTCACAGACTGCACAGGCTGATCTGGGACGACACCTCTACGCGTATGTCCGAAAGCTCCTTTTCGTGTGTTGCACGAGATATAGGATAACGTGGATGCTGGATCTGTATAGGTGAATCTGGAACGCCCCTCGTATGTCACTAACCTAAAATCTGTTACATGCAACGGTGATATAAAGTAAGTGTGGTTTAAACCCTTTGGCTGTTAAGCAAAAGTCAAACCGCTTTCGCGGACAGATTAGATTAAGATCAGACTGCAGAGAACGTGCAGTCTGATCTCGAATCAGCACACAGTTCGATGCAGTGGGACTTTTTAGTCCAAAAAAACAAAAACTCTGATAGAACAATATTTGGGTTGTTAGTATTGGTTGGAAACTGCCATTTTATATTCAATTCCGTTAGCAACTTTAGGCTGAATACTTAACCCGGAGAAAGAAGGATTTTAAAAACATATGAGAGAAGGTGAAAATGCATGTAACCAGCTTTTCCTCCTTTTTTCCACATAGTTTTCGAACATTTCAAGATGAATCTGTCATTTAAGCCGCATTTCTTTTGTCTTGTAAAGAGTTAATTTTCGAAAAGAATGCGATATCATACATCTGTGTGGCAAGTTGCAACACGACGTACAAATATTTGAGCTAAGATCTGTGAAAAGGGGGCTTAATGCATCTGCACAAAGTATCGACCAGGTCAGTCTGCGCAGTCCCCGCAGGCTGACCTGGGCCGAAACTTTTCGCTATTGATCAATTTTCTGTATGTCAAAGGACCAGTCTACCTCATGATACAGTCGATTGTTAGACAAAATTGATTTTATGGATCCATAATTATCTTGCTTGGTATAATGCATCACGGAGATACACTAAACCCCCTTTTGCCAGAACATGGCTCATTAATTACATCGTGTTTCTCAACAGTGTATATTACCTACCTGGACCCCGTGAGCCTCAAATAATCGAATACATTATCTCTTCTTCTGCCGTTCGCAATCATGAACGTAATTCACAGAGTGCAAAGCAAGATCAGCCTACACATACGTGCTGTCTGATCTTGTTCAACATCCCATGCTTCTCTTTCAGTATTTTTGGTCATGTGAACGTGTGCCAGTGTCAATAAACTTTAAAGAAATCTATTTTTGTAATAGTCAACATTTTAATTTCGGTAGGATAAGGGTTAATATCCAAGATATTCAAGTCTTTAAGCGCCATCTCCCGGTAAAATACTTCTCCTTGGTACCGTAAAACGCTGGCCCCGTACAGTAAAATACTATCCATGACCAAGTTCTCTCCTTGGGAACACAGAAATGCTCTACAAAGTACTGTTAAATTCTTCAAAGTCCTCAATACAGGAGAAACATCAGCCCTTATACAGTAAACCGCACTCGCAGATTCAGCAGGTAGTTATCCAAGGTGATGTAAAATACTATCCTCGTTCATACAAAAGTGAAATGAAATGCTATCCCTGGGCACAGTAAATGCTATCCCTGTGTACAGTAAATGATATCCCTGTGTACAGTTAATGCTGTCCTTGTGTACAGTAAATGCTGTCCCTGTGTACAGTAAATGATGTCCCTGTGTACAGTAAATGATGTCCCTGTGTACAGTAAATGCTGTCCCTGGGTACAGTAAATGCTGTCCCTGGGTACAGTAAATGCTATCCCTGGGAACAGTAAATGATGTCCCTGTGTACAGTAACTGTTATCCCTGTGTACAGTAAATGCTGTCCCTGTGTACAGTTAATGCTTTCCCTGTGTACAGTAAATGTTGCCCCTGGGTACAGTAAATGCTGTCCCTGTGTACAGTAAATGCTGTCCCTGGGTACAGTAAATGATGTCCCAGTGTATAGTAAATGCTCTCCCTGTGTACAGTAAATGATGTCCGTGTGTACAGTAAATGCTGTCCCTGTGTACAGTTAATGCTTTCCCTGGGTACAGTAAATGCTGTCCCTGTGTACAGTAAATGCTGTCCCTGTGTACAGTAAATGCTGTCCCTGTGTACAGTAAATGCTGTCCCTGTGTACAGTTAATGCTGTCCCTGTGTACAGTAAATGCTGTCCCTGGGTACAGTAAATGATGTCCCTGTGTACAGTAAATGATGTCCCTGTGTACAGTAAATGATGTCCCTGTGTACAGTTAATGCTTTCCCTGTGTACAGTAAATGCTGTCCCTGGGTACAGTAAATGCTGTCCCTGTGTACAGTAAATGATGTCCCTGGGTACAGTAAATGCTGTCCCTGTGTACAGTAAATGCTGTCCCTGTGTACAGTTAATGCTGTCCCTGTGTACAGTTAATGCTTTCCCTGTGTACAGTAAATGCTGTCCCTGGGTACAGTAAATGATGTCCCAGTGTATAGTAAATGCTATCCCTGTGTACAGTAAATGCTGTCCCTGGGTACAGTAAATGATGTCCCTGTGTATAGTAAATGCTATCCCTGTGTACAGTAAATGCTGTCCCTGGGTACAGTAAATGATGTCCCTGTGTATAGTAAATGCTATCCCTGTGTACAGTAAATGCTGTCCCTGTGTACAGTAAATGCTATCCCTGTGTACAGTAAATGCCATACAAGAAGTCTAACAAGAGGACCATGATGGCCCTGGAGTCGCTCACCTGAGCCTTTTGACCAAGCACAACCAATTTCCAACGACTTGTGAGATATATGTTTTACCAAACAATAAAATTTTAAACTCATCAGTCTGAACCTTCTGCATAAAACAAATAATATGTGGATCAAGCTGTGGGACTGGTCTCTCAAAGGGGTAGAAAACATTGTGAAAAAGGGAAAAAATGCTGGATACCAGCATTTTCTCACTTTCAAAGAGTGTTTTCAAAAGGCTTCTTTCTGAGAGTCATTCATACACTAGGTTTTTCTAAGATTTCACCTAGTGACCTAGTTTTTCAGCCAACATAACACATTTTCAAACTGGTCCAAGATATCATTAGGACAAACATTCTTACCAAATTTCAAGAGTATTGGACTGAAAATGTGGCCTATACAGCGTACACAAGGTTTTTCTAAGATCTGACCTAGTGACCTAGATTTTGACCCAACATGACCTATTTTCAAACTCATCCAAGATATTACCAAGGCAAACATTCTGAGCAACTTTAAAAGAGTATTGAACAAAAAATGTGGCCACAACAGTGTACACATGGTTTTTCTAAGATTTGACCAGGTGACCTAGTTTTTGACCCCACATGACCCATTTTCAATGCTACTGAGATATCATCGAGACAAACATTCTGACCAACTTTCAAGAGTATTAGACAGAAAATGTGGCTTCTGGAGCATACACAAGGTTTTTCTAAGATTTGACCTAGTGACCTAGTTTTTCACCCGTCATGACCCATTTTCAAACTAGTCAGAGATATTACCAAGGCAAACATTCTGACCAATTTTCAAGGGTACTGGACAGAAAATATGGCCTCTAGAGCATACACAACGTTTTTCTTAGATTTGACCTGGTGACCTAGTTTTTGACCCATCATGGCACATTTTCGTAGTATTTCAAGATATAATCAAGACAAACATTCTGACCATTTTTCAAGAGTATTGGACTGAAAATGTGGCCTCTATAGTGTACAAAAGGTTTTTCCAAGATTTGACCTAGTGACCTAGTTTTTGACCCCACATGACCCAATTTCAAACTTGTCCGAGATTTTATCAAGACAAACATTCTGACCAAATTTCACAAGTATCCGACTGAAAATGTGACCTCTACAGCACACACAAGGTTTTTCTAAGATTTGACCTAGTGACCTAGTTTTTGACCCCACATGACCCAATTTCAAACTCGTCCGAGATTGTATCAAGACAAACATTTTGACTAAATTTTACAAGTATCTGACTGAAAATGTGACATCTAGAGTGTACAAAAGGTTTTTCTAAGATTTGACCTAGTGACCTAGTTTTTGACCCCACATGACCCAATTTCGAACTCGTCCGAGATTTTATCAAGACAACATTCTGACCAAGTTTCATGAGGATCGGACTGAAAATGTGGCCTCTAGAGCATACACAAGGTTTTTCTAAGATTTGACCTAGTGACCTAGTTTTTGACCCCACATGACCCAATTTCGAACTCGTCCGAGATTTTATCAAGACATTCCTACCAAGATTCATGAGGATCGGACTGAAAATGTGGCCTCTAGAGCGTACACAAGGTTTTTCTAAGATTTGACCTAGTGACCTAGTTTTTGACCCCACATGACCCAATTTCAAACTCGTCCGAGATTTTATCAAGACAAACATTCTGATCAAATTTCATGAGGATCGGACTGAAAATGTGGCCTCTAGAGCGTAGACAAGGTTTTTCTAAGATTTGACCTAGTGACCTAGTTTTTGACCCCACATGACCCAATTTTGAACTCGTCCGAGATTTTATCAAGACAAACATTCTGACCAAGTTTCATGAGGATCGGACTGAAAATGTGGCCTCTAGAGCGTACACAAGGTACAAAGTTGACGACGGACGACGGACGACGCACGACGGACGACGGACACAGCACGATCACAATAGCTCACCATGAGCACTTCGTGCTCAGGTGAGCTAAAAATGCTTTCTCTGGTAGAGTAAAACGTTGTCCCAAGTAAAGTCAAATGCAATACCGAAAACACTGAAATGCACTATTTGGTACAGTAAGATTCTATTTCATGGTACAGTGAATTGCTATCCCCGTACTTTAAATACTAGATAAAAAGCGCCCTAAATCGACAATGCTATCACAAGTATAGTAAGCCCGAAGTACAGAAAAAAATGCAATCCTCAATACAATTACCGACTATCTCCGATAATGGGAAATCCTGTGCTCGTTACTGTAAAATGCCCGTCTCCGGATTCAGTATCTGCTATTCGTCCTATAGTAACATGCTTTCCCCGGCACTTTAAATGCTATCTTCGGTGGGAAAGACACAATCCCCGAGTATAGTAGAATACTATCCCCGGGTAAAGTAAAATGCTACACCCGGGTACAGTGAAATGCTATCCCCGCGTATAGTGAAATGCTATCCGCGGGGTACAGTAAAATGCTGCCCCCGAGTGCAGTTAAATGCATCCCTGGTTACAGTAAAATGGTACCCACGAGGTACAGCAAACTGCTATTCCCGGGTACAGTAGAAAGCTATCCACGGGTACAGTAAAAAATGATATCCCCGGGTACTGTAAAATGCTATCCCCGGGAACAATAAAATGCTTTCCCCGGGTACAGTAGAATGCTATCCCCGGGTACAGAGAAATGCTTCCCAAGGGATACAGTAAAATGCTACATGCGGGTACTGTAAAATACTAAACCCGAGTACAAAAAATTGCTATCCCCGGATACAGTAAAATCCTAACCCCCGATACAGAAGAATGCTATACTCGGGTACAGTAAAATGCTACTCCCGGGTATAGTAGAATGCTATCCTCTGGTACAATAAAATGCTAACCCCGGATAGAGTAGAATGCTGACCACGGGTACAGTAGAATGCTGTCCCCGGCTACAGTAGACTGTTATCCCCGGGTACAGTAAAATGCTATCCTCACATACAGTAAAACGCTATCTCCGGATACAGTAGGATGCTACCCCCGAGTACAGTAAAATGCTATCCCCGGTTACAGTAGAATGCAATCCCCCGGTACATCAAAATGCTATCCCCGCGTATAGTGAAATGCTATCCCTGGTACATTAAAATGCTATCCCAAAGGGATACAGTAAAATGCTACACGCAGGTACTATTAAATACTATTCCCGAGTACAGAAAAATGCTATTCCCAGATACAGTAAAATGCTATCCACGGGAACAGTAAAATGCCACCACCCAGTACAGTAAAATGCTTTCCCCAGGCACAGTAAAATGCTATCCCCGAGTACAGTAAAATGCTATCTCGGGCACAGTCAAATGCTACCCTCAAGTACTGTAAAATGCTATCCCCGATTACAAAAAAATGCCTCCGCCAGGTTCAGTGAAATGCTATCCCCCGGTACAAAAAAAAAAAGAAAATGCTATCTCCGGGTACAGTAGAATGCTATCACCAGGTAAAGTAAAATGTTATCGTGGGGTACATCAGTATGCTACTCCTGGGACCAGTAGAATACTATCCCTTGGTACAGTAAAATGCTATCCCCGGGTAGGGTAGAATGCTATTCCCGGAAACAGTAGAATGCTAACCCGGGTACAGTAAAATGCTAAGTCCGGGTAAAATAAAATGCTTTCCCCTGGTACAGTAAAATCCTATTCCCGTTTACAGAAAAATGCTATCTCCGGGTATAGTGAAATGCCATCCTCGGGCACAGTAAAATGCTATCCCAAGGTACAGTAAAATGCTATCCCCGGGTAGAGTAGAATGGTATCTGCGTGTATAGTAAAAATGGTATCCTTGGGTACATTAGAATGCTATCCTCGGGCACCGTAAAATGCTAACCCCTGCTACAGTAAAATGCTGTCCCCGAGGTACAGTAGAATGTTATCCCCGGTACAGTAAATGCCATCCTCAGGTACAGTAGATTGCTATCCCTCGGTTAGAGTAAAATGCTATCCCCGGGTACAGTAAAATGCTATCCGTGGGTACAGGAGAAAAATATCGTCAGGTACAGTCAAATGATACTCCCCGGATATACTAGAATGTCATCCTGGGGTACAGTAAAATGCTACCCCCGGGTACAGTAGAATGCTATCCTCGGGTACAGTAAAATGCTACCCCTGAGTCCAGTGAAATGCTATCCCCGGGTAGGGTTAAATGCTACCCACGGGCTACAGGAGAATGCCATCCCCGGTTACAGTAGAATGCAATCCCCCGGGTACAGTAAAATGCTATCCCTGGGTACAGTAAAATGCTATCCCCGGGTACGGTAAAATGCTTCTCCAAAGTACAGTAAAATGCTATCCCCGTGTGTTGTAGTAAAAAGTTACCCCTGGGTATAGCAGAATGCTATTCACGGGTATAGTAATATGCTCCCCCGGGTACAGAAGAATGCTATCCCGGGGTATAGTAGAATGCTATCCCTGGGTACAGTAAAATGCTGCCACCGAGTACAGTAAAACGCTACCCCGCCTATGGTAATATGCTACCCTCAGGTACAGTAGAATGCTATTTAGGGGTACAGTCGCATACTTCCCCGAGAACAGTAAAATGTTACCCTGGGTAGAGTATATTGGTATCAACGGGTACAGTATAATGCTTCTTCCGAGTAAAGTAATATGCTACCCCCGGGTACTTTAGAATGCTATCCCCCAGGTACAGAAGAATGCTATCCCCCTTGTACAGTAGAATGCTATCCCGGGTACAGTAAAATGCTACCAACGGTTACAGTAGAATGCTATCCACAGCTAAAGTAGAATGCTATCCCCGGGTACAGTAGAACGTTACCCCCAGGTACAGTAGAATGCTATCCCGGTTGATTTATTGTATGGTGTTTAACGCCCTTTCAGCATTATTTTTGTTGTATCACGGCGGCAAGTGCACCATATCCATGCTTTCCTGGAGTTTCATTATCAGTACTCCACACAATATTCTTTCCAAGCCACTGGCTGCTTTCCCACATAACCGTTGTCGAAACAATGGTCAACGGTGAGAGAGCAATGAATCCTGTCGCGATGACTCAGTAATCCTCAGAAAGAAATTGACAAAGCCAGGAATCGAACCAGCGACCTGCTATCCCGGTGTACAGTAGAATGCTATTCCCGCGTACAGTAAAATGGTACCCTGGAATGCTAACTCCGAGTACAATAAAATGTTATCCCCGGGTACAGTAAAATGCTATCCCCCTCGTACAGTATAATGCAATCCCTGGGTACAGTAGAATGCTATACACGGGTACAGTAGAATGCTATCCCCTCGTACAGTAAAATGCAATCCCGGGGTACAGTAAAATTCTATCCCCGGGGACAGTAGAATGCTATCTATGGGTACAGTAGAATGCTATCCAGGGGTACAGTAGAATGCTACCCCCGGGTACAGTAAAACACTAACCCCGGGTACAGTGAAACGCTATCCACGGGTACAGTAAAATGCTATCCATGGGTACAGTTGAAAGCTATCCATGGGTACAGTAAAATGCTATCCCAAGGTACAGTAGAATGCTATCTTAGGGTACAGTAGAATGCTTTCCCGGGTACAGTAGAATGCTAGCTATCCCTGGGTACAGTAGAATGCTATACACGGGTACAGTAGAATGCTATCCCCTGGTACAATAAAATGCAATCCCGGGGTACAGTAAAATTCTATCCCCAGGGACAGTAGAATGCTATCCATGGGTACAGTAGAATGCTATCCAGGGGTACAGTAGAATGCTATCCCCGGGTATAGTAAAATGCTACCCCCAGGTACAGTAAAATGCTACTCCCGGGTACAGCAAAACGCTATCCACGGGTACAGTAGAATGCTATCCATGGGTACAGTAAAATGCTATCCATGGGTACAGTAAAATGCTATCCCAAGGTACAGTAGAATGCTATCTTGGGGTACAGTAGAATGCGTTCCCGGGTACAGTAGAATGCTAACTATCCCCGGGTACAGTAGAAAGCTAGCTATCCCCGATTACAGTAGAATGCTACACACGGGTACAGTAGAATGCTATCCCTGGGTAGAGTAAAATGCTATCCATGGGTACAGTAGAATGCTATCCATGGGTACAGTAAAATGCTATCCCAAGGTACAGTAGAATGCTTTCCATGGGTACAGTAAAATGCCATCCCCCCGTGCAGTAAAATTCTAGCCATAGGTACAGTAAAATGCTATGTGTACAGTAAAATGCTATCCCCTGGGAACAGTGAAATGCTATTCCCAGGTATAGTTAAATTCTACATTAAGTACAGTAAGGCGCCATCAACGTCGTAAAAAAAAAAAATCCGTTCACCATTACAGTAATTCACTTCCCTAGTACAGGAAACTTATTCTCGGTGCAATCAAGTTCATTTTTTTTTTCTGAAAAGAACCGGTCTGGAATATGTCTGGATTATCTGCCCCCTAAAACTACCTTTCAAGTGCGGCAGGGTACCAGACTAGTCTAGAAGATGGATTGAAAAAAGCAGCATGGTACCAGATTACAATAACTGATGATACAAGCGGACCTAAATAGAAACAGCATGGCCGTACTAAGTATCACTTTGCCGCGACTTTTTTGATGGTTTTATTTTGGCCCACGTCGGACCTAAGGTTTCATTTTTTACCTCCCTGGTGACAGGGAATCGATGGTGTCTGTATAGAAAGTAACGTGCGAATTCATAACCCAAAAGTTGATTTTATCCCCTTATGCTGCTAATTAATAAAACTAAAATTTCCATTTAATAGTACAAACCCCCCCCCCCCCCCCAAATATTGCAATGTCAAAGTTGATTTCACGGCCAATAGAAATAGCGGATCGGACTGTGTAGATCAATGATCAGACTGCACGTTTTTTGTAGTTTGATCTTGATCTACACGGTCTGCAAAAGCCCCCGAGTCGCGCTCAGCAGCTGATGGGTTAAAGCCTTCCGTAAATATGTGAATAAATATGGGGAAGGGAGAGTAACCTTAACTTCCAAACGGACACTGATAAGCGGACAGGCTCAAATGTTCCGACTCTAAAGATATAAAAACGCGACCTCTTTCAGCGAATGAAGAAAACTTGGGTCCACCGAAAATGAGCTCTATTTTATAGGCTTAACTAAACAAGCGTACATAGTAGATCAAAGATGCGATTTCACGTTCTGTGCTTTCTGATCTTGATGTGCCCCATCTTCAAAAAAGGACCTAGTTTCACTGTCTGCAAAAACGCAGCAAGTCGTCCTCAATAGCCCGAGGGTTTAAAGGGAAAAATGCAATTCAAGGGAGACAACTTTTGTTACTCTCTAAATGGCCGAGGACTTTCTGCTTAACATCCTCTAATGGTCGCGTTATTCATTCCTGCCATTCCTTGTCAATGACAGTTTACAACAATAAAGTAGACAGACTAGCGAATTTGATGAATGACTGATTGTATGGTGTTTAACCCTATTTTCAACATTATTTCAGTTATGTGGCGGTGGCCAGTGCATATATCCATGCTTTCCCGGAGTTTCTTTTACCAGTGCTCCGCACAATATTTTTTCCAAGCCACTGGCTGCTTTCCTACGTAACCATCGTAGAAACTTGACAGAGGAATGAATCCTGTCGTGACGACTCATCAATCCTCAGAAAGAAATTGGCTGCGCCGGGGATCGAACCAGCGACTCCTTTCTCAAGTCCTGTACGCAACCGACTGAACTACCGGGGCTAAGCATGCTATTGTTAATCTTTAATCCAGTGCAAGTTTAACCCTAAACCTGCTAGAAAAAAATAAACTTTCAAGCTAACGGAAAACATCTAAATATTGCGATTTAAAAGTTACATTTTGGAGAAAATGTATCCTCTTATCGGACAGTGTAGATTCCAGAACAGACTGCACATTCTGATCTTTATCCACTCTGTCCACAAAAGGTCATTGAGTCGCGGTGGTGCTGGTAAAAGAAACTCAAGGAAAGCATGAATAAGTGAACTGGCCGCCATGACATCCCCGAAATAATGTTGAAAATAGCGTTAAACATCATACAGTCAATAAATCAATATCCAGTACCACAAGATGCAGTTTTAACGGTTTAACCCTTTTATAAAACGAAATTCAAAGCTGTTGCAGACCACAAATTATATGTGGCTGAATTGATGAAACCCGATTCCCATAGGGCAGAAAACGATGTGGGAAAAGGAGAAAATGCTGTATTCTTCCCCAGTGTCATTAGAACTCGGGATTTTGTGGTATTGGGTTAATATCCAAGTCCTAAAATAACAGTTTAACATAACAGTTTAACTGTGTACAAAGATCTATATAATGAATAACTGATGGAGTGACAAGGGTTCCCTGTCCAGTGAGGGTTAATGCAGCTGGAATTTGCTACAAGTAACCTAGGTGTATCTATGTTTAGATTCATTCATAACGTTACAGTGGTGTACGAATAAGTGATGATAGCCTGCTTTGCATAGGTCACTTAATTCACATATAAGCAAAGATCTTGTACCTTATAAATGACATCTTGTTCAGTCTATTCCTTTGTAAGAAGACATGTTCAAATTGGAATGATAGAGGTTTAGTGCTTTTTTGTCAAAATTGTCATGTTTAACAGGATTAAGGTTTCTAACAGAAAGAAGTATTTTCTGTGAGGCAGTATTTGGCAACTGTGGGTTTTTTGGTTTACTTTGAATCTGGGTCAATCATGATGCCTATAGACTAGCTCCGCTAGTCTAAAAATCATAAGGCAAAAAACCTTCACAGGCTTCATCTATAAAATTGACCAAAAAATCCCTTTATTGTGGCATCAGCGAAGAAGGAATTACAAATATCTATAAACAGACGAAATTCACCATCTCTATAAGCCATGCTTTGATAAAAAGGGGGCTTAATGCATATGGGAAAAGTATCGACTCAGGTCAGCCTGCACAGTCCGCGCAGGCCGAAATACATTTTCCGAAGTTAAGAAAAAAATGTATTTTCTTCCTCTGTCTTAAAAATGTTCAAATTACCTAGTCAGGTTAGGAAGCTTAGTTACTGCTTTATAAAATGGAGTAAGTTCGATGCATTTAAAAAATATAGTTTTGGTCTTTTTTAGTTTGCTAATACCCCTATTCCCTCCTTTTATTTTCCTTGAATGTTCGGGTTTTGGCGGAGATTTCCGATGGTAGCCGATGGTAACGAGTAGCCGCCTTATTTGTTTTTATACCGTGTTACGTAATGTTTTCGTCATACAGACCACCTGCGCTTTTTTAACCCTTTTCCACACAATCCGGAGTTTTAACAACCATCAGAAAACTTTCGAAAACATTCTGGGAAAAGAACCTTAGAAAATGCTGGTAACCAGCATGTTCTCCTTTTCCCACGATGCTTCCTCCATTTTGTTGAGCCACTCCCATCATTTTTCCGGCGTTTAATTTGTAGTCTGCAAGTGCTCTCAATTTGGAAAGGTTTAGAATTTTGCCGTGTGGTAAAGAGTTCAGATCCGCATGGACTTCGAATTAATTCATATCCGGATTGTTTAGCCTGTGTCCAGGCGGTGATAATTTTTCAATCACAGTTTTTCACAACCAAGTGACATACCGCCACTGTACAGAATCCCAAGTCTCATACAAATCCCAAACACTGTACGCTTCCGATCATACACTGTTATGTTATTATTGCCCGTCATTTTTTTAAAATCAATTGGCTTCAAGCCATCACGAAAATCCGACCACAAACGCGAACTTTATCGCGTAAACAAGAAAGACTAAGAGACAGACGGACGACGGAAAGCATGCCAGTAGATATGCTCTGCTGGTTTTCAGCCAGTAGAGCTAAAAATGAGAAAAGGGAAATTGTCAACAGTGTGCATGTAATCTGTTATTTTCAGATTGGTTTTGTAATGTCCAGACATGTAAGGGGGGATGAAAGGGAATGACAAAGGTTTGTGCGAGTTGTTTCCCTTCGACCATTACAGCGTTTGAAATTCTGTCTGCTTCCAATTTGTCACAGAAAACTTTTCTTTAACCCTTACACACAGTCCCGAGTTTTAACGACCACAAAGGAAAAGAACTTTTGAAAGCATTTTGGGAAAAGGAGAAAATGCCGGTAACCAGCATTTTCTCCATTTTCTACAATGTTTCTCCCTTTTCAGAAATGAATTCCACAATTTTAGCCGCATTTAATTTGGTGTCTGCAAAACCTTTCAATTGCAACAAGTCTTAAAATTTTGTCGTTCGGTAAAGAGTTCATGAAAAGCAGTGTAGAGCAGAGGGAAAGAAAACCCTTAAAAAAAATAATGAATCCTCTACAGAACAAGAGAATTATGATAAAATAGTTCAATAAATGGGGTTGTTTCACCACAATAAGATGGCCATCTTGCTCCCTGCATTTTTTCCGATTGTGGGGCTTTATTCGTGTATAACAAACATGGATAGTATAGACTAAAATTTAACTTCACAAAATGCACTGGCCGATCTTCATCTCCATTGACCATAACAAAGTCCATGTTATACAAATTCTTTACCAAATGACGAAATTTTAGGCTGGCCCAAACCCATAAAGTGTTTGCAGATGACAAATTGGACACAAATAATGGAACATGTCATTGAAAAGGTAGAAAATATTGTGGGAAAGGCAGATAATGTTGGTTACCAGCATTTTCTCCTTTTTTTCCCTACGTTTTTAAAAGGCCCATCTCCTCAAGATTGTGTGGTAAAGGGTTAAAGGAGGCATTCAGGTTTTTGTAATCTCTCCAATCTCCAAAAATGATTCATCACTGTTCAAGGTAAGGCGATAGCTGGCCAACCATCAGTAAAGAAGGATGACATATGTAAGAGAGGTAAATTTTTTCGCCGCTTTTTCCTTTGTGGGCTCCATACCGACTTAAGGTAATCTTAGATTTCATCGCAAATTCAAAATGTTTGTCCATTATGTGGGGTCCCATTCAAACATGTATGATGACGTCATACTTTATCACATACAAATGAACGGAATTACCAATTGTAAATCGACCGATCGGTCATTTGAAGGCCAAATTTTCAGCAGTTGGCTGCATGTTACATAGTCTTTATGTTGTCTATTCATGGTCTCAAAAGATTCAACAGTAAGATGCGTAAGCTCAGCAGACCTAGAGAGAATTTTTCCAGCAAAGTTTTCAAAAAGGTTCTTTCTCAGGGTTATTAAATCACGTGTAAGTGTTCAAACAAAGCTTTATGCCGCTTTTGGGAACAGTTCAGTTTTATCACAGAGATGGCTTGCTTATTCATTTGTTTCCTGGTTTTCAACAGAACTATACATGGGCTCAACATTCCCTTGCCAAAGGAAACTCCCATGCAACCAAGTTTGATCAAAATTTTATGGTGGACAATTCCAAAGCTTTTACCACTGAACCATTTACATATTGCCTTCAAAGGTTACCAACATTTTCTCCTTTTCGAACAATGTTTTCTACAGCTTTCTTCCTCAGGGTCGGGTCGTTAAAACCCGAGATTGTGTGGTTCGAGGTAAAACTGGGCAATTTGGAGAAGTAAAAAGAGTAGAGCATAAATAAATAACAAACACAAGACCAGTGACACGAGGGTCATCCAAGAAGTTCTGATAATGTTCCCATATATTTTCAGTCTTATATCGGAAATAAAACGAAGCTGGGGTCAATACTTCGAAGGAAGACAGTGCGGGTATACAGCTACTTGCTATAGTTTGTTAACTGTAAGGCCATTATCAGAACTTATAAGATGACCCTCGTATAGAACTTTTTCTTTTAACATTTCAACTAAAATATCATCATGGAATTCAATAACAACAGAAGCCATAAAAAGGGAAATCTCTGGAACAACAAAAATAATATGTAACACTATGTAATATATATAACTCGAACACTAGGAAAAGCCTTTTGAAAACATTGTGGGAAAAGGAGAAAATGCTGGTAACCGCCATTTTCATCTTTTCACACAATGTTTTCTGTCAGAGAATACCAGCTCTTTTGTAAAAAATTTTGAATTTGTTACCTGCTAATGTTTTGAATTTGGGAGAGTTCAAAATTTGTCATGTTGGAAATATTTAACTTGCTTTTTCTGACGGTCCTTAGGTATTGCTCCACTGCTTGATCACTAGTGGTCCGAGTTGGAAAAAGAAAAGTTTTATCTTAGAAATAAATGGCACAGTTTATAAAAATTAGAACAATCCAAAGATTGTTACATGTATAATCTTCAGCACATCTAGCTATAACCTAACACATCAAAATTATCACTATGGTTGACAACTGGACACAACATTGTCAGAAATCCAAGGGCATCACATGCGGGTGCCAACGCTTGGCTGCAGGTGCTTGATTTTAAGTGAAATTTCTATGTCGAAAAAGGGGCATAACTGTGTGAAAAATACTTTGATAGTTACCTGCCCTCATTGTAAGGGTTCTCTTTTGATAGTCAAAACTTGTCTTAGTTTTTTGTAAATATCTTTAGTAGTAAAAGACATTATATGAAAAGTCAAAGTTTTTGCACACTGACAATGTAGATGCAGACGACGGCAGGGCTACGACAATAACTACAGTACCAACAGTGTTGCAGTAAACAAGGTGGAGTCCTAACTCGTGTTCACTGCCTGCGAGGTGAACATTTATTTGGAGTTTAAGGCAAATCTTTCCTAGGCTTTAGGAGAAATGGACTCAGGTTAGCATTCAAAATCATTGCAAAAGCTGACTGAGTTAGTGTCAAGATGATATCAAATACAAGCAATGCTCATTGACCATGCCTATGAATCTTTTAAAGGCACCAAGTCCTAAACACCCTATCTGTTTGAGGATAAATTAAATGTATACACCAGAGAACACCTTGCCATAGGAAATATCTTTGGGAAGTTTGTAAAGCAGAGGGATTATTCATATTTCAAATATTTGGGGAAAAAAGCAGTCTTTCTGGTCAAAAACTGTGAAAAAAGCAGTCTGTCTCATCAAAAACTGACCAAAGCAGTCTGTCTAGTCAAAAACTGTGTGACCTGGTCTAGATGCAGACAGGTTCCATCCATGACTGTCCCTTACACCTAACACTACAAAGGCATTTCAAAAACCTGCATGCAGCTTCTGGTCTATCTGCTGTCAGTGTCCATCCCTACCTTTCCCTAGCACCTATTTGTTTCCTAGTAAACACTAATACTGTTATCATTGTGTGGTAAAGAGTTAATGGACCTGTATCTACACTTAAATGGAGTAAAAGACAAACCTAACTCTATCATGTGATCTGACTATTACAAATCCCTTGGATTTACAAGCCCTCAAACATGTAAAAGCACATGAGTGGGTATAAAACACTCATGTTTAGATACACCATATACACCAGTAAGTATCATATCTATCACTTCAGTAGATATGGTGCCATTTTAAAAGATTCAACCGACTGATATGTATTTTTTACCATTCTCTTCCTCTCCGCTAATGAAGTATCTCGAACACCTACACATGTCACACATCTCAAACTTACGAAAATATTTACCCTTATGATTTGAAACTATACTTGATTTCCAATTATCATACACTGTACTTTATAGGTCAAGCAATTAAATGGGTTTTCACCCATACCTATTTTAGACAGCAATTTACACCTCTGTTGTATCTAAACCGTGAAAAAAAACTTTCCTTGACCAAGATCAATTATCTGACACTTTATCATATTTTTCAGAAACTTGTTTACAACCATGATGAAGAATTGAATGACTGAGATTGAGCGGTCCGCGAACAGCTACCGATAGAAAATAATGGTAAAAAACAAATAAAGGCCTAACTGTATGCTTACAATGCTACCAAAATGTTATCTAGAAGGGTCTAACTAAGCGCACATGATGCTTACAAAACGTTATCAGGAAGGGCCTATGTGATCGCAATGCTTACAAAATATTATCTGGAAGAGCCTAACAGTGTGGATACAATGCTTACAAAATGTATCAAGAAGGGTCTAACTATGTGGATACAATGCTTGCAAAAAGTTATTAGGAAGGGCCAAAATATGTGGACATAATGCTTACAAAATGTTATAACTTTGTGGATGCAATACTTTCAAAATGTTATTAGGAAGGGCCTTACTTTTTTTGACATAATGCTAACAAAATATTATGTGGAAGGGCCTAGCTATGTGGATTCAATGCTTACAATGTTATTAGGATGGGCCTAAAAATGTGAACACAATGCTTACAAAATTTTACCTGGAAAGGTCTATACAGACAATCATGCACACATCATTTAACTCTTTACCGCAGGACGCCTAAATAATAAAAGTGTTTCTGAAAGATTAGAAAGCGCTGTGGGAAAAAGAGAAAATACTGGTTACCAGCATTTTCTCCTTTACCCACAATATTTTCTACAGGCTTCTTCTTCAGGGGCATTAAAACTCTGGATTGTGCGGTAAAGGTTTAAAAGACTATTGTATTTTAGACTTGTCAATACTGAAGGTATTTTACAGACGACAACCCAAACGTAGTTCTAATGATGTTATGTCCTTGAAAGTGAAGAAAACACTCTAGAGAAGAAAAAAAATGAAGGTTACCAACATTGAATCTTTTTCCTACTATGGTTTTCTATCTTTCCCCCAAAAAATGTTCAATTTTTTAACCACATTTGATGTGTTGTCTACAAAAGCTTTCAATTTGGACCAGTCAAACATTAGCAAAGAACTAAATCTTTGTTCCTGTATGTCTCCTTCTTTTGTCCACATCCTTCTTGATGCTGGGGAAAAAAAGAAAACAAGTCATGAAAATATGTATGGACCATACAAAAGCAGAACTAGAGGCCGTTGAGGGCTGAATTGCTCTACTGGTATTGATTTTGCGTTTTTTTCTAGCATATGTTATGAATTCATGATGCAAAGATGAAAAAAGCAAAACACACAAAAAAAATGGGGGGTGTGGGGGTGTTTTTGTAACTGGGCGTGGGGGGTTTTATTGTAACTGGGCTTGAATGCACTAAGGCAGCACAAGTAGGCATGGTGAATTGAACAAAGTGTGAAAAAAATTGAAGTACAATGTCTCTGGAACCCAGCCAAATCTGATAGGGTTTCCGTACTAATTGTCTTCAACAATCCCTGCAAGTTTCAAAGAAATGTGACAAATAATGTGGACTGTGTTGAGTAAACAATACTAAGTCATCAAATGGCTGTTTTTCCTAAATTAATTTCTAGTTTTTCTTCGTTCTTCATAGAGTTCAAACCCTTGATGATACAAATAATCTTTGCAAATTTCAAAAGAATTTAATAAAAAAATGTGACTTAATTGCATAAACAAGAAATGTAAATTTTCAACTTTAAATGGCTCTTTTTCCAATACTGATTGTCATATTTTTTTTTTTTTTTTTTTTTCGAAATCAATAGGTATCAAGCTATTGATGATATAAAGCAACTGTGCAAGTTTGATGAAACTTCAACCACAACTGCAGGCATTATCGCGTAAACAAGAATTGTAAAGTCTCAAATTTAATTGGTTTCTTTTCCCATACTGATCGTTGATTTTTTTTTTCAAAATCAAAAGGTTTAAAGCTATTGATGATACAAAGCAACTGTGCAAGTTTCATGAAAAACTGATTACAAATGCAGACTTATCGCATAAACAAGAAACTGAAATTTTGAAATTTAAATGGCTACTTTTCCTACGCTGAAAGTCAGATTTTTTTTTTCAAAATCAATAGGGTTCAAGCTATTTATGAGATAAACAAACAGTGCAAGTCTCACGGAAATCCGACCATAAATGCAGACTTTATCGCGTAAACAAGAAATTGAAATTTTGAACTTTAAATGGCTACTTTTGCCCACACCGACAGTCAGTTTTTTTTTTTCAAAATCAATAAGGTTCAAGTTATTGATGAGATAAACACACTGTGAAAGTTTCACGAAAATCCGATTACAAATGCACACTTTATCACGTAAACAAGAAATTGAAATTTTGAACTTTAATAGCTACTTTTCCCAGACTGATTGTCATATATTTTTTTCAAAATCAATAGGGTTCAAGCTATTGATGAGATAAACAAAATGTGCAAGTTTCACGAAAGTGCGATTACAAATGCAGACTTTGTCGCGTAAACAAGAAATTGAGATTTTGAACTTTAAATGGCTACTTTTTTCCACACTGATTGTCAGATTTTTTCAAAATCAATTACATTCAAGCTATTGATGAGATAAACAAACTGTGCAAGATTCACGAAAATTCGACCACAAATGCAGACTTTATCACGTAAACAAGAAAAAGACTAACGGACGGACAAACGGACAGACGGAAACTACGCCATGACATAAGCTCTGCTGGCTTACAGCCAGTAGAGCTAAAAAATAGTTTAGACAATGTATTCTGTGCTGACTGATCTTGATCTACACCACTTGCATCCTCAAAAAAAAAAATATATATATATATATATCCTGCCTGCGTATCTAATATGAAAAATATTGATTGATCTAGTTTTGAGCCATTTTAGAATATGTTCTAGATTATTTGCAAATCTGTTATTAGTATGGTGTCTGACACCTTTTCAACATTATGTCAATTATACCACAGCAACCAATGCACCTTTTCTGGAGTTTCCTCAGCAAGTACTGTGAACAATATTGTCCCAAGTTACTGGCAGCTTTCACACATAACCATAGTAGAGACAATGATCAGCGGTGAGAGAGGAATGAATCCTGTCGCAATAACCATCATCAATCCTTGGAAAGAAAAGAGCTGCGAATTCGAACCCTTCGGCCTCAATTCCTGTATGCCATCAAATGAGCTACTGGTCTTGGCATTTGTAAATCTATGAAAATGAAAAAACAGCATTGAGAGAAAAAAAGAATGTACTTACTCTGGAGTTATGTTGGACCATCTTTAATCTGTATGCTTGAGGAAATAGTCTAAAAATAAAATTGTATTCGAGATATTAGTGGCTTAACACTTTTACCACAAAATCACGACTTTTAACAGCCCCCTAAAAAAAGAAACTTTTGAAAACATTGTGGAAAAAGAAGAAAATGCTGGTAGCATCATTTGAATAAAATTAAATTTGCCATCTGCAAATGCTTTCAATTTAGACACGTCTAAAATTTTGTCAGTTGGTTAAGCAGACAGCAGCCATTCCATTTAAGATTGTTTCTAAACATAGCACTTGCTCTCCACGAACCAATCCGGCGTTTTCTTGGCCCTAATAAAGAAGAGTTGAAAATATTTTGGGACGAGGAGCAAGTGCTGATAATCAGCATTTTTCCTTTTCACTCAAGGTTCTCTTGTTTGTTTTGGAGTTGAACACCATTTTAAAAGCTTAGGTCATATTACGGCAGGGAGTGCACATACCCATGTGTTTCCTGCCTCTCTCACACAAGTACTAAGTCAACTTTCTCTGCAAGCCACTGACTACTTTTTCACATGCATCAGAGGCGAGAGGCAAAAAATTGCTATAATGGAAGTTTAATACCCAGCTTTAACTGGGTATTAAACCTGCAAACACCAGGTCAAAAGTCAGACACCACAACCACTAAAATGATGACAATCAATTTCTCTTTTTTCCACAATCTTTTCAAAAGCCTTGTTCCTCAAAGCCGCTAAAACCCAGAATTGCGTGTTTAAGGATTAAGCCACATTATATTTGTCATCTGCTTATGCTGTCAGTTTGGATGAGTTCAAAATTTTGTCATCTGGTAAATATTTAGCACTTTACAAAACATTCATGTTGTGTTTTCAGCTCCAAGAAATAGAAGCATTTGAAACAACTGTGGGGAAAAAAAGGAGAAAATGCTGGTAAACCAGCATAAATTTTACCCCTTTTCCCCACAATGTTTCCTACATATTCAAAGCCTTTTGAAAACATTGTGGGAATAGAAGAAAATGTTGGTATCCAGAATGTTATCCTTTTTCCATAATTTTTTCTTTGCTATCACAGACAAATTTCATCATCAGAGCCACATGTGAAAAAAATAATTTATCCTCCCCAAATACTTTTAATTAGGACAAGTCTATTATACTCTTTGGAAAAGAGTTTGCTGCAACACCGCAGAAATATTGCAAGAGATGGAAAATAAGTGGTATGGAAACAATGTTGGAAAAGAAGTAATTGTTTCTTTAAAGTAACAGTTCCTTTTTCCATAAAGTTTTCAATAGCTATCTACTGTAAGAGAATATAATCAACCAAATTATCATCTGCAAGATCTTTCAAAATTGACAAGTCTGGAATCTTATGATCTGGTATAGAGTTTACCCTTTCCCATACAATCCTGTATCAAAAAAAAACCTTTTGAAAACATTTTGGGAAAAGGAGAAAATGCAGTTTAACCCTTTATCAAATGACAAAATTTTAGATTAGTTCAAACCGAGAGCATATGCAAAAAACAAAATAAATGTGGCTGAAAAATTGGAATTTGTTTTGGAAAGGGAAGAAAACAGGGTGGGAAAATGAGAAATACTGGTTACCGGCATTTTCTCCTTTCCCACGATGTTTTCAAAAAGGTTTCTTCCTCAGGGTCGTTAAAAGTCGGGATTGTGTGGTAAAGGGTTAACAGCAATTTCTCCTTTTCCTACTATGTTTTTAAACCTATCATAGAAAAATTCAGTCTTTGAGTTATTATATTCATAGTTTGCAAATGCTTTGAATTTGCACAAGTCTAAAATACTCTCATTTGGTAAAGAGTTAAAGAAGCAAAGTGCTTCACCTTTCAGACTTCTTCAAAATTTGTTTGAGTGCAAAATCGCCGAATATTGCATCATTTGTTTGGTAAAGTCATCCTAATTTTTGGCGTTGTTTGATGGTGGAAAAATCTGGAGAAAAACAATACATGTATGACAATATGGCCTTAAATTTTTACCCCCACAACAAGATCTTGGATAAAACTAGGAACATTTACAGATGATGAATAAATATAGCTCAAATGTTGAGATTTGTCTTTGTAAGGGAAGGAAAACATGGTGGGAAACATAGAATGTTGGTTACCAGCATTTTCTCCTTTTGCCCTAATTTTTTTCTACTCCCTTCTTCCCAAGGGTTGTGAAAACACGAGATTGTGTGGTTAAGGATTAAGCTTTGTTGGCTTGTTGGTGAAGGCACAAAAAGTGGCTGTACATTTTGGTGGCTTGCTGGGGAAGGCACAAAACAGGGCAGAACGTTTTGATGGCTTGTTGTTAAAGGCACAAAAAGTCACTGAACATTTTGGTGGCTTGTTGGTGAAGGTACAAAAGGAGACTCAAGATTTTGGTGGCCTGTTGGTGAAGGTACAAAAAGCGGCTGAACAGTTTGGTGGCGTGTTGATGAAGGCACATAAAGTGGCTGAGCATTTTGTTGCCCTGTTGGTGAAGGCACAAACAGTGGGTGAACATTTTTGTTGCCCTGTTGGTGAAGGCACAAAAAGTGACCGAACATTTTTGGTGGCCTTTTGGGGAAAGCACAAAAAGTAACTAAACATTTTGGTGGCCTGTTGGTGAAGGCACAAAAAGTGACTAGACATTCTGTTGGCCTGTTGGTGGAGATACAAAAAGTGTCTGAACATTCTGTTGGCCTGTTGGTGAAGGCACAAAAAGTGACTGAACATTTTGTTGGCTTCTTGGTACAAAAAATGACTGAGCATTCAAGCCACTGCTTTGGTAGAAAATTCATACTAAAACCTTACAAGAATAACCCATAAAAATGTCGAAGCTCAGGGGGAGATTATTCTAAGACACTTTTTCCCTTTACCAAACAACACCGTCTTTTCATGCCCGATGAAAAGACCATCTGAAGACACTGGAAAAAGGAGAAGGTGCTGGTAATGTTTTCTACCCTGTGAAAAAAAATTTGTTTATTTGTACCACTTTAAAATTTGTAGTCTGCTGATACTTTCAATTTGAAAGGGTCTAAAATTTGAAAGGTTAGGCAGGCATCAAAAAACTGTCCCTCGCATATGAACAGTTTCTGTACACAAGTTTTAGGTTACAAATACAATCTGAAGATGCATTCCGCAAAAAAAAAAAAAATTACCTATGTATAAACTGCGTATGACATTCTATTCTCTTTTGCCCACAATTGTTTCCCATCATTCTAGGCAGAAATATTGTGCCAAGTACTGGTAAAGGAACCCCGAGGAAAGCATGGATAGGTGCACTGGCCGCTGCAATATAAGTG
The DNA here is from genome assembly GCA_945859785.2 of Tridacna gigas. NCBI lineage: Eukaryota > Metazoa > Mollusca > Bivalvia > Cardiida > Cardiidae > Tridacna > Tridacna gigas. The sequence continues at coordinate 8,096,416 of OX244042.2, forward strand.
AAATAATGTTAGAAACAGCCTTAGCACCTTAGAAACAAACACAAAAAGAAATCTATGCTGGGATTTTGTGATGTCTTGCCCAAGGACACTTTCCATACAACTAGAATCACTCGCAGGAACAAATCTCAAGATTTCCAGATTATAAATCCAATACCTTAGCCCTTTACCACGCAATCCCAAGTTTTAACGACCCTAAGAATGAAGCCATTCGAAAACATTGTGGGAAAAAAAGAAAATGCAGGAAACTAGCATTTTAACCTTTTCCTACAATGTTTTCTAACCTTTAGAAGTCAAATCATATTACTTTAGCGACATTTTATTTGTCATCTACAGTAACTGCTTTCAGATTGGACGAGTCTACAATTTTGCCGTCTGGTAAAGAATTAAGGCAGAGAAGGAAAGAAAAGTGATATTTATACAGAAAAACAATGTGTACCTTTCAGCAATCTTCAGGGAGTGGGGTATGAAGTAGCCTTGGCACAAATCTGTTTGGTGAGGGATGGGTGGGTATTCTGTATGAAACAAAATATAAAAGTTGACAGTTCTCTCCCTTAAATATTTTTTGCTAATTGATAAAAATGTTTAACCCTTTACCACACAATCCAGACTTTTAACGACCCTGGGGATGAAGGCTTTTGAAAACACTGTGGCAAATTAGAGAGAAAAGGCTGGTAACCCCTTTTCTCACAATGTTTTCTATCCTGCCTAGAGCAAATTTTGTCCTTTGGGCACCTTTGATTTGCATCTGCAAATCCTTTCAATTTGGGCCAGTCTTATTTTGTTTTTGTTTGATAAAGGGTCTCATCCAAACTGAGAGCATTTGCAGATGACAAATTAAATGTGACTAAAATCATGACTTTGTCTCTGACAGGGTAAAAACATTGTGTGAAAAGGAGAAAATGCCAGTTACCAGCATCTTCTTTTCCCACAATGTTTTCAAAAGCTTTCTTTGTCAGGGTCGTTAAAGTTTGGAATTGCTTGGTAAAGAGTTGACGCTTTACCAAATAGCCAAGAATTCACCATGGATCAAATGATTAAATGTATCTTTGAAAAGTTAAAATACATTGTAGAAAAAAGGAGAAAATACTGGTTACCCACATTTTCTCCTTTACCAACAATGTTCTCAAATACTTTTTTTATCGGGATTCTTAAAATTTGGGATTGTGTGAGAAAGGGCTAATAATAAAGAATTAAATTTTAGTTCCAAATCTTTCTGGAAAGTAGTGAAAAGAAAATTAAATAAAATTATTTGATTTCTTTTAACTGAGAAACAAGAGGGCCATGATGGCCCTGTATCGCTCCACTGGCTTATAAATATAAACCATAAATACTAAACATTTCAATTCTGAGCCAAATGGTTTCAAAATGAAGACTTACAAAGTTTTCTCTGTAAAAGCCCATGTGAAAGTTGAGACCCGCAAGGCAAAGCCATTTTTGATCCAAGAGCTATAATTACTTGAACCCTGGTAGAGGTCCACAAGATAAAGCCACATGCCAAAATAATAAAAGTCTATGCTGTATGGTTATAAATATGGTGATTTTCAAGTTTTGTCCATATGAAGCCTCTGCAAAACATAAGACCCCTGATGCAAGGCTAATTTCAGAAAAAAAAAATCAAAACAGGAAGATTTCTTAACTTGCCACTATGTAAGCCCATGTAAAACTTGTGACCCCAGCGGCGGGGCCAATTTTGACCCCAGGGCTAAAATTTTGGCCCGCTTGGTAGAGGCCCACTAGATATAGCAACATGCAAAATTTGGTAGCTCTAGGCCTTATGGCTAGGTAGAGGAAGATTTTTAAAGTTTTCTCTATATAAGCCTATGTAAAACTTGTGACCCCTGGGGAAGAGCCAATTTTGACCCCAGGGCTAAAATTTTGGCCTGCTTGGTAGAGGCCCACTAGATATAGCAACATGCAAAATTTGGTAGCTCTAGGCCTTATGGCTAGGTACAGGAAGATTTTTAAAGTTTTCTCTATATAAGCCTATGTAAAACTTGTGACCCCTGGGGCAGAGCCAATTTTGACCCCAGGGCTATAATTTGAAGAAACTTGATAGAGGTCTACTACATAAAGCTACATGCCAAATTTGGTAGCCCTCTGCCTTATGGTTTCAGACAAGAAGATTTTTAAAGATTTCCAATATTTTTCAGTTTTGTTGCCATGGCAACCAGAGTTTTTGAAGGAATCAAATTCTTTCAAGAAATTCTGAAGAGGACCATGGCAGGATCATTTCTGTGGAGTTTCATGAAAATTGGATGGGTAGTTTCAGAGAAGAAGATGTTTGAAATAAAAGTTAACGCACGGACGGACGGACGCACGGACGGACGCACGACGGACACCGGGCCATGACATAAGCCCGCTGGCCTTCAGCCAGTGGAGCTAAAAATGAAAACATAATAAAAAGAAAAAATACATTGATTATTGCATATATAATCGTCACCACAAGTTGCCCATATGGGTGATTCCCTCATAAGGCTGTTAGATATGTTGGGGGGATAGCGCAGGATACAAGACAAAACCCATCAAAAGTTATGTATGGTTCTAACGAATTCGGTGTATAGCACCATCACACTGGATCTCTGTCTAACGTCTTGTCCGGAAGACTTAGTTATTTTAGATAGTCAGCTGTGAGAATTGATATTGCTTACCTTGGGGCATCTTCTGTGTTACAGTAAAACTCCGCCTTCACTTTGGCATCTTTCAGATGGGTGTTGGAGTCTGTGGGGAAAGAAGACAACCAAAAATATAATATACAGGTAATAAGGTTGGAGATTTTATGGAAATTGCCCTTTACCAAACAATAATGTGTTTTACCACCCTGGGAATTGAAGCTTTGAAAAATATCAAGGACAAAGAAGAAATTACTGACAACCAGCTTTTGCTCCTTTTCTGACAATCTTTCATCGGTTCTAAAAGACCAATCATCCTTTCATTTGAACCAACCCTAATTTGTTACCTGCAATTGTTTTCAATTTGGACTACTCTAAATCTTTGTCATTATGCCTTTACAAAATACATGTATAGATCAACATGGGCAAGAAGCCTTTTGAAAAAAATGTGGTAAAAGGAAAAAGAGGGCCATTGGCCCTAAACTGCACACCTGATCAAAAGCATCTACTGTTGAGAAAGCTGAAGAAATCCTGGTTTTAATGATGTGAAACACATGAGTGTAAGTAACACATTTTTAACTAACTTGACCTACTTTTGAAATTGTCAGAGACATCATCAAGACAAACGTTTTGATGACATTTCGTGCACATCAGGCAGAAACTGCGACCCTAGGCTGAATAAAAGGTTTTTCAAAGATTTGGCCCAGTGGCATACTTTTTGAAATATCTTTTGTTACCCATTTCAAACTTTGCTGAAATATCATCAAGAAAAAATATTCTGACCAAGTTTCATGAGTATCACGCTGAAAATGTGGCCTCTAGAGTGTACACAAGGTTGTTCTAAGATCTGGCCCAGTAACCTATTTTTAGATCCGACATTACCCATTTTCATACTAGTCGAGATATCATCAAGACAAACACTCTCACATAGTTTTATAAGTATCAGGCTGAAAATTTGGCCTCTAGAGTGTACAAAAGTTTGTTCTAAGATTTAGCCCTGTGACCTACTTTTTGACCCGACATGACCAAAATTCAAACTTGTTCAAGATAGCATCAAGACAAATATTCTGATCAAGTTTAAAGAGTATCAGGCTGAAAATGTTGCTTCTAGAGTGCACACAAGGTTTTTTTTCTAATATTTGTGCCAGTGACCTTCTTTTTGACCTGACATGACCCAGATTCAGCCTTTTCTGAAACATCATCAAGACAAATAATCTGACCAAGTATTATTATATAAGTATTAGACTGAAAATGTGGTTTCACAACGATTTGAGTGCACACAAGGTTTTTCTAAAATTTGTACAGGTGACCTTTTTTTTTATTTGACATGATCCAGATTCAAACTTGTCCGAGACATCATCAACACAAACAATCTGACCATGTTTCATAAGTAATAGACTTAAAGATGTAACCTCTAGAGTGCACACAAGGTTTTTCTAAAATGTGACCTTGTGACCTACTGTTTGACCCGTCATGACCCAAATTCAAATTGTTCGAGATGTTATCAAGACAAACATTCTTACTAAGTTTCATGACTATTTGACTAAAAATGTGGCCTCTAGAAGGCCCATAAGGTTTTCCTAAAATTTGACATGGTGACCTACTTTTTGAACCCAATTTCAAACTTGTCCAAGATATTATCAAGACAAACATTCTGACCAAGTTTCATGAGAATTTGAAGGAAAATGTGGCCTCTAATTGTTAACGCCTGGACGACGCACGATGGACGACGCACGACTGACACAGCACTATCACAAAGACTCACCTTGAGCACTTCGGGCTCAGGTGAGCTAAAAATGCAGCTTACCAGCATTTTCTCCTTTTCCCACAATGTTTTCTACCCTTTCAGTTTGGAAGAAGATTATTTGGGTTTTTATATCAGATTCAAAATTTTATTTAAGTTATTCAGCAGGATAAGGGTTAAGACCCTATCATGTACATTCAATGCTAAATAAAACAAGAGCACCGCATACAAATGCCAACACTTGGCTGCAGGAGCTTGATTTTCAGCAAAAATTTCTTTCAAAAATGGGGTATAATTGTGTCAAAAATACTTTGGTGATTACCTGCACTTGTTGTACAGATTCCCTTTTGATAGTTGACAACTTGTCCCAAGTTTGAAGATAATATAACAGTTTTTGCACGATGACGCAAACGGTGGCAGGGCTATGACAATAACTTGACGTTTTCTTAAAAAACAGACCAGCTAATAATAACTAGATGCCCTTGAGGGCCTGAATTGCTGTACTGACAGTGACTTTGCTTTTTTTCTAGTATACATTATGAATTCATGATGCAAAAAGGAAAAGACAAACACACGCAAAACAAGTGGGCATGATGGCCCTGGGATCACTCACCTGAGCTTTTTGACCAAACATGCCCCATTTCCAATCTTTTCCTAGTAAACTTAACAAGATTCAACAAACTTTCACGAGTATCGGACTGATAATGCGGCCTCTAGAATGTATACAAGATGTTTCTAATATTTGACCCAGTGACCTAGTTTTTGAACCGACATAACCCGTTTTCAAACTCGTCCGAAATATTATCAAGACAACAGGACCATGATGGTCCTATATCACTCACCTGAGTACCAAGTAGTAAAGGTCTACAATGAAGATAAATACCAAATATCGAAGTGCAAGGCCAAAGCTCTTGTAGGTCTTCTTGGTTTAGACAAGAAGATAATCTTTCTTAACCAAACCCTGTTATATAAATATTTGTGAGAAGTTTGAATGATGTTTGTCTAATAGTTGTTGAAAAATAGGGAGAACAAGAAATTTCATCAAATGAAAATAACTTTGTAAAAATTCAATGAACCATCACCAAAATATAATATGCACATTCTTGCTTGGCACCGAGTCTCTCTATAGTTTGAATAAAATCAATCCTGTAGTTGTTGAGAACTAGCTCTGACAAAAAAATGCTACAGAAAGGCTGATGGATGGACGGATGGATGGATGGACTGACAAGCTGACTCCTATATACCTCCAGAACAGAGTTTTGAAGGAATAATAACAAAGCCCTGGGCCTTTTGGCGTGTGGCAAAAAGTTGCCTGATTTGAACAAACTTAGTAGAGGATGTTTGCCGATTCAAGACTTTCTATACAAGTTAGTATTATAATGTTGTTAAATACACCAACAACTACAGTGGTTGTCCAGGGAAATGTTCATGGGTAATTGCTATCGTAAACACATAAACAATGTATTTACACTTGCAATAGTCTTGCACCAACCTTTCAATGCGGTCCAGCTTACAAACATTTGACCTTCAAGTGTGACATTGACCTTGGCCCTACCTGAACAGATCTTTCAAATGGTACTTCAATTCATGGTGGAGTATATGCCCAAAATCTACGGGGGGGGGGGGGGGGTCATAAACTTATTTATAAATTAAGACAAACACCACAAACTGAAGAACAAAAATTATAATGACTTCTAAGATTTACAAGATAAAATCTGTACTACAGAGTTAAATGAATGAACAAAAATGAACTCAAAATACAATGAACACAATGTTCAAAGATACATCCTAACAGCCAGAGAGAAAAATGCTGTCAAAGGCTTTAACCCTTTACCACATGGCAAAATTTTAGATCTGTCCAAACTGAAAGTATTTGCAGACAACATTTTCATATTGGCTCAAGTGACACAATATTTCTTTGATAGGGTAGAAAACTTTGTGGGAAAAAGGAGAAAATGCTGGTTACCAGCATCTTTTCCTTTTCCCACAATGTTTTCAAAAGTTTTCACAGAATGTTTCTCATCATGTGACCTAGCGCATATTGTCAAGGTTCTGCAATTTATAGCTGCATCATGGAAAAAGGGGTCTTCATGTTATATTTCATTTTTCACCAATATCTCTTTAATTACTGAACATATCTCAACAGATCTGGATGAAATTTTCACACATCAAGTGACCTAGCGCATATTGTCAGGGTTTTGGAATTTATTGCTGTGTCATGGAAAAAGGGGTCGTCATGTTATATTTCATTTTTCACCAATATCTCTTTAATTACTGGACATATCTCAACAGATCTGGATGAAATTTTCACACATCAAGTGACCTAGCACATATTGTCAGGGTTTTGGAATTTATTGCTGTGTCATGGAAAAAGGGGGCTTCATGTCAAATTTAAACTGCATCCGTCTGTCCTGAATAGATAAAAGGAAAAAATAATCAGTTGGGAACCAAGGCTAGGGGTACGCAAGACAGGATGTTTTATCAGACAGTGTAGATAAAGATCAGACTGCAGTTGGATCTTGGATATGTATGCCTTATATTCTGCAAGATAGTATTGCCTACCACACAGTCTTGAAATACATATTACTTGGTCTATCTTTACCTCTTTACCAAACAAAAGTTTTAGACTGGTCTATAATTCAAAGCATTTGCAGACAACAAAATAAATTTGTCTCAAAAAATGAACTTAGATTTGGGATGGGTAGAGAACATTGTGGAATAAGTTAAAAAAATCCTGGTTACCTGAGTGCTTGGCCCAACTGAGATTTACACTTGACATCCCTGCATAGCTAGCCCTATAGGTAATGAGCTAACAGGCTTGGCTCAAATCATTAACAAACAACAAAATTTAATCCTTAAACCCAAAGGCCATTTTCATTCCAGAATGAATCCAAGATGATAACAACTGCGTGGGTGCCTTCTGTCTGCAGTGTTTCAACAAAGCAGACAGTATAGATCAATGATCGGACTGCACATTTCGTGCAGTCTGATCTTGATCTACACCAGACACAAAGGCAACTATAGTAGTGAAAGGCGCTTAAAGGGTTAAGATTTGTCCAAATTCAAACCATTTGCTGACAACAAAATAAATGTGACTCAAAAATTTAAATTTGATTTTGATTGGATGGAAAACATTGCGGAAAAAGGAAAATATGCTGGTTACAAGTATTTCCTCTTTTTCCCACAATATTTTCAAGAGCCTTATTTCTCACAGGCATTAAAACTTGGGATTGTGTGGTAAAGGGCTAAATAGAACAAGACTTTTAAAGTTCATTCTGTATACCTTTATGTCCTGTTTTGACACAGGGGCATCATTTGAACAAAATTGGTAGAAGTCCACAAGGAAATGCCACATACCAAATATCAAAGCTCTAGGCCTTCTATTTTCAGACAAAAACATTTTTAAAGTTCCTCTATATACAATTTTGCCCAAAATTGTGACCCCTGGAGTTAAAGGGTTAATTCAATTCTTTTAACAACTTTGGTAGAACTTCACCCAAGGAATATGCCTGTCAAGTTTCAACATGATTGGTTTAGGAGGAGAAGATGTTTAAAGGAATTGTGGAAAGACGGACGCTGGACAACGACGAATCACAATACCTCACCCAGCACTTTGTGCTCAGGTGAGCTAACAAATAGGCCTAACCATTGTCTGTGGCTTGTGATAAAGAACATAAAAATGAAGTTTCATAACATTTTATCCTGTAGTTAAAGAGATATTAATCCATAATGAAAATATATGTGAAGCCCCCTTTTTCCATGACACATTTAATCAAAAAAGCTAAACTAACAATATTGACGGACTATCATAAGGAACACATGTATGAAGTTTCACAAATTTTTGTCCAGGATTTTGAGTTGAAGATACATGTATATTGATCCTTAACAGAAATATACTTTTTCTTTTTCCTATGAGACAGTATTTGATATCAAAAAGAAAAAAAAAAAAAAACAATAACTATCAGCGGACATCATTAGGAACACCTGTATGAATTTCTATTAGTTTTTGTCAAGGATTTTAGAAGATATCTGTACTGAAAGATGGACAAACAGATGGTCATCGGTCCATGACGAAATTAAACATTTAGCCCCCTTTTTTCATGACATGGCGTTTCATGAAATAAAAACAAATAACTATTGTCTGTCGCTTGCAATAAACAATAAAAAGATGAAGTTTCATAACATTTTGTCCTGTAGTTAAAGAGATATTGGTCCACAATGAAAATATACGTCAAGCCCCCTTTTTCCATGACACAGCAATAACCAGTCCTATTAGACCTACAATCAAACTCATTCGAAATCTTACGGTCATATATATTTTGACCAAGTTTGGTGCTGATTGGTTTAAATTTGTAGATGCTAGAGTGTAAACAAAGTCAAATGTAGCAATCTTTTTAATTCAAGGGCAAATAACTCCAGTTGTTCTGGTCCGATTAGACACATAATCAAACTCATCTGAGATCTTATGGTCAAATATATTCAGACCAAGTTTAGTGCTGATTGGTTAATATTTGTAGATGCTAGAGTGTAAACAAAGTCAAATATAGCAATTTTTCTAATTCAAGGCTAAATAACTCCAGTCATTCTGGTCCGATTACACCCATAATCGAACTCATCCGAGACCTTATGGTCATATACATTTTGACCAAGTTTGGTGCTGATTGGTTATTACTTATAGATGCTAGAGTGTAAAAGTCAAATATAGCAATTTTTCTAATTCAAGGGCAAATAACTCCAGTCGTTCTGGTCCGATTAGACCCATAATTGAACTCATTCGAGATCTTATGATCATATACATTTTGACCAAGTTTGGTGCTGATTGGTTAATATTTGTAGATGCTCGAGTGTAAACAAAACAAGAGGGCCATGATGGCCCTGGGTCGCTCACCTTAGTAGAGTGCCTTAAAGGTTTTTCTTTAATTTGACCATGTGACCTAGTTTTTGACCGCAGGTGACCCAATTTCAAACTCATATTTCATGAAGACAAACATTCTGACCAGTTTTCAAGTCAACTGAGCAAAAAATGTGGCCTCGAGTGCCCTATAGATATTTCTTTAATTTGACCTAGTGACCTAGATTATGATCTCAGGTGACCCAAATTTGAACTGGTCTTTTACTATATCAAAAGAAACATTTTAACCAATTTTCAAATCAAATGAATAATAAATGTGGCCTCTAGAGTGATGACTAGCTATTTCTTTAATTTGACCAAGTGACCTAGTTTATGACCCCAGTTGGCCCAAATTCAGACTCATGTGAGATTTTACAAAGACAAACATTCTGACCAATTTTCAAGGCAATTAAGCAAATAATGTGGCCTCTAGAGTGCCCACAAGGTATTTCTTTATTTTGACCTAGTGACCTAGTTTATGGTTCCAGGTGACCCAAATCCAAACTCATCTGGTATTTCATCAAGACAAACATTCTGGCCAAATTTCAGGTCATTTGAGCCAGGGGCATCATATGAACAAACTTGGTAGAGGTCCGCTCTGAGATGCAACATACCAAATATCAAAGCTCCACACCTTTCGGTTTCAGAAAAGAAGAATTTTAAAGTTTTCCTCCTTTGTTCCTATGTTCGAACTTGTGACCCCAGGGGCTGGGCCAGTTTTGACCCAAGCAGCATCCTTGGAACAAACTTGGCAGAAGTCCACTAGGCGATGCTACATACCAAATATCAAAGCTCTATACCTTCCCATTTAAGAGAAAAAAAAAATTAATTTTTTCCTTCTTTGTTCCTATGTTTGAACTTGTGACCCCCAATTTCGACCCCAAGGGCATCATATGAACAAACTTAGTAGAGGTCTACTAGGCGATGCTACATACCAAATATCAAAGCTCTACGCCTTCCAGTTTCTGAGAAGATGATTCTTAAAGTTTTCCTTCTCTGTTCCTATGTTCGAACTTGTGACACCCGGGGCAGGGCCAACTTTTGCCCCAAGGGCATTATATGCACAAACTTGGTTGAGATCCACTAGAAGATGCTACATACCAAATATCAAAGCTCCATGCCTTCCTGTTTCAGAGAAGAAGATTTTTAAAGTTTTCCCTCTTTGTTCCTATGTTCGAACTTGTGACCCCACGGCGCAGGGCCAGTTTTGACCGCAAGGGCATCATATGGACAATTTGGTAGAGGTCCACTAGGAGATGCTTCATGCCAAATATCAAAGCTCTATGCCTTCTAGTTTTAGAGAAGATGATTCTTAAAGTTTTCCTTCTTTGTTCCTATGTTGGAAATTGTGACCCCCGGGGCGGGGCCAGTTTTGACCCCAGGGGCATCATATGAACAAACTTGGTAGAAGTCCACCAGTAGATGCTACATGCCAAATATCACAGCTCTACACCTTCAAGTTTCCGAGAAGAAGATTTTTCAAGTTTTCCTTCTTTGTTACTATGCTTAAACTTGTGACCCCCGGGGCAGGGCCAGTTTTGACCCCAGGGGCATCATATGAACAAACTTGGTAGAGGTCCACTAGGCAATGCTACATACCAAATATCAAAGCTCTACGCCTTCCAGTTTTAGAGAAGATGATTTTCAAAGTTTCCCCTCTTTGTTCCTATGTTCGAACTTGTGACCCCCCGGGGCAGGGCCAGTTTTGACCCCAAGGACATGATATGAACAAACTAGATAGAGGTCCACTGGGAGATGCTTCATGCCAAATATCAAAGCTCTATGCCTTCTAGTTTTACAGAAGAAGATTTTTAAAGTTTTCCTTCTTTGTTCCTATGTTGGAAATTGTGACCCCCCGGGGCGGGGCCAGTTTTGACCCCAGGGGCATCATATGAAGAAACTTGGTAGAGGTCCACTAGGAGGTGCTACATGCCAAATATCAAAGCTCTATGCCTTCAAGTTTCAGAGAAAAAGATTTTTAAAGTTTTCCTTCTTTGTTACTATGCTCAAACTTGTGACCCCCGGGCGGGGCCAGTTTTGACCCCAGGGGCATCATATGAACAAATTTGGTAGAGGTCCACTAGGTAATGCTACATACCAAATATCAAAGCTCTAGGCCTTCCAGTTTCAGAGAAGATGATTTTTAAAGTTTCCCCTCTTTGTTCCTATGTTCAACCTTGTGACCCCCTGGGATGGGCCAGTTTTGATCCCAAGGGCATGATATGAACAAACTTGGTAGAGGTCCACTAGAAGATGCTTCATGCCAAATATCAAAGCTCTATGCCTTCTCGTTTTAGAGAAGAAGATTTTTTAAAGTTTTCCTTCTTTGTTCCTATGTTGGAAATTGTGACCCCCGGGGCGGGGCCAGTTTTGACCCCAGGGACATCATATGAACAAACTTGGTAGAGGTCCACTAGGAGATGCTACATGCCAAATATCAAAGCTCTACGCCTTCAAGTTTTAGAAAAGAAGATTTTTAAAGTTTTCCTTCTTTGTGACTATGCTCAAACTTGTGACCCCTGGGGCGGGGCCAGTTTTGACCCCAGGGGCATTAAATGAACAAACTTGGTAGAGGTTCACTAGGAGATGCTACATACCAAATATCAAAGCTCTGCGCCTTCTAGTTTCAGAGAAGAAGATTTTCAAAGATTTTGCTTTTTTTTCCTTTTTGTTGCCATGGCAACCAGAGTTGTGGGTGGAATTCAATTCTTTGAACAATTTTGGTAGAGCTTCACCCAAGGAACATCCCTGCCAAGTTTCATCAAGATTGGCCCAGTGGTTTAGGAGAAGAAGATGTTTAAAGAAATTGTTGACGGACGACGGACGACGGACATAGGGTGATCACAATAGCTCACCTTTAGCACGTTGTGCTAAGGTGAGCTAAAAATGTGGACGGACGGACGACGGACGGACGGACGACGGACGCCGACGGACGGTGAGTGATCACAATTGCTCATCCTGAGCACTTTGTGCTCAGGTGAGCTAACAAACATTCTGACCAACTGTGGCCTCTAGAATGTACTAAAGATTTTTCTAAGACTTGAGCTAGTGACCTAGTTTTTGACCAGACGTGACCTCATTTTCAAACTCGTCTGAGAAATCATCAAAACAATTAATATTCTGACCATTCAGACCAACTTTCATAAGTATCAGACTGAAAATGTGGCCTCTAGAGCGCACACAATGTTTTTTCTAATATTTTACCTATTGACCTATTTTTGACCCAACATGACTCATTTTCAAACTCCTCTATGAAAGCATCAAGACAAATATTCCGACCAACTTTCATGAATATCAGACTGAAAATGTGGCCTCTAGAGAGGACACATGGTTTTTTCTAAGATTTGACCTAGTAACCTATTTTTTGACCCAGTTTTGGATTCCTCTGAGATATCATCAAGAAAAATATTTTGTCAGAGTTTTATAAGTATTGGACTGAGAATGTGTGACCTAATTTTTGAACCGACATAACCCATTTTCAAACTCGTCCGAAATATCATCAAGACAAACATTCTGACCAACTGTGGCCTCTAGAGTGTACTAAAGATTTTTCTAAGACTTGACCTAGTGACCTAGTTTTTGACCCCACATAAACCATTTTCACACTAGGCCAAGAGATTATTAAGACAAACAATCTGACCACACAAGGTTTTTTCTAATATTTTACCTATTGACCTATTTTTGACCCAACATGACTCATTTTCAAACTCCTCTATGAAAGTATCAAGACAAATATTCTCACCAACTTTCATAAATATCGGACTGTAAATGTTGCCTCTAGAGCGGACACATGGTTTTTCTAAGATTTGACCTAGTAACCTAGTTTTTGACCCGACATGACTCAGTTTTGGACTCCTCTGAGATATCATCAAGTAAAATATTTTGTCAGAGTTTTATAAGTATTGGACTGTGAATGTGGCCTCTACAGCGTACGCAAGGTAAAAGTTGACGACGAACGATGCACAATGGACGCCAGACACAGCATAATCACAAAAGCTTACCCTGAAACAAGAGAGCCATTGGCCCTAAAGCGCTCACCTGAGTAAGGTCATCTAGGATTGACAAGGCTGAAAAGATCCTGGTGGTGATGATGTAAAACGCATGAGTGTAAGTGATCTACTCTTTGACTGCTTTAGCCTATTTTTGAATTTCTAATCTGGCTCAAAATATGGCCTCTAGGGTCACACTAGGTTTTTCTAGGATTTGGTCCCGTGACCAGCTTTTTGACCTGACGTGATTTGATATGATTCTTTTCCGAGAATTCATCCAAACAAGCATTCTGACCAAGTTTCATGTCTATCAGGCTGAAAATGTAGCCTTTGGAATGCACACAAGGTTTTCCTAAGATGTGGCCCAGTGGCATACTTTTTGACCCGATGAGACGTAATTTCAAACTTACCAGAGATTTTATGCAGCCAAACATTCTGACTAAGTTTCATGATAATCAAGCTGAAAATGTGGCCTCTAGACTGCACACAAGGTTATTCTATGAATTGGCCTAGTGACCTGCTTTTTGACTTGACATAACCCAATTCTATGTGTCCAAGGTTTTATCAAATCCAACATTCTAACCAAGTTTCATGCGTATCAGGCTGAAAATGTGGCCTCTAGAGTGTACACAAAGTTTTTCTAGGATTTGGCCCAGTGACCTACTTTTTGACCCGATGTCACCCAATTTCAAATCTGTCCAAGATTTCATCCAGACAATTATTTTACCAAGTTTCATTAGTATCAGGATGAAAATGTGGTCTCTAGAGTGCACACAAGCCTTTACTAAGATTCGGCCCAGTGACCTACTTTTTGACCCAACATGACCCAGTTTCAAACTAGTACGAGATTTTATCCAGAAAAAATATTCTGACGAAGTTTTATGAGTATCAGGCTGGAAATTTGGCCTCTAGAGTGCACACAAGCTTTTTCTAAGATTTGGCCCCGTACCCTACTTTTTGACCCAGCCTAAACTGATTTCAAACCTGTCCACGCTTTCATCCTGACAAACATTCTGGCCACGTTTCATGAGTATCAGGCTGAAAATGTGACATCTAGAGTGTACAAAAGCTTTTTTCTAAAATGTTTTGACAAGTACTTTGAACACTATCTTCCCAAGCGACTGGCAGCTTTCCCACATAACAATGATCAGCGGTGAGAGATGAATGAATCCTGTCCCAATTACTATCATCAATCCTTGGAAAGAAATTTGCTGAGCTGGGAATTCGAACTAGCAACCCGCCGGCCTCAATTCCTGTATGCCATCAAATGAGCTACTGGGCTCAGCATTTGCAAATCTATGAAAATGAAAAAATCATTGAGAGAAAAAGAGAAAGTACTTACTCTGGAGCTTGTCTCCTACTGCCACACATGACAGTATGTTATGTTGGACCATTGATAATCTGTGTGCTGGAGGAAGTAGTCTAAAAATAAAATTGTATTTGAGATATTGGTGGCTTAACACTTTACCATAAAATCAGGACTTTTAATAACTAGAGGCCCTTGAGGGCCTGAAATCGTTTTTCTGGCAATGATTTTGCCTTTTTTCTAGCATACATTATGAATTCACATTGCAAAAAGTGAAAGACAAACACCCCCCAAAAAATATGGAGGTGTTGTTGCAACTGGGCTTTAACCCACCAAGAAAGCACAAACAGGCATGTTGAATTGAACAAAAAGTGAAAAGAAATGAAGTACAATTTCTCAAAACCAACTGTTTGGAATCCAGCCAAATTTTATGGGGTTTCAGTACTCATAGTATTAAACAATCCCTTTAAATTTCAAAGAAATGTGACTAATAACGTGGACTGTTTTCAGTAAAAAGTACTAAGTCTTCAAATGGCTGCTTTTCCTAAACTGATAGCTAGATTTTCTTCATTTTAAATAGAATGCAATCCCTTGATGATACAAATAATCTTTGCAAGTTTCCAAGAATTAGATCTAAAAGCAACTGTGCTAGTTTCATGAAATTCGACCACAAATGCCGAGTCGTAGCGTAAACAAGAAATGTAAATTTTCAAATCTAAATGGCTACTTTTCCCATACTGACTGTTAGATTTTCATCAAAATCAATAGGCTTCAAGCTATTGATGAGATAAACAAACTTGGCAAGTTTCACGAAAATCCGACCACAAATGTAGACTAAAACACAAACAAGAAAAGGAAATTTTGAAAATGAAATGGCTACTTTTCCCATACTGCTTGTCAGATTTTTTTCAAAATCAATAGGCTTCAAGCTATTGATGAGATAAAAAGACTGTACAAGTTTCACAAAAATCAGACCAAACTTTATCGTGTAAACAAGAAATATAAATGTTGAACTTTAAATGGCTACTTTTCCCACAGTGATTGTCAGATTTTTTTAAAACCAATAGGCTTCAAGCTATTGATGAGATAAACAAACTATGCAAGTTTCACAAAAATCCAACCACCACTGCAGACTTTATGGTGAAAACAACAAATTGCAATGTTGAACTTTAAATGGCAACTTTTTCCACACTGATTGACAGTTTTTTTGGCTTTTTTTAGTCAATAGGGTTCAAGCTATTGATGAGATAAACAAACTTGGCAAGTTTCACGAAAATCCGACCACAAATGTAGACTAAAACGATAAACAAGAAAAGAAAATTTTGAACTTCAAATGGCTACTTTACCAATACTGAATGTCAGAATTTTTTCATAATCTATAGGGTTCAAGCTACTGATGAGATAAACACACTGTGCAAGTTTCATGAAAATCTGACCACAACTGCAGACTTTATCGGTCAAACGAATTTAAATGTTGAATTTTAAATGGCTACTTATCCCACACTGGTTGTCAGAAATTTTTCAATATCAATAGGGTTCAAGCTATTGATGAGATAAACAAACTGTGTAAGTTTCATGCAAATCTGCTGGCTTACAGCCAGTAGAGCTAAAAAAGAAACTTTTGAAAACATTGTGGGAAAGGGAGAAAATGATGGTTACATCATTTGAATAAAATTAAATTTGCCATCTGCAAATGCTTTCAATTTGGACACGTCTAAAATCTTTTCAGTTGGTAAAGAAGACAGCAGCCATACGATATACGTGTTTCCTGGCTCTCTCACACCTGTACTAACCTATCTTTCTTTGCAAGCTACTGACTACTTTTCTCACAAGCATCAGAGGAGAGAGGCAAAGAAATGCTGCCACATTAAATTTGTCATCTGCTAATGCTGTCAGTTTGAATGTGTTCAAAATTCGTCATCTAGAAAAGGTTTATCACTTAATAAAACATTCATGTGGGTTTTGAAGCTCCGAGAAAGAGGCTTTTGAAACAACTGTGGGAAAAAAGGATTGTATTGATTGAGTGTATGTTTTTAACACATTTTCAACCTTATATCGGTTATATCACGGCGGCTAGTCCACCTATCCATGTTTTCCTGGAGTTTCTTTTATCAGTACTACACACAATATTCTTTCCAAGCCACTAGCTGCTTGCCCACATAGCCATCGTCAAAAAAATAGCCTGCAGTGGTAGAGAAATGAATCCTGTCGAAATGACTATCATCAATCCTCGGAAAGAAATTGGCCGAGCCGGGGATATGGGATAAAGGATAAAATGCTCGTAACCAGCATAAATTTTACTCCCTTTCCCACAATGTTTTCTACATATTCAAAGGCTTTTGAAAACATTGTCGGAATAGGAGAAAATGCTGGTATCCAGTATGTTCTCCTTTACCCACAATATTTTCTATCCTTTCACAGACAAATTTCATCATCAGAGCCACATCTAATTTGTCCCTTTCATATACTTTTAATTACGACAAGTCTATAACGTTCTTTGGAAAACACTTTGCTTTGAAACATCAGAAACATTGCAAGTGATGGAAAATAAATGGTTTGGAAACAATGGTGGAAAAGAAGTAAATGATTCTTGAAAGTGACAGTTCCTCTTTCCATGTTTTCAATAGCTGTCTACTGTAAGAGAATACAAAAAAGCATTTATTACACAATCCCGAGTTCAATGACCCTGACAGCAATGGATTTTGAAAACATTGTGGGAAAAGGAGAAAATGCAGGTCACTGACATTTTCTCCTTTGCCCATAATTTTTTCTTACCTTTCAGAAACATATCAAATCATCAGCTACAAACAATTTATCATCTGCAAGATCTTTCAAAATTGACAAGTCTGAAATTTTGTCGTCTGGTGTAGATTTTACCCTTTACTATACAATCCCGAATAAAAATTCTTTTGAAAAAAATTTGGGAAAAGTAGAAAATACAGTTAAATCCTTTACCAAACAACAAAATTTTAGACTAGTTCAAATTTAAAGCATATGCAGACAACAAAATAAACGTGGCTGAAAAAAATGGAATTTGTTTTGGGAAGGGAAGAAAACATTGTGGGAAAAGGAGGAAATGCTGGTTATGTTTTCAAAAAGGTTTCTTTCTCAGGGTTGTTTATAGTCGGGATTGTGTGGTAAAGGGTTAACGGCAATTTCTCCATTTCCTACCATGTCTTTAAACCTACATGGAAAAAATTTTAGTCATTATATTCGTAGTCTGTAAAAGCTTTGAATTTGCATGAGTCTAAAATACTCTCATTTTGTGAAGAGTTAAAGAAGAAAAGTGCTTCACCTTTTAGACTTCTTCGAAATTTGTTTGAGGGCAAAATCGCCGAATGTTGCATCATCTGTTTGGTAAAGTCATCCTAAGTTTTGGCGTTGCTTGATGGCGGAAAAATCTGGGGAAAAAGATAACACATGACAATATGGCCTTAAATTTTCACCCCCACCAAAACATTTCGGATACAACTGGAAACATTTACAGATGATGAATAAATCCAGCTCAAATGTTGAGATTTGTCTTTGTAAGGAAAGGAAAACATGGTGGGAAAAGTAGAAAATGTTAATTACCAGCATTTTCTCCTTTTGCCATATTTTTTCTACTCCCTTCTTCCCAAGGGTTGTGACAACACGACACCGTGTGGTAAAGGGTTAAGCTTTGTTGGCTTGATGGTGAAGGCACAAAAAGTGACTGAACATTTTGGTGGCTTGTTTGTGAAGGCAAAAAAAGTGATTGAACATTTTGGTGGCTTGTTGGTGAAGACACAAAAAGTGGCTGAACATTTTGGTGGTCTGTTGGTGAAGGCACAAAAAGTGACTGAACATTTCGTTGGTGAAGGCACCCAAAGTGACTGAACACTTTGGTGGCCTGTTGCTGAAGGGACAAAAAGCGACTGAACATTCTATTGGCCTGTTGGTGAAGGCATAAAAAGTGACTGAACATTTTGGTGGCCTGTTGGTGAAGACACAAAAAGTGGCTGAACGTTTTGTTGAAGGCACACAAAGTGACTGAACATTTTGGTGGCCTGTTGGTGAAGGCACAAACGCGACTGAACATTCTGTTGGCCTGTTGGTGAAGGCACGCGAAGGGACTGAACATTCTGTTGGCCTGTTGGTGAAGGCACAAAGTGTTTGGCAAAGAGTTACACTGACATGCAAAAACTGTGCCTTGCATATTTACATTTCGGAAAAGATTTTTTATGTTACAGTACAATCTGAAGATGCAGTTTGCAAAACAAATTTACCTATGTATAAACTGCTTGTAACAAATCTATTTCTCCGTTTCCCACAATTGTTTCCTATAATTGAATAATAAGATTTTCCTTTCCTTGCAGTCCTTTTCACTTAACTCTTTACCAAACGACAAAATTTTGGGTAAAACAAAATTCTAAGCATTAGCAAACAACAAATAAAATGTAGCTCAAATGATAGTTTCTGTTTTTTAAATGGTAGAAAACATTGTGGGAAATGAGAAAATGCTGATTAGAAGCATTTTCTCCTTTTCTCACAGTGCTTTCAACATCCTTCTTCAGGGTCATTTAAAGTTGTGATTGTGTGGTGAAGGGTTAAGCAGTTTTCACTCTGTCTAAAAATACCCTGTACAGTTATTGGTTATTTGTTTGTTTGTTTGTTTGCATTGGAGTTTAATGCCATTTAAACAGCTCAGGTCATATCATGGCACCCACGAGTTTACTGGCTTTCTCACACCAGTACATACACAACTTTGTTTTCAAAGCCACTGACTACTTTTCTCACATGCACCAGAGGTGAGAGGCAAAAGTTCGCCGGAAAGAGAGTTTGTCAAAACTGGGTCTCGAAAAGTTATTGGTTAATTTTGATTGTGTCTTCAAAAACAAATGCTGCTCTGGAAAAAGGGGATTTAATGCATCTCTGTTATGGCTCAATAAAATCCATCTTTTATATAACAACCACAAACTGCACAAGCTGACCTGGGTTGTTATTCTGTTTTAGATGCATTTGGGCCCCTTTTCACAGAAGATGGCTGAAACAAAATGATCCAGTGGGGTTGAAATATTTAGCCAGAGTTCTGGACTCTTTGCTCAACTCTTTATTACCATATTTTAAGACTTGTCTGAATTCAAAGCAAGACAAATAACTTAGCCCTTAACCAAATGGCAACATTTTGGACTTTTCTATACTAAAACATTTGCAGACAACAAAAGAAATGTGGATCAAATAATGAACCTTGTCTACACTGGCCACAAAGGCAGCAATTGTTGTGAAAGGACCTTTAACTCCTTACCAAACAACAAAATTTTGGACTCTACCAAATTAAAAGCGTTTAGGACGACAAATTAAATGTAGCTCAAATGATGATCTCTGTCTCTGACAGAGTTGAAAACATTGTGGAAAAATAAGCACATGCTGGTTACCAGCATTTTCTCCTTTTGCCCCCAACGTTTTAAAAAGCCTTGCTTTCTAAGGTCTTAAAAACCAGGGCTTGTTTGGTAAATGGTTTCGGGTTTATTAGTTTTGGTAAGGGTAAATATAGTCAGCAGTTACAGGGCTGATGAACAAAATATTAAAATACATGGAAACTTTGTGGAAAAAAAGTAATTAGTTTCTTTTGTGCTAATTTAACTTCTGTCACAGTGTTTTAGAAGGGGTACGCCAACTGACAAAGAGAGTTGTCTGCAGGGGGTAATGT
Organism: Tridacna gigas; assembly: GCA_945859785.2. Classification (NCBI taxonomy): domain Eukaryota; kingdom Metazoa; phylum Mollusca; class Bivalvia; order Cardiida; family Cardiidae; genus Tridacna; species Tridacna gigas. The sequence continues at coordinate 8,116,626 of OX244042.2, forward strand.
ATGAATTATAATACTGGATCACTTCTGATCAATTTTTTGGCAGTGGTTAAGTGGGAAAGCAGCCAGTAGCTTGGGAAGAATATTGTGGAAAGGACTGGTAAAAAAAAAACCCAAGGAAATCATGGATCAGTGTACTGGCGGCTGCAATGTAAGTGAATTAATGTTGGAAATGGCTTTAGCACCTTAGAAACAAACAAAAAACAAACTTATGTTAGCATTTCGTGGTGTCTTGCCCAAGGACACTTTCTATACAAATAGGATCGTTAGCAGGTACTAATCTCAGGATTTCCAGATTATAAATCCATAGCTTAACCCTTTACCACATAATCCCAAGTTTTAACAACCCTAAGAATGAAGCCATTTAAAAACGTTATGGGAAAAGAAGAAAATGGTTGAAACCAGCATTTTCTCCTTTTCCGACAATGTTTTCTAACCTTTGGAAGTCGAATCCTATTATTTTAGTCACATTTTGTCATCTGCAGCAATTACTTTCAGATTGTACAAGTCTGATCTGTTTGCCGTCTGGTAAGAGTTAAGGCCAAGGAGGAAAGAACAGTGATATTTATACAGACAAACAATGTATACCTTTTCAGCAATCTTCAGGGAGTGGAGTATGAAGTAGCCTTGGCACAAATCTGTTTGCTGCGGGATAGGTGGGTATTCTGTAGACAACAAAATATAAAAGTTGACGGTTCTCTCCCTTGAACATTTCTAGTTGATAAGGTTGTTTAACTCTTTACCAAAGAGCCAAATTTTGCTGTTGTCCAAATGGATGTGTAGTGTATATTGGGGTTTAACGATGTTTTAACGGCTCAGGTCATATCGTTGACGCACTCAAGTTTCCTGGTTTTCAAGACTTTTGAACTTGTCAGAAATATCATCAAGGCAAACATTCTGATGACGTTTTTTGAGTATCAGACAGAAAATGAGGCCCTAGACCGAATACAAGATTTTTCAAAGGTTTGGCCCAGTGACCTACTTTTTCATATTTTGTGAGCCAATTTCAAACTTTGCTGAAATATCATCAAGACAAACATTATGACCATGAGTATGGGTCAGGAAATGTGGCCTCTACAGAGCACACAAGGTTTTTCTAAGATCTAGCCCAGTGACCTCCTTTTTACAAACATTCTTGTCACGATTCAGGTGTATCAGGCTGAAAATGTGGCCTTGATGGTGCAATACAAAGTTTTTCAAAGATTTGGCCCAGTAACCTACTTTTTGATCTACATTACCTACATGTATTTTCATACTAGTCCGAGATATCATCAAGACAAACAATCTGACATAGTTTTATGAGTATTAGGCTGCAAATGTGGCCTCTAGAGTGTACACAAGGTTGTTCTATGATTTAGCCCTGTGACCTACTTTTTGACCCGACATGACCCAAATTCAAACTTGTTCAAGATAGCATCAAGGCAAATATTCTGACCAAGTTTAAAGAGAATCAAATCGAAAAAAGTAGCCTCTAGAGTGAACACAAGGTTTTTCTAAGGTTTGCCAAGAGGGCCATAATGGCCCTGGAGTCGCTCACTTGAGCTTTTTGACCAAACATGCCCCATTTCCAATCTTTTCCCCGGTAACAAGCATTCAAGAAACTTCCATGAGTATCGGACTGAAATGTGGCCTCTAGCATGTACACAACTTTTTTTTTAATATCTGACCTAGTGAGCTAGTCTTTGAACCAACATAACCCGATTTCATACTCGTCCGAGATATCATCAAGACAAACATTCTTAGTAGCTTTCAATAGTATCTGACAGAAAATGTGGCCCCTGGAGCATACGCAATGGTTTTTTTTTAACAATTTGACCTAGTGACCTAGTTTTTGACCCGATGAGATCAAATTTGGAACTCGTCCAAGATATTACCAACAGAAACATTCCGACAAGTTTCAGGAGTATTAGATTGAAGATGTGACCTCGAGAGCGAACAAAAAGTTTTCTAAAATTTCACAGTTACCTAGTATTTGACCCATTTTTAAGCCCATCTGAAATATTATCAAAACAAATATTCTGACCAACTTGAAAGAGCATTGAACAAAAGATAGGGCTTTTCAGTGTACACAAGGTTTTTTAAAAGATGTGACCTGGTGACCTACTTTTTTATCCTACATGACCCATTTCAAATTCATATTATCATATCATATCTGACATATTATCAAGAGAAACATTCCGAGAAAGTTTTATGAGTATCAAACTGAAAATAAGGCCTCTGAGTGTACAAAGGTTTTTTCTAAGACTTGACCTAATGGCCTCGTTGTTGACCCCATTAAAACCATTTTCAAACTTGGCCAGACATTCTGACCAACTTTCGTGGGTACTGGACAGAAAATGTGGCCTCTATAGCGTACAAAAGGTTTTTTAAAAAATTTGACCTAGTGACCTTGTTTCTGACCCAACATGACCCATTTTCACAACTTGTATGAGATATAACATCAAAACAAATATTCTGACCAACTTCCATGAGTATCGGGCCAAAAATGTGGCCTCTAGAGCGCACACAAGGTTTTTTCTAATATTTTACCTGGCGACCTAGTTTTTACCTCATTTTCAAAATCCTCTGAGACAGCATCAAGACAAACATTCCGACCAACTTTCATGAGTATCAGACTGAGAATGTGGCTACTAGAGTGTACGCAAGGTAAAAGTTGATGACTGACGATGGACGACGCACTAATTGTTGAACATTTTTCAAAATCAATAGGGTTCAAGCTATTGATACTACTAGAGGCCCTTGAGGGCCTGAATTGCTCTACTGGCAGTGATATTGCTGTTTTCTAGCATACATTATGAATTCATGATGCAAAAAAGGAAAAAGACAAACACATTCCAAAAAGAGGGGGGGGTGTTGTTACAACTGGGCTTGAACCCACTAAGACAGCACAAGTAGGCATGGTGAGTTGAACAAATAGTGAAAAAAAATTAAAGTACAATTTCTCAAAACCAATTGTTTGGAATCCAGCCAAATTAGATATCAGTGCTCAATGTATTAAACATCCCTGCAAGTTTCAAATAAATGTGACTAATAATGTGGACTGTGTTGAATAAATGATAGTAAGTCATCAAATGGCTACTTTTCCTAAACTGATTGCTAGATTGTCTTCACATCAATCCCTTGATGATACAAATAATCTTTGCAAGTTTCGAAAGAACTGGGTAATAAATGCGGACTTAACTGTGTGAACAAGAAATTTCAATTTTTAACATTAAATTGCTCCTTGTCTCATACTGATAGTTGAATGTTTTTCAAAACCAATAGGGTTCAAGCTACTGATAATATAAAGCAACTGTGCAAGTTTCAAGAAAATTCGACCACAAATGCTGACATTATCGCATGAACTTAAACTGTAGATTATTAAATTTGAATGGCTGCTTTTCCCATACTGACTGTCAATTTTTTTCAAAATCATTAGGGTTCTAGCTATTGATGATACAAAGCAACTATGAAAATCCGATTACAAATGGCCTTTATCGCGTAAAAACAAGAAATGTAAATTATGAATTTCAAATGGCTACTTTTTCCTTTCTGATTGCCAGATTTTTTTCAAATTCTACTGGCTTCAAACTATTGATGAGATAAACAAACTGTGAAAGTTTTACGAAAACCCGACCAATAATGCAGACTTAATCTTGTAAACAAGAGAAGGAAATTTTGATCTTTAAATAGCTACTTTTGCCACAATGATTATCAGATTTTTTTTCCAAATTAATATGATTGAAGCTACTGATGAGATAAACAAACTGTGTAAGTTTCACGAAAATCCAACCACAAATGCAGACTTTATTGCACAAATAAGAAAAGGAAATTTGTACTTCAAATGGCTACTTTTTCCACACAGTCAGATTTTTTTCAAAATCAGTAAAGTTCAAGCTTTGCAAGTTTCACGAATTTGACCACAAATGCAGACTTTATTGTGTAAACGAGAAGAAGATTAACAAACGGACATATGGATGTACAGACGAACTGACGGACAGACAGATGGACGGACGACAGAAACCGCGCCATTACTGGCTTACAGCCAGTATAGCTAACAAGCAACTGTGCAGGTTTCATGAAAATTTGACCACAAATGCTGACGTTATTGCGTAAACAAGAAATGTAAATTTTCAAATTTAAATGGCTACTTTTCCAGAGTGATTGTTGAATATTTTTCAAAACCGATAGGATTCAAGGTGTTGATAATACAAAGCAACTGTGCAAGTTTCATGAAAATCCAATTACAAATGCTGCCCTTTTCGCATTAACAAGAAATGTAAGTTTGAACTTTAAATGGCTCTTTTTCCGACTGACTGTCAGTTTTTCTCCACAATCAATAGCGTTCAAGCTACTGATGAGTGAAACAAACTGTGCAAGTTTCACAAAAATCCAACCACAAATGCACACTTTACCACATAAACAAGAAATTGAACTTTTGAACTTTAAATGGCTTCTTTTCCCACACTGCTATTCAGATTTTTTTTTCAAAATCAATAGGATCCAAGCTATTGATGAGATAAACAAACTGCATGTTTCACGAAAATCCGACCACAAATGCACACTTTATCACATAAACAAGACACTGAAATTTTGAGATTTAATTGGCTACTTTTCCCACACTGATAACAAACTGTGTAAGTTTCACGAAAATACGACCACAAATGCAGACTTTATCGCGTAAACAAGAAAAGGAAATTTCGAACTCTAAATGGCTACTTTTCCAAAACTGATGGTCAGATTTTTTTCAAAATCAATAGGGTTCAAGCTATTAATGAGATAAACAAAAGGTTACGAAAATCCAACCACAAATGCAGACTTGATCGCATAAACAAGAAAAAGAGTAATGAGCAGACAAAAAGACAGACTGATGGATGGATAGATGGATGGATAGGATGGATGGATGGATAGACAGATGGACAACTGAAACCATGCAATGACATAAGCTGTGCTGGCTTACAGCCAGTAGATATAATGATAATAATCATAGACATTTTGACAGCATTCATTACCCTCTAACTGCTAATCATTGTTTAAATGATGGTTATGTAGGGAAGCAGCCAGTGGCTTGGAAAGAATACTTTATGAAGACCTTGTTAGAAAAAAAGCATTTATAGGTGCACCCGTTGCTAGGATATAACTTAAATGATGTTGAAAACTGAATTAACACAATGCAAACAAACAAATCCTGAGCAGAAAGACTTTTGAAACATCCTGGCAAAAGGAGTAAGTGCTGGTTCTTCTTTTGTCCAGTTGTTTCGAAAGATTTCTTTTTCAGGGTCATCAAAACTCATAATTGTGTTAAAGACTTAACTCTTTAACAAATGGCAAAATTTTAGACTTGTCCAAATTGAAAGCATTTGCGCATGAAAAAAAAAACAATAACCTAGGGCTCTGAAGTGTCTTGCCCAAGGACACTCCTACAAAAAAAAAAAAAAAAAAAAAAAAACAAGAGGGCCATGATGGCCCTGGGTCGCTCACCTTAGTAGAGTGCCTTTAAGGTTTTTCTTTAATTTGACCATGTGACCTAGTTTTTGACCGCAGGTGACGCAATTTCAAACTCATATTTCATGAAGACAAACATTCTGACCAATTTTCAAGTCAACTCAGCAAAAAATGTGGCCTCGAGTGCCCTAAAGATATTTCTTTAATTTGACCTAGTGATCTAGATTATGACCCCAGATGACCCAAATTTGAACTGGTCTTTGACTATATCAAAAGAAACATTTTAACCAATTTTCAAATCAAATGAATAATAAATGTGGCCTCTAGAGTGCCCACTAGCTATTTCTTTAATTTGACCAAGTGACCTAGTTTATGACCCCAGTTGACCCAAATTCAGACTCATGTGAGATTTTACAAAGACAAACATTCTGACCAATTTTCAAGGCAATTAAGCAAAGAATGTGGCCTCTATAGTGCACACATGGTATTTCTTTACTTTGACCTAGTGACCTAGTTTATGGTTCCAGGTGACCCAAATTCAAAATCATGTGGTATTTCATCAAGACAAACATTCTGGCCAAATTTCAGGTCATTTGAGCAATAAATGTGGCCTCCAGAGTGCAAACAAGGTATTTCTTTAATTTGACCCAGTGAACTAGTTTATGATCCAAGTTGACCCAAATTAATCTTATGTGAGACTTTATAAAGACGAACTTTCTAACTAATTTTCAAGGCAATTGAGCAAATAATGTGGCCTCGAGAGTGCCAACAAGGTATTTCTTTAATTTGACCTAGTGACCTAGTTTATGACCCAAGATGACCCAATTTTGAACTCAATGAACTTGTTGCGCTTAGATGGGCAAACAAACTTAGAAGAGAATCACTACATACCAAATATCAAAGCTCTACGCCTTCCAGTTTTAAAGCAGAATTTTAAAGCTTTCCTTCTTTGTTCCTATCTTCGAACTTGTGACCCCCGGGGCTGGGCCAGTTTCGACCCAGGGGCATCATATGAACAAACTTGGTAGAGGTCCACTAGGAAATGCTACATACCAAATATCAAAGCTCTACACCTTCCCGTTTAAGAGAAAAAGAAATTTAAAGTTTTCTTTCTTTGTTCCTATCTTCGAACTTGTGACCCCCGGGGCGGGGCCAGTTTTGACCCAGGGGCATCATATGAACAAACTTGGTAGAGGTCGACTCTGAGACTTACGACCCAAGGGGCTGGGCCAGTTTTGACCCAAGCAGCATCCTTGGAACAAACTTGGTAGAACTCTACCAGGAGATGCTACATACCAAATATCAAAGCTCTATGCCTTCCCATTTAAGAGAAAAAAAAATTTAAGTTTTCCTTCTTTGTTCCTATGTTTGAACTTTGACCCCCGGGGCAGGGCCAATTTTGACCCCAAGGGCATCATATAAACAAACTTAGTAGAGGCCTACTAGGCGATGCTACATACCAAATATCAAAGCTCTATGCCTTCTAGTTTTACAGAAGAAGATTTTTAAAGTTTTCCTTCTTTGTTCCTATGTTGGAAATTGTGACCCCCAGGGCGGGGCCAGTTTTGACCCCAGGGGCATCATATGAACAAACTTGGTAGAGGTCCAGTAGGAGATGCTACATGCCAAATATCAAAGCTCTACGCCTTCAAGTTTCAGAGAAGAAGATTTTTAAAGTTTTCCTTCTTTGTTACTATGCTCAAACTTGTGACCCCTGGGGCAGGGCCAGTTTTGACCAGGGGCATCATATGAACAAGCTTGGTAGAGGTCCACTAGGCAATGCTACATACCAAATATCAAAGCTCTACGCCTTCCAGTTCCAGAGAAGATGATTTTTAAAGTTTCCCCTCTTTGTTCCTATCTTTGAACTTGTGACCCCCGGGGCAGGGCCAGTTTTGACCCCAAGAGCATCATATGAACAAGCTTGGTAGAGGTCCACTAGGAGATGCTTCATGCCAAATATCAAAGCTCTATGCCTTCTAGTTTTACAGAAGAAGATTTTTAAAGTTTTCCTTCTTTGTTCCTATCTTCGAACTTGTGACCCCCAGGGCGGGGCCAGTTTTGACCCCAGGGGCATCATACGAACAAACTTGGTAGAGGTCCAGTAGGATATGCTACATGCCAAATATCAAAGCTCTACGCCTTCAAGTTTCCGAGAAGATGATTTTTAAAGTTTTCCTTCTTTGTTCCTATGCTCAAACTTGTGACCACCGGGGTGGGGCCAGTTTTGACCCCAGGGACATCATATGAACAAACTTGGTAGAGGTCCACTAGGCAATGCTACATACCAAATATCAAAACTCTACGCCTTCCAGTTTCAGAGAAGATGATTTTTAAAGTTTCCCCTCTTTGTTCCTATGTTTGAACTTGTGACCCCTGGGGCAGGGCCAGTTTTGACCCCAAGGGCATCATATGAACAAACTTGGTAGAGGTCCACTAGGAGATGCTTCATGCCAAATATCAAAGCTCTATGCCTTCTAGTTTTACAGAAGAAGATTTTTAAAGTTTTCCTTCTTTGTTCCTATCTTCGAAGTTTTGACCCCAGGGGCATCAAATGAACAAACTTGGTAGAGGTCCACTAGGAGATGCTACATGCCAAATATCAAAGCTCTACACCTTCAAGTTTCAGAGAAGAAGATTTTTAAAGTTTTCCTTCTTTGTTACTATGCTCAAACTTGTGACCCTCGGGGCGGGGCCAGTTTTGACCCCAGGGGCATCAAATGAACAAACTTGGTAGAGGTTCACTAGGAGATGCTACATACCAAATATCAAAGCTCTGCGCCTTCTAGTTTCAGAGAAGAAGATTTTCAAATATTTTGCTTTTTTTTCCTTTTTGTTGCCATGGCAACCAGAGTTGTGGGTGGAATTCAATTCTTTGAACAATTTTGGTAGAGCTTCAACCAAGGAACATCCCTGCCAAGTTTCATGAAGATTGGCCCAGTGGTTTAGGAGAAGAAGATGTTTAAAGAAATTGTTGACGGACGACGGACGACGGACGCCGGACATAGGGCGATCACAATAGCTCACCTTTAGCACGTTGTGCTAAGGTGAGCTAAAAACTAGTGGATCCAATGAGGCTCAAACCCAGGGCCTCCAGGTCACAAGTCCTACTCTTTGCCACTGAGCCACGCAGGACCCCAAACAATCCCAAACTTTAATGACCTTGATGAAGAAAGCTTTTAAAAACATTAGGAAACAAGAGAAGATGCTGGTAAACAGTATTTTCTCCTTTTCCTATATTGTTTTCTATTCCATCAGAGATCTTCGGCTTATTTAACCAATTTTGAATTTGTCATCTTCAGATGCTCTCATTTTTTCGAGTCTAAAATTTTATCATTTAGTAAAGATTTAATGATACAAATTATATAAGAGGTTTCAAAGGAATCTGTTAAAGATACGTCTATACTCGTTTTCAGCCTGTTTTTAACTCTACCAAACGACAAAATTTTGAACCAAACAAACTTGAAAGCATTTGCAGACAACAAAATAAATGTAGCTGAAATGATTATTTCTGTCTTTGATGTGGTAGAAAACATTGTGGGAAAAGGAGAAAATGCTGGTTACCAGCATTTTCTCCTTTTCCCACAATGTTTTCAAAAGGCTTCTTCTTCAGGTTCGTTAGAACTCAGGATTGTGTAGTAAAGAGTTAAGCTATTTCATCTTTATTTCATCAAACTATAATCATTCTTGTATTTTCATGCCAAATTTTTGTCCCTGACGTTTGCAAGGTTGCCTAAGTTATGACTGATAGAAAATGCATTTCATTTTCTGGCGGCCATCAAAAAATCACTGTTGTGACATTTCCGGTTTTAAATCAAAGATTTCTGATATACATACATTTCCCTTACACCATATATATTGGTAATTTATTTGTTTACACAGCTGACTAATTCTGAACCATTCTACAGTCTATCAAATTTTAACAGCATTTCTTCCAGCTGGCTGTAAAGACGTATATTTAAACAATACAGGCTTTCAAATAATCGCATAAACAAAAGTGAATTGAATTTTTAACTTAATGCTTTACCAAACAACAAAGCATTTGCAGACAACAAAATAAATGTGCTTAAAAATGGAAATTTGCGGTGGGAAGGGTAGAAAACATTGTGGGAAAAGGAGAAAATGCTGTTTAAGAGTTAAAATGGCTCTAGCTATCAATGACGTGAACAAGTTGTGCATGTTCTGCATATATCCCCCCAGAAATGTGAACCTTATCACACCTGAAGAAGACAAATATGATTGGTTGATTGCATGGTGTTTAACATTGATTTTAACATTATTTCAATTTAATCACACTATCTCGAGTTTTAATGACGCTAAGGAAGAAGGCTTTTGAAGACATTGTGGGAAAAGGAGAATACGCTGGTAACTAGTATTTTCTCTTTTTTCCCACAACCTTTTCTACACTTCGGAAGAGAAATTTCAGATTTTAAGACAAATCTACTTTGTCATCCGCAAATGCTTTCAATTGGGACAATTTTATTATTCAGTAATTGGTTAACACCGTTATCTACGTCATTTCAATTTTATCACTGTTATCGGCACACTTTTCGTTGCTTTCCTGAAGTTTCTGTTACTAGTACCTAGCAAAGCAGTGATCAGTGGTGAGAGAGAAATGAATCCTGTTGCAATGACCATCATCAATCTTTGGAAAGAAATGGCTGAGCTAGGGATTTGAACCAGCAATCCCCTGATCTCAAGACCAACTGCACTTTGCTCAGCTGAAAAAGACAAACCGAGCAAACAGATGAACAAACGGAAGCCTGAAGGAAGAAAACATCATGAAAAACAGAAATTCTTTACCTTTAGCAAACTTCCTTGTAACAGAAAATTTTTCCTTAGCTTCAGAGTTGGGATAGATGCTGAAATTTAAAAGACAAAAAGTTAAATGTAAATTGTTGGGTCTTATAGCCGAATACCAAGGTCCCTTGAATAATAATCCTAGGGAGGCTTTAAAAACCATTGTGGAAAAAGAAGAAAATGCTTGTACCAAGCATTTACTCCTTTTCCCACAAAATGTTCTACTTTTTCAACTTAGAATTGCATCATTTAAATTATAATGAATTTGTCAACTGTAAATGCTGTCAATATCAGCAAGTCATTTTTGTTAACCCTTTACCACACAATCCCATGTTTTAACGACCCTTAGGAAGAAAGCGTTTGAAAACACTGTGGGAAAAGGAGAAAATGCTGGTAACCAGCATTTTCTTCTTTTCCCACAATGTTTTCTACCCTTTTCAAAACAAAGTTAACTCTTTTCACTAAACAATCCCAACTTAAAACGACACTGAATGAGAAGGCTTTTGAAAACATTGTTGGAAAAGGACAATGTGCTCGTTAACCATGGTTTTCTCCTTTTCCCACAATGTTTTCCATCCAGTCAAAGACAGAAATCACCATTTAAGCAAAATTCAATTTGTCTTCTGCAAATGCTTTAAATTCAGTCGTCTTTTGTTTGGTAAACTAGAGGCCCTTGAGGGCCTGAAATCGCTCTACTGGCAGTGATTTTGCTTTTTTTGCAGCAAACATTATGAATTCACGATGCAAAAAGGTGAAAGAAAAACCATACCCCACCTGTTGTTGCACACGCCCCCACCCCCCCACCCCCCCTTGTTGCAACTGGGCTTGAACCCACTAAGAAAGCACAAGTAGGCATGTTGTACTGAACAAATAGTGAAAAAAAACTTGAAGTAAAATTTCTCAAAACCAACTGTTTGGAATCCAGCCAAATTTAATAGGATTTCAGGACTCATTGTATTAAACTATCCCTGCAAATTTCAAAGTAATGTGACTAATAATGTGGACTGTGCTGAGTATACAATACTTCAAATGGCTGCAAGTTTCGAAAGAATTGGATGTAAAATGTGGACTTAATTGCGTAAACAAGATTTGTAAACTTTCAACTTTAAATAGCTCCTTTTCCCATACTGATTGTCAAATGTTTTTTAAAATCAATAGGGTTCAAGCTATTGATAAAATAAAGCAACTGTGAATTAATGAAAATTCGACCACAAACGGCAGAGCGTTAATTTAGCGTAGATAAGAAATGCAAATTTTCGAATTAAAATGGCGACTTTTCCCATACTGACTGTCAAATTTTTGTCAAAATCAATAGGGTTCACGCTTTTGATGATATAAAGCAACTGTGCAAGTTCCATGAAAATCCAATGACATTAATCCTGAATTTACCGTGTAAACAAGAAATGAAAATTTTGAACTATAAATGGCTACTTTTTCCGTACTGATTATAAGATTTTTTTCAAAATCAATAGGGTTCAAGCTATTAATGAGATAAACAAACTGTGCAAGTTTCACGAAAACCTAACCACAAATGAAGACTTAAACACATAAACAAAAAAGGAAATGTTGAACTTTAAATGTCTACTTTTCCCACACTGATTATCAGATTTTTTTCAAAATCAATAAGCTTCAAGCTATTGATGAGATAAACAACTGTGCAAAGTTTCGTGAAAATCCGATCACAATTGCAGACCTAATCGCTTAAACAAGAAATTGAATGTTGAACTTTAAATGGCTACTTTTTCTACACTGTTTGTCAGATTTTTTTCAAAATCGATAAGATTCAAGCTATTGATAAAATAAACAATATGTGCAAGTTTCATGAAAATCTGACCACAACTGCAAACTTAATCGTGTAAACAAGAAATTATAATGTTGAATTTTAAATGGCTACTTTTCCCACACTGATGATCAGATTTTTTTCAAAATCAATAGGGTTCGAGCTATTGATGAGATAAACGAACTGTGCAAGCTTCACGAAAATCTGAGACTTTATCGCGTAAACAAGAAAATTTAATGTTGAACTTTAAATGGCTGCTTTTCCCACACTGATAATCAGATTTTTTTCAAAATCAATAGGGTTCAAGCTATTGATAAAATACACAAACTGTGCAAGTTTCACGAAATTCCAACCACAACTGCAGACTTTATCGCGTAAAAAAGAAATTTTAATTTTGAACTTTAAATTGCTTTTCCTACATTGATTGTCAGATTTTTTGCAAAATCAATAGGATTCAAGCTATTGATGAGATAAACAACTGTGCAAGGTTCACGAAAATCAGACCACAAATGAAGATTTTATCGCGTAAACAAGAAAAAGACTAACGGACGGACGGACAGACGGACGGACGGCCAGATGGACAGACGGACGGACGGACGGACGACGGAAACCATACCATGACATAAGCTCTGCTGGCTTACAGCCAGTAGAGCTAAAAATCAAGTGAGGCTGAAATTATGAGTAATGGCCGTGAAAGAGCAGAAATATTGTGGGAAAATGAAACAAGCATTTTCTCCTTTTCCCACAATGTTTTCAAAAGTGTTTTTCCTCAGGGTCATTTAAACATGATTGTGGGCCAAATAGTAGCATATTTCTTCAAAAGCTATTGGAATGACTAGCATGGTCCAAACAACCTCTTTAACTCTTTACCAAACGACAAAATTTTAGATTGACCCAAATTGAAAGCATTTGCAGACGACAAATCAAACGTGGCTCAAACATTGAAATTTGATTATGGAAGCATAGAAAACATTGTGGTCACCAGCATTTTCTCCTTTTCCCACAGTGTTTTCAATAGGCTTTTTCTTCAGGGTCGTTAAAAATCGGGATTGTGTGGTAAAGGGTTAAATCACAATCCTGACTTTTAATTACCCCTAAAAGAGAAGACTTTTGAAAACGTTGTGGGAAAAGAAGAAATTTCTGGTGACCAACATTTTCTCCTTCTCCACAATGTTTTCTATCCTATCAAAGACAGAAATTACCATTGTAGCAACATTTTTTCGTCTGCAAATGCTTTCAATTTGGTCGAGTCAAAAACTTTGTCGTTTGGTATAGAGCTACATGATAGGGAGGGCCATAATGGCTTGTATCTCTTCACTGCCTGAAGAGCATTTCCTCCTTTTCACACCATATTTTCGATCCTTTGAAAGACAATCTCTTTTATTTAAGCCACATTATATTTGTTGGTCTGTAAATGCTTTAGATATGGACCAGCGTAAAATTTTGTCAGTTGGAAAAAAGTCGACTCTCATGGCAGTGGATCAGCCGTAACCCTTTACCACAAGAAATAATTTTTGATTTGTCAAAATTTTAAGTAACTGCAGACGACATTTAAATTGTGTCTTAAAAAAGGGGGATTCTTAATAGAAGGGTAGAAAACATTGTGGGAAAAGGCAGTTTCTCCTTTTCCCATTCTGTTTTCAAGTGCTTTCTTCCTCAGGGTCATTAAAAGTCAGGATTGTGTGGTAACAGTTTCAGTTGGTTTTGAAGACACTGTAGATGAAGATCAGACAACACAGAACATGCAGTCATATCTTGGATCAACAAGATCTGCACTTTAGTTACACATTCTGGCCAAAACAACCTTAAAATAGCACTATTTAGGCTGCCGTTCCCTTCTTAAAAATGGCCATTTCAATAATTTGGAGCTCTTAGGGTAAACCCTTTAGCACACAATCCTGTGATTCAACGGCCTCAGAGAAAAAAAACTTTTAAAAACATTGTGGGAAAAAGAAAATAAAATGCTGGAAACTGGCATATTCTCCGGTTTGCACCATGTTTTCTGCCGGTCTGACAACTATATCCCATCATTTACCCTTTTACCACAATATCCTGAGTTTTAACAACCCTGAAAAAGAACTCTGTTTTGAAAATATGGCAATTGGAGTAATGCTGGTAACCAGCATTTTCTCCTTTTCCTTCAATGTTCTCTACCTGTTTGCCTCTATGTTCCTGACCTGATCAAGGGCAAATTCCATGATTTGAGACTCATGTAAATTGTCGTCTATAAATGATTTCCATTTGGACAAGAAAATTTTTAACATTTTGGAAAGACTTCAGGTAGGCAGTGAAGGGTTCAAAGAGTAATAGCCACTGAGTTCTTCACTAAAACCTATGTTGTTGGCAATTAGTAGAATCGTCTTTGTCATAATTAGTCCCAACAACATGGGCTTTAGTGTAGAAATAAAGATTTTTGATAAAAAAACCCAAACTTGTAGATCCTTTTTTCAAATTGTGTCATTGCTCTTCCCTGGACAATGTAGATCAAGACAAGAATGCCTATTCTGATCTTTGATCTACATTGTTAGATACATTGAGATTTTTCATATTTCTTAGCAAATTACCATTAATGCTTAAGAATAAGTAGTATTATAATAGATTCTCACCTGTGCCATTTCCAAGGTATTTAATGATTCCTTCCCACTGAACAACAAAAGCACAACAGGCTTAACCATTCCAACAAGTTGACCATGCTGACACGCAACCTTAGGCAACCAAGCAAATGATCACCTTCATTAGGCACTTATGTTCATGAGTTGACATATTTATTCAGTGCTTTCTCCATGTTTTCAATGTGTAAATGCTCATATGGACACTCATAGAAGTAGGTAATATTAGTCAATACATAAAATAGTACTGGTTACTGGTTCAATCCATTGCTTAATCAAGCATTGTAAGTAAAATAGTTTTACAGAGCTGCCAATTGACTAGACAATTCTTTATTCAATATATGCATTGGCTTATCAACTACTTTCTACATTTTGGAGTCACTATCTCCATCTACACCGTACAATTTGGAATCAATATCTCCACTTTCCCATAACATTTTGGAGTCACTATCTCCACCTACACTGCATATTTTGGAGTCACTATCTCCACCTGCACTGCACATTTTGGAGTCACTCTCTCCAACCACTCTCTACATTTCAGAGTCAGATTCATGGGTATATAGTAGCTATCTGTGCTGTAGTCTCTCTGCCTGAGACAGTCGTAGTCGTCAAGAATGGACTGTGAAGCCATCAGCATGTTTAGTGTGGCACGCTGGGTGTATCCAATGAAGATAGATGTATGTTGTCAATTGTATACATGAAGACCTAGGGTTCCTCTGTGCAAGGAGTATCTACAGAAAAGCGAAAAACTCCAAAACCTGAAGCTGAACTCGTTCCTTTGCTCTTATAAAGAAAGCAATGGTATTGCAAAACAGTTATGTGCAGCTTGAAAGGTGTCAAACAGTAAGTCTGGTCAATATCTTGTCAACAAAGGTGTTTCAAAACTCTGCATACAAGTCCTGGTCAAAAATCTATACCTTCACCTAAC
The DNA here is from genome assembly GCA_945859785.2 of Tridacna gigas. NCBI lineage: Eukaryota > Metazoa > Mollusca > Bivalvia > Cardiida > Cardiidae > Tridacna > Tridacna gigas. Next base: position 8,132,164 of record OX244042.2, read on the forward strand.
ACCTAGCAAAATCGAAAAAAAGAGGGGGAAAAACCACAAAGACAATTCAAAAATCTGCATGCAAGTCCTTATCCATAATGCAATTTCATCCATACCTTCCCTAGTGCCTAGCAAAATTGAAAAAAAAAAAAGAGGAAAACAACAAAGGCAGTTCAAAAATCTGCATGCAAGTCCTGGTCAAAAATGCAGACCGATTTCATCTATACCTTTTCCCTAATGCCAAAGCAAAATTGAAAAAAAAGAGGATAAAAAAATAAAGGCAATTCAAAAATCTGCATGCAAGTCCTGGTCAAAACTGCAGATTTCATCCATACCTTTCCCTAACGCCTATTAAAATTGAGAAAAAAAGAGGAAAAGAAAACAACAAAGACAACGCCAAAATCTGCATGCAAGTCCTGGTCAAATATGTAGACAATTTCATCCATACCTTCCCTAATGCCTAGCAAAATGGAAGAAAAAGAGGGGGAAAAAACAACAAAGGCAGTTCAAAAATCTGCATGCAAGTCCTGGTCAAAAATGCAGACAGATTTCATCCATACCTTTCCCAAACGCCTAGCAAAATTGAAAAAGAAAAAAACACAAAATTAAAAAAATAAACAAAGGCGATTCAAAAGTCTGCATGCAAGTCATGGTGAAAAATGTATAAAGTTTTCATCCATATCTTTCCCTAACACCTTGTAAAATTGAAAAAGATAGGCATTTCAAAAGCCTGCATGCAAGTCCTGGTCAAAAATGCAGACAGATTCCATCCATACCTAATCCTAATGCATTTTTGTTTCCTAGTAAACACTAGTACTTGACAAATACCAAAGTTTTTTTAAGATAAAGAAGCTTACCAGTGGGGAAAAAGCAACTCAAAGGTCCAATATCTGTATAAACATGAAAGTAATGTTAATAAACTTTACACAACCACATAACTTTTCCATTGCATAATGCCATTTTCATAAGTATTTCAATTTTTATTGCTGCTGCCAGTGTACCTATGTACTTTTCCATGTAAACATTGTCTAAACATTGTTAAGCCTTGAGAGATGAATGAATCCTGCCATAAGGACTATCATCAATCCCATGTAAGAACCCCACTCATACCAAAAGTGTTTTGGAGTTGTTTGATTTTCTAAATATTTCCTGGACTGCAGAATCCTAGGGCTACATGTACACAGCCGACAACATACATTCAACCCCTGAGGGTATACCCAGTGTGCCAGACAGAATACACTGATGGACTCACAGTCGATCCTTGATAATTACCACAGTTTCAGACAGAGAATACTGGAAGGATAGCCAGTGTAAGCCCATGTACCTGTTTCTAAACTGCAGAGACCTCTCAACCTCCTCTACTAACAACCTTCACCTCTCCTTCCTCTCCTTATCACCATCACCTTCTCTACTAACTTTTCTAAGCTTAAACTGTTTACAATGAAGAACTTTTAAACAGGTTTATTTGCATATATGAACACACTGTCACCCTCTAATAGTAAACCCAGTTGCCATACCTATCAGGCCTACAGACACAGCACCCGCTGTGGATTACTACCACTGGCTCTGGCTCACACCATGACAACAGGTGGAAAGGAACTCTGTTCGTCAAAACAGAGCTCCGATTCACCTTGCTGAACAATGGAAAAAGAGTCTAAGCTCAGCTCAGCCTTTTCTCCATCAGCCAAAGCAACACTTACCTCTTCTTCACTGCAAACCCCTAACTCCCTATCCACTGTCAAGGAGAACTCTGAGGTACAACTTAACTGCAGAGAGCCAAGTTCTATCTCCAAGTCCTCCCCGATATCCGCATGCCTAAAAATCTCCTTTTCCACAACATCAACCACCTCTGCATTTGCATCATCGCACATCATAGATGATGTAGAGATGAAGGGATGAGCCATATGGTTCTCGTCCTCTATCTCTACATCCTCTACAACAGACCAAAAGGAGAAAGAACCAAGCTCTACAGAACTTTGCTCTTCTTCCCACTCCCCCTCAATGAAAGCAATCCTGTATAGATCCACATTCATGCCATCCCTCATCACAGATGGTGTGGATATGGGGCTGAGAGCCATACAGCTCTCATCTCCCATCTCCACACCCTCCACTGACAAGAACAAAGGAGGAACACCTAATCTCAAAAGAGCTCACCACTCTCCACAACTCCTCCTCAAAATCGTCAAAATCGTCCCACGTCATAGAAGATGTGGAACTGAAGGAGAGACCCATACAGGTGTCTTCCTCCATCACCACATCCTCTACCGAGTCTACACAGGTGCCCTCACTGTACACAGCATCCACAGACGTGCATTCATCAGCAGAATGGGCGATCTCCATCTGATCTCTATCAAGGTCAAAGAACACAAAGGGCAAGTTGACAGTAGTGTCAGCCTCAACTAATGTCTTCTTTGCCACTGAAAAAAGATCAACATCATACCTGAGAACAGAAAACACAATAGCCATGCCTTAAATAATAAGTATTATGAATACTTAACTTAGCAAGTAAATCCTTCTGTAGATCTACCTGGAAAGGAAAGAAAAGAAAAAAAAAATCAGAATTGGCATTAACTGGTTTAGATCCTGAACCTGGATTTAATTGCTTATGCTGAGAGTATAGATCAAGATTAGACAGAATGTTCAGTCTGATCTTGAGTCCACACTATCCACTTTTCTGCTAGATGTTCTGACTACGACAGCTCTGACATTGCAACTACTGCCTGGGATTGTTCATAACATCCAAAATTAAACTGTACATTCTGAGCAGTCTGATCTTTAATCTGCACAACTAGAAAAGGTAGCTAATTAATGACATATTGAAATCAACCCTTTATTGTTTCTTCATTATTTCAACCATCCTAAGAAGAAAGCTTTTGAAAACATTGTATGAAAACAGGAAAATCCTGCTAAGCAGCATTTCCTAATTTGCCCACTCCTTTTTCACTTCCATGGACAGAGTTCATTAAAGGAGACACCTTTAATGTCATGATATTTGCAAATGCTTTCAATTTGGACAAGTCTTAAATATCATTGTCAGGATTAAACCCATTATTTTCCAGGACACAGCATTAACCCTTTACCACAAAATGCCAACTTTTAATGACCCTGGGGAAGAAGCCTGTTGAAAACATTGTGGGAAAAGGAGAAAATGCTGGTAATCAGCATTTTCTCCTTTTCCCACAGTGTTTTCTACCCCATCAAAGAACAAGAGGGCCATGATGGCACTGTATCGCTCCACTGGCTTATAAATATAAACCATAAAGAGAAGTCTTCACTATATAAGCCCTTATAAAACTTTGACCCCAGGGCTACAGTCGGACTAAATGGGGAATATGTGTACTAGAAGAATAACATGCCAAATTTGGGAGTTCTTGGCCTTATGGCTAGTAACAAGACGGTTTCTGAACTTTTCACTCCATAGACCCATGTAACACTTGTGACTCCTGGTGCAGGGCCAAACTTGATCCTAGGGCTGTAACTTGGGCCCTCTTTGTAGTTGTCCACTAGATAATGCTATAATTATGCAAAATTTGGTAGCCCTAAGCCCTATGGCTATGTACACCAAGATTTAAAAGTTTTACCTAAGTAAGCCCATGTAAATCTTGTGAACCTCCCCCCCCCACCCCCCAGCATGAGGCCAAATTGACCCCAGGACTGTACTTTGGGCACTTTTGGTAGACCCCAACTAAATCAAGTTAAATTCAAAATGGGGTAGTTCTAGGCCTTATGGCTAGGTACAGGAAGATTTTTAAAGTTTTCTCTATATAAGCCTATGTAAAACTTGTGACCCCTGGGGCAGAGCCAATTTTAACCCCAGGGCTATAATTTGAAAGAACATGATAGAGGTCTACTACATGAAGCTACATGCCAAATTTGGTAGCCCTATGCCGTATGGTTTCAGACAAGAAGATTTTTTAAGATTTCCAATATTTTTCAGTTTTGTTGCCATGGCAACCAGAGTTTTTGAAGGAATCAAATTCTTTCAAGAAATTCTAAACAGGACCATCGCAGGATCATTTCTGTTAAGTTTCATGAAAATTGGATGGGTAGTTTCAGAGAAGAAGATGTTTGAAATAAAGGTTAACGCACGCACGCACGGACGCATGACGGACACCAGGCCATGACATTAGCCCGCTGGCCCTCGGCCAGTGGAGCTAAAAATCACATTATTTGAGCCACTTTGAAATTGTTGTCTGCAAATGCTTTCAATTTGGACACGTCTAAAATTTTGTTGTATGGTAAAGGGTTAAAACAGGAGAACAACTTATATAATTTATGGTTGTGTAACTGAACTGCAGTCAAATCTGTGTACAGCAGCCACTGAATGGAAGTTCTGAAAGTGGCTGCTGTTCACAGATTGGCCATTGTCCACAATATGCACTTCTCGCACTATTTTGGCTTGCGAATATGATTGTTTTAATAGGTAAAATTTTGTTTGCAATGGACTTTCAATATATTTTTATTTAAAACACAAAAGGAAAACTGTGTATAATTTATGGTTAATGAACTGAACTACTACACATTCCAATCAAAGAGCAATCTCTCAAAACACTATTTTTAGGAACAAGTTATTGCGTTCAAATGATATCCTCTGCCGGTATAGACCTTTTTTGATACAAACAATATGAGGGGTATTGTTTTGAATGTAGATGTGGCATTTTTGTTTTTGGTCCATAATGAAATTATACAATAAGCCCCCTTTTTCCATGACAGAGCATTTCATAAAATAAAACACAATAATGATTTCCTGTGGCATATGATAAACAATACAAATATGAAATTTCAAAATTTTGTCCAGTAGTTAAAGGGATACTTGTCCATAATGGAAATATACATCAAGCTCCCTATTTTCATGACAAGCCATTTAATAAAAACAAGAAGGACATTGGCCCTTAAGTGCTCAACTGAGTAAGGTCATTCTAATTTCCTCTAGGACTTTAGAAATTGTCTGTTCGGACAGACAAACTAAGACAGTTATCGGTCCATAATGAAGTTATATATGAAGCCCACATTTTCAGAGAAAAGGAATTCATTAAATAAAAACAAATAATGATTGCCTGTGGCTTTTGATAAATAATATAAAGTTTCATAAAATTTTGTCCATTCGTTAGAGAAACTGGTCCATCATGGAAATATGCATCGAGCCCCCTTTATACATGACATAGCAGTAAATAAAAAAACAAGAAATATGTCAGAGGACTATCATATGAAACATATGTATAAAGTTTCATCAAATTTCATTGAGGACTTTAGAAGATATCTGTCCACATGGACAGAAACATAGACGGACGGACAGCCGGACAGACAGAGGGACGGACAATGCAAAAACTATACCTCCCCCTTCCCGAAATTTGGCCGGGGGATAATAAAACCAAATCTAACAGAGCTGAAACTCATAGTAGCAGCAAAAAGTAAACAATTCGGGTTTTAAAATGCATCTTAAATTTAAATTATACCTATTATTTCAAGCGTGGAAAATATTGAGGAGATGACAATCTGTTATTGCATGGTGGGTCGAAGTCTTAGTTGATAGCAAGAAAATGAATATTAAAACTAGGTAAAAAGTACACAAAAGATGGGGCAACCTGGCAACTTTTGACCTAGTTTAATAATTCATCTTTCTTCAATTGTCTAAAACTTCGACCGACCGCACAGTAACAAACTGCCATATTGACAAACTCACAAATTTTCCAAGAATTCCCTTCACTTTTTCTATCAGTCAGTGATGGTATAAATCTATTTTTAGAAATTTAAAGCATAGCCTTTACAAAGTCAAAAACACTTCACAAATTCCTCTAGAGAAATTCAATCATCACAAATTCTAATACGATTTTAGTTATTTTGCAATGGAAATTCATTTAAACCTTTACCAAAACAATCAAGACTTTTTACGACCCTGATAAAGAAAGCTTTTCCCACAATGTATTCTACCCTTCCTCAACCCAAAAGCATATTTCAAGCCATATTTGAATTGTCATCTGCATAATTATACAATAAACTTTCAATTTGGATGACAGAGTTGACCAAGTAGCTTATGCATAGATTACGACCAATACAAAATGCATTTTATTTTCTGGAGGCCATCAAAAAATCACTATTATGACATTTCCGGTTTAAATGGGGGATTTCTGATATACATATTCTTCCCTTACACCATAATATGTATTAGTAATTTATATGTTTTCACTGCTGACTAAATTCTGAACCATTCTACAGTCTAATTTTAACAGCATTTTTTTCTCTCTGGCTTTAAGGATGTATCTTCACCCAATACAGGCTATATCACATATACAAAAGTGGAATGAAAAGTTTTAACTTAACTCTTTACCAAACAACAAAGCAGTTGCAGACAATAAATGTGACACAAAAACTGAAATTTGCTATGGGAAGGGTTGAAAATATTGTGGGAACAGGAGAAAATGCTGGTTAAGGGTTAAAATGGCAGTACCTATCGATGATGTGGACAAGTTGTGCAAGTTCTGCATATATCCGCCAAGCAATGTGAACCTTATCATACATGAAGAAGACATATTCAATTGATTGTTTGGTGTTTAACACTGTTTTCAACATTATTTCAGTTTTATCACACCATCCCAAGTTTTAACAACCACAAGGAAGAAGGCTTTTGAAAACATTGTGGTAAAAGCAGATAATTCTGGTAATTAACATTTTCACAACGTTTTCTACACATCGAAAGAGAAATTTCAGATTTTGAGTCAAATTTACCTTGTCGTCTGCAAATGCATTCAATTTGGACTAGTCTAAAATTTTATCATTTGGTAATGGGTTAGATTGTCCACTTTTCCATGCTTTCCTGGAGTTTCTGTTACCAGTACCTAGCAAAACAATGATCAGTGATGAGAGAATAATATTTCTGTGGCAATGACCATCATCAGTCCTTGGAAAGAAATGGCTGAGCTTGGGATTGGAACCAGCAATCCCCTGGTCTCAAGACAAACTGCACTCTGCTCGGCTGAAAAAGACAAGCTGTGCAAACAGATGAACAAAGGGAAGCCTGAAGGAAGAAAACATCATAAGAAATTGAAATTCTTTACCTTGAGCCATCTTCCTTGTAACAGAAAAAAAATATCCTCAGCTTCAGATTTGGGATGGATGATGAAATCTGAAAGACAGAAAGTTAAACGTGAATGTTGGGTCTAATAGCACACTACCAAACATTCCCTTGAAATAATAATCCTAGGGAGGGAGGCTTTTAAAAACACTGTGGAAAAAGAAGAAAATGCTTGTAATAAGCATTTACTCCTTTTCCCAACAAGCATTTACTCCTTTTCCCACAATATTTTTCACCTTCTTAACTTAACTAGAGGCGCTTGAGTGCCTGCATCGCTCCACAGGCCTGATATTTCTATAATGGCGAAAAGAAGTTTTTAACAATTACCATTCAATCCTGCATTTTAGCTCACTGAAGAAAAAAGGTATGGAAAAAACTTGTGAGAAAAGAAGAAAAAAAATGGTAACCAGCATTTTCTTAGTTTCCCACAATAATTTCTATCCTTTTTTATATATGTCTTACTAATTTGAAGATATGTTGTCTGCAAACAGGTCCTTTCACAAACGATTTTGGGTGGGGAAACATCAAAATATAGAAAATATGTCTTTCTCAGGGTCGTTAAAAGTTGTGATTGTGTGGTAAAGGGGTAATCTAAAAGAACAGCTAGGAGGGCAAATGAATGAATGTTATAGCAATATAGATCAACTTACATCAATACACCAGATAGAATGAAATACGCTGGCATACAATGAACACCTAATCCCTAATAATCAACTTTTCACAGTCACAGTTAGAATGTCTTTTGTGGCAAACAACACAAAATGGTCTACAAATGCATTTACATAAATCAAATATCCTGCTCCAGGGCACAGATTAATTCTGGTGTACTGAAGTTGCGGGATCACTTTGACTGGATAACATTAATGCCTTATCACAAATGTAAAGCCCTGTCCCACTTTGTACCAGGTCACCAGGATTTACACCCCTTCTGTCCACTCTGCATTTACTCATTAGTAGGTCAACAAACCTTTACCAGAACTAATAAAAGTACTGAGGTTCTCTTGTTCTATACCAAAAGGACTATAAAGTACCTACAACATGGGGGTTTTGTTATTAAAATACTTTTTCTTTTTTATCTTGGCATGGTTACTCAGGCTTAGTAATAAGGCAAAATTGAAAAGCTCAAGTTGTGAAAGGTGCTCAAGCTTTTATCTTATTTATGGCCAGCGATATTTTATTACTAGTACTAACTAATAGCATATCACTGGAGTAAATTGTGATCTTAATACCAAGGAAAATGTGTGGGTTTAGATAGGACAGCCCCGACTAGGTCAAGTCAATCCAATTTTCTTCCTTTTTCTTTGTTAGTCGATAAAACTAACACAATAAATAGTTTTGGAGAAGAACATTTTTTTGAAATATAAGCCTTGTCTATAAAAAAATGTGTTTTTAGGTATATCATTTTTTTAAAAGGAATTTGGTATACAACCACCATAGAAACAATTTGGCAGACAACCACCATAGGAACTTACCTGCAAAACAACAATGAAATCCAATGAATAGTTTTAGAGAAGAAATTTTTCAAAGATTTTACTTTATACCATAAAAGGAAAATGAGTCTCCCATAAAAGCCATGTTTTATGACAGATCATTTTTTTTTAAAGGAATTCTGTAAAGCTGTATCTAAGGAACATTCCTGCAAAATAATAATGCTATCCAAATAGCGGTTTGGGAGGAGAAGATTTTTAAAGGTTTTTTACTTTGGTTGCCATGGCAACCAGAATTCTTCATGGAACACAATTATTTGAAGGAATTTGAAAGAGGACCACCAAAGGAACATTCCTGTGAAATTTGGTAAAAATCCAGTCAATAGTTTCTGAGGAGAAGTTTTTTAAAGAAAAAGTTTACGGACGCACGCACGGACGAACGGACGACGGACACAACGCCATGACAATAGCTCGCTGGCCTTCGGCCAGTGGAGCTAAAAATTGCATCATTTAAATCATTATGAATTTGCCAACTGCAAATGCTTTCAATATTAGCAAGTCATTTATCTAGCATAGAATTAAGTCTTTACTACACAATCCTGACTTTAAACGACCTTGAATGAAAAGGCTTTTAACCCTTAGGCTGCTAAGCGCGACTTAATGACCTTTTGCGGACAGTGTAGAGGGTAGAACGTGCAGTCTGATCTTGGCTCTACACGCTCCGAAATATTTTTCTCCAAAAATACATTTGAAATAGCAAAATTTGGATTTTTACCATCTGCTTGAAAGTTCCTTTCAATTACAGAGCTGGATAAGGGTTAAAACGTTGTGGGAAATGGACAAAACGCTGTTTTCTCCTTTTCCCACATTTTTTTTCATCCAATCAAAGACAGAAATCGCCATTTAAGCAACATTCAATTTGTCTTCTGCAAATGCTTTAAATTTAGTCCTCTTTTGTTTAGTAAAAAATTAATTTGGCTGAAATTATGAGTAATGGCTGTAAAAGAGCAGAAATATTGTGAGAAAATTAAACATTTTCTCCTTTTCTCACAATGTTTTCAAAAGTGTTTTTCCTCAGGGTCAATAAAACAAATGATTGTCCCCCAAAAAGTAGTTTATTTCTTCAAAAGCTATTAGAATGACTCACATGGTCCAAACAACCCCTTTAAAACACAAACCTGCCTTTTAATTATGCCTAAAAGAGAAGACTTTTGAAAACATTGTGGGAGAAGAAGAAATTTCTGGGGACAAACATTTTCTCCTTTCTCCACAATGTTTTCTACCCTATCAAAGACAGAAATTACCATTGTAGCAACATTTGTCATCTGCAAATGCTTTCAATTTGGTCGAGTCAAAAACTTTGTCGTTTGCTATAGAGCTACATGATAGGGAGGGCCATAATGGCTTGTATCTCTTCACTGCCTGAAGAGCATTTCACACCAGATTTTCTATCCTTTGAAAGTCAATCTCTTTTATTTCAGCCACACTTTATTTCTTGGGTCTACAAATGCTTCAGATATGGCTTATGTAAAATTTTGTGAGTTAGTAAAAGGTTGACTCTCATGGCACTGGATCAGCTTTAACCCTTAACCACAAGAAACAATTTTTTTTTTCAAAGTTTTATTTGCCATGTCAAATGGTATGATGGGAGTTGTGGCCATCTCCCACTATACCTTACAATTCAGTATTAGTAAAAAGCTTTTGTTAATAATTCATTATGATCATAATGGTATAGATAATAGTCACTTAAAGAAGAATGTTTTAAATACTAATATACAAAAAGATTTGTCTCTTAATACTAACCAAGATTGTATTATTAAGTAACTATTCTATCCCTTACATGTGGCTTTAGAGAGAGAGAGAGAGAACAAACAAAAACAAATATATGCAAGAAACAATTTTAGATTTGTCCATATTTGAAGTGCAGATGACATTTTGAATGTGTCTTAAAAGGGAATTCCTTAATAGAAGGGTAGAAAACATTGTGGGAAAAGAAGAAAATGCTAGTTACCAGCATTTTCTCCTTTTCCCCCTCTATTTTCAAGTGCTTTCCTTCTCAGGGTCAGTAAAAGTCAGGATTTTGTGGTAAAGGATTAAGTTGCTTCTGCAGACACAGTAGATGAAGATCAGACAGCACAGAACATGCAGTCTTATCTTGGATCAACACTGTCAGCGATTTAGTTATACACTCTGGCCAAAACAGTCTTGAAATAGTACTATTTAGGCTGCTTTTTTTCTTCTTCAAAAGGTTCATTTCAATAATACAGAGCTCTTAGGGTAAACCCTTTAACACATATTCCTGTGATTCAATGACCCCAGAGAAAAAGATTTTTAAAAATGCTGGAAACTGACATATTCTCCTATTTGCACCATGTTTTCTACCCTGTCTGACAATTATATCCTACCATTTACCCTTTTACCACAATATCCTGAGTTTTAACAACCCTGAGAAAGAACTCTGTTTTGAAAATTTGGGTAATAGAGTAAATGCTGGTCACCTGTATTTTCTCCTTTTCCCACTATGTTCTCTACCTGTTTGCCTCTATGTTCTCTACCTGATCAAAGACAAATTCCATCATTTGAGGCACATGTAAATTGTCGTCTACAAATGCTTTCAATCTGGACAAGTCTAAAATTTTTGTCATTTTGGAAAAAGTTAAGGTAGGTAGTGAAGGGTTCAAAGACTAATAGCCACTGAGTTCTTCACTAAAACCTATGTTGTTGGCAATTATTAGAATAGTCTTTATCAATAATTAGTCCCAACAACATGGGCTTTAGTGTAGATATAGAGACTTTTGATAGATAACCCCAAGCTTGTAGATTTTTTTTTCAAATTGTGTCAGTGCCCTTCCCTGGACAATACAGATCAAGAAAAGATTGCATAGAATGCCCAGTCTGATCTTGGATCTACATTGTCAGATACACTGAGATTTTACATGTTTCATAGCTAATTACTAGTAATGCCTAAATATAACTAGTTTCATAATAGATTCTCACCTGTGCCATTTCCAAGGTATTTAATGATTCCTTCCCACTGAACAGCCACAGTACAACAGGCTTAACCATTACAACAAGTTGACCATGCTGAAACGCAATCTTAGGCAACCAAGCAAATGATCACATTCATTAGACATCTATGTTCGTGAGCTGATATATTTATTCAGTGATTTCTCCATGTTTTCAATGTGTAAATGCTCATGTGGACACTCATAGAAGTACCTGTAATATTTAAGTCAATGTAAAAAATAGTACTGGTAAATGGCTCAAACCATTGTGTAATCAAGCATTGTAAGCAAAATAGTTTTACAGAGTTGCCAATTGACTGGACAATTCTTGATTCAATATATGCCTGGTCTTATCAACACAGGTCTGAGAGACTAGAAAGTCTTACAACTTGACTATGGCTTCAAGACTGCATTTTAGAAAACATGGGCCTATGTAGATAGACCTATTATATATATATACACCTTTAGTAATGGCAAAGTAAAAATATATGTAGCAATACTTTTGCAGAGCTGCAATTTAACTGACTGTATGGTTCAATCCATGGCTTAGTAATACCAATCACTGGAAGAATGTAGAAAAAGCCTTCAACTTTGACATCACAATTTTATGAGTTTATGCAACTGTTACCAAACACACTCTTAAATACTGGTAAATCTTCATCTTTGCATTAAGTAGTCGCTTTCCAGTAAAATTACCCTACATCACCATGTAGCTGTATTAACTGAAGATAAAGTTCTTGATTTTTATCCAAAATAATGTTATACTTTGACAAGAGTTTCTGTAGATACTCACTATTTTCAACATATTCTAAGGTTTTATAAAGCAGAGTAATATGTTACGTCCACCAAAGACAGCTGTCTATCTCCATCTCCTCTACTAACCATCTCCTTTACTAACCACCGACTCCATCTACTCTTTACACCTCGGAGTCACTATCTCCACCTACTTCTCACACTTTGGAGTCACTATCTCCATCTACACGGTACATTTCAAAGTCACTATCTCCACTTCCCCGTAACATTCTGGAGTCACTATCTCCACCTACACTGCACATTTTGGAGTCAGGAGTCACTATCTTCACCTACTCACCATATTTGAGAGTCAGGTTCATGGGTATATAGTACATGTAGTTATCTGTGCTGTAGTATCTCAGCCTGAGACTGTGGTAGTCGTCAAGAATGGACTATGAACCCATCAGCATGTTCGGTGTGGCACACTGGGTGAATCTTGTGAAGATAGATGTATTTTGTCATATGTATACATGAAGACGTAGGGTTCTTCAATGCAAGAAGTATCTACAGAAAAGCGAATAACTCCAAAACCTGAAGCTGAACTCTTTTCTTTGCTCTTATAAAGAAAGCAACCGTATTGCACAACAGTTGTGTACAGATTGAAAGGTGTCAAACAGTAAGTCTGGTCAAAACCTTATCAACAAAGGTGTTTCAAAAATCTGCATGCAAGTCCTGGTCAAAAATCCTACCTTTATCTAATGCCTAGCAAAATTGAAAAAAGAAACGAGGAAAAAAAATTAACAAAGACAATTCAAAAATCTGCATGCAAATCCTGGTCAAAAATGCAGATAGATTTCATCCATATATTTCCTAATGCCTAGCAAAATTCTAAAAAAAAAAAAGAGAAAAATAAAACAAAGGCAGTTCAAAAATCTGCATGCAAGTCCTGGTCAAAAATGCTGATTTCATCCATACCCTTTCCGTAAGGCCTAGCAAAATTGAAAAACAAGAGGGCCATGATGGCCCTGTATCGCTCCACTGGCTTATAAATATAAACCACGAAGAAAAGTCTTCACTATATAAGCCCTTATAAAACTTTGACCTCATGGATACAGTCTGACTAAATGGGGAATATTGTATTAGAAGAATAACATGCCAAATGTGGGAGTTCTTGGCCTTATGGCTGGTAACAAGATGGTTTCTGAACTTTTCACTCCATAAACCCATGTAAAACTTGTGATCCCTGGTGCAGGGCCAAACTTGATCCTAGAGCTGTAACTTGGGCCCTCTTTGTAACTGTCCACTAAATAATGCTATAATTATATGCAAAATTTGGTAGCCTAAGCCTTATGGCTGTGTACACCAACATTTAAAAGTTTTCCCTATGTAAGCCTATGTAAATCTTGTGAACCCCCCCCTCCAAGTATGAGGCCAAATTGACCCCAGGACTATACTTTGGACACTTTTGGTAGACTCCAACTAGATCAAGCTAAATGCCAAATTTGGTAGCTCTAGGCCTTATGGTTTCAGACAAGAAGATATTTAAAGTTTTCTCTATATAAGCCTATGTATAAAACTTGTGACCCCTGGGGAAGAGCCAATTTTGACCCCAGGGCTATAATTTCAAGAAATATGATAGAGGTCTACTACATAAAGCTACATGCCAAATTTGGTAGCCCTATGCCTTATGGTTTCAGACAAGAAGATTTTTAAAGTTTTCTCTATATAAGCCTATGTAAAACTTGTGACCCCTGGGGAAGAGCCAATTTTGACCCCAGGGCTATAATTTGAAGAAACTTGATAGAGGTCTACTACATAAAGCTACATGCCAAATTTGGTAGCCCTATGCCTTATGGTTTCAGACAAGAAGATTTTTAAAGTTTTCTCTATATAAGCCTATGTAAAACTTGTGACCCCTGGGGCAGAGCCAATTTTGACCCCAGGGCTATAATTTGAAGAAACTTGATAGAGGTCTACTACATAAAGCTACATGCCAAATTTGGTAGCCCTATGCCTTATGGTTTCAGACAAGAAGATTTTTAAAGATTTCCAATATTTTTCAGTTTTGTTGCCATGGCAACCAGAGTTTTTGAAGGAATCAAATTCTTTCAAGAAATTCTGAAGAGGACCATGTCAGGATCATTTCTGTGAAGTTTCGTGAAAATCGGACGGGTAGTTTCAGAGAAGAAGATGTTTGAAATAAAAGTTAACGCATGGACAGACGGACTGACGGACGGACGGACGGACGACCGGACGGACGGACGGACGGACGCACGACGGACACCGGGCCATGACATAAGCCCGCTGGCCTTCGGCCAGTGGAGCTAAAAATAAAGAGGATAAAAAAAGTAAGCAAAGGCAATTCAAAAATCTGCATGCAAGTCCTGGTCAAAAATGCAGACAGATTTCATCCATACCGTCCCTAATGCCTAGCAAAATTTTAAAAAAAAGAGGATAATGTAAACAAAGGCAGTTCAAAAATCTGCATGCAAGTCCTGGTCAAAAATGCAGACAGATTTCATCTGTACCTTTCCCCAACGCCTAGCAAAATTGAAAAAAAAGGATAAGGAGTAAACAAAGGCAATTCAAAAATCTGCATGCAAGTCCTGGTCAAAAATGCAGACAGATTTCATCCATACCTGTCCTTAATGTCTAGCAAAATTGAAAAAAAAGAGAAAAAAAAGAAAAGGTAGTTCAAAAATCTGCATGCAAGTCCTTGTCAAAAATACAGATGCCACCCGTACCTAATCCTAACGCATTTTTATCTCCTAGTAAACACTAGTACTTGATGAATACCAAGGTTCTCTATGATAAAGAAGCATAACATTGAAGAAAAAAGCAACTCAAAGGTCCAATGTCTGTACAAACATGAAAGTAATGTTGGTAAAATGTACACAACCACAGGGCTTTTCCATTACAAATTGCCATTTGCAGAAGTATTTCGATTTTTATTGCTGCTGCCAGTACACCTATCTACTTTTCCCTGTAAACATTGTTTCAACAATGTTACAGTACGCCTTGAGAGATGAATGAATCCCGTCATAATGACTATCATCAATCCCATGTAAGAAACCCCTTCATAACAAAAGTGTTTTAGAGTTGTTTGATTTTCTAAAATACTTCCAGAACTGCAGAACCCTAGGTCTACATGTACACAACCAACAACACACATTCATCCCCTGATGGTATACCCAGTGTGCCAGACAGAACACACATATGGACTCACAGTCGATCCTTGATAATTACCACAGTTTCAGACAGACAGACCACTGGACGGATAGCCAGTGTAAGCCCATGTACCAGTCTCTGAACTGCAGATTCCTCTCAACCTCCTAGACTAACAACCTTCACCCCTCCTTCCTCTCCTAACTTAACTTTTCTAAACTTAAACTATTTGCGATGAACAACTTTTAAAAATGTTTGTTTGCATCTAGGAACACATTGTCACCCTCTAATAGTAAACCCAGTCACCATACCTATCAGGCCGACGGACACGACGCCCACTGCAGGTTACTACCACAGGATTGGGCTCAGCAATGACAAAACAGAGCTCCATATCACCTTCCTGCCCAAGGGAAAGAGTCTAAGCTCAGCTCAGCCTTTTCTCCATCAGCCAAACCAACACTAACCTCTTCTCGGCAAACCCCTAACTCCCTATTAACCGTCAAGGAGAACTTACAGATAAAACTTAACTCCAGAGAGCCAAGTTCTATCTCCAAGTCCTCCCCGATATCTGCATGACTAAAGATATGTATGCTCCGTTTCCACATCATCCACCACTTCTGCATCTGCATCATCAAATAACATAGATGATGTAGAGATGAAGGAATAAACCATAAGGTTCTCGTCCTCCATCTCCACATCCTCTACAACAGACCAAAAGGAGGAAGAACCAAGCTCAACAGAACTTGGCTCTTCCTCCCACTCCTCCTAATTGAAAGCAATCTGGTATAGAGCTACATTTAAGCCATCCCACATCCCAGATGGTGTGGATATGGGGCTGAGAGCCATATAGCTCTCATCTCCCATCTCCACAACCTCATTGAGGAGAACAAGGAGGAACAACTAAGCTCAAAATAGCTCACCTCTTCCCCCAACTTCTCCTCAAAATCATCAATATGATCCCACATCATAGAAGATGCGGAGCTGAAGGGGAGAACCATAGAGGTTTCTTCCTCCATCACTGCATCCTCTCTCGAGTCCAGGTAGTTGACCTTCTGTAGATCTACCTGGAAAGGAAAGAAAAGAAAAAAAATCAAAATTTGAATTAACCGGTTTAGTTCCTTCCTCTCCTAACTTAACTTTTCTAAACTTAAACTATTTGCAATGAACAACTGCAGGACTGTACTTTGGGCACTTTTGGTAGACCCCAACTAAATCAAGTTAAATGCAAAATTTGGTAGCTCTAGGCCTTATGGCTAGGTACAGGAAAATTTTTAAAGTTTTCTCTATATAAGCGTATGTAAAACTTGTGACCCCTGGGGCAGAGCCAATTTTGACCCCAGGGCTATAATTTGAAAGAACATGATAGAGGTCTACTACATAAAGCTACATGCCAAAGTTGGTAGCCCTATGCCGTATTGTTTCAGACAAGAAGATTTTTAAAGATTTTCAATATTTTTCAGTTTTGTTGCCATGGCAACCAGAGTTTTAGACGGAATCAAATTCTTTCAAGAAATTCTAAACAGGACCATGGCAGGATCATTTCTGTGAAGTTTCATGAAAATTGGTTAGGTAGTTTCAGAGAAAAAGATGTTTGAAATAAAAGTTAATGCACGCATGCACGCACGGGCACGCACGGACACACGACGGACACCGGGCCATGACATAAGCCTGCTGGCCCTCGGCCAGTGGAGCTAAAAATCACATTATTTGAGCCACTTTGAAATTGTTGTCTGCAAATGCTTTCAATTTGGACACGTCTAAAATTTTGTTGTATGGTAAAGGGTTAAGACAGGACAACAACTTATATAATTTTTTATGGTTGTGTGTAACTGAACTGCAGTCAAATCTGTGTACAGCAGCCACTGAAGGGAAGTTCTGAAAGTGGCTGCTGTTAACACATTGGCCATTGTCCACAATATGCATTTCTCACACTATTTTGGCTTGCGAATATGGTTGTTTTAATAGGTAAAAATTTGTTTGCAATGGACTTTCAATATATTTTCATTTCAAACACAAAAAGAAAACTGTGTATAATTCAGGGATAATGAACTGAACTACTACACATTACGATCACAGAGCAATCTCTCAAAACACCATTTTTAGGAACAAGTTATTGCGTTCAAATGACATCCTCTGCCGGTAAAGACCTTTTTTGATACAAACAATATGAGGGGTATTGTTTTGAATGTACATGTGGCATTTTTGTTTTTGGTCCATAATGGAATTATACATTAAGCCCCCTTTTTCCATGACATATCATTTCATAAAATAAAACACAATAATGATTTCCTGTGGCATATGATAAACAATACAAATATGAAATTTCAAAATTTTGTCCAGTTGTTAAAGGGATACTTGTCCATAATGGAAATATACATCAAGCTCCCTATTTCCATGACCAGCCATTTAATAAAAACAAGAAGGACATTGGCCCTTAAGTGCTCAACTGAGTAAGGTCATCTAATTTCCTCTAGGACTTTAGAAATTATCTGTTCGGACAAACTAAGACAGTTATCAGTCCAAAATGAAGTTATACATGTAGCCCACATTTTCAAAGACATGGAATTCATTTAATAAAAACAAATAATGATTGCCTGTGGCTTATGATAAATAATATAAAGTTTCACAAGATTTTGTCCAGTCATTAGAGATACTGGTCTATAATGGAAATTTCCATCGAGCCCCCTTTTTACATGACATAGCATTAATTAAAAAAAAAAAAAAAAAAACAAGAAGTATGTCAGAGGACTATCATATGAAACATATGTATGAAGTTTCATCAAATTTCATCGAGGACTTTAGACGATATCTGTCCAGACGGACAGACACAGAGACGGACAGACGGATGGCCGGACAGACAGAGGGACGGACAATGCAAAAACTATACCTCCCCCTTCCCGAAATTTGGCCCGGGGGGGGTAATAAAACCATATCCGACAGAGCTGAAACTCATAGGAGCAGCCAAAAGTTAACAACTTGGGTGTTAAAATGCGTCTTAAATTTTAATCATAACTATTATTTCCAAGCGTGGAAAATATTGAGGAGATGACAATTTATTGCATGGTGGGTCGAAGTCTTAGCTGATAGCATGAAAATGAATATTAAAACTAGGTAAAAAGTACACAAAAGATGGGGCAACCTGGCAACTTTTGACCTAGTTTAATAATTCATCTTCCTTCAATTGTCTAACACTTCGACTGACCGCACAGTAACAAACTGCCATATTGGCAAACTGACAACTTTTACAAGAATTCCCTTCACTTTTTCTATCCCGTTAGTGATGGTATAAATCTATATTTTGGAATTTAAAGCATGGCCTTTACAAAGTCAAAAACACTTCACAAATTCCTCTGTAGAAATCCAATCATCACAAATTCTAATACGATTTTAGTTATTTTGCAATGGAAATTCATTTAAACCTTTACGAAACAATCAAGACTTTTAACAACCCTGATAAAGAAAGTTTTTCCCACAATGTATTCTACCCTTACTCAACCCAAAAGCATATTTCTAGCCATATTTGAATTGTCATCTGCATAAACTTTCAATTTGGATGACAGAGTTTACCAAGTAGCTTATGCATAGATTACAACCAATATAAAATCCATTTCATTTTCTGGAGGCCATCAAAAAAATCACTCTTATGACATTTCCGGATTAAATGGGGGATTTCTGATATACATATTTTTCCCTGACACCATATATATTGCTAATTTATATATGTTTACAATACTGACTAAATTCTGAACCAGTCCACAGTCTAATTTTAAAAGCATTTTTTCTCTCTGTCTTTAAGGATGTACCTTCACCCAATACAGGCTGTATCACATACACAAAAGTGGAATGAAAAGTTTTAACTTAACTCTTTACCAAACAACAAAGCAGTTGCAGACAAAATAAATGTGACACAAAAACTGAAATTTGCTATGGGAAGGGTTGAAAATATTGTGGGAACAGGAGTAAATGCTAGTTAAGGGTTAAAATGGCAGTACCTATCGATGATGTGGACAAGTTGTGCAAGTTCTGCATATATCCGCCAAGCAATGTGAACCTTATCATACATGAAGAAGACAAATTCAATTGATTGTTTGGTGTTTAACACTGTTTTCAACATTATTTCAGTTTTATCACACTATCCCAAGTTTTAACAACCCCAAGGAAGAAGGCTTTAGAAAACAATGTGGTAAAAGCAGATAATTCTGGTAACTAACATTTTCACAACCTTTTCTACACATCGAAAGGGAAATTTCAGATTTTGAGTCAAATGTACCTTGTCGTCTGCAAATGCATTCAATTTGGACTAGTCTAAAATTTTATCATTTGGTAATGGGTTAGATTGTCCACTTTTCCATGCTTTCCTGGAGTTTCTGTTACTAGTACCTAGCAAAACAATGATCAGTGATGAGAGAATAATATTTCTGTTGCAATGACCATCATCAATCCTTGGAAAGAAATGGCTGAGCTTGGGATTTGAACCAGCAATCCCCTGGCCTCAAGACAAACTGCACTCTGCTCGGCTGAAAAAGACAAGCCAAGCAAACAGATGAACAAACGGAAGCCTGAAGGAAGAAAACATCATAAGAAATTGAAATTCTTTACCTTGAGCCATCTTCCTTGTAACAGAAAAAAATTATCCTCAGCTTCAGATTTGGGATGGATGCTGAAATCTGAAAGACAAAAAGTTAAACGTGAATGTTGGGTCTAATAGCACACTACCAAACATTCCCTTGAAATAATAATCCTAGGGAGGGAGGCTTTTAAAAACATTGTGGAAAAAGAAGAAAATGCTTGTAATAAGCATTTACTCCTTTTCCCAACAAGCATTTACTCCTTTTCCCACAATATTTTTCACCTTCTTAACTTAAAAATTGCATCATTTAAATCATTATGAATTTGCCAACTGCAAATGCTTTCAATATTAGCAAGTCATTTATCTAGCATAGAATTAAATCTTTACTACACAATCCTGACTTTAAACGACCTTGAATGAAAAGGCTTTTAACCCTTAGGCTGCCAAGCGCGACTTAATGACCTTTTGCGGACAGTGTAGAGGGTAGAACGTGCAATCTGATCTTGGCTCTACACGCTCCGAAATATTTTTCTCCAAAAATACATTTGAAATAGCAAAATTTGGATTTCTACCATCTGCTTGAAAGTTCCTTTCAATTACAGAGCTGGATAAGGGTTAAAACATTGTGGGAAATGGGCAAAACGCTGTTTTCTCCTTTTCCCACATTTTTTTTCATCCAATCAAAGACAGAAATTGCCATTTAAGCAACATTCAATTTGTCTTCTGCAAATGCTTTAAATTTAGTCCTCTTTTGTTTGGTAAAAAATTAATTTGGCTGAAATTATGATTAATGGCTGTAAAAGAGCAGAAATATTGTGAGAAAATTAAACCAACATTTTCTCCTTTTCTCACAATGTTTTTAAAAGTGTTTTTCCTCAGGGTCAATAAAACACATGATTGTCTGTCAAAAAGTAGCTTATTTCTTCAAAAGCTATTAGAATGACTCGCACGGTCTGAACAACCCCTTTAAAACACAAGCCTGACTTTTAATTTAGCCTAAAAGAGAAGACTTTTGAAAACATTATGGGAAAAGAAGAAATTTCTGGGGACCAACATTTTCTCCTTTCTCCACAATGTTTTCTACCCTATCAAAGACAGAAATTACCATTGTAGCAACATTTTTTCGTCTGCAAATGCTTTGAATTTGGTCCAGTCAAAATCTTTGTTGTTTGGCCATCTCCCACCATACCTTACAATTCAATGTTAGTAAAAAGCTTTTGTTAATAATTCATAATGATCATAATGGTATAGATAATAGTCACTTAAAGAAGAATGTTTTAAATACTAATATACAGAAAGATTTGTCTCTTAATACTAACCAAGATTGTATTATTAAGTAACTATTCTATCCCTTACATGTGGCTTTAGAGAGAGAGAGAGAGAGAGAACAAACAAAAACAAATATATGCAAGAAACAATTTTAGATTTGTCCATATTTGAATTGCAGATGACATTTTGAATGTGTCTTAAAAAAGGGGGAATTCCTTAATAGAAGGGTAGAAAACATTATGGGAAAAGAAGAAAATGCTAGTTACCAGCATTTTCTCCTTTTCCCTCTCTATTTTCAAGTGCTTTCCTTCTCAGGGTCAGTAAAAGTCAGGATTTTGTGGTAAAGGGTTAAGTTGCTTCTGCAGACACCATAGATGAAGATCAGACAGCACAGAACATGCAGTCTTATCTTGGATCAACACTGTCAGCGATTTAGTTATACACTCTGGCCAAAACAATCTTGAAATAGTACTATTTAGGCTGCTTTTTTTCTTCTTCAAAAGGTTCATTTCAATAATACAGAGCTCTTAGGGTAAACCCTTTAACACATATTCCTGTGATTCAATGACCCCCAGAGAAAAAGATTTTTAAAAATGCTGGAAACTGACATATTCTCCTATTTCCACCATGTTTTCTACCCTGTCTGACAATTATATCCTACCATTTACCCTTTGACCACAATATCCTGAGTTTTAACAACCCTGAGAAAGAACTCTGTTTTGAAAATTTGGGTAATAGAGTAAATGCTGGTCACCAGTATTTTCTCCTTTTCCCACTATGTTCTCTACCTGTTTGCCTCTATGTTCTCTACCTGATCAAAGACAAATTCCATCATTTGAGGCACATGTAAATTGTCGTCTACAAATGCTTTCAATTTGGACAAGTCTACAATTTTTGTCATTTTGGAAAAAGTTAAGGTAGGTAGTGAAGGGTTCAAAGAGTAATAGCCACTGAGTTCTTCACTAAAACCTATGTTGTTGGCAATTATTTGAATAGTCTTTATCAAATAATTAGTTCCAACAACATGGGCTTTAGTGTAGATATAAAGACTTTTGATAGATGACCCCAAGCTTGTAGATTCTTTTTTCAAATTGTGTCAGTGCCCTTCCCTGGACAATATAGATCAAGATAAGATTGCATAGAATGCCCAGTCTGATCTTGGATCTACATTGTCAGATACACTGAGATTTTACATGTTTCATAGCTAATTACTAGAAATGCCTAAATATAACTAGTTTCATAATAGATTCTCACCTCTGCCGTTTCCAAGGTATTTAATGATTCCTTCCCACTGAACAGCCACAATACAACAGGCTTAACCATTCCAACAAGTTGGCCATGCTGAAACGCAATCTTAGGCAACCAAGCAAATGATCACATTCTTTAGACATCTATGTTCGTGAGTTGATATATTTATTCAGTGATTTCTCCATGTTTTCAATGTGTAAATGCTCATATGGACACTCATAGAAGTACCTGTAATATTTAAGTCAATGTAAAAAATAGTACTGGTAAATGGCTCAAACTATTGCATAATCAAGCATTGTAAGCAAAACAGTTTTACAGAGTTGCCAATTGACTGGACAATTCTTGATTCAATATATGCCTGGTCTTATCAACACAAGTCTCAGAGACTAGAAAGTCTTACAACTTGACTTTGGCTTCAAGACTGCATTTTAGAAAACATGGGCCTATGTAGATAGATCTATTATAATATATACACCTTTAGTAATGGCAAAGTAAAAATATATGTAGCAATACTTTTGCAGAGCTGCAATTTAACTGACTGTATGGTTCAATCCATGGCTTAGTAATACCAATCACTGGGAGAATGTTGAAAAAGCCTTCAACTTTGACATCACAATTTTATGAGTTTATGCAACTGTTACCAAACACACTCTTAAGTACTGGTAAATCTTCATCTTTGCATTAAGTAGTCGCTTTCCAGTAAAATTACCCTACATCACCATGTAGCTGTATTAAATGAAGATAAAGTTCTTGATTTTTATCCAAAATAATGTTATACTTTGACAAGAGTTTCTGTAGATACTCACTATTTTCAACATATTCTAAGTTTACATAAAGCAGAGTAATATGTTACGTCCACCAAAGACAGCTGTCTATCTCCATCTCCTCTACTAACCATCTCCTTTACTAACCACCGTCTCCATCTACTCTTTACACCTGAGAGTCACTATCTCCACCTACTTCTCACACTTTGGAGTCACTATCTCCATCTACACGGTACATTTCAAAGTCACTATCTCCACTTCCCCGTAACATTCTGG
Organism: Tridacna gigas; assembly: GCA_945859785.2. Lineage (NCBI taxonomy): Eukaryota > Metazoa > Mollusca > Bivalvia > Cardiida > Cardiidae > Tridacna > Tridacna gigas. The sequence goes on from OX244042.2 coordinate 8,155,671, forward strand.
CGTCACTATCTCCACCTACACTGCACATTTTGGAGTCAGGAGTCACTATCTTCACCTACTCACCATATCTGAGAGTCAGGTTCATGGGTATATGGTACATGTAGTTATCTGTGCTGTAGTATATCAGCCTGAGACTGGTAGTCGTCAAGAATGGACTATGAACCCATCAGCATGTTCAGTGTGGCACACTGGGTGAATCCCGTGAAGACAGATGTATTTTGTCATATGTATACATGAAGACGTAGGGTTCTTCAATGCAAGAAGTATCTACAGAAAAGCGAATAACTCCAAAACCTGAAGCTGAACTCTTTTCTTTGCTCTTATAAAGAAAGCAATCGTATTGCACAACAGTTGTGTACAGATTGAAAGGTGTCAAACAGTAAGTCTGGTCAAAATCTTGTCAACAAAGGTGTTTCAAACATCTGCATGCAAGTCCTGGTCAAAAATCCTACCTTTATCTAATGCCTAGCAAAATTGAAAAAAGAAACGAGGAAAAAAAATTAACAAAGACAATTCAAAAATCTGCATGCAAATCCTGGTCAAAAATGCAGACAGATTTCATACATATATTTCCTAATGCCTAGCAAAATTCTAAAAAAAGAAGAGGAAAATAAAACAAAGGCAGTTCAAAAATCTGCATGCAAGTCCTGGTCAAAAAATGCAGATTTCATCCATACCCTTTACGTAAGGCCTAGCAAAATTGAAAAAAAAAAATAAAGAGGATAAAAAAAAATAAGCAAAGGCAATTCAAAAATCTGCATGCAAGTCCTGGTCAAAAATGCAGACAGATTTCATCCATACCTTCCCTAATGCCTAGCAAAATTTTAAAAAAAGAGGATAATGTAAACAAAGGCAGTTCAAAAATCTGCATGCAAGTCCTGGTCAAAAATGCAGACAGATTTCATCCGTACCTTTCCCCAACGCCTAGCAAAATTGAAAAAAAAAAAGAGAAAAAAAGAAAAGGTAGTTCAAAAATCTGCATGCAAGTCCTTGTCAAAAATACAGATGCCACCCATACCTAATCCTAATGCATTTTTGTCTCCTAGTAAACACTAGTACTTGATGAATACCAAGGTTCTCTATGATAAAGAAGCTTAACACTGAAGAAAAAAGCAACTCAAAGGTCCAATGTCGGTACAAACATGAAAGTAATGTTGGTAAAATGTACACAACCACAGGGCTTTTCCATTACAAATTGCCATTTGCAAAAGTATTTCAATTTTTATTGCTGCTGCCAGTACACCTATCTACTTTTCCCTGTAAAATTTGTCTCAACAATGTTACGCCTTGAGAGATGAATGAATCCTGTCATAATGACTATCATCAATCCCATGTAAGAAACCCCTTCACAACAAAAGTGTTTTAGAGTTGTTTGATTTTCTAAAATACTTCCAGGACTGCAGAACCCTAGGTCTAGATGTACACAATCGACAACACACATTCATCCCCTGATGGTATACCCAGTGTGCCAGACAGAACACACATATGGACTCACAGTCGATCCTTGATAATTACCACAGTTTCAGACAGACAGACCACTGGACGGATTGCCAGTGTAAGCCCATGTACCAGTCTCTGAACTGCAGATTCCTCTCAACCTCCTAGACTAACAACCTTCACCCCTCCTTCCTCTCCTAACTTAACTTTTCTAAACTTAAACTATTTGCGATGAACAACTTTTAAAAATGTTTGTTTGCATCTAGGAACACATTGTCACCCTCTAATAGTAAACCCAGTCACCATACCTATCAGGCCGACAGACACGATGCCCACTGCAGGTTACTACCACAGGATTGGGCTCAGCAATGACAAAACAGAGCTCCATATCACCTTCCTGCCCAAGGGAAAGAGTCTAAGCTCAGCTCAGCCTTTTCTCCATCAGCCAAACCAACACTAACCTCTTCTCGGCAAACCCCTAACTCCCTATTAACCGTCAAGGAGAACTTACAGATAAAACTTAACTCCAGAGAGCCAAGTTCTATCTCCAAGTCCTCCCCGATATCTGCATGACTAAAGATATGTATGCTCCGTTTCCACATCATCCACCACTTCTGCATCTGCATCATCAAATAACATAGATGATGTAGAGATGAAGGAATAAACCATAAGGTTCTCGTCCTCCATCTCCACATCCTCTACAACAGACCAAAAGGAGGAAGAACCAAGCTCAACAGAACTTGGCTCTTCCTCCCACTCCTCCTAATTGAAAGCAATCTGGTATAGAGCTACATTTAAGCCATCCCACATCCCAGATGGTGTGGATATGGGGCTGAGAGCCATATAGCTCTCATCTCCCATCTCCACAACCTCATTGAGGAGAACAAGGAGGAACAACTAAGCTCAAAATAGCTCACCTCTTCCCCCAACTTCTCCTCAAAATCATCAATATGATCCCACATCATAGAAGATGGGGAGCTGAAGGGGAGAACCATACAGGTTTCTTCCTCCATCACTGCATCCTCTACCGAGTCCACACAGGTCCCCTCACTGTACACAGCATCCAAAGACGTGCATTCATCAGCAGAAAAGGAGATCTCCACCTGATCCCTATCAGGGTCAAAGAACACAAAGGGCAAGTTGACAGTAGTGTCAGCCTCAACCAGTGTCTTCTTTGCCCATGAAAAAAGATCAGCAGCATACCCGAGAACAGAAAACACAAGGGCCATGTCTTAAATAATAAGTATAATGAATACTTAACTTAGCAAGTAAATCCTTCTGTAGATGTACCTGGAAAGGAAAGAAAAGAAAAAAAATCAAAATTTGAATTAACCGGTTTAGTTCCTGAACCTGGATTTAATTGCTTATGCTGAGAGTATAGATCAAGATTAGACTGAACAGAATGTTCAGTCTGATCTTGAGTCCACACTATCCACTTTTCTGCCAGATGTTCTGACTACAACAGCTCTGACATTACAACTACTGCCTGGGATTGTTCATAACATCCAAAATTAAACTGTATATTTTGAGCAGTCTGATCTTTAATCTGCGCAACTAGAAAAGGTAGCTAATTAATGACATATTGAAATCAACCCTTTTTTTCTTCATTATTTCAACCACCCTAAGAAGAAAGCTTTTGAAAACATTGTATGAAAACAGGAAAATCCTGCTAAGCAGCATTTCCTAATTTGCCCACTCCTTTTTCACTTCCATGGACAGAGTTCATTAAAGGAGACACCTTTAATGTCATGATATTTGCAAATGCTTTCAATTTGGACAAGTCTTAAATATCATTGTCAGGATTAAACCCATGATTTTCCAGGACACAGCATTAACCCTTTACCACAAAATGCCAACTTTTAATGACCCTGGGAAAGAAGCCTGTTGAAAACATTGTCGGAAATAGTAATCAGCATTTTCTCCTTTTCCCACAATGTTTTCTACCCCATCAAAGAAAAATCACATTATTTGAGCCACTTTGAAATTGTTGTCTGCAAATGCTTTCAATTTGGACACGTCTAAAATTTTGTTGTATGGTAAAGGGTTAAAACAGGAGAACATCTTATATGATTTATGGTTGTGTGTAACTGAACTGCAGTCAAATCTGTGTACAGCAGCCACTGAAGGGAAGTTCTAAAAGTGGCTGCTGTTCACAGACTGGCTATTGTCCACAATATACACTTCTCACACTATTTTGGGTTGCGAATATGATTGTTTTAATAGGTAAAAATTTGTTTGCAATGGACTTTCAATATATTTTTTATCTAAAACACAAAAATAAAACTGAGTATAATTTATGGTTAATGAACTGAGCTACTACACATTACAATCAAAAAGCAATCTCTCAAGACACCAGTTTTAGGAACAAGTTATTTCGCTGAAATGATACAGAACTGTAGATAGAGGGAGTGATTTTGATTTCAAAATTGAAAATATTATTAACTCTCCACTAAACCCTATTTTATGGGTACTTATAAGAATCTTTCTCATAACAAAGGGGTTTGGAAGAGAAATAATTGATTCAGAATGCTATCACTCAATCTTTTCTGGAGGTCTGATGATACCCCCCCAGCCGAAAAAGACCTTTTTTGATAGAATAATTATGAGGGGTATTGTGTTTTGCATGTACACATGGCCTTTTTGTTTTTGGTCCATGATGAAATTATACATTAAGCCCCCTTTTTCCATGACATGGCATTTCATAAAAACAAGAGGCCATGATGGCCCTGGGTCGCTCACCTTAGTAGAGTGCCTTAAAGGCATTTCTTTAATTTGACCATGTGACCTAGTTTTTGACCGCAGGTGACCCAATTTCAAACACATATTTCATGAAGGTAAACATTCTGACCAATTTTCAAGTCAATTGAGCAAAAAATGTGGCCTCGAGTGCCCTAAAGGTATTTTTTAATTTGACCTAGTGACCTAGATTATGACCCCAGTTGACCCAAATTTGAACTGGTCTTGGACTATATCAAAAGAAACATTTTAACCAATTTTCAAATCAACTGAATAATAAATGTGGCCTCTAGAGTGCCCACTAGCTATTTCTTTCATTTGACCAAGTGACCTAGTTTATGACCCAAACTCAGACTCATGTGAGATTTTATAAAGACAAACAGTCTGACCAATTTTCAAGGCAATTAAGCAAATAATGTGGCCTTTAGAGTGCCCACAAGGTATTTCTTTAATTTGACCTAGTGACTTAGTTTATGGTTCCAGGTAGTGGTGTACCGATAATCGGCAAGTATCGATTAGCGGCGTGTTGGAAGCTCCCGATGTCGATTATCGATTGAACTTTGTCATAATCGATGATCGGCAGGAAGTCTGCACCGTCGGTCGGGTACCCGACTTTATATACCGGTGTCTGTTAACAGCGTTTTTTTTCCTTCTATGAACAGGTCCGTAAAACGGACCCGTTCTCTATGCCAAAAAATGACCTTTTTTTCCCAAAATCCAGTTTAAGAAATTCCCAAAACGAAAGACCCCAAGTCGTCGGCTATTTTTTGGATTTCCCATAGCTATATATATATTCCAATTATCAGCTATGTCATTGGTCAAAAAAAGATGAATTTCCCAAACACATGTACTTCCTTTTTTTTTTTTTAGATCAACTGGTCCCGGAGTGTGCTCTCTATTATTAATATAAGCCGGGGTCCAGTGTATTTAGTTCGGAGAACTCGGTAGTGAACGGCGCTTCGTTTCTGTGGCGCCAAAAACTTGCGATTTTTCACGCTCCGTCTGACATGTGATTTCGCGGAGAGACGAGAATGGTAAATTAACGTGAAAATGAGCCACAACAGCAAATATTACCGAAAAAAGTTAAAACCAACGGGGTGTAAAAGGTTAACAGACTTTATCTGTAAGAGGCCAAGTCATAATTCTAGCCAAGATGAGGTTGATGAGCCTGAGGAAAGTGAAAGTAAGCGCTCGTCTGCAATCGTAGATCGAGATCAAAACACTTCAAGTACAAGATGTAACCAAGTTATCCCGTTCACAGCAGGCTCGAGTTTTGAGGGCGAGCAAGCTATGTCTGCCATTCAGTGTGAATCTACCAGCCACCCTGATCCCACTGTCAGTAATGAAACTCTGTTTGCCTCTAAAATAGACCATCTACCAGAACCCAGTCCCTCTACCATATTCCCTCTTACTAAAAAACAAATGACACTTGACTCTAAATTGGTATTTTCAGTAACATGAGAAGCAGGGACATTGCCCTTTGAACAGACCAATTTATTTACAGTACATGTATTTCATGTCATACTGAACAATAAAAGTAAAACGTCGTGATAGTATTTTTGAGTTCAGTTTTAGTTTCAATGACTTAAGAGGGAAAATAACCTCTATTTGAGGGTCTAGCGCAAAACTATTGTAAGTGCATATATTTATATAGGCACTTACAATAGTTTTGTGCTAACCCCTTGTATTATGGTAGTAAATCATATGCAAGGACTGTGTCTAAAATCATCAAGAAAATAATAATTTGAGCAATAAATGTGGCCTCCAGAGTGCAAACAAGGTATTTCTTTAATTTGACCCAGTGAACTAGTTTATGACCCAAGTTGACCCAAATTAATCTTATGTGAGACTTTATAAAGACAAACTTTCTAACTAATTTTCAAGGCAATTGAGCAAATAATGTGGCTTCGAGAGTGCTAACAAGGTATTTCTTTAATTTGACCTCGTGACCTAGTTTATGACCCAAGATGACCCAATTTTGAACTCAATGAACTTGTTGTGCTTAGATGGGCAAATAAACTTAGAAGAGAATCACTACATACCAAATATCAAAGCTCTACGCCTTCCAGTTTTAAAGAAGAATTTTAAAGTTTTCCTTCTTTGTTCCTATGTTCGAACTTGTGACCCCAGGGGCTGGGCCAGTTTTGACCCAAGCAGCATCCTTGGAACAAACTTGGTAGAAGTCCACTAGGAGATGCTACATACCAAATATCAAAGCTCTATGCCTTCCCATTTAAGAGAAAAAAAAATTAAAGTTTTCCTTCTTTGTTCCTATGTTTGAACTTGTGACTCCCTGGGCAGGGCCAGTTTTGACCCTAAGGGCATCATATGAGCAAACCTAGTAGAGGTCTACTAGGCAATGCTACATACCAAATATCAAAGCTCTATGCCCTCCAGTTTCAGAGAAGATGATTCTTAAAGTTCTCCTTCTCTGTTCCTATGTTCGAACTTGTGACCCCTGGGGCAGGGCCAACTTTTGCCCAAGGGCATCATATGCACAAACTTGGTAGAGATACACTAGAAGATGCTACATACCACATATCAAAGCTCCATGCCTTCCTGTTTCAGAGAAGAGGATTTTTAACATTTTCCTTCTTTATTCCTATGTTGTAAATTGTGACCCCCGGGGCGGGGCCAGTTTTGACTCCAGGGGCATCATATCAACAAACTTGGTAGAGGTCCACTAGGAGATACTATATGCCAAAGATCAAAGCTCTACGCCTTCAAGTTTCAGAGAAGATTTTTAAAGTTTTCCTTCTTTGTTACTATGCTCAAACTTGTGACCCCCGGGGCGGCGCCAGTTTTGACTCCAGGGGCATCATATCAACAAACTTGGTAGAGGTCCACTAGGAGATGCTTCATGCCAAATACCAAAGCTCTATGTCTTCTAGTTTTAGAGAAGAAGATTTTTAAAGTTTTCCTTCTTTGTTCCTATGTTGGAAATTGTGACCCCCGGGGTGAGGCCAGTTTTGACCCCAGGGGCATCATATGAACAAACTTGGTAGAGGTCCACTAGGAGATGCTACATACCAAATATCAAAGCTCTACGCCTTCAAGTTTCAGAGAAGAAGATTTTAAAAGTTTTCCTTCTTTGTTCCTATGTTGTAAATTGTGATCCCCGGGGCGGGGCCAGTTTTGACTCCAGGGACATCATATGAACAAACTTGGTAGAGGTCCACTAGGAGATGCTATATGCCAAAGATCAAAGCTCTACGCCTTCAAGTTTCAGAGAAGAAGATTTTTAAAGTTTTCCTTCTTTGTTACTATGCTCAAACTTGTGACCCCCGGGGCGGCGCCAGTTTTGACTCCAGGGGCATCATATCAACAAACTTGGTAGAGGTCCACTAGGAGATGCTTCATGCCAAATACCAAAGCTCTATGCCTTCTAGTTTTAGAGAAGAAGATTTTTAAAGTTTTCCTTCTTTGTTCCTATGTTGGAAATTGTGACCCCCGGGGCGAGGCCAGTTTTGACCCCAGGGACATCATATGAACAAACTTGGTAGAGGTCCACTAGGAGATGCTACATACCAAATATCAAAGCTCTACGCCTTCAAGTTTCAGAGAAGAAGATTTTTAAAGTTTTCCTTCTTTGTGACTATGCTCAAACTTGTGACCCCCAGGGCGGGGCCAGTTTTGACCCCAGGGGCATCAAATGAACAAACTTGGTAGAGGTCCACTAGGAGATGCTACATACCAATATCAAAGCTCTGCGCCTTCTAGTTTCAGAGAAGAAGATTTTCAAAGATTTTGCTTTTTTTTTTCCTTTTTGTTGCCATGGCAACCAGAGTTGTGGGTGGAATTCAATTCTTTGAACAATTTTGGTAGAGCTTTACCCAAGGAACATCCCTGCCAAGTTTCATTAAGATTGGTCCAGTGGTTTAGGAGAAGATGTTTAAAGAAATTGTTGACGGACGACGGACATAGGGCAATCACAATAGCTCACCTTTAGCACTTTGTGCTAAGGTGAGCTAAAAAATGTCTATGGCTTACGATAAACAATATAAATATGAAGTTTCATAAAATTTTGTCCAGTAGTTAGAGATATTTGTCCATTATGGAAATATACATCAAGCCCCCTATTTCCATGACAAGCCATTTAACAAGAGGGCCAGAATGGCCCTGGATTGCTCACCTGAATTTTTGAGAGGACCATAGCCAATTTTTTTTGAGGTATTGAAACTTTGGAAACAAAATCATTATTTTGCCAAACAATTTTGAAAAGGTCACCTGTAAAAGTCATTTCAAAATCTGTCACCACCCCTACAATCATCACCACAGCAATGATTTTGATGAATCAGAATTCTGCAAATGAATTTTTGTATACATCACCCAAGGACAATTTCTTGAAGAAGAGCACATGCTTGATAGTGACTAAAAACATAAGTCGAACAAGAGCACCACATGCAGGTGCCAACATTGGCTGTTGTTTTTTGATGAATAAAAATTTCCCTGACAATTTTTGAAAAGGGTCACCAAAGGAACATTTCTGTGAATTTATTTCAAAATCTGACCAGCCGTTCCAGAGAAGAAGAACTAAGAAATTCCTCTTCATGTCCCTATACTGCAAATAGCCCCCACCACCAGAACCATGTTTCTTGACAGATCACAATTTTGCCAGCAATTTTTGAAAAGCGTCACCCAAGGAACATTTCTGTGAAACTATTTCAAAATCTGACCAGCCGTTTCAGAGAAGAAGAATTTTTAAGAATTTCTTCATGTCCGTAGAGTGTAAGTAGCCCACAGCCATCAGAGCCATGTTTCTTGATGGATCAAAATTTCTTGAACAATTTGCAAAAAGCACAACAGGTCACCCAAGGAACATTTCTGTTAAATTATTTCAAAATCTGACCAGCCGTTTCAGAGAAGAATTTTAAAAATTTCTTTGTGGCCGTATAGTGCAAGTTGCCCCCCATCAGAGCCATGTTTCTTGACGGATCAAAATTTTGCGAACAATTCTTGAAAAAGGTCACCAAAGGAACATTTCTGTGAAATTATTTCAAAATCTGACCAACCATTTCAGAGAAGAAGAATTTTTAAGAATTTCTTCATTTCCGTATAGTGCAAGTAGCCCCCAGTCACCACAGCCATGTTTCTTGATGGATCAAAATTTCATGAACAACTTTTGAAAATAGTCACCTTAGGAACATCTCTTGTGAAATTATTTCAAAATCTGACCAGCCGTTTCAGAGAAGAAGAATTTTTAAGAATTTCTTCATTTCTGTATAGTGCAAGTAGCCCCCAGTCACGAGAGCCATGTTTCTTGACGGATCAAAATTTCCCAACAATTTTTGAAAAGGGTCACCCAAGGAACATCTCTGTGAAATTATTTTAAAATCTGACCAGCCGTTTCAGAGAAGAAGAATTTTTAAGAATTTCTTCATATCCTATAGTGCAAGTAGCCCCCAGTCACCAGAGCCACGTTTTTCGACAAATCAAAATTTCGCGAAGAGGTTTTGAAAAGGGTCACCCAATAAACATTCCTGTGAAATTATTTCAAAATCTGACCAGCGGTTCCAGAGAAGAAGAATTTTTAAGAATTTCTTCATTTCCGTACAGTGCAAGTAGCCCCCAGTCACCAGAGCAATGTTTCTTGACGGATCAAAATTTTGCGAACACTTTTTGAAAAGGGTCACCCAAGGAACATCTCTGTGAAATCATTTCAAAATCTGACAAGCCGTTTCAGAGAAGAAGAATTTTTAAGAATTTCTTCATTTCGTATAGTGCAGGTAGCCGCCAGTCACAAGAGCCATGTTTCTAGACGGATCAAAATTTTGCGAACAAATTTTGAAAAGAGTCACCCAAGGAACATCTCTGTGAAATTATTTCAAAATCTGACCAGCCGTTTCAGAGAAGAAGAATTTTTAAGAATTTCTTCATATCAGTATAGTGCAAGTAGCCCCCAGTTACCAGAGCCATGTTTCTCGATGGATCAAAATTTCGCGAACAACTTTTGAAAAGGGTCACCCAAGGAACATTCCTGTGAAATTATTTAAAAATCTGACCGGTGGTTCCAGAGGAGAAGATTTTTAAAGAATTTCTTAGAAAATTCCATTGGTTGCCATGGCAACCAGAGTTTTTGATGGAATCAAATTCTGTCTGTAATTTTTAAAGAGGACCTCCCAAGGAACATTCCTGCCAAGTTTGGTCCAAATTGGCCCAGCGGTTTAGGAGGAGGAGATGTTTAAAGAATTGTTGACGACGCACGATGAACAATGCACGACGCACGATGGACAGCGGGTGATCCTAAAAGCTCCCCTTGATCCTAAAAGCTCCCATTGTGCTCAGGTGAGCTAATAAAAACAAGAAGGTCAGTGGCCCTAAAGTGCTCACCTGAGTAAGGTCATCTAATTTCCTCAAGGACTTTAGAAGGTATCTGTTTGGACAGACAAACTAAGATGGTTATCAGTCCATAATGAAATTATACATAAGCCCCTTTTTTCCATGACATGTAATTCAATAAATAGAAACAAATAATGACTGTCTGTGACTTATGATAAATGATATAAATAATATAAAGTTTCATAAAATTTTGTCCAGTAGTTAGAGATACTGGTCCATAATGGAAATATGCATCAAGCCCCCTTTTTCCATGACACAGCATTAAATAAAAAACAAGAGGGCCATGATGGCCCTGGGTCGCTCACCTGAGTCAATTGGCGAAATTCACTCAACGTGCATAATCCAATTTCCGACCAATTGTCAGGTCATTTGAGCTTAAAATGTGGCCTCTAGAGCATCCACAAGGAATTTCCGTAAGTTGACCTAGTGACCTAATTTATCACCCCACGTGACCCAATTTAGAACTCATCAAAAAATTTATCAAGACAAACATTCTAAAGAGTTTTCAAGTTAATTGAGCAATAAATGTGGCCTCTAGAGTGCCCACAAAGTGTTTCTTAAATTTGACCCAGTAACCTAGTTTATGACCCCAGCTGACCCAATTTCAAACTCACCCAATATTTCATCAAGACAAACATTCTGACCAACTTTCAAGTCAATTGTGCATGAAATGTGACCTCTAGAGTGCCCTAAAGGTATTTCTTTAATTTGACCTAGTGACCTAGATTATGAGCCCAGGTGACCCAATTTTGAACTCATCCTAGATTTCATCAAGACAAACATTTTAAGCAATTTTCAAATCAATTGAACGATAAATGTGGCCTCTAAAGTGCCCACAAGGTATTTCTTTAATTTGACCTAGTGACCTAATTTAAGACGCCACATGACCCAAATTCAGACTCATGTAGGGTTTATCAAGACAAACATTTGGACCAATTTTTAAATCAATTGAGAAATAAATGTGGCCTCTAGAGTGCCTACAAGGTATTTCTTTATTTTGACCAAGTGACCTAGTTTATGACCCCAGGTGACCCAATTTCAAACTCATCCGATATTTCATCAAGACAAACATTCTGACCAATTTTCAAGTCAGTTGAGCAAGATATGTGGCTTCAAGAGTGACCAAAAGGTATTTCGTTAATTTGACCTAGTGACCAAGATTATGACCCAGGTGACCCAATTTTAAAATCATCCTAGATTTTTTCAAGAGATTTTATCAAGACAAGCATAATTTTCAAGTCAATTGAGCAATAAATGTGGCCTCTAGAGTGCCCAAAAGGCATTTCTTTAATTTGACCTAATGACCTAGTTTATGATCCAAGTTGACCCAAATTTGGACTCATGTGAGATTATATCAAGACAAACATTCTGACCAATTTTCAAGTCAATTGAGCAATAAATGTGGCCTCTAGAGTACCCACAAGGTATTCCTTTAATTTGACCTAGTGACCTAGTTTATGATCCCAGGTGACCCAAATCCAAACCCATTTGAGATTTTATCAAGACAAACATTCTTACCACATTTCAGGTCAACTGAGCAAAAAATGTGGCCTCTAGAGTGCCCACAAGGTATTTCTATAATTTAACCTAGTGATCTAGTTTATGACCCCAGGTGACCCAAATCCAAACCCATTCGAGATTTTATCAAGACAAAAATTCTGACCAAATTTCAGGTCATTTGAGCAATAAATATGGCCTCTAGAGTGCCTACAAGGTATTTCTTTAATTTGACCAAATGACCTAGTTTATGACCCCAGGTGATCCAATATCAAACTCATCTGATATTTCATCAAGACAAACATTCTGACCAATTTTCAAGTCAATTGAGCAAGAAATGTAGCCTCTAGAGTGCCCTCAAGGTATTTCTTTAATTTGACCTAGATTATGACCCCAGGTGACGCACTTTTGAACTCATCATAGATTTCCTCAAGAGAAACATCTTAACCAATTTTCAAATCAATTGAACAATAAATGCCACCTCTAGAGTGCACACAAGGTATTTCTTTAATTTGACCTAGTGACCTAATTTAAGACCCCACATGACCCAAATTCAAACTCATGTGAGATTTTATCAAGACAAACATTCTGACCAATTTTCAAGTCATTTGAGCCAAAAATGTGGCCTCTAGAGTGCCCACAAGGAATTACTTTAATTTGAACTAGTGACCTAGTTTATGATCCCAGGTGACCTAAATCCAAACTCATCCGACATTTTATGAAGACAAACATTCTGACCAAATTTCAGGTCATTTGGGCAATAAATGTGGCCTCTAGAGTGCCCACAAGGTATCTATTTAATTTGACCTAGTGACCTAGCTTATGACCCCAGGTGACCCAATTTCAAACTGACTGAACATGTTGTGCTCAGGTGGGCTAACAAACTTAGAACAGGTTCACTACATACCAAATAACAAAGCTCTATGCCTTCAAGGTTTAGAAAAGAAGAATTTTAAAGTTTTCATTCTTTGTTCATATGTTAGAACTTCTGATCCCCGGGGCAGGGCCAGTTTTGACCCAAGGAGCATTGTATGAAAAAACTTGGTAGAGGTCCACTAGGGGATGCTAGATGCCAAATATCAAAGCTCTACGCCTTCCAGTTTCAGAGAAGAAGAATTTTAAAGTTTTCCTTCTTTGTTCCTATGTTCGAAACTTGTGACCCCCGGGGCGGGGCCAGTTTTGATCCCAGGGACATCATATGAACAAACTTGGTAGAGGTCTACTAGGAGATGCTACATACCAAATATCAAAGCTCTACGCCTTCCAGTTTCAGAGAAGAAGAATTTTAAAGTTTTCCTTTTTGTTCCTACGTTTGAAGAAAAAGAATTTTAAAGTTTTCATTCTTTGTTCCTATGTTTGAAATTTGTGACCCCCGGGGCGGGGCCAGTTTTGACCCCAGGGACATCATATGAACAAACTTGGTAGAGGTCCACTAGGAGATGCTACATGCCAAATATCAAAGCTCCATGCCTTCCAGTTTCAGAGAAAAAGAATTTTAAAGTTTTCATTCTTTGTTCCTATGTTCGAAACTTGTGACCCCCGGGGCAGGGCCAGTTTTGATCCCAGGGACATCATATGAACAAACTTGGTAGAGGTCTACTAGGAGATGCTACATGCCAAATATCAAAGCTCCACGCTTTCCATTTTCAGAGAAGAAGGATTTTAAAGTTTTCATTCTTTGTTCCTATGTTTGAAACTTGTGACCCCCGGGGCGGGTCCAGTTTTGACCCCAGGGACATCATATGAACAAACTTGGTAGAGGTCCGCTAGGAGATGGTACATGCCAAATATCAAAGCTGTACGCCTTCCAGTTTCAGAGAAGAAGAATTTTGAAGTTTTCATTCTTTGTTCCTATGTTCTAAACTTGTGACCCCCAGGGCGGGGCCAGTTTTGATCCCAGGGGCGTCATATGAACAAACTTGGTAGAAGTCCACTAGGAGATGCTACATGCCAGATATCAAAGTTCCACGCCTTCCAGTTTCAGAGAAGAAGAATTTTAAAGTTTTCCTTCTTTGTTCCTATGTTCGAAACTTGTGACCTCCGGGGCAGGGCCAGTTTTGACCCCAGGGACATCATATGAACAAACTTGGTAGAGGTCCACTAGGAGATGCTACATGCCAAATATCAAAGCTCCATGCCTTCCAGTTTCAGAGAAAAAGAATTTTAAAGTTATCATTCTTTGTTCCTATGTTTGAAACTTGTGACCCCCGGGGCGGGGCCAGTTTTGACCCCAGGGACATCATGTGAACAAACTTGGTAGAGGTCTACTAGGAGATGCTCCATGCCAAATATCAAAGCTCCACGCTTTCCATTTTCAGAGAAGAAGGATTTTAAAGTTTTCATTCTTTGTTCCTATGTTCGAAACTTGTGACCCCCGGGCGGGGCCAGTTTTGACCCCAGGGACATCATATGAACAAACTTGGTAGAGGTCCGCTAGGAGATGCTACATGCCAAATATCAAAGCTCTACACCTTCCAGTTTCAGAGAAGAAGAATTTTGAAGTTTTCCTTCTTTGTTCCTATGTTCGAAACTTGTGACCCCCAGGGCGGGGCCAGTTTTGACCCCAGGGGCGTCATATGAACAAACTTGGTAGAGGTCCACTAGGAGATGCTACATGCCAGATATCAAAGTTCCATGCCTTCCAGTTTCAGAGAAAAAGAATTTTAAAGTTTTCCTTCTTTGTTCCTATGTTTGAAACTTGTGACCCCCAGGGCAGGGCCAGTTTTGACCCCAGGGGCATCATATGAACAAACTTGGTAGAGGTCCACTAGGAGATGCTACATGCCAAATATCAAAGCTCCACGCCTTCCAGTTTCAGAGAAAAAGAATTTTAAAGTTTTCCTTCTTTGTTCCTATGTTCGAAACTTGTGACCCCCGGGGCGGGGCCAGTTTTGACCCCAGGGACATCATCTGAACAAACTTGGTAGAGGTCCACTAGGAGATGCTACATGCCAAATATCAAAGCTCTATGCCTTCCAGTTTCAGAGAAGAAGAATTTTAAAGTTTTCCTTCTTTGTTCCTATGTTTGAACTTGTGACCCCCTGGGGCGGGGCCAGTTTTGACCCCAGGGACATCATATGCACAAACTTGGTAGAGGTCCACTAGGAGATGCTACATACCAAATATCAAAGCTCTACGCCTTCTAGTTTCAGAGAAGAAGATTTTTAAAGATTTTGCTATTTTTTTCCTTTTGGTTGCCATGGCAACCAGAGTTATGGGTGGAATTCAATCTCTTGGTAGAGCTTCACCTGAGGAACATCCCTGCCAAGTTTCATCAAGATTGGCCCAGTGGTTTAGGAGGAGAAGATGTTTAAAGAAATTGTGGATGGCGCACGACGGACGACGGACATTGGGCGATCACAAAAGCTCACCTTGAGCACTTCGTGCTCAGGTGAGCTAAAAATAAAAAAGCCAACTATCATAATTATGGAACATATGTATGAAGTTTCATCAAATTTCATCTAGGACTTTAGAATATATGTCCGGATGGACAGACAGACAGAGGGACAGATAATGCAAAAACTATATACCCCCCTTCCGTAAATTTGGCGGGGAATAATAAAACCAAATTTGACAGAGCTGAAACTCATAGTAGGGGCCAAGAGTAAGATTTAAAAAATGTATCTGAATTTAAATCATACCTATTATTTCAAGCATGGAAAATATTGTGGAGATGACAATCTGTTATTGCATGGTAGGGTCAAAGTCTTAGTTGCAGGCAAGAAAATGAATATCAAAACCAGGTAAAAAGTAAACAAAAGATAGGGCAACCTGGTAACTTTTGGCCTAGTTAAATAATTCATGAGAACTGGACTGAAAGTGTGGACACTACAGCACAGACAAGGTTATTTAAAGACTAAGCCCTGTGACCTACTTTTTGACCTGACATGACCCATTTTCAAACTCATCCTGAACAACATTCTAGCCAACTTTCATGAGTATTGGTTTAAAAATGGGGCCTCTAGAGTGTACAAGGTTTTTCTAAGATTAGACCTGGTGACCTAGTTTTTGACTTGACATGACCAATTTTCACACTCATCTGAGATATTATCAAACAAATATTCTGACTGTCTTTCATGAGTACTTAATTGCAAATGTGGCCTCTACAGAGTACAGAAGGTTTTTCAAAGATTTGATTCAGTGACCTAGATTTTTACCTGATATGACCCATTTTCAAACACATCCAAGAAATCATCAAGACAAAAATTCTGACCACTTTTCATGAGTTTTGCTTTGAAAATTTGGCCTCTACAGTGAACAAGTGGTTTTCCAAAGATCAGACCTGGTGATCTAGTTTTCAACCCAATGTGACCGAATTTCAAATTCATTTGAGATATTATCAGGACAAACATTCTGATCAACTTTCATGAGTATTGGACTAAAAGTGTGGCCTCTAGAGCAAACACAAGATTTTTCTATGACTGACCTGCTGGCCTAGTTTTTGACTCAACATGACCCATTTTCAAACTCAGCAGAGATATTATCAAGACAAACATTCTGACAGAGTTTCAAAAGTTTCACACCGAAAATGTGGCCTCTAGAGTGTGCAAAAGGTTTTTTCAAGATTTGACCTAGTGACCTAGTTTTTGACCCAACATAACCCATTTCCAAAACTGTCAGATATCATCAAAACAAACGTTCTGACCAACATTCAAGAGTAATGGACTAAAAATGTGTCTCTAGAGCCTACAGAAGGTTTTTCTAGGATTTGACCTAGTGACCTAGTTTTTCACCCCACATGATCCATTTTCAAAATCATCTTAGATATCATCAAGACAAACATTCTGACCAAGTTTCATGAGTATCAGACTTAAAATGTGGCTTGTAGAGCATACACAAGGTAAAAAAGTTGACGCTGGACGCCAGACACGGTATGCAGGGGTGTGGAAATCTTAGAAATTTCTACTTGTCCGCGGACAAGTAATTTACAAAAATGTACTTGTCTGCCAGTGTGGCTCACTTGTCCAAAACAAAATGATTTTAATTAAGAGGTACACATAAAGTGACATGTCTGCAACATGGGGATACTCTCGACAAACGTTAAAAAATATTGTTACGATCATCTGCATTCAACCACGGGAATTCTTTCGAGCATGCCTCATTAAAAAAAAATGTTTTTGTCATATTTCTTGGCACGGTCCGCTTTACATTTGGAGCTGCCAAATGGTTCGGAGTCTCAGACTTCCCACTTCGTTTGCATCGAAAATTTTATTAAAAAAAAAAAAAAAAAAAAACATTTTCTCCGATTTTAGGCACCAACTGATTGCTGAATCGAAAACTTTTGGGTATTGAGACAGCTTCCGGCACAGGTGTTAAATCACGGCCCATTTCGCACCGAAGCTGTTTAAATCAGATTAAAGGCTAAAATTTTCACGTGTGCGATATTGTCATCAAAGATCTCTGAATTGGTGCTAAAATTATACCAATAAAATTATTTTAATCCATAATGATGATCTTGAGGGTGTTTACACATTTTCAAAAAATCGACGTGCAACACCAGCCACATATTTTACCAATTTTGTCTAATGCGGTGAAAGCGGAGGTGTATTTTGGGTTTCCAGAAATCATGGATCATCTCAAGACACTGATAATCATTCGAAATGTTATTTTGTACAAAGTGAGAGCATACGTATTTCACCGGATATGTATATACAACAGATTTTTGTTTCAAAATTTTCCTCATATTTTCTACTTGTCCACGGACAACTAGACTGAAAAAATTCACTTGTCTGACGCTGAATTTTCCCAAGTTTGACGAGTCAGGCATAGTATTTCCACACCCCTGGTATGATCACAAAAGCTCTCCTAGAGCACTTCGTGCTCAGGTGAGCTAAAAAGTATCAAACCAAGTTAAATGTTGATTGAATCCATATGCTGATGGTATCATTTATCATTTTTAAATCTATACCAAACGACAAAATGTTAGGCTTGCCAATACTGAAAGCATATGAAGATGTCAAAAGTGGCATGAATAATGGAATTTGCTTTTAAAAGTATACAAAATATAGTGGGAAATGAACAAAATTAGCAGCATTTTCTTCTTTACCACTATGTTTTCAAAAGCCTCTATCCCTAGGGTTGTTAACCCTTATCCTGCTAAATAACTAATATACAATTTTCAAGCCAATAGTACAAACCCCAATAATGCTAGTTCAAGCTTAATTTTTCGAGAAAAATATCTCCTTGTCGGGCAGTGTAGATCAAAGATTAGACTGCACATATTGTGCAGTCTGATCTTAATCTACACTGTCCACAAAAGGTCAGTGAGTTGCTCCTAGCAGCCTAAGGGTTACAACTTGTTATTGCTTTGCAAAGCATTAAATGACCATTCTGTTTAACTGTAGAATCATTCAAAATGTATTGCCTACAACTACCCTGTATGAACTTCAAACACATTTATTTTCTGGGTCCATATTCATCAACCATTCTTAATTTCATGCCGAGTCTTATTGTAGATTTAGAAAGTAACAAAACTTCTAATTTTTTTGCTCTAGAAAATCAGAAGTTGTGTTACTTTCAAATTCAGCAAATTCTTGAGACTAAGACTAAGAATGTTGGTGATTACAGACCTAGATCTTTATATTGCATTATCTACATGTACGTTAATAATCTACCAAATGACAAAATTCTACACCGTTCCAAATTGAAAGCTTTTGCAGACAACAATTTAAATGTGGCCAAAAAATGCCCTGGAAGTTTTGTTTGTTTGTTGTTTAACTCTTGTTTTCAACATAATTTGAGTTACTCAAGATGGCCAGTGCACCTATTCATACTTTCCTGGAAATTCTGTTACTGATACTTTGCACAATATTCTTCCAAAGCCATTGAGTGCTATCCCACATAACGATCTTTGAAATACTGATCAGATGTGAGAGAGGAACATATCCTGTTGCAATGACTATCATCAATTCTGGGAAAGAAATTGGCTGAGCTTGGAATTTGAGCCAGCAACCCTTTGGTGTCAAGTCCTGTATGCTACCAGTGCACAAGGTCGCAGGGTGTCTTTAACCTGTTACCACACAATCCCAAGTTTTAACAACCCTGAGGAAGGAGCCTTTTGAAAACACTGTGAGAAAAGGAGAAAATGCTGGTAACCAGCATTTTCTCCTTTTCACACATTTTTTTTCTAGACCCTATCAAAAGCAAATTCCATCTTTGAACTACATTCATATTGTCATCTGCAAATGTTTTCTATTTGGACCAGTGTTTATTTTCGTTGTGTAGGAAAGAGCTAAACAAATGAAATCATAGTTTATTTATTGTTTGTATGGTGTTTTATGTAGTTTTCAATTTTTTTTTTTAGTTATATCATAGTGGCCCAAATCATGGTATGATATACTACAGTGGAGTAATCTTGCTGTACCAGAAATGATCCACTACAGTGGAGTAATCTTGATGTACCAGAGATGATCCACTGCAGTGGAGTAACACTGATATATGGTTCAGCGTCACCTCAATAGAGATTCACATGATAACCTGCAGTCCACTTTTGAAAACACTGTGGCAGAAAGAGAAGTTGCTTGTTACAAGCAATTTCCCTACCACTATTATTTTTTTTTTACATTCAGAAGAATGTCAGTAACAGGTACATGTCCATGTTTTCACAAAACATCTACATGTATTTCAATTTCTCCTACACAAGGCTTGTTCACGTTGAAGTTACATGTATGTACCCAGTACTCACTGGGGTATTTGTGCTTCCCAAAACATGCAAAAATAACACAATGACCATGACAAAGCCAAGGACTTGAACAGTTTTAGGATGTAACAAGTATACAATAAATTTGTTGGAAAAATCTTGTTTAACTCTT
Organism: Tridacna gigas; assembly: GCA_945859785.2. Lineage (NCBI taxonomy): Eukaryota > Metazoa > Mollusca > Bivalvia > Cardiida > Cardiidae > Tridacna > Tridacna gigas. The sequence goes on from OX244042.2 coordinate 8,175,491, forward strand.
TTACCAAACGACAACATTTTAGACTGGTCCAAATTGAAAGCACTTGCAGATGACAAAATAAATATGACTGAATAATTGAAATTTGTTTTGGGAAGGATAGAAAACATTGTAGGAAAAGGACAAAATGCTGGTTACCAGCATTTTCTCCTTTTCCCACAAGGTTTTCGAAAGGCTTCTTTCACAGGGTCCTTAAAAGTCGGGATTGTGTGGTAAAGAGTTAATAGCAAGACCCTTTGAAAACCTTTACTTATTCCCTTTTTGACTGTTTACCAAACAAGAGAGTCTTAGACTTTTCCAATTTGAGATCATTTACAGATGTAAAATCAAATTTGACAGAAATGACTTTTGAAAGGGTAGAAGTCATTTGTGGGAAAAGGACAAAATGCTGGGCACTAGCATTTTCTCCATTTTTGCCATAATGCTTTCTGCAGCCTGGTATTTCAGGCTAGTGAGAAAATGGTATATATTCAGTAATAATACACCGATACATGTAAAAACCTTTTTGGCAAAAGGTGAAATTGCTCCTTACCTCTTTACTACACAATCCTGAGTTCTGACTACCTTAAGGAAACAGAATTTTGAAAACACTGAAATGCTATATTTAGACTTCAATAAAGAAAACAAATGCAGATGACAAAGTTGAACATGGCACTTATAATCTAAGGTCTTTGACAGGATAGAAAACACTGTAGGTAAAGTAGAAAATGCTGGTTACCACCATTTTCTCCCTTTTCCACACTGTTTTCAAAAGGCTTATTACTCAGGATCATTAAAACATGGGATTGATTGGTGAAGCGTTAAAAACACTTATGCCGATTTTGCATTAGCCCTCAGTGAACTTGGTTTGAAAACTGACTCCATGTCCACTTGCCACAATGGTTTGAAGTCTTTACCAGATAATAAAAGTTAAGAGTGGTTCCTATTTGAAAGATATTTATGAGTGCCAACAACATATGTTTAAGTGAAGCAACGCTTTTAGGATCCTTGACTCCTACTTGTAGTGAGTGACTCCTTACCACACAATCCGATTTAAACAACCTTGAGGAAAAAGCCTTTGGAAAACATTGTGGGAAAAGAAGAAATTGATTGATTGATTGATTGATTGATTCTATGGTGTTTAATGCCGTTTTCAACATTATTTCAGTTATATGACATGTTTTCCTGGGGCTTCTTTTACCAGTACTGCGCACAATATTCTTTCCAAGCCACTGGCTGCTTTCCCACATAACCATCCTCGAAACAACGGTCAGCGGTGAGAGGGGAATGAATCCTGTCGCGATGACTATCATCAATCCTTGGAAAGAAATTGGCCAGGCCGGGGATCGAACCAGCAACCTCCTGTTCTCAAGTCCTGTACGCTACCGACTGAGCTACGGCGGCTTGGCTGGGAAAAGAAGAAAATGCTGGTTACGAGCATTTTTCCTTTCCCACAATATTTACTATCTTTTTAGAAACATATCTCACCATTTGAACCACATCAAATTTGTCGTCTGTAAAATGCTTTTTATATCTGGACCATATCCAATTTGTCATCTGCAAATGCATTCAGATTGGACTAGTCTAAAATTTTGTTGTTTGGGAAAGGATTAAGCAATAGAACCCTGACTAATTTACAATACTAATCAAACTTGCCACAGAGGCACATATCAACAGGCAACTTTTTGTAACAGAACAGTGGACATCTTTGAAAAAAAAATGTGGAAAAAGGAGCAAATTGCCAATCAAATGCAAAAATTACAACCTTCCCATAAATATTTCAGTGCTATTGATATGCAACAATTTCTTTTCCCTTTTATTTTAAAAGTCTTTACCAAACAACAAAATTGTAGACCCGCCTAAATTAAAAGTTTCTGCAGATGACACAGAAATTGTGACTCAAATATAGAAATTTATCTTTGGAAGAGTAGAAAACATTGTGGGAAAAGAAGAAAATGCTGGTTACCAGCATTTTCTCCTTTTCCCTCAATGTTTTCAAAAGGCATTTTCCTTAGGGTTGTTATAACTCAGGATTGTGTGGTAAAGGGTTAAATGGCCAATTGTTTGGGAACTAAATCACTCTGCAGTTGGTTTGATAATAGCTTATGTTGTGACAAGTTAAAAACATCACATGATGCTACTAAACAAATGGACAGAAAACTTCAATATAGTATTCCATTTTCAAGGTTGTTTTGGCTATAATCTTTTAATATGTGCTCAGCAGTGATGATCTAAGATCATGACTGATTGAATGTATTGTGTTTATTGCCGTTTTCAACATTATTTCAGTTATATAGTGTAGTGTAGTGGCCAGTGTACCTATCCTTGCTTCCTGGAGCTTCTTTTACCAGTACTCCGCACAATATTCTTTCCAAGCCACTGGCTGCTTTCCCACATGACCATCATCGAAACAGTGGTCAGCGGTGAGACAGAAATGAATCCTGTCAAAATGACTGTCATCAATCCTCTGAAAGAAATTGGCCAAGCCGGGAATCTAACCAGCGACCTGTTCTCAAGTCCTGCACGCTATCGACTAAGCTACCGGGGCTAGGCAAATCTAAGATCAGACTGCACGTTCTGATTACAATCAAATTATATAGTTGTTTCATATTGTTTGACTTTTTACCAGACAACGAAAATTTTAGACAAGTCAATATCAAAAGCGCTTACAAACCACTAGCTAAATGTGGTTTAAATGACTAGCGTTGACTCTCAAATCAGATAATAGAATATGCAGTCTGATAAAAGATCTACACTGTCTGCTCAAGGGCCGTTTCTTCACAAACCTTATTGTTTTAACTCTTTACCAGATATGGGGGATAAAGCTTTTGAAATATTGTGGGAAAACGAGGAAATTCTGGTAAACAGCATTTGTTTCTTTTCCCATGATGTTTTCTACCCTATCAGAGAATTTAAGTTCATTTGTTCCAGTTTGCAATTTGTTGTCTGTAAATGTTTCTAATTTAGAAAAGTCTCAAATATTTCATTTGGAAAAATTAATTCTTAATTCCAAGTCTAGCAATCTGATTGGATGAGACTTGGAATTCAAAATCAGCCTTGAATTTTAGAATGGTTTGTGAATACTGCACTAAAACTTGTATATTTTAACCCCCTACTTTCCAGGCTGCGTCTAAGCCATGCAGCATTTTCTCCACTTCTCACATTGTTTTGTACCCTATCAGGGCACTTGAGCACATTTGTTTTAATTTTCCACTTGTTGTCTGCAGTACTTTCAATTTACTCCAAGATGTCTAAAATGTTTGTCGTTTAGTAAACAGAAGGCGTAGTGGCAACGGAACGGCAGTAGTCTTCGAATGATCTGTTTCATTTTTCAAACTTTTAATTTTATTCCCTAAAAAAAGGACCTATTCTAACATAAAATTTTCAATTGCAATTTATTTAACTACAAGCAACTGGGTATGTAACAGTGGTGTAGATCTTGAATTTATTCTAAAGTTCAAAATGGCGGACGTCTGCCTTTTGAACACGACTCAACACATGAAATTTTCAAATAGTCACAACATAATCATATAGTTAGCTTTATGATAAATACTACAAATATAAGAAAATGCGTACTTACTGATGGGACAAAACAAAAAATACGGTGAAACACAAACACAAATATATGGCTCTCTAAGCTTATCGAACAATACGTCTTCGCTTTACAAAATCTATGAAAAGACCTGGGACGTGTATCAGCAGACTTCCGGCGAAATTACATGCCAGGGAATCTTGGGAAATATGAAATTCCTCAGGCTGAAAACGCACTTGTGTAATGATACGGGTTACAAGAAACTTTGTACGTTGAAAGATTTGTGTGTTCAAAACCAGTTAACGAATAGTAATTTCAATTCCGATCAGTCCATTATTTAATCACATCTAGATCTACATAGTGAATGCCACTGGTCTCAGGCTTACAGAATCACAATTATGCACTGCTCACTGGGCTTCATTAAACCGATTGAAATAATGTTGAAAGCGACGTAAAACATCATTCAGTCAAACAAATATTGAGGAAACAGAAGAAATGAGCCATGCTCTGGCACAAAGGGGCTTAATGCACCTCCGCGATTCATTATACTAAGCAAGACATCATATTGAACCTTATGGATCCATAAAATCAGTCACGTGCAAAACGACTGAATCATGCGGTAATATGGTCCTTTGACATGCAGAAAATTTACACACAAAAAAAAGGCGGCTCAGGTAAGCCCGCCCGAGAAGTGTCGAAAGGTATAGTTTTTGCAGATGCATTTTCACAGTTCATGACTCAAATACATGCATATGAGCCATGCTCTGACAAAAGGGGACTTAATCCATCTCCGTATGGCATTCTACCAAGCAAGTCATCACATAATTGAGGATCCAAAATAGCCTCTTTTTTATCCACAAACCGAATCATGGGGTAGTCTGGTCCTTTGACACGTAGAAAACTGACCAGTAGCAAAAGTTTCGGCGCGGACTGCACAGGCTGACCTGGGTCGAGACTTGTCGCAGATGCATTAAGCCCCTTTTTCATCGAGCATAGCTCATATTGTTGTATTACATACTTCAAGAAAATAACATAACTATTTTAAAATAAATTCCTAATTGCGAAGTTCAATTTACAATCAATGATGTGGCAGTATTTCTTGAAACACTGTTTGATGGAGATAAGAGGCAAATCAGAAAATCCAAAATGGGCAAGAAATTCAATAAAAAATAAATAAAACTTTTTGGAACAAAATCTCAATCAAGACGATTTAGACGAATATTATTCGTTATCAAACGAATTTGTGACAGTACAATATGTAATCAAAGTACTGAAAGTACTGACAGACTGGCGAATTTGAAATAAGTGGCTATGGTAAAGATAAAACTTGGTCTATGCAAGATTGAAGAAAAATTGTCAAATTCGATTTTTGGAGTCCGCTCCTGTTCTACCGGTTCATTCAGGTTATAAAATCCAATCCGAATCCAGTTCAATTCATTGACTTTACCCACCGCTCCTGGCTATTTACCTGTCAAAATAGAAAATACTACGAAAAATTACTGTTTTTTTGTCGTCTTTGATTTTCAATTTTAAAAAAAGCAAGCAAACAACATATTAATTTAATGACTTACATATTAATTTGATGACTTGAACACTTTCTAGAGTTCACTTCTAGATGAACTTTCTGTCACGTATAATTTCATCCCCATTGCCATAATTGCCTTAGTTTTAGGCATGTGACGAATGAGTCAATTGTTTATTATTATTATTATTATCATTATTATCATTATTATTATGTTGTTGTTGTTGTTGTTGTTGTTGTTGTTGTTGTAGAATTGATATCTTGCAAATATCTGGTTCAGTTTCTGTCGCGTATAATTATGGAATCGAGTATATGATGTATCCAATCCTTTGTTTTAGTCATCAGAAATGTCCGTCGAAGTGATGTGAATATCCCATCCTTGGTCACCAATTCTTAGAAAGAATTAAGACACTTTTTCTTGAGCCTCGTCGTCTTTTAGAGATCCAATAACAATTAAGTAACAAGACCTTATGATTTTTTCTAGCTGTTCTGGAAGATTACTATCGTCTCAGTCCATACATGGCGGTAATTTTTTTTTTTTTTTTTTTTTTTTTTTTCCATTTTCACAAACTTTTTAAAATGAAAATTAAGCACATGCAATGTTTTCAAAATACCTCATACTAAGGGTCGTGAAAACCCTGGATTGTTAGGCAAAGGTTTAACCAGGACTAGTGCCATAATGTACGTACATCCAAAGGTTGACCTCGCTCATCAAGGGATTCGAACCCGGAACATTGGATTCGAGAGGCATTTGGCAAACCTCGGGTGATCCGGTCGTCAATTAAGTCCCTGGGCTGTATCACACAGCTTGATCATTCTGCATACTTCGGGGGATGCGGTGATCAAGTCCCTCAGCTGTATCACGTAGATTGATATGCGCCTACATTTGCCGGAAATACACCCTTTTACCGTTATTAAGATCGTAAGGCTCCTTAAAAAAGAAAACATGAGTCATAATTTTTTATCGATATCTTTCTAAGAATATTTCCGTCGGCAAAGAGTTAAAACACTCAACTTTTAGCGTGGTTTATCAATTCCGTTGGGAGCATTCATCGACAGATTGATAGATGAGAATAACTTCACCGTGGGTGTTCGTGCCGTTGCTAAGCGATTTACATGGGCGCCGCCATGATCATATGATTGGTAGTCCAAAATGGAAACCTCCTTAATACGGATTATCTATCGATATCTTTCTAAGAATATTTCCGTCGGCAAACAGTTTGTGCATTCATTTTTTAGCATAGTTTATCAATTCCGTTGGGAGCTTTCATTGACAGATAGATAGATAGATGAGAATTACTTCAGCGTGGTTGGACGTGTTGCTGCTAAGCGATTTACAATGGCGCCGCCATGTTTAAGATCATGTGATTGGTAGTCTAAAATGGAAACCTCCTTTATACGGACGAGGTTAGATGTAGGTACAGAATCGTCAGAGTTGTGACGACTGATTCGAGAGGCCGACGCTTTACCGCTACAACACTGTCATCCAGGGATTGAAACAAGGTGGTCGCTGGTTCGATTCCCGAGCTTTACCAATCTTTCTCCGAAGATTGACGACAGTCACCACGACACGATGCATTCCTCTCTTACCGTTGAACAGTTTTTCGACAATGTTTATGAGGGAAAGCAGCCTGTACACGGAACGAAAAAAAAAAATCGCATTGACTCTTCATTCTTCACTTCACGTTCTGTGCAGTCTGATCTAGGTCTATGTACCCCGTTTTCGCCTTTGGCTAGCGGCTTACAAATCGCACAAGGTGCAAAGGTACCGAATCTAGATCTATCCACAATATACGCGATTCAAAACACGCGATCGAAGCGTGGACCATCGAAAACAAATTGAATATTACTACAGTCTGCATTTACAGTCCTGCATGCGTACATACAGTCCTAAAAACCAGCAGAAAACCACGTCAGTCTGATGGATCAAATTGCTACACCTTTCTATGTTCATGTAATGAAACAACATTTCCTTCGCGTCCCGCTTGGAAGAACGACTTTCCATGCCCTCACTAACTCCACTAATTACATACGGACAAAAGGGGGCTTAATGCATCTCCGTGATGCATCATACCAATCAAACCATCACATAATTATGAATCCATAATAGCCACTTTTTTTAACACCCGACTGAGTCATGAGGTAGAATGGTCCTTGGACATACAGAAAATTGACCAATAGCGAAAAGTTTCGACCCAGGTCAGCCTGCGCGGACTGCGCAGGCTGACCTGGGTCGACACTTTTCGCAGATGCACTAAGCCCTCTTTTCACAGAGCGCAGCTCATATACATGTACATGCATTGCATGTAATGGGAATTTTATTTCCGTTACATCATATCATAGCTTAACACTGTTCCACAAATCGGCTTTTCAGGCGTCACCAGCTACAGCACGTGCCGGAATTTATACTATTACGCCGTTTCGCGGAAAAAATGACGTCATCGTTGCTAAGGTGTATACGCGTGAAAAGTTTTTTATTTTCTTGTGTAATAAAAACCAAAAAATGCAGCTGAAGCTTTTTGAAAGCAACAAAATTGCCGAAATAGGTGGAATTATCCCATCTAGAAACTGTTTCATTCTATTTTCGGTGTAAATGTCAAAGAGCTGTCTACTTGTGTATGTACACATTTGAAACCGAACTACATCTGTAAATAAGGACCCGTGAACGGTATATAGGCTGAAGGTGATGAGGCAGGACACTCATGTAAGATCGTCTATTTATACTGTCCTTCATCGCGAAAGGATTAACCCCCTTAATCCCTAAATAAATGAAATAGACATGTTAAGCCGTTAACCCTTTACCAAACGACAAAATTTTACACTGGTCCAAACTGAAAGCATTTGCAGACGACAAAATAAATGTTACCAAAAAATCGAAGTTTGTTTTGGGAAGGGTAGAAGACATTGTGGGAAAAGGAGAAAATGCTGGTTACCAGCATTTTCTCCTTTTCCCACACTGTTTTCAAAAGGCTTCTTTCTCAGGGTCTCTAAAACTCGGGATTGTATGGTAAAGGGTTAAGAAGGGACCATTTATTACTATTTCAGAACTGTTTTCAAAGTGTATCTTTAAAAACATAAGATCATAGACTCCACAGATTTCACTGTCTGATATTAACCGTTAGGCAGCTAAGCGCGACTCACTGACCTCTTGCGGACAGAGTAGATGAAGATGAGACCTCGGAGAACGTGCAGTCTGATCTTTGATCTACACTGTCCGATAAGGAGATATCTTTCCCCCACAAAGACTTTAAAACAGGAAAATTTGAGTTTATACTATCGGTTTGAAAGTGTCATTTCTGTTATTTATCAGGACAAGGGTTAAACTGTGCTCTCTATAAAGGTTTAAAATCATTTAAAGCACCGAAAAGATAAAACTCTTTACCGGACAACAAAATTTCTGACTTGTCCAAATTGAAAGCATTTGCTGACGACTAACTGAATTCACATGTAGCTTGAATTACTGGATTGGTCTTTAAAAATAAGGGTAACAGTAAACACCGTTGGAGAGGGATAAAATGACGTTTACCAGCGTTTTCTCCTTTTCCCATGATGTTTTCAAAAACCTTGTCTTCCCAGGGTTTTTAAAACTCGGGACTGTGTGGTTAAGAGTTATATAAGCAATAGGTCTGGGGTATCAACCTTGCAGCTGTCGGGTAACACAGATTATTGGGACTTTATCACCGGTAGAAATAAACATGTCTGAAAACTACGAATTACGTCAAGAAATCGTGATTCAAACTGAGGATTTACAGTGCGAAAGCGAGGCTGACCAGGGAGTGTCACAGAGTGACGTCGCACTTGATCCTGAAGATGAAAAAATTCTTAAGTTAGAAGAGGAAATTCCTAACACAAGTGGACCTTTGAGCATTATTTATAGAATGAGGGAAGATCGCGTGCTCGGGTTAAGGATAGTTCATACTGTGTTGATCGCATGGGCTTGTTTTGCTGCTATAAGTACATATCCGTTATTCTTCATCCCTCTCTCTCTCTCTCTCTCCCCTCCTTTATGATATACCCATGGTTTTTTTTTAAAAGCGCCGTTACCATCTCCCCCTCTCTCTATCTGCTGTATGACACACATGTATGATTATTTTCAGCACCGTTACCATCTCTTCAAAATAATAACATCACCGATGTCTATTTCATGATCTGATAATTGTCAAATTCTCATTCTCTTATGCCTCAGATTGTTTACTCCACAGTCTGGCCTGTTTGATGCACGTCACGTTTTTTTTTTTTCTCGCTACCACTGCCCCCTCTTTTCGCACTTGTATTTTCTTTTCCACTCATGATTTCACATTTACATGTATCAATACGGGGTGCGTAAATTGCCGCTTTAAAAATGTGCGGGCGAAAATGAATAATACGTCTGTGAAAAAATCAAGCCAGTCTTTCGCTACAAATTTCTTAGAAGACGAAGTGATTTCAAACGGGGAAAATATTTTTTTAGAATACCAACTATCAACAATTTCTAAATATAGACATGGGAAAAACCGGGATTTGTGCAACAGACTGACAACAAAAATAACGTCCCCACCTTGCAGGGCTTATACCGGAGCCTTTTCCAAATCTTATAGGAGCTTATATTTATCAATGGCTGGTGCATAGGTTATATGCTAGCTAACTATGGCTGGATGAATCGTACAAGGTAGGTTTTAGAGAGTAAACGTATATTTCATTTTGAAATTCGATTCCCGCCTTAAAAAATAGTCCGTTTCTCTACCCAGAATGCCCAGATAGGTGATGTATTTGAAAAATGCCACCCAGCGGAAGATAATGGAGGTCACCATAGAGGCTGCCATAACTGCGCTTTGCCTGACCCTGTAATGTAGTGATAGGGGCAGATAATCCAGACTAATCAGTTTCAACTATTGTAACCAACCATTTAGCTTACTGATATAAAATCTTACAATATTACAATATATGTGCAATTTTTCAAGATGGTCTGTACTGACTTGTTAAAAAACCGGCTGGTTTTTACCGGTGCAGCACGTGCAGTCTTCAAGTCTGCGGATGACGGCTGTCAGACTACTGTATACTGCGCAGTCGTAGATAAAATTCGCGACCTTTCTGGGGGCTTTCTTTCAAACTGTGATATATATTCAAGATCATGAATTTCTCCAAAGACAGGATTTAGAAGAGAAACTCTGCAACACGTTTTTTTCATCTCTGCGATATGGCTGTCCCAGAACTAAAACAGAATGGCGTCACTACTAAACTGGAAGTGGAAGAGGTTGGGTCTAAATGAAACGAAGAATGACAAATAACGATTTTTTTTTTTATTTTGTCTGTTTCACAAACCTATTTACCAAAGGAAATATAACAAACAGAGGACTATAAATCGTTAAACGATTCATTGACAAATGTGATCAGCATATGAGACCGTAAATGAACAAATTATCATTAAAAACTGAACACATCAAAACTCTTTAAGCGGTATGAATAAAAACGCATTTTACAAATTATGGTAAGCTGAAACACGAATGGCCAGTGAAAAAAGAAACATGCATCAAAATGCAAAATAAAGTGGGAGTACTCAAACAAAGGAAAAATATATGAGACACACAGAAACGGTAAATTCAGTCAATTGAAATAGTCATTAGCGCCTATAAAACTCACAAAACTTTTACCTCTTTACCACACTTTAAAGTTCTAGATTGTCCATTCTGAAAGTATTTGCAGACGACAATTTAACTCTTGAACATTCTGTGGGGTTTTGAATCAGAAAGAGTGGAAAACATTGTGGGGAAAAGGAGAAAAAGCTGGTTGCCAGCTTGTCGCTGGCAGAGAAATTAAATTCAAAACTAGGTTAAAAGTTGCCAGGTCACTAGATGTTTTAACGACAATAAGGAAAAGGCTTTTTGAGACCAATGCAGGAAAAGGAGAAAACGGTGGTAACCAGCATTTTCCCACAACGTTTACAAAAGCCTTTTCCTTAGCATTGTTAAAACTCGGGATCGCTCGATAAGGGTTCACTTTCTGCATTGGATTCAGTGTGCTAATGTAAAAAACAGAAAGCATCGCGGTCAACTGGCAGGACAGAAAAAACACGCAATGCGTTCTCCATCATTGGAGATATCACTTTATCATATATCTATAAATTTTTCGGCGAAAATGATACTATATGACCCGTGCTCTGTGAAAAGGGGGCTTAATGCATCTGCGAAAAGTAACTACACATGTCAGCCTGAGCAGTCCAGGCAGGCTGACATGGGTCAAAAGTTTTCGCTCGTTGTAAATTTTCTGTGCGTCAAAGGATCATGCTTTTTCCAGATCCATTCGATTGTTAGAATAAATGGATTTTATGGATCCACGATATGATAACATGCTTGGTACAATGTACCACGGAGATGCATTAAACCCCTTTTACCAGAGCATGGCTCATATGCATCGCACGCGGATAAATTCTGACACGAAGGAAGAAAATCGTATCTACATAGAGTCGGTCCCGAATATGGTATCATGACGTAATCCGCAAGCGGACTGCTTTCACCTTGGTTTCCGATTTGATAGGTCAAAAATGTTAATTTATAATTTTCATCCACCATTCATAATGTACGTGATATTTTTCACTTAAGCCGCGTCCGTTTTATTTTCTTGCCCTTTTCGAATAACACTTCAATATTGACTGCAATATTTTGTCGTAAAAAATGGAAAGTATATAACAAAACAAACATATACATATATATATATATATATATATATGATGCAGAAACTGCCCTAGTGGTTGTTTTTGTATCACGCTGCGTTGGAAAATTTTGAAATCTCGCTCGACCTGTTCATTCTCATGGTATATCAAATTGTCCCACGCAGTTCGTTGCAAATACAAGAACCAGAAAAGTTACTACTTGACAATATTCCCTATATACACTAAACAAAACTTCTTAAGGGTCACTTTTAAGCTTGAATTCCCCGTGTACCTTTTCCAGCATCCGCTGTCCAGAAAAGAAACAGTTCATCTGGTGTGTGTTTTTTTTTAGAATAATTGACTAGTGTAAAAGCATACCTCAGACTAAGTCTGAAAAGATTGGTTTTTTTTTTTTACTTGTACTTTTGAAAGGAACTTATTTAACATTCATTCACTCAACATTGAAAACTGAAAAATCATTTTCAAAAACTTTGTGCTCCTTCTCTCAGTTTATGTTTTGGTGCAGAAAGTAATTTTCGTGTTTTTTCTTATTGTTGACAAAGTTTTAGTGGTTTATGATTCTCTTTTTAACCTGTTTTGGCTGATAGACACCATCTGTTTTCCTTTTTCTTTTTGAAAAAGAGATACGTTCTGTTGGCAAAATCGAGAATCTTTTCATTAAAATACCATGGCTAACGTCCAGATATATGTTACAATTTGTTTTTATTTACCCGAGCATCACTTGATCAAATTTACAAGAGAAACAAAAGTGACCAGTTAGAAGTTTTGCTGCGTGTACGCGCACAACGCTAACAACAAACCTGAAGTGCTCGTATACAAATACAAGCACCAGAAAAGTTACCACATGACAATAATCCTATATACAACGCTTACAACAAACTCAACAAACTTGAAGTGCTCGTATACAAATACAAGTACCAGGAAAATTACTACATGACAATATTCCGTATATACAACACTAATAACAAGCTTGAAGTGCTCGTATACAAATACAAGTACCAGGAAAATTACTACATGACAATATTCCCTATCTACAAAGCTAACAACAAACTTGAAGTGCTCGTATACAAATACAAGTACCAGGAAAATTACTACATGACAATATTCCGTATATACAACACTAACAACAAACTTGAAGTGCTCGTATTCAAATAAAAGTACCAGGAAAATAAGTACATGACCATATTCCCTATCTACAAAGCTAACAACAAACTTGAAGTGCTCGTATACAAACCCTTTCATAGGCATTTGTTAATGAAGATTTTTTTTAACTGAAAGCCTACATGGCTTTTTTCAAGATTGCAATCGTTTCCTCTTGCATTTTTTTTACTTGGGCAGTCATCCCATTGCCTATATTTTGGGATTCTTGCATTTCATCCATCCTTTTCTCCAGCCTCAGAACATAGTCGCACAGCTCCGTGATGTGCGCCATTTGGTCTCTCAGTAACTGGTGGCCACCTTTCTCTCCGGAATGCTGAACCCCGATACCCTGTATTGTGCTTCCGACTGAAGAATTAGAAGCGGCGTCGCCTTGCCTCTTGCGGGTTAATTCTATTCTGAGAGCCTCTGTTCTCTCTGCTTCAAGTTTTTCTGCTTCCTCTGAAGACATAAGGTCAAAGATGTAATGTGTTTAAATTCTGAACAAATTTCCTACATGTTTTGTCAATTTCCGTATGAGAGGCTCTAAAGGGGCTTTAATGCATCCTCAGATTGCAATTATAGTGGCATAGTGTGAACCGCAAAGTGTCTAGAAACTGCTGAATCATAATGTAGAATGATCCTTCAGCTGGCAGAAGTCTACTCATAGCAGTATCGACGCAAGTCAGCCTCTGTGGAATGAGCAGGCTGACCTGGGTCGAAACATGTTGCTTATTGGTAAATTTTCTGCATGTGAAAGGATTATTGTACCCCATTATTCATGCTGTTTTTACACAAAATGGACTCATATCATGTGAGGACTTGCTTTCTATGATGCCTTACGAACATGAATTAAACCCACTTTGCCTACAGTGCAAATATTTGTCAAAAATATATAAACAAATCAGTATATATGATCTTTATATATATATATGTACATATGGACGCCTACCTTTAATCAGGATTTTGTCAATGTTCTGTGCAATGTCGATGAATTTTTCTGGCGTGTTGTCAGGGTTCTTTGCCCATTTTTTCACCAATGCGGCGCATCTCTCTATGTCAAGATATATATCTTGATCAGTGTGCTCACCGTTTATCACGTTTTGTAGGGTCACCACAGAGGCCATGCCCAACAAATCGGCAAATCTTTTGACGCCAATCTGAGTTCCTGGGAAGGGAAAAAGGGGAAAGCAATGTGGTTGGTTCATCTGCTTACTGCAGTAGTCTCTCTTGCTGGTTTAAAATATACGACGATCATTGAAAGCTTTTTTGTAACAAATAAATTCTTGAATCAACATTAGCGCAGACCAGTATATAAACATCTTTGTAAAATATGGATTATCAACATAATTGAGATTATAACTTTGAAGTCATTGGGGAACTATTTTGTGTATTTGAACACATTTTGAAACATGGTCGAGCAAGTCAAGGTCTCTTAAACTCTCTTTTTACCGTTCCAAAGGGTAGATGTGTTTCGGGAGGAACAGCAGTCTTGTCGGTAATGCCGCCACTTTCTCTACCTTGCTGTGGGGCAGGCGTTTCGGAGAAATAAACAGTAAAACTCCCACTTTGTCGGGAAAAGAGCAACAGGGGGTCAAAAACAGCAAATTTAACCTTAGTTTTAGTAAACTGAAAAGGAAACTGGTACCCGTTGTACATTATACAGATATGCAACTGGTACAGGCTACTGTGACAACAGTTTTCATTGGAAAAGTTAGATTAGCTAGATAAGCCGATTGGAGTATCTTTTATATCTAACATCTAGTCGTAATAGATTGGTTACCGCATATAATCGATTATTATATGTATACAGTAGGAATCAGCTCAAGTCTCCGCTGGTGAAAGGCGAAAGGGTTAGTGTACTTCTCTCCGTGAAAAATTAGGCTACGTGCGTTATGGATGGGTGAACAAATCGTTGCACGTTACGAGGTAAATTAATACAATCATGTACTTTACAAATTATTAGAATCTGCAAATGAGTTAGCATAAAAAATCACTTCAATTTGCCTTTTGATTTGCGTAAGAGACCACAAGAAACAAAAGTGACCTCCCCTGAATGTAAAGTAAACAAGAGGGACCACTCATAATTCCAAAAATAGACGGGCAGAATTCTGTGCGGTTTCATTAGCCTGTAACGATCCCTATACGGTGTCGCACCACTGCGAGTTTGCTTCCGGGTCGTAGTAGTCAAAAGTAGTCCGATGTGAATGTCCGAGGTGAACAGGCATTTTTGAGAGGACAATTTCTAGGGTGCCTGTATTGATTGGGATTTAGCGAAAAACGCAATCGGTTGACATATTGTTTTTTATGCATTTTTTTGAAGGACTATGACTGTACTTTTGAGAGCAAGAGACGGTAAAGCCAAAGTTTTGCCATTAAGCGATTTGTGAAGCTTCAAATATGGTCAATTTCACTCTATTTTCAATATGGCAAAAAACCAGTGTTGTGACACCATACACTTTGCTGTATTAGGGGAGGTAACCAATTTAACCAAAAAGTTACCGGTGTGACCACTCGTCACAACTCGGCCGATTCCGTAACTACATCTAACCCCGTCTGTTTCAAGGGAGATTCAATTTTGAAATACTGTCAGTCACGTGATCTAAACCATGGCGGCGCCCAGGTCAATATTTGCAACGGCAACAACAGCCACGGTTATAAGCGACCTGACGCTGAAAATGACTGCGAATTTGCTTAATCCAAGTAAGAAAATAAATGTACAAACTGCCTGTCAATGGAAACTTGTGTATTTCGAAAGATTCTGGTAGGAAATTGTGGTACGTGTTTTCTTTTTCTAAGTGGAGTGTTACGATTTAAAAAAAAGGTTAAACGGTGTATATGCGGGGAAGAAATGCACCGTGTAGGTGCATATCAAGCTACGCGATACAAGAGGGACTTGATCAACGGATCACACGAGGTTTGCCGAATGCGGTATGACATCAAAAAAGCGTAACGTAAGTAAATTATTGTGGGTAACAGATGACATTGTGTCACATGACTTACCATATTTCCTGACTAAGCGTTGTACAGCTCTTCTAGACTTTTTTGGCATGAAGTCAAAGCTCGTGATCATCTCGCCATGGTAGTCCTCTTCTTTCAAGGCCAAGATTCCTTCGAAGAAAACCAGTTCGTCAGAATGGCTGGCCGAAAGCTCGGCGATCTCCTTCTCCAGCATAGATTTTAACTGTTTCCCATGGCTGTTCATGTCAGAGATACGCCGGTTAACTGTTTCCATGTATTCCTTCAGCAAGGCCTGGTAACAAGGTAAAACATGGACAGTTCTTATTTATTCTATATCAAGAAACTTTCCGGCTTAAATACATCCATTGCACTAGGATAAAATCAGACACAACGGGGAGGTCCGTTTCTGATAGTATCAAATAAGGTTCCAAATACAGCATGATGACGTGAAATGCCGGGGGAATAAGTTCAGCTTTCCGGATTTGATTGGTTATTTTAAATGTTGCTTCATGATATTCATCCGCTATTCACAAGAATTTTCAGCCACAAAACCAGCAGCCTAGTAGATTCAATTTCCCGCAGTTTTCAAAAATGTATATGATATGACATATCAAAATGTTGTCCTTAAAATCTGTAGGTATTTGATTAAACGATTATTATGTTGTAGTAACTTTCCTGGAGCTTGTTTTTGGTTCTCGAGAGTTACCAAATATTTCCCCTCGGAGCAAATACAAACTCCGAGAAAATTTCGGAATCAAAGCATTGATCGACATCACCAACCAATCAATTTGTCTGCCTCTCTATCCCCCTCTCTATCTCTCTATCTCCAACTTTCTAGCCGCCCCTCTCTCTCTCTCTCTCTCTCTCCATCGTTCCACTCATCATTTTCACCTACCTCGTTCCTGTCAGCTGTATGTTTTAACTCTGCGATATTAGATAAAGCTTCCCTCATCATTTTGGACAGTTCCTCTATGACGTCCTTCGCCTGCTCCACCACAGTATTACTTTCACCATACTGAACATTCCCAAAGTATATATGTGAACTGAAACGATTGTCCTTTAGCGTCTTCTGTAAATTATCCTCCGCCGCTCTGTATCTCTATTGTAATCAAATATAAAGCCAGAAATTACCCCACAAAATTTCTGAGTACAAACTTGTATTTAGCAAGCACCTAAAGGACACGAAAACGTGATTGTTTCAGGTACGTAGTTACTCAATACCGATATATTTCAACATGCCTGCTTTCTCTGTGAATCAGATATATGCTTGCTTATTTCTGGTCGCTCATCCCGTTAGGGCAAACATTCTTTCCGACGATTTTTCTCCTCTCATCTCTGATGCATGTGAGAAAAGTAGTCAGCGGCTTGGAAAGTTGTGTCAATACTGGTGTGAGAAAACCAGGAAACACGCGCGCAGGTACACTGACCGCCGTGATATGACCTAAGTTGTTAAACAGCGTTAAACTCTAATACAACCTGGTCGCTTGCTTTATTCTTAACCAGAAAGACTTTCATTTTGTTTTCGTTAGCCTTCACGCCGTTTAAAAGAAAAGGAAAAGAAGAAGTGAAAAAAAAAAAAAATCAGAACATTACCTCATTATCATCTTTTAACCTCTTAATTTCTTCTTCCTGCTCACGATTCATTTTCTTCATCTTGTCTATTTTGTCTGTACGGTAAACGGACATCCTCATGCGAGACCATCTGAAGCCTCCCTCTGCTTTTGAACCTGAAGTAGGCTCTTTCTCGCCCTCTTTAAACACATATTCTTCGTCGGAATTTGGAAACGGGTCACGTGGCTCTGAATCATCATACGCAAGCAAATCTCGGCCGGTCTGTCTTTTCATAGACCTATGGGGTGGGGCAGATTTTGATCGATTTTTCTGAGGCATTATTGTGTGTAGTTGTTAATGTTGTTGTTGTTGTTGTAATCAATCTTCTGTAAGAATTGAAGTGCTAATGATATAAATGAGTCATGCTCTGGCAAAAGGGGGCTTAATCCATCTCCGTGATGCAGTATACCAAGCAAATTCTGAGGTATAATAGTCCTTTGACATGCAAAAAATTGACCGATAGCAAAAACTTTCGGCCCAGGTCAGCCTGCGCGGACAGCGCAGGCCGACCTGGGCCAAAACTTTTTTGTGGATGCATTAAGCTCCCTTTTCACAGAGCATTGATCAAATATAATGTATAATGCAAAAGTGATAAGTCTGGTATTTGTTTACCAATACTGGCTTAGTGAAAACATAAACACAGACCATAAGCTGTGAATATACTTTTTTTAAACTACATTGACAGCAGTGTATCTGCCACCATGGTTCAGTATTCAGGTCGTAGGACTGTCGTTTGATTGGTTGATTGATTGATCGATCGATCCAGGTACATGGCAAACTTATCGCGTTCAGTTTATACGTAAGTTTCGTTTATTGATTGCTTGATTGATTGATTGATTGTATGGTGTTTAACGCCGTTTTCAACATTATCTCAGTTATATCGCGGCGGCCAGTGCACCTGTCCATGCTTTCCTGGAACTTCTTTTACCAGTACTACGCACAATATTCTTTCCAAGCCACTGGCTGCTTTTCCCACATAACCATCGTCGAAACAATGGTCAGCGGTGAGAGAGGAATGAATCCTGTCGCACTGACTATCATCAATCCTCGGAAAGGAATTGGCCGAGCCGGGGATCGAACCAGCGACCTCTTGTTGTCAAGTCCTGTACGCTACCGACTGAGCTACGGGGGCTCGGCAAGTTTCGTTTATTAACAAATTAGATGCGGACCATTTTGTTGTGTCTCTAATCGGCCGGCAAGCCGACTACAAAGTGACCACAAAATTCCGAGACCAGTCACCTATGTACAAATTAATGTAACTGCAAATTGTTTCAACTACTTATCTACAGAGGTAACTTAAAACTACTTTTTCACTAGCATGTGTGTTCGGTAATTCGACCAAAACAAAGTTATCTGGTACTCCAGCGTTTACTCATGGAATGGAAGGCTGTTGCAAATTTTTTTAGTCAGTTGTTTCAAATGGACATGTGCAAAGGAGGACTGAAACCAGAGAAGGACGCAGAAAACTGATAAAAGTTGGGGTATATATATCAAACAAACATGACAAAGAAGACAGAATTCAGGCCAAACCAGTTTTATTTTATGCTTATGGATACATTTTTATCATTCTCGCAGCCCCTTTCTCCCAAGTTCTCAAAAGTCTTTGAACTTTTTTTTTTTTTAAATGAAGTGGATGCATTCGAGCTGGTTCTGTTGGATAATGTCGGATGTTGGACAAGGTTAATCCAGTTCCTAAGTAGAGGACAATGCATCCCAATCTTTCTGTCTCGTACATGTATCTCTCCCAGGTACACCACCTTCGGGAAGCTGGTCATCAGCTTGCTGAAGTGGACCCTGCAATTGTGTTACTTATGATTGCTGCTTTCTAGGTTCCTGTTGCAGCTGCTGCTGAACTTGTTCTTCATGTAGCAGTTATCACGGTAATGGTGGTGGTGGAGTGAGACTGGTGCTGGGACCTCACGTCCCTGCAACAATAGTCTGGAAAAAAAAAAGATATAATGAAGAAAATTGACCTTTAGCAAACAATCCATTGTTTCAATGTAACTAGATAAATGTATTTTATAAATACCGTTAGAGAAGGAGAAACTGCAATTTCTCATTTGCCCACAATTTTGACTACCATATAAATTTTAAAAGTAATCCTCGCCATGTTTAGTATGTCTTCTGAGTGTGCTTTTCAAATGGAAGTCTACAACTTGTCGTTTTGTAAGGGGGTTTATATAATTCGTCTATCATTGGTAGCAAGTATCACAGTGTTACACAAAAATAGTCCATTACTGCTCAGTATTGTATTGCTCCTATTCTCCATTTATTCTATTCATTAACCCTTAAAATATGGCCGAAGTCAGATATTCTAGCGAGTGAAATCATATGTATAAAACATGCATTAACTAAAGCTGTGGATATTTTACAGATACAATGTCACTCGTCTATCCTACGAGTCTTTACATTTTCTTTTCAAAGTATTATGTGAAATGCAATACTTATATGTAAGAATGAAATGGTTTTACATGTATTTTGTTTACCTTTTATCATTCCCTTCGATCTCATCTTCAGTAAATTGCCATACATTCCCTGTCTTTGTCGACTGCCTTTAAAGGGCAAATCAACAGGTTTCAGAAAATGTTAAATTTCGATGATTGATTGAATGGTGTTTTACGCCGCTTTCAACAATATTTCAGTCATATCACGGCGACAGGTCACATATTCATGTATTTCCTGGGTTTCACCAGTACTAGGCTAGGGCTCTGAAGTTGTTAAATTTCAAGACTACTTTTATCAGTTGGTACTTTGCTAATGTTGTAATTCGAAAAAAGAAAATCGGTATAAGTAGTTTATTCCAATTTATATTTCTGCTTACTACTTTTTACGACATCGCTTATTTCTCTTAGTTATTTGTTGCGTCGGGTCACGTCCCTTGATTTATGACTTCATAGGCGTTGTTGTTTCAATATGAACGTTGTTTACCAAAGCGACTTGAGCGATATGTAGACGAAGAAATATACGATTCTGGTCTAGTAAGAACGAACAAATTCGAGCCAGTTTGTAAAAAAAATAATACAGATTCGGAGGATGTGAGGGTCGATGATAACAATTTTTCGTGAAAAAGACGATGTGGTGTCGGACGTTTCAACATGTCGAGTATCGTGCGTTGGAAAGTACGACCAGGCGGAAATTGCTAACTGAAGGATTGATTTATAAATGGCAGAATTATATATGTTGCGTAAAATTTCATTTCAAGCAGTTTCGGTCGGTCAATGGGCCGAATTAAATAAATTAAAAAAAAAAAAAAAAAAAAAAAAAAGGGGGGGGGGGTGTGTTACACTTTCGCATTTTGTGGAAGTTTTATTGAAAGGCTTTTCAAACATTGGAAAAAGCTTTATACCTAATTCATCTTTTTTTTTTTTAATTTATTTTCTGTCCTTTCAAAGACAATTTGCGATCCATATTTTATTTGTGATATTCAAATGCTTTGGATTTGGACAATTCTAAAATCTTATAATTTGGTAAAGGGTTAACCCTTTACTCCCTTTTCTAAACGGCAGAATTTTAGACTTGTCCACAATGAAAGTATTTGCAGACGAAAAATGTGGCTTTGACAATGGGAAGGATCTGACAAAGGGTAGAAGGCATCGTAGGAAAAGGAAAAGATGCTGGTTTCCATGGATTTCTCTTTTTCCGACTATGTTCCCAAAAGCTGTCTCCGTAAGCATGGGTAAAAGTACTGTTTTAATTGGTTGGTAATAATTAACATTTATGGCCATGACCGGGGGAGCAAGGGGACTGAGTTCACCCTTTACCAAACAAACCTAGTTTTGACTACATGTGCCCTTAAAAAGAAGGTGTTGTGGGGAGAAAAAGATACCAAATGTGCAGGGTTTTCCCTTCATTTCCTAATATGGAGATTATTGGCCTGCCTTCAAATGAATAAAGGAAGGCAATCATTTCAATTTTAGGAAGTCATTAAGAAAATTTGGAGGTCTAAATTCAAGGAACCGGGGTGGGGGGCGGGGGGGGGGGGGGCGAGGCAAAAGCCCTTCGAAAACGGTAACAAGCATTTTCTGTTTTTCCAACAATGATTGTTATCTTCTGTAAGACAGTTAACCCCTTTACCACACAACCCTGACTTTTAACGACCCTGAGGAATATTGCCTTGAAAACATTGTGGGAAATCGAGAAAATGTTGGTAACCAGCATTTTCTCCTTTTTTCGCAATGCTTTTTATACATCCAAAGACAAAAACCATCATTTTAATCACTTTCAATTTGTCGTATGCACATGCTTTCAATTTAGGCAAGTCTAATATTTTGTCGTATGGTAAAAGAGTTACCATAAATCATATGATCAAAATTGAAATTGTTGTCTGCAAAATTTTGAACTCAGATGAATCTAAAATTTCGTTTTCTGGTAAAGAGTTACGCTTTACCACATAACCCATACCCCGAGATTAAACCTTGATGAATGATGCTTTTGAAAACGGGTCACACTAAAATACGCCACAACATGAATTTGAAAACATATCAGGAAAAAAGCAGCTAGTTAGGAGCATTTTCTCCTTTCTCCACAGTGAAGAGATAATGGAGAAAACGGTAAAAGATTACAAATAACAATTCAAAATATCTTTATTTCAACAACAACAAAAAAAAAAAACATTTTTATCTCATGCTGAAGTTTCTTTTTGGAAACGGCTTTCGCGGAGTGTCTGGGTTTTTCTTCTGTCCAATTTTTGAGTTTCGAATAATGTTGGCACAGCTTCAGGTTTCTATAGTAGCCTAAAATTGCTATAACCAACTGTCTTTGCTAGATTTGGACGTATTAAAAACTGACTGTCCTCAAAGTGTTTCAGACCAGGGATTGCATATAACCGTAATTTTCGATCCCTGCTCAGACAAAGTTTAGAATTATTCGTTGGCACAAAATCCGTCGTTACTGTCCGATCCTGGTTTTAACGTTGCATCCATAGCTTTCTCCTTTTAATTCTCTTAGAAATTTAAATATGCTAATTCTATGAATTCCCGAATCTACGTTGCAGTCATAGGCTGCGCAAATTTTCACTTTTTTCGGCTTAAATTTCCATTTCGCACTTGGATGACGCGTCCGAATATCACAGTCCCTATGTAAAGGAAGAAGACCAACTGCCTCTATGACGTCATACAAGGACGGAAGGTAAGCAAATCAGGGCAAGTAAGCGATGCGCTATTCTAGGGCCGTAAATCATCGTGACAATTGAACCGTGATTTATGGTATGTTATCGGGTAGTAACTGTGGAAAATGACGCACAGATGTTTTACTGACATCATTTACAAATGATTGAAGGGGAAAAAACCTAAGTAAAAAAATTTTCGGATTTGCCCTTTAAGTTGTTTGTAGGCACTGTGCTCATAAAGAACCCTTGCTTCAGCTGGCTGCTATCCTGCATTAACCTTAAATACATCCAATGCATCTGCCTACTTATCAAGAAGGGATACGTATGCTCTTAGAATTGAGAGCAATTTCTCTTTCTTAACTCTTACATTTCTTCGTCCTCTAATAGCTATCTATATGTAAGCAAACAGTGCATGCTTGTCCTCTGTGCAGCATTTATAATTGCATTCGATTTATTCACAAAAATGAAAAAAAAAAAACATCCGTGGCCTTAAACATTTCTTGAGATCGATACGACGGCCACTGGTTAATTCCACAGCATGTAAGTGATACTACATGTTTTCAAAGCTAGTTTCGATATGAAGGTAAATACATACCAGCCATGCTCTGGCAAAAATATGGGTTTCATCTATTTCCATGATGTATTATACAAAGCCAGTCATCACATAATTAGGGATCCATAAAATCCATTTTGTCTAACAAACGACTGAATCATGAGGTAGACTGGTTCTTTGAAAAACAGGAAATTGGCCAACAGCAAAAAATTTCGATTCAGGTCAGCTTGCAAGGACAGGCTGACCTGAGTCTGTACTTTTGTTTTTGCAGATGCATTAAACCCGCTTTTCAAGGAGCATGACCCATATACGTCTTGCAATTACTAATGGAAATCAAAGTACTGATAGTACTGAAGGCCAGGAAATCTGGTAAATTGTAATCTCTAAAGAACGAAGGATACGAACTCACACGAGACCTAATTTTCTAATTATCACTACCATACAGACAGTCAGGCCAATTCAATTATGCCAAAAGAATTCATTGGTAAAGGGGTACTGTCAAGCATAATATGGAATAATACAATAATCAACATTAAAAATGAAATTAATGCAAAAAAAAAGCAGTGCTCAGAAGTCAGATTCTATAATTAAACCGAAGCAAAGTAGTGGATACCAACGCTCGGCTATAAGGTGCATAATAATGGCTTTAAAAATTTCTAAGTCGAAAAAAAGGGGATTAAATCAAGCAAATTAATTTTTGAGTTATTTGCCTTACTGGTTAAGGTTGATCTTTATGATAGCGCACATATATTCCAAGTTTCAAATAAATACCGTCGATGGTAAGAAAGATAAGACACAATTTAAAATTGGACACAACGCAAATACCAACGCTTAATATCGCGAACGTAGGGCAGGGTGATGTTAATACATCGCAGTTTTGTTCTCAAACAGTCGATCTAAATCTATTCTTTTGACTAAATCATACAAAGACGTCCACTAGCCCTTCTCGTCCCATTAGAGAGAGAGAGAGAGAGAGAGAGATTCCAACAACGGCTTCTGGCGCTTAAAATGAATTTGCAAATTCGGGATGTATTTCAAAATAAATATTCTTAAACTTTCATTTCTCCTTTTCAAACAATTTTTCGGAAACTACCAGTTATGTGAATGAAACTCTTGGTATGTAAATTTGATGAGTAACTGATGAATTAAAGCCTAATTTTTTTAACACACCTTTTATTTTCAAATTATTTTGTTTGAATCAATCAATCAAGTTTATTGTTCAAATCATATATATACATGATATACGAACAAACAGACACAATACAACTAACATACAAATAGTGACGGAGTAAAATGGGTTGGAATAGTTGGGGGCCGTAACCTTGGTCAGAACATGAAATAGACTATAGGTCTTGACATTTTAGCGAATGGGCCTTATTTGATTGGTCAGTCAACTTTACACACAGTGGCAAGGTTTCATTGATAAAGTTCGATAAATAAAGTAAACGTGAATGACATTTTTTCCCCTTCTTTCGTCATATATACACCAAAAATTGTGACTTTTTTTTTTAATCCTTTGGAAAAATTGTTTTCAAATGATTCAGCGAGTTTAGGATATTATAATGATTATTATGCCAATCTGTAAGTAGATCTACATGTTCCTAGATTTCATTCTACATTAACAAATTCCGTATACACTGATAGACATAGAACTTATTTGAAATCGGGAAAGGCGTCTGAAAATCATTCTAATAGTTAGATAGTTACACTATTTGTTTATTGTTTCTTTCAGACACACACACATACACACACACATAACATAAATCGTGAACATTTGTCTGGGCAGAGGAAATGTAGGTCATGATCAGTTTACACAAATGTGTAGACCGATCAGTATCCACACCATCCTCCAAGTATGATAATATCGTAATAAACAGCTCGTGACTGTAAAAATAACCTAATAGTTCGGAATGCTTGTCTGTAGGGCAGACTAAATGGCAGAGAAAGGGGATACTTGAGCATACATGTATGTCTATAATGGTGAGAAAAATACAATTTATTTAAGCTTACAAAAGTTGAAAAATGTCCAAGGATCGCACAACACTTTCATGATTTGTAATCAATCAACAGTCGTCACAAAAAAAAAGAATATAAGCAGATAACATGGTTGATTATCGGAAAATGTAGATAGAACAAAAAATTCTTACTTTTCCATAATGTTTGCTTATTTTTCTGACAAAAAGAGGGATGTTTTTAATCGATTCACACAGAAAAAAGAGAGTATAATTTCTTTTAATTTCTGCAAATTTCTTAATTCTATCGATTTTTTTCTTAAAATATAGAGAAAATCAAGTTCAGTTCTAAATGATTAAAAGAAACTGGTAATAAATGCAGTTAATACACCAATAATCTCATTCAACTATCGACATTTCCATGGAAAATCGTATATCTCAATTTTTCACCAAGCAGTCAAAGGAGACGCGACGCGCGGTTCCCTTTGATCTTTATTTGATACGCGGACAGTAACTAGCAAGTGACAATGGAAACTAAAAATAGAAAACTGGTTCTCGGGTTTTTCCCTCGCGCTAGTACACTAGAAAGTGATATCGGGGGCATTAATCATGTCTATAATATGAGAGGATTTCAGTATCCAATCACAGTGATGGAAAAGTTATTGGCCGTCTATTGTGTTTTCAACAGGGACATAACCCTTCAAAAACACACTCGTTAGTTATTAAAGGGCTGTAATACCTTTGAAATTCCAAAGCACTATGCAGATGTGGGAAAGCTTTGAGGAAAGGAAAACATTCACACCGTGTGATAAGCAATCTCTGTACTTAGGGAACTAGTTGTTTTGGCGGACTCTACGATATAGAGTGGACACACCGTACAACATTTTGTCTGAAAGTAGTCCGGAAAAGTCAGCTTACGATCGCTATAGGCAAGGGAATCCCTTGAGAGGGATTCCCTGGCCTAAAACTGTTTCTATTGTCTGGAAGATAGACAGAGAGAGAGAGAGAGAGAGAGAGAGGGGTGGTTAAAGGGAGTTAAGTTTGCAAAGTAAGAAACAAATGCTAATTTACTAGTACACTTCAGCGTCGGTATTGAGTCACTTGTATGTATATTCACACACACACACACACACACAAAAAAAAAAAACATCCACGCACAACGGGTGTAATTTACATCGGAATTATTGTAAATGTATAATTATGTACAAGATTTAATTAAGCTTAGTTTAATCATATTTTTTACCGAAAAAGCATTGTGCTGAGCCCTCACCGAATAACACACTATCTGTTTTCATATCCGTCGTCAAATTCTCAGGTTTAAAATAACCTCGAGGAGAATGTTGGTTTAACGAGTTTGATATTCAGCGTCTCGTTGTCTGTGTTATTACATAAGAATACATTGTCGTAGATTTCGTTGTATGTGTCAAGACATAAGAATGTATAGAAAAATGTTTTGAGGCACACAAGATCCCTTTTACCACAGGATGGGCATACTTGCGCTGAACTTGTATGCCGAAGGAAAGTCATCGGGCTTATAATGTATGATTACTTAACCCTTTACCAAACGACAAACTTTTAGACTGGTCGAAATTGAAAGCGTTTGCAGACGGCAATTAAAAAGTGGCCCAAATGGCAAAATTTGTCCATAATAGGGTAGAATACATTGTGGGAAAAGGAGAAAATGCTGGCTACCAGCATTTTCTCCTTTTCCCACAATGTTTTCAAAATGCATTTTGTTCAGGGTCGTTAAAACCCGTGATTGTGTGGTAAAGAGTTAACCCTTAAACTGTTAAATAAATGAAACGAACATCTCCACTCACTAGTAAAAACCTGAGTTTTATGGTTTCAAAGTTGATTTCACCAAGAAGCAAAATACCATATCGGACAGCTAGGTCAAAGATCAGACATTTTGTACAGTCTGATTTTGATCTACACTGCAAAAGCGCCCCTAGCAGCCTAAAGGTTAAAGATAAAATTGGCTTGGCCTTATTTTTGCATTTTCTGTCTCGGTTGTTTTGATACGTCCCCCTTTTGTCCCTTATCCGTTTTCCTTTTCGGTCTCCTTTCTCCTTCGCACATGTCTAATACGGAAACACGGAAAACAGAAACCGGCGGTTTTGTAGCAGTTTACTTTCATTTCACAAATCATTTAACAGAAATAGGGTCATACCGATGAGCAAGCTGAATGAATGAAAGGGGAACGAATCAAAGCAGTTTAAGCGTATTACGTGATATAAACAAGTCGGGTCATGCCCTGCCAATGCTTAGTAGCAGGTGGTGAAGAGTGGGTTTGTTCATTTGGTATATCGAACACACGAAAAAGTGACAACAGAGAGGATTTCGGATGAAAACGTTGCTTTCAATTTTTATCTCTCTTTTCAAATGCACTCTCTCACAATTTATAGACGGTAAGATTTAGACTTTTGGTGATGCTCTGCCGTTGATATGTAGAAGGTGTTGAAAAGTTGGTTTGTACATTCGGTATAATAAGTATTATCTTGCACACAAAAAGCGTCAACAGAAAGGATCTGGTATGAAAACGTTGCTTTCATTTTTTTCTTCTTTTCAAATTCACACTCTCATTTTATAGGCAGTAAGAAAAAGACCTTTGGTTCGGATTGGTATCGTTGTCTGCGCATGTCATATTCTTCGAAGATTAACCAGTCTTCTATGACGCATCACTTGCTAAAAAATGGACATATATCAATACGCTGTGCGTAAATTGCCGCTTAAAAAGTGCAGGCGAAAATGGCAATAAATAATACGTCTGTGGAAAAATCAAGCCAGTCTTTCACTATAAGTTTCTTAGATGACGAAATGATTTCAAACGGCGAAAATATATTTTTAGAATACAAACTGTTTACTGCAAATCTCTGTCAACAGTTTCGAAATATAGACACAGGGAAAACCGGGATTTGTGCAACAGACTGACAACAAAAACAACGTCCCAGCTTGCTGGGCTTATACCAGGGCTTTTCCCCAAGCTGATAGGAGCTTATGTTTATAAATGGCTGGTGCATAGGTTATATGCTAGGTAACCATGGCTGGATGAATCGCACAAGGTAGGTTTTAGGGAGTAAACGTATATTTTACTTTGAAATTCGTTGCATTGATTCCTGCCTTAAAAAATAGCTCGGTTCTCTACCCAGAATGCCTATATCAGAGAGGTGATGTATTTGAAAAATGCCACCTAGCGGAAGATAATGGGATTGGTATGAGTCGTACTCTTTGAAAAGGGAGTTTAAGCATTATTCAGGCAAGTCATCGCCATAATGATGACTCCATAAAACCATTTTGTCGAACAACCGACTGAATCATGAGGTTGAATGGTTCTTGGACATTCAGAAAATTTGAAAAATCAAAGGACTGAAAGTACTGACAGACTAGCTTTCCTGGAGTATCTTTTACCAGTACTCCGCACAATATTCTTTCCAAGCCACTGGCTGCTTTCCCATATAACCACCATCGAAACTTGAGAGAGGAATGAATCCTGTCGCAATGACTATCATCAATCCTTGGAAAGAAATTGGCCGAGCCGGGGAGCGAACCAGCGACCTCCTGTTCTCATGTCCTGTATGCTACCGACTGAGTTACCGGGGCTATGCATGCTATTGGTTGACTACCATCCAGTTTAAGTTTAACCCTTAACCTGCTAGAAAAATTAAATGAAACTTTCAAGCCAATGGTAAACACCTGAATATTGCTATTTCGAAGTTACATTTTGGAGAAAACATATCCTCTTAACGGACAGTGTAGATCCAAGAAAAGACTGCTGTTCTGTGCAGTCTGACCTTAATACACACTGTCCTCAAAAGATCACGGAGTCGCGGTGGTGCTGGTAAAAGAAACTCCAGGAAAGCATGGATAGGTGCACTAGCCTTCATGATATCACCGAAATAATATTGAAAACGGCGTTAAACACCTTACAATCAATAAGTCAATATCCAGTAGTGCAAGATGTAGTGAACTTTTTAACTCTTTACAAAACGAAATTCAAAGCTGTTACAGACCACAAATTTAATGTGGCTGAATTGATGAAACCTGATTCCAAAAGGGCAGAAAGCAATGTGGGAAAAGGAGAAAATGCTGGTTATCAGGGATTCTTCCCCAGTGTCATTAAAACTCCGGATTGTGTGGTAAAGGGTTAATATTCAAGACGTAAAATAGCAGTTTAACATAACAGTTTAACTGTACACAATGATCTAAATAATTAGTGACTGTAGGAATGATGAGGGTTCCCTGTCCAGTGAGAGTTAACGCAGCTGGGATTTGCTACAAGTTACCTAGATGTATCTATTTTTAGATTCATTCATAATGTTACAGTCGTGTAGGAATAACTGATAATAGCTTGTTTTGCATAGGTCACTTAATTTACATATAAGCAAAGATCTTGTACCTTATAAATGACATCTTGTTCAGTCTGTTACTTTGTAAAAAGACCTATTCAAATTGGCGTGGTAGAGATTTAGTGCTTTTTGTCAAAATTGTCATATATAACAGAATTAGGATTTCTTATAGAAAGAAGTATTTTACTGTGAGGCAGTATTTGGCAACTGTGGGGTTTTTTTTTGTGTGTGTACTTTGACCCTGGGTCAATCATGATGCCTATAGACTAGCTTTGCTAGTCTAAAAATCGATGGACTCTGTTGTCAAGGGGTGGAGAAAGGAGAACTGGGCAAGAAGTCAGACGATAAAGCATGTAGTAACTTTCCTGGTGCATGTATTTACTTCTCGCTGTATGAGAACATTTTGACATCTCCCTCGACCTTCGGTCACTCGCGATATTAAATTTTCCCAAGTTGCTCGATTTAAAACAAGCACCCGGAAAATTACTACAACGTAATATTTCGTACAGGTATGTATTGCGTCATTTTCTTTTTCCTCTGGTTGAAGAGTGCAAGGAGCGCGCGATCTTTATGTACCTTTGATTGAATAGTTACGAAAATACTTACGTATACTTATTCACAAACTTACGCAAGTTTAGTAAAACGAATTTGAAAATTTCGTAAATCTGAATGTAAGCGTAAAGTTTAGAAAGTTCTTACAAACTTACGAAGTGTTAGTAAAACAATACCAAGGGCTTGAAACTCAGAGGTCACTGGCTCGATTCTCAGCTCTTCCCGTATATGCAAAGCGCGACTCACTGACCTTTTGCAGACAGTGTAGATCAAGATCAGACTGCACAAAACGTGCAGTCTGATCTTGAGTCTACACTGTCCGTTAAGAAGATATCTTTACGCAAATAAAATACCTTTGAAATGACAAAATACGGGTTTTTACTATAAGCTTGAAAATTTCATTTCACTTATTTAGCAAGATAAGGGTTAAAATTCTTTCCGACGATTGATCAAAGTTAGAGAGCATGATTCATGCTATTAAATATTAGTATCAGAAAACAAGGCCTATGTTCATAAAATTTGACTGATTCAAAATCTATAATTTGTAAAAAGCTCTGGTGAACTTGACCATGTGCCAAGTAATAATTATAAAGCAGTTATGTATTTAGATCTATGTTTAAAGATTAGATATTGAACATATCAGCTTTCTTTAAAATCCTTGATCGACTCTTTGCCCTGTCTGTCTATCTGTCTGCTAGCCTGTCCGACTGTCTGTTAGTCTGTCCCCGGGCCTGTCTGTCTATCTGTCTGTCTGGTGTCTGTCTGGCTGGCTCTGCCGGCTGTTTTTGTGTGCGTGTCTGTCTTTCAGTCTGTCTGTCTGACTGTCTGTTAGTCTGTCTCCAGGCCTGTCTGTCTATCTGTCTGTCTGGTGTCTGTCTGGCTGGCTTTGCCGGCTGTCTTTGTGTGCGTGTCTGTCTTTCAGTCTGTCTGTCTGTCCGTTCGTCCGTCTATTTGTTTGTCTGTTGCTCGGTCGGCCTGTCTGTCTTTGAGAACTGAACGTTAGTCGTATGTGTACACAAATGAAATGGCCAAGCCCCTTAGCTCAGTCGGTAGCGTACAGGACTTGAGAACAGGAGGTCGCTGGTTCGATCCCCGGCTTTGCGAATTTCTTTCCGAGGATTGATGATAGTCATTGCGACAGGATTCATTCCTCTCTCACTGCTGACCACTGTTTCGACGATGGTTATGTGGGAAAGCAGCCAGTGGCTTGGAAAGAATATTGGGCGGAGTACTGGTAAAAGAAACTCCAGGAAAGCATAGATAGGTGCACTGGCCGCCGCGATATAACTGAAATAATGTTGAAAACGGTGTTAAACCCCATACAATCAATCAATCAACAAAAATGAAATGACTATTTAGATCCAAACGAGAAGTTCGCAAATTTGAAGTACATGTAGTTTAATAGTTTGCATAGACATTTCAAATGACCATTTCAGCTCTAAATATATGAGCCATGTTCTGTGAAAAGGGGGCCTAATGCGTTTGAGAAAAGTATCGACCCGTGTCAGCCTGCGCAGTCCGCGCAGGCTGACGTGGGCCGAAACTTTTCGCTATCTTTGAATTTTCTGCTTTCCAAGGGATAATTCAACCTCATAATTCAGACTTAGAATGTTCTCAAGAATAGTTGGTAAATACGGACCCCGGTCTCTTTATATGAAACGGTAAGGACCCAAGAAAGCAATGAGAATCTAATGTCATTTACTTCCTTCAGTAATGCCAAATATTAAAGAGGCCCTCGGTATAGCCTAACTTTGCTTTTACCCCTACTTCTCTATAGTATACATTTGAGCCATGCTCTATGAAAACAGGGCTTAATGCATCTGCAACAAGTATCGATTCATGTCAGCTTGCACAGGCTGCCCTGGGTTAAAACTTTTTGCTATTGGTCAATTTTCTGCACGTCAAAGGACCATTCTACTCGTTGATTTAGCCGGCAGGTAGACAAAACGGATTCATAAGTACAAGTATGTGATAACTTGCTCGGTACAATGCACCACGGAGATACATTTAACTCCTTTTGCCAGAGCATGGCTCACTTGTAAATGCTCACATATTTATGACACAAAGTGTAACATCCTATCCGCTATAAACAGTATTTGTTTAACAAAGTGGATTTTGTGAATCTATAATTATGTGATTTCTTGCTTGGTATGATGCATCACGGAAATGCATTATGCCCCCTTTTGCCAGAGCATGGCTCATATAAATTCGACCTCGAGGGCTGAAAATACAATGCACTGAAACCCTTAAAGACGTTTTATGTTATAGGGTTAAATAAACAAGCGGACAGTATGGATCCAAGATCAGACTGCACCTTTTGTGCAGCCTGATCTTGATCTATGCCCCCCCGAAAAAGCACCCGTTTTCGCCTATGGCCCTGCAAGGGATAAAGATTTCGGCAGAATTCGTGTCATCATGTATCGTGGTCATACGTCCGATCTTGTCTTGTCATTAGCACTTTCTTCTTATTTAAAAATCTAGCGCCGAGCCCCGGTAGAGCTGTCGCTGTAGCGTACAGGACTTGAAAACAAGGAGTTCCTGGTTCGAATCCCCAGCTCGGCCAATTTCTTTCCGATATAGACCATTGTCACTGCGAAAGGATTCGTCCCTCTCCCATCGACGATCCTTGCTTCGATGATGATTTTGTGGGAAAACAGCCAGTGGCTTGGGAAGAATATTGTGCGAATTACTGGTAAAAAGAAACTCCAGAAAAGCATTGATAGGCGCAGTGGTCGCCACGATATAACTGAAGTAATGTTGAAAACGGCGATAGACACATACAATCAATCAAGCATTAACTTTTTACCACACAATCACGGGTTTAAAATTCGAGAGATTTTGGCCGTATTCGTGTCATCATGTATCATGGTTATTCGAGTGGTCTTGCTACTAGCTGTTTTTCATTCATGTAACCCTTAAGATACATTTTTACAGCCAGAGAGAGAGAGAGAGAGAGAGAGAGAGAAACGCTGTTAAAAAATGATAGACTGAAATGATTCAGAATTAGCCAGCTGTGTAAACATAGAAAAATTACCGATATATTAGAACATGTACATGCTGTAAGGGATGATTACTTATATCTGAAATCTTCGGTTGAAAACCGGAAACGTCACAACAATGGTTTCTTTAAAGGCCTCCAGAAAATGAAATGCATTTTCTATCCGTCATAATCTATGCAACCTTGCAACCGTCAGAGGCAACATTTGGTGAAAAGATACAAGAATCATTATAGTTTGATAAAATGAACATTAAATGGGTTAAAAACTGGCTAAAATCAAGTATGGTTGTATCTTTAAACTGTTACATATACCTTACATATAAATTGAAGGGAGACATTAAAATTTTAAGAGTAATTTGAAAACCCAACTAAAGTGAATTCTAAGTTCTTTTCACCTGTAAACGAATTGCCGTTTCGCACGATGTAAATCCAAGCTCAAAATACATGATGTGTGCAGTACGATCTTGATCTACACTCTCAGCAAATCAGCGCACAGAGCCACATAAAGCAGGAGCCCAAAGGTTAAAAAAAAATAGAAACAAAAAGAGAACCCACCGGACGTTTTTGTTGAATTATATTTATCTTTGAAAGAAAAATGAGAGACCCAGATGTTCGAACGAACGATGTGGAAGTTGTTTTCCTCTAAAATGAATGATGACGTGGCACAACACGGCTACCGGAAGTGGTATAAAACGTGAAAGACTTATTTTGCAAATGAAACAAACAAGCCCAACTAAAGTGAATTCTAAGTCCTTTTCACCTGTAAAGGAATTGCCGTTACGCACAATGTAAATCCAAGCTCAAACTACATGATGTGTGCAGTACGATCTTGATCTACACTCTCAGCAAATCAGCGCACAGAGCCACATAAAGCAGGAGCCCAGAGGTTAAAAAAGAAAAAAAACAGAAACAAAAAGAGAACCCACCGGACTTTTTTTGTTGAATTATCTTTATCTTTGAAAGAAAAAGGAGAGACCCAGATGTTCGAACGATGTGGAAGTTGTTTTCCTCTAAAATGAATGATGACGTGGCACAACACGGCTACCGGAAGTGGTATAAAACGTAAAAGACTTATTTTGCAAATGAAACAAATAAATCAATTTTTGCATATAACATCTTTTCAGTGGATTGGATGTCTATACTTACGTAATGTAATGCTTTGTTTAAAAAATAGATTATACATTACGACATTTTCCTTTGACCAATTTAGGTGCGGTATTGTCTTTTCCTTATATTTTAGGCGTCCATTCCCACACAAATACGACTTTCAACGACCATGAGGAGGAAGCCTTTACACAACATCGTGGGAAAACGAGAAAATGCTGGTAACCATCATTTTCTCCTTTTCCCACAATGTTTTCTACCCTTTTAAAGACAAATTCCGTAATTTGGACCACGTATAAATTGTCGTCAGTAAATGCTTTCAATTTAGATTAGTCTAAAATTTCTGTCGGCTGGTTAAAGAGTT
This sequence comes from Tridacna gigas, assembly GCA_945859785.2. Taxonomy (NCBI): domain Eukaryota; kingdom Metazoa; phylum Mollusca; class Bivalvia; order Cardiida; family Cardiidae; genus Tridacna; species Tridacna gigas. The sequence goes on from OX244042.2 coordinate 8,209,855, forward strand.
AAACATGACATACCTTGATTAGTCTTTTTCGTCCAGTACTAGTATTTTAACTATTTTCCAAAAGTCTTTTAGTAATAAATCTTTGAGACGAACCTTTAGGTTAGTCTTGTAAATGAAGCGGGTATTTCCAAAAACTAAAAATAGTTTTGGCACCGCTCCAACCTTGGCCAAAAAGTAAGCCCTACCAGGTTTTAACAATAACTCGTTTGAAATTGACAATGTTTGACAAAATCTTTCTAGCCAACTTCAAGACTTTTTATAAGCATTGTATCGGAAAGGAAATATGTTTGCAAACATAACTGCATTCTTACGGTCCAGGTTAATAGCGATGTTCGTAAAGAAGGCAGACTTATGTAATAATTCTTCGCTAATACGTTCCCTCTTGCATTCGTTAGTATATGACGAATAACAACCGCCATATTGGGGGATCATATATCAGTAACGCTTAGCACTCAAAGCATTTTAAAAACGACAGCGTGGCTAAAATGAAACATATTTATTTTACATCGAGAGAAACAAGTTCTTACAACATAAACTTATCTCTCTCGATTCTGCTTGCTGGGAACTACACGAGTATTCTCGCCGAATGTGTGGGCCAATGAATTGTCCCAAAGTTGACATCCGCTCCCGGGTATCGAACTCGAGGAGCTGATGGTTACGAGGCCGACACTCTACCTCACAACCATGGACCCTAAATTATTGGATTTGTCTTTAAAAGGGTAGAAACCAATGTGGGAGAAGGTGAATGTGGGAAAAGGAGAAAATGCTGGTTACCAGCATTTTCTCCTTTTCCCGCAATATTTTCAAATGCCAGGGTCGTTAAAACACGGGATTGTTTGGTTAGAAAAAAAGGGTTAACCCTTTACCACACAATCCCGAGTTTTAACGACCCTGAGGAAGAAGCCTTTTGAAAACATTGTAGGAAAAGGAGAAAATGCTAGCAACCAGCATTTTCTCCTTTTTCCACAATGTTTTCTAAACTATCAAAGACAAATTTCATCATTTGAGCTACATTTGAATTGTCATCTGCAAATGTTTTGAATTTGGACAAGTCTACATTTTTGTCGTGTAGTAAAGGGTTAAATCTTTACCGAAAGACAAAACTGTAGACTCGTGCAGATTGAAAGCCCCGTAGACAACACATGAAAATGGGTGTATTGTTGGAATGTGTAGAATCGGCAAAAAGATAGAAACTATTGCGAGAAAAGGAGCCAAAACTGATTACGGCACTGTTTTCGAAAATTGATTAAAACTCGGAAGGGTTTTGTAGTTAATTTGTGACATTTATGATTGTATATCAATACTGGCTGTCTGTTAAAAGTACATGTATTTCTTTATATTTAGATCAGAAAGGATAGGGGCACGCCGAACGAACATTCAAATTCCTCGAAAGAATTGTGGGCGTGATTCTTCGAATTTCAGTCAACCATGGTCATGTGCATTCGCCCTCAATATCCTTCGCCAAATAACGGTTCCATGGTTGAACTTTTGGCTATGCGGTCAGAGCAGATCTAGATCAGACTGCGAGAAATGTGCAGTCTGATCCGTGATCTACTTTGTCCACTTTGCCATGACATTTTGGGAAAAAATACTCTCTTGACATAACAATTATTTAGGTTTTACTTCCTGACCGAACATGTCTTTTGGAGTTATTCCGCGCTCGAAGGATTAAATTCCATTTATTTACCCTTTACCAAATAATCCAATGTTTCAACGACCCTGAGCAGGAGAAGCTTCCAAAAACAGTGTGGGAAATGGAGAAAATGCTGATTTAGAATTTCTGCATTTCCCACAATGACTTTTACCATTTCTAAACAATTTTCATTATCTGACACACATTTGAATTATCATCTCCAGATGTTTTTAATTTGGACGAGCCTTTGGGTGGTTAAAATTACACAGTTTAACAACCCTGAGGTGGAAGTCTTTTGTAAACATTGGGGGAGGGGGGGGGGAAGGAGAAAATGCTGATTCAGCATTTTCTCCTTTTCCCACAATGTTTACCAAACATTCTAGAGCAATTTTCACCATTTGAATCAAATTTGATTTACCGCACGCAAAATGATGCGTTTAATTTGGACGAGTCTAAATTATGTTGTTAGGAGAAACAAACTTACTGTAAGTGGGTTGAAAAACTCCCTTGTAAAATTGGGATATGACATTTTAAATAATTTTCAGGCTTAATACACGAATACATTGTGAAAGCATTGTGTAAAAAGGAGAAGTTTTTGAAAAAGCAATGTCTCGCTTTGATACTACACGAATGCGATTCAAAACCATTGTGTAAAAAGGAGAAGTTTTTGTAAAAGCAATGTTTCATTTTGATAGAGTACAAGAATGCGATTAAAAAACATTGCGTAAAAAGGAGAAGTCTCATTTTGAAAAAGTAGGCAACACGAATGCTGTTTGAAAATATCGTGTCAAAAGGAGACATTGCTCGTGACGAAACCTGTTGCACAAGAAGACGAAAGTTGTCGGTTGGAAATAATACGACCATAATACACGGGCATCTGTTCTTGGGCAAAATTTGCCCTAATACATATGAGCCATTCTCTGTCAAAAAGGGGGTTAAATGCGTCTGCAAAAAGTATCGACCCAGGTTTAGCAGGCTAAACTTGGTCGAAACCTTGAGCTATCGGTCAGTTATTCTACATGACATAGGACCAGTCTACATCATGATCGGGTTGGTTGTCCGTCAAAATGGCAACTGGATGATATGGATCCATATTTAATGATATGGATCCATATTTATGAGATGCCTTGCTTGGTAAAATGGATCACGAAGCTACATTAAACCCCTTTTGCCAGAGCACGATTCATATCTATTCAGAAGTATTTTATATAAGTTTATAGCGGGCAAAGTGTGTAAAAAAAACAAAAACAAAAACAAAAACAAAAAAAAAAACAAGTGCCTGTGTGTTCAGAGACGACTTTGAACATTTCGAAAGTCTGTATTTGCTTGGATATTTTCTGTATACTTGGAATGTATAAGTATTTTATATATGGTTATAGAAGGCGCAGTTTTTCATAAAAACCAAGTGCCTGTGTAGTCGAAAGAGACTTTGATAGTTCGAAGGTCTGTACCAGCTCGGATCTTTACTGTAAACTTGGAAACTAAAGTGGATGACTTGAAATAGACCTACGTATTTGCAAATACTTTATCTCTAGGCGTACTAAGTGCAGATCAAGATCAGATTATACAAAACGTGTCATCTGGGCCCGTATTCACCAACCATTTTTAACTTCATTCCTAGCCTTATTCTAGATTTAGCATGTAACACAACTTTTGATTTACTATGCGATTTGGTTTAGCCAATCAGAACTTGTATTACTTTCAAATAGGACATACTTGAGATTGAGAATGTCCGTAAGAATTGTTGGTGAATATCGACCCTGATTTACCCTTATCCTGCTAAATAAAGGAAATGAAACTTTTTAGGCCGATCGTGAAAGCCCAAATATTCCTATTTCGAAGATATTTTTTGTGGAAAGATATCTCCTTATCGGACAGTGTAGATCCAAGATCAGACTGCACGTTCTGTGCAGTCTGGTCTTGATCTATACTGTCCGCAAAAAGTCAGTCAGTCGCGCTCATTAGTCTATGGTTGACTAAGCTACACTGTCCGATTAACTGAGATATATTCAGGTAAACCCATCTTTAGAATTTCTACAGATGGGCTTTGTTTACTAATCGACATATTACAAACATAAACGAGGTCATGCTCTGCAAAACGGGGGTTCAGTGCATCTCCATGATTTGTCTGGTACCCTGCCACTCTTCTAGAGTACGTCAGGCAAAGTGCAATAATGGCGGCCCCCGTTGGTAATATGCAGAGACGGGATATTGTTATTTCACATGATCTAATCGGATCATAGGCTGAATTCAAAACAGATCGCTTGCAATAAAGTAATGGCAGTGAACTTTTCTACATGTCGTTTTTATTAAGCTAGAAAGAAAAAACTAAATATCAGAAATGCTTTAAGTATCTGAAATGTCAATGGACTTATATAACGTCCGAAAACAGGGCTACTTTCAAAATGATTCATACTCAAATTTATATTTAAACCGTACCCCAACAGCACGTTTCAGATTCGGTGATGTATTTTTTGCATAAAAATGATCTCATTTTATTCACTGATCAAACTGGATCACATGAAATTTGGGAAAACGGGGAAGCATTTAAGGGTACTTTTGAGGACGCCTAGGAGGCCGCCATTATTGCGCTTTGCCTGGTTCGATAACGTAGTGGTAGGGGCAGGTAATCCAGACTACTCCGTGATTCACAATGCAAGTCATCACATAATTATGAATTCTTAAAATCCAGTTTGTCTAACAACCGACCGAATCATGAGGTAGAATGGTCCTTTGACATGCAGAAAATTTACGAATAGCAAAACATTTCGACCTACACGTAAGTCATGATCAGCCTGTGCGGACTGTGCAAGCTGACATGGGTCGATACTTTTTGAACACGCACTAACCTCCGTTTCACAGAGCATGACCAAATATATTCTTACCAGTCCTCGGCCTTAAGTACGTGTACCAATGAACCATGCTTTGTGAAAAGGGGGCTTAATGCATTTGCGAAAAGTATCGACCCATGTCAGCCTGTGCAGGCCGCACAGGCAAACATGGGCCGAAATATTTCGCTATCTTTAAATTTTCTGCATGTCAAAGGACTATTTTACTTCATGATTCAGTCGGTTGTTTGTCAAAATGGATTTTATGGATCCATAACTAGGTGATATTTTGCTTGGTATAATGCATTACGGAGATGCATTAAGCCCCTATTTTTGCCAGACCACAGCTCATATAGATAAATTTCCCGTTCCTAGATCCAAAACACACGAAACAAAACTTCTACACTGCCACTTTTAGCCTAGAATTCCCCGTAGATCGTTTTTTTCCGCTGTCCAGAAAAGAGACAGTTCATTTGGTTTGATTTTTTTTTTTGAGAATAATTGACCAATGTACACGCATACCTCAGCATAAGTCTGAAAAGAATTTTTTTGATTTGTGCTTTTGTAAGGAACTTATTTAACCCTTTACCACACAACCCTGTGAAAGGAGCCCTTTGAAAACATTGTGGGAAAAGGAGAAAATGCTGGTAACCAGCATTTTCTCCTTTTCCCACAATGTTTTCTACCCTTCCGAAAACAATTTTCAGTTTTAAAGTAACATTTATTTTGTCGTCTGAAAATGCTTTCAATTTCATCCAGTCTAAAATTGTGTCGTATGGTAAAGAGTTAACTCAACTCAATTTTCATGTTTTTCCTATTGCTGACACAATTTCGATAACTTATGATTCTCTTTTTAACCTGTTTTGGCTGATAGATACTACGCATGCGCAAACCATGTGTTTTTCCTATTTTTGAGAAAAAGATGCCTTCTGTTGGCAGAATTGAGAATCTTTTCATTAAAATGCCATAGCTAACGTCCAGATATATTTGTTTTTATTTACCTGTCTATTGTTTGGTCAAATTTACAGGAGAAATGAAAGTGGCCGGTTAGAAGTTTTGCTGAGTGTGTGGGTCGATATATACTAATCGGTCCTAGACTTAAAGTTGAGACATGCCCTGTAAAGGGTTAACTCAACTCACTTTTTCATGTTTTTCCTATTGCTGACACAATTTCAATAACTTATGATTCTCTTTTTAACCTGTTTTGGCTGATAGACACTACGCATGCGCAAACCATGTGTTTTTCCCTTTTTTTTGAGAAAGAGATGCCTTCTGTTGGCAAAATGGAGAATCTTTTCATTAAAATGTCAAAGCTAACGTCCACATATATGTTACAATTTGTTTTTATTTACCTGTCTATTATTTGGTCAAATTTACAGGAGAAACAAAAGTGGCCGGTTAGAAGTTTTGCGGTCGATATATACTAATCGGTCCTAGACTTAAAGTTGAGACATGCCCTGGCAAAAGGGGGCTTAATGCATATCCGTGATACACGATACTAAACAAGTCATCACATAATCATGGATCCATAAAATCCATGTACATTAACAACCGACTGAAGAATGAAGTAGAATGGTGTTCTATCGCTATCAATCTTCTTTAGGTTGAAAAGACGTAGACATTTAAAATTATTTTTTCTTTTCTTTATTTTCTATCTGAGGTCAATCTAACATCTCCAACATCATGGCTAGCGCTAGAACCCAAGTGCCAACGTGGCTCAACCACCAAAATCTCGAGAAATGTGTAATATATAAAACAAACCACTAGTACTGAAGAAATACTATAGCTTTCAAGAAATCTACAGACTTTACATACTAGTGAAACTGCTATTTTCAGCTCTAGGCCAAGGGTTTTCTATCTTCAACATAATGAAGAATAGTATAGATAGAGATCAAACAGCATAAAATGCCAGCCTAATCCATAACTACACCATTCCCAAATAATTGTAGAGATGAAAAAGAAAAACCTAATTCAAATGGAAAACACTACAAATGAAACCATCAAACCCCACAAACAGTTCTCAAAATAAGAAATGGTCTTTGAACATGCAGAAAACTGGCGATAGAAAAACGTCTCGGCCCAAGTCATATTTTGCCACAATTGAGGATAAAAATCTGGTAAGGATATCATACACAGAACAGGTATGCACTAATTTTATATGCCAGAATTTCAGTAATTTGATCTTTTAAGACATTATTTGGTGAAAAAAGTGTCAGATCATTAGATTATTTAAAAAAAAATGGTATGTTGCTTAAAGTAGCTTAAAATCAAGTTTATTGTGGAAAAACGCGAAAAATATTTTGCAATTTGAAAGATTTGTCATAGAAACAACTAATCACCAGGTCCTCTTTAAATGATCTTTAAATGATAGTAAAACCCCAACTGATCATCTCAGAGCCCCCCCCCCCGCCCCCTTGCTGGAAAACAATGTTCAATATATAACACACACACACACACACACACACACACACACACACACACACACACACATATGTGTGTGTTTGTGTGTGAACTATCACCTTAAAGTTTGTGAGAAAGTATTCAGTTCATCTTTTGAAAAAAAATGCCCTCTAAAATTTGCAATTTTATTTTTCAAATGCCGATATAAACATGTATATATTTGAATTTTATATATATATATATATATATATATATGTTTGTGTGTGAACTATCACCTTAAAGTTTGTGAGAAAGTATTCAGTTTATCTTTTGAAAAAAAATGCCCTCTGAAATTTGCAATTTTATGTTTTAAATGCCGATATAAAGATGTATAGATTTAAATGATATATATATATATGTGTGTGTGTGTGTGTGTGTGTGTGTGTGAACTATCACCTTAAAGTTTGTGAGAAAGTATTCAGTTCATCTTTTGAAAAAAAATGCCCTCTGAAATTTGCAATTTGATTTTTTAAATGCCGATATAAACATGTATATATTTAAATGTTTTGGTATAACTTGTGCGTAGGAGTACTAAAGAATAAAGTAAAATAAACATGACATGTAGGTATTTAAGTTTTGAACTTTACCACGACTGTGACCTTTGCATGTTGCGGGGGCATCTGAGTCCGTGGCAATTTATAGTTTTGTTCTTGAATTTAATTTTATTTCTATTTTTCATTAATATTATAGTGATGTTGTCGTAAATACCACAATTCTTTAAACCTTACCATACAATTCCGATCTTCAATGACCCTAAGAAAGAAAGCTCTGAAAGTCATTGTAGAAATTAAGAAAATCCTGGTAACCAGCGTTTTCTCCTTTTCAAACAATGTTTTTACCCTTTGAAAGACAGAATTTATGTTTTTAAAAACTTTTGTTGTCGTATACTAGTATTTCCATCTTGGATCTGTCTAAATTTCTGTCGTCTGGTAAAGCATATATCAATGAAATGTTGTAATTTTCAATATGAGAAAGACAACGTTCATGGGCATTTATAAACACAAGATTTTATAATGTGTATGTTTTCTTTCAGAGAAAATCTCTTCAACCTTTGATAATTGTTACGTGTATGTACGAGGGTTTAAAAAAAAAAGAAAAAAATACGCGGAAAAGTACTGTCATTCTCGCAAATATTTGTTAAATACAGCTAAATGTATACATACTATAGACAATATAATTCTGTATTAACAGCGTAAAATTCGTGTCAATATCTCAACAACTCTTAAAGATATGGTAGTTATGGCAATGTCATCGCTTAAACACCGCCCCAACGTCATCCAGTGTCAATTTTACGTCTTGTTATTTGCGTTGGTTTCTTTCACATTATGCCTAGGTGGGACAATTGCCTAAAAAAATTCATCTTTCCACATGGAAAATTGCTCCTTTATTTCAGGTTCATATAGGCTTATCCATGCTTCACCAACAGTAACGATATGATTGAGGAAGTCTTCCCCTTCTCGTTCAAATCGCAGAAGAAATTGGTGACACAAATTCCACCCTCTTCCCCTTTTGAATGTCCCGCAACATTTTCGGTATTCACCTAGCGCACTGTCTCCGCATATTTAAATTGTCATGAATAGTGTGATGTACAATTCCAACACTACAGTCCACTTGCTCACTTATTTCTCTTACAATAATGCGTCTGTCTATCATTGTCCAAAAGTTCCATGGTTTCCTGTTCTTAATGTTGTGTTATCGACGTCGACCGTTCGCTTTTCTGGCCATCCATCGAAATTTCATGACCGTCTTCGTAACGCCCATACTATTTGTAAAATGCCGTTTACTTCATAATTGATTTGCCGTATGCTTTGATTAACATTTACATTGTTTCTTTTCTTGATTTTCCATTTAAAGTACAAAATCTAACCATGGTTCTCTGTTCGGTATTCATTTTGACCGAAATGAAATAACAATATGGCTGCCAAGTGCCCAACTGACGTCTGATCTTAAGGTGACTTCATGAACATCATGTCAAGAGTTGGTGCCAAATTGTTACAAAATTTGGTGAAGATATCTGATCAGACACAAAAGAGACGCGTCGTTTTCCGAACGGCAAATGCTTTCGTTTTATTGCATTTTGTGCCGGGCTGTGGAACATGACATTGCCATATCTACCATATCTTTATGAGGTGTTGAAATGTTAACCTGAAACTAATACTTTCAATACAATAATAATTTGTCCATCATATGTATCAATTTCACTGTATTCAAGCAATATTCGAGAGAATTACAGTACTTTTCCGCGTATTTTTGAACACCCCTCGTATATGTAATATATGTATCATGTATATATGACCAGAAGCTGCATATCAGCTTACATCAATTTAGATTGTCTTTTCTTGTCTTGTCTTTTCTTGTAAGCAAAAAAATTATTTTTAAAGATTGTGATCACACACACGTACAGACTACATTAAATTACTGTTGAGTATGGGATTAAAATAAACTGTAGATGTTAAACAAAGCCAACAGGAAATGATGGTATCTTGCAACAGTTGATTCTTCATATTTTGATTTACTTGAATCTCTGATCGATGCCATTATTTAACCCTTATCCTGCTTTATAAATTAAATAAAACTTTCAATCCGGTATTAAAAAAATGTTATTTCAAACTTATTCTTTGGAGAAAAATATTTCCTTATCGGACAGTGTAGATTCAAGATCACACTGTGCGTTCTGTGCAGTCTAATCTTGATCTACACTGTCCAGAAAAGGTCAGTGAGTCGCAATAAACAGCTTAAGGGTTAACAGCGAAGCCAGTTGCCATTATAAGCTTAAACTTTATTGCATGGAAAATAAAAATCATCTAAGGTAATGATGCCATGCTTACGTTGTACCTAATCTGAATTCTGTATTAGGGCCGTTCCATTGAACTTGGGCCAAGCCCCCGTACCTCAGTCGGTAGCGTACAGGACTTGAGAACAGGAGATCGCTGGTTCGATCCCCGGCTTGACCAATTTCTTTCCGAGGATTGATTACAGTCATCGCTACAGGATTCATTCCTCTCTCTACGCTGACCATTCGATGGTTATGTGGGAAAGCAGCCAGTGGCTTGGAAAGAATATTGTGCGGAGTAGTGGTTAAAGAAACTCCAGGAAAGCATGGATAGGTGCACTGGCCGCCGTGATATAACTGAAATAATGTTGGAAACGGCGTTAAACTCCATACAATACAATCCATCGATCTTGGTTCGTTTTAGTTTACGAGGACAAAGTCCTTGAACACACCCATTTTTTAGCATGTATTCAGGGCCAGAAAAATAAAACCCGCGGCCCTCATTGCGTCAGCTTGTGATTTATTTCCCCAATCACCGCTTTTAGTTGCAGACTTGCATCATAGAACTAAGAACAGTCTTGACTATGTTTTTTTTTTCTATGGTAACAAACATACACAATCTTACATCGGACAGACTGGACATTAATATACATTTGAGCCACGCTCTGTGAAAAAGGGACTTAACGCATCTGCGAAAAGTATTGACCCAGGTCAGCCTGCGCAGTCCGCACAGGCTGACCAGGGCCGAAAGGCCGAAACTTTTCGCTGTTGGTCAATTTTCTGTATGTCAAAGGACCAGTCTGCCTCATGATACAGTCAGTTGTTTGATAAGATGGTTTTTATGGATACGTAATTAGGTGATGTCTTTTTGGTATAATGCATTACGGAGACGCATTAAGCCCCCTTTTGCCAGAGCATGGCTCATTTGTATGTGCATCATGTATATCCAATTATTTAGGTTTTGGTTTGGAATGCGCTTTAGCGAAGCAGTCTGGCGGTGATGGCCGCCTACCAAGAAAAGGATTCTGGCTTTCAAGGATTGTAATCGTTTTTTCTTGCATTGTTTTAACTTGAAGGGTCATTTCTTTGGTCACGTCTTGGGTTTTTTGCATTTCATCCATTCTATTCTGTAACCCCAAGACGAAATCCCAGAAATCATGGATATCATCCATTTGGTCTGTTACTAACTGGTGGCCACTTTTCTCTTCGGAAACCTGATCCCCGATAACCTGTATTGTACTTCCGTCTGAAGAATTAGAAACGGCGTCGCCTTGGTTCTTGGTTAATTCTTTTTCGAGTGCCTCTGTTTTCTCTGCTACTAGTTTTTTCGTTTCCTCTGAAGAAATAAAGTCAAAGGTGTAATGTGTCTCAATTCAGAACAAATTTCAAACGTGTTTTGTCAATTTCTATATGAGAGACTGAAAAAGGGGTTTAAAGTGGCATAGTATGGACCCCCAAAGCGTCTAGAAACTGCTGAATCATGATGTAGAATGATCATTGCAGAAATCTACTCATAGCAAAGATTCGACACAAGTCAGCCTGTGTGGACTTAGCAGGCTGACCCGGGTCAAAACATTTTGCTAATTGGTAAATTTTCTGCATGTGAAAGGATTATTGTACCCCATTATTCATCCTGTTTTTAGATGAACTGGACTCATATCATGTGACGACTTGCTTTCTATGATGCCTTACGAACATGAATTAAACCCACTTTGCCTACGTGCAACTCAAAAAATATTTGTCAAAAATATATAAGCAAATCAGTATATATGATAATTATATATATATATGTACATATGGACGCCTACCTTCAACCAGGATTTTGTCAATGTTCTGTACAATGCCGAGGAATTTTTCTGGCGTGTTGTCAGGGTTCTTCGCCCATTCTATCACCAATGCGGCCCATCTCTCTTCGTCAAGGGCTATATGTTGATCAGTGTCTTCACCGTTTATCACTTTCTGTAGGGTATTCGTTGAGGTCATGATCAACAAATGAGAGAGTAAAGAAGAGAGCGCAGACGCAAAATATAGAATTGTTGGGGTGTGTTAATGTAGGAATTGTATAAATAACCCAGCTATCAAAAATATTTCGTCGGATTCGATTTCGTCGGAGTTTCTGAACTTTTCTCTGCGTAAAATCTTCTCGTTTTCTTATGTCTTGCATCCGCACCCACCCTGCAACCGCAAAAAAAAAACACTCCGGCTGACTGACTGACTGACTGACTGACTGATGGATTGGTTGCCTCGGTTGCCTCAGCTTTCTCGGTTTTCTCGGTTTTCTCAGTTTTCTCAGCTTTCTCAGTTTTCTCGGTTTTCCCGGTTTTCTCGGTTTAGCCGGTTTAGCCGGTTTAGCCGGTTTAACCCTAGCAAAAGCGAAGCTAGCAAGTGAAACGAAGCAATTCCCAGCAATCCTCGAATTATTGAATGTCTGAATGTCTGAATGTCTCGGTTGACTGGGTGACAAACTAGCGAGCAAGCCGACAAGCCAGCAAGCGATAGCGGATCACAGCGAATCGGTGGGGAACCAGAACAAAAAGAGAGAAACAAGGAAAAGAGGGAAACGAAGGGAAACGATGGCAAAAAAAAAAAACAATGTTGTTATTTATACAATTCCTACATTAACACACCCCAACAATTCTATATTTTGCGTCTGCGCTCTCTTCTTTACTCTCTAATCGCTGAGCGCAACCGCATCCGCAACCTGACACATGCAACAATACTAAAAACAAAAAAAAATTTTGAAATTTTAATTTTTTTCTTGCAATATTAAAAAGAGATTAAAATGGGGAGTATTAATGAAATCAACAATGAAGAAGAATTTCCAAATTTGGATGAAGAAATTGCTGAAGTTGAAAGATATGAAAAATGGATTAAATCAGACGAATTTAAAAAACTTGAAAAGCAGGTTGAAGAGGATAAAAAAAAATACAATTGTTATGACAAAGAAAAGAAAAGATTTAGAGTTGTTAGATTAGATGACAAAGAAAGAATACACTATTTACGATCTTTTACCTGGGTTAAATATTCTATTGATGAAAAACAAAATATTGAAAGAGCTTTTAATGAAAGAGTTTTAATTACAAAAATTGCTAAAGCATTAAAACAAGAAGATATAGTTTATCGTCATGCACCACCTGTTGTAATATATGAAAAAAAAGAAAAAAGATATCAAAGTTATAGAACTAGTAGTATATTTTATCCCGAGGTTGTAAGAATATGGATAGACATACCAAACAAAAAAGTACGGTTAGCTTTTTCTGAACGTTCATCAATACGTTTTCATTACTATATTGATGCTATACGAAGTGACACTTGTTTTAAAAATTATACATTCGGTGAATTAAGATACTATTAAACAAAACAATGTATATATATTTTCATATATATCTACATTATGTTTTCAATATCAAAGGTTCCCCATTTTTAATATATTTTTCTTGAAACTCTAGTATTACATCACTTAAACAATGAAGTATTAATGATTCAAGTTTCCAAGCTTCCATATCATTAAAATTTTCTGTTTTTATCTTTTCTTCCACATTTTTTTTAAACTCTTCATATACTACTTTTTCTAATTTTGAGACGAAAACATCACTTATAAATTTTTTAATTTGTTCTCGTTGATTTCTATAACGAAAGAATTTTTCTAATCCTCTATCACTAGTCATATTTTCTAAAAATTCTCTTTTTTGTTTTTCTAGTTTTTCTTTTCTCTCCTCGTCTCTTATCTCCTGTTCTGTCTTCTCTTTTTTAACTTCTGTCTTCTCTTTTTTAACTTCTGTCTTTTTTCTTCCCATTTTTAAATAGTATTTTTCGCGCTTAATTTAAAACTACGGGCTCCCCTCCTATTAAAAGATTTGTTCCAAAACTTGCTATACTGTGAATTAAACAGGTATTAAACAATGCTCTGACTTCATCTTCTGACATTTCATAAATATTTTTTCTTTCTAGATTTAACCTATATTGAGTGCTTCCATGTTCTACTAAATCAAAAATATCTTTATTGAACTTTTCATATACTTTCTTTTTTAAGGCTTCCACGGCTCGTTTTATTACAGCTGATTGTAACAGGTCTTCTTTTTGGTTGAAGATTTCTTTTAAAAACTCGTGACCTATAATATCAATTTTTGACGTTTCGTTTTCACTTGTCATATTTTTTTAAAAATATTTTTTCTTAAAATATTTTTTTTAATTTTCTTCTTCTTCTTCATCTGAGAAGTAACCATTCGGCACCGTATTAATTCCATCTTCTAAAACATGTCTTACATCTTGCAATGGATTCAATGCTATCTTCTCAAACTTTTCTGTATACACTTGATGACTTGAACTTTTAAATCCTAAAAATTTAACATGCTTCTCCTCTTGTTCAAATATACATTTTAGATAGTCCTCAAACTCTATATCTTTGTTAATACAACAGTCAACCACACCTTTAATTTTTAAGTTTTCTTTTAACATGCCTTTGTCTTCGACTCTATAGGCATACGACTTAGCACAGGTAGCAGCATAATCTTTTATTGGCTTTCCCTTTGTTTCATCTTTAAAAAATCCCAGTCTGTTCTTGTTCGCCATTGAATGAAGTGGATGATTTTCCGGATATTTCCATGTATCAAAACATACATTAACATCTTCTTTCATCTCTTCATAAATATCTTCACTCTGTATATCCAATATGAAGCTGTCTGTATCAGTATACAACAGTTTTACACGATCTCCAAATTTAGGTTTAAGATAGTCATAAAACAGCTGATACATTTTTAACTTCGCTAACTCTAAAACACAAAACCCAATATATATAGGTTTGTTAGCTCTAACCACGGTTTTCTTTTTTGTAACACTTACCAAATCTTGACTAAATATTTTAAATCCTGTATACTCTGGACTTTTTAAAAGTTTCTCAGCTCTTTGTTCTGTATTGACTATTACAACATTTGAACGCTTTTCTGGGTTCTCTATTGTCTTTCCATATATAGCGTTAATTGAAAGCTTAAAAAAATTCTGTTTAGATGTCTCTTTTACCTCTCCTCGTTTCTTTGTATTGTTTGTAATATATGGTTCAAGCCATTTAGAGGCTTTTAAAACATATCCTCTATGTATCTTTGTAATCTTTACTCCAAGCTTTACATAATACTTTAACAATTCACTATACACTAAATATTCTTTTTTGTTTCTTAAATTTGTTACAAGCTTTTGAACTCCGTTAATTGTTACATGTTCCGGACAAGGAGGAAAATCTTTAAAATATTCTTTCTTGTCTCTTGGTAACTCTAAATCACACACTAAGACACAAGGGAATTTTTGCCATTTGTTTAATTCATCTTTTCTAAGTTTTCTCTCTATCTCATATGGCAACTCTTCACTCATGGCATCCCCGTAAAGGTTGTTCATATCAATGTAGAATATGAAGTTACTCGGTTTGTTTGAGTCATAGTCACTTAAATACTTGTTATTGGCTGAAGCATACCGACAGACACACATAGAAACACCTCCTCTAACCCCATTTTTAAAGTCTTCATAGGTGTCACGATCAGTAATGAGAGAAATTTTTTTTTCTGTAAATTTTAACATATTCATCCAAGACGCTCCAGGTAATGTATACCCGTAAACTATCGGATCTAATCCATAAGCTTCAAAGTTAAGTTTTCTAAAGTTCTCCACTACATCAACCAATAAAAAAACATCCAATTCACAATATTTCTGTTGGTAGTCATTCATTGTTTGACAACCAAAAACATTCCAAGCTTTTAAAGCGTGTTGATAGTCTTCCTCGGTGATTCCTTCTTTTTTAAGAGAAGAGTAAAAATTTTGTATAGGGGGTAGCCTGGTAAATTTTGTTTTTTCAAATCCATCCATCCATTCGTACGGATAAACACCTTTACTTGTTAACACATCCAACGACACACCAGGAAAAGCAGAAGTTGTATATTTAAAATTCTGTTTGTCTTTTGGTGTATCATCTACAAGCTGAGACAATTTGGAAGACAAAAATTTAAAACTATCTAAAAATCGTACTTCGTGTTGTTTGTTGCTAATGAAGCAATATTTACTAAAAGATATATATTTTTCTTCATTTGATGGTAACACAGAGAGACGACCGGGATACTCAGCAAGTTTTAAAATACAAAGATGAGCATCATATCCACTTAAGTTGTGACAAAGAACAGGGGTTAATTTTGAAGCTTTCCCCATGTTTAAAAATGTTTCATTGGCAGCGGTTACAAGGTCCATTAATTTTTTAACAAATATCCCTGCTATATCCTCCCCTTTCTTTTGTATGACATATGATACCTTATGACTTTTGTAAATTTTTTCATCACTAGAGACAACAACAAAACAAAAGCCGCTGGGTTCGTGTTTTTGTGTTTTGTGTCCATCTTCATCTTTAAACGGAATTAAAAAACTTTCAAAGTCGAAGTATACCGTAATGTTTGGTGGGTTGTCTGGTTTTTCTTTGAATTCTATAAAACTCTCTTCAGAGTCTTCTTCTGGTAGTTGTATTAATGTACTATCTGAACAATTTTTTAAATGATTGTTTAATACATCTTCATCTTTAAAACCTCTTTGACATCGATAACAAAAGTACAAACGCCCATGATGACGGGAAAGTTGAGAAGAAAGAAGACGAGACAGATCACCTACAAGATAGTAATGTTCTTCATATAGCAGTAAAAATATTTTTTCTTTTGCCCATTTTTTCCCTCCGTCAAATATCACAGGTGTACGTTTGTTAACATTGTCTACGCCATAAACAATTAAATGAATATTTGGATTTTGGTTTTGAAACAGTTCAAGATCATTAGCTGAAGTTGGAAAATTGATATCTGAAAAGTTAGCATATTTGTTTGGTTCTTCTTTTTGTATCTTTCTTAATTCTTTGGTAACTCTTCCTTTGTCATTTTTTCTTGGGTTGAAGTGTCGAAGTATACACCAATAAAAACACTTATCATCTCCTGAAATTATACAAATCAACGCATGTTTTGACGTTAACCACTGTGGGAGTTTGTTGTTTCCACATCCCCCTTTGTATGGGTTGTACTTTCCATAGTTGATACTCACACCATCAAAATTTAAAAAAGTCCATCCGCTACCCTCAAAATCTTGTTTGTAAAAGCTGTTTAATACTTCTTGTATCATCGTATTAATTAATTGTTGTTTATTGTTTAGTAGAGTAACAACATGAGGTGAAGAGTTAAAATAGTATTTTTTAGTTTGTTCGTTGTTTGTCATCTTTGCACATACTGAAAGTATAGCCTTGTACCCCACATTTTTAGACAAAGACAAACCAGCAGAAGGTTTAAACTTTGAAAGGTAAGTTTCAAGATTTACACTTGTTGAAAATTGAGGAACCTCTAAAAATGTTTGTTTGAAATATCCGTTTAATGATGTATTACCAACTGTTGTTTTTGCTTTTATCGTATTGCTTAAACTTCTTGATGTACCAATTGAAGGAGTTGGATCCGATGTTTTAACCATTTTTACCACTCCGTTTTTAACTACATATTTAAAATTCTGCGCCATAATTTTTAATTAAGTAATTTTTTACCTAATTAAAAAATATTAAAGATGCCAAAAAATCAAAGCGTTGAAACAAAAAAGAAGAATACAGAGTTAAATACTCCTCCAACTCCAGCTCCTTCTCCCTCCCCTTCTATAGTTTACACTCTCGGCCCAGAGAATGCTATTAAGGGTGAGAAGAAGACAGATAAAATATTTTTTAGTGATATTCGACAAAATGGTAAGACTGGTATATATACTAATATTGTAAGTAAGACTCCAGAAGACAAACCAACACTTCTAACTTTTGGTCAAAACAAATATATTAACATTGAACTAAGTGATATGTTTGATCAGTTTCTAACTGGGATGTATCAAAGGTTCGACCCAGAATATATTGATTTGATTAATGACGCCTACCAACTAGAAGGAGTTTTTCAATCATATGTAACAAATGGATTTGTAAAATGTAAGATAGACCTTGAAAAGTTTAATAGTTCTTTCTTCTCAACTGTTGTAAATGAGGGAGGAATTAAAAGCATACGACCTTTACAAAATGTAGATTTCATGTATGACCGGATTACTTCAGGTGTCTATACTTTGAAGGTTACCGGGTTGTGGAGAAAAGAAAGCCTTGTTAATGGTAGACTTCAAACAACACATAGCGGCTTGAGTATCAAGGTTCTTAAAGTTCTAGTTAACGGATATTCAAACAGTGAAACAGAAGATCAAGAATATGAAAGTTTACAACTTTCACAACTTCAAGAAGATAGTATCGCTTTAACAGAGTGAGATGTTTAAAAATAGGTGGGTTTGTTCGTCCATGGTATATTTTCCCTTTGTGCTTTGTCTGTTTGTATTTTTTAAATATTTTTGAAAATATTTAAAAATCTAGTACTATTAAAAGGGAGGGATTTGTTTCGGATGGGTTGGGATGATTCTAACACTATTGATTTCATTGTTACTTTCCATTTGACGATTTCTATATATTTTTATAGATATATTTTATCAGAACACCGATAAAATATATATTTCATTTTTTTAATAGTTCTGAAAATTTTGTTCTGGTTCATATATCGGAACGTAAAACCTCCCGAATCCATGTCTATATTTTCCTTGGTCTCTAGGACTTGACCTATCAATTACAGCGAAACTATACTGTTCAGCCCAACAAGCATACAAGAAATTTTTAAATTCTTCCAACGTCATATCTCTGCTTGCATAGTCTGTATAGATATTCATGATATCTCTATCTGGTAAATCAAACAAAATTATAAAATTTGAATTTCCCCGTATAGTATGTCGAGGCAAACTAAAAAAAGATTGAGACAAGTAAAAACAATCTGTATTACTATGTCTCCCTCTTGTATAATATTTCTCAGGTACATCTTGTTTCTCCTTTAACAAATCGTCAAAAATCATTAAATTTTTGTTTGTGTTACTCAATTCACGAGGGTCTGGAACCTGGTCATCTTCTTCACTAAAACAAGGGGTGACCACGGTTCCCTTCTTTTTCTTTTTTTGTTGTTCTTTAGCTTCTTCAATTACATCTTTACGTGAAATCTCACGATTTTCTATTTCTTGCATATTCTCAAATATCCCATCAACTGTTTCTTTAAAAAGTCCATTTTCAAATGCCTCCCTTAATAGTATATATTCTGGTTGTTGTTTCATTGACTTTCCAAATATATATAGATGATCATAATCTAACCAACCGGGACGAAGAAGAAGGTTTAAAAGTGTTGTAGTCTTTCCACATCCACTTTCTCCTATAATCAAACCTCTGATACTCCTTGGTAACATTTGGTTGTTCTTTCTTTTTGTCTTGTTTAAGTTACAGCTGTAATTTTTAATTTCCATTGTGTTCTTTAATTTAGAAATCTAAAAACTAAATTAAAAAACAATGACGTTAATATATTGTGTAAAGTGTCGAAAAAAGACAGATACAAAAAATGAAACACAGACAACAATGAAAAATGGACGGCCTGCTCTTAGAGGTGAGTGTTCAATATGTGGAACACAAAAGACCCAGTTTTTACCAGGTTCAACAAAAAAGAAGGGTAAAGGTGTAGTTAACAAAATTATAGAATCGGTTCCCGTTGAGATGCATCTCCCAGGTTACAACTTCTGCGGTCCAGGTACCAAACTTAACAAACGATTAAATCCAGATTTAACACCAAAGAAAAACAGTAAACCTATAAACCGAGTTGATGAGGCATGTATGAGACATGATATTTTTTATAGAAAAAATCCAGATACAAAGTCACGTAATATAGGAGATGGACACCTTTTAAATGAGTTGAAAGGAATCTACAATCCCACTATATCAGAAAGAATTGCTAGAGGTGTGATAACGCCGGCTATATCATTAAAGAAAAGTTTTGGTATGGGATTAAATGAAGGAGCAAGTAAAAAAAAAAGTTGCTCGTAGAAGAGGATATTTCACTATCTAAAGAACTTCATAGACCAGTTTTACGACAATATCCAACACTTAGAGTAACAGTTAAAAACATTGATGATACATGGGCAACTGATTTAATGTTCATGCCAAAAAAGATAACAGCAGGTGAGGCGAAAGGACAAGAAGAAATAGATGCTCGACTATCTGAAGAAAACATTGGACCAAGAAAAACAGCCAGTGAAAAACAGAAAGGAAATTTAAACATCTTTTTAGTTGCTGTTGATGTTTTTAGTAGATATGGTTGGATACGTCAAATACCCAATAAACAAGCTGATACTATAGCCAAGGCATTCGAGGATATTTTTAAAGAATCAAACAGAAAGCCTAAAAAATTATGGAGTGATAGAGGGGGAGAGTTTACCGGTTTGTTACCTAAAGAAGATTGCCCCGATGAATTAAGATGCCCCATTTGTGGAAAATGTACTAAAAGTAAAAATGGTTTTATGCAACATATGAAATGGCATGAGAAAAATCCAGACAAGGCACCAAAAACAAAATTAAAAGGTGATGTTGAAATTTATCATACTGAAGGAAAGGATAAAGTGTCTATAATAGAACGTTGGATTAAGACTATTAAAGATAGAATAGGAAGATGGATGACAGACAATGATACAACAGACTATATACCTCATTTACAGGATATAGTGGAAGATTACAACAATACACCACATAGAAATTTTAAAGATCAGTATACACCAACACAAGCGAGTAAAAAAGAGAATGAGGAAAAAATTTATAAAAAATTTTATGAAAATACTAAACCGAAAAAGTTTAGAAAAAATGATAACATTACTCAGAAAATCTTGTTAGAAAAGGGGGATCTGGTCAGAGTAGCAAAAGCTAAAACTGGTGGTTATGAAAAAGGTTCGGTTCCTAAATGGACGAATGAATTGTTTAAAATTCGTGAAATTAAAAATACAAATCCCACAACTTACTATTTAAATGATGCTAACGATCATGATATTATAGGAACGTTTTATAGACAAGAATTACAGAAAACACGTTTTAATATGGAAGAATGGATGGGGTATGGTAAACCCAGGAGAAAAATAGAAGTAAGGTTGGGAATGGAAGCGGTACAAAAAGAAGCAAAAAGACAAAAGGAGAAGAAAGAAAGACAACGAGAAAGGGAGAGACAAGAGAAACAAGCACAAGCACCACCACCACCACCACCACCACCACCACCCACTCCTTCATCTAGTCAACAAGAACAAAAACATATATGTGAATACTGTGGAAAGTCTTTCTCATCAAAGAAACACGTAAAAAGACATCAAGATACAAAAGCCTGTCCAGTGTTAAAACAACAGGCTCAACAACCTCAACCTCAACCTCAACCTCAACCGACACCCACTCCTTCATCTAGTCAACAAGAACAAAAACATATATGTGAATACTGTGGAAAGTCTTTCTCATCAAAGAAACACGTAAAAAGACATCAAGATACAAAAGCCTGTCCCGTTTTAAAAAAACAACAATCAGCCAAAGGGTTGGAGATTACTAACACTGTTAAATCCCTCCCTATTAAATCATTAACTAACTTCGAGTTAGAAGACATATGTAAAAATCTCAAAGGTTGGCGTGGTGTGTATTCACGTGATGATTTACCAAACACTCCCCAAATGTATGAATGTGGAATTTTAAATCTCGATGACAGTGAAGGCCCCGGTACACACTGGACGTGTTGGCATCGAAACAAAAAGCATAAATTCTATTTTGACAGTTATGGTTTGCCTCCTCCTCTTGAGTTTCAGAAATATATGAAAAGTCCGATTTTGTATTCATCTGATCAAATACAAGATCCAAAGACTGTAATTTGTGGGCATCTTTGTATTCATGTCTTACAAAAATTAAACAAGGGTTATCATATCCAACCAGTAGTAAATCATTTAATGACTTTAAAAGAAAAAGGATTACTATAAAATATGTATAGCAGAGTTTCAAAATTTGGAGATCAAAGAAAAAAAGAAAGTAGTGAAGAAGGAGGGGTTGCCCTTCCTTTCATTGTTAAAAACTTTTTAAAACTTGATGGAGGTGAATTATCCGGCAATCTTGACTTAGGAGGAAATTTTATAAAAAATCTTCCTGATCCTGTTGATGGACAAGACGCCGTAACTAAAAATTATGTAGATAGTAGCCAAGGACACAGTTTTTTTAGAAGAATACCGGGACAGGGATACGCCGCTGTTAAAGATTTAGACATGAATGAAAACAGACTGCTAAATGTTGGGATGCCTGTAGACAATCGTGAAGTATCCAATAAGCTATATACTGACATTACGACTAATGACGTAAAACAAAGTTTAGAAGCTCACAATCCGTTTTATCTCAACACAGACAAACACAAAGCAAGGGGGAATATTGATATGTTAAATTTTAAAGTTGAGGGCCTCCCTATGCCTGTAGAAGAGAAGGACGCCGCTAATAAAATATATGTTGACACATTAACGGAGGACAGAAGAAGAAAATTAGAAGCTAACAATCCTTTCAGTTTTGACAATGGAGAATTTCAAGCAAAAAACAAGATTGATATGAAGGGGTTTCAAATAAAAAATGTTGGGTTTCCTGATTTACCGGAAGACGTGGCAACCGTTGGTTATGTGGATGAGGCTAATGTATGGGAACGTAAAAATGGGGGTTTCGTTGCTAAAGATCATATATATTTGGGGAGGAAGAAATTGGGAGGGTTGAAAGAACCGACAGCAGATGGAGAAGCAACGAGTAAGAAGTACGTGGATGGAGAGTTAAAAAAAGTAGTGGAGCAAGTAACAGATGAAGCGTTAAAGGTTATCGATGAAAAAACGGCTAATCTTCAACCTGTACAACCCGGAGTTGATCCCGCAGAGTTAGACAGAATTAAAACAGAACTTGAAAAAAACCAACCCTTCAATACAAGAAATCAGAAAACTTTTAATGCTCGGGGGAATATCAACATGAGACAAAAAACAATACGAAATATTCCCGAACCTGTAGAGCTTACCGATGTTGTAAGTAAGGGATATGTTGATGAAATGAAGGAGTTTTTTGAAGATCGAATCAAAGAAGTGGAAGATGAAGCAAAGGAAGCAAAAGCATCAGCTGATAGAGTGTCGAGATTACAACCAGGAGGAGGAGCGGGAAATGCTAACGGGGCTGATTTTGGAGATATGAAAGGAAAGAAATTAATTAATGTTGGAGATCCAGAAAATCCGGGGGATGGAGTTAATCGGAAGTATGTAGATCAAAAGACACCGTTTACTAAAACTAACGGATATTATACAACAACTCACGGGATTAATATGGATAAAAAGAAAATTACAAATTTGGGAGATCCAACGGGGGAGGGGGATGCAAGTAATAAAAAATATGTAGATGATAGTATTAATAATATAGAAACTGGGTTGTTAAGAAGGAATGGGGGATTTATGGCAATAGATGCTATTGATATGAATAGTAACAGGATTAAAAATGTAGGAGCTCCTGTAGTTTATGATGATGTGGTTAGTAAGAAATATGTGGATGAAAAAGTAACCCAAGCAGAAGATCAAGTAAAAATATTTAATGCAGAGATAGAAAAGCTTAAAGTGGAGGATAATAAAAGGAAATTTGAAACGGACAGGGTGCGAGTGTTGGTGGATAGAAAAATTGAAAATATAGAAACAGAAGTTAAAAAGAGAGAATTTGCTAGTATTATAGAGAAATTAATTAAATCCTATTTTAACTTTTTTGATGAACCTAATAATATTTTTTATAGATTAGGAATAAAAGGGAAAATAGAATTTATTAAAATTAATCCCAATCATCAAATTGATGAAATGTTTGAAACGTTTTTAAATTCTGATTCAGGATTAATAATAGCAGATGATGTAGAACAAACAATAAAAAAAATGTTTGCAATTGCTAGAAACATATTAAAAAATGTTCATAAAAAATTTTTTAATGAACTTATTGAGAAATATGATAGTTTAGATGATGTAATAAAAAACAATGAAGAAGAATTAAAAAAAATATACAAAAAACTTTTTCATAAATTAAAAATAGAAAATGATTTATTAGTTCCATCTTTTTTAAAATTAAATGGACACTTTCTAGCTTTAGGAGAAGTAGATATGGATCAACATCGAATAAAAAATTTATCAGAACCAATTGATGAAATGGATGTAGTAAATAAAAAATATGTTGATGAAGAAACAACAAAAATTTTAACAAAAGAAAAAATTTATAGATTTTTAGGAACTTCAACAATTTTAATTAGAGCAGAAGCAGAAGGTCCAATTATAGGAAAAAGAGAAATTGAAAATTCAAACAATAGAAGACCTTCGCCTGATGCGCCTGGGGGATTTGTCGCATTAGATGCTAATGGGGAAATTTTACAACCTACTAATATCTATTTTGGAAAATATGATGGAGGAGGAGATAATTTAGATGCAGCAAGAAAAAACCCAAGGTTTTTAATTCCTTTCTTTATTAATTTTATTAAATATGCTTTTTTTTATGAAGGAAAAAGTGAAAAAGAAAATATAACTTTTGAAATAGAAGTTAATAATGAACCAATTAAAGGAGTAAGCAGAATAAAAAGTTTAATAACTCAAGAAGTAGAAAATAAAAAAATGTTTTGTGATAATTTTCCACAAATAATATCAAACAGAACAGTTAATACGTGTAATAGTATTTCATTAAGATTTTATACATCACATCCAGACATTGAAAGAATTTTTATAACTATTGCTTTACAAATATTTAATCTTGAATACAGCGAAGAAAATTTACCTCTTCCTATTAAAAACTCCAACATTTTTTAAATACACACACACAATAATATCTAACCTTTCTATAGGTTACATATTACAATATTTTAATCTTCCTTCTTCTCCTCTATAACACTATAGAAGTTATACCTCTTTAAAAATTCATCTTGTAACATCCTCACTACATCTTCTATTAAATGTCTTCTTGGTTCCCTCTTCTCATCTCCATCTTCTACAAAAAAATACACTTCAACATCTGGAAAATAGAAATGATTCAAAATATTAAAAAGTTTTTCTGTCTTTTCTATTAGTTGTGTTTCACTCTCATCAAACAAGAATACATCATCATATCTATGTATATATTGATTTTGTACAACCAAACATTTAACACGCATATTAAACGTTTCTTTTTCTTCCTTTCTTTTGCTCCATTCATACATCAAAAAAGATTTAATCCTTTCTTGGTACTTCTCGGCACACTCATACGTGACAGAGGGACAGGTTCTAAACCTATACTTCAATTGTGTATATATCTCCCCGTTTTCATTTTCTTCTTTCTTTGAATGAATAAACTTGTTGTCTATAATACTTAAAAGTTCTGTATTCATATTTTTTTTAAAAAATTTTTCTTTTAATACTATTAAATGTTCTACATTTTGGACATTTAGAGTTTGAAATCATATTTTCACATTCTTCACATATACACTGATGACCACAAATACAAAAAAGAATATTTGGCTTGTTTTTAAAACATATTACACACTCTTCATCTTTAAATACTGAAAGTCCGTTGTCTTTCAAAGGTTGAGCGTTTAACTTGTTTTTTAATTCTTCATTTTCTTCTTGTAAATCTCTGAATCGTGTTGCAAGTCTTTCATGTGCTTCAACTATATTACAAAGTTGAGTTGATAATTCATGATACTTATCAAACAACTCAGGCATTGTTAAGTCATCATTGTGATCTTTTGTATCATTTTCCAAAAATTCATTAATATCTGTTTTTTCCCATTCACCAACATTTAAAGGGTGAGGTATGATAAACATCATAGTCATATTATTAGAACTGTATTTTTTAAATATCTCATCCAATTCTGTGAAACGTTGTTTAAATGTAGTGTTGTTTGTTTCATCTATAACATCAAAATTAACAGTTGTAAAAGACGTGGTTCGTAAACGTAACAAATTAATAATCATAGTATGGTGATAATGTTCTTCTTCTATTTGTCTACGACTCCATTCATAGTAAAAAACTGGGAAAAGATGATTAATATATGAGTTGGGTGGTTCCTCTCTTTTTTTAAAATCAATTTGAAAACGACTAAAAAATACATCTTCTTCTTCATTTAATCCATCTCCTCCACCATCTTCATATTCAGAATGTTTTTTTTTAATTTCTAACACTCTTGAGATTTCGTTTCTTTCCGTTTGCGTTAACATTTCCATTT
Organism: Tridacna gigas; assembly: GCA_945859785.2. Taxonomy (NCBI): domain Eukaryota; kingdom Metazoa; phylum Mollusca; class Bivalvia; order Cardiida; family Cardiidae; genus Tridacna; species Tridacna gigas. Next base: position 8,235,655 of record OX244042.2, read on the forward strand.
TTATTAATACAATATTTTTTTTAAATTCAATCAAAATTTTTTTAATATTTTAGTTAATTTTTTGTTTAATAAAATATGACATCGATACAAATTATACTGAGTGACAAGAAAACAGAGTTTACAACACATTTTAACCCTACAATAAGACTTAAAAAACCGTGTGAAATTGCTCTCGTTAATCTTGAGACATATTACAGCATCCCAAACATTAAACCCGGTTTTAATTCTTTCAGATTGAGAAATGTAAACAACAATCAGATACATACTATAACATTGGATATTGGGTCGTATGGTTTGGAAGATATTAACAAAGCAATACAACAAAAATTTAATTTTTTAGGTTTGATTGATGCTAACGATCGATACCCCGTTGATATTTCAGCAAACTATAATACATTAAAAGCATTAATGGAAGTACAAGAAGGGTATGAAGTGGATTTTAGTGAAAATTCATTAAATCGTGTTTTAGGTTTTAGACCTATAAAATATTTAGGTGAAGAAAAAAAAATACATGTTAGCGAGAATGTAGTAAATATTTTAAATGTAAATAGTATTTTAGTAAATCTTAATATATGCTCTGGATCATATGTAAAAGGACAAATGGGGACAACGGTTCATACGTTTTTTCCAAATGTAAACCCTGGATACAAGATTATAGAACGTCCACCTTTCCCAGTTTACACACCTGTAATATTGAATGATATACATAGTATTAAAGCAACTCTCACCGATCAAGACGGTGAATTAATCGATTTGAGGGGTGAAAATTTAACTATGCGTTTTCATATTAGAGACATAAAAAAAGTTATCAATTAAACGTTTAAATCATATTAAAAAACTATGACAAAAACAACATATATTAAAACAAACATTGATTTTTCTGATCATCAAAAGAATAAAATTGCTAATGCCTATAAGAACAAGACAAAAACAACAATAGGTGTTGATCCTGAAGATGCTAATGGAGAAGATACTTTCTATTTTACAAAAAGTCAAGTTAATAGAATGAACAAGGCTTTTAATGCTGGTAAAGGTTTAATGGTTACCCTTTCATTAGCACAAATTAGATACAACGCTAAACACGGAGGACTTCTTCCACTTTTAGGATTAGCTGGTTTGGCTGGAACTTCGGTACTCCCCGCTATCTTTGGTAAGGGTCAAGGAGAACAAGAAGGAGGATTCCTTGGTGGATTGGGAAGAGTGGCACTCAAATTTGCAAAACCTCTCGCTAAACCTCTTTTAAAAAATGTAGTTAAACCATTTTCAAAGGGGGCTTTAGGTTCTGCCGGCGCACATGTTGCAGATGCTATCTTTGGTGATGGGATGTATTTGGTTAAACGAGGACATGGGTTAAAGTTGGAAACTGATGGAAGCGGTTTGTATCTGCTACCCGCTGCTGGTTTAGTTGCAGCATTAAGAAAAATGAAACACAGAGGAAACGGTCTATATCTTGTACAGGATGGCCAAGTACAACATGGGGGATTTTTACCGGGTATTCTACCAGGTGCCATTAAAGGAATTGTTGATTTAATAACTTAGAATATATTTAAAAATGACACAACCTAAAACGATTTATTGGAAACCTGGAGAAGGTTTAAAATATCCTTCATTAAAAAAGTCAGGTACTACCTGGTTGATATACACACAACAAACTTTAAAACTCGAGCCACTGGAGAAAAAAACAATCGGATTAAACTTTGGATATATGTTTTCAGATGGTTTGATTTTGACGTTCGCCACTGATGCTATAAAACAAAGTTTAGAAATTAAAACTCCTTTTCACTATGAGAAGAAGACAGACAACATTAAAACGGTGTTGTTCAACTTTTCTAAAAATCCTGTGGTGATCCCTGAATGTACTCCGTTTTGTTTCGTAAAATATATTAAAGTTTAAACATTTAAAAACCATTAAAAAATGACAGAGCTTAAAGATGATAACAGACAAAGCGGGATTTATCCTAGTATTGTCGGCCCTGATCCATCTGCCCCCGTTGCGATCATTGAAATGCAAGACAGTGGGCAGAGTTTCAGATTAACCAAAATTTCAGATGTTCAGAAGTTCCTTGAAGAGGAGATCAGAGACAGGGGAAGACTTGAAAAAAAGTTTATGAAGTATACTAATGTAGGAGATGGACTAGAGGCTGGGCTAGGTATCGCAACTTTAGGATTGGGAGCCGGTGGCGTTGCTCTACTCTCAACAATTGTAGCGATACCGGTAACACTAGCTTTAGAGGCTTGTGCTCTTGTCTCAGGTCTTGCCGCTGTATCACTTAAATTTTTTTCAAGAAGAACCAGAACAAAGGCAGAGAAACACGGAGAAATTAAACATCTGGCGACTTCAAAGTTAAACACGGTAAACTCACATATATCACACGCTATAAACGACAACAAGGTATCACATGAAGAGTTCGCTTTGATAATGGAGGAATTGGAGAAGTACAAGGAGCTAAAAAATGAGGTAAGAACAAAGACAAACAAAAAGAAGAAGGAACAAGAAAAAAACGATTTGATAGAAAGGGGGAAGAGGGAAGCAAGGGAAGAATTCCGTCGATTGGTGGAAAGAAACCAGCCAGCGCCTCAACCTTTCTAAATTTAAAAGTTCCTAAATTTTCTTTTAGTTGTTCTTGTGTATGTAGTAATATGGAGGAACCGAGGGCATCGTTTGAGATGATATAGAATAAAATATATTAAGTAATTTCTTAATATATTTTAAGTATCATTAACCTTTAAAAAAATGTCGTTCTATACAATACAAAGCCCTGGAAACAGGAACGAAGAAGTTAAAAAGTATCTTGAGTTGAAAAGATATTTAAGAGCCAAAGACAGCGCGGAACAAACAGGGGACTATACGAGATTAGAAGAATTAAGTAAATATTTTAAACCTGTAACTCAACCTTTACAAGAAATTAAAAAAGATGTTAAAACTCTTCCTTCAGAACTTGTAAAAGCTTTACCTTCTAATACTCAAACAAAAACAACAACAAAACCACAACGTTTAATAGAAGGGTTTGATGTATCAAAAATTAAAACTATTGAAACACAAGATACAAAGGATGGATTCGATGTTAGAATAGGAGGGGCTCCTTTAAAAATCTATGAAGGAGACATTGAATACAAGGGGGTAACATACAAGAAAACCCCAGAATTATTAAAACTGCTTTTTTCTAATGATCCACCAACTGATTTAAAAGTTAGATCTCCGGAGTCATGGAATGATTACAAGGAAATTATGAAGGCAAGTAATAGTTTAATAGTTCCCGGGGCAAAACCGGGAACGTATAAATACAACAACACAATTAAATCAACAGGAGCTAGATGGAAGTATATAGTAAAACCTATAGCGGATGAAATTAAACAAGATTTACAAAAGGGGACCGGACTTAAATTACCCTCTCCTTCTACCGTTTTTCTTTCATCAAATCCGGTAACCCTTGCCGATCGTCTCGAGTTACTCTGTGCTGCTGCTAAAGCCGGTAATACAGGAGTAAGAAATGAGATGGTTGAGATATGTAAAGAATTAGTAAGGATGGGAGCCATGAAAAGACAACAGAAAAATCAGATATTAAACAACTATATTTCTTCTTAAAATGTATATGAGAAGATTGGCAATAGTTCCAAAGTATGTAAAAGGCGGATCAAATATTTTCACTGATGCCTTTAAAAAGGTGAAGAGACTATTTAAAAAGCATGCTCCAAAGGCTTTAAAATTCGCCAAACAAGAAGGTTTAAAACTAGCAAAGAAACACGGACCGAAACTATTAGAAAAAGGAGGAGATAAACTTTTACAAATGGCGATGGGTAAAATTTCAAACTTGGCGGGAGGGAATATTATCCCCGTTATGAAGCCGAGTATTTCTTCTGGTAGAGGTATAAAATATATTTAGATTTAAACAAATTAAAACATATTAAAAAATGACAAGTTCAAATATTCTAGATTGGAGTGAAGAGGTGCCACTAGATGAGGGAATCGAAGAATACGAATTTAGAAGATATCCTCCAAATGCCGGGGGTGTCGCTATGTTAAACCAACCCGGGCAGATTCGTTTTAGTATTGAAAGCGGGGATATTTTTGTACACCCTCACCGTTCATATATTCAATTTGAAGGAAGAGTAACAAAAGCTGACGGTACATCTTTTGCTCATAATGACTTGGTAACAATAGCAAACAATGGCTTAATGTATCTTTTTAATCAGGTACGTTATGAAATGGGAGGCCGTGAAATTGAAACTCTACTTTTTCCGGGACAGGCCACGACAATGTTGGGGATGTTGGAGTATACCGAAGATTTCAACACTTCGCGGGGTTTGTCTCAAGGATGGGCAAAGGATGAAATGAATTATCATGAAGGGGTGATGGTTCCACTACCAACAGAAGGAAACCCAGGATTTAAAAGAAGGCAGCAGTACTTATTGTCATCATATGGAGATGATGCAGATACAGAAAGGGGATATTTTACAATAAATATTCCCCTGTCTCATATTTTCGGATTTTGTAAAGATTACGATAAGATAATATACGGGATAAAGCATGAGTTGTTTTTAACAAGAAAAGATGACAACCAAGCGCTGTTTAAGGCAGCTGGAACAGCAGGTAAACTAACACTGAATAATATGTATTGGTTCGTTCCAATAATCAAACCTTCAATATCAAATTTAAATAGTTTAATGACAGATATGTCAAAAAACATAAATATTAAAATAGACTTTGATAGAAGGCAAGTTTTCAGTGTTGACCTTCCACAAGCCAATACAAGCTATACTTGGAATTTAACAACGAAGGCAGCCAATGAAAAGCCGCGGTTTGTTATTGTTGCTTTTCAGGAAGGAAGAAGAGAAGCACAAACAGACAACCCGAGCACTTTTGATCATATTAATATTCGAGAGCTTCACATATTTTTAAACAATGTTAAAAGATATCCAGCCCTTGATTTTACAATGGATTTTAATAAAAACAACTTCGGGGATGCTTACAACGCAGCAATGGAGTATAGATGTCTAGTTTCAGGTCTTCCATCTTGTGTTTCTAATTTCTCAATTAATCCAATAGATTTTAAGCATATATATCCACTGTTTGTTTTTGATATATCAAAGCAGTCGGCGACTCTTAAAACAGCTATAACAAATATTACGGTAGAAATGACTTTTCATGAAGGGGTGAAAGCAAATACAACCGCTTATGCTGTTGTTTTGTCGGATAATACACTACTGTTTAAGTCTGATGGAAAGGAGATAAGACCAGAGTATTAGAATGTTTAAATATTAAAAAAATCTTAATATGTTTTAAGTAACATATGAAGATTAAATTGTTTCATAATCTATTTCAACTTGTCTGTCTCGTTTCTGTTTTTTGGGGTGGTTGACACTTTGAAGCAATAACAATTTAAAAGGAGATACAACCTTTGTTAAATCTCTAATTTTTTCATCTAGTTTATCCTGTAAATAGTGACCAGTAACAGGATATCTTCCTTCTTCTGTTTTGATGTATAGTATTCTTTTTTTAATACCTCTAAATTCATATTCACTAAACGCGTCTACCAAATATTCACCGGGTTCAACTTCAGTTAAATCTTTTGGTTTTTCTTCTCCTCTTTTAGGTTTAGGTAGATTTGTTAAAGTTTCAGGAGTTTTAGCCATTTCCTCTTCTATTTCTCTAAATCTCATAAAAGCATTTTCAACTTCTTCCAATTTTGTTTTAATTTTTGTTTTGTAAACATCTATTTTTTTTTCATCTCCAATAGTTAATTCATCATTTTCTAAAATATAGAATCTTAAACTATGTATAGGCATACAGAAATATTTTCCATCTTTCTTTCTAGTTTCAACTTCTCTAAAAAATACATTTACTATTTTATCATTATCATACCTTAACCAATTGTCTAAAACTTTAGTAGGAAAACAAACACCTTTTTCTTCTGTATTACCATATGAGAAAAGTATTCTGTAAGACCTTTCATTGTTTTTACATTTTTTAAAAGCATATAATTTTATAAATCTGTGTTCTCTGATTTTTCTTAATACTTCTTTCTGATTTGATAATTTAAAATCTTTTTCTATATTCTTTTTTCTTTCATCTGCTCTTTCTTGTTTCTTCATCAAAACTTCAAGACTTCTCTTTTCTTTTAAAAGTAGTCGTTTTCTTTCTTTTTCTTCTTCTTCTATTCGCTCCTTTTCTTCTTTGTTTCTCCTAAACCATTCATATGAAAGATACTCATTTTCTCGAATGGTAAAGAATTCTTTTCTTTTTGCTCTACTATACAATGAAATGATAAAAGAACGTTCTAATTTTATAGGTTTGTTTAAAATTCGGCGTTCCCCTCTTGTATGGGTATTTGGTACTTTTCTAAACTCAAATTGTATATTATCTGAATGTGGACAAACATCTGATATATCAGGTAAATCTTCTTTTTCACCATAATTTTTTGTGGGATAATTTGTAGGAGCTAAAAATGTTGGTCCTCTTCTTGAATAACTTTTAGGTTCTAAAAAGCGAAATCGTTTTTTATCATTTTCATCATGTTCAAATTCAACAACATTAATTACTAAATTGTTAAAACCAAAATCACTCATTGCTTCCTTCTTCGCTTTGTTGTAACGTCTTAAATATTGTTCTTCAGTTTCTTCTTTTCCTTTTTTATTTAAATCATAATTTACACAGGCAACCCTATGTGTTAGACTTGAACCATACCACACCATACATATTTTTTTTTCTGTTTTATCACAAATTAAACAGGTTCTAGTAATTGCATCTCTCAACTTTTCAAATTGTTTAGCTTTTGGTTGACTATGAAAAATTTTTAAATTATGAATCTTTTTTAACTCTCTATTAATTAAACTTGCTCCATCTACCTTTTCTTTTAAGGAAGGACAAAAAGAAAGTTCAAAACGTGTTGTTCCATGTTCTATAACATCAGGATGATTAAAAAGTTTTTTTAAATATGGACTTTGATGATTGTATGCATATTCTGCCAGGTGTACACCTAATTTCTCTTGAGTATTACCTGCTTCGAAGTTTGAAACTATCTTGTTGTAGTACTTACACCGTATTGCTTGATCTTTGTAATGTGTGATATATTTTAAAATGTTACGTCCAGATTTTTTTTGTTCATTTTTTAAATTTATTAAAATATCTTTTTCACAATAATCTATATGAAGTTCTTCTTCGGTAACACCATCAATAGCTTCATCTTCATCTTCATCTTCTTCATCATCTCTTTCCATACTTCTTCGAATGTCATATTGTTCTCTTGTGTTTCCATTGTTTAAAAATGCATCATACAAAGTATTAACATCAAGGGTGCCCGCTTGATCGTATGTAATATCACATTGTCCAATTACAAAACCTGAAAATTTTAAAATTTCATTTAATCTTTCAATATTATCATTAACAACTTTAAAAGGAATATTAGAAACATCCATCTTAATTCCTACAATGCCGATAGGTTCTTCTTCTTCTTTTCTATTCCAAATTTTAGATCTTTTTAAAATTTCTTTATCCTCATCTATCTTACTCATAGTTTGTATTAAATTACTGTTAGTTTTTGTTCTGAATTCTGCTGATGTAAAAATTTTTCCAGTATGATTAGTGTAACTAAAAGCTTGAATCACAGCAGCTTTAACTAAATCTAAATATATTGTTGTTGCTCCTTTAGTAGTAACTACATCACCATTTTTAATATCTTTTTTAAGTGTAATACCTCCACGATTACTTGATTTAACATCATCTCGAAAGACGTAAGAATATATATATATATCATCATAGATAAACGGGATGTTAAGCATTGGTTTAAGTTCCATTAATCCGTTTGAATCTTCGATATATGAAACATTTCTAATATCACTAATTAAATTACTGTCAAATGTATTTTCAACAGCAAGGTAATATATAAAATTTTTAAAAGTACTAAGACCTAAATCTTTTAAATGTATAAAATTAGAAATAGGTTTTTCTTCATTATTGATTCTAACACTATTGATTTCATTACTACTTTCCATTTTTTTAATCTCTTTTTAATATAGGGAAAAAATTACTTAAATCAAATTTTTTTTTGCGTTTTAATTTTGTTTTTTTTTTTTTTTTTGCCATCGTTTCCCTTCGTTTCCCTCTTTTCCTTGTTTCTCTCTTTTTGTTCTGGTTCCCCACCGATTCGCTGTGATCCGCTATCGCTTGCTGGCTTGTCGGCTTGCTCGCTAGTTTGTCACCCAGTCAACCGAGACATTCAGACATTCAGACATTCAATAATTCGAGGATTGCTGGGAATTGCTTCGTTTCACTTGCTAGCTTCGCTTTTGCTAGGGTTAAACCGGCTAAACCGGCTAAACCGGCTAAACCGGCTAAACCGAGAAAACCGGGAAAACCGAGAAAACTGAGAAAGCTGAGAAAACTGAGAAAACCGAGAAAACCGAGAAAGCTGAGGCAACCGAGGCAACCAATCCATCAGTCAGTCAGTCAGTCAGTCAGTCAGTCAGTCAGCCGGAGTGTTTTTTTTTGCGGTTGCAGGGTGGGTGCGGATGCAAGACATAAGAAAACGAGAAGATTTTACGCAGAGAAAAGTTCAGAAACTCCGACGAAATCGAATCCGACGAAATATTTTTGATAGCTGGGTTATTTATACAATTCCTACATTAACACACCCCAACAATTCTATATTTTGCGTCTGCGCTCTCTTCTTTACTCTCTCAAATGGTCAAATACTTTGGCGTTAAACCGGGTCTCTGGGAAGGAAAAAGGGAAAACAATGTGGCAGGTTCACGTGTCTACTGTCTATTGTAGTAGTCTCCCTAGCTAGCTTCAAATGTACGACGATCATTGACAGCTTTTTTTTTTTTTAGCTCATCAATTCTTGAATCAAAGTTAGCGCAGACCAATTTAATATATATAATATTAATATATTAATGTATAAAATATGGGTTAGTAACACAATTGAGGTTCAATTTACAAATAAAAATGTTGTCTTATACATGCATGTGAAATATCATGAAAAAGGGAAGAAATTGCTCGTAACGACCAGTAACACATACTTTAGGTTTTAAATAATTTTTTAAAAGGTCATCTATTTGAGGTAAATGTTGAACGAGGATGTAAGGCCTGGATCCCTTCGAAGAATACCTGTAATATATATGGAAAGTGGGGGTTCTGACTCAATTTCAAATTGAGGCATTAAAAAAAAAATCTTAAAAAATAAAAAAAAAAAAATTAAAATTTTGAAAATACAAAAAAATTCCCACAAATTTTGAATAAAGTTTATTTAAATTGTAAATCGAATACGCATCAGCTATTACATTGAGAGAAAATCCAGTTACTGTTATAAGTGTATCATACATTTTTTATTTACATGAAAAAAATAAAAATAAATGAAAATAATTAAAAAACGAATTATTCTTGATATTTTGGCGGTGGTTCATTTACAAATAAGTCTTATTGAATAAAATTATGTGTCTTTTATCTTATTTATTTATTTATTAACTAATTTATTTATTTATTCATTATTTTTCTTTATTCTTTAAAATTTTATTGTATTGTATTTTTATTTATTTACTTCTGAATTGCACTTAGTGCTTGTGTTTTTCCTCTTTCTATTAACTTTTTTTTTCTTCCTCACTCACTCCTGTTTGTTTTGAACGTATCTGATCTTTGAGAGAAGTTCATATTTATCCATTTCATCTAAGATTATTTTAAATTCTTCTTGTAATATCCGCCCATCAGTTAATGTCCTAGAGATAAAATCTTTCACACTATTTAACTTACTTTCTGCTATCATTCTAAACATCATGCCTTTTTGCTTTTGCATACAATCTTCTTTTTAAAAAATTAACACTTACTCCTAATGCCCCACAAACTATCGCAGCAATTTCTAATGGAAGCATTATAGGCAGAACAACTCCAATGCCTCCAGTAATAACACTACCAGAAATAAGAGCAGTATCAACTCCATCCGTGATATTTATAGTTCGTTTATATTTTTTATATAATGACTGACTCGTGTTTCTTTCTTTAATCAATCTTTGCTCTATATCTGATATTTTCTGTAGCCTATAACTTTCTACATCTTCCGATAAATTTGAATAAATACTTGCGACTGTTGGTTGTATTTCTTCAGGTAAACTTGGTGCTGTTGGTTGTTTCATTTTTTAGTAAATATAAATAAATTTAAATTAACTGAATTAATAATGAAACAACTGTATTTTCAGTTGTTGAATTCTTTGTCTTACAAACAAATTGATAACACTTCCAGCATTAACGAAAGTTTTATCAAAATTACCATGTTTTCTTGGAGTAGTGTAAAGTGTTATTTCACATTCTGGAATCAAGTGTTCATAAACAGAAACACCAACAGTCACTTCACCACTTTGTCTTTTACTTGACCTTCTGTTATTACATAACCAGCACTGTTTACATTTCCACCATTACCAAATTAAAGAACTTCATTTTTCAAAAGAGCTCCCCTACTTTCTGCAAAAATCGTTATAACAAGCTTATCTTTTAAACTGACCATAGTATCTTTTGATAAACTGTTTTTAATTGTTAGTTTTGTTAACCTCTTCTCTATTTCTATATTTTTATCAATATGTTGTTTTTGAAAATCTTCAACTGGTGTTATCCTATTATAAAAATTTCTTACATGCTCTGTCAAGGTTTCAACATCACCAACTCTTTTTTTTCCCGAAGATACTCATTTTTATAATTGTATTAAATTATTTCTAAAATAGCACTCATAGGCAAATCATGATATTTGTTATTTCTTGTCCATTTTCATCTTTTACTTTTAGTTCAAATTCTGTAATTGCTCCATTTGATAAGTACTTAAATTCTGGATGCTCAAATCTTACAGATACAGTATCTCCGAACTCTTTATTATCATTCGGAACACAACACAAATCCGTGCTTGGTGCTCCATTGAAATAATTTCTTGATGTATTTAATTGCTCAAGATGTATATATAAAGTTTTAATGTTTGCAAATACTACTGCCTTTTCTCCTGAATATGTAGTATTTTCTTTGAATTTGTTTGTTTGTTTGTTTGTTTGTTTGTTTTTTTTTTCTTTCTTTTTTAATTAAATCCTTATATCGATTGGAGACCTTGACTTATTTTGAATCCATGATTCGAAGATAAAGACGCAATACCATTATTTTCATTTAAAGCTTATTGCATTTGATATCTATTAAACAAATCTTTTATCTGTTGAAAACTGTAGTATCCATCCGGAATTTGGTTAGCTTTTTCATGAATTTTTTGTATATCTTGATTAATGATATTATACCAACCAAGAGAATATGTAAAACTTTTCACCCCAACACGTTTATTTCCATCTCTGTTATCAATACATTGTTGAAGTTCAACTGTTTTGTTTATATTCGTAATTGTTTGACGCATTTTATATAAATCAAAAAATAAATATTATAAAATAAAAAAGATGACTGTTGAACAAGCATTTAAATATAATCCATCAGTAAGTTATTTACCTGGAAGTGTTTTTAGTAAAATATCAATAAACATCATAAAACAAGGTCTTATAATTACATCCGATGGAAAAGGCTTTTCTACAGATTTTCCAAATATATTTGAAAACTATATCTTACCACACATACCATCAGAAGCAATCGTAAAAAATGGAATTCAAATTGGTTATCATTCTGGCAGAATCAACTAAACTTTGCAATATGGTGCGCTACAACATGTTGTGGTGTTGATTATAATAATCATTTACAAGCCAGTCAAATGATTGATTCCTTATTCAGATTTCATGTATATTATCAAACAAGAAGAATCTTATTTGAATTAAGCATTCCATTACCACAAGACAAAAGTTGGAACGCTTTTACAAATGATTATAACCGAGGAGCATATGAAAGAATATGTTAAGAATTTAATATAGATGTAAATTCTAATTGGCGTCAAAAGTTATTTCCAAATAGTGATGGTCTTGGAAAAGTTTGTACAGATGGTCATGCTGCATGGACAAGAACTGATTTTAGACATGATCAAGTCAACATTTACAAAGTAAAACAGTATTTGATCTGGATTTAACTAAAATGACATTTGGACCAGAAGTTCCAGGAGGAAGAAAATGTGGTATATCATCTTGTGTGTATCATCCACCTAAAAAAGTTCACGTAGATTATCTTTAACAAGATTCTGGTGTAATAGATGCATGGACAAAATTTATTCCAGATAAATCAAATGAATTTACAATAGTTGGAATTGAACGCATCAACGATTCCATAAGAACTTGTTGCTGGGCAATACTTTGTGCACAGTCTCAAACAAGAACAGATATTTTAGGTATAAGACAAGCTTTTGATCTCAGAAACAATTTCTTGCAAATATCGAAGATGCTATTAATAGCCCAGTACATTTACCAAGTCAAATTCAAAGATATCAAAATACATTAAAATATGCAAGAAGTCAAGTAAACTTTGTTTATGTACTCGGTCTTTATATGTCTCCAAATGATATGGAACTTAGAATAGGAACGATAAAAGATTATAACAATAAAATTGTAGTCGCATCAAATCATCTCGGTCTTGGAATTATTAATGAAGTCAACGTTGAAGCAATTCCACCCCCTCCTAATAACATAAATCTTGAAGGAACAAAAACTAAACCACCATCTGTTAGACCATTACCACATAAAAAAAAGAAGTTATTAAAAAAAAATCAATACCAAAAAAGATAATAAACCTGCAGAAGACAATAATAATAATAATAATATAATTCAATCTCCTGCAACTCAACATGAAGATAATAAAACAGTTTTAATAGTCAGTTCTATTTCTATATGTCTAGCAGCTCTATATATTAAGATTTTTTAATATACTCTTGTGCTGCTGCATGTAATAATCCAGTAACAAGAACAACTAAAGCCCATAAACTATTTCCAAACCAATTAACAACTTTACCAGTCGTTGATAACAACCAAGATACAATAGAACCAATCACACCCGGCAACGCAGCAGCAGCTTTACCAGCAAGATTTGCTGATAACTTACCAAGATTGGCTAAATGTTTTTTTGTGTGTGTGTGTGTGTGTGTGTGTGTGTGTGTGTGTTTTTTTTTTTTTTTTTTTTTTATCCATTCTTTTACACCTTCTTTATTCGATGCTGGTGGAGGTGGAGTTGGTGTACCTCCTGATGGTATGACAGACTGATTAATGAAACCTACAATCATTCCAACAGCAGTCAAAATACTAAATATAGTAATACTTTGATCTCTAAACAACGTTCTTAATCGTTCACCTAATGTTGAGTCTTCGTTTAGTATTTTATTTATTGTTTCCTTGATTCTGTTACTTTGACTTCCTAATTTTCCTTTATTTACATTAATAACATCAAGTCTAGCACACTCCCTGACTCTATTTTTTTTTTATCCTATTCTTATTCTTTTTATTATATCTTCATCATCAGTATTTGTAAGTTTTTCTTTTTCTCTTGCCAATTCTTTATCAGTTTCACTTAGTTTTGCTAACTCATTAGTAAGTTCTTGATTTATCCTACTTTTGCTGCTTCTTTAGAAGATATGACTTTTGTGTTGTTTGTATAATTACGTAAATTCAAGTACTGTCTTATTGCTCGTGTTCCTCCTCTTCCATATTTAATTTGCAAAGAACTGAGTGAAATAAATCTTGTTTTTCCACCTTTATGATTTGTCACAATCCAGAATAATGATGTTCCATCATCTGACAATTTAAAATCTTTCAATTCAATTTTTTCAGGACCAATACAATATCGTTTTCCAATTTCATCATAAAAATATTTTGCAAGACTTTTTTTTTTTTTTATCTTCTAGTTAACTTTCTTTTAAATTTCCTCTAAGTTCTTCAATATGATCACTATGATTTAAAATATCATTTTGCGCACTATCATCAGGAATCATTGGTAAGTCATCAGTTACATCATAATCTTCTTAATCAAATATAGGATTATCAAAGTCATATCCTCAATGAATTACGGACGTTGCGTACCATAACCATTTCGTACCAGTCACTTCGTACCATGATTTTACCATTTCGTACCATAGTTTATACCATTTCGTACCATAATTTTTCCACTTCGTACCATAGTCATACCATTTCGTACCATGTTTTTTTTTAGACCTATGACAAAATTTCGACTACGAAAAACTTTCACTATGGAGATATTAGAAGAAGAAGACAAAAAAAAAAAAAAAACAAAAAAAAACGCTATTTATTCAAGTTAGATATTTATTCAAGAAGTTATGCCAATAACACTTTCTGATCATCTCCTTTTCCCAAGATGATTTCATAGCAGTTTCTCCAAGAGTCGTTGAAAAACGAACTGCTTTTGTAAGGTGTGTAATTTAAGTAAATGAATATTGTGCAAAATGATGTATTTACAAGAAAAAAAAAAAACGTCATATTGACCTTGACGTTTGACCCTGTCCCTGTCGTGGCATCATACAAGGCCCACCTAATTTCAAAACATACCCATAAACAAACATACAAAAAAGAAGACAAAAAGGAAAGAGACAATTTAGAATCAAGGGTAATCAAATAATCTTTGATTAATTGTTCAATTTAATGTGATCAGTTTGTTCCTAATTCTGATTATCCAACTTGTGACAAACATTACAGACAAACAGACCAAACACCTATCTTCCCAATCGCATACTGATTCTTTAAATTGATTTATGATAATATCCCGGAAATAACATAAGGTTCAAAGCATTGGTCTATACCAAATAGATACATGTATATTGAATACCACTTTTTGTCACATTAAATTACATGTTTAGTCATAGTATGAGAAAGTTCCACCCTGGTACGAAATGGTAACGCTATGGTACGAAATGGTAAATTTATGGTACGAAATGGTAAATCTATGGTACGAAATGGTTATAAACGAAATGGTACGAAATGGTTATGGTAGGAAGTGACTGCATACCTCCTCAATCTGCCATTTTATTATTTATTTAAAATGATATTTTTTTTCATGATAAATAAAGAATGTCAGCATACGGAGAAAAACTCAATCCATATCGTAAAATCAGAGAACCTCTTGGTGTAAAAGGAATTCGTCAGTGTGTTGTAATAACAAACAATCCAAGAACAATTGATCAGAACCAACAACTTTTGGTTAGATTTCCTAATCTCAGTAATAATGATGTTATTGTTCCAAGGAGTGCTCGTCTTTCTTTCGAAATTGAAATAAAAAGTACAGATGCAAATTCAACAATTTACCAAAACATTGGAAGATAAATTATAAAAAAGATAGTAATTAGAATTTCAGGAAATTGATGACAGTGATATTTACCACTGTTACATTGATTTGTGGAAAGGACCATCAGAACGTTTTAATATAGCATATCAAGGTATTGGAAAAGATAACATGTTAAAGCACAGAGTTGGTGCTGGAGATGCATCTTCAGATAAAGAAAATGAAGCAATCGCAGATGCTTATAAAAATAGATTTTGCATTCCACTTAATTTTGAAATACTTGAAACACATGCCATTTTATCAATCCGGACTTGGAGATAGACTTTAATATGAATTTACTTTTAACGATTATAACAAAGTAATTAAATCAACTGATAAGGCAGCAGCTTACACCAGAAAAAAAATTGTCTTGAATTTGATATGGTTTCTAATACAGATCTTGTTGAAGAAATTAGATGAAAATATAGCGGAAAAATGGCCATTCTTTACGACCGAGTATTAAGACATAGAAAAATAAGTGCTAACAAATCTGACACATTATGGAACATTATTTTAAATGTTCCTGCTCGAAGTATGAAAGGAATATTAATGTTGTTTGAAGACCCTGATCGAACCAGCACTGTAACATATTATAATCCTAAAATTGAAAAAGTAGAGATAACTATAGAAGGCATACCTAATCAACTGTTTAGCCAAGGAATGAGGCCATATCCGCAGTGGGAAGAAATAATTAAATTTTTTGCTTTGACTTCAAAGAGATCTAAGAAAACTGATATAGTAGCTAAAGATTTACAAATTACAAATATTCAATTAGCAAAATATTTGGCTGATAATTATGTTCTCTGGTTAGATTTGCGATCAACAGATGACAACTCACTTCATGGTTCTGGCAGGAGGATAGAGAATGCATCAGAAGAAAATAAGTAAGAAACAAGAAGCAGATAAAGTGATTAATATTTACTTGTATGTAATACAAGACGCACAAATTAATTTTAATGATGGAAGATTTGAAGAGGTTAAATATTAATTTTCTTTTTTTAACTATAAAAATGGACTTACCAAAATATCCTCATTGTGCTATTATTTGTGGACAGACAGGTAGTGGAAAGACTGAATTTGTGTTAGATTTACTTGAAAACGAATATAGAGGTATCTTTGAACATATTATTATTCTTTGTCCCACAATTCAATGGAATAAAGCATATAAAAATTGTGAATGGATTAGTGATATCAAAAAACCAAAAACCATATAATCGTAAACCTAGTTTCAACGGTGAAGAAAAACTACAAGAACTGCTCAGAATGTTTTTTAATAAATATGCTGGTTCTCCTACTTTATATATAATTGATGACTGCAGTGCAACAAAAGAATTAACGAAGAAAAAGGACATGCTCTCTGAATTGGCTTTCTCAGGTAAAAAAAGTAAAACATAGAAAATTGATATTAAAAACAGACAAACCTACTGATTAATGCTTAATTGATTAAGAAATATTTACTTCTTTAGCAATTCTAGAAAAAATTACTACTTTAATTAAAACTTCCGAAAAAAGACAGAGATTTTTTTAAAAGGTAAAAACAAAATAGTTAATGATTAGTGATTAAATAATTAAAAAATGCTTATCTTTTTAGCATTACTAATAGCATTGCTAACTTAAGATCTATGAAAATAATACAGAAAAATAACAATTCTATTAGCAATGTTAATAGCAAAATAGCAATTCTAATAGCAATACTAATAAAAAAACAAGCATTGCTAATAGCAAATAAAAAAAGTTACTAAAAAATAAAAAATTGCTTTAAGTAAAATGATAATTGAATTAATATCAGTTTTGTCTTCTGTTGTAAATCTTTTTATTGGATGCATCATCATACATTATTTTTGAAAATTGAAAAATATTTTTGCTCATATAAAAATGAACGCAGAAGATCTATTACAAAATATAGTCTACGAAAAAAAAAAGAAGAAATTTTATATACAAAACGAGAAAGATTAGCAGAAATTGTTGCTGGAGGTAAAAGCAAACAATACTTAGGTCGTGAATCACAAACTTCAGAAATAGATGAAATTTCTGCAGAACAAATAAATAAATTATATTGTAGGTATGAAGCAAGATAAGGTGCAAGTATGACTAAACTTTGAGAAATTCTATTATTAATTTTTATGTATGTGGTGTATCAAAATACTTTAATAGTATTGATCCGCAAAAACTAACAGAAGAACTCAAAGATGATCCTTTTTTAACTCATGCATTAAAAAGTGCTTGTTGTAGGTTGTATTATAAATATGTTATGTATCTTGCACCTTTTACTGCAATGTTAAAAACTGTCAAACAAATGGATTTTAATAAAAAAGAAAATAATATAACTATAAAAAGAGATGAGTGAAGAAGTTGAATCTAATCAAATAGAAGTAAAAACTAAATATCCAAAACGTGTTGCTGCAGGTAAAAAAGGTGCTGAAGCAAGAAGAAAAAAAAAAAAAAAAAAAAAAAAAGAAGCAAAACTTTATGAGTCAATAACTAAAACAATTCCAGAACATTTTACAAATTCTAAACCAATAACTAAAATAGAAAATCCATATAAAAAATATTTACCACTCAGTCTAATAGTAATTAGCATTGCTGGAATAGCATTGTAAAAATTTTAAAAACCTGAGCAAAAAAATGAACAAAACATAATAAAAGAACAAGCTGTTGAACAAGCTATCGTAAAAAAAAGAACATGATCCTTTTGATTTTTGATTAATATTTCTAAAAAAAAAAAAAAAAAAAAAAGAATCATTGTAAGAAAAAGATGACTACAATAGATGGTAAACAAATTGCAAACACATTGTATCATGCTGCAGTAGAAACATTACTAACAATTGGATATTCTGAAACTGGTAAAAAGATTTTAAAAAGACCTGCACCAGAAGCTGATTTTGATATTGGAGATATTACAATGTTATCAATAGATATTTTGCTAGCAATGGCAACACGAGATATGTTAGTAAAGTAAGGTATAATTCCTTCTAATATCCTCAATCTCATTTGAAAGATGTCCAGGAGACCAAACATCTCCAAAATCTTTTATAGCTAAAATTTTAGTAAGTCCGTTGCTTGTTAAAACTTCTCTGAATGTATGTAGATTTTATTAATTTCTAAGTCTGTCCATTTTTTTACATCATGAAAGGATTGTTCTTTCAGTAATTTATCAAAATTTTTTATTAGCATTTCTTCATCTGTTGCGATTGTCTAAACTGAGTTATTTGCTTTGAGGTCATTTTTCTTTTTTTACTTTTATATTTCTAATTTTTAATATGATGGAAAAAGTATATTACAGTGAAAAAGGCTTTTGGAAAGGTAAATCTGCAGTAAAAAAATTCAAAAGAAGCAAAAGTCAGTGAAGGTGAAGCATTAGAATTTTTAAAAAGACAAGCAATTTGGCAGATTTATTTACCTGCACCAAAGAAAATTATAAGACCAAGATTTGATGTCTCTGCAAGAAATGAAGTTCATCAAGCAGATTTACTTTTTTAACAACATGGTAGATCATATATATATGTTTTACAGTGCTAGTTGATATTGGAACAAGATATAAAGGAGCAGAAACATTGAAATCAAAAGACAGCAAAGAAGTTACAAAAAGTTTTAGAAAAAATATATAAAGGTTATTTGAGCTATCCAAGATTATTACAAGTTGATCCTGGGAGAGAGTTTATGGGATCAGTTTCACAGCTTATGAGTAAACATAATGTAAAAATCAGGAGAGGAAGAAAGGAAATACATAGAGACCAAGGTATAGTAGAAAGATTCAATATAACTTTAGCTGAAAGATTATTTGGTTATCAGCATGCAAAAGAAATTCAAACACAAAAAAAAACAGAGAATGGGTTAATAGATTACCTGATGTTATTAAAGCACTGAATGAGGAGACAAAAAAACTCCTCCTATTGAAATAAAACGAAGCATATTCATTTTGTGTGAGTATTGTTTTTTATTTATCAATGCATCTTTATAGTTTTCAAAGTTTATTTGTTTTTAATTATATATTTTTTTGTGCCTTTTGCTTTTTTGATTACTTGTTCATCTGCACGTACAATGGAATATAATTTAGATCTTAATCTAATATATTCTGATATTGGGGTTCCAGCTCATTCATCTTTCATTTTTCCAAGTACTTTCTTGTTTTTATTATCATGAAGTGGATTGTCTTTTGGATGGTCAGATAAGTCAAATTCATCTTTCATATCTGACATATCCTTGTATATATCTTCAGTTTTTATGTCTACTAGTAAACTATCTGTATCAGTGTAGAGTACAGTGCAGTTTTCTTGGTATTTACTTTTCAGTGTACTATAACACCAATTATACATATGAAGTTTTGATAATTCTAAAAACTGAAACCTACATAGATTGGTTTATTCAGTGTGAATTTTGTTTTATTCATTTGGATTGACGATAGTTCATCAGTTATTTTTTGTCTTCCTTTGAAATTTGGTTTACTAATTAGTTTTCTTAGTTTTTCATTTTGAGAGCCATCGGTTTTTAAAAGTTTTATATCAACTCGTTCTCTTATGTTTTCCATTGTCTCACCAAAGACTGAGTTATTCATGAGTTTAAAAAAGTTCTTTTCGAAATCAGTGGTTGCTTTTTATTTTTGAGTTCTGTATTTAGGTTGATATATGGTTCCATCCAAGGTTTTACGTTAAATTCTATAATTCTGTGAATTTTTGTTACATTCATTCCTAGTTTTTTGTAAGGTTTTAAGTTTCGATAATGAATGACATATTTTGTTTTATTCATAAGATTTGGGATTAGTTTTTCTGTTTTTAGTATACTTTCATTTTCTAATAGTTCTTTTTGATATGGAGATAACCATTCTGATTTTACTGAAAGCTTTTCAGGAGCAAGAGGATAATCATTATGTAATTTATGTAGTTCTTTGGGATATTCAAGATCGACTTCTAGAATGAGTGAGGTTTTAAGGCCCGTCGACATCAAAGGTCATATTGGGCGCACTAACAACTAATGCAATACGTTTAATTGATCAAACTGTAAAGTTACAAGACTATTAAAATCTTAGCTGTGTAAACACTAAAAGAACAAAGGACGTTAGTGACATATAGTCTAAAAATACAGATGGTCAATAGAACCTAAACTCATATCTTTTTATAGAGATTTACCTCCTTCAAAAAGTCAAAAATAAACTCCAACTTTACAGTATCAAATAAACCACTCATACTGTCAACATGAAAGAACCTGTCTCTTGTAGGTGCAAGGTCTATACAGTCTACAAGTATGTGTTTAACAGTAAGAGGTGCATTGCAGGAAATACAATGGGGTGCTTCTTCTCCTTTGAGGAGGTACGAGTGTGTCATGTATGTATGACCAATGCGAAGACGGGCCAAAATAATTTCTTCACGGCGACTTGTCCGCAACCCTGGAAGCCACTCGCCAAGTGTTGGCTTCACTGTAAACAACTTGTTATCTTTGTTAGCTGGGTCATTCCAGGATTGCTGCCATACACTTCGGATAAAATCATTAATCAATGATTTAAAATCGTTAAAAGGAACTTTAAAAGGTAAAACTTCCAGTGACAATGCCTCCTTGGCAGCTTTATCTGCCTCTTCATTGCCACTGATACCAATATGCTAGGGAGCCAACAGAAAACAACATCGGCTTTTTCACAGATTCCTGATAATTTTTCAAGGAGACTGACTATTAATGGGTTGTCTGTTTTCTCACCCTCAAGTGCTTGCATGGCAGATAAAGAATCAGTAAAGATAATGTAGCGCCAGTAAGCGTCTTGTTGAATATGTTTGAGAGCAAGGTCGATCGCTTTTAACTCCGCAGAAAATATCGAAGAATTATTAGGAAGCCGAAACTGATATAACTCGCCATCGAGCACGGCAGCTGCAGCAACTTTATTTCCTTCTTTAGAACCATCGGTATATATCTCTTCGTGAAGGCAGTATTGTTCTTTTATTTCAAGGAATTTGTTTTTAAAAATCATGGGATCTGTGGTAGCTTTCTTGTCTGAAGCAAGATTATATATGTAGGTTGGACTTTTAGAAGTTCATAAAGGAACTTCAGAGATTTTATGTTGTGCTACATCCTCCAGATCGCAATCAATACAATCGAAGCAAACTAAGTGGTCAAGAGTGCCTCTTTGTTTACGAAAGCCGCATTGGGCGGTAGCAATAAGTTTGTTTTTCTCTAGAAACCAAACAAGGCGACCATTAACCATTCTTTCCATGGTTTTGCAAATACAACTTGTTAAGGCTATAGGGCGACAGTTTGCAGGATTCGTACAGTCTTTACCTGGTTTTGGTATGGGAATTACTATTGCTTCCTTCCAGGAATCTGGAAGAGTACCAGTATGCCAGACTTGATTAAATATACTCAATAAACATTCAAGAGATCGAAATGGTAAATGTTTTAAAAACTGATAATGGATGTCATCACATCCAACAGCAGTATCATAACATTTCTTTAGAGCCTTTTTGAGTTCTTTCAAAGTAAAGTCCTTATTGTAATGCTCTGTATTATTTGATTTGAAATTGAGTTTGTTTTTTCTTTAGTGTCTTGGAATTTTCGAAATGTTGTCGTATAGTTTGAGGAAGACGACTTCTCTGCAAAAGTTTCTGCCAAGACATTGGTAATATCTGCTTTGGATGTGACAACACCATCATCCGAATTCAAGTGCCCGATATTTAACGAGGAGCTTTTCCAATTAATTTTTCTAATCATTTCCCATGTCTTTTTGACAGACGATCTAGAATTTAATCTAGATACGTACTGTCGCCAAGACGCACGTTTACTTTGCTCGATAGTTCGTCGTGCTTTAGCACGTGCAATTTTGAACTTTGAAAGATTTTCCTGAGTCGGTCGCAGATTAAATTGTCTGAGAACAGACTTTCACTCAGCTATAGCCTTTTTGCAATCATTGTTAAACCATGGCTTGCTTGGATTCTTTGGATTTGTCGATGTCCGAGGAACTGATTTTTCAGCAGCCGAATAAAGTAAGGAGGTGAAAAGTTCTTCAAGATTTTCACAATCATCAAAACACTGGGATAAATTGATTGTTCGCAGTGAAGTTTGAATTTTTCCCAATTTGCCTTATGGAGCTTCCAGCGTTCTGGACGCTCCTGTATTGATGGTCCTACTTCCGATACCTGAATCGGAAAATGATCACTTCCGTCATCATCAACCTTCCAGTTAAAGTCTGGAACAATTCCAGGGCTGCATAATAAGATCTAAAGATGAATAAGAACCAGTAGCTGGATGAAGATAGGTTGAAGAATTATCATTTAACAATGCCAGATCATGTTTTGTAATAAATTCTTCAATGGTTCGACCCTTGTTATTTGTGTCGGTACATCCCCATAATGTATGATGGAAATTAAAATCTCCCAATAAAATGAATGGCTGCGGTAACTGATCTATAAGATGATCAAGTCTTTTTTTTATATCAATTGGTAAGCTAGGGGGAAGATAAATAGAACACAAAGTAATGGTCTTCTTAAAGGAAACATTTACCGCGACAGCTTGAAGAGTACTGTCAAGCTTGACAGAACGGTGTGGAACATTGTTGTTCACAATCACGGCAACACCTCCGGAAGCTTTATCATTACTATTAAAGTGTTTAAAATAACAAGAGTGATATTTTAAAGTAAAGTTATTGGAGTCTTTGAGAAATGTTTACTGTAAACAAACTGCTACTGGTTTTTGTTCATTAATGAGAAGGTTTAATTCCTCAATATTAGCTTTGATGCTTCGACAATTCCATTGCAGAATGTTATTAGTCATCACTAAATTTGGGGTTAAGAAGATACCATAGAACAATGGAAGTATGTATTGATTCATCTCTTATTCAATTTGATAATACGACCTTGCTTATTTGTATTTTGTTCTGCTTGGTCTGTATCCGCCTCCATGTCTTCATCAAGACATTGGAAGCGGTTGTGCTGTTGTATAATTATGGTCATCAGACCCCTTTGGAAGGCGATCTGAGAGGGCCTTTTTTGGAGATTTAGCTGGACTTTTCGGGAGTGGCTTCTCTGGTTTCTTGTTGGCTACGGGTTTCTGTGACGTTTTTACACTACTTTGCATTGGTTTCTGTGGTGTGTCTGTTTGCACAGAGGCATCATTTGTCTGGGTTTGAGCATCTTTGAGCTCGACAGTACTTGCTTTACTCGACTTGAGTACGGTGGAAAAGGAGAGGTTGTGCCGTGTCTCCACAATTTTCCTTGCCTCAGGGAAAGACAATCCTTCCTTATATTTGATCGTCACAACCTTTCTCCTTCTTCCATACTTTACATGATCGAGAGGTGGAGGGATGATCTTCACCACAATTGACACATTTTACATCGTTGGTGCATTTGTTGTCGACGTGGGTAATGATAGTTGTTCCACAACGTCTGCAGAGTTCATCTCCTCCGTGAAGTTTGCATGATCTCTCGTGGTGCCCGTACTTAAAACATGCGTAGCACTGCAGGGGGTTTGGGATATACATATCCACTGGGACTTTCAAGTACCCAACCTTCAACCATTTAGGTAAGATTGAAGCATTGAAAGTAAGAACAATGGTATTGGTATTCCGTTTGACATTGTCCCTGAATACAGTAATCCGTCGAGCAACAGTCACGTTTTGGCTGGCCAGATTTGAAACGATTTCTTCCTCAGTCACTCCCGCAAGGTCCGGACATCGGATTATTCCTCTAGACGTGTTTAAAGAAGTGTGAGGGTAACATTTACAGGGAATTTCAAAGAAGCGAGACAGTTTCAGTAAATTTTCAGCATGCTTCGCCTTCTCGACTTCAACAAGAAGTGAGCCAGAGTTTAACTTTTTTACGGACTTTGGCGAACCTGCGATCGAAAGAAGAACTTTTTCTATCACAAAAGGCGACAGTTTTGTCAAAGGTTGGTCTTGTTTAGTAGATTCAATTATGAGAAATCGAGGAAATGAAGAAGGCGTTTGTCCATTATCCGAGTCTGAGTCCAGTTGTTCGCATGATCTTTTTTTGGTTTGTTGTTCCATGGTTGGGTGATTATGTTCGTCATCCGTGGCCCCCGCCCACCGCGGAGCCCTACTAGGGGACATGGTGTATGGAGCGGAGTATCCAGCTCCCCATGCCAGGGTTACCCAGATGATATACTCGGGCAGCAAAGATAAAGCATAGTGACATACAGCAGACATGACCAATTCCTGGGAATCAGAGAACCGCCATGCTTGAATCTTTATTGGTTTCATCTGGATAAATAGCTGATAAAAGAGCCCATTGCAAGCATCTTTCATAACTATTTTTTACATTTATTATTACTTTCTTATCAGCAACTTCCTTGGGTAATTTAATATATGATGATCCTTTAAGTGGTTCATATTTAGCAATATTTAAATATAGTTTTTCACATCTTTCTATTTCCAATCCGGATGCAGTATTTGTAAATTGTTAAATCCATTTATCAAGATAAGCTTCTTGATCATTATATAATTCTAGTACTTTTTTTTCATTTAAGCACTTGGATCACCATGCCTTTGTCCCATAACTTCTTTCCTTTGACCGTTTAATTCATCATGATAAAATTTAAGAGACAAACTAACTGAAAATTTAACACCGTTATATTCTTTGCTGTCTTCTTTTATTTGTTCAATAATTATTGAACTTTTGTCATTAAATATAATTACATTACATATGTTTTAAAATAATTACATAATGGTTTGTCTGATAAGAATAATTTATTCTCAGTTTTCTTTTGCTGCTCTTCCTCTTTCCTACGCTTAAGTTAAAAAAATTCATTAAACACTTTCTCTCTTCTCTGTCGCCTTCTTTCAGTTTTTTCTTTTTTTTTTTTTTTTTTTTTTATATCTGTTTATTCCTCTGGAATATTTAAAGAACTTAGTGCTTTATCTAATGCAAAACCGTTAATTATACCTTTGTCGTATAACGCAAGCAGTTTTTCAACTGATTGAGCTGACATTTTTTTATTTTATTCAATATATTTTTTTCTTAAATATAACATGAGGTAGAAATCATAATATCTTTTTACCTCTAAAAACACTTAAAAAAATACATTTTTTTTCTCTTCATCTCTGTTACATCATTTTAAACAAAAGGACATCTCTCTTTTCATCCTTTTTTAAGCTTCCTTGAAATCCTTGTTTGCTTATCTTTTGAAGGATTTTTGTGGGATTTTCTGTGGGGAATTTGTGGGGAATTTTTTTTTTTTTTTTTTTTTTCTTTTTTTTTAATGCCTCAATTTGAAATTGAGTCAGAACCCCCTCTTTCCATATATATATCCTGTATGTCATGAAAACTAGCGATAATCGCATACAGTCTAATCTTGATGTAAAAAAAAGGTCCCTAATGTCGTTGTGAACAAATTCACGATAATCTTCAGTATTCTTACACCAAAATCTGCTCGGGCTAATAGATTTCCAACGTTTCGTTTTGCATATGCATGCATAATCGATGTAGCTTCAGGAAATAATAGGACGGCAAGTAAAACTTATCTGAGTATACTTGAGCAAGCAGTCTGAAATATTATGCACTAAGTGCCATGGCACTTTCATTCAGTGCCTATTTAGATATCAAGAATTCGCAGTTGGGTTGGCCAATCAAAATTTGTCCCTCACAATAATGATTACGTCATTTCAGAATGTTTTTTTTTTTTTTTTTTTTTGTTTAATCACTTGTTTTACCGACTCTTAAAGCCAGATGTAATGGTTGGAAGATGGAAAAAATTGAAAATAAAATTCAATACAACATTTATCTTGTAACCACGATAATTCATGCTGTTGCTACTAGCAAGGACTCATTCAAATTGTGTGATATTGAAATCACGTTATCAGTAACTGTAATGTCGTTAACCCCTTACAACACTATTCCGTGTTTTAGCGACCCTGAGGTAAAAAGTCAGGTACAGGAACATACTCGTCAAAAGTAGTCCCACTTTAAAATTGAATGTCAATCACTTCTGCTGCACTATTTTATCAGAAAATATGAAAGAACACGTCTAAAATTTGTTTCCAGGCTTAACTTGATGATTCCCCGAGAAAGTGGGTAAAACTGATATTCTTACGGAATTTTTGTAACAGACCACGTTTTACGGGAGATCACTCCTTTCTTATAGCATAGCTTCTTCCCGTATAAAATCAATACCTGAAAATTGCGTTAGGGAGAATTTTCTTTAGCTCAGGGGTTAGTGTATTGGTCTTTCAAACCTCGATAAACAAGAATATTTGCCGCACGGGTTCGAATCCCAGCCTGGGTGGTTTGTATATGAGCTATGCATTTGTTACGAACTTTCATGTTCGTGAGACCACGTCACATTACTTACCATATTTCCTGACTAAGCGTTGTACAGCTCTTCTAGACTTTTTTGGCATGGAGTCAAAGCTCGTGATCATCCTACCATGGTTGTTCTCTTCTTTCAAGGCCGAGATCCCTTCAACGAGAACCTGTTCATCAGAATGGTTAGCTAATAGCTCGGCGATCTCCGTTTCCAGCTTTGATTTCGCCTCTGTCTCAAGACTTTTCATGTCAGAGATGCAAGTTTTCACTGTTTCCACACATTCCTTCAGCAGGGCCTGGTAACACAATAAAACAAAACTCATATTTATTTTTCACTGAGAAATTTTACGGCCTAAATACATGCATCGCACTAGGATAAAATCGGACACAACGGAGAAAATCCATACCTGAAAATATAAAAAATGGTCCCAAATACAGCATGATAACGTGACATGCGGACGGACTAAGTTTAGTTTGGGTGCGGATTTGATTGGTTAAAAGACAAGAAGGCAGTCTGAAGGACAGCTATATCCCCCTCCGCAGAATGACAGTTAGAGTGGGAGGACCTTTGGTTGTAGAAGCGACCGAGTCGCCAAGCAATTAGTGTTCACAACTTTGGATTACTGAGTCCTGGATTTGATTCCTGCTGGACCTAAACAACACATCATTGCACTTAACCTTTTATAATAACCCTTCAACCATCGTATCATGACTGAAATACTGTTGACGGACATAAAGCACCAAGCCATCCATATCTTTGATTGATGAGAGTTTAACTCTTTCCCTGTTACTGTCATGTCAAGCTTTGCAGCAGACAAATTTAAGAAAATGAAGGGAACAGAACAGTATATAATATTTGAATAAAAGATAGTGTCATGTGAACAGCCATGAATATGTGTTGTGCACATTTTCTTTTACTTTTGTTCAATATGTTACCAGAGCTAAATGGATTTCCTTCCAGACTTGACATGAAGTCAAAGATTCATATTATGACATTGCCCTTTAGCCAGCATAACTGAGACATGAGTTCTGTACATCTTCTCACCAAAGAAAACATTTTATCCAAGTTATAAGAAAAGTAATGTAATCCTAATGGGGTAAAGATATTGTGCAGAATGAACCCTTCAACTGTGACCTTGACCTTGAGTTGTCATGGTTGAAACATACGTTTTGCACACAGTCTCACTGAGGAGAACATTTGATGTTTAACGAAAGTCTTTCCAGGCATATATGACATGTTGAGCAGACAGGAAATCAATGGTTCAAACTCGTGTCCTAAAATTGTGACCCAGACCTTGAGCCAGCAGCTTGTCATGAGTTCTGCACATTCTCTCACTGAAACGAACATTTTACCAATTTTTTTATGAAAATCCTTCAAGGGGTATAGGCGATATTGAGCCGACATAGTTGTACAGCTCAAACTCGTGACCTTCCATTGTGACCTTGACCTTGAGTAGGCATGGTTGAATTATAGGTTCTGCACATCATCTCACTTGGACAAATATTTTACGAAACTTTAACGAAAATCCTTCCAGGGTTAAAAGAGATACAACAGACATGAAATATGTGGTTCAATCCCATGACCTTCAACTGTGACCTTGACCTTCAGTCTGCACGGTTGAGTTATGGGTTTTGCACTCGGTCTCACTGAGCTGAACATTTTCTCAAGGTTTCATGAAAATCATTCAAAGTGGTAACGGAGATATGGAGCAAACATAGAAGTAAAGGCCGAAACTTCTGGCCTTCAATCGTGACCTTGACCTTGAGTTGGTATGATTAAATTATGGGTTCTGAAGATCATTTCACTGAGGCAAGAATTTGACCAATTATAATGAACGTCCTTGAAGGGTGAAAGAGATATTGAGCAGAGCTTAATTTCAAGGCTTAATCTCATGACCTATTATTTTGTCCTTGAGTCTGCATGGTTCAGTTATGGGTTCCGCACACTATCTCACTGAGGTGAACATCTTATCAAATTTTAATGAAAATCCTTCCAGCGGCGAAGGAAATATGAAGGGGACACGAAATTAAAGGCTCAAAACGTGATCTTCAATTGTGACATTGACCTTGAGCGGATATTGTTGAATTTTGCACATAATCTCACTGATGGGACCATTTGTCCAAAGTTTAAAAATACATCTAGAGTTGTTTTCAGGCAGTTTTTAACCCATTTCATCCTTATTTTATGAAACTGTAATGAAACTATAATCATTCTTGTATCTTCACCCAAATTGTTACCCCTGATGGCTGCAAGATTGCACAAATTACAACAGATAGAAAATACATTTCATGTTTTGGAGGCCTTCAAAGCAATCGCTGTTGTCGTTTCTGGTTTTAAATGACGACAAATCTTTGGGTTTTTCTATCCCTTACACCATACATTGGTTATTTATCAATGTTTACACCGCTGAGGCTTTCTACACACTTTCAAGTTTTAAAACCGTTTTTTCTCTCTAGCTGTAAGGATGTAACTTTAATGAAAATCCTTCCAGGTATAAATGATAAATATGGATTGTACACGGAATTCAAGGTTCAATCCCATGACCTTCAACTGTGATCTTGACCTTGAGTCTGCATGGTTGAGTCATGGGTTCTGCACTCTATCTCACTGAGATGAACATTTGACCAGAGTTGAATGTAAATCTTTCAAAAGTTTAAGGAGATATGGAGCAGACACGAAAGTGTTACGGACGGAGAGATGGGCGGACAGACGGACGGACAGACGAAGGCCATTCCTGTAATCCCCTCTACGCTTCGTGGCGGGAGATTAAACATTAGCATATCAAAGTATTGTCGTTTATAGGCGTAGGTATTTGATAAAAGGATTATTATATTGTAGTAACTTTCCTTGACCTGGTCTTTGCTTCTCGTGGGATATGAAATATTCCTAGTCGGAGAAAATACTCTTGGAAAATTACGGAATCAAACACTGATTCAAATCATCAGTAAATTTTGTATTCCCCTCTCTCTCTCTCGCCCTGTCTGTCGCGCTCTCTCTTTCTCTCCATCGTTCCACCCGTCATTTTCACCTACCTCGTTCCTGTCAGCTGTATGTTTTAACTCTGCGATATTAGATAAAGCTTCAGTCATCATTTTGCACAGTTCCTCTATCACGTCCTTCGCCTGGTCAACCACTAAGACATTACCTGTACCATACTGAACATTCCCAAAATGTATATGTGAACTGAAACAATTGTCCTTTAGCGCCTTCTGTAATTTACCCATCGCCGCTTTGTATTTCTGGTATTATCAAATGTAAAACGAGAAAGTAATCCATAATTGCTAATACCGTCAAACTTGTATATTTAGCAAGCACTTAGAGGACAATGGAAACTTGTTTGCTTCAGAGACGTGGTTGCTTAATACAGGTAGGTTTCAACATGTTTGCTTTCTGTGTGAGCCGAACATATGCCTGCTTACTACAGGTTGCTTGCTTAACTCTACCAACGGACGAAATGTAACACTTTAAGTCAGAATTGAAAGCCTTTGCAGATGATACGCTCGTCAAATGTAAATCAGACGATGAGAATTATCTTCAAAGTGGTTGAAAACATTGTGGGAAATGGAAAAAAATGCTGGTCACCAACATTTTCTCCTTTTTCCAATTTGTTTTCTTAAGCTTCCTTCCAAAGGGTCGTAAACAGGCAGGGTTGTTTAGTAAAAGGTTAATACAGGTGGCTAGCAAGATAGGTTTGCTGTAATTGGAATCCACTTATTCAGTCCCTTGATAAAGAAAGATGCTACAATACAATACAATTTTATTATAATAGAAACTTTTGACCCATAATATAGAAAGACATTACATTTACGTATAATATAATCATGTAATACACTAAGCAGCCCAAAGCACAAATTTTAAAACCGTTTAACTCAAGGGCGAGGGCGTAGACCCACGTTCAGAAGGCTCTTTTGTAATAGATCTATCATCAAGAGCGAT
Organism: Tridacna gigas; assembly: GCA_945859785.2. Classification (NCBI taxonomy): domain Eukaryota; kingdom Metazoa; phylum Mollusca; class Bivalvia; order Cardiida; family Cardiidae; genus Tridacna; species Tridacna gigas. Next base: position 8,266,040 of record OX244042.2, read on the forward strand.
TGAAGATATGCTGCTTGGAAAAATATGTGTGACTTCAAAAACCAATTAAAATGAAGTAAAGAAAGAGGAACGTATTTGACTAAAATAATTTATGGTAGCTTTAATCTGACTGGAAACGAAACCAAGCACATGAATAAAAATTTGTAATATCTGAATGATGTTATACAGATCATATTCCAAAATGGTAAAAATAGTGAGCTGTCTGTCTGTCTGTCTCTCTCACTTTCTCCAACTCCCTTTCTCAACTGTCAAAACTCAAAATTATTCTATTTTGTTTTGTTCGCCTTCATGCTTTTCTAAGAGAAAATGTTGAACCATTACTTGAATTTCTTTTTCCTGTTTCAGCATCTTCCCCCTCATATTGTCAATCTCATCGTTGCGCTGAAGGGACCACTTAATTTTAGGCAATCTGAAGCCTGTGTTATGTGACCCTAACTCATTCTGGGAAATGGGTTTCGCAGGCTGGGCATACTGTGATCTCTTTTTGAAAGACATTATTGTGTGTCGTTTTCAATCAATTTTCTGTAATAAATGAATGTAGATGAAATGATATAAATTGTAATGTGTGATGCAAACGCGGTAATTATGGTATTTGTTCACCAATACCGCCACATTGAAAATATAACCACAGGCCATAAGTTGTGAATTATATTAGTAAACAAAATTCAACTTGCCCTTCATTTACTTTCGTAACGGTTATAGGCTGTAATAATAATAGCTTACGGAGACAACCGAATATTCAGCCAGGGCACGTCAACCTTGTCACATAATAGCTCTCACTTGATAAACCTTTCATTATCACTTTATATTATTGTTTGTGCTTGGGATAATAGGTTTAAAATCATGTACAGTGACAAGATAATCTACAAACCAAGCTCGAGAAAGTTTATATTATCTCGTCAGGTTTTGTGGTTTTAAACATGTATTCCCAAAAACAATAATATAAACTGTGAATGAGCGGTTATAGCTTAAGTTAAGAGTTACAGCTCTCAAGCCGTAAACCTTCCATTATCAGTTTGCTTGTTTTTGGGAATGTTGCTTTAAAATCATGTACCGTGGCGAGATAATGTATGGCTCTCATGCAATAAACCTTTCATAATCAGTCTATATTATTGATTTTATTAGGGAATACCGTTTAAAATCGCGTACCATGAAGATATAAATTAATATTGAAAACAGAATCAAGAAAACGCATGTACGTCTAGGGTGAACTTACTCAACCATTGGGATATTGTGAATTTTACTTTGGTGTGGAAAGATAATACATATCAATAAAAGTGTCTACTGAAATAGCCTTATGCATACTTGTATTACTATTATGAGATTTTCCGATAAAATAAACATCAGTGAGTCGTCTTTGTTCTATTCGAACGCGATATTAGTAATCGAAATCAGCGTAAGGAGATAACCCAATATGCACCGAGGGAACGCTCAACATTGTTTAATAATAATTAGGGTATTTTTTTACCAATACTGGGTGATTCCATTTTATTGAGAACATAAACGTAGGTCATAAGCTGTGAATAGTTAACCTTGATCATTTTACAAAATTTTCAAACAACGATTAAAAGATTCACTTTTACAGACATGGTATTCGGATTTATCAACCAATGCTGCTCGTTCTCCGTTATATGGTCACTTGAAAGGAGCATTTAAATTGATCTATCATAAAATAACTAATCTATTTTTTAACAAGAGGGCCATGGTGGCCCTGGATCGCTCACCTGAGTCAATAGGCGAAATTTCACTCCAGGGTCACTCTAGAGCACACACAAGGTTTTTCTAAGATTTGACCTACTGACCTAGTTTTTGACCCCACATGACCCAATTTCGAACTCGTCCCAGATTTTATCAAGACAAACATTCTGACCAAGTTTCATGAGGATCGGACCGAAAATGTGACATCTAGAGCGTACACAAGGTAAAAAGTTGACGACGGACGACGCACACTGCACGACGGACGCAGCACGATCACAATAGCTCACCATGAGCACTTTGTGCTCAAGTGAGCTAAAAACCAGATGTCAAAAAAGAGTACCACATGCAGGTGCCAACAATTGGCTGTTGTTTTTCGACGGATAAAAATTACCCTAACAATTTTTTAAAAAGGTCACCCTAGGAACATTTCTGTGAAATTATTTCAAAATCTAACCAGCCATTCCAGAGAAGAAGAATTAAGAAATTCCTCTTCATGTTCCTATGGTGCAATAGCACCCACCACCAGAGCCATGTTTCTTGACAGATCACAATTTTGCAAACAGTCTTTGAAAAGAGTCACCCAAGGAACATTTCTGTGAAATTGTTTCAAAATCTGATCAGCAGTTTCAGAGAAGAAAAATTTTTAAGAATTTCTTCATGTCCATACAGTGTAAGTAGCCCACAGCCATCAGAGCCATGTTTCTACACGGATCAAAATTTTGCAAACAATTTGCAAAAAGGGTCACCCAAGGATTTTTTCTGTGACATTATTTCAAAATCTGACCAGACGTTTCAGAGAAGAAGAATTTTTAAGAATTTCTTCATGTGTGTATAGTGCAAGTAGCCCCTCCATCAGAGCCATGTTTCTTGACGGATCAAAATTTTGCAAACAATTTTTGAAAAGGATCACCAAAGGAACATTTCTGTGAAATTATTTCGAAATCTGACCAGCCGTTTCAGAGAAAAAGAACTTTTAAGAATTTCTTCATGTGTGTATAGTGCAAGTAGCCCCCAGTCACCAGAGCCATGTTTCTTGACGGATCGTAATTTCGCGAACACTTTTGAAAAGGGTCACCCAAAGAACATCTCTGTGAAATTATTTTAGAATCTGACCAGCCGTTTCAGAGAAGAAGAATTTTTAAGAATTTCTTCATTTCCGTATAGTGCAAGTAGCCCCTAGTCACCAGAGCCATGTTTTTCGACAAATCAAAATTTCGCGAACAACTTTTGAAAAAGGGTCACCCAAGGAACATTTCTGTGAAATTATTTTAAAATCTGACCAGCCGTTTCAGAGAAGAAGAATTTTTAAGAATTTCTTCATATCCTATAGTGCAAGTAGCCCCCAGTCACCAGAGCCACTTTTTTCGACAAATCAAAATTTCGCGAAGAGGTTTTGAAAAGGGTCACCCAATAAACATTCCTGTGAAATTATTTCAAAATCTGACCAGCGGTTCCAGAGAAGAAGAATTTTTAAGAATTTCTTCATGGCCGTATAGTGCTAGTAGCCCCCATTCACCAGAGCCATGTTTCTTGACGGATCAAAATTTCGCGAACAGTGTTTGAAAAGGGTCACCCAAGGAACATCTCTGTGAAATTATTTTAAAATCTGACCAGCGGTTTCAGAGAAGAACAATTTTTAAGAATTTCTTCATTTCCGTATAGTGCAAGTAGCCCCCATTCACCAGAGCCATGTTTCTTGACGAATCAAAATTTCGCGAACAGTTTTTGAAAAGGGTCACCCAGTGAACATCTCTGTGAAATTATTTTAAAATCTGACCAGCGGTTTCAGAGAAGAAGAATTTTTAAGAATTTCTTCATATATGTATAGTGCAAGTAGCCCCATTCACCAGAGCCATGTTTTTCGACAGATCAAAATTTCGCGAACAGTTTTTGAAAAGGGTCACCCAAGGAACATTCCTGTGAAATTATTTCAAAATCTGACCAGCGGTTTTAGAGGAGAAGATTTTTAAAGAATTTCTTAGAAAATTCCATTTCGTTGCCGTGGCAACCAGAGTTTTTGATGGAATCAAATTTTGTGAACAACTTTTAAAGAGGCTCCTTTTTTTCAGAGTCGTTAAAAGTCGGAGTTGTGTGGAAAAGGGTTACGGGAAATAGGATTTACCTTGTGAAAGTGCGGATCGATCGCAGAGTTCTGATGAAACGGTCTGATATTGTCGTATCCAGAATTGATTCTCAACGGAAGATACATGAAAGCTGCTGGTTGTTCAATAGTTTATTGTGACGAGATACTTGTTCAATCGGTACATAGCACAAAGAAATTTTGGCAAGCAGATGATGTGACTGTGTGGGTCCATTTAGCCGAAGTAAACGACTGATAATTGATCATGCCAGATCACACAATGGTGCGGGACTTGTATTTAAGGTAAAATCTGTAAACGGAGACTATCATTCCGAGATGAATGGACAGCATTTCTTGAACTCGCTGAAAGAAAGGCTCAAATTCACTTCCTCGCTCAGTTGCAAGTAGTTGTGAACAATGCGCCGAACCACAATAATACTGTTGATAACTGTCCCCACACAAAGCTCACGAAAAGCGGAAATTTAAGATTAGCTCCAGCGCAACAACATCCTATTTCAAGAACAAAATACTGAAATCCGAGCTGATAAAAGTATGCAAGAGGAACAAACCGGAGCCTAAATTTCTTCTTGATTCAACATTAAAGAATTTGGCCATACCTGCCTGCGTCTTCCCAATATGCAGAACTGAATGCTATTGAATACATTTGGTGAATCATGAAGAAGCGGACTGCCAATCTGGGTCCACTATCTCAAAGCGGTTTAAGTGCCACGATCATCGTAAACCAACCTTAAGACTCTCGTAAGCATTTTATCGTTTCTCTCAAAACATCACAACTTAAGGGCCGATCGTAAACCCGACCTTAAACTAAGGCCACTCCGAAGCTACCTTAGCGTAATCGTAGGCCGTTTTTCAGTAATACACATAAACTTGGTGTTGTGTTTTATTTTTCAAAATGGCATTATCTTTACACGTGAACAGACCCCACAGAATAAACAATATAGCCGGCGAGTTTTTAGGGGTAGAGTGAATCCATCAGATTGCATAGATGACATGGAATTGATTAGAAAATACCGCCTCGACGGAGTATCAATTGTTACTCTCTTCAGTGTTCTTGGTGGAGCATGCATTCCACTACCGCAGGAGCCGGACGTCTAGTTAGCAAAACTTTTGCCAGAGCAGCTGACAAGCAATAGTTATTAGTCCACATTTGCCGACAAAGTGAGGACTAAAACGACGAGTGCTTTAAACTGGAACAGTAATTATGCTCATTATGCTTCATTCAAGTATTTCATAATGTTCATGCTTTGATGTAAATCATGTTTGGTCTATCTTCTTCAACTCCTTTTTTTTTTTTTTTTTACTTCATCCATGATAGAGTACGTGTGTAAAGGACCACTGCTTATAGACTAATATCTCCAGGGGACTGTTTTACTGAAGACCTTAGCAAACGTAACTAAAAAATTTCATAAGTTTTAGCGTTAAAAGTCCAAGTTTTGCATTTTACTAAAACTTGCGTACCTAAGTACGAGCGTAAGTTTTTGCGTAACAATACGTACAAGAATATCGGTCATAAGTAAGAACATAGGCCGAAGTCTGGAGCCATTTCTTTGCAATGTGTCGTCATAGTGTAAGAAATTTGAGAAAAACATCATAATTATCCTCACAGCTATCCGCAGTAGACATAAATTTCATTTTCTGACAAATCATATTTTTCTTCACACACAGTATCTACATTTGACGGAAGCGGCTGACATATGAGATGACGTAAAGCGCGAGAAATGTAGGGTAAACGTGTGTAAATTACTTCTAGTTTAACGGCACGCACAGTTTACCTACAATAACAAGTAACAAGTGCGTGGGATCTACTGTTTCTGCCTTCAATTAAAGAGTTACGAAAATGTTTACTTATGCAAATTCACAAAGTTACGAAAGTTTAGTAAAACGGATTTACGAATTTCGTAAATCTGAACATAGGCGTAAAGTCAATAAATTTCTTACGCAAAAACTTACGAATTTTTGGTAAAACGGTCCCCGGTGTGTAAGTCTAATGAATACGGCGGGAAAATGACGTCACTTTTAAATGATACGATCATAAATGGCTATTCTTTACGAGAGTGTTAAGATCGGTTTTGAGAGATCACTTTAAGAAAATCGTAACGTTTCCGTAAAATGATCGTAAAGGTACCCGTAACTTACGAAACCTTAAAGTTTTGAGATATTGGGCCCTGACTTTCAAAACAAGTGATCTGTTGCCCTTGACCAACGAGGTACTTAATCGTGTTTCGCCTTTCAACTGGGAGAACTGTTGTCCACATGCTAGAGATAATGAAGATCGGTTTAGGCAGATGGACATTGCAGTAGACCGGGCCTGTGAATAACTTATTGTACATGTAAGTGACGAAGAGGCTACAGACACAGCTAACGAGGACAAAGATTATTCAGCCACCGACAGCGCTTTTTGAATCATTTCATGCTTTTTGGTTTTGTAAGACATTAATGCTGTAAGAATTATGATTATTTAATGTATATATTACATTTATATCTCAAAATAAAACAGTAAATATAAAAAATAATACAAATAAGATACAAAAAAAAAGTGATAAAATGGTAAGCATATTTATGTATACAACATATAATACAGAAAAGCACCATTTAACAAGAGAAATAATATTTTCACATTGGTATGATATAAAAAAAATAAATAAACAAATGAAAATAGCTAAATAAAGCAAAAACAAGGCCACCGAACGGGTGTACCGACGCTACCCTCGTCATTGCAGTAAGTTACTCTTACCACTCACTAGCTTATAAACCTGCAGCAATGTAGAGACAGTGTCACTTAATTATGAGCGTAGAGAGCTAATCGATAATCATCTGATAATTCATTTGTATAGCGATTGATCCAGATTGATGCCAAATTTATCGCGTTCGTAAAAAAACAAAATCAAGGTAACACGTATGTAAACACGTTGCGTCATCGTCTGCCATTGGAACTGATGAGGAGGTGATTTTTCACTTGGTGTAGGGCAGAGAAAAAGTGGCAACAGACAGAATTTAATATGGAAACGTTGTTTTGATTATTTATGCACATTTATATTTTCAAACAGTAAAAGCAGTAAGATCATGACTCTTGGTCCAGGATCTTTACTCACCAACCATTTTTAAGAACGTTCTTAGCTTTTTTCTCCAAGATTTTCTAAATTTGAAAGTAACACAAGTTCTGATTGGCTAAACAAAACCAGGAGTTATGTTACTTTAAACTTAGAAAATTCTGGAGAATAAGAAAGTTTGTAAGCTTACTTGGTAAATACTGACCAAGATAACCCAGATATAATTTGATTTCAAATAACGATTGATCGCTGATGCACCGCCCCGCGTATCTATACATCATCGTGTGCGTCGTGGGTTTAACCCTTCAACTAGCACTTTCGTTGATAAAAGATGGTTTAAAATGTTTTACTCGTTACTGTAAATTGGCTCACATTTCCGTATTAGTTAAGTCAGAATAGAGTTTTTTAGTGGACGCCGAAGACAAGAGCGGACTACGAAATGCGGACTTTTATGCGGGGTTGTCTTAAAAGAAATATATATGCTTTCTATTAGCAACGAGTTTATAAATTATCCGTCCGCTCTATTTGAATAAACTACATACCTTTTCCATCAATGAAATGCTTTGTATTTTAAACACTACGTGACTTATTTCGCAATGTCTCACTCTTTGATATTCCAAAAGCTTTTAATCAGAAAAAACGAGGACTTAATTATGGCACCAGTACGTAAGACTCTAGTTGTTGGATGTGACGATAGGTTTTAGAGTCATTGCTATAGATTTCTCAGACTTATCGGTCCAGTAGAATTTAAACAAGAACCACAACTAACCAACACTCCATTCTTTTAACACGAATTTGACAATATCTGTATGCTTCGAACTAAGTGTAAGTTTCATTAATGTCGCACATAAACCCTTGAACCTATTGCAGATTCCATTTCTTTTAGAAGTGATGTGTCTAGTGACCTTGACCTTCGTTTCAGCCTAAAACGAACGTAAAAGCTGATAAAGCATGATCTGCATATCACGATCTATCATGTCGTTTCATATCTTCAGAATGATTGCGATGATTACAGATTACTATAAATCAATTACAACATATTATCCCTTCATAAAAGGGCCCACTCTAACCCAAGCAGCACAATTTGACCAACTTTCATATTAGAACAAGAGATGATTCCATTTACCACATATTTTCAGTCTAGGCCTTGCAGCTTTTTTTTAAATTCTACATATAACTTAATCTGGGAAACGTGACCTTTGGAACAGGGATGTTCTTAGCCAACAACATAATATGGACATGGACAGGTGACAACAAGATGATACGTAGGAAATAAGACCTTATAATGTTACACATTTTTCCTTTTAATTCTCAAAAAAATTTCCATGTAAAACCTGTGACCTCTATGATAGTGATATGTTTAACCATATGGATATCATTGAACAAAGGCTACTAGAACAACAATCATGTTTGATGAAGGATCTCTCTAGGTGGTGGTATATACAAAATATATTCTTTCTGGACCTTGTTGTGTTAGGAAAAAAAAGATTAATGATGTTTTCAAGACATAAATTAATAAAATATAGTAGCGAAAGTTTACCTATCCAAAAGTAGGTCGAAGGTTATCCTTAGTCGATCATTTTAGTAGATTTTGTGATTGCCTACTCCTGATAGTTATAATTAATACAAAGATTGAACGGCATCTGACCCGCTATTCCAGTGGAGATCATAATTAAATGTTTCTGATAAATGTAGTGACAGCGGTCATCTTGGTCACGTGACCGAGACCATTTAAACAATTTCTTAGTAAAATCCAGCACGAGGCTATTAAAGATATTTGAATTGAATTTATTAACCATTATCTGAAGAGAAATACTTCAAGTAATTGTAGACGGACGGACGGACGGACGAACCACGGACAGCAAGCGATGACAGTAACTCTTCTCAAGCATAGCTCCCCCATCTCGGTGATGCGGCGCCTCGGGATTGTGATCATTCAATGTCAGCCGCAACGGTTATATCCTAGCGTAGTCACACGCCGCCGCTGCCGCCAAGTGCGACGTCTATCAATCACGTAAGTCGACATTATTTCCTCGATGATGATGGATGGTCGTGCAGACATTTAAGGTAAAATTTTATCTAAATGTCTAGTCTTATTTCCCGATTCTTGTAGAAAGCATATTGCTTCACTAAATTTCAAAGAAATGAGTAAACATCTAAGGTCGAGAAAGCTTTCATAAAACTGAAACATTTTAACTCCTTTGTACTAAGCACGGTTGAAAAGTAAATCAGACAAAAGCAAAGCTGAATTATGATAATGAGACTGCAGTTGTCAAGAGATTGAGTGATTGTTTTAAGAAAGTTTAATGTATACCCAGTGTGTCAAAAGGATGTGTGATTGTTATTTAAAAAGAAGTTAAATGTAGGCCTATTCGTTATTTCGTAAAATTATGATGATTGCCCTACATGAAAAAAAACAAAGAAATGTAATCTTAACATCCATGCAGCTGTTCACATTGAAAGGAACTTGGAGAAATTGTTCCTGTGATGATTTTCTTCATCTTTTGAATGTCGTTACGCATCTGTGATTTGGTCACTAACAACTTTATTTGTGATCCCATCCCATGTCCAGACGTACTTCCTTCAATAAGGTATTATTTTTTCTATCTTTTGAATGCCGTTACGCATCAGTGATTTTGTCAATAACTTCTTTATTAGTGATCTGATCTCCTGGAGACATAGTCCTTTAGACATGGAATGATTTTCTCCATTTTATGGATGTCGATATGCATCAATGATTTTGGTCCGTAACTCCTTTATTTTTTATCCATTAACTCAAGACATAGTTTTGTAAATAGGGGATGATTTTCTCCATCCTTTGGAAGTTGTTACGCACCAGTGATTTTGATCGATAACTCTTTATTTTTGATTCCATCAATTGGAGACATAGTGTCTTTTGACAGAGAATAATTTTCTCCGTTTTTTTTTTAATGTCACTACGATTGAGGTCCGTAACTCCTTTATTAGTGATCCGAATCTGGAGACATTGTCCTTTAGACAGGGGATGATTTTCTCCATCTTTTAGGTGTTTTATCCACGGGTGATTTTGATCCGTTACTCCTTTATCGTGATCTCATCTCATCGAGACATATTGTCTTTGATAAAGAATGGTTTTCTCCATCTTTTGAATGTCCTTACGCATCAGTTATATTTGTCTTTAAGTATTTATTTAGTGGCCCGTCAACTGCAGACACAGTCGTTTCAACCAGAAATGATTTTCTCTATCCTTTGAATGTCATTGTGCAACAGTGACTTTGATCAGTATCTCCGTTATAAGGGACCCATTCAAATGGAGGCATATTCCTTTTGACAGAGGATGATTTTTTCCATCTTTGAATGTTGTTACGTATCAGTGATTCGATCTCCTGGAGGCACAGTCCTCTTGATAAGGGATGGTTTCCTCCATTTCTTTATAAACCTTTTGCTAAACGTAGTTTTTTAAATGTTATTACGTTCTTTCAGGTTCCTGAGAGCATCGTATATAAGCCTACACTTCACTTGTGTGAAGAGAGCAGCAAATAATTTGCGTCTGAAGCATCTCTTACTTGTCAAATAGTTCTAAGCACATCTTTCGAGGAAAAGGTATCTATATTTAATGCACAAGAAGCCCTTTGAGTACAAAAATGACAGAAGAAATAGATGAAGGTACAAACAAAGCATCACATATTAACTAAAATTCAGTTTCAAAGATCGGTAAAAGCGCCCATTATAGTACTTCCACTAATGTTAAAACCTCACAAAGCTGACAGCTCTGTCAACCGAAGATTTAAGGTTAGACAAAATAGCATTTATAGGCAAGAAAGTACGGGCTTCTATTTCTATTGCAAAAGAAGTGATGGTTGACTGCATTTACCAGAACCTCTGAACATCACATTATCCCCAGTACCATCCAAAGAGACTGATGACTAAGAGCTTATCGACATGCTAGCGAGTAATTTCGAAGATTACAACACAAAGACGTCATGTTTGACAATCCACCGCAAGAAGTTCTTTATTGTTACGATATCTGGCAACCCTTCTTTGATGTCATGGAGAAGGAACTTCTATTTATAAATGTTTCATAATGGATTGCCTTATGATGAAGAGTTGTGTAGTTTGTCCAGCGAGAAACATGGTAATCTGGTGATCTTGGACGATTTAACCCCGGCTATTTGGTGTTCGACTTTACCCGTCGAGAGAAGATGCCTGTTGAGTGACAACCAAAATATTTCCGGATGAAGATACATGTACCATCGTCTACCAACCCAAATACGATTGATATGTTTTCAAAGTCAGGTCTATACTGTGAGCGTAAAGGACTGCGTCAACATGCAGAAATTCCTACCACTACCCTACTCCCCATAGATATCTTCGCTAATCCCCGAGTAACACGACGTCTTTAAATGGAGAGGTTACTGTTAACGAATCAAATGATACGGAAATGACAAAATCGACAAATATCGAGGAACTGATGCTATTTTCTTTGCGTTTACAAATTCAAGCACGTGCATTGCTAACCTATCTAGAAACGCGCGTAACTTGGAACACGAGAGAAGTGGAGTTTTACCGTCGCGGAACAATCCACTTCACAAGTAAAACCGGAGCTCGAATGACACGATTTATACCCCGAGCTGTTCAGAAGGCAGTTCAATCTATCAGCGACCATAGAGAAAAACGCAAGCGCGCGGTGAAATCTGAAAAGCCGACCAAAAAACCGAAAGTCGAAGTTATTTGGAAGAAAGACGTATTCAATAAAAAGTGAAAGAAGATGTCAGTGTTTAATGAGCAAGAATTCAAAAAGGTACTCATTTCTGAATTGGGTCTTTTTGATCTGCTTAGTACTCAAACGAGCGTCACCGAATTCCATGACAAAGAAATGAGTCCCGTATCGCAAGTGATATCTGACCGACCCTAAGTTTTTACAATAAACGGACAAAATTCTCTGGACTACTTGGATTTGAAGAATCGCAAGCTGCATGTAAATCTAGAAGTGGAAAAATTGGATGGAAGCGCTCTTGTTGCCGAAAAAGTGTGGAAAAATTCTTTTCGCAAAGTTTATTCTCAACAGTAGAAGTAACCCTACAGAACAAAGCCAGGATCACTTGTAATTACAATCCGTACGTAGCCTAAATTTAGACTCTTATGAAATATGGACAGGATGCTTTCTCGAGTCGAATACAAACGCAAGGATGCTTCATGGACGATGCCTATAGTCCGGGAGTAACTGGCTGTTCTGGCACCAACATAATGCTATATGAAAGAGCAAGGTGGATCGTCACTTCAAAGACCCTGGCTACACAGGAATCCATCTTTCACGACTTATTCGACATGGATCGCTATCTTTTAAATCAAATGGATGTCAACGTCAAGTTATACAGAAAACATGCGCGTTTTGTTCTGCTGGCCATGGATTCTAATACGGATTTTAAAATTCTGTTCGAGCTAGATAGCTAGAAAGGTTAGACACAATCTGACAGTCAGCTACGGACAAGCTAAAATGCTAGCGAAGAAAAACGCTCTATACCCTTACACTAAAAAGAATTCGTGTGCAGACCATTCCTTCCGGGAGCAGGGTTTTTTTTTTTTTTTTTTAATGGGAGAATCTGATCCAAGGCAAGAAACCGGAAAGAGTGATAGTTGGTTTCGTCAAAAGCAAAGCACTGAATGGGCATTATACCCCTAACCCCTTTAACTTCAAACACTGCAATATTACGCAAATCGCCCTTATAATGGCGGATTTCCAGTGGGTGTCAATGCGATAAAAATGGACTTTTTCGAGACCAGTAGTACTATCACGAGGGCTCACAGTCCTGAACCTTCCACAAAGTATTGGCAAATGGAGGACAAAGGTTTTTGCCTGGAACAAGGTTCACTGTAAAAGCAGATGCACCTTGTTCGCTTTTCAGTCGTAGCCCAACTTTTCCCACCACGGCGTTTCCTTTTCTGGTGAAGAACTGAAATGCCCAATTCGTAGTTCAATTCGGCAAAGTACTTGCAAGTAAGCAACTTTTGAAATTTGCATTTTGTCAGAAGTATGTAATAATTGGGAAATATCTTACTTTACTTTGAAATTTTCTATACATTCTTTATAATCGCTTTGACAACTTCTGATATCGTTTTATTTCCAGAACCAATGAGCTGCATCGTGTATTCGTAAGAACCTGGGTACATGGAACTCACAAACAAACGCAGCATTGTGCTACAATCATGAATACATCGCAAATAAAGTGTTGTTATCAAGTGATAGCTAGTGTTATCCATGTGTTTGCGTTGAATTGCAATCCAACGCTGTCAAATTCAACATGGACTGATCGTTAATACAGACAATTCTAGCAGTCCTGGACAACATTGTTGTGCTATCTATAATGATGGCCAGGGACATGTAGATGGTTTTTCGATGGATATGGTACACCTCCTGCGGCTAATAGTGTTCTTATTTCGAAATGGATAACGGAAACGGCAAAAACTTGGAACTTTAACAATAAACAACTACAGAGCACAATTCAACCGTGTGCAGACTTTATTGTCTTATGTATTTGCGTTTCAAATCTTTAGGAGGCAGTATGGAAGAATTTATCAATCTTTTTGATGACTTCGATTTCTGTGCAAATGATACTTTCGTGTATAACAAGTCTTCAGGAATCCATTCAGAATGTGTAAAGACTGACAGTATACAAAACCAGTTTGCTGTGCTTTTGATCGGGTCATATTTGTGTTAAAAATATGTTCGTACATGGAAAAAATATACAATATATAGCCAAGGATAAATGTAAAAAAAAAATGTAGTGTAATTCAAAATTTTGTTGCAGTATTTATTCTTCCCTGAACTTACACAAATGAAATGATGAAATATAGTTAAACTTCCTTGTCAAGCTTATTTTCGGGAAATTATCTTAGTTCGTTTTACGGCAGAGAGAGAGAGAGGGAGGGGGGGGGGGTTGATGCCGTTTTCAACAGTCTTCTTGATATGACGATGGGCAGTGCCTTGAATCAAGTATTACGTACACACTACATTTTCCAAGGGAGAGGGAGAGAAACAAACAAACAAAGTTCATGACTTTACACTACGAAAATAGACCAAACTCTTTGAATCATCTTTATTTAATAGATTAGATGTATCATATTATATCAAAGAGTAAATGTCCTGACATTTTACACATAACAGCGGCCTTATAATTTCTTCACATCGCGAAGGGTCATTGTGTGGTTGTCCTTTACACTTCAATATGACGAAACAGGATTTACACTCCATGAAAGTCTTTGCTCTACAAACCGTGCAGTTCGAAGCTCGGTGCTGAGACATCGCTGATACAGTGTCAGCTTATATCCACTTCTTGATCGATAAAAAACAGACTGGCTTGCACGTCCAAAAAAATGGAGTAGTCATCGTAAGTTTAGTCTATTTTCTAGGTGAAAAGTTGGAAAGCCAATCGAACCATTTTTGATTTCCACGTAGCATATTTCATGTCGGTCTCCCTCCAACCGCGACAGTAGAATTTAAGTTCATATAGATTTAAAAAGTCGGAATTGGTGAAGACAGCGTTTTTTTCCCACTGCCTTAAAATGTCGTTTTCATCTATTTGTTGAAGCACCTCTTCAAAATACAGCTCTAACTGTTCTTTTCTGGAAAGTGTCAAACATGTATGATCCGTTTGTGACAAACTGTCATTCAGGCAACCGAAAAACACCGGAAAAAATATTATCTTAAATAGATTTGGCATAGTAAAAGTCGAAATACGATGTTAACACAATTTCATTTTAACCTTGATAAGTTTTCAGATTTTTCCAAAAGTTTCGCGGTTCCGATATTGAAGTATCCATGTTCAATGTTATCTGTTTTAGACTTAATCACTGCATAAGGCTAAGTCATCTCCTGAAATAGTGTGTGTACCGTTAACAGATTTCCTCACATTCAGAAAAACGTATCCGTCTTTGTTACACACTGTCGCATAAATGTTATCTAATAGACGAAACTGTTTGTTGAACAGACAGGTAAATGCATTCGGTTCGAGTTTCATTCCATCGCTAATCTATAAAATAAAGTACAATGTATTCCCTGTTGTTGTGCTAGAATGATGGGGCCGGGAGTAGCACAAATTGTAATGCATATCATTAACGTTGCCAGTTTCTTTTTGATACTGTTCAAGTGGCGTTTCCGCGCATTTTCTCTGGATAAAAGTTGCTCATCTAAGTGCGATATGGCAGCATCGCACATCATTTTCTTCTTGACAATCGTTTTCTTCACTCATGTTTCACGTTGTGTGTCCGAAACAGAACTATAACACGATTAATTTTTTCCATAATTTTTAATTTTTGTTGTCGTTGTTGTTGTCGCATGTACACGCTACTTCCTTACACCCCTAAAATGCTATACATAGTATTTCATATTCTGTATCCGAGTTTAGCTTGAGTCTTGACACTTCCTACAAAAATACAATCATCCAACAACGCTGAGGATATAATCTCGATTTACGTGATTGATAGACGTCACGGTGGGCGGCGGAGGCGGCGCGTGACTACGCAAGGATATAACCTTCGTGGTTGCCATTGATTGATCACGCTCCCGGGGCGCCGCGTGATCAAAACCACAACCGCACAAAAGGCAGCTGGGTACTCACACTATACTTCTCTTACGATTTCACGTAACATTTGTTGGCAGAGATGCGATTATGACAACTGCCGGACTGGAGTTGCTTTACCCTCTAATGTTCCCCTGGCCTATTTGCATACGAGTCTTGGGGTCGAGACTTCTCGAAGGGGAAAGTAATGTCACGGAGAGCAGCTACGAGGGTCAGTCAAAAATAACTAAGCTCTACCTCATAACCTTTTCCTTATTTGACACACGGCAATTATATTTGGCACAATTGTTGATACAAGCACTTAAACCTGCTTCTCTATTCATAAGCATGTTTTTACAGTGATGCGTTTTGGTGTATTTCTATCCGTGCCAGTTAACTCGCCACCACACGATCCTGACCTTTAACGACCCCGAAAAATAAGTCTGTCGAAAACATTGTGGGTGATGGAGAAATGCTTGTTGCCAGCATTTTCTTCTTTTTCCACAGTATTTTCTACCCTATGACACACAAATTCCATCATTTGAGCCACATTTAAATTGTCATCTGCAAATGCTCTCAATTTGCACAAGTCTACATTTTTCTTGAGTGGTAAAAGTGTTAAACAGCGTGCTGTATGGTTAGTCCTTTAAAAGGTGACCAAGTAGTAGCTCGTTACAGCAGTAACCTCCCCTGAATATGCAGAGAGTGACCTCCCACTATTGAAAACTTGAAAACTTTATTAAGTAACTATTCTAAAAATACCATAGATGGGCATAATCTTCCCTGTTTACAGTAGCCTATAACGGTCTCAATACACTTTGCTGTATCAGTGGAGGTAACCAGTCTAAGGTTTAACGTACCCACAAAATTGTCTTTGCACCTGGATGAGACCAGTCAAAACCTAAATTCGCCTTCGGGGACACTTATCTGTTCTACCAACCAGTTGGTATTACTCGAACATATTGAGATGAAATAAATGAGCTCTATTACCATATATTAAACGGTTGAATTACTGTCCAAACTTACCTTCGAAAACTGTCGTCTGAATGCGGAAGTATATGGACGATTTTTAGCTCTTTATGCGGCTAATAGATTTATCGTGTCTTTAAAGAATACTCAAATAAACATGACTTGATTCAACTCGGTAATACGTGGCGGATGGCATTTATCTAAAATGCACTTTCTTTGCAGTCTGATCTTGATCTATGTCACTCGCAAAAGCTTCTTATTTTGACTATGGTACTGAAAGGGTCAAAACCGACATTTACCGTAAATAGAATTTCATTACCGTCCGATTATACACTACGATATAAATATTCACTCTCTAATTATTCTTTACATAGAGGTCAATTTCAGGTCAATTAGATCGAGTAATAGAGACATACTCTTTTCCAAATAGTCCTTTGCAATAATATGAATTTCTTACTCAAATGTCGGGCCATTATCAAGTCTCAAAAGCCATATTACACAAACTTTCTGTATGTCTTTAATACAACGTGATGGTTATTTTTTTTACAACACAGAGTGGGTTTTCTTAGTGTCGACCGATTACAGTGCTGACAGCACTTTGATATCATTTAAGGGTTGAGCGCATATTTTTGTGTTGCCGTCGAGATATAAAATGTAATTGCATTATTACATGGCAAATAACGCCACTATTAGTTAAGAGAGACTTTACTTATTTGAATACGGTCATATGGAAACAAAAAAGCACATAGTCTGGATTACCTGCCCCTACCATTACGTCATCGGGTCAGGCAAAGCGCAATGAAGGCGGCCTCCTAGGTGTCCTCAAGTGTACCATTACATGCTTCCCCTTTTCCCTAATTTCATGTGATCTAGTTTGATCAGTTAATAAAATGAGATCAATTTTGTACAAAAAAATACATTTCCGAGTCTAAAACGTGCTGTTTGGGTATGGTTTAAACATAAATTCCACTATGAATCATTTTAAAAGTAGCCCCGTTTTCGGACGTTAAATAGGTCCATTGACATTTCGGATACTTAAAGCATTTCTGATAGGTAGTTTTTCTCGCTAAATAAGAACGAACTGTGGAAAAACTCACTTCCATGACTTTATTGCAAGCGATCTGTTTTGAAACCAGCCTATGTTCCGATTTAATCATGTGAAATTACAATATCCCGTCTCCTCTGCATAGTACCAACGGGGGCCGCCATTATTGCGCTTTGCCTGACGTACTCTTTCAGTACGGCAGGGTACCAGACTAAAAAGCACACGGCTCGACTGGGACCCAGTTCCTCTCGGAGGCCGTGCGAGTAGCTTAGTTGCCAAACTATCGAATCGAAGGTCGGCCTGTGACAAAAGGGATCGTAAAGTACATACGATCCCTGGTGACAGTAAGTTTGAAGTTAGAGAGATATTACCTGAGAGAAATACATGTACATTATCTTCCGCTAGTGGCACTTTTCAAATACATAACCTTCGAAGAATATTTACATGCGCGGACAACGGAGAGAAATATTTCCAGTATCGTGAATTGAACATTGATTCATTCATACAAGGGCAATTTGTAACGTAGGGTCCCTATAAACTTAGAAAAGGAACCGAAACGAAAGTCAACAAACGAAACTAATCGCGACAAAACGGAAATGAACGCAACGAAATGGAACAAAACGCATCGAAACGAAACGGAACCAAACACAACGAAACGAAATAGAACGAAACGAAACGAAAAAGAACGAAAGCTAGCAGAGTGATTTTCATTTTATTATTTTTTTCTGAATTTATCGTATTGCTTTTGCATCATTTCTTATTTCATTATCCAACGTTTTATGTGGTGAGCACACAGAAACAATTGCTGAAATTTTGCGTCATCTCCTGCGTGCTTGCGGGTTTGAAAATCTAGTCAGAATCAGAATTATTTGATCTAAAAGACAATCCTTTACCAGGACCTTTGCTTCGGAAAGTTGCACGTACTCCAACATATTTGATGCAAGATTGTGGATGGAACTGAAATTTTATTTGCTTTCTTATCTGTTCTTCTTTCATTTTGGTACCGAGCCCCGATAGCTCAGTTGGTAACGTACAGGACTTGAGAACAGGGGGTCGCTGGTTCGATCCCCGGCTCGGCCAAATTTTTTCCGAGAATTGATGATAGTCATTGCGACAAGATTCATTCTTCTCTCTGGCTGACCTGTGTCAAAACTTTTCGGTTTATCCTACGTCAGGATTCAGGAGGTTGTTAGACAAAATTGATTTTATGGATACATAATTATGTGATGATTTGCATCATATAATATATATCACGGAGATGCACTATACACCTTTTTCCAGAGCATGGCTTAATTATGCATTGAATGGGCATTTAACATTGAATGCAACAAACTGGCATCAAACAAAGGAACTTAATCAGTCTCAGCTTGTACAAACTTCCAATACAATTAATGCTCTCTAAAGGGTTGAACTTACTTGCTCAGTTCTCTCAGCGCCTTGTGCGAAAGCAGAGGCTTTTGCGAACGGCATAGATAAAGACCAGACCGCACAGAACGAGCAGTAAGATCTTGGATCTGTACCATCCTCGTATTTTATCAAGGGGTGTATTTTCCCCTGTCGAGAGAGGTCGGTGATGTATGAACCATGCCCTTTAAAAAGGGGGCTTAATGCATTTGCAAAAAGTATCGATTCAGATCAGCCTGCGCAGTCCGGGCAGGCTGACCTGGGCCGAAATTTGTTGCTTTCGGTCAATTTTCAGCATGTCCAAGGACCATTCTACCTCCATATCTAGTCGATTGTTAGAAAAAACAGATTGTATGGATCCAATATTATGTGATGGCTTGCATGGTATTGTGCATCACGGAGATGCATTAAGCTCCCTTTTGCCAGAGCGTGGCTCAAACATTTGGTGCTGAAAAAAAGCATCGAATGTATTGACCAATATATAGTGAATCAGTACCTACGAGACTTACGAGCAACAGTTACAGCTGCTGTTATCCCCGAAATCGTTTAGCCGTGAACGTTAGCACAGACGTCACCCGTACGTCTGCTCGGTTCTGACGCACCGCCATAGCAAATATAAAGAGCAATTAGCTTCGGGACACATATACTGGACAAGATGGTGTTGGCGGCCGATTATTATTATTTTCTGATCAGTCGAGATTTGTATTGTCTCGAGCCAATGGCCGTCTACAGTTGTTCCGACGCAGGAATTAACGTTATGCTGACTGTTGCTTACTGCAACGCAATCGTTTTGGGGACGGGGATCAGTTATGGTGCGAGGGGGTATTGCTTACGCGTCGTTATTGCGGAAATTTAAAAAGTGCCCCCCCCCCCCCACCAATAGAGGAAATAATCTAGGCCCTCATATTGTCCCTCTGCTTCGACTTGGCAGTGACGTAATTGCGTCAGTGACAGTTGCCCTATAATTGAAGAACATTTTAATGATGATTTACTTCAATAACGAAGTGAACAAAAATCCAGATTCACAGTAATAGCTCTAGCTTCGTGCGTACAGCTGCTATCAAATTTCAGTGTTTACTTTTTGCATTAATTGCAGTCAAGAGGAAGATGATTCAAAAGAGAAAAATAATGTAGATTTTACTTCTGGTTGAGTTTGTCCTATTTCGTTTCGTTCTATTTCGTTTCGTTGTGTTTGGTTCCGTTTCGTTTTGTTCGGTTCCGTTTCCTTTCGTTCCGTTTCGTTGCGTTTCATTTCGGTTCCGTTTCTAAGTTTATAGGTACCCTTGTAAGGTAAACTGTAATTGTAGTATAGACATAATTTTAAACTGCGGATAGAACGGTGTATAAAGGAAGGTTCTGGATCTTCTTTAATAAAAAGATGGAATATAGAATGAAGCAACATCGTGTGCAGCGCGTGAAAAAAAAAAAAAAAATTAATAATAATAAAACGCAGTAGTATGCCGGACACTGGTAAGAATTTTGTGCAATAAAACGTGTCTCAAGCTGTACGAATATAGGTGGTATTACTGGAGAGGTCATCAGACCTCTCCAACAGTGGTGAGTTTAAAAGGCAGACGCCTAAGAAATTGCTGCCTAACTCCATGCTTTTTTTGCGAAATTGTTCTGATACACGGTGTGTTTCGTCATGGTTTTATAAATAAACCAAAATCAAAAAACTGAAGTAGGAAATAAACGTGGTTTGTTTTTATATGACAGATTTCAAAAAGGATTTGTTATATTGATTTGATTGCAAATGACCTTTCCAGTATTTGTAATTTTGACAAATAAAGCTACACACACAAAAAAGAATTTCGTTAAAAAAGAGAACGCTGCGGGAAAAGATCACGCGACTGAAAAACGTGGGGAGAAGGTCACGTGTCTGTCATGTAATGCATAAGAGGTTTCTTCTTTCTACAAAGCGGCAATCATATATATGTACCCAAAATACATTGACATTAAAAGCAGTAAACTATTTGAGAACATTGATGCTGACCTCTCCTGGCTTCTTTTTTAAAGAAACCAACTTGCTTATATAGCGAGATTTCTGAGTCACTGGTACAGCCTTGCTTACTTTTTCTTTAAAAACATCAGATCTTGCAGAAAAGTGAGATATTTTAATAATGAAATTGTACATGTAATGTAAATCAGTTTTCTTCCAAACTGTCACTGTTTGCATGAATAATGCGCTTTTTTCAGGCATATATCCCGGTACAATCAGTTTTCGGTCACCTAACAGTTTTTCAAGTCACGGAGTAGTTCAAACCTAAGAATAACACATAACCAAACAAAACAAGATAAAACAAACTACAAACTTTCTAGATTTCGAAAAAACTAGTGAAACTTACCCTTTCATGTATCAATTTCAGCGCCGAATCTCAATTGACTCACTTTTCAGTTGTTTTTGAAAAATCCAATGTGTTTCCGGTCAGAAACAACCATAAAAATCTATACTGCACGAAATTGTTAATGTCTCAGTTAAGTCATTGTAAAAGAACACGCAATTTAACTCTGTAAAAAAAACATCTAACTACTAAATTATGCTATATAACTGTTTTATAACATATGTACAACTGTTTATTTTCCATTTTTACTGTTCACTTTCAGCTTTTGATCCATCACAGAAGGGACAAAGAAATTTGTCTCCTAACCGGAGGACCTTCACAGGGGTGCAAAATGAAAGATGGACCCATCCATTACATTTGTCACACTGACCCCAGTTCACTATTATGATAAATGGTCTTTTGCGAGTGTCTGGACAAAACTTGTGACAAACAATACAAACTTCACTGTCCGGAGCATCCTCACTGCTATCGCTGTCACACAATATTTTCTTTGCTTATTTTCAGGTACACCTGAAGGCCCAGGCTTTGGAGATAGTATTTCTATATTATTTGCTGACCTCTTTTGTTTTTTTTTACTTCTTGTGTCTTTGCTGTCATTTTTTCAGTTGCCTGTATCTTAGTTTTGCTTTGTTTCTGTGATTTTTTTGCATTGTGTTCTTTTATTTTACAAACAATGTCATCTTCAGTGATTGGTCTTCCACCCACCACTTTACTGAGAGTGTTTCTTGCCTTCTTTGCTGTAGCAACATTTTCAAGAATTTTACCACCTTTCTTATTAAAGAATGTTTCAACTGACTCTATATCGTTTCCTTGTTTGTTAAAAATCTGTGGCAGTCTACAGAGCGACGTAGCTGGAGCAACTTGTCTGTCTGAAATAGCATTTGCATTAAAAGGGTAGATTCCACTTTTTTTAAATGATGATGTTATGTTTGACACTGACAAGGTAGCATTGTAAACTCCACTGGCTATGCGAGACACATCATATCTTGTTACAATACATCCACCAGACTCACGTAGGTACTTATTACAGGCAGCATTCCATGCTACTTGGAATGGACCAAAGCAGCCGAGGTCTAATGGTTGCAGCAGATGAGAGCAATGTGGGGGCAAAACAAACAATATTATATTGTGAGTTTTTGCCCAACCTGTACGTCCAAGTGATACATGGGTACTGTGTCCATCATATAAAAGTAAAACATGACTATCATCTCTGCCCCGTAGGTAAGGCAATAGGTGGTCTTGCATGGACTTCATGAAAACCCCGGTGTTTGACCATCCATTGTGGGTTACTGTACCTACTGTACTAGCACCATTCAGGAGATTATCTAGCATTCTTGCCCCAGGGAACACAAAGAATGGAGGAATTACTTGTCCAACAGCACTGACACAGCCGATCAAAGTAATGATTTTGTTTCTACCAGATGTTACTGTTATAGTCTTGTTGTGCTTACCTGCAACTACCTTTGGGGGTTTATGTTCATTATTGAGTGCCTTTTCATCTATATTGTAAATTAAATGAGGTTTACCCTCTAGATTATATTTCACTAGTATATGCTGTAGTTCTTTGAAGTAATTATTAGTGGCCTGTCTTGTGGAATTTTTGGCTCTTGCAACATCAAGAGCTAACCCTTTGACATTGAAAACGAGGGGTAAAACGCTTTGTAACGATGCAAAACGAACTATTTTCAATCGGATATAGTAGTTTGAGCCGTACCAGCCGTTTTTTGGCAGATTGCGGGAATATTATTTTTCACTTACGAACTTAAAATGTATTTTATGTAAGAATTTGTAAATAATGACAATAAAATATGTTTAAACTAATTAATCCCGACGAAAGCCCGTGTCAAGTTGGTCAAACGAAAATGTATAATGTAGGAACATGGACAACAGTTGGACAGCTGTAAACAGTGATGCTTATCTTTTCAAAGGAAGACACTCTTAAAAAAAAAAAACATTCTAAAACACGACTGACTCACCCCACTACGTGCCATGATTGCCTTTCGTATCGATTCAGCTAGTTCCAAGTTCTGGAGTCGATGATACAGATTGGACCAGAGTTTCATATCTAAAACGGCCGCCGACATATCAAAGACAATCATGATTATTTATTGGTCATCTGAAAATTCTTTAAAATTCAATGTTTATCCAACTCGAAAGCATTTGCAGGGGGGGGCAAATAAAGTGTTATTAAAATGATGAGACTTTTTTTTATCAAGGCCAGAAATCATCAAAGGAAAAATTTTCCTATTTTCGTGCAGTGTTTTCAAGCACTTTCTTCTGCAGGGTCGTAAAATTACGGGATGGGTCGGTAAAGATAAAACTGGAGATAAAGATAGGTATATTAGAGGTTAAGTGGCCGTAAGTGGCCTTAAGTGGTAACGGGAAATGATATAAACGAGCTGTTTCGTTGAAATCCCGCCGGAAAAGACCTTTAGTAATAGAAACTTATAGGAGGTATTGTGTTTTGCATACGTGTACACGTGGCCTTTTTGTTATTGGTCCATAATGAAATTATACATGAAGCCCCCTTTGTCCATGGCATGGCATTTCGTTAAATAAAAACAAATAATGATTGTCTGTGGCTATGACAAACAATATAAATATGAAGTTTTATAAAATTTTGTTCAGTAGTTAAAGACATTTTTTTCCATAAAGGAAATATACATCAAGCCCACTTTTTCATGACAAGGCATTAGATAAAAAAAAAAAAATGTATATCGGCGGACTATCATAAGAAACATATGTATAAAGTTTAATCAATTTACGTCAAGAAGATATCTGTCCGAACGGACGGATGGACGGAAGGACGGACGGACAACCCAAAAACTATATCATTCCGCCTTTGGCGTGGGTTAAATATCGAAGACAGTTTTTATAGATGAGAAAGTCGGACATTTCAGTAGTTACGCGAATGATTGTAGGTGTTAATAATTTATTTGTTTTACTTGTAATTCATAGATAAAACCATAATCCTACAAAATAAGTTAAATGAAACGTTCAAGCCGACAGTAAAAACCCAAATTCTGCTGTTTCAAAGGTAGTTTTAGTGGAAAGATATCTCCTTATCGGACAGTGTAGATCTAAGATCAGACTGCATGTTCTGTGCAGTCTGATCTTGATCAACACTATCCACAAAAAGTCTGAGCAGCCTAAGGGTTAAAGGAGAAATTGTACATTATATATTTTCGTTTGACCAATTTGACACGGGCTTTCGTCGGGACTAATCAATATTTGTTCCTTGTCTGTCAGGCGAGAGAGCACAAAATCGGCAGGCAATCGGAATAAAACAAGAATATAATTACATACCTTGAATTGATTCTTTAAACCGTAAAGTACTCTACTAAATTTCTAGTTTTCACACATAAACGTTAACTTATATTTCTGAGTTTGTCTGTAGGCCTAACGCATATGTGAATAAGGAACTAGTCATCCAAAAAGAAAATGGATTTCCAGAATTGTCACATGATTTGTCACATGACCGCTAAATCTCAAAAGTTTCGTAAAATCGGTTTGGCCTCGTACTTTTGGGCGGATTTGTATAGCAAATCCGCTTACCGTGATCGTTCTGACCGTAACCAAGTACACCATGCGTAACGACGCATGCGCGCTCACACTGTACTATGATATCGGTTTGACCTGAACTAAATATACTGTCATTCGCGTTTCAACCCATTCTACTATCAGTTTTAGCTAATACATCTCAACCTCTCTTTTGTCACTATCGTATACACTTTCCTACACGTGTATCCATACTTATTCTGAGATCTAACACCAGCAAAAAACTGCGTAAGAGTGACGGATCAAATTACCACTCCTTAACCCTTTCCCAAACAAGCCCTGGTTTTCACGTGTCTGCAGTACAAGTCCTTTGAAGACACTGTGGGAAAAGGAGAAATTGCTCGTAACGAGCAATTTCTCCTTTTCCCACAGTGTTTTCTACCCTTTTTGAGACCTTTCTGCCATTTTCATCAAATTTCAAATTGTCGTCTGCAAACTCTTTCAATTTGGACCAGTCCAAAATTTGTCGTTTGGGAAAGGGTTAAACAATACTTGAATAACAGTTACTGCGCGGCTCGCTCTGCAGAGTAATTTTAACTTTCCCTGCCCTTGCTAACTCTACTTTGAAATGAATAAGCATGTATTGCATTTGAGGTAATTTTTTTATTACAACATATAGCCTCTTTATGCACCTCCACAAATCCGCTTTCCAGGATTTTGAGTCGTTTGATTAAAGGGCAAATCAACAGGTTTCAGAAAATGTTAATTTTCAAAACTACTTTTATCAGTTGGTACTTTGCTAATGTTGTAATTCGAAAAAGAAAATCAGTAGAAGTACTTTCTTCCAATTTATATTTCTGCTTAATACTTTTTACGACATCACTTATTTCTCTTTTGTTGCGTCGGGTTGCGTCCCTTGATCTATGACGTCATAGGCGTACTTGCTTCAAAATGGACGTTGTTTACCATAGCGACTTGAGCGATATTGAAGACGGAAGAAATAGACTATTCTGGTCCAGTAAGAAAGTACATGTTCGAACCAGTGTTTAAAGAAAATAATACACTTTCGGAGGATGAGAGGGTCGATGACAATAATTTTTTGTCTGTTGATGACATGAAAATGACGATGTGGTGTCGGACGTTTCAATATGGCGAGGATCGTGCATTTGAAAATACGACGAGGCGGATATTGCTTACTGAAGAATTGATTTATAAATGGTAGAGTTATATATGCTGCGTAAAATTTCATTTGAAGCAGTTTCGGTCGGTCGATGGGCAGAATTGAATAAAAAAAAAAAGGTGGGGAATTGTTACACTTTCAAATTTTGTGGCTTGTTAATTGAAAAGCTTTTCAAACACTGGAAAAAGCTTTATACTTTTATCCACAATATCTTCTGTCCTTTCAAAGACAAATTGCGATCCATATTTTATTTGTGATATTCAAATGCTTTGGATTTTGACAATTCTTAAATCTTATAATTTTGTAAAGGGTTAACCCTTTACTCCCTTTACTAAACGGCAGAATTTTAGACTCGTCTATACTAAAAGTAATTGCAGAAGACAATATTTAATGTGGCTTTGACAACGGGAAGGGTCTGACAAAGGGTAGAAAGCATCGTAGGAAAAGGAGAAGATGCTGGTTTCCAGGAATTTCTCTTTTTCCAACCATGTTACTCAAAAGCCGTCTCTGTAAGCATGGTTAAAAGTCCGGACTGTGAGGTAAAGAGTAAGAGCATTAAGGAACATTCTGATTCCTATTAATTTTTTTTCTTTTTACAAAATCTAAATTGTTCAGATTGAAAGCATTTGCAAACAACAAATTTAATGTGTTTCAAATGATCAAGTTTCTCTTGAAAAGAGAGAAACATAGCGAGAAAAAGAGAAAATCTGGTTACCATCATTTTCTCCTATTCCTACAATGTTTTTCAATGCTTTCTTTCTTAGGGTCGTTAAAACTCAGGATTGTGTGATGAAGTCTAATATCAGCAAAATGCAGATCTGTGTTTTTTCCCATTTGCACACTTCTTTCTGATTACAGAGAGCATGACTAGTATCAAAAGTTCAAATTTCACAATTTTCATACTGACACATGAATTAAAAAGATTGGTCTCAATAGTTTGGAAGATATCATATGGATGCGAACAGAGGAATACTTTGCAAAAACCAGAATCACATACAGAGGTTGTTTAAAAAAGAGGTTACAAATCAATTTTCAACCAAAGTAGAGAGAATGACACTGTCACAAACAAACATAACAGTGTAAAGGGTTGAGATATGCAAATGTTATGTAATCATTTCCTGTATTGTTTTAACTGGTTGGTGATAACAGCAATCGTGTAATATACGATACCTGGTGATAATCAACATTTATGACCATGAACAGGGGGAGCAAGGGCCTAAGTTTACCTTTTACCAAGCAAACCTAGTTTTGACTACAAGTGCCCGGAAAACAAGTGTTTGAAAATCATTCACGGTGAGGAGAAAAAGATACCAAAAAATGTGCAGGATTTTCCCTTTATTTTCAAAATTGGGGTCTATTGGCCTCCCTTCAAATGAGTAAAAGAAGGCAAACATCTGAATTTTGGGAGGTCATTAAGAAAATTTGGAGGTCCAAATTCAAGGAACGGGGGGGAGGCGCGCGAGGCAAAAGCCCATTCAAAACGGTAACCAGCATTTTCTGCTTTTCCAACAATGACTGTTATCTTCTGAAAGACAGTTAACCTCTTACCACAGAACCCTGACTTTTAACTGCCCTGAGGAATTTTTCCTTTGAAAACATTTTGGGAAATCGAGAAAATTTTGGTAAACAGCATCTTCTCCTTTTTTCGCAATGTTTTCTATACATCCAAAGACAAAAACCATCATTTTAATCACTTTCAATTTGTCGTCTGCAAATGCTTTCAATTTAGGCAAGTCTAATATTTTGTCGTTTGGTAAAGAGGTACCATAAATCATATTATCAAAATTGAACTTGTCTGCAAAATTTTGAATTCAGATGAATCTGAAATTTCGTTTTCTGGTAAAGAGTTACGCTTTACCACATAATCTAACCCCCGAGATTAAACCTTGAGGAATGATGCTTTTGAAAACGGGTTACTCTAAAATACGCCACAACATGAATTTGAAAACAGTTCGGAAAAAAAAACAAGAGGGCCATGATGGCCCTGGGTCGCTCACCTTAGCAGAGTGCCTTAAAGGTTTTTCTTTAATTTGACCATGTGACCTAGTTTTTGACCACAGGTGACCCGATTTCAAACTCATATTTCATGGAGACAAACATTGTGACCAATTTTCAAGTCCATTGAGCAAAAAATGTGGCCTCGAGTGCCCTAAAGATATTTCTTTAATTTGACCTAGTGACCTAGATTATGACCCCAGGTGACCCAAATTTGAACTGGTCTTTGACTATATCAAAAGAATCATTTTAACCAATTTTCAAATCAAATGAATAATAAATGTGGCCTCTAGAGTGCCCACTAGCTATTTTTTTAATTTGACCAAGTGACCTAGTTTATGACCCCAGTTGACCCAAATTCAGACTCATGTGAGATTTTACAAAGACAAACATTCTGACCAATTTTCAAGGCAATTAAGCAAATAATGTGGCCTCTAGAGTGCCCACAAGGTATTTCTTTATTTTGACCTAGTGACCTAGTTTATGGTTCCAGGTGACCCAAATCTGGTATTTCATCAAGACAAACATTCTGGCCAAATTTCAGGTCATTTAAGCAATAAATGTGGCCTCCAGAGTGCAAACAAGGTATTTCTTTAATTGGACCCAGTGAACTAGTTTATGACCCAAGTTGACCCAAATTAATCTTTTGTGAGACTTTATAAAGACAAACTTTCTAATTTTCAAGGCAATTGAGCAAATAATGTGGCCTCGAGAGTGCCAACAAGGTATTTCTTTAATTTGACCTAGTGACCTAGTTTATGACCCAATTTTGAACTCAATGAACTTGTTGCGCTTAGATGGGCAAGCAAACTTAGAAGAGAATCACTACATACCAAATATCAAAGCTCTACACCTTCAAGTTTTAAAGAAGAAATTTAAAGTTTTCCTTCTTTGTTCCTATGTTCGAACTTGTGACCCCCCCGGGCTGGGCCAGTTTTGACCCAGGGGCATCATATGAACAAGCTTGGTAGAGGTCCACTAGGAAATGCTACATACCAAATATCACAGCTCTAAACCCACCCGTTTAAGAGAAAAAGAAATTTAAAGTTTTCCTTCTTTGTTCCTATGTTTGAACTTGTGACCCCCGGGGCGGGGTCAGTTTTGACCCAGGGGTAACATATGAATAAACTTGGTAGAGGTCCACTCTGAGATGCAACATACCAAATATCAAAGCTCCACACCTTTCGGTTTCAGAAAAGAAGAATTCTAAAGTTTTCCTTCTTTGTTCCTATGTTCGAACTTGTGACCCCAGGGGCTGGGCCAGTTTTGACCCAAGCAGCATCCTTGGAACAAATTTGGTAGCAGTCCACTAGGAGATGCTACATACCAAATATCAAAGCTCAATGCCTTCCCATTTAAGAGAGAAAAAAAAATAAAGTTTTCCTTCTTTGTTCCTATGTTCGAACTTGTGACCCCTGGGGCAGGGCCAATTTTGACCCCAAGGGTATCATATGAACAAACTTAGTAGAGGTCTACTAGGCAATGCTACATACCAAATATCAAAGCTCTACGCCTTCCAGTTTGAGAGAAGATGATTCTTGAAGTTTTCCTTCTCTGTTCCAGTGTTCAAACTTGTGACCCCCGGGGCTGGGCCAACTTTTGCCCCAAGGGCATCATATGCACAAACTTGGTAGAGATCCACTAGGAGATGCTACATGCCAAATATCAAAGCTCTACGCCTTCAAGTTTCAGAGAAGAAGATTTTTAAAGTTTTCCTTCTTTGTTACTATGCTCAAACTTGTGACCCCCGGGGCGGGGCCAGTTTTGACCCCAGGGGCATCATATGAACAAACTTGGTAGAGGTCCACTAGGAGATGCTACATACCAAATATCAAAGCTCTACGCCTTCCAGTTTCAGAGAAGATGATTTTTAAAGTTTCCCCTCTTTGTTCCTATGTTCGAACTTGTGACCCCCGGGGCAGGGCCAGTTTTGACCCCAAGGGCATCATATAAACAAATTTGGTAGAGGTCCACTAGGAGATGCTCCATGCCAAATATCAAAGCTCTATGCCTTCTAGTTTTAGAGAAGATGATTCTTAAAGTTTTCCTTCTTTGTTGCTATGTTGGAAATTGTGACCCCCGGGGCGGGGCCAGTTTTGACCCAGGGGCATCATATGAACAAACTTGGTAGAGGTCCCCTCTGAGATGCAACATGCCAAATATCAAAGCTCTACGCCTTCAAGTTTCAGAGAAGAAGATTTTTAAAGTTTTCCTTCTTTGTTACTATGCTCAAATTTGTGACCCCCGGGGCGGGGCCAGTTTTGACCCCAGGGGCATCATATGAACAAACTTGGTAGAGGTCCAATAGACAATGCTACATACCAAATATCAAAGCTCTACGCCTTCCAGTTTCAGAGAAGATGATTTTTAAAGTTTCCCCTCTTTGTTCCTATGTTCGAACTTGTGAACCCCGGGGCAGGGCCAGTTTTGACCCCAAGGACATCATATGAACAAACTTGGTAGAGGTCCACTAGGAGATGCTTCATGCCAAATATCAAAGCTCTATGCCTTCTAGTTTTAGAGAAGAAGATTTTTAAAGTTTTCCTTCTTTGCTCCTATGTTGGAAATTGTGACCCCTGGGGTGGGGCCAGTTTTGACCCCAGAGGCATCATATGAACAAACTTGGTAGAGGTCCACTAGGAGATGCTACATGCCAAATATCAAAGCTCTGCGCCTCCAAGTTTTAGAGAAGAAGATTTTTAAAGTTTTCCTTCTTTGTGACTATGCTCAAACTTGTGACCCCGGGGCAGGACCAGTTTTAACCCCAGGGGCATCAAATGAACAAACTTGATAGAGGTCCACTAGGAGATGCTACATACCAAATATCAAGGCTCTGCGCCTCCTAGTTTCAGAGAAGAAGATTTTCAAAGATTTTGCTTTTTTTCCTTTTTGTTGCCATGGCAACCAGAGTTGTGGGTGGAATTCAATTCTTTGAACAATTTTGGTAGAGCTTCACCCAAGGAACATCCCTGCCAAGTTTCATCAAGATTGGCCAAGTGGTTTAGGAGAAGAAGATGTTTAAAGAAATTGTTGACGGACGACGGACGACAGACGACGGACATAGGGCGATCACAATAGCTCACCTTTAGCACGTTGTGCTAAGGTGAGCTAAAAACAGCCACTTAGGAGCATTTTCTCCTTTTCCCAAAATGAAGAGATAATTCAGAAAACGGTAAAAGAGTAAGAATAACAATTCAAAATATCTTCATTTAAAAAAAAAAAGAACATTTTTACCTCATGCTGAAGTTTCTTTTTGGAAATGGCTTTCGCGGAGTGTCTGGGTTTTTCCTCTCTCCGATTCGGGTTTTCGAATAATGTTGGCACAGCGTCAGGTTTCAATCGTAGCCTAAAATTGATATAACCAACTGTCTTTGCTAGATTTGGACTTAAAAAAACTGACTGTCCTCAAAGTGTTTCAGACTAGGGATCGTATATAACTGTAATTTACGATCCCTGCTGAGACAAAGTTTAGAATTATTCGTTGGCACAAATTCCGTCACTACTGTCAGACCCCGGTTTAAACGTTGAATCCATGGTTTTCTCCTTTTTAATTCTCGAATCGACGCTGCAGCCATAGGCTGCGCAAATTGTATTTTCGGCTTAAATTTCCATTTCACACCTGGATAACCGCGTCCAAATACCAGCATCCCTGTTGCCTCTATGACGTCACACAAGGACGGGAGGTAAGCTAATCAGGGGAAGTAAGCGATGCACCATTTTAGGGCCGTAAACCATCGTGACAATTGAACCGTTGTTTATGGTATGTTATCGGGTAGTAATTGCGGAAAATGACGCACAGATGTTTTACCGACATCATTTACAGATAATTGAAGGGGGAAAAAAAATGCCAAGTCAAAAAATTTTCGGATTTTCCCTTTAAGTTTTCATAAGCACTGTAAGCCTATTGTACAGAAAATACGCTTGCAAGCATAAAGGCATTCTTAAATACGATCGCGACAGTTTCATTTATCACGGTAGTGTAACTGTCACGCTTAATTGTTACCCGAAACCCCTCTTCACAGTCGATCTTGTTCAACTTGGGTTTTGTCTAGTTACACACCATACATGCATACACACCATACATTGCTAACCAATCAAATGTCAGTCAGTTTCCCCTCACCTCTTTTGCTATATATAGAAACACTTCACCTCTTGGGCCGAGCCCCATGGGCTGCATGGATACATCTAATGGGTTCGGTCTATTCACCCCAATGCACGCAAAGATACCCCAGAATACCCCAATGCACTAATATACATATAATATATATATATCCTAAAAGGATCTGAAATATGTTAATATATAATATTTACTGATATGTTACTCATTTTCAAAAATGTTTTTCCAATTACTACGAGAAATTTTACATATATACACAGAGTGACTACCACATACATTGCCAAGTACCGTAACGAGGGACCTGCATTCAATGGCGTGTACATCATTTAGAACGTTTCGTTTCCTTTTAATGTAATCAGGGACCTGCATTCTATGGTGTGCACTGTTTTTTTGGCGTTTTCTGTCCCTACTGTACTTTCAAGGGATCTGCATTATATGGTGTGCACATTATTCTGAGCGTTTTCTGTCCCTCCTGTTCTTAAAAAGGACCTGCAGCCTATGGTATGCATCGTTTTGGGCGCTTCCTGTTCCTACTGCAGCCTCAAGAGACATGCACTGTATGGTGTAAATATTATCTACAGCGTTTACTGTCCATACAGTTCTTAAGAGAGACCTGCATTCAATGGTGTGCATATCATTATCTATTTAGAGCGTGCTCGGTCCCTACTGCTTTAGCCAGGGACCTGCATTCTATGGTGTGCACAGTTTCTGCAGTTTCCTATCCCTACTGCACTTTCAAGGGACCTACTTTGTATGGTGAGCACATTATTTAGAGCGTTTTCTGTCCCTATCAACGTAACCAGGGACCTGCATTCTATGGTGTGAACAGTTGTTCAGCGTTTTCTGCCCCTACTGTACTTTCAAGGGACCTGCATTATGGTGTGCGCATTTTTAGGGTGCTTTCACTCAGTGCTGTCGTAACCCAGTACCTGCATTACATGATGTGCACATTATTTTTAGCTCACCTTAGCACAACGTGCCAAAGGTGAGCTATTGTGATCGCCCTATGTCCGGCGTCCGTCGTCTGTCGTCCGTCAACAATTTCTTTAAACATCTTCTTCTCCTAAACCACTGGGCCAATCTTGATGAAACTTGGCAGGGATGTTCCTTGGGTGAAGCTCTACCAAAATTGTTCAAAGAATTGAATTCCACCCACAACTCTGGTTGCCATGGCAACAAAAAGGAAAAAAAAGCAAAATCTTTGAAAATCTTCTTCTCTGAAACTAGAAGGCGCAGAGCTTTGATATTTGGTATGTAGCATCTCCTAGTGGACCTCTACCAAGTTTGTTCATTTGATGCCCCTGGGGTCAAACCTGGCCCCGCCCCAGGGGTCACAAGTTTGAGCATAGTAACAAAGAAGGAAAACTTTAAAAATCTTCTTTTCTGAAACTTGAAGGTGTAGAGCTTTGATATTTGGCATGTAGCATCTCCTAGTGGACCTCTACCAAGTTTGTTCATATGATGCCCCTGGGGTCAAAACTGGCCCCGCCCCGGGGGTCACAATTTCCAACATAGGAACAAAGAAGGAAAACTTTAAAAATCTTTTTTCTGTAAAACTAGAAGGCATAGAGCTTTGATATTTTGCATGAAGCATCTCCTAGTGGACTTCTACTAAGTTTGTTCATATGATGCCCTTGGGATCAAAACTGGCCCAGCTCCGGGGGTGACAAGTTCGAACATAGGAACAAAGAGGGGAAACTTTAAAAATCATCTTCTCTGAAACTGGAAGGCATACAGCTTTGATATTTGGTATGTAGCATTGCCTATTGGACCTCTACCAAGTTTGTCCATATGATGCCCCTGGGGTCAAAACTGGCAACACCCCGGGGCTCACAAGTTTGAGCATAGTAACAAAGAAGGAAAACTTTAAAAATCTTCTTCTCTGAAACTTGAAGGTGTAGAGCTTTGATATTTGGCATGTAGCATCTCCTAGTGGACCTCTACCAAGTTTGTTCATATGATGTCCCTGGGGTCAAAACTGGCCCTGCCCCGGGGATCACAATTTCCAACATAGGAACAAAGAAGGAAAACTTTAAAAATCTTCTTCTGTAAAACTAGAAGGCATAGAGCTTTGATATTTGGTATGAAGCATCTCATAGTAGACCTCTACTAAGTTTGTTCATATGATGCCTCTGGGGTCAAAACTGGCCCAGCCCCTGGGGTCACAAGTTCGAACATAGGAACAAAGAAGGAAAATTTTAAAATTCTTCTTTTCTGAAACTGAAAGGTGTGGAGCTTTGATATTTGGTATGTTGCATCTCAGAGGGGACCTCTACCAAGTTTGTTCATATGATGCCCCTGGGTCAAAACTGGCCCCGCCCCGGGGGTCACAAGTTCGAAGATAGGAACAAAGAAGGAAAACTTTAAATTTCTTTTTCTCTTAAACGGGAAGGTGTAGAGCTTTGATATTTGGTATGTAGCATTTCCTAGTGGACCTCTCTACCAAGTTTGTTCATATGATGCCCCTGGGTCAAAACTGGCCCAGCCCCGGGGGTCACAAGTTCGAACATAGGAACAAAGAAGGAAAACTTTAAAATTCTTCTTTAAAACTGGAAGGCGTAGAGCTTTGATATTTGGTATGTAGTGATTCTCTTCTAAGTTTGCTTGCCCATCTAAGCGCAACAAGTTCATTGAGTTCAAAATTGGGTCATCTTGGGTCATAAACTAGGTCACTAGGTCAAATTAAAGAAATACCTTGTTGGCACTCTCGAGGCCACATTATTTGCTCAATTGCCTTGAAAATTAGTTAGAAAGTTTGTCTTTATAAAGTCTCACATAAGATTAATTTGGGTCAACTTGGGTCTCACATCTCACATGAGTCTGAATTTTGGTCAACTGGGGTCATAAACTAGGTCACTTGGTCAAATTAAAGAAATAGCTAGTGGGCACTCTAGAGGCTACATTTATTATTCATTTGATTTGAAAATTGGTTAAAATGTTTCTTTTGATATAGTCAAAGACCAGTTCAGATTTGGGTCATCTGGGGTCATAATCTAGATCACTAAGTCAAATTAAAGAAATATCTTTAGGGCACTCAAGGCCGCATTTTTTGCTCAATGGACTTGAAAATTGGTCAGAATGTTTGTCCTCATGAAATTAATAATGAGTTTGAAATTGGCTCACCTGCGGTCAAAAACTAGGTCACATGGTCAAATTAAAGAAAAACCTTAAAGGCACTGTACTAAGGTGAGCGACCCAGGGCCATCATGGCCCTCTTGTTTGGAGTTTTTTGTCCCTACAGCAGATACAAGGGATTTGGATTGTACGGTGTGCACAGATTTTGACGCCTCATGTCCCTTTGTGGATAAGTGGAGAAGAGTAGGACTCGCAACCTTGAAGCCCGGGAGTCGAGCCTTTCTGGAAACACTGGGTTTTTGTGGGAGTGTACTTTGGCAAGACAAGACAACGCCCCAGCCTAGTGCCAGTGAGACGAAGGACATACATAAATATATGAGCTGTCGCCGTGATATGACTGAAATAACGTTGATAGCGGTGTAAAACACTATTTAATTAATCAATCCCTACCGCATTTACAGGGGACCTGCATTGTTTGGGTGCAAATTATTTAGAGCTTTTTCTGTCCCCACTGTTGTTTAAAGGGACTTGCATCCTATGGTGTTCACAATTGTTCAGCATTTTCTGTACCTACCGCAGAAGCAAGGAACCTGCAATATATGGTGTGCACATTATTATGGGCGTTTTTTTTTTCCTTACTACCGTAACCCGGGGGCCTGCACGGTGTGCACATAGAGCGTTTTCTGTCCCTAATGACGTGATCAGGGACCTGCATTCTATTATGTGCACAGTTGTTTAGCGTTTCCTGTCCCTACCGCAGTTACAATGGACCTGCATTATGTGGTGTACACATTATTTAGGGCATTTCTTAATGTTGTTGCCCGGGACCTGCATTATTTGGTGTGCACATTATTTAGGGCGTTCTCTCTCCTTACCGCCGCAACTCGGGACCTGCATTATTTGGTGTGCATGTTATTTAGGGCGTTCTCTCTCCTTACCGCCGCAACTTGGGACCTGCACTATATAGGTGCACATTTTACAGAGCGTTTTCTGTCCTTACTGACATAAGCAGGGGCCTGCATTCTCTGGTGCTGTTTGGTGTTTTCTGTCCCTACTGCAATTACAAGGGACCCACATAATATGGTGTGCACATAACTTATGGTACGGGAGATCACTTCTTCCATACAGCAAAGCTTCTTCCCGTAACCCGTAAAATATATTTTGTCTAAAAACCGACTGAATCATGAGGCAGACTGGATCTTTGATACCAAGCAAGTCGCATTATATAATTATAGATCCATAAAATATATTTTGTCTAAAAACCGACTGAATCATGAGGCAGACTGGTCCTTTGATACCAAGCAAGTCATTATATAATTTTAGATCCATAAAATATATTTTGTCTAAAAACCGACTGAATTATGAGACAGACTGGTCCTTTGATACCAAGCAAGTCATTATATAATTATGGATCCATAAAATATATTTTGTCTAAAAATCGACTCAATCATGAGGCAGACTGGTCCGTTAATACCAAGCAAGTCATTATATAATTATGGATCCATAAAATATATTTTGTCTAAAAACCGCCTGAATCATGAGGCAGACGGGTCCGTTGATACCAAGCAAGTCATTTTATAATTATGGATCCATAAAATATATTTTGTCTAAAAACTGACTGAATCATGAGGCAGACTGGTCCGTTGATACCAAGCAAGTCATTATATAATTATGGATCCATAAAATATATTTTGTCTAAAAACCGCCTGAATCATGAGGCAGACTGGTCCCAGAAAATGGACCAATATCAAAACAAAAAGTTTCGATCCAGGTCAGCCTGCGCGGACTGCGCAGGCTGACCTGGATCGATACTTTTTGCAGATGCATTAAGCCCCCTTTTCACACAACATAACCTATATAGATTTAACTAGCAATTGAACTCTCTACATCAGATGACAAATTTTTGACTCGTCCGTATTGAAGGGATATGCAGACGAGAAATTAAACATCCAGCATTAGGATAAGTCTCTGAAGGGTAGAAAACATTGTTTGAAAAGGGAAAAAAATCTAGTTACTATCATTTTCTCCTTGTCCCACAATATCTTCAAAGCACCCTTCTTTAAGGCCGGTATGGAAAAGAGTTATGGATCAAGCCTACGTTAAGTCATGACAGACGGGGACCATTCATTGTATTGAATGGCAAAATATCACTGTTGGCTGTTTGACACACAAAAAAACTTCTTCATATTAAAGGTCCAGTAGCTGCCAAAAGTATACAAAGCGGTTATTAAAATGCAATTAAGTTTAAATCACACCATTTGAATGTATGGAAATTATTGTGAAGATGACAATCTGTTATTGTACAGTCGGTCCAAGTGTTTGTCGCTGGCAGAGGAATTAATTTCAAAACTAGGTTAAAAGTTGCCAGGTCACTCTATCTTTTGTTTACTTTTGCCTTATTTTGAAATTCATTTTTCTGCTAGCGACTGGCACTTGGACCGATCACATGTACACAATAACAGATTGTCATCTTCACAGTATTTTCCATACTTTTAGATGATTTAAATTTGAATGCATTTTAACTCCTGCACTGATTTTAGCCACTATCAAACAAAGTGCACCTGCGACCTTGGCCTTTGACCCATGTGACCAAAAAACAATAGGGCACATCCTTGGGTCACAAGCAACACTTGTATATTGTTTCAGGGTCCTAGTTCAAACGGCTTGTGAGTCAGAGCACAGAAACGAAAACAAGACAGGCGAATTGACGGACGGACGGACGGACAGACAGACAGATAGACATGGTGAAACCAGTCCCCCCCCACTTCGTTGGTGGGCGTATAATACCGAACACAAAGTTCCTCTTTTAAAAGATAATAAACGTGGGATGGATTTATTCTTTTAGCGTTCGATCAACCATAGAATTGTGCCTTTGTCCTGAACAAAATTTCAAAATAGCAGTTCAAGGATTGTTTTATACATCCCTTAAAGTGCCTTTCAGAGTAGTACTTATGGACAGTGTAGATCAAGACTAGACTGCAAAAACCTGTAGTCTGATCTCTGATCTACTCTGTCCGTTTTAGAGAGATATTCTGGACAAAAGCAACCTTAATATTACTACTGAGCCATGCTCTATGAAAAGGGGGACTTAATGCATCTGCAAAAAGTATCGACTCATGTCAGGCTGACCTTGGCCGAAAGTTTTTACCATTGGTCAATTTTCTGTATGTCCAAGGACCAGTTTACCTCATGATTCAGTTGGCTGTTAGACAAAACTGACTTTTATGGATCCATAATTATGTGATGTCTTGCTTGGTATTATGCATTACGGATATGCATTAAGCCCCCTTTTTGTGAGAGCATGGCTTAAACTGAATTGATGTCATAACACAACTAAAGAACTGTGAAAACTGAAAGCACTTGGGAAAATTTACTGACAATGCAGGAAAACAAGTTAGTTTTCTATTAACCCTTAGGCTGCTAAGCGCGAATCAAGGACCTTTTGCGGACAGTGTAGATCAAGATCAGACTGCACAGAACGTGCAGTCTGATCCTTGATCTACACCGCCCGATAAGGAAATATCTTTCCCCAATGAAATAACACTGATGTAGCAACATTTGAGTTTATACTATCGACTTGAAAGTTTCATTTCACTTATTTAGCAGGTTAAGGGTTAAAAAATCTTCACGTTGTAATATAACGCTAACATTTCTAACCTACCTAGATTAAAACGTATCTAAGGTATGCGATAATATGGGCCCCAGCTTTCTCGTATCTTTGTCGAAATTCTAGATATTCCATAACCATGTGCCGAACATGCCCCGGGTCGAACAAGCCCCTGTTTCCCCTACGTCGTCTTTAACATTATTTCAGTTATATTGCGGCGGCCAATGCACCTACCCATGCCTTCATAGAGTTTCTTTAACCAGCACGTCCAACACCATTCTTCCCGAGCCAATGGCTGCTTTCCCGTATGTGACCATATTAAAACTAACCGGTCCTACACTGAAAATGTACACGTCCATATTACATACTAATGGGTCCTAAACAGAATCAAAGTACTGAAAGTACTAACAGAAGATGATGGTAGAAGTTTGTCAGCAAATAGGTTTTAACAGAGGATCATTAAAAATCATTCATTTGACGGTTGACCACACTTTTCTCTGAGATTGACAAGATCATTTCATGACTGTTTTCCACAAAACCATATATATAAGCGTTTTGCATGCAGTTTGAGGTGTTAGAAAAGCGGTTTTGGGTGTAATAACAGTGGTTTTGGGTGTCTTCAGGTTTCGGGTTGGGGCGTTTTTGCATTTTTCTCTTACTATTTCACCTGCGACGTAAACTTTGTAAACTTGGTCTAGTCACAGCTGTGAAACGAGGCTAGTTTCAAATTTAGAGCTAATTCTATGACATTTAACATTGTTTATGTAATTGCCTCACACAGATTTTTATTCCTCACGTCATTTTCACATATCAAATGACACAGACGCGTCTGTTCGTTGATCTATGTGGACTTCAGTCTGACAGTTGCAATCAGAAGGTGAGAACTGAAAGGTCATCACCGTCTTAAAAACCAGAAACTCAATCCCGACCTGGTGCCTTGTCATTTAAATGACTGCAACTTTCTTAACTCATGTGAAATAACAAAGGGCGATAACTCCAAAATACTGTAGCCAAAGTTACAGATATTGCGCACTGCACTTGTCCTCACTGTAATTTATCTGTATTTGGAGTTTTGAGTCTGTAGCTTTTATACTTTGAGAGTTAAGCTCCAGACGACCCAGTTTGTAAGGGCAATAACTCCAAAAATACTGCTAACAGAATTAAGGATCTTATGCACTAGTCATGTTCTTAATGTGATCTATCTGTACCTGAAGTATAAAGTCAATAGCTTTTATACTTTGGAAGTTATGCTCTGGACAAAAAACACAAAATGTAAAATAGCAAAGGGTAATAGATAAAAAAAAAAAATATATATATATATATATACATGAAGTAAGAGTTACAAATCTTGTGCAATGTACTTGTCCACAATGTGTTCTATCTGTATCTGAAATAGGAAGTCAATAGCTTTCATATTTTGGTTGTTATGCTCAGGACAAGATTTCAGCGAACGCACGGTCTGAGGTAGCAGTCCGATCATTTTTTTCCTCTTTTATATCATTTTTGACAACGTAAAGTCCGAATATAAAAGAGAAAAAAAAAAAAAAAACGATCGGACTGGAATCCAGGCTAGGCTTGAGGGACAGACGGACGAATGCCAATTACTCCAAAGATAGTGGAGATGGAGTTATGGATCTTCTGCACTGCAAATGTCCTCTATTTCATATATCTGTGCCTGAAGTATGAAGTCAATAGCTTTTTATGAACTGAAAGTTGGATAAAAACCCAAAATGGGAAACTGGACACACATCATTTCCAGCAAGTTTCTCCACCATACACTACTCAAAACAAACATGAAACTTGCATGTGTGAAGTCTAGCACGCACATTTTGTTGTGTGAAGCTGGACACACAGCTGTTCCAGCAAGTTTCTCCACCACACACTACCCAAACTAACATGAAACTTGCATGTGTGAAGTCTAGCACACACATTTTGTTGTGTGAAGCTGGACACACATCTGTTCCAGCAAGTTTCTCCACCACACACTACCCAAACTAACATGAAACTTGCATGTGTGAAGTCTAGCACACACATTTTGTTGTGTGAAGCTGGACACACATCTGTTCCAGCAAGTTTCTCCACCACACACTACCCAAACTAACATGAAACTTGCATGTGTGAAGTCTAGCATACACATTTTGTTGTGTGAAGCTGGACACACATCAGTTCCAGCAAGTTTCTCCACCACCCACTACTCAAAACCGACATGAAACTTGCATGTGTGAAGTGTAGCACACACATTTTATTGTCTGAAGCTGGACACACATCTGTTCCAGCAAGTTTCTCCACCACACGCTACTCAAAACCGACATGAAACTTGCATGTGTGAAGTCTAGCACAAACATTTTGTTGTGTGAAGCTGGACACACTTCTTTTCCATCAAGTTTCTCCACCACACACTACTCGCAATCGAAATCATCTCATTTTCCTTTTCTGATGTCTTGCTTAGACAGTTTTTGTGAGATGCTGGACACGTTTTTCTCCAAATAAGGTTTTCTGCCACATACAAATTACAACTGATGTGAAACTGCACTTGTCAGCAGTGTTTAACCTATCTTTTATCTTTGAATCTTTTCATCAGTGTGGGGTCCTGTGTGGCTCAATGGTAAAGTGTAGGACTCCTGACCTGGAGGCCTCGAGTCGAGCCTTACTCCATCTACTATGTTTGTTGTGGGAGTGTCCTTGGGCAGGACACTTCAGCGCCCTAGCCTAGTGCAGTCGAAACCCAGGAAATACATATGTGAGCTGTCCCCATGATATAACTGAAATAATGTTGAAAATGGTGTAAAACACCATTCACTCGTTCCATCAGTGTATCATAACATGCACGCTTATGCAACTTAAAAAAAGAATTTACCAAGGTACATTATAGTGTTTTAGTTTTGCATTTCCATATTTGAAGTTAGGAAATGTACACGTAGCTTTCCATGCAAGTCTTTTCACTGTATCTTTAATCACAAATTCTTCTTAACTTGATGGTTGTATGTTCATGTTTTATAGCAGGTAGATCTAGTTGAACCCGGGCTTTTAATATTTTGCTAAATGTTTTATTTCTACTTCTGTTTGATGTTTTTATATTTTACCAAAGTTAAGACCAAGATCCAAAGTGAAAAGTTATTTTCATAGTTATATCAAACTATTATGAGATTTTTTGAAAATGAATACTGTATTTTGACTAGTGTTTCATGGCATGATGTGACTTGCTAAATAATTTTAGGGCTTTTTCACGGAAAAATGAAGTTGGGTGTGTCTGTACAGAACATAATCCAAATAATGTGGATAATGTCCTCCAACATGTTTCAAATGTAGTGGAGGTAGTTAATTTAATTAAAGTCTATGGGATGTTGTTTAATTTGGTATGCATTTCTATGGGGAAAAAAGTTATCAAAATTGCCATGATAGATCAAAGAGGGAGTCTGCGATCCTGGTCATAGTTTCGGGTATAATGGGTTCTACTGCCAAAGCACGAAAACCGATTATTCCGGTAGGAATATAATTGTTTTTCTGGCGAAATCAATACAAATAACTTATGTCTCAAGCTTCAGGTCAAACAGGATTTACTCACTTCAGTCTGACAAGGAAATTTGAGGTAGCTTATCATAATTGTAAAGTATATCCTCTTTTGTTAATTCAAACTTGGAAATAAGACTTTTATAGATTTGGTATCGGAATAATTTGTACATTTTTCTTAAAGAAGTTGCAATCTCAAAAAAACTAAAATTTTTT
This sequence comes from Tridacna gigas, assembly GCA_945859785.2. Classification (NCBI taxonomy): domain Eukaryota; kingdom Metazoa; phylum Mollusca; class Bivalvia; order Cardiida; family Cardiidae; genus Tridacna; species Tridacna gigas. Next base: position 8,308,384 of record OX244042.2, read on the forward strand.
GACTTGTAACCGTACTTCCAACAATGTGTATTAGCAATATAAGTATATTTTTAATCTATGTTTTAAAAGATCTGTATATGATAGACATATCTCTCTCCTTTGCTTCATTTTTTTTTTTTTTTTTGTGCAAAGATATGAAACAAGTAAAGACAGAGAACTATTTCAGTATTATATGAAATAGTCGAGCAATCTTACTCATGTTTTGGAAGATGTAAATGGTTTTGTCATAAATGCTGTATGTACCCAATAAGGGTGAGATATTCCAATAGATGGCAATTTAAATGGATGAATTTATGTGTATCGTGACCCTAGACTAAAACTAAAACTACTTCTATGATATATACTAATGTGGTACTTGGGATGTCGGCTTATATCAGTACCAAGTAACCCGTTCGTTAGTTTCTTTAACAACAACCATTTTGTTGAACTAAAAGCCATTGTCAGATTTTACAAAACATAAAAAGTGAGATATCTAGAAGTTGAAGAGAACAAATTATTGTTAGCTACTAATTCACACATCCAGTTCTATTAAAAGAGAAGGGAGGGTTTAAAAGAAATTTTTAGAGATTAGTATGTGGGAGGTCTAAAGAAAGCTAAATTTGCGTAGGTGGTTTGCCTATTTGACTTTTCCTTCCCAAGGACCTTCCCCCCGCCCCCCCCCTTGAACAGCCCTGACTAGGAATGCTTTTTTGATATTTGTTAGTGTTTGATTCATGTAGAATATTGTAGTTGTAATAAGAAATACATGTACTTTGAATGATACAAAACCATAAGTTCTGATCTTGTTATTTTCCTCATTGATGTTTTAACATGATAAAATATTTTTTGTTCAGAATATGGTTTGTTCTTTCTTCACTTATCATCATATAGAATGAATTGTCCCGCAAGGTAAACAGTGTACATGATTTATTCGGCAGTTTTAACATCGCTTGAGAAACAAGTTCATCCAGATAATTTTAATCTCACAATTCTGCTGCCTGGAAACCACACCTTTACCGGTGCGGTATGTGTGGTCCAACGAACAGTCCTAAAGTTGATACTTGCTCCTTGGTATCACATTTTGCTAGACTGAGGACGCCACATGCAAATTAGTCATCTTTAAATGATTCAGGTCTGCATACAATGGTAAGGTTACCTCCAAGATGTAATTTCTATGCACAAACACTTACTAATTTTCCTTTGCACAGTTTTTTTGTTTTTTTTTTTTTTAATGGCTAAACTCCTTACCACACACCAAAATGTAGATTTGTCCAAATTGAAAGCATTTGCAGATGAAACGGATAATTTGCAGATGAAAATTCAAATGTTTCTCAAATTATGGAATTTGTCTCTGATTGGGTAAAACAACATTGTGGTAAAAGGAGGAAATGTTGGAAACCAGAATTTTCTCCATTTCCCGGATTGTTTACAAAAGGCTTCTTTCTCTGGGTCGTTAAAACGTGTGATTACTGTATGAATTTGACGTGTGAGTGACTGCAGTTGATCGGTTGGGGAATAGGACGAATTACTTGCAGCAACGTGCTTATAGCAACTTAATTATCCCTTTCCAACCTATACTTGTTTCTCAATCGGTGAAGTTTTCTAGATCGAGAAATAAGTCTCCACAATTAAGGGCTAGACAGTCATGCATCTCAGATTATGTCTTTTAAGCCAACAAGATAATCTAGAGGTCGTCAAATTTTGAAGTTCTGCAATTTCGAAAATGTACATCTGTTAAGGTAAATTTTACTGGCTCCACTTTTTCTGTAAAGTTAATGTAAATATTATGATCCATATTTTTGTATCTTAAAATTTATGCAATAATGCATAATATTGTATCATATGAATGTTTTGTATATAACTTTATATTTCTTTCTTTTCATGCAGCTTTGTAATTTAATGTGAAGGAATATGTTTTCACACCTTCACAATCAAAAGGTATTTCCTTGTTTGCACAACAATGGGCACACATTCCAAGTAATTAGTCTCGGAGCCCTTCTAACAACCCCACAGTTTGGCTTGGGATTAACCTGTCTGCATTAGGTGTTAAACAATCAAGCCAAACTTTGTGATGTCTTTGTTTTCAAAATTCCAACAAAAACTCTGTCAGGAAATAAGCTATTTGAGAACCTTACTCTAAATTCAACACCTGGAAATAGTGGCCTATATAAACGAGGACCGTGGCTGGTCAACTATGAATCTTGGCTTGACCAGTATTATTGAATAAAGTGTCTTTGTGTTTATCGGGCAATTCTTCTTATTTCAAGGTAAGTTTGTGTTTGACATCTTTTTACTTTTGCCTTTCTGTTTCTCTAATTTTTGTAACCGAATTTCTATTTAACTTATTTTTCATTATTGAACATCAGTAATTGATATTTCTCAAATCCTAGGTCTTTCTTGCACAAACCTGTGTTTGCTAGTGAAAATAACCTATGGCTGAGAAACCTGAAAGTTTATCATTCAACTTGGTTTTTTATTGTGACTTAGCAACATACTTTTCTTGAAATATAAAACAGTTATGTCTCAACATTTTGACTTCAAATAATTGTCTGCAATAAACCTCCATTCCTTCTTTATAGTTTTGCTATTTAAAGATGGGTTTTTATTAGTCATCTTACAATTAAGACATTCTTAGATGTTAAACTTTGTGTCAAAGTATCATGTTTACATGTCCCTTGCCTTAAATGCAAACTGTATGTGTGTAAGTAACTTGTTGTGACAATAGTCAATGTTGAATCTCTGTGTTCAATGATGTGGTTACCATTTGTGCCTCTCATAGAGCTGATTCCCCATGTCAAGCTTTACTCTCTATTTGAGAGTGTGAAGTTGAGCCACATCATTGTATACAGACGTCACTCTGATTGGTCATGACGAGTTGCATTTTGTTTTGCATATTTTCTGTAGAATGAATCTTGGCTTGACCAGTATTACTGAATAAAGTGTCTTTGTGTTTATTGGGCAATTCTTCTTATTTCCAGGCATCTATCATCCAAATACCTATTCCAGAGTTCTGAGGACTTTTTGTTGTAACAGGAGTAATCCCCCTTCATATTCCTACATAAAATAAAGATGAACTTAACACCTTCATACCTTTACATTTTGTAAAGGTAGAATAAAGATCAGCTTTATTCCTTTACATAATATAACGTTGATATAAAGGAGAGCTTTACAGCTTTACATTTTGTAAAGTTGAAGTAAAGGGCTACATTATGTCTTTAAGATCCTGTAAAGTTGATGTAAAGATCAACTTTATAAATTTAATCAATGTAAAGTTGTTGTAAAGATCGTCTTGCATTTTGTTAAACCTTTACATAGATTTACTAAGAAAGTAAAGTTTTGTAAAGCCGTTTTTTCATGCAGTGGAAATAACAAGGGGCAATAACTCCAAAAATACTGAAGACAGAGTTGCAGATCTTGCCCACAGCGCTTGCCCTCAGTCTGATCAATCTTTATTTGTAGTTTGAAGTCAACGGGTTTTATACTTTGAAAGTTTTTCTCTGGACAAAAAAAGAAAGAAGAAAAAAATAAGGGTAATTACTCTAACAATAATGAGGACAGAGTTATGGGTCTAGTGCACGTCTTGAATATTTATCCGCCATTCTTCAAAAAAAAAAAAAAATAGATATTACCTTCTATTTAACAAAGTATTCGCATAAATTTCTCGTAGTTTTAAAATGAAACTCTCAATAATTTCAATATTTTGTTTTTAAAATTCGTTGGTATAACATGAGTTAAGGGATATCGTGTTTTCGTAACTTTCATTCGGCTTGTATTTGCATAGAAAAATTTTGACAGATCTCGCGAGACCTTTGGTCCCGAGAGATATCAGATTGTTCCTCATCGCACCAAGTAAACTTATGCGGTCCCCAAGAAAGTTGAATTATTCCATACGAAGTTGCAGCGTATCTTTGAAATACCGAATGTCTCAGTTTGCTGTCCATATTTTAACCCTTCGGCTGCTAAGCGCGACTCACTGACCTTTTTCGGACAAGGTAGATCAAGATTTTATCGGACAAGGTAGATTAAGATCAGACTGCACAGAACGTGCAGTCTGATCTTGGATCTACCTTGTCCGATAAAGAGATAACCCCCATTAAAAAAAAAGCTTGAAATAACATTCGGCTTGTTAATATCGGCTTGAAAGTTTTATTTAATTTATTTAGCAGGATAAGGGTAAAACGTTCGTGCAAGGCGATATCATCTTATGTGAGCGGTTGGTTATCTTGAGCTACAGATTTGTTTCGACCGTTGGTCGCAATGTAAGGGCTCACTAAATCCATGTCCGTATAAGAAAGTAACACAAGTTCTGATTGGCTAAACCATTTGGTTTAGCCAAACAGAACTTGTGTTACTTTCAATTTCAGAAAATTCTTGACAGTCAGACTAAGAACGTTCTAAAGAATGGTTGGTGAATACAGGTCAAGACTGTCGTTATTTTATCTTGCTCAAAATTATATAATAATTGGCGTCCTGAGAAAATAGCCCGCTTGAAGAAAGGGGCAGATTTAAGTGCCAAATCCTTCTTGTATCATTGCACGTTCTCAAAGTCCCAGTACTTAGAGGCCAACAGTAAACAACGGTGCGTTAAAATGCATTTCAATTTGAATCATACCATTTAAAAGTATGAAGATTATTATGAAGATGACAGTCTGTTATTGTACTGTCGGTACAAGTGGTAGTCGTTGATAGGACAATGAGTTTTAAAATCAGGTAAAAAGGTGAACCTGGCAACTTTTAACCTAGTTTTAACATTCGCGCCCCCTTTATTTACTTTTGGCAGCTATTGGGCATTAATATCAGTTGGCCCAAATATTGAATACCGAGTAATTTGACACATATATATACACAGTAAAAAAATAAAGTGTTGCACCCTCTGTCTTTTTTACTGGGTTTGATTTTCTGACGTGGCTAATATAGAATGGGGGTAGAGATTAGAATTCAGCTGCTGCATACACCAACAAACCAGTCCTTTGCCTATAAAATGAACTGAACTGATGTATCCCTTATCCTCGTGGTATTTTTCCCCCTTGCTTAGATATTGATTTCAAATTGAAGAAAAACGTGAAGTTTTTAATTTCAGTGAAAACTGGGAATTTAATGTTGAAATAAAACTGGAGATAAGTTGAAAGTGACATGCAGAGTATGGGCACCTTCAGTCTAGTCTGAAACCCCTACATACTGCTTGAGTTCGACCCTATAACGTAGTGGTAGGGGCAGGTAATCCAGATTACCCTCAATCAGGCAATATTGCGTTCTTCCACCTGGAAGCCTTGGGAAGCACATTGCAGTCTTCGTCTCATACCTCTCACCAGAGGCTGAAATACTAGTTTGTAGGTGTATGCAGTAGCCGGATTCCAATTTCTACCCAATTTCATATTATTCATGCCAGAAAATCAAACCCCGTAAAAATAAAAGGGTTGCAACACTTTTATTACTGTTACTGTGTATAGATCTAGATCCTATATAAAAGTTGGTGTCAAACAAGGCGTTTTGAATGGCCGACATTAACCGTTATCCTACTAAGTAAATTAAATTATTAAATAGAGCTTTCAAGCCGATAGTAAAAACACGAATAATGTTACTACAAACTTAATTCTTGGAGAAAAATATCTCCTTACCGGACGGTGTAGATCAAAATCAGACTGCACAGTCTGATCTTGATCTACACTGTCCGCAAAAGGTCTGTGAGTCGCGCTTAGCAACCAAAGGGTTAACGACATAAACGACGATATTTCAGACTTGTCCAAATTGAAAGCGTTTGCAGGCGTCAAGATAAATGTGACTCAAAAATTGACGTCTGTTTCTGGATAGGTAACCAGGATTTTCTCTTTTTCCTACAATGTTTTCAAATGCTTCCATCTACAGTATCGTTAAAAATCGAGACTAAAGGGTTGAGCACCCTGACATTGTATACCAATATATACATGTACATATATGAGCCCCGCTCTCGCAAAAGGGGTTTTATTGCATCTCCGTGATGTATTATACCAAGCAAGTAATGAATATAATTATGGACCCATGGATAAAATCCATTTTGTCTAACAGCCGTCTGGAACATGGGGTAGAATGCTTCTTGGACATGTGTACAGAAAATTGACTTAGGTACAATGTATATATAGCAAAGAGTTTCGACCCATGCCATCCTGTGCGGACTGCGCAGGCTGACATGAATCGATACTTTTAGCAGATGCTAATGCACAGAGCATATAGCTCATTCATAACTCTTTCGCTGACCGGAACCGTGTGAGTTGCCTAGATCTAAATGCAATATGTTTCGAGGTCTAGGTAGATTTGAAAGGCAACTGAAGATGCTATTGGTAGTTAGTTCTAAGGTAAGCATCATGTAGCGGACAGTGTGAGATCAAAGATCAGAGTGCACGCTTTTTGTAGTCTGATCATCTTCACCTAAGCCATCCACTAAAGCAATTTAACTCTTTACCACACAATCTCGACTTTTATCGACCAGGAGAAAGAAAGCTTTTGAAAACATTGTTGGAAAAAGACAAAATGCTGGTAACCTTTTCCTACAATGTTTCCTACCCTGTCAGAATCAAAAAGCAAAATTTCAACCACATCTGAATTGTCGTCTGCAAATGCTTTCAATCTGGATGACTCCAAATTTTTGTCGTTTGGTAATGAGTTAAACCACCATCGACATAGATTAAAGAGCAGACTGTGCGTCATGTATGTACAGTAGCCTATGCTTGGTCTACGCAGTATGCTGTCTTGACCAGACTGGCGACAAAATCTGAGACTTGTCCACTGTCCTGCTCTCTCTTTCAGTCTGTAGACCTAGATGTATTGGCCGACAGCCTGCTTTCGATCTCGTACCAACTCCTATCAACTATCAGACGGCTGTAATCGGGAGATCTACTATGTACCTAATAATACATGTGCATGTAGATCTAGGAGTAACTTTCTACCCGTTCCCCCCCCCCCCCAGGCTGAAAATGTGGCCTCTGGGGTGCACACAAAGTTTGTCTAACATTTGACCATGTGACCTACTTTTTGCCTTGACATGACCCACTTTCAAAATTATCTGAGATATCAACAAGATAAACATTCTGACCAATTTTTATCAGTATGAGGCTGAAAATGTGGCCTCTATAGAGCACCCAAGGTTTTCCTAAGATTTGGCGCAGTGACCTACTTTTTCAGCCGACATGATCCAATTTCACACTTGTATGAGATATCATCAAGACAGACAATCTGACCTAGTTTCATGAGTCTCCGACTACAAATGTGGCTTCTAGAGTGCACACAAGGTTTTTCTAAGATTTAGCCATGTGGCCAACTTTTTGACCAGACATGACCCAATTTCGAACCTGTCCCGGATCTTATCAAGACAAACATTCTACCCAACTTTAATGAGTTTCAGGCTGAAAATGTGACCTCTAGAGTGCACAAAAGAATTTTCTAAGATTTAGCCCAGTGACCTACTTTTTGACCCGACATGACCCAATTTCAAACTTATCCGAGATATCATCAAGACAAACATTCTACCCAACTTTCACGTGTTTCAGGCTGAAAATGTGGCCTCTAGAGTGCACACAATGTTTTTTCTAAGATTTGGCCCAGTGACCTACTTTTTAACCCGACCTGACCCAATTTCGAACCTGTCCAAGATTTTATCAAGAAAAACATTCTGACCAAGATTCAAGAGTATCAGGCTGAAAATATGGCCTCTAGAGTGAACACAAGGTTTGTCCTAGATTTAGTTCAGTGACCTACTTTTTTACCCAACATGACCCAATTTTGAACTTGTCCAAGATATTATCAAAACAAACATTCTGACTAAGTTTTAGGAGTATATGACTGAAAATGTAGCCTCTAGAGTGCACATCGAGGGGTGAATGCGAAACTATTCTAAATGACATTTTGGTCAAAATCCTTTTTTTCTCATAAATGTGTATCTTTAAGATACCTTCACAACATGGTAAAATTTTAGATTTCTAAACCTTAGACTTTTGGTTGATTTTGATATGTGTCCAAATATTCTAACTGAAAAATGGAATTTTTTTTAATAGGAAACAATTCTATTTGCACCCATGCAGATGGAATAGTTTCACATCGAATGTTGTGTAAATTTTTATAAAACACAGATATTCTATTTTCATAAAACTAAAGCATTTAGTTTATTTTAGTAGAAAATGATATCTTTAAGGGTTCTTTTTGGTTTTGAATTAAAAAGGACAGTTAGAATGACATATTTATTATAAAATGTATTCATGACATAGTTTTGCACTGAAACAAATTTCCAATATTTGGTAAATATTGAGTGGAAACTATTCCAAGTGCACAGTTGTCTTCTAACTTACTATCCAACAATGATGTTAGTGTAAAATTATATCACATTTGATCTTAATATCATCTTTAAATGGTGATTTTGCATTTATAGCAGATAAAAAATTTTTTTGGAAGCTGCTGCTGTCATACTGATTGTATGAACGGTGTTTTATGCTAATTTAAACCGATTCCAAACAACAAAATTTAGGCTTTTGTATATTGAAAGCATTTGTAGAAAAGGTTAATGTGGTTCAAATTAAAGAGTCAGTTCTTAAAAAGTAAGAAAACTTTGTGGAAAAAGTAGAAAATGCTGGTTACCAGCATTTTCTTCTTTTCTCATGATAATTTCAAAATGTTTTCTTCTTCGGGGTGTGGTAAATGGTTAAATAGCATTTCAGTCATATCTTGGCAGCATCTCATTGATTCATTTTATCCCTGGGTTTCACCAGTACTTGAATGAGGATTTCAAAGTTATTTGCCCACTCCCATGCCACTGCAGCCAGCATGGATCAACCGAAATTTTCCGGCTGTGTATCCAACAGCAAAACCTTTGAACTATCCTAGGACAATCGTTAGTGGTTCAATGAATGTAATACCTCCAGTTTTGTTGAACCATTATAGAATTTGTGTAGAAAAGACTGCTGTATGGACTTTCAGAGTTAGAGAATGATTTATCAGAGAATATCTTGGTACTGAATTTATTTTGGTTTTTTTTTTGTATACAATGGTCGCTACCCTTGGAACCACTCTAAGAAAAAGGACATCCTGTAAAGCTGACTTTTTTTAAATAGTGACACCATTATTAAAACTGTGGCATTATCATCCACTAGGTGGCATTTTTCAAATTCAGACCCATCTGATATGGGCATTCTGGGTACTGAACCCGTCTACTTTTCAAGGTACATGTAGCAATCAGTGCAGCGATATTTCAAAATAAAATCAACATTTACTCAATAAAACGCTGTCTTGTATGATTCACCCAGCCATGGTTAGCTAGCACATAACCTATGCACGAGTCATTTATACACACAGCCCCTATAACCTCGGGAAATAGCCCTGGTACATTTTTTGTTGACAAGTCTGGAAAAACCCAGATGCACGAATCATGGGTTTCCTGAAATCTATATTTAGAAACTTCAAACAAAGATTTGCAGTAAACAATGGTGTTTTTAAAAACTTTTTTTCTCGTTTGAAATAATTCAATTCTTAAGAAATTTGAAGCGAAAAATAAGCTAGATTTTTTCACAGAAGTATTGTTTATAGCCATTTTCTCAATTGCTACCTTTTTAGCTGCAGAGTTTTAGTTGATGCACCACATAATGATATTTATCCTGTACAGGATAGTGATGCAGCATAGCAGACAGGTTAATCTTCAAAGAATGTTGACATGCGCAGACAATGAAAACTGTGCGTTTTATCTATATAAACACTACTTATTCACAATTTTTTAAATCAGTTTTGATATGAGAAAAAGACTTTATCATTCAATAATATTGTTTCAGTAACAGTTCACAAACACTATTTTGAAGATTTGATGATAAAAGTTGTTACATTACAAATATATTGTTGTATAATTCACAACTTTGAAAATTATCATTGTCTTTGTTATAGGGAAAAAACTATTGCAGAGCAGGCTGCATTAGAAACTGCAGTTTTTATTTGCTATAATCAAGTTGAGATCTGTGAGACAAGCTTAATCTTTTTGTTAACTGCCCAGCCATAAATCTGGACTTTTTTTCACCGTAAAGATGTGTCTATTCTCACACACCCTAAATGTTTTAGCAAATAAGAAGGTAAGCCTTGGAATAAGAAATAGACTTGAAATAAGAATAGTCCTTGCTTTAAGCATGGTCAAGCAGATAGTTCATTAGGTATCCAGACCTGGGATGGAGAACTTGAGGTCACCAGTATGTTACCTGGCTGATATCAACATTACTTAGGGCAACATGGTTGGTTGCTAATGGTGTACAAATTATTCCCTGCATTGTCCTGTCTTACCACAATTTGTAATCAGACGATACACTTACATTACCTGGGTACTGCAAACAAGCATTCTTATTTGGGCCATTTGGTTCCATGTCAGATTATCATGGCTTAACTGGATCCAAGTATTGGCTCAGATTCCCCATGGTTAGAGATTGTCCTACCCAAGAATGAAGTGGCTCTGAGCTGGTTTGGATTCCCTTCCAAGTCAGTCCCAAAATTATAAAAATTCTTTAAGTCAAAACTGTAAGCAAACTGATCATGGTTTGCTTTGTTCAGATTAATTCCTAACATTCACTGTGTGACAAAGGCTATTCTCATGTTTGTACACAGGTAATCCTGGTTCCCTCAACCTGGATCTACAAGGGTCCCAAGCATTTAATAACTAAACTTAATACCATTTAAGTGTTCAGTACCACTATATTTGTACTAGTTTTTACCTATCACAAAGAGAATTAGACATATGGCAGGTTGACAAATAACCCACCCATCCCCATCCATCCATTGCCTTATCATTGGATCAGGAAAACATTCAAACAGCTATAGTTCCTGTAATAGTCCAGCAATCCTAATGAAAATTGCAGGTAGACAGTTCTTATAATGCTATTAAAATTGTAGCAAAATTAGTCGAAAACTGTAGCTGGAGTTGTTTGTTCATTGGAGTTTCACATGGTTTTAATGGGTTAGGTCACATCAGGGTGTCAGTGCCCCTACGCATGTGTCTCTCCGCTTTCTCACACTAGTACTGACACATTGTTCTTTTCAAGTCACTGTCTATGTTTCTCTAATGTATCAGAGGTGAAAAATCACTCAAAAAAAGATTGCCTCAACCAGATACCAAACCATTAACCACCAGGTCATGAGTCAGATACTCAAACCACTTAGCTACCCGGCTGGCCTGTGGGAGGAAGAGGGGACAAAAAACTGGGCCTACAGATGGAGAGATGTACACCCTGATTTCAGTAAAACATACCCCATTTTGCTTGTGGGGAAGAAGGGGAAGATCTATGATTAAAAATTAATACAATTTATTGAGCTGATTTTGCATCCTTTTGTGTTGACAAAAGCTGGCACAACCAAGTTTGTTGCAGGTGGTGCTCTGATGATTGTCAGCATTGTTCGACATTTCTTAACCATTTACAAGCCAGCTTTACTCAGTTAACAGGATAGACTATTAAGCAGGGCATCTCATTTAAAAGCCAGATGATCTGGTTGGACACCAGTGGTATTCAGATCATTGTTGGCATTGTTGGTATTTCCCATCATGCTTTGGCTTGGCACTGGTAACATGCCAGCTTTAATGGCTCATCATACAAGAGTAACAAGATTATCTAGACAGGTGTGTTTTACTGACCAGTGCAAGTTCCACAACCTGCAAGTATTATGGCTAGCATTGTAACCTCTCTTTAAGGAATGCAAATTAGACAGGCTGGTCAAAGTATTGGGGCAGTATACTTGAGTATATATATCAGCGAGGTTAAAGCATATGAATTCTTTAGCTGGATGCCTCTGTCTGTTTGTCTGCATTAATTGTGCCAACTGGGCACTTTTATATTTATTTCATTAAAATTTTACACTGTGTTGCTAACTGCTAGTTTTGAAAGATCGGTAAGATCGATGGTAAATTTGGCCCCTGATCCCATGGGTCTAGAGACAGCTCTAATTTGGACTGTGACTTATTTACGGCATTGCTGCTTTACTGGACCAGTTTAAGTATTGTCCATGGTGATTTCCCTTACCGTTTTTTTGATCAGCCGAGCCCGGTAGCGCATTTAGTAGCATACAGAACTTGAAACCAGGGGGTTACTGGTTTGAATCCCCAGTTTGGCAAATTTCTTTCCTAGGATTGATAATAGTCATTGTGACAGGATTCATGCTTCTCTCACTGCAAATCATTATTTTGACAATGGTTAGATGAGAAAGCAGCTAGCGGCTTGGGATGAACACTGTGTGAAGTACCGGTAAAAGAATGGTAAACATGAATAGGTGCTCAGGTTGCCACAATATAACTGAAATAATGTTGAAATAGTGTTAAACACCATACAAATGACTGTAAGTGGGATGGACAAATAGAGTTAATTCAAGTTTATGGTGAGGCGCTTTCAATCAATCCTCCTGCACACAGTATGACATTACTATACAGTCAGAAGAGAATGGCTATTTCAGTTACTAGGTACCTTTACTCATGCACACAGTATGACACAACTATAGTCAGAAGAGAATGCCTATACAGGTGATAAAGTACCTTCATTCCTGCACACTGTTTGACATAACTACAGTCAGAAGAGAATGTCTATATAGGCTATACAAGTGTCTGCACTCGGTATGACATAACTTGAGTGAGAAGAGAATGGGTACATAAATGACTAGGTACAGGTACCTTCACTCCTGCACACAGTTTGACATTACTGTAATCAGGAGAGAATGGCTAGACACAAATGACACAGTACCTTCACTCCTGATCACAGTATGATATTACCGTAGTCAGGAGAGAAGCATTATGGCAGAGACTATGGGAATTCACCTTTGCACTTCGTATAATGTTACGTCAGTTGGGGAAGAACGGCCAGGGCAATGACTAAGGCAATCATTTCTGCCTCCAGAATGATGTTACATTAGGAGAGAACTACCATGGCAATGAGTAAGCCCAAAGTATAACATTATGTTAGTACTGTGAGAAAAGTAATGGCAATGGCAAAGACCCTTTGACACAGTATGAAATCAATTAGTCATGAAAGAACAGCCTCAGCAGTGACTGAGGCACTCAATATGACATTACCATAATCAGGAGAGAATTACCATGGCCATAAATGTTAAAGTAAACAGTTTAATATTATCTAAGTCATCAGCAAATGGCCATGGCAGTGTTACAAAGGTAATCACCCATACTCACAGTATTACATTACTATGGTTTATGGCAAACAGCCATGGCAGAGACAAAATCACACAGTATGGCACTACAATAGTGAGGACAGCATGGTCATTGACTATTGCATACAGTGTGATATTGCCACTGGGGAGAACAGCCATGGACAAACACTGTGACATTATTATAGTTTGTAGAAAAACACCATTAATTTTTCTTTAAAAAGTATGACCTAAGATAAGTATTGTAAGGAAAGAATGACAATATCAAGGTTTTTCTGACATGAATATCATAACTTTGCTGTTGCCATGTCAGGGACAAGAATACACTGTGATATTGTATTGCACAGAGAATAGCCAACAAAGGTAAAGCTCTTTTTCAAATTGAAAGTCTTTGCTGCAGTAAGAAGTGAGTATCCATATCAGCTTTGAGAGTCAGTCCCTGCTTTCATCAGTATATGCTCAGATGTGGTTAAGAAAAAATTGTCAATTCAGTAATAATCATGGTTCATTTCTGTAAGAATATGACTATGCCGTGACTAGGAGAGAATCGCCAGTTCAAGAAAAAAGTCATGGTGCGTATTCACCAACAATTCTCAAGAACATCCTTAGTCTTATTTCCAAAGATTTTCTAAAGTAATGCAACTTCTGATTGGCTTAACCAACTGGTTTAAGCAATCAGAATGTGTGTTACTTTCAAGTTAAGAAAATTCTGGAGAATAAGGCTTAAAATGTTCCTAAGAATGGTTGGTGAATACAGACCCAGATGGTAAATATACTCTAAAATAATCTTACAGATTTCATAGATTACATTTACTGAGTATATTTTTGCCAAAGAATCAAATTCTCTTATTTCTTTTATCATACTACAGTTTTAATTAAGATCATATGTTACTTTAGAATGAGTCAAATGGGCAAATTCATTCTTTGTTCACCAATTATACAAAAACCATGCCCTATATGGAAAACTAGGGGACTCTATAAAACTTTTAACATTAAAAATTATTGAATAAGATAGTACATTGGTAAGGATATATTTGCCAATGAAAAAAAGGATTTTATCAGTTTAGAAATTGAGCAAAATTAATGCAATGGAATAGTTTCGCACTCACAACATCTGTCGATTTTCTGAAAAATTTAAATGTGAAACTATTCCAACTGACATTTTCTACAAAATCTTTATCATCTTAGTACCAACTCAAAATTAATTTTTTGTATAATAAATATGGCTGAATTCCACACAACATATCCAAAAAAAATTATCTAAAAATACTTTTCACAGAAATGAGAAAGTTTTTTCCTTCTCCTGTAAAATTTTCCAAAACGCAGATGGAATAGTTTCGCATTGACCCCTCGAAATGCTTTCAATTTCAACCAGTCTAAAATTTTGTCGTATGGTAAAGGGTTAACCCAACTCAATTTTCATGTTTTTCCTATTGCTGACACAATTTCAATAACTTATGATTCTCTTTTTAACCTGTTTTGGCTGATAGACACTACGCATGCGCAAATCATGTGTTTTTCCCTTTTTTTTGAGAAAGAGATGCCTTCTGTTGGCAAAATGGAGAATCTTTTCATTAAAATGTCAAAGCTAACGTCCACATATATGTTACAATTTGTTTTTATTTACCTGTCTATTATTTGGTCAAATTTACAGGAGAAACAAAAGTGGCCGGTTAGAAGTTTTGCTGAGTGTGTGGGTCGATATATACTAATCGGTCCTAGACTTAAAGTTGAGACATGCCCTGGCAAAAGGGGGCTTAATGCATATCCGTGATACACGATACTAAACAAGTCATCACATAATCATGGATCCATAAAATCCATGTACATTAACAACCGACTGAAGAATGGAGTAGAATTGTTTTTGAACATGCAGAAAACTGGTGATAGAAAAACGTCTCGGCCTAAGTCATATTTTGCCACAATTGAAGCTAAAAATCTGGTAAGGATATCATACACAGAACAGGTATGCACTAATTTTATATGCCAGAATTTCAGCAATTTGATCTTTAAGACATTATTTGGTGAAAAAAGTGTCAGATCATTAGATTATTTTTTAAAAAATGGTATGTTGCTTAAAGTAGCTTAAAATCAAGTTTATTATGGAAAAACGCGAAAAATATTTTGCAATTGAAAAGATTTGTCATACATGTAGGTAAAATTTCGGTAACAGGAAGGAAACAACTAATCACCAGGTCCTCTTTAAACGATAGTAAAACCCCAACTGATCATCTCGGAGCCCCCCCCCCCCCCCCAGCGCCCCCTTGCTGGAAAACAATGTTCAATATATAACACACACACACACACACACACACACACACACACACGTGTGTGTGTGTGTGTGTGTGTGAACTTTCACCTTAAAGTTTGTGAGAAAGTATTCAGTTCATCTTTTGAAAAAATGCCCTCTGAAATTGCAATTTTATTTTTTAAATGCCGATATAAACATGTATATATTTAAATGTTTTGGTATAACTTGTACGTAGGAGTAATAAAGAATAAAGTAAAATAAACATGGCTGTAGGTATTTAAGTTTTAAACTTTACCCATCCTCGTTAACCCAGGTGTGACGTATTACAATTCATCACCCCTGGGACATTCAACTGCGAAACCGTCGTTTCTATGAATATTCATAAGATTTTGAATCATACCCAATAGCCAATCGAATTGTCGATGACATAATGATACTCTCTTGTAGTGGAGGATAATCACATTTCTTCCATTGTTATGAATAAACCGGGTAAAAGCCACATCATTATCAACGAATATGGCGGCTGCCAGTGGGCCTTCCTTCTGTGGCATTTGCCTTACGACAATCCAGGGCAGACATTACAAATCCTTGTATACAAAGGCAAATATTCAGAAATACAGCGTGCTGTTGCAGTCCATAGGGGTATGTAGCAGCGGTGACGTCATCCTCATTGACCCAGTTCCGATGTATTCCGTAAACTACCTTCATCGATTTGATTGGTTGTAGACAAGGTAAAAATAGAAATGATGGCATATGGTTGATAAAAATAGATTGAATTTTCTCACTGAAAAACTGAGATTACGAATCAAAATGCCTCATGGATAATTCATGAGAACGAGAAAACATACGCGAGATAACCCAGGGGCTATGATTGTAGTTTACGGAATACATCGGAACTGGGTCAACGAGGATGAACTTTACCACGACCGTGACCTTTGCATGTTGCGGGGGCATCTGGGTCCGTGACAATTTCTAGTTTTGTTCTTGAATTTAATTTTATTTCTATTTTTCATTAATATTACAGTGATGTTGTCGTAAATACCATAATTCTTTAAACCTTACCATACAATTCCGATCTTCAATGACCCTAAGAAAGAAAGCTCCGAAAGTCATTGTAGAAATGAAGAAAATCGTGGTAACCAGCGTTTTCTCCTTTTCAAACAATGTTTTTACCCTTTGAAAGACAGAATTTATGTTTTTAAAAACTTTTATTGTCGTATACAACTATTTCCATCTTGGATCAGTCTAAATTTTTGTCGTCTGGTAAAGAGTTTTTTGATGAAATGTTGTAATTTTCAATAAGAGAAGGACAACGTTCATAGGCATTTATAAACACAAAATTTTATAATGTGCATGTTTTCTTTCAGAGAAAATGTCTTCAACCTTTGATAACTGTTACGTGTATGTACGAGGGTTTTTTAAAAAAAAATACGCGGAAAAGTACTGTCATTCTCGCAAATATTTCTTAAATACCGCAAAATGTATACATATTTTAAACAATATAATTCTGCATTAATAGCGTAAAATTCATGTCAATATCTCAACAACTTTTAAAGATATGGTAGTTATGGCAACGTCATCGCTTAAACACCGGCCCAGCGTCATCCAGTGTCAATTTTACGTCGTGTTATTTGCGTTGGTTTCTTTCATGTTATGCCTAGGTGGGACAATTGCCTAAAGAATTTCATCTTTCCACATGGAAGATTGTTCCTTTATTTCAGGTTCGTATAGGCTTATCCATGTTTCATCAACAGTAACGATATGATTGAGGAAGTCTTCCCCTTCTCGTTCAAATCGTAGAACAAGGTGGTGACACAATTCCACCCTCTTCTCTTTTTAAATGTCCGACAACATTTTCGGTATCCATCTAGCGCACTGTCTCCGCATATTTGGAATTGTCATGAAGAGTGTGATGTACAATTCCAACACTACAGTC
The DNA here is from genome assembly GCA_945859785.2 of Tridacna gigas. NCBI lineage: Eukaryota > Metazoa > Mollusca > Bivalvia > Cardiida > Cardiidae > Tridacna > Tridacna gigas. The sequence goes on from OX244042.2 coordinate 8,325,687, forward strand.
CACTTGCTCACTTATTTCTCTTACAATAATGCGTCTGTCTATCATCGTCCAAAAGTTCCATGGTTTCCTGTTCTTAATGTTGTGTTATCGATGTCGACCGTTCGCTTTTCTGGTCATCCATCGAAATTTCATGACCGTCTTCGTAACGCCCATACTATTTGTAAAATGCCGTTTACTTCATAATTGATTTGCCGTATGCTTTGATTAACATTTACATTGTTTCTTTTCTTGATTTTCCATTTAAAGTACAAAATCTAACCATGGTTCTCTGTTCGGTATTCATTTTGACCGAAATGAATTAACAATATGGCTGCCGAGTGCCCAACTGACGTCTGATCTTAAGGTGACTTCATGAACATCATGTCAAGAGTTGGTGCCAAATTGTTACAAAATTTGGTGAAGATATCTGATCAGACACAAAAGAGACGCGTCGTTTTCCGAACGGCAAAGGCTTTCGTTTTATTGCATTTTGTGCCGGGCTGTGGAACATGACATTGCCATATCTACCATATCTTTATGAGGTGTTGAAATGTTAACCTGAAACTAATACTTTCAATACAATAATAATTTGTCCATCATATGTATCAATTTCACTGTATTCAAGCAATATTTGAGAGAATTACAGTACTTTTCCGCGTATTTTTGAATACCCCTCGTATATGTAATATATGTATCATGTATATATGACCAGAAGCTGCATATCAGCTTACATCAATTTAGATTGTCTTTTCTTGTCTTGTCTTTTCTTGTAAGCAAAAAAATTATTTTTAAAGATTGTGATCACACACACGTACAGACTACATTAAATTACTGTTGAGTACGGGATTAAAATAAACTGTAGATGTTAAACAAAGCCAACAGGAAATGATGGTATCTTGCAACAGTTGATTCTTCATATTTTGATTTACTTGAATCTCTGATTGATGCCATTATTTAACCCTTATCCTGCTTTATAAATTAAATAAAACTTTCAATCCGATATTAAAAAAATGTTATTTCAAACTTATTCTTTGGAGAAAAATATTTCCTTTTCGGACAATGTAGATTCAAGATCAGACTGTGCGTTCTGTGCAGTCTAATCTTGATCTACACTGTCCAGAAAAGGTCAGTGAGTCGCAATAAACAGCTTAAGGGTTAACAGAGAAGCCAGTTGCCATTATAAGCTTAAACTTTATTGCATGGAAAATAAAAATCATCTAAGGTAATGATGCCATGCTTACGTAGTACCTAAACTGAATTCTGTATTAGGGCCGTTCCATTGAACTTGAGCCAAGCCCCAGTACCTCAGTCGGTAGCGTACAGGACTTGAGAACAGGAGATCGCTGGTTCGATCCCCGGCTTGACCAATTTCTTTCCGAGGATTGATTACAGTCATCGCGACAGGATTCATTCCTCTCTCTACGCTGACCATTCGATGGTTATGTGGGAAAGCAGCCAGTGGCTTGGAAAGAATATTGTGCGGAGTAGTGGTTAAAGAAACTCCAGGAAAGCATGGATAGGTGCACTGGCCGCCGTGATATATCTGAAATAATGTTGGAAACGGCGTTAAACTCCATACAATACAATCCATCGATCTTGGTTCGTTTTAGTTTACGAGGACACCCATTTTTTAGCATGTATTCAGTGCCAGAAAAATAAAACCCGCGGCCCTCATTGCGTCAGCTTGTGATTTATTTCCCCAATCACCGCTTTTAGTTGCAGACTTGCATCATTGAACTAAGAACAGTCTTGACTATGTTTTTTTTTCTATGGTAACAAACATACACAATCTTACATCGGACAGACTGGACATCAATATACATTTGAGCCACGCTCTGTGAAAAAGGGGCTTAACGCATCTGCGAAAAGTATTGACCCAGGTCAGCCTGCGCAGTCCGCACAGGCTGACCAGGGCCGAAAGGCCGAAACTTTTCGCTGTTGGTCAATTTTCTGTATGTCAAAGGACCAGTCTGCCTCATGATACAGTCAGTTGTTTGATAAGATGGATTTTATGGATACGTAATTAGGTGATGTCTTGCTTGGTATAATGCATTACGGAGACGCAGTAAGCCCCCTTTTGCCAGAGCGTGGCTCATTTGTATGTGCATCATGTATATCCAATTATTTAGGTTTTGGTTTGAAATGCGTTTTAGCGAAGCAGTCTGGCGGTGATGGCCGCCTACCAAGAAAAGGATTCTGGCTTTCAAGGATTGTAATCGTTTTTTCTTGCATTGTTTTAACTTGAAGGGTCATTTCTTTGGTCACGTCTTGGGTTTTTTTGCATTTCATCCATTCTGTTCTGTAACTCCAAGACGAAATCCCAGAAATCATGGATATCATCCATTTGGTCTGTTACTAACTGGTGGCCACTTTTCTCTTCGGAAACCTGATCCCTGATAACCTGTATTGTACTTCCGTCTGAAGAATTAGAAACGGCGTCGCCTTGGTTCTTGGTTAATTCTTTTTCGAGTGCCTCTGTTTTCTCTGCTACTAGTTTTTTCGTTTCCTCTGAAGAAATAAAGTCAAAGGTGTAATGTGTCTCAATTCAGAACAAATTTCAAACGTGTTTTGTCAATTTCTATATGAGAGACTGAAAAAGGGGTTTAAAGTGGCATAGTATGGACCCCCAAAGCGTCTAGAAACTGCTGAATCATGATGTAGAATGATCATTGCAGAAATCTACTCATAGCAAAGATTCGACACAAGTCAGCCTGTGTGGACTTAGCAGGCTGACCCGGGTCAAAACATTTTGCTAATTGGTAAATTTTCTGCATGTGAAAGGATTATTGTACCCCATTATTCATCCTGTTTTTAGATGAACTGGACTCATATCATGTGACGACTTGCTTTCTATGATGCCTTCCGAACATGAATTAAACCCACTTTGCCTACGTGCAACTCAAAAAATATTTGTCAAAAATATATAAGCAAATCAGTGTATATGATCATTATATATACATGCATAAATGTATATATGGACGCCTACCATCAACCAGGATTTTGTCAATGTTCTGTACAATGTCGAGGAATTTTTCTGGCGTGTTGTCAGGGTTCTTCGCCCATTCTATCACCGATGCGGCTAATCTCTCTTCGTCAAGGGCTATATGTTGATCAGTGTCTTCACCGTTTATCACTTTCTGTAGGGTATTCGTTGAGGTCATGGTCAACAACTGGTCAAATACTTTGGCGCTAAACCGAGTCTCTGAGAAGGAAAAAGGGAAAACAATGTGGCAGGTTCACGTGTCTACTGTCTATTGTAGTAGTCTCCCTAGCTAGCTTCAAATGTACGACGATCATTGACAGCTCTTTTTTTAGCTCATCAATTCTTGAATCAAAGTTAGCGCAGACCAATTTCATATATATAGTATTAATATATTAATGTATAAAATATGGGTTAGTAACACAATTGAGGTTCAATTTACAAATAAAAATGTTGTCTTATACATGCATGTGAAATATCATGAAAAAGGGAAGAAATTGCTCGTAACGACCAGTAACACATACTTTAGGTTTTAAATAATTTTTTAAAAGGTCATCTATTTGAGGTAAATGTTGAACGAGGATGTAAGGCCTGGATCCCTTCGAAGAATACCTGTAATATATATGGAAAGTGGGGGTTCTGACTCAATTTCAAATTGAGGCATTAAAAAAAAATCTTATAAAAGTAAAAAAAAAAAAAAAAAAAAAAAAAAAAAAATTAAAATTTTGAAAATATAAAAAAAATCCCACAAATTTTGAATAAAGTTTATTTAAATTGTAAATCGAATACGCATCAGCTATTACACTGAGAGAAAATCCAGTTACTGTTATAAGTGTATCATACATTTTTTATTTATGTGAGAAAAAAAAAAAAAAAAAAAATGAAAATAATTAAAAAACGAATTATTCTTGATATTTTGGCGGTGGTTCATTTACAAATAAGTCTTATTAAATAAAATTATGTGTCTTTTATCTTATTTATTTATTTATTTATTCATTTATTAACTAATTTATTTATTTATTCATTATTTTTCTTTATTTTTTAAAATTGTATTGTGTTTTATTTTTATTTATTTACTTTTGAATTGCACTTAGTGCTTGTGTTTTTCCTCTTTCTATTAACTTTTTTTTTTCTTCCTCACTCACTCCCGTTTGTTTTGAACGTATCTGATCTTTGAGAGAAGTTCATATTTCTCCATTTCATCTAAGATTATTTTAAATTCTTCTTGTAATATCCGCCCATCAGTTAATGTCCTAGAGATAAAATCTTTCACACTATTTAACTTACTTTCTGCTATCATTCTAAACATCATGCTTTTTTGCTTTTGCATACAATCTTCTTTTTAAAAAATTAACACTTACTCCTAATGCCCCACAAACTATCGCAGCAATTTCTAATGGAAGCATTATAGGCAGAACAACTCCAATGCCTCCAGTAATAACACTACCAGAAATAAGAGCAGTATCAACTCCATCCGTGATATTTATAGTTCGTTTATATTTTTTATATAATGACTGTCTCGTGTTTCTTTCTTTAATCAATCTTTGCTCTATATCTGATATTTTCTGTAGCCTATAACTTTCTACATCTTCCGATAAATTGGATAAATACTTGCAATTGTTGGTTGTATTTCTTCAGATAAACTTGGTGCTGTTGGTTGTTTCATTTTTTAGTAAATATGAATAAATTTAAATTAACTGAATTAATAATGAAGCAACTGTATTTTCAGTTGTTGAATTCTTTGTCTTACAAACAAATTGATGACACTTCCAGCATTAACGAAAGTTTTATCAAAATTATCATGTTTTCTTGGAGTCGTGTAAAGTGTTATTTCACATTCTGGAATCAAGTGTTCATAAACAGAAACACCAACAGTCACTTCACCACTTTGTCTTTTACTTGACCTTCGTGTCATTACATAACCAGCACCGTTTACATTTCCACCATTACCAAATTACAGAACTTCATTTTTCAAAAGAGCTTCCCTACTTTCTGCAAAAATCGTTAAAACAAGCTTATCTTTTAAATTGACCATAGTATCTTTTGATAAAACTGTTTTTAATTGTTAATTTTGTTAACCTCTTCTCTATTTCTATATTTTTATCAATATGTTGTTTTTGAAAATCTTCAACTGGTGTTATCCTATTATAAAAATTTCTTACATGCTCTGTCAAGGTTTCAACATCACCAACTCTTTTTTTTCCGAAGATACTCATTTTTATAATTGTATTAAATTATTTCTAAAATAGCACTCATAGGCAAATCATGATTATTTATTTCTTGTTCATTTTCATCTTTTACTTTTAGTTCAAATTCTGTAATTGCTCCATTTGATAAGTAATCAAATACTGGATGCTCAAATCTTACAGATACAATATCTCCAAACTCTTTATTATCAATCGGAACACAACACAAATCCGTGCTTGGTGCTCCATTGAAATAATTTCTTGATATATTTAATTGCTCAAGATTTATATATAAAGTTTTAATGTTTGCAAATACTACTGCCTTTTCTCCTAAATATGTAGTATTTTTTTTTTTTTTTTTTTTTTTTTTTTTTTTTTTAAATCAAATCCTAATATCGATTGGAGACCTTGACTTATTTTGAATTCATGATTCGAAGATAAAGACGCAATACCATTATTTTCATTTAAAGCTAATTGCATTTGATATCTATTAAACAAATCTTTTATCTGTTGAAAACTATAGTATCCATCCGGAATTTGGTTAGCTTTTTCATGAATTTTTTGTATCTCTTGATTAATGATATTATACCAACCGAGAGAATATGTAAAACTTTTCACCCCAACACGTTTATTTCCATCTCTGTTATCAATACATTGTTGAAGTTCAACTGTTTTATTTATATTCGTAATTGCTTGATGCATTTTATATAAATCAAAAAATAAATATTATAAAATAAAAAAAAATAATAATAATAAAAAAGATGACTGTTGAACAAGCATTTAAATATAATCCATCAGTAAGTTATTTAACTGGAAGTGTTTTTAGTAAAATATCAATAAACATCATAAAACAAGGTCTTATAATTACTTCCGATGGAAAAGGCTTTTCTACACATTTTCCAAATATATTTGAAAACTATATCTTACCACACATACCATCAGAAGCAATCGTAAAAAATGGAATTCAAATTGGTTATCATTCTGGCAGAATCAACTAAACTTTGCAATATGGTGTGCTACAACATGTTGTGGTGTTGATCATAATAATCATTTACAAGCCAGTGAAATGATTGGTTCCTTATTCAGATTTCATGTATATTATCAAACAAGAAGAATCTTATTTGAATTAAGCATTCCATTACCACGAGACAAAAGTTGGAACGCTTTTACCAATGATTATAACCGAGGAGCATATGAAAGAATATGTTAAGAATTTAATATAGATGTAAATTCTGATTGGCGTCAAAAGTTATTTCCAAATAGTGATGGTCTTGGATAAGTTTGTACAGATGGTCATGCTGCATGGACAAGAACTGATTTTAGACATGATAAATCAAGTCAACATTTACATAGTAAAACAGTATCTGATCTGGATTTAACTAAAATGACATTTGGACCAGAAGTTCCAGGAGGATGTGGTATATCATCTTGTGTGTATCATCCACCTAAAAAAGTCCACGTAGATTATTTTTAACAAGATTCTGGTGTAATAGATGCATGGACAAAATTTATTCTAGATAAATCAAATGGATTTACAATAGTTGGAATTGAACGCATCAACGATTCAATAAGAACTTATTGCTGGGAAATACTTGGTGCACAATCTCAAACAAAAACAGATATTTTAGGTATAGGACAAGCTTTTGATCTCAGAAACAATTTTTTGCAAATATCGAAGATGCTATTAATAGCCCAGTGCATTTACCAAGTCAAATTCAAAGATATCAAAATACATCAAAATATGCAAGAAGTCAAGTAAACTTTGTTTATGGACTCGGTCGCCAAATGATATGGAACTTAGAATAGGAACGATAAAAGATTATAACAATAAAATTGTAGTTGCATCAAATCATCTCGGTCTTGGAATTATTAATGAAGTCAACGTTGAAGCAATTTCACCCCCTCCTAATAACATAAATCTTGAAGGAACAAAAACTAAACCACCATCTGTTAGACCATTACCACATAAAAAACAAGAAGTTATTAAAAAAATCAATACCAAAAAAGATAATAAACCTGCAGAAGACAAAAAAAAAAAAAAAGTAATAATATAATTCAATCTCCTGCAACTCAACATGAAGACAATAAAACAGTTTTAATAGTCGGTTCTATTTCTATATGTCTAGCAGCTCTATATATTAAGATTTTTTAATATACTCTTGTGCTGCTGCAAATAATAATCCAGTAACAAGAACAATTAAAGCCCATAATTTTTTTCCAAACCACTTAACAACTTTACCAGTCGTTGATAACAACCAAGATACAATAGAACCAATCACACCCGGCAACGCAGCAGCAGCTTTACCTGCAAGATTTGCTGATAACTTACCAAGATTGGCTAACTGTTTTTTTTTTTTTTGTTTTGTTTTGTTTTTTTTATCCATTCTTTTACACCTTCTTTATTCGATGCTGGTGGAGGTGGAGTTGGTGTTCCTCCTGATGGTATGACAGACTGATTAATGAAATCTACAATTATTCCAACAGCAGTGAAAATACTAAATATAGTAATACTTTGATCTCTAAACAACGTTCTTAATCGTTCACCTGAGTCTTCGTTTAGTATTTTATTTATTGTTTCCTTGATTCTGTTAATTTGACTTCCTAATTTTTCTTTATTTACATTAAGAACCTCAAGTCTAGCACACTCCCTGACTCTATTTTTTTTTATCTTATTTTTATTCTTTTTATTATATCTTCATCATCAGTATTTGTAAGTTTTTCTTTTTCTCTTGCCAATTCTTTATTAGTTTCACTTAGTTTTGCTAACTCATTAGTAAGTTCTTGATTTTTCCTACTTTTGCTGCTTCTTCAGAAGATATGACTTTTGTGTTGCTTGTATAATTAGGTAAATTCAAGTACTGTCTTATTGCTCTGCTCCTCCTCTTCCATATTTAATTTGCAAAGAACTGAGTGAATGAAATCTTGTTTTTCCACCTTTATGATTTGTCACAATCCAGAATAATGATGTTCCATCATCTGACAATCTAAAATCTTTCAATTCAATTTTTTCAGGACCAATACAATATCGTTTTCCAATTTCACCATAAAATATTTTGCAAGACTTTTTTTTTTTTTTTTTTTTTTATCTTCTAGTTCACTTTCTTTTAAATTTCCTCTAAGTTCTTCAATATGATCACTATGATTTAAAATATCATTTTGCGCACTATCATCAGGAATCATTGGTAAGTCATCAGTTACATCATAATCTTCTTAATAAAATACAGGATTATCAAAGTCATATCCTCAATGAATTACGGACGTTTCATACCATAACCATTTCGTACCAGTCACTTCGTACCATGATTTTACCATTTCGTACCAGTTTATACCATTTCGTACCATAATTTTTCCACTTCGTACTATAGTCATACAATTTCGTACCATGTATTTTTGAGACCTATGACAAAGTTTCAACTAAAAAACTTTCACTATGGAGATATTAGAAGAAGACAAAAAAAAAAAAAAAAAAAAAAAAAAAAAAACGCTATTTATTCAAGTTAGATATTTATTCAAGAAGTTATGCCAATAACACTTTCTGATCATCTCCTTTTCCCAAGATGATTTCATAGCAGTTTCTCCAAGAGTCGTTGAAAAACGAACTGCTTTTGTAAGGTGTGTAATTTAAGTACATGAATATTGTGCAAAATGATGTATTTACAAGAATAAAAAAATCATCATATTGACCTTGACGTTTGACCCTGTCCCTGTCGTGGCATGATTATCCAACTTGCGACAAACATTACAGACAAACACCTATCTTCCCAATCGCATACTGATTCCTTAAATTGATATATGATAATATCCCGTAAATAACATAAGGTTCAAAGCATTGGTCTATACCAAGTAAATATATTAAATACCACTTTCTGTCACATTAAATTACATGTTTGGTCATAGTATGAGAAGGTTCTACCATGGTACAAAATGGTAACGCTATGGTACGAAATGGTAAATTTATGGTACGAAATGGTAAATCTATGGTACGAAATGATTATAAATGAAATGGTATGAAATGGTTATGGTACGAAGTGACTGCATACCTCCTCAATCTGCCATTTTATTATTTATTTAAAATGATATTTTTTTTCATGATAAATAAAGAATGTCAGCATACGGAGAAAAACTCAATCCATATCGTAAAATCAGAGAACCTCTTGGTGTAAAAGGAATTCGTCAGAGTGTTGTAATAACAAACAATCCAAGAACAATTGATCAGAACCAACAACTTTTGGTTAGATTTCCTAATCTCAGTAATAATGATGTTATTGTTCCAAGGAGTGCTCGTCTTTCTTTCGAAATTGAAATAAAAAGTACAGATGCAAATTCAACAATTTACCAAAACATTGGAAGATAAATTATAAAAAAGATAGTAATTAGAATTTCAGGAAATTGATGACAGTGATATTTACCATTGTTACATTGATTTGTGGAAAGGACCATCAGAACGTTTTAATATAGCATATCAAGGTATTGGAAAAGATAACATGTTAAAGCACAGAGTTGGTGCTGGAGATGCATCTTCAGATAAAGAAAATGAAGCAATCGCAGATGCTTATAAAAATAGATTTTGCATTCCACTTAATTTTGAAATACTTGAAACACATGCCATTTTATCAATCCGGACTTGGAGATAGACTTTAATATGAATTTACTTTTAACGATTATAACAAAGTAATTAAATCAACTGACAAGGCAGCAGCTTACACCAGAAAAAAAATTGTCTTGAATTTGATATGGTTTCTAATACAGATCTTGTTGAAGAAATTAGACGAAAATATAGCGGAAAAATGGCCATTCTTTACGACCGAGTATTAAGACATAGAAAAATAAGTGCTAACAAATCTGACACATTATGGAACATTATTTTAAATGTTCCTGCTCGAAGTATGAAAGGAATATTAATGTTGTTTGAAGACCCTGATCGAACCAGCACTGTAACATATTATAATCCTAAAATTGAAAAAGTAGAGATAACTACAGAAGGCATACCTAATCAACTGTTTAGCCAAGGAATGAGGCCATATCCGCAGTGGGAAGAAATAATTAAATTTTTTGCTTTGACTTCAAAGAGATCTAAGAAAACTGATATAGTAGCTAAAGATTTACAAATTACAAATATTCAATTAGCAAAATATTTGGCTGATAATTATGTTCTCTGGTTAGATTTGCGATCAACAGATGACAACTCACTTCATGGTTCTGGCAGGAGGATAGAGAATGCATCAGAAGAAATTACGATTCAAATAAGTAAGAAACAAGAAGCAGATAAAGTGATTAATATTTACTTGTATGTAATACAAGACGCACAAATTAATTTTAATGATGGAAGATTTGAAGAGGTTAAATATTAATTTTCTTTTTTTAACTATAAAAATGGACTTACCAAAATATCCTCATTGTGCTATTATTTGTGGACAGACAGGTAGTGGAAAGACTGAATTTGTGTTAGATTTACTTGAAAACGAATATAGAGGTATCTTTGAACATATTATTATTCTTTGTCCCACAATTCAATGGAATAAAGCATATAAAAATTGTGAATGGATTAGTGATATCAAAAAACCAAAAACCATATAATCGTAAACCTAGTTTCAACGGTGAAGAAAAACTACAAGAACTGCTCAGAATGTTTTTTAATAAATATGCTGGTTCTCCTACTTTATATATAATTGATGACTGCAGTGCAACAAAAGAATTAACGAAGAAAAAGGACATGCTCTCTGAATTGGCTTTCTCAGGTAAAAAAAGTAAAACATAGAAAATTGATATTAAAAACAGACAAACCTACTGATTAATGCTTAATTGATTAAGAAATATTTACTTTTTTAGCAATTCTAGAAAAAATTACTACTTTAATTAAAACTTCCGAAAAAAGACAGAGATTTTTTTAAAAGGTAAAAACAAAATAGTTAATGATTAGTGATTAAATAATTAAAAAATGCTTATCTTTTTAGCATTACTAATAGCATTGCTAACTTAAGATCTATGAAAATAATACAGAAAAATAACAATTCTATTAGCAATGTTAATAGCAAAATAGCAATTCTAATAGCAATACTAATAAAAAAACAAGCATTGCTAATAGCAAATAAAAAAAGTTACTAAAAAATAAAAAATTGCTTTAAGTAAAATGATAACTGAATTAATATCAGTTTTGTCTTCTGTTGTAAATCTTTTTATTGGATGCATCATCATACATTATTTTTGAAAATTGAAAAATATTTTTGCTCATATAAAAATGAACGCAGAAGATCTATTACAAAATATAGTCTACGAAAAAAAAAAGAAGAAATTTTACATACAAAACGAGAAAGATTAGCAGAAATTGTTGCTGGAGGTAAAAGCAAACAATACTTAGGTCGTGAATCACAAACTTCAGAAATAGATGAAATTTCTGCAGAACAAATAAATAAATTATATTGTAGGTATGAAGCAAGATAAGGTGCAAGTATGACTAAACTTTGAGAAATTCTATTATTAATTTTTATGTATGTGGTGTATCAAAATACTTTAATAGTATTGATCCGCAAAAACTAACAGAAGAACTCAAAGATGATCCTTTTTTAACTCATGCATTAAAAAGTGCTTGTTGTAGGTTGTATTATAAATATGTTATGTATCTTGCACCTTTTACTGCAATGTTAAAAAGTGTCAAACAAATGGATTTTAATAAAAAAGAAAATAATATAACTATAAAAAGAGATGAGTGAAGAAGTTGAATCTAATCAAATAGAAGTAAAAACTAAATATCCAAAACGTGTTGCTGCAGGTAAAAAAGGTGCTGAAGCAAGAAGAGAAAAAAAAAAAAAAAAAAAAAAAGAAGCAAAACTTTATGAGTCAATAACTAAAACAATTCCAGAACATTTTACAAATTCTAAACCAATAACTAAAATAGAAAATCCATATAAAAAATATTTACCACTCAGTCTAATAGTAATTAGCATTGCTGGAATAGCATTGTAAAAATTTTAAAAACCTGAGCAAAAAAATGAACAAAACATAATAAAAGAACAAGCTGTTGAACAAGCTATCGTAAAAAAAAGAACATGATCCTTTTGATTTTTGATTAATATTTCTAAAAAAAAAAAAAAAAGAATCATTGTAAGAAAAAGATGACTACAATAGATGGTAAACAAATTGCAAACACATTGTATCATGCTGCAGTAGAAACATTACTAACAATTGGATATTCTGAAACTGGTAAAAAGATTTTAAAAAGACCTGCACCAAAAGCTGATTTTGATATTGGAGATATTACAATGTTATCAATAGATATTTTGCTAGCAATGGCAACACGAGATATGTTAGTAAAGTAAGGTATAATTCCTTCTAATATCCTCAATCTCATTTGAAAGATGTCCAGGAGACCAAACATCTCCAAAATCTTTTATAGCTAAAATTTTAGTAAGTCCGTTGCTTGCTAAAACTTCTCTGAATGTATGTAGATTTTATTAATTTCTAAGTCTGTCCATTTTTTTACATCATGAAAGGATTGTTCTTTCAGTAATTTATCAAAATTTTTTATTAGCATTTCTTCATCTGTTGCGATTGTCTAAACTGAGTTATTTGCTTTGAGGTCATTTTTCTTTTTTTACTTTTATATTTCTAATTTTTAATATGATGGAAAAAGTATATTACAGTGAAAAAGGCTTTTGGAAAGGTAAATCTGCAGTAAAAAAATTCAAAAGAAGCAAAAGTCAGTGAAGGTGAAGCATTAGAATTTTTAAAAAGACAAGCAATTTGGCAGATTTATTTACCTGCACCAAAGAAAATTATAAGACCAAGATTTGATGTCTCTGCAAGAAATGAAGTTCATCAAGCAGATTTACTTTTTTAACAACATGGTAGATCATATATATATGTTTTACAGTGCTAGTTGATATTGGAACAAGATATAAAGGAGCAGAAACATTGAAATCAAAAGACAGCAAAGAAGTTACAAAAAGTTTTAGAAAAAATATATAAAGGTTATTTGAGCTATCCAAGATTATTACAAGTTGATCCTGGGAGAGAGTTTATGGGATCAGTTTCACAGCTTATGAGTAAACATAATGTAAAAATCAGGAGAGGAAGAAAGGAAATACATAGAGACCAAGGTATAGTAGAAAGATTCAATATAACTTTAGCTGAAAGATTATTTGGTTATCAGCATGCAAAAGAAATTCAAACACAAAAAAAAACAGAGAATGGGTTAATAGATTACCTGATGTTATTAAAGCACTGAATGAGGAGACAAAAAAACTCCTCCTATTGAAATAAAACGAAGCATATTCATTTTGTGTGAGTATTGTTTTTTATTTATCAATGCATCTTTATAGTTTTCAAAGTTTATTTGTTTTTAATTATATATTTTTTGTGCCTTTTGCTTTTTTGATTACTTGTTCATCTGCACGTACAATGGAATATAATTTAGATCTTAATCTAATATATTCTGATATTGGGGTTCCAGCACATTCATCTTTCATTTTTCCAAGTACTTTCTTGTTTTTATTATCATGAAGTGGATTGTCTTTTGGATGGTCAGATAAGTCAAATTCATCTTTCATATCTGACATATCCTTGTATATATCTTCAGTTTTTATGTCTACTAGTAAACTATCTGTATCAGTGTAGAGTACAGTGCAGTTTTCTTGGTATTTACTTTTCAGTGTACTATAACACCAATTATACATATGAAGTTTTGATAATTCTAAAAACTGAAACCTACATAGATTGGTTTATTCAGTGTGAGTTTTGTTTTATTCATTTGGATTGACGATAGTTCATCAGTTATTTTTTGTCTTCCTTTGAAATTTGGTTTACTAATTAGTTTTCTTAGTTTTTCATTTTGAGAGCCATCGGTTTTTAAAAGTTTTATATCAACTCGTTCTCTTATGTTTTCCATTGTCTCACCAAAGACTGAGTTATTCATGAGTTTAAAAAAGTTCTTTTCGAAATCAGTGGTTGCTTTTTATTTTTGAGTTCTGTATTTAGGTTGATATATGGTTCCATCCAAGGTTTTACGTTAAATTCTATAATTCTGTGAATTTTTGTTACATTCATTCCTAGTTTTTTGTAAGGTTTTAAGTTTCGATAATGAATGACATATTTTGTTTTATTCATAAGATTTGGGATTAGTTTTTCTGTTTTTAGTATACTTTCATTTTCTAATAGTTCTTTTTGATATGGAGATAACCATTCTGATTTTACTGAAAGCTTTTCAGGAGCAAGAGGATAATCATTATGTAATTTATGTAGTTCTTTGGGATATTCAAGATCGACTTCTAGAATGAGTGAGGTTTTAAGGCCCGTCGACATCAAAGGTCATATTGGGCGCACTAACAACTAATGCAATACGTTTAATTGATCAAACTGTAAAGTTACAAGACTATTAAAATCTTAGCTGTGTAAACACTAAAAGAACAAAGGACGTTAGTGACATATAGTCTAAAAATACAGATGGTCAATAGAACCTAAACTCATATCTTTTTATAGAGATTTACCTCCTTCAAAAAGTCAAAAATAAACTCCAACTTTACAGTATCAAATAAACCACTCATACTGTCAACATGAAAGAACCTGTCTCTTGTAGGTGCAAGGTCTATACAGTCTACAAGTATGTGTTTAACAGTAAGAGGTGCATTGCAGGAAATACAATGGGGTGCTTCTTCTCCTTTGAGGAGGTACGAGTGTGTCATGTATGTATGACCAATGCGAAGACGGGCCAAAATAATTTCTTCACGGCGACTTGTCCGCAACCCTGGAAGCCACTCGCCAAGTGTTGGCTTCACTGTAAACAACTTGTTATCTTTGTTAGCTGGGTCATTCCAGGATTGCTGCCATACACTTCGGATAAAATCATTAATCAATGATTTAAAATCGTTAAAAGGAACTTTAAAAGGTAAAACTTCCAGTGACAATGCCTCCTTGGCAGCTTTATCTGCCTCTTCATTGCCACTGATACCAATATGCTAGGGAGCCAACAGAAAACAACATCGGCTTTTTCACAGATTCCTGATAATTTTTCAAGGAGACTGACTATTAATGGGTTGTCTGTTTTCTCACCCTCAAGTGCTTGCATGGCAGATAAAGAATCAGTAAAGATAATGTAGCGCCAGTAAGCGTCTTGTTGAATATGTTTGAGAGCAAGGTCGATCGCTTTTAACTCCGCAGAAAATATCGAAGAATTATTAGGAAGCCGAAACTGATATAACTCGCCATCGAGCACGGCAGCTGCAGCAACTTTATTTCCTTCTTTAGAACCATCGGTATATATCTCTTCGTGAAGGCAGTATTGTTCTTTTATTTCAAGGAATTTGTTTTTAAAAATCATGGGATCTGTGGTAGCTTTCTTGTCTGAAGCAAGATTATATATGTAGGTTGGACTTTTAGAAGTTCATAAAGGAACTTCAGAGATTTTATGTTGTGCTACATCCTCCAGATCGCAATCAATACAATCGAAGCAAACTAAGTGGTCAAGAGTGCCTCTTTGTTTACGAAAGCCGCATTTGGCGGTAGCAATAAGTTTGTTTTTCTCTAGAAACCAAACAAGGCGACCATTAACCATTCTTTCCATGGTTTTGCAAATACAACTTGTTAAGGCTATAGGGCGACAGTTTGCAGGATTCGTACAGTCTTTACCTGGTTTTGGTATGGGAATTACTATTGCTTCCTTCCAGGAATCTGGAAGAGTACCAGTATGCCAGACTTGATTAAATATACTCAATAAACATTCAAGAGATCGAAATGGTAAATGTTTTAAAAACTGATAATGGATGTCATCACATCCAACAGCAGTATCATAACATTTCTTTAGAGCCTTTTTGAGTTCTTTCAAAGTAAAGTCCTTATTGTAATGCTCTGTATTATTTGATTTGAAATTGAGTTTGTTTTTTCTTTAGTGTCTTGGAATTTTCGAAATGTTGTCGTATAGTTTGAGGAAGACGACTTCTCTGCAAAAGTTTCTGCCAAGACATTGGTAATATCTGCTTTGGATGTGACAACACCATCATCCGAATTCAAGTGCCCGATATTTAACGAGGAGCTTTTCCAATTAATTTTTCTAATCATTTCCCATGTCTTTTTGACAGACGATCTAGAATTTAATCTAGATACGTACTGTCGCCAAGACGCACGTTTACTTTGCTCGATAGTTCGTCGTGCTTTAGCACGTGCAATTTTGAACTTTGAAAGATTTTCCTGAGTCGGTCGCAGATTAAATTGTCTGAGAACAGACTTTCACTCAGCTATAGCCTTTTTGCAATCATTGTTAAACCATGGCTTGCTTGGATTCTTTGGATTTGTCGATGTCCGAGGAACTGATTTTTCAGCAGCCGAATAAAGTAAGGAGGTGAAAAGTTCTTCAAGATTTTCACAATCATCAAAACACTGGGATAAATTGATTGTTCGCAGTGAAGTTTGAATTTTTCCCAATTTGCCTTATGGAGCTTCCAGCGTTCTGGACGCTCCTGTATTGATGGTCCTACTTCCGATACCTGAATCGGAAAATGATCACTTCCGTCATCATCAACCTTCCAGTTAAAGTCTGGAACAATTCCAGGGCTGCATAATAAGATCTAAAGATGAATAAGAACCAGTAGCTGGATGAAGATAGGTTGAAGAATTATCATTTAACAATGCCAGATCATGTTTTGTAATAAATTCTTCAATGGTTCGACCCTTGTTATTTGTGTCTGTACATCCCCATAATGTATGATGGGAATTAAAATCTCCCAATAAAATGAATGGCTGCGGTAACTGATCTATAAGATGATCAAGTCTTTTTTTTATATCAATTGGTAAGCTAGGGGGAAGATAAATAGAACACAAAGTAATGGTCTTCTTAAAGGAAACATTTACCGCGACAGCTTGAAGAGTACTGTCAAGCTTGACAGAACGGTGTGGAACATTGTTGTTCACAATCACGGCAACACCTCCGGAAGCTTTATCATTACTATTAAAGTGTTTAAAATAACAAGAGTGATATTTTAAAGTAAAGTTATCGGAGTCTTTGAGAAATGTTTACTGTAAACAAACTGCTACTGGTTTTTGTTCATTAATGAGAAGGTTTAATTCCTCAATATTAGCTTTGATGCTTCGACAATTCCATTGCAGAATGTTATTAGTCATCACTAAATTTGGGGTTAAGAAGATACCATAGAACAATGGAAGTATGTATTGATTCATCTCTTATTCAATTTGATAATACGACCTTGCTTATTTGTATTTTGTTCTGCTTGGTCTGTATCCGCCTCCATGTCTTCATCAAGACATTGGAAGCGGTTGTGCTGTTGTATAATTATGGTCATCAGACCCCTTTGGAAGGCGATCTGAGAGGGCCTTTTTTGGAGATTTAGCTGGACTTTTCGGGAGTGGCTTCTCTGGTTTCTTGTTGGCTACGGGTTTCTGTGACGTTTTTACACTACTTTGCATTGGTTTCTGTGGTGTGTCTGTTTGCACAGAGGCATCATTTGTCTGGGTTTGAGCATCTTTGAGCTCGACAGTACTTGCTTTACTCGACTTGAGTACGGTGGAAAAGGAGAGGTTGTGCCGTGTCTCCACAATTTTCCTTGCCTCAGGGAAAGACAATCCTTCCTTATATTTGATCGTCACAACCTTTCTCCTTCTTCCATACTTTACATGATCGAGAGGTGGAGGGATGATCTTCACCACAATTGACACATTTTACATCGTTGGTGCATTTGTTGTCGACGTGGGTAATGATAGTTGTTCCACAACGTCTGCAGAGTTCATCTCCTCCGTGAAGTTTGCATGATCTCTCGTGGTGCCCGTACTTAAAACATGCGTAGCACTGCAGGGGGTTTGGGATATACATATCCACTGGGACTTTCAAGTACCCAACCTTCAACCATTTAGGTAAGATTGAAGCATTGAAAGTAAGAACAATGGTATTGGTATTCCGTTTGACATTGTCCCTGAATACAGTAATCCGTCGAGCAACAGTCACGTTTTGGCTGGCCAGATTTGAAACGATTTCTTCCTCAGTCACTCCCGCAAGGTCCGGACATCGGATTATTCCTCTAGACGTGTTTAAAGAAGTGTGAGGGTAACATTTACAGGGAATTTCAAAGAAGCGAGACAGTTTCAGTAAATTTTCAGCATGCTTCGCCTTCTCGACTTCAACAAGAAGTGAGCCAGAGTTTAACTTTTTTACGGACTTTGGCGAACCTGCGATCGAAAGAAGAACTTTTTCTATCACAAAAGGCGACAGTTTTGTCAAAGGTTGGTCTTGTTTAGTAGATTCAATTATGAGAAATCGAGGAAATGAAGAAGGCGTTTGTCCATTATCCGAGTCTGAGTCCAGTTGTTCGCATGATCTTTTTTTGGTTTGTTGTTCCATGGTTGGGTGATTATGTTCGTCATCCGTGGCCCCCGCCCACCGCGGAGCCCTACTAGGGGACATGGTGTATGGAGCGGAGTATCCAGCTCCCCATGCCAGGGTTACCCAGATGATATACTCGGGCAGCAAAGATAAAGCATAGTGACATACAGCAGACATGACCAATTCCTGGGAATCAGAGAACCGCCATGCTTGAATCTTTATTGGTTTCATCTGGATAAATAGCTGATAAAAGAGCCCATTGCAAGCATCTTTCATAACTATTTTTTACATTTATTATTACTTTCTTATCAGCAACTTCCTTGGGTAATTTAATATATGATGATCCTTTAAGTGGTTCATATTTAGCAACATCTAAATATAGTTTTTCACATCTTTCTATTTCCAATCCGGATGCAGTATTTGTAAATTGTTAAATCCATTTATCAAGATAAGCTTCTTGATCATTATATAATTCTAGTACTTTTTTTTCATTTAAGCACTTGGATCACCATGCCTTTGTCCCATAACTTCTTTCCTTTGACCGTTTAATTCATCATGATAAAATTTAAGAGACAAACTAACTGAAAATTTAACACCGTTATATTCTTTGCTGTCTTCTTTTATTTGTTCAATAATTATTGAACTTTTGTCATTAAATATAATTACATTACATATGTTTTAAAATAATTACATAATGGTTTGTCTGATAAGAATAATTTATTCTCAGTTTTCTTTTGCTGCTCTTCCTCTTTCCTACGCTTAAGTTAAAAAAATTCATTAAACACTTTCTCTCTTCTCTGTCGCCTTCTTTCAGTTTTTTTTTTTTTTTTTTTTTTTATATCTGTTTATTCCTCTGGAATATTTAAAGAACTTAGTGCTTTATCTAATGCAAAACCGTTAATTATACCTTTGTCGTATAACGCAAGCAGTTTTTCAACTGATTGAGCTGACATTTTTTTATTTTATTCAATATATTTTTTTCTTAAATATAAAATGAGGTAGAAATCATAATATCTTTTTACCTCTAAAAACACTTAAAAAAATACATTTTTTTTCTCTTCATCTCTGTTACATCATTTTAAACAAAAGGACATCTCTCTTTTCATCCTTTTTTAAGCTTCCTTGAAATCCTTGTTTGCTTATCTTTTGAAGGATTTTTGTGGGATTTTCTGTGGGGAATTTGTGGGGAATTTTTTTTTTTTTTTTTTTTTTCTTTTTTTTTAATGCCTCAATTTGAAATTGAGTCAGAACCCCCTCTTTCCATATATATATCCTGTATGTCATGAAAACTAGCGATAATCGCATACAGTCTAATCTTGATGTAAAAAAAAGGTCCCTAATGTCGTTGTGAACAAATTCACGATAATCTTCAGTATTCTTACACCAAAATCTGCTCGGGCTAATAGATTTCCAACGTTTCGTTTTGCATATGCATGCATAATCGATGTAGCTTCAGGAAATAATAGGACGGCAAGTAAAACTTATCTGAGTATACTTGAGCAAGCAGTCTGAAATATTATGCACTAAGTGCCATGGCACTTTCATTCAGTGCCTATTTAGATATCAAGAATTCGCAGTTGGGTTGGCCAATCAAAATTTGTCCCTCACAATAATGATTACGTCATTTTAGAATGTTTTTTTTTTTTTTTTTTTGTTTAATCACTTGTTTTACCGACTCTTAAAGCCAGATGTAATGGTTGGAAGATGGAAAAAATTGAAAATAAAATTCAATACAACATTTATCTTGTAACCACGATAATTCATGCTGTTGCTACTAGCAAGGACTCATTCAAATTGTGTGATATTGAAATCACGTTATCAGTAACTGTAATGTCGTTAACCCCTTACAACACTATTCCGTGTTTTAGCGACCCTGAGGTAAAAAGTCAGGTACAGGAACATACTCGTCAAAAGTAGTCCCACTTTAAAATTGAATGTCAATCACTTCTGCTGCACTATTTTATCAGAAAATATGAAAGAACACGTCTAAAATTTGTTTCCAGGCTTAACTTGATGATTCCCCGAGAAAGTGGGTAAAACTGATATTCTTACGGAATTTTTGTAACAGACCACGTTTTACGGGAGATCACTCCTTTCTTATAGCATAGCTTCTTCCCGTATAAAATCAATACCTGAAAATTGCGTTAGGGAGAATTTTCTTTAGCTCAGGGGTTAGTGTATTGGTCTTTCAAACCTCGATAAACAAGAATATTTGCCGCACGGGTTCGAATCCCAGCCTGGGTGGTTTGTATATGAGCTATGCATTTGTTACGAACTTTCATGTTCGTGAGACCACGTCACATTACTTACCATATTTCCTGACTAAGCGTTGTACAGCTCTTCTAGACTTTTTTGGCATGGAGTCAAAGCTCGTGATCATCCTACCATGGTTGTTCTCTTCTTTCAAGGCCGAGATCCCTTCAACGAGAACCTGTTCATCAGAATGGTTAGCTAATAGCTCGGCGATCTCCGTTTCCAGCTTTGATTTCGCCTCTGTCTCAAGACTTTTCATGTCAGAGATGCAAGTTTTCACTGTTTCCACACATTCCTTCAGCAGGGCCTGGTAACACAATAAAACAAAACTCATATTTATTTTTCACTGAGAAATTTTACGGCCTAAATACATGCATCGCACTAGGATAAAATCGGACACAACGGAGAAAATCCATACCTGAAAATATAAAAAATGGTCCCAAATACAGCATGATAACGTGACATGCGGACGGACTAAGTTTAGTTTGGGTTCGGATTTGATTGGTTAAAAGACAAGAAGGCAGTCTGAAGGACAGCTATATCCCCCTCCGCAGAATGACAGTTAGAGTGGGAGGACCTTTGGTTGTAGAAGCGACCGAGTCGCCAAGCAATTAGTGTTCCCAACTTTGGATTACTGAGTCCTGGATTTGATTCCTGCTGGACCTAAACAACACATCATTGCACTTAACCTTTTATAATAACCCTTCAACCATCGTATCATGACTGAAATACTGTTGACGGACATAAAGCACCAAGCCATCCATATCTTTGATTGATGAGAGTTTAACTCTTTCCCTGTTACTGTCATGTCAAGCTTTGCAGCAGACAAATTTAAGAAAATGAAGGGAACAGAACAGTATATAATATTTGAATAAAAGATAGTGTCATGTGAACAGCCATGAATATGTGTTGTGCACATTTTCTTTTACTTTTGTTCAATATGTTACCAGAGCTAAATGGATTTCCTTCCAGACTTGACATGAAGTCAAAGATTCATATTATGACATTGCCCTTTAGCCAGCATAACTGAGACATGAGTTCTGTACATCTTCTCACCAAAGAAAACATTTTATCCAAGTTATAAGAAAAGTAATGTAATCCTAATGGGGTAAAGATATTGTGCAGAATGAACCCTTCAACTGTGACCTTGACCTTGAGTTGTCATGGTTGAAACATACGTTTTGCACACAGTCTCACTGAGGAGAACATTTGATGTTTAACGAAAGTCTTTCCAGGCATATATGACATGTTGAGCAGACAGGAAATCAATGGTTCAAACTCGTGTCCTAAAATTGTGACCCAGACCTTGAGCCAGCAGCTTGTCATGAGTTCTGCACATTCTCTCACTGAAACGAACATTTTACCAATTTTTTTTATGAAAATCCTTCAAGGGGTATAGGCGATATTGAGCCGACATAGTTGTACAGCTCAAACTCGTGACCTTCCATTGTGACCTTGACCTTGAGAAGGCATGGTTGAATTATAGGTTCTGCACATCATCTCACTTGGACAAATATTTTACGAAACTTTAACGAAAATCCTTCCAGGGTTAAAAGAGATATAACAGACATGAAATATGTGGTTCAATCCCATGACCTTCAACTGTGACCTTGACCTTCAGTCTGCACGGTTGAGTTATGGGTTTTGCACTCGGTCTCACTGAGCTGAACATTTTCTCAAGGTTTCATGAAAATCATTCAAAGTGGTAACGGAGATATGGAGCAAACATAGAAGTAAAGGCCGAAACTTCTGGCCTTCAATCGTGACCTTGACCTTGAGTTGGTATGATTAAATTATGGGTTCTGAAGATCATTTCACTGAGGCAAGAATTTGACCAATTATAATGAACGTCCTTGAAGGGTGAAAGAGATATTGAGCAGAACTTAATTTCAAGGCTTAATCTCATGACCTATTATTTTGTCCTTGAGTCTGCATGGTTCAGTTATGGGTTCCGCACACTATCTCACTGAGGTGAACATCTTATCAAATTTTAATGAAAATCCTTCCAGCGGCGAAGGAAATATGAAGGGGACACGAAATTAAAAGCTCAAAACGTGATCTTCAATTGTGACATTGACCTTGAGCGGATATTGTTGAATTTTGCACATAATCTCACTGATGGGACCATTTGTCCAAAGTTTAAAAATACATCTAGAGTTGTTTTCAGGCAGTTTTCAGGCAGTTTTTAACCCATTTCATCCTTATTTTATGAAACTGTAATGAAACTATAATCATTCTTGTATCTTCACCCAAATTGTTACCCCTGATGGCTGCAAGATTGCACAAATTACAACAGATAGAAAATACATTTCATGTTTTGGAGGCCTTCAAAGCAATCGCTGTTGTCGTTTCTGGTTTTAAATGACGACAAATCTTTGGGTTTTTCTATCCCTTACACCATACATTGGTTATTTATCAATGTTTACACCGCTGAGGCTTTCTACACACTTTCAAGTTTTAAAACCGTTTTTTCTCTCTAGCTGTAAGGATGTAACTTTAATGAAAATCCTTCCAGGTATAAATGATAAATATGGATTGTACACGAAATTCAAGGTTCAATCCCATGACCTTCAACTGTGATCTTGACCTTGAGTCTGCATGGTTGAGTCATGGGTTCTGCACTCTATCTCACTGAGATGAACATTTGACCAAAGTTGAATGTAAATCTTTCAAAAGTTTAAGGAGATATGGAGCAGACACGAAAGTGTTACGGACGGAGAGATGGGCGGACAGACGGACGGACAGACGAAGGCCATTCCTGTAATCCCCTCTACGCTTCGTGGCGGGAGATTAAACATTAGCATATCAAAGTATTGTCGTTTATAGGCGTAGGTATTTGATAAAAGGATTATTATATTGTAGTAACTTTCCTTGACCTGGTCTTTGCTTCTCGTGGGATATGAAATATTCCTAGTCGGAGAAAATACTCTTGGAAAATTACGGAATCAAACACTGATTCAAATCATCAGTAAATTTTGTATTCCCCTCTCTCTCTCTCGCCCTGTCTGTCGCGCTCTCTCTTTCTCTCCATCGTTCCACCCGTCATTTTCACCTACCTCGTTCCTGTCAGCTGTATGTTTTAACTCTGCGATATTAGATAAAGCTTCAGTCATCATTTTGCACAGTTCCTCTATCACGTCCTTCGCCTGGTCAACCACTAAGACATTACCTGTACCATACTGAACATTCCCAAAATGTATATGTGAACTGAAACAATTGTCCTTTAGCGCCTTCTGTAATTTACCCATCGCCGCTTTGTATTTCTGGTATTATCAAATGTAAAACGAGAAAGTAATCCATAATTGCTAATACCGTCAAACTTGTATATTTAGCAAGCACTTAGAGGACAATGGAAACTTGTTTGCTTCAGAGACGTGGTTGCTTAATACAGGTAGGTTTCAACATGTTTGCTTTCTGTGTGAGCCGAACATATGCCTGCTTACTACAGGTTGCTTGCTTAACTCTACCAACGGACGAAATGTAACACTTTAAGTCAGAATTGAAAGCCTTTGCAGATGATACGCTCGTCAAATGTAAATCAGACGATGAGAATTATCTTCAAAGTGGTTGAAAACATTGTGGGAAATGGAAAAAAATGCTGGTCACCAACATTTTCTCCTTTTTCCAATTTGTTTTCTTAAGCTTCCTTCCAAAGGGTCGTAAACAGGCAGGGTTGTTTAGTAAAAGGTTAATACAGGTGGCTAGCAAGATAGGTTTGCTGTAATTGGAATCCACTTATTCAGTCCCTTGATAAAGAAAGATGCTACAATACAATACAATTTTATTATAATAGAAACTTTTGACCCATAATATAGAAAGACATTACATTTACGTATAATATAATCATGTAATACACTAAGCAGCCCAAAGCACAAATTTTAAAACCGTTTAACTCAAGGGCGAGGGCGTAGACCCACGTTCAGAAGGCTCTTTTGTAATAGATCTATCATCAAGAGCGATTGAAGATATGCTGCTTGGAAAAATATGTGTGACTTCAAAAACCAATTAAAATGAAGTAAAGAAAGAGGAACGTATTTGACTAAAATAATTTATGGTAGCTTTAATCTGACTGGAAACGAAACCAAGCACATGAATAAAAATTTGTAATATCTGAATGATGTTATACAGATCATATTCCAAAATGGTAAAAATAGTGAGCTGTCTGTCTGTCTGTCTCTCTCACTTTCTCCAACTCCCTTTCTCAACTGTCAAAACTCAAAATTATTCTATTTTGTTTTGTTCGCCTTCATGCTTTTCTAAGAGAAAATGTTGAACCATTACTTGAATTTCTTTTTCCTGTTTCAGCATCTTCCCCCTCATATTGTCAATCTCATCGTTGCGCTGAAGGGACCACTTAATTTTAGGCAATCTGAAGCCTGTGTTATGTGACCCTAACTCATTCTGGGAAATGGGTTTCGCAGGCTGGGCATACTGTGATCTCTTTTTGAAAGACATTATTGTGTGTCGTTTTCAATCAATTTTCTATAATAAATGAATGTAGATGAAATGATATAAATTGTAATGTGTGATGCAAACGCGGTAATTATGGTATTTGTTCACCAATACCGCCACATTGAAAATATAACCACAGGCCATAAGTTGTGAATTATATTAGTAAACAAAATTCAACTTGCCCTTCATTTACTTTCGTAACGGTTATAGGCTGTAATAATAATAGCTTACGGAGACAACCGAATATTCAGCCAGGGCACGTCAACCTTGTCACATAATAGCTCTCACTTGATAAACCTTTCATTATCACTTTATATTATTGTTTGTGCTTGGGATAATAGGTTTAAAATCATGTACAGTGACAAGATAATCTACAAACCAAGCTCGAGAAAGTTTATATTATCTCGTCAGGTTTTGTGGTTTTAAACATGTATTCCCAAAAACAATAATATAAACTGTGAATGAGCGGTTATAGCTTAAGTTAAGAGTTACAGCTCTCAAGCCGTAAACCTTCCATTATCAGTTTGCTTGTTTTTGGGAATGTTGCTTTAAAATCATGTACCGTGGCGAGATAATGTATGGCTCTCATGCAATAAACCTTTCATAATCAGTCTATATTATTGATTTTATTAGGGAATACCGTTTAAAATCGCGTACCATGAAGATATAAATTAATATTGAAAACAGAATCAAGAAAACGCATGTACGTCTAGGGTGAACTTACTCAACCATTGGGATATTGTGAATTTTACTTTGGTGTGGAAAGATAATACATATCAATAAAAGTGTCTACTGAAATAGCCTTATGCATACTTGTATTACTATTATGAGATTTTCCGATAAAATAAACATCAGTGAGTCGTCTTTGTTCTATTCGAACGCGATATTAGTAATCGAAATCAGCGTAAGGAGATAACCCAATATGCACCGAGGGAACGCTCAACATTGTTTAATAATAATTAGGGTATTTTTTTACCAATACTGGGTGATTCCATTTTATTGAGAACATAAACATAGGTCATAAGCTGTGAATAGTTAACCTTGATCATTTTACAAAATTTTCAAACAACGATTAAAAGATTCACTTTTACAGACATGGTATTCGGATTTATCAACCAATGCTGCTCGTTCTCCGTTATATGGTCACTTGAAAGGAGCATTTAAATTGATCTATCATAAAATAACTGATCTATTTTTTAACAAGAGGGCCATGGTGGCCCTGGATCGCTCACCTGAGTCAATAGGCGAAATTTCACTCCAGGGTCACTCTAGAGCACACACAAGGTTTTTCTAAGATTTGACCTACTGACCTAGTTTTTGACCCCACATGACCCAATTTCGAACTCGTCCCAGATTTTATCAAGACAAACATTCTGACCAAGTTTCATGAGGATCGGACCGAAAATGTGACATCTAGAGCGTACACAAGGTAAAAAGTTGACGACGGACGACGCACACTGCACGACGGACGCAGCACGATCACAATAGCTCACCATGAGCACTTTGTGTTCAAGTGAGCTAAAAACCAGATGTCAAAAAAGAGTACCACATGCAGGTGCCAACAATTGGCTGTTGTTTTTCGACGGATAAAAATTACCCTAACAATTTTTTAAAAAGGTCACCCTAGGAACATTTCTGTGAAATTATTTCAAAATCTAACCAGCCATTCCAGAGAAGAAGAATTAAGAAATTCCTCTTCATGTTCCTTTGGTGCAATAGCACCCACCACCAGAGCCATGTTTCTTGACAGATCACAATCTTGCAAACAGTCTTTGAAAAGAGTCACCCAAGGAACATTTCTGTGAAATTATTTCAAAATCTGATCAGCAGTTTCAGAGAAGAAAAATTTTTAGAATTTCTTCATATCCATACAGCGTAAGTAGCCCACAGCCATCAGAGCCATGTTTCTACACGGATCAAAATTTTGCAAACAATTTGCAAAAAGGGTCACCCAAGGATTTTTTCTGTGACATTATTTCAAAATCTGACCAGCCGTTTCAGAGAAGAAGAATTTTTAAGAATTTCTTCATGTGTGTATAGTGCAAGTAGCCCCTCCATCAGAGCCATGTTTCTTGACGGATCAAAATTTTGCAAACAATTTTTGAAAAGGATCACCAAAGGAACATTTCTGTGAAATTATTTCGAAATCTGACCAGCCGTTTCAGAGAAAAAGAACTTTTAAGAATTTCTTCATGGCCGTATAGTGCAAGTAGCCCCCAGTCACCAGAGCCATGTTTCTTGACGGATCGTAATTTCGCGAACACTTTTGAAAAGGGTCACCCAAAGAACATCTCTGTGAAATTATTTTAGAATCTGACCAGCCGTTTCAGAGAAGAAGAATTTTTAAGAATTTCTTCATTTCCGTATAGTGCAAGTAGCCCCTAGTCACCAGAGCCATGTTTTTCGACAAATCAAAATTTCGCGAACAACTTTTGAAAAAGGGTCACCCAAGGAACATTTCTGTGAAATTATTTTAAAATCTGACCAGCCGTTTCAGAGAAGAAGAATTTTTAAGAATTTCTTCATATCCTATAGTGCAAGTAGCCCCCAGTCACCAGAGCCACGTTTTTCGACAAATCAAAATTTCGCGAAGAGGTTTTGAAAAGGGTCACCCAATAAACATTCCTGTGAAATTATTTCAAAATCTGACCAGCGGTTCCAGAGAAGAAGAATTTTTAAGAATTTCTTCATGGCCGTATAGTGCTAGTAGCCCCCATTCACCAGAGCCATGTTTCTTGACGGATCAAAATTTCGCGAACAGTGTTTGAAAAGGGTCACCCAAGGAACATCTCTGTGAAATTATTTTAAAATCTGACCAGCGGTTTCAGAGAAGAACAATTTTTAAGAATTTCTTCATTTCCGTATAGTGCAAGTAGCCCCCATTCACCAGAGCCATGTTTCTTGACGAATCAAAATTTCGCGAACAGTTTTTGAAAAGGGTCACCCAGTGAACATCTCTGTGAAATTATTTTAAAATCTGACCAGCGGTTTCAGAGAAGAAGAATTTTTAAGAATTTCTTCATATATGTATAGTGCAAGTAGCCCCATTCACCAGAGCCATGTTTTTCGACAGATCAAAATTTCGCGAACAGTTTTTGAAAAGGGTCACCCAAGGAACATTCCTGTGAAATTATTTCAAAATCTGACCAGCGGTTTTAGAGGAGAAGATTTTTAAAGAATTTCTTAGAAAATTCCATTTCGTTGCCGTGGCAACCAGAGTTTTTGATGGAATCAAATTTTGTGAACAACTTTTAAAGAGGACCTCCCAAGAAACATTCCTGCCAAGTTTGGCCCAAATTGGCCCAGTGGCTTAGGAGGAGATGATGTTTAAAGAATTCTTAACGACACACGACGAACGACGCACGACGCACGACGAACGACGGACGGCGGACACCAGGTGAGCTAAAAAGTGTTAGAATTTATGTGACGAAAATCTGCGCGTGTTCCCATATGCTACGTGTTGAATCCGGAAGACATGTTCGCATTACAAGACCTGGAAATGAAAGATTTTGCATGTTTTGTGGTATAAATTGCATAGAAGATGAATACCATTTCATTATTGAATGTCCATTTTACTATAGTCTCCGGAAAGCGTTTTGGGTTCGGCCTGAAACGTTTTATTTTTTTATGCAATCGTCACGAGCAGAAAAGGTCCATGCACTCGACTTTCACGTGCGATTATGGTGAATAGTCATTTTTATTTGATTAATTGATTGAATGGTGTTTTACACCGCTTTCACTATTATTTCAGTCATATCACGGCGACAGCTTACATGTTCATGTATTTCCTGGGTTTTACCAGTACTACATTTTTATTTGATAGTCATTTCAATTATATCTTTTTTGAAGTACTCATTGTTTCTTTTGGTAGACAAAGAAAAATATGGCTCAGCAAATCGAGAAGGAATCCAAAGTTGCAACTGTCAAACGTTTTATGCAGGTTAACAGTTATGATATAAATCCGAAGCTTAGAATAATTTTAGGAAGAATAATTATTTTAACTAGTTCTAAATCCCCTGTTCAGGTATACAGAGAAAAAAAATGATACTGGAGTCTACAAGTGCCTCTTCAACAGTCCGCCAAGCGAGTCGCCAACTATACAGACCTATCATTTTAGACTTGTAGGGAGTATGCCAACAGCGCTACACACGTTTGTCACAAGAGACAGTCCAGGAGTGATCATTATATCATAAGGACCTTTGACCGGGACAACAGTTCATGACATTTTT
Source organism: Tridacna gigas (assembly GCA_945859785.2). NCBI lineage: Eukaryota > Metazoa > Mollusca > Bivalvia > Cardiida > Cardiidae > Tridacna > Tridacna gigas. The sequence goes on from OX244042.2 coordinate 8,355,087, forward strand.
GTGAAAGGGATCAGCGTGCCGACTGCAAAGTCTATAAAGGAAGAGCTGAAGAAACGTATCAACTTTCGTGGTGAGCTTACTTATTTGTGGAGCGTATTAACTCTTTACCAAACGACAAAATTCTAGACTTGTCCAAACTGAAAGCATTTGCAGACGACATATATATGTGACTAAAAAAAATGAAATTCGTTTTGGTAAGGGTAGAAAACATTGTGGGAAAAGGAGAAAATGCTGGTTACCAGACTTTTCTCCTTTCCCCCCCCCCCCCCCCCAGTGTTTTCAAAAGGCTTCTTTTTTTCAGAGTCGTTAAAAGTCGGAGTTGTGTGGAAAAGGGTTACGGGAAATAGGATTTACCTTGTGAAAGTGCGGATCGATCGCAGAGTTCTGATGAAACGGTCTGATATTGTCGTATCCAGAATTGATTCTCAACGGAAGATACATGAAAGCTGCTGGTTGTTCAATAGTTTATTGTGACGAGATACTTGTTCAATCGGTACATAGCACAAAGAAATTTTGGCAAGCAGATGATGTGACTGTGTGGGTCCATTTAGCCGAAGTAAACGACTGATAATTGATCATGCCAGATCACACAATGGTGCGGGACTTGTATTTAAGGTAAAATCTGTAAACGGAGACTATCATTCCGAGATGAATGGACAGCATTTCTTGAACTCGCTGAAAGAAAGGCTCAAATTCACTTCCTCGCTCAGTTGCAAGTAGTTGTGAACAATGCGCCGAACCACAATAATACTGTTGATAACTGTCCCCACACAAAGCTCACGAAAAGCGGAAATTTAAGATTAGCTCCAGCGCAGCAACATCCTATTTCAAGAACAAAATACTGAAATCCGAGCTGATAAAAGTATGCAAGAGGAACAAACCGGAGCCTAAATTTCTTCTTGATTCAACATTAAAGAATTTGGCCATACCTGCCTGCGTCTTCCCAATATGCAGAACTGAATGCTATTGAATACATTTGGTGAATCATGAAGAAGCGGACTGCCAATCTGGGTCCACTATCTCAAAGCGGTTTAAGTGCCACGATCATCGTAAACCAACCTTAAGACTCTCGTAAGCATTTTATCGTTTCTCTCAAAACATCACAACTTAAGGGCCGATCGTAAACCCGACCTTAAACTAAGGCCACTCCGAAGCTACCTTAGCGTAATCGTAGGCCGTTTTTCAGTAATACACATAAACTTGGTGTTGTGTTTTATTTTTCAAAATGGCATTATCTTTACACGTGAACAGACCCCACAGAATAAACAATATAGCCGGCGAGTTTTTAGGGGTAGAGTGAATCCATCAGATTGCATAGATGACATGGAATTGATTAGAAAATACCGCCTCGACGGAGTATCAATTGTTACTCTCTTCAGTGTTCTTGGTGGAGCATGCATTCCACTACCGCAGGAGCCGGACGTCTAGTTAGCAAAACTTTTGCCAGAGCAGCTGACAAGCAATAGTTATTAGTCCACATTTGCCGACAAAGTGAGGACTAAAACGACGAGTGCTTTAAACTGGAACAGTAATTATGCTCATTATGCTTCATTCAAGTATTTCATAATGTTCATGCTTTGATGTAAATCATGTTTGGTCTATCTTCTTCAACTCCTTTTTTTTTTTTTACTTCATCCATGATAGAGTACGTGTGTAAAGGACCACTGCTTATAGACTAATATCTCCAGGGGACTGTTTTACTGAAGACCTTAGCAAACGTAACTAAAAAATTTCATAAGTTTTAGCGTTAAAAGTCCAAGTTTTGCATTTTACTAAAACTTGCGTACCTAAGTACGAGCGTAAGTTTTTGCGTAACAATACGTACAAGAATATCGGTCATAAGTAAGAACATAGGCCGAAGTCTGGAGCCATTTCTTTGCAATGTGTCGTCATAGTGTAAGAAATTTGAGAAAAACATCATAATTATCCTCACAGCTATCCGCAGTAGACATAAATTTCATTTTGACAAATCATATTTTTCTTCACACACAGTATCTACATTTGACGGAAGCGGCTGACATATGAGATGACGTAAAGCGCGAGAAATGTAGGGTAAACGTGTGTAAATTACTTCTAGTTTAACGGCACGCACAGTTTACCTACAATAACAAGTAACAAGTGCGTGGGATCTACTGTTTCTGCCTTCAATTAAAGAGTTACGAAAATGTTTACTTATGCAAATTCACAAAGTTACGAAAGTTTAGTAAAACGGATTTACGAATTTCGTAAATCTGAACATAGGCGTAAAGTCAATAAATTTCTTACGCAAAAACTTACAAATTTTTGGTAAAACGGTCCCCGGTGTGTAAGTCTAATGAATACGGCGGGAAAATGACGTCACTTTTAAATGATACGATCATAAATGGCTATTCTTTACGAGAGTGTTAAGATCGGTTTTGAGAGATCACTTTAAGAAAATCGTAACGTCTCCGTAAAATGATCGTAAAGGTACCCGTAACTTACGAAACCTTAAAGTTTTGAGATATTGGGCCCTGACTTTCAAAACAAGTGATCTGTTGCCCTTGACCAACGAGGTACTTAATCGTGTTTCGCCTTTCAACTGGGAGAACTGTTGTCCACATGCTAGAGATAATGAAGATCGGTTTAGGCAGATGGACATTGCAGTAGACCGGGCCTGTGAATAACTTATTGTACATGTAAGTGACGAAGAGGCTACAGACACAGCTAACGAGGACAAAGATTATTCAGCCACCGACAGCGCTTTTTGAATCATTTCATGCTTTTTGGTTTTGTAAGACATTAATGCTGTAAGAATTATGATTATTTAATGTATATATTACATTTATATCTCAAAATAAAACAGTAAATATAAAAAATAATACAAATAAGATACAAAAAAAAAAGTGATAAAATGGTAAGCATATTTATGTATACAACATATAATACAGAAAAGCACCATTTAACAAGAGAAATAATATTTTCACATTGGTATGATATAAAAAAAATAAATAAACAAATGAAAATAGCTAAATAAAGCAAAAACAAGGCCACTGAACGGGTGTACCGACGCTACCCTCGTCATTGCAGTAAGTTACTCTTACCACTCACTAGCTCATAAACCTGCAGCAATGTAGAGACAGTGTCACTTAATTATGAGCGTAGAGAGCTAATCGATAATCATCTGATAATTCATTTGTATAGCGATTGATCCAGATTGATGCCAAATTTATCGCGTTCGTAAAAAAACAAAATCAAGGTAACACGTATGTAAACACGTTGCGTCATCGTCTGCCATTGGAACTGATGAGGAGGTGATTTTTCACTTGGTGTAGGGCAGAGAAAAAGTGGCAACAGACAGAATTTAATATGGAAACGTTGTTTTGATTATTTATGCATATTTATATTTTCAAACAGTAAAAGCAGTAAGATCATGACTCTTGGTCCAGGATCTTTACTCACCAACCATTTTTAAGAACGTTCTTAGCTTTTTTCTCCAAGATTTTCTAAATTTGAAAGTAACACAAGTTCTGATTGGCTAAACAAAACCAGGAGTTATGTTACTTTAAACTTAGAAAATTCTGGAGAATAAGAAAGTTTGTAAGCTTACTTGGTAAATACTGACCAAGATAACCCAGATATAATTTGATTTCAAATAACGATTGATCGCTGATGCACCGCCCCGCGTATCTATACATCATCGTGTGCGTCGTGGGTTTAACCCTTCAACTAGCACTTTCGTTGATAAAAGATGGTTTAAAATGTTTTACTCGTTACTGTAAATTGGCTCACATTTCCGTATTAGTTAAGTCAGAATAGAGTTTTTTAGTGGACGCCGAAGACAAGAGCGGACTATGAAATGCGGACTTTTATGCGGGGTTGTCTTAAAAGAAATATATATGCTTTCTATTAGCAACGAGTTTATAAATTATCCGTCCGCTCTATTTGAATAAACTACATACCTTTTCCATCAATGAAATGCTTTGTATTTTAAACACTACGTGACTTATTTCGCAATGTCTCACTCTTTGATATTCCAAAAGCTTTTAATCAGAAAAAACGAGGACTTAATTATGGCACCAGTACGTAAGACTCTAGTTGTTGGATGTGACGATAGGTTTTAGAGTCATTGCTATAGATTTCTCAGACTTATCGGTCCAGTAGAATTTAAACAAGAACCACAACTAACCAACACTCCATTCTTTTAACACGAATTTGACAATATCTGTATGCTTCGAACTAAGTGTAAGTTTCATTAATGTCGCACATAAACCCTTGAACCTATTGCAGATTCCATTTCTTTTAGAAGTGATGTGTCTAGTGACCTTGACCTTCGTTTCAGCCTAAAACGAACGTAAAAGCTGATAAAGCATGATCTGCATATCACGATCTATCATGTCGTTTCATAAACATATCTTCAGAATGATTGCGATGATTACAGATTACTATAAATCAATTACAACATATTATCCCTTCATAAAAGGGCCCACTCTAACCCAAGCAGCACAATTTGACCAACTTTCATATTAGAACAAGATATGATTCCATTTACCACATATTTTCAGTCTAGGCCTTGCAGCTTTTTTTTAAATTCTACATATAACTTAATCTGGGAAACGTGACCTTTGGAACAGGGATGTTCTTAGCCAACAACATAATATGGACATGGACAGGTGACAACAAGATGATACGTAGGAAATAAGACCTTATAATGTTACACATTTTTCCTTTTAATTCTCAAAAAAAATTCCATGTAAAACCTGTGACCTCTATGATAGTGATATGTTTAACCATATGGATATCATTGAACAAAGGCTTCTAGAACAACAATCATGTTTGATGAAGGATCTCTCTAGGTGGTGGTATATACAAAATATATTCTTTCTGGACCTTGTTGTGTTAGGAAAAAAAAGATTAATGATGTTTTCAAGACATAAAGTAATAAAATATAGTAGCGAAAGTTTACCTATCCAAAAGTAGGTCGAAGGTTATCCTTAGTCGATCATTTTAGTAGATTTTGTGATTGCCTACTCCTGATAGTTATAATTAATACAAAGATTGAACGGCATCTGATTAAATGTTTCTGATAAATGTAGTGACAGCGGTCATCTTGGTCACGTGACCGAGACCATTTAAACAATTTCTTAGTAAAATCCAGCACGAGGCTATTAAAGATATTTGAATTGAATTTATTAACCATTATCTGAAGAGAAATACTTCAAGTAATTGTAGACGGACGGACGGACGGACGAACCACGGACAGCAAGCGATGACAGTAACTCTTCTCAAGCATAGCTCCCCCATCTCGGTGATGCGGCGCCTCGGGATTGTGATCATTCAATGTCAGCCGCAACGGTTATATCCTAGCGTAGTCACACGCCGCCGCTGCCGCCAAGTGCGACGTCTATCAATCACGTAAGTCGACATTATTTCCTCGATGATGATGGATGGTCGTGCAGACATTTAAGGTAAAATTTTATCTAAATGTCTAGTCTTATTTCCCGATTCTTGTAGAAAGCATATTGCTTCACTAAATTTCAAAGAAATGAGTAAACATCTAAGGTCGAGAATGCTTTCATAAAACTGAAACATTTTAACTCCTTTGTACTAAGCACGGTTGAAAAGTAAATCAGACAAAAGCAAAGCTGAATTATGATAATGAGACTGCAGTTGTCAAGAGATTGAGTGATTGTTTTAAGAAAGTTTAATGTATACCCAGTGTGTCAAAAGGATGTGTGATTGTTATTTAAAAAGAAGTTAAATGTAGGCCTATTCGTTATTTCGTAAAATTATGATGATTGCCCTACATGAAAAAAAAACAAAGAAATGTAATCTTAACATCCATGCAGCTGTTCACATTGAAAGGAACTTGGAGAAATTGTTCCTGTGATGATTTTCTTCATCTTTTGAATGTCGTTACGCATCTGTGATTTGGTCACTAACAACTTTATTTGTGATCCCATCCCATGTCCAGACGTACTTCCTTCAATAAGGTATTATTTTTTCTATCTTTTGAATGCCGTTACGCATCAGTGATTTTGTCAATAACTTCTTTATTAGTGATCTGATCTCCTGGAGACATAGTCCTTTAGACATGGAATGATTTTCTCCATTTTATGGATGTCGATATGCATCAATGATTTTGGTCCGTAACTCCTTTATTTTTTATCCATTAACTCAAGACATAGTTTTGTAAATAGGGGATGATTTTCTCCATCCTTTGGAAGTTGTTACGCACCAGTGATTTTGATCGATAACTCTTTATTTTTGATTCCATCAATTGGAGACATAGTGTCTTTTGACAGAGAATAATTTTCTCCGTTTTTTTTTTTAATGTCACTACGATTGAGGTCCGTAACTCCTTTATTAGTGATCCGAATCTGGAGACATTGTCCTTTAGACAGGGGATGATTTTCTCCATCTTTTAGGTGTTTTATCCACGGGTGATTTTGATCCGTTACTCCTTTATCGTGATCTCATCTCATCGAGACATATTGTCTTTGATAAAGAATGGTTTTCTCCATCTTTTGAATGTCCTTACGCATCAGTTATATTTGTCTTTAAGTATTTATTTAGTGGCCCGTCAACTGCAGACACAGTCGTTTCAACCAGAAATGATTTTCTCTATCCTTTGAATGTCATTGTGCAACAGTGACTTTGATCAGTATCTCCGTTATAAGGGACCCATTCAAATGGAGGCATATTCCTTTTGACAGAGGATGATTTTTTCCATCTTTGAATGTTGTTACGTATCAGTGATTCGATCTCCTGGAGGCACAGTCCTCTTGATAAGGGATGGTTTCCTCCATTTCTTTATAAACCTTTTGCTAAACGTAGTTTTTTAAATGTTATTACGTTCTTTCAGGTTCCTGAGAGCATCGTATATAAGCCTACACTTCACCTGTGTGAAGAGAGCAGCAAATAATTTGCGTCTGAAGCATCTCTTACTTGTCAAATAGTTCTAAGCACATCTTTCGAGGAAAAGGTATCTATATTTAATGCACAAGAAGCCCTTTGAGTACAAAAATGACAGAAGAAATAGATGAAGGTACAAACAAAGCATCACATATTAACTAAAATTCAGTTTCAAAGATCGGTAAAAGCGCCCATTATAGTACTTCCACTAGTGTTAAAACCTCACAAAGCTGACAGCTCTGTCAACCGAAGATTTAAGGTTAGACAAAATAGCATTTATAGGCAAGAAAGTACGGGCTTCTATTTCTATTGCAAAAGAAGTGATGGTTGACTGCATTTACCAGAACCTCTGAACATCACATTATCCCCAGTACCATCCAAAGAGACTGATGACTAAGAGCTTATCGACATGCTAGCGAGTAATTTCGAAGATTACAACACAAAGACGTCATGTTTGACAATCCACCGCAAGAAGTTCTTTATTGTTACGATATCTGGCAACCCTTCTTTGATGTCATGGAGAAGGAACTTCTATTTATAAATGTTTCATAATGGATTGCCTTATGATGAAGAGTTGTGTAGTTTGTCCAGCGAGAAACATGGTAATCTGGTGATCTTGGACGATTTAACCCCGGCTATTTGGTGTTCGACTTTACCCGTCGAGAGAAGATGCCTGTTGAGTGACAAGCAAAATATTTCCGGATGAAGATACATGTACCATCGTCTACCAACCCAAATACGATTGATATGTTTTCAAAGTCAGGTCTATACTGTGAGCGTAAAGGACTGCGTCAACATGCAGAAATTCCTACCACTACCCTACTCCCCATAGATATCTTCGCTAATCCCCGAGTAACACGACGTCTTTAAATGGAGAGGTTACTGTTAACGAATCAAATGATACGGAAATGACAAAATCGACAAATATCGAGGAACTGATGCTATTTTCTTTGCGTTTACAAATTCAAGCACGTGCATTGCTAACCTATCTAGAAACGCGCGTAACTTGGAACACGAGAGAAGTGGAGTTTTACCGTCGCGGAACAATCCACTTCACAAGTAAAACCGGAGCTCGAATGACACGATTTATACCCCGAGCTGTTCAGAAGGCAGTTCAATCTATCAGCGACCATAGAGAAAAACGCAAGCGCGCGGTGAAATCTGAAAAGCCGACCAAAAAACCGAAAGTCGAAGTTATTTGGAAGAAAGACGTATTCAATAAAAAGTGAAAGAAGATGTCAGTGTTTAATGAGCAAGAACTCAAAAAGGTACTCATTTCTGAATTGGGTCTTTTTGATCTGCTTAGTACTCAAACGAGCGTCACCGAATTCCATGACAAAGAAATGAGTCCCGTATCGCAAGTGATATCTGACCGACCCTAAGTTTTTACAATAAACGGACAAAATTCTCTGGACTACTTGGATTTGAAGAATCGCAAGCTGCATGTAAATCTAGAAGTGGAAAAATTGGATGGAAGCGCTCTTGTTGCCGAAAAAGTGTGGAAAATTCTTTTCGCAAAGTTTATTCTCAACAGTAGAAGTAACCCTACAGAACAAAGCCAGGATCACTTGTAATTACAATCCGTACGTAGCCTAAATTTAGACTCTTATGAAATATGGACAGGATGCTTTCTCGAGTCGAATACAAACGCAAGGATGCTTCATGGACGATGCCTATAGTCCGGGAGTAACTGGCTGTTCTGGCACCAACATAATGCTATATGAAAGAGCAAGGTGGATCGTCACTTCAAAGACCCTGGCTACACAGGAATCCATCTTTCACGACTTATTCGACATGGATCGCTATCTTTTAAATCAAATGGATGTCAACGTCAAGTTATACAGAAAACATGCGCGTTTTGTTCTGCTGGCCATGGATTCTAATACGGATTTTAAAATTCTGTTCGAGCTAGATAGCTAGAAAGGTTAGACACAATCTGACAGTCAGCTACGGACAAGCTAAAATGCTAGCGAAGAAAAACGCTCTATACCCTTACACTAAAAAGAATTCGTGTGCAGACCATTCCTTCCGGGAGCAGGGTTTTTTTCTTTTTTTTTTTTTAATGGGAGAATCTGATCCAAGGCAAGAAACCGGAAAGAGTGATAGTTGGTTTCGTCAAAAGCAAAGCACTGAATGGGCATTATACCCCTAACCCCTTTAACTTCAAACACTGCAATATTACGCAAATCGCCCTTATAATGGCGGATTTCCAGTGGGTGTCAATGCGATAAAAATGGACTTTTTCGAGACCAGTAGTACTATCACGAGGGCTCACAGTCCTGAACCTTCCACAAAGTATTGGCAAGTGGAGGACAAAGGTTTTTGCCTGGAACAAGGTTCACTGTAAAAGCAGATGCACCTTGTTCGCTTTTCAGTCGTAGCCCAACTTTTCCCACCACGGCGTTTCCTTTTCTGGTGAAGAACTGAAATGCCCAATTCGTAGTTCAATTCGGCAAAGTACTTGCAAGTAAGCAACTTTTGAAATTTGCATTTTGTCAGAAGTATGTAATAATTGGGAAATATCTTGCTTTACTTTGAAATTTTCTATACATTCTTTATAATCGCTTTGACAACTTCTGATATCGTTTTATTTCCAGAACCAATGAGCTGCATCGTGTATTCGTAAGAACCTGGGTACATGGAACTCACAAACAAACGCAGCATTGTGCTACAATCATGAATACATCGCAAATAAAGTGTTGTATCAAGTGATAGCTAGTGTTATCCATGTGTTTGCGTTGAATTGCAATCCAACGCTGTCAAATTCAACATGGACTGATCGTTAATACAGACAATTCTAGCAGTCCTGGACAACATTGTTGTGCTATCTATAATGATGGCCAGGGACATGTAGATGGTTTTTCGATGGATATGGTACACCTCCTGCGGCTAATAGTGTTCTTATTTCGAAATGGATAACGGAAACGGCAAAAACTTGGAACTTTAACAATAAACAACTACAGAGCACAATTCAACCGTGTGCAGACTTTATTGTCTTATGTATTTGCGTTTCAAATCTTTAGGAGGCAGTATGGAAGAATTTATCAATCTTTTTGATGACTTCGATTTCTGTGCAAATGATACTTTCGTGTATAACAAGTCTTCAGGAATCCATTCAGAATGTGTAAAGACTGACAGTATACAAAACCAGTTTGCTGTGCTTTTGATCGGGTCATATTTGTGTTAAAAATATGTTCGTACATGGAAAAAATATACAATATATAGCCAAGGATAAATGTAAAAAAAAAAAATGTAGTGTAATTCAAAATTTTGTTGCAGTATTTATTCTTCCCTGAACTTACACAAATGAAATGATGAAATATAGTTAAACTTCCTTGTCAAGCTTATTTTCGGGAAATTATCTTAGTTCGTTTTACGGCAGAGAGAGAGAGAGGGAGGGGGAGGGGTTGATGCCGTTTTCAACAGTCTTCTTGATATGACGATGGGCAGTGCCTTGAATCAAGTATTACGTACACACTACATTTTCCAAGGGAGAGGGAGAGAAACAAACAAACAAAGTTCATGACTTTACACTACGAAAATAGACCAAACTCTTTAAATCATCTTTATTTAATAGATTAGATGTATCATATTATATCAAAGAGTAAATGTCCTGACATTTTACACATAACAGCGGCCTTATAATTTCTTCACATCGCGAAGGGTCATTGTGTGGTTGTCCTTTACACTTCAATATGACGAAACAGGATTTACACTCCATGAAAGTCTTTGCTCTACAAACCGTGCAGTTCGAAGCTCGGTGCTGAGACATCGCTGATACAGTGTCAGCTTATATCCACTTCTTGATCGATAAAAAACAGACTGGCTTGCACGTCCAAAAAAATGGAGTAGTCATCGTAAGTTTAGTCTATTTTCTAGGTGAAAAGTTGGAAAGTCAATCGAACCATTTTTGATTTCCACGTAGCATATTTCATGTCGGTCTCCCTCCAACCGCGACAGTAGAATTTAAGTTCATATAGATTTAAAAAGTCGGAATTGGTGAAGACAGCGTTTTTTTCCCACTGCATTAAAATGTCGTTTTCATCTATTTGTTGAAGCACCTCTTCAAAATACAGCTCTAACTGTTCTTTTCTGGAAAGTGTCAAACATGTATGATCCGTTTGTGACAAACTGTCATTCAGGCAACCGAAACACACCGGAAAAAATATTATCTTAAATAGATTTGGCATAGTAAAAGTCGAAATACGATGTTAACACAATTTCATTTTAACCTTGATAAGTTTTCAGATTTTTCCAAAAGTTTCGCGGTTCCGATATTGAAGTATCCATGTTCAATGTTATCTGTTTTAGACTTAATCACTGCATAAGGCTAAGTCATCTCCTGAAATAGTGTGTGTACCGTTAACAGATTTCCTCACATTCAGAAAAACGTATCCGTCTTTGTTACACACTGTCGCATAAATGTTATCTAATAGACGAAACTGTTTGTTGAACAGACAGGTAAATGCATTCGGTTCGAGTTTCATTCCATCGCTAATCTATAAAATAAAGTACAATGTATTCCCTGTTGTTGTGCTAGAATGATGGGGCCGGGAGTAGCACAAATTGTAATGCATATCATTAACGTTGCCAGTTTCTTTTTGATACTGTTCAAGTGGCGTTTCCGCGCATTTTCTCTGGATAAAAGTTGCTCATCTAAGTGCGATATGGCAGCATCGCACATCATTTTCTTCTTGACATTCGTTTTCTTCACTCATGTTTCACGTTGTGTGTCCGAAACAGAACTATAACACGATTAATTTTTTCCATAATTTTTAATTTTTGTTGTCGTTGTTGTTGTCGCATGTACACGCTACTTCCTTACACCCCTAAAATGCTATACATAGTATTTCATATTCTGTATCCGAGTTTAGCTTGAGTCTTGACACTTCCTACAAAAATACAATCATCCAACAACGCTGAGGATATAATCTCGATTTACGTGATTGATAGACGTCACGGTGGGCGGCGGAGGCGGCGCGTGACTACGCAAGGATATAACCTTCGCGGTTGCCATTGATTGATCATGCTCCCGGGGCGCCGCGTGATCAAAACCACAACCGCACAAAAGGCAGCTGGGTACTCACACTATACTTCTCTTACGATTTCACGTAACATTTGTTGGCAGAGATGCGATTATGACAACTGCCGGACTGGAGTTGCTTTACCCTCTAATGTTCCCCTGGCCTATTTGCATACGAGTCTTGGGGTCGAGACTTCTCGAAGGGGAAAGTAATGTCACGGAGAGCAGCTACGAGGGTCAGTCAAAAATAACTAAGCTCTACCTCATAGCCTTTTCCTTATTTGACACACGGCAATTATATTTGGCACAATTGTTGATACAAGCACTTAAACCTGCTTCTCTATTCATAAGCATGTTTTTACAGTGATGCGTTTTGGTGTATTTCTATCCGTGCCAGTTAACTCGCCACCACACGATCCTGACCTTTAACGACCCCGAAAAATAAGTCTGTCGAAAACATTGTGGGTGATGGAGAAATGCTTGTTGCCAGCATTTTCTTCTTTTTCCACAGTATTTTCTACCCTATGACACACAAATTCCATCATTTGAGCCACATTTAAATTGTCATCTGCAAATGCTCTCAATTTGCACAAGTCTACATTTTTCTTGAGTGGTAAAAGTGTTAAACAGCGTGCTGTATGGTTAGTCCTTTAAAAGGTGACCAAGTAGTAGCTCGTTATAGCAGTAACCTCCCCTGAATATGCAGAGAGTGACCTCCCACTATTGAAAACTTGAAAACTTTATTAAGTAACTATTCTAAAAATACCATAGATGGGCATAATCTTCCCTGTTTACAGTAGCCTATAACGGTCTCAATACACTTTGCTGTATCAGTGGAGGTAACCAGTCTAAGGTTTAACGTACCCACAAAATTGTCTTTGCACCTGGATGAGACCAGTCAAAACCTAAATTCGCCTTCGGGGACACTTATCTGTTCTACCAACCAGTTGGTATTACTCGAACATATTGAGATGAAATAAATGAGCTCTATTACCATATATTAAACGGTTGAATTACTGTCCAAACTTACCTTCGAAAACTGTCGTCTGAATGCGGAAGTATATGGACGATTTTTAGCTCTTTATGCGGCTAATAGATTTATCGTGTCTTTAAAGAATACTCAAATAAACATGACTTGATTCAACTCGGTAATACGTGGCGGATGGCATTTATCTAAAATGCACTTTCTTTGCAGTCTGATCTTGATCTATGTCACTCGCAAAAGCTTCTTATTTTGACTATGGTACTGAAAGGGTCAAAACCGACATTTACCGTAAATAGAATTTCATTACCGTCCGATTATACACTACGATATAAATATTCACTCTCTAATTATTCTTTACATAGAGGTCAATTTCAGGTCAATTAGATCGAGTAATAGAGACATACTCTTTTCCAAATAGTCCTTTGCAATAATATGAATTTCTTACTCAAATGTCGGGCCATTATCAAGTCTCAAAAGCCATATTACACAAACTTTCTGTATGTCTTTAATACAACGTGATGGTTATTTTTTTTACAACACAGAGTGGGTTTTCTTAGTGTCGACCGATTACAGTGCTGACAGCACTTTGATATCATTTAAGGGTTGAGCGCATATTTTTGTGTTGCCGTCGAGATATAAAATGTAATTGCATTATTACATGGCAAATAACGCCACTATTAGTTAAGAGAGACTTTACTTATTTGAATACGGTCATATGGAAACAAAAAAGCACATAGTCTGGATTACCTGCCCCTACCATTACGTCATCGGGTCAGGCAAAGCGCAATGAAGGCGGCCTCCTAGGTGTCCTCAAGTGTACCCTTACATGCTTCCCCTTTTCCCTAATTTCATGTGATCTAGTTTGATCAGTTAATAAAATGAGATCAATTTTGTACAAAAAATACATTTCCGAGTCTAAAACGTGCTGTTTGGGTATGGTTTAAACATAAATTCCACTATGAATCATTTTAAAAGTAGCCCCGTTTTCGGACGTTAAATAGGTCCATTGACATTTCGGATACTTAAAGCATTTCTGATAGGTAGTTTTTCTCGCTAAATAAGAACGAACTGTGGAAAAACTCACTTCCATGACTTTATTGCAAGCGATCTGTTTTGAAACCAGCCTATGTTCCGATTTAATCATGTGAAATTACAATATCCCGTCTCCTCTGCATAGTACCAACGGGGGCCGCCATTATTGCGCTTTGCCTGACGTACTCTTTCAGTACGGCAGGGTACCAGACTAAAAAGCACACGGCTCGACTGGGACCCAGTTCCTCTCGGAGGCCGTGCGAGTAGCTTAGTTGCCAAACTATCGAATCGAAGGTCGGCCTGTGACAAAAGGGATCGTAAAGTACATACGATCCCTGGTGACAGTAAGTTTGAAGTTAGAGAGATATTACCTGAGAGAAATACATGTACATTATCTTCCGCTAGTGGCACTTTTCAAATACATAACCTTCGAAGAATATTTACATGCGCGGACAACGGAGAGAAATATTTCCAGTATCGTGAATTGAACATTGATTCATTCATACAAGGGCAATTTGTAACGTAGGGTCCCTATAAACTTAGAAACGGAACCGAAACGAAAGTCAACAAACGAAACTAATCGCGACAAAACGGAAATGAACGCAACGAAATGGAACAAAACGCATCGAAACGAAACGGAACCAAACACAACGAAACGAAATAGAACGAAACGAAACGAAAAAGAACGAAAGCTAGCAGAGTGATTTTCATTTTATTATTTTTTTCTGAATTTATCGTATTGCTTTTGCATCATTTCTTATTTCATTATCCAACGTTTTATGTGGTGAGCACACAGAAACAATTGCTGAAATTTTGCGTCATCTCCTGCGTGCTTGCGAGTTTGAAAATCTAGTCAGAATCAGAATTATTTGATCTAAAAGACAATCCTTTACCAGGACCTTTGCTTCGGAAAGTTGCACGTACTCCAACATATTTGATGCAAGATTGTGGATGGAACTGAAATTTTATTTGCTTTCTTATCTGTTCTTCTTTCATTTTGGTACCGAGCCCCGGTAGCTCAGTTGGTAACGTACAGGACTTGAGAACAGGGGGTCGCTGGTTCGATCCCCGGCTCGGCCAAATTTTTTCCGAGAATTGATGATAGTCATTGCGACAAGATTCATTCTTCTCTCTGGCTGACCTGTGTCAAAACTTTTCGGTTTATCCTACGTCAGGATTCAGGAGGTTGTTAGACAAAATTGATTTTATGGATACATAATTATGTGATGATTTGCATCATATAATATATATCACGGAGATGCACTATACACCTTTTTCCAGAGCATGGCTTAATTATGCATTGAATGGGCATTTAACATTGAATGCAACAAACTGGCATCAAACAAAGGAACTTAATCAGTCTCAGCTTGTACAAACTTCCAATACAATTAATGCTCTCTAAAGGGTTGAACTTACTTGCTCAGTTCTCTCAGCGCCTTGTGCGAAAGCAGAGGCTTTTGCGAACGGCATAGATAAAGACCAGACCGCACAGAACGAGCAGTAAGATCTTGGATCTGTACCATCCTCGTATTTTATCAAGGGGTGTATTTTCCCCTGTCGAGAGAGGTCGATGATGTATGAACCATGCCCTTTAAAAAGGGGGCTTAATGCATTTGCAAAAAGTATCGATTCAGATCAGCCTGCGCAGTCCGGGCAGGCTGACCTGGGCCGAAATTTGTTGCTTTCGGTCAATTTTCAGCATGTCCAAGGACCATTCTACCTCCATATCTAGTCGATTGTTAGAAAAAACAGATTGTATGGATCCAATATTATGTGATGGCTTGCATGGTATTGTGCATCACGGAGATGCATTAAGCTCCCTTTTGCCAGAGCATGGCTCAAACATTTGGTGCTGAAAATAGCATCGAATGTATTGACCAATATATAGTGAATCAGTACCTACGAGACTTACGAGCAACAGTTACAGCTGCTGTTATCCCCGAAATCGTTTAGCCGTGAACGTTAGCACAGACGTCACCCGTACGTCTGCTCGGTTCTGACGCACCGCCATAGCAAATATAAAGAGCAATTAGCTTCGGGACACATATACTGGACAAGATGGTGTTGGCGGCCGATTATTATTATTTTCTGATCAGTCGAGATTTGTATTGTCTCGAGCCAATGGCCGTCTACAGTTGTTCCGACGCAGGAATTAACGTTATGCTGACTGTTGCTTACTGCAACGCAATCGTTTTGGGGACGGGGATCAGTTATGGTGCGAGGGGGTATTGCTTACGCGTCGTTATTGCGGAAATTTAAAAAGTGCCCCCCCCCCACCAATAGAGGAAATAATCTAGGCCCTCATATTGTCCCTCTGCTTCGACTTGGCAGTGACGTAATTGCGTCAGTGACAGTTGCCCTATAATTGAAGAACATTTTGATGATGATTTACTTCAATAACGAAGCGAACAAAAATCCAGATTCACAGTAATAGCTCTAGCTTCGTGCGTACAGCTGCTATCAAATTTCAGTGTTTACTTTTTGCATTAATTGCAGTCAAGAGGAAGATGATTCAAAAGAGAAAAATAATGTAGATTTTACTTCTGGTTGAGTTTGTCCTATTTCGTTTCGTTCTATTTCGTTTCGTTGTGTTTGGTTCCGTTGCGTTTCATTTCGGTTCCGTTTCTAAGTTTATAGGTACCCTTGTAAGGTAAACTGTAATTGTAGTATAGACATAATTTTAAACTGCGGATAGAACGGTGTATAAAGGAAGGTTCTGGATCTTCTTTAATAAAAAGATGGAATATAGAATGAAGCAACATCGTGTGCAGCGCGTGAAAAAAAAAAAAAAAAAAAAATTAATAATAATAAAACGCAGTAGTATGCCGGACACTGGTAAGAATTTTGTGCAATAAAACGTGTCTCAAGCTGTACGAATATAGGTGGTATTACTGGAGAGGTCATCAGACCTCTCCAACAGTGGTGAGTTTAAAAGGCAGACGCCTAAGAAATTGCTGCCTAACTCCATGCTTTTTTTGCGAAATTGTTCTGATACACGGTGTGTTTCGTCATGGTTTTATAAATAAACCAAAATCAAAAAACTGAAGTAGGAAATAAACGTGGTTTGTTTTTATATGACAGATTTCAAAAATTATTTGTTATATTGATTTGATTGCAAATGACCTTTCCAGTATTTGTAATTTTGACAAATAAAGCTACACACACAAAAAAGAATTTCGTTAAAAAAGAGAACGCTGCGGGAAAAGATCACGCGACTGAAAAACGTGGGGAGAAGGTCACGTGTCTGTCATGTAATGCATAAGAGGTTTCTTCTTTCTACAAAGCGGCAATCATATATATGTACCCAAAATACATTGACATTAAAAGCAGTAAACTATTTGAGAACATTGATGCTGACCTCTCCTGGCTTCTTTTTTAAAGAAACCAACTTGCTTATATAGCGAGATTTCTGAGTCACTGGTACAGCCTTGCTTACTTTTTCTTTAAAAACATCAGATCTTGCAGAAAAGTGAGATATTTTAATAATGAAATTGTACATGTAATGTAAATCAGTTTTCTTCCAAACTGTCACTGTTTGCATGAATAATGCGCTTTTTTCAGGCATATATCCCGGTACAATCAGTTTTCGGTCACCTAACAGTTTTTCAAGTCACGGAGTAGTTCAAACCTAAGAATAACACATAACCAAACAAAACAAGATAAAACAAACTACAAACTTTCTAGATTTCGAAAAAACTAGTGAAACTTACCCTTTCATGTATCAATTTCAGCGCCGAATCTCAATTGACTCACTTTTCAGTTGTTTTTGAAAAATCCAATGTGTTTCCGGTCAGAAACAACCATAAAAATCTATAATGCACGAAATTGTTAATGTCTCAGTTAAGTCATTGTAAAAGAACACGCAATTTAACTCTGTAAAAAAAACATCTAACTACTAAATTATGCTATATAACTGTTTTATAACATATGTACAACTGTTTATTTTCCATTTTTACTGTTCACTTTCAGCTTTTGATCCATCACAGAAGGGACAAAGAAATTTGTCTCCTAACCGGAGGACCTTCACAGGGGTGCAAAATGAAAGATGGACCCATCCATTACATTTGTCACACTGACCCCAGTTCACTATTATGATAAATGGTCTTTTGCGAGTGTCTGGACAAAACTTGTGACAAACAATACAAACTTCACTGTCCGGAGCATCCTCACTGCTATCGCTGTCACACAATATTTTCTTTGCTTATTTTCAGGTACACCTGAAGGCCCAGGCTTTGGAGATAGTATTTCTATATTATTTGCTGACCTCTTTTGTTTTTTTTTACTTCTTGTGTCTTTGCTGTCATTTTTTCAGTTGCCTGTATCTTAGTTTTGCTTTGTTTCTGTGATTTTTTTGCATTGTGTTCTTTTATTTTACAAACAATGTCATCTTCAGTGATTGGTCTTCCACCCACCACTTTACTGAGAGTGTTTCTTGCCTTCTTTGCTGTAGCAACATTTTCAAGAATTTTACCACCTTTCTTATTAAAGAATGTTTCAACTGACTCTATATCGTTTCCTTGTTTGTTAAAAATCTGTGGCAGTCTACAGAGCGACGTAGCTGGAGCAACTTGTCTGTCTGAAATAGCATTTGCATTAAAAGGGTAGATTCCACTTTTTTTAAATGATGATGTTATGTTTGACACTGACAAGGTAGCATTGTAAACTCCACTGGCTATGCGAGACACATCATATCTTGTTACAATACATCCACCAGACTCACGTAGGTACTTATTACAGGCAGCATTCCATGCTACTTGGAATGGACCAAAGCAGCCGAGGTCTAATGGTTGCAGCAGATGAGAGCAATGTGGGGGCAAAACAAACAGTATTATATTGTGAGTTTTTGCCCAACCTGTACGTCCAAGTGATACATGGGTACTGTGTCCATCATATAAAAGTAAAACATGACTATCATCTCTGCCCCGTAGGTAAGGCAATAGGTGGTCTTGCATGGACTTCATGAAAACCCCGGTGTTTGACCATCCATTGTGGGTTACTGTACCTACTGTACTAGCACCATTCAGGAGATTATCTAGCATTCTTGCCCCAGGGAACACAAAGAATGGAGGAATTACTTGTCCAACAGCACTGACACAGCCGATCAAAGTAATGATTTTGTTTCTACCAGATGTTACTGTTATAGTCTTGTTGTGCTTACCTGCAACTACCTTTGGGGGTTTATGTTCATTATTGAGTGCCTTTTCATCTATATTGTAAATTAAATGAGGTTTACCCTCTAGATTATATTTCACTAGTATATGCTGTAGTTCTTTGAAGTAATTATTAATGGCCTGTCTTGTGGAATTTTTGGCTCTTGCAACATCAAGAGCTAACCCTTTGACATTGAAAACGAGGGGTAAAACGCTTTGTAACGATGCAAAACGAACTATTTTCAATCGGATATAGTAGTTTGAGCCGTACCAGCCGTTTTTTGGCAGATTGCGGGAATATTATTTTTCACTTACGAACTTAAAATGTATTTTATGTAAGAATTTGTAAATAATGACAATAAAATATGTTTAAACTAATTAATCCCGACGAAAGCCCGTGTCAAGTTGGTCAAACGAAAATGTATAATGTAGGAACATGGACAACAGTTGGACAGCTGTAAACAGTGATGCTTATCTTTTCAAAGGAAGACACTCTTAAAAAAAATACATTCTAAAACACGACTGACTCACCCCACTACGTGCCATGATTGCCTTTCGTATCGATTCAGCTAGTTCCAAGTTCTGGAGTCGATGATACAGATTGGACCAGAGTTTCATATCTAAAACGGCCGCCGACATATCAAAGACAATCATGATTATTTATTTGTCGTCTGAAAATTCTTTAAAATTCAATGTTTATCCAACTCGAAAGCATTTGCAGGGGGGCAAATAAAGTGTTATTAAAATGATGAGACTTTTTTTTATCAAGGCCAGAAATCATCAAAGGAAAAATTTTCCTATTTTCGTGCAGTGTTTTCAAGCACTTTCTTCTGCAGGGTCGTAAAATTACGGGATGGGTCGGTAAAGATAAAACTGGAGATAAAGATAGGTATATTAGAGGTTAAGTGGCCGTAAGTGGCCTTAAGTGGTAACGGGAAATGATATAAACGAGCTGTTTCGTTGAAATCCCGCCGGAAAAGACCTTTAGTAATAGAAACTTATAGGAGGTATTGTGTTTTGCATACGTGTACACGTGGCCTTTTTGTTATTGGTCCATAATGAAATTATACATGAAGCCCCCTTTGTCCATGGCATGGCATTTCGTTAAATAAAAACAAATAATGATTGTCTGTGGCTATGACAAACAATATAAATATGAAGTTTTATAAAATTTTGTTCAGTAGTTAAAGACATTTTTTTCCATAAAGGAAATATACATCAAGCCCACTTTTTCATGACAAGGCATTAGATAAAAAAAAAAACAAAAAATGTATATCGGCGGACTATCATAAGAAACATATGTATAAAGTTTAATCAATTTACGTCAAGAAGATATCTGTCCGAACGGACGGATGGACGGAAGGACGGACGGACAACCCAAAAACTATATCATTCCGCCTTTGGCGTGGGTTAAATATCGAAGACAGTTTTTATAGATGAGAAAGTCGGACATTTCAGTAGTTATGCGAATGATTGTAGGTGTTAATAATTTATTTGTTTTACTTGTAATTCATAGATAAAACCATAATCCTACAAAATAAGTTAAATGAAACGTTCAAGCCGACAGTAAAAACCCAAATTCTGCTGTTTCAAAGGTAGTTTTAGTGGAAAGATATCTCCTTATCGGACAGTGTAGATCTAAGATCAGACTGCATGTTCTGTGCAGTCTGATCTTGATCAACACTATCCACAAAAAGTCTGAGCAGCCTAAGGGTTAAAGGAGAAATTGTACATTATATATTTTCGTTTGACCAATTTGACACGGGCTTTCGTCGGGACTAATCAATATTTGTTCCTTGTCTGTCAGGCGAGAGAGCACAAAATCGGCAGGCAATCGGAATAAAACAAGAATATAATTACATACCTTGAATTGATTCTTTAAACCGTAAAGTACTCTACTAAATTTCTAGTTTTCACGCATAAACGTTAACTTATATTTCTGAGTTTGTCTGTAGGCCTAACGCATATGTGAATAAGGAACTAGTCATCCAAAAAGAAAATGGATTTCCAGAATTGTCACATGATTTGTCACATGACCGCTAAATCTCAAAAGTTTCGTAAAATCGGTTTGGCCTCGTACTTTTGGGCGGATTTGTATAGCAAATCCGCTTACCGTGATCGTTCTGACCGGAACCAAGTACACCATGCGTAACGACGCATGCGCGCTCACACTGTACTATGATATCGGTTTGACCTGAACTAAATATACTGTCATTCGCGTTTCAACCCATTCTACTATCAGTTTTAGCTAATACATCTCAACCTCTCTTTTGTCACTATCGTATACACTTTCCTACACGTGTATCCATACTTATTCTGAGATCTAACACCAGCAAAAAACTGCGTAAGAGTGACGGATCAAATTACCACTCCTTAACCCTTTCCAAAACAAGCCCTGGTTTTCACGTGTCTGCAGTACAAGTCCTTTGAAGACACTGTGGGAAAAGGAGAAATTGCTCGTAACGAGCAATTTCTCCTTTTCCCACAGTGTTTTCTACCCTTTTTGAGACCTTTCTGCCATTTTCATCAAATTTCAAATTGTCGTCTGCAAACTCTTTCAATTTGGACCAGTCCAAAATTTGTCGTTTGGGAAAGGGTTAAACAATACTTGAATAACAGTTACTGCGCGGCTCGCTCTGCAGAGTAATTTTAACTTTCCCTGCCCTTGCTAACTCTACTTTGAAATGAATAAGCATGTATTGCATTTGAGGTAATTTTTTTATTACAACATATAGCCTCTTTATGCACCTCCACAAATCCGCTTTCCAGGATTTTGAGTCGTTTGATTAAAGGGCAAATCAACAGGTTTCAGAAAATGTTAATTTTCAAAACTACTTTTATCAGTTGGTACTTTGCTAATGTTGTAATTCGAAAAAGAAAATCAGTAGAAGTACTTTCTTCCAATTTATATTTCTGCTTAATACTTTTTACGACATCACTTATTTCTCTTTTGTTGCGTCGGGTTGCGTCCCTTGATCTATGACGTCATAGGCGTACTTGCTTCAAAATGGACGTTGTTTACCATAGCGACTTGAGCGATATTGAAGACGGAAGAAATAGACTATTCTGGTCCAGTAAGAAAGTACATGTTCGAACCAGTGTTTAAAGAAAATAATACACTTTCGGAGGATGAGAGGGTCGATGACAATAATTTTTTGTCTGTTGATGACATGAAAATGACGATGTGGTGTCGGACGTTTCAACATGGCGAGGATCGTGCATTTGAAAATACGACGAGGCGGATATTGCTTACTGAAGAATTGATTTATAAATGGTAGAGTTATATATGCTGCGTAAAATTTCATTTGAAGCAGTTTCGGTCGGTCGATGGGCAGAACTGAATGAAAAAAAAAGGTGGGGAATTGTTACACTTTCAAATTTTGTGGCTTGTTAATTGAAAAGCTTTTCAAACACTGGAAAAAGCTTTATACTTTTATCCACAATATCTTCTGTCCTTTCAAAGACAAATTGCGATCCATATTTTATTTGTGATATTCAAATGCTTTGGATTTTGACAATTCTTAAATCTTATAATTTTGTAAAGGGTTAACCCTTTACTCCCTTTACTAAACGGCAGAATTTTAGACTCGTCTATACTAAAAGTAATTGCAGAAGACAATATTTAATGTGGCTTTGACAACGGGAAGGGTCTGACAAAGGGTAGAAAGCATCGTAGGAAAAGGAGAAGATGCTGGTTTCCAGGAATTTCTCTTTTTCCAACCATGTTACTCAAAAGCCGTCTCTGTAAGCATGGTTAAAAGTCCGGACTGTGAGGTAAAGAGTAAGAGCATTAAGGAACATTCTGATTCCTATTA
This sequence comes from Tridacna gigas, assembly GCA_945859785.2. Classification (NCBI taxonomy): domain Eukaryota; kingdom Metazoa; phylum Mollusca; class Bivalvia; order Cardiida; family Cardiidae; genus Tridacna; species Tridacna gigas. Next base: position 8,377,965 of record OX244042.2, read on the forward strand.
TTTTTTTTTCTTTTTACAAAATCTAAATTGTTCAGATTGAAAGCATTTGCAAACAACAAATTTAATGTGTTTCAAATGATCAAGTTTCTCTTGAAAAGAGAGAAACATAGCGAGAAAAAGAGAAAATCTGGTTACCATCATTTTCTCCTATTCCTACAATGTTTTTCAATGCTTTCTTTCTTAGGGTCGTTAAAACTCAGGATTGTGTGATGAAGTCTAATATCAGCAAAATGCAGATCTGTGTTTTTTCCCATTTGCACACTTCTTTCTGATTACAGAGAGCATGACTAGTATCAAAAGTTCAAATTTCACAATTTTCATACTGACACATGAATTAAAAAGATTGGTCTCAATAGTTTGGAAGATATCATATGGATGCGAACAGAGGAATACTTTGCAAAAACCAGAATCACATACAGAGGTTGTTTAAAAAAGAGGTTACAAATCAATTTTCAACCAAAGTAGAGAGAATGACACTGTCACAAACAAACATAACAGTGTAAAGGGTTGAGATATGCAAATGTTATGTAATCATTTCCTGTATTGTTTTAACTGGTTGGTGATAACAGCAATCGTGTAATATACGATACCTGGTGATAATCAACATTTATGACCATGAACAGGGGGAGCAAGGGCCTAAGTTTACCTTTTACCAAGCAAACCTAGTTTTGACTACAAGTGCCCGGAAAACAAGTGTTTGAAAATCATTCACGGTGAGGAGAAAAAGATACCAAAAAATGTGCAGGATTTTCCCTTTATTTTCAAAATTGGGGTCTATTGGCCTCCCTTCAAATGAGTAAAAGAAGGCAAACATCTGAATTTTGGGAGGTCATTAAGAAAATTTGGAGGTCCAAATTCAAGGAACGGGGGGGAGGCGCGCGAGGCAAAAGCCCATTCAAAACGGTAACCAGCATTTTCTGCTTTTCCAACAATGATTGTTATCTTCTGAAAGACAGTTAACCTCTTACCACAGAACCCTGACTTTTAACTGCCCTGAGGAATTTTTCCTTTGAAAACATTTTGGGAAATCGAGAAAATTTTGGTAAACAGCATCTTCTCCTTTTTTCGCAATGTTTTCTATACATCCAAAGACAAAAACCATCATTTTAATCACTTTCAATTTGTCGTCTGCAAATGCTTTCAATTTAGGCAAGTCTAATATTTTGTCGTTTGGTAAAGAGGTACCATAAATCATATTATCAAAATTGAACTTGTCTGCAAAATTTTGAATTCAGATGAATCTGAAATTTCGTTTTCTGGTAAAGAGTTACGCTTTACCACATAATCTAACCCCCGAGATTAAACCTTGAGGAATGATGCTTTTGAAAACGGGTTACTCTAAAATACGCCACAACATGAATTTGAAAACAGTTCGGAAAAAAAAACAAGAGGGCCATGATGGCCCTGGGTCGCTCACCTTAGCAGAGTGCCTTAAAGGTTTTTCTTTAATTTGACCATGTGACCTAGTTTTTGACCACAGGTGACCCGATTTCAAACTCATATTTCATGGAGACAAACATTCTGACCAATTTTCAAGTCCATCGAGCAAAAAATGTGGCCTCGAGTGCCCTAAAGATATTTCTTTAATTTGACCTAGTGACCTAGATTATGACCCCAGGTGACCCAAATTTGAACTGGTCTTTGACTATATCAAAAGAATCATTTTAACCAATTTTCAAATCAAATGAATAATAAATGTGGCCTCTAGAGTGCCCACTAGCTATTTTTTTAATTTGACCAAGTGACCTAGTTTATGACCCCAGCTGACCCAAATTCAGACTCATGTGAGATTTTACAAAGACAAACATTCTGACCAATTTTCAAGGCAATTAAGCAAATAATGTGGCCTCTAGAGTGCCCACAAGGTATTTCTTTATTTTGACCTAGTGACCTAGTTTATGGTTCCAGGTGACCCAAATCTGGTATTTCATCAAGACAAACATTCTGGCCAAATTTCAGGTCATTTGAGCAATAAATGTGGCCTCCAGAGTGCAAACAAGGTATTTCTTTAATTGGACCCAGTGAACTAGTTTATGACCCAAGTTGACCCAAATTAATCTTTTGTGAGACTTTATAAAGACAAACTTTCTAATTTTCAAGGCAATTGAGCAAATAATGTGGCCTCGAGAGTGCCAACAAGGTATTTCTTTAATTTGACCTAGTGACCTAGTTTATGACCCAATTTTGAACTCAATGAACTTGTTGCGCTTAGACTGGCAAACAAACTTAGAAGAGAATCACTACATACCAAATATCAAAGCTCTACACCTTCCAGTTTTAAAGAAGAAATTTAAAGTTTTCCTTCTTTGTTCCTATGTTCGAACTTGTGACCCCCCCGGGCTGGGCCAGTTTTGACCCAGGGGCATCATATGAACAGGCTTGGTAGAGGTCCACTAGGAAATGCTACATACCAAATATCACAGCTCTAAACCCACCCGTTTAAGAGAAAAAGAAATTTAAAGTTTTCCTTCTTTGTTCCTATGTTTGAACTTGTGACCCCCGGGGCGGGGTCAGTTTTGACCCAGGGGTAACATATGAATAAACTTGGTAGAGATCCACTCTGAGATGCAACATACCAAATATCAAAGCTCCACACCTTTCGGTTTCAGAAAAGAAGAATTCTAAAGTTTTCCTTCTTTGTTCCTATGTTCGAACTTGTGACCCCAGGGGCTGGGCCAGTTTTGACCCAAGCAGCATCCTTGGAACAAATTTGGTAGCAGTCCACTAGGAGATGCTACATACCAAATATCAAAGCTCAATGCCTTCCCATTTAAGAGAAAAAAAAAAAAAATAAAGTTTTCCTTCTTTGTTCCTATGTTCGAACTTGTGACCCCTGGGGCAGGGCCAATTTTGACCCCAAGGGCATCATATGAACAAACTTAGTAGAGGTCTACTAGGCAATGCTACATACCAAATATCAAGGCTCTACGCCTTCCAGTTTGAGAGAAGATGATTCTTGAAGTTTTCCTTCTCTGTTCCAGTGTTCAAACTTGTGACCCCCGGGGCTGGGCCAACTTTTGCCCCAAGGGCATCATATGCACAAACTTGGTAGGGATCCACTAGGAGATGCTACATGCCAAATATCAAAGCTCTACGCCTTCAAGTTTCAGAGAAGAAGATTTTTAAAGTTTTCCTTCTTTGTTACTATGCTCAAACTTGTGACCCCCGGGGCGGGGCCAGTTTTGACCCCAGGGGCATCATATGAACAAACTTGGTAGAGGTCCACTAGGAGATGCTACATACCAAATATCAAAGCTCTACGCCTTCCAGTTTCAGAGAAGATGATTTTTAAAGTTTCCCCTCTTTGTTCCTATGTTCGAACTTGTGACCCCCGGGGCAGGGCCAGTTTTGACCCCAAGGACATCATATAAACAAATTTGGTAGAGGTCCACTAGGAGATGCTCCATGCCAAATATCAAAGCTCTATGCCTTCTAGCTTTAGAGAAGATGATTCTTAAAGTTTTCCTTCTTTGTTGCTATGTTGGAAATTGTGACCCCCGGGGCGGGGCCAGTTTTGACCCAGGGGCATCATATGAACAAACTTGGTAGAGGTCCCCTCTGAGATGCAACATGCCAAATATCAAAGCTCTACGCCTTCAAGTTTCAGAGAAGAAGATTTTTAAAGTTTTCCTTCTTTGTTACTATGCTCAAACTTGTGACCCCCGGGGCGGGGCCAGTTTTGACCCCAGGGGCATCATATGAACAAACTTGGTAGAGGTCCAATAGACAATGCTACATACCAAATATCAAAGCTCTACGCCTTCCACTTTCAGAGAAGATGATTTTTAAAGTTTCCCCTCTTTGTTCCTATGTTCGAACTTGTGAACCCCGGGGCAGGGCCAGTTTTGACCCCAAGGACATCATATGAACAAACTTGGTAGAGGTCCACTAGGAGATGCTTCATGCCAAATATCAAAGCTCTATGCCTTCTAGTTTTAGAGAAGAAGATTTTTAAAGTTTTCCTTCTTTGCTCCTATGTTGGAAATTGTGACCCCTGGGGTGGGGCCAGTTTTGACCCCAGGGGCATCATATGAACAAACTTGGTAGAGGTCCACTAGGAGATGCTACATGCCAAATATCAAAGCTCTGCGCCTCCAAGTTTTAGAGAAGAAGATTTTTAAAGTTTTCCTTCTTTGTGACTATGCTCAAACTTGTGACCCCGGGGCAGGACCAGTTTTGACCCCAGGGGCATCAAATGAACAAACTTGATAGAGGTCCACTAGGAGATGCTACATACCAAATATCAAGGCTCTGCGCCTCCTAGTTTCAGAGAAGAAGATTTTCAAAGATTTTGCTTTTTTTCCTTTTTGTTGCCATGGCAACCAGAGTTGTGGGTGGAATTCAATTCTTTGAACAATTTTGGTAGAGCTTCACCCAAGGAACATCCCTGCCAAGTTTCATCAAGATTGGCCAAGTGGTTTAGGAGAAGAAGATGTTTAAAGAAATTGTTGACGGACGACGGACGACAGACGACGGACGCCGGACATAGGGCGATCACAATAGCTCACCTTTAGCACGTTGTGCTAAGGTGAGCTAAAAACAGCCACTTAGGAGCATTTTCTCCTTTTCCCAAAATGAAGAGATAATTCAGAAAACGGTAAAAGAGTAAGAATAACAATTCAAAATATCTTCATTTAAAAAAAAAAAGAACATTTTTACCTCATGCTGAAGTTTCTTTTTGGAAATGGCTTTCGCGGAGTGTCTGGGTTTTTCCTCTCTCCGATTCGGGTTTTCGAATAATGTTGGCACAGCGTCAGGTTTCAATCGTAGCCTAAAATTGATATAACCAACTGTCTTTGCTAGATTTGGACTTAAAAAAACTGACTGTCCTCAAAGTGTTTCAGACTAGGGATCGTATATAACTGTAATTTACGATCCCTGCTGAGACAAAGTTTAGAATTATTCGTTGGTACAAATTCCGTCACTACTGTCAGACCCCGGTTTAAACGTTGAATCCATGGTTTTCTCCTTTTTAATTCTCGAATCGACGCTGCAGCCATAGGCTGCGCAAATTGTATTTTCGGCTTAAATTTCCATTTCACACCTGGATAACCGCGTCCAAATACCAGCATCCCTGTTGCCTCTATGACGTCACACAAGGACGGGAGGTAAGCTAATCAGGGGAAGTAAGCGATGCACCATTTTAGGGCCGTAAACCATCGTGACAATTGAACCGTTGTTTATGGTATGTTATCGGGTAGTAATTGCGGAAAATGACGCACAGATGTTTTACTGACATCATTTACAGATAATTGAAGGGGGAAAAAAAATGCCAAGTCAAAAAATTTTCGGATTTTCCCTTTAAGTTTTCATAAGCACTGTAAGCCTATTGTTCAGAAAATACGCTTGCAAGCATAAAGGCATTCTTAAATACGATCGCGACAGTTTCATTTATCACGGTAGTGTAACTGTCACGCTTAATTGTTACCCGAAACCCCTCTTCACAGTCGATCTTGTTCAACTTGGGTTTTGTCTAGTTACACACCATACATGCATACACACCATACATTGCTAACCAATCAAATGTCAGTCAGTTTCCCCTCACCTCTTTTGCTATATATAGAAACACTTCACCTCTTGGGCCGAGCCCCATGGGCTGCATGGATACATCTAATGGGTTCGGTCTATTCACCCCAATGCACGCAAAGATACCCCAGAATACCCCAATGCACTAATATACATATAATATATATATCCTAAAAGGATCTGAAATATGTTAATATATAATATTTACTGATATGTTACTCATTTTCAAAAATGTTTTTCCAATTACTACGAGAAATTTTACATATATACACAGAGTGACTACCACATACATTGCCAAGTACCGTAACGAGGGACCTGCATTCAATGGCGTGTACATCATTTAGAACGTTTCGTTTCCTTTTAATGTAATCAGGGACCTGCATTCTATGGTGTGCACTGTTTTTTTGGCGTTTTCTGTCCCTACTGTACTTTCAAGGGATCTGCATTATATGGTGTGCACATTATTCTGAGCGTTTTCTGTCCCTCCTGTTCTTAAAAAGGACCTGCAGCCTATGGTATGCATCGTTTTGGGCGCTTCCTGGTCCTACTGCAGCCTCAAGAGACATGCACTGTATGGTGTAAATATTATCTACAGCGTTTACTGTCCATACAGTTCTTAAGAGAGACCTGCATTCAATGGTGTGCATATCATTATCTATTTAGAGCGTGCTCGGTCCCTACTGCTTTAGCCAGGGACCTGCATTCTATGGTGTGCACAGTTTCTGCAGTTTCCTATCCCTACTGCACTTTCAAGGGACCTACTTTGTATGGTGAGCACATTATTTAGAGCGTTTTCTGTCCCTATCAACGTAACCAGGGACCTGCATTCTATGGTGTGAACAGTTGTTCAGCGTTTTCTGCCCCTACTGTACTTTCAAGGGACCTGCATTATGGTGTGCGCATTTTTAGGGTGCTTTCACTCAGTGCTGTCGTAACCCAGTACCTGCATTACATGATGTGCACATTATTTTTAGCTCACCTTAGCACAACGTGCCAAAGGTGAGCTATTGTGATCGCCCTATGTCCGGCGTCCGTCGTCTGTCGTCCGTCGTCCGTCAACAATTTCTTTAAACATCTTCTTCTCCTAAACCACTGGGCCAATCTTGATGAAACTTGGCAGGGATGTTCCTTGGGTGAAGCTCTACCAAAATTGTTCAAAGAATTGAATTCCACCCACAACTCTGGTTGCCATGGCAACAAAAAGGAAAAAAAAGCAAAATCTTTGAAAATCTTCTTCTCTGAAACTAGAAGGCGCAGAGCTTTGATATTTGGTATGTAGCATCTCCTAGTGGACCTCTACCAAGTTTGTTCATTTGATGTCCCTGGGGTCAAAACTGGCCCCGCCCCAGGGGTCACAAGTTTGAGCATAGTAACAAAGAAGGAAAACTTTAAAAATCTTCTTTTCTGAAACTTGAAGGTGTAGAGCTTTGATATTTGGCATGTAGCATCTCCTAGTGGACCTCTACCAAGTTTGTTCATATGATGCCCCTGGGGTCAAAACTGGCCCCGCCCCAGGGGTCACAATTTCCAACATAGGAACAAAGAAGGAAAACTTTAAAAATCTTTTTTCTGTAAAACTAGAAGGCATAGAGCTTTGATATTTTGCATGAAGCATCTCCTAGTGGACTTCTACTAAGTTTGTTCATATGATGCCCTTGGGATCAAAACTGGCCCAGCCCCGGGGGTGACAAGTTCGAACATAGGAACAAAGAGGGGAAACTTTAAAAATCATCTTCTCTGAAACTGGAAGGCATACAGCTTTGATATTTGGTATGTAGCATTGCCTATTGGACCTCTACCAAGTTTGTCCATATGATGCCCCTGGGGTCAAAACTGGCAACACCCCGGGGCTCACAAGTTTGAGCATAGTAACAAAGAAGGAAAACTTTAAAAATCTTCTTCTCTGAAACTTGAAGGTGTAGAGCTTTGATATTTGGCATGTAGCATCTCCTAGTGGACCTCTACCAAGTTTGTTCATATGATGCCCCTGGGGTCAAAACTGGCCCTGCCCCGGGGGTCACAATTTCCAACATAGGAACAAAGAAGGAAAACTTTAAAAATCTTCTTCTGTAAAACTAGAAGGCATAGAGCTTTGATATTTGGCATGAAGCATCTCATAGTAGACCTCTACTAAGTTTGTTCATATGATGCCTCTGGGGTCAAAATTGGCCCTGCCCCGGGGGTCACAAGTTCAAACATAGGAACAAAGAAGGAAAACTTTTTTTTTTTTTTTTCTCTCTTAAATGGGAAGGCATAGAGCTTTGATATTTGGTATGTAGCATCTCCTAGTGGGCTTCTACCAAGTTTGTTCCAAGGATGCTGCTTGGGTCAAAACTGGCCCAGCCCCTGGGGTCACAAGTTCGAACATAGGAACAAAGAAGGAAAATTTTAAAATTCTTCTTTTCTGAAACTGAAAGGTGTGGAGCTTTGATATTTGGTATGTTGCATCTCAGAGGGGACCTCTACCAAGTTTGTTCATATGATGCCCCTGGGTCAAAACTGGCCCCGCCCCGGGGGTCACAAGTTCGAAGATAGGAACAAAGGAGGAAAACTTTAAATTTCTTTTTCTCTTAAACGGGAAGGTGTAGAGCTTTGATATTTGGTATGTAGCATTTCCTAGTGGACCTCTCTACCAAGTTTGTTCATATGATGCCCCTGGGTCAAAACTGGCCCAGCCCCGGGGGTCACAAGTTCGAACATAGGAACAAAGAAGGAAAACTTTAAAATTCTTCTTTAAAACTGGAAGGCGTAGAGCTTTGATATTTGGTATGTAGTGATTATCTTCTAAGTTTGCTTGCCCATCTAAGCGCAACAAGTTCATTGAGTTCAAAATTGGGTCATCTTGGGTCATAAACTAGGTCACTAGGTCAAATTAAAGAAATACCTTGTTGGCACTCTCGAGGCCACATTATTTGCTCAATTGCCTTGAAAATTAGTTAGAAAGTTTGTCTTTATAAAGTCTCACATAAGATTAATTTGGGTCAACTTGGGTCTCACATCTCACATGAGTCTGAATTTTGGTCAACTGGGGTCATAAACTAGGTCACTTGGTCAAATTAAAGAAATAGCTAGTGGGCACTCTAGAGGCTACATTTATTATTCATTTGATTTGAAAATTGGTTAAAATGTTTCTTTTGATATAGTCAAAGACCAGTTCAGATTTGGGTCATCTGGGGTCATAATCTAGATCACTAAGTCAAATTAAAGAAATATCTTTAGGGCACTCAAGGCCGCATTTTTTGCTCAATGGACTTGAAAATTGGTCAGAATGTTTGTCCTCATGAAATTAATAATGAGTTTGAAATTGGCTCACCTGCGGTCAAAAACTAGGTCACATGGTCAAATTAAAGAAAAACCTTAAAGGCACTGTACTAAGGTGAGCGACCCAGGGCCATCATGGCCCTCTTGTTTGGAGTTTTTTGTCCCTACAGCAGATACAAGGGATTTGGATTGTACGGTGTGCACAGATTTTGACGCCTCATGTCCCTTTGTGGATAAGTGGAGAAGAGTAGGACTCGCAACCTTGAAGCCCGGGAGTCGAGCCTTTCTGGAAACACTGGGTTTTTGTGGGAGTGTACTTTGGCAAGACAAGACAACGCCCCAGCCTAGTGCCAGTGAGACGAAGGACATACATAAATATATGAGCTGTCGCCGTGATATGACTGAAATAATGTTGATAGCGGTGTAAAACACTATTTAATTAATCAATCCCTACCGCATTTACAGGGGACCTGCATTGTTTGGGTGCAAATTATTTAGAGCTTTTTCTGTCCCCACTGTTGTTTAAAGGGACTTGCATCCTATGGTGTTCACAATTGTTCAGCATTTTCTGTACCTACCGCAGAAGCAAGGAACCTGCAATATATGGTGTGCACATTATTATGGGCGTTTTTTTTTTTTTTCCTTACTACCGTAACCCAGGGGCCTGCACGGTGTGCACATAGAGCGTTTTCTGTCCCTAATGACGTGATCAGGGACCTGCATTCTATTATGTGCACAGTTGTTTAGCGTTTCCTGTCCCTACCGCAGTTACAATGGACCTGCATTATGTGGTGTACACATTATTTAGGGCATTTCTTAATGTTGTTGCCCGGGACCTGCATTATTTGGTGTGCACATTATTTAGGGCGTTCTCTCTCCTTACCGCCGCAACTCGGGACCTGCATTATTTGGTGTGCATGTTATTTAGGGCGTTCTCTCTCCTTACCGCCGCAACTTGGGACCTGCACTATATAGGTGCACATTTTACAGAGCGTTTTCTGTCCTTACTGACATAAGCAGGGGCCTGCATTCTCTGGTGCTGTTTGGTGTTTTCTGTCCCTACTGCAATTACAAGGGACCCACATAATATGGTGTGCACATAACTTATGGTACGGGAGATCACTTCTTCCATACAGCAAAGCTTCTTCCCGTAACCCGTAAAATATATTTTGTCTAAAAACCGACTGAATCATGAGGCAGACTGGATCTTTGATACCAAGCAAGTCGCATTATATAATTATAGATCCATACAATATATTTTGTCTAAAAACCGACTGAATCATGAGGCAGACTGGTCCTTTGATACCAAGCAAGTCATTATATAATTTTAGATCCATAAAATATATTTTGTCTAAAAACCGACTGAATTATGAGACAGACTGATCCTTTGATACCAAGCAAGTCATTATATAATTATGGATCCATAAAATATATTTTGTCTAAAAATCGACTCAATCATGAGGCAGACTGGTCCGTTAATACCAAGCAAGTCATTATATAATTATGGATCCATAAAATATATTTTGTCTAAAAACCGCCTGAATCATGAGGCAGACGGGTCCGTTGATACCAAGCAAGTCATTTTATAATTATGGATCCATAAAATATATTTTGTCTAAAAACCGACTGAATCATGAGGCAGACTGGTCCGTTGATACCAAGCAAGTCATTATATAATTATGGATCCATAAAATATATTTTGTCTAAAAACCGCCTGAATCATGAGGCAGACTGGTCCCAGAAAATGGACCAATATCAAAACAAAAAGTTTCGATCCAGGTCAGCCTGCGCGGACTGCGCAGGCTGACCTGGATCGATACTTTTTGCAGATGCATTAAGCCCCCTTTTCACACAACATAACCTATATAGATTTAACTAGCAATTGAACTCTCTACATCAGATGACAAATTTTTGACTCGTCCGTATTGAAGGGATATGCAGACGAGAAATTAAACATCCAGCATTAGGATAAGTCTCTGAAGGGTAGAAAACATTGTTTGAAAAGGGAAAAAAATCTAGTTACTATCATTTTCTCCTTGTCCCACAATATCTTCAAAGCACCCTTCTTTAAGGCCGGTATGGAAAAGAGTTATGGATCAAGCCTACGTTAAGTCATGACAGACGGGGACCATTCATTGTATTGAATGGCAAAATATCACTGTTGGCTGTTTGACACACAAAAAAACTTCTTCATATTAAAGGTCCAGTAGCTGCCAAAAGTATACAAAGCGGTTATTAAAATGCAATTAAGTTTAAATCACACCATTTGAATGTATGGAAATTATTGTGAAGATGACAATCTGTTATTGTACAGTCGGTCCAAGTGTTTGTCGCTGGCAGAGGAATTAATTTCAAAACTAGGTTAAAAGTTGCCAGGTCACTCTATCTTTTGTTTACTTTTGCCTTATTTTGAAATTCATTTTTCTGCTAGCGACTGGCACTTGGACCGATCACATGTACACAATAACAGATTGTCATCTTCACAGTATTTTCCATACTTTTAGATGATTTAAATTTGAATGCATTTTAACTCCTGCACTGATTTTAGCCACTATCAAACAAAGTGCACCTGCGACCTTGGCCTTTGACCAATGTGACCAAAAAACAATAGGGCACATCCTTGGGTCACAAGCAACACTTGTATATTGTTTCAGGGTCCTAGTTCAAACGGCTTGTGAGTCAGAGCACAGAAACGAAAACAAGACAGGCGAATTGACGGACGGACGGACAGACAGACAGACAGATAGACATGGTGAAACCAGTCCCCCCCCACTTCGTTGGTGGGCGTATAATACCGAACACAAAGTTCCTCTTTTAAAAGATAATAAACGTGGGATGGATTTATTCTTTTAGCGTTCGATCAACCATAGAATTGTGCCTTTGTCCTGAACAAAATTTCAAAATAGCAGTTCAAGGATTGTTTTATACATCCCTTAAAGTGCCTTTCAGAGTAGTACTTATGGACAGTGTAGATCAAGACTAGACTGCAAAAACCTGTAGTCTGATCTCTGATCTACTCTGTCCGCTTTAGAGAGATATTCTGGACAAAAGCAACCTTAATATTACTACTGAGCCATGCTCTATGAAAAGGGGGACTTAATGCATCTGCAAAAAGTATCGACTCATGTCAGGCTGACCTTGGCCGAAAGTTTTTACCATTGGTCAATTTTCTGTATGTCCAAGGACCAGTTTACCTCATGATTCAGTTGGCTGTTAGACAAAACTGACTTTTATGGATCCATAAAAGTGTTATGTGATGTCTTGCTTGGTATTATGCATCACGGATATGCATTAAGCCCCCTTTTTGTGAGAGCATGGCTTAAACTGAATTGATGTCATAACACAACTAAAGAACTGTGAAAACTGAAAGCACTTGGGAAAATTTACTGACAATGCAGGAAAACAAGTTAGTTTTCTATTAACCCTTAGGCTGCTAAGCGCGAATCAAGGACCTTTTGCGGACAGTGTAGATCAAGATCAGACTGCACAGAACGTGCAGTCTGATCCTTGATCTACACCGCCCGATAAGGAAATATCTTTCCCCAATGAAATAACACTGATGTAGCAACATTTGAGTTTATACTATCGACTTGAAAGTTTCATTTCACTTATTTAGCAGGTTAAGGGTTAAAAAATCTTCACGTTGTAATATAACGCTAACATTTCTAACCTACCTAGATTAAAACGTATCTAAGGTATGCGATAATATGGGCCCCAGCTTTCTCGTATCTTTGTCGAAATTCTTGATATTCCATAACCATGTGCCGAACATGCCCCGGGCCGAACAAGCCCGTGTTTCCCCTACGTCGTCTTTAACATTATTTCAGTTATATTGCGGCGGCCAATGCACCTACCCATGCCTTCATAGAGTTTCTTTAACCAGCACATCCAACACCATTCTTCCCGAGCCAATGGCTGCTTTCCCGTATGTGACCATATTAAAACTAACCGGTCCTACACTGAAAATGTACACGTCCATATTACATACTAATGGGTCCTAAACAGAATCAAAGTACTGAAAGTACTAACAGAAGATGATGGTAGAAGTTTGTCAGCAAATAGGTTTTAACAGAGGATCATTAAAAATCATTCATTTGACGGTTGACCACACTTTTCTCTGAGATTGACAAGATCATTTCATGATTGTTTTCCACAAAACCATATATATAAGCGTTTTGCATGCAGTTTGAGGTGTTAGAAAAGTGGTTTGGGGTGTAATAACAGTGGTTTTGGGTGTCTTCGGGTTTCGGGTTGGGGCGTTTTTGCATTTTTCTCTTACTTTTTCACCTGCGACGTAAACTTTGTAAACTTGGTCTAGTCACAGCTGTGAAACGAGGCTAGTTTCAAATTTAGAGCTAATTCTATGACATTTAACATTGTTTATGTAATTGCCTCACACAGATTTTTATTCCTCACGTCATTTTCACATATCAAATGACACAGACGCGTCTGTTCGTTGATCTATGTGGACTTCAGTCTGACAGCTGCAATCAGAAGGTGAGAACTGAAAGGTCATCACCGTCTTAAAAACCAGAAACTCAATCCCGACCTGGTGCCTTGTCATTTAAATGACTGCAACTTTCTTAACTCATGTGAAATAACAAAGGGCGATAACTCCAAAATACTGTAGCCAAAGTTACAGATATTGCGCACTGCACTTGTCCTCACTGTAATTTATCTGTATTTGGAGTTTTTAGTCTGTAGCTTTTATACTTTGAGAGTTAAGCTCCAGACGACCCAGTTTGTAAGGGCAATAACTCCAAAAATACTGATAACAGAATTAAGGATCTTATGCACTAGTCATGTTCTTAATGTGATCTATCTGTACCTGAAGTATAAAGTCAATAGCTTTTATACTTTGGAAGTTATGCTCTGGACAAAAAACACAAAATGTAAAATAGCAAAGGGTAATAGATAAAGAAAAAAATATATATATATATATATATACATGAAGTAAGAGTTACAAATCTTGTGCAATGCACTTGTCCACAATGTGTTCTATCTGTATCTGAAATAGGAAGTCAATAGCTTTCATATTTTGGACGTTATGCTCAGGACAAGATTTCAGCGAATGCACGGTCTGAGGTAGCAGTCCGATCATTTTTTTCCTCTTTTATATCATTTTTGTAAAGTAAAGTCCGAATATAAAAGAGAAAAAAAAAAAAACGATCGGACTGGAATCCAGGCTAGGCTTGAGGGACAGACGGACGAATGCCAATTACTCCAAAGATAGTGGAGATGGAGTTATGGATCTTCTGCACTGCAAATGTCCTCTATTTCATATATCTGTGCCTGAAGTATGAAGTCAATAGCTTTTTATGAATTGAAAGTTGGATAAAAACCCAAAATGGGAAACTGGACACACATCATTTCCAGCAAGTTTCTCCACCATACACTACTCAAAACAAACATGAAACTTGCATGTGTGAAGTCTAGCACGCACATTTTGTTGTGTGAAGCTGGACACACAGCTGTTCCAGCAAGTTTCTCCACCACACACTACCCAAACTAACATGAAACTTGCATGTGTGAAGTCTAGCACACACATTTTGTTGTGTGAAGCTGGACACACATCTGTTCCAGCAAGTTTCTCCACCACACACTACCCAAACTAACATGAAACTTGCATGTGTGAAGTCTAGCACACACATTTTGTTGTGTGAAGCTGGACACACATCTGTTCCAGCAAGTTTCTCCACCACACACTACCCAAACTAACATGAAACTTGCATGTGTGAAGTCTAGCATACACATTTTGTTGTGTGAAGCTGGACACACATCAGTTCCAGCAAGTTTCTCCACCACCCACTACTCAAAACCGACATGAAACTTACATGTGTGAAGTGTAGCACACACATTTTATTGTCTGAAGCTAGACACACATCTGTTCCAGCAAGTTTCTCCACCACACGCTACTCAAAACCGACATGAAACTTGCATGTGTGAAGTCTAGCACAAACATTTTGTTGTGTGAAGCTGGACACACTTCTTTTCCATCAAGTTTCTCCACCACACACTACTCGCAATCGAAATCATCTCATTTTCCTTTTCTGATGTCTTGCTTAGACAGTTTTTGTGAGATGCTGGGCACGTTTTTCTCCAAATAAGGTTTTCTGCCACATACAAATTACAACTGATGTGAAACTGCACTTGTCAGCAGTGTTTAACCTATCTTTTATCTTTGAATCTTTTCATCAGTGTGGGGTCCTGTGTGGCTCAATGGTAAAGTGTAGGACTCCTGACCTGGAGGCCTCGAGTCGAGCCTTACTCCATCTACTATGTTTGTTGTGGGAGTGTCCTTGGGCAGGACACTTCAGCGCCCTAGCCTAGTGCAGTCGAAACCCAGAAAATACATATGTGAGCTGTCCCCATGATATAACTGAAATAATGTTGAAAATGGTGTAAAACACCATTCACTCGTTCCATCAGTGTATCATAACATGCACGCTTATGCAACTTAAAAAAAGAATTTACCAAGGTACATTATAGTGTTTTAGTTTTGCATTTCCATATTTGAAGTTAGGAAATGTACACGTAGCTTTCCATGCAAGTCTTTTCACTGTATCTTTAATCACAAATTCTTCTTAACTTGATGGTTGTATGTTCATGTTTTATAGCAGGTAGATCTAGTTGAACCCGGGCTTTTAATATTTTGCTAAATGTTTTATTTCTACTTCTGTTTGATGTTTTTATATTTTACCAAAGTTAAGACCAAGATCCAAAGTGAAAAGTTATTTTCATAGTTATATCAAACTATTATGAGATTTTTTGAAAATGAATACTGTATTTTGACTAGTGTTTCATGGCATGATGTGACTTGCTAAATAATTTTAGGGCTTTTTCACGGAAAAATGAAGTTGGGTGTGTCTGTACAGAACATAATCCAAATAATGTGGATAATGTCCTTCAACATGTTTCAAATGTAGTGGAGGTAGTTAATTTAATTAAAGTCTATGGGATGTTGTTTAATTTGGTATGCATTTCTATGGGGAAAAAAGTTATCAAAATTGCCATGATAGATCAAAGAGGGAGTCTGCGATCCTGGTCATAGTTTCGGGTATAATGGGTTCTACTGCCAAAGCACGAAAACCGATTATTCCGGTAGGAATATAATTGTTTTTCTGGCGAAATCAATACAAATAACTTATGTCTGAAGTTTCAGGTCAAACAGGATTTACTCACTTCAGTCTGACAAGGAAATTTGAGGTAGCTTATCATAATTGTAAAGTATATCCTCTTTTGTTAATTCAAACTTGGAAATAAGACTTTTATAGATTTGGTATCGGAATAATTTGTACATTTTTCTTAAAGAAGTTGCAATCTCAAAAAAACTAAAATTTTTTTACTTGTAACCGTACTTCCAACAATGTGTATTAGCAATATAAGTATATTTTTAATCTATGTTTTAAAAGATCTGTATATGATAGACATATCTCTCTCCTTTGCTTCATTTTTTTTTTTTTTTGTGCAAAGATATGAAACAAGTAAAGACAGAGAACTATTTCAGTATTATATGAAATAGTCGAGCAATCTTACTCATGTTTTGGAAGATGTAAATGGTTTTGTCATAAATGCTGTATGTACCCAATAAGGGTGAGATATTCCAATAGATGGCAATTTAAATGGATGAATTTATGTGTATCGTGACCCTAGACTAAAACTAAAACTACTTCTATGATATATACTAATGTGGTACTTGGGATGTCGGCTTATATCAGTACCAAGTAACCCGTTCGTTAGTTTCTTTAACAACAACCATTTTGTTGAACTAAAAGCCATTGTCAGATTTTACAAAACATAAAAAGTGAGATATCTGTAAGTTGAAGAGAACAAATTATTGTTAGCTACTAATTCACACATCCAGTTCTATTAAAAGAGAAGGGAGGGTTTAAAAGAAATTTTTAGAGATTAGTATGTGGGAGGTCTAAAGAAAGCTAAATTTGCGTAGGTGGTTTGCCTATTTGACTTTTCCTTCCCAAGGACCTTCCCCCCGCCCCCCCTTGAACAGCCCTGACTAGGAATGCTTTTTTGATATTTGTTAGTGTTTGATTCATGTAGAATATTGTAGTTGTAATAAGAAATACATGAACTTTGAATGATACAAAACCATAAGTTCTGATCTTGTTATTTTCCTCATTGATGTTTTAACATGATAAAATATTTTTTGTTCAGAATATGGTTTGTTCTTTCTTCACTTATCATCATATAGAATGAATTGTCCCGCAAGGTAAACAGTGTACATGATTTATTCGGCAGTTTTAACATCGCTTGAGAAACAAGTTCATCCAGATAATTTTAATCTCACAATTCTGCTGCCTGGAAACCACACCTTTACCGGTGCGGTATGTGTGGTCCAACGAACAGTCCTAAAGTTGATACTTGCTCCTTGGTATCACATTTAGGACCTTTTGCTAGACTGAGGACGCCACATGCAAATTAGTCATCTTTAAATGATTCAGGTCTGCATACAATGCTAAGGTTACCTTCAAGATGTAATTTCTATGCACAAACACTTACTAATTTTCCTTTGCACAGTTTTTTTGTTTTTTTGTTTTTTTTAATGGCTAAACTCCTTACCACACACCAAAATGTAGATTTGTCCAAATTGAAAGCATTTGCAGATGAAACGGATAATTTGCAGATGAAAATTCAAATGTTTCTCAAATTATGGAATTTGTCTCTGATTGGGTAAAACAACATTGTGGTAAAAGGAGGAAATGTTGGAAACCAGAATTTTCTCCATTTCCCGGATTGTTTACAAAAGGCTTCTTTCTCTGGGTCGTTAAAACGTGTGATTACTGTATGAATTTGACGTGTGAGTGACTGCAGTTGATCGGTTGGGGAATAGGACGAATTACTTGCAGCAACGTGCTTATAGCAACTTAATTATCCCTTTCCAACCTATACTTGTTTCTCAATCGGTGAAGTTTTCTAGATCGAGAAATAAGTCTCCACAATTAAGGGCTAGACAGTCATGCATCTCAGATTATGTCTTTTAAGCCAACAAGATAATCTAGAGGTCGTCAAATTTTGAAGTTCTGCAATTTCGAAAATGTACATCTGTTAAGGTAAATTTTACTGGCTCCACTTTTTCTGTAAAGTTAATGTAAATATTATGATCCATATTTTTGTATCTTAAAATTTATGCAATAATGCATAATATTGTATCATATGAATGTTTTGTATATAACTTTATATTTCTTTCTTTTCATGCAGCTTTGTAATTTAATGTGAAGGAATATGTTTTCACACCTTCACAATCAAAAGGTATTTCCTTGTTTGCACAACAATGGGCACACATTCCAAGTAATTAGTCTCGGAGCCCTTCTAACAACCCCACAGTTTGGCTTGGGATTAACCTGTCTGCATTAGGTGTTAAACAATCAAGCCAAACTTTGTGTTGTCTTTGTTTTCAAAATTCCAACAAAAACTCTGTCAGGAAATAAGCTATTTGAGAACCTTACTCTAAATTCAACACCTGGAAATAGTGGCCTATATAAACGAGGACCGTGGCTGGTCAACTATGAATCTTGGCTTGACCAGTATTATTGAATAAAGTGTCTTTGTGTTTATCGGGCAATTCTTCTTATTTCAAGGTAAGTTTGTGTTTGACATCTTTTTACTTTTGCCTTTCTGTTTCTCTAATTTTTGTAACCGAATTTCTATTTAACTTATTTTTCATTATTGAACATCAGTAATTGATATTTCTCAAATCCTAGGTCTTTCTTGCACAAACCTGTGTTTGCTAGTGAAAATAACCTATGGCTGAGAAACCTGAAAGTTTATCATTCAACTTGGTTTTTTATTGTGACTTAGCAACATACTTTTCTTGAAATATAAAACAGTTATGTCTCAACATTTTGACTTCAAATAATTGTCTGCAATAAACCTCCATTCCTTCTTTATAGTTTTGCTATTTAAAGATGGGTTTTTATTAGTCATCTTACAATTAAGACCTTCTTAGATGTTAAACTTTGTGTCAAAGTATCATGTTTACATGTCCCTTGCCTTAACCCTTTCCCAAACAAGCCCTGGTTTTCACGTGTCTGCAGTACAAGTCTTCTGAAAACACTGTGGGAAAAGGAGAAATTGCTCGTAACGAGCAATTTCTCCTTTTCCCACAGCGTTTTCTACCCTTTTTGAGACCTTTCTGACATTTTCATCAAATTTAAAATTGTCGTCTGCAGACTCTTTCAATTTGGACCAGTCCAAAATTTGTTGTTTGGGAAAGGGTTAAATGCAAACTGTATGTGTGTAAGTAACTTGTTGTGACAATAGTCAATGTTGAATCTCTGTGTTCAATGATGTGGTTACCATTTGTGCCTCTCATAGAGCTGATTCCCCATGTCAAGCTTTACTCTCTATTTGAGAGTGTGAAGTTGAGCCACATCATTGTATACAGACGTCACTCTGATTGGTCATGACGAGTTGCATTTTGTTTTGCATATTTTCTGTAGAATGAATCTTGGCTTGACCAGTATTACTGAATAAAGTGTCTTTGTGTTTATTGGGCAATTCTTCTTATTTCCAGGCATCTATCATCCAAATACCTATTCCAGAGTTCTGAGGACTTTTTGTTGTAACAGGAGTAATCCCCCTTCATATTCCTTCATAAAATAAAGATGAACTTAACACCTTTATACCTTTACATTTTATAAAGGTAGAATAAAGATCAGCTTTATTCCTTTACATAATATAAAGTTGATATAAAGGACAGCTTTACAGCTTTACATTTTGTAAAGTTGAAGTAAAGGGCTACATTATGTCTTTAAGATCCTGTAAAGTTGATGTAAAGATCAACTTTATAAATTTAATCAATGTAAAGTTGTTGTAAAGATCGTCTTGCATTTTGCTAAACCTTTACATAGATTTACTAAGAAAGTAAAGTTTTGTAAAGCCGTTTTTTCATGCAGTGGAAATAACAAGGGGCAATAACTCCAAAAATACTGAAGACAGAGTTGCAGATCTTGCCCACAGCGCTTGCCCTCAGTCTGATCAATCTTTATTTGTAGTTTGAAGTCAACGGGTTTTATACTTTGAAAGTTTTTCTCTGGACAAAAAAAGAGAGAAGAAAAAAATAAGGGTAATTACTCTAACAATAATGAGGACAGAGTTATGGGTCTAGTGCACGTCTTGAATATTTATCCGCCATTCTTCAAAAAAAAAAAAAAAAAAATAGATATTACCTTCTATTTAACAAAGTATTCGCATAAATTTCTCATAGTTTTAAAATGAAACTCTCAATAATTTCAATATTTTGTTTTTAAAATTCGTTGGTATAACATGAGTTAAGGGATATCGTGTTTTCGTAACTTTCATTCGGCTTGTATTTGCATGGAAAAATTTTGACAGATCTCGCGAGACCTTTGGTCCCGAGAGATATCAGATTGTTCCTCATCGCACCAAGTAAACTTATGCGGTCCCCAAGAAAGTTGAATTATTCCATACGAAGTTGCAGCATATCTTTGAAATACCGAATGTCTCAGTTTGCTGTCCATATTTTAACCCTTAGGCTGCTAAGCGCGACTCACTGACCTTTTTCGGACAAGGTAGATCAAGATTTTATCGGACAAGGTAGATTAAGATCAGACTGCATAGAACGTGCAGTCTGATTTTGGATCTACCTTGTCCGATAAAGAGATAACCCCCATTAAAAAAAAAAGCTTGAAATAACATTCGGCTTGTTAATATCGGCTTGAAAGTTTTATTTAATTTATTTAGCAGGATAAGGGTAAAACGTTCGTGCAAGGCGATATCACCTTATGTGAGCGGTTGGTTATCTTGAGCTACAGATTTGTTTCGACCGTTGGTCGCAATGTAAGGGCTCACTAAATCCATGTCCGTATAAGAAAGTAACACAAGTTCTGATTGGCTAAACCATTTTGGTTTAGCCAAACAGAACTTGTGTTACTTTCAATTTCAGAAAATTCTTGACAGTCAGACTAAGAACGTTCTAAAGAATGGTTGGTGAATACAGGTCAAGACTGTCGTTATTTTATCTTGCTCAAAATTATATTATAATTGGCGTCCTGAGAAAATAGCCCGCTTGAAGAAAGGGGGAGATTTAAGTGCCAAATCCTTCTTGTATCATTGCACGTTCTCAAAGTCCCAGTACTTAGAGGCCAAAAGTAAACAACGGTGCGTTAAAATGCATTTCAATTTGAATCATACCATTTAAAAGTATGAAGATTATTATGAAGATGACAATCTGTTATTGTGCTGCCGGTACAAGTGGTAGTCGTTGATAGGACAATGAGTTTTAAAATCAGGTAAAAAGGTGAACCTGGCAACTTTTAACCTAGTTTTAACATTCGCGCCCCCTTTATTTACTTTTGGCAGCTATTGGGCATTAATATCAGTTGGCCCAAATATTGAATACCGAGTAATTTGACACATTATAATATACACAGCAAAAAAAGTGTTGCACCCTCTGTCGTTTTTACTGGGTTTGATTTTCTGACGTGGCTAATATAGAATGGGGGTAGAGATTAGAATTCAGCTGCTGCATACACAGAACAAACGAGTCCTTTGCCTATAAAATGAACTGAACTGAGGTATCCCTTTTCCTCATGGTATTTTTTTTTTTTTTTTTGCTTAGATATTTCTTTCAAATTGAAGAAAAATGTAAGGATTTTAAGTTCAGTAAAAACTGGGAATTTAATGTCGAAATAAAACTGAAGACAGGTTGAAAGTGACATGGGCTCCCTCAATCAGGTAATGTTGCGTAGGCCTACTTCCGCCTAGGCCATGGGAATAGATTGCAGTCTTCGTCTCATACCTCTCACCAGAGGTTGAAATACTAGTTTGTAGGTGTATGCAGTAGCCGGATTCCAATTTCTACCCAATTTCATATTATTCACGTCAGAAAATCAAACCCCGTAAAAATACAGGGGGGTGCAACACTTTTATTACCGTGTATAGATCTAGATCCTATATAGCAGCTGATGTCAAACAAGGCCATAACACGAGTTTTGAATGGCCTACATTAACCGTAATCCTGCGAAGTAAATTAAATTATTAAATAGAGCTTTCAAGCCGATAATCAAAACACGAATAATGTTACTACAAACTTAATTTTTGGAGAAAAATGTCTCCTTATCGGACGGTGTAGATCAAAATCAGGCTGCACATTCAGTGCAGTCTGATCTTGATCAACATTGTCCGCAAAAGGTCAGTGAGTCGCGCTTAGCAGCCAAAGGGTTAACGACATAAACGACGATATTTTAGACTTCTCCAAACTGAAAGCGTTTGCAGGCGTCAATATAAATGTGACTCAAAAATTGACATCTGTTTCTGGACAGGTAACCAGTATTTTCTCTTTTTTCCCACAATGTTTTCAAATGCTTCCATCTACAGAATCGTTAAAAATCGGGACTAAAGGGTTGAGCACCCTGACATTGTATACCAATATATACATGTACATGTATGAGCCCCGCTCTCGCAAAAGGGGTTTTATTGCATCTCCGTGATGCATTATACCAAGCAAGTAATGAATATAATTATGGACCCATGGATAAAATCCATTTTGTCTAACAGCCATGGATAAAATCCATTTTGTCTAACAGCCGTCTGGATCATGGGATAGAATGTTTCTTGACATGTATACAGAATATTGACCTAGGTACAATGTATATATAGCAAAAAGTTTCGACCCATGCCATCCTGTGCGGACTGCGCAGGCTGACATGAATCGATACTTTTAGCAGATGCTAATGCACAGAGCATATAGCACATTCATAACTCTTTCGCTGACCGGAACCGTGTGAGTTGCCTAGATCTAAATGCAATATGTTTCGAGGTTTAGGTAGATTTGAAAGGCAACTGAAGATGCTATTGGTAGTTAGTTCTAAGGTAAGCATCATGTAGCGGACAGTGTGAGATCAAAGATCAGAGTGCACGCTTTTTGTAGTCTGATCATCTTCACCTAAGCCATCCACTACAGCAATTTAACTCTTTACCACACAATCTCGACTTTTATCGACCAGGAGAAAGAAAGCTTTTGAAAACATTGTTGGAAAAAGACAAAATGCTGGTAACCTTTTCCTACAATGTTTCCTACCCTGTCAGAATCAAAAAGCAAAATTTCAACCACATCTGAATTGTCGTCTGCAAATGCTTTCAATCTGGATGACTCCAAATTTTTGTCGTTTGGTAATGAGTTAAACCACCATCGACATAGATAAAAGAGCAGACTGTGCGTCATGTATGTACAGTAGCCTATGCTTGGTCTACGCAGTATGCTGTCTTGACCAGACTGGCGACAAAATCTGAGACTTGCCCACTGTCCTGCTCTCTCTTTCAGTCTGTAGACCTAGATGTATTGGCCGACAGCCTGCTTTCGATCTCGTACCAACTCCTATCAACTATCAGACGGCTGTAATCGGGAGATCTACTATGTACCTAATAATACATGTGCATGTAGATCTAGGAGTAACTTTCTACCCGTTCCCCCCCAGGCTGAAAATGTGGCCTCTGGGGTGCACACAAAGTTTGTCTAACATTTGACCATGTGACCTACTTTTTGCCTTGACATGACCCACTTTTAAAATTATCTGAGATATCAACAAGATAAACATTCTGACCAATTTTTATCAGTATGAGGCTGAAAATGTGGCCTCTATAGAGCACCCAAGGTTTTCCTAAGATTTGGCGCAGTGACCTGCTTTTTCAGCCGACATGATCCAATTTCACACTTGTATGAGATATCATCAAGACAGACAATCTGACCTAGTTTCATGAGTCTCCGACTACAAATGTGGCTTCTAGAGTGCACACAAGGTTTTTCTAAGATTTAGCCATGTGGCCAACTTTTTGACCAGACATGACCCAATTTCGAACCTGTCCCGGATCTTATCAAGACAAACATTCTACCCAACTTTAATGAGTTTCAGGCTGAAAATGTGACCTCTAGAGTGCACAAAAGAATTTTCTAAGATTTAGCCCAGTGACCTACTTTTTGACCCGACATGACCCAATTTCAAACTTATCCGAGATATCATCAAGACAAACATTCTACCCAACTTTCACGTGTTTCAGGCTGAAAATGTGGCCTCTAGAGTGCACACAATGTTTTTTCTAAGATTTGGCCCAGTGACCTACTTTTTAACCCGACCTGACCCAATTTCGAACCTGTCCAAGATTTTATCAAGAAAAACATTCTGACCAAGATTCAAGAGTATCGGGCTGAAAATATGGCCTCTAGAGTGAACACAAGGTTTTTCCTAGATTTAGTTCAGTGACCTACTTTTTTACCCAACATGACCCAATTTTGAACTTGTCCAAGATATTATCAAAACAAACATTCTGACTAAGTTTTAGGAGTATATGACTGAAAATGTAGCCTCTAGAGTGCACATAAGGTAATTGTTGACACCTGGAAGACGGACTACGGCCGACGCACGATGCACGACGGACGCCAGACACAGCACGATCACAAAAGCTCACCTTGAGCACTTCGTGCTCAGGTGAGCTAAAAATCGGACTGGAACCCAGGCTATCCCCCCCCCCCCCATCTTAACACTTACAAAGTAGGTCTTTGCCTATGTCTTACGTGAAAGGAAATTACATTTTCTTCGATCAGTCAACTCAAGAGGTTAAAATATAGTGCACGTTGATACAAAAACATTCGACTGATGTCGATTTTGACATCATTCATCACCCTCACCTTGACCCAGTCTTAACCTTATCGGAGGCTGCACGCACCGTCCTAAAACATAACCTCAGGTGGTCGTCCACGTGACCAGAAGTTATCATTCGATCCGAAATATTTTCGCTACTCAAAGTTGTACTAAATATCGTGTTGCTATTAAACAAGATATTATGGTGATAAAACGAACGGAAAAGATTGAACAGAAAAAGAAACATAATTATATTATCTCCACTAAAACGCATTTCAATATTATTAAAAACGACCCTCATCTCAAAAAGCATGCCTTGGTTTTGACATCGAAATGTAAGGGGATGAACCAACAACGACTGGTATCCGATTATTGTAACAGCACAAAAAGCACTGTCAACAAACTTAGTCACGTAATTTATGAAAATTAACCGCACTTCCTAAGTAAACACGAGGAAATTTACTCATCATTACAAAAAAGTTAAAGACTACAGTTCACAACTATATAAGAAACCCGTGAGTTAATCCTTGCACAGGTTTACCTTCTGTGAAAGAATTTTCGTTTCTTACATAAGCCGGAATATCAGTGAATTATGAGACTTGGATTTGGGATTTTAGCGCATTAAATAGAGAGTGACAAAAAGATTTAAAAATAAAGCAATTTTTTGGGTTTTTTTTATTCTAACAGTAGGTATTAAAGATCTTGTTTAAAAAGTACAAGATAAAATTTTGCCAGCTTCGACTGCTTTGTCAACCTGATTCTTTGCTCCAATTTTCAGTTGTTTAATGCTTAATTTTGAATCTTCCCGTAGGTCTAAAATTATATTCTTATTGAAACTGAAGGCAATTTTGTACCATGTTTAGCATCAGGTAGTGGACGGTGTAGATCCCAGATTAGACTGCACATTTTGTGCAGTCTGATCTTGATCTATACTGTCCACAAAAGCTATCAAAGGCAACGTTGGCACTTAAAGAGCAAATAAGATTTTGTGTAATAAGATATATCAGACCTCCAGATAAAAGGGACTGATAGTGTTCTAAATCTGTTATTTCTCTTCCAAACCCTATGTTGTGGGTACTCATTTGAATCATGTCAATGAGATGATTCTAATGAGCACCCATAACATAGGGTTTAGTGGAGAGTGATTAATATTTTCTAGTTTGAAATCAAAATCAGTCCCTCTATCCGGAGCTCTGTATATTTCTTTTTAAGAGAAACTCTGTGTATAATACAGAGTTCTCTGACTGAATCACCAAAGGAACAAGAAGTGCCAGTCATCTGATGTAGACGATTACCCGTGTAGACTTGAACTTTTGACCACTTATTAGATACAAACTGAGCGAGGTGTGCCTTCTATATGTAGCTTCAATGTTATTTTTATGATTGTTTCTCTGCCTCCCAGTTATTAAGCAGGGACCCATAACATAGGGTTTAGTGGAGAGTGATTATTTTAATATTTTCAATTTTGAAATCAAAATCACTCCATCTGGAGCACTGAGAGCTAGCTTCTAATAGAAGATAAGCTAGGTGCACTATTCGGTTTGACATGTTCACTTGTGAAAGCTACTGTATGATATTGTAAATTTTCCACCATGTATTCCTTTCAGATTGCAGAGACCATAAAAAACAAATTGCCAGATTCTAACCGTCGCAATGACAGACCAGACGGCAGAAGCACCTGCGGGGGATGTCTCATCCTACTTCTCTACCCTTGATCTCTTCATTTTGTCTCTCATGGCAGGCATTGCCATCTACTGGTTCTTTTTTAAGAATAAACAAAAAGAACAGCCAACCTTTAAGAAACTGACAGTAGCGTAAGTACTGGGATCTTGGAACATTCGTCAAATACATTTTTTAGTGGATTTGTTTAGCGAATCCACTTACTGTGATCATTCTGACAAGAAAAGAATACATCATGCATGACAACGCATGCACGCTCATACTGTACTATGATATCAGTTTGACCTGAACCAAATATGCTGTCATTCAGGCTTGCATTCTTCCCATTCTACTTTCAGTTTTAGCTAATACACCTCAATCTCACTTTTGTAACTACTGTAGATACTGTCCTACATATGTATACATATTTATTCCAAAATCAGATACCAGCCAAAAAAACTGCGTAATACTGACAGATCAAATTACCACTCCTTATACAGTGATAGAATAACAGTTACTGCACTGCTCGCTCGGCAGAACAACTTTGTCTTTCCCTGTCCTTACTAACTCCTTTTTAAAATGATTGCACATGTGTTGCATATGAGGTAATATTTTTATTACAACATATAGCCTCTTTATGCTTCTCCACAAATCCGCTTTCCAGGACTTTGGTCCTTTGATTATTAATTCTTGACCAGCATGCTTAGCTCTAGCTGTAGAGTGTAGGACTAAACATCAAGTATTGGGCCACTTGAGGTTGTGGGTTCGAGCTGCACAGCTGTCAATCTAAAATTACCAAAAGTCTATCGGATCAGACATTAAAATAAGATCCCATGTGATGATGCTATGCACCAAAGACATCAAAGAACCAGGAGCAACTTAGGATGGGCTTCGTTCTGTGTCCTGCACTATCACCAGTAACATAACTAAAGGAAGGAGCCTTTTAAAAAGATTTTGGAAAAAGGAGAAATGCTGGTAACCAGCATTTTCTTCTTTTTCCACAATGTTTTCCTATGCTATCAAAGACAGATCGGTCATTTAAGCTATATTTGAATTGTTGCCTGCAAATGCTTTCAATTTGGACTTGTTTATACTCTTGTAGTGTGGTAAAGGGTTAAGGCTTGATCATTACAAAAATAATGTAAGTGAATTTCATTCATTTTTTCAGGCCGCTAGCAAGAAGTAATTCTTATGATCCAAGCTTCATCAACAAAATGAAAAATTCAGTAAGTGTAACTTCTTCTGTTGTTGATATTGTAATGCTTGACATGAAGTCTCCCTATGTCACCCAGGGGCACAGATAAGTGGTGCAAGAGGTCAACAGTTTCTGAAATTAATTTAGCCATGAAAGGTTTTGAACCACGTCACAGACTTGGAGATAAGAGGGAATGATAGTATTCTAAATCCATTATTTCTCTTCCAAACCCTATGTTGTGGGTACTCATTAGAATCGTCTCGATGGGACAATTCTAATGAGTACCCATAACATAGGGTTTAGTGGAGAGTGATTAATATGTTTTGAAATCAAAATCACTCCCTCTACTTGGAGATCTGATGTCAGGCTGCTTGAACTGTAGCGGACTGGGATGATACTTTTTGCAGATTCTAAGGAATAGCCCCAACACGTAAGTGTTAACCCAAAGAGCAGGGAATAAACCAAATAGGAATTTTCAGTCTAGAAATAGGGCCCCAAGAATCACAGTATTAAGGTTGCTTGTCTCCAGATTGTTTTCAGCAAAACGGACAGAGCAAAGTGACGATCAGATTGTGGGAAGTACAGTCTTGTCTTGATTTACACTGGCCAGTTACATTCAGTAAAAATACACAAATTTGACATTCAACTAACTGGTTGATTAATATGCAATTAGTCACCACTGTCTGTTTTGGATTAATTAAAATGTTTAGTATTTATAGTTTATATTTATAAGCCAGTGGAGCGATACAGGGCCATCATGGCCCTCTTGTTATTAGTTCAAATATGGTGTTGTCATCACTCAACAGAGCTCCAGATAGAGGGAGTGAATTTGATTTTAAAATTGAAAATATTAAGAAATCTCCTTTAAACCCTATGTTATAGGTACTCATTAGAATCGTCTCATCGAGACGATTCTAATGAGTACCCACAACATGGGGTTTGGAAGAGAAATAATGGATTTAGAATGCCAACCTTCCCTCTTATCTGGAGCTCTGGTTGTCATACTAACTTGAATACATTCCTACATGGCTGACTCGTGTAAATGATCATGTGACATTCTCATAATTGTCAAGCCTTTGCAAAATTCTGTTGGAAAATCTAAAAATATTGTAATAGGCTACATAGGCCATTAAGGAAATAGCCCTGAAAAATACTGTTTTCTTACATTTGTCTCTCTTCTTTACTGGTAGTTTGGCATATATCACCTTAGTTCTTATAGTGATGAATCAGTTTTGGAGTTTGAGGAAATTGTAAAAATCTGAATAGCTCCCTCTACCCCTGTACCATGCAAGTCTGAGTTTTAATGACCCTGTCAAAAAAGATATTAGAAAAAATTGAGCGAAAAGGAGAAAATGCTGGTGCATTTTCTCCTTTTCCTGCAATGTTTCACTCTTCATTTCATAAAGTAGACAGTGTAGATTCAAGATCAGACTGTATGATTTGTGGGGATCTGATAAAAGTAACAAAAATTGTGATTGGCACTTTGTGTAGGGGTGAGTAGGAAAAAGCTTTTGAAAAGGTGAGAAAAAGAATGAAATTGCTTGTAAACAGCATTCTTTGCTCATCTGTTTTAGAAGAAAACAGGGAGGTATTGCCATGGCCCTAGCATCATTACCTGCATTGTTGTGCACAAACTTTGACATTTCCCGAAACTTTGACATTTTTTAATATCTCAGTCATTACTGCTGATGTTTACCTCAGACTTGGACATGTTGTTCACATTATGGAAACCCATACAACAAGGGCCAGTAACCACAAAAGTACTTTTGACACATACCCCTTCTTCAACTTTGAATTGTCACTGAAAATGAACTACATGCAGAAGAGCATTCACACCCACATAGAGTGCTCTTGTTTCTGCTTTACCTACAATATTTTCTGGCCATAGAAGACATAATCTATCATTTAACCCTTTCCCAAACAAGCCCTGGTTTTCATGTGTCTGCAGTACAAGTCTTTTGAGAACACAGTGGGAAAAGGAGAAATTGCTCATAACAAGCAATTTCTCCTTTTCCCACAGTGTTTTCTACCTGTTTTGAGACCTTTCTGCCATTTTCATCAAATTTAAAATTGTTGTCTGCAAACTCTTTCAATTTGGACTAGTCCAAAATTTGTTGTTTGGGAAAGGGTTAACCCGTATATGATTCTGATATGTTGTCTGTAAATGCTTTTAATCTTGATGACATTTGTAAGGTGGTAAGGAGTTTAGGAAGTCAAATTTGTTTTCATTTACAGGGTAGAAATGTTGTTGTTTTCTACGGATCTCAAACTGGCACAGCGGAGGAGTTCGCTGGACGCTTAGCCAAAGACTGTACAGGATATGGAATGAAAGGCATGGTGGCTGATCCTGAGGAATGTGAAATGGTAAATAATTTCTTACACGGAAATATTCATCATCACATTTTTATCTCTTTGCCAAAGGATACCATGTTTTAACCTTTTACCACACTTTCTCGAGGTTTAACCCTTTACGACACAATCCCGATTTTTAACAACCCTGAGAAAAAAAGCTTTAGAAAACATTGTGGGAAAAGGAGAAAATGCGGGTAACCAGCGTTTTCTCCTTTGCCCACAATGTTTTCTACCCTTCCAGAGACAAATTTCAATTTTTGAGTCCCATATATTTTGTCTTCTGCAAATGCTTTTAATTTGGACTTGTCTAAAATTTTATCTTTTGGTAATGGGTTAATGACCCTTACAGAGAATGCTTTTGAAATCAATTTGAGAAAAGGAGAAAATGCTGGTAACCAGCATTTCTCCTTTTCCCAAAATGTTTTCTTACCCTTTCAATGACAAACATCAATGTTTGAACTACATTTAATTTTTGTCTGCAGATGCTTTCAGTTTGGACTAGTCCACAATGTTGTTGTTTGATAAAGAGTAGACTATCCCGAGGAATAACCAGCATTCTCTCCTTTTTTCCACAATGTTTCTATCCTTTAAAAGACAAATAATGTAAGCCATATTTAAGTTTTTGTCTGCTAAAGCTTTCAATTTGGGCATCTCTAAAATTTTGTTGTCTTGTAAAGAGTTAAAGATAAGATTCGTAAGAAGCAATTTCTCCTTTTTCTTTTTTTTTGATGAGTCTGTTGGAAGGTGAGAATAAAAAAATCATTGTGTGTACTGTGCTGTCTGATCTTAGTTATACATTGTCTACAAAATTTCTGAACCCTTTATCACACAATCTCGGATTTAAATGTACCTTAGGAAGTAGTCTTTTGAAAAAATTTTGGGAAAGGAGAAAATGCTGGTTACCAGCATTTTTTCCTTTCCCCACAATTTTTTCTACCCTATCAAAGACAAATTCCATCATTTTAGCCATGTTTAAATTGTCGTCTGAAAATGCTTTCAATTGGACAAGTCTGAAATTTTGTTGTTTGGTAGAGAGTTGATGTTGTGTTTGCTTTGAAACTTAAGTTCCTAAAAAAACTGATGGTCTGATAGCCCTGGCCCATCTTTGGTTTTCGGTCTAGAATAATTCCCCTGTGGACTTTTTCTCCACAATTCTAAATTAATTTCTACTTCTAAATTAGAATACCATCCATCTGGTTGTCTCTGACAGGTTGCTGCAGTGGTTTTCATGTTTATATACAAAATGCATGTAGATATATAGGTGATAAAGTATGTCTTAGTATGTATTAAACCTTGGCCAGTTAGTCCTTTGTTTTAGCAGTCTGAAAGAGGAGTGCTTTTGAAAACAATGGTAACAAGCATTTTCTCCTTTTTCCACAATGTTTTCTGTTTCTTCTGTTACAGTTCTCATCATATTTTGCTGCATTTCAAATTTAAATGTCTGAAATTTTGTTGTTTGGTAAAGAGTTAAGGATACATTCTTACAGCCAGAGAGAAAGAAGTGCTGTTGAAACTTGAAAGTGTGTAGATTGGCTCAGAATTTGGTCAGCTGTGTAAACATAAATAAATTACCAATGTATATGGTTTAAGGTCTAGAGAAACTCTAGGGATTTGTCCTCATTTAAAATGGGAAATGACAACAGTGAATTATTTGAAGGCTGCAAAAAGTTGTAATGCATTTTCTATCCATCATAATCTATGCAACCATGCAGCTGGCAGGGCCAACATTTGGCATGAAGATTTCAAGAATGATTATGGTGTCATTAAATAAGGATGAAATGGGTAAAAAACTGGCTGAAAGCTGTAAACCCTCTCTCTATATATATCAGGATGTTGTCAAGGTCATTTGCTAAAAATTTCTTACAAATTTGATAAGCTAATGTAAAAACTTTCAGGAAGATTTGAGTCGACTGTCAGAGATAGAAAATGGTTTGGCCATATTTTGTATGGCTACCTATGGCGAGGGGGACCCCACAGACAACGCCCAGGAGTTTTTTGAATGGCTGCAGAATGGCGATCAAGAACTGAATGGGATAAAATATGCTGTGAGTTTCTCTTTTTATGATTTTACAGTTGACAGATCATTACTATACAACTGTCTACAAAATTCCTTAACCCTTTATCACACTATTAAAGTTTTAACAACCCTGAAGAAGAAGCCTTTTGAAAACATTGGGCAAGGAAAAAATGCTGGTTACCAGCATTTTCTCTTTTTCCCACAATATTTTCTACCCTTTCAAAGACAAATTTCATCATTTGATCCACTTTTGATTTCTTTGTCTGCAAATGCTTTCAATTTGGATGAGTCTAAAATTTTGTCATGTCATAAAGAGTTAAGCACCTTTGGCAAGCTTAATAACATTCCTTCTTGATGAGTTTGATAAAATTTTATCTCAAAAGCCAGCAAATGTCAGACTCTTTCTGCCTAGCCTAATAACATTTCTTCTTCATGAGTTTGATAAAAATTTTATCTCAAAAGCCAGCAAATGTCAGGTTCTTTCTGTCTAGCCTAATAACACCTCTTCTTGATGAGTTTGATAAAATTTTATCTCAAAAGCCAATGAATGTCACATTCTTTCTTTATAGCTTAATAACATTTCTTCTTGATGAGTCTGATAAAATTTTATCTCAAAAGCAAATGAATGTCAGATTAACATTTCTTCTTGATGGGTTTGATTAAATTTTATCTCAGAAGCAGACAAATGTCAGATTCTTCCATTTAGCTTAATAACATTTCTTGATGAGTTTGATAAAATTTTATCTCAAAAGCTAACGAATGTCGGATTCTTTCTATCACAGAACAATATTTCACAAGTTATAGATCAGAAGATGCCAAATCATCTATATGTGCATATGTGGTAATATCTATTAAAAATAACTGCATTTACTTCTTAAATATATGTAGAAAATGACCTCAAAAATGACATCACACAATTGTGATATCAAACGTGAATAAGGTAAAAAAAAAAAAATCGTAATGGGTATATTACACTGAAAACAAGGAAGGTTATGAGATAAATCTTATATCACATATTGGTGTTTGGACTTGAAAATAAGGTGAAAAAATATTGTAATGGGTATATTACACTGAAAACAAGGACGGTTATGAGATAAATCTTATATCACATATTGGTGTTTGGACTTGAAAATAAGGTAAAAAAAAATTGTAATGGGTATATTACACTGAAAACAAGGAAGGTTATGAGGTAAATCTTATATCACATATAGGTGTTTGGACTTGGAAATAAGGTAAAAAAAAATTGTAATGGGTATATTACACTGAAAACAAGGAAGGTTATGAGATAAATTTTATATCACATATAGGTGTTTGGACTTGGAAATAAGACATATGAACACTACAATGCCATGGGTATTTACGTCGACAAACGTCTAGAAGAACTGGGCGGTGAGAGGGTGTTTGAAATCGGTCTCGGTGATGACGATGGAAAGTATGAGCTCGTTTGTTGTTCTCAGTTTAATCTTTTACCACACAATCCCAAGTTTTAATGACCCTGAGAAAAAAGGCTCTTGAAAACATTGTGGGAAAAGGAGAAAATGCTGGTAACCAGCATTTTCTCCTTTTTCCCACAATGTTTTCTATCCTGTTATGGACATATTTAGCCTTTTGGAGCCACCTTTCATTTGTCATCTTCAGATGCCTTGAATTTGGACCAGTCTAGAATAAAGAGTTGATTCATGTAATCTATTACTACACAAACAGATGTCGAGACACGGTAGTGCAGTTAGTAGTGTCCAGTGCTCATATTCACCAACTATTCTTCAGAATATTTGGAAGTAACACAACTTCCAATTGGCTAAACCATTTGCTTTAGCCAAAATGGTTTAGCCAATCAGAAGGTGTATTACTTTTGAATGTAGAAAGTTCTTTAGAATAAGATCAAGAATTTTCCTAAGAATGTTTTGTGAATACAGACGCAGGACTTGAGACTACGGGGTTGCTAGTTTGAATCCCCATCTCAGCCAGTTTTTTTCCGAGGATTGATGATAGTCATTGCGACAGGATTCATTCCTCTCTCACAGAAGATCATTGTTTTGATAATGGATATTTTGGAAAGCAGCCAGTGGCTTTGGAAGAATGTTGTGCAAAGTACTGCTAAAAGAAACTCCAAGAAAGCATGGATAGGTGTGCTATCTGCCTGGATATAACTGAAATAATGTGGAAAAAGGTGTTCAGCACCAAACAAACAGGGAAAGATTCTCCACAAATATATAAGCTGAAAAAGGGAAAGAGCAAAACGTCATTTGAAGTGAATAATAACCATTGAATTTTAAGGGAGACATTTTTGGAAAAAGAACATTTGCCTGTATTATTTCTAATACCACTCAGTCACAAGTTTTTATGACCCTGGGAAAGAAGCTTTTTGAAAACATTGTGGGAAAAGGAGAAAATGCTGGTAACCAGCATTTTCTCCTTTTCTCAAATGTTTTCTTTCCTTTTTACAGACAAATTTCATCATTTCAGCCACATTTGATTTGTCGTCTACAAATGCTAAATCAATGCAGACATGTTTAAAATTTTGTTGTTTGGTAAAGAGTTAAACAATTTGGCCATTATTTTCAATGATTTTTCAAAGCTATCTGCTTGAAGAACGTAATTATCATGGCTGTCTGTGAGATTATAAGCCAGGAAACATACCGTAATCTCTATCCCATGATTAACTTCTTCTACGACTTATGATGAAAAATTATGTTGTAATCAAAAGTTTGCTCTGTATTCAGTCAAGACAATTGACTGTGAAGTCTTTCTTTCACTTGCAGCATTGAAGAAGACTTTGTGACTTGGAGAGAGAAGTTCTGGCCGGCAGTTTGTGAACATTTTGGTGTGGAGGCCACAGGAGATCAAGTCAAGTCAGTTGTGTTTAACCCTGCACCAAACAGTTCTATTTTTACACTACCATTTAGGAGGAAGGCTTTTAGAAAACATTGTGGGGAAAAGGAGAAAATGCTGGATTACAGATTTTGACAGAACTTTGGCGTAGAGGACAAAAAAGAAATTTCTCTAATGAAGATATTTGTCTTTGAAATGGTAAAATCATTGTGAGAAAAGGAGAAAATGCTTGCTACCAGCATTTTCTCTTTTTCCAGCAATGTTTTCATTTTTTATTTTCATAAGACACCTTCCTAAGTGTTCTTTAACTCTTTACCACACAATCCTGACTTTTTAACGACCCTAAAAAGGAAGCCTTTTGAAAACATTGTGGGAAAAGGAGAAAATGCTGGTAAACTGCATTTTCTCCTTTTCCCACAATGTTTTCTACGAATTCCATAACAAATTTCAATTTTTAAGTCACATTTAATTTGTCGTCTGCAAATGCTTTCAATTTGGACTAGTCTAAAATTTTGTCGTTTGGTAAAGGGTTAATCTAATTTGTTTAGTAGTGTTCAACACAAAGCAAACACACATCAGTATTTACAGTGTAAAGTTTTGTCTTCGTAAGCAGTGGGTGTTTACTAAATTATTCCAATGTTCTAGTAAAAGTAAAAATTCTTCTTTGATACGTTTCAGTGTTCGCCAGTACAGTTTAACAGTGCATGACGACCTTCCTCCAAATAAAGTGTTCAAAGGAGAAATTGCGCGACTGAGATCCTTTGAGAACCAGAGACCGTAAGTAGCAGTAATCTTAACTCATTGATTCGAATCTGAGAGAGATGGAGAAGAAACTATCTTAAATTATCAGTGTCTAGACATGAACGAAATTATCAATCATAATTTACATATGAGCCATGCTCTGTAAAAAAGGGGGCTTAATGCACTTGCGAAAAGTATCGACCCAGGTCAGCCTGCGCAGTCCGCGCAGGCTGACCTGGGCCGAAACTTTTCGCTATTGGTCTATTTTCTGTATGTCCAAGGATCAGTCTACCTCATGATTAAGTCGGCTGTTGAAAAAAATGGCTATTATGGATCCATAATTATGTGATGGCTTGCATGGTATCATGCATCACAGAGATGCATTAAGCCCCCTTTTGCCAGAGCATGGCTCATATAATTTTAGAATATATGCATGCGTCTATCTGTATTTTCTTGTCTTGCAACTGTTTGTTGGAATATTCTTCAGAAAAATAGTGCAGCAGCGGTTCTGACTGCAAATATCACTCCATACATTTCTACAGCAGTAAGATTCTAGAACATACTTGAAAAAGGAGCAATTATTTGAAACAAGTAACTACGCCTTTTCCAACAGAGAGTTTTGTAGCTCTTAAAAGTTATTTTTTACTTTAAACAACCCTCCTGAAAAATAATAGTTAAATCTTGTGGGGAAATGTGACAGGCATGGATAAAATGTCATGAACAGAATCCAAATTTATTTTGTTGCAGGCCATATGATGCCAAAAACCCCTACCTGGCCCCCATCAAAGTGAACAGAGAACTACATAAAGGTGGAGACAGATCTTGTATGCATATAGAGTTTGATATCTCTGGATCCAAAATAAGGTAAGAATGTGAGAAAATCACAATGAGAAACTATTTTGTAGAGAATTGACTCTTTTTACTAGGCAACAGAATTCTTGACTTGTTGAAACTGAAAGCATGTGCAGATGACAAAATTTATGTTGGTTAACTCTTTACCAAACAACAATATTTTAGACTGGTCCAAATCGAAAGCATTTGCAGACGACAAAATAAGTGTGACTGAAAAAATGAATTTTGTTTTTGGAAGGGTAGAAAACATTGTTGGAAAAGGAGAAAATGCTGGTTACCAGCATTTTCTCCTTTTCCTGCAATGTTTTCTAAAGGCTTCTTTTACAGGGTTGTTAAAAGTCGGGATTGTGTGGGAAAGGGATTAATAGTTGTATTTGTCCATGAAAGGATGGAAGCATGGTGGATAAAGGAGAAAGTGTTGGTTACTGGCATTTTCTCCTTTTCCCACAGGCTTTTTGAAAAGCTTTCTTCTCAAAGGTATGTAAAACAGGTATTGTTTGGGAAAGGGTTAAACTACACATGGCTAGTGAAAATAGGATCCTTGGTATTCAGATCATGGAGATTCTATTTTCTTTCCAAATTATGAGAAATTTACTTTTGTTAAACTTACTGCCTTTGTCAAAAAATAAATCCTGGCATTTCATGGAAGAGCTTGCATGTGTTTGTTGGTGTACGAATGTCCATATTTGGTTATAGGTATGAATCGGGGGACCATGTAGCTGTTTATCCAATGAATGACAGAGACATTGTGGAGGGTATAGGAAAACGTCTGAATGTTGACCTGGACACAGTAATCACTTTAACGAATGTTGACGGTGAGTCATATACACCACACTTTTTACAAAACAATCCGGATTTTTAACGACCCTGACAGAAAAGACTTTTGAAAAAACATTGTAGGAAAAGGAGAACATGCTGGAAACCAGCATTTTCTCCTTTTCCAACGATGTTTTCTTACCTTAAAGAGACAAAATTCATTATTTGAGCCACATTTGTCATCTGCAAATGCTTTCAATTTGGACCAGTTTAGAATTTTGTTATTTGGTAAAGGTTAAAGGCTCACTAGTGACCAAAAGTAAACAATAGGGGTGTAAAAATGGGTTTGAGTTTAAATCATTCCATTTAAATGAATGGAAATTAATTTGAAGGTGACAGTCTGTTATTGTAAGGTCGGTCTAAGTCACTGGAACAAAAATGACTTTTAAAACGTGGTAAAAAATTATCAAGTCACTCTAATTCTTGTTTACTTTTTATCAGGTTTTAAAACTCGATTTTGTGCCAGCAACTTGCACCTGGACAGGCCATATAATAACAGATTGGCATTTACACAGTAATTTCCACACCTTTAACCCTTTACCACACAATCCCGACTTTTAACGACTCTGAGAAAGAAGCCTTTTGAAAACATTGTTGGAAAAGGAGAAAATGCTGGTAACCAGCATTTTCTCCTTTTCCAACAATGTTTTCTACCCTTCCCAAAACAAATTTCAATTTTTCAATCACATTTATCATGTTGTCTGCAAATGCTTTGAATTTGGACTAGTCTAAGATTTTGTCGTTTGGTAAAGAGTTAAATGGTATGATTTACATGTAAATGCATTTTAACACCTGCATTGTATATTTTAGTTGCCACTTGGCCTTTAAGTTTTTACTGCATAAAGCAAATTTTGCAGTTGACGTCTATGGAAAAAGTACTTGGAAAATAGAGATTATTAATATGAGCTCCAGTTTAACCCTTTACCACACAATCCCTACTTTTAATGACCCTCAGGAAAAAGCCTTTTGAAAACATGTTGGGAAAAGGAGAAAATGCTGGTAACCAGCATTTTCTCCTTTTCCGACAATGTTTTCTACCCTTCCCGAAACAAAAAATATTTTTTGCATGGGGTTTATTTTGTCGTCTGCAAATGCTTTGAATTTGGACTAGTCTAAAATTTTGTCATGTGGTAAAGAGTTAATGGATAAATTTTTGACAAAAGGGGAAATAATATTGATAAAGCAATATCTTCTTTTGCCAACATGTTTTAAACCCTTTACCATAAAAGAAACTTATAGACTGGTCCAAATCCAAACCAATTGGAGACAACATATTGAACATTGTCAAAATAAAGAAATCTGTTCTTGAAAGAATTGAAAAGATTGTGGGAAATGGAGAAAATGCTGGTTACCAGCATTTTCTCCTTTTCTCACCATATTTTCAAAAGCCTTTTGTCTCGGGGTAGTTAAAACTCTGTATTGGGTGGTAATAGCTTAATACAGGTTTCTTGATTCATAGAGGTGGCCCTGTGAACAGGTAGCAGGGTATTAATTTATAAGGGCTCTGAAGTCTTTATGATAATGAAATTAGAATCCTCGCACAAAACAGCATAGTTGCAGGTCTGATTCTTGTAATTTTTTTGAGAAAATACTGCAGTGACTGTCTAGGGATATATGTACCAATCCATTTGTAGTCACTGATGATTCTTAATTCCAGGGTTCGCTCTGGGTCTAAAAAAGTTGTCGCCAGCTCTTTTGCCAAATGAAAAAAGTTGGGGCCAATCTGGGGACAGTTGGGGCCAAATTTTCAGGAGTTGGGGCCAGATGAATATCATAATGCAGCTTGCTGGACAAAAATTTTAGACTGGTCGGAATTGTAAGGAGTTGCAGTCCATTCATAATGTATAATGTATGTTAAGGGGTAGAAAACTTTGTTAGAAAATGAAAATTATCTGTAAAAAAGAAAAAGTAACACTTTCTCAGGGTCATATGAACAAGGTTTTCCATTTTTTTTGGTTGGGGGGGGGGGGGGGGGGGCGGGGGAGTGCTAACAACATTGTCGTTGAATATGATTACAAGCATGTGAAAATGCATGTTTTAATCATATTTAACCACAATATTGTGACGTCTGTGAAAGGGCAAGAAGAAGAAGAAATAAAGTTTTTAATATATTATTATTTCTATTTTCAATACAGAACATTTCTAGTAACAAAATAGAAAATTCCATGCTTTTCTGATGTACTGACATTGTAGACACATTTTACATAGCATGACTTTTTTGCAAGCGTCGTATTTGAGAAAGCTAGAAAATTCAGGGTCAGAAAGCCGATAGTCCTTAAATAATCGTTTTGCAACTTTTGAAGGCGTGCCGAGTTGGCTAGATCCACTTTCATTATCTGAGTCATCGGCTTTACGTTTTCTCACAGACATAGTCACATAGCAATTCATTTTTACACAGAAAGAAAGAGCTAAAAAGTTACCTATTTATACAAAATCGGGAAATAATTGACTCGTGATTGTTTTTTGGACTTATTGAGTAACGTCCTTTAATTAAAAGCCGGCATCTAATTACCACATTAATCTGTCGTATTAAACAACGATTACTTACCTTTTCGGACTTTCATGCCATGCGGTGTTCAGTTAACAATTATACAATCTACTGTCATTAATCGATGTGATAATAGACCAATTTGTCAAAGTGTTGAAATTGTCCTTATCGCTAAGAAACACTGCTATTGATGCAAAATGTGTCATAAACTTACAACAATCAATATTGCAGCAAGCGTGTAAACACCATCGACAGTTAGTCAAACCTATCAACCAATCAGCGTACGTCAAATCTCCTTTGGTTCTTATCGGAGGCGTTGTCATGACGCGTGACATTCACATGATGTGCTGGCGACTCGAATAAACAATGTCATTGAACTCGCTTAGCTCGCAAACGCTTACGACAATGAATTTCAAAAGAATTTCTTTTTGGGGCCAGCTTGAAAAAAAGTTGTCGCCACGCATTTTCGCCAAATGAAAAAATCTTGCACCAAATTTTTATTTTTGTCGCAATTGGCAACAATGGCGATCGGCAGCGCGAACCCTGTTAATCCTAAGGGGTCCTGTGTGGCTCAGTGATAAATTGTAGGAATTGTGACCTAGAGGCCTGGGGGTTCGAGCCTCACTGGATCCATTGGGTTTTTTGTAGGAATGCTCTTGGGCAAGACACTTCAGAACCCTAGCCTAGTACCAGTGAAACCAAGGAAATGCATGAATATGTGAGCTGTTGCCATGATAAGACTGAAATAATGTTAGAAGTGGTGTAAATCACCATTCGATCTGAATTCTAAGATTAGCCATTAGATAGGCCGGGACATTTTGTCTCAGCCAATTAGATTGCTGGCCTTTACCAAATGATCCTGTTTTATCAACCCTGAGAAAGAAATTATTTGTAAACATGGTGGGAAAAGGAGAAAATGCTGGTAACCATTTGTTTTCTACCCTATTTAAGACAACTTCCATAATTTGAGCCACATTTAAATTGTTGTCTGCAAATGCTTTTAATTTGGACAAATCAACATTTTTGTGGCTTGGTAAAGAGTGAAGAAGTGGATTTCTTTTTTTTTTTTTTTTTTTTTTTTTATTTTTGAAAAAAAAAAAAAAAAAAAGATATGCTGAAAATGACCCTTGATTGTTTGAGTGAGCAACTGAAAGTGTGGTTTTGTTGAGACATTTCCATTCCAGCAGCCTAGCCCGGTAGTGTAGTCAGTAGCATACAGGACTTTAAGCCAGTGGTCGCAGGTTTGAAATCTCCAACCTGGCCTATTTCTTTCTGGGCATTGATGATGGTCATTGTGACTGGACTTATTCCTGTCTCACTGCTGATCATTGCCTTGACAGTGGTTATGTGGGAAAGCTGTCAGTGGCTTTGGAAGAATAATTTTCGAAGTTTTGAGGCTTTGGAAGAATAATTTTCGAAGTTTTGATTAGAGAAAACTGCAGGAAAGCTTGGATAGATGCAGTGACCATAACGATACAAATCAAATTATGTTGAAAATGGTCTTAAATACCTTACAAACAAACAAATGATTCTAGCAAATGCTTCAAATTAATTTGTACAAGTTGAATGATTTCATCTGTGAATAATGATGGTTTCATATGTGTTTATATGTTTCAGAGGAGGCCAGTAAGAAGCATCCTTTCCCTAACCCCACCTCCTACAGGACAGCTCTTCTACACTACTTGGACATTACAAGCTGTCCAAGGACCCATATACTGAGAGAACTGGCAGAGTATGCTACAGAAGAGAAAGATAAGGAATTCCTGATGAAACTTACCTCACCCACTCCTGAGGGAAAGGTAAGACACTTAAATTTGAAATCTATTCTAAATTTAGACTAAGTGTTAATTTCATTCTGATTTCATGGGTCTTGAGTGTCCATGTTCTAAATTAAGACATAGTGTTAAGTTTATTTTGATTTGAGTAGTCTCAAGTGTCCATGTTTCACTGCAATGAAAGTTACGAGTATATTTTGACTGTTTGTTACATTAACAGGCCCTCTTCAGTGACTGGATCATTAAGTCTCACAGAAACATTCTTGCAATTCTGGAAGACCTACCATCCCTCATGCCATCCATGGACCATTTGTGTGAACTGTTACCGCGGTTACAAGCTAGATACTATTCAATCTCCTCATCGCCAAAGGTAGGATTTTATTTAACTCTATAATACACCACAAAATTTTAGACTTGTTCAAGTTGAAAGCATTTGCAGATAACAAACTAAATGAGGCTAAAACAACTGGATTGTTTTTGAAAGGGAAGAAAACATGGGAAATGGAGAAAATGCTGGTAACCAGCATTTTCTTATTTTTCTACAATGTTTTCAAAAGGCTTCTTCTTCAAGGTCATTAAAACACAGTATTGTGTGATTGAGGGTTGACAGATTTTGTGTCCGCAAAAGTAAAATGACTTGTAAATACTGTGAAATCCATGACTAGTGTATTGAAAATACATTACGAGTTGTTTACCTTTCTATATTATAATATGATCTGAGACTGTCTCTCGCCATTCACCTGTGCCCTGAGCTTGCAAGGCATAACCAAAGAGGCTTATAGATTATGTTACGAGGGTCCTCTTTTACTCTGTCATAAAGGTAGATTTTTGGGGCAGAGGTTCTGGGTTTTGATCCCAGCTGAGAGCTTTGATCCTGTTGAAGTGTCCTTGGGCAAGGAACTGCAAAGCCCAAGCCTGGTACTGGTGAGACAAAAAATTCATGACTAAGTACATGTAGTTGCCATGTGACTAAATTAGAGTGGAAAAATGTGTAAAAAAATCCAATTTAACAATTACGGGCTTACATTGGACCTTGGATCTTGGACCTAGTGTGGGATATTCTTTGTGATAGCCTGAAAAATTAACCTTGATGAAAAAATATATGAGCCATGCTCT
The DNA here is from genome assembly GCA_945859785.2 of Tridacna gigas. Classification (NCBI taxonomy): domain Eukaryota; kingdom Metazoa; phylum Mollusca; class Bivalvia; order Cardiida; family Cardiidae; genus Tridacna; species Tridacna gigas. The sequence continues at coordinate 8,420,212 of OX244042.2, forward strand.
GGCAAAAGGGGGCTCAGTGCATCTCCATGATGCATGATACTTAGCAATTCATCACATGATCATGGGTCCATAAAGTCCATCTTGTCCTATGACCGACAGAATCATGAGGTACACTGGTCCTTTGACATGCAGAAAATTGACCAAAAGCAAAAAGTTTCAGCCCAGGTCAGCCTGCGCGAACTGTGCAGGCTGACCTGGATTGATACCTTTTGCAAATGCATTAAACCCCCTTTTCACAGAGCATGGCTAATATGTTTTACTCTTTTTACTTAAGATACTCAAAACTGACAGTGATGTGTATGTAAATAACATTACCTACTTGAACAAATTTGAAGTAGATGATTTGAAAACCTCAAAATGAAATATGGATCATCAACCTGACTGAATCCTAAAGCTGCTAAGCATGACTGAATGCACCAAATGCAATTTTGTGTACACTTAGATCAAGATTAGATTTCAAAGAACATGCAGTCTGATCTACGCTGTGTGAAACGGGGAGTTTGGTCTTGCAGAAAGATTTATGTAATCATATTATTTTTGGTTTTAATTGTCTCCTTTGCCACAATGTTTCAGAATTGATTTGCTGCAAGACAAACTTACGTGCAGGAGATAATGATTTTAATGGTCATACTCCAAGTAAACAAATCAGTGAAACATCAATTTATCTTTCATAGGAACACCCCACTAGTATTCATGTAACTGCTGTCGTCGTTAAGTATGGAACCAAAACAGGTAGAACTGTGAAAGGAGTGGCCACTAACTGGCTTGCAGACATGAAGCCTGAAAATGGAGTCAAATACACAGTACCAATATATGTAAGGTGAGAGATCTTGTGTGACTTGCAGTAGTTGATTTATGGGTTGAGCTCGGAGAAAGTATTTAATAAATAGAATGTATCAGCAGACCTCCGAATGAAAGGGAATGATAGTATTCTAAATCCATTATTTGTGTACCAAACCCTATATTGTGGGTGCTCAATAGAATCGTCTCGATGAGATGATTCTATTGAATACCCATAACATAGGGTTTAGTGGAGAGTTATTAATATTTTCAATTTTGAAATCAAAATCACTCCCTTTATCTGGAGCTGTGTGTACCAGTTTATTCAGATATATTGCTATAAAGAATATAGCTTGAAATATCAGTTTTGCTGTAGTTCTGATTGCAGATGCAACTAAAGGAATTGCTATTGCACTTTTTTCTGAAGAAAATGAGATAGTTACTATAACTATTACAATCCAATCTCTGGTTTGAAGAGTACAGCTTTTGAAAACATTGCATGAAAAGGAAAGAATGCTTGTAACCAACATCTTGTTTTCCACTAACGCTCTTTATCCTTTCAAAGACAAATATGAACAGTTGAGCCACATTGTCATCTGCAAATGTATTCATTTTGGCGATGTCGAAAATTTTTATGTCTGGTAAAAGAATTAAAGATATATAGGATCCAGCATGAGTTTGTATTTGAGATAAAATTTTATTAACGGGTCTACAAAAAATGTTTCTAAGCAAGCCTTTGGCGAGCTTAATAACACTTTTTGTGGACGAGTTTAATAAACTATTACCTCAAAAGTCAACAAATGTCACATTCTTTTTATCACATAATTGTATAAGTAGAATTATAGTCCATGATGCGTTTTAAGCATGTTTTAAGCATACTTGTACAGTGTGTAATGAAATTTACATGGAGCCTATTCGTTTCTTTGACAGTTACAAATATGAAAGGAAAATAGTTTTAAAGAAACTTGCATATAATGATTTTCTTTTTTAATCTGAAAGTGATTAAATTTGCAACTTTATCAAAATAACCAATTTTGATTGTTGAGTTCAACAGGAATTTAGGTCTACAATGTTCTAGAAATGAGGTGTATAATTACAGAGTCTTAACCAAGTGCGGCTTTATTTTCTTATCTCAAATGTGTGTGAGACAAGAAATTGTACATTGAAAACAGGCGGAGCTATTTGATAAAAAGAGATGGCAAGGTGGCTATCCATGCTAGGTTGACTTAAAAATAATTTTTTTATTCTAACACAGAAAGTCCCAGTTTAGACTGCCATTCAAGACCAATGTACCTGTACTGATGATTGGACCAGGAACTGGCTTAGCCCCATTTAGAGGGTTCATACAGGAACGCAGCTACTTGAAAAATGAAGGTGAGACAGGGAAACCAGTTATGAACACCAGCTGCTCACTGAATCCTTTACCAAACTATCCCAAGTTTTCACTACCCTGGGAAAGAAGAGTTTTGAAAACATTCTAGGAAAAGGAGAAAGGAGAAAATGTCATTTTGTCGTTTTCCCACAAGGTTTCCTCCTCAATCAAAGACAAGTTTTATCATTTGAGTCACATATAAATTGTTGTCTGCAAGGCTATTAATATCAACAGGTCTACGATTTTATCATGTGGTAAAGAGGTAATGTTTTTTAATTTGATATTTTTAGCTCCACTGGCCGAAGGCCAGCGGGCTTATGTCATGGCCTGGTGTCCGTCGTGCGTCCGTCCGTCCGTGCGTTAACTTTTATTTCAAACATCTTCTTCTCTGAAACTACCCATCCAATTTTCATGAAACTTCACAGAAATTATCCTGCCATGGTCCTCTTCAGAATTTGAAAGAATTTGATTCCTTCAAAAACTCTGGTTGCCATGGCAACAAAACTGAAAAATATTGGAAATCTTTAAAGATCTTCTTGTCTGAAACCATAAGGCATAGGGCTACCAAATTTGGCATGTAGCTTTATGTAGTAGACTCTATCAAGTTTCTTCAAATTATAGCCTTGGGGTCAAAATTGGCTCTGCCCCAGGGGTCACAAGTTTTACATAGGCTTATATAGAGAAAACTTTAAAAATCTTCCTGTACCTGGCCATAAGGCCTAGAGCTACCAGATTTTGCATGTAGCTATATCTAGTGGGCCTCTACCAAGCTGGCCAAAATTTTAGCCCTGGGGTCAAAATTGGCCCCGCTGCAGGGGTCACGAGTTTTACATGGGCTTACATAGTGACAACTTAAGAAATCTTCCTGCTTTGATTTTTTTTTTTGAAATTAGCCTTGCATCAGGGGTCTTAGTTTTGCAGAGGCTTCATATGGACAAAACTTGAAAATCACCTTTTTTATAACCATACAGCATAGACTTGTATTATTTTGGAATGTGGCTTTATCTTGTGGACCTCTACCAGGGTTCAAGTAATTATAGCTCTGGGATCAAAAATGGCTTTGCCCTGCGGGTCGCAACTTTCACATGGGCTTTTACAGAGAAAACTTTGTAAGTCTTCATTTTGAAACCATTTGGCTCAAAATTGAAATGTTTAGTATTTATGGTTTATATTTATAAGCCAGTGGAGCGATACAGGGCCATCATGGCCATCTTGTTACATAAATGTAATAGAGATCATTTTAGTCTTTTTTTCTGGGCGTTAAAATTATTGATAAATTTTACAAAATATACTTGTCTCTACAAATGTAAAGGCACTAGACGGTTGGATGCAATGAAAAAATACACATTTCGAGTTCAAATAACAAGTTACAGGCTTTGCTATTAAAGCCTTGTCTTGGAATTTTGGGCAAGCACTGTAGCTCAGTTTATATTGTGCAGGAGTTGAAACCAAAGGGTCACTGATTTGAATCCCCAGCTTGGCAAATTTCTTTTCCAGGATTGATGATAGTCATTGTGATGGTATTCATTCCTCTCTTGTCACTGATCATTGTTTCGATGATGGTTATGTGGAAAAGCAGCCAATGGCTCAGGAAGAATATTGTGCAATGTACTTGTAAGAAATAACATGGATAGGTGCACTGGCCACTGCAGTGTAACTGACATAATGTTAAAATGATGTTAAATACCATATTAACCCTTTACCAAAGAATCCTGGGTTTTCACGACCCTAGGAAAGAAGGCTTTTGAAAACATTGTGGGAAAAGGAGAAATTGCTGGTAACCAGCATTTCCTCCTTTTCCCACAATGTTTTCTGCTCTATCAGAGAGCTTAAGCCTGTTTGTTCCATAGTTGCATTTGGGGTCTGTAAATGCTTCGAAATTTGATTAGTCTAACATTTTGTCACATGGTAAAGAGTTTACTGACAAACCAGTCAGATGGCCAATCTTGCTATTTTTGAATCTTATTTAAGAAATGTTTATGAAAAATATCTGATATATCAAGCATTCCTTAATGACCTTTAATATGAATTCTCAGAAGGCACATAAGATTCTCAGAGATGTTCTTACAGATATCTTGAAATAATTTCTGAGGCCGTTTTTTGAATTTAGATGGAAAATAGTGTTTAACCCTTTACCAAAAAATCTTGACTATAAATGACAGAGATAGTTAGAGAGACATTTAATGATAACATTGTGGAAAAAGGAGAAAATGTTGGTAACCAACATTTTTCCTTTTTCCCCACAATGTTTTCTATCCTTTCAAAGACATCTTTCATTATAAATGAGCAATCTTGGTCTTCTCCAAATGCTTTTAATTTGGGTCCATCTGGAATTTTGTCGTCTTGAAGAGTTAACAGATGATAGAATTTCACTGTAAATAAACTGAAAGCATTGCAAATTACAAGTTAAAAAAAAGTAGAAAAGTTACCAGCATTTTCTCCCTTTTCTACAGTGTTTTCCAATGCTGTCTTTCTCAGGTTTGGAAAAAAAGTACAGTTGTTTGGTAAAGGGTTAAAACAGTTAGTAGTATAGACTGTATGATTGTAAAAGCTTAGCACCTATGACTCCATGTGAATAAAGAGAAAGCCCTGTTGGTTGTCATTGGTCATGTGTTTTTAAGGGAAAAAAACTGTTTTTACATTCTTTTTTTTTTTTCCAGTAATTACATTTTCTATGTTGTTATGTCATTTTTTTATGGCTCTCAAAGTACTAATATATGTATACATATACATGGATTAATTTCAAAATTGTAGGCAAACCAGTGGGTGACACAATTCTATATTTCGGTTGTCGACACAAAAGTGAAGATTTCCTGTATGAGGAGGAGCTGAATGACTTTGTACAGAATGGAACTTTGACAAAACTGTACACAGCTTTCTCTCGAGATCAGGCCGACAAAATTTATGTGCAACATCTGCTGAAAAATAACCGAGATGAGGTTTGGAAACTGCTGGAAGCTGGTGGACATATATATGTATGTGGGTAAGTGTAACAGTCGGTGTTTATGTCCATTAAAACTGACCTAGAACAATTAGTTTAAACAATGATAAGGGGCACTTTGCATGAAACCCCACCTTTGAGCGTTAAACTTTGGTGATGATATTTATAAGAAATAAGCTCTTTCTCCTTTTGTTGTGTTTTGCATAAATTTATAATATAAACCCTTTACCACACAATCCCAAGTTTTAACAGCCTTGAAGAAAACGCCTTTTGAAAAACATTGTGGGAAAAGGAAGAAATGCTAGTAACCAGCATTCCCTCCTTTTCCTGCTATGTTTTCTGCCCTTTCAAAGAAGACTCAAATAATTTTGACCACATTTAGGTTGTCCTCTGCAAACGCTTACAATTTGGACAAGTCTAAAATTTTGTCGTCCTGTAGAGGGTTTATGGTAATTAATGTTGAGAATGCACTTGCTACACATATATGAGCCACACTTTGGCAAAAGGGTGCTTAATGTATGCTTGTAATGCATTATGCCATGCAAGTCATCACATGATCGTGGATCCAGTAAGTCCATTTTGTCTAACAATCATGAGGTAGACTAGTCCTTTGACAAGCAGAAAATTGGCCAATAGCGTAAAGTTTCGGCCCAGGTCAGGCTGCGCAGACTGACCTGGGTTGAAACTTTTTGCAGATGCATTAAGCCTCCTTTTCACAGAGCATGGCTCATATGTTTTCATAGTTATCTGTCTGAAAAACTGTTTCAAGAGGTAATGAGTTAAATGTATTGAAGACATTCGGGAAAGTAGCCATGGGGTATCCATTATTGTCATGAACATAACTTTCTGGATGTACTTATTAGCAATGCAAACACCTACTTTGGTATTATTAAGGCGTTACCTCAATCCCGCATTGTAACAACCCTTATACAAAAGACTTTTGGAAACGTAGTGGGCAAAGGAAAAAATGCTTGTAGCCAGCACTTTCTCCTTTTTCCCACCATGTTTTCTACCTTATCATAGATAATCAAAATTATTTGACACACATTTGTCATCTTTCAATTTGGCCAAGAGAGGCAATATCATGTTTTTTCATTATTTTTCAGGGATGCCAGGAATATGGCCAGAGATGTACATAATGTGTTGCTAAACCTTATTCAAGAGAACGGCGAAATGGACTCGGCCAAAGCTGCGGACTACATAAAAAAATTACAGAACAAGGGGCGCTACTCCTGTGATGTTTGGAGTTAAAAGTGATTCAACCATAGTTGTTCTATTTTTTGGAAGCTTGTATTTTTTTTTTGTTTATAAACAGTTGTCCATTCCATTGTAAAGTAAAGAATAAGGTACATTACACATTTGATGCTTAGATCGAAGAGTGGCTTCGACAAGAATCAGTGTTTTCCTTTCATATTTTACGCTTAAACAGTTTTCATTTTGTGGAAAATGTACAAAGAAATGTTTCATCTCTCGCCATATTTTGAGAGTAAAGTGATTTCTATCAGATTCATTGTACTTTTTGCTAGATTTTTGTATAAACAGTGTTCATGAGAAAGATCAAGTTAAACAGCCGCTACTTCTGCGATGTTTGGAGTTAGATAGGAGTCTTCTTGTTATGTAGCCTTAATCTATTTACAGTCTGAATGGAATGTGTAAAAAGTCAGAATGACTTAACCCTTTACGAGATGACAAAATTTTAGCCTTGTCCAAACTAAAAGCATTTGCAGACGACAGTTCAGCATGGCTCAAATGGTGCAACTTTTCTTTGATAGGGTAGAAAACATTGAGGGAATGGAGAAAATGCTGGTTACCAGCATTTTCTCCTTTTCCCACAATGTTTTCAAAAGGCTTCTTTTCCAGAGGCGTCAAAAGGCGTCATTGTGCAGTAAAGGGTTAAAAAATAATCAGTCACTGGGTATTTCTTTACAAAGTGTTCTTCATGATGTATTGTGCTATCTTTTTTAACCCTTTACCGAATTTTTAGCCTTGTCCAAATTGAAAGCATTTGCAGACGACAATTTCAGTGTGGCTTGAATGGTGGAAATTTTCTTTGATAGGAATAGAAAACATCATGGGAAAAGGAGAAAATGCTGTAAGGTTAGAAAAGATTGTGGAAAAAGGATAAAATATTGGTTACCAGCATTTTCTCCTTTTCCCACAATGTTTTCAAGGGCCATTTCAATTAGGGTCGTTAAAACTCAGGATTGTGTGGTAAAGGGTTAAAAGGGGAACCCATACCAGAAGGGATGTGACCTTCAAAATACTTTTGACAGAGTTATGCACCTTTTTGGCTTAGAATTTTATACTGAAAAAGCATCTGCAGCCAAGGGTTGGCACAAGCATGCAAAGCTTTTGTTGCTACTAATGTATTTGTTAAATAAATTTTGATGAACTCTTTACCACACAACAAAATTTTTTCTTTTTTTTTTTCCCTTCGGGTTGTTTAAAAGTTTGGATTGTGTGGTACAGGGTTAAACGAAATGAAATTTTTACACATTTTTTGTACTTCCTTGACATTGTATGCATAACTACAATGTCTGTTTTTCTTATCTACAAATGTATTATATAATAGAATTCTCTTTGGATATATTATTACAGATGTATTATAAGATAGAATTCTCTTTGGATATATTATTACAAATGTATTACAAAGTAGAATTCTCTTTGGATATATTATTAATAATGTATATAATAGAATTCTCTTTGGACATATTATTACAGGTGAGTAATAGAATTTTCTTTGAACATATTACAGTGATGGATAGATAAATATTGTTTGTTGTAGTAACAGTGGGACTAAGAATTTCTGTTTTTCAAATCTATTATATCTGTCTTTTTATCAAAGGCTGTTTTCTTAAACACTCTGAATTATATTTCAGTAGTAAGTTCGAAGGCTTAATGTCTCAGCCTATCAGATTGTTAGTCTCTGTTTAGATTAAGAACAATAAAAGGGCAAAGGGGGGCTTAATGCATCTCCGTAATGCATGATATCAATTAAGCCGTCACGTAATTATAGATCCATAATAGCCTCTTTTTTTTAACATCTGACTTAATCATGAGGTAGACTGGTCCTTGGACATACAGAAAATTGACTTTTAGCAAAAACTTTTAGCCCAGATCAGTCTGCACATACTGCACAGGCTGACCTGGGTCGGTACTTTCCACAGATGCATTAAGCCTCCACAGGTAAACCAAATTCAATTCTATGATATACCACGAAGTATAATCAAGTAAAGCCATCTATACTGACAAGGCACATTTCATTAGTGTCTGATTTGTTTATTCAGCAGTATCTTATTAGGTTTTCATTTCTTATTGGTTACTCTTGTTGTGGGTTAGTTAACAGTTTGTCCGTGTTACTCGCAGCGTATATTAATTTTCTTGATACTGTTGTGCTGTCTGGCAAGACTTGTTCATTTTCTTACCTAATGCACACTAGAGTGTTCTTGCAATGTGGACAGGTCTAGAATATTGTCATTTGATAAAAAGTTTACTATATATTTGGATTTTCTCAAAGGTACAAAGGAACAGGGGAGCAATCCAAGGCTATAATAGCCCTCTTATCGCATTTGTGACTGTGTGCGGTATGTCTATTAACTCTTTACCAAACAACAAAATTTTGGACTGGACCAAATTGAAAGCATTTGCAGATGACAAAGCCACTGTTGCTAAACTGATGATTTTTCTCTTTGATAGGGTAGAAAACATTGTGGGAAAAGGGAAAAATGCTGATTACCAGCATTTTCTCCTTTTCCCACAATGTTTTCAAAAGCCTTCTTTCTTAGTTTAAAGGGTTAATGGCCTATCAGTACATAATAAATAGTGAAGAATTTCTGTTGAAGTTAACATATCTCTACAAGTGATTTTACAAGTTAATTTACGAGGGCTGTTTAAAAAATACGCGGAAAAGTACAGTAATTCTCTCAAATATTGCTTGAATACAGCGAAACTGATACATATTGTAGACAAATTAATACTGTACTGAAGGAATAAATTTCAAGTTATTATTTCAACATCTTATAAAGATATGGTAGTTATGGCAACGTCATGTTCCGAAACCCGGCCCAAAATGCAATAAATCGAAAGCATTTGCTGTTTGAAAAAGGCATGTCTCTTTTGTGCCTGATCAGATATCTTCACCAAATTTTGTCATGATTTGGCACCGTTTCTTGGTATGACGTTCATGAAGTCACATTTACGTTTGACGTCATTTGAGTGTTTGGCCGCCATATTGTTTATTCATGTGCGTCAAAATGAGTACCGAACAGAGAACTGCAGTTAAATTTAGTGTTTTAAATGGAAAATCCAGAAAAGAAACAGCAGAAATATTAATCAAGGCATACAGCGATTCAGCAATGAAGAAAATGGCTTTATACAAATGTTATGGGCGTTATGAAGACAGGCATGAAAGTGTGACAGATGACCAGAGGAGCGGACGGCTGACGTAGATAATGCAACGTATAGAGTGCAGTGTAGTCTGCAATTGTTTACTTTGAGTCGGGTGCTGACAGGAAAAGTTTCTATTCATGGTTGAAATGATGCAAAAAGTGTACTATGATTCAAGGAGAGTACTTTGAAAACAATGAAATTCTTTAGAAAGTTCTCTCATCAAGGTATGTGAAAGAAACGATTAATAAGTAATGCAAATAAAGTGAAGTAAAATTGATGCTGGATGACGTTGGGCGGGTTTTTGAGCCATGACATTGCTACAGCAACTATATCTTTTTAAGTTGTTGAGATATTGACATGAAATTTATGCTGTCAATACAGAATTGATTTGTCTACAATATGTATCAATTGTGTTGTATTTAACCCTTTCCCAAACGACAAATTTTGGACTGGTCCAAATTGAAAGATTTTGCAGACAACAATTTTAAATTTGATGAAAATGGCAGAAAGGTCTCAAAATGGGTAGAAAACACTGTGGGAAAAGGAGAAATTGCTCGTTACGAGCAATTTCTCCTTTTCCTGCAGTGTTTTCAAAAGACTTGTACTGCAGACATGTGAAAACCAGGGCTTGTTTGTGAAAGGGTTAAGAAGTATTTGAGAGAATGACAGTACTTTTTCGTGTATTTATTGAACACCCCTCATATTATATTAAATCTGAAATTTTTTCCAGCTCGAATACATGCATTGCAAGCAGATAAAGTAACACATGACAGAAAAAAAAATCCCTATCTACACACTGTGAAATACGGTTCCAAATATGGTATTGGTGATGTAACTCACGCATGGAAAACATACATATTGAGTTGCGTTTTGATTGGTCAAATTTTACTCTATGATATTTATCCGCCATTCATAAAAATTAAAAACTAGTTACTACACCATCAGTTGTTTTATTTTGTTTACCAATATACGGATAAAATGTCAAGAACTGTAAAATTTTGATATTGAAAGTTGTAGATATATAGTAAAAGGAATATTATGTTGTCTTAACTTCCTGATGCTTGAATTTACTTCTCGCTGCGTGAAGAAAATTTTGACATTTCGCTCGACCTTCGGTCTCACACTGCTTGAATGAAATCAAAGCAACAGGAAAGTTACTACAACATAATATTCCATATGTATCTCTACAAGTATAATTATACCCCCACAGATGAAGTTGGGGGGGGGGGGGGGTATACTGGAGTCACCATGTCTGTCTGTGCATCATGAAATCTTGTCTGGAGCATAACTTCCACAGGATAAAAACTAAGAACTTCAGACTTCATACACAGATAGACCACACTGAGGACAAGTGCAGTGCTCAAGAACCATAACTCTATCTTCATTAATTTTGGAGTTACTGTCCTTTGTAAATTTTAGCTTTGGGTTTTTGTCGAGAGCATAACTCCCAAAGGATAAAAGCTAAGGACTTGAAACTGTTTTGGGAAAAAGTGCTGGTGGGGTATTAATCACATTTAGTGATAGCTCTAGTTTTAACTCCTTTACCAGACAAAATAAGCTTGGATTTTGTCCAAACTGAAAGCATTTGCAGGCAGCAAATTAACTCTTTACCAAACAACAAAATTTTAGACTGGTCGAAATTAAAGCATTTGCAGACGACAAATTAAATGTGAGTAAAACGATGGAACTTGTCTTTGATAGTATGAAAAACATTGTTGGAAAAGGAGAAAATGCTGGACACCAGCATTTCCTCCTTGTCCCACAATGTTTTCAAAAAGCTTCTTCCTCAGGGTGGTTAAAACTAGGGATTGTGTGGTAAAGGGTTAAACATGGCTCAAATGATGGGAACAGTCTTTGAAATTGTAGAAAATGTGCTGGCTACAAACATTTTCTTCTTTACCTTTTCTGTTTTCAAAAGCCCTTTACCACATTGTTGAAAAAGCTCTGATTGTTACAACAAATACATGTACACCATACGCATGTACATTGTATATATCAATATGTACTATTATTTCTTTTTGTAAATCTATTCAAATTTATATTTATACAAACTTTGCATGTTCCTATTACTGTACATGTATAATAGTGTGTTTCTTTGCCACTTCAAAAATGAAATTCTATCAAGTGTTAGTGTATAGTATATGGACCATACTCTGGCAAAAGGGGATTTAACCCTTTACCACCCGGCAATATTTTAGACATTTCCCAATTGAAAACATTTACAGACAACAAAACGAATATGACTCAAAAATTGAAAATTGTTTTTTGGAAGGATAGAAAACATTGTGGGGAAAAGGAGAAAATGCTGGTTACCAGCGTTTTCTCCTTTTCCCACATTTGTTTTCAAAAGCATTATTCATCAGGGTCGTTCAAAGGCAGCATTGTGTGGTAAAGGGTTAGTGCATCTCCCTGATGCATCAAAACCAAGCATGTCATCAAATGATTGAAGATCCATTTGGTCTCAGAGTCGACTGGAACTGAAGGTAGAAGAGTCCTATGCAATGCAGACAATTTACAAAAAGCAGAAAGTTTCAACCCAAGTTGGCCTGCACGGACTGCACAGGCCAACCTGGGTGGAAACTCTTTTTTGCAGGTGCATTAAGCCCCCTTTTCACAGAGAAAGGTGCATAGAGATTGTACATGTATACAAATCATGTGTACATGTAGTTCTTTTCTAACAAATTTCTGCCATTTCTCGTTCTAAGTATTTTTGGCGGTTATATATCAAAAAGAAATACGTCAAGTTTCTTTAACCCTTTGCCAAACAATCCTGTGTTTTCACGTCCCTGAGGAAGCGACCTTTTGAAAACACTGTAATCAGCATTTTCTCCGTTTCCCACAATGTTTTCTACCCTGTCAAAAAACCTAAGTTCATTTGTACCACTTTAAAATTTATCGTCTGCAGATGCTTTCAATTTGGAAGGGGGCTAGAATTTGTCGTTGGGGAAAGGGTTAAGGAGCATTTTGTAGGTTTTTGATAAAGTGTTTGGTCCATTAATTTCATATACAAAGTACTACATTTAAGGTCATTCTACTAACTTACCAGTACTGCTAAGAAAATTGTTGATAAACATTGCTCGAACAAATTGACCTGAAATTCACATCTCTGCAAAAAATAATTTGAATGTGAGCATTTATTTATATCATCATGTATAAGCAGACGGTACGGAAATTCTATTTATGGTAAATGTCAGGTTTTACCCTTTCAGTGCCTTTGTAAAGATAAGAAACTTTTGCAGATGTTATGGATCAAGATCAGACTACATAGAAAGTGCATCAAATGATCTTAGATCAATGTCATCTGATACATACTACCAATTTATATTAACAAAATCGTGTTTATTTCAGGTATTCTAAGTATTCTTTAAAGACACAATAAATATATTAGCCGCATAAAGAGTTTAAAATCGTTCACGTAGTTCCGCATTAAGACGATAGTAGCTAAAGCTAAGTTTGGACAGTAATTAAACCATGTAATATATATGGTAATAGAGGTCATTTATTTCATGTCAATTTGTTCCGAGTAATACTGAGGTCAAAACAGGGTCAATGTCATTAAAATGAAGATCAATAAAAGTAGTTTGTAATATTTTACTGTGTTATTTTCTTTTCAACACATATTCAGTTATACATTGTGATTGATGTTTCACTGTTATAATGTAACATGATTCAAATATACACCTTTATCTCTTTTACAACTTGACAAATTTTGGACTCGACCAAGTTGAAAGCAGTTGCAGACAACAAGCTGAACGGTGCTCAAATGATGATTTTTGTCTTTCATAGGGTAGAAAACATTGTGGGAAAAAGACAAAAAGCCGGTTACCAGCAGTTTCTCCTTTTCTCACAATGTTTTCAAAAGCATTCTTTTTCAGGGTCATTAAAACTCGGGATTGTGTGTTAAAGGGTTAAATTATACATTGTGAGTAATATTTCTCTGTCATAAAGCAACGTGATTTAATTATAAACCTTACATTATTTAACACCCTCATAATTTTATACATGTAAGCAAACTGAAATTGTTGTAATGCTGAAGAAACATACTTTTAAGGAACACTATGGGCCAAAAGTAAAGAATTTGGGTGTCAAAATGCAACAACTTTAATTCATACCATTTAGAAGTATGGGCATTATTATATGCCTTTCAACTAACCGGATATCCATGCAATAACACCCATGCGATATTTGTATTTGATTGATTGATTGAATGGTGTTTTACACCGCTTTCAACAATATTTCAGTCACATCACGGCGACAGCTCGCGTTTTCATGTATTCATGTATTTCCTGGGTTTCACCAGTATTAGGCTACGGCTCTGAAGTGTCTTGCCCAAGGACACTCCCACGAAAAACCCAGTGGACATGTGTTTGGTCCATCAATTTCATATACAAAGTACTTTATTTAAAGTCATTTTCCTACCGTACCAATACTGCTAAGAAATTGTTGATAAACGTTGCTTGAACAAATTGACCTGAAATTGACATCTCTGCAAAAAATAATTTAAATGTGAGCATTTATTTATATCATCGCGTATAAGCAGATGGTACAGAAATTCTATTAATGGTAAATGTCAGGTTTTACCCTTTCATTGCCTTTGTAAAGATAAGAAACTTTTGCAGATGTTATGGATCAAGATCAGACTGCATAGAAAGTGCATCAAATGATCTTAGATCAATGTCATCTGATACATACTACCAATTTATACCAACAAAATCGTGTTTATTTCAGGTATTCTAAGTATTCTTTAAAGACACAATAAATATATTAGCCACATAAAGAGTTTAAAATTGTTCACGTAGTTCCGCATTCAAACGATAGTAGCCAAAGCTAAGTTTGGACAGTAATTAAAGCATGTAATACATATGGTAATAGAGGTCATTTATTTCACGTCAATTTGTTCCGAGTAATACTGAGGTCAAAACAGGGTCAATGTCATTAAAATGAAGATCAATAAAATTAGTTTGTAATATTTTACTGTGTTATTTTCTTTTCAACACATATTCAGTTATACATTGTGATTGATATTTCACTGTTATAATGTAACATGATTTAAATCTGCACCTTTATCTCTTTTACCAACTGACAAATTTTGGACTCGACCAAGTTGAAAGCAGTTGCAGACAACAAGATGAATGGTGCTCAAATGATGATTTTTGTCTTTCATGGGGTAGAAAACATTGTGGGAAAAGAACAAAAGGCTGGTTACCAGCAGTTTCTCCTTTTCCCAAAATGTTTTCAAAAGCATTCTTTTTCAGGGTCGTTAAAACTCAGGATTGTGTGTTAAAGGGTTAAATTATACATTGTGAGGGATATTTCTCTGTCATAAAGCAACGTGATTTTAATTATAAACCTTGCATTATATTTAACACCCTCATAATTTTATACATGTAAGCAAATTTGAAATTGTCGTAATGTTGTAGAAACATACTTTAAATGCACACTAGGGGCCAAAAGTAAAGAATTTGGGTGTCAAAATGCAACAACTTTAATTCATACCATTTAGAAGTATGGGTAAAATTATATGTCTTTCAACTAACCGGATATCCATGCAATAACACCCATGCGATATTTATATTTGATTGATTGATTGAATGCTGTTTTCTGCCGCTTTCAACAATATTTCAGTCATATCACGGCGACAACTCACATATTCATGTATTCATATATTTCCTGGGTTTCACCAAAACTAGGCTAGGCCTCTGAAGTGTCTTGCGCAAGGACACTCCCACGAAAAACCAAGTGGACATAGTGTTTGGTCCATCAATTTCATATACAAAGTACTACATTTCAAGTCATTTTACTACCGTACCAATACTGCTAAGAAATTGTTGATAAATGTTGCTTGAACAAATTGACCTGAAATTGACATCTCTGCAAAAAAAATTTGAATGTGAGTATTTATTTATATCATCGCGTATAAGCTGATGGTACAGAAATTCTATTAATGGTAAATGTTGGGTTTTACCCTTTCAGTGCCATAGTCAAGATAAGAAACTTTTGCAGATGATACGGATCAAGATCAGACTGAACAAATTGACCTGAAATTGACATCTCTGCAAAAAAAATTTGAATGTGAGTATTTATTTATATCATCGCGTATAAGCTGATGGTACAGAAATTCTATTAATGGTAAATGTTGGGTTTTACCCTTTCAGTGTCATAGTAAAGATAAGAAACTTTTGCAGATGTTATTGATCAAGATCAGACTACATAGAAAGTGCATCAAATGATCTTAGATCAATGTCATCTGATACATACTACTAATGTATACCAACAAAATCATGTTTATTTCAGGTATTAAGTATTCTTTATAGACACGATAAATATATTAGCCACATAAAGAGTTTAAAATTGTTCACATAGTTCTGCATTCAGACGATAGTAGCAAAAGTTAAGTTTGGACAGTAATTCAAGCATAAAGTAACATGATTCAAATCTACACCTTTATCTCTTTTACCAACTGACAAATTTTGGACTCGACCAAGCTGAAAGCAGTTGCAGACAACAAGATGAATGGTGCTCAAATGATGATTTTTGTCTTTCATGGGGTAGAAAACATTGTGGGAAAAGAACAAAAGGCTGGTTACCAGCAGTTTCTCCTTTTCTCACAATGTTTTCAAAAGCATTCTTTTTCAGGGTCGTTAAAACTCGGGATTGTGTATTAAAGGGTTAAATTATACATTGTTGAGTGATATTTCTCTGTCATAAAGCAACGTGATTTAATTATAAACCTTACATTATTTAACACCCTCATAATATTATACATGTTACCAAATTTGAAATTGTCGTAATGTTGTAGAAACATACTTTAAAGGCACACTAGGGGCCAAAATTAAAGAATTCGGGTGTCAAAATGCAACAACTTTAATTCATACCATTTAGAAGTATGGGCGTTATTATATGTTTTTCAACTAACTGGATATCCATGCAATAACACCCATGCGATATTTATATTTGACTGATTGATTGAATGGTGTTTTATGCCGCTTTCAACAATATTTTAGTCATATCACGGCGACAGCTCACATATTCATGTATTCATATATTTCCTGAGTTTCACCAAAACTAGGCTAGGCCTCTGAAGTGTCTTACCCAAGGACACTCCCACGAAAAACCAAGTGGACATGTGTTTGGTCCATCAATTTCATATCCAAAGTACTACATTTCAAGTCATTTTACTACCGTACCAATACTGCTAAGAAATTGTTGATAAATGTTGCTTGAACAAATTGACCTGAAATTGACATCTCTGCAAAAAATAATTTGAATGTGAGCATTTATTTATATCATCGCGTATAAGCAGACGGTAATCAAATTCTATATATGGTAAATGTTGGGTTTACCCTTTCAGTGTCATAGTCAAGATAAGAAACTTTTGCGGATGATATGGATCAAGATCAGACTGCATAGAAAGTGCATCAAATGATCTTAGATCAATGTCATCTGTCACGTATTACCAATTTATACCAATGACATCATGTTTATTTCATGTATTCTAAGTATTCTTTAAAGACTCCTTTTATTAGCCACATAAAGAGTTTAAAATTGTTCACATAGTTCCGCATTCAGACGATAGTAGCCAAAGCTAAGTTTGGACAGTAATTCAAGCATGTAATATATAAGGTAATAGAGGTCATTTATTTCATGTCAATTTGTTCCGAGTAATACTGAGGTCAAACCAGGGTCAATGTCATTAAAATGAAGATCAATAAAATTAGTTTGTAATATTTTACTGTGTTACTTTCTTTTCAACACATATTCAGTTGTGATTGATATTTCACTGTTATAAAGTAACATGATTTAAATCTACACCTTTACCTCTTTTACCAATTGACAAATTTTGGACTCGACCAAGTTGAAAGCAGTTGCAGACAACAACCTGAATGGTGTTCATAGGATGATTTTTGTCTTTCATAGGGTAGAAAACATTGTGGGAAAAGGACAAAAGGCTGGTTACCAGCAGTTTCTCCTTTCCCACAATGTTTTCAAAAGCATTTTTTTTCAGGGTCGTTAAAACGCGGGATTGTGTGTTAAAGGGTTAAATTATACATTGTGAGTGATATTTCTCTGTCATAAAGCAACGTGATTTTAATTATAAACCTTACCTTATTAACACCCTCATAATTTTATACATGTAAGCAAATTTGAAATTGTCGTAATGTTGTAGAAACATACTTTAAAGGCACACTAAGGGCCAAAAGTAAAGAATTCGGATGTCAAAATGCAACAACTTTAATTCATACCATTTAAAAGTATGGGTATTATTATTATGTCTTTCAACTAACCGGATATCCATGCAATAACACCCATGCAATATTTTTATATTTGATTGATTGAATTGTGTTTTATGCCGCTTTCAACAATATTTCAGTCAAATTACGGCGACAGCTCAGGTATTCATCTATTCATGTATTTCCTGGGTTTCACCAGTACTAGGCTAGGGCTCTGAAGTGTCTTGCCCAAGGACACTGCCAAGAAAAACCCAGTGGACATAGTGTTTGGTCCATCAATTTCATATACAAAGTACTACATTTCAAGTCATTTTACTACCGTACCAATACTGCTAAGAAATTGTTGATAAATGTTGCTTGAACAAATTGACCCGCAATTGACATCTCTGCAAAAAATATTTTGAATGTGAGCATTCATTTATATCATCGCGTATAAGCAGATCGTACAGAAATTCTATTAATGGTAAATGTTGGGTTTTACCCTTTCAGTGCCATAGTCAAGATAAGAAACTTTTGCAGATGATACGGATCAAGATCAGACTGCATAGAAAGTGCATCAAATGATCTTAGATCAATGTCATCTGATACATACTACCAATTTAATCGTGTTTATTTCAGGTATTCTAAGTATTCTTTAAAGACACGATAAATATATTAGCCACATAGACCGTTGAAAGTTGTTCACGTAGTTCCGCATGCAGATGACAGAAGCCGAAGCTAAGTTTGGACAGTAATTAAAGCATGTATTATATGTGGTAACAGAGGTCATTTATTTCATGTCAATTTGTTCCGAATAATACGGAGGTCAAAACACGGTCAATGTCATTAAAATGAAGATCAATAAAACTAGTTTGTAATATTTTACTGTGTTATTTTCTTTTCAACACATATTCAGTTATACATTGTGATTGATATTTCACTGTTATAAAGTAACATGATTCAAATCTACACCTTTATCTCTTTTACCAATTGACAAATTTTGGACTCGACCAAGTTTAAAGCAGTTGCAGATAACAACCTGAATGGTGCTCAAATGATGATTTTTCTCTTTCATAGGGTAGAAGACATTGTAAGAAAAGGACAAAAGGCTGGTTACCAGCAGTTTCTCCTTTTCCCAAAATGTTTTCAAAAGCATTTTTTTTTTTTCAGGGTTGTTAAAACGCGGGATTGTGTGTTAAAGGGTTAAATTCTACATTATGAGTGATATTTCTCTGTCATAAAGCAACCTGATGTTAATTATAAACCTTACATTATTTAACACCCTCATAATTTTATACATGTAAGCAAATTTGGAATTTAATGTTGTAGAAACATACTTTAAAGGCACACTAGGGGCCAAAAGTAAAGAATTTGGGTGTCAAAATGCAACAACTTTAACTCATAACATTTAGAAGTATGGGCATTATTATATATGTCTTTCAACTAACCGGATATCCATGCAATAACACCCATGCGATATTTATATTTGATTGATTGATTGAATGGTGTTTTACTCCGCTTTCAACAATATTTCAGTTATATCACGGCGACAGCTCAGGTATTCATGTATTCATGTATTTCCTGGGTTTCACCAGTACTAGGCTACGGCTCTGAAGTGTCTTGCCCAAGGACACTCCCACGAAAAACCCAGTGGACATGTGTTTAGTCCATCAATTTCATATACAAAGTACTACATTTAAAGTCATTTTACTACCGTACCAATACTGTTAAGAAATTGTTGATAAATGTTGCTTGAACAAATTGACCCACAATTGACATCTCTGCAAAAAATAATTTGAATGTGAGCATTTATTTATATCATCGCGTATAAGCAGATGGTACAGAAATTCTATTAATGGTAAATGTCAGGTTTTACCCTTTCAGTGCTATAGTCAAGATAAGAAACTTTTGCAGATGTTATGGATCAAGAACAGACTGCATAGAAAGTGCATCAAATGATCTTAGATCAATGTCATCTGTCACATATTACCAATTTATAACAACGACATCACATTTATTTCAGGTATTAAGTATTCTTTAAAGACACGATAAATATATTAGCCACATAAAGAGTTTAAAACTCTTCACATAGTTTTGCATTCAGACGATAGTAGCCAAACCTAAGTTTGGACAGTAATTCAAGCATGTAATATATATGGTAACAGAGGTCATTTATTTCATGTCAATTTGTTCCGAGTAATACTGAGGTCAAACCAGGGTAAATGTCATTAAAATGAAGAGCAATAAAACTAGTTTGTTAATATTTTACTGTGTTAGTTTCTTTTCAACACATATTCAGTTATACATTGTGATTGATATTTCACTGTTATAAAGTAACATGATTCAAATATACACCTTGATCTCTTTTACCAATTGACAAATTTTGGACTCGACCAAGTTGAAAGCAGTTGCAGACAACAAGATGAATGGTGCTCAAATGATGATTTTTGTCTTTCATAGGGTAGAAAACATTGTGGGAAAAGGACAAAAGGCTGGTTACCAGCAGTTTCTCCTTTTCCCACAATATTTTCAAAAGCATTTTTTTTCCAGGGTCGTTAAAACGCGGGATAGTGTGTTAAAGGGTTAAATTATACATTGTGAGTGATATTTCTCTGTCATAAAGCAACTTTATTTAATTATAAACTTTACATTATTTAACACCCTCATAATTTTATACATGTAAGCAAATTTGAAATTGTCGTAATGTTGTAGAAACATACTTTAAAGGCACACAAGGGGCGAAAAAATAAAGAATTCGGGTGTCAAAATGCAACAACTTTAATTCATACCATTTAAAAGTATGGGTATTATTATATGTCTTTCAACTAACCGGATATCCATGCAATAACACCCATGCAATATTTATATTTGATTGATTGATTGAATGGTGTTTTATGCCACTTTCAACAATATTTCAGTCATATCACGGCGACAGCTCATGTATTCATGTATTTCCTGCGTTTCACCAAAACTACGCTAGGCCTCTGAAGTGTCTTGCCCAAGGACACTCCCACGAAAAACCAAGTGGACATGTGTTTGGTCCATCAATTTCATATACAAAGTACTACATTTCAAGTCATTTTACTACCGTACCAATACTGCTAAGAAATTGTTGATAAATGTTGCTTGAACTAATTGACCTAAAATTGACATCTCTGCAAAAAATAATTTGAATGTGAGCATTTATTTATATCATGGCGTATAAGCAGATGGTACAGAAATTCTATTAATGGTAAATGTTGGGTTTTACCCTTTCAGTGTCATAGTCAAGTTAAGAAACTTTTGCAGATGTTATCGATCAAGATCAGACTACACAGAAAGTGCATCAAATGATCTTAGATCAATGTCATCTGATACATACTACCAATTTATACCAACAATATCATGTTTATTTCAGGTATTAAGTATTCTTTAAAGACACGATAAATATATTAGCCACATAAAGAATTTAAAATTATTCACTTAGTTCCGCATTCAGACGATAGTAGCCAAAGCTAAGTTTGGACAGTAATTAAAGCATGTAATATATATGGTAATAGAGGTCATTACATTATTTAACACCCTCATAATTTTATACACGTAAGCAAATTTGAAATTGTTGTAATGTTGTAGAAACATACTTTAAAGGCACACCAGGGGCCAAAAGTAAAGAATTGGGTGTCAAAATGCAACAACTTTAATTCATACCATTTAGAAGTATGGGTATTATTATTATGTCTTTCAACTAACCGGATATCCATGCAATAACACCCATGCAATATTTATATTTGATTGATTGATTGAATGGTGTTTTACGCCGTTTTCAACAATATTTCAGTTATATCACGGCGACAGCTCACGTATTCATGTATTCATGTATTTCCTGGGTTTCACCAGTACTAGGCTAGGGCGCTGAAGTGTCTTGCCCAAGGACACTCCCACGAAAAACCCAGTGGATCCAGTGAGGCTCAAACCCGGGGCCTCCAGGTTACAAGTCCTACTCTTTACCACTGAGCCACACAGGATCCCCATATTTATTTTTGACATACCAAGGATATTTATAGATTTTTGATACAGTATCACAGATATTTATAGAACAGTAGAATACTTTTAAAAACATTGAGGGAAAGGGAGAAAATTCAGGTTCCCGCAATGTTTTTTACCCTTTTTAAGACAAGTTCAGTAATTCAAGCTGCATTAAATTTGCAGTTTGCATATTCTTTCATGCTGGACAAGACTAAACTGTTGTCTTGTGGTACAGTTAACAGTGTTCAAAGATTTGTGAGAAATCAGGCAATTTTGTACAGGCCCAATAGCAGCCCCCCCCCCCCCCAAAAAAAATAACGTGGGTGTTAAAATGCATTTTAATTTAAAGCATACCACACGACAAAATTGTAGACCAATCCAAATTGAAAGGATTTTCAGACGACAAAATAAATGCGACTAAAAAATTGAAATTTGTCTTGGGAAGGAAAGAAAACATTGTGGGAAAAGGAGAAAATGCTGGTTACCAGTATTTTCTCCTTTTCCCACAATGTTTTCAAAAGGCTTCTTTCTCAGGGTCGGGATTATGTGGTGAAGGGTTAAAGCATACCATTTATAGGTATGGTTGCTTGCAGAAAATTGAATCTTAAAACTTAAAAGACACTGTATCTTGTGTTTAATTTTTATCTGATTTTAAATTCCATTTTATATGCCAGCGACTAACACTTGGACTGACTGCACAGCAATAGATTGTCATCTTCACAAAAAATTCCATATATTCAAATGGTATAAGTGAAATTTAAATCTATTTTAACACCGGTATTGTTTACTTTTGGCCACTACTGACCATTTAAAATGAGCAATGGATAAGACTTATGAAAACATTGGTAACCAGCATTTTCTCCTTTTCCCACAATGTTTTCTACTCTATCAGAGAAAGAGATCATCATCATTTTAACTACCTATAATTTGTCGTCTGCAAATACTTTCAATTTTGTTGAGTACAAAATTTTGTCGTTTGGTAAAGAGGACAACAGCAAAGCAAGATTATGATGAGACAAACCTTGAAGCATAAAAATCCTTGGTATAGGACCATAAAATAGAGATAGATTTTTCTAGCTTACAACAGAGATAAATTCTTCCACGATGGAGTCTTCTAGCTTAGAATAGAGATAAATTTTTCCACGTTAACTAGTACAAAAAAACTGTAATGTTAACCCTTTTCCAATTCCGAGCTTTAACAACCCTGAGAAATAAAGCTTTTGAAAACACTGTGGGAAAAGGAGAACACAATGTTTTCTACCTTTCCCAAATCAAATTTCAATTTCTGAGTAACATTTATTCTGTGTCGTCTGCAAATGCTTTCAATTTGGACAAGTCCACGATTTTGTCGTTTGGTAAAGAGTTACGATTTTGACATCTTTGTTCCAAAGACATAACAACCTCTGGGAGATTACCACACACATATCTGAGCAAAAACCCTCGTTATCACATACAGATTACAATAAATAATGACGACAACAATAAAAAATTGAATAACAAAATACAGTGAAGTATCTACAGCAACAAAAGAAATTAAATAACAAAATACAGTGATGTGGCCACCTTAAAATATACCCAAACCTTTATTGATCCTTAACCGAACATTCCCAAGTTCTGACAACCCTGAGGATAGATGCTTTTGAAAATATTGTCAAAAAGGGGGAAAATGCTGGTTATCAGCATTTTCTCCTATTCTCTCTCATTCTTTTTAAAACCCTTCCTCAAGGTTGATGATACTCAGCTCATTTGGTAAATGGTTAATCATCACTCAACTCTCTACCAGACAATAAAATTTCAGTTTTATGCAAATTGAAAGCATCGGCAGACAACAAATTAAATGTGACTCAAATGACTGCATCTGTATTTGAAAGAGTAGAAAACATTGTGAGAAAAGGAAACAACTCTTGGCTGCAGAGTCTTGATCCCAGTGAAAATTCTAAGTTGAAAAAGGGGCATAACTCTGTCAAAAATACTTTGATGGTTACCTGCCTCTGCTGTATAGGTTCCCCTTTTGATAATAAACAAATTGTCCAAGTTTGAAGCAAATAGTTTCAGTAATAACAGATATTATAAAATGTCAAAGTTTTCGCACAATGACGTGGATGACAATGACACAGACATTGCCAGGCCTATGACAATACCTCAATGTTTTCTTCGAAAACAGTCGAGCTAAAAATGATGGTTACCAGCATTATCTCCTTATCTAACAATGTTTCCAAAAGCCTATTTCCTCAGGGTTGTTGAAACTAGATTGTTTGGTAAATGGTATATCAATATACTTAAGATATCACGTCTTCAAACCAGGATTTCACATTATGTTTTTCTTTCTATGTATCACAATATCTCAACCAACTATATGGCTAGCCTCAGAATTCCATTTAAAAGCTATATTCAAAATGATCAGAAAATACATCCCCATTTTACAGCAAGATATTCTCAGCCAATCAAGTGGCTTGTAAAAAAATTCGTAATGGCAACAATAGTTACAATAGTTGGTGAATAGAGGCCCTGACTGTTCTATTACTATCAAGTATGCTTGTAAAAATTATAGAGAAAATAAAACAATTGCTCTTTTTCTACTAAGGAGAGAAATATCCACTCCATCCATTCATTCTGCCTATGAAACAACTGGGTCAGTTCTTATTAAAAGTTTTACATGCATGCTGAACTCAGTCTGGCATTGTATTTTGAAAATATATTGATTACACTGCCACTATTTTAAAAATGAAACAAATCATAACATCACTAATTCACTTTAAAGTTTTTGTCTTCTTTTTAAGTCAAGGACTTAATTTGAATTGTTTCCCAGATTTACCCCTATGTGTGTTCGTATCAGAGTTAAACACTCTTTTAACAGCTTAGGTCATATCATGATGGTCAGTGCACCTATATGTACCCATGTGTTTCTGGCTTTCTCACACCAGTACTGACACAACTTTCTTTCCAAGCCATTGACTACTTTTCTCACATGCATCAGTGGTGAGTGGCGAAAAATCCCGGAGAGAAAGTTTGCCTTAACCAGGTATCAAACCAGCAACCACCAGGTAACAAGTCCAATACACTGTGCTACCTATCCGGGGGATTGAACTCTTCACCAGACGATAAGTTCCTGGAGTTGTCCATACTGAAAGCATTCATGACAAACTGAATGTGGCTAAATGACAGGATTTGCCTTGGTGATGGTAGAAAACATTGTGGGAACAGAAGAAAAAGCCGATGACCAGCATTTTCTCCTATTCCAAAAATAGCATGAAAGCCTTCTTCCTTGGGGTTTTGAAAATACAGGAATGTTTCTTTCAGGGTTAACTCTTTACCACACAACAAAATTTTAGACACATTCAAATTGAAAGAATTTGCAGATGACAAAATAAATGTGACTGAAAAATGAAATTTGGTATGGGAAGGAAAGAAAAGATTGTGGGATAATGAGAAAATGCTGGTTACCAGCATTTTCTGGGAGGATAGAAAAGACTGTGGGATAATGAGAAAATGCTGGTTACCAGCATTTTCTCCTTTTCCTACAATGTTTTCAAAAGGCTTCTTCCTCAGCGTCATTTAAACTCAGGATTGTGTGGCAAAGGGTTAAAGTAATTTAAATGAAACTTAAAGTTTGAGCATGAATCAATTAAACATAAACCCAAATTTTAGAAGAACAAGGCCCGAGTCCGTATTCACCAACCATTCTTAAGAATATTCTAAGTCTTGTTCTCCAAGATTTTCTACGTCTGACAGTAACACAACTTCTGATTGGCTAAACCAAATGGTTTGGCCAATCAGAAGTTGTGTTACTTTCAGATGTAGAAAATTTTGGAGAATAAGACTAAGAACGTTGTTAAGAATGTTTGGTGAATACGGACCAGTTTCTCGAAAAAACTTAAGTGTCTTATTTTACTTAAACCCACAGACTTATTTTCTGACTTACGTTGAATTATGTTATTCCAGACGCATTTCACTAACATTAACAGACTTATGTAACATCCTCAAGTCCTGTGTTGACATGACGTTTTACACTCAACTCAGGAAAATAATGGACTTAAGTCTGTTAATTGACATAAGTCCATTTATTTTGCTTAGGTGAGTCTGAAACTTGGTGTCAACTTAGGATTTGAGAATGTTACAAAAGTCTGTTAACCCTTAGGGTGCAGAATAAACCTATCAGACATTTTCATCCTAGAAATACAACCCAAATAACTGCAATTTCATGGCTGCTCTTGTCCACAGTGATTAAGCTAAGTGGCTAGTGTAGATCAAAGATCAGGCTGCACGTTTTGTGCAGCCTGATCTTGATCTACACTGACCACATATGCAACTATAGTTGTGAAAGGCACTTTAAGGGTTAATGTTAGTGAAATGCATCTCAACTAAGCCAGGACCTGAGAGCATTAGTAAAAAAAGAGACTTAATTTTTTCATGAAATAGGGCCCTGGCCCTCTTTTGACACTGATTTGATTCATCCAGAGCTCTCGCTGTCCAGAATCCCTTTCAGTCTAGAAAATATCCCTGTCTTGTTCCTCTCTAGAGTTTTATTCATGGATGGTTGAATTTTTGGTCTGGCATATATACTTCTGACATTGCGCAATCCCCGACCTGAAGAATATTAGGATTTCCATATATAAATCATTTTTGAAAGTTGCCTTGTCAATAGGTACTAGATTTAACCCTTTCCAAACAACAAATTTTGGACTGGTCCAAATTGAAAGAGTTTGCAGACAACAATTCTAAATTTGATGAAAATGGCAAAAAGGTCTCAAAAAGGGTAGAAAACACTGTGGGAAAAGGAGAAATTGCCTGTTACGAGCAATTTCTCCTTTTCCCACAGTGTTTTCAAAAGACTTGTACTGCACACACGTGAAAACCAGGGCTTGTTTGGGAAAGGGTTAAACAACGCTGACATTATGATCTGCCTGTGACCTTGCCCTTTTACGTAATGACAACTTTCAAAATCCACAGACAAGTTACATTTTGTAGCGGATACCTGTAAAAAGTTTGTCAGCCTAGATCAAATCTGTACTGCAGAGGTTCTGAGGTGCTATCCCAATTAACAATCATTGAAACAGTGATCAGCGGTGAGAGAGGTGTTGGTCCTGTTGCAATGACTATCACCAATCCTCCAAAAGAAATTCGCTGAGCTGAGGATTCAAACCAGCGACCTCCTGTTCTCAACTCTTGTGGGCTACCAACTGCTCTGCCAGGGCTCGGCAGGACATATTACTAAGAGTGAATTGTAAAAACAGTGGAAGAACTTGTTTCAAAATTACTTTTGAGATCAGTAGGTCAAGGGTCTGCAAACTAAACTCTGTTTCGACATTACATAAGACAATGACTAGTTTCATCTGCACAGATCATCTACACATCATCTTTCTTACCTGAACCAAGTCTGAAGACCCTGTGTAAAGCCAGTATCTACTTACCTTTTAACCCTTTCCCAAACAAGCCCTGGTTTTCACATGTCTGCAGTACAAGTCTTTTGAAAACACTGTGGGAAAAGGAGAAATTGCTCATAACGAGCAATTTCTCCTTTTCCCACAGTGTTTTCTACCCTTTTTGAGACCTTTCTGCCATTTTCATCAAATTTAAAATTGTCGTCTGCAAACTCTTTCAATTTGGACCAGTCCAAAATTTGTCGTTTGGGAAAGGGTTAAACAAACAACAAAACTTTAGACTTGATCAAGTTGAAAAAGTTTATGGACGACAAATTCACTGTAGCTCAAAAGATGATTTCTGTCTTTGAAACGGTAGAAAACATTATGGGAAAAAGGGCAAATGCTGGTTACAGACAAATCCAAAACTATGCGGGTCATTCATTTAATTGTGCCACTGGGTGTTTATGGGACACATTATATTAAATGCGTATATTTTGTTTGTTTCATCCCTTCAAAATATTCTCCATTGACAGAAATACATTTTTCAAATCTGGAAATCCAGTCTGTGAATGCTGCAATATAGGTTTTTCTGGGAATATCCTGCAGACACTGAAAATGGCACTTCCCAGGGCACTTTTAGAGTCATATCAACGCCCAGAGAGAGTTTTCTTTAATAAAGGAAAAAGAAAAATGTCACACGGGCTGAGGTCGGGAGAATAGGGTGGGTGGGGAAGCTGTACCACCTTTTCCGTTTCCAGGAAATTCTGAACAACTGCAGACTTGTGAGCAGCTGCATTGTCATGAATAAGGCACAGTCCTCTTAATCTGGTTTCAATAATATAGCCAGTGTATATGACTGCATTTACTTTAACTTTCAACAACTTTTGAAAGAATGAAGCTCTTACAACAAAATTTCGTGCCAGTATTCAGAACAACTTCCTTGCCAAAATACAGTTATTTCCTTGTGATCTGTATGGTCATGCGCTATGGATGCCCATTAGTGACACAATTAAAAAATGAATGACCCTTGTAAGAAATTTGTGTTGTCATCTGCCAAGGTTTTCAATTTGGATAAATCTAAAGTTCTGTTGTCTACTGAGATTTAACCCTAAGGGCATCACATAAATAAACTAAACAGACATTTTTCATGTAGCAGTTAGACCCGAACGACTGCAATCCTAGGGCTGCTTTTGTCCACAATCTCAAGGCAAAGCAGACAGTGTAGATTAAAGTTCAGGGTCTGTATTCACAAACCAGTCTTAACTCTTTACAATACGACAAAAATGTAGACTTAGCCAAATTCAAAGCACACACAAACTACAATTTTAATGTGGCTCAAATGATGGAATTTGCCTTTGATAGGATAGAAAACATTGTGGGAAAAGGAGAAAATGCTGGTTACCAGTATTTTCTCCTTTTCCCACAATATTTTGAAAAGGCTTCTTTCACTTGTTAATTAAAAATTGGAACTGTGTTAAAAGGGGTTAAGAACATTCCTAGTCTAATTATCCAGAATTTTCTAAATTTGAAAGTAACAAAACTTCTGATTGGCTAAACCATTTTGCCAATCGGAAGTTGTGTTACTTTCTGAATCTAGAAATTTTAGTTTAGCCAATCAGATAGTTTCTAACTTTAAAATTATACTTAAATTAAGAATGGCTGGTGAATACAGACCGAAATTGCACTTTTTGTTCCAAGATTCTTCATCAAAATGCCCACAAACCTGTTTCTGTAGTTATTATATTTTCTGTGTTCAACTCTGCTACTTCTTTCTGCAACTTCAATTCCTCTGCCTTTTTCATACTAGGCTGACCTACAACACAGAAGAAATATAAATACATGTATAATAATTGCAAAACATTGTGGTAAATGAAGACAATGATCAATGGCTGAAATTTATTCATTTATCTACTATAAAGTCTTCCTCTATAATGACTTTTCAGTTTCCATGTCTAACTATTTCATTGCACCTTTGACCACTTTTGAAAACATGATGGCAAAAGGACAGATTGTTTAACTCTTTACAATACAATCCCGACTTTTAACGACCCTGAGAAAGAGGCCTTTTGAAAACATTGTGGGAAAAGGAGAAAATGCTGGTAACCAGCATTTTCTCCATTTCCCACAAAGTTTCCTACCCATCCCAGAACAAAGTTCTATTTTTGAGTCACAATTATTTTGTCATCTGCAAATGCTTTGAATTTGGACTAGTCTACAATTTTGTCATTTGGTAAGGAATTCAGTGCATATTTTCCACAAGGTCCAGAGTGTGTATTCACTAACCATTCGTAGAAACATTTTAAGTCTTATTCTCCAAGAATTTCCTACATTTGAAAGTAACAAAACTTCTGACCAACCGACCGCCCAACCTGACCGACCGACTTATACAGTATAAAATACACTAACCTTTCATCCCAGCGTCTTTTAACAACTTTTTCAAAGCCATAATCTTGTCTTCATTTGTAAAACACCCTTTCAGTTCTCTGTCACTTCGTACAAAAATACCACTGGCTCGACAAATCTTTCTCAACTGCAAAAGATGGGGCGATTCATGAACATCCATCTGAAAGAAAAGGTACAAGATGTGAAAACTGTCTGGCATATCATCGAAAAAAACATTCTGACCAACTTTTATGAGTATTGGACTGAAAATGTGGCCTCTAGATTGTACACAAGCTGTGATATTATACAGAGAAACATTCTGACAAAGTTTCTAGAGTATTGGACTGAAAATGTAGCCTCTAGAGTTGGTTACCAGCATATTCTCCTTTTCTCACAATGTTTTCAAAAGCTTTCTTCTTCAAATAGTTAAAACTTGGGATAGTGTGGTAAAGGGTTATAATAAAACAAGAGGGCCACGATGGCCCTGGGTCGCTCACCTTAGTAGAGTGCCTTAAAGGTTTTTCTTTAATTTGACCATGTGACCTAGTTTTTGACCGCAGGTGACCCAATTTCAAACTCGTATTTCATGAAGACAAACATTCTGACCAATTTTCAAGTCAATTGAGCAAAAAATGTGGCCTCGAGTGCCCTATAGATATTTCTTTAATTTGACCTAGTGACCTAGATTATGACCCCAGGTGACCCAAATTTGAACTGGTCTTTAACTGTATCAAAAGAAACATTTTAACCAATTTTCAAATCAAATGAATAATAAATGTGGCCTCTAGAGTGCCCACTAGCTATTGCTTTAATTTGACCAAGTGACCTAGTTTATGACCCCAGTTGGCCCAAATTCAGACTCATGTGAGATTTTACAAAGACAAACATTCTGACCAATTTTCAAGGCAATTAAGCAAATAATGTGGCCTCTAGAGTGCCCACAAGGTATTTCTTTATTTTGACCTAGTGACCTAGTTTATGGTTCCAGGTGACCCAAATCCAAACTCATCTGGTATTTCATCAAGTCAAACATTCTGGCCAAATTTCAGGTCATTTTAGCCAGGGGCATCATATGAACAAAATTGGTAGAGGTCCACTCTGAGATGCAACATACCAAATATCAAAGCTCCACACCTTTCGGTTTCAGAAAAGAAGAATTTTAAAGTTTTCCTTCTTTGTTCCTATGTTCGAATCTGTGACCCCAGGGGCTGGGCCAGTTTTGACCCAAGCAGCATCCTTGGAACAAACTTGGCAGAAGTCCACTAGGAGATGCTACATACCAAATATCAAAGCTCTATACCTTCCCATGTAAGAGAAAAAAAAAATTAAAGTTTTCCTTCTTTGTTCCTATGTTTGAACTTGTGAACCCCGAGGCAGGACCAATTTTGACCCCAAGGGCATCATATGAACAAACTTAGTAGAGGTCTACTAGGCGATGCTACATACCAAATATCAAAGCTCTACGCCTTTCAGTTTCAGAGAAGATGATTCTTAAAGTTTTCCTTCTTTGTTCCTATGTTCGAACTTGTGACCCCCGGGGCAGGGCTAACTTTTGCCCCAAGGGCATCATATGCACAAACTTGGTAGAGATCCACTAGAAGATGCTACATACCAAATATCAAAG
Organism: Tridacna gigas; assembly: GCA_945859785.2. Lineage (NCBI taxonomy): Eukaryota > Metazoa > Mollusca > Bivalvia > Cardiida > Cardiidae > Tridacna > Tridacna gigas. The sequence continues at coordinate 8,451,278 of OX244042.2, forward strand.
CTCCATGCCTTCCTGTTTCAGAGAAGAAGATTTTTAAAGTTTTCCTTCTTTTTTCCTATGTTGGAAATTGTGACCCCTGGGGCGGGGCCAGTTTTGACCCCAGGGGCATCATATGAACAAACTTGGTAGAGGTCTACTAGGCGATGCTACATACCAAATATCAAAGCTCTACGCCTTCCATTTTCAGAGAAGATGATTTTTAAAGTTTTCCCTCTTTGTTCCTATGTTTGAACTTGTGACCCCCCCCCCCCCGGGGCAGGGCCAGTTTTGACCCCAAGGGCATCATATGAACAATTTGGTAGAGGTCCACTAGGAGATGCTTCATACCAAATATCAAAGCTCTATGCCTTCTAGTTTTAGAGAAGATGATTCTTAAAGTTTTCCTTCTTTGTTCCCATGTTGGAAATTGTGACCCCCGGGGCGGGGCCAGTTTTGACCCCAGGGGCATCATATGAACAAACTTGGTAGAGGTCCACTAGTAGATGCTACATGCCAAATATCAAAGCTCTACACCTTCAAGTTTCCGAAAAGAAGATTTTTAAAGTTTTCCTTCTTTGTTACTATGCTCAAATTTGTGACCCCCGGGGCGGGGCCAGTTTTGACCCCAGGGGCATCATATGAACAAACTTGGTAGAGGTTCACTAGGCAATGCTACATACCAAATATCAAAGCTCTACGCCTTCCAGTTTTAGAGAAGATGATTTTCAAAGTTTCCCCTCTTTGTTCCTATGTTCGAACTTGTGACCCCCCGGGACAGGGCCAGTTTTGACCCCAAGGGCATGATATGAACAAAATTGGTAGAGGTCCACTAGGAGATGCTTCTTGCCAAATATCAAAGCTCTACACCTTCAAGTTTCAGAGAAGAAGATTTTTAAAGTTTTCCTTCTTTGTTACTATGCTCAAACTTGTGACCCCCGGGGCGGGGCCAGTTTTGACCCCAGGGGCATCATATGAACAAACTTGGTAGAGGTCCACTAGGAGATGCTACATGCCAAATATCAAAGCTCTACGCCTTCAAGTTTTAGAGAAGAAGATTTTTAAAGTTTTCCTTCTTTGTGACTATGCTCAAACTTGTGACCCCTGGGGCAGGGCCAGTTTTGACCCCAGGGGCATCAAATGAACAAACTTGGTAGAGGTCCACTAGGAGATGCTACATACCAAATATCAAAGCTCTGCGCCTTCTAGTTTCAGAGAAGAAGATTTTCAAAGATTTTGCTTTTTTTTCCTTTTTGTTGCCATGGCAACCAGAGTTGTGGGTGGAATTCAATTCTTTGAACAATTTTGGTAGAGCTTCACCCAAGGAACATCCCTGCCAAGTTTCATCAAGATTGGCCCAGTGGTTTAGGAGAAGAAGATGTTTAAAGAAATTGTTGACGGACGACGGACGCCGGACATAGGGCGATCACAATAGCTCACCTTTTAGCACGCTGTGCTAAGGTGAGCTAAAAAGGCAGAGCTAAAAGTGAACACTTAAAAATTACATGTAATATTACATGATGTGTGGCTGGCTTGCACACAGCTTGCCCTGTTTTCTTCTCCATAATCTTTGCTCTGGTCTGACTTAAAGGCTCGTCTTCGTCACTTGATTCTTCCGATTCAATGTAGAGTTCATTCTGTAAAAAAAAAAAAAAAAACATTAATCAATTTGCAGGCTAAAATTTTTCTACTATTCAAAATTGAGCTTTTTTTGTATAGGAGTTTAACACCATTTTAACAGCTTTCGTCATATCAAGGCGGTCAGTGCAACTATGCTTTTTTTTCCTGGCTTTCTCACACCAGTACTAACAAAGCTTTCTTCTCAAGCCACTGACTACTTTTCTCTAATGCATGTGAGGTGAGAGGTGAAAAATTGCCGCAAAGAAAGTTTGCCTCAACCAGTTATTGAACCCACAACCAGCAGGTCAGAGTCGGATACTCTAACCACTGAATTTCGCGGCAGGGCTAAATGCATTTAGGGATGACAGTCAGATATTGGTACAAAAACCTAAGTCCTCTTGACAGGGTAAGAAACATTGTGGGAATTTGAGAATATGCTGGTTATCAGCATTTTCTCCATTTTCAACAATGTTTACAAAAGCTTCCTTCCTCAGGGGCGTTAAAACATGGGATTGTTTGGTAAACAGATTCTTCACCAGGTAATCAGCTTTTGACCTAAACAAAATAAACAGATTTGCTGACAACAAATTAAAAAATTAAATCAAATATGACTTAACTCAAAATCCCGAGTTTTAATAACCCTGAAAGAGAAGGCTTCTGAAAACACTATTGGAAAAGGAGAAATGCAGTTACCGGCATTTTCTCCTTTTTCCACAATGTTTTCTCCCATTTCAAAGATAGAAGTCATCTATTAAGGTGCACCGAATTTGTCATCTCCATACAATCCTGAGTTTAATGACCCTCTGGAAGAAGCTTTTTGAAAACATTGTGGGAAAAGGAGAAAATGCTGGTAAGCATAACGTAATGCTTTTCCTAAGGCATGTAAAATCTGTAACTATTCTGTGTAACATAGTTGAACCTGTAATATTTGAAGACACTCAGGAGAAATAAGAAAAAAAGTCTCTTTCAGAAATTTGTCTTTAACCCTTTACCACACAATCCGGACTTTTAACCACCCTAAAAAAGGAGCCTTTTGAAAACATTGTGGGAAAAGGAGAAAATGCTGGTAACCAGCATTTTCTCCTTTTCCCACAATGTTTTCTACCCATCCCAAAACAAATATCAACTTTTGAGTCACATTTATTTTGTAGTCTACAATTTGGACTGGTCTAAAATTTTCTCGTTTGGTAGAGTTAAATGCAACTTCATTTATGCTGATTTTAAAAAAGGGATTTACAATCAAAACATCAGTAGTAGGTTGCCTAATACAGGTGGTCTCACAAACAGGGGCGAGACCGTGCCTATACATTTGACCATGCTCTAGCAAAAGGGGTCTAATGCATCTCCGTATCACATGATACCAAGTAAGTCATCACATTATTTTGGATCCATAAAACCTATTTTGTAAAAAAACCCACAGAATCATGATGTAGTCTAGTCCTTTTACACGCAGAAAATTGACCAACAGAAAAAAGGTTCGAGCCACGTCAGCCTGTGCTGACTGCGCAGGCTGATATGGATCGATACCTTTTGCAAATGCATTAAACCCCCCTTACACAGAGCATGGCTCATTTCTAAAGTAAGCATAGAGCACATACATACCCTTGAGCTATCATCATCTGATGCTAGTTCCATCTTCCGTCTCTTTTTCTTTGATAACTGGCTGGGTGTTGTTCTAAGGGGACTATCCATGTCCGTACATTCAGTTAGAGGGCTATCACAGCTGCTGGGTATATCAGTGCCATTCATTTCATTACTCGCCTCAATAAACATTCCACTAGGACTATTGTCCACATCACACATCACATGAGTTCTATCACTGATCAGATCGGAGTCATTATCCGTGGATTTCACAAGGCTACTAGTATCTGAATTTTGTTCCAAATAATCACAGGCTTCAGTGTTTGATTCATGCTCTGTCTCTGTTTCTTCTGTTTGTTTCACCTCACTGGAATTATATTTCTCTTTTCTCTCTTTGTTCAATTTCTTCATAGCTGCAGCTTCCCTCTTCCTTTTCACTAAATTCATAATCTTCTTTCTATCTGTCAACTTTTTTTCAACCTCACTGGATTTATATTTCTCTTTTCTTTCTTTGTTCATTTTTTTCATAGCTACTGCTTCCCTCTTCTTTCTCACTAAAGTCATGATCTTCTTTTTATCTATCAACTTTTTTTGATCAACATCTGCTTTGAGTACATCAGATATTTTAGAGCTTTTTGCAGCTGGATTTTCTATTTCACTCTCCGACTCTGTTTTTATCACTATAGTCTGCTTTAATTTATTCTTATTCATACTGTACCCCTTGCTAACTACTTTGTGCCATGATTTCTTGGCTTTACTATAGTTCCCTATTGTTTTCTTCACATTCAACTTTCCTGAATCACCTGACTGTGTTGAGTTTGTTTTACTTCCATCTTTCAGAATTTTTTTCTTTTTCTTCACCAACTCTCCTATCTCTGATTTAATTCTGCCTTTCAACATGTTCTCTTTTTTCTTGAATGTCCCTTCTGTCTTTGTATCACCAACACTTTCTGTTCCTCCTTTCTTTTTCACTCTTCCTTCTCTCTCTTTACTATTCTCATTAAGTATTCCTTGTTTCTTTGTATTGTTAGAATGCACTGTTCTCTCTTTCTTTGTATTATCCATATTCATTCCTCTCTTTGTATCATCAGAGTTCATCAGTTCGTTCTGCTTTAAATGATTCACACTGTCCTCACTTTTATATGCTTTCTCATCAACTAAAGAATCAAAATCACTCAATAAAAGAATAGAATCACTGCTGCTGCTCACAACAATTGGTGAAGACTTCATATAGCTTTCAGAGTTTTCATCGTCTTCTTTCCATTTCTTAGGTTGTGGAGTACTCTTTCCTGTAAGTTGATTAAAAAATTAAAAATTTTTGTGCATTACAGATTCATTACAGCCAACACGTCTGTGCACACTTGTATTGACTTGTATTGCACCCTTAACTGTTTTTAGTGCCATCTCATTATGTTACGTAACCATATCTTTGCTTTATTATGGGGTTCATATATCGCCTGTTTGCTGTGGAGACCTCATAACTACAGCTTAAATCAGGTTGCAGTTGTGATGTTTTTGCGGTGAATCAAAGGTATGCTTAATAATATGTCTTACTCATTTACGCTAAATTGCACACTTTCTTATGCGTTTTTTTGTCCGCAATTCTCTGTGTAACGTAACGTTTATGACGTCATGTTTGTTTATAGCAATTTATTTTATTATGTACTCCTGAAGAAGGCCAATGCCGAAACGTCCAGTACATAAACTTTAAAATTTTAATATGTGTTGTTGTAGTTATTTAGCCCTGTAAGTTGATTATAATAACAACATCATTCTTTCCACAATAAATACTGATAACTGTTGATTGATTGATTGAATGATGTTTTACGATGCTTTCAACATTATTTCAGCCATATCACAGTGACAACTCACATATACATGTGTTTCATCAGTTTCGCCAATACTAGGCTTGGGCTCTGAAGTGTCTTGCCCAAGCACACTCCTACAGAAAAACCAATGGACCCAGTGAGGCTCAAACCCGGGGCCTCCAGGTCACAGGTCCTACACTTTACCACTGAGCCAGGCAGGACCCTGAACTGATAACTGTATAACACAATATTTACTGACAATGGTATTACATCATAACTACTGATAACTATATTACACAATAACCACTGACAATGGAATGACAAAATTACCACTGATAACTGTATTACACAAGTGTACACAGGTCCTACACTTTACCACTGAGCCAGGCAGGACCCTGAACTGATAACTGTATAACACAATATTTACTGACAATGGTATTACATAATAACTACTGATAACTATATTACACAATAACCACTGACAATGGAATGACAAAATTACTACTGATAACTATATTACACAATAACCACTGACAATGGAATGACAAAATTACCACTGATAACTATATTACACAATAACCACTGACAATGGAATGACAAAATTACTACTGATAACTATATTACACAATAACCACTGACAATGGAATGACAAAATTACCACTGATAACTGTATTACACAATAACCACTGACAATGGAATGACAAAATTACCACTGATAACTGTATTACACAACAACTACATGTACTGATAATTGTATTACATAACAACTACTGATAACTATCATACACAATAACCACTGATAACTGTATTACATAACAACTACTGATAACTATCATACACAATAACCACTGATAACTGTATTACATAACAACTACTGATAACTATCATACACAATAACCACTGATAACTGTATTACACAATCACTACTGATAAACTATATTACACATTAACTACAGATAACTGCTTTACACAATAACTACTGATAACTGTATTACACAATCACTACTGAAACTATATTACACATTAACTACTGATAACTGCTTTACACAATAACTACTGATAACTGTATTACACAATCACTACTGATAAACTATATTACACAATAACTACTGATAACTCAGCACTCAATGTATGACACATTTTCATTAACTCTTTACCAAACGACAAAATTTTGGACTTGACCAAATTGAAAGCACTTGCAGACGACAAATTTAATCTTGCTAAAATGATGATTTCTCTTTTTGATTGGGTAGAAAACATTGTGGGAAAAGGAGAAAATGCTGGTTACCAGCATTTTCTCCTTTTCCCACAATGTTTTCAAAAGGCTTTTTTTTCAGGGTCGTTAAAAGTCAGGATTGTGTGTTGAAGTGTTAATCTTCTGCAGATTACTTATGAAACACAGTTAAAAATGTTAACACATTGCTCAAGTAATTTTTTCTTTTTCAAATTAGATATTTGACCCATTTGCTGACAAGCACAATTCACTGAATTTTTCCGGACAGTGTAGATCAAGATCAGACCACACAGAATGTGCAGTCTGATCTTAGATCTACCCTGTTCGATAAGGAGGTATTTTCCTCCAAAATATAAGTTTGAAATAACATTATTCGGGTTTTTACTATTGTCTCGAAAGTTTTAATCCACTTATTTTGCAAAATAAAGGTTAACAATTTATCTAAACCCTGATAAAGCTGAATTTGAATTTATGAAATGGATGATCTCAATAAGGTTGACTGATTGATCGTTTGGTGTTTCTTGCTGACTTAACATTATCTCAGTCCGGTACACCTATCCATCCTTTCCTGGAATTTCTTTTACCAGTACTTTGTACAACATTCTTCCCAAGCCACTGGCTGCTTTCCCACATAACCATTGTCTAAACAATAATCAGCAGTGAAAGAGGAATGAATTCTGTTGCAAGGACTATAATCATGCTTTAGAAAGAAATTGGCCGAGCTTGGGTTTTGAACCAGCAACCCCTCTGTTTGTTTTCCATTGGAAAAAAGATCCCAAATGGTGTAATTTCAAGGTTGTTGTAGCAAGAATAATGCAGTTGTGAACAGTGTAGATTCAAGTTTGTTTGTTTGTAAAGGAGTTTAATGCCATTTGAACAGCTCAGGTCATATCATGGCGGTCAGTGATGCACCCATGTGTTTCCTGGTTTTCTCGCGCCAGTACTGACACAATTTTGTTTTCAAAGCCACTGACTACTTTTCTCACATGTATCAGAGGTGAGAGGCGAAAAATCACTGTAATGAAAGTTTGCCTCAACCAGGTATCAAACTCGCAACCATCAGTTCACGAGTCAGATATGCTAAACACTGAGCTACCCGAGCGGGGGCTGTAGATCAAAGTCAGTATGCACATCCTGTGCTCGGTGCAGAATATGCAGTATGACCTTTGATCCGTATTGTGCTAAAAAGCAACTAAGAGCAAGTCCAGCTGAATTTCTGAATCAAATTCTCAGAGATTTCAAACAAAGAATTTTAAAATTACAATAATCGATAACCATCATGATTAACTCTTTACTAAATGACAAAATCTGAGACTAATCCAAGTCAAAATCATTGGTAGATGACAAATTTGATTTTACTCAAACGATGGAATTTATCTCTGATAGGGTAGAAAAGATTAACCCTTTACCACACAATCCTGTCTTTTACCAACCCAAAGAGAGAAGCCTTTTGAAAACGTGGGAAAAGAAGAAAATGCTGGTAACCAGCATTTTCTTCTTTTCCCACAATGTTTTCTACCCTGGAAGAGATAAATGTTTTTTGAGCTACATTTAAAATGTCACCTGCAAATGCTTCCAATTTGGACTAGTCTAAATTTTTGTCATGTGGTAAAGAGTTAAGGGAAAAGGAAGTAAAGGATATAAAGGAGATAATGCTGGTTACTAGGTCTACTTCACAGGCAATATTTTCAAAAGCCCCTTTTACCTGATTTCTAAAAGTTGGAACTGTTTAGAAAAGATATAAGAAATACTCATCTTGCTATCATGGTTTTTTGTTCAATAAACCATGATTGAAAGTTATAAGGCACAATAAATAGACCACAAGAATGATAGCTCGAGTGGATTATTCCTTGTGTTTCATAATTCACAACTGTGGTTTGAACAACCAATCACGATAGAGAGAATATTATTTTGATTCTAACATGAACAACACATGATCAAAGGGAAACAAGTTCAAAAACTGAGAACATTTTGTCTTCATTCAACACAACCTTTTTCCGCGGATAAAGATCATGTTCATGACGTAATCATACATCATTCATGACGTCCTTATTGCAGCTACATAAACAGTATACAGACGTTTCAAATAAACAGTTCCTCATCTTTATTCATAGCTAATAAAATTTTCTATTTTCTCCTTTTTAAACGACAAAGAAGAATGAATTTAGATGTACATATTACTGTTCATGGTAATAATCATGTAACGACAAATGACTTTTATTGATAAAAGATCCATGGGCAGAGACATGGAACAGCCATGCACTACCTACTTTACACAGAATGACGTTGATTTTACCATTCTTCTGTTGCATTGTGTTTATAGAGCCATATTTATGTGCCATGTTAGAATTAACTCTCTACCAGAATGACAAAAACATAAAGCCATCCATGTTGAAAGCAAATGCACAAACTAAACATGGCTCAAATGATGGGATTTGTCTTTGGAAGTGTAGAAAAATTCTGGAGAATAGGTTATTCTTACACATACCAGGGTATGTATTCACCAACCATTCTTAAGAATATTCTTAATCTTATTCTCCAAAATTTTCTACATTTGAAAGTAACACAACTCCTGATTGGCTAAACCAAATTTTCTACATTTGAAAGTAACACAATGCCTGATTGGCTAAACCATTTGGTTTAGCCAATCAGGAGTTGTGTTACTTTCAAATGTAGAAAATTTTGGAGAACAAGACAAAGAACATTCTTAAGAATGGTTGGTGAATACGGACCCAGGAAACCAAAGCTGGGACTCTGCAAGGCAAAAAAAAGAACTCCTACACAAAACAAAAAGAGACAAACCAGTGACAGCTGCTGGGATTTCATCTGTTTGCTTCTTTGCTTTAGCCATCTTTATTCTGATTTCTCTAGCGTTGTTAAGGTTTCTCAGAGCACACTCAATTTGTTTCTTCTCCACTTCATCTTTTTCATATTCAGATTCTGAGTCGGAGCTCTCTGTCTCTGATTGGTCACTAGAACTTTCACTTTCACTTTCTGTTTCAAAAGAACAACTATAAAGTTACAGACCTCTGGATAAGAGGGAGTGATAGTTCTAAATCAATTATTTCTCTTCCAGACCCTATGTTGTGGGTACTCATTAGAATCGTCTCGATGAGACGATTCTAATGAGTAACCATAACACAGGGTTTAGTGGAGAGTGATTAATATTTTCAATTCTGAAATCAAAATCACTCCCTCTATCTGGAGCTCTGAAGTTACATGAGTACAACATTCATAAATAAATGCATGCTCTTTGAAAATGAGGTTTAATGCATCTGCACAAAGTGTCCACCCATGTCAGCCTGCACAGTCCATGCAAGCTGACATTAAGTCGAAACTTTTTGCTATGGCTAAATTTTCTGTATTTAAAAGGACCATTCTACCTCATGATTAAGTTGGTTCTTCTACAAAATGTATTTTATGGATCTGTAATTATGTGAAGACTTGCTTGGTATTTTGCATAACTGAGATGCATTAAACCCCCTTGGACTCTTGTCCATATTGAATGTGTTTGTAGGTGATAAACTGTAGCTAAAATGAGGGAATTCATACTGGACAGAGTTGAAAACATTGGAAGAAAAGGAGAAAATTCTTGTTACTTTCACTTTCTCCTTTTCCCACAATATCATTAAGAGCCTTTTCCCTTTGGGTCATTAAAATATGGAATTGTGTGGTAAAGAGTTCACTGCAGCAGATCAGGAAATCAACTGACATTGTGAAAGTTCACATATATGTATTCATGTCTTTCCATAGTCTTACAATCACACTGCATGGATTCTGCTACGCCTTGCCAAAGAACACTTCTATATGACCAGTACCAATAAAACCAATGTTTAATTCTTTAGCGAAGGACAGAAATTTGGACTTGTCCAAACTGAAAGAATTTAAATGTGACAACAAGAAATAAAACAATGGCATTTGTCATTGAAAAGGTGAAAAACATTGTGGGAAAAGGAGAAAATGCTGGTTACCAGTGTGATGCCTTTTGCACTTACTCATAATAGCCGAAACTGCATCTGCTAGCTGAAGCTTAGTTGACAGATTTCTTTTCCTGATTGGATAGATCTTTCTTGGAGTTTTACTGTCCATCTGTCCATGCTCTTTGTATCCCCTGTCAGAAGCACTTTTCATTTTCGTAAATTGTTTGATGTTATTCCTATCTGTCACCTGACCTACAAATGGACGATTTTTGGATAGAATGATTACAGTAATATAAGAACAGCATTTAGCTTATTATTATTGTCATGTTTTGTCATGTCATGTTTTGATAAAAATTTAAAGTAACTCATCATAATATCATGATGAATGCAAACCTCCAGATAAGGGGGGTGGGGTGGTGATAGTATTCTAAATCCATTATTTCTCTTCCAAACCCTATGTTCTGTGTACTCATTAGAATCGTCTCATCGAGACGATTCTAATGAGTACCCATAACATAGGTTTTAGTGCAGAGTGATTAATATTTTCAATTTCGAAATCAAAATCACCCCTTCCATCTGGAGCTCTGTGAATGTATTGTGAAAAACAAAGAACTTTCTGGTTTTCTACCTCACAGACACTATGCCCCCGTCAGCTGATCTGGAAATAACTGAGAGCAGATTTTTAAGTACATTTTGGCCATGCTCTGTGAAGAGGGGAATTTAATGCACCTGTAAAAAGTATTGGCCCACTTCAGCCTGCGCAGTCCGCACAGGCTGACCTTGGTTGAAACTTTTTGCTTTAACCCTATACCACACAATCCTGACTTTTAATGACCCTGAAGAAAAAGCCTTTTGAAAACATTGTGGGAAAAGGAGAAAATGCTGGTAACCAGCATTTTCTCCTTTTCCCACAATATTTTCTACCCTACCAAAAGCAAATTTCAATTCTTGAGCCACGTATGATTTGTCGTCTGCAGATGCTTTCAATTTAGACCAGTCTAAAAATTTGTCGTCTGGTAAAGAGTTAAATCAATTTTCTGCATGTCCCCGACCATTTCACATGATTCGGTCGGCTGCCATACAAAATGGCTTTTATGGATCCATAATTATGTGAAGACTTGCTTGGTACATTGCTGCAGTGCAGGGAGACCCATTAAACCCCCTTTTGCAAAAGCATGGCTCATTTAAAGTTTAGAATGCTATGCAAAGGTAGAGTTATTTTCCAAAAGGTGTTTTTGCCAGAATATTTCACACAATAAATAATAGCAAAGATACAAGATCATACTGCATGTTCTGTGCAGTCTGATCTTGATGTATACTGTGTATAAAGGCAACTGTGCACAAGTGACAATGGCTCCATGGATCATCTTTTTTACTACATGACAAAAAAATTTTTAGACTCATCCAAAGTGAAGGTATTTGCAGATGATCAATGAGACGTGGCTCAAACTTGGATCTGTCTTTGAAATACATGTAGCTGGAAAAATTCTTGGGTAAAATGCTGGTTACCACCATTTTCTCTTTTTGCCAAGACGTTTACAAAAGCCCTTTTTTCTTTAGGGCACTTGTAACACAGGATTGTTTGGTGGAGGGATATACAAGTAACACAGGTTTGAACTCTTTACCAAACGACAAAATTTTGAGAGTGGGCCAAATTGAAAGCATTTGCAGACAACACATTAAGTGTAGCTTAAGTGGTGATTTATGTAATGGAAGGGTAGAAAACATTGTGGGAAAAAGGAGAAAATGCTGGTAACCAGCATTTTCTCCTTTTCCCACAATGTTTTCAAAAGGCTTCTTTCTCAGGGTTGTTAAAAGTCAGGATTGTGTGGTAAAGAGTTAACTCTTTACCAAACAACAAAATTTTAAACTTATCCAAATTCAAAGCATTTGCAGGCGACAATTTCAATGTGGCTGAAATGATGGAATTTGTCTTTGATAGGGTACAAAACATTGTGGGAAAAGGAGAAAATGCTTTCAAATGTTTTCAAAAGAGACTCTTCCTCAGGATCGTTACAAGTTGGGATTGTGTGGTAAGGGATTAAGGATTACAGAGAGAGACCCCCCCTCCTCTACCTGTTGCCTCCTTCACTTCAGGACCCTTTATATCTTACCTGTCAGGGCTTGAGATCTTTTGACACTGCTACGATTACTAGTCTTTGTTAGTTTCTCTTTCACATGTTTCTGTTTATTTTCTTTGTCGCTCATGACACATGCTGATTTTGTGGGGTTCTGACTGACCTCTTCTGAAGTCTGGAAACAAGAATCGCGCACACAATATTTGTCTTCCTTTTTCTTTATGTTTTAGTTGTATATAACACCACATTCCAAAAGTTTTTCAAGACAACAGTCAAATAGGTTATTCATGTGTATTTTGGGTTTTTTCAACCAGACTTTGCCAAAAACCAATCTATAACAGAGGGGCTTTAATTCTTATTGATTAACTGTCTTTTATATTTCTTTTTCCTGCAAGTTTTCAGGTATCTCTAATAAATTTGTTGATACAGAAGGTAAAGAGTAACATGTGATTTTCCTTTTGCAAGTTATAGCACTGATCTTTGAAACTACTTTCACATGTATTTAACATTATCTGAATGCAAAATTAACACCTTTTTGATCAACATCTTCATACTGAAATTTCTGTAAGTCCCTTTTATCATTGCCTTAAGTTTTGGCCATTCTGATTTTAGCTTTCAACGATTCTCAGTGTTTTGTTTGGGTTATTTGGTTCTGGGGAAAATGAAAGAATCTGTGTTTTCTTCAACATTTTCAGATGTGATCTATTCATTTGGAATGTATATGTACATAATACAATTATCGGCTGGCCCTGCACATTAATTGATACAAAGTTGTGATGCAGGGTCCAATTCCAGTCTGAGCCACATTCCACAAACCTCAGGTGATCCAGTTAGATGTAGTTATAGAATCAGCCAAGTTGTGACAAGTGGTCCTAGCCGATTTAATATTCTTTTTAAACTGAAAGCATTTGGAAAATTGATCAGCAATCTCGGAAATATCTTAATGTTTAGTCTGGGAGTGTAAGTTCCCTTTCATTGTTTACAGATTACCTTATATTTTACGTACCCGGAAAAACGTTCCATATCGAGTATGGAATTTTGTAAAAAAAAGATGTGTAGCATCAGATCTTTATCTGTACATTACATGTATACAGATCTTATCTGGAGCACTGCGGTCTTCCATGGAATACCAAAATTCTCATTGGTTGATCATCGATCACCATCACTAAAAATAGCACATTTGCTCATTCCATCTGTATATCTGTAACATAACATGTGCAACGAAATCACAGAAAATTTGCCTCCCTATCCCCTCCAAAAGTGATAGAGGCTACGCACCAATGTTCTATTTTTAGTAACTAGGTCTGATAATGGAGCAATGAAAATTTCAAAAGCATGTGATACAGATCAATGGACTTTCAGTGGCCTTTGGTTATAGCATACCTTTTGTTTCGCAGCATAGTAATACACAAATGCATAGACCAGGTCATTTATTTTGGCCTTTTCCTCTGCCGATATGTCGCGCCCGAGGAATTTCTTGTATTTGTTGCGCACATCTTTTTTTGTAATCTCCCTGAAATGACAATAAGAAAAATATACATACAAATGAGCTATGCTCTGTGAAAAGGGGACTTGATGCGTCTGCAAAAAGTATCGACCAAGGTCAGCCTGCGCAGTCCGAACAGGCTTATCTAAGCCAAAACTTTTTGCTTTCGACAGATTTACTGCATGTCAAAGGACTAGTCTACCTCATGATTCAGTCAGCTGTCATACAAAATGGATTTTACATATCCATAATAATATGATGACTTGCCCCGTATAATGCATCATGGAGTGGCATTAAGCCCCCTTTTCAGAGCATGACTCAAATGTCAATGAAAGGAATTGAAAAATTTAGGGACCAGTCTTAACCCTTTGCCAAACAATCCCGGGTTTTCACGACCCTAGGAAAGAAGGCTTTTGAAAACATTGTGGGAAAAGAAGATCAAATTTTCGTGAACAATTTTTGAAAAGGGTCACCCAAGGAACATCTCTGTGAAATTATTTCAGAATCTGACCAGCTGTTTCAGAGAAGAATTTTTAAGAATTTCTTCATTTCCGTATAGTGCAAGTAGCCCCTAGTCACCAGAGCCATGTTTCTTGACGGATCAAAATTTCACAAACAGTGTTGAAAAGGGTCACCCAAGGAACATCTCTGTGAAATTATTTCAAAATCTGACCAGCTGTTTCAGAGAAGAAGAATTTTTAAGAATTCCTTCATTTCCGTATAGTGCAAGTAGCCCCCAGTCAGCAGAGCCATGTTTTTCGACGGATCAAAATTTCGCGAACAATTTTTGAAACGGATCACCCAAGGAACATTCCTGTGAAATTATTTCAAAATCTGAGCAGCGGTTCCAGAGAAGAAGATTTCCTACCATGTTTTCTGCTCTATCAGAGAGCTTAAGCCCGTTTATTTCAAAGTTGAATTCGGCATCCGCAAATGCTTTGAAATTGGACTAGTCTAAAATATTGTCGCGTGGTGAAGAGTTAAACTATTCTTTCACAGATTTGACTCCTTACGAAACAATCCTTAGATTTAACGACAAAGAAATTTTTTGAAAATGTTGTGGAAAAAAATAGAGAAAATGCTGCTGACCAGCATATTCTCTTTTTCCCACATAGTTGCTACCCTTTCAAAAGCAATTCCTATCATTTCCGCTGCATGAATTTTTTATCTGCAGCTGCCCTTAATTTGGACCAATTTTGTTCTCTCTTGGCCCTTTACCAAACAATCATGTGTTTTCATGTGCCGAAGGAAGAGGCCTTTTGCAAACACTGTGGGAAAAGGAGAAAATGCTGGTAATAAGCATTTTCTCCTTTTCCTACGTTTTCTACTCTGTCAAAAACCCTTAAGTTCATTTGTACCAGTTTCAAATTGGTTGTCTGCAGATGCTTTGAGTTTGGAAGGGGTTAAAATTTGTCACTTCGGAAAGGGTTAACTCTTTCAGCACCGAATATATAAACTCAACTTCTTTCAACAGCTGAAAGAGCCATCCACTCAAACCGTCAAAAGTTTTTCTGTTATAGACTTGCCTGAACAAGCAGACGGGATAGATCTAAGATCAGACTGCACGTTTTTTGAAGTCTGATCTTGATCTAAACCATCCCAAAAAACCCTGTTTTCACCTATGGCACTGAAAGGTTTGACCCTTTACTGCACAATGCCGCCTTTTGACGCCCCTGGGAAAAAAGCCTTTTGAAAACATTGTGGGAAAAGGAGAAAATGCTGGTAACCACCATTTTCTCCTTTTCCCAAAAATGTTTTCTACCCCATCAAAGAAAAGTTGCACCATTTGAGCCACACTGAAATTGTCGTCTGCAAATGCTTTCAATTTGGACAAGGCTAAAATTTTGTCGTCTGGTAAAGGGTTAAAGACTAAAATAAATTATATGCTAGGGGATAACGTAGAATCATAGATATTTCTAAGTACTGTACCACTTTTGTTTAGATTCTATGAAAGAATTAATCCTTTACAATACGGCAAAATTGTAGACACTGACTTGTCCGAACCCAGAGCATTTGCAGACCGCACATTAAATGTGCTCAAATTGTTCAAGCCGTCTTTAATAGGGTAGAAAACATTGTGGGAAAAGGAGAAAATGCTGGTTACTAGCATTTTCTCCTTTTCCAACAATGTTTTCTAAAGTCTTCTTCCTCAGGGTCGTTAAAATATGAGACTGTGTGGTAAAGGTTATGTGGATTATCACAAATACTCCTTGCCAGGGCTTTGGATGTAGATGTGCTTATGTACATTTTCACAGCTGGCGAGAAGCAGATTAACTTCATTAAGACTTCCAGAAGCATGTAAAGAATGGCTGCTGTGAAGGTAAATTTAAAAGCAATCACAAAATTATCATCTAGCCTTCCAATCAAAGGTAGGTTACACCCTGTTGGGTGGAGCACTAACTGATCTGCAAGTAGTTTTGATTTAAAATTGTTATTAATATTTTCAAATAATTTAAGTTGTATGTCTTAAAAGTGTAACAAAATTCTACTGCAAGTCAACAGTAATGGCTGTATGATTGTGACCCAACTTAACCCTTTCCCAACCGACAAATTTTGGACTGGTCCAAATTGAAAGAGTTTGCAGACGACAATTTTAAATTTGATGAAAATGGCAGAAAGTTATCAAAACAGGTAGAAAACACTGTGGGAAAAGGAGAAATTGCTCATTATGAGCAATTTCTCCTTTTCCCATATTGTTTTCAAAAGACTTGTACTGCAGACACGTGAAAACCAGGGCTTGTTTGGGAAAGGGTTAAGGAAAGAGATGTAAGAAACACTTTGCTATGGCATTCTTTTTTCTGTGGCTGCTGATGCATAATTTAGACTTGTCAAAATGTTATTTTTTTTTTACATCAGTGAAAAAATGACAAAAGAAGACATGATAAATCTTAAATTAACATGTGTCTAAACTTCCTCATGGTTTAGCACAGGGAAGAAAATGGTGTGCATCGAGACTTGAGTAAGACAGAGTAGAGTAGGACCTTCAAAAGAGGTCACCTACACTTACTGGTAGATCAAATTATAAAAATGCTGTCAAAACTAATAAGCACCAAAACACATAACTGGATGATACCATTTCATTCCTTTGAAGACACAGGGGTTGAAATTAACTTTTTTTGCCACTTGCTAAAAAGTGTGAGTGCCATTATTTCCCACTTTGCTAAATGAAAGTTGCTACTTGAAATTAAGATTTTTCTTTAAAAGATGCTTTGTTAATTCAGGCATTGACGCAGTCTGGGTTTTCCCTTTAGAGATAATTGTATTGCTGTTTTTGCCAAAGTAGAACTGTCATGTACCACACTTCCAGTTCTTGCAGAACACAATTGTTTAGGTTCTGTGTGTTCCCATAAATTCTTCGATTGGTTGGTTCGTTTGGGAGCCGTTTTACCGAGATAATTCAGGATATTTTTTTCCATTTTGCAGGTAACGCTAGCGTGAAAAGATTACAGTCGTTTTTGATTGCATGAACAGTTTACTTTATATAATGTAATGAAGAAAAGCAAGCGTCTTGCGATATTGGTAACAAACATAATCTTAATAATGAGACATTTGCGGTGCTTCTTTTCACATTTGGACATTTACTGTGCACCACACTGTCTCAAGTCCAAAGGAAAATTTCCAGTAGCAAAACTACAGTGCTGCACTGACTTTCTATTTCGTCCATTATAAATCTGTACTTTAGCAAAATGGAATTTATTTTTAATAACACACATGACCAAGGACAAAATATGAAATGTTTCATTACTAAAAAGGCTTGTAGAGAGTCATTTATAACGTGTAATCTTGAAAAAAAAAAAAACTTTGGAAGTTTATCACGTTTGGTGGCCATTTTGTCTCTATCTAGGTGAACGTAAACATCTCTGGTGACAGATGAATTACAATGTTTTTTCGCTGTATAGCATTTAAATTGGAAATATTTGTATTTGAATGAAGGATTATTGAATACGTATGGAACAGGTATGTTAAAATTCTAGTTCTGTATATTCTCTATTGTACATTTTTTTGTATATTTTGTACTCTATTCCTGAAGATACATGTAAAGGAGTTTCAAAGTGCTCACAAAATCTGTGCACAGATTTCAACTGATTTTTTCACAATCGTCTCTGTACCCAGAGGTGACCTATCAAAAACTAAAATCACCTTCGGGGATAGTTATCTGCAGTTGTAGCTAACCTTAATTTAGTACCTTAATTTCCGATAATGCATAAAAATGGAATAATGTTGTCGATTTTATTAACTCACAAAAAAGTGCGAGTGATTAGTGATTTCAACTTGCGACTTTTTACTTTCACTCGCATTTGCAAGTTAGCAAGTGCTAATTTCAACCCCTGAGACACCATGAATTATCCCGGCACAACCTATTTTCGTCCACCTACTGACATGTTCAAGCTGCATTCCAAACAGACAAATTCAATTAATTCTTTTAATGAAGCATATCTTCTATCGATCAAAATATAACAAATGAACAACAAAAGTGATTAACCTAGCCTCGTGTTTATCCATCAAGAGATACCATACTGGAAACGGTCAAAATCTGATGGCCCTTGAGATACACAACCTTAATTCGTCCATATACGATAACTATACTGTTCAAGAAAATTGAAGTACCAAATAACACATTTTCATCAAGCTAGAGAAAACTTAACTCTTGGAACAAGGATTAACCATGGAAAACTTAATTTAACATATCTTCAGCGATTTGCCCTATCATTGAACCTATCTATGGTTCAATGGCAGTGGGTAATAGGATCACAAATGGGACACAAGAATGTGTCACCCTTTGAATAACCCTAACACTATATGCAGAGAGACAAATGAACTCACCTGATCTTTATCAGGGCTTTTTTTGTAGGGTTTGGCGAAGACACTGGACGCTGGTCAACATGGGAAAAACGTGCGACAAAGCCATATTTGGGGAAATTTACTGCCTTGCTATATATGTTGGTGTACATCATCATACATGTTTGTGATATACATTATACATTATGTACTATCAATAGAACACTGGTTAATCTTTGCAATAACACTCAAGCATATGAAAGTGAATTTAAGTGTTTAGTGAACACAAAATGTTTGTCTACAGATGCATGTCTATGTCCTTTTTGGACTTAAGAGGATCAACAAATTAAAATAATTTTTCCAAGAGTCAAAGAGAAATGTCCAAAGGTCAATTACTTGTTTATTATGGAGATATAAGGGTGAAATAAAGACAATTTTTCATTGATGTTCTTATTATTTACGTTCTTATTTATTGACAGAAAGTAGACAAGAAAAGTACACAATCTCATGCATCAGATTGACCCTTAGGCAGATATTTTTGAGCGTCAAATACGGGCCATTTCGGGTTTCCAAGCATCAAAACTCGGGGTCAAATGAGTACCCTCGTCTCAATATTTTCGAAGTCCTTCTCTGACAATTCATCTTTATACAAATTAATTCTCATTAACAAGCAAAAGCTGACTAGGGTCGAAGGATGTCGATGCCGATTGTGTACTTCCGATTTCTTCAAAAATTACACTGTCTGAGCCGGGATCATAGGGGACCGATTGCATACTTTCGGATTGCTCATCAGTCTCTAATTTTGATGATTCATTGGATTTTGGCTTAGTTTTGGACCCAAAGAAAGCATCGATTCGTTTATTTGTTTAGTATTCTTTGCATCTAACAGTTTCAGCTTTTTATCGTGGTTATGGGCCAATTATAGGACATCTTTTTACTTTACTTTCGACACTGCAGAAAAAGTCACATGCCGAAAGACATTACTGGTTTCCAAGTATTAGTTAATGTACCAATGAAACCACTGAATACCAAAAGCTGGGATACAGTGGTATTTGTATTATACCATGACCGTGTTCTGAACATTCCGTGGAAAGAATGAATATAAAATATGAAATCTGCCAATTAGTGACGGTTTTCCAGGAACCTCAAAGGTGGATAACTCATTCTATAAACAACGAAAACATTACTCTCTTTGGTCGTTTTTGCAGCCGATCTTTAGGTCTGGGAGTGCGTTATTTACTAAATCTTAGTACAATACTTTGTATTTCAGTGGGGAAATGTGATTTCTTTGGGGAAAATTGACTTCTCGAGGGAAAACTACATTTTTTAGGAAAAATTTGCTGACTATCGACATCACTTTCTTAGTTAAAAAAGCCCTGTTTATTCAATGATTTTTACTCGGGCAAGTGAAATTTCTGATACTACTAATTAACTCTCGATTAGCTAAATATTGATGACTAACACTTAAGGAGGGTAATAACGAAATAGTGCTTCATCTATTATGAGCAGTATACTTTTAAAGTTATGCGCATGCTCATCTGGGAACAAATACTTCCATAGAGCAGACGCACTGTTAACATTCACTGATATTTCTTGTATGCATGATCTTTTGTGATCCAAACTTTAAATAAAAATTATACGGCATTAGGCAGGTTGCACAAAAATGGCGTCTTTGAACTTCAGGAAAACTTTTATTGCCTTTCTGATCTCCACATTTTGATTCTGAAATGAGTTTTAAGTTTCTTTCTCCAATGTTAACAAAGGCACGTGCGAAACACAAAAATCTTGCAAGCGTTGAGATTTTATTTACCGTTTTCGAGGCCGGACGAAAATATGTTGTGGACGGAAACATGTTGTACGGCTATACTTTCACTTTTGATTCATGTTTGAACTTATGACATTTTCATCCGTATTTTACCTATTTCTTCGAAACATGTAGACCGTTTTTAACGAAATCAATGTTAGGATATATATGTATATATATATATATATATTTTTTTTTTTTTGCGGATAGGTACGTTCTCATTTTTAGCGGTTTCTTTTTGCGATAAAGCGGTTAAAATGTCTCCACAATTTGAAACACAAACAGAAAAGTGTAAAACACCGATATTGATGAACAAAGTTTTGTTTAAAACTGGAATAAAATACACAGAATAGTTTACCAAAGATCTGCGTTTTCAAGTAGATCTGACACAAACGTTTCCATGATATTTTTTTCTGTACAAAACGCAAGCTCAATGTCTACGTGAATCGAATTGCCGGAAGTACAGACAAAGCAATCGCTGGTTCCCTACACTCAGGTTTTTTTCATCAAATTAGGAGGAAAACCAGTTGAAATAGCTATTTCGATCAATCGACTCAGAACACTAACGATGTATCCGGATTTTTAGTCGATACTCAATTATGGAGCTTGGTTTGATGGCCACTGGGTGTTTGTTTTATCCACTGTCGAATGTTATCATAAAGTATATTGTCAAAAACTTCAACGGGCTGTCAACGGCTGATATTTACCTTATAACAGAAAAGTATGATTTTTCTTTTCTTTCATTCGTACCCATACCCATTCGAACAAATTCATTTTTACATGAGCCGTGCTCTGTGAAAAGGGAGCTTAATGCATCTGCGAAAAGTATTGCCCAGGTAAGCTTGCGCAGTCCGCGCAGGCTGACCTGGGCCAAAACTTTTCGCTATTTGTCAATTATCTGTATGTCAAAGGACCAGTCAACCTTATGATACCGTCAATTGACAGAAAATGATTTTAATGGATCCCCAATTATGTGATGTCTTGCTAGCTCGATGGATCACGGAGATGCATTAAGCCTCCTTTTACCAGAGCACAGCTCATATTTATTTAACCGAAGGATCGTAAGGTTTGATTATATACTTATATTTTAGGATCAGTACAGATCTTTTTACACATTCCCGAGTTTTAACCATCCAGGGTAGGAAAGCTTTATGAAATATTTAAGGAGAGGGAGAAAATGCTTGTAACCCCCATTTTCTCCTTTTCGTACTATGTTTTCTACAATTTTATAGAGAATATTGAGATTAAAACAAGATTTCATTTGTCTTGTGCAAACGCTTTCAATTTGGAATAGTCCAAAATTTTGTCTTCTAGTATGGAGTTAATCAACTAGAATCTTTAAGCTCTTTACCAGAGCCATAGATGAAAGTATAGATAGCAGTACAGAACTTGCAGTCTGATCTTTGATCTCTTATTGGTTAGTCAAGCCTATAGGATAGAAATCTTTCTGGGTTTGAGTGGATTGTTTTCAGCCATTGATGAAGGTCAGGTTTATGTACTTGGTGCTAAGAAAGAGTTAGAACTACAATGATCTCTTCCCAGAGTGATGTATACAAAGAGGCCCTGAAAGTTATATTATTCGTAGTTGTAAATAAAATAATGCATAATCAATTGATGCACAGCCTCAAGGGGACCTCTTTCTTTGTCAAGTCGCTAACCAGCTTGACATCATTACAGGGAAAAAGAAATTGCAACATTTTAAGTCATATCTACAAATGAACTTAAAACTTCATTTTATTTTATTTATTAACCCTTTACCACACGATCCCAGCTTTTAACGACCCGAGAAAGAGGCCTTTTGAAAACATTGTAGGAAAAGGAGAAAATGCTGGTAACCAGCATTTTCTCCTTTTCCCACAATATTTTCTACCCTTCCCAAAACAAATTTCAGTTTTTCAATGGCATTTATTTTGTCATCTGCAAATGCTTTCAATTTGGACTAATCTAAATTTTTGTCGTTAGGTAAAAAGTCAATATTGTATGAGAATGTTTCCTGGTTGATTTGAGGAAGTAACAAATCAACTGTACATGAGATTCAGTCTGAAAATTCACCCAGAGGGGGGCCTAGTCAAATAAATGCACTTCTTCAGTGAATAAAATGAAGTGGAAATAATGCTATATCAGGGTTATTTATTGCAAATATTTTGCATTATATTGGACCATGTAGATTCAAAATGCTGCATGTTTGGCTTTGTCTATCTTGATCTGTGTATCAGCAACTTGACTTGTGCAAGCTTGATGCTGTTATAGTTGTTATTTAGGCTCAATCATCAAAAGAATATATTGTTGTTGATGAGAATGCTCATTAAGTACTCAGTCTGTCATCATTCATTTTTATTTTTGTCATTCATTCATTCATTCCTTCATTCATTAATTCATTTGTTCCTTCATTCATTCATTCATTCATTTATCCACTCATTCGTTCATTCATTCATTCATTCATCCATTTGTTTCTTCATTTGTTCTTTCATTTGTTTGTTCGTTTACTCACACACTCACTCACTCACTCACTCACTCATTTCATTTCATTCATTTCATTCATTCATTCATTCATTTCATTTCATTTCAGTTCATTTCATTTCATTTCATTTCAGACCAGTTCAGTTCATTCATTCATTCATTTATCCATCATCCATCCATCCATCCATCCATTCATTCATTCATCCATCCATCAGTTCATCCATTCATTCATTCATTCATTCATTCATTCCAGATTGGTAGGTGCAGTACATGCAATCATATCGACCGTTATAGGACTAGCAATCATTCAGCAATGTGAAAATGACATACTCCATGACAGGTATTCTTACACTTACATGTTTGTTTGTAGATTTTTTTGTGTAAGAGGTCCAGGGTTGGGATTCACCAACCATTCTTAACTCTTTACCAAGATTTTAGCTCTTTTACCTCCATACAAAATTTTAGATAAGTCCAAATTCAAAGCATTTGCAGACGACATATTAAAGGTGGTTCAAAGGACGAAATATGTCCTTGATAGGATAGAAAACATTGTAGGAAAAAGAGAAAATGCTGGTTACCAGCTATTTCTTCTTTTTCCACAATGTTTTCAAAAGACTCTTTTTTCAAGGGTCGTTAAAACTCAGGACTGTGTGGTAAAGGGTGTAGAACATTGTTAGTCTTATTCTCAAGAATTGTTTTAGTTTGAAAGTAACACAACTTTTCATTGGCCAAACCAAATGGTTTAGTCAATGAGAAGTTATGTTACTTTCTAAATTTATCTAAAAGTAGGCTTCAGTAGAATGGAATTAACCCTTTCCCAAACGACAGATTTTGGACTGGTTCAAAATGAAAGAGGTTGCAGATAACAATTTTAAATTTGATGAAATTGGCAGAAAGTTATCAAAAAGGGTAGAAAGGGTAGAAAACACTGTGGGAAAAGGAGAAATTGCTCGTTACGAGCAATTTCTCCTTTTCCCACAGTGTTTTCAAAAGACTTGTACTGCAGACACGTGAAAACCAGGGCTTGTTTGGGAAAGGTTTTCCCCCTTTACCACACAATGATTAGATGAGTGGTAACGACCCCTAGAAAGAAAGCTTTTGAAAACCTTTGGGAAAAAAAGGAGAGAACAATGGGAGCCAGTATTTCCTGCATTTCTTACAATATTTTTCTATCAAGCCTTCATGGACAACCTACATTGGTTCCATATTTGATCTGTTGTCTGAAAATACCTTGAAAATTGTCGTTTGGTAAAGATTTAACTCTTTACCAAACAATCCCGAGTTTTAATGACTCTGAAAGAGAAGGCTTTCGAAAACATTGTTGGAACTAGCATTTTCTCCTTTTCCCACAATGTTTTTCTATCTTTTCCTATAATGTAAATCACCATTTAATCTACTGGTACATTTAATTTGTTGTCTGCAAATGCAGTCAAAAATTTTGTCATTTGGTAAAAAGTTAACTGTTTGCCAAAAAAAATCTTAAGGACCCAAAAGGCAGTTGAAAACATCAATGTCTGCAAATGCTTTAATTTGGGCAAGTCCAAAATTATGTCATCTTGTAAAGAGCCAAAGTGATTTTTTTGCTTTGGTCATTTGTAGTATTTATCAAAAGAAAACTAGATAACTTAATAAGTTGTTGTTTGATTTTGCTTTAATACTTTTTCATTTTTATAAAAAAAATCAAAATTATTTTCATAAATAATAGCAATCCATTGATTTTGACTTTCAGCTCATGACATTTTTTTATCACATAACATCCCTTGTTTTCAGTGTAATACAGCCTTTACAAATTTTCTGATCTTACACACATTTGAGGTAAGATAGTGTGATGTCATAGGAGCATTATGTGACATTACTTGTTAACCTTTAAAGCACCTTTCATGACTATATTTGCATTTGCGGCCAGTGTAGATCAAGATCAGGCTGCACAAAATGTGCAGCCTGATCTTTTATCTGCACTGTCCGCTTTGCTGAATCACTGCAGACAAAAGCAACCATGAAATTGCTATTATTTAGGTCGTATTTCTAGGATGAAAATGTCTTGACAGGTTATTTGGCACTCTTAGGGTTAAAATGATAGAATTTTATTGAACTCAAGGAAAAATTTCCGTGAAGAATAAGGCTTCTAAAAACATTCTTGGAAAAGGAGAAAATGCTGGTAACCAGCAATGCTTTCCAGACAGAAATCATTATTTAAGCCACATGTCATACATGTTTTCTGTAAATGCCTTCAGTTTTTTATATAGTATAAACTTTTCTTGTTGGCTTTTGAAAAAAATGTGGGAAGAGGAAAAAATGCTAGTAACCAGCATTTTCTCTTTTTCCCACCATGTTTTCTTCCCTTTCATACACAAAAAGCATCATTTGAGCCACGATGGAAATGCTTTAATTTTGAGCTAGTCAAAAATTATGCTGTATGGTAAAAAGTAGTTAACAAAAACCAATATTGTTTATTTTCTTAATACAGGCACTGGGCAACAAACAGGTTTGCCTGGTTTGCTTTACCTTACTTTGCCTATGACGTTGTTGCCATGTTTATGACACATTTCTACTTGAATGAGGCCCGGATGACTCAGCTTGACAGGTACCATCAGATCAAACATTTCATCAAATACAACTGGGCACTAATGATACACCATGTTGTCCTGCCTGCCATATTTTTCCCGGTCGTTGTGGTAAGTTGATGATTCTCTCTCCAGTTTGGTCAAGCCCTGGTAGCTCAGTTGATAGCATAAAGGACTTGAGAATAAGGGGTCGCTGGTTTGATCCCAGACTTGGTTATTTTATCTCTGAGGATTGATGACAGTTATTTCAGCTGGATTCATTCCTCTCTCATCGCTGACTATTGTGTTGACAATGGTTAAGTGGGAAAGCAGCCAGTGGCTTAGAAAGAATATTGTGCGGAGTACTGGTAAAAGAAACTCCTGGAAAGCGTCAGTAGGTGCTCCTTTGATATAACTGAAATAATGATGAAAACAGTGTTAAACACCAATCAATTAACCAACCGACCAACCAATCAATCAATCTTGTCTGGTCTGCTCTGCTCTCCATTTTTAACTTAGCTGTTTTCGTAAGAAACCGGATGTATGGCCATAGCCCTGATTTTTAACTTCTGTGTGTGCAGTTTTCATCATGATTGGTCAACTGATTTTTGGAGTTGTGGTCCTTTAAACTTTCTGCCTGATCAAGTAACAAGCCAACCTAGGGTTCATGGGCCTGTGAGACTTCTATTTACAAAAATGCCTGGCTCTGTATTCACCAACCATTCTTAAGAACTTTCTTAGTCTTATTCTCCAAGAATTCCTAAATATGAAAGTAAAACAAATACTCATAGGCTAAACCAAATGGTTTAGCCAATCAGGAGTTGTTTTACTTTCAAATTTAGACAATTCTGGAAAATAAGACTAAGAATGTTCTTAAGAATGGTTTGTGAAACTGAATACAGATTCTGATTTTCATCATGGTTGGAAACTATGGAAGATTTTTGTTAATGTGTGTGTTTTTTTTAATTTTTTCTTTGACAGTTTTTACGACGGGACATTGGAGATTATTTTATAGGAGTGTTCTACTGCTGCGAAGCTGTGATACCATTTATAGCCATTCGTTTCATCCTTGCACAGGTAAGATTCTTTTTATACTGACAAGTTTTTTGTTTGTTTAAGTGCTTATCAATGCAATTTTCAAAGGTGTTTAACCTTTTCCGAGACAGCAAGTTTTAGACTCTTCCAAATTCAAAAAATCTGCAGAATGACAAATTTGAAGTCATTGCAAATGAGCAGGTAACCAGCATTTTCTCCTTTTCCAATAATCTTTCTATCCTTTTAACTCTTTACCACACAATCCCGACTTTTAATGACCTAGAGAAAGAAAGCTTTTGAAAACATGGGAAAAGGAGAAAATGCTGGTAACCAGCATTTTCTCCTTTCCAACAATGTTTTCTACCCTTCCCAAAACAAGTTTCAATTTTTGAGTCACATTTATTTTGTCATCTGCAAATGCTTTCAATTTGGACCAGTCTAAAATTTTGTCATTTGGTAAAGAGTTAAAGTCAAGTTACATTATTTGAGCCGTAATTGAATTGACATCAGCAAATGCTTTCAGTTTGGACAAGTCTACATTTTGTCATGTGGTAAGGACTGAAGCAACTGCACCCAGGTCTCTTATATTGCTCTGATCTGCTAATGGGCTCATTTTCTGGCTTAACCCTTTACCACACAATCCCGACTTTTAATGACCTTGAGAAAGAGGCCTTTTGAAAACATTGTTGGAAAAGGAGAAAATGCTGGTAACCAGCATTTTCTCGTTTTTCCACAATGTTTTCAAACCTATCACTGACAAATTTCATCATGTTGGCCACCTTTAATTTGTCGTCTGCAAATGCTTTCAATTTAGACCAGACTAAAATTTTGTCATTTGGTAAGGAGTTGATTTCAGTCTGTTATCTGAGACAAATTTTACTAACATTAACAGACTTTAGTAATATTCTTAACCCTTTACCAAACAACAAAATTTTGGACTCAACCAAATTGAAAGCATTTGCAGACAACAACTTAATTGTATAACAAATGATGACTTCTGTCTTTGATATGGTAGAAAACATTGTGGGAAAAGGAGAAAATGCTGGTTACCAGCATTTTCTCCTTTTCCCACAATATTTTCAAAAGTCCTCCCCTTGGGGGGGGGAAAACTTTAAAAGTTGGGATTGTGTGGTAAAGGGTTCAATCCAGAATTGACACAACATTCCAAACTCAACTGAGCAAAATAATCAGACTTTAATCGGTTAACAGACTTAAGTCTATTATTTTGCTGAGTTGAGTCTTGAAAGTTGCGTCAACTCAAGATGTGAAAACTGTTCTCCTTTTCCCATAATGTTTTCTACCCGTTTGAAGGCAAATCTGATTATTTCTGCCAATTTTGATTTGTTGTATGCAAATGCTTCCCAGGTGCTTTGAATTCCATGTACATGTATGTATGGTGTTTAACACCACTTTCAACATTATTTCAACTATATCGTGGGGGCCGGTTCCCTGTGGTAACTTTTCTGACACCTCTTGCTTCAAACTCCGAAGAAAATCAAAAAGGATCGATAGGCCGTGCTTTCACAGTCTGTATTCGTACTAAAGAATTTCTGTGGAATTGTCAACAGAAATGTTGGATACCTCAGTCCATTCTTAGCTGGGCTGTTGTCGAAGAAAACATCGAGATTTTGTCATAGCCTTTGTGTCGTCTGTGTCATCAATGTGTTCATGCCGGTTCACCTGTCCATGTTCTTTTCCTAGTACTTTGCACAATAATTATCCTTCCTAAGCCACAGAATGCTTTCCCACATAACCATCATCAAAACGATGATCAGAGGTGAGAGAGGAATGAATTCTGTAATTTTGTGATTCTGTGGCTAATAACCGTCATCAATCCTTTGAAAGGAATTGTCCGTGCTTGGGACACTGCATAGCTCAGTGTTAAAGTTTAGGACTCTTGACCTGGAAGCCTTTGGTTCGAGCCTCACTGGATCCACTAGGTTTTGATGGGAGTGTTTATGGGCAAGACACGTAGACACTTCACAGCCCTAGCCTAGTACTGCTGGGACCCAGGAAATACCTGATTATTTGAGATCTCGCCCTGATATGACTGAAATAATGTTGAAAGTTGCGTAAAACACCATTCATCTCTTTTCTTTATATTTTCAGCTCAATATGAAGGGCACCTTGATGTACATTCTCTCTGGTTTGCTGATGATTTTTATGTTCTTTGTCAGCAGAATACTGATGTTTCCATTCTTGTACTGGAAATATGCCAAGTTTGCTGGGATTGACTTCACTAGTGTGCCCTTTGTTATTCCAATCAAATGTAATCTAGGATGTTTAGTTATATTGGCACTGCAGATCCATTTTATGTGCTTAATGTTTCGTGGAGCATATAGGGTATTTTCAAAAATCAACCGATCAAACAAAAATAATAAGGTTTTACTAAACACTTCAAATAAGCAAAAGTAAGAGAGATAGATAGATAGATAGATAGATAGAGAGAGAGAGAGAGAGAGAGAGCAGAAATAGAAGTGTTGAACAAAATGAAAAATGGATAGTGGTGCTTTACCGTTCAATCTAGCCAATCAAACAATCAGTAAATTTAACCAATCATTAACCCTTTACCACACAATCCTGACTTTTAACAACCCTGAGGAAGAAGCCTTTTGAAAACATTGTGGGAAAAGGAGAAAATGCTGGTAACCAGCATTTTCTCCTTTTCCCCCAATTGTTTTCTACTCTTCCCGAAACAAATTTCAATTATTGAGTCACATTTATTTTGTCGTCTGCAAAAGCTTTCAATTTGGACTGGTCTAAAATTTGTTATTTGGTAAAGCATTAAAGCAACCAACAAATGAATCCTTTGTCAATCAGTAAGCAAATTTTTTACTTTTTTTTGTCAAAAACTCTTTTTCTACACCTGTATAATTGTTATTGCTAGCATGCTTATCTCTTTTTTTATGAATGATCTATGCTCTGTGAAAAGGGGGTTTATTTCCTCTGTAAAACATATCAACCCAGGTCAGCCTGCACACTCTTCCTGTATGCGTAACTAGGTCAAAACTTTTTGTTTTTGGTAAATTTTCTGCATGTCCAGACTATTCTACATGCACCTCAGGATTCAGTTGGTTGTTAGACAAAATGGATTTTATGGATCCATAATTATCTGACAACTTGCTTGGTATAATACATCATGGAGATGCATTAAACACCCTTATGCCAGAGCATGGCTCAAATGTAAGTGAGATAAGCTCGTCAAAGTGTTTGGATATGTTTGTGAGGAAGATCAACCAAGACTAGAGAATTTCTGTGGAATTGTCAACAGAAATGTTGGATACCTCAGTCCGTTCTTAGCTCGGCTGTTGTCGAAGAAAACATCGAGGTATTGTCATAACCTTGGCGTCGTCTGTGTCATCGAAGTGCAAAAACTTTGACATTTCATAAAATCTCTGTGATAACTGGAGATTATTTTCTTCATACTTGGACTAGTTGTTAACAATCAAAAGGGGAACCCATAAAACAGGGGCAGATAACCATCATAGGATTTTTTTTGACTCAGTTATGCCCCTTGACTTATAATTTTTATGAAAAGCAACTGCAGCTGAGCTTTGGCACCTACATATGGAGCTCTTGTTCTGCTATCATTGTCACAGCTATGCTCTTTTGAATTAATTATCTGGGTCCGTATTCACCAACCATTCTTAAGAACGTTCTTAGACTTATTCTTGAAGATTTTCCAAGTTTGAAAGTAACACATCTTCTGATTGGCTAAACCAAATGGTTTAGCCAATCAGAAGGTGTGTTACTTTCAAATTTGGAAAATTTTGGAGAACAAGACCAAGAATATTCTTAAGAATGGTTGGTGAATACGGACCCTGGTTTCTCTCACCTGTACTTAGTAGTTACTTGCGTGTAGAACCATTGAGATTTGTCCTGTGATGAACTATGTGTACCGGTAATTTATGTATATAAAGACTTTTTCTATACTTAATTCCAAACTGGCTTCATGCCATAAAAAAAAACCACTTGTTAATATTATACTAATAAACATGAACTCTTTGCCACATGGCAATATTTTAGACTGGTCCAAATTCAAACCATATGCAGACGACAAATTAAATATGCCTCAGATGATTGGATTGGTTTCTGAAAGGTTAGAAAACATGGTGAAAAAAGGAGAAAATGCTGGTTACCAGCATTTTCTCCTTTTCACACAATGTTTTCAAAAGTCTAATTTTCCAGGGGTTGTTGAAAGTCAGGATTTTGTGGTTAAAGGTAAACAAAATGTTGAAGTCTTTCAAGATAGGGAGTGTTGTGGCTTGAAAAACTAACTCAAACAAATTCAAGAGATAACCTAGTGAAAGTATTAGGGTGTTTTTAGAGATATGAGCCATGCACTGTGAAAAGGGGGCTTAATGCATTTTGCAAAAAGTTTTGACCCAGGTCAGCCTGCGCAGTCAGCACAGGCTAACCTGGGCCAAAACTTTTCACTACTGGTCAATTTTCTGTATGTCGAAGGACTAGTTGTTAGACAAAAGGGTTCTTATGAATCCATAATTATGTGATGACTTGCATCACAGAGATACATTAAGCCCCCTTTTGCCAGAGCATGACTCACTTTATGCAGAAGCCTTTCTTTTGAAATGTACGATACCTCCGGCTGTCTCTCTGCAGAAAGTATCCCAGCCTTGGCCATATATGTATGGTAGTTTCTCATCTGCACTTTGTTGCAACTAGCAAAGACATGCTAGTCACAAGACAATCAGACAAGTGCTGGTAGAACAGTTGATGAAATATGAGACATGATTTCAGGAGGTTGCAGGTTCAAATCCCCAACTCTGCCAATTTCTCTCTGCGGATTGATGATAGTCATTGTAACAAGATTCATTCCTCTCTCACCTGTGATCATTGTTTCGACAATTATGCATGGAAGTCGCCCGTGACTTGGGAAGAATATTGTGCGAAGTACAAAGAAACTCCAGGCAAGGATGGATAGGTGCACTGGCTGCCTGGATATAACAGAAATAATGTTGAAAATGGCATTAAACACCATACAATCAATGGATTGATCACCAGACAATCTATTATTTTCATGTTCTTCATGAGGGCCCCAGTAATGGTGAAACCCAGGAAACACCTGATATAGTGAGCTGTTGCTTTGATAATTACTGAAATAATGTGAAAAAAGCAGAAAACCACCATTCGATCTAAGATCTACCTCATGAATTGTATTTCATTAGATGACTATACAGATTTTGTATTAATATAAATTAATGACAAAGTCGCATTATAATCTTTAGACTTTTTCTCTGAACATCGTTGTTTTATGTGTGTCTTCTGACAAAAAATATATTCTTATTTGTATAAGCAATGCTCTGTGAAAAGAGAGTTTCATGCATCTGCGAAAAGTATCTTTTCAAGTCAGCCTGTGCAGTCCACACAGGCTTACTTAACCCTTTACCAAATGACAAAATCTTCATCTAGTCCAATCTTCAACTAGTCCAAATAGAAAGCATCAGCAGATGACAAATGTGATTGAAAAATTGAAATTTGTTTTTGGAAGGGCATAAAACATTGTAGGAAAAGGAGAAAACGCTGGTTATCAGCGTTTTCTCCTTTTCCCACAATGTTTTCAAAAGCCTTCTTTTTCAGGATCGTTAAAAGTCGGGATCGTGTGGTAAAGGGTCAAGGCAACAATTTTTCGTTAGTAGTCAATTTTCTGTATGTCCAAGGACCAGTCTGCCTCATGATTAACTCTTTACCACATTAGAAAAATTTAGACTTGTCCAACTAGAAAGCATTTGCAGACAGCAGTATTAAAATCTTACTCCATTGATGAAAACTGTCTTTGATAGGGTGGAAAACATTGCAGGAAAAGGAGAAAATGCTGATTACCAGCATTTTCTTCTTTTTCCCCCAATGTTTTCAAAAGGCACTTTCCTTTATGTCATTAAAGGACGGCATTGTGTGGCAAAGGGTGAAGTCGGTTGTTAAAAAAGTGGCTATTATGAATATATAATTATGTTATGGTTTGATTGGTATAATGCATCGGGGAGGTGCATTAAGCCCCCTTTTGCCAAAGCATGGCTTTTATATAGATTCTGCGCATGTCTTTTTTCTACGATGTTTATTTAACTTAATACTCACTTGTGATATTTTTTGTATAAAATATGCTTAGTGGCTTTAAACCTTAAGCCTTTACCACACAATCCCAAGTTTTAACGACCCTGAAGAAAAAGCCTTTTTAAAACATAGTGGGAAAAGGAGAAAATGCTGGTAACCAGCTTTTTCTCCATTTCCCTCAATGTTTTTTACCTGTCCCAGAACAAACTTCTATTGTTGTGTTATATGTATTTTGTTATCTGCAATTGCTTTGAATTTGGACTAGTCTAAAATTCTGTCGTTTGGTAAAGAGTTAAACTACTGTACAATCTCTAGATTAAATGACCCAGAGGAAGAATGCTTTTGAAAACATGTGGAAAAAGGAGAAAATGCAGGTAACCAGCATTTTTTCTTTCCAGTCTGTTTTCTACCCTTTCCAAGGCATATTCCATCAATCAACTCTTACCACTCAACAAAATATTAGGCTTGTCTGAATTGGAAGCATTTGTAGACAACAAAAGAAAGGTGGATCAAATTAGAATTTGGTCTTTGAAAGGGTAGATAACATGGTTGGAAAAGGAGAAAATGCTTGTTACAAGCATGTTCTCCTTTTTCCATATCGTTTTTAAAAGCCATAGTCTTTAGGGTCATTAAAACTTTTGATTGTGTGGTAAAAGGTCAAGTCAGATATGTTTTGTCATCTGCAAAGTTCATTCTTTCAATTTTGACACATCTACAATTTTTGTTGCTTGGTAATGAGTTAATTTTCCAGATGACAAAAGTTTAGACATGTCAAAAACTGAAAGCTGAAAGCATTTGCAGACAACATATCAAATGATCATTTCTCCTTTCATTACAGTATTTTTACCCTTTTGAAGAAAACTTCCATTTGTTGAGTTCCAAAAGTGTTTGCCAGTGCTTTCAAAATGGATAATTTTTGTCATCTAGTAAATACATAAAGTAGATTAGTAAAAATTGGGCCGTCCTATTGTATGTCATGTGTGTTTGTAATTTGCTCAATTTCTCTGTCAGTGCTCAACTTTTTCTGTGTTACTCTGTTTGTACAATTTTGTTTTTCAGTACTTTCATACTTTGTTACACTTTTACAAAATAATGCTGAGTTTTAACAACCCCTAGGAAGAAGTCTTTTGAAAACCTTGCAGGAAAAGGAAAAAATGCTTGAAACCAGCATTTTCTTAATTTCCTACAAAGTTTTATATTCTTTCAGAGACATATTCCATCATTTAAATCTTTACCAAACACCATAATTTTAGAATAGTCCAAATTGAAAGCATTTGCAGGTGACAAATGTGATTGAAAAATTCAATTTTGTTTCGGGAAGGGTAGAAAATGTTGTGGGAAAAAGAGAAAATGCTGGTTACCAGCATTTTCTCCTTTTCCCACAGTGTTTTCAAAAGGCTTCTTTTTCATGGTCGTTAAAACTCGGGATTGCGTGGTAAAGAGTTAAGCCACATTTTATCAGTTGTCTACAAATTCTTTTATTTTGGACCAGTCTAAAATTTTGTTGTTTGGTAAAGAGTTAATCAATCGTTATGTTCCCATAAATCATTTGTGGAGAGGGGGCAGTTATATAAATGAATCAGGATACATACAGGTATATTTGTGCCGCAAATTCCAGCTTCACTTTTCATGTCAATGTGAAACTTTGTACAAAAATTAACCATAAACAGCAAATAAGCAAAATGAAATTTTCTGATGTGTGCTTCCTTTCCTAAGTAATTGTTTGATTTAATCACCCCAGCAGGCTTTTGAAAACATGGATACAGTCTGGGAATGAGCATTTTTTTTCCCCCGATTTCGTACATTTTCAACTCTTTCAAAGAAAAATTCTATTTTTTAGGCCGCATTTAAACCTTAAAGCATCTTTCACAACTATAGTTGCTCTTGCAGCCAGTGTAGATCAAGATCAGACTGCACAAAATGTGCAGTCTGATCTTCGATCTACACTGTCCACTTTGCTGAGACTTTCTAGGCAAAATCTACCTTGACATTGCATTTATTAGGGTCTTATTTCTAGATTTGCAATGTCTGTTGGGTTTATTTGGCACTCCAAGGCTTAATTTATCATCTGAAAATGCTTTCAGTTTGAGTAGGTCTATAATGTTGTCATCTGTATGTTACTCTTTATGAGACAACAAAATTTTAGACTAGTCCAGGTTGAAAGCATTTGCATAAGACAAAATAAATGAGACAAAATAATTGTGACTCAAAAATATAATTTAATATGTCCTTCAGAAGGTAGAAAATATTATAGAAAAGAAGAGGAAAAGGCTGGTTACCAGCATTTTTTTTAATTTTCTTGCAATATTTTCAACAGGTTGTTAGAAAATGGGACGGAGCAGTAAAAGGTTAATCCACTTTTTATGACAGTTTCTACAACATTCATGGTGTTAACCCTTTCCCAAACGACAAATTTTGGACTGGTCCAAATTGAAAGAGTTTGCAGACAACAATTTTAAATTTGATGAAAATGGCAGAAAGTTATCAAAAAGGGTAGAAAACACTGTGGGAAAAGGAGAAATTGCTCATTACGAGCAATTTCTCCTTTTCCCACAGTGTTTTCAAAGGACTTGTACTGCAGACACATGAAAACCAGGGCTTGTTTGGGAAAGGGTTAAGAAATTTATCTTTCAAGTAATCAAATATCCATGCAATAACACCTATGCGATATTTATTTTTGATATACCACAGATATTTAGAGAACATCAATGAATTTTCTGCTGGTAAATGTCACATTTTACAACGCAGTCAACATCATTCACGATGTCATTATTACAGCCAATCCATATCCAACTAAATTGAATAGATCTATTTCGCTTGAAGTAAAGCAAATACTTTTCACAATGAGTAAACATCAGACATTAAAAGATAAATAGAATACACACACAGTGTTGTTTTATAACAAAAATATCCAACGAGGTTGTGAGAATTGGCAATTGTCTTGCCAAGGCTCGACAATTATCAATTCTCCCAACCTCGTTAGATATTTTTGATATACAACACTATGTACGTATACTTTATGTGTATTTTGAGTAAATGCATTTAGTATTTTTACCAATTATTGTACAAATATAGCTTTTTTGCCCCTATGAAAAAAAACCTTTGAAAACATGGAAACAGATGCATGAAAAGCTCCTTTTCTCTCAATCTCATCCATACCATTGAAAAAAAATTTATTTTTTTCATGAGAGCATACCCTGTGTAACATGTGTTAGTTATCTTAGGCCTTAACGCTTTCCCAAACGACAAATTTTGGACTGGTCCAAATTGAAAGAGTTTGCAGACGACAATTTTAAATTTGATGAAAATGGCAGAAAGGTCTCAAAAAGGGTAGAAAACACTGCGGGAAAAGGAGAAATTGCTCGTTACAAGCGATTTCTCCTTTTCCCACACTGTTTTCAAAAGACTTGTACTGCAGACACGTGAAAACCAGGGCTTGTTTGGGAAAGGGTTAAATAAGCTTGTACAGAAATGGACTAAGTTGAAGGTAATATTAATTGTAACAGACATATCATGGGAAAAAAAAAGGACAGCAGTTTTGATTAGTTATCCCTTTACCACACAATCCCGACTTTTAACGACCCTAAGAAAGAAGCCTTTTGAAAACATTGTGGGAAAAGGAGAAAATGCTGGTAACCAGCATTTTCTCCATTTCCCACAATGTTTCCTTCTCTCCCCAAAACAAATTTCATTTTTTCAGTCACATTTATTTTGTTGTCTGCTAATGCTTTCAGTTTAGACGAGTCTAAAATTCTGTCATTTGGTAAAGAGTTATATAAAAAATCTGAACTGCTGCAGCGTTTTTTCCCTTTACTTTATAGAAAATACCTCTTATTTTGTTCGAGAATTGTGACCTAATACAGGTTCATGTATATATGTGCACCGAGTGTCTTTGTAAAGCATATTTATGTATTTATTTATGACTTTTTAACTTGGCTGATTTAGAAGAAAACATGGAGGTACATGTATTTGTCCAAGCCTGTTGTTATCTGTGTCATGATGCAAAAAATTTTTACATATGTGCAGACGACAATATAAATGTATCTGAAAAGATGATTTATGTCTATGGTAGGATAGAAAACATTGTCGAAAAAGGAGAAAATGCTGGTTACCAGCATTTTCTCCTTTCCCCACAATGTTTTCAAATGCCTTCTTCAGGGTCGTCAAAACTCTGGATTGTGTCATCAAGGGTTAGACTCTCACATTTGAAGCATTGGCAGAAAACTGTGGTTAAGTTGATAGAATATGACTGATAGGGTAGAAAACATTTGAGGAAAAGGACACATGCCGGTTATCAGTACTTTCTTCTTTTTCCATGATGTTTTTTTAAAATATAAAATATTTCTAAGGTTTGTAAAAAAGATGGGACCATTTGTAAGAGGGTTAATGTTATATTTATTATTATGCATAAATGACCAAGATCAAGCAGTGTAGTCTGATCTTGATCTAAACTATTGCCTATAGTACCTGGGCCTGGTTTCATGAAAAAACGTCTCTTATTTTACTCAACCCAACTAACAGTCAAAGATTCTGACTTAACTCTTTACCACATGACAACATTTTAGACTGGTCCAAATTGAAAGTGTTTGCAGACGACAAATTAAATGCAAATGAAAAATTAAAACTTGTTTTGGGAAGGGTAGAAAACATTGTGGGAAAAGGAGAAAATGCTGGTTACCAGCATTTTCTCCTTTTCCCACAATGTTTTCAAAAGGTTTCTTTCGCAGGGTTTTTAAAAGTTGGGATTGTGTGGTAAAGAGTTAACTCTTTACCAAACGACAAAATCAAAGCTGTTGCAGATGAAAATTGAATGCAGCTCGACTGATGAAACCTGACTCCAAAAGGGTAGAAAACACTGTGGGAAAAGGAGAAAATGCTGGTTACCAGCATTTTCTCCTTTTCCCACAATGTTTTCAAAAGGCTTCTTTCTCAGGGTCATTAAAACTCGGGATTGTGTGGTAAAGAGTTAAGTTGAGTTAGTTATTTGAGATGCATTTAAGTAACATTAACAGACTGTAGTAACATTCTCAAATGCTGAGTTGACGCTACATTTCAGACTCAAATAAGCAAATTAAATGGACTTAAGTCAACAAACAAACTTAAGTCCATTATTTCCCTGAGTTGGGTCTGAAACATTGTGTCAACACAGGACTTAAGTATATTACATAAGGCTGTTAATGTTAGTGAAATGCATCTGGAATTACAAAATTCAATTTAAGTCAGAAAATAAGTCTGGTGGTGGATTTAAGTAAAATAAGACTTAAGTTTTATTGTGAAACTCAGGACCCAATGCCATACATCGTAAAGTGCTATTCTCCATTTAGTTGCTTTTTGAAATTTTGCTTTTTAAGACATTACAGATTAAGATAAGATTGCACTAAATATAACTTAATCTTCAGTTGACTTTTTCCATCATTAGCTTCACTGGCTGAAGGCCAGAGGGTATATGTCATGGCCCTGTGTCTGTCATGCATTCAAAAATTTTCTCCAAAACTACCCATCAAATTTTGAATAAACTTCACAGAAATAATCTTGCCATAGCCCTCTTCAGAATTTCTTCAAAGATTTTGATTTCGGTAAACACTGTGGTTGCCATAGCAACAAAATTAAACAATATTGAAAACCTTTAAAAACGTCCTTGCCCAGAACCATAGGGCCTAGTGCCCTTACCAAATTTTGCATGTAGTTTAGTGGCCCTCTACCAACATTTTGCAGATTATATTCCTTTTGTCAAAATTGGCCTGGCCCAGGGGTCACAAATTTTAGATGGTTTTTTATAGTGAAAACTATACATTTTTCTTGTTGCTAATTGTGAGAGCTAGAGTTGTTATATTCTGTATGTGTTCCCATTAAGTAGGCCTCTATCAAGCAAATTCTTCTTGTCAAAATACTCTTTATCATTTTTTGATATTCGCTAGACTTGCTTGTATTCATAGGCAACATCATAGCATGTGAAAAAGATGATCAAAGACTTCTTTATTTTTTCTTTGAGATTTTATTGCAATAAAAATATCTAACAGTTAAATGACTGTCAATGCTAATTACATATCATCTTCGCAAGCGAAGGATGCTAAGGTAGTACCCTTGGCCGCTCGCCTCTTTAAAAATCGAAACTCCCACTGCGCCATTTCATTGGATGCGATCAAAACCTATCGCGTCCAATCAAACCATCCGCAACAAGAAATCTTCCGCAAAACAGAAAACAATAATGGCGGCACCCGTCAAAAACGAAAGTTGTCGTGTTTGTGACGAAAATTTGCTAAAAAAGAGTAGACGATTGATATTTAATGAGTTTTTTTAGTTCATGATCAATTATGTGAAATATTAGGCTGGGTTCCACAGCCAAATGATTGCGAAACATTGTACGTCTGATTAATTTCAGAAAATTGTGATGAATCCGAAAGCACAGCCATATTTGATGCATAGCCTAACAAATTTTATTAAGAGCATTTTGATTGGTCAGAAATAACATCAGCAAAGGTTACACAACTCGTGATATTCGATAGGTGGCGCAGCGGGAGTTTCGATTTTTAAAGAGGTGAGCGGCCAAGGGTACGTAACGAACAAAGTGGAGTTGGTATCCTTGGCTTGCGAAGATGATTACATGTATGGCACAGTTGGAAGTAGGGCCATACAGGGCCATCATGGCCCTCTTGATTTTTGTGATTTTTCTGGCAAAAATAGCCATGACACGATTGCAACATCTCTATTCTGTCATTTAAATCTTTAGCAGAAAACATAAATGAAAGTCTTGCAAAAATTGACAGCATTTGCAAGCAGCAGATTCCCATGTGGCAAAAGAAAAGGTATTGTCTTTGAAAAAGTAGAAAATATTGTGGGAAAAGGAGAAAATGCTGGTTACCAGCATTTTCTCCTTTTCCCGCAATGTTTTCAACTTATTTCTCCATCAGGGTCATGACAATATAGGACTGTACGATAAATGATTTAATGAAGACTTGAAATACCTATTTCTTGAACTCTTTACCATACGACAAAATTGGTACAAATTAAAAGCATTTGCAGACTACAAAATAAATGTGACTGAAATATCAAAATTTGTTTCCAGAAGGTTATAAATCATTGTGGGAAAAGGAGAAAATGCTGGCAAAAGCGTTTTCTCTGGGTGGTTAGAAGTTGGGATTGTGTGGTAAGGAATTAAACCCTTTACCAAAGGTCAAAATTCTTGATTTGTCTAATTCGAGGGCATTAGCAGACAACAAATTCAACAGTTACTTAACAAAATGACAAAATTTTAAACATTTGTATATTGAAAGCTTCTAATATGACAAATCAATGACTAACATCATTAAATTTGTCTCTGAAAGGGTAGGAAAGGGTGGGAAAAGGAGAAAATGCTTATCATCAGCATTTTCTCCTTTTCCCAGAATGTTTTCAAGTGCTTTCTTCAGAGTCATTAATATACAGGATTGTATGGTAGAGGGTTAATGAATCTCAAATGATTGAAGTTGTCTTTAGAAGGGTAGAAAACACTGTAGGAAAAGGAGAAAATGATGGCTACCAGTATTTTCTCCTTTTCCAACAATGTTTTCGAAAAGCTTTCTCTTTCAGGGTTGCTTAACCCATTACCACACAAGCCCAATTTTTAAAGACCCCCAAGGAAAACACTATGGGGAACATTTGAAAACATTGTGGGAAAAGGAGAAAATGCTGGTAACCAGCATTTACTCCTTTTCCCACCATGTTTTTTTTTTTTTACCATTTTGAAGTAAAATTTTATATTTTCTGTAACACTTAGTTTGATGCCTGCAAATGCTTTAAATTTAGACTAGCCTAATTTAGACTAGCCTAAGATTCTGTCGTGTGGTAAAGAGTTGAACTTGGTATAGCTTGGTAAGGGGGTCAATGTTATGTACTGTTGGTGTTAACTATTATACATTGGACTATCATTCATTTTCAATTTTGTACATTTTTTATCTGTATTTACCTTCCAGCCATCTTCTCTATTGGGATGGATTATTTATTTTGTACAGTTGGTGTGTTAGTTACTTTGAATATTTTTTCAGTGACTGTTACATATGGGATCAAAAGCACATGAACACATTTCTGATACTTAGTGAATGTATGTTTTACATGTGTTCAGTGCATTTGTTATACTTTGTGAATGTATGTTGTACATGTACATGTATTTATGTTGTACATGTGTTTGTATGCTTTGTGTGTATTGGTAAGTTTTACATGTGAACACATATTTCTGTTTTACCTGTGTTTGTATGCATTACATGTTTTTTAGCTCACCTGAAAAAGAAGTGCTTGAGAGGAAATTTTGTGATTGTGCCTTGTCCTTCTTCCATTGTGTGTTGTAAGTCATCCAGGCATCAGTAATTACCTTCTGTGCACTCAAAGGCCACATTTTCAATCCAATACTCGTGAAACTTGGTCAGAATGTTTATCTTGATGATATCGTGGACAAGTGTGAAATTGGATCAGATGTGGTCAAGAACAATTTTGCCTCGTCTGAATTCAAAGCATTTGTAGCAGAGAGATTACGTGTTCCTCAACTGATAAGATTTGTCTTTGAAAGGCCAGAAAACATTATGGGAAAAGGCGAAAATGCTGGTTACCAGCATTTTCGGCTTTTCCCATGATGTTTTCAAAGGTCTTCTCTCTAAAGGTCATTAAAACCCAGGAATGTGTAGTAAAGGGTTAAACACAGTTTTTTTTTTTTTAATCCATTTTATGCTTACCTGAGCACAAAGAGCCCGAGGGGGGCTTTCGTGATTGCTTGCTGTCCAGCCTCTATCTTTCCTCTCTGTTTACAATTACTTTAACTCTTTGTCAAATGGCAAAATTTTAGACTTGTCCAAATTGAAAGCATTTGCGGATGAAAAATTAAATGCAACTTAAAACAGGAAATTTCTCTTTCAAAGAACAGAAATCATTGTCGAAAAAGGAGGAAATGCTGGTAACCACCATTTTCTCCTGTTTCCGCGATATTTTTAGAAAACCGTCTTCGCCAAGGTTTGTTAAAAGTCAGAATTGTGTGAAAGTATTAACAACTTTTCCGCAAAAATCCCTTGATCAAATGAAATAAATTTTTTTGTACAAAATTCTTAGAATGGAGGAAAAATGCTTAACTCTTTACCACATGACAAAATTTCAAACTTGTCCAAATTGAAAGCATTTGCAGACGACAACATAAATGTGACTCAAAAATTGAAATTTGTTTTGGGAAAGTTAGAAAACGTTGTGGCAAAAGGAGAAAATGCTGGTTACCCGTATTTTCTCCTTTTCCCACAATTTTTTCAAAAGGCTTTTTCTTTAGAGTTGTTAAAACCAGTGATTGTGTTGTAAAGTGTTAATGGAACTGTTCATTTAACCCTTTACCACACAATGCCACTCTTTAACGACCTTAGGAAAGAAGCCTTTTGAAAACATTATGGGAAAAGGAGAAAATGCTGGTAACCAGCATTTTCTCCTTTTCCCACAATGTTTTCTGCCCTGTCAAAGAAAAATTGCACCATTTGAGTGACACTGAAATTGTCGTCTGCAAATGCTTTCAATTTGGACAAGGTTAAAATTTTGTTGTCTGGTAAAGGGTTAATGTGAAGAATATGGCCATCAGTGCAAAATATAAAACATCTTCTTTAGAACCCAGAGACTGATGGCATTGATACAGAGCACACATAATCAGTATGAGGGGTACTACAAAGACTGTCT
The DNA here is from genome assembly GCA_945859785.2 of Tridacna gigas. NCBI lineage: Eukaryota > Metazoa > Mollusca > Bivalvia > Cardiida > Cardiidae > Tridacna > Tridacna gigas. The sequence continues at coordinate 8,493,349 of OX244042.2, forward strand.
AAATGATTGGACCTATTACTGTCAAACCGGAAACGTTTTCTCAAATTTGGCATATTGATAAAAATCACAAAGATATAGGCCAGGCTAAAGTTAAGTCTTTACCAAACAATACCAGGTTTTCACAACCCTGGGAAAGAAGGCTTTTGAAAACATTGTGGAAAAAGGAGAAAATGCTGGTAACCAGCATTTTCTACTTTTCCCACGTTTTCTGCTCTATCAGAGAGCTTAAGCCCATTTGTTCCAAAGCTGAATTAGGCATCTGCAAATGCTTTGACATTGGACTAGTCTAAAATGTTGTCATGTGGTAAAGAGTTAAGCTATATTAAGGTATATTTTACGGTTACCAAGACAACAAGTCAAGTATGGGCTATGTCAACATCAACAAATGCCTTTTTTCAGCAAAGTCAACCAGAATGCCATTCGAGTGGCAGTTCATGCTGCCAATTAAAGGGGTTGTAATTAGGCAGTACACGATGCTTGCACAAAAATGACTTTTATGCAAGATTGTTTGTTGCAGATTCTGCGGAAATTAAAACACACATACGGTGTAATGGTAATTGGCAATTCGCAAAATTTTGGACCCGCAGCAATATCCACTTTTACAGTATTGGAGATGTTAAACCTAAAAGCTGCACTGTTCTGTACAATATAGTAATATTTAACCCTTTCCCAAACAAGCCCTGGTTTTCACGTGTCTGCAGTACAAGTCTTTTGAAAACACTGTGGGAAAAGGAGAAATTGCTCGTAACGAGCAATTTCTCCTTTTCCCACAGTGTTTTCTACCCTTTTAGAGACCTTTCTGCCACTTTCATCAAATTTAAAATTGTCGTCTGCAAACTCTTTCAATTTGGACCAGTCCAAAATTTGTCGTTTGGGAAAGAGTTAATCATGCAGTCATCTGCAAATATTTCCAAAAGCCTTTTATGTTAAAGTTACAAAAATACAGGATTCTTCAGTCAAGGAGGATTAACTCTTAACCAAATGACTAAATCTAAGACTGCTCCAAATCGAAATCATTTACAGGCGACAAATACGCTATGGCTCAAATGATGAGATTTGTTTTTGATAGGATAGAAAAATATTGTGGAAAAGGAGAAAATGCTGGCTACCAGCATTTTCTCCTTTTCCCACAATATTTTCAAAAGCCTTTTTCCTGGGGTTAATAAAAGTCGCAACTGTGTGTTACAGGGTCAAAGAAAGACCAGGAATACATTGATAGGTGCACTTGTCACAAAGATAAAACTGAAATACTGATGACAATGATGTAAGACACCCTACTGACCAATACAACACAAGTTATTCACACAACTCGTATACAGACATTATTTTCTGTGGATTGCTAGCTGTGTCACAGTTTACTTTTGGTGTTAGTGTTTTTCCCAGCAACCAGTAAGTCTTCATCTTGCCTTTACCCTATAATATAAAATGAAACTAAAACAGTATCAGGTCAACAAATACCCACTTCAAGGTTTCCTTGTCACTAGGTTAACCCTTTCCCAAACAAGCCCTGGTTTTCACGTGTCTGCAGTACAAGTCTTTTGAAAACACTGTGGGAAAAGGAGAAATTGCTCGTAATGAGCAATTTCTCCTTACCCAGTGTTTTCTACTCTTTTTGATAACTTTCTGCCATTTTCATCAAATTTAAAATTGTCATCTGCAAACTCTTTCAATTTGGACCAGTCCAAAATTTTGCCGTTTGGGATAGGGTTAAGAAATAAGAGCATCACATGTTGGTGCCAATGTTTGGCTGCAGTTGCTTTTAGTAAAAATTCTGAAGTGAAAAACTGGCATTTATAACTGTGTCAAAAATATTTTGATAGTACCCTCCCTGTTTTATGGGTTCCTATTGTGATAGTTAAAACTTGTACAAATTTGAAGTAAATATGATGGGGATATTATAAAACGTTTTTGAAAATTTTAAGTTGAAAAGGGGGGATAATTGTGTCAAAAACATTTTGATAGTAACCTCCCTGTTTTACTGGTTCCCGTTGCGTTAGTTAAAGCTTGTCCAAGTTTGAAGTAAATATGATGGAGATATTATAAAATGTCAAAGTTTTTGAAAATCATAAGCTGAAAAAGGGGGATAACTAAGTCAAAAATATTTTGATAGTAACCTCTCCATTTTATAGGTTCCCTTTGTGATAGTTAAGACTTGTTCAAGTTTGAAGAAAATATGATGGGGATATCATAAAATCTCAAAGTTTTTGAAAATCTTAAGTTGAAAAAGGGAGATAACTGTGTCAAAATTTTTTGATGGTTATCTGCCTTTGTTGTACCAGTCTGAGTTTGAAGTAAATGTCTTCAGTAGTAATATACAGAGCTTCAGATAGCGGGAGTGATTTTGATTTCAAAATTTAAACTATTAATTATTCTTCACTAAGCCCTATGTTATGGGTACTCATTAGAATCATCTCATTGAGACAATTCTATTGAGTACCCACAACATAGGGTTTGGAAGAGAAGTAATGGATTTAGAATACCATCACTCCCTTTTATCTGGAGCTCTGAATAGAGATATTATAAAATGTCAAAGTTTTGCAGACAATGAGATAGAAGACAATTAGGCTATAACAATACCTCGACCTTTTTTTTTTTAGAAAAACAGCCAAGCTGAAAATGCTAAGGGCCATGGCCTATAACTCTTGCAGTAGTCGATCAATCCAAATGAGAATTGGATGATTACAAATTCTGAACTCTTTACCAAACGCCTCTTTTCCCAGGGTAGTTGAAAGCCGCCCGGCCAGCCGGTTAACCAGCATTTTCTCCTTTTCCAACAATCTTTCTATCCTTTCAAAGACCGTTTACATAAATTTAAATTGTCGTCAGTAATTGCTTTCAATTTGGACTAGTCTAAAACTTTATCATTTGGTAAAGATCGGGTTAATTTTTTACCAGACAACAAAATTTTATACTTGTCAAAATTGAAAGCATTTTCAGATGACAGAGTAAATACCATTCAAAATCCAAAATTTATCTCTGGGAAGCTAGAAAAAATTTTGGAAAAGGGACAAAATGCTGGTTACCAGCATTTTCTCCCTTTTCCCACAATGTTTTCCAAAAGCCTTCCTCCTAAAGGTACATTAAAACTCAGGACTGTGTGGTAAAGAACAGACTTACTTCCATGGGTTGTCAATCCAGTACTAGATCAATTAGAATTTTCCTTACAGTTCAGTGGTGTACGAATATTATTTAAATAACAGCAAAGTCTGCTCTTTTAAAACCTTGACACATCTCACTTGAAAGCAGATGAAAAATATTGTTCAACTGATGGAATTCATCTTTTATAGGGTACAAACATGTAGAAATTAATACTTAATTGCTACCAGCATGTTCTCCTTTTCCCACATTTTTTTTTTAGTCCTTTTAAGACAAATCTTAAAGCTTTTCAGCTAAATTCATTTTGCCGTCTGCAAAATTTTGCTTTTAATCTGATACAATATCCACTCTTAACAACCCTACGTAAGATGGCTTTCGAAAACATTGTTGGAAAAAGAGAAATTTCTGATAACCAGCAATTTCCCCACAATGTTTTCTACCCTATGGTAGACAAATTTCATGTTTTTTATTACATTTAATTTGTTGTTTTCAAATGCTTTAAATTTGGACAAGTCTAAAATTTTGTCATCTGGTTAAAGGGTAAAGAGAGTTAAAAAATTATATAAAACAGTACAATTACCATACATACTGCATGCCGAGCCCTAGTAGTGCAGCCAATAGCATACAGGACTTGCGAACTGGGTTCGCTAGTTCGAATCCCCAGCTTGGCCAATTTCTTTTCAAGGATTGAAGATAGTCAATGCGACAGGATTTGTTTCTCTCCAACAGCTGATCATTATTTCAACAATGGTAAAGCAGCCAGTGGCTTGGAAAAAATATTGTGTGAAGTGCTGGTTATAGAACCTCCAGAAAACCATGATTTGGCGGGACCAAGATAAAACTAAAGAATGTTGAAAACATTATTTGACACTATACATTCAAGTAATATCATAATTACACTACTTTTTTTATTTATTTTTTTAAATATATTTGAGCCATGCTCTAGCAAAAGGGGGCTTAATGCATCTCCGTACCAAGCAAGTCATCACATAAATATGGATCCATAAAAACCATTTTGTATAACAACCGACTGTTTCATTAAGTAGACTGGTCTGTTGACAAGCAGAAAATTGACCAAAAGCAAAAAGTTGCAGCCAAGGTCAGCCTGCACGGACTGCGTAGGCTGACCTGAGTCGAAACTTTTCGCAGATGCAGTAAGCCCCCTTTTCGCAGAGCATGGTCTATTTTCAAGTTTCCCTACCTTTATCTCTAACTCAGCCCTAAATTCACAATCATAGTCCTGAAACTGACTCAGGGCAGTGAAGGCCTGATGACTCATATGAATTTTCTGAGCTGAAGGAAAAAATAAATTAACTTGTTACAAAACAACAAAATTTTAGACTCAACCAAATTGAAAGCATGTGCAGACAACAAATTAAAATGTAGCTCAAATGATAACTTCTGTCTCTGATATGGTAGAAAACATTGTTGGAAAAGGAGAAAATGCTGGTAACCAGCATTTTCTCCTTTTCCAGCAATGTTTTTAAAAGCCTTCTTGATTCAGGGTCATTAAAACTCTCCATTGTATGGTAAACTGTTAAATTATAGAGGGTTTTCACTTATGGTGACGGTGAAGCTTAACTAGACCTTAATGTTTTCAAAAGCCTTCTTTCCAGAAACATTTACCCTTAAAGTGCCTTTCACAACTATAGTTGCCTTTGCAGTCAGTATAGATCAAGATCAGACTGTACAAAATGTGCAGTATGATCTATGATCCACACTGTCTGCTTTCCTGAAAGACTACAGATAAAAGCAACCATAATACAAGGATTGTTCAAATATGAATGCATCTAAGCACCTAAAAACTGATTTTTATTTTGCTCCCTCATTGTATTCATCTCCAATAGATATACAAAGTTGCAGTCTCCGGATCCAACCGTTGAAGGCATTTTTCATAGTCCAACCTTTGGAGGCATTTTTCATAGTCTTTTTTAGGTATACCTTGAACACACTGGAATATTGCAGAACCGAGGTGTTTGAACAAATTTTTGAACTGAAAGGTATTTTTTTTAGCTTAAAAGAAGTCACAAGAGGCAAGGTCACGTGAATATGGAGGGTGGGGGAGCACGACGACTTTTTCCTGCTTCAGGAAATCTTGCATCTCATACAAAAGAAATGACTGAAACTGATGGTTTACACAGCATGAAACAGAATTGACAGAAAATGAATTCCAGTGTCTTCATAGTATGGTGCGCCCTAAAAAAGGCTATGAAAATGCCTTCAAAGATTGGATCCAGAGACTGAAACTTTGTATACCTGTTGGAGGTGAATACTTTGAGGGAACAAAATAGAAATTTCAGTGAAACCTATGAAGAACCAAATCTTAGGTGCTTAGATGCATTCATATTTGAAAACTCCTTGTACTGCTATAATTTTGGTCTTAATTGTAGACTTAAAAAAGTTGTTTGTATGTTGGCACTCTAAGGATTAAAACTTTACCACACAGTCCCAAGTTTTAACGACCCTGAACAAAAAGCCTTTTGAAAACATTGTGGGAAAAGGAGAAAATGCTGTTTACCAGCATTTTCTCCTTTTCCCACAATGTTTTCTACCCTTTCAAAAACAATTGTCATGTTTTGAGTGGCATTTAATTTGTCGTCTGCAAACACTTTCAATTTGGACCAGTCTAAAAATTTGCCGTTTGGTAAAGAGTTAAAACTTGGGACTGATTGGTAAAGGTACAAATGATTAGGAAATAATAATGAGCCGCAACTGCAAAATTTAGAACCAATATAGAAAACCTACATGTTTCGGACAAGGTGCTCTTTTTCCCCGTAATAGTGTTCACGGTCCGAATTCATCAACCATTCTAAAGACGGTTCTTAATCTTATTCTCCAAGATTTTCTAAATTTGAAAGTAACACAACTTCTGATTGGCCAAGCCAGATTGTTTAGCCAATCAGAAGTTGTGTTACTTTCACATTTGGAAAATTCTGGGGAATTAGACCGAGAATATTCTTAAGAATAGTTTGTGAATACGGATCCAGGACTTGAAACTAGAGGGTCACTAGTTTGAATCACTGAATTGGAATTTCTTTGTAAGAACTGATGAAAATCATGGTGACAGGATTCATACCTCTCTCACCAATGATCATTGTTTCAATGATGCTTAGTGAGGAAAGCTGCCAGTGGCTAGAGAAGAACATTGTGCAGAATACTTTTAAAAGAAACTCCAGGAAAGCTTGGATAGGTGTACTGGTCACCATGATATGACTGAAACAATGTTGAAAGCAGTGTTAAAAAACATACGAACCAAAAAAAAGCAAATTCCCAAAGTCGGTTGCTGCAAATATGTTGATATGCTTGACATAAAAATGAATCTATATACAGTGTCTGTCACTAAGATACTTGATATTGAGACAATTAAGGTGAAGATAAGATTGCACAAAACATCCAGTATGATCATGGGCTTACCATTTCCACCATGCTATGATAATGCTGTCCTTTAATGTGTATTTGTTTACTGAAAATTTTGATTTCGATTCATCAGTTGATCAACCATAAAGTATTTAATTCAAAATGTTACCTTCCCCATTAGATTCCATTCTACTGGCTGTATTTACAGTGTCCCCAAACAAACAATACTTTGGCATGGACAGTCCAACCACACCTTAAAGGAAAGCACAAAATATGTGAATGTAGATAAGGAGCTATAATTATAGCTTGATTTTGTTACACTTTTTTTCAACAGTATCTCTGTCATATCCAATGACAGTACATCTATAAAAGATAATGCATCAAGGTAAAAAATAATGCATAAGGTAAAAAATAATGCATAAAGGTAAAAAGATAATGTATCAGGGTAAAAAGATAATGCATCAAGGTAGAAAGATAATGCATCAAGGTAAAAAGATAATGTGCATCAAGGTAAAAAGATAATGCATCAAGGTAAAAAAAAAATGTATCAAGGTAAAAAAATAATACATCAAAGTAAAAAGATAATGCATCAAGGTAAAAAAAATAACGTATCAAGGTAAAAAAATAATACATCAAGGTAAAAAGATAATGCATCAAGGTAAAAAGCTATCCTAATATCTATTCAACAAGGGGTAAAGGGCTTAATAACAATGAATACAGACTTACCTGCACAACAGGGTCCAGTATGAAACCCTATACGTAACTGAAGCACCCTCTGTGGTAAATGTTTGATCCGAAACCTGCTCACAGTATCTCTAATTTCTAAGGACAGGTCAGCCATGATGGCTGCAAAAAAAATAGAATATAAAAAGTCATGAAAAAAGCAAAGTCCAGGGGTGCTATTTACTAACATTTTAAATTTCATTTGATGACGGAACTTTGAAAGGCTTCTTTCTTAACCCTAAAAGCGCCTTTGACGACTGATGTCACCTTTGTGGTCAGTGTAGATCAAGATCAGACTGCACAAAACATACACTCTGATCTTGGTATACACTGTCTGCTTTGCTGAGAAATTCAAAACAATAACAACTTGGGCATTGCACTTCTAAGGGTCTTATTTGGAAAATGAAAGTGCTCCTTCTTTTTATTTGACACTCTAAGGTTTCTGTCAAATCCAATACTTGCATAAAATTTTTTTTAGTCAGACATCCAGTTCTTATGAGTCAAAGATGTGGAAGTCATTTTGTCAAGAGAGGAAGAAAAAAAACAGACACTGTAAAATTACCGTACTTTCAGTGACCTTGACCCTATGACCTAGATAATCCATCTTTAAATGTTTTTTTTTCCAGGGAAATGGACAGTATAATGTTTGTACATGTATTAAGTTTCAGCATCCTAAAACAAGAGGCTTATGAATAAGAAAGCAAAAGCAAACCTCTTACCTATATGGTTGTTGCCATTTCTAACAGGAACACCACTTACAAGCAAGTAACAGTCACCAATAGTTTCTACCTAAAAGATGTGGAAAAGATTTAACCGTTAAAGCACAAAATAAACCTATCAGATATTTTCATCCTAGAAATACGACCCAAATAATTGCAATTCCATAGTTTCTTTTGTCTACAATGTTTCAGCAAAGCGGACAGTGTAGATCATAAATAAGGCTGCATGTTTTGTGCAACCTGATCTCGATCCTCATTGGCCACAAAGGCAACTATAGTGGTGAAAGGCACGTTAACCCTTTCCCAAACAAGCCCTGGTTTTCACGTGTCTGCAGTACAAGTCTTTTGAAAACACTGTGGGAAAAGGAGAAATTGCTCATAACGAGCAATTTCTCCTTTTCCCTCAGTGTTTTCTACCATTTTTGATAACTTTCTGCCATTTTCATCAAATTTAAAATTGTCATCTGCAAACTCTTTCAATTTGGACCAGTCCAAAATTTGTCGTTTGGGAAAGGGTTAAATGTTAAGAGCTGCTTTTAATAGTATTTTCTGTTGCAGTTTTGTTCACTGGGTGATTAGTTAATTTGTTTGGTCATTGGATGGTACATTTGTTGGTATGCTGGTTAGTTGGTTATTCTGTCAGGCGACTTTTCATGTTACAAACAATTAATCGTTTTTTCCACAATATTTTGCATATCATTCAAAAACAATATTTCCCTTTCCATTGTTTGTCCTCCTAACGATTTGATCAAAAGCAGTCTGCACAGCCTGACCCGAGTCAAAACCTTTTGCTTTTGGTCAATTTTCTGCATGTCAAAGGACCAGTCTTCCTCATGATCCAGTCAATGATCTGACAAAATGGATTTTTACCGTCTACCACAAAAATCCCAACTTTTAACAACTCTTATATAGAAGCCTTTCGAAAACATTGTAGGAAAAGGAGAAAATGCTGGTAACAAGAATTTTCTCCTTTTTCTCAAAATGTTTTCTACCTTTCCCAAAACAAATTTCAATTTTTCAGTCACATTTATTTTGTCGCCTGCAAGTGCTTTCAATTCGGACTAGTCTAAACATTTGTCGTTTGGTAAAGAGTTAAGGATCCATAACTAAATGAAAATTTGCTTGGTATAATGTATCATAGACATGCATTAAACCCCATTTCATCAGAGTATGAGTCAAATATATAGGAAGGAGAGGAAATCAACCCTTTTCCATTGGATAAAAAAACATTCAGTGTAAGCAGTTGCTCCTTTCCCCACAAGCCAAGCCGCCCGTAGCTAGTCGGTAGCATACAGGACTTGAGAACAGGTCACTGGTTCAATCCCCGACTTGTCCAATTTCTTTCTGAGGATTGATGATAGTCATGGCAACAGGATTCATTCTTCTCTCACCGCTGACCACTGTTTCGACGATGGTTATGTGGGAAAGCAGCCAGTGGCTTGGAAAGAATATTGTGCGTAGTACTGGTAAAAGAAACTCCAGGAAAGCATGGATAGGTGCACTGGCCGCTGCGACATAACTGAAATAATGTTGAAAACTGCGTTAAACACCATACAATCAATCAATCAACCTTTCCCCACAAAGTTTCCCAAAGCTAGTTTGGTTTGGTTTGTATTGGAGTTTAATGCCATTTTAACAGCTCAGGTCATGTCATGGCGATAAGTGACGCACCTATGTGTTTCCTGGCTTTCTCACACCAGTACTGACACAACTTTCTTTCCAAAGTCACTGACTACTTTTCCCACATGCATCAGATGCGAGAGGTGAAAAAAAAGAGGCGAAAAATCCCATAAAAGAAAGTTTGCCTCAACCAGGTATCAAACTTGCAACCACCAGGTCACGAGTCAGATACACTAAACACTCAGCACTCGGGCAGGCCCTAAAGCTTTTAACAGCCTAAAATAAAGCTAAACTTGAACAATAATGGGTTGATGTTTTACCATAGAACAAAATTTTAGACTTGTAAAGATTGGAAAGTACATGCAGATGTCATTTCAAATGCGACTCATAGGATGTGTCTTTGAAAGGATAGGTAAAAACTATGGGAAAAGGAGAAAACGCTGGTTTCAGTCCTTTTCTCCTTTTTCCACATCATTTTCAAATGCCTTCCTCTTCAGGGCTATTAACTCTTTCCCACATAACAAAAACATAGACTTGTTCAAACTGAAAGCATTTCCAGATGACAATTCAAATTTAGGTTGAATGATGGAGTTTGTCTTTGATGGGATAGAAAACATTGTGGGAAAAGGAGAGAATGCTGGTAACCAGCATTTTCACCTTTTCCTACAATAGTTTCCACTCTTTCAAAAACCAATTTCATTATTTGAGTAACATTTGAATTTGTCGTCTGCAAATGCTTTTAATTTGAACCAGTCTAAAATGTTGTCATCTTGTACAGAGTTAAACAAGACTGGTTTTACCTTGTAGGCATCAAAGTTATTGATTACAGCGTCTAACTTGGAATACAGATCATTCAACAGGTCCACAACTTGCATTGGAGTGCTGTCACCCGCAATCGACGTGAACCCAACGATGTCGGAGAAGTAGACAGTAGCAGATTCAAACTCCTCAGGGGGTACCGCAAATCCTGCCTTCAGCTTATCTGCCACTGACCTGAGGTAGAAATGGACCGTGACTGATTGTCTAAACTGACTGTATTCTTTTTTACAAGACAATAAAATTCTAGACTCAACCACACTGAAAGCATTAGTAGATGATAAATTAGAATTGGCTCAAGTGCTGGGATCTGTCTCTTAACCCTGTACCACACAATCCCGACTTTTAACGACCCTGAGAAAGAAAGCCTTAGAAAACACTGTGGGAAAAGGAGAAAATGCTGGTAACCAGCATTTTCTCCTTTTCTCACAGTGTTTCCTACTCTTCCCAAAACAAATTTAAACTTTTCAGTTGAATTCATTTTGTCATCTACAAATGCTTTCAATTTGGACTAGTCTAAAATTATGTCATTTGGTAAAGAGTTAAAAGACAGAAAACATGGGAAATTGCAAAGAGCTAATACATGAAACAGTGGAAAAAATACTGTTGCCTAGGTCTTCTGCCACAAAATAAAAAAGAAAATGTTTGCAGGTGGGGCAGGTGGGGGTGATAATGTATTAAACAACCTTTCTCCTTTTATTAACCCTTTACCAAATAATCCCATGTCTTAAAAAACTATGAAGAAGTAGGGTTTTCAAGTTGTAAAAAAGGAAATAAATGTTTCTAATTCTTTTAAAACGACAAAATTTTAAGCTTGTCCAATTTGAAAGCATTGGCAGAAGACAAAAAAAAAAGACTTGAAAATGTCCATCAGTGTTTTCTCCTTGTTTCCACAATGTTTCAAAACTGTTCTTCTTTAGAGTCTTTTATAGTTGGAAATGTTTGATAAAGGGCTGAATGCCATTTTGACAAACATTACAACACATACTTACATTGGTAAAAGTCTGTAGAGGAGTGATTCTGTTTTACGTTTTTCCTCCAGCAATGACTGGGTTCGTTTATTAACTATTACTTCCAAGTTTTCTGCGTACTTCATCAGACGTTTCTGAACTGCCTCAGCAAAGTTTCCTTCATCGCTGTAATGATAAATATAGCAACAACTACTGCAAACCACAGCGTTAATCATATACTGAAGAATCAAGAGTTTTAACAATCCTACAGAAGAAGACATTGGAAAAAATTGTGGAAAAAGGAAAAAATGCTGGTAACCAGCATTTTCTCCTTTTCACACAAAGTTTTCTACCCTTTCAAAAATTACTTCCAATTTTTGAGACATACACTGTATCTATTTTTTTCTTCGGCAAATGCATTTAGTTCAGAAAAGTCTAAAATTTCTTCATCGCTAGAGAGTTAATTTCATTTCAATTCAAACAAGCTGCAAAAAAAAAATGTACCAGTCATAATTTACATGCAGACATTCTCAGAAAATTCAAGAATTACCATACAGTTTTGCTATCAACCTAGTGTGTTACATATATGTACATGTGTAAAGGGCCGATAGATGACCTGCCCATGACAGGGTTCAAACCCCAAAATCTCCTGGTCCATTAGAAAACATTCTATCACATTGCTACATAAGTTGGCTTTATGGCAAGGCAGTAAAAGTGCCTTGGTTTAGCCAATCAGAAATTGCATTACTATGAAATTTAGAAAATATTCAAGACTCAGACAATGTGATTAAACTCTTTATCATGCAATCCTGACTTTTAACAATCTTGGAAAAGAAGAGCTTTTGAAAATATTGTGGGAAAAGGAGAAAATGCTGGTAACTAGCATTTTCTCCTTTTCCTCCAATGTTCTCTACACTATCAAAGACAGAAATCATTATTTGCAGTACATTTGATTTGTCATCTGCAAATGCTTTCAGTTTGGTCCAGTCATATATTTTGTTGTTTGGCAAAGAGTAAAAAACATGAAAGATAGCACCATTCATGGCAGAACTTTTTAATTTTCCCATGAAACAAACAAAAACAATCAAAGTTTTACTCACCTGACTTTTAACACCTTGGCTAGGTGAGACTTAAGAACTTTCATCGATGGCCGCTTAGTGGGATCGTCATGCCAACATGCTTTCATAAGATCGATAAGTGATGAGGCTGATTTGATTGCGGTTTTCTCAAACAATTTTGGCCTCATTGGAGTAAGCTCTCGGTTTTTTACATGACGAATGATTTCTGCAGAGTAGTTAGACAAAACAAGATCATCATGGAAATGGTCTTCCCTTAAACCCATTTCAACCATTAACTCTTTACCAAACGACAAAATTTTGAACTGGACCAAATTGAAAGCATTTGCAGACAACAAATTAAATGTAGATTAAATGGTGATTTATGTAATGAATAGGGTAGAAAACATTGTGGGAAAAGGAGAAAATGCTGGTTACCAGCATTTTCTCCTTTTCCCACAATGTTTTCACATGGCTTCTTTTTCAGGGTTGTTAAAAGTCGGGATTGTGTGGTAGAGAGTTAAAGCAGCTGTCACAATTATAGTTGCTTTTGCTGCCATTGTAGATCATGATCAGACTGCACAAAACATGTAGTCTGATCTTTGATCTACACTGTCCACTATGCAAAGATATTCTGGACAAAAAAAAAAATCAAAGCGTTGAAAACACTGGTGTGGCATTTGTCAAGGCAGGCATTGTGGGGAATTAACAATTTGAAAACTAAACAACAGAAATAGTTTCAAAATATTCGCTTGAAAGTCAACCTACAATATAGCCATGCCAAATCCGATAGAGAAGGGTGCGTTCTTAAGGGACGAACAAGTCCTGGCGAACAAGCCCTTGGACGAATAAGTCCAGGAACGAACTGGTTTTGGGACGAACAAGCACGGTATGTGTGTATCATTACGCCGCTATAGAATGCCATTGCGGATCAAGTTATTTTCGATAAAAAGGAAGTATTCCACGATCGATGGCCTGATCCAGTTAATTGAAATACGCCATTTTCAATTTCATATCTGAGTGCAATCGAAACACTTATTTGTCTCAGAAAAATTGAGTTTAATTGGGTTTACTTCCTTCGGTTTTGCACAAACTACGATACATGATTTTCAAAATGCCGTATTAAACTCACAGTAGCATTGTCTTCGACAAATGCCACAAAAACGGAGATTTCAATTACATTTGAGCCATGCTGTGGCAAAAAAGAGATTTATGCATCTCCATGATGCATTATATCAGGCATGTCATCATGCGCAAGCATGGATCAATAAAATGAATGATGAAAATTTGAAAAAATTGTGGGAAAAGGAAGAAAATGCCGGTAACCAGCATTTTCTCCTTTTCCCCCAATGTTTTCCACTCCATCGAAGATAAATCCAAGAATCAATCCTGAATTTTAACAACCCTGAGAAAGAAGCCTTTTTAAAACATCATGGGAAAAGGAGAAAATGCTGGTAACCAGCATTTTCTCCTTTTCCCACAATGTTTTCTACACCATCACATACAAATTCCCTCATGTGAGCCAAATTTAAATTGTTGTCTGCAAATGTTTTCAATTTGGAAAAGCAAACATTTTTGTCTTGTGGTAAAGAATTAAAGAAACTTATGGTTTTTCATCTGCAAATACTTTCAGTTTGGACCAGTTTAGAATTTGATAACAGTCTTAATGAGTAACACACAAATATATGAGCCAATGATCAATACCTTCTGGTGTCATCTCCTCCCAGCCAGCAAACAATCCCATACGAAAGATAACCTCATGTAGTATTATAGCAAAGCTGTACACATCTCCCTTTTGGGTACCCCTCGTGTAAAGCATGACTTCTTCAAGGATTTCTGGTGCAGTCCAAAGCAAACCTACAACATTTTTTATAATAAGAGTACCAAAAGTCAAAAGAGGGACATAAGTGTTCCGAAAATATTTTGATGGTTACCTGCCCCTGTTGTATGGGTTCCTCTTTTGATAGTTACAACTTGTCCAAGTTTGAAGTAAATATCTTCATAATGACAGAGATATCACACAAAGTCCAAGTTTTTGCAAATTCTAAGCCCAAAAAGGGGCATAAATGTGTCAAAAATATTTTGATGCTTACCTGCCCCTTTTGATTACATGTATTTACAATTAGTCCGAGTTTGAAGTAAATATCTTCAGTTTAAACCCTTACCAAGCAATTCCGACTTTTAATGACCCTGAAGAAAAAGCCTTTTGAAAACATTGTGGGAAAAGGTGAAAATGCTGGTAACCAGCATTTTCTTCTTTTCCAACAAACTTTTCTACACTCCCCAGATCAATTTTAAATTTTTGAGCCACATTTGGTTTGTCGTCTGCAAATACTTTCAATTTGGACTGGTCTAAAATCTGATCATTCGGTAAAGAGTTAACAGAAATATTATAAAATGTCAAAGTTCTTGCAAGATGACCATGCAGACAATGCCAGGGCTATGAAAATACCTCAATGTTTTCTTTGAAAACAGCAAAGCTAATAGAGGATGCATGCAAGACAGACACATGGCCATGACAGGAGCTCCCTGGCCTTTGGTTGGTGGCACTAATAAACAGATAAACTTTTCCTGGTATTTTGGAATATATTTCGAGGGTTTGCCATTCTACATACCTCTATACCTGTCAGCCTCATTTTGTTCGTCATCGTTGAACTGCGTCATAAACTGTTTCAAGCCATAATCAGTGATTTTAAGCGTCCATCTGTCATCAATGACACAGTTTGAGCTTTTTACATGTCCATGGCTCTCCAATGGTGAATCATGTATATACTTAATGCCCTAAAAATAGTTGAGTCATGCTCTGTAAAAGGGGGCTTTATGCATCTGCAAAAAGTATCAACCCACGTCAGCCTGCAAAGTGGGCAGGCTGGCCTTGGTCGAAACTTTTTGCTGTCGGTCAATTTTCTGAATTAAAGATTAAAGATCAGACTCCACAGCATGTACAGTCTGATCTTGATCTACAAAGCCCAAAATGGCAAATACTGTTGTAAAAGGCTATCTCAGGATCCCGAACAGAAATCATCCATTGTAAAGTCTCCTCGTGCCCCTAAATTATGACCTCAAACAGTTCTAAGAGTACGGCCATATTATCCAGGATAATCTACTGTACCATCATTCAACAATTTAAACTATTAACCCTTTCCCAAACACAAAATTTTTCGGGCTCTTTCAAATTCAAAAGATCTACAGATGATATATTCAAAATTGGTACAACTGAATTTAAGCTCTCTGACAGGGTAAAAAACAATGTTGGAAAAGGTGAAAATGCTGGTTACCAGCATTTTCTCCTTTTCCCACAGTGTTTTCAAAAGCATTCTTTCCGAGGGTCATGAAAACCCAGGATTATTTGGTAAAGGGTTAAATTAACATCAAATCGAATCCCAGCCAGAGCCATTTGTGTTTGAGCTATGCATTTTTTGTGAACTTTCATGTTTGTAAGATGGGGGCTCGTCCGGGATTGGCCTTTGAGCCATTTGTTGTCCAAATAATAGACTTCCTGCCTAATCCGTCATCAAATGATGCTTTACCTTAAGAGGGAGTGTGTTACAGGAGATCACTCCTTCATTATAGGATAGCTTCTTCCCACATAAATTAATACCTGACAACTGTGTTGGGGAGAATTCAATTTAGCTCTGTGGTTAGTGTATTGGTCTTTTAAACATTGGTAAATGAGATCTAAGCCACACAGGTTCGAATCCCAGCCGGTGCAGTTTATATTTGAGCTATGCATTTGTTGTGAACTTTCATGTTCATAAGATCGGGGCTCTTCCAGGACTGGCCTATGAGGTTGTCTACAAAATTGCCCGTTATTGGCCATTGAGCCATTTGTTGTCTTAAAAACAGACTTCCTGCCTAATAAGGCTTTCTGTCATCAAAATAATGACTTCTCTTAAGAGGGTGTGTTATGGGAGATCACTCCTTTCCTTTTTAATTATAGCATACTTCTCCCTGTATAAAATCATATACCTGACAACTGCATTGGGGAGAATTCTCTTTAACTCAGTGGATAGTGTATTGGTCTCTTAAACCTCGATAAATGATGAACTTTGCCTCACGGGTTCGAATCCCAGCCGGAGCGGTTTGTATTTGAGCTATGCATTTGTTGCGAACTTTCATGTTCGTACAAATGTAACTGATATACATGTAGTAAATTATGACACCGTATTTTACAACAAACAATGTAACAAATGCACAGTAACTTACCTTAACCAAATCAAAAATTAGAGACCTGATCAGTGTAATATCAAATGTAATTTCTGTGTTCTCTAAAATGTCCTGAAAGAAATGATGTCAAAATTAAAATGCACACTGTTTTTTTTGACATTTCTAAATCTAATGGTTCAATTATTCTAAATTCCACATCTGGCAAACCGATTGGCTCATATGGGTAAGTCAAACTGGAACAAGTCTGAAATTTTGTAGTCTGGTAATGAGTTAACCCTTTCCCAAACGACAAATTTTGGACTGGTCCAAATTGAAAGAGTTTGCAGACGACAATTTTAAATTTGATAAAAATGGCAGAAAGGTCTCAAAAAGGGCAGAAAACACTGTGGGAAAAGGAGAAATTGCTCGTTACGAGCAATTTCTTCTTTTCCCACAGTGTTTTCAAAAGAATTGTACTGCAGACACGTGAAAACCAGGGCTTGTTTGGGAAAGGGTTAAAGAGAAGAAAGCACTGAATTAACAGTTTAACAATGAACAAAATTTTAGACTTGTCCAAATTGAAAGCATTTGCAGATGACAAATAAAATGTGACTCAAATGATGAAACTTTGTCTTTGATAGGGTAGAAAACATTTTCTCCTTTTCAAACAATTATTTCAAAAAATTATTAGCCCCTATCTCAGGGCCATGAAACTCGGGTTTGTATGGTAGATAGTAAACTGTTGAAAAGACAACCGATGTTTTAATGATCCTGAGAATAAAAAGTACCTGAAAATATTATAAGAAAAGGAGAAAAAAACTGCACCCAGTATTTTCGCCATTTTCCACTCTTTCAAAATGTGAGTCACATTTGATATAAATTCTAAAAATGTATTTTAATTTGTGTAAAAATTGGTATCCGGTGAAGAATTCACCTTTTACTACACAATCTCAAGTTTTAATGACATGGAGGAAGAAAGATTTTGAAAACATGGAAACATGGAAAAGGAGAAAATGCTGGTTACCTTATTTTCTCCTTTTCCCACAGTTTTTTCTACAACTTCATGGACAAACTCAATTATTTAGTTTTAAACATGTTTATTTTACATTGATTGAGAAACAAGTTCTTACAACTTATAATCTATCTCAATTCTGCTTCCTGGGAACTACACCAGTACTCGCGAGGACTGCGTGGGGCAATGAATAATCCCAAAGTTGACATGGCTCCAGGGTATTGAACTCTGGACCTTATGGTTACAAGGCCGACACTCTACCTCACAACCACGAACACCACTATGGTGCTGATTCAACTATTCGAGCCTTAATGTTGTCTGCAAATGATTTAAATATCCACAAGTCTTAAAATTTGCTGTTGGGTAAAGAGTTAGCCATTTACATAATGACTTAATTCAAGTCTCAAGTCTTGTCCAAATTGAAAGGATTTGCACACAAAAAATTGGAGGCGGCTCACAAGATAAGATCTGTCTTTAAATCGGTTGCAAAACATTTTTAGAAAGGGGGAGAATAATGGTTACCAGCATTTTCTCCTGTTGCCATTGTATTTTCATAAAAATTTTTTTTTTTCATAGGATCGTTAGAACCGGAGACGTTTTTGGTAAAGAATTGACCCTTAAAGTGCCTTTCATGACTATAGTTGCATTTGCAGCCAGTGTAGATCAAGATCAGACTGCACAAAACATGCAGCTTGATCTTGTATCTACACTGTTAGCTTTGCCGACTCAATGTAGACAAAAGCAACCATGAAATTGCAAGTTTTTGGGTTGTATTTCTCTGATGAAAACATCTGACAGGTTTATTTGGTGCTCTAAGGGTTACTTGACTTTACCAAAAAGCAGCGACAGAAATGAAAACAGACAGAACAGGAAAAGAAAACTAGGGTCTACGAAAACAGATGTCCCTTTTGTATGCAAATTTTTGCAAGAATTACTTATATGTGTACAAGGTTGACATATGATGCATTTTTATATAAGCCATACTCTGTGAAAAGTGGGCTTAATGCAATTGCAAAAAGTATCGACCCAGGTCAGCCTGCGCAGGCTGACCTGGGCCAAAACTTTTCGCTATCACTCAATTTTTTGTATGCTCAAGGATCAGTCTACCTCATGGTTCAGTCGACTGTTAGAAAAAATGGACTTTATGGATCCATTATTATGTGATAAACTTGTTTGGTATCATGTATCACAGAGATGCATTAATTAACCCTTTCCCAAATGACAAATTTTGGACTGGTCCAAATCGAAAGAGTTTGCAGATGACAATTTTAAATTTGATGAAAATGGCAGAAAGGTCTCAAAAAGGGTAGAAAACACTGTGGGAAAAGGAGAAATTGCTCGTTACGAGCAATTTCTTCTTTTCCCACAGTGTTTTCAAAAGACTTGTACTGCAGACACGTGAAAACCAGGGCTTGTTTGGGAAAGGGTTAAGCCCACTTTTGCCAGAGCATGGCTCATATGTGTGTGGGGGCATTCTCTGTGAAAAGGTGGCTTAAAGCATTTACAAAAACTATAGATCCATGTCAGTGTGTCAGCATGCGCAGGCTGACCTGAGAGGAAACTTGGTTATTGTTAGAATTTTTAGCATTCCAAAGGACCATTGTACCTCAGGATTCACTCCCTTGTTGGACAAAATGGATTTTATGGATCAATAATTAGGCGATGACTTGCTTGGTATAATGCACCAGGGAGATGCATTAAACCCCTTTTGCTAGAACATGGCTCATATATACTTTGAAAATCAAAGCATTGAAAGCACTGGTGTGGCATTTGTCCAGGAAGCCACTGTGTGGAGTTAACTCTTTACCAAATGACAAAATTGTAGACTGGTCCAAATTGAAAGCATTTGCAGATGACAAAATAAATGTGATTGAAAAATTAAAATTTGTTCTGGGAAGGGCAGAAAACATTGTGGGAAAAGGAGAAAATGCTGGTTACCAGCATTTTCTCCTTTTCCAACAATGTTTTCAAAAGGCTTCTTTCACAGGGTCGTTAAAAGTCGGGATAGTGTGGTAAAGAGTTAATAATTTGAAAAATAAGTAATAGAAGCAGTTTCAAAACATTCGCTTGAAAGTCAGCCTACTTCCTACTTCAGTCATGCACAATCCAATAGGGTAGCGTTCAATCTTATGGGACAAACAAGTCTGGGCAAACAAGCCCAGGGTCAAATAAGCCCAGCAATGAACTGGTTTGGGGACGAACAATCCCAGAACTGAGCGGTCGGGAGACAAAGGTTGTGTGTATCATTATGCCAATAGATCGCCATAGCGGATCAAGCTATTTTTGATAAAAAATAAGTTTTTCCACAGTCGATGGCCTAATCCAGTTTATTTTAATATGCCATTTTAAATTTCATATCTGGGTGCAAATGAAACAATCATATGTCTTACAAAAAACTGAGTTTAATTGGGTTTACTTCCTTCAGCTTTGCACAAACTACGATACACGATTTTCAAAATGTCGTATTAAACTCATAGTTGCATTGTCTTTGACAAATGCCACAAAAAACAGATTTCAGAATACCTGTAAACTTCTCTTAGGACAATACTGGAACAAGGCCATTGGTGTTGGAAGATCAAAGCATGCTCCAAAAAATGGATTGATATTCATGTGGATCATTTCTTTCATCTGAAATATAGCTTTCACAGGTTAGGGGTTTTGTTTTGTTACGTCACACAAATAAATGGTCGAATCTTGAGGCCATGCTAATAGGTAAATGGCTTTTTGTCTTTTGTGCTTAGTTTTTCCATCAGTTAATCTATGCACATATGATTACTCCAGCAAACTTATGTCCAGATATAATGATAACATATGGTGTTATAACAAGAGCATGACATGCCAGTGCCAAAGCTTGGCTGCAGTTGCTTGATTTTCAGTGAAAATTTGAAGATGAAAAAGGGGCATAACTGTGTCAAAAATACTTTGATGGTTATCTGCCCTTGTTGTAAAATTGCTTAACCCTTTCCCAAATGACAAATTTTGGACTGGTCCAAATTGAAAGAGTTTGCAGATGACAATTTTAAATTTGATAAAAATCGCAGAAAGTTCTCAAAAAGGGTAGAAAACACTGTGGGAAAAGGAGAAATTGCTCGTGACGAGCAATTTCTCCTTTTCCCACAGTGTTTTCAAAAGATTTGTACTGCAGACATGTGAAAACCAGGGCTTGTTTGGGAAAGGGTTAATATGTCATGAAATATTAAATATTGAGTATCTAAACTAAAACTTTATGACAAATTTACAAAACAAAAGAATAAAAAAATAAGGGAGAGAAATCGTGAATACTTTTTCCAGCTCTTTGAGGTCTGAATCTCTCAAGATGATTGATTGGCGTAGATGTTTAATTATCACCATGTTTCCATTATAGACAGCGATTCTTCCTGACATCAAGTCTGAAATCAGTCCATAGATCAACTCTCAACAAGTTTAACAAAACTTTAGTCACATTTTTTACCCTAGTACAAGATCAGACTGCCTTCTGCAGACAAATGTAGATCAAGATCAGATTGTCTGTTGTTCACATTATAGATCAAAATGAGACTGCACAGAACATGATCATTTATCTGCACCATCTGCTATTCTTGAAATATTCCCCCAATAACACCTTTGAAATTGTAGTGCATTGGTCTGTTGCCCTCGTTAACTCTTTACCAAATGACAAAATTTTAGACTGGTCCAAATTGAAAGCATTTGCAGAGGACAAAATAAAGCTGACTCAAAAATTAAAATTTGATTTGGGAATGGTAAGAAAACATTGTGGGAAAAGGAGAAAAATGCTGGTTACCAGCATTTTCTCCTTTTCCCTCAATGTTTTCAAAAGCTTTCTTTCTCAGGGTTGTCAAAAGTCGGGATTGTGTGGTAAAGGGTTAAAAAGTTCTATTTCATGTATTTAGTGCTTTAACCCTTTACCAAGCAATCCAAGGTTTAACCGTTTAAAGTTTACCAAACAAACTAGAGTTTAACCCTTCAACAAGCATTCCTGAGTTTCAATGACACTGAGGAGAAAAGCTTTAACCCTTTTGCAAACGACAAATTTTGGACTGGTCCAAATTGAAAGAGTTTGCAGACAACAATTTTAAATTTGATAAAAATGGCGGAAAGGTCTCAAAAAGGGTAGAAAACACTGTGGGAAAAGGAGAAATTGCTCGTTACAAGCAATTTCTCCTTTTCCCACAGTGTTTTCAAAAGACTTGTGCTGCAGACAAGTGAAAACCAGGGCTTGTTTGGGAAAGAGTTAAAAGACATTGTTGGAAAAAGAAAAAATATTGGTAGCCAGCATTTTTTCTTTTTCCCAAGATGTTTTTGGCCTACCATACTCAAGAACAAAAAAGATTGAAAAACAGTTGCACTTTTCTCTGTTAATTCCTTCAAAATGGACAAGTCTAAAATTTTGCTATGTGCTAAAAAGTTAATGATTTATAAGAATTTGATTCAATTTTAAAAACTGCTCAGTTTTTTTAAGTACCTTAGGCCCATTTCATGAACAAACTTTTGGTCTCAGGTTCTCACTTAAATTGAGCTTGTTTTTTGAGACACATTTCACTAACGTCAACAGACTTAAGTGACATTCTCAAATCCTGAGTTGACACTTAACATTTCAGACTCAACCGAGCAAAATGAATGGACTCTCAACTTAAGTCAGAAAAAAGTCTGTTAGTGGACTTAAGTATAATAAACTGAAGTTTTTTTCTAAAACTCGGCCCTCCTTTCAAACATGAATACCATTATTCGAACCACATTTAATTTGTTGACTGTGATTTCCTTGAATTTGCACAAGACTAAAACATAATGACTTAAATCATTAAATAAAACAATGAAACTTTAGATGAGATCAATTTGAAAGTATTTGCAGATAATAAATAACTCTTTACCAAACGACAAAATTCTAGACTTGTCTAAATTGAAAGCATATGCAGACGACAATTGACATATGGTTCAAATTATGTTACATGTGTCTGAAAGAATAGAAAACATTGTGGGAAAAGGAGAAAATGCTGGTTACCAGCATTTTCTCCTTTTCCCACAATGTTTTCAAAAGCCTTCTTCCTCAAGGTTGTTAAAAGTCGGGATTGTGTGGTAAAGAGATAACATTTATCTGAAGTTATAATTTCTGGCTTTGATACCAGCATTTTCTCCTTTTCGAAAAAATGTTTTTAAAATTCTTCCTCATCAGGGTCATCAAAACTAAGGATTGTGTGGTAAAGGGTTAAATTTTTTCTAACACTGAGTATCCATATTTTAACCCTTTCCCAAATGATAAATTTTAGACTGGTCCAAATTGAAAGAGTTTGCAGATGACAATTTTAAATTTGATGAAAATGGCAGAAAATTCTGAAAAAGGGTAGAAAACACTGTGGGAAAAGGAGAAATTGCTCGTTACGAGCAATTTCTCCTTTTCCCACAGTGTTTTCAAAAGACTTGTACTGTAGACACGGGAAAACCAGGGCTTGTTTGGTAAAGGGTTAAGTCTTTACCAAACAACAAAATTTTAGACTGGTCCAAATTGAAAGCAATTGCAGACGACAAATTAACTGTGAATTAAAAATTTAAATTTGTTTTGGTAAAGGTAGAAAACACTGTGGGAAAAGGAGAAAATGCAGGTTACCAGCATTTTCTTCTTTTCCCACAATGTTTTCAAAAGGCTTCTTTCTCAGGGTCGTTAGAAGTCGGGATTCTGTGGCAAAGAATTAAACAAAAGGATGATCTTAACATTGGCTGCTGCAAAAGATGTCACAGGTGAAGGAATTGCAGGTCATTGATAATTGATATGATACCCCATGATTTAACCTTCAACTCTTTACCAAACCAAAAATTTTGAGACTTGTTCAACTTTATAATTTTTAGAAGAACAGCATAAATATGGTTCATAGGATAAGATTTGTCTTCAAAAATGCAGATAAAATTGTGGGAAAAGGAGAAGATGTTGGTTACCAGCATTATCTTCTTTTCTCACAATATTTTCATAAGTCTGTCCCTCAGGGTCATTTAACCCTTTAGTTGCTAAAATAAATGAAACAAAAATTTCTACTCAATGGCTAAAAACCGGAAAATTGCAATTTCAAAGTTGACTTCACTGGGAAGAAAAATACCGAATCGGACAGTGTAGATCCAAGATCAGACTGCACATTCCACACTGTCCGCGAGTCGCACTTATCAGCTTAACCCTTTACCACACAATCCCGACTTTCAACGACCCTGAGAAAAAAAGCTTTAGAAAACATTGTGGGAAAAGGAGGAAATGCTGGTAACCAGCATTTTCTCCTTTGCCCACAATGTTTTCTACCCTTCCGGAGATAAATTTTAATTTTTGAGTCCCATTTATTTTGTCTTCTGCAAATGCTTTCAATTTGGACTTGTCTAAAATTTTATGGTTTTGTAAAAGGTTAAGGGTTAGCACTTTACAAAACAACAAAATTACAGACTTGTCCACTTTGAGAGTATTTATGGGCAACAATTTAATGGTGACTCAAATAAAGAAATTTGTCTCTGAAAGTGTAGAAAAAACATTGTACAGAAGGAAAAAGAAATTGCTGGTTACCAGCTTTTCATCCCTTTCCCACAATGTTTTCAACAGCAATCTTTTTCAGGGTCATTAAAACTCAGGATTGTATGGTAAAGGGTTAATTGAGTGATTTTATGCAATTGCTGGTTACCAGCTTTTCATCCTTTTCCCACAATGTTTTCAACAGCCATCTTTTTCAGGGTCATTAAAACTCAGGAGTGTATGGTAAAGGGTTAAATGCAAAAGAAATATCTGAAGACATCATGTTACCCGGATTGTTTGCTCGACTTTGTACTGACTGCACTGACTGAAGCCCTGCCCCTGTGGATCCATTCTGAACATTGGTCTGAAACAAAAACTAGAGCTATCACTAAAAGTGATCATACCCCCCACCAGCTCCTTGTCACAAAACAGCTCTTTGTCACAGAATGCAGAATGGTTTCATAAAAAAATAAGAGTTGAAAAAAAAAAGTGGGAACAGAGTTATGGTACTTGTAAACTGCGCTTCTCATTAATGTGGTCTATCTGTATATGAAGTTTGACGTCACTAGGTTAAATGATTCAGAAGTTATGCCCCGGACAAATATCCAAAGTTAAAACTTACAAAGGGCAATAAGTCGAAAAATAAATGGAATAGAGTTATGGTTCTTGTACACTGCACTTCGCCTTATAGTGATCTACCTGTGTGTGAAGTTTGAAGTCATAAGCTTCTATACTTTAGAAGTTATGCCCTGGACAAAAATCCAAAGTTAAAATTTACAAAGGGCAATAACTCGAAAAATAAATGAAATATAGTTACTGTTCTTGTACATTGCACTTCTCCTTAATGTGATCTAACTTTGTGTGAAGTTTGAAGTTCCTAGCTTCAATACTTTGGAAGTTATGCCCTAGACAAAAATCCATAGTTAAAATTTACCAAGGGCAACAAGCTTAAGGGGAGATAATTCGGCAACCAATGGCAGCAAGATCGTGAAAATTGCACATGCACAATTTCATATGTACCCAAACACTATGTGTAAATTTCAGTGCAGTACTTGAAAAACTGTAGGGAAAAAAAGCTCCGGACAAAATTGTGTCTACAGACGGACGGACAGCCATGGCGATTCCAGTATACCCCCCTCCACTTTGTTGTGGGGGGTATAACAAGTGGAAATTGATTGACTTTTTCTTTTTATGACACTTTCAAACATTATTTCATTCATGTCATTACAAAAGCATACTTTAAATACAAGTGTTTTCTGCGTTTCCACCATTGTTTGGCAGGGGCTAGGGGCTTTGAAGACCATTGTCTGAAGTCCACACTCCAACAAGCAAGTGTAAATTGATTAAATGTTTTTTTAAGACACTTTCAACATTATTTCATTCATGTCATTACAACAGCATACTTTAAATTCAAGAGTTTTCTGGGTTTCCACCATTGTTTAGCAGGGGCTAGGGGCTTTGAAGATGCACTGCCAAAAGTCCACACTCCAACAAGCAAATGTAAATCAAAGCACTGAAAGTACTTAAGTCAAAAAAACAACAACAGGAAAAAAACATGCAGTAATTGAAATATAGCCATTATTTCATTAAAGGAAATGGCAGGAATCGCCTTTCCGAATGGACAGATTACATAATCCCTGCTTTGATAATACATTGTTGCATTGTCAATCTACCGGAGAAATTGTTTCTTGCCTTGCATCTTGCCACTAATAACAGGATTTTAAAACAAGGATACATTGATTGTACTGATTCATATATCTTACCATAGTTCATGATTTTTAACTAAATTATTACCAAATGACTTAATTGTAGGCACATGAAAATTGACAGCATTAGCACACAACAAATCAAACTGGGCTAAACAATAGGTTTTTCTATGAAAGAACAGAAAATACTGTGGATTCATTTCTTTTCTTTTTCATGTATCCAAAGATGAAATTTTAGACTTGTATGTCCTACTTGAAAGTATTTGGCAAACAATAACTCAAAACTTGAAATTTTATTTTGGAAGGGTAAAAAAAGAATGTGGGAAAAGGAGAAAATGCTGGTTACCAGCATTTTCTCCTTTTCCCACAATGCTCTTAAAAGTCTTCTTCTTTAGGGTCATCAAAACATGGAATTGTTTGTTAAAAAGTGCAGTCTTATCTTGGAATGCTTTAACCTTTTATCACAAAATCTTACGAAACTGGTGCAAAGGCATTTGAAACATTCTGGTAAAAGGAGAAAATGCTGGTAACTTTCTGATACAAATCCTATCATTTGAGTATCATCATATCAACTTTGTCGCCTGCAAATGCTTTGAATTTGGACCATTCTAAAATTTTGTCCCTTGGACAGAGATTTAAATCTGGACTGGGTAACATTCTGTCGTCTTGTAAAGAGTTATCTGTAACTGAAGTTTTGGGTGATTTTTCCGACTGATAAGTTGAACAGATTTCTTTGTAATATCCTTATTCTAAGTATCAAGGTTTAGCCAAATACCTCTGAAGCCAACCCTCTCTGTATTCCTGTCTTCACCACAGCCTTAACATCTATTTTCCATGAGCATCTTGCTAATTTGTCAAGCTTCCTTTTTCTGCAATGTGTATAAGAAGAGTTTGTATTGACCCAAGCCAGGGTTTTCCCTTGGCAACCAAAATAGGGGGTCACTGTGACCCCCTAATCATAAATAATGGGGATCATTCTGGACTTTTTGGGGGTCACAACAAAATGTAATTACGTTTGAAGTTAAAGACTTCTATTTATGAAACAGTGTGTGTTTTTGTGTTTCTTATTCACCTAAAAGCTTTATATAACCTACATGTATCTATGTATTAGTGCAATATGTTAGATACATTGTAACACCAGGGATTCTCTATATAGGGGGGTTAGCAGTCAAGATGGTACCTTTTTTCATACAGAGTGTCTAGAGTATGCATTATTAAAAGCATGTTCCTAACAGCCAAAAATGCTCTCGCTGCAGACAAGCTGTAATACCTTTATGTAATTTTAACCTTTCTATGGCATCAACATGACCGCTAGTGTTTTGGTGATGCACAAGGGTTGAAATGCACAAGTTTGTGCAGCCACACTTTATAATTATCTGGTTATTGCGTTTTGTTTTTATCACAGGAACCAACCCCTTAACCCTTTCCCAAACGACAAATTTTGGACTGGTCCAAATTGAAAGAGTTTGCAGATGACAATTTTAAATTTGATGAAAATGGCAGAAAGGTCTCAAAAAGGGTAGAAAACACTGTGGGAAAAGGAGAAATTGCTCGTTACGAGCAATTTCTCCTTTTCCCACAGTGTTTTCAAAGGACTTGTACTGCAGACACGTGAAAACCAGGGCTTGTTTGGGAAAGGGTTAATTGGTACAAATAGCTTGTTGTCGGCCGGAGTTGATAACCTCTATTGTTTAGACAGACAGTATCCATCTGACAACAAACTATTTTCACCAATTAAACGGCCAATTTGTGTGCCTTGATTCACAGGTCGCATTCATGCCACCGTTTTTGACGAATAAATAAGCACATGTCTTTCGCCAATTTTTAGTAAACCCTCGAGGCCTCGAAATGTTTTTCTCGGTGCTCGTACCAGGCGATCATGGTCTGGTGGTTGTTGAAGGTCTCTTTTCCTTGCAGACAGCAAGAATTACACCAATTTCAACCGAGCCAAATTGTTTTTGCTAGAGATCGACTGGTTTACTTTAGACAAGTCTAAAGACCGATGGTATTCTAGTAAAATCGATACACAGTCCAGTGTTTTGTCTCATTTTCTTCTCGTACTTCAACTTTATTATGTACTCACAATGTAACACTGTCGGTCGCATATAGACAATTGTAAGTAACCCTTATCATATTTGTGCATCCACAATGACGCATTATTTAAAAATATACTGGTCATTTTCCTTAAAACTGCGTCAAAACACACAAAATCATGCGTCAAGGAAAACTCTGACCCCGGCTGCCTTTCACTAAATTGCATATGCAAATTTTGTGCATACGCAGTTTAGGTAAACAATCATCAAGTCTGACAACAAGTTTCACTGAACTGCATTAACCCTTTACCAGACAATAAAATTTTAGCCTTGTCCAAATTGAAAGCATTTGCAGACGACAATTTCAGTGTGGCTCAAATGGTGCAAACTTTCTTTGATAGGGTAGAAAACATTGTGGGAAAAGGAGAAAATGCTGGTTACCAGCATTTTCTCCTTTTCCTACAATGTTTTCAAAAGGCTTCTTTCCCAGGGGCGTCAAAAGGCGGCATTGTGCGGTAAAGGGTTAACTTGACGATTTGAGTAAATATTTTCATGACTTTACGCCAGCTAAAACCTTTAAGTAAAGCAGGGATGACGTGTGTATATTCAGTACCAAAGAAATTTGTGTAAATCTAAGCAGTTCAGTGAAAGCTATTCTAAATTCAATTCTCAAAAATAGAAAAATATGTTACATATAATTATTTTCTTATGTGATTTATCTTCCATCTGGCATTTGCAGCAGAATAAATGAATAAACATTTAAAGCCTTAGAAAGGCTAGAAAACATGTGGGAAAAGGTGAAAATGCTGATAATCAGCATTTTCTCCTTTTTCCACAGTGTCTTCAGAAGGCCTCTGTCTCAGGGTCATTAAAAGTCAGGACTGTGTGGTAAACTGATTATCAGGTCATTGCCATAGATATGTATAGATTTAGAAATGAGACTGTGATAAGGACTGATTAAAAAATTATTACCACATGGACCCAGGCTAGAGAAGATAAGAGTACCTGAAAATCATGGCAGCTGTGACTCCAATGATTGTAAATGATAGCAGTGGAACAACTATCACCAGGATTGTTACAGTTGAATCTCCCACTGAAAATGAGCCAATAAGAAATGTTTAAATTTTAACCCTTTACCAAACAATATCACTTATCATTTTTTTCAAAATGATAAGTGTTCTGATTAACAGACAGATAAAACAAAAGTTAGTCTACAAACACAATACCTTACTACCAGAATGTCTTTTTGAAAGCTCGCTAATCAGCTAACCAACCTCTCGTCCATGGTCTGCAGGAAGTCATACATGGCATCTTTACAGTGTTTTTAATTGTTTTTCTGGAATTTCAATCAACTTGCTACCAGGAATAATTTAAAATATTGCACATGTAAACTTGTCATTGTGAATCTTAACCCTTTCCCAAACGAAAAATTTTGGACTGGTCCAAATTGAAAGAGCTTGCAGACAACAATTTTAAATTTGATGAAAATGGCAGAAAGGTCTCAAAATGGATAGAAAACACTGTGGGAAAAGGAGAAATTGCTCGTTACGAGCAATTTTTCCTTTTCCCACAGTGTTTTCAAAAGACTTGTACTGCAGACATGTGAAAACCAGGGCTTGTTTGGGAAAGGGTTAAGCAAGTCTTTGATTTAGGTTTTAAACATATTTATTTTATATCGATTGAGAAACAAGTTCTTACAACTTATAATAATCTCTCTCGATTCTGCTTCCTGGAAACTACACCAGTACTCGCACCAATTGTGTGGGCCGATGAACAGTCCCAAAGTAGACATCTGCTCCCGGGTATCGAACTCACGACCTTTTGATTACAAGGCCGACGCTCTACCTCACAACCACGGACACCACAAAAGTCTTTGATCTGGATCTCCAACCCCCTGAATGGATGATTACATGTGGATTATGCTGGAGACTGTGTGCACTGCATGGGGACTCTCCACAAGAATGTGGCATGCAAAACAAAAGATAAGAAAACGTTTGTTTTGCGGGTAATATCTTATTTCAGAAAGTGTTCCGTGAGCTAATTTGTTCAGTATAGTTCAAACTGATTTCTTGGCTCCTTTTCACATACAAATACTGTTTTATGTCTGGTATTACTGTACCTTGAACAGGATCTGTCGGACAGAGCTCATTATAAAAGCCACATTCTGGCTTATCAGTTGGAGGCTTGCCATCACTCGTGGGCCATTCAAAATCCAAGTCAAAGGAAGACTGAAATGGCAACATATTTAATCCTTCAATAAATAAAATTTAAATTTAAATCAGTGAAATACATCAAAGCCATGCTTTGATGCATCTGCAAAAAGTATTGATCCATGCCTGTGCAGGCTGATATGGGTAGAAACTTTTTGCTATTGTTATATTTCCTGCATGTTTGCAAACATTGTAGTATGGGGTATAATTGTAAACAACCATGTAGAATTGAATTTCTTAACTCTACTGAACAATCCTGAGTTTTGATTACCTCCCTGCTGAGGTGGAAGGCTTTTGAAAGCATTGTGTGGGACTTGGAGAAAATGCTGGTAAGCAGCATTTACTCCTTTTCCTACAGTGGTTTCAAAAGCCTTTGAATGAAAAACAAATGCTATAATTTCAGCCACATGCAAATTGTAATCAGCAAATGCTTTCATTTGGACAAGTCTTAACTCTTTACCAAACAACAAAATTTTACAGCAGTCAAAATTGAAAGCATTTGCAGACGACATAATAAATGTGACTGAAGAATTGAAATTTCTCTTGGGAAGGGTAGGAAACATTGCGGGAAAAGGAGTAAATGCTGATTACCAGCATTTTCTCCATTTCCCACAATGTTTTCAAAAGGCGTCTTTCTCAGGGTTGTTAAAAGTCGGGATTGTGTGGGAAAGAGTTAAATCTTGTCATTTGGTAAGACTTAAAGGAGTCAAGTTGTCATCTGCAAATGCTTTTAAATTAGAAGATTCTAAAATTTTGTCATATGAAAAAGGGTAGCATAAAAAAAAAACAGAAAGCACATACACTATAACCTGCATCAAGCACTATTTTTGGTTTTATTCTATCCTCTCCTATGTACTGCCACGCCCAAAATATTGGTAGCATGTCCCCATTGTCATGGAAAAGTACGGGGCCAGTTGAACCTGTAAACATGAACAAGCAAACAGTATTAACAAAGAAAACAATCCTTTGTCAAAAGTACTTTAAGATGAGGGGTATATGTTGCTAAAATGATGGAATATGTATTTGAAATCACAAAAAACATTGCCAGAAAAGGAAAAAAAATTGTGTTTAAAAAAGAAAGCAATAGTGATACAAAATAAACTACATACTGGAACAATATCACAGATTTCTACATCATATAAAAATAAATGACCATTGAAATGAAAAAGAAACACCAGAATAAAATTATTGAAAGTCTGAATCAAAATTTGATCCAGTGACCCAATTACATGGCCTTGCTGTCAAAATTGTGACAACAGAATGGAACATATTATCTTTTTATCACCATTTTTATGACAGGTCAAGATTGCTTAACTCTTTACTAAACGACAAAATTATAGACCAGTCCAAATTGGAAGCTTTTTCCAGACGACAAAATAAATTTGACTCAAAAATTGAAATTTGTTTTGGGAAGAGTAGAAAATATTGTGGAAAAAGGATAAGATGCTGGTTACCAGCATTTTCTCCTTTTCCCACAATGTTTTCAAAAGGCTTCATCCTCAGGGTTGCTAAAAGTCGAGATTGTGCGGTAAAGGGTTTATTGGAAACATTTTCTAAAAATTAACTTGATTGGATGCTAGACTTCTTTTTATGAAAAAACCTAATTTAGGAAAGCTCGCTAGTTTATGTATTATGTTAAGCTTTAACACTTTGTCACATAACAAATTTAGTCTGGGTGAAATGGTGGGCCCTGCCTTTGAAAATGTAGAAAATATTGTAGGAAATGGAGAAAATGCTGATCACCATCATTTCCTTCTTCTCCCACAATGTTTTCAAAAGTTTTCTTCCACAGGGTCTCTAAAACTCAGGATTTAGCGGCACAGGGTTTAAGCATCTTTTTCAGTGGGAGATTCAACTGTTTTACAACTACAGTACCTGTTGGCCCCAACGTTGGGCTTGCAGCCAGTGTCAATCAAAACCAGGCTGCACCTAACATGCAGTCTGATCTTTGATCTACAATGTCCGCTTTGCTGAAACACTATAGACAAAAGCAACCATGAAGCTGCAAGAATTGAACAGGTCCAAGACTGCTTGTCTGAAAATTCCATTCGGTTTAATCAGTGTTCCAGGGAGGGCTTAATATTTAGCCTTCAGGGGTTTAGCTGTTCTTTCCTCATTGACTAAGTACATACAATTTTTAAAATACATCTACCTTCGAAGGACAAGCCCTTGCTAAATTCCATCATTCCAGTTCCATTGCGCAGATCCGTGCCAGTTCTTCTTGTGTAGTTAAGCCAGAGTCCATAAAAATATACAGCATTGTATAGATGTTGCGCAATAGAGCTGGTCTAAAATACATTGAAACTGGTACTGTCACAAACGGTTACTTAACCCATTACCACACAATTCTTACTTTTAACAACCTTGAAACAGAAGCCTTTTGAAAACATTGTGAGAAAAGGAGAACATGCTGGTAACCAGCATTTTCTCCTTTTCCCACAATGTTTTCTACCCTACCTAAAACAATTTTCTTTTTTCAATTCACAATTATTCTGCAAATGCTTCCAATTTGGACAAGCCTAAAATTTCATTATGTGGTAAAGGGTTAACCTTTACAAAACCATACAAGGTTTTCCTTGGCACATGATTTAGTGCGTTTTGACATATTTTTAAGTAAAATGATCAGCATTTTTTTTTTCAAGAATACGTCGTTGTGGACGCACAAATACGGTAAGGCTTACTTATGATCATTTTTACAGTCGACAACACTACATTGGTGAGTCGATAAGAAGCTGAGTACAAAAAAAAATGGGACAAAACACTAGACTGTGTGGCAGTTTTACAAGAATACCTTTGGTCTTTAAACTTCTCTGTACTAAACCAGTCAATCGTTAATGAAAACAGTATGAATCAGTAAAAACATTGACATCATACTTGCTGTCTGCAAGGAAAAGGGACCTTAAACAACAATCAGACAATAAAATGCCTGACTGAGCAGCAGAGAAAGAAATTTGGAGGTCCTGAAGTTTTACTGAAAACGGACTAAAGAAATATGACTGGTTATTTGTTGAAGCCTATGTATATGCCTATGTAAAGCTTGTAAATTGTGGGGTGATGCCAATTTTGACCAAAGGGCTATCATTTGAACGATCTTGGTAGGCCTACTAGATAAATATACGTGCAAATTTTGGTAGCCCTAGCTAGGTCTTATGGTTAGGAACAAGAAGACTTAAAATTTTCACTGTAGAGGCCCATGTACAACTTGTGACTGCCCTGGTGGGGCCAAATTTGACCCCAGAGCTATAATTTGTACAATCTTGGAAGAGGCCCATTAGATAAAGCTACATGCAAAATCTGGTAGCCCTAGGCTTTACGGTTGGGAACTAGAAGATTCTTTAAGTTTGTACTACATAAATCAATGTAAAACTTGTAACCCAAAGAGGAGGGCCAATTTTGACCCCAGCGCTATAATGCGAGTAATCTTTGTAGACGTCCATTAGATGAAGCTACATGCCATATTTGGTAGCCACGACGTGTGCACGGACAGAAAAAAGGATGCACAGTTGATACAGGGCCATGACATAAGCTTGTTGGTCTTTGGCCATTGGAGCTAAAAGAGGACAAATGTTCAGAATCAGGGTACATTTCACAAAATTACCAAGCTTTTGACTTACTC
This sequence comes from Tridacna gigas, assembly GCA_945859785.2. Classification (NCBI taxonomy): domain Eukaryota; kingdom Metazoa; phylum Mollusca; class Bivalvia; order Cardiida; family Cardiidae; genus Tridacna; species Tridacna gigas. The sequence continues at coordinate 8,526,889 of OX244042.2, forward strand.
TATTTGAAAGCATTTGCTGACGACAAAATTAATGTGGCTTAAATGACGAAATTTGTTTTACAAAGGATGATAAATCTGGAAATATGCATTTTCTTCTTTTTCCACAATGTTTTTGACCCTTTCATAGACAATTCGGCTTTTTGAATATTACATCTGTTTTGTTGTCTGCAAATGGTTTCAATGTAGACAGGTCTAAAATTTTGTCATCTGGTAAAAAGTTAAACAGCTGACTTGTCCACAGTGAAGGGCTGCAGAGCATTTGATGGGTAGCAAAATTCAAGGTTTCTGAGCTAAAGTAAACAGAATGAGCCATGCTCTGTGAAAAGGGAACTTAATGCATCTGCAAAATAGGAATGACCAAGATCAGCCTGCAGAGTCTGCGCAGGCTGACCCCGAGTCGAAACTTTTTGTAATTGGTCAGTTTTCTGCATTTCAAAGGACCAGTGTATCAGGCTGTTGTTAAACAAAATGGATTTTTTGGATCTATGATTGTAACAATTATTATGTCATGCTTGTTGGTATCATGCATTATGCAGATGCATTAACCCTTTCCCAAACGACAAATTTTGGACTGGTCCAAATTGAAAGAGTTTGCAGATGACAATTTTAAATTTGATGAAAATGGCAGAAAGGTCTTCAAAAGGGTAGAAAACACTGTGGGAAAAGGAGAAATTGCTCGTTACAAGCAATTTCTTCTTTTCCCACAGTGTTTTCAAAAGACTTGTACTGCAGACACGTGAAAACCAGGGCTTATTTGGGAAAGGGTTAAAGCCCCTTTTGCTAGAGCATGGCTCATATTATTTATTCTCACATGGTCTGTTGCCTAGAATGGTTGGCTGAAACGTTGAAATGTTATAGAATTAAGTTCCACTCCTGCTTAACCCTTTACCACATAACAAAATTTTAGACCGGTCCAAATTAAAAGCATTTGCAGACAACAATTTAGATATGTCTCAAATGTTGTGATTTTTCTTTGAAAGGATAGAAAACATTGTGGGAAAAGGAGAAAAGGAGAAAATGCTGGTCACCAGCATTTTCTCCTTTTTTCCACAATATTTTCAGAGGGGTCGTTAAAAGTTGGGATTGTGTGGTAAAGGATTAAGTAATTTAACATATGCATGTATTTCCAGTCTTTGTGATATTCCTATTATTGGTCACAGTGGTGAAAATGGGTGTGTGACATTTCTTCGAAAACCTTGTTCATCGAAAAAGTTCCCTAGTCCTGACCCTTACCCTAACACAGATGAATTGTGGCTCAGATCTTCCTCCCGGACAAAGCTTTTCATGAAATAAATCTAGGAATTTAGCAATCAGTATTTCAAAACATACATGGGTTTCAACAAAACACACTTTCGACGACATGTGGTGCACCGGGTGAAAAGAGAGGGATGTTTTGTTCTGGGCCAGTAAAATATACCCAACACCTGTGATTCTGGGTTGCAACATGAAATTGAGGACCTCTCCCAAATACGCTTACCGACATATTGAGCATTCTAGCATCGTTGTTATTCCACGGTGGTTCTGCTGTTCTGTCCAAAACCTCCTCCTGGAAGCGTTCATACTTTGCTTTTCCATCTTCTCCATTCCAACTAGCCATTGTTACCTGTAGCATGAAATTAGTTTATCCACTGATATACATTAAAACTGACAGACCATCTAAAGTAAGTTAGACTAGAGGGCCCTTATGACCCTTAATCGCTCACCTGAGACCATAGTCAGTTTTGGAAAAAAGAGATTATGAGGACTTTTCAAAATAATTTTAAGCCTGTGTAAAATAATTACTCCCAGAGAAGAATGCTTTCTTAACCCTGGACTATGATTTATAGAAAATATGTGTTAGATGAACTCTTTACCACACAATGCTGACTATTAACGACCTAGAGGGAGAAGCCTTTTGAAAACATTGCGGGAAAAGGAGAAAATACTGGTTACCAGCATTTTCTCGTTTTCCCACAATGTTTTCTACTGTATCAAAGAAAAATTGCACCATTTGAGCCACAGTGAAATTGTCACCTGCAAATGCTTTCAGTTTGAACAGGTCCAAAATTTTCGAGTGTGGTAAAGGGTTAACTAAATAAAACTATGTGCCTAATTTGGTTGCCCTACATTTCCCACATTTATCATCTTCTATTATTGTGGCAACAATAGATCTGCACAGAATCAAAATTCTTTATAAAAATTTGATTAAGCAAAGGAGCAATTCTGTGAAATTTGGTTTTGTAATTTGGTGAGAAAAGATGTTAAAGGATTTGATGACACCTGACAGACAATGTATAGATAGATGCAGGCAGACTGTGGACAATGACTAACAACTATAGCTTGCCTTAAGCAGAGTGTGCTCAGGTGAGCTAAAAAGTGGACTCGTACAACATGTTACCTTATTATGCAAGTAACCCGTATTTTCTCCTTTTTCCACATTGTTTTCAAAAAACGTTCTAAAGGGTCATTAAAACTCGGCATTGTGTGGTAAAGGGTTAAAAGGCATTTACCATAAACAGATGTCGAAATCCTTGTTCAGCCAGGTGATCAAGACCATCCCCTACGTAGACGAGGCCGGGAACTATGTCATAATGCGGGTAAATAAACAGGTACTCTCCATTACACAGCCCCCCAAGGCAGGCTCGAATCAGGTACATCCGGATAAAGTGTGTGTCCACACACAGGTAAATGACTGCAGCCAGAATAATAATAATTCAAGAGCCATGCTATGGTACCAGGGGGCCTAATGCAGCACTATGATGCATTATACCAAGCAAGTCATCACATAATAATTGATCCATAAAAATCCATTTTGTCAAACAACCAACTGAATCATGAGATAGAATGGTCCTAAGACATTCAGAAAATTTCCGAATTGCAAAAAGTGATACTTTTTTTTTTTTTTTTTTTTTCAGATGCACTAAGCCCCCTTTTCACATATCTCATTGACTGTCTCAATTTCAGTCTAAACAATTTTGAAGCAGAAAGCTTAAAATAAAACCTTTTCCATACAATCCCCTGTATTAAAAACCCTGAATAGGAAGCTTTATGTAAAGATTGTGGAAAAAGGAGAAAATGCTGGTGAACAGCATTTTCTCCTTTTTCAACAATGTTTTATATCCATCAAAAGCCAAATTCCACCATGTTTATTATTGCAAACCATGTTTGTTATTGCGTGTGGACTTATATTCAGTTTGAACAAGTCTAAAAATGCTGTCATTCAGTAAATATATATATATATAGTTAAGAACATCTTCTAAATAATTAACTCCCAACATGAGATACAGTTTAATGTCTATGTCAAAGTAAAAACATTGTGGCAAAAGCGAGTTTATTTGGTGCTTTAAGGGTGAACACAAACATACTTCTGGACGTTTTCTTCAACCTGTTGAAGAATTCATCAATCTTGTAAGCGGGTATGATTGGGTCACTCATCCTGATACTTGGTGTGAAGGTCAAATTGCTTGTGACGTCAGCATCCAATAGTCCGTCAGCACAGTACTTACACAAACCTGAAAAATGTATGTGAATGGATGGAGAAATGCACTGGCTGTTTGAATTGAGTGGTAAAGGTTTAAACAAACACATACTTCTGGATGTTTTCTTCAACCCGATACTTGGTGTGTCAAATTGCTAGTGATGACAGCAGCCAAAAGTCTGTCAACAAAGTACTTATACAAACCTGAGAAATGCACATGGATGGATGGATGGATGGATGCATGCATGCATGCATGCACTGGATGGATGCATGTATTGGATGGATGGATGGAACATTTAGAACTGTCTGTATCATCAAGACACTTATAATGAGTACTACAGCATAGGGTAGGGACAGTTTTAACTCTTTACCACACGACCAAATTTTAGATTGGTCCAAACTGAAAACCTTTGCAGACGACAAAATAAATGTGACTGAAAAATTGAAATTTGTTTTAGAAAGGGTAGAAAACATTGTGGGAAAAGGAGAAAATGCTGGTTACCAGCATTTTCTCCTTTTCCCACAATGTTTTCAAAAGGCCTTTCTCTCAGGGTCGTTAAAAGTCGGGATTGTGTGGCAAAGAGTTAATGAATACCCCTCCTGTAAGTTTTTGAAAAGAATTAAAGAGATATTGCTCTATAAACCTTAATCATATTTTTCTTTCTGTTGAGAAAACTAACTAAATCTCGACCCAAAGAGGGTTATCAGCATTTTCTCCTTTTCCCATGATGTTTTCAAAGGTTTTCTTCATTGTTGAAAGTCGTGATTGTGTGGTAAAGGGTTAAACATAAAAATTGCACCCTTTTGATGAGTATTACTTTCCAGATACTTTATGCATGCACAAAAAAGATATCTGGCTGTGGTCATCAGTATTTTACCCCGAGTTCCATGTGTGTCATAAAAATCTGAATATGCCCCTTTCAATTTTAAGCACACCTTATCCCAAGTTCTAACAACCCAAACAGAGAAGGCTTTTGAAAACATTGTTGGAAAAGGGGAAAATGCTGGAAACCAGTATTTTCTCCTTTTCCCATAATGTCTTCTACCTTCTACAAACAATACCCCATCATTTAACCCTTTACCACACAATCCCGACTTTTAATGACCTGGAGAAAGAAGCCTTTTGAAAAAACTGTAGGAAAAGGAGAAAATCCTGGTAACCAGCATTTTCTCCTTTTCTCACAATGTTTTCTGCAATGTTTTCTACCCTTCCCAAAAGCAATCTCAATTTTTCAGTCACATTAAATATGTCATCTGCAAACACTTTTAATTTGGACTAGTCTAAAACTTTGTCATTTGGTAATGATCGAGTTATACCACACTTGATTTGTCGTCTGCCATTGCTTTCAATTTTGAGAAGTCTAAAATTTTGTCATCTGGTAAAGAATTAAGGATTAAACTACTTACGATCATTATGGAACAGCATTCCCATCTGTTTCCATCCCAGTGTTTTAAACAATTGCGCAATAAAGTAGCTCCATTCACTGATGCTCCCCCTGGTCCGTACAAACGTCTTGTAAACATCCTTGTTGGAAAAGTCAAAACTTGATGCAGACCATGAAATGTGCGGGAAGTTCCAAATTGCTGTCAGGTGTGCGGCTGGCTTGGAAGCTATAAGTAATAGAGACATTCTCTGTGAAAACGGGGCTTAATGCATCTACAAAAACTATTGACTCAGGTCAGCCTACGCAGGCTGATCTGGGGCCGAAACTTTTTTGTAGCAATTTTCTGCATGTCCAAGGACCACTTTATAATATGATTCAGTTGTTTACTAGACAAAATGGATTCCATAGATCCATGATCTAAACTGATTACTTGCTAGGTATCATGCATCAAGGATATGTATGAAGCCCCCTTTTTCCAGAGCATTAGTAATTAACATTTTGACATATAAGTCTACTGGTATACCACTGTTAACTCTTTGCCAAATGACAAAATTTTAGATTTGTCCAAATTGTAAGCATTTGCAGACGACAAATTAAATGTGGCTAAAATGATGGTATCTGTTCCTGAAAAAGTAGAAAAAAAATTGTGGGAAAAAGGAGAAAATGCTGGTTACCAGCATGTTATGTTGTTGTCAAAACTTGGAATTGTTAGGTAAAGGGTTAAGACAAACAACTTAACCTTTTACCACACAATCCCCACTTAAGTGACCCTAAGGAGAAGGCTTTTTAAAACATTGTAGGAAAAGGAGAAAATGCTGTTGACCATCATTTTCTCCTTTTCCAACAATGTTTCCTAACCTTTCCTAAACAAATTTCAATTTTTGAGTCAAATTTATTTTGTCGTCTGCAAATACTTTCCATTTGGCCAAGTCCAAAATCGTATTTTTTGCTAAGAGGTAGCGGAAGGTAATTTCGGTAGCAATAACAAACATACAATCAAGAGTTTGAACGAGTAAGTTACTGACTGTCCGACTGACTTTCTCTCCTTTTTTTCTAAAAAAAGGATATTAGATCTAATTTTATCTATAAAAGAAATCTATACCATCCTTTAAACGCTTCCAAAGAACAGCTGATAATATTAAATTTACCTGTTAACATGTAATCTTAATCTTTGCGTTCGAAATATTTGTAAAACCGCCATTGAAACTTTTCTCTTTTTTTTTATTCAAAGGGAGATAATGCTAATGGAAATGCTGCAAGTTTCGTACACATTGGGGTTCGTACCTAGACAAGTTTGTTATCATACAATGTAAGCTAGTTCGATTGTGACATATACTGTCATAGTAGTTACAATTCCATATAGAGGGGAGAAACCAGTGTATCAACTTGCACATCTGAATCGCATGAGCAAACAGCTCTTAGATCTTTACCAAACAATAAGTTGAATTTTAGACTTGTCGAAACTAAAAGCATTTTTAAAGCTCAAACTAAATATGACTGAAATGATAGTATCTATATAATTGTCTGTGAAAGTGTAGAACATCTTGTGGGAAAAAGGAGTAAATGCTGGTTACCAGAATTTCTTCTTTTCTCCCAAGGTTTTTAAAGGCTATTTCTTCAGGGTCGTTAAAACTTGGAATTGTATACAGCACACATTGTAAAAAGTTAAATGATCATCAAAACATCCCCATTTTAAAGTCTGCGCTTTGAAAACCCTTAACATGTTAACACTTAAGCTGCTGAATAAATGAAACGAAAATTTCTACTTAATACTACAAGCCCAAATATTGCGGTTTCAAAGTTGATTTCACCGGAAAGAAAATACCGTATCGGATAGTGTAGATCAAAGATCAGACTGCACGTTCTGTGCAGTCTGATCTTGATCTACACTGTCCGCAGAAGGTCAATGAGTCGCGATGAGCAGCTTAAGGGTTAAATAAGTGAAATGAAATTTTCAAGTCGATAGCTGGAACCCGAATAATACTATGTCAACCATTTTTTTTTTTTTTAAGAAAAAAAAAGATCTCCTTATCGGACAGTGTAGATCCAAGATCAGACTGCACGTTCTGTGCAGTCTGATCTTGATCTACACTGTCCGCAATGGATCAATGGGTCGCGCTTAGCAGCTTAAGGTTTAACATTGTAAACAAACAAATCTCTTGGATATGACAACTTCTTACGTCCGGAGCTTGGCGACCCCAGGATTAGATCGACATCTTGATCTCGGACGAACTCTACAACATGGGCAACCCCGTCGTTCACCTCGTTCGTTACCCCCACCTCAATGCTGAAATAATAATAATAATTTAAATAATAATAATACATGAAATAATAATAATAATTTGTTCTTCCTCTTCTTCTTCGGCGAGACTTCTTCTTCCCTTTCATCTACTTGTACCAGAAGACATTTCTTAAAACATGAAGTCAATATATAAACCTATAATTATGGTGATTGAGATTGTGTAGATGATAATGAAGATGATGACGACGATTTTGGTGGTGATGATAATGAAGATGATGATGACGACTTTGGTGGTGGTAATGTTGATGATGATGGTGGTGGTGGTAAATGTGGTGATGGTGGTGGTGGTGGTGAATGTGGTGATGGTGGTGGTGATGAATGTGGTGGTGGTGGTGGTGGTGGTGGTGGTGGTGGTGGTGGTGGTGGTGGTGGTGGTGGTGGTGGTGAATGTGGTGATGGTGGTGGTGGTGAATGTGGTGATGGTGGTGGTGATGGTGGTGGTGGTGATGGTGGTGGTGGTGGTGGTGAATGTGGTGGTGGTGGTGGTGGTGGTGAATGTGGTGATGGTGGTGGTGAATGTGGTGGTGATGGTGGTGGTGGTGGTGGTGAATGTGGTGGTGATGGTGGTGGTGGTGGTGGTGAATGTGGTGGTGGTGGTGAATGTGGTGGTGGTGAATGTGGTGGTGGTGGTGGTGGTGGTGGTGAATGTGGTGGTGGTGGTGGTGGTGATGGTGGTGGTGGTGGTGGTGGTGAATTCGGTGATGGTGGTGGTGAATGTGGTGATGGTGGTGGTGGTGATGGTGAATGTGGTGATGGTGGTGGTGGTGGTGGTGATGATGATGATGATAATGATGATGTTAATGATGAAACAGCAATCAATAAAGACGATGACGGTTATAATAATCGAAATAGAGGGATGACGACCATTAAAGGTTGGTCAAGTCCAACTGTAAAATCAAATTGCTACCTCTTCAAAAAACAGCGAAATTTTAGACTCGTCTATCATGAAAGCGTTTGCAGACAATAATGTGCATGTTGTAAATGTGAATCGGATGATGGCATTTGTCCTTGAAAAGGAAGAAAGCGTTGAGGGGAAAGGAGAAAATGCTGGTAACTAGCATTTTCTCTTATTACCACAATGTTTTGGAAAGCCTTCTTTCTGAAAGTCGTTAAAATTCGGGAAATATGGTGAAGGAATACGCAGGCCTACCCCCAATCATGATTTCGCCATGCGGGGAAACTAATTATGTATCGCGTGAACAAGGTGGATTAAATTGTCATTGTTTTTGTTGTTCTTACTTTAACCATTTATCAAGCAACACCTGTCTTAAAGCAGCTTACAAACAATCAAATGTTAACTTTTTTTTCTCTTTTTTTTTTTTTTATTTGATTATTATCAAGACGTGATAATGGAACCAAGAAGAAAAAAAAACTAATTTTTTAAGGCCAAAAAACTAATTTTGTCGTTTCTTCTACACAATATTTTTTCTGCCAGAAAACGGCTCGTGCGAGATGTAAAAATAGTATGATTTATGACGTCATTATTTTTTAGCATGGAACATTTTCGGATATTAATACAATAAAAATATATGTGTAATACGCTGAAAGTAATCTGGAAATAAGATCATCTGTACTCATTTAACTGACGATTTTAAGTAATCATCCGATCGGAAGATCATTTGTGCCATTTTTTGACCAATCAAGTAAATGTGCGAAAGATTGTGAAACGTGTGACGCTGTACGATCAACCGGAAGACAAACGATTTTTAGCCATCCCCTTCTAGATTTAGATTAAAACCCACAACGAAGTCGGAATTTCATTTTTTTAAAAAAATCTAAACGGTGCTACCGCAAAACGAGCGACATGAATAATATGTGGAATAAATATCTAGATCTAATAATTCGAATGACCGCCTAGATCTTGAAATCATAGGGTTTTGATTTCGAGTCCCGGCTTTGCCTAAAATAATTTTGAAGGTTGTCAAAAGTCATTGCCATAGAATGCATACTTCTCTCGTAGATGTATGTACATGTATGTGAAATACGGCGAACGGTCCCGGATTGTCTTGACAAATTCAAGACAGTTCCTCGACAGTTTTGTTCATTTTGGGCCAGAGTCAAATAACTTGTAATGATTATTAGTTCACAGACTTTAAAAGAACATTTACTGAACACATTTCGGTATCATGTAATATTAAAATCGTGAGATTCATATTTTAAAAGTCAGTTGATCTCAAACAGAAACAAATTACCGGCAGGTGTACCAGTATTATTGTTCATAATCAGTGTTGTATAAGTCTATATTTTTCCTATAAAATTTCACGTATAAATATAAGAAGAAAAAAAGAAAAATGGATAATAATCACCTTATATTTTCGGACCAGACTCCGTCAACTCTTAATGTATCCAGTGCTATTGAAATAGCCCCGATAGAGCTTTCGAAAGACTGAAAGCTGCAACAGCGACCCTTTTCAATTAACAAACCGATTGTTACAGTCCCTCTAAGCGCAAAATTTTCCGCAAAACAAAGTAGCAATAAAACCGAGATCTGCATCTTTGCAGAGCGTGGCCACGAATGAACGGTTTTGCGGAAATTTTCAATCAATCAACCTATTGTGGAGTAGGAAGAAATCGTTGCCAAAGTAACACCGACATTTAATTAACCGATCAGCCGTCATATATCAACACGATTTTGCCTTTAATTTTCAAAGTATTTCATGCGAATACAATTAATGAAGTTTAGACTACACTGTCCATCGTTATTTAAGAACAAGTTGGCTTCTTTAAAAAAGAAGCCAGGAGAGGTCGGCATCAATGTTTTCAAATATTGTATTGGCTTTTGATTTCAATATATTTTGGTAGATGTAAACAAACAAGTTAGGCATTAAATGAATGAGAAAAAACTTTTTTTTTTTCAATCTTGCTGTGTAAAGGCACAAAACAGTGCATGTTCCACATTGTTATAATATTCTAGGAATTGGAGGCCATATGCTATTAACATGCTCAGAAATGCATATTTTTTTTAAAAAATTGAAGGACACAAAACCGAAGATGATTATCCAATTTAGCTCATTTTCAAAAGGAACAAACCTCTAATGAATGTTTGTAATGTGCGCTCAGATAAGCCATTTTTTTTTTTTTTTTTTTGGAAAGGAGAAATCGTTCAATTAAAATTTGATACAATATGCTAATTCCACTGTAGAGGCAAGAATCTTGTAAACCTGATAACAACAAATAAAGGTGGCCTATACATAATACTAGTACCAGACATGTTAAAAATAAATGTAACATTTTTTAATCTTTTTAACAAACAACAATTTTTTGACTGTCCCAAACAGAAAAAGCATGCAGACGACAATTTAAACTTTGATAATTAATGTGGAAGATGGTGCTTTGATGTGATGGAAACCATTGTGACAAAAGGAGAAACTGCAGTGACTAAGAGCTTCTCCTCTTTCCACAATATTTTGAAAAGTTGTCTGCTGCAGACATGTAAAATGAAGAGGTTGTTTGTCTAAACGTTAAAAATTTAAGAAAGTAGATAAATGAGCCATGCTCTGAGAAAGGGGCGCTTAATGCATCTGCAAAAAGTATCGACCCATGTCAGCCTGCACAATCCGCCCAAAATCAAAGGACCACGGACTCTTTTGAGGTGTGCGGTACGTAGGGCGAAGAGGCACGACTTTCTTTCGCGCTCATAAGTTGATTTTCGCAGGATTCTCGCAATCCCGCATAATAGAAGCAGCTCTGTGTGTTATTTCATCACATCTATATCATTATAAATCCATAGAATTTTTTAATAAAACAGAAAAATGCTAGAATCTAGTCAGTTTTGAAAAATAGAACTTGAAAACATACTGATCAACCTATTTCTATCTATTTGTGGGGTACGAGTTCTCCAGAGAACTCGTGCTCTCGAGGTTAGGGTACGAGTTCTCCAGGGTACGAATTCTCCAGATAGTATCAAGTCACGTGATCTTTTCCGGCGGTGTTCTTTCTCTTTTTTTTTTTAACGAATTTTTTTTTTTTCTCTCTGCTTAGATTTATTTGTTTAATGAAAAATTGCAATTATTGGAGAGATCATTTACTATCAATATAGTATAATAAATCTTTTTGGAAATCCGTCATATAAAAGAAAACGTTTATTTCCTATTTCAGTTTTTTGATTTCGGTTTGTTTATAAAACCATGACGAAATAGACTGTGTATCAGAACAATTTCGCAAAAACTAATGGATTTAGACAGCGATTTCTGTGGCAGTCTACCTTTTAAACTCACCACTGTTGGAGAGGTCTGATGACCTCTCCAATTACTTGAGCCCGTGAACTTTGGCGAATCCACTCCTCACTCTTTCCTTCATTGTCACTCTGATACTTTCAAGCCCCTCTCTCTCTCTCCTTCCCTCCCTCATCCTCTCTCTCTCTCTTCTCTCTTCTCTTTCTCTTATCTTTTCACTCTCCTCTCTCTTCTACCTCTCCCTCCTGTCTCCCCTCTCTCTTCTCCTCTATCCCTCTCTCTCTTCTCTCCTACCCCTCTCTGTGTCCCCTCTCTCTCTTCTTCTCTTCTCTCTCTCTCTCTCTCTCTCTCTCTGGGCCGGGGCCATTGGTGAAAGTAAAGGAGCACCCATTTCGTGGAGCCCAACTATTTGCCGTCTATAAGGCTTATACGTAAGCTAGATATGCAGATTTTATTCACAATTTACAAAAGTTCCCTACGGATTTGTCCATTTTGAAAATGTAAAAGAGGTTTAGAGCATTAGACTTGTGAACACCAATTCTCGAACCCATTGAGGGTGTGGCTTCAATGCACACGGCTGGCCAGGAAGTGATATTTTTTTTTTAATTCGTTTTGATAGTGGAATTTTGTAATTTATTTTCCCGATTCGTGATGTTCTACAATTCAGTTTCGATATAGATACGATAGTGTTACGAATATTTGTGGGATTCGACTGGATTCGGCTGTAATCGCACGAATATTGTCAAGATATCACTACAGTTTACAGAAGTTTATTGGAAATTACTGTACCTCTGTTTGAAATCAGTTACGAATAAGTTAAGAAATCGTCAAATGCATGTACGAACCCGGTACGAATAAAAATAAATGCGTGACTGTTATTGAAAATCCGTCGGATTTTCTCTCAAGATAGGTATTTAAAGGCCCCTCATCCCTCCCTGCTCAGTAACGATGCACAGGAATGCACACAAATTTGTGAAGACTTAAAATCGTTTTTTTTTTGAATCGGGAGTTCGTGGCCAAGATTTGAACAGCTCAAAACTTTTACCATGAATTCCCGATATCTCAAGAACTGCAAGAACTATCTGAATAGATACGATTCTGTTTGGAATTTCACGAACCAATTACGATTTATCTACAAATCCTAAAGGTTATCAATTTGTGGGGTTCGTGGTCTGTGTGGAATTGCAGCATAAGAGGTTTTTTTATGTACCTTAGTAGAGACGCAAACTTTAGCTTCTCATCTTTTTAGCCCTTACTACAAAATTCCGACTTCTAACGACTTCTAACGGTTTTTTTAAATATACTTTAGTGGAGAGGGAAACTATAAAACGCAAAATCTAGGTTCTCATATCTTTAACCCTTTATCACACAACCCCGCCTTCTAACGACCCTGACAGGGAAGGCTTTTGAAAATTTTGTAGGGAAAGGAGAAAATTTTGGTTTCTCCTTTTCAACAAAGATTTTTTTTTTTACTTTTTCACAGACAAGTTCCATGACTTTAACCAAATTTAGTTTACGTTCTGTAAATAATCTTGAAATGGTCCAGTCTAAAATTTGTCCTTTTGTAAAGGCGAAAATAAAGATGCTTTCATGCTTGGCTCAGTGGTAAAGTGTAGAACTCTTCAACTGGAGGACCCGGGTTTTAGCCTCACTGTAAGCACTAGGCTATTCGTGGGAGTGTTCTTGGGCCAGACACTCCAGAGCCTTGGCCTACCGGTAAAACCCTGAAAATACATGAGTATGTGAGCTATTGCTTCGATATGACTTAAATAATGTTGAAAGTGGCGTAAAACACCATTTAACTCGGTACTAGACAACAAAATTTAAGACCGGTCCACATTGAAAGCTTTTGCAGATGACAAATTAAACATGACTCAAAAACTGAAATATGTCTTTGGAAGGCAGGAAAAACATTGTGGGAAAAGGAGAAAAACCTGTTTATGAGCGTTTTCTCCTCCCTCCCCCCTTTTTTTCCAAAGGCATTTTCCTGTGGGTCGTTCAACCTCTCTCTCTGGTCCCAGGTTTTAGCCTCACTGTAAGCACTAGGCTATTCGTCTCCCTTTCTCTCCCCCCTCTCTCTCGGGGAGGGGCCATTGATCAAAGGAAAAAAAAACAAAAACAAAAGCACCCATTTCGTGGAGCTCAACTTTTTTTCGTCTCCAAGGTAAGTTAGATATGCAGGTTTTATTTGCAATCTACAAAACTTTCCTACGGGTTTGTCCATTTTCAAAATGAAATAGAGGTTCATCGATTCCTCAACAGTTCTTTAAGTATAAAAAATATTTCACTTTACTTCAGGTTGTCTTTATTCGTTGTAGCAAATTGATTGAATTAAAAGATCATTAAGAAAACAGTTGCATACGCTCGCCTGTCTCTGAAACCAAACAAACACTTAAACTCTGTTTTAAAAATGAAACGTTAAAGTATTTTGTCCCCACATCTATATATAGAATCAAAACCCCAAGCCCTTGAACCCCTTAATGGTATGTTGATAGACGTAGCCCAGGGGTACTAACTGTTTAAGCCAACAAAACAAGAGAATGACCATTATGCATAACTGATATCGAACATAAAAATCTTATTTAGGCAGCATTTCCTCAAATCAATCACCTATGTATATATTCTTTTATCGGTTCCGCTGTCTCATCATTTTGTCCTTATTCATTTATTTACCCCTTAAAAGTTCAATCTTTCTGTGTCTGTCTGTCTATCTGTCTGTCTGTCTGTCTGTCTGTCTCTTTCTCTCTTTTCACCAGGCTCTAATGTCAGACAGGGTCTAGTGAAAGGATTTTATGCAAAATATTGGCGAAGAGAAGCTACAGGATAGGTGCACTGATTGCCTCAATGTAACTGAAATTATGTTCAAAACGACATTAACTAGTAGCATTTTCTCTTTTTCCACAAGGTTTTCTACCCTATCAAAGACAGAAATCATTCTTTGAGCAACAATTATTTTGTCTTCTGCACATGCTTTCAATCTGATCGAGTCGAAAATGATACCGATTGGTAAAGAGTTCACCAAGCAACAAAGTGTTACACAGTAAAAAATAGTGTCAAAATTTAAAGTATTTGCAGACGAAAAAAAACAAAACTGTTTCTCAAAAATAGAAATTGGTATATAAAAGGTGGTACACATAGTAGGAAAAGGCGAAAATGCTGGTAACGCATTTTCTCCTTTTTCCAATATATTTTCAAAAAGTCTCTTTTTCAGGGTCGTTAAAACCCGAGACTGTGACCAAAAAAAATGGTTAATATGCATAAGATTATTACAAGTAAGAAAGAAAGTAAAAAAGGAAGACAAAAAAAATCACTTCTTTGTTTCATATTTCCAAGTCTGCTGCAATTAATTATTTCAGTTCTGGAAAAAATACAATCTAAAATGCTCGAATAAACATGCTGACAATGTATATCCAAGTTCAGACTGCACATTCTGTGTTGTCTGGTCTTGATCTATGCCGTCCAAATGCTTTTGCAATGGTCCGGGATGTGTGCAACAGACTAACAACAACAATAATGTCCCCACCATGGGCTTAAACAGGGGCTATTTCCCAAGCATAAAGGGAATGTGTTTATAAATGACTTGTGCACATGTAACCATGGTTAGATGTATCGCACCAGATATGTTTTAAAGTGAGTAAACGTATACTTTATTTTGAAATTCCCTGCATCGATTGCTGCCTTAACCCTTTCCCAAACAAGCCCTGGCTTTCACGTGTCTGCAGTACAAGTCTTTTGAAAACACTGTGGGAAAAGGAGAAATTGCTCGAAACGAGCAATTTCTCCTTTTCCCACAGTGTTTTCTACCCTTTTTGAGACCTTTCTGCCATTTTCATCAAATTTAAAATTGTTGTCTGCAAACTCTTTCAATTTGGACCAGTCTAAAATTTATCGTTTGGGAAAGGGTTAAAGGGCAGTCCGTTTCTGTACTCAGAATGCTCAAATCAGATAGATAGGTATGTATTTGAAAAATGCCACCTAGTGGAAGATAATGCAGTGTTTATTATTCGTCCTTTAATGAAAGACCAACGACGCTTTTCGCAATGGCCATTTGTCAAATGTCGGAAAGGGTATTAGAAAGCCCAGGAATCGAACTCTTAATCTAAGCATTATTTGCCAATGCGTCCCTGACTGGCTTACCGGGGATCGACTCATTAATGTTTAGACAGACCTGTTTTTTTTTTTTTTTTATAATAGGGGTTAGGTCGGACCACCCCTGAGAAAAAGGGCTAGATCTGCACATGAAGAAGATGACCTTTGAGAACATTGTCGGGAGAGGAAAAAATGCTGACCAGCATTTTCTCCTTTTCCCACAATGTTTTCTACCCTTCAAAAACCAATTTGGACAAGTAGAAAATTTTCTTGTTTGGTAAAGATTTAATTTTGACTGCTCCAAGAGTTTTTCGTCTGGTAAGGAGCTTTTTCTTTTTTTTTAATTATTTCGAACGCCCAAAGGGTTTCCTCCTTACTGTCCTGCACAAATTTGCTGCAGACGAATCTAGAAATAGCCTTGTGAAGGTTTTAACATGAATATGAGCCATGCTCTGTGAAAAGGGGGCTTAATGCATCTGCGAAAAGTATCGACCCAGGTCAGCTTGCGCAGTCCGCGCAGGCTGACCTGGGCCGAAACTTTTCGCTATTGGCCGATTTTCTGTATGTCGAAGAACCAGTCTACCTCATTGATTGATTGTATGGTGTTTAACGCCGTTTTCAACATTATTTCAGTTATATCGCGGCGGCCAGTGCACCTATACATGCTTTCCTGGAGTTTATTTTTTACCAGTACTCCGCACAATATTCTTTCCAAGCAACTGGCTGCTTTCCCACATTACCATCGTCGAAGCAATGGTCAGCAGTGAGAGAGGAATGAATCCTGTCGCAATGACTATCATCAGTCCTCGGAAAGAAATTGGCCAAGCTGGGGATCGAACCAGCGACCTCCTGTTCTCAAGTCCTGTACGCTACCGACTGAGCTACGGGGCTTGGCAGTCTACCTCATGATTAAGTTGGTCGTTGGATTTAATGGTTTTATGGATCCATAATTATGTGATGACTTGCTTGGCATCATGCATTATGGGGATGCTTTAAGCCCCCTTTTGCCAGAGCATGCATCATATTATTTTCAAGTTTACACACTTTACAAGACGACAAAATTTTACATTTGTCCAAAATCAAAAGCAGTCGCAGACGACAAAATAAATGTGACTCAAAAGCTGAAATTTATTTTAGGAAGAGACGAAAACTGGGAATAGGAGAAAATGCTATTTATATCAGCATTTTCTTCTTTTCCCACCATGTTTTCAAAGTATTTCTTTCTCAGGGTCATTAAAAGTCGTGATTCTGTTGTAAAAGGTTAATGGTAAATATTGCCTTATATGTGAAAACTTGGTGGCAAAATAATAAATTTTAGTGAGCAATTTATTCTTTCGTCACAATGATTTCCATCGATCTGCAGCAAGATAATTAGAGGATTTCTTTTTTTCGGTGAAAGATCGAAATTTATTTCATCGAGTGAACATCATCGGTAATATTTTCACGAGTGTCGGAACTTTCGTCAAAACCCAGTACAGTTGTTTTCGGTAATTCCCTCTGGCGTACCCCCCTCCCCCTCATACAACAACGCATTACAATATTACTTCAAGCGCACGAAATTTGCGTAAATTACCTCATATTTCCGTCAGTTTGACTGACACGCGCTGATTCACTCGTCACAACTCGGCCGATTCCGTACCTACATCTAACCTCGTCCGTAAAAAGGAGGCTTCCATTCTGAACTATCAATCACATGATCTTAAACATATAGATCGCTTAGCAACGACATGAACAACCACGATGAAGTTATTCACTTCTATCGATCTGTCGATGAAAGCTCCCAACGAAATTGATAAACTACGCTAAAAATTGAATGTACAAACTGTTTGCCGACTGAAATATTCTTAGAAAGATACCGATAGAAAATTTACTCACGTTTTCTTTTTTAGGAGATTTACAATTTTAATAACGGTAAAGCGGTGTGCTTCCGGAGATGTGCGAAATGTACCGTGTAGGTGCATATCAAGCTACGTGATACAGCCGAGGGATTTGATCACCGGATCACCCGAGGTATGCTGAATGGCGCTGATTGCCTAGGTAACTAATGCGCGGGAACTACTGTTTCCGCCTTCAATGGAAGACTTAGAAAATATAAAATCGGTATTTTCACTGGTCGTAACCATGAAATATCAAACCATAATCCACCATTATTTCTCGATAAACTACCGAAAAGCATGAAATAAAAAAGAGTCGTCTACGAAGGGTTATTAATAATTGGTAGATCATGTAAAATTGATATCGTGAGATTCATATTTTTAAAATCAGTTGGTCTCATGACAGAAACAAATTATCAGGTGTGACAGTGTTATTGTTAACAATCAGTGCTGTATAAGGTTTTTTATTATTTTTTCTATAAAATTTCACATATAAATGAGCCGTGTTCTGTGAAAAGGGGGCTTAATGCACCTGCGAAAAGTAACGACCAAGGTCAGCCTGCGTAGTCCGCGCAGGCTGACCTGGGCCGAAACATTTTGGTATTGATCAATTTTCTGTATGTCCAGGGACCAGTGTATCTTATGATTCAGCTGGTTGTTAAAAAAAAGTGACTATTATGGATCCATAATTATGTGATGGCATGATTGGTATTGTGAATCACGGAAATACATTAAGCTCCCCTTTGCCAGAGCATGGCTCAAATATAAAACGATAATTTTAAGAAAATTCGATGATAATTACCTGATATTTTCTGACCAGACTCCGTCAGCTCTTAATGCATCCAGTGCTATCGAAATAGCCCCAACAGAGCTTTCGAAAGACTGAAATCTGCAGCAGAGACCCTTCTCAATTAACAAACCAATTCTCACAGTCCCGGTAAACGCAACATTCCCCGCAAAATAAACTAGCAATAAAACCGAGATCTGCATCTTTGCAGAGCTTGGCTGCGAATGAACTGTTAAATGCAGGAAACCTATTTTCAATTAATCTACCTATTGTGAAGTAAAAAAAGAAATCGTTGCCAAAGTAACAGCGACATTTAATTAACTGATCAGCCGTCATACATCAAAACGATTTTTGCCTTTTATTTCAAAAATATTTCATGCGAATAAAATTCTTAAAGTTAGTGTCTTTGAAAAGAAATCCATTTACTCTGTACACCGCAATTTAACTCTTTTCCAAACAATCTTTGGTTTTTACGACACTGAGAAAGAAGGCTTTTGAAAACATTGTAGGAAAAGGAGAAAATGCTAGTAATCAGCATTTTCTCCTTTTCCCACAATGTTTTCTACCGTTTTAGAGACCTTATGCTCATTTGTATCAATTCTGAATTTGTCGTCTGCAGAAGTTCTGAATTTGAAAGAGTCTAAAACTTGTCGTTTGGGAAAAGGTTAAGAAAAACTCGAGCCAGTGAACTTTGGCGAATCCACGTCTGTATCTTTCTTTCATTGTCTGTCTGTATTTCTCGAGCTGATGTTTTCAAGCCTCTCTCTCTCTCTCTCTCTCTTTCTCTCTCATGGGTGCAAAGTCGTCAGTCTTTCTGTCCGTCCGTCCATCCTTCTATGTGTGGCCTGCCTCTCTTTCTCATTCTCTCTGGCTATCATGCGTGCAAGCTCATCCGTCTATGCTGTCTGTACGCCCGTTTTTCGAATGCGTCATCCAATCAAGTAGCCCAAAGCCTAATTTGGCCATGCTTTGTGGAAAGGAGGCTTAATGCATCTCCGTAATACATGATAACAAGCAAGGCATCACAGTATTATATATGTCTAAAATCCGTTTTGTATAACAAACTACTGAGTCACGAGGTACTCTTGTCCCTTGGCATCCATAAAATTGACCGAAAGCAAAATGTTTCGGCCCAGGTCAGCCTGCGCGGACTGCGCAGGCTGATCTGGGTCGATACCTTTTGCAGATACATTTAGACCCCTTTTTAACAGAGCATGGCTAAATTATATTTGGTTCTCATTTGCGTTCTTTTTTTTCCGCCGAAAATTAAGTTCCAGTGTTAAATCTATTTATCTGTAATAAAATGAACTTGTCATACTTGAGTCTGCCACAGTCTGACATAGAAATCGATGATTTGAAAAACAAAAATGCTTACTGAACGCATTAGAAGGACTGAAATCGTTTTAGGAAAAGGAGAGAGAGAGAGAGAGAAGAAAAACGCTGGTTACGATCATTATCACCTTTTCTCACAATGTTTTCAAATGCCCTCCTCCTCACCCTTGTAAAGCAGACGAGAAAAATTGAGACTTGTCCAAACTGAAAGCATCTGCAGACGATAAATTGAATGGTTCAAATGATGGAGGTTGTCACTAAAAGTGAGGAAAACATTTTTGGAAAAAGAAAAAAGAAAATACTGGTAATCCGCATTTTCCTTGTCCCACAATGTTTCCCAAAGCTCTTTCGATCAGGTCATTAAATTCGGGATTGTGTGGTAAAGGGTTACAGGGTTAAAATGATACAAATATATGCAATGTATAAGATTATACTTTTGACAGAATTTGTCAATAATTACCTTATATTTTCTGACCAGACTCCGTCAGCTCTTAATACATCCAGGGCTATTGAAACAGCCCCGATAGAGCTTTCGAAAGACTGAAAGCTGCAACAGCGACCCTTCCCAATCAACAAACCGATTTTTACAGTCCCTCCAAGCGCCACATTTGCCGCAAAATAAACTAGAAATAATCCCGAGATCTGCATCTTTGAAAAGCTTGACCACGACTAAACAATTTTGCAGCAAGCTTATTTTCAATTAATCTCCATATTGTGGAGTGAAAAAAAAAGAATAGTTGCCAAAGTAACAGCGACATTTGATTAACAGATCAGCCGTGATACATTGAAACGATTTTGCCTTTTATTTCATAAGTATTTTAATGTGAATAAAATTAATGAGGTTAGATTCTTTGAAAAGAAATCAATTTAGGCTTCTCTGTCCATCGTAATTTAAAAATTACATGTACTTTAGCCAGTGAACTTGGGCAAATCCACCCTCCCCCCCCCCCTCTCTCTCTCATAGGTGTAAGGTAGTCTATCTCTCTGTCTGCCCATACGTCCATGTGTGTGTGTCTCTCTCTCACTCTCTCTGGCTACCATGCGTGCAAGCTTGTCTGTCTATCGTGCTGTCCATAGGCACGTTTATCTAATTAATACGTCATCTAGTCAAATGACTCAAGAACTAATATTTCCCACTTTTTTTTTTATATTTCTTTTTCCTTTGTGTAAATAAGTCCAAGTTATAATCTATTTAGCTCTAATAAAAAGACATTGTCATATTTGAGTCCACCACAGTCTGAGATCGAAATCGATAATTTGAAAATAATTGCTTTACTGAACGCATTAACTCTTTACCAAACAACAAAATTTTAGATCAGTCCAAATTGAAAGCATTTGCAGACGACAAAATAAATGTGACTGAAAAATTGAAATTTGTTTTAGGAAAGGGTAGAAAACATTGTGGGAAAAGGAGAAAATGCTGGTTATCAGCATTTTCTCCTTTTCCCACAATGTTTTCAAATGGCTTCTTTCTCAGGGTCATTAAAAGTCGGGATTGTGTGGTAAAGGGTTAAACGGACTCGGAAAGTCTTTTAGGAAAATGGGGGCAAAACGCTGGTTACGATCATTTTCACGTTTTCCCACAATGTTTTATCACAATATTTTCAAATGCCTTTCTCATCAGGGTCGTAAAGACACAGGATTGTTTGTAAATCCTTGAAAACGAGGCGAGAAAAACTTAGACTAGTCCAAATTGAATGAGGTTCAAATGATAATAGTTGTCCCTAAAAATGCCGAAAACAATGTGCGAAAAGAAGAAAATGCTAGTTACTAGCATTTTCTCCCTTTCCCACAATGTTTTCAAATGTTTTCTTTCACCACGATAGTTAAAATCGGGATTGTGTTGTAAAGGGTTACAGGGTTAAAATGATAAAAATATATACATTGTATACACAAAATTATGATTTTAAATGAATTTGACGATAATTACCTTATATTTTCTGACCAGACTCCGTCAGCTCTTAATGCATCCAGAGCTATTGAAACAGCCCCGATAGAGTTTTCGAAAGACTGAAAGCTGCATCAGCGACCCTTCCCAATCAACAAACCGATTTTTACAGTCCCTCCAAGCGCCACATTTGCCGCAAAATAAACTAGAAATAATCCCGAGATCTGCATCTTTGAAAAGCTTGACCACGACTGACTAATTTTGGTTGTTTTAATCTGTTGTGGAGTGGAAAAAAAAAACGTTTCCAAATAAACAGCGACATTTAATTAACTGATCAGGCGTCAGTTTCAAAAGGACCCTGACTTATATTTCAAATTATTTCATGTAAATGAAATGAAAGAAGTCAGGTTCTTTTAAAGGAAACTATCAACTTTGTCTGTCGCAAAGCATCTGTCTTAGTGCGCCAGTGCATTAGGCTACCTCTCTGTGTGCCCAGCTTGTGTGTGGAAGCCGGTCTGTCTCTCGTGCCGTCCGTTTGTCCGTTAATCCTCCAACAAAATGAATTCATATTTCTATCTCTATGGTTTGTTTATCTCTAAAAATTGAATTTCAGCGCTAAGTCGTTTCTTCTAATACAATGACCAGGTCATAGCTGATTTTAAGTGGACATTTTTTTTACTGTCAGTGCCTGGAAGTTTGACAGACCGTACCGAAATTTTTTTGTACCCATTAAACGGCTTACTAGATATTTCCATGTTCAGTGTGTTTATCAAAGAGGACACGACGCTTTCAAGATATTTAATATAGGATCCATGCTCTGTGAAACGTGAGCTCAAAGCATATCCATTTTGCATGATATCAAACAAGCCGTCACAGTGATGTGGATCCTTAAAATCCGTTTTGTTTGACAATCTACTGAATCATGAGGTACACTGGTCCTTTGACAGACAGAAAATTGACCAGAAGCAAAAAGTTTCAGCCCAGGTCAGCCTGCGCAGACTGCGCAGTCTGACCTGGGTTGATACTTTTTGCGGATGTATTAAGTCCCCTTTTCACAAAGAATGGCTCTTTAATGATTTAGCAAATCCCAAACCAAATGGTTTAGCCAATCAGAAAATACGTTACTTTCTAAATGTAGTCCTGCGTGACTTAGTGATAAAGTGTAGGACTCGTGATCTGGAGGCCCCGAGTTCGAGCCTTACTCAATCCTCTGGGTTTTTCGTGGGAGTGTCCTTGGGCCCCAGCCTAGTACTAGTGAAACCCGGAAAATTCATGAATATGTGAGCTGTTCTCGTGATAGTTTATGACTTAAATAATGTTGAAAGTGGCGTATAATACCATTCAATCAATCAATCAATCCATCAATCAATACTTTCTAAAAGTAGAATAAGAATAAGAATGCAATTCAAAATGGTTGGTGAATACGTGACCAGAACATTCGCATAGTACTAACTAGTACTCATGGCAACGGGAATGATTGTTCAACTCCCATAAAAATTGCCTTTTCATATCTAACGATGGATAAAGTACGATTCGAAATCCAATAAGCTGAGATCATAGACAGACCGCATGTTGTAGAAAACGGGATTAATCACTGCGGTATAATCTTTTAAAACATTTAGATAGGGGTGATGACCTGTGCTTAGAGTCGAGTTCGAATGTAGCTGAGCTTCAAAAAAAAAAAAAATATTACGTCATGTAATTATCTCCCTTCCGATTACATGACGTCACTCCATAGTTACATACCACTGATGAGGCGTTAGCCGAAACATGTTTGGCTTTTTATACAGTTTATTAAATTGAAAATAGTGAGAGGCGTGTGACGTTTTAATACGTTTTAATAACACAGTTCACCTACTAAACCTTGTGTCGTTTAGTAGGCATTTGCCGACTTTTCTGTTTCCGTGTGTGTGTGTGTGTGTGTGTGTGTGTGTGTGTGTGTGTATAAGCCATGCTCTAGCAAAAGGGGGCTTAATGCATCTCCGTGATACACCATACCAAGCAAGTCATCAGATTATTACGGATCCATAAAATTCAATATGTCTAACAACCAACTGTGTCATAAGGTAGACTGTCCTTTGATATACGGAAAATTGACCAAGAGCGAAAAGTTTCGAAGCGTGGCTCAATTACATGTAAAGGGGTCCTTGGAGACGAGCTCGAAAGGTGACTATGCGTCATAACTATTGATGAGCCATGCTCTGGCAAAAGGGGGCTTAATGCATCTCTGTGATGCATGATACCAAGCAAGTCATCACATTATTATGGATCCATAAAATCTGTTTAGTCTAACAATGGACTGGATCTGGAGGTAAAATGGTCCCTTTGACATGCAGAAAAATTACAAATACATGTGGCAAAAAGGTTCGATCCCTGTCAGCCTGCGCAGACCGCGCAGGCTGACATAGATCGGTACTTTTTGCAAATGCACCAAGCCCTCTTTTCACACTGCATGGATTAGATAGTCTTGGCTATCTAAACGTACTGCTCGTACAGGGCTTGAATCCAGGGAGGTCGTTGGTTCAAGTACCGTGCTTGGTCAATTTCTTTCCGAGGATTTGAGATGGTCATTGTATCAGGATTCAATCCTCTCTCACCGCTGATCACTGTTTCGATGAGAAGCTATTCGGGAAAGCAGCCAATGGCTGAGAAAAAAAATATTGTGCGATGGTAGAAAAAAAACAAAACAAAAAAACCGAAATTCAATTATTTCAAATATATTTTTTCGGGAAAAATATCTCTTTATCAGACTGTGTATATCCAAGACCAGACTGCACTTACGTTGCAGTCTGATCTTGATCTACACTGTCTGCATAAAGGTCCTTGAGTCGGGCTGCTTGGGTAGCGGTTTAGGTATATAAACTTGATTTTCATACTGTCTTATACTACACATTTCCACCTCTTCTCTCCAGATCTTCTATAAAGCACGAAACATAGCGATTTGATCAAAGATCACAGTGTGGTGCGTTTGATCTATTTTCTTGTAAACTCTCTCTGAAATCAAACACCCCCTCCCCTCGTTATTACTAGCATTTATTTATGGAAACGTAGACTTATAATCTCGGGACAATAGTTCATATATTGTTTGCTGAGAATCGTGTATTTTGTTGTAAATTATAGCTTATTAAGTGGCAAAGGACATATTTCTGGCGGGAAGAGGACCGGGGTTAAGAGTTTATGGAAGATTTCTTTTGTTTTAATCAAGTTTTTAGCCTACTAAACAGCCCTTTACCAAACAATCCCTTGTTTGAACGACCATGAAGAGAAAGGCTTTTCAAAACATTGTGAGAAAATGCTGGTAACCACCATATTATCTTGTTTCCCCCCCCCCCCCACAAGGTTTTCCTATCATTTCCAAGATGTACATACGTCCTATAATTTCAGCGAGCAATACCTAATTTTGCATCTGCAAATTCTTTTCATTTGGGTGAGTCTAAAGGTTTTTAGCCTTGTGAAGAAATACAGAGAATCCTGAATTTGAATGACTCCTGTCGATGTACGTTTTGCAGCGGACATCCTCGAAAACACTGTAGTATAAGGAAAACGAATCCTTAACATGTTTCTCCTCTTTGTGTCATGTAATATATTTTTATTGGTTTAAAATATCCCGATCAGTGATCAGTCAATTAATCAAGTTTAACGCACGTGACATTGGAATAGCAACGATTAATAATTTCTTTTCAAGTGTGAATGCGATTTCAGGACTAGATTTTTTCTTGTTTAAAACTTTGCAGGAAATTTGAATTTTAATAAAGCATTTCTAAAGCAAGAACAATATGGCCACGGTGGCCCTGAACTTTACACCCTGAAATTCCGACGTCAACAACTCTATAAATCAAAGCGCTGATAGCGCTGGAAGGACAGCGTTTCCTCAGCAATAAGGTTTCTTTTCCGTCACTATTTTGTTGTAAGCATATGCAGAATAGTTTCCGCTGGAATAAAGTAAAAAAAAAAACGTGTGGATCTAGGGAACCTTTTTTCTCTTACTTTGTATCAAACGACAAAAATGTAGACGTCAAGCATTCAAGCATTTGCAGATGACGAATTAGATGTGACTCAACTGAAGGAACTCATCTTTAATAAGTAAAAAAAAAAACATTGTGGAGAAAGGAGGAAATGCTGTTTACCAGCATTTTCTTATTTTCCGACAATGTTTTCAAAAGGTCTCTTCTTCACGGTAATTAAAACTTGGGATTGTGTGGTAAAGAGTTAAACCAAACAAGCGGATATAGATTGCTCCCATGATACAGCGTGAATGGTGTCACACCACTGGTTTTTTGTCATATTGAAAATAGAGTGAAAACGACCATCTTTGAAGCTTCACAGATCGCTTTTTGGCTTTACCGTCTCTTGCTCTCAAAAGTACATTCATAGTTCTAAAAAAAATGCAGAAAAAACAATTTGTCAGCCGACTGCGTTTTTCGCTAAATTCCAACTAACACAGGCACCCTAGATTTTCTTCTCGGCTGTTTTGGGAGAAAACGTCGAATTGTTGTCGTAGCCCTGCCGTCGCTTGCGTCTGCGTCTGCGTTGTCGTGAAAAAAAAAAGCTTTGGCATTTTATAATGTCTCTGTTATTACTGAAAATATTTACTTCAAACTTTGACGAGTTGTTTGTTATCAAATGGGAAACCCATACAACAGGAACAGGCATCATCATACTATTACAGTTATTCCCCTTTTTCGACTTAGAACATTCAATAACTTTGACATTAATTTTTATAACATCTCTGAAGATTTTTACTTCAAACTTAGACAGATTGTTAACTATTTAAGAGGGAACCTATACAATAAGGGAAAGTAACCATCAAAATATTCTGACACAGTTTTTACCACTTTTTGACTAAGAGTTCTCATCGAAAATCAAGCACCTGCAGCGGAGCGTGGGCGCCTGTGTGTTGTGCTATTGTTAGCTCGGCTATTTTCGAAGAAAACGTCGGAGTATTTTCGTAACCCTGGTGTCGCCGTCGTCTAGGTTGTCGTTTGCGTCGTCCTGCAAAACTTTGACATTTTATAATATCTCTCTTATTACTAAAAATATTTTCTTCAGACTTGGACACGTTGTTAACCCTTTCCCAAACAAGCCCTGGTTTTCACGTGTCTGCAGTACAAGTCTTTTGAAAACACTGTGGGAAAAGGAGATATTGCTCGTAACGAGCAATTTCTCCTTTTCCCACAGTGTTTTCTACCCTTTTTGGGAACTTTCTGCCATTTTCATCAAATTTAAAATTGTCGTCTGCAAACTCTTTCAATTTGGACCAGTCCAAAATTTGTCGTTTGGGAAAGGGTTAACTATCACAAGGGGAACCCATACAGCAGGGGCAGACAGCCATAGAAATATTGATGACACAGTTATTTCCCCTTTTTCGACTTTGAAATTTCAAAACTTTTACATTATAAAATATCTCTCTAATTATTGAAGATATTTACTTCAGACTTAGACAAATTATTATCTATTAAAAAGGGAACCTATACAACAAGGGCAGATAACCATCGGTGTATTTTGAAACAGTTATGCCCCTTTTTTACCTGAGAATTCTCACCGAAAACCAAGCAACTGTATCCTAGCATTGGCACCCGGTGCTCTTGTTTACCTAAGGGACAGTTTCAAGTTCTTTCTAAGATTTTTCTAAAGATAGTAACGGAAGATATCTTGGTTGCAATACCTGTATCATAAGCAGGTATTTCTTACTCCTATCAAAATCACGGTTTGCAGATAAAAAAGAAGCAAAACAAACAAAATTAAAAAGAAACGTTTTGATTTGCAAAGGCATATTTGATGTGGAGGGTTTTTTCTTCTTTTTTTTGGTGGCAGTTATTGACTGGCAGAAAACGGCGGACATTGGGCAGCCAGAGCAAGAACAAAGCGCCTGCAGTGCATAGGTTAGCAAAAACTAAAAAAAAAAGAAGAGCACTTGCAAAATCATAATTTATCAGAGAGATATAAAATTCCTCACCAAACAATCCCGTGCTTTAACGACCTTCAGAAAGAAGACTTTTGAAAACATTGTGGGAAAAGGAGAAAATGCTGGTAACCAGCATTTTCTCCTTTTCTCGCAATGTTTCCTATCCTTTCAGAGACAAATTTCACCATTTAAACCACATTTACATGTAACTTGTTGTCAACAATGTTCAGCTTTCAATATGGGCCAGTCGAAAGTTCGTCGTTTCGTAAAGTCTTAAGATAGAGCTGAGGATATCGACCTCTAGTGACGGCTGAAACCCCGACACCCGCATCCCCTGTTAACCTTTTACCAAATAATCCCTAGTTTTAGCGAAACAGGCTCTTTGAAGTGGAAAACATGGGAAAAGCTGGTAACCAGCAATTTAACCCCCCTCCCCCCGTTCCTCTTTACCTACAGGAAACCGTTGTTGAGAGGATATTAACTGCTAATTACTATCAATGGTCCCCCCCCCCCCCCATTGTAGCTTTCCTGATTTCACTGATCCGAAAGTTCTGTCTTACTCCTTGGAATTTCTATTTAACCCTTTCCCAAACAACAAATTTTGGACTGGTCCAAATTGAAAGAGTTTGCAGACGACAATTTTAAATTTGATAAAAATGGCAGAAAGGTCTTAAAAAGGGTAGAAAACACTGTGGGAAGAGGAGAAATTGCTCATTACGAGTAATTTCTCCTTTTCCTACAGTGTTTTCAAAAGACTTGTACTGCAGACACGTGTAAACCAGGGCTTGTTTGGGAAAGGGTTAAATGTATTTAAAGGTAACTAGGTTAATGCTTTGATCTGTAGTACATGTGATAAGTGTTATCCCTTCTAGCTTTGAAACCGAATTCAATAGCAAATACGAACGATGCATTTCAAGATCAGACTGCATAGAAGGTGCAGTCTGATCTTGGATCTACATTGTCCGCTTTCTGACAGTCACAAAAAAAAAAGGGGGGGGGGATGAAATAGCAAAGTCTACATGTTATGTAAGGTTTAGGAATACTCATTCCATCTATTAATCCTTTACCCCACGATTCCGAGTTTTTTAACGACCCAGAGAAGGAGACCTTCTGAAAACATCGTTTGAAAAGGAAAAGGTGCTGGTATCCAGCATTTTCTCCTTTGTACAGCAATGTTTTCTTTATTTTCGAAAGCATATTCAATCATTTTAGTGGCATTTAAATTGCCATTTTCAAATGCTTTCATTTTGGACAAGTCTAAAATTTTGTCGTCTGGTAACGGTTTAAAAGCTGTGCAAGTGGTAAAAGTTTTTTGAGGAAAATGCACTTTTATTTTGATAGATACTCGAACAAGGTGAATAAGTAGGTCTCGACCATCTCCCATAAAGAGATGTCGTGATTATTTTACTCATGCGTAAAATGAATTGCTGCTCCTAATTACTGTCTACTGCCGTCGGTTGAACAGGAAAAGTCACAACAATTAAATCATAAAACCAGCTGCCTGGAAGCAACAAGGCAAAATTGTTTTATGTTCGATATTCGTAATTTCCTTTTTGTTTGCCTGTCTGTCTGCCTGTCTATCTGTCTGTCTGTCCGTCCGTCCGCCCGCCCGCCAGCCAGCCTGCCTACCTGCCTATCTGTCTGACTGTCTGTCAGTCCAGATTTTCAGTCCACCATTCACCTCTCTATCCCCATTACAGTCTATAAGTCTCTCTATCCCCATTACAGTCGATAAGTGTATAAATAATTTATGAGTCTCTCTCTCCATCTCTCTTTGTCTCTCTATCTCTCTAAATTTATTCACCTGGTTTTTCATTCAGTCCTCATAATCCATATACTTTCTTTATGAAGATTTTTTCTTAAGAAATCGTCACGTGATTCTGGCTCAACCCTTAAGGTTCCACACCATCCCGTGGTTTAACGACCCTGGGGAAGGCGCCTTTTGACAACATTGTGGGAAAGGGGGAAATGCTGATAACCAGCATTTCCTTCTTTTTCAACGATGTTTTCTACCCGTCTATTGATACTTTCTAGGCTTTAGGTCAGTTCTAGCTTATCGTCTGCAAATGCTTTGAATTTTGACGAGGCTAAAATTGGTTAAGGCTTACTTACAAAAAATATTTGCAGTCTTCAAACGAAATCAATGATTAAATAATCTTGAGTATAATACTGAAATTACTTTTTATTTTCATTATTTTTATTTATTTATTTATTTATTCATTGTATGTCATGGGAATGAAATGTGATGTATGATCCAGAAATGTCAATAGACTGTACATAAATAAGGCTTACGAACTTAGGGCGAACGGGATATAGAGTAAACGAGTAAAGTTGCGAATACGCCTCAGAGCGAAAAGGCCTAGTATATTGTCTCCCCGCCTACGAACTTTATTTTCATCAAAACGTTGGATCTCGGGACACCATTATATAAATAACAACATTTGATGCTAGTCTCACAACTTTAATGTTGTCTGGTAACGTACGTGAAACTTTGTCATTGACTTTATTTCATCTTAATCATGTTTAATACATTTGTTAATAAAATGAGCTATTTGTAATGTATTGGCGTCGCGTTAAAATCGTGTTTCATTATTTTCGTCGGAGTAGTTTATGTGATGAAACATCAATGTAATACAGTCATTGAGTAACACGTTTCCTAGATTAAACATTGCACAATTGATTGTAACCTGTCTCAGTGTGATGGTTTTTATAATATCCATCTTGATCATGTTATTTTCACTTTTCGTATGTTCTTAAGGAAAACAGAAAGGTATTCCTTTTGCTTTATTATTTATTTTTTGTTATCAGATTTCTATGTAACAACACTTTTCCCACAAGCCTCACCAGACCAGGAACTGTATTTACCAACCATTCTAACTTTGTATGCATTTTTTTATCTCGTTAAAAAATAACAGAATATCAAACTGGTTGAAACCAGTAGCATTTGCAGACAGCACTTTAAATGTGGCTCAAATGATGGTATTTGTGTTTGAAAGGGTAGAAAACATTGTAGGAAAAAGAGAAAATGCTGGTAACCAGCATTTTCTCCTTTTCCCACAATGTTTTCTTAATGCTTCTTCTTCAAGGTAATTTAAGCACAGGATTATTTTGGTTAAGGTTTCAAAGACAAGCCATCTGGTTAGATGAGATGGAGCTTCCGAGCCAAACACATGCCTTGCTTTTTAATGCAGAATTAGGAGAGTATTTTGATTTATGTAGTGAATACATGTATAAACATTGGCTGACCTGATAAGTTTATTAAGAGCTGGCTATTTAGACAGTTTTGGGTTATCTGTTAACTTTAAGAAATCTTACAACAGTACAAAGCAAATACACGATGGGATAGTTTTATTTATTAAACATACTTAACCCTTTTCCATGCAATTTCAAGTTTTAACAACCATAGGTAAGAAAGCATTTGAAAAAATAGTGGAAAAAGGAGAAAAGGAGAAAATGCAGGGAACCAGCATTTTCTCCTTTTCCCACAATGTTTTCTACCAGTCACAAAACATATTTCAGTTTTTGAATCATATTTATTTTGTCTTTTGCAAATGCTTTTTTATTTGCACAGGTATAAAATTTTTTTCGTTTGACAAAGAGTAAATGCAAAATAGGAATAGAGGGTACATTTGGAGTATTACAACAATGTGCATTTCTGCAATCCTCGTTAACCCAGGTGTGACGTATTACCATTCATCATCCCTGGGACATTCAATTGCGAAACTGTCGTTTCTATGAATATTCATAAGATTTTGAATTACACCCAATAGCCAATTGAATTGTCAGTGACATAATGATACTCTCTTGTAGTGGAGGATAATCGCATTTCTTCCGTTATTATGAATAAACTGGGTAAAAGCCACATCATTATCAACAAATATGGCGGCCGCCAGTGGGCCTACCTTCAGTGGCATTTGCCTTACGACAATCCAGGGCAGACATTACAAATCCTTGTATACAAAGGCAAATATTCAGAAATACAGCGTGCTGTTGCAGTCCATAGGGGTATGTAGCAGCAGTGGCATCATCCTCTTTGACCCAGTTCTGATGTATTCCGTAAACTACCTTCATTGATTTGATTGGTTTTAGACAAGGTAAAAATAGAAATGATGGCATATGGTTGATAAAAATAGATTAAATTTTCTCACTGAAAAACTGAGATTACCAATCAAAATGCCTCGTGGATAATTCATGAGAACGAGAAAACATACACAAGATAACCAAAGGGCGATGAATGTAGTTTACGGAATACATAGGAACTGGGTCAACGAGGATACATGTCTGCATGGTTGGATCATGTTGAGTTGTGTGTGTAAAGAGGTGTGTATAGGATGAGACACAAGGAAAGAAAGTCTCACAAAATCAGTTATTGGTATACAAAAAAAACATGTTTCATTGCTATTTTTCAGAAAAGCAGACTATACGCTAGGAATACAAGATTCGTACCATACACAATGCCTCACACTAACAACAAGAAGAAGGATGTTGACCCCTATGCTGGGCGGCTCAGTAAGAGACTCTGTTATATTCTTAGATATGGAGCTTTGAAAGAGGGCCTTACAGTTTTAGATGGGGGTAAGTAGTTGACTGACAAAAGTAACGCTCTGTGAAAAGGGAGTTTAGTGCATCTGCAGAAAGTATTGACTCATATCAGCCTGTGTTATCTCTGCAGGCTGACATGGGTCGATACTTTTTGTTATGGGTAAATTGTCTGCATGTCCAAAGACCATTCTACATCACGATTCAGTCTGTTGTTTTGAAAAAAAATGGATTTTTATGGATCCATAATTATGTGATGACTTTGTTAAATGCATCATAGAGATGCATTAAGCCCCCTTTTGTCAGACCATTGTTCATGTGTTGCATGTTAAAAGAGGTGTGTATCGGATGATACAATGGCAACGAGACCTGATCAGACCACGCAGAAATGCAGGCTGTTTTAATGTTTCTTTTATTATATACCTTCCTATTATAACTGTAAAGAAACATCACAAAATTAATTATGAACAACAAAAAAAATCAGAGAACTACATTTTACAGTACATAATATGTCATACATGTACAGTGTTCATGAATGGCGGATGGATACGTAAATAACGGTAAGTTTGCATCGATCAGCCTTTTTGTTAAACCCTGTACTGCACAATTCTGCCTCTTAACGACCCTGGGAAAGAAGCCTATTGAAAACTTTGTGGTAAAAGGAGAAAATGCTGGTAACCAGCATTTTCTGCTTTTTCCACAGTGTTTTCTACCCTATCAAAGAAAAATTGGACCATTTGAGCCACATTGAAATTGCTGTCTGCAAATGTGTTCAATTTGGAGAAGGCTAAAATTTTTTTGTCTGGTAAAGGTCTAAAATTGGCGGTTGCTTGTCCTTGACTCATTTAAAAAAAAAACACGAATGGGGCTTAGGAACGATTTCTGAAATGCTGAAGAGGTAGTCAGTGGTTTACTGTCACTGTCAAGAATAGTACAAATAGTACAATACACAAAAGTAGTCCATTTACACGGTTACATTCTACATAGGGTACATGACTGAAATTTCTCTTGTCGGTTGTATTTGTGCCTTAGATAAAGCCCGCATTTTGCTTTTACTCAGATCATTTAAAGTTATTCAATAAATTTTTTCAGGTTTTATTGATTTAAAGGAAGTGATGTCAGTGGGAATGATGAGACACCACACACAACAGGAAGTGCTTAGTGAAATTAATACATCCCTCAGTCACAGGAGAACCCAGAGGTTTGAAAGTAAAGAAGAAAATGGAAAAGTGTATGTCAGAGCAATGTACAGCAGAAAGTTTGAACCAGTATGTTTTTCAACATTTTATAGCTCTGGTGTTAATTTTAGACTACTCTGGTCTTCTCATTTGTATGTTAGTTTGATACTAATGTCTATTTAAACATCATTGCAGCCGTATGAAAGAGAATTGGCATTTTGTCCATGTTTTCATGGATATTTTGTTTACCAGTACCTTGTGCTAATAGATAAATCTAACTTTTTTTGTCTGGTCAATATCTGAAGACATTGCAAAGGGAAATCACTGGAATGGAGTAAAGGAGTTATATTCTCCTGGCCTGATCAGAATATTTCTTTTTTGTTATTAAACTTAGATTAGATTTTTATCATTGTATGATAGTCATTGTGACGCGATCCATTCCTCTCTCACTGCTGATGATTGTTTCAATGATGGTAATGTGGGAAAGCAGCTGGTGGCTTGGAAAGAATATTGTGCAGAGTACTGGCGAAAGGAACTCCAGGAAAGCATGGTTAGGTGCACAGGCATAATGTTGAGAACAGAGTTAAACATCATACAATCATTCATCATCATTTCAGTCATATGGCAGTGGCCTGGAATTCTGTCCATACTTTCCTGAATTTTTTGCATGGCTTTTTTCAAAGAAAACATCAAGGTATTGTCATAGCTCTGATGTTGCTGTCTGCGCCTTTTGCCTTGATGTCTCTGTTAACCCTTTAAGCACAATAGGCGAAAACAGGGACTTTTGCGGACGGCATAGATCAAGATCAGATGGCACAGAACGTGCAGTCTGATCTTTGATCTATACCTTCCACTTGTTTGGTCAAGCCTATATGATAAAAATCTTCCGGAGACTCAGTGGATTCTATTTACAGCCATCAAAAGAAGCCAAGTTTGTTTATTTGGCGCCGAAGAGTTAATACTGAAGATATTTGGTTCAAACTTGGACAAGTTCTTAATTATCAAAAGGGGAATCTGTACAACAAGGGCAGGTAACAATAAAAGTATTTTTGACACAGTTATGCTTCCTTTTTCAACTTAGAATTTTCACTGAAAATCAAGCATCGGCAGCCAAGTGTTGGCTCCAGCATGTAATGGTTTATTTATTGTTAAACTTTTACTAAATTTTTATTATTGTATATTTACAGAGTCCATTTCACGAAGGAAGTGAAGTACCCACACTATTACAGACCTGTATATCACATGTCAGCCATAACCTACAGGACTATGATCTTGAAAATTTCCCAGATGAACATATCATAAAGTATGGTTATCTCCCCTACTTTGTTTAGCTTATAGTCTTAGAGTTATCTGTCTTGTTCATGACTATTACAGACCAGTATAACATATGTCACCCATAACCTACAGGATTATGATCTAGAAAATTTCCCAAATGAACATATCATAAAGTATGGTTATCTCCCTTCCCTTGTTTAGTTTATAGTGTTGGAGTTGTCTTTCTTGTCTAGACTATTGCAGACCTGTATAACACATGTCAGCCATAACCTCCAGTACTTTGATCTAGAAACCTTCCCAGATGAACATATCATAAATTATGGTTATCTCCCCTAGTTTGTTAAGCTTATAGTCTCAGAGTTATCTGTCTTGTTCATGACTATTACAGAACTATATAATGCACATCAGCCATAACTTACAGAACTATGATCTGAAAACCTTCCCAGACAAACATATCATAAAGTATGGTTTGTCTGACCTTTCAGTTAATTCTTTACCACATGAGAAAGATGTAGACTTGTCTAAATTGAAAGCATTTCCAGACGACAATGTCAGTGAGGCTGAAATGAGAAAATTTGCCTTTGATAATGTAGAAAACATTGTCGGTAAAGGAGAAAATGCTGGATACCAGCTTTTTCCCCTTTTTTCACAATGTTTTCAAAAGTTGTTTTCTTCAGGGTTGTTGAAAGTCTTGATTGTATGGTAAAGGGTCAACCTTATTATGCTAGGGTAATCTTTCTTTTCCAACAGTATTAGACCGATAGTCATAACCTGCAGGCTTTTGACAAACCTCTGCAGATCCTTTGATCAAGTCCTTTGGCTGTATTACTGTAGTGTGATATTCACATCCACTTAACATTTCTTCAGTAGAAATATGCCACTTTATTTCATGCTCTTTGGCAGTTTATTGAGAAATGATGGTGGATTATGATTTGATATTTCATGGTTACGACCAGTGAAAATACCGTTTATATTTTCTAACTCTTCAATTGAAGGCGGAAACAGTAGTTCCTGTGCACTGGTTACCTAGGTAATCAGCACATGCAATTCAAATGGAGGGTAGTGTGACGTAATTTACGCTATACACTTCAAGTAATATTGTAATGCATTGTTATGCGAGGAGGGTACGCCACGGCAAATTACCAAAAACAACTGTACTTGATTTTGATGAAAGTCGCAGCAAAATAGGGGTTAGAAGCATAGAATAAATAGAATATTTGTTTTTTCGGTGAAAGTAGTACATAGTGGATATTTGTTTTTTTTTGGTGAAAGATTGAAATTTATTTCATCTTGTGAACATCACAGGTAATATTTTCACGAGTGGCATGGCCACTCATGAAAATATTACTGATAATGTTCACTCAATGAAATAAATTTCGATCTTTCACTGAAAAAAAAAAAATTATCCTCATTGTACTACTCTAAAACTCATAAGAATACACTGAAAAATACAACAGTCATCCATTCAATCACATAATTTAAAATACATTTCCTTTGACAAACATCTTGTCATTCATTTTTTTTTCTTTTTTGAATGTGGCTTAAATGATGGGATTTGTGTTGAAAAGGATAGAAAAACATTGTTGGAAAAGGAGAAAATGCTGGTTACCAGCATTTCCTTCTTTTCCAGCATGTTTTCAGAAGCCTTCTACTTCTTGATCATGAAAAATTAAGATTGTGTGGTAAAGGATCGATCTTATCTGTTCATTCCAACACCATGATATTCGAACTGAACAGACAGAAAAAAATGTGGAAAATGGAGAGAATGCTGGTAGGTAGCATAATCTTCTTTTTCCAGCATTGATTTTAAAAGCGTTCTACTTTATTGTGAAAAATCAGGATTGTGTGGTAAAGGGTCAGTCTTATGTTTTCATTCGAGCACCATGATATTTCAACTGAAGAGACAGAAGAAGTTGTGGAAAATGAAGAGAATGCTGTTTACCAGCATTTTATTGTTTTCCAACAGTGTTTTCAGAAGCCTTCTATTTCATGGTCGTTAAAACTCAGGATTGTGTGGTAAAGAGTTAATTTTCTGTGTTCATTCCAGCACTATGATATTCCAACTGAAGAGACAGAAAAAGTTGAACAGTGCCAATCTAAGAGCATTACTTGTACCTGTGCTTGAGCACTTAGACCTTTACGATGTTTATGTGACTACTGCCATTCTGAAAACAATATGGACAAACTGTACAAATTTACGGGTATTGAGTCTGCAACAGTGTGGCTATGTGGTGACAGATCATATACTTGAAACCTTGCTAAGGGTAAGTGCGATACGAAACTCTTTATTGTTATCGTTTTGGCCAGCTTTTTCTGTGAGGGGAAGAGGTTTGTGAGAGCTGTATAAAGCATTTATCTGTAAGGGGTAGAGATATGTAAAAAGTGGCTAGCGTTTATCTGTTAGGGTTAGAGTAATGTAAAATCTAGCTAGCATTTATCTGTAAGAGGAAGAAGTATGTAAGAACTGTAGGTAACATCTGCGGGGGGAAGAGATATGTAAGAATTGTAAGTACTATAGCATTTATCTGTAAGGGGTAGAGGTTTATAAAAACTAGCTAGCATTTATAACCCCCCCCCCACCCCCATATGAGTATGACTCAAATGGTTTAGCCAATTAGAGTTTGTGTTACTTTTAAATGTAGAAACATCAGCAGAGTCTTCTGTATGGGAAGGTGTATGTAATACCTGTTGGTAGCATTTATCTGTAAGGGGTAGAGGTATTTAAAAACTAGCCAGCATTTATCTGGAAGGGGAAGAGGTATGTAAAACTTAGCTAGCATTTATCTGTAAGGGATAGAGATATGTAAGAACGGTAGATACAGTAGCATTTATGTGTAAGGGGGTAGAGGTTTATAAAAACTAGCAAGCATTTCTTTGTATGGGAAGGTGTATGTAAGAGCTGTAGGTAACATTTATCTGTAACGGGTAGAGGTATGTAAGAACTAGCCAGCATTTATCTGTAATGGGAAGAGGTACATGTATGTAAGAAGTGTAGGTAGCATTTATCTGTAAGGGGTAGAGGTATGTAAGAACTAGCCAGCATTTATCTGTAGGGGGAAGAGGTACATGTATGTAAGTAGTGTAGGTAGCATTTAGCTGTAAGGGGTAGGGGTATTTTAAAAAAATAGGTAGCATTCATCTGTAAGGAGAAGATGGACTGTATTGTCTCTTTTCAATGCCCCCTGGGGTGTTACATTTTCCAAAAAGGAGGTAATTAGTAGCGTTCAAACAACATAGATTTATCTGGCGATGACAATAACATTACCATCTGGGCTTTAGTCAATGCTGACTGCAAAGCAATGGCCATTTGAGAAACCAGCTGCCTTAAATGCAGAATATTGATTTTACTGCCGATTATGATTCATTTGGACATAAGAAGCATTTATGATTAATATTGGACACTGGTCTTCAATTCTTTCACTTCCCTAAAATTCTTCCAAGATACTTGACAAACTTTGTGTTGCCATAAAATCATAATGTTATAGCAAGTGTAATCAGGTGGATAATCAGGTGTTAATGACTTCGATATGTGAAGTATTTAAGATTGTGTCAATGCTGTAAGTTTATTCCAGCTGATTTATTTCAACTTTACTGATGGAATGACCATTTGGTAAGCCCATTTTTACTTAGAAAAAAAGCCAGGGGAGCGTTAATTGAGAGTAGGAGGGTCTATAAGGGACATTATGGTATGTAAAGACTGTAGGTGGTATTTATGTGTAAGGGGTAGAGGTTGTTGGTTGGTTGTATTGGAATTTAACACCATTTTAACAGCTGAGGTCATATCATTGTGGTCAGTGACACACCCATGCGTTTCCTGGCTTTCTCACACCAGTACTGACAACTTTCTTTCCAAAGCCACTGACCACTTTTCTCACATGCATCAGAGGTGAGAGGCAAAAAATCGCCAGAAAGAAAGTTTGCCTCAACCAGGTATCAAACTCGCAACCACCAAGTCCATGAGTCAGATACGATAACCACTGAGCTACCCGGGCGGGCGTAAGGGCGGGCATAAGGGGTAGAGGTATATAGGACCTGTGGGTAGCATATGAAAGACACAATGTTTTCAAAAGCTTTTTTCTTCAGGGTCGTTAAACCTTGGGATTGTGTGGTAAAGGGTTAACTGTTTTCCAGAGACTTTTTTCTGTATGGGCACAATATTGTTTGATAGAGATTCAATGGGATTTCTCCTTTTTGAGCATTATAATTTCAAAAGACACCTACTGGCGTGACTTACAAAGTTTTAATTGTGTTGTGAAATTTTTTTTCTTTTAAAATTTATGTTTTTTTTTCAGAAATTACCCTACCTGACATCACTAAACTTAGCTGGGTGCAATCACCTCACTGCCAAAAGTACACAGGCTATGTGCAAATATGGTAAAAACCTCAGGGAAATAAATCTCAGCTTAATCCGAACATTACCAGAGCATTCTGTATTAGATCTAGTGGCTAACAGTGAACAATTGATATTCTTAGATATTTTTGATGCCCATTTGTCGGATGATGTAAGGGAGCTCGTGGTAGAGGCTGCCAGACAAAGGGGAATAACTCTAGTGTTAAAAGGTCTTGAAAAATCAGACCCCGATGTAACTATAGAAAACCCTTCCACAATGCTGCCTAACTTTGGTAAAGTTTGGTGAAGATTATTACCGCTTTACCAAACAACAAAATTTTAGACTTGTCCAAAATGAGAGCATATGCAGATGACAAATTTAGATATGGCTATAAAGATGGATTGGTCTTTGAAAGGGTAGAAAACCTTGTGGGAAAAGAAGAAAATGCTGGTTACCAGCATTTTCTTCTTTTCCCACAATGTTTTTAATAGCCTTTTTTTTGCCAGGGCTGTTAAAACTGGGGATGGTATGGTAGATGCTCAAACTGTGCAATATGAGTGTTTTCAGGGAAATGGTGAAATCAGCCTCAAAAAGAGGGGTTAGATTGAAGCTGCATTTTTGTCACTTTGACAGACCACAATGTTGCTACCGTCATTAACTCTAAAAGTTCTCACAAAAGCACAACTTTAGTTGCTTTTAGTAGACAACGTATATCAAGATCAGAATGCCTTGTGCAGTCAGTGTTGAATGACATCTGATAGGAGGAAGTCTGATCTTTGATCTTCACTCTTGGCTGTATTGTTAACCCTTTACCACAAAATCTGGTGTTGTAATGGCACTGATGTAAACAGGCTTTTGATAAAAATGTTGGAAAAGAAGAAAATGCTTGAAACCAGCATGTTCTCCTTTTTCCACAATGTTTTCTACGCTTCCAATTACATGCTATTGTTTAAGCTATATTGAATTTGTAGCCTGCAAGTGCTTTCAGTTTAGTTAAGACTAAAAATTTTGTTATCTAGTAAAGAGTCAGATATACTGACAAAGAGACCATTTAAGTGCATTTTTTCCAGTTCTAGAATGTTTACTTGTTATACCCCCGCAAAACGAATGTTTTCGGGGGTATACTGGAATCAGCCCGTCCGTCCGTCCGTCTGTCTGTCCATGTGTCCGTCTGTGTACAAAATACTAGCAATTTTGTGTCGCAGACTCCTCCTAGAGTTTTCCTTCAATTGCATTGAAACTTTGCACATATATTGATCATATATTGAAGATTTGCAAGACGTAATTTTCAAGTGTCAACTCCCCCTGGTTGAGGAATTATCTTCCCTTGAACTTGACCCTTTTTTTTCTGTCAAAGCGCTGGCGGGGGTATTAAGTCACATTCAGTGACAGCTCTAGTTTATTTAGTGCTTTACTCAGAAGCATTATGATCCTAAACTCCTGGGCCAGTATTCACCAACTATTCTGAATTGCATTCTTGGTCTTTTTCTAGATTTAAAAAGTAATGTAATTTCTGATTGGCTATCAGAATGAGTCATACGCTGCGAAATGTTTAATGCATCTGAGAAAAGTATTGACCCAGGTTAGCCCGCGCAGTGTTCGCAGGCTGACATGGGTCAAAACGTTTTGCTATTTGTAAATTTTCTGCATGTCCAAGGATCATTTCACCTGATGATTCACTCGGTTGTAAGACAGAACGAGTTTTATGGATCCGTTATCATTTGATGCCTTTCCTGGTATAATGCATCAAGAAGATGCATTTTAAGACCACCCCACACTTGTTTTCACTGAGTATGACTCAAATGGTTTAGCCAGTTAGAGTTTTTGACACTTTTAACCCTTTACCACACAATCCCGAGTTTCAACGACCCTGTGGAAGAAGCCTTTTGAAAACATTGTGGGAAAAGGAGAACATGCTGGTAACCAGCATGTTCTCCTTTTCCCACAATGTGTTCTACCCTTTAAGAGTCCGGTTTCATCAATTCTATCAATTGTCGTCTGGAACTGCTTTGAATTTGGACCAGTCTAAAATTTTGTCGTTGGTACAGGGATAAATGTAGAAACTTCTGCAGAATTAGACTAAGAGTATTGCTAAAAATGGTTGGTGAATGGGGGCCCTGGTCATGCCCTTAGAAGTGGTAATCAGGAGTGAAACTGTTGATGTGCAAGACAGTATTTTTTATGCCTGCCATTTAGCATTGAAACTTCTTTAAGAGATAGACATCAGTGTTGTGTGTTGATTGTCTCTGTTACAGCACTTGATGCTGACCTCTGTAGTGCAGTCAGTAGAGCACAAGAGTTTAAACCGGGGGGGGTCACTGGTTTGAATCCCCAGCTCTGCAAATTTCTTTCCAAGGATTGATGATAGTTATTGTTACAGGAATTATTCCTCTCTCATAGCTGTTCATTACTTAGGCGATGGTTTTGTGGGAACGCAGCTGGTGGCTTTGGAAGAATATTGTAGAAGTACTAGTGAGAGAAACTCGGGGAAAGCAGGGATAGGTGCACTGGCTGCTGTAATATACATTAAATAATAGTGAAAACTGTGTTGAACAAAGAATCAAAGTATGTGGTGGGGTTATTACTCCTTAGGCTGCTAAGTGTGAATTGGTTCTGCTTGGCACAGTGGTAAACTGTAGGACTTGTGACCTGGATGCCACAGGTTCGAGCCTCACTGGATCCATTAGATTTTTTGTTGGAGTGTCTTTAGGCAAGACTCTTCAGAGCCCTCGCCTAGCACTGGTGGAACCCAAGAAATACTTGAATATGTGAGTTGTTGCTGTGATATGATTGAAAGCTGTGTTAAACATCTTTGAATTTAAAATGGTGAAAAAATTTGTTGTTTGTTAAAGAATGAAGGGTTATAAGGAGCACATGTTCTATTTTTAGATACTGGTATTTGTCTTTTTTTTAGAATTTGTTTTTCATGCTGCAAAGATTTCATTTATTAAACATTATAACTGACTAATTATCGTGGGTTCTTTCGTATACCTTTTGTATACCTCAAAGCTAGGTATTTGGTACCAAAAAGTTATGCTACCAAATATTCAAAGTCCCAGCTACTTTTGAAATGCCATGTTTCTGATGTGAGCAATATAGGACCATCGTGACCCTCTTGTATTTTGTTTTTCACGAAAACGGTTTTGTCAGGTAAGCAATAGAGGACCATGTTAGTTACCTTGAATTATGTATTCACGAATACGGTCATGTTACATCTGTATTTGTGGACGAGGAAGTGAGCGTGTGGACGGAAACAACGTGGGGGTAAATTTCGATAAACTTATATCCGGTTCTGTTATCTGTATACATATGCCCACTCATACGAGAGGGAGTGTTCACCCCCTATTTACGGGGAATTTAACCCTTTCCCAAACGACAAATTTTGGACTGGTCCAAATTCAAACAGTTTGCAGACGACAATTTTAAATTTGATGAAAATGGCAGAAAGTTGTCAAAAAGGGTAGAAAACACTGTGGGAAAAGGAGAAATTGCTCGTTACGAGCAATTTCTCCTTTTCCCACAGTGTTTTAAAAAGACTTGTACTGCAGACACGTGAAAACCAGGGCTTGTTTGGGAAAGGGTTAAACAGCGCCATGGGAGAAAGGGGGGGGGGGGGGGAAGAGAAAGCAGGGACTTTTGCGAACGGCATAGATCAAGATCGGACTACGCAGAATGCCTGTCCAATCAAAGATCTCTCTCAGTTTCAGTATATTATTTTTTCTGTAGTCGAAAGATGTCGAGTTTATTTATTTAGCGCTGCAAGAGTTAACCCCCTACCAGACGACACAATTTTAACCTTGTCCAAACTGAAAGCATTTGCAGACGACAATTGCAATACGGATCAAACGGTGCAATTTTTCTCCTTTTTCCACAATGTTTTCAAAAGGCTTCTTTCGCAGGGTCGTTAAAAGGCGGCATAATGCGGTAAATGCTTTAATCTGCACCAAACGACACAATTTAAGCCTTGTATAAATTGAAAGCATCTGTAGACGACAAATCTATTGTTATTCAATTAACGAAATTTCTACTTCTACCAGTAGAAAACATTGTGGGAAAAGGAGAAAATGCTGGTTACCATCTGTTCACCTTTTCCCACAATGTTTTCAAAAGGCTTCTTTCCCAGGGTCGTTAAAAGACGGCATTATGCGGTAAAGGATTCGTCGTTATTGGCGCTCTTGGAAAACGGGTTTTAGTGCATTTTTGTAATGCGTCATACTAATCAAGTCCTTGCATGACACGGATCTTACTTTGTCGAAAAATTGGTTGAATCATGTGATAGAACTGTCCAATGAATTGTAGAAAATTGAGTAACTATTAGCAAAACATTTCTACCCAGGTCAGCTTTCGCAGGCTGCCATGGTCCGATATTATTTGCAGGTGCTTTACGGCATAAACGTAATGATGTCAGTTATGTAAACTCCATAGAATGCCAGTTCAACAAATAAAATTTTTCGTGAATTTACAGACAGACAGATAGATAGAAAGAAAGTGGGTGGGCGCGCGGTCGGTCGGATAGATAGATAGATAGATAGATGGACGAACGAGAAGATAGATAAGTGATGGATGGATAGACGGACAGACAAGCAGATACGCAGCCACGTACAAACAAACACAGTAAAAAAATCAGACACGCAGACGGAAGTTTAGACAACTCTGCAGTTAGAAAAGGCAAGGAGTGGCAGAGATGCAGACGAATTCATACACACTGAAAAATCATAAAAGCTTTAGCCTACGAAAATTTTATAATAAAT
Source organism: Tridacna gigas (assembly GCA_945859785.2). Taxonomy (NCBI): domain Eukaryota; kingdom Metazoa; phylum Mollusca; class Bivalvia; order Cardiida; family Cardiidae; genus Tridacna; species Tridacna gigas. The sequence continues at coordinate 8,570,157 of OX244042.2, forward strand.
ACAATTGCAGATGACAAATTCTACTGAAACTCAAACGATTTTGATTTTCATTGGAAGGCGACAAAACATTTTGGGGAAAGGAGAAAATGCTGGTTACCAACATTTTCTCCTTTTCCCACGATGTTTTCAAAAGCTTTTTTCTCTAAACAAATGTGATCGTTGGTTGAAGAGTCATACAACGTCACAGAGGTACTTCAGTACTTTGATCCTACGGTTTATGTGCGTACACATTGCACCTATTTTATACATTTATACCCACGCTTCTGTAAAGCAGTTAAACAAATAGAAAGTAAAATTGAAACATGATACACCTAGTATGCCTGTTAACCCTTTCCCAAACGACAAAATTTGGACTGATCCAAATTGAAAGAGTTTGCAGACGACAATTTTAAATTTGATGAAAATGGCAGAAAGTTATCAAAAAGGGTAGAAAACACTGTGGGAAAAGGAGAAATTGCTCGTTACGAGCAATTTCTCCTTTTCCCACAGTGTTTTCAAAAGACTTGTACTGCAGACCCGTGAAAACCAGGGCTTGTTTGGGAAAGGGTTAAACAAATAGAAAGTAAAATTGAAACATGATACACCTAGTATGCCTGTTAATACGTGTGAAAATATTTTGACAATGACAGAAACCTCGTCACCTAACCGCCTGCTTCAAAATGAAAAAAAAAAATCGTCTGTAATAGCAAGTTCGTTTCTCTTCTAATAAGGGCTGCAGATCGGGGCCGCCTGTATCCAGTGGCTCGAGAGAGACGTCTTGAACATATTTGAGTCGGGCTCTGGCAAAAGGGGCTTTAATGCATCTCCGTGATATCCTATACCAAGCAAGTCGTCACATAATTATGAAACCATAAAATCCATTTTGTTTTACAACCGGCTGAATCTGGAGTTAGGACGGTTGTTGGACACACAGAAAATTGACCAATAACAAAAAAGTTTTGACCCAGGTCAGGCTGGCCTGGGTTGACACTTTTCGCAAATGCATTAACCCTTTCCCAAACAAGCCCTGGTTTTACGTGTCTGCAGAACAAGTCTTTTGAAAACACTGTGGGAAAAGGAGAAATTGCTCGTAACGAGCAATTTCTCCTTTTCCCACAGTGTTTTCTACCCTTTTGGAGAACTTTCCGCCATTTTCATCAAATTCAAAATTGTTGTCTGCAAACTCTTTCAGTTTGGAAGGGTCTAAAATTTGTCGTTTGGGAAAGGGTTAAGTCCCCTTTTCACAGAGCATGGCTAATTCATTTAATATCGATTGTTAAACAAGTTCTAGCTAATATCGATTGTTAAACAAGCTCTAGCTACTAAGTACTAAATACTAAGCTATCTCGATTGTTCCTGGAGGCTATACCACCACTCGCGCCGACTGTGCGGGCCAGTGAGCAGTCCCAAAGTAATTGACACCTGCTCCTACATTCGGCATACTTCGGGTGATCCGGTGATCAAATCCCTCGGCTGTATCACGTAGCTTGATATGCACCTGTACGGTACATTTCGCACATTTCCGGAAGCACATCGCTTTACCGTTATTGAAATTGTAAGGCTCCTCTTTAGAAAGAACACATAGTAAATTTTCTATCGTTATCTTTCTAGGAGTATTTCAGTCGGCAAACAGTTTGTACGTTCAATTTTTAGCGTGGTTTATCAATTCCGTTTGGAGCTTTCATTGACAGATCGATAGAAGTGAATAACTTCACAGTGGTTGTTCATGTCGTTGCTAAGCGATCTACTAGGGCGCCGCCATGTTTAAGATCATGTGCTTGGTAGTTCAAAATGGAAGCCTCTTTTATACGGACGAGGTTTGATGTAGGTACGGAATCGGCCGCGTTGTGACGAGTGCTGCTCCTCGATTGATTACCTCCCCTGATACAGCAAGTGAATAGGGATCGTAATATGTATATCTACAATGGGGACCAGTTCAACCCGCTCCCTGGAATCGAACTCGGTACTTGGCAGCTGCGAGGTCGACGCTCTACATCACGACGTCGGTTACCGCTATGACCTTACGAGAAAAACTGGAGACAAATCCTCGATAATACGAATCAGACGGACAAAGAAATTTGCTTGAGTCATCAATTTTTGTTTACCTCGTTACCACACAATCCCTAACGACCCTAAAATATACTTTGAGGTTTTTGAAAACATTACAGGAAAAGGAGAAATTGCTGGTAAACAGCATTTTCTCCTTTTCCCACAGTGCTTTCTACCTTATCAAAGACAGAAATTATCATTTGAAGTACATTTTGAGCCATGCTTTGTGAAAAGGGGCTTGATGCATCTGCGAAAAGTATCAACCAGATCAGCCTGCGCGGACTCACAGGCTGACCTGGGCCGAAACTTTTCGCTGTTGGTCAATTTTCTGTATGTCCAAGGACCAGTCTACCTCATGATTCAGTCGGTTGTTTAAAAAATTGGCAATTATGGATCCATAATTATGTGATGGCTTGCTTGGTATCATGCACCACGGAGATCCATTAAGCCCCCTTTTGCCAGAGCGTCGCTCATTTAATTTGTCGTCTGCAAATGCTTTCAATTTTGTCTAGTCCAAAATTTTGCCGTTTGGTAAAGAGTTAACGTGATATTAAACAGTATTCGACATCGACGGCTGAGCTTACTGTATTTCCAGGACAGGGCTGGAGCTGTGTGTGCAGTGTCTCGCCTTAGGAAACTCTCTTGTGACCAAAGAGCGGTACTTCTTGGTTTACAAATCGAATGTGCCACAGGGGACCCCTTGTTAAAAATGAGGGTATTTTCAGATGATAGATCAAATGTATCTCAAATCACACCGAATTAGGGTAGATGTATTGTGGCAAAGGAGAAAATAGTGCTTACTAGTATTTTCTCCCTTTTCCGCCATGTTTTTAAAAGCCCCCATACCTCGGATCCCTATGAAATACAAGAACGTTTTGCAAAATTCTAAAGACACATCCTTACAGCCAGAGAGAAAAAAATGCTGTTAAAATTTGATGGAATGTAGAATGGTTCAGTAAACATAGAAATACATGTATATCGTGTAAGGGATAAAAACATATATCGGAAATCTTATTTAAACCCGGAAACGTCACAACACTGATTTCTTTGAAGGCCTCCAGAAAATGAAATGCGTTTCCATCCGTCGTAATCTGTGCAACTTTGCAACCCCCAGGGGCAACATTTGGCATAAAGATACAAGAATGGATACAGTTTGATAAAATAAAGATGAATTGGGTTGAAAACTGGCTGAAAACGAGTATATATGTATCTTTAAGACGCTTTAATATCTCTCTACCGAAAAATCTAATGTTTTAATGTTTGAAAATATTGTGGGAAAAGGAGAACTTTTATCAAATAATGCCATGTAATAACGACCTGGAGTACGAAGGGCTTTTAAGACATTGTGCGAATAGGAGAAAATGACGGTAATCAGCATTTTCTCCTTTTCCCACATTGTTATCTACCCTTTCAAAGAAATCTTTTACCATTTGAGTCACATTTTTTGCCATCTGCAAATGATTTCAATATGGTCTAGTCTAAGATTTTGTAGGTTGGTAAAAAATTGAGACGAAGTGGGAGAGACATATTAAAGTCTAATTGAAGCACAAATGGGTCACTTTGTCGTACATACTGTGTTAAGAGTCTGATAAAGTTTAAAACCTACGGTGTGGTCTTCAGTCATGTTGAAATGTGTGCAGATTCACATTGGGACCTACGTTCGGTCTTTATCAAACTCGGAAGCTTTACCCTCAATCCTTTACCGAAAGGTCCCGTGTTTAAATGTTCCTCGAGAAGAGCTCTTTACCGAAAGGTCCCGTGTTTTAATGATCCTCGAGAAGAGGGCCTTTGGGAACATTTTGGGAAAAAGGAGAACATTCTGGTAATCAGCATTTTCTACTTTCCTTCAACAATGATTTCTGCCCTTTCGATGACAGATCCCATCATTTTTCAAAGCCAGAAACCTAATCCTAACCATGTTGCAAACCGAACATGCTGGTGACCAGAATTTTCTCCTTTTCCCATTGTTTTCCATCATTTGTGAAAAAGGAAAACAAATACTATAATTTTAACTACAGTTAAACCTGTCTTAAGGACCTATGTCACAGTTTTCTCTGCTCACTGATTTGCGTTATGTTTCCTTTTTGTAAGTCCATTATATTTCACTGGGTTAACTATAGTTAATCGTCGATAGAGTGTCGCCTGGTTAAAGTTAAACCAATAGAACTCTAGGTAGAGCAGGTATAAACCACGCTTGGTTTGGTTTGTTTTGGTTTGTATTGGAGTTTAACGCCATTTTAACAGCTTAGGTCATATCATGGCGGTCAGCGACGCACCTATGTGCTTCCTGGCTTTCTCACACCAGTACTGACACAACTTTCTTTCCAAAGCCACTGACTACTTTTCTCACATGCATCAGAGGTGAGAGGCATAAACCACGCTTCAATAGTAGTTTATTTTTGTACGATGACGCAGAGTCCCGAGTTTAACGGCCCTGAAGAAGAATGGTAACCCAACATTTTATCCTTTTCCCACAATGTTTTCTACCCTTTCAGAGACAAATTTTGTTATTTAGACACCCTTGATTTTTGGTCTGCAAATGTTTTAAATTTGGACCATTGTAAAATGTTTTCGTTTGGTCAAGAGTAAAGCAGTTACAAGTGATGGCATAGATATACCTGAGTTATAACTCTAACTCGATAAACCTTTCATTAACAATTTATATTATTGTTTGATTGTGGGAATACATATTTAAAACCACGAACCGTGATGAGATAATATAAACGTTATCGTGTTTGGTTTATAAATTATCTCTTCATGGTACATGATTTTAAACCTGTTTTCCCAAACATAAACAATGATATAAACTGATAATGGAAGGTTTACCGAGTGAGAGCTATATAGCTCATACTCGATAAACATTTCATTATCAAACTTATATTATTGTTTATATTTGGGATAACAGGTTTAAAATCAAGTATAGCTCTTACTCGATAAACGTTTCATTATCAGTTTATATTATTGTTTATTTTTGGGATAACGGGTTTAAAATCACTTACCGTGACGTGACGAGATCATTTATAAACTCAACTCGATAATGTTTATATTATCTCATCATGGTTCGTGGTTTTTAAACATGTATTCCCAAAAAACAAACAATAATATTAACTGTTAATGAAAGGTTTATCGAGTTGGAGTTATACCGTGACGAGATAATTTATCAGCCCAACTCGATAATGTGCATATTATGTCATTATGGTTCTTGGTTTTAAACATGTATTCAAAAAAAAAAACCAAACAATAATTTTAACTAATAATGAAAGGTTTATCGAGTTGGAGTTATAGGACAGGGAAATAGCATAGTTTTATCTGTGATAAGGTCGGTTGCCGTTGAAAAATGTGAAAACCACAGACGCAGAAGAAAAATGGAAGATTTATAAATGATCAGAATGCCAAATCACGCCAGAATCCACGTTTACAATGAAAGGAGGTGATTAAATTTGTCAAATATCTTGAAAATGCATCGTATCTCTCAAAATGCCTTGTTTGATATACTTTTTTTTAACAACGTATTTTGTGCAAAATTTGAAAAAAAAAAAAAAAAAAATCTGCCCGCTGAAAAAGTTTTTATTGCAGAAAAATGATCAGTAAATAAGACTTTGGTGATACGTTAAAACATTTCTAACGGCTACCGTGATCTGTGTGGAGCCTTTATGCTTTCGAGTAACCCTTTTTACTATTGACAAACATCCAATTTTTATGAATTATTATTTATTAATTTTGAGCAGTATTTGTTACTGAAGAACCTTTCTTTCAGTCACAAGTTTGAAATTACACCCTATTTTCTGTTATCTCCTTTGAAAAACTGTATCTTTGTATTTTGCCTCGCAAAGTATGTTTTTTTTTCATTTTTCTACTCCGCATACATCGTATCATTATCTTTGCGAAAATGAAAACGAAAAATTGTCCATAGCAAAAAAAAAAAATGTGGCATATGTCCTTAGGCAAGAGAAGTCGATAGCACGAGGCCAGATCAGGGGATTTGTTCTACCGTCTTGGATGAGGTAAAAAATGAATGAAGTTTAACTTTATTTTTAGCTCTGCCCGACTTAACCCTTTCCCAAACCAGCCCTGGTTTTCACCTGTCTGCAGTACAAGTGTTTTGAAAACACTGTGGGAAAAGGAGAAATTGCTCGTAAAGAGCAATTTCTCCTTTTCCCACAGTGTTTTCTACCCTTTTTGATAACCTTCTGCCATTTTCATCAAATTTAAAATTGTCGTCTGCAAACTCTTTCAATTTGGACCAGTCCAAAATTCGTCGTTTGGGAAAGGGTTAAAGGAATTGCCAGGTCTTTGGCGAGGAACAGACGACATGTTCACTATCTTAAGAACAGATGCTTTGGTGCATCATAATGAAAGCAAGTATTGGTCTGTGTATACCCAGCCCATATCAGGTAAAACAATGTTCAACGTTGTACAAGATAAATCTGAAAATACTCTGTTTTACTGTCCGAAATAGGAAAATCGATTTGAAAAAAGGTAACCATCAATCCAAGAATTGTAATCATTCGAGCGTGTCCAGATAAATCGGTTTATTTCGCGTCGTTGTACAATGCATACTCGTATTCATCCCGAATATGTCCCAGCGCTATTTATAGTCACGATATTCCTGTCTAAGTTCGTGACCGTTGGCTGATGACGTATTTTGAGCAAGCGGCATGATTTGGATTAATACGAGGAAATGGAGCAGGCGATATTTTCTAGAGATTTTTTTTTTTTTGGGGGGGGGGGGGGTTAACATAAAAGGAAAAGAGCATAAGTCTTTGTAGGGCGGGTTTGCTTACGGTGTTTGTGAGTGATAGAAATATTTTATTATGGATGTCCCTTGCAATTCTCCTGTATCACAGGAGTTTAATGCCATGTTACCATAATTTGCATTACACTATGAGAACAGTCTGCATATACTGAGTAACTCTGAGCAGAAAGAAATCATTTTGTCGAAGACGGCGCTGTTCTCGTACGAATATCCTTATCATCAACTGATTTATAAGCATCGCAAATTTGTATCGTTGACTATGTAAGAATGGTGCATTCTAATTATTACCAAAACGAAAAATAGTTTGTTAAAGAAAAATGGTTTGTTTAAAGAAACATGGTTTGTAAAAAAAATTGTTAAAGAAAAATGGTTTGTTAAGGAACTAAGGTTTGTTAAAGAAAGAAAAAAAATAAACGTTAGGCAAAAAAATGGACAGAGATAGACTATTTATATAAGACAGGTTCTGTAAAATTCATCATGTCTTGGCTAGCCGTCAAAGAAACAACACGTATTCTACACAGTGTCCAGATTGCAACCAGGAATTTTCAAGGAAAGATGTTATGTTGAGACACAAGAGAAGTAAGCACAAGGAAATCAGTTATGCGTATACGCCGCCGCCGCTGAAGGACAGTGAAGTTTATACATCGCCGCCGCCGTCCCGCCGCGGGACAGTCAAAGTTATACGCCACCGCCGCGGGACAGTCAAATTTATACGTCACCGCCGCGGGACAGTCAAAGTTATACGCCACCGCCGCGGGACAGTCAAATTTATACGCCGCCGCCGCGGGACAGTCAAATTTATACGCCACCGCCGCAGGGCGCACCTTTTCCACCACCACATGGGGGTAATGTGCATCTCCCAGTACCACAAAGTGGTAATACACAGAGCGATGTCCTACGTCACCCTTTTACAATGATGATATCGGGACCAACAGGTTAGGAAGTTTTTTTAATCGTACATGTATATCAAACTTAAGTAATCACTTTAATACTAAAGAGTATTATATTTATGTTAATCAGGACAATCTTTTGAAGGTTTTACAAAGAGAGAAAAATATTTTTACACTCAAAATCGTTCTGTTCAATTTTTTACATTCATACATTTATTTATATGACAAAATATTGTGTCTTTTATATTGTTATTTGTACGTTGAAAAACGCTAATAACATTTTTATATCTTTTTCAACTGATGGCAAGACATCCTTGGTGAAGAACCTCCTTTTAAACATTCGGAATACTATATCTCCTATACAAAGAATTGTATGGCTATATAAGAGATGGCAGCCTTTATACAACGTACTCTGTAGAACCGTGGCTCCACACGCTGAGTTCATACAAGGTATACCGAACGATTTAGATGACGATGACTATTTCGACAATACACAAAACAATTTACATATTTTGGATGATCTATGTTCAACGGCTGTTGAAGACAAACGTATCAAAGATTTGTTTACAGAAGGATCACATCACTGTTTCCTGTCTGTGATTTCCATTAATCAAAATCTGTACGCTTACAAGGACCCTACACAACGAAGGAATTGTCATTATTTAGTAATTTTCAAAAACCCTGCAGACAAGCAATCTGTCATGACACTGGCTCGCCAGATGGATCCTGTCAACATAAGAGAGATCTATTACATGTAAAAGATTTCATGAAACTTTACGAAAAGGTTACCAAAGAACCTTACGGCCATTTATTTGTTGATTTGAAACAATACACCCCCGAATGTAGTAGTCCCTTGATTTCTGAATTGAACAATCACGAAGAAGTGTCAACTCGAACTTTTATAAAAGAAACTGAAACAATAGGTTCGGATCATGTGTCCATCGAAACTCAAACAGTTAACGTCACGGAAAATGCTGCAGAAAATATATCAAAAGAAATGTCTGAGGAGAAGAATTCATGTGATGACTGTGGCATCCTCTTTGACACGCTGCACGACTTACAAAGACATGTCAGACGTGGGTTTTATGCTGAAAACGAAGCAATGCAAAGAAAAAGGCTAAAATTAGAAGACTCAGAATCAGACCATGGGACTGATCAGGAGCCACATGAAAAGGAGGGCTTTATAAACTTGTGGCAAACAGCCCAGAGAGAAGGACTAACTAAATTGGAACAATTCAAAGACCGTTACTTGGCTGGTGGGGAGAGTGAAGAGGATGCCAAAGATATGGCAGAAAGGCAGTTACAGACCTATAACGAGCGAAAAAATTTTCCGTTTATATAAACGGTTGTTCGAGAAATATTTTATACCCTTTGACAACAGTGAAATGCATCACACAATTACTAAGAAAACAAAAGATCTCGCTTCAAAGGGTTCGTCGTTAACAAATGAGATGAAGGAAGTTTTGAGAAAAAAACGGGGATAAATTCAACATTTTATTTGGCATCGAAAATGACGAGACTGAAACTGAAAAAGAAACTGATGAAAGCAGCTCTAAAGTAGAGACTGAAACGGAATAAATAAAGAGAAACTCTTCCTGATTGACCATTCATTACCACAGCTTTCTGCAATGAGGACAAGGCCTTGTGGGAACGCTATTTACCTCTTTACCACACAATCCCAAGTATTAACGACCCTTAAAGCTTAAAGAGAAGGCTTTTGAAAACATTGTGGGAAAAGGAGAAAATGCTGGTCACCAGCATTTTCTCCCTTTTTCCACAATGTTTTCTATCCAATCAACGACAAGTAATTTGATTTTAGTCACTTATAACCTCTCGTCTGCAAATCCTCTCAGTTTTTATGAGTCTAAAAATTTGTGGTTTGATAAGAAATTAAAGAAACTTTATTATGATCCAGCACACTTAGCGAACTTTGCAGGGCCACAGAAACTATATATAGTAAAATTAGTGTTGCACCTCCTGTGTTTTTAACGTGTTTAATTTTCTGGCGTGAATGATATGAAATGGGTTGGAAATTAGAATCTGGCTGCTGTATACAAGAACAAACAAGTCTGTTGTCTCTGAAATGGAATGAACTGAGGTATCGCTTAACCTCATGGCAGCAGCTACTGCTCGAGCTGTTTCAACCTCTCGTGAGAGGTGTGAGACAAAGACTGTAAGCTGTTTTGCATGCCCCGGGCGGAAGTACGCAATATTGCCTGATTTTGTGTGTCCATTCTCTGCAGGTCACTTTCAGCCTGTCGTAAGGTTTGTTTCGACATTAAATTCCCTGTTTTAACCAAACTTAAACGCTTCTCGTTTTTCTTAAATTTGAAAGCAACATCCAGGCAAAAGATTCCCACTTACCATGAGATCAAGGGATACCTCAGTTCAGTTCATTTTATGGGCAAAAGACGAGTCTGTTGGTGTATGCAGCAGCCGAATTCTAATTTCGACCCAAGTTTATCTCATTCACGTCAGAAAATCAAACCCGGTAAAAAACACAGGGGGTGCAACACTAATTTTACTATGTATATATACATTTGTGCAATATGAAGAAACGTATAACATTGGATAGTAAAGAATTCGGAAATTCTTACAGGAGCAGGAAGGATTCAGGTTACACAAACCAGTGAGAAACCCAGGAAATACATAAATATGTGAGCTGTCGCCGTGATATGACTGAAATATTGTTGAAAGCGACGTAAAACACTACTCAATCAATCAATTCAATCAATCAAACCAGTGAGACGTCGTTTGCGGCGTAATCACGTTATTAGTACAGGTATTGACGATCTGTGGATGTGTGACTTGTTTGATATGGCGAAGTTTGAAGCCTGTGTCAGAAATAATCTGTAAGGTACAGGCGGTACCGCATGTTGTACATAGTTTAATGCCTTCTATTATGAGTACCGGGTGTACTTTGATCATTTGATGCTTTGGTACTATTTTTGGAATACGTTATCTCTTTTGCATAAATCATAGATTTTAATTTTTATAAGTGCTTGTGCTGTTTTAAATCATATGCATCTTTATTTTCTTATATTTTGTACCAGGTACATTGTATTTGTACTTATCAAATCTTGGTATCGGCGTCAATAAATTATGCAAGCGTTTTATAATTGGTGAATATAAAGAGTACCAAACTCTAATGAACTCATGTATGTGCTACTTTCCGCAGACATCATTCTCTCTCCATACTTCCTTACAGAGCGCTCACTCCTTTCACGCTGAGGAACTCGACTAACGGATCGGCAGAGTTCAGCATTCAACTTCACAACCCAGTGTTGGAGAGTGCAAAAGGCCATTCTAAACAGCCTAGCTTCGAACAGAATACACCGACTTGAAACCTCAACTCGTTCTGAATAGACCAGCCTCAAACACCCCCGTTCCGAACAGAGTAAGCTGACTTGAAGCTTCAAACAATCGTTCCAAGCAGTTCGAATCCATCCTAGACAGTAGGAATAGAGAGATCGATCTGAAGATACAGACCGTTAGCGGTTCAGCACAACACCGTTTTTCTGGACAGCTTCAAGCACATTTGAAGTGCTTCACGAGGACTCGTTTGAAGCCGTTTGAGACCGAACAAGACTGGGAGAGTGTTTGAAGCCAAGTCACGCACGACGTTTTAGAGCAACGTGTTCACCCCGTCTGTTTTTAATTTAAAAATAGAAGTTTGAATTTGGCACATATCTACTTAGACTGTATAAGGCAATCGTTTAGTGTTCGACGGATAATCTACCAAGACTGGAGTTTGCTGCTTTTGTGTTTTAGTTGCAAATCAATTAGCTTTATGAAAATTCTATATATCACCAGAACTGTACATATTCCCTGGTAAGACGTTGTCACCTGAGAAACAAACCCACTCATTATCATCATATCTTGTGACATCTAGAAACTTAGATTTGACCCAATTCTGGGTATCACAAAATTTGGAAGAAAGCTATTGAACACATGTGGAAAAAAGTGTTATTGTTGTAGTGATTTTAGAAACTCCTTACAATTTTATTTCAAAGTGATTTTATATTTTGTGTGTGCGTGTGTGTGTGTGTGTGTGTGAGAGAGAGAGATGGTGAAGAGTTGCTTCCATATGTTTTTCAATGTCAAGAAACTTGGATTTGATTTAACAGCCCACAATCTTGAGTTTTATGGACACTGAAAAAGAAAGCCATTTAAAACATTGAGCAAATGGATTTTTTTTCCAGAAACTCTTTACCATTTTATTTCAAAGTGAATTTTTTGGAAGATGGCAAAGAGTTTATACCTATATGTTTTTCAGTGTCTAGAAACTTGGATGTTATCTAACAGCACACAATCTTGAGTTTTATGGACACTGAGGAAGAAAGCTATTAAAAACATTGTGAGAAAAAAAGGTTAAAAAAAAATTCTTTCAGAAACACTTTACCATTTTGTTTCAGAGTGATTCTCATTTTTTATAAGATGGTAAATAGTCTCTATTATATGTTTTTCAATGTCTAGAAACTTCGATTTTTATCCAACAGCACACAAATGTGAGTTTAATCGACACAAACGAAGAAAGCTATTGAAACCATTGTGAAAAAAGGTACATTTTTTTAGAATCTCTTTTTATTTAGAAGTAATTTTTTTTATAAGATGGTAAAGAGTTTCTCTTAATACGCTTTTCAATGTCAAGAAACTTGGATTTGATTTAATAGCATTCAATCTTGAGTTTTATGGACACTGAGGAAGAAAGCTATTTAGAACATTGTGGAAAACGTTGTTGTTTTTTTTTTTCAGAAACTATTAACCATTTTATTTCAAGGTGATTTTTTTTGTAAGATGGTAAAGAGTTTCTACTTACATTATGTTTTTTCAGTGTCTAAAAACTTGGATTTTGTCTAACAGCACACAATCCTGTGTTTAATTGGCACAAACGAAGACAGCTATTGAAACCATTGTGGATAAAAGGTAGATTCTTTTACAGAAACACTTTACCATTTTATTTGTAAGTGATGTTTTGTAAGATGGCAAAGAGTTTCTACTTGTATGTTTTTCAATGTCTAGAAACTTCGATTTTTATGTAACGGCACACAATCCTGAGTTTAATCGACACAAACGAAGAATGCTTTTGAAAACACTGTGGAAAAAGATTAAAAAAAAAAAACTTTTATTTTTCAGAGATTTTTCATCATTTTATTTCAAGGTGATTTTTATGCAAGATAGTAAAGAGTTTCTACTTAAATGCATTTCAATGTCTAGACACTTGTATTTTATCTAACAGAACACAATCAAAAGTTGTGTAGACACTGAGGAAAGAAGCCATTGAAACAATTGTTGAAAAAGGTAGATTTTCCTTTCATAAAGAATTTACCATTTTATTCCAAAGTGATTTCTTTTGTAAGATGATAGAGAGTTTCTAACTTATAATATGGTTTTTAATGTCTAAAAACTTCGATTTTATCAAACAGCACACAATCCTGACTTTAATCAACACTGAAGAAGAAAGCGATTGAAAATATTGTAGAAAAAGGTTTTTTTTTTTTTAATGAGAAACTCTTTACCATTTTATTTCTATGTGATTTTTTTGTAACATGGTAAAGAGTTTCTACTTATATGTTTTTCATTGTCTAGAAACTACGATTTTATGCAACAGCACACAATGCAGAGTTTAATGACATAAACGAAGAAAGCATTGTGGAAAAAGGTAAAATAAATGTTGAAACTCTTTACCATTTTATGTGAAAGACATTTTTTCAATATGGAATATTTCTAGCAAATTGCTTTTCAATATGTAGAAACTTGGATTAACCCAATATCACACAATCCTGAGTTTTAACCCTCTACCAAACAACAAAAATGTAGACTGGACCAAATTGAAAGCCTCTGCAGACGACAAATTAAATGTAGTTCAGATAATGATTTCTGTCTTTGACAGGGTAGAAAACACCGTGGGGAAAAGGAGAAAATTCTGGTTACCAGCGTTTTCCACTTTTCCCACAATGTTTTCAAAAGCCTTCTTTCCCAGTGTCGTTAAAATTCGGGGTTATGTGGTAAAGGGTTAAAGACCTCATTGAAGAAAGGCTAAATATTTCTCTTCCTTCTTCTTCCTCTGATCATTGTTTTGACAATGGCTATGTTGGAAAGCAGCCAGTGGCTTTGGAAGAACATTGTGCGAAGCACTGATAAAAGAAATTCCAGGAAAGCATGGGTAGAAGCACTGGAGGCTGCGATATAACTGTAATAATGTTGAAACGGCATAAAACACCATGCAAACTTACAAACAAACACACAAAAATGTCCCTGATAAAGAGTAAATGACTACTTCTTGAAGGAAGTGGAAAATACTATAAACCGGAAAACATTGTGGTAACTCGGTGATAATTGTCTTCCTCAATAGGAGTTTTACTATTCATTAGCAATTGTCCTAGCCGTGACTAATTCTATATCAAATTTCAACCTTTACTACAAAGTCCTTTGTTTAAGGTCTACGGCCCCTAACTCTCATATTTAAGGATCTGTATAAACTTTGTCTCACAGCAATATTGACTGGTAGAGAGACTTTATGGTGGAGTTTTAAAAACATTTCACCATACGTAACTTGAATTATGAAGAATTTTATGTATGACCCACGGATGCCCAGATTGGACAAAAATAATGGAGTACTACCTCCTTGAAATTCATTGTGTTAATCATATTTTTCAACATACAATGACAAAAAAAGGTAGCTAACAATCAAGTAAGTACTACATGTACTTGATCATAATTAAATACCAACTGTCAAAATAATTCCAGAAGACAACACTATTTTGACAAAATTCGGATGCATGTGCTCCGGCCCAACTCATTTTTCAAGAGAAATGGTGAGTTCACACTTAATTTAAAAAAAAAAAACATAAAAATTTCAAATAACCTGCAAACCCAGCAGAACTCCCGTAATCAGCATCTTCTCCGATTCCAACAGTGTTATCCGCTCTACCAAAGAACTTCAGTTCATTTATATCAGTTTTAGAAACTTTATCTGCAAATGTTCTGAAGTTAGAAGAGCCTAGAATTTGGCTCAGCTGGTAAAATTTGAATCAAAATGACAATTTGTCGCCCCAGCCCTTTCGATGCAGAGATGTACATTTTGCTTTGATAAAGTCAGTCGGTCTATTGGCTGGGTTGTAGGTCGGTCGGTAAGTTAGTCGTCGGTCAGACAAATGGTCGAGTGGCCGATCTGTCTGTCTGTGTGTGCCTGCCTGCCTGTCTGTCTGTTGGTCGGTCGATCTATCTGTTGGTCGGTCTGTCGGTCGACGACTGGTCGGTCTGACGATTGGTAAGTAACTGGTCTGTCAGTCGAACGGATAGTCGATCGGTATGTCAGTCAGTTTGTCGGTCTGTCTTTGTCATTTTGTCTGTTGGTTGCATAGTCGTCGGTCGGTCGGTCATTTGGTCAGGTGGTCGATCTGTCAGCTTGCCTGGTAGTCACCTAGTCTTTTGGGAGTTGGTGGTTTTGTCGGTTGGTAAATCTGTCAGCCTGTGACTATACAGGGTGCTCAGTCGGTCTATCTGTAGGTCATTGTAACACTAATAAAAATAACCAATGTACGAACAAGTAGACACTGATTTGATCAAGGGTCTTTGAATTTGGTGGAGACATTTACGATCAAGTCATGATGATCCCTCGTGACCTTAACATAAAAAAAGTCAGAGGTCACTGTCACCGTGACGTCACACACTCGTCGCTCCTCAAGTAACTGTATTGGTAGAGCCTTTAACCCTTGACCTCAAGGCATAATTTTAGACTTAGTTAAAACATATTTTATTCATCAAATACATACAACGTTGTAGAGACTATTACATAGAGTTACAAAAATAACTGATGAAATGGATAAGAACGAAAGCAAAACTTACGTAGTTATGTCATTGTAAATATCATTACCATTAACTGTATACTTCAAATTTTAGACTTGTCCAACATGACAGCGTTTGCAGAAGACAAATTGATGGCAGCTCAAAAGACGGTACTTTTCTTTTAACCCTTACACTGCTAAGCGCGATTCACTGACCTCTTGCGGACAGTGTAGATCAAGATCAGACTGCACAGAATGTGCAGTCTGATCTTAGATCTACTCTGTCCTGTAAGGAGATATTTATCTCAAATAATAAGTTTGAAGTAATATTATTGTGTTTTTTTTACTACCGGTTTGAAAGTTTCATTTCACTTGATAAGTGGGATACGGATTAAAAGGGAGAAAACATTGTGGAAAATGGAGAAAATGTTGGTTACCAGCATTTCTCCTTTTTCCACAAAGTTTTAAATTGGTCCTCCTTGGTAAACTCATGATTGTTTTTTAACTCTTTACCAAATGACAAAATTTTAGACTGGTCCAAATTGAAAGCACTGATCTGCAGACGACAAAATAAATTTAGCTTAAGTGATGATATCTGTCTTTGATAGGGAAGAAAACATTGTAAGAAAAGGAGAAAATGCTGGTTACCAGCATTTTCTCCTTTTCCCATAATCTTTTCAAAAGCCTACTTCTTCAAGGTCGTTAAAAATTGGGATTTTGTGGTAAACGGTTAAATGACAAAGAAACGAAATTAGTATCTTACCTTGAATTAGTACATACAAGAAGGGCTGAATATGAGAATTCAAAAGCTGTAATGATCAGAAAATAATTCTTTACGTCACGATTATTCATAGATCAGTTGTGATGCAAGATCAGACAGACGATCATGAGCAATCTGATCTGAATCTGCACTGCCCGCGTAAACATGTGAAATCGCCCCCGCCATTCTAAATGTAAATAAATTCATAACGCGAGGAATGTTTACGTAGTATAGATTATCTGGCCTACGCTCTACCAGACGACAAAATTTTGAACTCTTCCAAATTGAGAGAACATGTATTTGCAGACGATCAATAAAATATCACTCAATTTACGGGATTTTCTGAGAAAGGGCGAAAAAACATTGTTGGAAATGGAGAAAATGCTTTTTAAAAGCATTTTCTCCATTTCCAACAATGCCTTTTCGAACAGCCTTCTGCCGAAAGGGTAGTAAACCAGATCTCGTTTAGTCAAGAGTTAAATACGTAGAATTTTGTGACTCACTGAATCTAGGTGCAGTGTTTCAACACATGGGTTTTTAACCGAACCGAGGTTACATTAAGCAGAGAGAAATCGAAAGTAGAGCATTGTTTATAAATAATGCGCCTTTGAATGAAATAGTGGAAGTTTGAAATATTATCAGAATGTTAGATGGTGTAGCTTGAACGGTGATTGTTTAATGGTATTATTTCAAAAGGGAGAATAGAATCAACTTGAGCCGTAAGTGGTTTTTTTTTTTGTTTTAGAGTAAAATGTTCGATAAACATTACATAAAAAAAAAAACATTTTCAAATAAGCGTAAATTATAGCAACAGGTTTCTTCGCGTTTTACTCTCTCTCTGTTTGTCGACTGTAAGTAAGTACGCACATCTTTCTGTGCCTCTCTCTCTCTCTCTCTTGCCTGTTTGTGCAACTCTGCCACTTCCTCCCTCTCTCTCTCTGATACAGATCTGTTTCTCATATTTCCCTGTGAAATGCCATATATCTTTCCTTCTCACTATTCCTCTTTCGTTCTCTCCTTCCCTCTCTCCCTCACTATCTTTCTGTCTGTCCGTCTCTCTGTCTGTCTGCTGCAATTGTTTTAGGATGTACTGAGGTTTGTATCATGGGTAGTAACAAGAGCAGGGCTTCATCAATTATCGAATTTTTTACCCCTAGACCGCCAAATAACATAACGGACATAAATACATGTAAATTGAATTTTTGGATTGTTTATATCCAGAATGTCTCAGCAAAGCGGACAGTGAAGATCAAAGACCAGACTGCACGTTTTGTGCAATCTGATTTTGATCCACATTGGCCGCAAAGGCAGTTTGAGTTGTAAGAGGCGCTTTCAAAAAAGGTTTACCTTCATCACACAATATTTTAACCCGGGCCATCAACGGTGAGGTCAACGCACCGACAAGTGCACTAATAAACACCGAACGCACCCAGGCCTCTAGGTCACGTCTAAGTGTTTGATAACACTTTAGGACACGAGAAAATTTGGGATCTGTCCTAGCCTGGGTTCCATATTTTACCTTTCATATATTATGACTTTTCTTTGTCAGAGATAGCTTCGAAACAGATTTAACAGATTAATATTACAAAAAGAATTTAAAGACCGTGATTAATGGGAGGCCGCGATCAGGACTGATTAACCCTTAAGCTGCTAATCGCGACCCACTGACCTTTTGCGAACAGTGTAGATCAAGATCAGACTGCACAGAACGTGCAGTCTGATCTTTGATCGACTCTGTCCGATACGGTATTTTCTTTCCGGTGGAATCAACTTTGAAACTGCAATGTTTGGGCTTTTAGTGTTGAGTAGAAATTTGCGTTTCATTTATTCAGCAGCTTTAGTATTAAGAGTCATTGGTGCTTGGGCAGACTTGTACATAACTGAAGGCGTTGGCAGACGACAAAATAAAATAAGTTCTTATGGACCCAGTATTGGCCAAAAGTAAACAAAAGGGGTGGTAAAATGCATTTAAATTCAAATCATACCATTTAAAAGCATTTGAAAGTAAAAATCATGCCATTTAAAAGTGTAAAAGTAATGTATCTCCATAAGATCTTGGAATCTTTTTTCCTTTTCACAAAATAATTCCCATACTTTTTAAATGGTATGCTTTAGATTTAACTGCATTTTAGCGTCCCCATTGTTTACTTTTGGTCGCGTCTTAAACAATGGACCAGTGTAGATCAGTGATCTAATAGCAGGTTCTGTCCAGTATGATATTTATTTAACTTATGGACACTTTTTGGAAACGAAGCAACTTCTCGTCTTCTTCTTCCTTCCTTTCTTCTTGTTCTTCATGTTGTTGTGGTTGTTGTTGTTGTTCTTCTTCTTTTCATTTTATGGGGTCCCGTGTGGCCTATTGGTAAAGTGTAGGACTCGTGACCTGGAGGCCCCTGATTCGAGCCTCCCTGGATCCACTGGGTTTTTCGTTGGAGTGCCCTTGGGCAAGACACTTCAGAGCCCTAGCCTAGTACTGGTGGAATCCAGGAAATGCACGACTATATGAGCTGTCGCAGTGATATGACTGAAATATTGTTGAAAGCGGCGTAAAACACCGTCCAATCAATCAATCAATCAATCTTAATTTAATTCGTCATTATAATTATTATTGTTATTGTTGTTGTTGTCTTTTTGTTGAAAAGTACACATGACTGCTTCGTCTCATGGGTAAAAAGTGATATATACAACACACAAAAAATGACTCGTAGAGGCTCGAGCTGAAAACCGTCAAATTAATAGGGGATGGGCCCTAACAGACTGAACAGCAGCAACAAAACTATGTGATATCGGAAGTGTTTAACTCTTTACCAAACGACGAAATTTTAGACTAGTCGAAATTGAAAGCATTTGCAGACGACAAAATAAAAGTAACTCAACAATTGAAATTTGTTTCAAGAGGGGTTACCAGCATTTTCTCCTTTTCCCACAATGTGTTCAAAAGCATTCTTTCTCAGGGTCGTTAAAGGTCGGGGTTGTGTGGTAAAGAGTTAAAGTGTATCAGCGCTATTTTTAACTCCTCACGTGACAGTGCTTCCCCGTGACTAGCAATGTAAGATAGTGTGAAAACTGGGCCAACTGTTGTGTTTTCCTCATAATGATTTTCTGACAGTAACTTACTTTTAAGTCCATCATTGCGGGCAATTATAGATGATAAGGTTTTGGAGAAATGTTTCACTTCATATTTAACTATTCGGGAACTACGCGGTGCAAACATTTAACTCTTTACCAATCGACAATATTTCGGACTGGTCCAAATTGAAAGCATTTGCAGACGACAAATTAAATATGGCTAAAATTATTGCATTTGTTTCTGAAAGGTTAGAAAACATTGTGGGAAAAGGAGAAAATGCTGGTTACCAGCATTTTCTCCTTTTCCCACATTTTTTTTCAAAAGGCTTCTATCTCACGGTCGTTAAAAATCGGGATTGTGTGGTAAAGGGTAAAAAAAAAGCCGCGGTCTGGAAAAAGGGGGTTTAATGCATCTCCGTGATACATTATAGCTAGCAAGCCATCACATAATTATGGATCCATAAAAATCCACTTTTTTTTTTTTTTAACAACCGACTTAATCATGAGGTAGACTTGCCCTTAGACATACAGAAAACTTGTGATCTAGTGGTTACGAGTTCGATACCCGGTTGAGGCAAACTTTATTTCCGGCGATTTTTCACCTCTAACCTCTGGTGCATGTAGGAAAAGTAGTCAGTGACTTGGAATGAAAGTAATGTCGGTACCGGTGTGCACTGAGCGCCGCGGAATGACCCTAGCTGTTAACCCTTTCAGCGCCGTAGGCGAAAACAGGGACTTTTGCGGCCGGCACAGATCAAGATCAGACTGCACAGAACGTGCAGTCTGATCTTTTATCTGTACCGTCCGCTTAATTAGTCAAGCCCCTACGATAAAAATCTTTCTGGGTCTCTGTGGATTGCATTTACAGCCGCCGAAAGAAGTCGAGTATATTTATTTGGCGCCGAAAGAGTTAAAACAGCGTCGAGTCTATCAAGTACAAACGAACAAACAAAGTCGTCGATAGCGTACAGGACTTTAAGAACAAGGGGTCGCTGGTTCGAACCCTAAGCTCGGCTAATTTCTTTCCGAAGACTGTTGATATATAGTCATTGTGACAGGATTCATTCCTATCTCCCCGCTGATCGTTGTTTGACGATGGTCATGTGGAAAAGCAGTCAGTGGCTTGGGAACAATATTGTCCGTATCAGTCAGTCAGTCAGTCATTCAGTTAGCCAACCTGCCAATATTAACTTATGTCAAAATTTGGCCATGCCTCGCATGGCTCATTTGTGAATGTGTTGGATAAAAATAATCACCTTAGTCCTGGGTTCAATCCTCACCCGCACCTCCGAGTTTTGTTGTGAAAGTTTGTTGAATTGGACACTTCTTACGAAGTTTTTTTTTTTTTTTCAAACAAAGTCAAGTATTCTAACGTAACTATATTCCTTTACCAAAAAATCCTATGTTTTAACGACACTGAGAAAAAGAATGCTTTTGAAAACATTATGGGAAAAAGGAGAAAATACTGGTAACCAGCATTTTCTACTTTTCGCGTTTTCTATCCTTTCAAAGACTATTCACATATCTTAAGCCACATTAAATCTAGCGGCTGCAAATTCTTTCAATTTGGTCGAGTTTAAAATTGTGTGTCGTTTAGTAGAAGCTAAATTCAGGGAGGGGGGAGGGGCGATGGAGAAAGGGTAAACCTGTCGGTATGTATGTTTAACTTAAAACAGGTCAAAAATTGGATCGTCTTCTTTGTTTTTCGGATGTGAAGTTTTTTTTTAATTCTGTTAGATTTTTTGCGAAATTAAATCGACGTGGCAGGCGCTTCAAAACAGTGAAATACAGGTAAATAAATTCTATTTTCCCCTTGCCAGGCGAGAAAATTTTAGATTGGGCCACAAGATGAATTCATTCGCAGACGACAAATAAACTTGTTAAGACAAAACTCAAGCTATGAGACCCTTCCATTCAGCGTGATAATCGTAAATACATTCGATATGTGTGTTAAAGGTGACACAGGTCAAAAATTTGATCGTCCTCATAGATCTGAGTATATCTATATTTTTGGAATGTTAAGTTCAACCAGTGTTTTGTTGAAAAAAAAAAATTCGGCCTAGCTGTATGCGCTGGCTTTTGACCTAATTCTTGGTACTGATAAAGAATGAATAGATGATAATTTGCGATTGGGCAAGAATATGAACATGCTTATTCGGCGGGCCCCTGCTGGCATATTTGCTCGCACATTTATGAAACCACTATTTACAACCGTTGCTACCGCTAATCAAAACGCCGGGGTCTTTATTCATGCCATAGCAAATAAATGTAATAGAGAATGGTCCTTTTTTGTCATATTTGGATATTTAATATTTCATAAGTGTTTCCCAATAACCCAATAAGTACTCCTTGTCAACAAAATGAAAAACAGGGAAGAAAAAGAGGCAATTTCAAGCGAAATTAATTTTCATTAGTTTACTTCATATTGAGCCACAGAAGAGTTTCAGTGTTCATTTTCCAGTATCTTTTACGCTATCTTTCTTTGTATAAATTCTGTAAGAGTCTTGGCGGAATTAAATCTAGGAGGCAGACACTTCGAAAGGGTGGAATTAAGGGATAAATATATTCTATTTCTCCTTGCGAAACGACAAAATTTTACACTGGTCCACAAAGTGAATTCATTTGCCGACGACAAATAAACTTGCTAAGACAAAAATCAAGCTATGAGACCCTTTCATTCAGCGTGATAATCGTAAATACATTCGATATGTGTGTTAAAGGTGACATAGATCTGGGTTTATGTATATTTTCAGAATGTTAAGTTCAACCGGTGTTGTTTTAAAACTTTTTTCGCGAAATTTGACGGGATAAAATCTAGTAGGCACTAGGCGGACGCTTCAATATGGCGGTACAAAGGTAAGTACATTCCATGTAATTGAGCCATGCTCTTTGAAAAAGGGGGCTTAATGCATCTGCGAAAAGTATCGACCCAGGTCAGCCTGCGCAGTCCGCGCAGGCTGACCTGGGCCGAAACTTTTCGCTATATTGGTCAATTATCTGTTCGTCAAAGGACCAGTCTACCTTATCACACAGTAGGTTGTTCGATAAAATGAATTTTATGAACCTGTAATTACGTGGTGTCTTGCTTGGTATGATGACTCACGGAGATACATTAAGCCCCCTTTTGCTAGAGCATGGCTTAATTATTATTTACAATTGCATCTCTTTACAGAACGGTTAAAATTTTCAACTGGTCAAAATCGAAAGCATTTAAAGACAACAAATTAGATCTTGCTCAAATGATGGAATTTGTGTTTGAAAGGATAGAAAACATTGTACGAAAAGGAGAAAAATGCTGGTTACCAGCATTTTCTCCTTTTCCAACGGTGTTTTCAAAAGGCTTCTACCCTGCAGACGACAATTTTTAACACTTAAACTGCTGAATAAATGAAACACAAATTTCTACTCAATACTAAAAGCCCAAACATTGCGGTTTCAAAGTTGATTTCACCGGAAAGAAAATACCGTATCGTTCTGTGCAGTCTGATCTTGATCTACAATGTCCGCAAAAGGTCAGTGAATCGCGATTAGCAGCTTAAGGGTTAAATGTGGCTCAAACGAAGGAAATTGTCTTTGATAGGACAGAAAACATCGCCGAAAAGGGAGAATATGCTGGTTAGAAACATTTTCTCTTTTTCCCCCACAATGTTTTCAAGAGCTTTCTTTCTCAGGGGTCGTTAAAAGCCGGGGTCGTTTGGTATGGGGGTTAAATTTTGCCTGAGAAAATTCCAGCAGTCAGACGCTTTAATTCAGTGGGAAATCGGTTAAAGATCGATCATTTTCATAACTGGACCATCTTACATAAAATATATTTTGCGTTAATCCTTAAGCTGCTAAGCGCGACTCACTGACCTTTTGCGGACCATGTATATCAAGATCAGACTGCACAGAACGTGCAGTCTGATCTTGGAGCTACACTGTCCGGGAAAGAGATATTCTTCTCAAAAAAATTGAGTTTGAAATAGCTTTATTCGGGGTTTCACTACTGGTTTGAAAATTTCATTTCAGTTTTTTTGCAGGATGAGGGTTAACCTCTTTACCACACGACAAAAACTGTAGACTTGTCCAAATTGAAAGCATTTGCAGACGACAATTTATATAAGGCTCAAATAGAAGAACTTGTCTTTGATAGGGTAGAAAACACTGTGGGAAAAGGAGAAAATGCTGGTTGCCAGCATTTTCTCCTTTTCTCACAATGTTTTCAAAAAGCTTCTTTTGCGGACGGCATAGATCAAGATCAGACTGCACAGAACGTGGATCTATACCGTCCGCTTGTTCCTTTAAACCTATAAGATAAAAATCTTTCAAAGCGTGAGTGGATTGTATTTTCAACCGTCTGAAGAGGTCAAGTAAATATATTTGGCGCTGAAAGGGTTAGAACTCGGGATTGTTTGCTAAAAGGTTACATTGGTGTTTTCCAAAAATTCTTCGAAAATTTGGCGTCCGGAAATCCGGTATAGAGACATTTCAATTCATGGGTCTCACCACGTCATAATATTTCGATTTGGATACATCTATATTCGTTTTTCAGCCAGTTTTTAACCCATTTCATCTTTATTTTATGAAACTATGATCATTTTTGTATCTTTGTTCCAAATGTTGCACCTGGCGGTTGCAAGGTTGCACAGATTACGAAAGATAAAAAAATGCGTATCATTTTCTGGAGGCCATCAAAGAAATCACTGTTGTCCTTTCCGACTTTAAACCGAAGACAAACTGAGTTTCTGTATCCTTTACACCATATATATCGGTAATTTATATATGCTTACACAGCAGACTAAATTCTTAACCATTCTACAGTCTTCAAGTTTTAGCAGCGTTTTATTCTTTCGCTGCCGACTAAATGGATTCGACTTTTCCTTGAGATCTAAAAGTATATTTACATTGCGTTTAGAACTGACTCTGGTCAAAGATTAACTCCAGGTAGGGGATGAAGTTGATCAAAAATCAGACTGCACGTTTTGTGCAGTTTGATCTTGGTCTACGCTGTCCGCAAAACCTATCCAAAGGGACACTGGAAGAAAAAAGAGTTAAAGAAAAGTGATATAACTAGCAGTGATAGCAGAAACTTAGAAAAAAACAGGAATAGGTGCACTGGCCAACCCGATTATGACCGAAATATTTGTTAAAAAATGTGTTAAAACGCAACACGAACAACCAATAATCAGCGGGCTATACGTAAACATATTCGATAAGTATGATAAGTATGGTAGAGGTGAAACGGGTCAAAAATTGGATCGTCTAGTATCCGTGTGATATTTTTTAACCCTTGAAACGATAAAACACCTTTAGTTTCACTTTTGGACAGTTTAAATCCAAGACCAGACTGCGCAAAAATGTGCAGTCTGATCTTGGTTCTACACTGTCCACTTGGGGGAAAAATATTCATGCAGGAAGAAGATTGAAATAATTCTACCGGTGTTTTTTTTTCTGGACTAAAAAAATCCCCGGTTCTTTTATTCGGCGTCGTAAACCAGTACCATAAGTGAACACAGGGGCTTTTGCGGACGGCATAGATCAAGATCAGACTGCACAGAACGTGCAGTCTGATCTTGGATCTATACCGTCCGCTTGTTTATCCAAGCCTATATGATAGAAATCCTTCCTGAGTTGCAGTGAATTGTAGTTTTTGCCATCGATAGAGATCGGGCTTATATTTTGCGCCGACAAAGTTAAGGGAATGAGTTCACAGAGTGAAAAATTAGTGGAACGTTGTATTGAGGTCAAAACACGATCCTGTTTCAGTTCATAGAAATAGTTTTACATTGTAACAAGTAAACGACCGACTTCGTTGTGTTGAATCGTTTCACGTGGGTCGGTTTTTGATTGATAGATCTATTTTTTGAGGGATTACCCATAATTAAGTATGTACTTTAGTGTTCCTTGACTAACGTACTATTGTGTTGTCTGAGATTTGGTTTTTGTTATATTTGGTTTCTCTTTGCTGGTTTGTTTGTTTCTTTTTCTGATTGCCTATTTGCTTGTTTGTTTATCTGTCTGTTCGTTCGTTCGTTCGTTCGCTCGCTCGCTCGCTCGTTCGTTCGTTCGTTTCATAACGTCTTCAATCGTCTTTGAGTTACCCCCTTCCAGAAAGAAAAATTATAGACTCCTTCAAGTCCAAAACATCTGCCGACGACCAATTCAAAATTGGTACGATTGAGTTTAAGTTTTCTGACAGGGTAGAAACCGTTGTTGGAAAAAGAAGAAAAAAGCTGGTAACTAGCAGTTTTTTCCTTTTCCCCAAATGTTTTCTAACCTTTCATGGACAACTTCCATCATGAAGCAGATTTTATATGTCGCTATAAGCCGGTGGGAAATAAAACCAGAATTTCACGATAACAGCTGGTAACTAGATTTTTTTTCCTTTTCGCCCAATGTTTTCTAACCTTTCATAGACAATTTCCATCATGAACCAGATTTTATATATCGTGTACAAATGCATTTGACTCGGCCGGGTAGCTCGGTGGCAAGCATATCTGACTTGTGACCTGGTGGTTGAGGGCTGGATACCCGGTTGAGGCAAACTTTCTTTCCGGCGATTTTTCGTTTCTCACCTCTGATGCATGTGAGAAAAGTAGTCAGTGGCTTGGAAAGAAAGTTGTGTTTCGGTACTGGTGTGAGAATGCCAGGAAACACATGCATAGGTGTACTGACCGCCGAGATATGACCTAAGGTATTAAAACGGTGTTAAACTCCAATACAAACAAATAAATGAGGCATGCTCTGGCAAAAGGGGGCTGAATGCATCTCAGCGATGCATGATGCCAATCAAGCCATCACATAATTATCAATTCATTATAGCCATTTTTTTAACAACTGACTTATTCATTAGGTAGACTGGCCCTTGGACATACAGAAAATGGACCAATAGCGAAAAGTTTCGGCCCACGTCAGCCTGCGCAGTCCGCGCAGGCTGACGTGAGTCGATACTTTTCGCAGATGCATTAAGCCCCCTTTATCACAGCTCATGGCGCAAATGCAATGGATTTGGACAAGTCTTGAGCATTGTCGTTTCGTAAACGGTTGAGCAGTGTATCTCTTAACCAACGACCAATTTTGGACTTTCCCATATTGAAAGCACTTGCAGACGACAAATTAAGTGTGACTCCAATGATGGCAATTGTCTTGGGTAGGATAGCAAACAATGTGAGACATAAATAAAATATTGTAGGTAACCACTATTTTCTCCTTTACCCACACTGTTCTCAAAAAGCCCTTTTCTACGGGAACGTTATATCAAGATGAAATCTTTCCTAGGCATGTCTGTCTCCTGGGCACTAGACTGGGGATTTGTGGTGCCTTGCCCAAAGAACACACCAAGTCACGGACCATCGGCGACGGTGGGAAATAGAACCAGGATTTCCCAGTAACAAATCAACCGCCTTTACTCTTTACCAAACAGAAAAATTTTAGACACATAGATGACAAATGTGGCCCAAATATGGAATTTATCTATCCATGGGTAGGAAACATTGTAGGAAATGGAGAAAATACTGGTCACCAGTATTTTCTTCTTTTCCCATGATGTTTGCAATTGCCTTTTTCCAGCAGGTCGTTAAAACTCAGGATTGTATGGTAAAGGGTGAATCACTGAGCCATGGGAGAACCCCAGAATTATTTGGACATTATCAAAGATTTTTCAGAAGAGAATAAACTGTTTACTAAAGGCAAAATTTTCGACTCATCCAAACTGAGAGCATTTTTAGACGACATCAAATACGGCTAAAAATAGGATTTGCTCTTGAAAGGGGAGAAAACATTGTGGGTAAAGGAGAAAATGCTGCTAACCAGCATTTTCTCCTTTTTCCACAATGTTTTCAAAAGCCTTCCTCTCTGTGGGACGTTAAAATTTGAAAAAAAATCAAAGTGCTTTTTCTTCATTCAACTTATTTTCTCTTTACAGATTCCAGACGTGTTGGTCCAGGCACAAAGATAGAACCACGCCGTGCATCTAGACAGTCTAAACTTTGACTATAATTATGAGGAATCCAGATTTTAATGCAGTGACGGTGAAGCAAGAGATAAAAGACATCGAAGAAATCCAAGTAAATGGCAATGGCGATGAGGAATCTCGAGATTCCAAGGAGCCATTTGGGTCTCGTGTCGAGACAGAGATCCCAGAGAATGGAAACGATACCAGTGCAGCAACACCAGCCATCGAAACTGAGTTTCGAAACCAATGCAGCCCTAAGCTGTTTTTGTTGTTACATAAAGGCTGCGAGCCTACGACCCAAGTTCAAATGATACGCACTGTAATCGGGAGCCAGTACCTGCCAGTCGTAAAGGATAGTATGGTAGTGTTTGGAGGTCCAAGTTCGGAACCCAGCGGCAAGAATGACAGTAATACAGATCAAAAAGAGGTAAAAGATCTTCAAATAAATGCCGGTAAACCTACAGCAGAGAACAATGACGTGAAGCGAACAAATACTTTACAGTTTCCGCCATGTTCAGTTTGCGGGGGCAAAGCATCCGGTATGCATTATGGCGTAAATAGCTGTGAAGCTTGCAAAGGATTCTTCCGCCGGTACCTTAACCGAAGTCAAGAATACAAATGTACCAAGGGAGGTCACTGTAAAATAATCAATCGTAATCGGGGAAACTGTTCAGGTTGTCGACTTCAACGATGCCTGGAACTCGGGATGGCGAAGGAAAATTCGAAACTAGGGCGTTACACTCTAGCAAGGAGAACCCAGACCATTCAAACTGTTAATAAATTAGAAAGGAAAGCAGCCACTGCCACAAATTCGGATCATTCCACGGTCAACAACGAAAGTGAACGAATACAGTCTGTTCAGTTTCAAGCAAAACGGTTTGTGTGCCATCCAGAAACAGAACCAAAAAGAATAAAGTTGGACCCAGTGTTTGGAGCTAGAGGGGAATTCTCTGACGCCCTTGTGGAAACTCTAGTTCGATCTATGGATGAGATAAGGCCGCACGGTCCTTTAATCACCTGCGAGAATGATGTAAAGCGGGCTCTTGAATACCATATCCAAAGGTACCAAAAGAAAGTAGAATCATTCGGTGAAATGAAATCTATACCAAAGGAGGAATACTACAAGCTGTATCAAGAGTTTGGGGTCGATATCGACAACCGCATGACCTTTCTCCGCGAGACTGCCGCATATATAGAAAACACCATTGATAATTATTGCAACTTTGCCAAAAATATCCCCAACTTTTCCCGCCTTTCGTTCCGAGACCAGTGCAATCTGCTGAAGTCTTCACGTTGTGACTTTTTCATTATACTTATGCACGAGGGATGCAGGTCCAAAGTGTTTCTCATGCATAATGGTGTTGGATACCACCTTGAAGAAATTGCTGATAAATTCTTCTCCCGAAAACTCATCATGACTGTTTTCGACATGTATAAAAGATGGCAAAGTCTTTCTTTAACGCGGAGAGAAAAGGCCATTCTGATAGCTCTAACAATCGTCTTCACAGATCGCTGTAACCTTGATGACCACGCCTCCGTCGAGAAAATCCAACTGGCATTGGTTGATCTTCTCCGTCGAGAGCTTGATCTGACGGACAAGTCTACCGCTCAGAGACGCTTTTTGAAAATCATTGACTATCTAACGTTGATGAGAGAGAGCTCGGAAATGTATCTCAAGGAATATAAGTTACTGTGTAAGGACGATATTGTGGTGGAAGAATGTCCAATGATCACAGAGTTCTTGTTGGAAGATTGATTCTTTATATGTATGAATGGTGTTTTACGCCACTGTCAGTAGTATTTTAGGTATACCACGGTGACATGCCAATTAACCTTTTACCACACAATATCCAGTTTTAACGGTTTTAACGGCCCTGTCGGAGAAGGCTTTTGAAACAATGTGAGAAAAAGGAGAAAATGCTGGTAACCAGCATTTTCTCCTTTTCCCACATTGTTTTCTACCATTTCACAAACAAATTTCATCATTTGAGCCACATTTAATTTGTTGTCTTGCTAATGCTTTCAAATTGGACCAGTCTAAAATTTTGTTGTTTGGTAAAGTATTAAGCAAACGTTTGCCGGGTATCACCAATGCTGTGCTAAGGTTCTGCAATGTCTACCTAGGCCAATACAACCCGACGTGCACATACCAGTGGGAAATGAAGCCAGAATTTTAAGATTATAATTTCAGTGCTTTACCTATTCAGCGTTGGAGAGCCATTAGAAGATTGTCTTGCCATATTCTATTAATTTGTATTACCTTATTTTTTTTTATTATTCAGTCTATTTTCTTTTTGTTTGTGTGCCATATTTGTCGTTGTATTTTGTTTTGGGCTTGTCGCCGCTGTCTATGGTATTTCGTCGAATCCTGGTAGCTCAGTGGTAAAACGCATGGCTTTAAGTACGTCAGTGGTGAGCATGAATAAAAAACGGCCAAAATTCTTTCCAGGGATTGATAAAAGCCAAGTCGACCAGATAACCCCCTTCCCCTCCATCTCTCTCCTTCTTTTTCTGTCTGTCTGTCTGTCTCTAGCTTTCTCTCTCTCTCTCTCTCTCTCTCTCTCTCTCTGTATGCTTAAAATTGTTTTGATATTATTTATTTTGGAAAGCAGCCAGTCGCTTTGAAAGGATGTTGTGCGTATAAGCAAAAGTGTGCGGTTTCGGAAGTTTGCATAATATATGAGCCGTGTTCTGTAAAAGGGGGCTTTATGCATCTGCAAAAAGTATCGACCCATGTCAGTCCGCGTAGTCCGCGCAGGCTGATCTTGGTTGAAACTTTTTGCTATTAGTCTACATGTATATTTTACATAACAAATGAACAGTGTACCTCCTGATTCAGTCGGTTGGTAGACAAAATGGATTTTATGGATCCATATTTATGTGATGTCTTGATGATGCAATGCGGAGGTGCATTAAGCCCCTTTTTACCAGAGCATGGCACAAATTTAAACGCAGTTTAAACTCCCAGGAAGTACAGTTGTTCACTTTTCACAAAATGAAAGAGGGCGCCCGTGTGCATGAAGGACTTATTAAGCGGTTTCATTCTTTTTGTCTTTTAGCGAAATAAATGGTATATAAATCCAATAAAAAAATATATTAATATGACTCATGTTCTGTGAAAAGGGGGCTTAATGCATCAGCGAAAAGAATCGACCCAGGTCAGCCTGCGCAGGCTGACCCGGGCCGAAACTTTTCGCTATTTTTGGATTTTCTGTTTGTCCAAGGACCATTCTGATTCATGATTAAGCCGTTTGTTAAAAAAAAAGGGGGGGGGGGGGGCTACTGTGGATCCATCATTATGTTATGACTTGATAGGTATCATGAATCACGGAGATGCATTAAACCCCCTTTTGCCAGAGGATGGCTCAAATATGTATAGGTAAGTATAAAAATGGAGCTTAACATATAAGTACAATTGAAATAAACTTGATTTACCATTGGTATCTCTTATCTGTTTCAACTTCCAGACCGGTTGCTGGAGGGCTGTGGGTTTAATTTTGTTTTGTATTGGAGTTCAACGCCGTTTTGACGGCTTAGGTCATATGACGGCGGTCAGTGCACCTATGCATGTGTTTTCTGGCTTTGTCACACCAGTACTGACACAGCTTTCTTTCAAAGTCAAGATTTTTCTGGGGTCGTCCGTAGATTAGTGGTGAAGACTGGATTTGTAATCGGAAGACCCCAGTTCATTTCCACCAGGCAGCACTGATCACATGGGAGTGTCCATCGGCATGGCACTGCAGATGCTCAGTCCAAGGGAAGACATGAGTAGGTGAGCTGATGCTGTGGTATGATTGAAACATACTGTTGAAGGCGGCGTGAAACCCCACACACTAATCAATCGATCGATCAATCAATCAAGCAATCAATCAATTAATCAATCAATCATCCCTTGTGTTTTACGACTCCTAGAAAAAAAAAACGCATTTTCTGCTTTTCATGACGTTTTCTACCTTTTCGAAGACAAGTCATATCGTTTTAGTCACATTTAATTTGTCGTCCATTGGAAAATCAGGGTATTTTAGGGGACATTGTGCCAAACGCACGGCGCTGCATTTATCATTCTATATTTAACACTTTTATCAGCCTAAGCAAATTTTTCACATTTCATTACTACCGTGCGCTTAACCAAGGTCCGTATTCACCAACCATTCCTAAAGAATATTCTTTGTCTAATTTGAAAGTAACATAACTTCTGATTGGCTAAACCAAATGGTTTAGCCAATCAGAAGTTGTGTTACTTTCAAATGTAGAAAATCTTGGAGAAAAAGACTAAGAACGTTCTAAAGAATGATTGGTAAATACGGACCCAGGGTTCAGGCAGTAATAACTTTTCAATCACTCCTTACACGGTCAGTACAGATTTATGGCAAAACTGCTTATCGGTACCGTAATTATTACCATTTTTGTGGCATTTGTCAAAGACAATGCCATTATGAGTTCAATACGACATTTTGAAAATCATGTATCGTAGTTTGTGCAAAACCGAAGGAAGTAAACCCAATTAAACTCAATTTTTCTAAGACAAATAAGAGTTTCGATTGCACTAAGATATGAAATCGAAAATGGCGTATTGAAATAAATTGGATTAGGCCATCGATCGTGAAAATACTTCTTTTTTTTTTTATCGAAAATAGCGTGATCCGCCATTACCTTCAATTAGTGTAATGACACACACTATCTTTGACTCCTGACCGCCCGATTACGTGCTTGTTCGCCCCAAATCGAGTTCGTTCCTGGGCTTGTTCGTCCCTGGGCTTGTTCGCCCTGACTGGTTCGTCCCACAAGATTGCACGCTACTCTATCGGATTGTGCATGACTATATAGTAGGTTGACTTTAAAGCGAATATTTTAAAACTATTTCTATTGTTTATTTTTCAAATTACTAATTCCACACAATGGCTCCCTTGACAAATGCCACACCAGTGATTTCAACGCTTTGATTTACAAAGTAAATGAATAAAAGAGATTAAACTCCATGCATTTTTGACAAAGTAACGTCTGAATACAAAGAGGAAAAAATGATCGGATTGGAACCAAGGCTACCATGCGATCGATGTTCGAAACAAATGAGCCACGCTCTGGTAAAAAGGGGTTTAATGCATCTCAGTGATGCATTGTACCAAGCAAGTCATCACATATCATGGGTCCATAAAGTCAATTTTGTCTAACAACTGACTGAATCACTGCTAACCCTGGGGCGATACTTTTTACAGATGCATTAAGCCTTTTGTTTCACAGAGCATGGCTCCAGTGTATTTTGCGGCTTAATCCTTTACCACACAATCCCGACTTTTAACGACCCTGGGGAAGAAGCCGTTGGAAAACATTGTGGGAAAAGGAGAAAATGCTGGTAACCAGCATTTTCTCCTTTTCCCACAATGTTTTCTGCCCTATCAGAGAAAAATCATATCATTTGAGCCACATTGAAATTGTCGTCTGCAAATGCTTTTAAATTGGACGGGTCTAAAATTTTGTCGTTTGGTAAAGGGTTAAAATGGCCTATAAGGCAAGACCACGCCGTCGCATAGCTAGTGCAATGATTACAGAAATAAGCAGACAGTATTATAAAATCCCTCATTTCTGTAACTGATGTATACTCTCTCTGGTGCTACATTTGTATGTATTTTTCTAATTCTTTGATAGGTTAAATCTTCACTCCCTTCGTTTAAAAGTAGTGATCAGTGTAGATCCAAGATCAGACTTTACGTTCTGTTCAGTATGATCTTGATCTACACTGTGCGTAAGAACAACTTAAGCCCGTTCTAGCGCTTTAGGCGTTAAAATGCCGTTAAATACCAAACAAACTAGATAACTCTGTGAGGACAGACACTTTTGAATGTGCCCAATTCATCTGTTACGATTGATTTATTTGGACTAAACAATAGATAACGAAATGAGGTACGCTTTGTAGTACGTTACATACGCATACATGTAGGCACACACATTTCGACCTGTTTCTTAGTATTGATATATTTGAATGAATAAAATTTTACAATTGGTGAATAATGTGGACATGTTTATTCTGCGGGTCACTGCAAGCCTGTTTGCAGACAAATTTATGACAAAAATATATAAGCGTTGCTGCCTCAGATATTTTTAAGCGTTACCCTCTAACCAATTCTTCCGTATTTTCAGTCAATTTAAGCGGCAACTGCTCCTTTTCCAATGATAATTTTGGTTTACATCTAAGAAAATGTATCCAATTGAAAATTCACCTACCAACAATATTCAAAACGGTTGCTGGCGAGGTCACTTTTCATTATTTTCTTCACAGTGAATCAGAAGAAGGTTTAAATATTCTTATTCCTGTACCTATTACGCCGTCTTTTTCACTATTTCTTGTTTATTGTGTACGCTCCCTCATTCGTACTGGTTAATTGTTTATTGTAACAACTTTCGTTTATCTTTGAAACTGACAACGCAAGATTACTTTATAGTCTCAAAAATATGATAAATAAAACAAGGCCTAAAAAGAACATTCTGTTTATTTGTATGAAGACAAAGATAAAGAAAAAAAAACAAAATGATGTTTGAAATTTAAGAGAGAGAGAGAGAAACAGACAGGCAGACTGACAGACAGACGGACAAGGTGTTCGATTTATGATCAGTACGCCCATATTTACCATTCATTTCAATTTGCCCGGCCGGGTAGCTCAGTGGTTAGCGTATCTGACTCGAGACCTGGTGGTTGCGAGTTCGAAACCCGGTTGAGGCAATATTTCTTTCCGGCGATTATTTGCCTCTCACCTCTGATGCATGTGAGAAAAGTAGTCAGTTGCCTGGAAAGAAAGTTGTGTCCGTACTGGTGTGAGAAAGCCAGGAAACACATGCGTAGGTGCACTGACCGCCGTGATATGACCTAAGCTGTTAAAACGGCGTTAAATCCCATTAGAAACAAAACAATTTATTTAAATTTGAATTCTAAATCATTTCCAAAGTAAGAAAGTATAAGAGAAAAAAGTATGATTTGATAATCCAGCTTGCGATTTAGAAAAAGCCTTGAGAATAAGAAAGCAAATTAAAATGTTAGGTGAATAAGACCTAGAGAAATCCTGGTTCCATCCAAGATGGCCCCGATGTTTTCGCAAAGCACCGCAGAGCAACAACCAAGTTCTGGTGACACCTCCTTCCCCCATGAAGAAAAAGTCTGCAGGTGGTAACAGCAAGTAAACAGTATGTAGTTTGGCAATCCAAACAATTTAACCCTTTACCACACAATCGCGACTTATAACGACCCTGGGGAAGAAGCCTTTTGAAAACAGTGTGGAAAAAGGAGAAAATGCTGGTAACCAGCATTTTCTCCTTTTCCCACAGTGTTTTCTTTCCTTCCCAAAACAAATTTCAATTTTTGAGCCACATTTATATTGTCGTCTGCAAATGCTTTCAATTTGGACGCGTCTAATATTTTGTCGTTTGGTCACGAGTTAAGCTGTGGCTAAAATCTTAACTTTTGTAAGGTTACATAAATAAAATTAAAATCCCCGGTCAATTCTAAAGATGTAGATACTGTAATTTCAAGTCTGCTTTTGTCAGATCATCTGGCGAAGGAGCGGACAGTTTAGATCTAAGATCAGACTGCAGGTTCTGTGCAGTCTGATCTTGATCTACACTGTCCGCATAAGCAATAAAATCGGGATTCAGTGCTACAAGGTTAAACATAATTTTGAGCAAATTTAGGATAATGTTGGCACAAACACAGTAGGTTTGCAAATACCTGAAAAGAATACAAATCTTGTTCATGCATTAAGATCCCTTTACTTTACAAATGTGACTATTCCCGCCCTGCCGTCGACTAGAACTTGAAAACATTGTGGGGAAAAAAGCAACTGCTTGTGGTAAGCAATTCTTCTTGTCCTACAATGTTCTCTATTTCAAGAATAAGACATGTAAACTTTCCTTTCCTTCAAACATTTGTCTTCACGTTGTGTTAGTCATTATTCTAAGTTTGAATTTAATAGTACCTGTGTACATTTCACACTTTGTACTTAGCTCTGACAGTTTATGAGCACACAAGTTATCGTTCCTTATGCAGAAGCTCGAGCATGAACAGTTCCGTTTATTTATCTACCAATCATCCAGTAGGAAATCCTTCATAGTTGGAACTTCCTGCATCACGTATTCATCCTTACACAACTGTTTGTATTCCTTTAAATACAACTCAGAGCTCTCTCTCATTAACACAAGACAGTCGATAATTTTCGTAAAACGCTGCCTCGCAGATTTCTTGCACGTCTTTTCCAGCTGTTTTCTTAGCATATCCGCGAGGGACAGCTGAATTTTTTCTACTAAACCATGATTCTCTAAGTTACATCGATCCGTGAAAACTAATGTCAGGGCTATCAATAATGCCTTTTCTGCCTTCGTTAAGAAGAGTTTCTGCCACCGGAAGTACATGTTACACACAAATGACACCAATTTTCGCGAGAAGATTTTATCAGACACTTCCTCCGCGTGATATCCCTTTCCGCTTCGTGTTAGGAGGATTTTATAATCATGATTATATCCCTCATGCATAAGAATTAAGAAAAAGTCACAACGAGAAGCCTTCAAAAGGTTTGTCTGATCTTTATATGACAGCGTGCTAAAATCTGGCACTAGCTTAGCAAAGTTACAGTATCTTTCAACAACACGTTTTGCTTCACGAACATAATCTTTTAGAGCCTCTAATCTCCCATCCACATCGATCCCGTATTGTTTTAAAAGTTTATAATACTCATCTCTTGGAATCGACTTCATTTCGCCATAAACTTCTGTTTTACGTTTGTAACGTTCATGATGCTGTTTTAATGTTTTCGTCACGTCTTCCAGTGTTGTAATATTCGGACCATAAGGTTTAATATCGTCCATTGCACTCACTAAACCGTTGACAAGACTCTCGAATGCTTCTTCATCCATTGATTTTTTACGAGTATTTGTAGATTTTTGATTGGTGTTTTTCGTGTTTGTCATTTCTCTCTCTTCTTTCAAAGAGTCGCTCTCTGTTTTCCCTTCATACTTGTTTACCTTTTTAATTGTCTCCGTTCTTCTCAATAATGTATACCTACCAAGTTTGGATTTGTCTTTAGACATACCAAGCTCCAGACACCTTCTTAGTCTGCAACCAGAACAGTTTTCACGATTACGGTTCACAATCGGACAATTACCCGATCTGGAACATTTGTATTCTTCATTCCGAGTTAGATATCGTCTGAAGAACCCTTTACAGGCCTCACAACTGTTGACGCCATAGTGTAGCCCGGATGCACGGCCGCCACAGATGGAGCAAGGTGGAAATCGCAACGTCTTATCGACAGGCTGGCAATTGCTACTTTCCAGCGGAACATGACCATGATGGCGTGGTTTTGAGCGTGTTGTTGAACTTGTGACTTGTTGTCTAGATTTAGTGGTAGAAGAAACAGTTTTAGATTGTAAAAGTTTACCCAAGGACGAATAGTTATGTGTTGTTTGAGTGACAGAGGCTGGAGAACGCCCACGTGACCTGGATGACGAACCTTTAGGATGAAGTTCCTCCAACTGTATCTCAGCGCCAATACAGGGAACAGGAACTGCTTCTGCACTGTTTTCGATCGGCAGTTGACTGGTTATTTCCAACAGGTCACCATCGTCAAGTGAAGGCGGAGACAGTGGCATACTCAAAACCATGTTGATCATTTCCGGGTTTTGGTCGACCGAAAGGGAAGCAAAGTCCATGAAATCAAGCCCAGCGAACATGCTGTCCTGTTCGGTATCGAATGTTTCATATGTATAACTGTTGGAAAAGGTTTCTTCGTTCAACATGATCCCGTCGTCATCTAAAAACGTACTGATTTGCTCCATGTTTGTTAATGTAGGGAAGATGTCTTGCTTAGCTTCGGCTCAGAATTTTGATGACTGTTAATGAATGTGTAGTCAACCATATGTATTCGGGAAACTTTGTTAGATTCTAAAAATAGAATGAATGGGTGAATGAGTAAATTGATAAAAACATTGTTTAAATTACCTTAAACTTTTAGTTTTTACCACACAATCCCGAGTTTAATGTGCTGCGAGGAAAAACCTTTTGAAAACATTGTAGGAAAAAGAGAAAATGCTGCTAACCAGCATTTTCTCATCTTCCTATATGTTTTCTACCCTTTCAAAGACAAATCACATTATTTTAGCCACAATGAATTTGTCGTCTGCAAACGCTTTTAATTTGGACAAGTCTAAAATTTTGTCGATTGGTACAGAGTTAAGCCACTGATATGGCTATTTTTAGTCACTTGGTCAATATACTGTTTTCCTAAGAATAATTTTAAAAAAGACTGGAAGAAGCAGTTTGGACCCAAGATTACACCCAAGATTCTTTGCAGTCTATAAAGTGTCTTGTAAATACCATCTGTAAGCGAATATGGGATCCAGCAGACAAATATTTGTGTGTAATTTTGTGGGATTGTCTTGCCAACACAGTTTTCAAATTGCAATTTCCCGCTTGTTTTGCAGACTCGAAAGATGCATTTTATCGCATTATTTTTTTTATGAAACACGACAAAAATGTAGACTTTGCAGACGACAATTTAGATGCGGGTCCAGCTGTGAAAAACGGTTACCAGCATTTTCTCCTTTTCCCACAATGTTTTCAAAGGGCTTCTTCTTTAGGCTCGTTAAAATCCTGGATTGTGTGGCAAAGGAATAAATTTCTTTTTAAATCCGGTTTGTCTACGTCTATATGTCATAATGGGGAATTTTTCCCTTAAAACGCTCATACAGATTTCAAGTAATTTTGCAGACGGTGTAGATCAAGACCAGACTGCACAGAACCTGCAGCCTTAAATCGGATCTACAATGTCCGTTACGTATTACATATTCTGATCAAAACAATCTTGAAACAGAATTATTTCGGCTGTTTTTCCCAAATATAAATGTGCCATTTTATTTGTTCGTTGCTCTAACGCTTAACTTTATTTTACTTAACACACATCTTAATTATCTTTGTGCTTTATACAAAAATTACCTATTCTTTATTTCAATAGTGTAGATTATCAGAACCTGCATTTTGCGTTCAAAAATTGTACGAAGCATCACGTTACGTAGACCAGCCATACACGGTGCCCAGACTGCTAGCTTACACAGATTTTATTCATTCCGCAGTTGTCGTGGAACTTTGT
Source organism: Tridacna gigas (assembly GCA_945859785.2). Taxonomy (NCBI): domain Eukaryota; kingdom Metazoa; phylum Mollusca; class Bivalvia; order Cardiida; family Cardiidae; genus Tridacna; species Tridacna gigas. The sequence goes on from OX244042.2 coordinate 8,608,512, forward strand.
GAGCAATCTGCTGATAAGTTCACCTTTAGGAAAGGCTATGTATGACCTTGAATAGTCTAAAACAACACAAGTAATCTTTTGCGTGCATGTTTATAAAAATATCTTCTTTCTTTCTTTCTCCCTCTCTCTCTCTCTCTCTCTGCTTCGTTCGTTCGTCTCTATTGTCGAGCCCAATAGTGCAGTCGCTGATGTTCAGAGGGTCGAGTTTGCATCCCAGCTTAGCCACACTCTTTTCGAGGGCTCATGGTAGTTACGGCAACATAATTCAATCCTGTCTCACGTTGACTGTTTGAATAGTATTTTACGTCGGTTTCAACATCGTTTCAGGCATGTCACGGTGACATCTCGTTTATTCGTGTGTATCCAAGGTTTCACCATTACCATGTAGGCTAGAGCTCTGTGCCCGTATTCACCAACCATTCTTAAGAATATTCTTGGTCCTATTCTCCAAGATTGTCCAAATTTGAAAGTAACACAACTTCTGATTGGCTAAACGAAATGGTTTAGCCAATCAGAAGTTGCGTTATTTTCAAATCCAGAAAATGTTGCCGCGCGGAGAATAAGACTAAGAATGCTCTTAAGAATGGATGGTGAATACGGACCCCGATGTCTTGCCAAAAGACTCTCACGAATAACCCAATGCTTCGAGCAAGGATCGAATCCAGGGCCTGAAGGTAACGAATCCTACATCTTACCATTGAGCCACGCAGGTCCCAATAGTCTCGATTCGTTACCTCCCCTGATACAGCAAAGTGTATATAGGGATGTATATTATTAATGGGGCCCAGTTTACCAATATCCTGCCTCACCGCCGAACATTTTTCACCTTACTTATACAACAAGAACTTGCTCCTTATCCCACATTGTTTCCCTTTCGAAGTCGGTTAACTATTCCAGCACAAAATACGTGTATGTAAACTCGACCACTTCTGACCGGTCAAAATACAGTCCAAAGAAAGTGGGAAAGATGTTTTTTTTTTTATCTTATATGCATAACAAAACAAGCGAACAGTATAGATCCAAGATCAGACAGCACGATCTATGCCGTCCGGAAAAGCCTATGTTTTTTACCAAACGGCACTGAAAGAATTAAATGCACCATCATATTTTATACACAGACTAAGACGAGTACCCTTGTCCACTGTATGCTGAAAAGAGACACTCGATATAGAGGTTTATTTTACGTGTATGTAAACTGTTTTGTATGCTATATTTTTCAGATCGTTGACACCGTCCACACTTTACAACATACTGTTTTGACTGCGTTAAATGTCAAAGCACGAATTTGCGGGACGGTAACAATATCTTTTTAGCCAGGTTTTAGTCTGAGACTATTTCTGGTTGCTTATAACCGGAAGTGCAGAACTTTTGACCGTAAAAAAATGTGTACTGGCGCAGTAAAAAGAAGACCCCCAAAACTCTTCGGCGTTCGTGCGCTTCAAAGATTAGTAATTTTCCACTGGCGCTCGATCATTATTCAAAATCGTTGCTCGATGTGTAACTTAATAAATAACATGGTAATCAAGGCAAAATGACGTCTTCCGTATCGCCGTATTTTTTTCGAATAAAACACAGTCGTGTGCAAAAAGTATCAAATGGCAGGAAGGAAGATATATTTATTCAAGTAGAAATGGTAAGTAACATTTAACTTGCTTACATGTAACGAAGAAATTTAAGTTTTTTTTACGAGTTACTTTTGCCCGGTAGATTCACTTTACGTCCAATTCCGGTCTGATTGACTTTCGCCTGACTTCAACAGACTCTTTTTACAACAGGCGATCTGATTGGACAAATAGGTAAGGTGTGTCAGGCGTGTCTCGCTTGAATTTTCCCGCGACCTGTCAAACTTTTTCAAGAGACAGATTGCTAGACTTGTATTCCTAATTATGCTGACAGAACTCCAAAATAGAGCTTTAAAATTTATTTCAGAAGGACACAATGTTGTTCTTACTGGCAAGGACCGGCAAGAGTTTTGTCTTACATTTTTACGCTTCAAAACAGCCATGTAATGTGCCGTTAAAAGTTTGACCAATCAGATGACTCCTATCATTTTGAAAAGGTCATAGGAGGTTACCGGAAGTGAGCCAGTGAGGAAACTGACGTTAATGTGCCTAAAATTGTGAATGCAACGAAAAAAGTGTCGCGTGCAGTATTAATTGGACGTTTATGAATAACTTTACCATGTAACTGTCGATTTAAACATGTATTCTGATGAATAACATTCAATTATGGAGCGAATTACGTTCACGATATAAATTACGACCGTCTCAAACGAAGTGAGTCTACTTTGCCTTGATTACCATGTTATTTATTAGGTTACACATCGAGCAACGATTTTGAATAATGATCGAGCGCCAGTGTAATTTTCATGTGAGGGAAGCTTTTCAAAATAGCTACTACAAAGGAATCCCGTAGCGTTGCCCAATGTCAAAGGTACCTACTTAAGGGTGTCCTGGAGAGGGTGTGTTCAGAGTGTAGAGGAATGCACGAGAGGGGTTTTTGCCTTCTTGAGACACAAACCATCCATCGAGGAAATATTTGGAATCAGGAAATCTCTAGAGACGATTCTAATGGATTCTGTTTGTTTGTTTGTTTGTCTGCATAGTAATTAACGCCGTTTTCAACAGTATTTCAGTTATATCGCGGCGTACCTATCCCTCTTTTCTCGAGTTTCTTTCACCAGTTTTCCGCACAATATTCTTCTTAAGTCGAGGGCCGCTTTCCCACATAACCATCACCAGAAAAAAGTGATTAGGGATGGGAGAGGAATGAATCCTGATGCAGTCACAATCACAAATGCTCGGAAAGAAATTTGCTGAGCTTTGGATTCAAATCAACGACCCCCGGTTTCAAAACCTGTTCGTAACCGACTGCGCTACCGGGCTCGGTCATAACGCATTTTGATATCACATTTAAAAGAAAAGTGTGAATGAAGTAAATCTGAAAAAAAGCTAGTCAATATGACCCTAGATCGCTCACCTGATCCCAAGTTTTATTCTTTTAGCAATGGCAGCCATTTTTCCCCCAACAGAGCAGAACGGTTTGGACAATTTTAGTAAGGAAGTTAAACAAAAAAAAAAATTCAACAAAGGTCACAAATCTATGCATCGGTTTAAGTGGAGAACTTGTTTGCATGGTTTTCTGTTTTCTATATCAGACAACAAAATTTCAGATCTGTCCAAACTGAAAACATTTGCAGACGACATATTGAATGTACATGCAACTAAAATTATCGCAGTTTTCTTTGGAGGAAAAAATTGGGTGGGTAGTAGAAAATGCTGGTTATCATTTCTTTCTCCATTTCCCACAATGTTTTGAAAAGCTTTCTTCTTGGGATGGGTGAAGCTTGTGTTTGGCATTCCTAATCAGCGCAACAAATTTGGTGGAGGGTAATGCAAAGAATATCCATGTGTAATTATGTTAAAATCTAACTATCCTTTAAGCAAAAAAAATCGATTGAATGACTTATTTAGTCATAGTGGCCATCCATTCGGCACACCTCGGGTGATCTGGTGATCAAATCCCTCGGCTGTATCACGTAGCTTGATATGCACCTACACGGTACATTTCGCACATCTCCGGAAGCACGCCACTTTACCGTTATTGAAATTGTAAGGCTCCTCTTAAAAAAGAAAACATGAGTAAATTTTCTGTCATTATCTTTCTAAGAATATTTCAGTCTGCAAACAGTTTGTACATTTAATTTTTAGCGTGGTTTATCAATTCCGTTCGGAGCTTTCATCGACAGGTCGATAGAAGTGAATAACTTCACCGTGGTTGTTCATGTCGTTGCTAAGCGATCTGCAGGGGGGCCGCCATGTTTAAGATCATGTGATTGGTAGTTCAAAATGGAAGCCTCCTTTCTACAGACGAGGTTAGATGTAGGTACGGAATCGGCCGAGTTGTGACGAGTGAGTGGCCATCTTGCGCACAGGTTAATTGATTGAATGGTGTTTTACGCCGCTTTCAACATGATTTCAGTCATATCACGGCGACAGCTCATGTATTCCTGTATTTCCTAGGTTTCACCAGTACTAGGCTAGGGCTCTGAAGTGACTTGCCCAAGGACACTCCCACCAAAAATCCAGCAGATCAGGTAGGGCTCGAACCCGGGACCTCCAGGTTACGTGTCCTTGCGCACAGGATAGGACGGGTTAGAGCAACTGCGATAGAGTAATCTTTGAGAAACACTCTCGTGAAATTGTTCCAAAATTATTTTTCTCTTTTATATACCTACGTTTCTGTTTTTTTTTTTTTCAACTCTGAAGCTCATATTGCTCTGCGGAGTAGGTTATTAGTAGAGTATATAATGATTGATCTGAGCCAATCCCATTATGCTACGCGTTCGCTTAACAAAATAACCCGTGCTTTAGTGAGCCAGCAAATTTTAAGTTGCGCATGCAATTATACATTTATTATTGTTATCAAAATCAAACCACGCTTAAGCACACTGTGTAAATTTATGCAATCAAACCATGTTTAAGCATACGGCTAACCCTTATCCAATCAACCCACCCTTAAGTTTATGGCTAACCCTTATCCAATCAACCCACCCTTAAGTTTATGGCTAACCCTTATCCAATCAACCCGTCCTTAAGATTATAGCTAGTCATTAAACAATATAACAATTTCATGTAACATTAACCAATGCTCATAAAATTATCAAAACCAATAGGTTAAGCATTCATAAATAAATCAAACTAACTTCTATCTTAATCCTTTTACCTTTAATTCAATTATTATAACATATCAATCCCTTATGTAGTAGATGAAAAATTTAATTTTAAAAAATTTTTATCATCACGCGTCATTGCATCATTACATCATTACATCAGTTAACCAACAAACCCATCAGCCAGACAAACCCTTACATCAGTTAATCACTTAACCTTTTTTCCACCCCCATCAACCAACGCGTCACGCAATGGCTAACCGGTTTATAACCTTTGGGTGGGTTAAGATGATGAAAAAAAAAATTTTTTTTTCTAAAATTTTAAGTCAATTGAGAAATAAAAAATTTTTGAATTTAAGTAAATACATTTTACCGTTAAAGTAGGTAACACAATGTCAAGTGCTACACAAATAAACAATCCAAAACAAACACAATACGATGGAGTTAATGCTTCACCTTATGATGATCCTAGGTTTAATGTAGAAATGAGTTTCCGTTATAGAAACTATAACCCAGAAACCAACACTTTCCGTGTTGACCTTTACACAGGTTTAGGAAAAACAGAACCAAAAGAGTTACAACCATACGAGTGGGAGCATTTTAATGATAAAAAAGATTATGAAAGAACCGATCATACAGAGAAAGAAAAATGGATACTAGAAAGAGCAAAAGAAATAGTAAAAGCATATGAAGGCTATCCAGATCATGTAAAAAATTATGCTGAAGTAAACAAATCTAAATATGAAGATTATAATTTTGATGAAGCAGAGTTATGGATAGACTATGAGGAGGATATTATAAACATTCGTTTGTTTTGTCCTAAAACAGGATTAGATCATCTTGTGTATTTTAATTTAGATGATCTAGAAGAAGATTACTATGAAGAAGTAGAGTCTAACTTCCTATACAACGTGAAAGGTGTTAAAGAAGACATAATGTATTACTTTGATGAGTATACCAAAGGTTGCGCAAAAGATTTTATAGAAAGAGTTAAAATAGATGAAGAAGAAGAAGATTTTGATCAAGATATGGCTATAGTATCTTTTATTGAGTTTTTAAAAGCAGGATTTACCGAATGGCTTAAGGAAGCAGATAAAGATTATGAGCCTATATAAGGAAAAAAAAATAAAAAATTATAAAATTTTTTCTATTAAAACTAAAGCTTTATTATTTATAAAATGTTAGAACTAGAGCCAGATTTCAAGCAAAACCTAAGTGATCTACTTAAGGATAAATCTAATATTCATCCTATAAACACAAACAAAATTATCTACACAAATGGAACCGGGTTAATGCCTTACAAAAACCCTAAATGGTTTAGCGATATATACTACTACTGCAGTAAATTGTTTTATGAAAAACCTAATGAAAACGTTTTAAAGATAATATTTTATGCAGGAGGTAACGGCATGTACGTAAGAAATTGTTTCTATAGTAGAGATTTAACTAATTTGCTATCACTTATGAAAGAAAGATTTATAGATCAACCTAGTGAACATCGTTACTTAGAAAGCTGCCTTAACGAAATAGAAGAATTTAGTATAAGCTTTAAGTTTCTATAAAAAATGAAAATTCCAGAAGCGATACAACAAAAGTATATGGCTGAATGCTTACACATCAAAGCAAAAAAATACCTTTTTAACCTTGACTTTGAAGGATTAAAACAATTTCTTTATAAAATTAGAAACCTCACAAGATTTACAGATTTATATCTTCACGATGATCGATTTTTAGTTGTGTATCGGGATGATCTAGATCCTAGAATACAGAAGTTTTTTAAAAAATATCCTGGAGAAAATGTTAAACTCATCAATACAAGACAAAACTTTGACATATAGTATACAACAAAATACTATATGTCGCATCCGGTAACATCAACAGCGACAATCTAAGCAGCTTTTAAAAATAGAACTTACTCAATAACTAGGCATATTTATATTATTTTTTTTTTAAATATTTAACCCTTTACTGGGTTAAATATTTTTTTACAAGTCTAACTCTATCAGTATCGTTAAATATGCATTTTTAGCATTAGGATTATCTGTTCTTGTTAAAAAGTTTATAACATCACATTGGTCTAATACTAAAGGTTGTGGGAAAACTACACAACTACAACCTTCTCCTTTCTTTTTTATTATGGAGTAGTCAACCTGTTCAACTCCATTTACAACTATATCAACTTTTACCTCTTCTTTTAGAATACCGGTTCCCTTAACAACCATTAAAGTCCCTCTTATAATTCTACCAGGAGCAGACATACAATAACCTCCCATCCCATGACTTACTCCGGCGCTTCCATTACCAAAAGAAAACTCATAATTACCATTTGTTAAAGAACCCTGCTCCTCGGCACATACGCTTATAATTGTTTTATGAAGCGATACCCTTCCATCCACATAGGATTTTGTTACTAAATCACTCTCATCTACAGGCATCGCAGCGTTTTTTATAGAAAAACCTTGAAGATCTACATCAGATATTGCTGTAAAGCTTCCATTTGGATTTTTTACAATGGCACCACCATTATCAACATAATTTTTATTAGCAGCAGCGTTAAGATTTATAGGATTTGGTAAACCAGTAATTGAGTTACCACCCATATCTATTTTACCAGCCACTGAAAAAGACCCGTCTTGGTTTTTTGTTAAAGCCTTTTCACCTGCGGTAGCCATCTCAATAACGCTATCTACGTAAAGCTTATTCGCTGCATGACTATTTTCAATTGGAGGAGCAACAAAATGAATTCGCCGGTTACCCATAGATATTTCTCCTATTGCAGTATAAAAGTTATCAATAGGGTTAAACAAAAATGGTGAGGATTGACTATCAACATACCCCTTTGTTGCTACATCATCAGGTTCAGCCGGTGACAGGACATTAATTAACCCATAATTCCTCATATCTATATTTCCTGTAGCAACAAATCTTCCATCATTACGTTTAACAATGACACTTTCTCTACTAACCTTATCCACATAACTTCTTGTAGCAGCATCATGCGGTTCTTCAGGGTCATGTAGATTATGTATTTTTTTAAAACCCATATTGAATGGAGCAGTAGCAATAAAATTTCCATTTTCTTTTAATAGTGGTGATTCATGGTTTCCCCCTGCTGTATTATCAACATAATCCTTTGTCGCAACGTCTTGTGGATTTACTGGATTACTAACCCTCGTTAATGTGTTGCCATTCATATCTATAGAACCGACAACAGTGGTTGTTCCATCTTTACGTAAAAAGTTGTTAGTAATGTAAGCAAGTGACACACCACCATCACCACTTGTTTTAACATCATCCATTCTTCCAAATTTATCAACAGGCATCGTTTTTAATATTACTAAAAAAGTTTATTTAAAACATTTTGAAATTCATTATCATCGCATAACTCTTTAAGAATAAACAAACATAAATGACCGCAAAATACTTCACCCGCATGTTGTAATTGGTCAGTATTGTAGTATATAGGTTGTTTTAAATAATCCATAATTTCATTAGGTGGTTGAATACCATAACTATCAAAATAAATTTTTCTTTTTCCATCTTTAAACCATGCAACCCAATGAGTACCGGGACCGCTAGAATCATCAAGGTTTAATATACCACATTCATTTTTTTTATTCTTTTTTGGTAGGGTATCTCTTAAAAATGTTCCTCTAAAATTTTTTAATTTTAATTTTTTTGCAGCATCATTTAGTTCAAAATTACTTAAAGGTTTATTCTTTAAAGTAACATTATCAATTGTAATATCTTTCATTTTTTATATATTTAAATATTTATAATAGCACCGTTGTCAACCCATGAATTAAACTCATCAGAATAACCTTTCCACTTTACAAGAGATTTCTTTTTTCCCTTTTTAATAACCTTTTCTATCCTATACACCTCTTGACTCGTTTTTTGTAGTTCAGGTTCATAAAAGCTACCTTTTATTTCTTCACCATTTAAATCTTCAATCTTATATGTTACAGGTGATGTATGTTTTACTTCTGAAACTGTAAAAACCTCTTCGGTCCATCTTGTGGTATAACCTTTTTCAAAAGTTTTTTTCTTTTTACTTATCCTTACTTTATCTCCAACAGAAAACTTTGGTTTGATATCCTCCCTTACTTGGTCATAATCAGGATACAATGTTATCCAAACTTTATTTTCATTCTTCTTCTTACTTGCTTCAGTTGGCGTCATCTTAATAGATGAGTGTTTCGTGTTATTATATTCTTTAACAAGATTTGGTAATACATCAATATAAACATTTGTTGAGTGAGCAGAGAAATACTTCCACATTTTTTCTTTCATTGTTCTAATCCATCTCTCAACAATGCTTGATTTTTCCTCATTTTCAGTAGAATACAATTCAATCAAATCTTTAACATCTTTGTTATAAAACTCTTTACCTTTATCAACCCACATTTTCTCAGGCTTTCTTTCCTTAAAAATACTCTTCAATGCAACAGAAACAGATTTTCCTGTTTTGTCTTTTAAGGGGACCAGCCAACCATATTTTGAAAAAATGTCAATGACAGCAAGAAGATATTTTACACCACGATTAAGTTTAGAGAATGCTTGCATATCTACTAAATCTGTGGCCCATATCCTATCGACATCCCCTACTCTAACTCTTCTTTTCTTAAATTTTCTTTTTACAGGTTTATGTAGTTCTTCTGCTAATGTTATATTTTCTAAATTTTTTTTTTATTTCCCATTCCAAATCTTTTCTTGGTTCCTATTAATGAGGAAACCAATCCTCTTTCCATTCTTTCCTTAATAGTAGGATTATAGATACCCTTTAACTCTTTAAGCATATTAGCATCACACACATCATTACGTGTTTTAGTATCATTATGCTTAAGATAACATATATCATGATGATATGCTGCCTTGTCAACACGATTTACAGGTTTTGACCATTCTTTAGGTGTTTAATCAGGTTTTAATCTTTTCTTTAACTTGGTGCCTGGACCGGTAAAGTTATGACCAGGTAAATGCATTTCAACAGGTAAGTTATTGATTGCTTTGTTTAACAACGAACCACCTTCTTTTTGTTTAACAAATTGTGTTTTAGTTGTACCACAAACAGCGCATTTTCCTCGCTCCATATTTTTACCATTTTTACTTACCGTACACTGTAAATCAGTAGTATCAGTTTTCTTTTTACATTTAACGCAATACATCTTTTTTATATTAAAATAAAATTTTAAATATAAAATGGATATTGTTAATTTATCATGGAATGAAGCGTTAGCAAAAAGATTTAATCACCCCCTTTTACCTAGGAGCATCAGGGGTTTAATAGTAGGTAAATCAGGATGTGGTAAAACTACACTTTTACTTAACCTTTTGTTAAGACCTGATTGGTTAGATTATAACAACTTATGCGTTTTTGGTAAAAGTTTGTTTCAACCAGAATATCGCATACTTAAAAAAGCCTTTGAAGAAAAAATACCAAAAGAATACATATTAAGGTTGTTCTCACTTAAAGATGAAGTTCAAAACCGAGATATTTCACCTAATGCATTAGTTGAAGAATGGGCAAAAACAATTAAGGAAAAATCAGATATCAATTGTGAATTTTTTGAATATGCTAGTGATGTTCCTGACCCAAGAGATTTAAATGCATCAAATAAAAACTTAATGATATTTGATGACTTACTTTTAGAAAGGCAAAACAAGTGTGAAAACTATTATGTAAGAGGAAGACATAGTAATGCTGATTGTTTTTATCTAGCACAAAATTATTTTAGATTACCTCGTCAAACTATTAGAGAAAATGCTAACTTAATATGCTTGTTTAGACAAGACTTAAAAAATCTTAATCATATTTATAGTGACCATGTAGGGGATGATATGACTAAAACAGAGTTTATCAATTTTTGTAAAAAATGTTGGGAAAAACCGCATGGTTTTGTAGTGATTGATTTATCTAAGAACCGTAATGATGGAAAATATAGATGTGGTTTTGACAACTTTTATATACCACGAGATTACTAATAAAAAGATATATTTTACACATTTAAACAACCTTTTTAATAATACAAAAAATGGAAGAATTACTTGAAAAGATAGTAAAAAATACTGACCATAAGTCATCATTTCAGTTGATAGTAAGCGACAACAAAACAAGTTTTAAAACAAGATTTAACCCACCACTTAAATTAGACCAAGATAAAGAATATGAAATAGCGTTGGTTAACCTTGAAACTTACTATTCATTTCCTAATATTGATAAAAACAACAACACATTTGTTTATTCACCTGACAATGGCGCAACATGGGTAAAACTAAAATTACCAGAGGGATCTTATGATTTAGCTGATATTAATGATGCAATACAACAAGAAATGAGGAAAAGGGGACATTATGACCTAGTTAATGAAGAATATTATATTAATATCTCCGCAAACACTAATACTTTAAAATCAATTCTTTATGTTGAAAATGGATATCAGGTTGATTTTAACCAAGGTAGAAGTATCGGAAAAGTATTAGGATTTAATACAGCAAAATATCTACAAGGATTTCATGAATCTGAAAATGTAGTAAATATTCTTAGTATTAATAGCTTGTTAGTTAATATTGATTTAATTTCAGGTAGTTATGTTAACGGCTCACAAAGAAATACGATTTATAGTTTTTTCCCTAATGTATCACCAGGGTATAAAATAATAGAAAATCCGGTAAACCTTGTTTATCTTCCTCTAACATTAAATGAAATACATGATTTAAATGTATCAATTACAGACCAAGATGGAACATTACTAAATCTTAGAGGTGAGAATATAACAATTAGATTTCATATAAGAGAGGCAAGATAGATATAAAAATGACAAACTATATTAACGCTAAAATAAATATTTCAGAAGGACAAAAGGAAAAAATTTTACATGCCTTTAAAAACAGAAGTCCAGCAAGTATTCGTTTAAAGCATGAAGATATACATGGTAATGATGTAATAGCACTAACCAATTCACAAGTAAATAAACTTACAAAAGCTTATAAAGGTGGAAAGGGAGCAACGTTTAGAATGTCTCCTAGACAACTTAAGCACAACATGAAAGTAGAGGGGGGATTTTTACCTTTGATAGCAGGGTTAGCTTCTTCAGTTTTACCAACATTAGCAAGAACCGTTTTACCTGCAATAGGAGTTGGTGCGTTATCTGGTCTAGCTTCTTCAGGTGTTCAAAAAGCAATGGGTAACGGGCTTTACCTTAAGAAAGGTGGCTGCGTATGTCAAGTTGAAACTGATGGTGAAGGTTTATATCTTAAACCATACAAAGGTAAAGGATTAGGTGCCGTTGGTGATGGGTTGTATTTAAAACAAGGTGGGAAAATTTATGATGGTAAAGGTCTTCTTTTAGGACCTAATAGCCCATTTGCTAATATTCCTATATTAGGAGCAATATTATAAATTAAAAAATGAATGTACATAAATTTGGAAATGGAAATAAAAATGGATATCATAAAATAGTTCAACCAAAAACTATTTTTTGGAAACCTGTTGAAGGTAAGTATTCAGCTAAAAAAGTTAATTCTGTTTCATGGGATATTTTTACTCAACAACCGTTAGTATTAGAAGGAGGCAAATCTATAACGATGGCTTTAGGTATGGGCTTAAATATGAGTAAAGGTTTTGTTTTAGTTTCTCTATCTTATAATCTTAAACTTAATCAAATATCAATAACAAATGAAGTTACATTAGAAGAAGTGGATGACATGGTTACCACAATTACAAACAACTCTAGTAAAATAAAAAAAATAGAGGAAAACACCTTTTTGTGTCGTCTTTACTATTCAATTTAAAAATTAGTTTATAATATAATAAATGGAGCTAAAAGAAAGGATTTATCCAGACTTACCAGAAGCACGAAATATACCAAATGCACCAACATTAGAACCAATAATATCAGCAGGAGACAATGGTCAATCATTTAGACTTAAGAAGATATCAGAGATACAGGATTTTCTAGAAAATGAAGTTAAGGATAGAGAGCAACTAAGTAAAAAGTATTTAAAGATTAGTAAGACTGTGGATAATGTTGAAGCTGGACTAACCGTTATAGCATTAGGTGCAGGAGCAGGTGGAATTGCTTTACTCTCAACTGTGGTAGCGATACCTGCAACGATAGCCCTAGAAGGTTGTGCTTTAGCTGTTGGGTTAGTAGCAATAGTAGGTAAGTTTTTGGTTAGAAAAACCAGAACAAAATCAGAAAAACATCTTCAGATTAAAATGTTAGCAGATTCGAAGTTAAATACACTACTTACTCATATATCAAAAGCAATAACAGACAACGAAATAGATCATTCAGAATTTACTTTAATTATGGATGAATTGGAAAAATACAAACAAATGAAGGAAGAAATTAGGAGTAAGTCAAAGAAAAAAAGCAAGCTAGAGGAGTCGGAGAGTTTAATAGAGAAGGGACGAATAGAAGCACGGGAGGAATTCAGGAGACTAGTAGAAAGACGCAATGGAAGCCATTAAGAATAAAACTAAAACCACCCAAGTTTAAATGTTCTTGTGCATGTGAGATAGATAACACAAATTAAAAAATTTTTTTACTTTAAAAAATGTCATTTATAAAGATAGTTGATCCTTTAAAAAGGGAATTGGCAGTAAAAGAATTTGTTGATTTAAAGAAAAGAATAAGAGATAGTAATCTTGCAGAAAGAACAGGAAGATTAAGGTATCAACAACAGCTTTCTAAGTTTTTTAAACCTGTTACAGAAGCACAAAAACAAACAGCAGCGGAGATTACAGGAGAACTATACCCTATTAAAAAAGGAATAAAAAAATTGGAAAATATTATTAAATTAAAAGGTTTTCCTTCCGTATTAGCATATGATTTTGAAAATTTAGATTATGATGAAATAGGTAATATATTAACAGAAAGTGATGAGAAAGGTATAAACACACCACTTTTTCTTGGAAAAATTGCAAAAAATCAGTTAAAAAGATATGATTATAAAGATAAAGTTGATACAACGTTTGGGTTTTATGAAAAGGATGGAAAAATATATATTGGTGATAAAGAAGTTAATATTTTTGGTGATGCCTTTGTGTTAGTTGGGGTACAAGATTACGAAACTAACACACCTGGTTTGTGGGAATTAATTATTGCTAAAGACCCAGACAAAACAAAATATAATGATGTTGATTTAAATTTTTATAGGGAAATAATGATAGAATCCAATGCTCTTTATCGCGATAACAACCCATTAGAAACTAGACATAAATCTGCTAAAGGGATGCCAAAGTGGAAAAATATACTTAGTAAATTTTGGGATATGATTAAAATAGGAAGTGGAATTACCATTATCCCATCTGACCCTAATGCACTAATAGAAAGATTAGATCTCTTAATGGCAAGTAAAGGAGCCGGTCATACAGGTGTAAGAAATGAGATTGTAAGTATTTGTGATGAATTAAAAAGACAACGTGTTTTAAATGCAAAAACTTGTAAAAAATTAATGTCTATAATATAAAAATGATTATATCACAAAAGAGAGGAATTTAAAAAAATTATGCTTATGGAGGAGCAGGAATATTTGATACTTTAACTAATTTTCTTACAAAACTATTTACGAGCCAAGCAGCTAAACAAATTGCATCTTCAGCAGTTGATGTTGGTAAGAGTGTAGCTAAGGAAGGAGCAAAGAAAGCATTAGAGGTTGGAAAGAGTGCAGCAGTTGATGCAGGTAAAAAGTTAGTTCAAAAGGCTTTAACACCAAAATCTAAAAAGATTATAGAAAAATATACTCAAAAGCCTACTACAACAACTCAACCTGCAATGCAAAATATTAATACCTTAATAGATGGTAGTGCCATTGCTATACAAGATTTAGTTAAGAAATTAAATAGTAAGGGTGGTGGAGGTAAAGTATTATGAAATTTAAGTTAAGTAAATTATTACATTAAATAAAAAAGAATGCCAAATCTAAAATTTAATTTAACACATTATGAAAAATACAATACAAAAAAGGTTAGTATCCTTTATGCAAATTTTAAACTTGATGAAGATTGTGAAGTATTAGATAGTAGTAGTACAAAATACAACTATAATAAGGTTGTTTTAAAATTGTCACCTGAAAAAGCTGATATCATTAAGGAATTTGAAGAAGATGTAAATCAATATTTAGAAAAAAATGGTATGCCTAAGGTAACCATTCTTTACGGAAATAGAATTTATCTAAAAATGAAAAAAAACCTTTCATTAGAAAAAATTGAAAATATTAAACTTAAGGGTGTGTATGTAAATGATGAAAACAGGTCATTCCCTCAACTATGGGCAAATTAATATAACACAATTATAATTTGACTTAAAAATTATAATTGTATATAATAAAATGGATATTTTAAATATTAAAGCGCCAATTTTAAAAGATGATAGTATTGATGAATATGAATATTATGAATATCATCCTATTTCAGGAACCAATCTAAACAACTCTGGAGGAAATATTAGGATTGATATTGAAACTCAAGATATTTTTTATCATCCTTCAGAATCATATTTAGAAGTTGTAGGTGAATTAGTAAAAAATGATGGGACTGTTTATGGAGCTGCCAATGCGGTTACCTTAATAAATAATGGAATAATGTATCTGTTTAAAGCTATCAGATATCAACTTAGTGGACAAGAGATAGAATACAATATTTACCCTGGTACGTCTACAACAATGCTTGGGTTGTTAAAATACCCAGATGACTTTTCTAAATCACAAGGGTTAAACCAACTGTGGTATAAAGATACTACTGGAACAGCTGATCCTGTTAATAATATAGGTTTTAAGATAAGAAGGGATTTTATTTTTAGTTCAATTCCGGTTGGAACATTTAGTTTTAAGATACCATTAAAACATATATTTGGTTTTTGTGAAGATTATAACAAAATTTTATATGGTATGAAACAAACTTTAACCTTCACAAGAGATTCTAATGATAATGCAATTTATAGAGCTGGTGGTACCGATGCTGGTAAAGTTAAATTACTGAAGGTATCTTGGTTTATGCCGCATGTAACACCAGAGGATAGTCATAAGCTGGAACTTTTTAAATTTATTGAGAAGAAAGAAAAATTCCCTGTTGGATATAGAATGATACAATGTGATAGTATAGCTGTTCCACAATCAACCAGTTTTACTTGGAGGTTAGCATCTAAATCTTCTCCTGAAGTACCACGGTTTTTAATTGTTGGTTTTCAAATTGGAAGAAATGATAACCAGGAACAAAACCCAGCTATATTTGACAACTTAAGAGTTAATAATATTTATGTAATGTTAGGTTCAAAAAAATATCCAATATATGATTATAATATAAATTTTACTGCTAATCAAATTAGTAGAATATATGGTGAAGCTGCTTCATTTAGAAAAAAGTTTTTTAACATGGATGAATTAGTATCAAACCCTAATATTACGCCTTCAGATTACAAAACCCTTTATCCTTTGTTTGTGTTTGATTTAAGTAAACAAAGTGAAAGACTTAAGTATTCTGTTACTGATATTCATGTTAAAGCAACATTTGCTGCAAATGCACCACCAGGCGCTGTAGCTTATGCTGTTTTACTTAGTGATAGGTTAATTAACTTCCAGAGTGATGGGAATAAGATGAGTGTAATATATTAAGTAATTTTTTACTTAAATAAAATGAAAAAGGTTGCTGATTTTAAGAAAATATTAACAGATAACAATATTAAGTGGTATTCCTATTGGAACAAGAAAAAGATTATTGATGTTTTAAAAGAGCATGGTTTGTATCCAGAAGAGGAAGAAAAAAAATTTTTAAAAAAAATTCCTAATTATGATAGATTAAAGGATATTGCTAAAAATCCTAAGAGGGTTACCTTAAAGGATGTAGAAACTGAAGAGGTGAAAGAGTTTCCATCAATTTATAAGGCTAGTAAGTATATTGATAAATGTCCACAAACGATTGAAAACTGGAATGGTAGAGTATGGAATGGTAAATATAAAATTGATATTCAATAGTGTACAAGCCATTGTGAGTAAATTTTATTATTTATGAAAAAAAAATAATAAAATTTGACTTAAGGAAAGAATTTTTTTATTTAAAAAATGGAACGTCAATTTGATAGATACAATGTAGCTGGATTAAGAAATCTAGCAAGGGAAAGGGGATTAAGAAGATACTCAAGGCTTAGACGTGATGAATTAATAACTCTTTTGAATAATACGGGACCCTCTATATTAGATAGAGACCTAGATACCATTGATGCTCCAATATTACGACCAACACCATATATACCACCAAGACAAAGACCGGTCACTCCACCAACTACTTCAGTTGATGATTTGTTAAGGAGCTTAGAAAATGTAAGAGTAGAACAACCAAGTATAACACCTGAACTTAATGCTTTAAAAAATAAAATAAAAAGTATATATGATAAAGTGGATAAGATAAAAGTAATAAAAAATAGATCTGCCTTAAAAGAATATGCAACTGAACATAAAATAGAAGGGATAGATGTTGTTACACCAAAAGAGTTTTTGGAGTTAGTTCAACCAACAATTTTTAATCTTTTAAATAGCATGCGTGGGAATAAAGTAAAATTAAATCTTCAATGTTTAATGGAAAGAGGAGAGGGTGAAAATAAACAAATAGTAGAAGCTAATTTTTCTTCTTCTGATAAAGATGGTTATGAGATTATTTTAGAAGGAACAAATATAACAGAAGTATACTTTAAAATGATAAATAGGATTATAGAAAATTTTATTAATTTTGTTTCAAGTGGTAGTGGGTGGTCATTTAAAAGTGTGGTTCATTTTAAGTTGCATAGTGTTATTTATGAACCATTAAGAGCAGGTGGACCGTTACCCCTACCTAAGTGGATTGCTAACAAAAAGGCATGTATTAATATGAAAAGTGAGAATGAAGAATGTTTTACAGATTGTATTTTAAGACATTTAAATCCAACAATTAGTCACCCTGAAAGAGTTGATTGTGATTTAAAATCAAAGAAAAATAGCTTAAATATGAAAGGAATTAATTATCCTGTTTCTTTACAGGATATAGATAAGTTTGAAAGGCAAAATCCAACAATTAGCGTTAATGTTTTTGGGATAGTAGAAGGTAAGGAAAAAATCAAACGTATTAGAGCTATAAAAAGTTTAAAAGAAAATCATATAAATTTGTTATATATTGAAGAAAAAAAATCTCATTATGTTTTAATAAAAAATATTAAAGCATTACTGAGAACTCAAACCGCCTCTAATCATAATGTAGATTATTGTATGCTTTGTATGAACCATTTTGGTAGTAATAATCTTTTAAATAAGCATATGGAGCGTTGTAAAGATCATGATGGAGTTGATATATTAATGCCTAAGTTTGATCCTAAAAATCCTGAAGAAATTTTAATAAAGTTTAAAAACTATTGTAGAAAAATTATGGTACCATTTGCAGTTATTGCTGATTTTGAATGTATATTACAAAAAATAGAACCACAACAAAAAAGTAATACTATTGAAACACAAAAGCATATACCTGTAAGTTATAACTATTTAATTTGTCCTTTTAATGATAAAATTATGAAACCAGTATTAAGAGGATATGTAGGTGAGGATGCCGAAAAACATTTTATAGATACTTTAACTAAGGATGCCAAACAACTTTATAATGAATTTTATAAAAACCCAGTAAAAATAGAAAAATTAACTGAAGATAAAGTTAGAAAACATAAAAATGAAGTAAAATGTTGGATATGTGGAGGTAAATTTACTAATGAAAATTATAAAGTAAGAGATCATTGTCATTTTACTGGTAATTATAGAGGTGCCGCATGTAATAATTGTAATCTTAAAGCAAAAGTTCCTGATTTTATACCTGTTATCTTTCATAATTTATCTGGTTATGATGCTCATATTTTTATTAAGTATCTTGGTAAAACTAGTGGTAGAATTGATTGTTTACCTAACACAGAAGAAAAATATATTAGTTTTACAAAAAATCTTATGGTAGGAAATAAACATATTAAGTTAAGATTTCTTGATAGTTTTAAGTTTTTAGCTAGTAGTTTAGAAAAAATTGTAGAAAATTTAAAAGATGAAAATTTCAAAAATTTAAAGTATTATTTAGAAAAACATCGTGGTGGTTATACAGAAGAAAAATTAAAATTGTTAAGTAGAAAGGGTATCTTTCCTTATGAATGGATGGATAGTTTTGATAAGTTAAAAGAAACACAACTACCACCTATAGAAGAATTTTATTCAAGCTTAAATGGAGAAGGAATTTCAGAAGAAGATCTGGCACACGCGTTAAAAGTTTGGGTTGTTTTTGAATGTAAAACTATGTCTGATTATTTACAACTATACAATGAAACAGATGTTGTACTTTTAGCTGATGTTATGGAAAACTTTAGATTTTCTATACTTAAAGAATTTGGTTTAGACCCTGCTTGGTATTATACTTTACCTGGATATGGATGGGATGCTATGCTTAAGGTAAGCGAAATAAAATTAGAAAAACTTACTGATATTGATATGCTTAACTTTTTTGAAGCATCAAAAAGGGGTGGCGTATGCATGACAAGTATTAGACATTTTGAAGCGAACAATAAGTATATGGGTGAAGAGTATGATGCAACTAAACCTAGTATATATGGGATTTATATTGATAAAAACAGTCTTTATCCTTGGGCTATGAGTAAGCCTTTACCAGTAGGTGGTTTTAAATGGATGACAGAAGAAGAATTAAATAACTGGGAAAAATATCCGTGTACCCTGGAGGTAGATTTGGAGTATCCTAAAGATTTACATGATTTGCATAATGAAATGCCTTTAGCAGCAGAAAAATTAAAAGTAAGTAAAGTAGAAAAGTTAATACCAAATTTAGATGATAAAGAAAAATATTTACTTCATTATGAAGCTTTAAAGACTTATCAGAGATTAGGATTAAAAATTAAAAAAATACATAGAGGAATAAAATATCAAGAAAGTACCGCTATTAAAAAATATGTTGATAAGTGTGTAGAATTAAGAACACAAGCAAAGAAGGATGAAAATAATTTTTTAGATAATTTATGGAAGTTAGCAATGAATTCTGTTTTTGGTAAAACCATGGAAAATATAAGAAATAGAGTAAACATAGAATTAGTTAATGGTGAAAAAAGTGAACGTTTTAAAAAGTTAACAGCAAAACATAACTTTCATAATCATACTATATTTGATGAAAATTTGGTTGCTGTTCATATGAAAAAAACATGGATTAAATATGATAAGCCAATTTATTTAGGAGTAAGCATACTTGATATTAGCAAAACAACTATGTTAGAAGATTATTATAACTATTTTAAAAATAAATTTGGTGAAGATAAAGTATTTATGTGCTATACTGATACTGATAGTTATGTTTTAAAAATAGAAACTGAAGATTTGTATGAAGATTTAAAAGAGGATGCCGATGATTTGTTTGACTTTAGCAATTATCCGGAAAATCATCCATTATATAGTGATAAAAATTGTAATGTGTTAGGTAAGTTTAAGGATGAACTAAAGGGAGATCTTTTAACTGGATTTGTAAGTCCTGGAGCAAAAACTTATGCTATGAAAAAATTTATCTTAAAAAAAGATAAAAATGGTAATGCTTTAACCGATGAAGATGGTAAATTTATTTATGATAAACCTGTTAAAAAAGATAAAGATGGTAATATGGTATATAATGAGAAAACAGAAACTAAAAAATGTAAAGGAGTTAAAAAGTCTGTGATTAAAAATGAACTAAAATTTAAAACTTATAAAGATTGTTTGGATACTGAAAAAGATTTTTGTGTAAGTATGGGAGGAATAAAAAGTAAACTTCATGAGTTATCAACTATAAAAATGAATAAAATAGCATTAAGCTTTGAGGATGATAAAAAGGGTTTGATACTGAGAGATGGAAGTTATAGAACTTTATCAAGGGGCCATTATAGGATTTCAAAAACATATTAAAATATTTAACCTGGTAAAAAGGTTAAATATTTAAAAAATTTAAAATTTTTTTTTAATTTTTTATTTAGTTATATTTCTCTAATTACAGAATTTTCTGTTTTACACATGGGGCAAGCATTTTTTGTATATAATGCAAAACATGTAGCACAACAACATAGATGACCACAGTTAGCAAATAAAACATTAACCTTTGCTTTTTCATCTAAACATAGCACACATGTTTCTGATTTAAATGTTTTATAGTTATTTATTTTTGTAGTTGTTTGCTCCTCGGTTACCCTTTCTATCTTTTCTATACCTAAAAATCCATATGTGATACTATAGTCGCCATCAACAAAATTTTTTTTATTTTCTTTCCAGAACCTTTCAAAATCAATTTCTGTAAATTCAAAGGCAGAACGTTGATTGATTTCTTCTACTGTTTCTAATGATTGTTGATGTTCTCTTCTAAAACTAGCTACTCTTTCTTCTTCATCTTCATCTTCACTTTCTATTTGTGGTAGATTACATAACTTTATAAAAGAAGGATAGTTTATTTCACCTTCTTTTTCAAAGTAGATAAAAAAAGCTGTTTCTTTGCTTACATCAAACTGACTGTAAATTCTTTCTGATTCATCACCTATTCTATTTAATGTTTCCTGTAACTTAGATAAAAAAGTTGTTTCATTTTCGTTAAAGTCTAAATGTATTTTTGTTAGATTAAGACATTGAGGGTTAAGAAATTCACCTTCTTGTCCTGGCATTTCTCCTTCATGAAACAACACGTTTAAGTTTAAGTATGTTTTCATGTTAGGGTTTTCATATTTCATTCTACTATATTCATAGTAAATATTAGAGTTAGTGTATAAACCTTCAAAAGGTAGGATATTACCTATATAGAAAAAATACACTTCTCTTAAGCCATCTACATGTTTATTATAGAAGGTATCTATATGTTTACTTTTTATTGAAAATAAAATATGTTTTACTTTTGTTGTGTAAGCATAAGGATAATCTTTTAAGTCTTTTAAAATCTCCATCACTCACTTATATGTTATAAGAACCGTTTTAAGTTAAATTCATTTTTTTATGACAAGTAAGGGTTTTAAAAAAAATTATTTTTTACTTAATTTTTTATTTCTCAATTGACTTAAAATTTTAGAAAAAAAAATTTTTTTTTTCATCATCTTAACCCACCCAAAGGTTATAAACCGGTTAGCCATTGCGTGACGCGTTGGTTGATGGGGGTGGAAAAAAGGTTAAGTGATTAACTGATGTAAGGGTTTGTCTGGCTGATGGGTTTGTTGGTTAACTGATGTAATGATGTAATGATGCAATGACGCGTGATGATAAAAATTTTTTAAAATTAAATTTTTCATCTACTACATAAGGGATTGATATGTTATAATAATTGAATTAAAGGTAAAAGGATTAAGATAGAAGTTAGTTTGATTTATTTATGAATGCTTAACCTATTGGTTTTGATAATTTTATGAGCATTGGTTAATGTTACATGAAATTGTTATATTGTTTAATGACTAGCTATAATCTTAAGGACGGGTTGATTGGATAAGGGTTAGCCATAAACTTAAGGGTGGGTTGATTGGATAAGGGTTAGCCATAAACTTAAGGGTGGGTTGATTGGATAAGGGTTAGCCGTATGCTTAAACATGGTTTGATTGCATAAATTTACACAGTGTGCTTAAGCGTGGTTTGATTTTGATAACAATAATAAATGTATAATTGCATGCGCAGCTTAAAATTTGCTGGCTCACTAAAGCACGGGTTATTTTGTTAAGCGAACGCGTAGCATAATGGGATTGGCTCAGATCAATCATTATATACTCTACTGTTATTTAAGAAACATTCTTGCTAAATTATTTCTAAATCTGTCAACCTTCCTGGTAAGAGAAGTTTTTTTTTTTTTGTGTTTTTTTCTTTCCCTATTCTAAGGTCTTGCAGCCATCAGAGAAACAGAACTGATTGGTCACTTAAAACTTTTACCCACTATGCCGAGTTTTAACGACCCAGAGAATGAAAGTTTCTGAAAACATTGTGGGAAAAGGAGAAAATGCTGGTAACCAACATTTTCTCCTTTTTCCACAATGTTTTCTACCCTTCCAAGAACAAGTTTCATTTTTTGAGCCACATTTATTTTGTCGTCTAGAAATGCTTTCAGTTTGGACTAGTCTAAAATTTTGTCGTTTGGTAAAGGGTTAAATTGAGGGTTTCAATAGGAACATAGAGCTGAAGATAAAAGCTTTTGGTTTTTTAATTGCATGCAAGGAGATCTAATAAGTTTTCTCTTTATGACGTTCATAAAACAGACAGTCAAACTTTTGAATGATCCCAGAATAAGTCAAAGGTCAAGGACGTGCAGCCTGGTTTTTGTCTACACTCTCCGTTTAAGATCTCAAGGGGTCGCGTTAAACAGTATGCTTGAAAACTATCTTCAATACCTTATTTATCTGAAGCCCCTTATTTCTCTATTTATCTGCAGCCCTGATAGGGAGATACGTTTGGGGTTTACATCTACGTGAGTTTGCATTCCTGTGAACATTGTTCTAGATATTGGTCTACCTTGGCTCAAGGACAAAACTCAATGTCAACCAACTGTTAACCCTCACGCTGCTAAGCGCGACTTACTGACCTTTTACGGACAGTATAGATCAAGATCAGACTGCACAGAACGTGCAGTCTGATCTTGGATCTACACTGTCCGATAAGAAGATATTTTTCTCCAAAAAATAACATTGAAAAACCAAAATTATGGGTTTTACTATCGGCTCGAAAATTTCATTTCACTTATTTAGCTGGAAGGGGTTAAAGAAAACATGTAAACTCACTGTCTCATGGAGCCAACCTTTTTTTTTTTTTGCAGTACAGACATTTTTGACAGTATTGTGGTAAAAAAAGAACTTCTCGCGGCGAACAAATCTTTCCTAGTGCAACAGTGCTTTCATCTGAGATATGCTGTGCCAAAAGGGGGTTTAATGCATCTCTGTGATGACTAATACCAAACAAGCCATCACATAATTATGGATCCATAAAAGCCGATTTGTAAAACAGCCGACTGAACCATAAGGTAACAGTACACTGGTCCTTTGCAGAAAATTGACCGGTAGCAAAACGTTTCGACTCAGGTCAGCCTGCGTGGACTGCACAGACTGATCTGGATCGATACTTTTTTTCAGATGCAACAAGACCCCTTTTCACAGAGCATGACTCATGTTGATTTATGTCCGTATGTTTATATAGGATTTTTGCGTTGTCTTAAACAGTATTCCAGTTTTATCTCGGCGATATCTAACTTATTCGAGTGTTTCCTAGATTTTGACGGAGACTATATTCGTCCTTGGCAATGCCTTGCTCAAGGATTCTCCCACGTGACAAGCAACGATCGAATCAAGAACTTATGAATTATAAACCCTTCGGTTGGAAGTCAGTAGAATAGAAAATGATTCAAGTGCAGTATCACTAAATACTTCAGAATGCCAGAGGCTTATGCTTAGCATGGTAGCTGAACCGCAGTAGCGCAGTTGTTAGCGTGCAAGACTTGAGACCAGGGTTCGCTGGTTCGAATCCCCAGCTAGGCTAATTTTTCTCTGAGGATTGATGATAGTCATTGCGACAAGATTCATTACTCTCTCCCCGCTGATCATTGTTTCGACCATGGATATGTGGGAAAGCAGCCAGTGACTTGGGATGTATACTGTAATGGTAAAAAGAAACTGCAGGAAAGCATGGATATATGCACTAATCGCCATGATATAACTGCAATAAGGTTGAAAACGGCGTGAAACACCACACAAATCGACCAGTCAGTCAGTATGTCAGGCTTGGACAGTTCCTTTAACACTTTACCATACAATCTCGTGTTTATACGACCTTAAGGAAAAAGGCTTTTGAAAACATTGTGTAAAAGGGAGAAAATGCTGGTAACCAGCATTTTCTCCCTTTTCCCACAATGTTTTCCACACTATCAAGAAGGGTGTCATCATTTAAGCTACATTTAATCTGTCGTCTGCAGATGCTTTCACTTTGGTTGAGTCAAAAATTGTATTATTTTAAACTTTGGTAGAGTTTGGTAAAATATAGGAAAAGTTTTACAGTTTGATGAAGAGTTGAAGCGATAGAAAACGGTCCGTATTTGTAGATAAGTAGTAATCTCAGTCTGATGCTAAATTTAGAAAGCAGCACAATTTCTGAATGCCCAAGTGAAATCATTTAGCCACTCAAGAAATTGTGTTCCTTTATTCCTTTAGGATTCAGAAAATTCGCATTAGAGTGTACTTTAAAACGGTTGACGAATATGACCCAGATCTCGTGTCAAAACGATTGAAATGAAAACTCTTACAAAAACCGATAACCTTTTTCAACCTTCGAAGATAGGTTTCGAACAAAGATATTGACCGAATATTCTCGTCAAAAAAAAAAAAAGAGCCAGGACGGAGGTCCTATTTTTCGTTATCTATTTTTGAGATTTCTTACCCCGTTAGTCACGAGATAGTCGCTATCGGGTGATATTTTATAAATACTAAATCTGTTTAATCTACGTAGCACCGCCATTAGCATCCACTCGTCACAACTCGGCCGATTCAGTCACTACATACAACCTCGTCCGTATTAAAGAGGTTTCCACCGGTTTTAGACTAGAGCACTGCAATGCCATCACAAATAATTTCCTTCGTTAACAGCTGCAGTAGCATGGATTGAAACAAAAAGCTTACAATTAAAAAAATCACCGAGAACGGGCACTGGTCGAAAATGGGCTTTTTGGTCATTTTGCAGAATAGTTATTCTCTTCTAATCTTTATATGAGCTTCGATTCGGTGCGCAATGATTGTAAAAACTTCGTTAAGACCCTTGTCGTGGCTTCAGAGCAACGGAGAACCCCACTTGTAATAATGACACCTATTTGTTTACAAAATACCTTTGAATTCAGAGATCTTGTATTATGAAATATAAAAGTCAAAGGTTACAGATGTAAATTTATCTTTACGACATTGAGTCCCCCTTTCCGGCCATGTTACTACTTTTTGACACTGAGGTAGTAGGCAGTCTAAATATAGAAGCCGTATTTCAGTCATGTTCTGTGTAAAAATGGTTTCATGCATCTGCAAAAAGTATCGATCCATATCAGCCTGCGCAGTCCGCGCAGGCTGACATGGGTCGACACTTTTCGCCATTGGAAAATTTTTCTATATTTCAAATGACCAATCTACCTAATGATTCAATCGGTTTTTAGGCAATATGGATTCGTACTGTGGGACGGCTTGCTTGGTATTTCCTATGCATCACAGCGATACATTAAACGTTTTTCCCAGAACACCACAACTTTATTTTACAAATACGTACCCTTCGTTATAACAGTTATAGCACGACCACTAGTGCAGCTATCCATGCATCCCTAGTGTTCCTTAAAAATTGCAGTACGCACAACAGTCCACTCTCTTGCACTACGGATCATTCCCATTCACCTATGTTGATGGCTCAGAAAGTAGTGTGTCATCACGTGGTATTTTCGTCACATGACCATAACTCAAAATGGCGACACAAACGCCGGTGAAAGAAAGACCAATCGATTGTTTTGTGTGCTGTTCAAACAGCATACGGCCAATCAGACTTAGTGGTAGGAAATGTGAAAAAGAGGGATTTTCTGAAAAGCTTAAATGTCTTTTAAGGACGATAACTTGTTCTTTAATTTTGTTTAAATTATCATTATTCATGGGTGCAGCCATTTTTTTTTACAATTGGCGCAAGATTCTGATCAGTAAAGAAGCTTGAAAAAATAGTTCCATTGTATACAGGTGAATTCATCAGTTTGAATGCACCTATAATGTATCCGGAATCATATTTCCTTTGTCTACTTTATTATGTTACATACGAAACAGTTAAACAGTAACAAAACATGTTTTCCTCGGTTTGACAAGATTCTTGTCATTTAGCCCGTTGCAGAGATGTACGGTGAGAGTAACGAACGACAACTCTGCTCGGAGATTGAAACAGTCATTGAACAGGGCACTAGCTACTTTCGCACCTACATACGCAGCCGTCACTAAGCGTAATCACTTTAATGAACACGCGACAGCCGCAGGTTATCTATCTGCATGAATCCTAATATGTCATGCGGCGACAGTCACAAATGTAATGTATTTATGGCAATGCTACGGCGGCCGAATATAAGCCATATATATTTTAGACTACGAAGCAGCCAAGATATACGTAACAGTGGCATACGAGGCCGGATGCGGAGGTTGCATCCTTATTTGTAAACAATCATTTTTTTTTTCCACGTAGGGCATTCTGGGATAATCCGACTACCTCCGCATATAACCTTCGCCACATTCCGTACATCGGTGTTATGACTCAATACTCGGCATATTACGGGGATAAAAAAAAACAGCCGCCTCATTGGCGAAGACCGCACTTCTAAGCCAACTTGGTGGCTAGTCTGAGAATTTCATTTAGTGATAAAATTTAGAAATTAAATTACGTGAAAACAACCCCAGATTGTTCAAAACAGGGGTCAGGCCCTGATAAACGGAAGTCCACAAAAACTCTGCTCTTCCATAACCAAAATCTGTCGAGACATTCAGAGTATTTGTTTAGCACTGCAATGTACTTTACCTCGATAAACTTCGGTAAATCAAATAGAGTCATGTCTAAAGTTTATCTCAGGTCACACCAGAGAATATTACCGTTCCTTAAGCAGAATGTTTTTACCCTTAGGTTGCTGAGCGAGACTCACTGACCTTTTGTGGACAGTGTAGATCAAGATCAGACTGCATAGAACGTGCTGTCTGATCTTGATTCTACACTGTCCGATAAGGATCTTGTCCCATCAATACCTTTGAAATGGCAAAATTTAGGTTTTAACCATCGGCTTGAAAGTTTCATTTCACTTAACAATTAGAATAAGGATTAATTCTACTACTTGACTGCTACAAGAATTTCAATCGGTTGGAAAAATAACAAATTTGGCCCATCGAAATTTAGAGACATTTCACCTTTTTCCCAAAAATAGATTAGCTCAACGTTATGAGTGATAAGCCAAGAATGCGACTTCATGTTTCTCGCAGTCTGATCTTGATCTTCAGTTCACTGTGCAGAAACTTACCTACGAGTACCCTAGCATGCTAAGGGATTCACAAAATCTATGAAAAAAAAAAACGTTACGATAGAAAAATATCAACCGTATATCATCATCATAATTTAGCTCATAGACCATTACTTTTACTGCTGTATCTCCAATGGGTTCTTCATGGGAATGTCCTTGGGCAAGATACTTCATAGCGCTGGCCTAGTGCTGGTGAAACCAAGGAAATACATGCATGAATATGTGAGCTGTCGCCGTGATATGACTGAAATAATGTTGAAAGCGACGTAAAACACCAATCAATCAATCCATATACTGCTGTGTCAGACTAAGAAAGCTGTTGTAAGCGACACACATGAGAAAACTTAGAAGAAAGAAAATTATCTTTCTGAAAATGATAAAGAAAACATTGTTGGAAAATAGTGATTGATTGTTACAAGTAAAAACTGCTTTTGTTAACAAAGTAAAAAAAAAAATGCGTATGTCATGTGCGTGAAAAGTCATATATGTACAGAAAAATGTTAAATCAAACCGCACAGTCACTGTAAATACATATGAACCACGCTATGCCATACATGATACCAAGCAAGCCACGTCAGTATTATGGATTCACAAAATCGAGTTTGTCTAACATCCCAATGAATCATGAAGTGCACTGGTCCTTTGATAAGCAGAAAATTGACCATTAGCAAAAAGTTTCGGCCCAGGTTAACCTGCGCGGGGTTGGCATGCGCAAACTTCGCAGGCTGCCATCAGTCTATTTTTTTTTTTAGATGCATTTGGCCCCCTTTTCAAAGAGCATGTCTCAGAAGCAATATTGAAACCAACCTATTCGCTGATTTACGTATTTTGCACAACTTTGCACAACGATGCACGGCTGGAGAACGATACGCAACAACTGGAAAAAAGCAGAAAATATAGCTCTGCAGACCCAAGGCAAGTATTTTTCTATCAACACTAAAATGAACGAAGTTACTTACTTCTTTACGTCACTGCACGATGCACAACAAAACTCGAACCTGCAACCAACGGAAAAGCAGAAAATCCACCCGATCTGCAGCCTCATGCATTTACTGTTCAGACTACACGGCACAGTTTATATGTTCAAATATCGAGTGTACTCTGTCATGTTATGTGTCTTCTAGATTTTATGATTGCTACGAGGCCAAGACGTGTGGACCAAATCCTTTGCTAAACAATCCCGAGTTTTAACGACCTCCAGGAAGAAGCCTTTTGAAAACATTGTGGGAAAAGGAGAAAATGCTGGTAACCAGCATTTTCTCCTTTTTCCCACAATGTTTTCTATCCTTTCAAAGATAATTGCCGTTACTCGAGCCATACTGAGTTTGTTGTCTGCAAATGCTTTGAATTTTGACGGGTCTAAGTTTTTGTCATATGGTAAAGGGTTGAAATTTCTTTATCTCGAAGGAAAAAATCACTGAAATATTTTTAACAAACAATATAAAAAAAAAAAAATAACGCTGAGGCAATACTACAGCCATAAAGAAGAATTAGTTATTTTTTCAAATTTCTGTCAATGATTTAAAACTTAACTTCGTATAAAAAATCTTACCTGCCTGACTTTTCCGAATATGGACGGGTCCATTTTAAGATAAAAGTCGAGGCGAGATTAGAGTCAGAAGGGCTGACCGAGTTAGGAAGAGTTTACATTCGTCTGACTGTATTTATCAAATGCAAACACACGTTATCTCCATGTACCCGATTTTTCTTCTTCTAGGGACCCCTTTATCCACCTCAAAAAATAAATCCACGTCTTTAAACTATTTCAGGGTCGCTGGATCGAATCCCCAGCTCGGCGAATTTCTTTTCGAGGATTGATGATAGTCATTGCGGCAGCATTCATTCCTCTTTCAACGCTAATCATTGTAACGACGAGGATTATGTGGGAAAGCAGCTAGTGGCTTGGGAAGAATTGTTCGAAATACGGATAAAATACACTCCAGAAAAGCATGGATAGGTGCACTGGTCGCCGCGATATAACTGAAATAAATGTTGGAAACGGCGGTTAAAAACATAAGAACATATTAAAGTCTTTCAGCGCTAAATATATGAGCTGTGCTCTGGCAAAAGGGGACTTAATGCATCGCAGTAATGCATTATACCAAGCAAGACATCACCTAACTAATGGATTCATAGAATTCATTTTGTCAAACAAACGACTAAATTATGAAGTAGAATTATCCCTTGAAATACAGAAAATTTAAAGAGTGAAAAGTCTCGGTCCATGTCACCCTGTCACCTACGTGGACTGGCAGGCTGACATGAGTGGATACCTTTCCCAAATGCATTAAGCCCCCTTTTCCCAGAGCTTGGCTCATATTAACTTGACGTGTTTCGAAGGCTGACAATACGACGTACTGAGACTCAAAAGGATTTCTAGTCCGATAGGCTTGACTAAACAAGTGGACGATATAGATCACGATCAGACTGCACGTTCTATGCAGTTTGATCTTGATCTATGCAGTCTGCAAAAGCCCCTGTTTCCGCCTAAAAGCGCTGAGAGCGTTAAATCTTTCACATGGTACTTCCACGGCTCAGTTGTATAAAACATATTTACTCAACAAAAATTCTACATTTGTACAGAAGCATTGTAAGCATTTTCAAATGCCAAAGTGACATTAACTTGGGGTCAAATGAACGGGATTTGTGTTAAAAAGGATATAGAACTTTGTGGAGATGAGAGAAAACGCTAGATTCAAGCACTTTCTTCTTTTTTCTCACAATGTTTGGAAAAAAATCTATATTCTCATAGTCGATAAAACGCGGAGTTGTCTTGTTTTTTGTAGGTTTAATTCAATTCGAGAAATTTAGGGATATCAAAGAAAAAAGCTGTTGTTCGTGCTAAAGGTAAAAACAAGGGCACCGTATGAGGGTGCCAACGTTCGGCTGCGGATGCTTCTTTTTCAGGGAAAATCCTAAGTCAGAAAGGGGCATAACTCTGTCAAAACACTTTGATGGTTACCACCCTTTGTTGTATAGGTTCCCTTTTTGATACTTAAAACCTTGTCACAACAAGTTTGAAGCAAATATCTTCAGTAATAACAGAGATATTAAAAAAAAAAAAAAAAAATGTCAAAGCTTTTGCACGACGACGCCGACCAGGCCAGGGCTAGCACAATACTTCGACGTTTTCTTCGAAAACAGCCGAGCTAACAAGAGATATCTTTAAAAAAAAAAAAAAGACCACTTAAGACGTACCGGAATGGCGAAATTGAAACTCTTATGTGCTTCAATATGAAAAGAAAACTATGGCTGTTGGTGCCATAAATGTGCCCGCAAATAGGCCCACAGGAGCCCGACGAATAAAAAAAAATTTTACCAGCTGCAAATTACTGTTTATTCATTCGAGTATATAAAAACCATGTAATATATAGGTCAAAAGCCAGCTGAGTATTTGGCTTCGTCAAAAAATGATATTCTATATTTTACAAGAATACTTTCGAATGAGGCATTGGTATCGAAGGGGGAGGGGGGGGGGGGAATAAATGAGGGTAACATTTAAGGATATCCTTTTCCCTAGGACTCGTATTGACTCCAGTTCACAATACCCACATGAAGAGTACTTGGATGCGTCTTGCTTGTAAGCCTCTGGAAAGAAGACCTCTGCTGTCAATTGGGATTGGATAATGGGGGGAGGGGGGCGGGCAACGTTGTAATTATGCCAAATAGATATATTGTTTCTACAAAACAGTTTCTTTTTCTTCATTACAATGCTTTTAAACGCATTTAGCCAATCAGAAATTACGTTACTTTGAATTTGAGAAAAATCATGAGAAACAGAACATTCAATTTAATGGTGCAACCCTTGATTGCGCAAGTTATCTTGCCTGACCTAAATCTGTTTGTCTTTACGTAGAATAATATGATAACGATAAGTTGTTCACAAACTTGTATATGCTTGCTTCCCCATTAAGTACAGGGGCTTACAATAATATGAGCCATGCTCTGGCAAAAGGGGGCTTAATGCATTTCCCTTGTACAGTGTACCAATCATGCCATCACATAATTATGAATCCATAATAGCCACTTTTTTTAACATCTGACTGAATAATGAGGTAGACTGATCCTTTGACATACAAAAAAAATGGACCCCCTAGCGAAAAGTTTCGACCCAGGTCAGTTTGCGCGTACTGCGCAGGCTGACCTGGGTCGATACTTTTCGCAGATGCATTAAGCCCCCTTTTCACGAAGCATGGTTCATACTGTTTTCTGTGTTCGTTTGATTTGTGCTTTGGGCTACTTTTAACGGTAGGTAAGTTATATCACGGCAACTGTTTACTCATTAATTGGTTCCACTTATAATTAGCTGTCAGCAGGTGGTTTAAAGTACATGTAACTGTTGTTTTTATCGTGAGACGTGGGGGCTAGCCAATCTTTACCACACAATTCCGACTTTTAATGACCATGAGATAATGTTGGTAACCAGCATTTTCTCTTTTTCCCACAATATTTTTTTTCCTACCCTTTGAATGGTAAATTTTCCGTTTTAAGTAAAGTTTAACTTTTAGCACTGAAAGTCATACTTGAGTCGTTTTCATCTGGAAAGCCGATACAACAAGCTTACCGTTGTAATGGCTTGTTGTGAAGAGTGTTAAGAAAGGTAACTCTTTATTCATTTGAAATTATATTACGAGTTTTTTCCCTTCATTTCATTTTACGCACAACAGTATTTTATCTGAATTACCACGATTACAATTGAGCCATGCTCTGTGAAAAGGGGGCTTAATGAATCTGCGAAAAGTATCGACCCATGTCAGCGCTCTCCGCGCAGACTGACCTGGGCCGAAACATTTTACTATCTGTCAATTTTCTGTATGCTCAAGGACCATTCTACCTCATGATAAAGTGGGTCGTTAAAAAAAGTGGCTATAACGGATCCATAATTATGTGATGGCTCGATAGATACAATGTATCACGGAGATGCATTAAGCCCCCTTTTGCCAGAGCATGGCTCAATTTTTCTTTTTTTAAGGAATGCAGTTTGTATAGGTTAAAGATACATCCTTACAGCCAGAGGGAAAAAACGCAGTTGAAATTTGATATACTGTAGAATGGTTTAGAATCAGCTGTGTAGACATAGTAAAATTGCCGATATATATAGTGCAAAGGGTAAATACACATATCGGAAATCTTCGATTTAAAACCGGAAATGCCACAACAGTGATTTCTTTGAGGGCTTTCAGAAAATGAAGAGCATTTTCTATCCATCGCAATCTATGCAATCTTGCAACCGTCAGGGGCAACATTTGGAATGAAGAGATTTTTCCATAATGTACACAAAGATTTTACCAAATGCAAGACAACAGTCATATTAACAAAAATGCTGACGAGATGGTAAAGAACAAAAGGTATGCTTCGCTATAATATACGGGTAACCCTCTTGTTTCGTCCAAATGCAGAAAATGTAAGTAATGCAATGGTCACATTTACGGTCATGCACGTAGTTGACCATAATTCATTTCAAACGCAGTCTGCCGTAGTGTTACTATATTGCTGATTGCTTATTATGCCATGCCGCCTAGGAAGAAACGATGTATTGTTGATGTGTTTTAGCATGTACTACGGTCAACTAAACCCACCCTACGGTTGAGTCGGGCCAATTACAGTTAACTAATGTCAACTACGTTCATACTGCGGTCGCAGTAGGGTCACGACATTGTAGTTAATCGTAACCAATTTTTTAACATGTTGAAAAATCATGTGCTTACTACGGGAAAATCATAAGTTCAAGCTACGTTCATTACTACGTTGAACTACGCTTATCTACGTGTAACTACGTTCAACTACGTCTAATACGTTCAACTACAGCCAACTACGGTCATTCCCTACTTCGGTCAACTACGTAAGATGTGACCACGGTTTAAACTCTCGATAATAGTATAATATTTCATGAAAATTTACTGAGTATGGTTTCGATTTCACTTCTGTGGTAAAGCAGCCAGTGACTTTAAAAGAATGTTATAGGTGATTATCGTCAGAGAAACACTCTTGAAATGAACGGACACATGTGTGTGTACTGCCCGCTATGCAATGAGTGACAATATCGTTGAAAATAGTTCAAACCGTTCCAGGGTATGCCCGAACACTTCTGTTTATTTGTTTTATTTAAAACCCCATATCGTGCCAAATGCGACAACAGGTGTCTCTTATCGAGAGTATATATTAAGATCAGCCTGCAAATAAGTGCAGACTGATATTGGTCCAAACCTTCCGCCAATAGTAATGGTCCCTGGTTCCCATTGGCATGCAAATAAACTTAAGTCAAATTATTTGTTTGGAATTTGACACAATCAGGCGCATGGCCTGGCCAGGTATATAAGATCCCTGGCCTGGCTGAAGCCCGGAGGTCCGGGCTTCAATATTAACTATCAAATGAAATGCACTTTCTTAATCAGGAAAAAGACCAACTCATCTAAATTTCAAAATTGCTTTTGCCATAAAATGAGAACAAATTAACCGACAATGTAGATCAAAGATCAGACTGCACGTTCTGTGCAGTCTGATCTTGATCTACATTGTCCGAAAAAATGCAATGTGATCTTAATTTACTTAGTCTGAGAAAATTGACAAGGTTGTGCTTTGGTCTTTATGTTGCTAACATCTATTTTTCTAGAGGAAAAACGATGAAAGAAGGATAAAAAAAAAAGAGAGAGAAGAAAATTTAGAGTAGGCTAAATTTGCCTTCATTTTCACTACATTCCTGGCTAAGCACCTGACTATAGATTTGCTAGGTAGACGCAATGCGCTTTTGGAGATCTACTTTGTCGTGGTGGCTTTTTTCTGGCTAAAAGAACATTTAAATTGCATTTTTTTTTTCAACCATCCCCTGAAAAATATTACTTAACTTTTTACCACATAACAAAATTTTAGACTTGTCCAAATTGGAAGTATTTGCAGACAACGAATAAAAAGTAGCTCCATTTATGGGCTTGTTCTTTGGTGTCTCAGAAAACATTGTGGGAAAAGGAGAAAATGCTGGTTACCAGCATTTTCTCCTTTACCCACAATGTTTTCAAATACTTTCTTTCCCAGGGTCGTTAAAACTCGGGACGGTGTGATAAAAGGTTAATTCATTCAGCATCTTTAGGGTTTAAAAACTGTCAAACATTTAATTTTTAGCAGACCCTTTTCTTTGTCTACTGATATCGAAATTTAATTGTAGAATCTTTTAATTCCCTGTCCACCCATCTGTCAAATGCTTCATTCTCTGCCACTGTTAGATAATTCTTCCAGTCACCCACTGTTCCTGAAATGGTAAATCAGATTTAAACAGGTTTTTTTTTTTTTACAAAGTTACAGGGTTTTCCATAATATATGTAACCATTTCAAACGCTTATAATTCTTTATCATAACAAGCCTTTACCACACAATCCCGAGTTTTAACAAACCTGAGGATGAAAGCCTTTGAAAACACTGTGGGGGTGGGGGGGAAAGGAGGAAATGCTGGTGACAAGTACTTTTTTCCTTTTCTGGCAGTGTTTTTTCGCAAACGCATTAAGCCCCTTTTTGCTACAGCATGGCTCAATTATACAAATACTGAACAATAAAAATCGAAACAGGCTTTGCCAGAGCAAAGCTCATTTGTCTCCAAAAATGTAGAAAGCATTGTGGGAAAAGGAGAAAATGCTGGTTACCAGCATTTTCTCCTTTTCCCACAATATTTTCAAAAGCCCTTTCCACCGGTGTGGTTAAATCTCGGAATTGTGTGGTAAAGGGTTGAATTTCTATTCTTTACCTTTGCGGAATATGATCGAAGCGCCATCTGTAGCTTTGGATTTGCCGGAACTATTTTTGCGCCTGTAAGCTTGTTTCATGTCCCGGAAGTTACACTTCATGCCGATTTCTTTTACCAGCTTTTCGTCGACAGCTTTATTCAGAAATGTTGCGATTTTCCTGATCTCTTTCTCTGGAGCCTAATTAAAGAGGGAAAATGAAAAACAACGTTTAAACTTTTACAGTGCAAAGGGTTTTTGCAGACAGTGTAGATTTTAGGACAATGTGGATCAAAGATCAGACTGTACATTCTGTGCAGTCTGATCTTGACCTACACTGTCCGCTAAAGGGCAATGAGTTGCGCATAGCAGCCGAATGATTAAGATACAAAGAATATTGGACACAGAAAAATATACCTGTATAATGTCTTCATAGAACAGGTCCAATAAGGGATATATAGGGTTGTTTAACTTGAACTGTTCCCAGTGTTTGATGTACCACGTAAACGAACACAAAGGAGCTGAAATGGAGAAAATGAAAAGAAAAACTTGGCGGCAAAAACGGGGCTATTTTTAGTTCTGTCAAAATAATTTTATAAACTTCTTATTTTGTTAAACCCTTTACCACACTATTACGAGTTTTAACGACCTTGAGGAAAAGGTTTTTCAAAACATTGTGGGAACAGGAGAAAATGCTGGTTACCAGCATTTTCTCCTTTTTTTCCACAGTGTTTTCTACTCTTTCAATAAAAAAGGTCATCATTTAAACCGCATTTTAAGTGTCGTCTGCACATGCTTTCATTGCAGAAAAGTCTAAAATTTTGTCGTTTGGTAAAGACTTAATGTACTCAGTTAGATACAGATCTACATGTACATTAACTCTGTAAGCGCAAAGGACAAAGGAGCCATGCGCTGGCAAAAGGGGGCTTAATGCACCTCCGTGATCCATGATACCAAGTAAGTTATCACATAATTATGGATCCATGATACCAAGTGAGTTATCACATAATAATGGAACCATGAAATCCATTTTGTCTAAAAACAGACTGATCCATGGGGTACAGTGGAAAATTGACCGATAGCAAAAAGTTTTGCCCCAGGCTGACCTGGGTCGATACTTTTTGCAGATGCATTAAGCCTCCCTTTCAAAGAGCACGGCTCATATACTCTTGACCTCTTCTCGATTGAAACTACAATCGACTAAAACTCAGATTTTTATTTTATATGCTTGACTTAACAAGGAGACTATACAGATGAAAGATCAGATTGTACATAATATGCAAACGCAGTCTTTTAGATAATTAGATGGACATTTAATAACAGAAATACTTCGGTTCATGATGAATTTAGTTTTTTAAGATACGATGAAAATAATTTAAAAATTAGAAATATTTGAGTTCTGGAATAAAAGATGAAGTCAAACATGAAAATAGCTCAGTATAATTAATTTAATCTTGTTTTATATCTACCATTCCTTACGATAAGGTATTTCTCCCCGGAATGCTTTAACGAACTCTTCGAAAGGAGGACAGTCTGGTCCCTGGAAGATTTCTGATTGGGTCTTTAAGTGAGAATAATATGACACAGCAACGTCCTTAGGGTTTCTTATCACGTGAATTATCTTGCAGTTTTTCTCCTTGATTCCAGCCGGTATGAGATCATGTGTCAGGTGCGTGTTTAGAACTCGTGGAGGTGACAAAGATGACGTCATTTCCGGTGTACATAGTTCCAGCATGGCCGTCTCTTTCATTTCTCTGTTATACTCAGCTGAACCACGCAGTATCATGTTCACGATCTCCCATACCCAGTGTGTACCTTGTCAGAGAAATTAACAAAATGTTTCAAGATCATATGGCGAACAACACACGAAAATAGGCCTTCGGACATTTGCGTAAAGTGTTGCCCCGGATTAGCCTGCGCTGTCCGCGCAGGCTAATCCGAGACAGCACTTTACGCCTACATAAGATTTTTTCATACAGTAGATTTTCGTGAAACAGAAAATCGCACAAAAACGGGAAGTGTCGTCTCGGATTAGTCACAGACTGCACAAGCTGATCTGGGACGACACACTTTTACGCATATGTCCAAAGGCCCCTTTTCCTGTGTTGCACGCCATATATAAACTTTCAATCAAATTCAGGGCTTTGAGCGCATTCACGATGAAGTAGGTGAAATAGGACAACCTTGCAATTCTCAACATATGCTAAAACTTCTTTTAATTCATCATCATCATTATCGTCGTCATCGTCGTCTTTGCAGTAGCCATCATCATCATCATCATCATCATCATCACCATCATCATCATAATCGTCATCGTCATCATCATCGCTATATTTTTCTTTCTTGCTAAAATGTTTATTTCATTGTTAATACTTTATCGCATTACCCACTGCTGACAGCTTTTTTCTGCCACCTTGCAGCAGACTTCTCTTTTTAAAGCATTGTGAAAAAAGAAGCATTTTTCCTCGTTACCACGATGGTTTTACATTAACTCTGAGGCCAATTTGATGATTAACCCTCATCACGATGTTTTCAAAGTCCTCGGCTGTCAGCTTTTTTAGCTCTTAACCAGACGAAACTTTACGAAAATTTAGAATTACCCAAATTAAAATCACACGCAGAAGATAATGTAGACGTAAATCAGAAACCGGAAGCAGTCATTTAAATGGAAGAAAACATTATGGGAGATGGAGAAAATGCTGGTTACCAGCATTTTCTCCCTTTTCTACAATGTTTTCAAAGGCATCATCTTCAGGGAGATTAAACCTCAGAATTGTATAGAAAAAGGGATTAAAGGCTCATTGAGTACAACAGATAATACAGAATTATTACCCGCTTTTGGAAATGCACAGATTATCACGTCGTCATCTCTTATCCCTGTCTCTTTGATCCACTTTAGTTGTAGATCCAGATCTTTGGCCGGCATTACTCTTTTAACGATATCATCTCTGAACACGAAACCGCCCACTTTGTGATATAATGCAGTATCATAGTCACGTGACATTTTTTTTCAAACGTCTAATGCCTTTCGCTTATTTCATTTTAAAATAAATTTGCAGCAGGCAATTTTGAAAACGTTATTGCACAATATTATTTTGCAACATGAATCAAGATTTGATTCGGTGTGAACATCGTTGCAGAAGGAACGCTTTGAATAAATCTCCCGACGCCAAAATTTCTTTTAACTCTTTACCCCGCAATCACGACATTCAACGACCCTAAGTACGACGCCTTTTGAAAACATCGTGGGAAAAGGAGAAAATGCTGGTAACCAGCATTTTCTCCCTTTCCCTCAATGTTTTCGAACCTATTTTACAAAAATCCCATCATTTAGGTCCCATTTGATTTGTCTTCTGCAAATGCTTCGATTTGGAAAAAGCCTAAGATTTTGTCGTTTGGGAAAGAATTAAAAGATGTCTGCTCCAAGACCTGAATTTCATCTGCAATAGGTTATTAGTTCAGCTTCTAAATACATATTGTCATTTCAGTCCCAAGAAAGTCTAACTGAGGTTAGAAAAAAAAAATTAGTTATAATTCCAGACTGTTTCAGAATATCCGGAAAAAAAATCGAAAAACAATTTACAGGATTAGAATCTGACTTCTGTGAAGTCTGATCTCTACCTGCGTTGTCCTTACAAAAGTTCGGTGTTGTCTTTAGCACACTTTTTAGCACTTTTAAAATCCAAGTAATCTCTTTATCAGGACCAATTTAGTACTGGAGAGGAATCAAGGGAGATAACTGAAGAATGGCTCTCATTAAATGAGACCATCCAACACCGACAATACTCGTAAGGCTTCATAAGTGGTCACGTGGTTTGATTTACTCAGTAAACCCTGGAACAAAAAAGCTCCTACATGTATCCTTAAACGTCGAGATAGTTTCACGTGTTTATACAGTAATAGCCCCCCCCCCCCATAAGAAAGTATGAATTTACGGAATTATTGTACATGTATATATGAGAAGCGCTCTGGCAAAAGGGGGTATAAAGCATCTCCGTGATGCATTATAAAAAGCAAGTCATCACATAATTATCGATCTATAATATCATTCAGTCTAACATTCAACTGAACCATGAGGTAGAATGGTCCTTTGATATGCAGACAATTGACCAAAAGTGAAAAGTTTCGACCGCGGTAAGCCTGCACGGACAGCCCAGGCTGATATGAGTCGATATCTTTTGCAGATGCATTAAACCCTCTTTTCACACAGCATGGCTGATGTATATATCTATTTAGGACGGCATATCATTGTGTGTAACGTTTTTTTTTTTAATGTTTTATTTTGTAATTTTCTACCGAAAAACTGTTTGGTTTCATCATTTCTAAGTGACACAGAATAGCCGTTGAACTATAGTAATGTGTATGTGTAATGAAGCAAATCTCAAATGAAACCTTGCTAAATTCAAAGCATTGGCCACAGAGTAGAAAATAAGGAAGGAGAGGAAAATGGATCTATACGTGTAGAGATAGAAAAGAAAATCAATACTGATAAAAAGAAAAGTCTAGAAAATGCTTGATTTTTGCCGTGGCCTCATTTTTTTTTTTTTTTTTTTTCTCAAAGAAGC
Source organism: Tridacna gigas (assembly GCA_945859785.2). Classification (NCBI taxonomy): domain Eukaryota; kingdom Metazoa; phylum Mollusca; class Bivalvia; order Cardiida; family Cardiidae; genus Tridacna; species Tridacna gigas. The sequence continues at coordinate 8,648,499 of OX244042.2, forward strand.
AGAAATTTTGTGAGGAAAAAATAACAACGTAACAAAGAAAAGGGTCTTAATTGTTCCCCTTAAAAGATAAAAGTGAGATATTTTCATTTTAAGGATACTTAATTTTAAAACTTTATCTTGATTAGGAAGTTTTCCCAGGTCACATGTGATGAGAGTAGACTGAAATCGTCTACTAATTTTTTGAACAATTTTTTTCCTTTGTCACACTGCTGGGAATAAAGGCCAACTGCAACGCGAGAAAACTATACGGGGAATAATCGGAATTTAAAAGTACAAGCCCAGTCCAAACGACAGTCGTCTCCCTTGCTAACCCTCTGGAAGGTTTCACTACAGAAATTGAACAAATATTTTAACCCTTATCATTCCGTTCGTGGCAATAGAAATATTTTTCGGAGAGTATATAGCCTGCACGTACCCAGCCTGCACGTACGTGCAGTCTGATCTTGCTCTACACTCTTTGCTGCTTCAAAGATACATCCTTACAGTCAAAAAAAAAAAAAAAAAAAGCCGTTAAAACCTGGAAGTGTGTAGAACGGCTCAGCTGTGTAAACATTGAAAAATTACCTATATATGGCGTGCAACACACGAAAAAGGGCCTTCGGACATTCGCGTAAAGTGTCGTCTCGGATTAGCCTGCGCAGTCCGCGCAGGCTAATCCGAGACGGCACTTTACGACTACATAGGGTTTTTTCATACAGTAGACTTTCGTGAAACAAAAAATCGCACAAAAACGGGAAGTGTCGTCTCGGATTAGTCACAGACCGCACTGGCTGATCTGGGACGACATACTTTTACGCATAAGTCCGAAGGCCCCTTTTCGTGTGTTGCACGCCAATTCTGATATAAGGGATAAAGAAACTCAAGGGATTTGTCCTCATTTAAAACCGGAAATGACAACAGTGATTTCTTTGATGGCCTCCAAAACATGAAAAGCATTTTCTATCCGTCGTAGTCCGTGCAACCTTGCAGCTGTCAGGGGCAGCATTTGGTATGAAGATACAGAATGATTACAGCTTGTAAAATAAAAAATGAAATGGGTTAAAAATTGGCTGTAAACTGGCTGGCTGTTAACGAGTATAGATGTGTCTTTAACAGTATCTTCGGTCATGTAAACCAAGTTAAATGCCAAGAAACAAAACAATTTTCTGTTATCTTCAACAATCTAAATTCGGCATTTGCAGCCGGAGAACTGTGAGAACATCTTGTTATATTTAGATATTAAACAGTTATCAAAATCTTGTTCATCGATGTTTTTGTGTAAAATAGCGGGAAAAGGAGAAATCGTTCTTTTAACTCTTTACCAAACGAGAAAATTTCGGACTAAGCCAAATTGAATGTATCTGCAGACGACAAATGCAGCTCATATGATGATTTTCGTCTTTCATACGATAGAAAACATTGCGGGGAAAAAGAGAAAATGCTGATTACCAGCATTTTCTCCTTTTCTCGCAATGTTTTGAAAAGCCTTCTCGGCCAGTGTCGTTAAAATACGGGGTTGGTCCGGTAAAAGGGTTCAGTAGGTAAGTCTTATGTCACGATGATTTCAAAGCTGGCCCGCTGCTCTACGAAAATGATGTGTCTGGTAGTGTTCAATTAACTGTTTTGGCACTCTATGTATGAACCATGCTCTGTGAAAAGGGGGCTTAATGAATCTGCGAAAAGTATCGACTCAGGTCAGCCTGCGCAGTCCGCGCAGGCTGACCTGAACCGAAACTTTTCGCTATTGGTCAATATTCTGTATGTCAAAGGGCCAGTCTGCCTTATTAATACAGTCGATTGTTTGACATAATATATTTTATGGCTCCATAATTATGTGATGACTTGCTTGGTTATCACGCATCACGGAGATACATGAAGCCCCCTTTTGCCAGAGCATGGCTCATATAAATTCGATCTCTTTCAACTGTTGATCTTACAATCAAGTAAAACCCAGAAAGATTCTTTTCTCATTGGCTTGACTAAACATATCGGATGGTATAGATCCAAGACCAGACTGCACGTTCTGTGCAGTCTGATCTTGATCCATGCCGTCCGCAAAAACCCTCTTTTCCCCTGTGGTGCTGAAAAGGTTAAACCCCTCTGCATTATCACTGTGCGACTGAGGCTGGTTTATTTGTCCTGTTGATGTTGAACGCTGTTTTTAACATTATTTGTTATAACAGGGAGACCAAAGCACCTATTAGTGCATTCCCGTCATTTGTATTATCAGAACTTGTAGCAACAGTCTTCCTAAGCCTCTAGTTCTATACACATATAAGCATCGTATGAACAATGTTCAGCCTTGAGAGGTGGGGTGGGGGCATGAATCATGTGGCATTTATTATCAATAATCCTCTACATTAATTTTCTAAATGAGTTCGGCCGGGCTCGGGTTTGAAGTCATGACTCCTGGTTTATAAGCCTCTGAATGTGATCAAGCGAGCCACTTGTCTCGGCTTTCAGTACTCGGTTAGATGCAGCTGCGTGATACATTCGTATTGATCTCCCCTGCCAAGATTAGAGAACGAGAAGGTCACTGAAAAAAAAAAGAAAAAAAAAAACTGTTCTTTTATCCACATTTGATCAAATGGCTTGCTACGAAACACAAATAAGTCAGCCAAAAATTCAAAATACACGTATACTCCTAAAAGGCCTTTTTTTCAATGGTATGGGAAGAAAGTGTTCGCAATCAGATTTTTTCTCCTTTTCCAGTGATGTTTTTTACCCTTCCAAACATCAGACAGACAGAAATATTTATTTAACAGACTTTTACAATTTGTTCGTAACCATATATTAATTCGCATAAATAGTACTCATTAAACACTCAACTTCTCCGTTTTTCAAGTACAATATAATTTAATATGATTAATCAATATTTAAAAAAAACAAATCTGACAGAATCAGATGGAAGCCGAAAGATAAACTGTTTTCATGCGGACACCAGAATGGCGCCTCGGTTACAGAAGCACACTATAGTAGGTGTACCAGTTCGTGTTTCACGTGCAAAGCAAGATCTGACAGAGTGTTTTCGCTTTTAAAATATGTAGTTTATGATATTCAATTGGAAATGTTACCGTTTAATTCGGGATATTTGTGTTCGCTAGAATTTATCATTGCTCCAGACGCGTAACCTCAGTTCGAATTAAAAATTAAATTAAAAAGTTATTGTTGGCAAAACCGAAAGTGAAAGTAGTGATTCCTTGTTCCGTGTATCTGGATATTATACATTCAAACGGATTTTAAATCAACAGGATAAAAAAACACTGCTGCAACAGCATCCAAGAGGAAATTAGAGACACTTTCAGATAAGTAAGATTTTCATATTGTTACTGGTCAATTGTAAAAAGAAAATATCTAATTGTGATATAACAAATGGTACCCTACGACATCTCGTTGATATTTACTGATGGGTCCTGTATACATCATGGTCAGACTGCATGGATGTGTAAGCTAATCATGGTCTATACTTTATTCAATAATTGTATAAAAGATACTTACAGGTACTTCGAAATTCGACATATATGTAGTAAGCCACTGTTTTAACCAATTGATAGTATTGTTACTTGGCGATAGCTGCAAGTCAGGATCACACCACATTGATCTAGAGTCCATTTCCAGTCCACACAAAGTGGTAATAAATCACTTTCGCAGCAATTGCTCATTTAGACATGGACACTTATAAATGAGCTGTACTCCGGCAAAAGGGGGCTTAATATATCTCCGCAATACATTACACCCGGCAAACCATTATTTAATCATGGATCCACAAAATCCAATGTGTCTTACAAGCGACCCAGTCGTGAGGCAGACTGGTCCTTGGACCTACAGAAAATTGACCAGTAGGGAAAAGTTTCGGCTCAGGTCAGCCTGCGCGGATTGCGCAGGCTGACCTGAGTCGATACCTTTTCGCAGATGCATTAAGCCCCCTTTTACAAGAGCAAGGCTAAAAAATATTTATGCAATTTGAATTTATCTACACTGTATCACAGTGCATATTTGAATATTATAGAAAGGCACCGTCAGTCCATTCATTTGAGTTACATGTGACAAGTTGTCTGCAAATGTTTTCAATTTCCAGTTTGGAGGACGCTAAGATTTTGTCGTCTGGTAGTTAAACTTATAGTAAATATGAGGATTATATGGGTGAAACCAATCATAGCGGAGAGTGTAGGTCAAGATCAGACTGCAAGAACGTGCAGGGTCTCACTTATACATAGGTTGGCATATCGCGTCTGGCAGGGAACGCTCAAGCTTGCCCTTCTCCACACAATCCTGAGTTTTAACGAGTTCAGGAAAAAGCCTTTTGAAAACAATGTAGGAAAAGGAGAAAATAATGGAAATGCTGGCATTTTCTCCTTTTCTCACAATGATTTCAAAAGGCTTCTTTCAGAGGGTGGTTAAAAGTCGGGACCGTGTGGTAAAGGGTTAAATAGACAAATACCATCAGTTGTTCCATACAGGTATTTGGTTCGTTATATGCATGCGCTTTTATTATGGACATGGCTGATCTTTTCGGCGTAGCTGAATGTGCTGGGTTTTGACCTACTTTTTGGTACTGATAACAAATGAATGAATAGAAATTTGTGATTGGTCAGAAATGAAGACATGTTTATTGTAAGGGCCCTTGCCTATTTGCTGGCAAATTTACGCCGTCTGTTTTTTTGAAAGGTATTTCTTGTTTTGAGCTGACCGATTTTTAATACCTTTTTTTGTTGTAGGCAGCTTTCAACGTTTTTTTTAAATAATAATACTGGCACTGTTCATTTATTAATATCTCTGCTGAGTTTTCACTGTTGTAGGCCGGGGTCCTGCGTGGCTCAGTGGTAATGTGTGGGACTCCCAACCTGGAGGCCCCGGGTTCGAGCCCCACCTGATCAGCTGGGTTTTTCGTGGGTGTGTCCTTGGGCAAGACACTTTAGAGCCCTAGCCTAGTACTGGTAAAACCCAGGAAATACATGAATATGTGAGCTGTCGTCATGATATGACTGAAATAATGTTGAAAGTGGCGTAAAACACCATTCAATCAATCAATCAACTGTAGTAGGCTGGTGGGTATGTGTTGCAAAGCTCAAGGATAACTCGAACAGCTGCGAACCTAGAACCTCGGCATTACAAGATCCAAAGTCGGAGGCTCAGAAATGAGAGTTTTTAGTTATATCGCGGCATAATTTCCTAGAATTTCCTTTTTACCAGCATTTCGGACAATTTTCTTCCCAAGCCACTGGCTGCTTTTTCCACATAACCATCGTCGAAACAATAATCAGCGGTGAGAGAGGAATGAATCCTGTCGCGATGACAATCATTACTAAGGCCTCAGAAAAAAATAATTGGTCGAGCTAGGGATTTGAACAAACGACCCATGGTTACAACGGCTGTGCCCTACCAACTGAGATACCGAACTCAGCATCTTGAGTCGCAAACCATTAATCAAAGAAGCGAAATTGTTGAGTACAAACAACGGTTCCACTCTTTAACCTTATTCTGTCGCGTTATCATGAAACTTGTACAACAGACAGGGGTGTTCGAAAAATATTCCGAAAAATCATGCTTTTGAAAGTAGGAATTTTCCTGAAAAATCTTCGACCAAAGATGATCTGCCACTGTTGTTCATATGCAATATTTGTCTATTGTATTATACCAAAAGCATTATCGAAGTATAAACTGCACGCGATAAATCTGACATCCATCTTGATCAATCGATATTCAAAGTGCGGAGGAATATTTAATTTTTAAACATATCTATTTTACATCGAATTAGAAACAAGTTCTAGCAACTTATACTAATCTTTCTCCATTCTGCTTCCTGGAAACTAGTACTTGCGCCGAATGTGTGGGCCAATGAACAGTCCCGAAGTTGAGACCCGCTCCCGGGTGTCGAACTCGGGACCTTATGGTTACGAGGCCGACGCTTTACCTCACAACCAGGTACACTTCAGAGGAGATACAGGCGAATTAATGAAAAAATATGGATTAGCTCTATGCAGTTTCGAATCATAATAAGGTTACACTGCAATTAAACTGCTTTATATGTATTCATTTTTCACTAACATGGGAAAAACCAGTATTACTAAACAACTACGATAATTATCGGGGTATCGTTATATCTTTGGTCGAAACCTGGGTCCGTATTCACCAACCATTCTTAAGAACGTTCTTAGACTTATTCTTCAACATTTTCCAAGTTTGAAAGTAACACAACTTCTTATTGGCTAAACCAAATGGTTTAGCCAATCAGAAGGTGTGTTATTTTCAAATTTGGAAAATTTTGGAGAACAAGACCAAGAATATTCTTAAGAATGGTTGGTGAATACGGACCCAGATCTGAAAATACTGAAATATATCACAATAGTAATAGTATAAATCTACTACTAAAAATTTGCTAGGGATCGCCCTATTAGACTAAATCGATATATATGTGTTGCATGTACCAATTATGGGTTTTTTTTTTTCAATCTAAAAGATACTCCTTGTTTTGAAAATTTCAAAAATCTAACCTCTGACGAAGTTAAAAGCCAGATCAAAGAACTTCAAACAACTCACTTATTCATAAGTATTCCGTCTCCATCATATAACTATTTAAAGAAAATTAGTGACATGTTATATAACTTTGTATGGGACGGAACGTGTAATAAAATTAAACAAAAAGTGCTAATTAAAGATTATGAAGAAGGCGGCTTAAAGATGATTGACTTATTTAATTACAACCTGAATATGAAAATTAAATGGATAAAAAAACTCATTTCCGATGGTAACAAAGACTGTTACGAATTTACCAACAATATTTTCGATATTAATAAACTATTCAATTCCGGAAGAAAGTATTGTGAACAACTCTGCAAAACGATAAAAAATGAATTCTGGAAAGACGTTTTATACTCACTTATGACATATATGTCAAAATGTTATTTTACAAATTGGATAGAACTAATCAATATGCCTCTATTCTATAATGAAAACTTAATGATTGGCTCTAAGCACTTTTTTAATCACGTTCTGTACAATGGTGGAATAAGGTATGTTAAAGACATCTTAAATGAAGATGGTAGCTTTAAAACGTGGAATGACATGAAAAATACTATTAATAACGGAATCAACTTTTTAGAATTTTATAGCATTATCAGCGCTATAAAAGCGCTGTTTGCAGAACATAACATCACTAACAAGAATAAGTCATTACAAGGTTTCCATAACCCAAATATAAACTGCTATTTTTATCAAATAATTATTAAGTCTTGTAGTAACAAATTCACATATAACGTTCTGATAAAGAATAACGAAAAACCGACATGTCATAGTAAGTGGAACAGCACTTTTCCAAACTCTAATATCAATTGGAATGTTATACACAGTAATGTTCTTAAATATTCAAGTGACAGATACTCCCAGTGGTTTCAAACAAGAATAATACACAGGATTCTTCCGACAAACTCGCTTCTTTTTAAAATGAACTTGGTCGAAACAAATATGTGTTCTTTCTGTAACAGCTGTGAAGAAACTTTAGCACATTTATTTTATGAATGTCAAAATATCAAACCTATTTGGGAGCGCATTTCAATACTTGTTAATAATTTAGATCAGTCGATGTCAATAAGCAAACAAAATGTGCTTTTGGGTTCAAATGAAACAAATCTGAAGCTAGACAGATTACTTCTTGAAACAAAAAAATATTTTTACAAATGTAAAAACAAAGATATAAAACCATCTTTATTAGGCCTGAAAAATAGTCTCTTCTATAATCTTAGCATCATTAGAAGCTCAAAAAATTATAAAAATGAACGAAGGCTTACGACAATTGTAGAATACATCAGTCAAAACCTCCCATAAACCAAAAGCTTTTTTCGTTTTCTATACACACGAACAATGCTGCAGTGCTGAAGCCTCAAAAGAGTACCTACCTTATGTTACGTTTTTTTTTTTGCTTTTGACGTTTCAGTACTGTACATTGAACCAAGATCAAAGTAACACTTTATCATCACAATCACTTTCACACTCACTCAACTCTCACAGAATTTTTTTTTTTTTTACACATTTATATATAAAAATAAGCTTTTTCGTCCACATATTTAAAGAAAAAAAAAAAAAAAACTGTAACAAGTAAGATAAATAAACCTGTTATAAGTCATTATTGTTAAAATCTACATATTTTAGTAGCCATATCAATGTAGTAGTACAATAGTAGCTGTAAAAAAATCTGGAATCTGTAATTACGACTTTTGTTTGTATTTTAAAGTTCAATTACTAACACAGAATACTAACAACGATCTGTAAGGTGCATTGAGGGATGGCCACGACCCTCAAGTACCATAAAGACGTGGACAATAAAGTTAAAAAAAAAAAAAAAGAACTTCAAACAAAATCCTGCGAACTTGATAAACTTCCTACAAAACTGCTGAAAATGCATCTTGATGAATTATTACCTTCTATAACTAAGTTAGTAAATTTATCACTTAGTCAAGGAATTTTCCCACCAAATTGGAAACATGCGGTGGTAAAACCTCTACTGAAGAAGGTCGGACTAGAACTTGTGCTGGCTAATTACCGTCCTATGAGCAACTTGCCGTTTCTTTCAAAAATCGTCGAGAAATCTGCACTCCTCAGGCTTAATGAGCATGTCAGTAAATACAAACTATTACCGAAGAACCAGTCTGCCTATAGACGTTTTCACTCTTGTGAGACTGCCCTTCTCTGATTAGTAAGTGATATTCTTGATGGAATGGAAAACAAGGAGGTCATTGCCCTTATTGCACTGGACCTAAGTGCTGCTTTTGATACGGTGGACCATGATATCCTCATTCAAGTGTTACGATCCCAATATGGACTTTGTGGCACAGCTATTAACTGGATTGACTCATATCTTAGACCACGCAGCTGTAGTGTTAATGTAGATTCAGCAGTCTCTTCACCACGCCCTTTACAGTGTAGTGTCCCTCAGGGCAGCTGTTTAGGTCCATGGTTATATCTTACATACGCGGGAACCTTGTTCTATGTTATTCCGGAATCAATATCAGTTTACGGTTTTGCAGATGACCATATCGCATCTAAAAAATTTAGACCATCTTCAGAAAATGAGAAATCGGCCAACAAAGAATTAGAAAATTGTGCTTTAACCATTGATAACTGGATGAAACATAACAAACTCAAAATGAACTCTGGGAAAACAGAATTCATCATTTTCGGTAGTAGACAACAACGTGAAAAATGTACAATCAAAGAAATAGATATCGCTGGTGATAAAGCTAAATCTGTCAAATGCATTAGGTACCTGGGCGCCTTCCTAGATGAACAATTAAATTTTAACGACCATGTCAAAAGAAAATGTCAGACTGCAATGTTCAATTATCTAAGGATTAAAAACATCAGAAAATATCTCTCTAATGATGCAACCGAAACTCTGTTACTATCTCTCGTCATATCGCATCTGGATTATTGTAACGGGATTCTTTATGGTATTTCCCAAAGTGACAAAAAATGCAGAGAATACAAAATATGTGTGCCAAGCTCGTTCTGAGACAAAACAAGTATAGTAGTCCTAAACAAGCCCTCTTTCAACTACACTGGCTTCCTATAAAAGCACGAATCGAATTCAAAATCTTGACTGTTATGTTCAGTTGTTCAAAGGGCCATGCACCGGCCTATCTGACTGAACTGTTTACAGAACTGGTGCCAAAACGTAGGTTGAGGTCTTCTCACACAATGGCAGGTTGCTACAACATACCTTTCAATAAATTTAAGACTTTCGGCGACAGAGGTTTTAAGACAGTAGGCCCAAGGTTATGGAATAGATTACCGCTAGACCTAAGAAACTGTGACTCAGTAGGAGCATTCAAGAAAGATCTTAAAACATTGTTTTTCAGAGACTTCCATTCATGGTTCTGATCAACCTTAGTGTAATTTATTTGTTGTATTTTATATCGTGTCATAAATACGCTTTAGACTTAAACGCTGTACAACGCCAGTGAATATGCTTTGCGTATAATTAGGCGTTTAATCAAGTTAATCAGTTTCAGTTTATTACATTGCTTTACTGATGAGATAAACCACCTGTGGCAATGGACGTTTTTAATGCAAAACTTTATTTGCTGTGAGATATACCCGTATTGAAATATCTAATTGAACCCTATCAGAAAGTGAGTAGTATACTTTCACAGCTACTTTTCAAACATCCCTCGCAATATGTACGGTCATGATCCAGTGTTAGGTTTTTAGGTCATGATTAACTGATTACCTCCATATAAAAATTTATTATCAACCCTTGACGGGTTTAACCCAGCTTCAGTTGCCTTTGGGAACAGTGTAGTTCAAGATCAGACTGCACAGAATGTGCAGGCAGATCTTGGACCAATACTGTCCGCTACCTTTGCCAGGTATTCTGGCACAATAGCCTTGAAATCGCAATATCAGCATCTTAAGTATTGACTAAGAATGACCAATTTAATTTGAGCCATGCTCTGACAAAAGGGGGCTTAATGCATCTCCGTGGTCCATTATATCAAACGAGTCATTGCATAACAATGGATTTTTAACCCTTTACCGCACAATGCCGCCTTTTGACGCCCCTGGGAAAGAAACCTTTTGAAAACATTGTGGGAAAAGGAGAAAATGCTGGTAACCAGCATTTTCTCCTTTTCCCACAATGTTTTCTGTCCTATCAAAGAAAAATAGCACCATTTGAGCCACATTGAAATTGTCGTCTGCAAGTGCTTTCAATTTGGACAAGGCTAAAAATTTTGTCGTCTGGTAAAGGGTTAATACAATCCATTTTGTCTAACAATGGACTGGATCTGGGGGTAAAATTGCCCTTTGATATGCAGAAAAATTTACAAATACATGTAGCAATACTTTTTGCAGATGTATTAAGCCCCCTTTTCACACAGCATGGCTCATTTACTTAGTAGATAAGGTTTAGTTACTTTTATCCACCTAGATTTAAAACTTTTTAGTGAACGATAAAAAAATAGGAGTCATCCAAATTGAAAGTAGTTCCAGATGAATGTGGCTAAAATTTTAAGATTGGGCTGTGAAGAGTAGAAAATTTGTGGAAAAGGAGAAAGAAAATGCTGGTTACTAGCATTTTCTCCTTTTCCCACAATGTTTTCAAAGATTGGGCTGTAAAGAGTAGAAAATTTGTGGAAAAGGAGAAAATGCTGGTTACCAGCATTTTCTCCTTTTCCCACAATGTTTTCAAAAGCTCTCCTCCCAAGGGTCCTTAAAGCTCGGGATTGTGTGGAAAAGAATTAACCCTTTACCGCACAATGAGGCCTTTTAACGCCCCTGCGAAAGAAGCCTTTTGAAAACATTAGGGGAAAAGGAGAAAATGCTGGTAACCAGCATTTTCTCCTTTTCCCACAATGTTTTCTATCCTATCAAAGAAAAATTAGACCATTTGAGCCACACTGAAATTGTCGTCTGCAAATGCTTTCAGTTTGGACAAGGCTAAAATTTTGTCGTGTGGTAAAGAGTTAAGGCAGTCAACAATACCATCTGATTTCAGGAGCTAAAGCCTATATCACTTGTATAAAAACCCAGGAGAAAGTCAAAAAGCCGGTAGGCAAACGCCTTTTATTTAAAGATACATCCTTACAGCCAGAGAGAAAAATAAAACGCTACAAAAAATTGATAAACTGTAGAATGGTTCAAAATTTAGTCAGCTGCGTAAATATGGATGAATTACCGATATATATGGTGTAAGGATTGATTTAATGGTGTTTTACGCCGCTTTTAACAATATTTCAGTCATATCACGGCGACAGCTCACATATTCATGTATTTCCTGGGTTTCACCAGTACTAGGCTAGGGCTCTGAAGTGTCTTGCCCAAGGACACTCCTACGAAAAACCCAGTGGATCCAGTGCGACTCGAACCCGGGGCCTCCAGGTTACGAGTCCTGCACTCTACCACTGAGCCACGCAGGACCCCATGGTGTAAGGAAGTTACTTTGCAAAAATACAGGCCTATGTGAAATATACATGTTTATGAAACTGTCGGGGCGTTGTTGCTCTCATTTTTTTATTATGTTCATAAGAATAGCAGTGTTCGAGTGGTGAAAGACAGCGCCAGTCGGAAACACTGTTTGGTGGACATACTGTTAGTGGGCGGACTGACAATAAGATTGTTCTAATGAACTCCTTATCAAACGACCAAATTTTACACTTGCCCAGATTGAAAGCATTTGCAGACGACAAATTAAATGTGGACCCAAATGACGATTTCAATCTTTGAAAGGGTAGAAAAAAAACATTGTGGAAAAAGGAGACAATGCTGATTACCGGCACTTTCTTCTTATCCCACAATATTTTCATAAGGCTTCTTCCTCAGGGTCGTTAAAACTCGGAATTATGTGGTAAAGGGTTCACGCATTCAGAACTAGGGACATATAACAAGTAAAAGAGAAAAAAAAAAAAATGAACATTTGAAGTAGGCAGGTGTCAAAAACCCAAATTCACAAAATATGACAATGGTTACAGTCACTGGAACTATGGCCTTGTCCTTCAAGATGGCGACATAAAATTGCCACCACAACACGTAGTCTATCCGTGGCAAATCAACAGAGCTAACATGTTTCAAAATCCCATCATGCACGTCAAACTTATTGACTGGAAACGAACACCAATTTTCACCATAACAACTAACCAAACAATTTTACCAAACAAGAAAAGTTTAGATTTGTCCAAATTAAATGCATTTGCAGACAAAAACATAACTGTGAGTCAAACAATAAAGTTCGTTTTTAGAAGAATAGAAAACATTGTGGGATAACGTACATTTTATCCTTTTCCCACAATATTTTCAAAAAGCCATCTTTATCAAGGTCGTTCTTATGAGAGGTTGAGAAATCTGAGAAATCCTCAAGTAAGTTTCACACCATCTTGATGAAGTGTAAAAAAAAAACAAATGAGTTTTTGTTTCTTTGATGTCAAACATTATTTCAAACAGTATTTCAGCTACATCTTTACGGCGAGTGCACCTATCCAAGTGTTCTGGGACTTTGTCTCTTTCGAAGATACGCCCTTTTGAAACAAATTTTGAAATGAATGATGCCCTTTATTAATTTATTGCGAAAGACGAGCCATAGTGAAAATTGTTTGCTGATGCTCTGTTAGTCTAGTCGTACACAAATCTTATCTTTGAATCCTTTAATTCACTCTGTAGCCATTTGTCATACTCTTCGTTTTCAGCAACGGTAAGATGGTTCTTCCAATCTCCTATGGTACCTGAAAGTTACAACGTTATAAAGTTATGATGTGAGCCATGCTCTGGCAAAAGGGGGTTTAGTGCATCTCCATGATGCATTATGCCGAGCAAGTCATCATATAATTATGAATCCATAAAATCCATGGACTGCGCAGGCTGACCTGGATCGATGCTGTTTTCTAATGCATTAAGCCTGCTTTTCTCACAGAGCATGGCTAATATGTTTCTGTTTGTAATGAAGGTGCAACCTGTTACAGGTTTTTTTTCCCCCATATTAAGCACTGACAGCAAGAAAAAAAACAAAATTTCTGAACAACCCATATTGTAATAAAGATGTGCGATTTTATAATGTTATTACAATTTTTAACGTCACAATAAATGTAACAAAATTTTCTGCGTCACCCACATTGTAATAAAGATGTAGGGTGTTATAGTGTTATTACATTTTTTAACGTTACAATAAATGTAACAAACTTTCTACGTCACCCACATCATAATAAAGATGTACGATGTCATAGTGTTATTACAGTTTTCAACGTCACAAGCAATGTAACAAAATTTCTGCATCATCTGCTTTATTGTGACTTTACAAAAGATAATGGGTAATGACCACAAAAACTGAAATAGAATTTCTATACAGCTCACTTGCGAAATGCTGTCATTCGATCACAGACTTTCTTGTGACTGCAAGAATGTGATAAAAGATTCTCGCTACAATGCTTTTTCTTATGAAATTTTAAATCATTATAATTCTATTGCAAAGTGAGCAATGACGATAAATTACGAAAAATGTTATATAAATTCCATCAAATCCGGATTATAACAAAACTTCACAATCGAAACATTACAAAGCGGGTTGAAACGATCTATCCCCTAAATCTCGAAAATTGCAACTTTTCCTTTTGCCATGATGCATTCAAAATTGTCTGCTGCAAGACCGGGGCTGAAGTAAAATCACAAGATCCTGGTTTGATCTAAAGCGACGGAGTTAGTTTTTATACCTTTTTTTCTTGGCCAAGAATCCATCTTAGTTTCCACGAAACCATGGAAAGAAGAAAGTTGTAGCCGTCATATGACTGATATACTGTTGAAAGCCGATTAAAAAACAATCAAACAAATGAGACATACTCTGGCAAAACGGGTTTTAATGCAGTCCTGTGATGCATTATACCAAGCAAGTCGTCAAAAAGTTAGGAATCAATAAGATCTGTGTCATTTAACATGTCTGATTCATGAGGCAGAATGGACATGCAGAAAATTTACCAAAAGCAAAAGGTTTCGGCCAAGGTCAGCCTGTGCGGACTGCGCAGATGCATGAAACCCCCTTTCCACAGAGCATGGACCAGACAGACAAACGAACAAACATACAAACCTTTCCTGTAAAGAAATGATGATCCTCCCTTTACCTTGCCTTTAATGAAATCGTTCTTGTTTTCATGTGCCTGTTTCAGCTTGTTGAAATTGCATTTATCACTAATCGCTGCAACCATCGCCTCGTCAATGTCCTGACCTAGAAATGTTGCGATTTTCCTGATTTCTCCTTCGGGATCCTAAAGTAAAGCAAGCGACCTATTAAATAAGAGTTAACTTTAAACCTCTTGCACATTTCTTTTTTTCGTTTTTCGTCTTGCAACTGAAAACTTTTGAAAGTACATGTATTGTAGTCACGCATGAGATGTTGTATGCATGTACAGTAAAAATGTTACAGTGCAGAAAAGTATGTCCAAGTAATGTTAAAAAAATATCATGTACTCGTAGAAACAGAGGTTTTGGAGGATGTATTCCTCTCTATTTTATTAAACCGTTCTAGATCTACGAGTACGTCTTCAATGTATTTAGCCATTGACCACACAATCCTGAGTTTTAGCAATCTTGAGCAAGACAGCTTTACTATCCTTTCTGAAACAAACCTCATCATTTGAGCCACGTTTAACCTGGTTTCTGCAAATGCTTTTTATTATGGATGAGTCTAAAACTTTGTTATCAGGTAAAGAATTTAAAAACCAAACCATAATTAAATATGGACAAAAAAAATACCATCCAACCTTTTTCAAATCTTCGTAGAAGACATTTAGCAGCGGATAGTCGGGGTTGTCTGTTTGAAACTGTTCCCAGGATTTTATGTACCACGTGTACGAACAATAATATGCTGAAAGGGAAGTATAAAACAAGCTGAAATGAAAGCGCTGTAAAGGACAGCGTTGTAAACAAACACTCTGTAAATAGATGTTTTTATTGTTGTAAATGACACTGTTTTAGACGAAAAGCCCTGTGAATTAAACCGCTCTGTAAAAGTTCCGTGATGACGCTTATCTTTCGGGTTAAATGGATATTTGAAGGGCTGAATTTTTAAATAAAATATGCAAAACTAAAATATAAATAGGCTATATGTGGAACATGTAGATTAAAATTTCGACGCCTTCAACACGTAGTCATAATGCTCTGTGAAAAGCTTGTTTAATGCACTTTTAAAAAATCGACCAAGATCAGCCTGCGTAATCCGCGCAGGCTCACCTAAGTCGAAAGTTTTGCTTTTGGTAAATTTCTGCGTGACAGAGAACCATTAAACCTCATGATTCCGTCGTTTTTAACCCTTTCCCAAACGACAAATTTCGGACAAGTCCAAATTGAAAGAGTTTGCAGACGACAATTTAAAATTTGATGAAAATGGCAGAAAGGTCTCAAAACGGGTAGAAAACACTGTGGGAAAAGGAGAAATTGCTCGTTACGAGCAATTTCTCCTTTTCCCACAGTGTTTTCAAAAGACTTGTACTGCAGACGCGTGAAAACCAGGGCTTGTTTGGGAAAGGGTTAAACAAACTGGATCAATGCTATTCGACGACTTGCTTGGCATCATACATTACAAAGATGCAATGACCCTTTTTCCCATATATCATATATTTGTAATAGATGAAATATTCAAACATGACACGTGAATTTGACTCTATAAACACAGTGCAACGGAAGCATGGTGAAATCGACGTCATTCTATATTCTGTGCAAAGTAAGAATTTATCCGCATCTACTCTTGTATACTAAGTATGAACTTGTTTTCCTTTTATCAAGAGTTGGTCAAGTAAGAATCGAAATGATCTTCTTTCTATCATGGTTTGTCGTTCAATAAACCACGGTTGTATGTTATGAGGCGCAATTTAATCAACCACTCGGGCCATCGCCCTCGTGGATTATTCATTGTGCCTCATAACTCACAACCGTGGTTTATTGAACGATAAACCACGATCGAAAGAAGATAATTTCTTAATTTTTGCATGAAAATAAAATCTGCAGCTTTGCAATGTTATATCTCATGATAAATTATGGAAAGTGAAAAAAAAAAATCAACCAAATGAAACAACTAATGCAATGAGCGGAACGTTGACTACTTCTTATTATTTACTATATAAAAACTGTGTTCCGTTCTTAGAAACCGTAAAATGAGTGGAAAAGCAGACTTTTTATTATAATCTCATATGATAAGTGGAAAAAAGTGATACACTATATATTTATCACATAATTTCCCTTATTTTCCGTGTAATATACCCATTACGAATTTTTTTTAACCATACACACATTTTGTTATCAGCATTGTGTGACGTCATTATATATTTCCTTCAGAGAATGAAGCGGCTTTTATTCATGGAATATAGATCTACTACGTGTTCATAGACTGTCTTTGAAAATTTGTAAAGTTGTGATACAAAAGAGTTTGATTTTGGTCGGTTTTTTGAGATAAAAATTTATTGAACTCGTCCACAAAAATGTCAGAGATTTGCTTGATAAAATTTTGGATTCTTGACATACAGTTTGGTAATAAAAAGAACCTGGCATTAGTTGCCTTTAGAAATGCCGTTTTATTATACTCGTTGCAAAAACTAGCTTTACACCATTTCTTTCTAGACTCGTTTGTATATGTATATGTTTTGTATATGTATTTGTGTATGTAAGATCTTATATTCCTCGCGCATTAAAAGCTGACCCGTGAGTTGTTATATTTTACAGATTTACTTACGTTTAAGACCAAGTCCGCCTCTAAATACTTTTGCAAATATTTCAAAGGGAGGAGCCTCCGGTGCACCCTGACGTTTGGACTGTTCCTTGAAATGGTGATAATATGACACAGCCACGTCTTTTGGATTTCTCATCACGTGGATGATTTTACATTTCTTTTCTGTAATTCCAGCAGGTAAAAATTCAAGGCTGAAGTGAGTATTCAGGACACGTGGGGAGGACAATGATGACGTCATATCCTGTGTACAGAATTCCAACATGGCCGCTTCTTTTGCATCCTTTTGATATTCGGTGGTCCCTCGTAGAATCATGTTGGAAATTTCCCACGACCAGTGGGTACCTTTATCAAAAGAGAATTAGATAGCAGATAAAAGGAAGCCGAACCTTTTTCATTCGTCTTAGATTACCGCATAATGACTTGTAAAGTGCTCTCACTATCCCTGAAACAAACGTGCAGCAGACAAAAATAGACTGTTCCACACTGAAAGCGTTCGCAGACGAAAAGTTAAACTTTTCACAAATTTAAAGGAATTTCAAAGAAATTTATCCTTTAAAGGGAAGATTGATTGTATGGTGTTTAACGCCGTTTTCAACATTATTTCAGTTATATCGCGGCGGCCAGTGCACCTATCCATGTTTCCCTGGAGTTTCTGTTACCGGTACTCCGCACAATGTTCTTTCCAAAGCACTGGCTGCTTTCCCACATAACCATCGTCGAAACAATGGTCAGCGGTGAGAGAGGAATGAATCCTGTCGCAATGACTATCATCAATCCTCGGAAAGAAATTGGCCAAGCCGGGGATCGAACCAGCGACCTCCGGTTCTCAAGTCCTGAACGCTACCGACTGAGCCACGGGGCTTGGCTTAAAGGGAAGAAAGCAACATGGGAAAAGGAGAAATATAACAGATTGTCATCTTCACAATAATTTCCGTACTTCTAAATGGCATGATTTAAATTTAAATGTATTTTAACACCCGCAGTGTTTACCATTTGTCCTTTAACTAACCCATAACAGGAAAAGAAAATGAGAAATGATAGTCTTAACTCTTTACCAAACGACAATATTTCGGCCCGTCCAAATTGAAAGCATTTGCGGACGACAAATCAAATGTGGCTAAAATGATTTCATTTGTTTCTGAAGGGTTAGAAAACATTGTGGGAAAAGGAGAAAATGCTGGTAACCAGCATTTTCTCCTTTTCCCGCAATGTTTTCAAAAGGCTTCTTCCTCAGGGTCGTTAAAAGTCGGGATTGTGTGGTAAAGGGTTGATACACTTATTAGACACTGTATCGCAATTAACTGTGCCTCCGCCAGTTGAGATGACTGCGTTTCATTGTCCCTCATACATGATGCGGTTGATTTTTGTTTAAGCGTGGTCCCGGTAGAAGGTCTAAAAGAGTTCCACTAATGGAAATGGGACGTATTAAACGATAGGCAATGTCTTAATATTATTACAGTTATATCGTGCACTAACCAGTGCTTTGCTGGAGTTTCTTTTACCAGTACTTAGGACAATATTCTTCCAAAACCACTGGCTGGTACCACTCATAACCATCGTCGAAGCAATGATCAGCGGTGAGAGTGGAATAAATCCTGTCGCCATGGGTATCATTAATCCTCGGAAAGAAATTCGCAGAGCTTGGGATCCGAACTTGCCACCCCAGGTTTCAAGACCCATACACTACCGCTGAGCCATCGCGCTCAGTTCGTCATCGTGTAGAGTTTAGTCGTCAGTACGGGCACAGTATATGTAGCATTCAAATGTGAAATATTTGAGTCGCGCTAAAGCAAAAAGGGGTTTTAAACATCTCCGTGTCGCATTATACCAAGCAGAGCTCCAGATAGAGGGAGGGATTCTGATTTCAAAATTGAAAATAATAAGAATTCTCCACCAAACCCTATGTTATGGGTACTCATTAGAATCGTCTCATCGAGACGATTCTAATGAGTACCCAAAACATGGGGTTTGGATTGATTGATTGTATGGTGCTTAGCGCCGTTTTCAACATTATTTCAGTTATATCACGGCGGCCAGTGCACCTTTCCATGCTTTCCTGGAGTTTCTTTTACCAGCACTTCGCACAATACTCTTTCCAAGCCACTGGCTGCTTTCCCACATAGCCATTGTCGAAACAATGGTCAGCGGTGGGAGAGGAATGAATCCTGTCGCAATGACTATCATCAGTCCTCGGAAAGAAATTGGCCGAGCCGGGGATCGAACCAGCGACCTCCCGTTCTCAAGTCCCGTTCGCTACCGAGGGGCTTGGCACATGGGGTTTGGAAGAGAAATAATGGATTTGGAATGCCATCACTCTCTCTTATCAGGTGCTCTGACAAGTAAGTCATCACATAGTCATATCAAAGCGTTGAAAACACTGGTGTGGCATTTGTCAAGGGAGCCACTGTGCAGAATTAATGATTTGAAAAATAAACAACAGAAATAGTTTCCAAATAATTCGCTTGAAAGTCAACCTTCTGTATAGTCATGCAAAATCCGATAGAGAAGGGTACATTCTTATGGGACGAACAAGTCCGGGCGAACAAGCCCTTGGAAAAATAAGCACAGGAACGAACTGATTTTGGGACGAACAAGTACAGTATGTGTGTATCATTACGACACTATAGAAGGCCATAGCGGATCAAACTGTTTTCGATAAAAAGGAAGTATTTCCACGATTGATGGCCTAATCCAGTTTATTGTAATACACCATTTTCAATTTCATATCAGAGTGCAATCGAAACACTTATTTGTCTTAGAAAAACTGAGTTTAATTGGGTTTACTTCCTTCGGTTTTGCACAAACTACGATACATGATTTTCAAAATCCCGTATTGAACTCATAGTGGCATTGTCTTCGACAAATGCCACAAAAACCATAAAATCCATTTTGACTGACAACTGACTGGATCATGAGGTAGAATGATCGCTGGACATGCAGAAAATTTACCAACTGCAAACTGCACGGGCTGTGCAGGCTGAACTGGTCGATACTTTGACAGATGCATTAAACCCCCGTTTCAGAGAACTCAGCTCATTTGCGGGAAAGAAGGAGGAGGTTTTCTCCCTTTTTCCAGTGACACTGAAAACATTATGGAAAAAGGTGCAATTGCTCTTTTTCTTACAATGTCTTCAAAACAGTGAACTGCGGGGTCATCTAAAACAGTAAATTAACTCCTGTGTAGTAACCGTATTTGTTCGCGTATTGAAGTTCAAATACCTGTCCGCTCTAAGTAAATATCGTCTCTTTACCTGTTTTAGGGTAGGCACAAATTATCACATCATAGTCCCTAATTTCCGTCTCTTTTATCCACTTCAGTTGTAGATCCAGATCCTTGGCTGGCATCATGTTTTGAATCATCCTGTCTGGAAAGGTAAATCCACCTATCTCCCAAATCGTTTCCATCCGCCCGTCGGGCATCTTCACTTCAGATCTGGTCGCCATTTTTGACCGTGTCTACTTCATCAGCGGACCTCGGACAAACTGAGATTGTCTGTTTAACGTGTTATCAGCTATTAACAACCTCAGTATGCTATTTATATCAGCATGGCCCCGTTTTTAATCTCATTAAAAGAGAAAGGAAATGTGTTATTACGGTTGCGTTTTGGTTTCGCAACCTTATTTCTTGGCTAAAAATTTAATTGAGTAGGACAGAACATATTTTTTTTATATTTACCAACACATACATGCGATTAGACCAATGGGTCAGTTATACGAGCCGAGCCCCGTAACTCAGTCGGTAGCGTACACAGGACTTGAGAACAGGAGGCCGCTGGTTCGATCCCTGGCTCGGCCAATTTCTTTCCGAGGATTGATGATAGTCAATGCGACAGGATTCATTCCTCTCCCACCGCTGACCATTGTTTCGACAGTGGTTATGTGGGAAAGCAGCCAGTGGCTTGGAAAGAATATTGTGCGGAGTACTGGTAAAAGAAATTCCAGGAAAGCATGGATAGGTGCACTGGCCGCCGCTATATAACTGAAATAATGTTGAAAACGGCGTTAAACACCATACAGTCAATCAATCAGTTATATGAAAAAGAAACATATTGAGTCTAAAACCCTTTTCCCACCTTTTGTCAAACCGTTTCTTTTTCAAATCAATTTTTTTTTTTTTTCGATGTCTAAGAGTATATACGTATGTAAGCCATGCTGTTGCAAAAGGGGGCTTAATGCATCCCCGGGATGCATTATACCAAGCAGGTCATTACACATTTATAAATCCGTAAAATTCATTTTCGTGAGGAAGAATGGTCCATAGACGTTCAGAAAATTTGCGAATAGCAAAAAGTTTTGACCCATGTCACGCTGTGCGGACTGCGTATGTTAGTTTCCTTTTTTCTCTTCTCGTACATTAAGTTTGGCTTCTTAATAGTTTAAATCTTGTTTAATGGTTAAGAATTTCAGTTCCAATCATATCGCATAGCAAATCTAAGACTACTTCGAGTTGAGAGGATATGTAGACGACAAATTTCGATAGTGGTACAAATGAACCTAAGTTCATTGACAGGATAGAAATTGTTGTGGGAAAAGGAGAAAATGCTGGTCACCACCATTTTCTCCTTTTCCCACAAAGTTTTAAAAAGCCCTCACCTTCAGAGTCCTTAAAACTCAGGAATGTGTGGTAAAGGGTTAATTCCGCCAGTGTGTTCACGGCCCTGAGACAGAAGTCTTTCGAAAGCTTTGCGGAATGCTATTGACCAGTATCTGCTCCTTTTCTCACAAAGTTTCAAAAAGCTTCTCTCTCAGGGTCGTTAAAACTCAAGGTCGTTTGGAAAAGGGTTGCAAGTTTGTATCAGGAGGTAACGACCTCGACGGTTCCACTGGAGACGCGTAATATACTGGGATGCTCTTGGACAAGATACTTCAGAGACCAAGCCTACCATTGGTGAGATCTAGGAAAAAAAAACATGGATAAGTTAGCTGTCTCCGTGATATAACCGAAATGCAGTTGAAAACTACTTTAACAGCCTAGTCCAAACTTAATCAAGAAAAGCAAAAGATGGTACAAAAAAAATATCTGTCATATTTATTATACACCTTGTCAAAGATAGACAAACAAGATGTTTTTAATGAGGACAAACAAACTGACTGAAATGTATTTGCCTGCTAAAACAGTTGTGCAACAAACAAAACTCTATTCAGGTAAGTCAAAGTTATTGCCATATAGTACAGGAATAGAACAATATCAAAGCACTGAAAGTACTGACAGAGAAGCGAATGTGGAATAAAAGGCTCTATTAAAGATAAAAGTTGACTTGTCCATACAAGATTGAAGAAAAATGGTCCAATCCGGTTATCAAGTCAGATCTGGTTCGATCCAATGACTTTATCCACCATTTACTTGTCAAAATAGGAAATATCACGAAAAAAATCTTTTTGTTAATCTGTAACTGAAACATGCGAACAAAAAACATGTCAGTTTGATTATTTGGCGTTTCAGTATTATCTAGAGTTCACTTTTAACTTTCCGTGTTTTTCACTTTCTTATCGAACTCATAGCTAGACGAGACCTACAACACCCGCGAAAACAAAAAGATGAAAAAGGTTGCGTTAAGATAGGTAAAGATGAACCTGATTTACATAGTAGGACACTGTCGTAATTTACATATAAGCAAACATCTTGTTTCTATCAATGAAATCTTCTTCAGTCTATGACTTAATAGTAGACTTCGTTCAAATTGGGGTGGTAGAGATTTTTATTGTTTATGTCAACATCATCCTATTGAACAGAATTACGATTTCTAACGGGCAGTATTATTTTCCGTTGGACAGTATCTGCTGTTTTTTGTTTACATTTGAATCTTGGTCACTCTCGATGGCAACAGGCTAGCCATCTTGGGAATACAGGTCGAAAACTGATGAATTACAGAACAGAAATAGAGCAATAATATTTCTTTTGCTTATTTTCGACCGCTTTTTTTAACAGACGGACCTTTTATATTAATAGGTTACCAGCATTTTCTATTTTTCCACAATATTTTCCAAAGGCCTTTCCTACAGGGTCGATAACTCGGTATTGTTCGGTAAAGGATCAAGGGGGAAGAACGCATTACCTCCTGAACCTTGACATAAAGTGTCCATTTCCGCGATTTGTTCCTCTATCATGTAATACTCTGTTTTTCTAAATGTAATACTCATTACCACGACGTTTAAAAACAGCACCCAAAGTAAAGGTGTCCGTAAACTTTTTTGATTAGTATAAATTACTCACCTTAAGTCCCTGTAAGATTTATAAGTGACTTCAGTTGGTAAGATAATTTTCTCACCACAAGTCTATGTTAAGTTTATAACTGACTTCCATTCGCACGGTTATTCGCTCAGCCTATAGTTCATGTAAGATTTATAACTGACTTGAATTCGCCAAGTTATTCGCTCAGTACTTAGTCCATGTCAGAAATCAGATATGGAAATATAGAAAGACACATTTATGTCAATTTTATTTAGCTCAAGCCTGGTGTAGAAAATACATAGTTTTTGGCTATGGGCTGAATGCAGGTCTCATGAGTTTGTAATGTAACTGAAATATTGTTGAATACACACCAATAAAACCATTCAAACCAGCGACTAACAAACATTAACAACGCTTGACGATGTTTGACTGCAGCTGCTTTTTTTTTTTCAGTGAAAATTCTGGGTCGAAAAGTGAGCATAATTGTGTCAAAAATAATTATAAGGTTACCTGTCCTTCTGGTTCAGGGATCCCTTTTGATAATTAAGAGCTAACCCGAGTTTGACATAAATATTTTCGATGGTGACGGAGATATGGGAAAATGTCAGTTTTCGCACCACAGCTACTCAGATGACGAGAGGGTTTTATCGTTATACTTACACGCCGATATTGCGTCACTTCTAATATACACAAACAATCCAAAACATCTACAGTGGACGGGTACTGTGAATTTCGGAATAATTGTTCGTGTACATTTAGGAATGTAATTTATCGTTAATAGGATTTCTGTGTTATTTCATATATTTCTACCGAAAAACTACAGAAAGTGGCCATAATTATTTCCTCAAATTCCGAATTCCCTTTCACTATTTTTTAGTGTGCAAGAAAATTAATTACGCTGCTTCTGATCATGCAATCATAAGGGAAACTATACTGGTAAAATCCAAGGTTACTGAATTTATTAACACTTATATGCTATCAGTGTTCCTTGTTTGACATCAAAGTTGTAGCTCTCTAAAACAAAGCGGTGTTGTTTTTCCGCAAAATTTTGGCAACGTCGCTGATGACGTCAACGTAAAAAAGAAATTTTCGCAAATATTGATCTTTTTAAACAGCTGTATTTATATAGAGGATCTTACATGAGTGTTTATGTATTATCATTTTTATCAAACGAGTTGACTAAAATTGTATGACGCAAGCCTTGGCGAGCATTAAATACATTTTAGTCAACGAGTTTGATAAAAACGATAATACATAGACACGAATGTGAGATTCTATTTATCACATAAAACGAATGACAGGCAAAAATTTTCCTTCATCATCACCTGTAGCCTTTACACCATTCACGGGTTCATGTTTACAGTTGTAGTTCGGTTTCAAATGTGTACATACACAAGTAGATTGTTCTTTGACATTTACACCGAAAGTAGAATGAAACATTTTCTAGAGGGGGCAAGTCCACCTGTTTCCACAATTTTGTTGATTCAAAAGACGTTCGCTGCATTTCTTGGTTTTTAATCGAAAACTTTCCACGTGTATACGTCTCAGCAACAATGACGTCATTTTTCCGCGAAACGGCGTAGTCGTACAAATTCCGGCACGTGCTGTGGCTGGTTTCTCCGGCTTCTCGGGCTCACGACTGAAAACTTATCAGAACCGGGACCCACAAAACGATAATACACTAGTGTATTATCAAAAATAAGTCATGGGTTTAATACACTGCTGGAGGAGGTTTTATGTGATTACATTGTATGGGCTTTGAAAATATTTATTTCATGCTTTTCGGTAGTTTATCGGGAAATAATGGTGGATTATGGTTTGATAATTTCGCCGTTTCGACCAGTGAATTTATCGATTGATATTACTTACGGGTACGAAAATACCGAGAGCTCCCCTGTCCGTCGCAAGTCTCAACACAAAATGGGATAGAAGCATGAAATAAATAGATTACGTGTGTTTTTTTTTGTGAAAGATCGAAATTCATTTCATCTTGTAAACATCATACGGTAATATTTACTCGTGAAAATATTACCGATGATATTCACTCAATGAGATAAATTTCTATCTTTTCCCGAAAAAAAAAAAGAGCAAAAGCCTCAATACATTTCAGTTTACAATTTATTTTACTTCATTTTCATGTAAGAGCTTCAGTTTTTAATCCACAATGAAATGAGAAGTAAAAATGGAAAAACATGCAAGTCAATGGGGATTCATACTTGAATGAAATATTTATAGCCTCTAACTGTATATGACTTAGCCCCTTACCAAATGACACACTATCGACATTATGCTATACCTCGATGTTTTCTTCTAAAACAGCCTAGCTGAAACACAGATGTGATATTGTGGCCCCAATGACTTATATATATGTAGATATAGGTCAACTCAAGTTCATATGTACTGACACATTAGTCAAAAGGTCGTCCAACACTTACTTACATTAAGTCTATAACAAGCATTCCCGAGTTTTAACGACCCATAGGAAGAAGCTTCTTGAAAATATTGTGGGAAAAGGAGAAAATGCTGATACCCAGCATTTTCTCCGTTTCCCCACATTATTTTCTGCCTTTTCATAAGCAACTTCCATCATTTATGCTACATTTAACTGGTCGTCTGCATTTGCTTCCAATTTGGTTCAGTAAAAAATTACGTCGTTTTGTAATGGGTTAACTGTAAGTGTGTCGAATGGACCAAGCAAACATTTTCAGTCTAATTAAAATACCCAAATAGTTTCAAATTTAAGGCTGCTTTTGTTCATTAAGAAACAAATAAACACACAAACAAACATGACTATACCCGTACTATTCATTATTTCAATGTTGTTATTCATTTAAACAATTTCTTCTCTCTTGTCGTAGGTGATCGAAAGAAATGGCAAAGATGAAGTCATCACTGCCCTAAACATTTGAGACAGTTTCAGCAAATGAACAAATGAACATGAGCTGCGCTCTGGCAAATGGGCGATTAATGCATCTCCGTGATCCATGATACCAAGCAAGTCATCACATGATTATGGATCCATGATAGCCATTTTTTTTTTTTAAACAACCGAATGAATCATGAGTTAGACTGTTCCTTGGACATACAGAAAATTGACCGATGGCGAAAAGTTTCGGCTCAGGTCAGCCTGCGCGGACTGCGCAGGCTGACCTGAGTCGATACTTTTCGCAGATGCATTAAGCCCCCCTTTTTCACAGAGCATGCCTCACATGATTTTTTTCAAAATGGAATTTTACTTGGACAAGCAGACAACAAGAAACCAGTATGCCAGTAATCGCCGATCCTTTAAACCCCGTGGATACGCCCAGAGCTCGTAATCTAGTTGCTTGAGAGTTTGAACCGCGTCTCATCCAGAACCATTCGGCATACCTCGGGTGATCCGGTGATCAAATCCCTCGGCTGTATCACGTAGCTTGATATGCACCTACACGGTACATTTCGCACATCTCCGGAAGCACACCGCTTTACCGTTATTGAAATTATAAGGCTCCTCTTAAAAAAGAAAACAGGAGTGAATTTTCTATCGTTATCTTTCTAAGAATATTTCAGTCGGCAAACAGTTTGTACATTCAATTTTTAGCGTGTTTTATCAATTCCGTTGGGAGCTTTCATCGATAGATCGATAGAAGTGAATAACTTCACCATGGTTGTTCATGTCGTTGCTAAGCGATCTACAGGGGCGCCGCCATGTTTAAGATCACGTGATTGGTAGTTCAAAATGGAAGCCTCCTTTATACGGACGAGGTTAGATGTAGGTACGGAATCGGCCGAGTTGTGACGAGTGATCCAGAACTTTTCTGGGCTGATTGATTTCATGGTGTTTAACGTCGTTTTCAACATTATTTCAGTTATATCGCGACGGCCAGTACACCTATCCATGCTTTCCTGGAGTTTCTTTTACAAGTACTTCGCACAATATTTTTCCCAAGCCACTGGCTGCTTTCCCACGTAACCATCGTCGAAACAATTGTCAGCGGTGAGAGAGGAATGAATCCTGTCGCAATGGCTATCATCAATCCACGGAAAGAAATTGGCCGAGCCGGGGATCAAACCAGAGACCTCATGGTCTCAAGTCCTGTACGCTACCGACTGAGGTACCGGGACTCAGCAACTTTTCTTGGGGATTGATGATATTCACTGTGAAAGAAGTCGCCCCCGTTTCGCCTTAACTGTATTATTGATACACGAACTTTATCTTTGAATCTTTCAATTCATGTTCTAGCCATTTGTCGAACTGTTCGTTTTCAGCCACAGTGAGGTAATTCTTCCAGTCTCCGATTGTCCCTGAAGACAAAAGAAAAAAAAAAAAAAAATCGATATGAGTCATTCTCTGGCAAAATGGTGTTTAATGCATCACCGTGATGCATGATACCAAGCAAGTCATCGCATAATTGTGGACCCATAAGGTCCATTTTGTCTAACAACTGACTGAATCGTGAGGTAGAATGGTCTTTGGACATAAAGAAATTTTCCAAATAGCAGAAAGTTTCGACCCAGGTCAGCCGCGCGGACTGCGCAGACTGGTATGGGTCAATACATTTTTCAGATGCATAAAACCCCGTTTTCACAGAGCAAGGCTTATACGTTTTGGAAACATGTTGCTTTCAGTGCATGAAGACTGCATCATCATATGGTCTCCTCCTGTCAGAGTTAGATTTAGAACGGAATCAGGATCGGTTGATGAATACGAACCCAGATATGACGTCATCTTACTTATTTAAATACGATCCCGCGTGTATAATCGACTGGTAATGTGCCAACTATTGACAATCTGAATTTAGTGATAAAAAACGAATGAATACATGTATGGTGTTTTGTGGCACATCGACATCTAGGGTCATTTAGTGCGCAAATACAAAAAAGGTTATGAAAGGAAATCAAAGTACTGAATGTACTGACAGACTAGCGAATTTGATTGACTGATTGTTTGTATGGTGTTTAACCCTGTTTTCAACATTATTTCAGTTATGTAGCGGCGGCCAGTGCACATATCCATGCTTTTCAGGAGTTTCCTTTAACAGCACTCCGCACAATATTCTTTCCAAACCACTGGCTGCTTTCCCATATAACCATCGACGAAACGTGAGAGAGAAATAAACCCTGTCCCAAGGACTAGACCATCAATCGTCGGAAGAAATTTGCCGAGTCTGGGATCGAACCAACGACCTCCTGTTCTCAAGTCCTGTATGCTACCGACTGAGCTGCTGGGGCTATGCGTGCTATTGGTTAACTGTAATCCAGTTTGAATTTTACACTTAAAGTGCTAAAAATGTTAAATACTTCCAAGCCAATGGTAAACACTTGAATATTGCTATTTCAAAGTTACATTTTGGAGAAAATATATCCTCTTATTGGACAGTGTAGATCCAAGATCAGACTGCACGCTCTGTGAAGTCTGAACTTAATCCACAATGTCCTCCAAAGGTCATTCAGTCACGGTAGTGCTGATAAAAGAAACTCCAGGAAAGCCTGGATAAGTGCTCTAGGCGCCGCAATATCATTGACATAATGTTAGAAACGGCGTTAAACACCATACAGTTAATTAGTAAATATCCAGTAGCACAAGATGTAGTTAACTATTTAACTCTCTTTACAAAACGAAATAATTTACACTCGTCCAAATTCAAAGCTTTTGAAGACCATAAATTAAATGTGGCTGAACTGTTGAAACCTGATTACAAAAGGGAAGGAAACAATGTGGGACAAGGAGAAAATGATGGTTACCAGCATTTTTTCCTTTTCCCGCAATGTTTTCGAAAGGATTCTTCCCCGGTGTCGTTAAAACTTGGGTTTGTTTGGTAAACGGTTAATATTCAAGACTAAAATAACAGTTTAACATAACAGTTTAACTGTACACAATGATCTAAATAATGAATGACTGAAGGATTATGACAAGGGTTCACTATCCAGTGAGAGATAATGTAGCTGGGATTTGCTACAAGTTACAAGTAATATCTATTGATAGATTCATTCATAATGTTATAATGGTGTAGGAATAAGTGATTCTCTGCTTTCCATAGGTCACTTAATTTACATATAAGCAAAGCTCCGTATCTTGTAAATGGCATCTTGTTCAGTTTATTACTTTGTAAGATGACATGTTCTAATTGGAGTGGTGGAGATTTATTTTTTATATATTTGTTTTTTTGGTGAAAATTGTCATATGTAACAGAATTAAGATTTTTAACAGAAAGAAGTATTTTCTGTGAGGCAGTATTTGGCAACTGTGGGGTTTTTTGTTTACTTTGACTCTAGGTCAGTCATGATGCCTATAGACTAGCTTCTCTAGTCTAAAAATAGCATGTAAAAATGTAAGTAATGAGTATATGATGAAAGATGTGTCATGAAATGATTCTATAATGAAAACAAAATAGATATATAGTGATAAGAATAAAAAGGTCTGAATAGGTATAAACAGTTAACGATAAAAGAGTTTTGTATAAGGTCCAATCTTGTTGAGAAAATCAATGTCCCTGATTAGATCGACAACCTCTCTGGTATGCCTTGATCCGTCATTTGCGACAGTTTTGCTGAAATTTATCTTTATTTCATGAAATTGATCCATTTGAATGTTTGATTAATAATTATTATTTACTGTATCCAGATCAGATTTTCAAACAGACAGATCTTGTATTGGCAAATACCAACACATCCCATTATCTTCATATATATCTAAGGTCATTCATCATGCAAGATAAAATATTGAAGAGATGAAATGACATAAATAGAAAAAATAGAATTTTGATACAATCACCCAAAATTTCTAGACGCCCTTTGCAGACTTATGCATACCTTTTCGGTACATAAATCCCGTTCCGCCTTTCATTTTGCCTCGCATGTTGTCGTTCTTGTTTTCATGTGCTTGTTTCAGGTTGTTGAAATTACAGTTCTCACTGATCGCTGCAACAGTCGCGTCGTCAATGTCCTTACCTAGAAATGTTGCGATTTTCTTGATTTCTCCCACTGAATCCTGGAGTTAAAAATCCGACTTTTAATGGCCGTTCGCACAATTTAACCCTTAACCTGTTAAATAACTAAAACGGAACTTTTAAGTCGATAGTAGAAAACCCCAATTGTTGCTACTTTAAAGTTATTTCTTTGGGGAAAAATATCTCCATATCGGTCATTGTAGATCCAAGATCAGACTGCAGTCTGATCTTGATCTACACTGTCCACAAAAGGTCCTCGAGTCGCACTCAGCAGCCTAAGGGCTTACCCTTTTACCAGACGACAAAATTTCACACCCTTCCAAATCATGGGCTAGAGATGATTAAAAAGGATGGTTGCTTCCTTTTTACTATTCTAACGTAATCGGTAAAAATCTAACATTTGTATTTTTAATAAACTCGATGACTTAAATGTGCATGACGCCCTCTAAGGCTTGTACTACACGAAATCTACGCAACTCGTTTAATGAACATAGATAACAGGTAAACACACATGTTTGGTACTGAATATATATACGGGTACACTTCAGGTAAAGGAAGCAGATGTATGAATTTAATGAACATAGATAACAGGTAAACACACATGTTTGGTACTGAATATATATACGGGTACACTTCAGGTAAAGGAAGCAGATGTATGAATTTAATGTACATAGATAACAGGTAAACACACATGTTTGGTACTGAATATATATACGGGTACACTTCAGGTAAAGGAAGCAGATGTATGAATTTTCTTCAAACATGAAAGACTTATTATTGAAGGGGCGTAAAAGCAGTATCTGGATAGCATAGGATTAAGGCTTATGCTTTTTCTTTCTTTTTCTACGGACGAGAGGCCTTGTCAACAAATAAAGGTGTACAGAGTTTTAATGCTTTACCAAACGACAAAATTCTTGTCTAGACGAAATTCAGAGCATTTGCAGACAAAATCAGTGTAGCTCAAATGGTAATTTCTGTCCTAGAAATGTTAGAAAACATTGTGAGAAAAGGAGAAAATGCTGGTTACCAGCATTTTCTGCTTTTCTCACAAATGTTTTCAAAAATCGTCTTTTTCAGGGTCTTTAAAACTCGGGATTGTGTGGTAAAGGGTTACCAAAGAAAATTTTCTATATGGGAAAAAAAAAAACCTTTTTCAAATCCTCATAGAAAACAGTCAGGAGCGGGTAATCTGGGTTCTCAGCTTGAAACTGCTCCCAGGTTTTGATATACCACGTGTACGAGCATAAGAAAGCTGAAATATAAAAAGAGAAAGCAACGATAACTAGCAGCTTCAGCAAGCTATTTCTGTGGTGCTCGAACGTATGTTTAAAGTACATGCTATTATTAACCTAATAATAATGAGTGTTAAATAAATTGAAAGGTCTATAGTTACAATTCGTGCATAACGTTCCATGCGGTCTGACACGGGATCGACACTTTCCGATAAGCTGTAACACATCTCGCATTAAAATCTCACAAAATGCAACATTTTGATATAGGATTTTGGATGTTTGGTTTGGGTGTTGGCAGTACAAGGGACGCTTTGGCTCCAAATGGACATGACAAAACAGGACGTCAACCTCGGCTGTATCCGAAATTTAATATAACGATATAGCATTTCAGAAAAGAAAATGTTTTTTGACAAGGTCATATTCTTCGAAGACTGATCTGTCTGCCACGACGCATCACTACCGTGTACAGAATAAATATTAATACTCGATGCGTCAACTAAAAACTCGGCCGCTAAAAAAGTTACCAGTGGAAAATAGCTATAAATAATTCGTCTGTGGAAAAAATCAGGCCTGATTTTGGCTCCATATTGCGTAAAAATAGAACACTTTCAAACCGGACAAATAATTTTATAAGATACCATTGTTTACTGCAAATCTTTGTATACAGTTTCCAGTATGGACGTGGGGAAATCCGGGATTTGTGCAACAAACTCTGGCAACAACAACAACAAAAAAAAAAAACGTCCCCACAATGCTGGGCCATAACAGGGATATTTCTCAAGCTTATGGGGCTGCGCTTAAAAATTACTGCGCATAGGTTATATACTAGCAAACCATGATTGGATGAATCCTACCAGCACTCAGGTAGCCTTTGATGGAGTAAATGTATCTTTTATTTTGAAATTCGCTGCATCGATTGCCGTGTTGAAAAGTAGTCCGGTTCTGTACCAAGAATGCTCACATCAGACAGACCTGCATGTATTTTTAAAATGCCACCTAGCGGAAGATAGTGAACATGACCAATACAAAACGGTATTGCTGTATGGCCAAGATATGCCTGTTTTTTGTTCTTATTAAATGACGGATTAACTTTTTAATCGCTTTATATACGAGCCATGCTCTGTGAAAATCGGGTTAAATGCATCGGTAAAAAGTATCGACCCGTGTCCGCACAGGCTGATCTGGGTGGCTAGTTTTTGTTTTGTATGAATTTTATGCACGATTTGGCCGGTTGGTAGACAAAAATAGATCCATATTACGTAACCATTTGCTTTACAAAGATGCAGTAAGCCTCGTTTACACAGAGTGACGCCCTATTCTTAAAAACTCGGCCTCTTTCATGGGCTGTAAATACCATTGAGTCATGCTCTGTGAAAAAGGGGGCTTAATGCATCTGCGAAAAGTATCGCCCCAGGTCAGCCTGCGCACTCCGCGCAGGCTGACCTGGGCCGAAACTTTTCGCTTTTGGTCGATTTTCCGTATGTCAATGGACAGGCCTACCTTAAGATAAAGTGGGTTGTTAGACATATTTGATTTTATGGATTCCTAATTAGACGATAACTCATTTTTTTATCATGCATTGCGGAGATGCATTAAGCCACCTTTTGCCAGAGCATGGTTCAATTTACTTAAACTCTGAAAAATTATTTCATACGTTTATAGGTTCGATTAAACATGCGGAAGAAAGTATAGATCCAAGATCAGGCTGCACGTTGTCAACTTGTGTGCAGTCTGATCTTAATCTTTCACATCCGTAGCTCCAAAAACAATACATATACATTATAGATAATATACTCACGTTCACCAAGTTCGCCCCTAAATATCTTGGTGAACATTTCAAAAGGAGGAATTATCTGTGTGCCAACCCGCTGTGTCCCTTCCTTCATATGATGATAATAAGACACAAGCACGTCCTTTGGGTTTCTCATCACGTGGACTATTTTACATTTCTTTTCTTTAATTCCATCTGGCAAAAACTTATGGGTCAGGTGCGTGTTTAGAACACGTGGTGATGACAATGATGACGTAAGTTCCTGTGTGTTAAATTCCAACATGGCCGCCATCTTTGTATCTTTATGATATTCAGAAGTCCCTCGAAGTACCATATTGAGAATTTCCCAAGTCCAGTGGGTCCCTGTTCAAAAATAGATCGATTAAAGAAGACTGAATACATTACTTGACCAGAGCGGGGATCGAGGTTCATCACTTCAAGGTTCAAAAAAATAATTCCTTTATAAAGGATGGAATTTATTTTTTCTCCTTTGCTGAAATGTTTCAGTAATTTTTCGATTGTATCTGAGTCATGCTCTGTGAAAAGGGGTTTCACGCATCTGCTAAAAGTATCTATTCAGGTCAGCCTGTGCAGTCCGCGATACTTTTTGTCATTCGTCGATTTTCTGCACGTCAAAGGACCGGTAAACTCCAGGGTCCGTATTCACCAACCATTCTTAAGAACGTTCTTAGACGTATTCTTCAAGATTTTCCCAGTTTGAAAGTAACACAACTTCTGATTGGCTAAACCATATGGTTTAGCCAATCAGAAGGTGTGTTACTTTCAAATTTGGAAAATTTTGAAGAACAAGACCAGGAATGTTCTTAAGAATGGTTGGTGAATACGGACCCAGGACTTAGTTGGCAGTAGACAAAACGCATTTTTCCGCTCAATGATCATGTGACGACTCGCTTGGTATAATACATCACGTAGATGCATAAAACCCCCTTCTGCCAGAACGCCACTCAAATATGAAGATATTAGTATGCTAGGTTACAGCTGCAGCATACTTAGTTTCAGTATTGATGATCTTTACATGGTTGTGTTACTGTTCGAAATGTATCTATAGAACGGAAAGAAACTCATAGGGAAAGAACATGGTTTACTACTGGATTGCTTTGGGACTAACGAATGAATTATAGATTAACAAGACGAAAACAATCCGTCTAATATTAAATCACAAACTGGACCAGTATAAGCAAACATTTTGGGGCAAAATACCGGCAAAGCCCCCCCCCCCCCCCTTTTCTCTATATCGCGAAAACCCATGACAATCAAAATTATGCGTCAAAGAAAATTGCATTTTTTGACGGATACATTCAATATATATTAAATACAATATTGGTCAACGCAATGAAGCTGAAGATTTCATTGATTTCTTACCTTTGTACTCATAAAACGATGCCACATAAAAGCATAGAACTGTATACTAGTGGGCATTTGCCGGAATTGTGCCGAAAAATTCCATCGTTTGAGTCAGACACACATGCATGTATACTATACATGCTCTGTAAAAAGTGGGCTTAATGACAATCAGATGACGTCGATAAAATCGTGTTTAAAGTGACGACATTATTTTTGTTGAGAGCGCGTCATTTCAAGATATTTTCAAAAATTTGTTTTGGCGAGACTCTAGATCCATTCTCCAATACAAGCTAGGTAACCATCATACTACGTTTGTGTTTTAATCCTCGATGTTAAATCGGACACGGACAGTGAAATTGAGTTTAGTAGATTTGTTGGTATATTCTAAATTTGTTGCATCCGCCGTTAAGAAATATTGAGAGGCTTAGCGCCATTTTTTGTAGTTACTGATCTCCCTCAGATTTTGGATCTAAAAATAATATTATATTGGTCCTCTGCTGTCGATGTGGATGAGTCTAATATTTTTCATCTGGGTAACTGGTTTATCCGACGAAAAATTAAATACGCTCACTTTACCTGTTTTAGGGAACGCACAAAGTATTACATCATCTTCCCTAATTTCCGTTTCTTTGATCCACTTAAGCTGTAGATCCAGATCCTTGGCTGGCATCATGAGCTCTATCATTACTTGGCGGAAACTAAATCCGTCGATTTTCCAGAAAGTTTCTACACTACCATCAGGCATTGTAACTTCTTCTTTTGTGGCCATCTTCTACTCGTGTCTGGTTCTGTTTTCTACTTCCTGTTTGGACCTAAATATTAAGATACGACTGAGGACTATGAAATAAATTCCCTGTAAATTATGATTAATGAATTTTAAGTAAGAGCTAATATGAAAAAACATGTGAAACAAATTGGCAAAAGCAGAAATTACTTGTTGCGGACAATTGTCCTTTTGCTACAGTTAAAAAAATGTCGTGTGCTGGCTGTTATCTGTTAAGTGCAATATCCTCCGACAGTAACAGACTTGTTAGACAACTAATTTGATTGGTCCTGCTTCATTTTTGTGAAAACTTAAATAAATCTTCGTTTTATTCTTTGAATGCGTTAAAAATAGTCATACATTTGCAGAAGGGAAAATAAAAGTTACTCAAAAATTGAAATTTGTTTCTCGAAGGATAGAAAACAGAAAAGGTAGGAAAAGGAAAAAAATGTTGGTTACCAGCATTTTCTCCTTCTCTCCCACAATGTTTTCAAAAGCTCCCTTTTATAGCGTTATTAAAACTCGGAATAATTTAGTTAAGAGTTAAACGCTTATATCGTTCCTTCAGAACTTTCAGTGCTTTGATTTTTGAGAGGCGTGATCTGACAGTGCTAGAGTGCAGGGCTGGCTTAAGAGCCTACATAACTGCTACTGCAGATTTATTTTCAATATAGATCTATGGATTCTCAAATCCAAATACGATAAATTACGCGGCATACTTCCATTCAAGTAACTGAACTACAAGAAACAAATCTCTATGACAGTCATAGATATAAATGTTACACAAAACAACACATCTATATATAGACTATTTATCATTTTCATAACCACATAAATTACACTCTGCCCGTACATAGACCTAGATACATGTAAATATATACAATGTAAAATTGAGCGCCATGTAACTTGCTTCTCCGAGACTCTGTGGTAAAGGCGCTAGATTTGTCCATGGTGAAAATCTGGTTCAATTCTCGCCGACGTCGTTAGCCACGTGGAAGTGTCCCTGTGCAAGACATTACAGAACACCTGCCAAATATTGGTGACATAAATGAGTGATCTTTATACAGTTGTGATATGACTGTTCAACACATTAATAACCCCTAAGCTGCTAATCGCGACTC
Organism: Tridacna gigas; assembly: GCA_945859785.2. Lineage (NCBI taxonomy): Eukaryota > Metazoa > Mollusca > Bivalvia > Cardiida > Cardiidae > Tridacna > Tridacna gigas. The sequence goes on from OX244042.2 coordinate 8,685,028, forward strand.
ACTGTCCTTTTGCGGACAGTGTAGATCAAGATCAGACTGCACAGAACGTGCAGTCTGATCTTTGATCTACACTGTCCGATACGGTATTTTCTTTCCGGCGAAATCAACGTTGAAACCCCAATGTTTGGGTATTTAGTATTGAGTAGAAATTTTTACGTTTCTTTTATTCAGCAGCTTACTTTAAGTGTTAACAGCGAGTTAAACTAATATTCAAACTCATAAACGAACCTTGAAAGTTATCCTCGCATGTAGCCTACTCCGATTTTTACATGTATGCTTACCTTTTGAATTAATCACCACACATCAAAACTGCATACGGCGTAACATTTATAAACCCCGCACAATAATGTTTACGTTATTGGACAACTCCCACTCTAGCTGAAAGGTATACAGAAGGTCGTTTTAATAATTAAAATCTTGTATTATTACAATTAGTTTTTCATTTTCTGTATTTCGTCATGATTCGTGATTTTATTTGCCCGTATTCGAAAATACAAACAAAAGATTATAAGAAAAGATTTATCGTGCGAGATATATAGTGGTCTTATCGATTTCACCCACGAGTTGTATTATTAACCTTTTAAAGCGCCTTTCACATCTTTAGTTACCTTTCCAGCCAGTGTAGATCAAAGATCAGGCAGCACAAATTGTGCAGCCTGATCTTTGATCTTCACTGTTCGCTTTGCCGAAACACTATAGACAAGAGCAACCGTAAAATTGCAATTATTTAGGTTGTATTTCTGGGTAAAAACATTTCTGTTGGTTATATACGAAGCTCTAAGGGTTAGTAATGATGTATACGTGTTTTGCGTTCCGTGCATTTTAACCGCTAAGAGTCTTAATTGCTTTAGAAGATTTTTTTTCCGCGGATAGTTTTTTTCGCGGACATTTTTTTTAAATCAAGATCGAACAGCCGCGAGAAAGAGCAGTCTGAATTCGCAAGATATTCTAGCGAAGAAATCTAGTTATAATAATAATAATAACGATGTACACATATTTTGAGTTCTGTGTATTTTTAACTCTTTGAGTCATAATTGCTTTAGAAGTTTTTCTTTTTTCTGCGGATCATTGTTTTCGCGGATTGTTTAGATCAAGATCGGACACGAGGGAAAGCTGTCCGAATTCACAGGCTATTCTAGAGGATAAATCTAGATCTATATATAACATGGCACGCGGTTTTAGTGTTTACACAATTGATATGCCACAAACTTTTGCGATACTCTGGCGCGAATTCTAAAAGTACGCTGAGAGGCTACGTAGCCCATTGAGGAAAGACCCTTTTTTGTCATACCTTTGCCTTCCTCCTTTACTGATGATTTGCAGGCTGAATCCAGTGATAAATCATTCTTTTTTTTTAAAGTTTGGCCGGATTTTGAAAATTTGAATAGCCCCCCTTTAACTCTCTTAAAGTAACAATAGCTGCAAAAAGTAAACAAATCGGGTGTTAAAATGCATTTAGATTTAAATCACATCATTTAGTAGTATAGAAATTATTGTGAAGATGACGATCTGTTACGGAATGGTCGCTCCAAGTGATAGCCGCTGGCAGAAGAATTAAATTCAAAACTGGGTTAAAAGTTGCCAGGTTATTCCATCTTTTGTTTACTTTTTGCCTGATTTTAATATATTTTCTGCCAGCGACTAACACTTGGACCGACCACACAATAACAGATTGTCATCTTCATAATAATTTCCATACTTTTAACTGGTATGATTTAAATTTGAATACGTTTTAACATCCGCTTTGTTTACTTTTGGCAGCTATTGGGCCTTTAAGCGACGACTAGGCATAATAACAGAGTTTAGTCTTTACGTTACACGGATGGACAGATTGGCTATTTTCCATGTATCATTTCCCTTCTTCGACTTCTTTTGTAATGAAAATCGCCGGTCATAAATGGAGCGAAAAGGACAGTTATTTACATCGGCCGGCCATTTAGTTGATTGAACCTCTTTACGGATTTTTCTACTCTATTATTCGGGGAACGATTTCTGGCAAGACCAATTTTAACCCTTATCCTGCTAAGTAAGTGAAATGAAACTTTCAGTCCTGTAGTGAAAACCAAGATTTTGCTAGTTCAAATGTATTTTGGGGGAAAGATATCTCCCAATCGGACAGCGTGTATCGCAGATCAGACTGCACGTTCTGTGCAGTCTGATCTTGATTTATACTGTCCGCAAGAGGTCCTTGAGTCATGCTTAGTAGCCAGAGGGTTAACACATAACCATACTCCTGCGCACGGCTTTGTGTGTTACGTTGAAAATCACTTTTGAAAATATTGTGACAAAAGGAGAAATTGCTCGTTACGAGCAGTTTCTCCTTTTGCCACAATGTTTTCTTATGCATTCATACACATATCACGAAATTGGTTCATTTTAGTTATACACATTTTTAAGAGGGTGTATCAAAAATTGTCAAATTTGCTTCAAGACGAAACGAGAAAAGTATTTAGAATGGTGTCACGCACTCAATAAAGGGAGGAACTTTCTTTATTAAGGTAAAAGCCAATGGTGTCAAAATATTGTTGTTTAGTTTTGTAGTGGACACGAGTAGTTTCCTTTCTGGTATTCGAATTCACTACGTTTATCTGCAATGTTGGTCTTACGTTAAGAGCATCTTTGGTTATTTCAGACAATATGCCGTGTTAAAATTCTGTTTTATCACATAACATGCCTTGTCTTCAGTGCAATAGATCTGTATACTGATTTCGAATTTTCTTATCTTATTGATATCAGAATTGTCATTTTTTTGGCGCCATTTTGTGCGTATTTCAGTGAAGTGAATGGTTTTTTTTAACCCTTTCCCAAACGACAAATTTTGGACTGGTCCAAATTGAAAGAGTTTGCAGACGACAATTTTAAATTTGATGAAAATGGCAGAAAGTTATCAAAAAGGGTAGAAAACACTGTGGGACAAGGAGGAATTGCTCGTTACGAGCAATTTCTCCTTTTCCCACAGTGTTTTAAAAAGACTTGTACTGCAGACACGTGAAAACCAGGGCTTGTTTGGGAAAGGGTTAAATTAATGTAAGTTCCGAATAATTTTGTTCTGTTCCACCAGCAGCGATAAAGTAAACCTTAACCTAGTAAACAACTTAAACTTTCACGCCGATAGAAAAAAAAAACTTGAGTTTCGCCATTTCAAAGTAATATTGGGGGGGGGGGGGGTTATTTCCTTTTCGGACAGCGTAGACCTATAGATGGTTTTCTGATCAATTATGTGTGAAATATCGTCATGTGATAAAAAGAATCTGACATTCGTTGGCTTTTGAGATCAAATGTTATGAAACTCGTCAAGAAAAAAGGTGTTACCAACTTCACCAAATGCTCGCTTAATAAAATTTTACCTCGACATGCTTTACACAATCTTATCTCAAAAACCAGCCCATCACATCCTTCATAGATCTATCTGAAATGTTGGTCTTACTTTTTGAGCATCTTTTTGGTTTTGTTTTAGACATGCTTTACATAATCTTATCTCAAAAACCAGCCCATCATATCTTTCATAGATCTATCTGAAATGTTGGTCTTACTTTTTTGAGCATCTTTTTGGTTTTGTTTTAGATAATATGTTGTGTGAAATTTTTTTAAACTTTTCCTCGCAAACTTAGTAAATTCGACTTTTAATTCCGATGACTAAAAAATTAAATTACATGCTTGTCATTCAGGCATGTTACATAAGTTAAAGGCCAAATAGCGGTCAAAACAATGTAGATGCCGAAGTGTATTTAAATTTAGATCAAAAGTACGAAAAAAGTTGTGAAGATGGCAATCTGTGTGGTCGGTCCAAATGTTAATTTCTGGCAGAAAAATGAATTTAAAAATCAGGCAAAAAGTAAACAAAAGATAGACTGGCCTAGCAACTTTTAACCTAGTTTTGATATTAATTTCTCTGCAAGCGACTAACACTTCGACAGACCACAAAATAACAGATTGTCCTCTACACAATAATTGCCATACTTTTAAATGGTAGGATTTAAATTTAACTCCATTTTATAACCGTCTTTGTTTACTTTTGACAGCCATTGTTTTAAAACAATATGCCGTGTAAAAACTCTTTAACTTTTTCCTCGCAGATTTACTTTTATTCCCGATGACTAAAAATTGGATGTTTGTCATTCAGGAATATTAAATACGTTAATTTGTAAATCTAGCATTAGATTTAGAATACATTTAAGAATGGTTGGTGAATTCGGCCCATTACTAGTGATCATGTCAACTGATATCCAACTAAGGAAAGCATGGGCCTTTTTCCATGGAACTAATGTCCCAAACACATCTATCTGTTGTGCATGAGCTCTGTGAAAATGGGGTTTAATGCATCTGCAAAAAGTATCGATCAAGTCAGCCTGCGCAGTACGCGCAGGCTGACCTGTATCGAAACTTTTTGCCATTGTTAAATTTTCTGCATGTAAACGGACCATGTAAATGAACCAATACGTTGTGAGACAAAGTGGGTTTTATGGGTCTTGAATTTGTGTGATGACTTTCTTGGTATAATCATCATGGAGATGCATTAATCTCCCTTTTGCCAGAGCATGGCTTGTATGTATCTACCTTTTACGGCTATAAAAATGGTCACAACATTCTATAGGACACTGCATTGTTGCAAGGTATAACAGGTTTGGCGTTCTTAGACTTATTCTTCAATATTTTCCCAGTTTGAAAGTAACACAACTTCTGATTGGCTAAACCATATGGTTTAGCCAATCAGAAGGTGTGTTGCTTTCAAATTTGGAAAATTTTGAAGAACAAGACCAAGAATGTTCTTAAGAATGGTTGGTGAATACGGACCCAGGACTTAGTTGGCAGTAGACAAAACGCATTTTATCGCTAAATAATCATGTGACGACTCGCTTGGTATAAGGCATCACGTAGATGCATAAAACCCCCTTCTGCCAGAACGCCACTCATGTATGACGACTCAGCAGGGAATTAGAGAAATATAAAAAATCTTCAGCTGCGCATTGATATGAGCCATGCTCTGGCTAAAGGGGTTTTAACGCATTATATCAAGGAAGTCATCCCATTACTGTGGATCCATAAAATCTATTCTGTATAACTACTGACTGAATTATTTCACAAACGTAAAAAAAAAACATTACATTTTCTAAAACATAAAAGAGTGACAGTTTAGACAGCCTGCAACGCTTTAAGCTTTGGCTACACCAATAACCATTTCCCAAACAACTTGTCGTTCACTCTTCCGAATTGAAAGTAAAATTATACAAAATAAATTCGAAAATGGTAAAAATAAGCTTCAATTCTCCGAAAGGGGAGAAAACATTGTTGGAATAAAAGGAAAAAATGATGGATACCAGCATTTTCTCATTTTTCCCACAATGTTTTCAAAAGCCTTTACCAGAATTTTCTCCTTTCTCCCACTGTGTTTTCTAAAGCCCTTCTTCCTAAGGGTCGTTAAAACTCGCATAAAGGGTTTCTCTAAATAATACTCGACGCCATTCTGTTTCATTTGTTCAAGTCTGCGACCAGAAATTCCCTTCTAATTCTCCGGGGCGATGCTAATTGGTTGTCTAACTAGCTTGGGTTCCGTAAATTCGTCTTAACCCTTAGGCTGCTAGGCGCGACCCAATGGCCCTTCGCGGACAGTGTAGATCAAGATCAGACTGCACAGAACGTGCAAAAAGGAATTTTTTTCCCCAAATATAACTTTGAAATGGCCAAACTCGGGTTTTTTCTATCGGCTTGAAAGTTGTTTTTTTTTAAGTTATTTAGCGGATAAAGGGTTAACTTTATCACTGCTGATGGAGACAGAACGAACTTCCTTGGAGAGAAAAGATCAAGATCAGACTGCTGAAAGGAGCAGTCTGGTCTTGGACCGTCACCGTCCGCTTTCAAGATGCATAACTATGATCATAATTATCCCCCTTTACCGGGGAAATCTATATTTAGACAGCAGTACAAACCGAATTTCGTTTACGTTGCAGTCGAAGAGTTAACCTTCCACCAGAGGACAAAATCTGGACCTGTCCAACTTGAAAGCAATTTCAGACGACAAATTGAATGTGGCTCAAATAATAGAATTTGTCTCTGAATGGAGTAGAAAATACTGTTGGAAAAGGAGAAAATGCTGGTAACCAGCAGTTTCTCCTCTTCCTACAATACATGTATTTTCAAAAGCTTTTTTTTTTTCTCGTGGTCGTTACAACTAGGGATTGTGTGGTAAAAGATTATTTTTTTATTCTATTTGGGGGATTTCTGTTACTGACAGTCACTAAAACGCATTATTTTTTCTTTAATTCGACACCATTATCCGTTTTTGATTGTTTGTTTTTCATTTTTTTCCTATCCTGTTTTACTATATTTGCCAGCATTTAATGTAACCCTAGGCTACCAAGCCTGGAGGGCCTTTTGCTGACAGCCTTTTGCTGACAGCCTAGATCAGTATTTCACAGGCCGTAGGGGTCGACATAAAAGTATAAGGCGGATGTTTTTCTTACAAATAGAAACTTCATTCGCCATAGCAATACATGCTCTTTGGCAGGGCGCAGAAGGTTCCTACGACCGTACATTGGCCATACGATGTCCTCGGCTTTAATTTAGATCTCAATAGCTGTATCAAGTGCAGTATTTCACAGGCCGTAGGGAGTCGACATAGAACTACAAGGTTGATGCTTATTTTATTTTACTTTTAGAAACTTCATTCCCTCTAGCAATGCATACTCTTTAGTCCGAGAGCAGAAGGTTTATACGACCGTACGTTGTTATACGATGTCCTCTGCTTTAAGTTAGATTCAAATAGCTGTATCCCGTGCAGTATTTTACAGGCCGTAGGGATAGACATAGAACTACAGGGCCGAATTACTTATTTTTTTAAAATTCAAAAACTTAGTACAACATATGCCTTAGTCAGGCCGCTGAGGGTGTTTCTATGACCGTACATTGGCCATACATTGGGTTCGAAATAGCTGTATTCCAGTATTTCAGGGGCCGTAAGGTCTATATACAACAGCAGGGGGGGCGGGGGATGCTTATATCTTTTTAGCTCACCTGAGCACAAAGTGCTCATGGTGAGCTATTGTGATCGTGCTGTGTCCGGCGTCCGTCGTGCGGCGTCGTCCGTCGTCAACGTTTTACCTTGTGTACGCTCTAGAGGCCACATTTTAAGTCCGATCCTCATGAAACTTGGTCAGAATGTTTGTCTTGATAAAATCTCGGACAAGTTTGAAATTGGGTCATGTGGGGTCAAAAACTAGGTCACTAGGTCAAATCTTAGAAAAACCTTGTGTGCGCTCTAGAGGCAACATTTTCTGTCAGATACTTGTGAAACTTCTTCAGAATGTTTGTCTTGATAAAATCTCGGACGAGTTCGAAATTAGGTCATGTGGGGTCAAAATCTAGGTCACTAGGTCAAATCTTAGAAAAACCTTGTGTGCACTCTAGAGGCCACATTTTCAGTCAGATACTTGTGAAACTTGTTCAGAATGTTTGTCTTGATAAAACCTCGGACGAGTTCGAAATTGGGTCATATGGGGTCAAAATCTAGGTCACGTGATCAAATCTTAGAAAAACCTTGTGTGCGCTCTAGAGGCCACATTTTCAGTCTGATACTTATGAAACTTGGTCAGAATGTTTGTCTTGATAAAAACTTGGATGATTTCGAAATTGGGTCAAGTGGGGTCAAAAACTAGGTCACTAGGTCAAATTAAAGAAATACCTTGTGTGCACTCTAGAGGCCACATTTTTCGCTCAATAGACTTGAAAATTGGTCAGAATGTTTTTCTTAATTAAATCTCAGATACTTTGAAATTGGGTCACCTAGAGTGATAAACTAGGTCACTAAGTCAAATTAAAGAAATACCTTGAGGACACTCTAGAGGCAACATTTTTCGCTCAATTGACTTAAAAATTGGTCAAATCGTTTGTCTTAATTAAATCTGGGATGAGTTTGAAATTTGGTCACCTGGGGTCATAAACTAGGTCACTAGGTCAAATTAAAGAAATACCTTGTGGACACTCTAGGGCCACATTTCTTACTCAGTTGACCTGAAAATTGGTCAGAATGTTTGTCTTGGTGGAATCTTGGATGAGTTCGAATTTGGGTCACCTAGAGTCATAAACTAGGTCACTAGGTCAAATTAAAGAAACACCTTGTGGGCACTCTAGAGGCCACATTTTTTGCTCAGTTGACTCGAAAATTTATCAGAATGTTTGCCTTAATTAAATCTCGGATGAGATTGAAATTGGGTCATCTGGGGTCATAAAGTAGGTCACTAGGTCAAATTAAAGAAATAATTTGTAGGCACTCTAGAGGCCACATTTTTTGTCTTGATGATATCTCGGATGAATTCAAAATTGGGTCACATAGGGTCATTAACAATGTTACTGGGTCACATTGAAGAAATACCTTGTGGGCACTCTAGAGGCCACAATTCTAGCTAAATTGACCTGAAAATTGGTCTAAATATTTGACTTGATGATATCTCGGATCAGTTAGAAATTGGGTCTCATAGGGTCATAAACTAGGTCACTGGGTTAAATTAAAGAAATGTAATGTGGGCACTATAGAGGCCATAGTTTTTGCTCAACTGACCTGAAAATTTGTCAGCATGTTTGACTTGATGATATCTTGATTAAATTTGAAATTGGGTCACATAGGGTCATAATCTAGGTCACTAGGTCAAATTACAGAAATACCTTGTGGGCACTCTAGAGGCGGCAATTCTTGCCCAATTCACCTGAACCTTGGTCAACAAGTTAAAAAGGACATTTTGGACACTCCGGAGGCGACATTTTCAGCTCACTTGACCTGACAATTGGTCAGAATGTTTGTCTTAATAATATCTCTGATGAGTTTTAAATTGGGTCATTATGATCATGGAGTGAAATTTCGCCTATTGACTCAGGTGAGCGATCCAGGGCCATCATGGCCCCCTTGTTACATTTAGAAATTTCATTTGACGTAGCACGACATACGCCTTAGTCGGGTCGTAGAGAGTTTCTACAACCGTACATCGCCCATGCAATTCTTCGGGTTCGACTTGGATCTCAGTAGCTGTATCCCAGTATTTCATAGGCGGTAGGGTAGACATAGAACTATGTAAGGCAGATGTTTATTCATTTTAAAATTTAAAAACTTCCACCTAGCGCTACTTACTCTTTAGTCAAGCCGCTGAAAGTTTCTACGACCGCACATTGCCCACACGATAATCTCGGGTTCGACTTGGATCCCAATAGCTCTGTCCAAGTATTTCAGGGGCCGTAGGGGTCGACATAAAGCTACTTTTTAGGCGGAATATAGAAACTTCATCGTCCATAGCACTACATTCGCCATAGGCGGTTTCTATGACCTTACATTGGCCATAAGATGTCTTTTGGCTCGACTTGGATCCCAATAGCTGTATTCCAGTATTTCAGGAGCCGTAAGGGTTGACATAGAACTTCAGAATGGATTTTTATTTGTTCAGATTTAAAAACTTCGCAGCAGCTTTACATAAGCATTAATCAGGCCGTAGAAGGTTTCTCCGACCGTACACTGGCCTTACAATGTCTACGGGTTCGACTTGCATGAAATAGTTACATAATACAGCGAGTCTTTGTTTTGAACTAAGATATGTAGCGGCAACCGAGGTGCGGCCACCTTACCGTCTTTAGGCTTTTACCTCACAATCCCGAGATTTAACGACCCTGAGAAAGAGCGCTTTTGAAAACATTGTGGACAAAGGAGAAAATGTTGGTAACCAGCATTTTCTCCTTTTCCCAAAATGTCTTCTCCATTTTCAGATGAAAATACCGGTATTTGAGCCATATTTCATTTGTCGTCTGCAATTCCTTTCAGTTTGGATCAGTCTAGAATTTTGTCGCATGGTAAGGAGTGAAGGAGCCCTGCGTGCAGCATCGCTGCGGCTGCTGTGGTACACGTACCTACAAAAAGGAGTCTCTGCTTGGACACGCTACGGTAATATTTGTCATTACTTCAACGACACCACCAACAGGCTTTCTTTCGTCACAAGGTCAAGAAACGCCGTGTGTCGGCTGTATTATGTGTGAAAGCTAAAGCATTTGAGGAGAGCCGCAAAACAGCTACAGGCCCTATTGCAAGCTATTTTAGACCCCACGGCGGCCACAGTAAATTGACCATAGTCTAAGAGTACTAGGTATAATGGGGCGAACGTAATGCTATAAAAGGCGTTAATCTGGACAAATGCGACCGGCGCAATTGCCGTGAAATTCACTTCAGCAAAAATAGGGTGTCATTTCCGATAATGACAAAAACCTATAGTGCCCGATCATTAACCCTTAGGCTGCTGAGCGCGAGCCACTGACCTTTTGCAGACAGTGTAGATTCAAGATCAGACTGCACAGAACGTGCAGTCTGATCTTGAATCTACACTGTCCGATAAGGAGATGTTTTTTCCTGCAAAAAATAAGTTTGAACTAGCATTATTCTGTTTTTTTAATATCCGCTTGAAAGTTTTATTTAAGTTATCTAGCAGGTAAACTTCTTCCTGGTGGCATATGAAAATTCGCCCACGGTATTTGAAGGTCGGCGCTGACACATGTCTCTGAGAAACTTTTTGTCGTCGTTACGGTAAGAATACAGTAGAAGCTATCAAATATATGTACATTGCTGTACTAGTTGGGTTACAGTCCGCTTCTAGCAGTCATTACTTAACCCTTTCAGCGCCATAGGCGAAAACAGGGACTTTTGCGGACGGCATAGATCAAGATCAGACTGCAAAGAACGTGCAGTCTGATCTTTGATCTATGCCCTCCGCTTGTTTTGTCAAGCCTTTATGATAAAAATCTTCCGGAGACTGGATTGTATTTACAGCCATCAGAAGAGGCCGAGTTTGTTTATTTGGCGCCGAAAGAGTTAAATATACGCGCAATGGTGACCTTTAAGAACTAATTTAAAAAGAAAATCTTTATTTCGAGTTTTGATATTTAAATGCATTGCCTAGCGGAAAATGGGTTTCTAAATACGGTCCAAGGGAATAGCGTCATTTTTTAATTGTTCATGTTCATTAAAGGAATAGCAGCTGCCAAAAGTAAACAATGCATGTGTTTTAAAATGCATTTAGATTAAAATCATACCATTTAAAAGTATGGAAATTTTATTGTGAAGACGACAATCTGTTATTGCATGGTCGGTCCAAGTGTGAGCCGCTGGCAGAGAAATGAATTTCAAAACTAGGTTAAAAGTTGCCAGGTTGCCCTACCTTTTGTTTACTTTATTTTTTCTGCCAGCGACTAACAATTTGACTGACCGCATAATAAGAGACGGTCATTTTCACAATATTCATCATACTTTTAAAAGGCATGATTTAAATTCAAATACTTTTTAACTCCTGCATTTTTTCGCCGTTGTTGGGCCTGTAAAGAAGACATGTGAAAAGGGGATTTTGAAAGAATTTTTTGTGGGCAAAATCTTTCTGAAATTGATAAATTTGATGCAACCATAGAAGGATACTCTTTCTGGAGTCTGATCACGATATGTAAAGAGTACTTGTGCTTTGTGGAGAGACGAGATTAACTCTTTACCAAATGACAAAATTTTAGACTTATCCAAATTAAAAGCAATTGCAGAAGACGATTGATTGATTGATTGTATGATGTTTAACGCCGTTTTCAACATTATTTCAGTTATATCACGGCGGCCAGTGTACCTATCCATGCTTTCCTGGAGTTTCTTTTACCAGTACCCCGCACAATATTCTTTCCAAGCTACTGGCTGCTTTCCCACATAACCATCGTCGAAACAATGGTCAGCGGTGAGAGAGAAATGAATCCTGTCGCGATGACTATCATCAATCCTCGGAAAGAAATTGGCCAAGCCGGGGATCGAACCAGCGACCTCCTGTTTTCAAGTCCTGTACGCTACCGACTGAGCTACGGGGGCTTGGCTGCAGAAGACAAACTAAGTGTTACTCAAAAAACTTTCAAGTTGATTATGGATGGGTAGAAAGCATAGTGGGAAAAGGAGAAAATGCTGGTTACCAGCATTTTCACCTTTACCCACAATGTTTTCAAACGTCTTTTTCCTCAGGAGCGTTAAAACTTGGGACTGTGTGATAAAGGATTAAGTTAGGGCTGCAAGGAGCAAGCGACTAACCCTTATCCTGCTTTATAAGTGAAATAAAACTTTTTAAATCTTTTTTTGAAAATCTTGTTGAAAAGATTTTGCTATTTTAAAGTTATCTTTAGGTGTAAGATATCTGCTTATCGGATAGTGTAGATCTAAGATCAGACTGCACGTCCCGTGCAGTCTGATCTTAATCTACACTGTCCGCAAAAGGTCCTTGAGTCGCGCTTAGCAGTCCAAGGGTCAAGTTATCGAAAACGGCTTATATCGGGAACAGACGTGTTTTTGCCTTTAAGAAATACAAAACGAGAGTAGACCAGTTTGAATAGTAGTATTTTATTGCCGTCAAATCAGCTTGTATCTGTAAATAAAGCAAATAATAAATGAATTATCAAATCGACACAATAATAGGTGCAGAGTAACTGACACAAAGAGAAATTGGTAACGCGTTATATTTTAAATACATTCTTTCCACATGATGAAGGTAGTTTGGGAGCCTTGAAATAGATTTTTTTGAAATCGTCGAAGAAATTGTAAATTGTGCGTATTTACAGATCATGGACCGTATTCGCCAACCATTCTTAAGAGTATTCTTCGTCTAATTTTCCAAGTTTTTTTTTTAATCTGAAAGTAACACAACTTCTGATTGGCTAAATCATTTGGTTCAGCCAATCAGAAGTTGTGTTACTTTCAAACTTAGAAACTTCTGGAATACAAGACTAAGAACGTTCTTAAGATTGGTTAGTGAATATGGACCCACGGCCCGTATTCACCGACCATTCCTTAATCCTTAACCTGCTAAATAAGTTAATCTTTCAAGCCGATAGTATACACCTGAATATCGCTATTTCAAAGTTATTTTCTGGTGAAAAAAAATATCTCCTTATCGGACAGTGTGGACCGAAGATCAAACTGCGCGTTCTGTGCAGTCTAATCTTGATCTACACAGTCCGCGAAAGGTCAGTGAGTCGCACTTAGCATCCTTAGGGTTAATTCGTTCTTAGTCTAGTCCTCAAGAATGTTCTAAATTTGAAAGTAACGCAACTTCTGATCGCTAAACCATTTTCTGATTGGCTAAACCAAATGGTTTAGCCAATCAGAAGTTAGCCTTGCTTTCTAAATATAGAATAAGACTAAGAACGCAATTTAGAATGGTTAATAAATACGGACCTAGATGAATTGATTTACACGGTGACACCGTGCTTACCAAATAACGTGGAAAAAATACGTCTGTACGATGAACCCTTTTCCTGCTGAATCTATATAAGGACCATGCTCTTTGAAAAGGGGGTTTAACGCATCTGCAAAAAGTATCGACCCATGTCAGCCTGCGCGAAGTGCGCAGACATGGGTAGAAACTTTTTGCTATTTGTAAATTTACCGCATGTCAAAGGAACATGCTACCTCATAACCCAGTCGGTTGTTATACAAAATGATTTTTAAGGGTACATAATGGTATGAGGTCTTGCTTGGTATAATGTCTCTCGACAGTGCATTAAAACCCCTTTTGCCAGAGCTTAATGCAGCTCCGTGATGTACTGTACCAAGCAAGTCATTACATAATTATTGACCCATAAAAGCCACTTTAGTTTAGTAATCGACTTAATCATGAGGTACACTGGTCCCTTGACATAATAGAAAATTGACCAACAGCGAAAAGTTTCGGCTCAGGTCAGCCTGCGCGGACTGCGCAGGCTGACCTGAGTCGATACTTTTCGCAAATGCATTAAGCCCTCTTTTCACAGAGCATGGCTCATATAAATTGATGACGATACAAGAAACAAATGTCACATTATTTGACATTAAATGGGGCTTACATGTCCAACACTACTGACAGAGCTGCGGAGAGTATAGAACAAGATCAGACTGCACCTATATACAGGATGATCTTGCTATACACTCTCCGATAAATATGCCTATGGTCGCGAACGGCAGTACAAGAATTAATTTGTAGGGTTCATTTTGGCGGATCATACAAAACTTGAAAATATAAGCAAAGGTTAGTAAGTGAAATAAAACGAATGGCCCTCTGGTAAAAGGGGGCTTAATGCTTCTCCGTAATGTATTATACTAAGCAGGTCCTTACATAAATATGGATCCATAAAATCCATTTTATCTAACAACCAATTGAATCATCGGGTAGACCGGCTCTGTGACATGCAGAAAATTGACCAATAACAAAAAGCATCGACCCATGTCAGCCTGTGCAGTCCGTGCAGTCTGACATGGATCGATGCGTTTTTGCAGATGCGTTAAAACCCCTTTTCACAGAGGTTCATGACTCAAGTACAATCATCAATTCGTGTATTATTCAATGTATGCATTCATTCTTTAAATTAATAAACCTGTACATCTTATCAACAAATCAATCATTATTCGTTTATTTCATTTATCCTCTGTTTTATTTCATTTCATTCTATGCCGAGCCCCGGTAGCGCAGTCGGTAGCGTACAGGACTTAAACCCGGGGGGGGGGGGGGTCGCTGGTTCGAATCCACAGCTCGACTAATATCCTTCCGAGGTTTATCATAGTCTTTGCGACAGGACTTATTCCTCTCTCACCGCTGCATGATCATTGTTTCGACGATGTTTATGTGGGAAAGCTGCCAGCGGCTTGGAAAGAAAATTGTTCGAGGTACTAGTTAAAGACGCTCCAGGAAAGCATGACTAGGTCCACTGGTCGCCCGATAAAGCTGAAGTAATGTTGAAAACGGCGTTAAATTTCATACAAACAAGCAAACACATTTAATTCCATTCATTCGTTTCATTCCGTTCAGTTCACTCGTTCATTCACCCAAATACAGATAGAATTAATATCACAGAAAAAAGGACAGTTTTGATTTCCTTGTCGTAACATACATACGAGTCATGCTGTGTAAAAAAGGGGCTTAATGCATCTGCAAAAAGTATCGACTCATGTCAGCCAGCGCTGTCCGCGCCGAAACTTTTTGCTATCTTTAAATTTTCTGCATTTCAAAGGACCAGTCTACCTCATGGTGCAGTAGTTTGTTGAACAAAATGGATTTTAAGGGGGGGGGGGATTTCGGGGGATCCATAACTATTTTATGACCCGCTTGGTGTAATGTATCACGGAGATGAATTAAGCCCCCTTTTGCCAGAGCCTGGCTCATGTATATTCTCACGTCACAGCTCTTGCTTCTGCCTCACACTATGTACATGTATATTAATATAACCTAGACCCTGGTAAACAAATTCGGACTTCAAAAACACACACACACAGAAAAAGGTTTTCATACGAATTTTGGTGTTGATTGACAGTCGTCAATTACTGATTTCCTAGATTATTGAGAAATTTCAATTAACATTGTATATGAGCCATGCTCTGGCAAAAGGGGGCTTAATGCATTTCCGTGTTGCATGATACCAAGCAAGTCACCATATAAGTATGGACACATAAAATCCATTTTGTATATGTAACAACCAACTGAATAATGGGGTAGAGTGGTCCTTTAACACGCAGAAAATTTACCAAAAGCAAAAAGTTTCGGCCTTGGTTAGCCTGCGCGGATTGCGCAGGATGACCTGGGCCGATTTTTTTTTTTTTTTTTTTTTTTTTTTCGCAAATGCATTAAGCCCCCTTTCCACAGAGCATGGAAACCTCCTTTATACGGACGAGGTTAATGGTGGTACGGAATCTACCGAGTTTTGACGAGTGCCAGTATCACGCGATTTCTTGTGCGGGCTTTCGGCGACGGACCAAAGACGGCATGAAGATCGTATCGAAAAAGTGTTGTCATCGTGCAGCTTCTACACCTCTCCAAGAACGTCTCAGATCATATCAAATCATATACCTGGCCTTAAATGACACTTTTCCACACATTCCTGACTTGTAACAATTCTGAGAGGGAAAGCTTTTGAAAACATTGTGGGGGAAAAGGAGAAAATGCTGTGTCAGCATTTTCTCCTTTTCCCACAATGTTTTCTACCCGTCCAAAACAAATTTCAATTTTTGAGTTACATTTGATTTGTCGTCTGCAAACGCTTTCAATTTGTACCTGTATTAAATTTTGCCCCTTGGTAAGGAATAATAACTAAGCATCGTAATTAAATTTACAATAGTTGGCAGATACAGGTTGTGGGCTCCGTATTAATTTTGCAGTATTTGAGAACAAGGTCTGTATTCACCAGTCGGACCAAGCACGTCGTCATTAACCTTTAACCTGCCAAATAAGTAAAATGAAACTTTCAAACCGATAGTAAAACTCGAATATTGCGATTTCAAACTTATTTTTAGGGAAAAAATCTCCGATGATTATCAGACAGTGTAGATCCAAGATCAGACTGCACGTTCTGTGCAGTCTGATTAATCTACACTGTCCGTAAAAGGTCCGTAAGTCGCGCTTAGCAGCACACCGGCAGCAACAGGGAAATGGTGTAAATGACAAAATGTTTTCGAAGCCTCTGTTTTCGACAGGGGTTAATTATCTCGGCAAGTAAGTTAATATGATTTAGATAGAACAAACACCAAAGTCGAACGGGAAAAATCTGTAAACGACATCTTGTTAAAAGGTAAACTCGACCCCCGTTGCACAAGCATGTGAAACGTTAACTGTATCAGGGAGGTAACCAATCTGGGTAAAAGAAAGATCGAATTGTTGTTTTGTGGCCTTTGTCGAAGACAATGCCACAATGAGTTCAGTATTGCATTTTGAAAATCATGTATCGTATTCTGTGCAAAACCGAAGGAAGTAAATCCAGTTAAATTCATTTTTTTCTATGCCAAATAAGAGTTTCGATAGCAGACAGATATGAAAATGAAAATGGCATATTAAAATATGGATCATGGAAATGCTTCTTTTTTTTTTTTTAATCGAAAATAGCTTGATCCGCTATGATCTTCTATTGGCGTAATGATACACACAATCTCCGTTTCCTGACCGCCCGATTCCGTCCCAAACCAGTTCGTTCCTGGGCTTATTCGTTCATGGCCTTGTTCGCCAGGACTTGTCCCACAAGATTGCACGTTACTCTATTAGACTGTGCATGACTATATAGTAGTTTGACGTTCAAGCGAATATTTTGAAACTATTTTGTGGTTTATTTTTCAAATAATTAATTCAACATAATGGCTTCCTTGACAAATACCACACCATTGCTTTCAACGCTTTGATTGTTATTGCTGTGATGAAATTCTATACGGCACTTACATTTGATTAGTTTCTATGTACCGTATTCATAAGTTCTTGTGAAATGTAATGGATTGTAACCAATGTGCCGGGGTAATATCATTGAATATGCAAATGTCTCGGTTTAATTTTGTCAAACAATACTTAAACCTCTATATAGTCAAATCCCTGTGACTTGTCACCTACTTTGTTTCCGTGACCGTGTTTGGCTTTCCGCTATTTGCCCCATTCTAATTGCAATGTCTGTGGCGTAAAGGTAAAATACCTGGACACATGAATTCGAAGCAAACGTCCTATAAAATCGTAAATTTATCGGAGATCTATAAATAGTTCACGTAAAAAGACGGAATATGCATTAAGTGACAAGTTAACCCTTTCCCAAACAAGCCCTGGTTTTCAGGTGTCTGCAGTACAAGTCTTTTGAAAACACTGTGGGAAAAGGAGAAATTGCTCGTAACGAGCAATTTCTCCTTTTCCCACAGTGTTTTCTACCCTTTTTGATAACTTTCAGCCATTTTCATCAAATTTAAAATTGTCGTCTGTAAACTCTTTCAATTTGGACCAGTCCAAAATTTATCGTTTGGGAAAGGGTTAAAGCGGTTGCACTATACTATGTCGTTTGTTTATACACAAACGATTCAAAACAACAACACAGATTGGGTATTCAACAGAACTGACCTGTCACTCATTTACTTTCGTCGATACTCGGTAAATTTTGCGGGTGATACCCAAACTTTTATCGTTCAATTTCATATTGGGTTACCTTACAAAGAAATAAACCCGTGAAATTCGCCGAGTATTGACGAAAGTAAATGGGAGACAGGTCAATTTCGTTGAGTAACACTAAAAGACATTTTGCCGAGCCCCGTAGCTCAGTCGGTAGCGTACAGGACTTGAGAACAGGAGGTCGCTGGTTCGATCCCTGGCTTGGCCAATTTCTTTCCGAGGATTGATGATAGTCATTGCGACAGGATTCATTCCTCTCCCACCGCTGACCATTGTTTCGACGATGGTTATGTGGGAAAGCAGCCAGTGGCTTGGAAAGAACATTGTGCGTAGTACTGGTAAAAGAAGCTCCAGGAAAGCATGGATAGGTGCACTGGCCGCCGCGATATAACTGAAATAATGTTGAAAACGGCGTTAAATCAATCAATCAACTAAACGACATTTTAAGGAAATAATGATAAAATGATAACCCAAGCCAGATTCGAACCTGTAATCCCAGAATCGAGAGCCAATCACCAGAGTAGCTTTTTATCTGTACCCTTGGAAAGGCATCATTTTTAAAACTATCATTTGAAAGCCTATATTCAGAAAGTTCGATCCGATTACTAATGAGGGTCAAAAGGAATTTTAAAGAGCGACAGGTTAATTCTGTTGAGTGATACTTTGAATTTCGGAGTTGTTGTGGCACAAAAATACATTAAACCCCTTTTCCCAGAGCGCCGCTCAAATGAATTAAATAATGCAATTGATAGGAATTGCAATGCCCGCATATTGGTACAGTGCAGTATCAGTTTACTTTTTCGTTTTTGTGGTGGTGAATATTAAAGGAACCGAGTTCTTTAATTACGTAAAAAACGCCAGAAATAACCTTTGTTACTGTCTTTGTATCTTATGATTGGGTTTTTATTCGAGTTTCTTTGACCAACCCTATAAACTTAGCTATACTCCTTGCCATGGTGCGGCCACGTATTTGCATTAATTCAAAACACATCGCAATCATAGAGAGTCCGATCAGAAGGTAGAGAGAGCAAGCCACCTGCTTAACCTGGTCATCCCAAGCCTTGTGGGAGTACCCAGGCACGATGTCCCCGAACCCGATTGTTGTTAGAGTAATAAAGCAGAAATAAGTCCCAGTAAACAAACCCCAGTCTTCCCAAATAGAAAACAAAATGGCGCCGAAAACAAGCCACCATATGACAAGAAACAAACATATAGATATCGGAACTTCCGTTTGATTGTGAGGCAAATCACATTTTTTCGGGACAAGATGGCGCTCCTTGTCGTTTGGAAGAGCATCGAGTTCCACTTTATCCAAGGAGGCAGTCGAAACACCCCGGCGTACACCTACAGAGTCCATCAAATATTGACGACATTCCACGCACAACGTTCTGCCGTAAAGCGCCCGGAAAAACGACGCCATTCCTCTCCCGATTGTCGTTAAACACAGAACCGTCAAAGGTATCCCAAGTATGGCGTAGAACATCGTCACAACACGACCCCACGTGGTCTTCGGTGTAATATTTCCGAAACCTGAAATAAATTTAATAGAAACATAATTATTCAATCTTACCAACCCCATACGTTTTAGTCTGGTCTAAACACACGGTATTTGCAGACGACTAATAAAATATGAATCGAAGGATGGCATTAGGTTTTGAATTAGTTGAAAGAGTAGAAAACATTGTTGGAAAATGGGGAAAAAAGTTGGAACCAACATATGCCCCTTTTTCTAAAAACAGAAAATATGAGCCATGCTCTATGAAAAGGGGGCTTAATGCATCTCCGTAATACATTATACCATTCAAGTAATCACATAATTGTCTATCCATAATAGCCACTTTTTTAATAACCGACTTAATTATGCGATGGGCTGGTTCTTGGACATACTGAAAATTGACCAGTAGCGAAGTTTCGGCCCAGGTCAGCCTGCGCGGACTGCGCAGGCTGACCTGGGTCGATGTTTTTTCGCAGATGCATTAAGCTCCCTTTTCACAGAGCATGACTCATATTTATTATCTTCTAGAATATTTTAGATGTAATCTAAATATTTGCTGAACATCTTTAGGAGATTTCTTCCTTTGCTTCGCTCACTCGTCCATTTATCTGAGCCATGCTTCGTAAAAACGGAGTTTAATACATCTGCAAAAAAAGTATCAACACAGGTCATCCTGCACAGTGCGCGCAGGCTGAGATCTGTCGAAACTGTTTGCTGTTTGTAAACTTTCTTCACGTCTATGGTCCATTTTACCTCATGATTTGAGTCGGATGTTAGACAAAATGAATATTAAGGATCTACCATTACATATATCACAATAAACCTCCTCCGGCAGTGTATTAAACCCATGACTTATTTTTGATAATACACTAGTGTATTATCGTTTTTTGGGTTCCGGCTCTAATCAGTTATAGTCATGAGCGCGTGAAGCCAGAGAAACCAACCACAGCACGTGCCGAAATTTGTACGACTAGCCGTTTTGCGGAAAAAATGACGTCATTGTTGCTAAGGCGTATACGCGTGGAAGGTGTTTGATTTTCATGTCTAATAAAAACCAAGAAATGCGGCGAAAGTCTTTAAAAAACAACAAAAGTGCGGAAATAGGTAGACTTACCCCCTCTAGAAACTGTTTCATTCTACTTTCGGAGTTAATGTCAAAGATATAGCTACTTGTGTATGTACACATTTGAAACCGAACCACAACTGTAAACATTGACGTGAATGCTGTATAGGCTAAAGCTGACGATGCAGGATATTTTTGCCTTCCATTTGTTTTATTTGATAAATAGAATCTCACATTCGTGTTTATGTCTTTAAAAAACAACAAAAGTGCGGAAATAGGTAGACTTACCCCCTCTAGAAACTGTTTCATTCTACTTTCGGAGTTAATGTCAAAGATATAGCTACTTGTGTATGTACACATTTGAAACCGAACCACAACTGTAAACATTGACGTGAATGCTGTATAGGCTAAAGCTGACGATGCAGGATATTTTTGCCTTCCATTTGTTTTATTTGATAAATAGAATCTCACATTCGTGTTTATGTAGTATCATTTTTATCAAACTCGTTGACTAAAATGTATTTGACGCTCGCCAAGGTTCGCGTCATACATTTTTAGTCAACTCGTTTGACAAAAATGACAATACATAAACACTCATGTAAGATCCTCTATGTATATGATGACTTGTTTTGTATTATGTATTACGGAGATACATTAAACTCCCTTTTCCCAGACTGCAGCTTATCTATTTTTGCTAATATCCTGTTTACGTTTTATGCTGGTCGATTGAAATTTCTGATTTAAGTATGTCAACAAATAATCGGAATATAACGAAAAGGTACGACAAAAGTCGGAAAATAATCTCAGTAATTTGGACAGCTGTTCTTGTCTTTCCTTGCGGGGATAAACTGACATCCAAGAATGGAAACAATTTGTTATCGAAGAGAGGGAAACTTCTCTCTTATCGTTCTTTATCAAACGATAAATCTTGAGACCTACCAAAATTAAAAACATTTGCAGACAACAAATTAAATGTAACATAAATGAATGGACTTGTCTACAAACTGGTAGAAAAGATTGTGGGAAAAGGAGAAAATGCTGGTAACCAGCATTTTCTCCTTTTACCACAATGTTTTCAATAACCGCCTTCTCGAGGGTTGTTACAACACTGGATTGTTTGGTAAAGGGCTCAACCCATTACAGCCGAGTCCCCGTAGCTCAATCGGTAGCGTGCAGGACTTGAGAACAGGAGGTCGCTGGTTCGATCCCCAGCTCGGCCAATTTCTTTCCGAGGATTAATGATAGTCATTGCGACAGGATTCATTCCTCTCTCACCGCTGACCATTGTTTCGACGATGGTTATGTGGGAAAGCTGCCAGTGGCTTGGAAAGAATATTGTGCGTAGTACTGGTAAAAGAAGCTCCAGGAAAGCATGGATAGGTGCACTGGCCGCCGCGATATAACTGAAATAATGTTGAAAACGGCGTTAAACACCATACAATCAATCAATCAATCAACCCATTACAATTTTCCTATCAGAAACATTTTTGCAGTAGTATCGGAGCATGAGTTAAATTGTTAACTCTGTCGGCGATAAATATACGACAGCTTGGCAACGTCAACGTGCAACGTCAGTCTTTTTCGTCGGCAGAAAACAGTCCACTGAAATTCAGAAAGATTTTTAGCGGATTTATATAACAAATCCGCTAACTGTGATCGTTCTGACCGGAACCAAATACATCATGCGTAACGACGCATGCGCGCTTACATAGTACTATGATATTGGTTTGACCTGAACCAAATATACTGTCATTCACGCTCGTGCTCTACCCATTCCACTTTCATATTTAACTAATACACCTCACCCTCGCTTTTGTCACTACCGTATATATTTTCCTACACGTGTATCCATATTTCTTCCGAAATCTAATACCAGCAAAAAACTGATAGACGGATCGAATTACCAATCTTTAAACAGTAACAGAATAACAGTTACATCGCTGCCCGCTCGACAGAACAACTTAAGACTTTCTCTGCCCTTGCTAAATCCAGGTTAGAGTAATTGCACATGTGTTGCATGTGATGTTCTTTTTTTACTAAAACATACATGTATTACAGCTTTATGCTACTCTACAAATCCGCTTTCCAGGACTTTGAGTCCTTTGATTGTATCATAGGTTTGACTAAACATACGGACCGTTCTATTATTGCCACTCGTATTTTTTCTATGTGGTGATTTTTTAAAGTTTTTTTTTTTCCATTTGTGTATTTTTCAGATTCATGTATTATACACATGGCCAAAACTCAATATGTGTGAGCCACGCTCTGTCAAAAGGGGGCTTAATGCATCTCCTTGATGCATTGTACCTGGCAAGTCACCACAAAATTATAGATCCATAATAGCCACTTTTTTAATAATCGACTTAATCATGAGGTAGACTGGTCCCTGGACTTACAGAAAATTGACCAATAGCGAACAGTTTCGGCCCAGGATTCGTATTCACCAACCATTCTTAAGAACATTCTGGGTCTTGTTCTTCAAAATTTTCCAAATTTGAAAGTAACACATCTTCTGATTGGCTAAACCATATGGTTTAGCCAATCAGAAGTTGTGTTACTTTCAAACTTGGAAAATCTTGAAGAATAAGTCTACAAACGTTCTGAAGAATGGTTGGTGAATACGGACCCAGGTCAGCCTGCACGTACCTTTACCGTATTTGACTAACATAGCTAAACAACCAATATTAAATTATTTCACCTTGCATGATGTTACTTCTTTACCCCAATCTACAATCAGTGACAGTCTGTAAATGCCAAAAAGTCTGCTAAGACATTTTTGGACGAAACTCTGATAAGATAAGCATACCTTCAAGGAGCGAATCGGTGTATAAACAATCTGGCACAAGTATTAATCTGTGACATTTGCCTTTTTGTTTCGTAAGCAATTGGTTTCCAATATTTGTTTTATATTGTTTTACATTTGGAAGAGTTCCAATTATGTAATTAGCTTTTAAGTATTCGGCTAGAGGAGGTTTTATATGGATGACTTATTTCTGATCCCTGTTTATTCTATATACGTGGCCCCAAAAATAAGAGAACTGTGTTACTGGTTTCTTCTATCATGATATGACAGCCGACTTTACCTCTGAATAGTTCGGCAGAATCCAGGAGCAACGATACGCCGTATAATCTCCAGTATGCCCGCCAGGTGTCGTGCAGGTATTGCTGCACATGGAGGTCGTACCCAATATTGACTTGCATTCCATATCTGTTATTTGTTTTAGGTAAAATAAAGAATTACCTCAAGACGAAATACAAAGGTTCCCTTATTTTGTATTCTGCGTATACATATAACATGAGCTTACGTGCTTTCGCTTATAATTTAGATCAAGACAAGGGTCCGTATTCACCAACCGTTCGTAAGAACTTTCTTGGTCTTATTATCCAGAATTTTCTAAATTTGAACGTAACACATCAGTTTGGTTTAGCCAATCAGAGGTTGTGTTACCTTCACTTTCAAATTTAGAAATTCTCAAAAAATAAGGCTAGGAATGTTCTTAAGAACGGTTGTGAATACGGACCCAGGGTCTATATTCAACAAAAATTTTGAGAACATTGTTAGTCTTATTTTCCAAACTTTTCTAAATTTGATGAGCACGAATGTGTAGATCTTTTTGCGGAAAAAAATCCATAAAGACCACACAGAATTTGATCTGCACGATCCGCATTGCCTTTATGCGTTTTTTTTTTTTTGAATATTTAAGCTATATCACGATGGCATGTGTTTCGACCCATGTCAACCTGCACAAAATGCGAAGGCTGACATGGGTCGATACTTTTAGCTGATGGATTAAACCTCCTGTTCATAGAACATGGCTCAGATATTTTTGCAGAAAATTTTCTGTCAAAAGCCCTTTTTTGTAATATTTCGGCTATATCACGATGGCGTGTGCACCTACCAGTACTTTGCTATTATTGTCTTAACTCTTTACCCAACGACAAAATTTTATACTGGTCAAAATTGAAAGCATTTACAGACGACAAATTAAAGGTGGCTCAAATGACAATATTGGTCATTGATAGGGAAGAAAACATTGTGGGAAAAGGGGAAAATGCTGGTTACCAGCATTTTCTACTTTTCCCACAATGTTTTCAAAAGCCGTCTTCCTCAGGGTCGTTAAAAGTCGCGATTGTGTGGTAAAGCGTTGTTGCAACTTTACCACATAACATAACATAACATAACATAACATAACATAACAAAACATAACAGTCGAATTTTTGTATTGGCCCTATCCTACTAAATATTTTCAATGTTACTTTCAAGACGAGAATAAAAACCCCAATAATGTTTTTTCAAACTTAATTTTTGGAGAACAATACCTCCTTATCGAACAATGTAGGTCCAAGATCAGACTGCACATTCTGTGCAGTCTGATCTTGATCTACACTATCCGCAAAAGGTCAGTGAGCCGCGCGTAGCAACTAAGGGTTAACACTGGTAAGAAATAATATTTTTGCCTTTCACCCATTTTCCAAAAAAAATTTTGATTCAGTCCTGACTTGAACTCTCAACCTCTGGTGGCTAAGTGAATGCGTGTTCTGTTTATTTCAAACTGAGCTCGGTACCTCAGTCGGTAACGTACCGGGCCTGAGACCAGTGGGTTGCTGGATCGACTCCCGAGCTCGGGTTATCTCTTTCCGGGAATTGATGGCAGACATTTCGACTGATGCTGGTTGTTATTTTCATGATGATTATGTGGAAAAGCAGCCTTGCTTTGGGAAGAATGCTGTGCCAAGTACATGTAAAAAAATCAGGAAAACATGGATAGGTGCACTGGACCCCGAGTTATAACTATAATAATGTGTAAAAATGCGTTAAACACTGTAGCAACAAACCTTGTAATTTCTATCTATTTCTATCTATTTCCATTAATGTCAAAGTGATTAGGAGAAACCTTTTCTCTTTGATCTTCAAGGAAAAACGAAGCATCTAAATATAGAATTAAAATATAGTTAGAAGGCACAAGTTTTAATCGATAAGTTGTTGAACGTTCAACCTTTTAAGCGCCATTGACGAGAGTAAGAAGCTATTGCGAACAACATAGATCAAGATCAGACTGCACAGAACGTGCAGTCTGATCTTGGATCTATACTGTCCGCTTGTTTAGTCTCGCTTAATGATAAAGATCAGGGTCCGTGTTCCCAAACCATTCTTAATTTTCATACTAGTTCTACATTTAGAAATCAAAACAATTTCTGATTGGCTAAACCAAATGGTTTAGCCAATCAGAGGTTTTTGTTACGTTCAAATTTAGACAAATCCTGAGAATATGGCCAGGGATTTTCTTAAGAATGAGCGATGCTATGACAAAAAAAAAAAGGGGGGGATTGATTTCATTTCTGTGATGCATTATAGCGAGCAAGTCATCACATAATTATGGATCAATAAAATCCATTTTGTCTTACAATCGACTGAATCCTGGGTCCGTATTCACCAACCATTCTTAAGAATATTCTCAGTCTTGTTCTCCAAGATTTTCTACATCTGAAAGTAAAACAACTTCTGATTGGCTAAACCAAATGGTTTAGCCAATCAGAAGTTGTGTTAATTTCAGATGTAGAAAATTTTGGGGAATAAGACTAAGGAACGTTCTTAAGAATGGATGGTGAATACGGAGCCAGAAGTAGACTGGTCTTTGGACATGAAGAAAAAAAATTACCAAAACAAAACGTTTCGATCCAGGTCAGCCTGCGAGGATTGCAGTGGCATTAAATCCCCCTTTTTTCATAGCATGGCTTAAATATTTTGTGAATACGCACTTTGTTTGAATATATATGACAGACAAAAAAAGTTCAAAATGTTGAAGAAAGTAGCTTTGCTCAAGTAGCCGCGTCCGTTACGCAAAGGGTCTTATAACCCAGGGGTTGTAAGCCCAAACCTTGGCTTGAGCGAAATTACTCCCATTGATAGGCGGAAGTTATTGCGACAGGATTCATTGACGAGGAAAAAAATGTCCAAACCACTTTCTGGAGACTCCCTCAAAGGTCTAGGGATGCTCTATAATTAGGGAAGACTTATTTTTCTTGTTTCTCCTTTTAATCCTTTGCCGGATTTTTGGATTCGCCGAATTTTGTTTGCATGCGACAAACCAAATTTGACTTGAATAATATCCATTTTCTTTGGAAAAAGTAGAAAACATTGTGGGAAACGGAGAAAATGCTGGTAATCAGCATTTTCTCCTTTTCCCACCATGATTTCAAAAGCCCCCATCTTAAGGGTACTAAAAGCGCTGGGTAAAAGGTTAAAAGAATAATTCAATTTTCAACAAAACAAATTTACGAGGGGGAGGCATAAGAGAGATACCATTAATCATGTTGTCAGATAAAGACCAAAGGTAACCGAATTACAGATCGGTCCTGTTATTTGTACTTCTTTGTTTACATCCTAGGTACATTTCGAGATGTTGCGATTATCATAATTATGGCCGAGCACGGTTGCTCAGTTGGTAAAAGACAGCTGGGCCTGGTTTCCTCACCTATTTTGCTCAAGTCTGCTGATGGACCCCATTTCCGAATTAGGTTCAGTTTGTTGCTTGAGACCCATTTTACTAATATCTACAGACTTAAGAAACATTTTCAATTCCTAAGTTGACTCAACAATTCACACTTAACTCAGTAAAATGATAGACTTAAGTTTGTCAAACGTTGCGTCAGTTTGGGATTTGAGAATGTTTCCAAAGTCTGTTAATGTTAGTGAATTGCGTCTGAAA
Organism: Tridacna gigas; assembly: GCA_945859785.2. Lineage (NCBI taxonomy): Eukaryota > Metazoa > Mollusca > Bivalvia > Cardiida > Cardiidae > Tridacna > Tridacna gigas. The sequence goes on from OX244042.2 coordinate 8,712,214, forward strand.
TAGTGAAGTCAAATCAAGTCAGAAAATGAGTCTGTTGGTGGACTGAGCAAAATAAAAAACTTAAGTTTTTTCATGAAACTGGGCCATGGTCTTCAAAATGTCAGTGGTCGCTAGTTCGTTCCCAGCAGGGCAATGCTGTTTTCAAGGTTTAAGTCTTCACCGAACGACACAATTTAAAACCTACCCAAATTTAAAGCATCTGCAGACGACAAAATAAATGTCACTCAAATATTGAAATGTGTTTGTGGAAATGTGGAAAACGTTATGGGGGAAAGAAAAATGCTGTCTGGTAAAAGGTTAATAAAGAAAAAAAATCTATTCACCTCAGGTCGTTATGTTCTTGTTTTATTTATGGTGTCACACTACATAATTTTTGTTTCACTGCAGATACAATGACCCTCTGTTGTACTTCTATTGGCAAAACAAGGTTTTTTTTTTGTTTGTTTCTCTCATTATATCTCCGGTGGCTTACATAAGAAGGTTTTTGTTTCAGCCGATTGCGTCATTTTGCTTCTCCAACCCAGATTTAACTAGAGCTGAAAAGTTTAAGTTAAAACAAAAGCTGTCTTTATTATTGTGTACAGAGTTCCTATATTATAGAGTTTCTTTGGGGGACGCCGAAGACGAGAGCGGACAGCGGTCTGCGGACTTTTATGTAGGGTTGTCTCAAATGAATTATACACTTTCAATTAGCGACGAAAAAAGCGAGCGACAATTGCTGTATTTAAAGGGAAACTGTTTCGAATTTTATTGTCAAAGCGTGTACTGTCAGTTATCAGCAGTTCAACACATCGTCATTCCTCATGTAGACTAGGTCATTAAACATGTATGCTGCTTTGACACACAAACTCCTTTTATGTATCCAAATCAAAATTACAGATTTGTTTTTTCTGTGAGGTCAATTGTGTCTCTTTAAAAGTTTAAATACCGTTTGAGATCTTTGCATGCATATATAAACACGGCAAGGCAACGACAATTTGTTCTGGCAGGCACACTGTCTACCATTCATTCGGCAAACTTCGGATGATCTGTTGATCAAATCTCTTGGCTTTATTACGATGGGTGATATTCACATACACCTTACATGTCTTCGACGAAAACAGACCGCTTTACTGCTTTTAAAACAATAAGATTCCTCTAAAAAGGGAAAATTTTGTCACAAAACACCACGAACAAGAGCCCCTCATTTGATCCAATTTTAGACATTACAGCGTACTGATGGGCACCATTTATATGTGCAATAAACTGTCACTGCACTTCCCCTTTAAATGGAGCATGGCCTATCCTTAAAAAAGCACGTGCACTTTTTACTTCCTGCATGGAGATATCGGAATTCGTAAGTACGTTTGAATCCGGGTTTTTTGCTCCCATAAAAGGAATATGCTTGATATGAGTTACTGTGATTTCTTGCTGTCCGTCGTTTTTTCCGTATGTTCATACGCGATTAGCCTGTCCGTCTGTCTACAGTTACTTAAAGTATTTCTCTTCAGATAATGTTTGATAAATTCAAATCATATATCTTTAATAGACTCGTGTTGGGTGTGCTACTATGACGTAATTGTTTAAATGGTCTTGGTCACGTCACCAAGATGGCCGCTGTTACTATATTTATCAGAAACGTTTAAAAATGATCTCCACTCGAACAGCGAGTCAGATGCCGTTCAGTCCTAGTAGTGATCATAACTATCAGAGTTACTGCATAAAATGGTTGACTAAGGATGACCTTCGACCTACTTTTGGAAGGTTCACTTGGGCTACTACATTTTATTGATTTATATCACGAAAACATCATGAATATTCTTTTCTGAAACAGCAAATCTAGAGATGGTATATTCTGTGCATGCCACCACCTAGAGAGATCCTTCATCAAAGGTGATTGTTCTTCAAGTTTGTTCAATAATATCCATATGTTCAAACAAAGCACTATCTTAGAGGTCACAGGTTTTACATGGAGTAATTTAATTGGAGAATTAAAAGGCAAAGTGTCTAAAATTACAAAGCTTTATTTCCCACGTATCATCTTGTGGTCACCTGTCAATGTCGAAATTATGTTCTTAGGTAAGAACAACCCTGTTCCGAAGGTCACATCTTTTCAAAGATTAAGTTATACGGAGAGTTTCAAAACTCTTCTAATCTAAAGCTGCAATACCTAGACTAGAAATACGTGATAAGTAGCATCATCTCTTGGCCTAAAATGAATGTTGTTCAAATTTTGGTGCTTGGGTCAGAGCTGGCTCTTTTATAAACGGGTAATATGTTGTACATAGATTTATAGAACTCAATAATCATCTCAATCATTCTGAAGATATGTTTATGGAACTTTGCATCGTCATAGATCTTGATAATTATGCAGATTATGCTTTAGCTATTACGTTAGTTTTAAGCGGAAGCGAAGGTCAAGGTCACTGGACACATTGCTTGTAACTTGAAAAAAAAAAGAAAATGGAATCTGCAATAGGTTCAATCTTTTAAGTGCGAGATTTATGAAAAATGAACTTAGTTCGAAGCATACAGATATTGTCAACTCCGTGTTAAAAGAATGGGGTATTACCTAGTTATGGTTCTTGTGGTTGAAATTCTGCTGGGCCGATAAGTCTGAGAAATCGATAGCAATGATTCTAAAACCTGTCCTTATATTAACTCTTTACTAAACGAAAAAAAAATTAGACTGGTCCAAACTGAAAGCATTTGCAGACAACAAAATAAATGTGATTGAAAAATTGAAATTTGTTTTGTGCATGGTAAAAACCATTGTGGAAAAAGCAGGAAATGCTGGTTACCAACATTTTCTCCTTTTCCCACAATGTTTTCAAAAGGCTTCTTACTCGGGGTCGTTAAAAGTCGGGATTTGTGGTAAATGGTTAGGTACAGAATTTTATCCGTTACTTTTATTTGGAAACATCATTTCAGAGCAGGGATTTGTTGTTTAAATAGGAAGGGTGGCAATCCTCCTTCTCCTCAGAGCACATCAGTCACATCCAACAACTAGAGTCTGACTTAATGGTTGCCATATCTTAGTCCTAGTTTTGTCTGATTAAACGCTTATAGAATACCAAAAAGTGAGATATTGCGAAAAAGGTCAGGGGCTATTTAAGATACTAAACATTTCATTGATGGAAAAGATATGTAGTATAATTACATTAAGTAAATTGTAAAATTCGTAGCTAAGAGAAAGTGTATAATTCTTTTGAGACAACCCCGCATAAAAGTCCGCTGTCCGCTCTCGTTTTCGGCGTCCGCTAAAAAACTCTATATGCGTGCACGCGCAGAAAATAGGTCCATTAACAAATTAACGAATTTGCACTCAATGTCCACAGAAATAATAAAATCATCACCAGAAATACAATTTAGACCTGTCCTTCTATTTCCTGTGACAAAACAGTGCAGCAGAAGTGCTTGGTGTCATTTTCAATTGGGACTACTTTTGTCTACTACGAACCGGAAATACTTCGGGGTGGCGTGTCACCGTAAACATTGATTTAAATGAAATAACTCTTTACCAGACGACAAAAAATATATTTGTTTTAATTGAAAGCATTTGCAGACGACAAACTAAATGAAGTTAAAATTATGAAATTTATCCTTCAAAGGGTCGAAAACATTGTGGGAAAAGGAGAAAATCCTGGCTACCAGCATTTTCTCCTTTACCCACTATGTTTTCAAAGGTCTCTCTTCTTAGGGTCGTAAAGTTTCGGGGTTGAATGGTAAAGGAATAAGCGATACTTTTACATGTGATTGGAAACTGGAAGTCACATTGTCCGCGAGTCTTGATTTGAATTGCTCTGTAATTTTACCCAATAATAAAAAGGAAATTGGGTCATTTGCGGACAATCGGGCTTTTGAATCAGTTCTAGATTTTATGAACTTTGCAATTTATTGGTATCGATCTGTTGGGAAGTCCAACCTTTGACTGGCTTAAATAGGCAGAATTTTGGTCATTTGGAGACACTACCGGTAAGATAAGACAGCACTTTTCGTGCTCTTTGATCTAGAATGAACAACGAATTTTATTAATTATATTAAATTGACAAGAACATAATAATATTATATTATATTATGGTTATATAATTATGTAAAAATAATAAAATGGACCCATCTTTTTTGGTTTCGGAAAAGCCAATTCATTGTTAGCAGGTCGAACAATCATAGTTCTTATAAATGTATTGTCTATTCATCACTTTTAAGCTTTAAGCCTTGGATCGCTTGGCACGAACCATTGTGATAAATGGTTAGAAAAAAAAATAGAATGGAAAAAATCTCTTGTAGTGTCAGATGTACTGTATATGGATCTGGCATGAATTGGTGTTTGAGATAAAATTTTATAAAACGAGTCCAGGAAAAAAATATTAATGAGCGAGCCGTTGGCGAGCTTAATGAGATTTTTGGTGGACGAGTTTAATACATTTTTACATCAAAAGCCAACGAATGTCAGATTCTTTTTATCACATAACTGTATGACAAGAATTATAGTCGATGATGTGTTAAAACAGAAGCATGCATGTACAATGTGAAATGGAATTTACATGAAGCCAATTTGCTTCTTTGACAGGTACATCACGAACAAAAAAAAGTTCCAAATAAATTGGTTTATATATTGATTTTGTTGACAATATTTTATATTGTTTTGAATCTAAAGGTGAAAACAAAATGAAAAAAAAAAAATCAGCAACAGCAAATATTAGAGTCATGCCATGTACAAAGGGGGATAAATGCATCTAAAAAAAAAGTATAGACCCATGTCAACCTGCACAATCCGTGCAGTTTGACATGGGTCGAAAAGTTTTGCTATTTGTTAATTTTCTGCATGCCCAAGGGCCGTTCTACCTCATGAATTAGTCAGTTGTTGGACAAAATAGATTTTGTTGATCAATAATAATGTGATGACTTACTTGGTATAATGGGTCACGGAGATGCATTAAACCCCCTTTTGCCAGATTATGGCTAAAAATCGTATAGAAATAGTATTATCTCGACAGCCCTGGGCGCGTATTCTCCAACCACTCTTGATCAAATTCCTAGTCAAACTAACAAGACTTAACTCTCTACCACACAATCCCGACTTTTAACGACCCTGAGGAAGAAGGCTTTTGAAAACATCGTGGGAAAAGGAGAAAATGCAGGTAACCAGCATTTTCTCCTTTTCCCACGATGTTTCCTACCCTATCAGTGACCAATATTGAACTTTGAGTCACCTTTAATTTGTTGTCTGCAAATGCTTTCAATTTGGACCAGTCTAAAATTTTGCCGTTTGGTAAAGAGTTAAGAAGGTAACTCAACTTCTGATTGGCCAAACAAACTGGTTTAGCCAATCAGAAATTGCGTTACTTTCTTAACCTAGTGTAAGACTAAGAATTTTATTTAGAATGGTTGGTGAATACGGAACCTGATGTTTTCAACGGTCTTCTAATTAACCCTTTGCCGCACAATCCCGATTTTTAAATACCCTGAGAAAGATAGCTTTTGAAAACAATGTGGGAAAAGGAGAAAATGCTGAAATCCAGCATTTTCTCCTTTTCCCACAATGTTTTCTACCATTCCGAAACAAAATTTCAATTTCTGAGTCCCACTTACTTTGTCGTTTGCAAAAGCTGGCAGTTTGGATAAATCTAAAATTTTGTCGTTTGGTAAAGAATTTAAAAATGTCAAAAACGTCCGATTCAGCGAAATTACCTGTCACCTATCTCTTTTCCAGATGACAACATTTAATAATTGTCTAAACCCTTTCCCAAACAAGCCCTGGTTTTCACGTGTCTGCAGTACAAGTCTTTTGAAAACACTGTGGGAAAAGGAAAAATTGCTCGTAACGAGCAATTTCTCCTTTTCCCACAGTGTTTGCTACCCTTTTGGAGAACTTTTCCGCCATTTTGATCAAATTTAAAATTGTCGTCTGCAAGCTCTTTCAGTTTGGAAGGGTCTAAACTTTGTCGTTTGAGAAAGGGTTAATCGAAAGCATCTGCAAACGACAAATTAATATGGCTCAAATGATTGGATTTCTCAATGAAATATCAGAAAAGACTGTGTGTAAAACAGAAAATTCATGTAACAAGATATCCCATGATGAAAATGGTATGAGTCACGCTCTGTGAAAAGGGGGCTTAATGTGCCAGTGTGGTGCATTATGAAAAGCGTGTCATCATTATATGATAATAGATTTATATATTTTGTCTTACAACCATCTGGATCATAAGGTAGACTGGTCCTTTGACATAAAGAAAATGGACCATCAACAAAAAGTACCGATTACCGATGCGCGGGCTGCGCAGGCTGACCTGGGTCGATACTTTTTGACGATGCATTTAACCCCTTTTTCACAGAGCATGGCGCTTTTTGAAAAATAAGAAAAAGCTTCACCGATCCCCGCCTTTCATATCTATGCGTTTGCGTTATGTGCTTTTCGGACGTTGCGACTTGCTTTTTATCTAACTACCTATCCCTGTATAAAGCGAGGAAGATGATCGATTCATTTTGACTTTATTTCTATTATCAACCGTTTATGATGTAAATTCATTGTTTTACTGTACACAGCAAGCAAATTTTCTGAATCAAGCACAAAAAGATTCTACAAGAGATTTCGATCCCACAGATAAATAAAGAATGTTAAACGAACTTTCCGAATGACTCGTCACTTAAGGCAATTTTCATTTTTTTCTCAAGTATTAATACAGAGCTGTCTAAAACAATCGCGCACTTAACGGGAATTTCTACGGTACAAAGAAATATAATATCAGATACATGAAAATTCAATTATGCCTTTGATCAGCCTTCCAACAAAAAGGCCCATCTCTGTTTTACGCTCTGTAAAATAATGAAACCCGAGTCCTTTGATTTCTTTGAAAATTACTGTTCTACATCCGGGTGCTTCACTCCGTCCAAAACAATCCTGTGTTTTAACGACACTGCGGAGGGACACTTTTAGAAACATTATGGGAAAAGGAGGAAAAATGCTGGTGACCAGCATTTTCTACTTTTCCCATAATGGTTTCTATATTATAAAAAATCAAATTCTGTCTTTTTGAGCCACATTTTATTGGGCGTCTGCAACTGCATTCAGTTTGGACTTGTTTTATTGTTTGGTAAAGAGCTGTTTCGGGTACTCCTATACTATCCCTTCTTAACCTGCCTTTTATAAGAAACTTTAATAATTTACTGAACAAAATAAATGTAAATTGACGAAAGAATAATGGAGTAACAAGAGTTTTAAGTGTATTTAAACAAATATTTTCAGTGGAAAAAAAATGCAATATAAGGGGCCAAATTATCCTTTTCTGTGAATCAAATTTCTCGTAAAACCCCGAGAAATAATTCCAAATATACATAGTAAAATTAGTGTTGCATCCCTTGTGTTTTTACCTGGGGTTTGATTTTCTGGCCTGATGGACATGAAATGGGGTAGAAATTAGAATCTGGTTGCTGCATACGCCAACAAACCTGTCTGTTGCCTGTGAAATGAACTGAACTGATGTATCCCTTGACCTCATGGCAGTGGCTAAAGATCGAACTGTCTCAACCTCTTGTGAGAAGTATGAGACGAAGACTGCAAGCTGTTCTGCAAACCCTGGGCAGAAGTACTCATTATTGACTGATTATGTGTGCCAAGTCTCTGCAGGTCACTTTCAACCTGTCGTAAGGTTTATATCGACATTAAATTTCCACTTTTAAGCAAACTTAAAAGCTTTCCATTTTTCCTAGATTTAAAAGCAATGTCTATTTTCATGGCACCAGATATGACGTCATTATAGCCATATGCGTAAGACCTCACCATTATCTCCCGCTAGGTGGGATTTTTCAGATACATGTACCATTAGTGGTAAAGGGTTAAAAGGAATCTAAAAGGCTTCATTTAAAAAGACGGTGCACTGTAGCACAGGTTTTAACCCTTTACCAGACGACAAAATTTTAGCCTTGTCCAAATTGAAAGCATTTGCAGACGACAATTTCAATGTGGCACAAATGGTGCAATTTTTCTTTAATAGGGTAGAAAACAATGTAGGAAAAGGAGAAAATGCTGGGTACCAGCATTTTCTCCTTTTCCCGCAATGCTTTCAAAAGGCTTCTTTCCCAGGGTCGTTAAAAGACGGCTTTGTAAAGGGTTATGTGAAATAATAAGGTATGAAAGTATATATAGCCTCGTCTGATTCGAATCTCTCCACTAGTCTGGAAATAAATCCCTGGTGTACAATTGCCTTTCCAATCTCGAGTTTCATCGAACCACTGCGCCATTAGAAAGCAACTTAGATATGCAACTATAGAGAAATTTTGTCTTGATTTACAGCGATACTGACACGCTTTCACAAAGTGTATGAAACCCTTAACTCTTTACCAAACGACAAAAATTTGGCTTATCCAAATTGGAAGTATTGCACACGACAAAATTAAAAGTGACTAAAAATGTGACCAAAAAATGTGACTAAAAACAATTGAAGTTTAAATTGGGAAGGTAGGAAGACATTGCGCGAAAAGGAGAAAATGCTGGTTACCAGCATTTTCTCTTTTTCCCCACAATATTTTTAAAAGCCTTTTTCTTCAGATTCGTTTAAAGTCGGGATTGTGTGGTAAAGGGTTAGCCCGCCATATTAACCCTTATCCTGCTAAATAGGTGAAGTGAAACTTTTAAACCGATAGTAAAAAAGAACGAGTTTGCTGTTGCACGTTCTGTGCAGTCTGATCTTGGATCTACACTGTCCGCAAAAGGCCCTTGAGTTGCAATTAGCAGCCTAAGGCTTAACACCTCTCTAGACACCAAATCGTCCAAATTCGAAGCATTTGCAACAGACATATTCAATGTGGCTCAATCGACGAGTTTTTTTTTTAAAAGAGTACAAGCATTTCTTCTTTTTTCACTCTTTTTTTTGTCTGCAGGATGGTAAACGAACAGAAGTTTTTTTTCTGATAGAGTGCTCAATTTCACGATGGTACTATATACACCACGAGATTGATCATCATGGTATGATAAAATACAATTTCGAGGTATTGAACGCTTTTCGCGATTTTTTTTTTTCCGAAAAACCTTGCAAGGATTGTTTTAACCTCGTATTTATATGTGAAGGCCTCCTTTTTCTTGTGTATGTGTGGGGGCAGAGAGAGAGAGAGAGAGAGAGAGATGGTCGTATGGTGGTTGTATGGTGTTTAACGCCGTTTTCAACATTATTTCAGTTATATCACGGCGGCCAGTTCACCTATCCATGCTTTCCTGGAGTTTCTTTTACCATTACTCCGCACAATATTCTTTCAAAGCCACTGGCTGCTTTCCACATAACCATTGTCGAAACAATGGTCAGCGGTGAGAGAGGAATGAATCATGTCGCGATGACTATCATCAATCCTCGGAAAGAAATTGGCCAAGCCGGTGATCGAACCAGCGACCTCCTGTTCTCAAGTCCTGTAGAGAGAGGGAGAGACAGACAGACAGACAGAGATTGCCTGAAGCAAACAATTGACACATTCTTCTATTTTTTCTATCTCTAACAGACAAAAAAAAAACAACACCGCCATATTCTCGCGATATCTAGCTCCATTGAGACAAGATTTGAATATGGCCGTACTTGAATTCCGTACAAAAATCGGTACATAAAAGTGACTCTTCAATATACTGTAATGGCTTTTAAACTGTCACATCTCTAGTGTATAAGAGTTGATATCAACGTAATGATAAGTGACGTAAAGAATGTTTTGTTGTTCTCTTTCTTTCTGGTTCTTAGAACGCTCAAAGCTTTACAACCTTCCGGGCATGCGCATAAACGTTTCCTCTGACTAATATAAAACGATGTGCGTGAAGTTAGCTGCCAGTTGACAGTTGACAGTTGACGATTCGACAGCGAATTGGCAACTGTCAGCCAACTTCACACTTCAGCTGCCAATTCACTTGTATAAAAATACCATTCGTTTATCGAATCGTCAACTGTAAACTGTCAGCTGGCTGCCAATTCGAATTGAATATGCTATAAGAGCGAATCGTCAACTGTCAACTGTCAGCTGGCTGCCAATTTGAACTTAATGTGCTTTTAGAGCGAATTGTCAACTGTCAACCGTCAGCCAACTTCACACTTCAGCTGCCAATTCGTTTTTATAAAAGTACCATTTGTTTATCGAATCGTCAACTGTCAACTGTCAGCTGGCTGCCAGTTCGAATTGAAAATGCTAAGAGAGCGAATTGTCAACTGTCAACCGTCAGCCAACTTCACACTTCAGCTGCCAATTCGTTTTTAATAAAAATACCGTGTTTAAACTAAATTGTCAATAGTCAACAGTCAGCTGGCTGCCAATTCGAAATGAATATGCTATAAGAGCGAATTGTCAATTGTCAACCGTCAGCCAACTTCACACTTTAGCTGCTAATTCGTTTTTATAAAGTATCATATGTTTATTGAATCGTCAACTGTCAACTGTCAGCTGGCTGCCTATTCGAACTTAATGAGCGAATTGTCATCTGTCAACCGTCAGCCAACTTCACACTTCAGCTGCCAATTCGTTTTTAATAAAAATACCGTGTTTGAACCGAATTGTCAGCTGTCAACTGTCAGCTGACTTCCAATTCGAAATGAATATGCTATAAGAGTGAATTGTCAACTGTCAGCCAACTTCACACTTCAGCTGCCAATTCATTTTTATAAAATTATCATTTGTTTATCGAATCGTCAAATGTCAACTGTCAGCTGGCTGCCAATTCGAATTGAAAATATTAAGAGAATGAATTGTCAACTGTCAACCGTCAGCCAACTTCACACTTCAGCTGCCAATTCGTTTTTATAAAAGTACCATTTGTTAATCGAATCGTCAACTGTCAACTGTCAGCTGGCTGCCAATTCGAAATGAATATGCTATAAGAGCGAATTGTCAATTGTCAACCGTCAGCCAACGTCACACTTTAGCTGCCAATTCGTTTTTATAAAGTATCATTTGTTTATTGATTCGTCAACTGTCAACTGTCAGCTGGCTGCCAATTCGAATTGAATATGCTATAAGAGCGAATTGTCAACTGTCAACCGTCAGCAAACTTCACACCTCAGCTGCCAATTTGTTTTTTAATTAAAAGTATCGTGTTTGAAACGAATGTCAACTGTCAACTGTCAGCTGGCTGCCAGTTCGAACTTAATATGCTATAAGAGTGAATCGTCAACTGTCAACCATCAGCCAACTTCACACCCCAGCTGCCAATACGTTTTTGATAAAAATATCGTCTTTGAAACGAATTGTCAACTGTCAACTGTCAGCTGGCTGCCAATTCCCACTTAATATGCAATACCAACGAATTGTCAACAGTCAACCGTCAGCCAACTTCACACCCCAGCTGCCAATTCGTTTCTGATAAGAATATCGTGTTTGAAACGAATTGTCAACCGTCAACTGTCAGCTGGCTGCCAATTCGAACTTGATATGATAAAAGAGCGAATTGCCAACTGTCAACCGTCAGCAATCTTCACATCTCAGCTGCCAATTCGTTTTTAACAAAAAGTATCGCGTTTGAACCGAATTGTCAACTGTCAACTATCAGCTGGCTGCCAATTCGAACGTAATATGCTACAACAGCGAATTGTCAACTGTCAACTGTCAGCCAACTTCACATCTCAGCTGCCAATTTGTTTTTTAATTATAAATATCGTGTTTGAAACGAATGTCAACTGTCAACTGACAGCTGGCTGCCAATTCAAACTTAAAATGCTATAACAACGAATTGTCGACAGTCAACCGTCAGCCAACTTCACACCTCAGTTGCCGATTCATTTTTGATAAAAATATCGTGTTTGAAACGAATTATCAACTATCAACTGTCAGCTGGCTGCCAATTCGAACTTAATATGCTATAAAAACGAATTTTCAACTATCAACCGTCAGCAAACTTCATTTTTCAGCTGCAATTCTTTTTTAATAAAAAATATCGCGTTTGAACCTAATTGCCAACTTTCAACTGTCAGCTGGCTCCCAATTCGAACTTAATATGCTATAAGAGCGAATTGTCAACTGTCAACTGTCAGCCAACTTCACACCTCAGCTGCCAATTCGTTTTTGATAAAAATATCGTCTTTGAAACGAACTGTCAACGGTCAACTGTCAGCTGGCTGCCAATTCGAACTTAATATGCTATAACAACGAATTGTCAACTATCAACCGTCAGCAAACTTCACATTTCAGCTGCCAATTTTTTTCAATAAAAATATCGCGTATGAACCGAATTACCAACTATCAACTGTCAGCTGGCTCCCAATTCGAACTTAATATGCTATAAGAGCGAATTGTCAACTGAATTAAAAACGAATTGGCAGCTGAAGTGTGAAGTTGGCTGACGGTTGACAGTTGACAATTCGCTCTAAAAGCACGTTAAATTCGAATTGGCAGCAGCTGACAGTTGACAGTTGACAGTTCAAACACAATATTTTTATTACAAATGAAATGGCAGCTGAGGTATGAAGTTGGTTGACGGTTGACAGTTGACAATTCGCTGATAAATCATATTCAATTCGAATTGGCAACCAGCTGACTGTTGACAGTTTACGATTCAGTTAAAACACAAAATATTTATCAAAAACGAATTGGAAGCTGAAGTGTGAAGTTGGCTGACCGTTGACAGTTTGACAATTCACTCTCTTAGCATTTTCAATTCGAATTGGCAGCCAGCTGACAGTTGACAGTAGACGATTCGATAAACAAATGATAATTATACAAAAATGAATTGGCAGCTAAAGTGTGAAGTTGGCTGACGGTTGACAGTTGACATTTCGCTCTTATAGCATATTCATTTCGAATTGGCAGCCAGCTGACAGTTTACAGTTGACAATTCGATTCAAACACGGTATTGTTATTAAAAACGAATTAGCAGGTGATACTTTTATAAAAACAAATTGGCAGCTGAAGTGTGAAGTTGGCTGACGGTTGACAGTTGACAATTCGCTCTTATAGCATATTCATTTCGAATTGCCAGCCAGCTGACAATTGACAATTCGGTTCAAACACGGTATTTTCATTAAAAACGAATTGGCAGCTGAAGTGTGAAGTTGGCTGACGGTTGACAGTTGACAATTCACTCTCTTAGTATTTTCAATTCGAATTCGCAGCCAACTGACAGTTGACAGTTGACGATTCGATAAACAAATGATAATTTTATAAAAACAAATTGGCAGCTGAAGAGTGAAGTTGGCTGACAGTTGACATTTCACTCTTATAGCATATTCATTTCGAATTGGGAGACAATTCGGTTCAAACACAGTATTTTTATTAAAAACGAATTGGCAGCTGAAGTGTGAAGTTGGATGACGGTTAACAATTGACAATTCGCTCTTACAGCATATTCAATTCGAATTGGCAGCCAGCTGACAGTTGACAGTTGACAATTCGGTTCAAGAACGTTATTTTTAGTAAAAACGATTTGGCAGCTGAGGTGTGAAGTTGGCTGACGGTTGACAGTTGACAATTCGCTCTTACAGCATATTCAGTTCGAATTGGCAGCCAGCTGACAGTTGACAGTTGACAATTCGGTTCAAATACGTTATTTTTAGTAAAAAAGAATCGGCAGCTGAGGTGTGAAGTTGGTTGACGGTTGACAGTTGACAATTCGCTCTTACAGCATATTCAATTCGAATTGGCAGCCAGCTGACAATTGACAGTTGACAATTGGGTTTAAACACGTTATTTTTAGTAAAAACGAATTGGCAGCTGAGGTGTGAAGTTGGCTGACGATTGACAGTTGACAATTCGCTCTTACTGCATATTAAATTCGAATTGTCAGCCAGCTGACAGTTGACAGTTGACAATTTGGTTCGAACACGTTAATTTTAGTAAAAACAAATTGGCAGCTGAGGTGTGAAGTCGGCTGACGGTTGACAGTTGACGATTCACTCTTATAGCATATTAAGTTCGAACTGGCAGCCAGCTGACAGTTGACAGTTGACATTCGTTTCAAACACGATACTTTTAATTAAAAAACAAATTGGCAGCTGAGGTGTGAAGTTGGCTGACGGTTGACAGTTGACAACTCGCTCTTACAGCATATTCAATTCGAATTGGCAGCCAGCTGACACTTGACAGTTGACGATTTGCTTGAAGCGTTTCAAAAATCGAACTGGCAGCTGAAAGAAAAATTTGAATAGGCAGCTACGTGTGAAGTTAGCTGACAGTTGCCAGTTGACAATTGAATTGTCAACCGTCAACTGTCAACTGGCAGCTAACCTCGCACTTAACCAACCTTTTGGACATGCGCGTACACGTTTCCTGTTCTTACCTAAAACCAATTTTATATCTCTGTACTAAACAATCCTGTTTTTCCGACCAATTGGTAAAATACTTTTTGACCAGCATTTCCTTCTGTACCAACATTGTTAACTACTCATTCATTGTCACATCATTCTAGTCGCATTTAATTTGTCCCCTGCATATACCATGAACTTAGAAAATTCTTGCCATCTGGTAACAAGGATCATAAACCCATGTACCAAACAATACTTTTTATCCGACTTTGCCATTTGGTTAAAAAAAAAATTAAAACCCTATGTACCAAAGAATACTGTTTTGGGCAAAAAACAAAAAAACAAAAAAAAAAAGGCTTTTGAACCAGCATTTTCTCCTTTACCAACAATGTTAACTACACATCAATTGTCAAATTATTCCAGTCACGATCAATATGTCCTCTACAAAAGCTTTGAATTTCGAAAGGCCGAACATTTTGACGTTTGGTAATGAGATAGTTTAGAAATAATGTCACAATGGTGAAATTGGTTCAATTCCCTACCAAACGACAACGTAACATTTTAGACATGTCCAAATTGAAAGCATTCGCAAGCGACAAATTTATTGTCTCCAAAATTATAAGATTCGTTTTTGAAAGGGTAGAAAACATTGTGGAAAAAGAAGAAAATGTTGTTTTAGCATTTCCTCCGTTTCCATCAATGTTTTCAAAGCTTTCTTTATCATGGTCGTTAAAACACTGGCTTCTTTATTAAGAGTTAAATATTAATCAGTCAGAAAAGACACCGATATTCTGTTGCGCATGCATGGCAGGAGCGGGGGAGGGGTGCGGGTGTTTCAGCAAAATGTATGACAGACATTTAGGACGAAGTCCAATTCGATCTGATAAACTGCAAAAACAAAATTCATCAAGGAAAGCCTTGTATGAACCGAGGGGAAACTTGTTGTTTCAAAGTGATATCGACATGCTATTTCGATTTACTGTTAAGAATTAGGCACGTATCACTGGCTCTTTGATTTCTAGAAGTACCATTTAACAATTTACCAAACAACTTGTTTAATGACCCTGTGGGGGGGACGCTTTTGAAAGCATTGTTGGAAAAGGAGAAAATGCTGGTATCCAGCATTTTCTCCCTTTTCCACAATGTTTTCTACCCTAAAACAGACAAATCAATTGATTATGAGACATATATTACTAAATTGTCCGCGAGTGCCTTTAGTTTGGACAAATCTGAAATGTTGTTGTAAAGAGTTGCACTCTCAGATCTCGAGTCTGTAATACCTGATATTACAATAATGTCACGTGACGTATAGGATTTAAAATCCCGCGCTGTCTTTTATAAAAAGAAATGGGCAAAGAGTTTAAAGTTAGCAGTTAATATGTAGACAATAGCAGAAAAGAAACCGGAACATAGCTTACTTCACAGAATCTTTAAAATAATTACGGAAAACCCCTGTTGTATTGTAATAATATATATAATTATATTATATAATTATTATATTGACCAGCCTGCATAGCTCAGGTGGTAGACCGTAGGACTTGTAAACATCAAGTCTTGAGTCACTTAAGGGTGTGGGTTCGAGCCCCACGGCTGGCCATCTAAAAAGTACTAATGATCTTTCGGATGAGGCGTTAAGCCGAGGGCACGTTTGACGGTGCTATACACCGAGCACGCTGAAGAAACATGCATAACTTTAAATGGGTTTTGTCCTGTATCTTGCACTATCCCCGTGACAAAACTAACAGTTTGCAACTGGCGACGATCGCCCATATGGGCAACCGTTGGCGACAATAAATAAACGCAAATTCAAATCATCACCCTTTATACATACTTTGATGTAAGACCCGAAATATGATAATGAGGCGTACTGCAGGGATGTCGTAGAATAAAAAAGGTGCATGCAGAACGTATATTTACCCCTAAGTATTTCCATTGCTCGGGTCGATACTGCTTGTAAACATAATCTTTGACACTCTGTTTACTTCCTACTATGCGCGCGCATCTCGCCGCCACCTCTCAGGGTCTATTTTTGGCGAGGGCTACTTTTACGAAGGAATCTCCGTATAAAAAAATGCGCCATAACAGTTTGCCGTTACTGATTTCTCTATTTTGCCCCTTAATATCGGTGATTTTTTTTATCCTGTTTAAGAAAATAGGAAAAGGGAAAATAAAGAGGGCAATGGACTTTAATAAAAATATGACAAAATGACCGACAAGATGGGTAAATAATTTCAGAAAAAGTAAAACTGTCTGTCTGTCTGTCTGTCTGTCTGTCTACCTGTCTGTCTGTCAGTCTGTCTGTCCGTCCGCCTCTGTCTCTCTGTCTCTCTCTCTCTCTTTCAATGATATGAGATTAGAAACAATTACCTGTTGAAGGTATTAACCCTTTACCACACGTAAAAGATTCAGACTTTTCCAAAACCAAAGCATTTGCAGACACCAAATTAAATGTTGCTAGAATTGTGGGAGTTGTCTTATAGGGTAGAAAACATTGTGGGGAAAGGAGAAAATGCTGGTTACCAGCATTTTCTCTTTTTCCCATCATGTTTTCAAAAGTCTTGTTTCTCAAGGTCGTTACAAGCCGTCAGTATGTGGCAAAAGGTTAACTCTTTATCATGCATTTAAAAAAAAACTCTGAAATCTATTGATCCAATTGCCTAAAAACGTTGTTTCTTTTTTCCGAAAATGAACAGAAAACAGACAAAAAATAGTGTGTATAAAAAACCGCCTGACAGATAACCCATGTCATGTGTCATCAGCCATCAGCGGTCAAAAAAATAAGTGTATTGAAAATTTGTCTATTGAAAAACGACTGCATGAAACTATAGGCTGCGATGCACATGTCGGACTGTCGAAAGTTTTTCCTATTTGTAAATTTTTTTTCATGACAAAGGACCACTCTACCCCAAGCATCCTGTCGATTGTTAGACAAAATGGACTTTGTGGATCTCTAATTATCTGATGACTTGCGGTGATATGCATCACGGATGTTCATTAAACTCCATTTTCCTAGAGCATGGCTCAATTGTATGGTTGATGTTACACCAATCGCAGGCTTTGAAGTAGGAAGGAAACTCGTTGTATTCATACTGTCTGCAATGCCTCACACATAACGTGACAGTCTAGATACACGATCAGATTATATTTTCTGTGTAGTCTGATCTTTGGTTCTTGCTTTTCGAAAGAGTATATCTTTAGCCGTCCTAAAAATGACATCTATCTGTAAAAGCATGCACTTGTTTCAAAACTATCTTACTTTGTCCTTAACAGTTCTGAACTAAGTTAACTGTCTGTCGCATAATCATAGGCCCGCGTTTTAAACACCGTGGAGATAGAAGAAAATGCCGTTTACCAGCATTTCTCCTTTAACCGCAATGTTTCTACCCTTTAAAAAACATATCATTACATTTGACCAAGACTTGACGTCTGAATACTTTAGATATGGACGAATTTCGTCGTGTTAACAGGATCTTCGCTCACCCAAAACACTTGAGCCATGCTCTGTGAAAGGGGGGTTTAATGCATCTGCAAAAAGTATCGACCCAGGTCAGACTCTGCATCAGACGACAAAACTGTACACTTGTCCAAACTGAAAGCATCTGCAAACGACAAATTATATATTGCTCAAACGATAAGTTTTGTCTCTGAAGGGGCAGTAAAAATTGTAAGAAAAAGGGTAACAAGCTGGTTACCAGCATTTTCTCCCTTTTCCACTTTTTTTTTTTTTTTTTTCATTTTTTTTTAGAATAGGTATGAAAAAGGATTGTTCGGTAAAATGTTAATTTTTACCAAACCAAATAAATGAACCATACTCTTTGAAAGGGGTTTAATGCATCCGCAAAAAGCATCGACCCAGGTCAGCCTGCGCGAATTACGCAGGCTGACCTGGGCCGAAACTTTTTGCCATTGGTAAATTTTCTGCATGTCAAAGGACTGGTGTACCTCATGATTCAGTCAGTTGTTATACAAAATGGATTTTATGGATCCATAATTATGTGATGACATGCTTGGCATCATGGATCACGGAGATGCATTAAGCCCCCTTTTGCCAGACCGAGGCTCATATAAATTTGACCTCTTTCGACGGCTGAAAACAGAATCCATGTCACTCAGAAAGATTTAACCCTTTACCACACGGCAACATTTTAGACTTGCCCAAATTGAAAGCGTGTTAAGACGAAAATTACAAGTGGTCGAATGATTGGATTTGTCTCTGAAAGATAACAAAACATTGTTGGGAAAACGAGAAAATGCTGGTTACCAGCATTTTCTCCTTTTACCACAATGTTTTCAAAAGCTTTCTTTCTCATAGCCCTAAAAAGTCTAGATTATTTGGTAAAGTGTTGACTGCACCTTCAATGCTATCTGATCTTGATCTATTCCGTTCTCGAGATCGCTAAAAGTCGGGATTATGTGATACACGGTTAATTGCATGCTCTATGCCTTCTTATCTTGATCTTAGTACAGATAACTGTCCCCGAAGGCGATTTTAATTTTTGACTGGTCGCCTCCGGGTACAGAGACGATCATGACATAAACAGATAAAATCTGCGTACAGATTTTGTGCGCATTTTGCAACTGTCTTATTTTCACGAAAAGAATACAAAAGTAGTATAGGCAGGTAGATCTCGGCATTTTGCCGAGATCTACCTGCCCTGGAGCCAAATTTGCCCGAATCTCCCTGCCCCAGGGCAGGGAGATTCGGGCAAATTTGTCCGAATTGGGTCGAAAATCGTCAAACCGGAAGTGGATGGCGGCCATCTTGGATTTATCCCCATTCCACCCGCTTTTCTCCACGATATGGGTTGTCCCTAGTCTCCTTTGCCCGAAATAGACTGCCCTGGGGCAGGGTATTTCGGGCAAATTGGACTTAGTCTTTTTTCCCACGATAGGTTTCTATGGAAACAAGTCTGATCTTGATCTACACTGTTCAGCTCGATCGATCATCGTTCGTCTCTGTAGGACTTAGTTTTGGAGAGGTCTTCTTTCTCTCTATTAGGGTAAAGTTGGGGTTGGACTTAGCCTTTTTTCTCCACGATGTGAGCTATATATTGATTGACAATTCTCAAAAGATAGACTTTTCTAGGGATTTTGGTTAGCCCTGAAAAGGACTGTTTTGTTTTTTTTGGTATAGCTTTCTGCTTTATCGACAGCTTTCCTTTGATTCTTTTTGATTTCTGTGGTTTTTACCCTCTATTGAGAACCTTCCTCTATCGACAGCTTTCCTTTGATTCTTTCTTGCTGGGAATTTATCCTCGTCTAATGATGGGTCCAAAATTTGTCTGACAGATAGGACACTCCACGATTCTTCTTCGATCTGCTATCAGTTTTCTTATTTTGTTTATTTTATGCATAGGCAAAGTGGAGTCATGCATCATGGCTAGTAGAAAGGTTGTTAGATACCATTTTGTCATCGAGAGAAGTAGAAATTGTATACGATAGTCCATCATCATTTCTTTTAGCTGTCATCTATTCGGGAATCCGAATGATTAATGTCCTGGAAATAGCATCGTCTTTTATACGTTTGGAGTCTAGGTGCCTTACTTATTCACAAATGTCGAAGATAGATTTTCTAGGGGTTTTGATTAGTCCTGAAAAGGACTGTTTCTCTTCTATTGAGACGATTTTTGGTGTCGCTCTTTCAAAGATTTCTTCTCCTTTATCGAGAGCCTTCCTCTGATGACAGCTTTTCTTCTGATGACACCTTTTCTTCTGACGATAGCTTTTCTTCTGACGATAGCTTTTCTCCTTGTTCTTTCGAGATCATCGGAAAGTTGAATTCCTTGAAGTTGTCAATGTTTTTTCCATATTTTCCCAAGCCTGTTTTTGTTTCTACTCGTGGTGGTATTACAGAGTAGGGATCGAATCGTTGTTTTTTGTGAAGTTGGTTATCGTCTTTCTCTATTGTCTCTGATTTTCGTTTTCTTCCTCTTCTTTTTGGTTTGGGTTCTTCTGTCTGAGTTGACTGATGAGTTGTCTGGTGAGTTGACTGGGGAGTTGACCGGTGAGTTGTTTGATGGTCTACAGGCGTGACGGTGGAAGCTGTTAACTTTTGAAAACTGGTTTTATCAAAGTTAACATGGGTTGAAATCGTTATAGCTGAATCTTGTCTTACAGACGAATCTTGTTGACTCTGGTAGTTCTGTCGATTTTGTAGGTATAATGTCTCAATGTTTTTGTTGAATTGATTCATATTTCTATTCAACATCTTCACTTCGTCTAAAATCTGGGTTATTACAGAATTTTGGTTTGAAATCATTTGGGTTATTTCTTCTTCGATTTTGTTAGCTGGTGGTACCATCGGGTCGATGAATGTTGAATTCATTGCTGTCGATAGAATATCTCTGCTGTTTTCAGGCTGTGGTGAGAAAATGTCTAGGGCGGGTTTTTCTTGCGATAAGGAGCCGTCGTCTAAGTTGGAATCTATGGGATCCATTCTTCCGTGATCATCTTGGTCTAAGTTGGAGTCCATTTTCTGTTAACAGCTTGTTTTATTCGCCCTAGTTAACAAAAACTTTTTAATTGTAAAAAGTTTGCACTAGTTAACAGTTTGTGATATTCGTACTATTCGAGAATCGAACCTCGAATGATTCTACAGAGAAAGGTCCCCAGCCTTTTATAGTTTTTGATCGAAGGGGCCTCGTCTTGGGACGTAGACTTTTTCTGTAGGTCTTGTAGATAGTACATTTTTCCATCTCTGTTCTTTTCCAAGTTTTTTGGTTTTTGTGAGATTTTTCTCTTTGCTCAAGTCTCAAGTTTTTGGGAAGGAGTCAAAAACAGACGTTCTTTTGTTTCCCAAGTCTTTTGGGAAGGAATCAAAAACAAACGATCTTTTAAAACCGATTGTTTATTCAAAGTTTTTTCTCTTCGGCCAAGTTTTTTGGGAAGAAATCAAAACAGACGACCTTTTTAAAATCATTTTCTTTATTCAAAGTTTTTAACATTATAACATTTTTAACAATCGTTAAATCATTCTAACATGTTTACAAATACATAATTCATTCAAAGATTTAACAAGCGTTAAAAATGTTATAGTGTTTTTTAACGCTTGTTAAAACTGTCTTGTTAAAAGCGTTGGCGATACATTTTATATACAAACCATTGACAATGTTTTTAACAAGATAGTTTTAACAAGCGTTAAAAAACACTATAACATTTTTTAACAATCGTTAAAGCATTCTAACATTTTTACAAGACAATTTCTTTATTCGAACTTTTCTCTTTGCTCAAAGCTGAGCTTTTCTTTTTGGAAGGAATCAAAAAAACAAACGATCTTTTAAAATCGTTTGTTTATTCAAAGTTTTTTCTCTTTTCCCAAGTCTGAACTTTTTGGATACATTTTGATCTACAAGCCATTGACAATTTTTACAATACAGTTTTAACAATCGTTTAAAAACACTATAACATTTTTTAACATTTGTTAAAACATTCTAACATATTTTAACAATGCAGTTTTTACAAACAATTTTTACAAATCTTACAAGGCGAATTCACAGATGCCTCGATTTTTCCACTTGTTTTCATGTTCCACAATAACTTTATGCAATTGTTCATGACCTAAAAACAATGGAAATTTACTATCCATTTCACTATATTCACGTACTCCACTAAATGGAAAAACATGTTTTAAAACATGTTTTGAAACATGTTTTGAAAGATCTTTTGTCGAGAGAGCTGAATATACGGTTTCTTCTGTGACATCTCGATCAAATAGAATATAGCCTTCCATGGTTTCCTCTGTTTCCTCACCGTCTTGAATAGATCCCTTTTTGTAACGTAAGTAAAAGTCAAATAGAACGGATTTCATTTTTAGGACATTCAGAAAACTTTCTTCTGTTCTTCCTACGATGATGAATACCCATCGACTTGTGGTTCGCATTTGTTTAGCAATATAGTTATCTTTCAACAGACAAATTGCTAAATAAGCTTGGAGAGGAAGATCGAAATTTGTATCATCCCCCATCATCACAATAAAGTTGTGCATTCTATACAGTTTGCAGGATGTTTCTCCTTTTGCAACCCCTTTATGCAATTTGTTTATCCAAAGTTTCACACAGGCGAATTTGATGTCAAACTGTAGTTGTTCATCGAGTGCATGCTGATGACTGAAATCTCTATCATCTTTTTCACCTAGGTCTAAAGGTAGCATTTCAGTTGACATGATTTCTCACTTTTGATTTTTTCCACTTTTGATTTTTCACTCTTTTAGAGCTGTTTTTAAAATCTGTTTTTTAAAACTGTTTTTAAAATCTGATTTTAAATCTGATTTTTAAAGAACGTCTTTCTTTGATCGTTCACTTCAATGTAACACGATATTGTTTTCTTACAGGCTATTTATATATCCTCAAACTTTTATAACCATAGGGGACAGTATCAGTATCGTTTACAATGACTCTTTTGGTATATACAGACCGAAACGTTTTTGACTGGGGTTCACTGGTCACTGTTCTGTCTCTATGCCTTTTGATTCTACAGTCATACTGAACTTTAATTTCTACGGTGCGATCCAAAGCACATTTTGAATAGGTGTCGAAATTCACCAGCTGATTTGTATTGTGATCCAAAGTAATTCCCTTGACTTTGCATTTGCTTTTTTCTTTTCCATCTTTCGTTTTCATCTTATAAGCGTAATTCTTGGGACCTAATCCTCTGAAATGAGTAATTCTACAATCAGGTTCTTCATCGGTCCATTTTCCTAGCCTGCTGTTAATAATGGGAGGGTTCCACAATTCAGGATCATGAATGTACATACAACTATCTGTATCGAAATACAGAACTCTATCCTCCAATCTTTCAAGAACTCTGTACAGTTCCAATCTTGCATAAGCTGTTACGTAAGATGCTACAATAACATTGGCTGTCGCATGCGTTTCGACAAAGTCCGTCTTTTCTTCATAGTTGACTAAAATGCATTCACACTCATTGTCAAAGATTTCCACATGTTTCACCGTATATTTCGGGTCGGTAATCAACTCGAAATATTTAGACGGTTCTCTGATGTATTTCGTCTTGCTCATATTTTCACGCTGTGCTAATTTTCCCCAAAGACAGTTCAGCATAATCTTAGCAAATGATCTTTTGCCAGGGTTTTTTTGAATACGTTTGGGGTCAAGACGAATCCCTTCAGCTTCCTCATACTCACGAATGAATTGGGCCTTTTCTGAATCTGTCTGACACCAACCGGGATAGCCACTAGCTTCTTGCTTGATTTTCAAGAAATTGTCCACATAGCCTTTAAAGAATTGATCTGAAACAGAGTCGAAATGCCAGATTTCATACACTTGCATTAGCCGATAGCCACAATCGAGAGCTTTGAACAATTCGAACGTAACCCAAGTTCCAACCAAGGCTCTCTCTTCTCTGTCATGATTACAAACGTTTGAACTTTCTTGTGCACATTTCATACAAAGTGGAAACATCATCTTGTTGTTAGAGTGAACTGGAAGAACCGGATGAAACAAATCCATCGGGGGTAGAACTTTGCATTTAATGAGACCTTCATACTGACGAATATTCTTCATGTCAATGTTCTCATAAGTCAAGATTGTGGGATGGCCTACAGGATAGAATTTATGTTTGCAGACGTAAGGATACAGAGAGCAAATGTCAATGTACTTGATTTCCTTCTCACTGTTTTCCTCAACATCATAGGCAATTTTTATGGCATTGCATCTGCCTCCAGCCAACCCCTCTCTTGGTTCTATGGGATCACAGTTCGGGTATAGACTTTCAATGGTTTTTCTGTACTCTTTGTCCTTCTTCATCTTGGCGTCGAATTCGTGCTCCCATATGGTCACGACGTTATAGCCCATTCTTTTGAGGGTTTCTAGCCGTTCGATAGTACTGTCGTACAATTCAGCCATTGATTTTCCATTGATGGGGTTGATATATTTTCGATCCTTGAAACATGTCTGGCAGCCATGAAATAAATCCCCGAGGAATTCATACACTGTGTTTGATTCCTGGTGAAATCCGTCTACAGTGTATTTCCCTATTCGGTATTCACCACCATTTTTGGCGTGTTGAATACGAATCACTTTTTCTCTAGCGATGCTTTGAACCCAGCGTATTGCTTTCATAGAAAACCGCCGTCTGATTGGATCTTTGCATGAAATGATGGCTATCTGATCTTTTGGTAAATAATCTTTTCTCCAAATCTTGTTACAGGCTCCGGCGATGGTAAACGACTCTGTAAATGGACAAATCCCACTCTGTTCGATGAACAACTTTCTGAATTCACCACAGCCTCGTCTTAGGATATCAACATCCGATCGACAGTACATCTCCATCTCTTTTTGAAAATTGAATTCCTCACCATTTTGAACTTTGTCATTATACCAGACTATGAATTTTGATCGAGCCTCTTCAGACATTGAATCGGGTTTGTAATAAGACATATCCAGATATGGGCCAACGTAATCCCAAAACTCGTCTGTATTTGCCCAGTGAGGAAAGTAACCTTTTTTCATTTCTTGAAGTCCAAACGTAGTCGGAAATTTTGCCAGCCCAAAATTCATGAAACTGAAGGAGTCGATCAAACTCACACCGTTCAGTTCTAACTTTAAAATATTATTTCCATTCATGGTTACTTCTGGTTCTTTCATTCCTACGTTGATAATATGATTGAGAATAAATTGCCCATCATAGCCTTTGAGATTATGGGCAATACCTATGATTCCTTTATGATGCTTTGTAAAGAGCCAGCTGCAAAATTGGCTCAACGTTTCTTTTCCTTGAAAAATAACTTCTCTTCCTTCTTTGAATTCACTGCATGTGGAACAATGAAAATCAAGTGGCTTATCGATACATTCAGCACAGGCTCGGTGTGCAATACAGTAATTCGGAATATGTACCCCTGTATCTTGCTGACATTCGAAATCAAAGAAAATGAACAAAGGTTTTTTGACGACAGAAGAACTCGTCTCATCATCGTTGTTGTGATTCATCTTACTTTGGTAAGGCTGAATAAAACACTGATGAGTATAGTCAACGATTTTCTTGCAGAGATGACATTTTTTCTTTTCCCTACAGACATGATTTTTCTTTCTGTCAAAAATCTGGCCTCCACATTTTGAACAAAGTTTCACTAATTCACAAATGGTTTTCTTCTCTTTGCCTTGAAGTGTTTTGTGATTTTTCAAGCATGCTGCACTGAAAAATCGTCTATGACACTTGTCGCAGACATACTCTTTTGATTCCGATGGACATTTTCCAGTACGAAAGCAGCCTTTACAGATCTTTGAGCAAGCATGAGCTTCCCGCTTGCTGTAACGTATGTCACAGAACTCACAATAATAAGCACAATCAAGAAATCCTGTGATGGATTTGATGTAATCATAATGATTTTGATGAAAGTACAAATGTATGATTTTACTATCGTCTTTCACTTCTGGATGTTCAAATACTTTTTCCAATTTCGATAACTGTTGATGAACTTTAATAACATAGTCTTTTTCATACAGGAACTCTTGAATTTTTTTGTATTCTTCAAGACCTACAGGTTGTGTCGATGAAACTCCAACTTCATTCATTAATTTTTCGGCTTCAGTCTTTTGAAGTAATCTGTTTGATCTTTTAATATTATCCCATCTTCGGTTCCATGCTTGGGTGTTTTCACGTTCATGGTAACAAATCCCCACAACAACAGCTCTTGCAAAACATAGATGATCTTCATTGTTAATTTCAACAAGCGAATATTTCTTCTTTGCGAAAACCTTTGAATCCAATACTTCTGTGGCTCTAAGTCTTTTCCCACTGCCGCTTGGAGGTATCGTGTGTGTGATATCGAATATCATGCGACCATCGTTCAAGACGAATTCTTCATTCGATTGTAGAACTTTTTCAATTTCGTTCAACATCGTATGACTCTCCAACTCCTCCACATATAGAAAGGGAATATGAATTCCCATATCCAATGAGGGATGGTTGACGCTGATTCTAATCATATCCCTCGATTCAGCCTTTAACTTTTGAACGATTTGTTGGATAACATCGTCGAATAAGCCGGTCAACTGTTGTGGCTGTAGTTCATCGAATTTCTTAAAAGACGCCTCCAGTAGATGGGCTTCTGTTTTGAATTTTCTTGACTTCTTTTTTCCCACTTCTGTTAAGACGTATAGACTTCTCATATCCAAAGATTTTTTCTCTGAAGAAGATTTTTTGTATTCTTCTTCTTTCAAAGATTTTTCGTCTTCGCTGGTACAGTCCACATCCATTTGTACAGATTTCTCCTTCGTTGATGGTGGACATTTCTCATCGTTTTCTTCTTTCAAAGATTTTTCATTGGTTAGTCCTGAAAAGGACTGTTTCTCCTCTTTCAAAGATTTTTTATCGCTTTCACCGTCACTTTCTTCTTTCAATATTTTTCTCTTTTTGGGTGGAAATTTCTCATCGTCGCTTTCATCGTTGCTGCTACTGTCTGGATAGACTAGGATTCTTTTTCTTTTCTTAGCCGGCAGTAATTTTTTTCTCTTTTTCGACATGGGCTGACTTGCCTCATCGTCGCTTGTACTGTCCGAATACAGGACTAGCCTTTTAGGCGTGGTTTTATGTCTGTAGCTTTTAAACATGACTGCAAGTCAGACAATGACCCAGAGCTCAAAAATCCTGGCTTTTTATATCTTTTCAGATCGAATGGGCATAAAAAGATGTTACAATCGACAATTCCATCATTCTTCGGAAAGAGTTCGAACAGAACAGTCGCTAGAAAAATGAGCGAGTTCAAGCTAAAAAGTACAAACCCAAAGAGAGTGTATTTGTATGTTAACCCATACACTCACGATTATGAGATCAGCAATATACCACCACGATATCAAATCTACCATACTGGGAACTACGTGGGATCATTTCTATCCCACCAACAATTTGCAGAAAAAGGCGTCTATCGTATTACCAGAGTCCTGGATCAAGCGACATTCGACAAACGCCATAAAGGGGATGATGTGACAACGAATATTTGCTTTACATGCGACAGATCAGGACATTGGGCCAACCGATGTCCAGAGAAAGAAAATCAGCTGTGTAAATTCGTTTTTGTCTTCGTGAACCCCCACACCCACGATGTCAAAATTTCATCATTAGCGAAAACGAATGGTGAATCTCAACATATGAAATACGTTGGGTCTCTATTATCCTATAAAGTAGACGAGAATAAACGAAAGACAAAACCGTCACAGCCTACATTTTCATCGAGTGGAAAGGGACAGAGTTCACAACAAAAACCCCAAAACAAGAAAGTCTCTCCAGAAAAGTTATCTGAAGAAAAGAAAATCAACGATAAAACCAACGATAAAACCAAAGAGTCATCGAGCGAAAAACAGATCAAAAATCAGATCGAGAGGGAGATTGAAAATATGGAACTTGATAACACAGAAATCAGCGATACAGAAATCTGTAGAATTCAGATAGATTACCCTGTGAAGAAGAAAAACTCTTCAGAAAAGAAAATCAACAAGATTTCTTCAGAAAAGAAAATCAACGATAAAATCAACAATCAAATCAACAAGCTTTCTTCAGAAAAGAAAGAGGATACGCTTATACTCGATCAGAAATCTGGAGAAGCCCAAATCAACGAACAGAGGACCCAGAAGTCTTCAGAGAAATTTTCTTCAAAAGTTGAAGAAAAGAAAATCAACGATAAAATCAGCGATAAAATCAGCGATAAAGCTTCACCGATTGGGGACAAGCAAAGCAACGAACAGAGGTTAGGGAAACTCAACAAGAAATCTTCTTCAGTACCTGGAGAGGGGAAAGCCAAGATTTCTTCAGAAAAGAAAATCAACAAGATTTCTTCAGTAAAACCTACTCGACGAGAAGGAAAAAAGATCTGTTCAGATATCGAATTGAGACGTAAATGGAAATCCGATGTTGTGAAAAATAATGAAAAGAAACGTAAGAGTGAGTGTGAACCTGACATCCCGAAGAAAAAAAGAAAATTGTGTCTGTAATTTTTAACAAAAAAAGAAAGAACTGTTTAAAAACTATTTCAAAGAACGATTTCAAAAACAAAATTTTTCAAAGACTGCGTTGCCTCATCGGCATTTGCTCTGTCTGAAGAATCTATCCAAATAAGGTACTATCCGAATACATTGTTTTAGGGCTGTAGCTTTTAAACATAATTGTTTGTAAGTCATAGCGTACTGTCCGAATAAGGGACTAGTCTTTTTAGAACCACTTGTACTGTTCGACATTGTTTTATGCCTGTAACTTTTAAACATGCCTGTAAGTCAAGTCTTTTAGACCTTGTTTTAGGGTTGATGCTAAGTCAACCTTTTAGGCATGGTTTTAGAAGCTGTAACTTTTAAACATGACTGCAAGTCAAGTAATGACCCAAATAATGATTATTGTATATAAAGTTTAAATAAAAAGTTTTTAAATGTATCATTGTAATGATTATTGTACAGAATGTTTTAATATTATTCAACTTACAATAACATATTTACAAATACATGATTCATTCATTGTTTCTAACCGTTCATTGTAATGATTATTGTTTTAAATAAAAAGTTTTAACAGTTCATTGTTTCTAACCGTTCATTGTAATGATTATCTGACAATAAATAAAAGTTTTAAACGTATAGGACTTGACTTTGTTTGTTTGACAATTTGAAGAAAGTAGAAAACTTTCTTGGTAATGGCCAATCCTGAAAAGGATAATTTGAAGAAGCAGACTTTCTGGGTCTTGGTTAGGTCTGAATGACTAGGTCTGAAAAGGACAATTTGAAGAAAGTAAAAAAAACTTTCTTGGTATTGGGTAGGTCTGAATGACTAGGTCTGAAAAGGAGAATTTGAAGAGACAGACTTTTCATAGAACTTTCTGGGTCTTGGATAGGGCCGAATGACTAGGTCTGAAAAGACTATAACTTCCTTCAAGGTTCCTTCAAGTTTTCCTTCACTTCCCTTCCGAACTTCTATCAGATAACAACTTGGCATTAGCAGTATTTGGCATTAGGATAACTTAGCACAAGCATTACTAACTACTTTCCGATTAGAAATTCAACATGGGAGAAAAAAGACTCACCATGGAGAACAGCGCTCGGATAACTTCATTGTGAAAATGAGAGAAATCGGATGGCTTTTATAGCCTGGCAGGAGGATTGACCTACTTTGATACAGAATTAACAGAATTCCATTAAAATGAAGAGCGCGACCATGGGCGAAAGCATGTAGGTAGAATATAACGTACACTATCTACAATGTCTATTAGAGAGAAAAAAGACTAAGTCTATGATACTCTATCTACGATATCTATAGGAATATATCCATATGAATGTAACGAGAGCAACGATTGGCTAACCTTAATTCTCTTAAAAGAGCGCGAACGTGAGCGGAAGCATATAGATCAAATGAGCTTAGAGAAAAAAGACTAAGTCTATGATCTACAATACCTAATCGATGATAGAGAAAAAAGACTAAGTCCAACGATGATAGAGAAAGAAATATCCGCTTTGCCCCAATAGAGAGAAAGAACACCTCTCCAAAACTAAGTCCTACAGAGATGAACGATGATCGTTCAAGCCGAATAAAGACGGTTGAGAAAAGACTAAGTCAAACAGTGGCCTTCGGCTGAACCAAGCTGAGAAGGAATATAATCCATATCGTGGGAAAAAAGACTAAGTCCAATTTGCCCGAAATAACCTGCCCCAGGGCAGGCTATTTCGGGCAAAGGAGACTAGGGACAACCCATATCGTGGAGAAAAGCGGGTGGAATGGGGATAAATCCAAGATGGCCGCCATCCACTTCCGGTTTGACGATTTTCGACCCAATTCGGACAAATTTGCCCGAATCTCCCTGCCCTGGGGCAGGGAGATTCGGGCAAATTTGGCTCCAGGGCAGGTAGATCTCGGCAAAATGCCGAGATCTACCTGCCTATACTACTTACAAAACTAGAATTTGAACATGTACGTTGCTTACGTAGTCAATAATCCTTCGTTTCAAAAACAAATATTTCCAACTGAAACTCTACACAGCGGTAAAACAGTTTAATTCATCTGTCACCCGAGATGTTTACGTTCACCTAGATAGAGACAAAATGGCCACCAAGAGTGATAAAGGGTGTTTTTTTTTAATAGGTTGGTAGACCGATTAGAGAGATGGCAAACTTCGGAAACCCGTCCGCTCAGGGCAAACTGATGTAACTGCAACTCGTAACAGCTTTTACTTACAGCGTTTTAACGCTTATATAGCGCTTTTGGTAATGAAACGTTTAACATTTTGTCCTTGGTCATGTGCGTTATTAAAAATTAATTGAATTAATCTGCAATGCAGATTCACCGACGAAACAGAG
Source organism: Tridacna gigas (assembly GCA_945859785.2). Taxonomy (NCBI): domain Eukaryota; kingdom Metazoa; phylum Mollusca; class Bivalvia; order Cardiida; family Cardiidae; genus Tridacna; species Tridacna gigas. The sequence continues at coordinate 8,742,677 of OX244042.2, forward strand.
AGTCAGTACAGTGCTGCAGTTTTGCTACCGGAAAATTCCCGATGGACTTTAGGCGTTACGGTGCACAGTAAATGTCCAAATGTGAAAAGAGGCACCGTAAACGTCTCCTTATTGAGACTAACCTTGATCTATACCATTCTCAGGGTCGATAAAAGTCGGGACTATGTAGTAAAGGGTTAAATGCACGTTCTATTCAGCCTAATCTTGATCTATACCGTCAGCAGAAACCCTTGTTTTCGCATTTGACGTTGAAAGGGTAAAGCTGTCTGTTTCGGATATGTTTCAAGAATAATTCCATAATGCAGAAATGATGGAACTTAATTTGCAGAAAATACTGTCTTCGTAAATAATTAAAAGGCAAAAAAGCTAATCTTGTTTGATCAAGCGGAGATAAATTCCGTAATAACATCATAGATAACACGGATATTGCAATAGGAACAGCAATACGCCGACCGTAAAATCGAATATCGTCAGACGGTATCAGTATGCCGACTGCATCATAATGTGGCAACGGGGATGCGGACTGTTTACTAAAATCTTCGTTATAGACACTTGGGTCCGTATTCTCCAACGGCTGTAAATTATATGCTAAGTCTAGCCCTAGATTTAGAAAGTAACGTAATTTCTGATTGGCTAAACCGTATAGGCCATGCTCTGTACGAAAGGGGCCTTTATGCAGTGCAAAAATGTATCGACCATGTCAGCCTGCGCAAACTGCGCAGGCTGACATGATTCGAAACTTTTTGCTATTTGTAAATTTTCTGCATGTGAAAGGGCCATTCTACCTCCAGCTCCAGTCAACTATCATTTGCTTTTGGTGTGTAGTGCGGCTTTAAGAGTATTTCAGTTATGTTACAGCGGCCTAAATGCCTATCCGAGTGGTCCTTGTGTGTCCTTTAACAATTAACCGGCGAAATAAGTGAAGTGAAAACATCAAGTCGGTTGTAAAACCCAATATGTTTGCTATTTCAAAGTTTTTTGGGGGGAGGGGGGATATTTCGTTATCGGACAGTACAGATCCACGATCAGACTGCACGTTCTGTGATCCACACTGTCCTCAGAAGGTCCTTGAGTCGCGGTTAGCAGCCCAAGGGTTAAACAGGTTGAAAGGTTCATCGGTGAGAGAAAAAAAAGCATACTGTCCTCTGCCTTACTTTGATCTGGGTATATCAGTACATTTGAACCGTGCTCTGTCGAAAGGTTGCCTAATGCATCCCCGTGATGGATTGTACCAAGCTGGTCATCTCATAATTATGGATCAATAAAAAAAAAAAAAACGTTTTGTCTAACAACCAACTGTATCCTAAGGTAGACTGGTCCTTTGACATACTGGCAGAAGATTAACCAATAGCGACTGCGCAGGCTGACCTGGGTCGATACTTTTCGCAGATGCATTAAGCCCCCTTTTGCCAGAGCATGGCTCATTTGTATTTTCCAAACTGAAAACATTTGCAATCCGCCAATGAAATGTGGCTCAAATGGAATCTGTCTGTGGTAGAGTAGAAAACGTTGTCTGAAAAGGAAAAAAAACGCTGATGACCAGCATTTTCTTCTATTCCCAAAATGTTTTCAAAAACCTTTTTCCTGATTAATTGTTTGATAAGGGGTTAAATACTTCTATTTCTGTTACATATTAACAGCCCACCCGGGTAGCTCAGTGGTTAGCGTATCTGACTCATGACCTGGTGCTTGCGAGTTCGATACCCGGTTGAGGCAATCTTTCTTTTTGGCGATTTTTCTCCTCTTACCTCTGATCCATGTGAGAAAAGTAATCAGTGGCTTCGGAAAGAAAGTTGTGTCAGTATTGGTGTGAGAAAGCCAGGAAACACATGGGTGCGTCACTGACCGCCATGATATGACCTGAGCTGTTAAAATGGCGTTAAACTCCAATACAAACAAATATATTGACAGGCGCGGAATCGATAAGTAAAACATGGAAGACCAGACTTGTTCTAAGGGATTGGAATGAGATTTTTTCTGGAACACCCAGTGTGTAGTGAAATAAACAAATACCCCATACGAATTAAAATCCAATTATATTCACGCTATCCAACAGTCCGCCATACTGCCTACAAGGGTTTTACTAAACAAAGCAGCATATTGCGAAACAGAGCTTGTTAACCCTTAGGCTGCTAATCGCGACCCACGGACCTTTTGCGGACAGTGTAGATCAAGATCAGACTGCACAGAACATGCAGTCTGATCTTGGATCTACACTGTCCGATAAGGAGATATTTCCCCAGCCTCCATAATTTTGAAATACAAATATATTGGTTTTTTACCATCAGTTTGAAAGTTCCGTCTAAATTATTTAGGAGGAAAGGGTCGAGGCGCGTCATGTCAAACGCCTGGAGTACATACGGAATATTATGTTGTAGTAACTTTCCTGTTGTTTTATACGCCCCGAGTTGCATAGGAAAGTTTGATATCGCACGAGACCGCAGAGACAGCTAAATGTCAACGTTTTCTTATGCACCGAGACTTAAACACAAGCACCAGGAACATAATATCCCTTTTATAATATACATACATACAAATAAATATTGCAAGTGTTGACAATTTTATTCGAAAACAGGAGACAAAATAAAACAAATTCTGGTTTAGTGGGAAATAACTTTTTTTTTTATGAATGGCGGATGAATATCATAGCGTAACTTTTTGACCAATCAAATCGCGGGAAATATTATAGCGTAAAGTTTTAACTAATCAAATCGCAAACCAATCTTAACGCATCCTGCATACGGGTTACGCCGTCACACGTTTGGAACCGTATTTGACACTGTGTAGATACGGATTTTCTTTCCGTCATGTCTGATTTTTATCTACTTGCGATACATGTATGAACAGGAAAATTTATAGGTATATAAAGAATAATATTTTGGAAACATTCAAGTGCTTATATTAACACCAATGCACTTCTTGTTTACTTTGCCGAGTAACACGATACAATTTACTCAACCCTTTCGGCGTCCTAGGCGAAAACAAGGGCTTTTGCGAACGGTATAGGTCAGGATAAAATTGCACAGAACGTGCAGTCTGATCCTGACTCTACAGTTCGCTTATTTAATGAAACTTGTTAGGTAAAAATCTCGCTTAATTTCAATGGCTTGTATTTTCACCCATCAAGAAAGGTTGAGCTTATATATAATAATAAGAATGAAAAAGCGAAGAAAAAAGTGGGTTGAACTAGTTGGCTGATATAGACAAGCCACAGCAGTTAGAATTGAGCCATGCTCAGTGAAAAAGGAGCTAAGTGCATCTGCAAAAAGTATCGATCCATGTCAGCCTGCGCAGTCAGCGCAGGCTGACATGGGTCGAAACTTTTTGACATTTGTAAATTGTTTGCATGTCAAAGGACCAATCTACCTCTTGAAGCAGCCGGCTGTTAAACAAAATGAATGTCATGGATCCATAATTATGAGATGACTTGATTGGTTTAATTCATCGCGGAGACGCATTAAGCCCCCTTGTCAAAAAGCATGGTTCAATTATAAATTTAAAATACAGTAGATCTATCTATATTTCTGCTGTTTGTGTACATGTATATAAGCCATGCCTTTGCAAAAGAGGATTCAGTGTATCTCAGTGATGCCTTATACAAAGCTAGTCATCATATAATTATGGATCCATAAAATCCATTTTGTCTTACAACCGTCGGAATCGTGAAGTAGACTGGTCCTTTGCCATGCTGAAAACTGACCAATAACAAAAAGTTGCGACCCAGGTCAGCCTGTGCAGACTGCGCAGGCTGACCTGGGTCGATGCTTTTTGCAGATGCATTAAACGCATTTTCAGAGATCATGACTCATAATACATGGCGTGCAACACACGAAAAGGAGCCTTCGGACATTTGCGTAAAGTGTTGTCTCGGATTAGCCTGCGCAGTCCGCGCAGGCTAATCCGAGACAGCACTTTACGACTACATGAGATTTTTTTCATACCGTAGACTTTCGTGAAACAGAAAATCGCACAAAAACGGGAAGTGTCGTCTCGGATTAGTCACAGACTGCCCAGGCTGATCTGGGACGACACACTTTTACGCATATGTCCGAAGGCCCCTTTTCGTGTATTGCACGCATATGATCATCAACGAGTCTAACGCTTTAGTGAAAAACACGTAATATAGTAGTTTGATTTCATTATCTCCCGCTAGATGGCATTCTACAGATACACATCTATCTAATTTGGGCGTCCTGGGTACAGAAGCGGAGTAATTTTTCAAAACAACAACCGTGACTTTGAATTTCAAATAAAATAAACGTTTACTCAATAAAACGCTACCTGGTGCCATTCATTCAGCTATGATCGGCTAACATGTAACCTATGCACCGACCATTTATTAAAACAGCCCCTACATGCTTTGGTAATAGGCTAATAGCTTCAATATAAGCCCTACTTTTCCCAGGTATACGGGGGATGGGTGATGTGTCATATAAGACAGGTCGGATCTTCGAAGAATATGACATGCGCAGACAACGAGTTTGATTTTAAAAAAGATAGACGGTGGGAAAAACGTTATATCTTTACATCGATTTTAAGATACATCCTTACAGCCAGAGAGAAAAAATGCTGCTAAAACTTGATAGTGTGTTGAATGGGTCAGAATTCAGTCAGCTGTGTAAACATAGATAAATTACCAATGTATATGGTGCAAGGAATAAAAAAAAAAAATCAAGGATTTGTCTTCGATTTAAAACCGGAAACGATAAGACCTCCAGAAATTATAATGCACTTTCTATCGGTTGTAATCTAAACAGCCCTGCAACTGTCAGCAGCAACTTTTGGCATGAAGATACAAGAATGATTATAGTTTCATAAAATAGAATTGAAATGGCATAAAACTGGCTGAAAAACGAGCACAGATGTATCTTACTATATAAACAACAGCAAAAAGAAAAACCCAAGATAGTAATTAAAAACATACAGTACGTCCTTGAGTCTAAAAACATGATATGTAAAGACCAATTCATCAGCAAACCCACAGATGATGGAGTACAAAATAAACACCCTCAGTGTCTGAGATTATAAAGACTAAGTTTGATATTCATTGTCATTCAAATGATTCTCAAGCCCTTTTCTAATATTTCAAAGGAGACATGTTTTGTCTCGTAACAAAGCAAAGGCAAACATACGTTAGTGTGGGGGAGAGTCACGTGATACCGAGCATCAATATAAATGAGCCATGCTCTGTGGAAAGGGTGTTTAATGCATCTCCGTGATCCGTTATACCAAGCAGGTAAGTCATAAAATTATGAATCCATAAAATCCCTTTAGTCCAATAGTCGACTGGCTCTTGAGGTATAATGGTGAAATGCCACGCAGAAAATTTACAAACAGCAAAAAGTTTCGACCCTTGTCAGCCTGCCCATACTGCACGACTGACCTGGTCGATACCTTTTGCTACTGGTCAGTTTTTTGCATGTCTAAAGTCCATTCTACCTTATGATTCAGTCGGTTGTTGACTAACATTGATTTTTTGGATCCATGTTTATGTAATGACTAGCTTGGTATCATGGATCACGACCAGTCGGGTACCAAAGTGGTTAGTGTATCTGACTCGTGACCTGGTGGTTGGGGGTTCGATGTCCAGTTGAGGCAAACCTTTTTTCCCGACGAGTTTTCACCTTTCACCTCTGATGCATGTGAGAAAAGTAGTCAATGACCTGAAAAAAACAAGTTGTGTCAGTACTGTTGTGAGAAAGCCAGGAAACACATACTGACCGCCGTGATATGACCTAAGCTGTTAAAACGGCGGTACACTCCAATACAAAACAAAAACAAAAATCATGGATCACGAGTATAAATTAAGCTCCTTTTTGCCAGAGCTTGCCTCAAATATTGTTGATGTACTTCAAGATAACAATACCATTGTACTCGGGATGACCACATAGATTCGATTCCCTTGTTCCCGTTCTTTCTTGTAACTCAAACAAACCTTGACATGGCGCCCTCGATCTGATAAGGTCATCTTCGACACAAGTTGTCCATCGATTTGTTTGGTTTGGTTTGTACTGGAGTTTAACGCCATCTTAACGGCTCATGGCGGTCAGTGACGCACCCATGTGTTTCCTGGCTTTCTTACACCAGTACTGACACAACTTTCCTTCCAAAGCACTGACTACTTTTCTCACGTGCATCAGACATGAGAGGCGAAAAATCGCCGGAAAGAAAGTTTGCCTCAACCGGGTATCGAACTCGCAACCTCCAGACACGCTAACCACTGAGCTACCCGGGCGGGCTCGATAAAGAAAGAGGAGAAAATGAGACAGGAGCTGGGATGTCGTACGAAACTTTAGAAATATACGTTTTTTCATTATTATCAATTAATGGGTCTTCTATTCTTCAAGGCCAGGGTCGGTGCCTATAAAACGTTTTGTTTTGTTTTTTCATGCTCAACTCAGCTGAGGATGAAATTCGAATTTAGACAGAATTGGCTTGATATACCTCACAGAGCAACTTTGTAACTATTTGAACTGTTCTTTCCTTCTTCCTATGAGATGAAAGTCTTTATTTCATGCTTTACGGTAGGATATCGAGAAATAGCGGTGAAAATATTTTTCGATATTACACGGGTACGACCAGTGAGAATATCGATTTTTTTTTTTGACAAAAAAAAGGCGTTAGAAGCATGAAATAAATAGAATATTTGTTTTTTTCGGTGAAAGATCGAAATTTATTTCATCGAGTGAACATCATCAGTAATATTTTTACGAGTGGCGCAGTGAACATCATCAGTAATATTTTTACGAGTGGCGCAGCCACTCGTAAAAATATTACTGATGATGTTCACTCGATGAAATAAATTTCGCGCCACTCGTAAAAATATTACTGATGATGTTCACTCGATGAAATAAATTTCGATCTTGCGCCACTCGTGAAAATATTACCGATTATGTTCACGAGATGAAATAAATTTCGATCTTTCAACGAAAAAAACAAATATTCTCTATTTATTTCTCAATGTCACACTTGCAGAAACACCAATGACGTTGAAAGTTTGAGCACAAACCCAGCATCCTATTTAGTGTCTCTTGAGAACTAAATCATGTCCAAAAACCGAACTGTTTTTTTTTTTTTTTTTTAAGAAAACGTAGATACAGAGATGCAAGTTTGTTGTTTATTGTTTGAATTTCTGATAAAACAAAAAATATATCAACAAAAAAAGATATCGTCACTGTAAAAGTAATATCACAACTAGAAATGATATCAGCTGCGCCATCTAAAAAAGATAATCAACTTGAGCTATGCTCTGTGAAAAGGGGGCTTAGTGTATCTCCATGATGCTTGATACCCAGCAAGTCATCACAGTATTTTAGTTCCATAAAATCCATTTTGTATAACAACCTACTGAATCATGAGGTACACTGGTCCTTTGACATACAGAAAGTTTGCCAAGAGCGAAAAGTTTCCACACATGACATGGTTTGATACTTTTTCCGGATGCATCAAGCCCCCGTTTCATAGAGCGTGGCTTTCTTGTATTAGCCCCTACCAAACAATCTCTGAGGGAGGTGGCTTTTGAAAATATTGTGGAAGAAGAAAATTGCTGATAACCAGTGTTTTCTCATCTTTATTATGGTGTATTAACCCTTATCACACGATCCCGAGTCTAAACGACTTTAAAGAAGAAGGCTTTTGAAAACATTGTGCGAAAAGGAGAAAATGCTGGCAACCAGCATTTCCTACTTTTCCCCCTATGTTCTCATTCCAATGGCAAATTTCAGCTTTTGAGTGAATTGATTTGTCGTCTGCCAATGCCCTCAATTTGGACCAGTCTAAAATTTTGTCGTTAGGTGAAGGATTAACCTTTATTCTCCTCGGCTACTAAGCGTGACTCATGGCGCTTTTGCGGAAATTGTAAGACATGATCAGTTTGCATGAAACATGCCATCTGATCTTTGATCTACAGTATCTGATATGGTGACACTTTTGCAACAGAAAGAACTTTTAAATTCGAATGGGGGGGGGGGGGGTGGGGGAAAGAGGTTACCGTCGGCTGCTGGAAGTTTTTCGTTTTATTTATTCAGTATTTTAAGGGTAAAGAATTTTATTTAAAAACTTTGAAATATAATATTTTACTGCCTCAGATTCCAACATTTGCATTTAAACCATTGCTGTACAATAAGATTTGGGCCCTGCTCTGTTTAAAGGGGGGTTAATACATTCTGCAAAAAGTATCGACCCATGTCAGCCTGCGCAATCTGCGCAGGCTGACATGGGTCTATACTTTTTGCAATTAGTATCTACTTTTTAGCTCCACTGGCCGAAGGCCAGCGGGCTTATGTCATGGCCCGGTGTCCGTCGTGCGTCCGTGCGTCCGTCCGTCCGTCCGTGCGTCCGTCCGTCCGTGCGTTAACTTTTATTTCAAACATCTTCTTCTCTGAAACTACCCATCCAATTTTCATGAAACTTCACAGAAATGATCCTGCCATGGTCCTCTTCAGAATTTCTTGAAAGAATTTAATTCCTTCAAAAACTCTGGTTGCCATGGCAACAAAACTGAAAAATATTGGAAATCTTTAAAAATCTTCTGGTCTGAAACCATAAGGCGTAGGGGTACCAAATTCGGCATGTAGCTTTATGTAGTAGACCTCTATCATGTTTCTTCAAATTATAGCCCTGGAGTCAAAATTGGCTCAGCCCCAGGGGTCACAAGTTTTACATAGGCTTATATAGAGAAAACTTTAAAAATCTTCCTGTACCTAGCCATAAGGTCTAGAGCTACCAAATTTTGCATGCAGCTATATCTAGTGGGCCTCTACCAAGCGGGCCAAAATTTTAGCCCTGGGGTCAAAATTGGCCCCGCTGCAGGGGTCACAAGTTTTACATGGGCCTACATAGTGACAACTTAAGAAATCTTCCAGTACCTAGCCATAATGCCTAGAGCTACCAAATTTTGCGTTTAGCTTGATCAAGTGGGGGTCTACCAAAAGTGCCCAAATTACAGTCCTGGGGTCAATTTGGCCTCATGCTGGGGGGTGGGGGGGAGGTTCACAAGATTTACATGGGCTTATATAGGGAAAACTTTTAAATCTTGGTGTACATAGCCATAAGGCTTAGGGCTACCAAATTTTGCATAATTATAGCACTATCTAGTGGACAACTACAAAGAGGGCCCCAAGTTACAACCCTAGGATCAAGTTTGGCCCTGCACCAGGGGTCACAAGTTTTACATGGGTTTATGGAGTGAAAACTTCAGAAACCGTCTTGTTACTAGCCATAAGGCCAAGAAGTCCCAAATTTGATCATAAACATGTGCTTATAGGGTGAAAATTCAAAAAAATCCTGTTGCTCCTAACCGCAAACCCAAGGGCTACAAAATCTGGATCACTTTTGATTTTTTTTTTAAATTAGCCTTGCATCAGGGGTCTTATGTTTTACAGAGGCTTCATATAGACGAAATTTGAAAATCACCTTATTTATAACCATACAGCATAGACTTGTATTATTTTGGCATGTGGCTTTATCTTGTGGACCTCTACCAGGGTTCAAGTAATTATAGCTCTGGGATCAAAAATGGCTTTGCCCTGTGGGTCTCAACTTTCACATGGGCTTTTACAGAGAAAACTTTGTAAGTCTTCATTTTGAAACCATTTGGCTCAGAATTGAAATATTCAGTATTTATGGTTTACATTTATAAGCCAGTGGAGCGATACAGGGCCTTCATGGCCCTCTTGTTTTACGAGTCATGGGACTAGCCTACCTCATGATTTAGTTTGTTGTTATACATAATGAATTCTGTTAATCCATTATAATGTGATGATTGGCTTGGTATAGTGCATATCAGACATGTATCAAACCCCAAGGTTATGGCTCATTTTTACGTCCCTATTGTCTATAACTTGGAAAACACTTTGGGAAAAGAGCTGTGTGCTTGCGACCAGCAATCGCTCCCTTTCTCACACTACTTTCCCACTGCTGAAAACCGACATTTTTCTTTCCTTTAAATGTTCGTCTTTTTTGTAAATTCAAGCCGTCTGAGATGTATAAAAAATGTAAGCAAATCCATCCTAGGATGGGTTATACACAATTAGCAAGAAGAAACAAATTATTAGTTCCAATCTATACTAGGACGAAAAAGAAACGCCGGGTACATACACACAAGATTCTGACATGTCCGGCGGTGTTGCGCCAAACAAGCAGGGTCATCGTTAAAAGGGGGTTATTTTTCGCTTAAACAGCATAGAAAATCGATTGAAACTTCACCAACTGGTTCCATACAGATGAAATTTTATACAAAAAATGAATATAATAATGTAATATTACATTATATCCTTTAAAACTATCTTAATAGGTTACCCGGCGTTTCTTTTTCGTCCTAGTATACATAAATAGTCATTCAATCATTATTAATCAGATTTCGATCTGCGTTAGGCCTACTTGATATGCACACTGTTTGTCAATAGGCGACCGACATAACCTATACATCTCTGTTATTCAATAAATACGCGACAATAAATAGTACATAACCTAATTACGGTGATTGCTCCCGTTACATACAAAATAAAACCCTGGACTGGAGTACATGTGGGGTCATTGGTGATAGATACCGTTGTACGCTCAGTGCATTATTATGGTGGCATATTTCTGCCACGAGGTACGAGATAGCTATCATGATAATTTTAGAGAACTATCGCGATAAAACAGACTTTCCTGGAAATGTTATCTAGCTAACAAAAAGTTTCACGATAAAAATATCGCGATATTTCTAAATGTTATCACGATTATTTTTACGCTCATGCCCGTAACTGACATTCACGATATCTATATTTAGATACTGTTTCGGATCATCTTTGTCTCCTGTACAGTCAAAAACTTCCGAGTTCATCCAAATGTTGATTTTTCTATTTATAGATATCGAGAGACGGGTAGAACTATCGCGATAATTTTACCTCGATGTCAGCTTCGTGCACGAATGAGAAATAATCAACATAAAATTTTCTACATAGCAAAGTTTATCGTGATAGTTTTTTCAGAAAGCTTTTTACTATCTAGATAAAATTTCCAGGAAACTTGGAATTATCGTGAAAGTTTTCTCAAATTATCACGATAGCTATCTCGTATCTCGCGGCAGAAATATGCCACCATACATTATCGTTCTTGACTTTTGTTCGATATACAAATCAAAGCGATGAAAGCGCTGCTGAGGTGGGGTGCGTTTAATCCTGCTCAAATGGAAATCTAACTATTGTACCAAATAATATGCACATAGCGCTACTAGAAAGAGTTGAGTAAAAGCAAAGAGCTGAGAGGTATCTCCCTCATAAATCTCAGAGCAAACTAACAAATTTCTCTTCTTTTGTGTGTGTGAGGAAGGGGGGGTTCAATATAATGTCAAAATGAAACGACGTGAGAAGTATTATTAAGCAATATCTAGACAAAGAAAGCAATCCTGTTCAAAGAAATTACCACAAGAGTTGTCATGATGCTTCTAAGCTTTCCATTGCACTTGTTGACGCTTCCTTGGCGTTATTTGGTGGAACTGATACCTAAATGCGTATACCTACGCATGCCTCATGGTAGTCTGTTCAAACACTCTTCTTTAAATTGTGTCATGATAATGGTGTATTTGTTTACATATTAATCGTCCAAGTCGTGTAAGTTTCCCTATTGTTAACCTTTTAGTCATACCTTGATATTAAAGTGAATAAAATGCTTTCTTAACAGTACTATTTTTCCAAGTAATGGTTTTGCAATGTTAGGTACCCCAGAATCAGATTTTTCAGATTCAATGTCCCACATGGTAAATCTGAGCTGAGATGCTTCGCACCCCACCTCAAAAATTAAATTTCTTTAAAAAGTACATGTTATAAATTGTCTTAAACCTTTACCACACAACCCCGTGTTGTAACAGCGCTGCAAGAGAAGTCTTTTGAAAACATTGTGTCAAAAGGGTAAAATGCTGGTAACCCGAATATTCTCCTTTTCTCACAATGTTTTCTAGCCTATCAATAGAAAAGTCCAATCATTTGAGCAACATTTAAATTGTCGTCCGCGAATACGTTTATACAAATTCACCATTTTGTTGTTTGGTAATCAATTAATGAGTGGTCTTCAGCTTTGCTTGCTTGATTGTATGGTGTTTAACGCCGTTTACAACGTTATTTCAGTTATATCGCGGCGGCCAGTGCACCTTTCCATGCTTTCCTGGAGTTTCTTTTACCAGTACTTCGCAAAATAGTCTTCCCAAGCCACTGGCTGCTTTCCCATATAACCATCGTCGAAACAATGGTCAGCGGTGAGACAGGAGTGAATCCTGTCGCGATGACTCTCATCAATTCTCGGAAAGAAATTGGCCGAGCCTGGGATTCGAAACAGCGACCCTCCCCGTCTGGCCTGTATGCCTGAAAACATTGTGGTAAAAGAAAAAATATGGTTACCAGCTTGTTCTCCTTTTTCTACAATGCTTTCAAAAATCTTGTTTCTTAAGGGTCGTTAAAACTCGGGATTGTGTGGTAAAAGGTTCTAAAAAGCTCTACTGTAAGACTAAAAAGGGTCGTCAGCAGATGCCAAAACAAGATCAAGACAGTGGAACCAGAAATCCAAAGAGAAGATGCTGACACAAGTTGAAATTGTGATGATATCTCACGATGATATATCGAATTAACTTAAGTGAAACCACTAGAGGTTGCAACACAAACAATATCAGCCATGCTCTGGTAAAAGAGGGCTTAATGCATCCCCGTGATGCTTTATATAAAGCAAGTCATCGCATTACTATGGATCTATGAAAGTCTATTTTGTCTAACAAGTTAGTAACAACCGACTGAATCAGGAGGTAGAATGGTCCTTTGACATGCAGAAAATTGACCAAAAGCAAAAGATTTCGGCCCAGGTCAGCCTGCGCGGACTGCGCAGGCTAACCTGGGTCGATATATTCTGCAGATGCATTAACCTCCCTTTTCATAGAGCATTGCTCATATACATGTCATACAAATTTGGTGTTCTTGTTCCGAAGCAATGTTTTCAAAAAAAGTTTTTTATCGGACAAACAAACTTATCTGCAGATACACAAGAAGAAACAATATGGCGGACAAATTCGCAAGAAACTCGGAAATGATGCAGGTCAAACCAGAGTTATGATAACATCTCAGAGAACACTAGTTAGGCAATAAATAATGAATCTCTGCTCTTCCCCATTATATTTTCGCCAAGCCCCCGTAGCTCAGTCGGTAGCGTACAGGACTTGAGAACAGGAGGTCGCTGGTTCGATCCCCGGCTTGGCCAATTTCTTTCCGTGGATTGATGATAGTCATCGCGACAGGATTCATTCCTCTCTCACCGCTGACCATTGTTTCGAGGATGGTTATGTGGGAAAGCAGCCAGTGGCTTGGAAAGAATATTGTGCGGAGCACTGGTAAAGGAAACTCCAGGATAGCATGGATAGGTTCACTGGCCGCCGCGATATAACTGAAATAATGTTGAAAACGGCGTTAAACACCATACAATCAATCAATCAGTCAAACCCATTATATTTTCAAAAATGCACTGCTAAAAGACCAAAATATAAGTCTTGTATGCAGTTTGTACGGACTTAACACATAACAATAATTCTTAAATTACTCCTTATCGCGGTCTCCTTTCACAATCTTTACATATGAGCCATGCTCTGTGAAAAGAGGGCTTAATGCATTTACAAAAAGTATCGACCCAGGCCAGCCTGCGCAGTCCGCGCAGGCTGACCTGGGCCGAAACTTTTTGCTTTTGGTAAATGTTCTGCATGTCCAAGATCCAATCTACTTCATGATTCAGTCGCTTGTCAGACGAAATGGATTTTATGGATCCGTAGTAATCTGATGACTTGCTTGGTATGATGGATCACGAAGATGCATTGAGTCCCCTTTTCCCAGATTGACTGATTGATTGATTGTATGGTGTTTAACGCCGTTTTCAACATTATTTCAGTTATATCGCGGCGGCCGGTGCACCTATCCATGCTTTCCTGGAGTTTCTTATACCAGTACTCCGCACAATATTCTTTCCAAGCCACTGGCCGCTTTCCCACATAACCATCGTCGAAACAATGGTCAGCGGTGAGAGAGGAATGAATCCTGTCGCGATGACTATCTTCAATCCTCGGAAATAAATTGGCCAAGCCGGGGATCGAACCAGCGACCTCCTGTTCTCAAGTCCTGTACGCTACCGACTGAGCTACGGGGTTTGACCCCTTTTTGCCAGAACACGGCTCATATCTGTGGCAATGAACTGATTATCCGTTCCTTGATTATTGCCGTTTTTTTTTTCACAAAGTAACGTCCGAATATACATAAGGAAAAAAAATGGTCGGACTGCAACCCGGGCTAGAACTTAACATAAATGAAAACAATCTGAGGATAAATGAACCATAAATTTACAGAGAAGCTCATGACCAATCAAGTGTTATGATGACATTTCAGAATGTTATAAGCTAACCCACCAGAGGGCGCGATTAGACAATACAATGTGATGCTTTTCACTTGTGACTGTTTTTTCTCAAAGGTACTCAGTTAAAACACGGCATCTGCATTTGTACATAACGAAACAATATGACGAGGAATGACACAGAAATACGACAAGAAAATGCTGACCAAGCCGACGTTATGATAACATTTTAGAATGTAATAGGTGGACCCACCAGAGGGCGCCAATAAGACAATAATTTGAAGATTTTTTTTGTGTGTGACTGTTTTTCTCAAAAGTATTCAGTTAAAACATGACATCTGCATGATGTACGAAAAGAAACAACATGACAACAAATGACCCAGAAATACGACAAAAAATGCTCACCAAGCCGAAGTTATGATGACATTTCAGAGTATTATAAGTAGACCCACCAGAGGGTGCCAGTTAGACAATACAACGTAAGACTTTTTATTTGTGAGTGTTTTTTCAAAAGTACACTGTTAAATCATGGCATCTACATATGTACATGACGAGACAATATAACAATAAATTAACCAGAAATACGACGAGGAAATGCTGACCAAGCTGACGTTATGACAACATTTCAGAATGTTATAAGGGGACCCAACAGAGGGAGCCGAAGAGACAATATAATAGGACGCCTTTCTTCTGTGACAATGTTTCTAAAGGTACTCAGCTAGCTAGAACACGGCATCTGCATCTGTACAGAAAGAAGAAATATGACGAAAAATGAAGCAGAAATACGATGACAAGATGCTGACAAAGTTGACTTTATGTTGACATTTCAGAATGTAATAGGTGGACCCACCAGAGGGCGCCAATAACCCAATACAAAGTGATGCCTTTCTTTTGTATTAATGTTTCCGATAGTACTCAGCTTGAACAAGGCATCTGTATGTGTGCAAAATAAAACAATAAGACGATAAATGAACCAGAAATACGACGAGAAGATGCTGACCGAGTTAAAGCTGTGATGACGTTTCAGAGTGTTATAAGCGGACCGGCCAGAGGGCGCCAATAAGACAAATAGTGTGATGCATTTCTTTTGTAAATTCGTATCGAAAAGTAGTCAGCTAGTACAAGGCATCCGCGTATGTACAAAAAGAAACAACATGGCAACAAATGGACCAGAAAAACGATGAGTAGATGCTGACCAAGCTGGAGTTATGACGACATTTCAGGATAATATAAGTGGACCCCAAGAGGGCGCCGATGAGACAGTATAATGTGTCGCCTTTCTTTTGTGACAATGTTTCTTAAAGTACTCAGCTACAACATGCCATCTGCATCTGTACCAAGTTCCAAGCGAAACAATATGACAACAAATGAACCGGAAAAACGACGAGCAGATGCTGACCAAGCTGAAGTTATGATGACATTTCAGTATGACATAATTGGGCCCACCAGAGGGCGCCACTCAGACAATATAATATGATGTTCACGTCAGTTCTAACTCTCTATAGACAATCAGCCGTTGTTAATCTAATTCATTAATGCCTCATATACGAGATCGGAATGTCAACTTCACTTAACTCTTGTATCTATTGCAGTTTAATTCTTTTACAAGACAATGGAATTTTCGACTTGCATCTATGCATCTAAATTTAAATCATACCATTTGGTTCGGGCAATTTTCTTTCCGAGTAAATGATTATAGTCACTGCGACAGGATGCATTCCTCTCTCACTGCTGACCATTGTTTCGACGATGGTTATGTGGGAAAGCAGCCAGTGGCTTGGAAAGAATATTGTGCGTAGCACTGGTATAAGAAACTCCAAGAAAGCATGGATAGATGCACTGGCCGCCGAAATATAACTGAAATAATGTTGAAAACAGCGTTAAACACCATATAATCTATCAATCAATCAATCTAATCTTGATCTTGTCTCAGTCCGAAAACGCGCATTGAGACGCGCATTGAGACGCGCTCAGAAAGCTAAAGGGTAAAGCTGTTTGCGGCAGAAATGAATGAATTAATTTTCCTTCAGCGAACAAATATTTCGCATGATTGAGCCGTATAAATGCTAATTTGTTATTTCTTATAGGGAACAAACTAATTACGAGGTACAGAAATCATACTACAACAACTGGAATCGATATGGGCTATGCTCTTAGAAAAATGGGCTTGGTGCATCTGCAAAAAGTATCGACCCAGGTCAGCCTGCGCAGTCCGCGCAGGCTGACCTGGGTCGAAACTTTTTGCTATTGGTCAATCTTCTGCATGTCAAAGGACTAGTCTACCTCATGATTCAGTCTGTTGGTAGATAAAATGGATTTTATGGATCCATGATTATGTGATGACATGCTTGGTATAATGCATCACGGAGATACATTAAATACCTTTTGCCAGAGCATGGCTCATATATATAATTTAAACCGTGGGCCTATATAAAGAGATTCACGACCTTTGGCTCCTTGTTTGCTTAGGCTTTTCGTTCGTTCGTTTGATCGTTCGTTCGTTCGCTCTCTCGCTCGCTCGCTCGTTCGTTCGTTCGTTCGCTCGCTCGCTTGCTCGCTCGGTCCTCGTTTGTTCGTTCGTTCGTTCGCTGCTTTACGACATTTTCAGCACTTAGTTATATCACGGTGGCCAGCGCCCCTGTACATGCTCTCCTAGGCACGTATTCACCAACCATCCTAGATTGCATTCATAGTTTTATTCTATATCTAGAAAGTAATACACTCTCTGATTGGCCAAACCATTTAGCCAATCAAAAAGTGTGCTGCTTTGAAATCAGAAAATTCTTGAGAATTGGTCTTAGAGTGATGTTAAGAATATCGTTGAATACGCGCACTGATGTTTCTTGTGAAAGTACCACGCAAAACACTCGGTCCAAACCACTGGATGCTTTCCTGGATAGACCGTGTTGAACAAATGATCAAAGGAAGAGGAGATACTTTCATACTGACCAATGACTGCCATCAAAGTCTCAAAAGGATCTTGTCGAGCCAGTGTTCGTACCTACAATCCTTGGTTTTCTATCTCTATGCGTTACCCACTGAGCAACCTATGTCTGTATTCACCAACAATTCTGAAGAATATTTTTAGTCTAATTCTCTTGAAAGTAATACAACTTCTGATTGGCTAAACCATTTGGATCAGCCAATCATAAGCTGTGTTACTTTCTAAATCTAGAATTAGGCTGAGAATGAAACTAAGAATGGAACTAAGAATGGTTGGTGAATACGGACCCTGGGCTATAATTGTTCGAATTTGGAACAGATAGAACAATACTTCTGACACCACTCCAGCGAACAGAGCTTGAAAATATTCTCGGAAAAGAAGTGATGAGCATTGCAAAATTGCTGAAAGTAGAGCGAAAAGGAGAAATATTACTTACCAGCATTTCTCCTTTTCTAACATTGTTTAAAAGAAAAAACCTCCTGTGGATTATTTAAGGAAAAATAAAACACTCTCACACAGTACTGTTTTGTACAGTGTTAGATCTATGATCTGACAGACAATATGAATCAGCAAATCTCGTGACGTGTGAAATTAATAACGTTCTTTGTTGATAACGAAAGAAAAGAGTCAAAGAATTAACACATACTTCATAATTATTTTATGGCTCTCTGATATTCTATTGCATGGAATTCAAAACAGGCCCATTCATTCCATCTTGTACTGAAGCAATTGATATAAATTGTGTTGGTATATTTTTTCCTTTACCGTAAAAAAAATTCGATGTTTCACGCCCCTGCTGTCGAACGTTTTCAAAATTATCTTGAAAAAAGATACAAATGTTTGACATATGTGAACCATGCTCTATGAAAAGGGAACCTAATGCATCTGCAAAAAGTATCGACTCAGGTCAGCCTGCGCAGTCCGCGCAGGCTGACCTGGGCCGAAACTTTTGCTACTGGTCAATTTATAGTCTGCATGTTAAAGGGCCAGTCTACTTCATGACTCAATGGGTTGTCGGAAAAAACGGACTTTATGTATCCATGATTATGTGATGACTTGCTTGGTATCATGGATCACGGAGATGCATTAAGCCCCCTTCTGCTAGAGCATGGTTCATGTTTATGTGAATATGTCTTTGTTTGATTTTGAGATTTACTTTTTGGACAAACAGTACGTTGGAGAGGGACTGCTAAGGTTAGCTTTCGTCCTTATCCTCTTGCCATATGGTTAGAAATGAATATTAGCGACCCTCTGGCATCCCCTGGATGCATCATACCAAGCAAGTCATGACATACAGTAGTTATGGACCCATAGAGTGCATTTAGTGTAATAGAAAACTCGGGGTAGAAAGGTCCTTGGACATGCAGAAAATTGACAAATATCGGAGGGGTTTCGTTCCAGGTCAGCCTACGTCGATTATCCTACTTTTAGCAAATGCATTAGACCTTTTTTTTTCAACCAACTGCTTGACGCCGGCAGCCCAGAAGCTGCTGGTTTCCAACAATACAGTTATTCGAATGGTGTTTTACGCCGCGCCCAGCTGTAATATATTTATTTCACAGCAATAGATCGTTTACTCATATCTTTCCTATGTTTCACCAGCACTAGGAAGGAGTTACGCCGCGGTATAGTTTTGCTGAAGGGCACTTCTATCCAACAAGCGCCAACAGTAAGAGAACCTATGACTTTTTGTGTGTCAAAAGATCGGATTTATCTTTGCAAGGGTGGACAACTTTTAGAGAATACGCTGGTCAACGTCATGTAAAGTCCCCTTTATCGGGCTGTAGAAATACGAGATTGTTTCGCGAAAGGTTAAGCAAATAATCACTGAGAAGGTCCAGGGTCCAACCTTTATTAGAGATTTTCTAAATTTGAAAGTAACGCATCTTCTGATTGGCTAAACCAAATGGTTTAGCCAATCAGATGTGTTACTTTCAAATTTAGAAAATTCTGGAGAATAAGACTAAGAACGTTCTGAAGAATGGTTTGCGAATACGGACCCATTTGTACAATTACAATTTCAGCAAAGTAGAAAAAAAGTTTTAAAGACACTCACCAATTGTAGTTATCACAGTTACCGAATATAACAACGCACCGGCGTACGTCCATTTAACTTCACCGCCTTCATCGTCACTCTGTCCGTTCCAGCCCTCATTCGTAACTAAAAGGCAAGTATTATACTGGAATGCCTTGATAGTTTCTGACATTTCAGCGGACCAGTTATGAATCTCATCTTTATAGTGGATGTGATAATGTAATGTCATATTTATGTGATGTTCTATTCGATTCATCACGGACTTTCGGAGTGCAAGAGCCTTGTGTTGAACAATTTCCTCGTTTTTAGCTTCCAAGGCCTTAAACACGAATCCACCCATGATTGAGTACGCAACAACAACACAAGTAAGGCCAACGTACGATAACAAAAACACGGCAAATTTCTTCAGACAATTCGCTGTTTGGGAAACACAGGTATTTCTATGATGTTTTCTACGATTAACAACAACCGCAGGTACCACCTCTATATCATTCTCGATCACTTCATTCTGCTTTGTATCCAAATCTTCAACAAAATTTTCTGGCTCGGCGATTGAAACTCCTGTGCTCGAATGTTGAAGTGGGCCGCCATCCAAAGAGATGTCTTTTTCTACTTGTAAAATGTTTTGTTGCGACATTTTTTTAAAGGCAATATTCTCACAGGCCTTCTAAATTGTTTTAAGTTCTAGAAAATATACATGTGTTCTTGTAGCGAAACGTGCGCCAAAGTTCTGCTTACAAGCGATAAGTCATTTTTTGTTGAAACTAATTTTGATTACTGCAACAATGTTAAGACTTAAACAAAATTACAGAAAATTAAGAATCATTCATCCAGTAAATACTAAATAAAACACCAGTGAATTCAAACAAATAGTAGTATTTCGAACGGCAAAAAAAACCCAGAAAACTCTTTACATAATGCTAACGTGGCAACAAAGTTATGATTTCTTTTTCTCCAAACCGAATCACAAGTTTTTAATTATAAACTTGATCGATGTACGTGGAACCATTCATCAATATCGGCTTTCTCTTAGACGTTTGCAAAATAGATCTGCCTGACGTCGCAACTGGAAAAAAGAAGCATTCCCACAGCCGTATTTGTTAATACTGGTAATCCGGTGACACACAAAGCCAATACTAGTTCGTGGAAAATTGCCGGAGCGCCTGTAAGCACGTTAAGCCTTAGTCCGCCTTTATATAAGCCGATACCCTAATCCTCTCAGTGCCAAATATATGTGAGACATGTTCTTTGAAAAGGGGGCTCCATGCACCTGCAACAAGCAATATTTTAAAAAAAGATAGGCGGCGTAAATTTGCCCGCAAATAGGCATGGGCCCTTTGAAAAAAAAAACATGTCTATATTTTTACCAATCATAAATTTCTGTTTATTCATTTGTTATCAGAACCAAAATGTAGGTCAAAAGTCAGTACATTTAGCTACGCCGAAAAAGCATCGACCCAGGTCAGCCTGCGCGGAACGCGCAGGCTGACCACGGCCGAAACTTTTTGCTATTTGTCAATTTTCTGCATGTCAAAGGACCCAGTCTACCTTATGAATCAGTCGGTTGTTCGACAAAACGGATTTTATGAATCCATAATTATGTGATGACTTGCTTGGTATAAGGCATCATGCAGATGCATTAAGCTCCCTTTTGTCAGAGCGTGGCTAAGTTATATATGAACCCAATCTCTATACACGGCTGGAAATACAGTCTACTGAAACTCAGATCTTATTGACTCAACAAAAGAAGCCGTCGGTATAGTTCTAAGATCAGACTGCACGTTATATTCAGTCTGATCTTAATCTATATTGTCTGCAAAAGCCCGTGTTTAACCCATAGTGCTGACAGGATCAAGCCTTTCATTATCAACTAAAAACATTCGGCTTCTTTTCCAATATCGAAAAATAGATACAAACTGAAACTGAAGAAGATTTTTGACTGGCGAAGCTAGTCTATAGGCATCAAGACTGACCTTGATTCAAAGTAAACAAAAAAACCCACAGTTGCCAAATACTGCCACACAGAAAATACTTCTTTCTGTTAGAAATCTTAATTCTGTTATATATTTTGTCATAGATTGGTATACAGTGCTGGACGGAGTAGATCAAAGATTAGACTATACGTTCTGTACAGTCGGATCTTGATCTACGACGTCCGCAAAAGCTTATTTATTGAGTTGTCACTGACAGTGTAATGGTCACATCAAAACATGGCTGTACGTAGACCGTTTTTGGAGACTGTATGATGGCCAACTTTTGGAGAATTCTGAATAATGAAGTGAACTTATTTTTCAGCTGGAAAGAAAATAAATCATAATGCAATTTCAGGACTAATTGGGTAAATTTAATGTCATTTTTTAAAAGTGAAGTTCTGTATTCTCCGGGGAAAAAATGCTAAAAACAGTTTGTCTTGCCGACAGATCTAAGTATTACTTCAGGCTCAATAGTTACAACTCTTAATTCTTTACCGAACGACAAAATTTTAGACATGTCCAAATTGAAAGCGTTTGCAGACAACAAATCAAGTTTGACTCAAATAATAGGACTTGGTTTTGAAAGGTTAGAAAACACTGTGGGAAAAGGCGGAAATGCTAGTTAGCAGCATTTTCTCTTTTTCCCACATTGTTTTCAAAAGGCCTCTTTCTTACGGTCGTTAAACCTCGGGATTGCTTTGTATCTATGGTCAATAACACTCTTAGTCTAATTCTCAAGATTTTTTATAAATTTGAAAGGAACGTGGTTTCTGATTGGCTGAAAAAGAATGGTTTAGCCAATCAGATATTGCGTTACCTTTCAAATCTAAAAGCAAACACAAGAAAGCAATTTAGAGTGGTTGGTGAATACAGTCCACCGAGCTTAGCTGAATAAAAGAACATTTCTGTGGTGGGGTGTCTAACTGTTTTATGACAAATATGTTTTTTTATTTAAAACAACGACTTGCATTTTGCGTTTTTGTTTTCCCCGCTAAAGTTTATCTAAATTAAATCTGCCTTAGTGCAAAACTATGAAATGCAGCACGTGTGAATTGCCATGAGATTTAACGAAGCATAGAGAATAGCAGTAATAAATGGAATCAATATCGTGCAGAAGAAAAAATGATAAGTTTTGCCCGACCTCACTGGAAATGCTTTAAACCCTCAGGCTGTTAAGCGGGACTTACTGACCTTTTGCGGACAGGGTAGATCAAGATCAGACTGCACAGAACGTGCAGTCTGATCTTGGATCTACACTGTCCGATAAGGAAATATTTTCTCCAAAGAATAAGTTTGAAATAGCATTTTTTCCCATCGGCTTGAAAGTTTCATTTATCTGATTTAGCGGGATAAGAGTTAATGTGTTTGCTTAATAAGGAGAAAACATTATACGAATGAAGTTAGTCAATACGGTATCACTTGCTAATTTTAAAGACACATTCTTGCAGCCTGAAAGAAAAATAAAACGCTCTTCATACTTGAAAGTGTGTAGAATGGCTCAGAATTTGGTCAACTGTGTAAATTGAGATAAATTACCAAAATATATGGTGTAAAGGACAGGGGAACTCAAGAGATTTGTCCTCATTTAAAACCGAAAAGGAAAACAGTGATTTCTTTGAAGGCTGTCAAAAAATGAAATGCATTATCTATCTGTCGAAATCTGTGCAACCTTGCAGCCGCCAGGACAACATCTTTCTCCCTGATACAAATCGGCATCCACCAGCCAACCTTAATTTCATTACTCTAACAAGTCAAAATCAGTTGAACCACAAATTGCATAATAACGGACTTTGATGCTTTATCAGTGTGAAAAGTTAGATTCGACGGCCCAAGAAAGACAAGCCAGCTCGGGTAGCTCAGTGGTTAGTGTATCTGATTCGTGACCTGGTGGTTGAGAGTTCGCTACCCGGTTGAGGCAAACTGTCTTTCCGGGGATTTTCGCCTCTCACCTCTGATGCATGTGAGAAAAGTAATCAGTGTCAGTACTGGTGTGAGAAAGCCAAGAAACACGTGGGTGCGTGCGTCAGTGACCGCCATGATATGACCTGAGCTGTTAAAATGGCGTTAAACTCCAATACAAACCAAACCAAAGCAAGTAAAACAAATCAACGAATGACAGAATACTACAATACAGAAAAATGAGTCGCGTAGTCACTGTATAGGATAGTTTCCATAAACGGTCCTTGAGTCACACTTAGCAGCCTGAAGGTTAAACAAAAATCAATTTCTCTTTTGAGTTGTTAAAGAACTTATTTAATTTCCAGAGACCACAGGTTGCTTTTTCCGGCGAATACTAATTTGCAACACAAGAAATCAAACACTTTGTCAGACAATTTCAGCCAGGAGACATTAATCTGGATAGTGGTCGGTAT
The DNA here is from genome assembly GCA_945859785.2 of Tridacna gigas. Taxonomy (NCBI): domain Eukaryota; kingdom Metazoa; phylum Mollusca; class Bivalvia; order Cardiida; family Cardiidae; genus Tridacna; species Tridacna gigas. The sequence goes on from OX244042.2 coordinate 8,766,362, forward strand.
GTACTGACTTAAACTTCCTTTTAAATTTAATTTTAAGTGAAAATAAAGGATGTGTCACAGCTGCTAGAGTGTGTTAAGCGTAAAGTAGGGCAATTTATTTCATGCTACTGCATAGTTTATCGGGAAATAATGATGAATTATGGTTTGATAATTTCACAGTTTTGACGAGCGACTTTATCGATTGATAAACTCACTGGTACGGAAATAACGAGATGTCCTTTGTATAGCTCTCATTCGATAAACCTTTCATTATCAGATAATATTATTGTTTAATTTTGGGACAACAGGTTTAAAATCACGTACCGTGACGAGATAATTTATTAATAGAACTCAATAACGTTTATATTATCTTATCACGGTTCGTGCTTTTCAACACGTATTCCCAAAAACAAACAATAACATAAACTATTAATTAAAGGTTTATCGGGTTAGAGTTATACTCCGCAAGTCCAAACAAAAATGGGGATAAGAAGCATGATTTTTTTTTTCCGCAGAAAGATCGAAATTTATTTTAACCCTGGAACATCATACGGGAATATTTTCACTTGTGGCTGCGCCACTCGTGAAAATTTTACCGATGATGTTCACTCGATGAACTGAATTTCGATCTTTCACCGAAAAAAACAAATATCCTCTATTAATTTTATGATTAACCCTTTACCACACGACAAAATTTTCGATTTGTCTAAACTGAAAACATTTGAAGAAGACAAAAATTATATATGACTCATATGGTGGGATTTGTCTCTGAAAGGGTAGAAAACAATGTGGGAAAAGGAGAAAATGCTGGTTACCAGCATTTTCTCCTTTTCCAACATTGTTTTCAAAAGGCCTCGTTATCAGATTCATTTAAACTCGAGACTGTGTGGTAAAGGGTTAAGTTGGCATAATGAGTTAAAATTTAAGTATGTTGTGTCTCAGTATCTACAGCACTTTGATTGTTACTTCCATGCTATAAAATGAACCAACCTTTTGATACCACAATAATAATTCCTGATATCATTGTTGTCGGGTTCTATGATGATATGACTTAGTAATATATACTAAAATTCCACATGGATTGCCCACTTAATCAACTGTTATTGTCCTCGCTAAACCCAGAGAGACCAAAATCAACTTATTATTCTAATGTCGAATAGGTATAGCCCCCCCCCCCCCCCCCCCCCCCCCGTCATTAGAAATACAAAACGCAGTTCTTATTTGTTATCATTTCTATTGATACCCCAGGCTTCTCCGCTATACCTTTCACGTGATAAACCTTCATTATTTTTCATTATAAGTTTTTATTTTTGTTTATGTTTGAGATAACAGGTTTAAAATCATGTACCGTGACGAGGTGATTTATAAACCAAACTCGATAACGTTTATATTATCTCGTCACGGTTCGTGGTTTTAAACGTGTATTCCCCAAAACAAACAATAAATAATATAAACTATTAATGAAAGGTTTATCGAGGTGGAGTTATATTGTAATGTATGGTGGCATTTTCTGCCACGAGATACGAGATTAAGTTCCACAGAGATAATTTTTAGAAAACTATCGCGATAAATCAAAGTTTCCTGGAAATTTAGATAGCTAAAAGTTTTCTGGAAAAATACCACGATGAACTTTGTTATTTATAGTTTGTTTTATCGTGATTGTTTTCTTAAATTATCGCCATGGTTATCTCGTATCTCGTGGCAGAAAATGACACCATACTAATGAAATATATGTGTTCATGAATTAACTCTAAGGCTGCTGAGCGCGACTGACGGACCTTCTGCGGGCAGTGTAGATCCAAGATCAGACTGCACAGAACGTGCAGTCTGATCTTGGATCTACACTGTCCGAAACGGAGACATTGTTTCCCAAAAATACCTTTGAAATACCAACATTTGGGATTTTACTATCGGCTTGAAAGTTTCATTTTATTCATTTAGCGAGTTTAGGGTTACTTTTTTGTTGGACATGACTCACTTGAGCCACGCTTTGGCAAAAGGGGGCTTAATACATCTCCGTGATGCATGCTGCCAAGCAAGTCGTCACACAATTACGGATCCACAAAATCAATTTTGTATCACATCAGAATGAATCGTGAGGCACACTGGTCCTTGCACTTGTAGAAAATTGACCACTAGCAAAACATTCGACCCCGGTCAGCACGTGTAGACAACTGACCCCTGGCAAAAAGATTCGACCCAGGTAAGCTTGCGCGGAATGCGCAGCTTGATCTAGGTCGAGACAAGCCCCCGTAGCTCAGTCGGTAGCGTGTAGGACTTGAGAACAGGAGGTCGCTGGTTCGATCCCCGGCTTGGCCAATTTCTTTCCGAGGATTGATGATAGTCATTGCGACAGGATTCATTCCTCTCTCACCGCTAACCATTGTTTCGACGATGATTATGTGGGAAAGCAGTCAGTGGCTTGGAAAGAATGTTGTGAGAAGTACTGGTAAAAGAAACTCCAGGAAAGCATGGATAGGTGCACTGGCCGAAGCGATATAACTGAAATAATGTTGAAAACGGTGTTAAACACTATTCAATCAATCAATCAATCAATCATGATCTTGGTCGATACTGTTTGTAGATGCATTAAGCCCCTTTTTAAAAGAGCATGGCTCATATCTGCTGGCACTTCTGGTATCCCCCTCCCCCAAAACCAAGACCAGTTCGTTTTTGTTGGAAGTGCGCGTTTTGTGCCCAATTCAGCAGTTTTCAACCAACATCAGCAACAACAGAAAAAGCAACATTTACATGTGATTGTATTGCGTTCTTTCATCTATGACACGTTCACTGACGCCAACTGCTCCAGACGCCTTGTTCTGGGTCTAGTTGAAGTGTGGTGTCCTTTAGCAGGAAACGTCATGCGTATTTCGCTGATATTTCAGAACACTGTGTATCTTCTATCATTCGGAGTAGAGCAATGCCACTGCCACAAGGCTTTCAAGAATATTCTGCAATAAGCTATAATTCCTGTTTATTGATTGGTAATGTTAGGTCATAGAACAATTTCGAAAACGACTTTTGATCTCAGGATCTTTATTTTTTACCTCTCTCTCTCTCTCTCCGATAACTCCGCTGTCTTGCTCAGCTCAAATCTGCTAAGGAAATAACAGGCATGGCATGACTTCCTCTGCTCCCCGAATCGAATTTTATAACACATTCATTACCTCAGTCATGCTGTGTGAAAAGGGGGCTTGATGCATCTGCAAAAGTTTCGGCCCAGGTCAGCCTGCGCAGTCTGCGCAGGCTGACCTCGGCCAAAACCTTTTGCTCTTGGTCAATTTTCTGCAGCTCAAAGGACCAGTGTACCCCATTACTCAGTCGGTTCTTATACAAAAGGGATTTTATGAATCCGTAATAATGTGATCACTTGCTTGGTATGGTGCATCACGGACGTGCATTAAGCCCCCTTTTGCCAGAGCTCGGCTCATTTTTAAGTTATTTTTTTCAAATTCAGCAATACAGTTAGCAACTTGGAAAAGCAACACGTGTATGTATAATCGTTGTTGATGACCTCCGCTATACCATAGCCATGTACCACTCAATGACGACTTTTAACGTCACTGAGGAAGAAAGCTTTTAAAACATTGTGAGAAAAAGGAGAAAATGCTGGTAACCAGCATTTTCTCCTTTTTCCCACGATGTTTCCTGCCCTATATCTAAGACAACTTCCACAATTTTAGTAACATTCAATTTGGTGTCAGCGCCCGATATGCTTTGGGTTTGGACAGGTCTAAAGTTTTGTTGTGTGCTATAGAGGTAAGTCATTCAATTAGGTATCACTCTAATCAACCTCTCATTACGCTTACAGCGGTCATTAACGTTTTGTTTGTGGTATCCCGAGAGAGAAAGTGGAAAAAGGCAAACAGTTTACAAATAATCAGTTAAATGCTATCATTCATGGTATTCTTCAGGAAAATTACTGTCATTTATATTACAATGAATTTTACAGAGAGGTCATAGGGAGGATGGTTGAAAATTATACCCCCTCTGGGTTACGTATGAATGTTAAATTGTAAAAACCGTTTATTGAAATATTGCTGAAGTATGCTTGTTTAGTTAGTGTTTTATTTATGTATTTGTCATAGGGGTTTCAATGACTGTGCTTTTGAATTAGTTATTACGTGCTCTAGACAAAATCATCATGCTTGAAACTGCAACCCTTGCACAATATGTTTTTTTTTTTTAATCAGACAATATATTTTGTGTGTATGAGATATACATATATAATATAGAGGGAAGACATTGATGTTTCTTGAATTATTTTTTCTCGGTCTTTTGTCACACATTTGTCCAACTTACCAAATGCAAACTTGGTACACAATGGTGCCGCACTTACAAGGTATTGATTATTCTCTGAATCAACAAAAGGTGTTCATTTTTTGTCCAAATTTATATCTTTTTGGGTTGCTTTTTGTTAACAATTTTCCAGAAGAATTGAGGAAACTAAGCGGTGTTTTCCTACCAAGTACCGCTTTGCTACACTTGAGACAAGTACCCTGCCACTGTGTAAGAAAATTCTGCGAACGACTCTTTTCTCTTTACAGTTGACTACTTTTCAAACCCACAGTTGTAGAAAATGCGTGAGAGAATGAACTTCTATGGATACATAATCCATCCATCATTAGATTATGGTCATGATCATTGAGATGGTCATTAAGATTTCAGTTCGGATGTAAGCATTCAGTGACCCAGAGCATATTTCCATGTCACTAGAGGCTTGCATCTGTACTGAAATGGTAATGACCACCTGAAGAATTATGATCATAATTTTATTTATAGATAACACAATGAATTGTAAGCAGGTAGTTAGAGTGATTGAGCCTTGTTCATGTTGGTTATAAAATTAAAAATATATATATTTTCAAATTCGTCTGCCACGTCTTCTCCGGAAGGCCATGAGGTAAGACGACTTTATATTTATGACACTAGCCAAGCCCATTATCTTGTCTAATCTCCTAATAAATGGCTGCGTTATTGAATCATTCCCTTATGAACAAAATGCCAAAATGGAGTACTCGTCACCAAAAAGGTCAATTATATATCATTAGTATTGTTTTTCTGAGATATTACATGTATTGATTTATCTATTATGATTTGAACATGATAACTTTATCCTTATATACTTAAACGGCGATTCCGTGTTACTTGTATACAAACAAAAGTCGAAAACAAAAACACAGAATGGGTAACTCAGGTAAATTTATGTCATCACTTGTAACCGGTTAACTCTTGACCAAACGAAAACATTTTACTCTGGTCTAAATTGAAAACATTTGCACGCGATAAATCAAATGTGTCTAAATAACAAAATTCGTCTCAGAAAGGATAGAAAACATTATCGGAAAAGGAGAAAATGCTAGGTTACCAGCATTTTCTCCTTTTCCCACAATGTTTTCAAAAGCATTCTTCTTCAGGGCCGTTAAAACTCGGGACTCTGCGTCATCATACAGAGACAAACTACTATCGAAGCGTAGTTTAAACCTGCTCTACCTAGAGTTCTAACGGTTTAACTTTAACCAGGTGACACTCTATCGACGACTAACTATACCAAACACTCATATGACACAGTATCAGCGACCATAAGTCAGAGGAGCTTTTGAAAACATTGCGGGAAAAAAGAAAATGTTGGTAACCAAAGTGCAAGAATGGTTTGTGAAAACAGTACCAAGTCTCCATGTTCTTTGATTAAAAACAATGTTTAGTTGTCAATTTGTTATATTACTATAATTAAACGTCGATATTGCGTCACTTGTGTACACACACACACACACACACACACACAAGAAACCCAAAACACAACAACACAGAATGGAAAGAATGAATTTCAGAATTATTGCAAAGTAGTATGTTCCTTTAGGAATGTAGTTTATCGTTTGTAAGATTTGTTTGAGCTGGTTAACAGTATTTTTCCTTTATCTAACAATCTCTTCAAACACAAACTGTAATCCCTAGGCTGCTAAGGGCGACTCACTGACCTTTTGCGGACAGTGTAGATCAAGATCAAACTGCACAAACCGTGCAGTCTGATCTTGGATCTACATTACCCGATAAGGAGATACTGTTCTCCAAAAACTAAGTTTTAAATAACATTATTTGGGTATTTGCTATCGGCTTGAAAATTTCTTTTCACTCTTTTAGCAGGATAAGGATTAATTTCTCGTCTGCAGGTGCGTTTTGGTACGAAAGAATACTATTTTTTCCGTCGGGTAAAGATTTTAACACTGAGACGCAGAGAATTCCCGATATTGGTGAACCATACTGTCTGACTGGAACATAGAAAATGACATTCAAATTGATTCTAAAAAAATCTAGAAAACACATCAATGCTACGAAGTTATAAATGTCACTCACCACGCATCATCTAACTCTAAACCACACGACAAATATATGTATGTCGACTTGTCCAAATTAATAGCATTTGCAGACGACAATTAGCATGTGGCTAAAATGGTGGAACTTGTCTTTTGTATGGCAGAAAACATTTTGGGAAAAAGGAGAAAATGCTGGTTACCAGCATTTTCTCCTTTTCCCACAATGTTTTCTAAAAGATCCTTTCTCAGGGTCGTGAAAAATCGGGATTGTGTGGTAAAGATTAACTAGGGGTCGCAGAATTACTGACGACTAAACGTTCTCGTAATCATAAATTCTAAGAGTAGATGTACATTTTTTATAATATTTACGATCAGTCTCTGTATAAATAGACAAATTTCAAGCTTCCTTTGCTTTTTTCCCCCGTTGATTTTAGCCAATCTTAACTATTGAAACAAACCGCAATAAGAATTTCTTTACAGTATTTAAAATTAGCGTGCAGTTATACACATTTTTTATGCAGTGTCATTTAGGGAATGAAGAGATTTTTTTTTTTCATGGAGGTATGAAAAAAAAAAACCTAATCACACTGTTAGGGTTAGGGTTAGGTGATTAGGTTTTTTTTTTTCATACCTCAATAAAAAAAAATTCTCTTCATTCTTTATAATTTAATATTACAGACAACATACACCCACGGAAATCATTCAAACTGCATTCATTTTCTCTATTTTTAAATATAACGTTGGAGTTTCTAAAGCCCCTTCCACTCATATTTGTTTGGTGCAAGAATACAATAGGGAAGCAGTTTTCAGAACTGAAAATGTCCTGAAAATTAACCAATAAAACGAAAGTAAATTAACACGGCAGTGTGTAGGACCTGCACTGTGTAACCTTCACTCTGAGTAGAAGCATGGTGAATATTGCAGTGGGAATTCATAATGGATAATTGACTCTCGTAACTTTTATTGTTGAATTGTTATATTATTTTTTTCCTCATAAAATGATATGCAGGGCAAAAAAAAACTAACTAATAAACTTGGGACTCTGTATAAAATTCTTAAAAAAAAAAATTATAGAATATTGTATACATGTTTGTTTACATAAGTTTGACAGCTAAAGTAGTTCCGGCACAACGTGTTTTTTTTTTCATGGGGCTATGATTTTTTTTTTTCAGCCAATCAGAACTCGTCAGTATTCATGAAAACAATTGAAATTAAATTATTTACAGGAGAACGCTTAAAAACTTCGACATTATATCACATAAGGAAAGAGAAATCGAACGCGATCCAGGGTCGGTATTCACCAACCATTCTTAAATACATTCCCAGGCTTATTCTCAAGAATTTTCTAAAATTTGAAAGAAAAACAACTTCTTACTGGCGAAGTCAAATGGTTTAGCCAATCAGAGGCATTGTTGATTTCGGAATCTAGAATAACATAAAGAATGAAGCTGAGAATTGTTGGTGATTACGCGCCAAGAATACGACGGCGTCAGAAAGACAAAAGTTTTGTAGAAAGCCGATCCTTCATACGCAGAAATCAAGTAAAGGTATACCATAGGCCACTGAAATTCCATTGATCTATCACGGGAGTGACGGGATGACAAGTTTTCCTGAGCGGACACCATTACTATAAATAGCACATTGGCGACTGCCTCTATATCGTATACGTAATAGAGGCAGTCGCCAATGTGCTATTTATAGTAGCAGTGTACAGAAAATTTGATTAATCCGTGATATACAGGCGATGCACCAATCTGCAATGATCGACCAAGGAAAATTTTGGTGTTCCATTATAGACAAATAGAGTTTCAAAGGCCTGTGGGTATATTCATCAATGAGAAGAGAGCCGTGCGCTAAGAAAAGGGGGCTTTATGCATCTGCAAAAACTTTCGACCCAAGTCACCCTGCGCAGTCCGCGCAGGCTGACCTGGACCGAAACTTTTTTTGTTTTTAGTAAAGTTCTGCGTGTGAAAGGACCAATGCATCTCATTATTCATTTGGTTTTTAGACAAAATGGATTTTATGGATCCATAATTGTGTGATGACTTGCTTGGTATAATGAATCACGGAAATGCATTAAGCCCCCTTTTGACAGAGCATGGCTCAAATTTAATGTATTTACAGCTGCCGCTTTGAATGAAAACCTGCTGTCAAGAGGGATGTATGCAACCATTGTTTCGGACTTAAAAATATGAGATGGGGATAAGAAAAAAAAACAGAAAAAATTGCCCCAAAAATTACGTCGGAAAAGGTATCCTTTCGTTCTCAGCAGTTTTTTAGAAATATGTATAATATCTCACCCTTCGAGTCATTATTTGTCTTGAATTAATCGGGCGATAGATCGATTAGAGAGATGGAAAACTTCGGAAACCCGTCCACTCAGGGCAAACTGATGTAACTGCAACTCGGAACAGCTTTTACTTACCGCGTTTTAACGCTTATACCTGCTGTGATAACCTTATTACAAAATCTACTTTTGACCCAGATAAACGCACTTTTGACCCAGATAAACGCAGGAATAGTAATTAGCGGTAAACAGGCGTTAAGTAATGTCAAGTAATCCCATAATAACTTTTAAATTATGTAATAAACGGCGGTTACAATTTGTTTAGTATTGAAGTATGTCATAATTACAGTATTACAAAAATCTCTGGCCAGCAAAAACTGGAGCAGTTTACTTTCAACGCGATTATAAGAAATAGGGTCAGTGATTAGCAGCAACTTTATGAATGAAACGAGTGCGAATCAAGTGTATTGGGTGATGTGAACACATCTTGTAGTCGTCTGCTGTCCATATCATTCGGCAAATTTCGAGTGATCCGTTGATAGTTATACGTAGTTACGGGATCGGCCGAGTTGTAACGAGTGCTCTCCGTATATGTAGCAGGTGTTGTAAAGATAATAGGTCATTTTGGTCTTGAGAGGAATAAAATCGCAACAGGAAACATTGCTTGAAAAGAATTTGAAAATTTAGATTGCTCTGCCTAAGAGAAAACTGATGTAAATGCAACTCGTAACAGCCGCAAGTTTAAAACAGTAACCGGCCGTTGGTCGTTTAATGTTAGCGAGGCGAAGCGTGTGAAGCTGTGGGGACAAAGGGTATAGAGTTGTGTAAAGGTTATGGCCCTCGCGGAGAGGCCATTACGTAAACATTTTCAGAATGGACTGGCGATTCTTCGCTTGCAACCTTAGTACCCAGACTGTCCATTCACTTTACTGACTGATTACGCATCTTTCAGCGTATGATGTATTAACCCCTAGGCTGCTAAGTGCGACTCACTGACCTATTTTGCGGATAGTATAGATCAAGATCAGACTGCACAGAACGTGCAGTCTGATCTTGGATCTGTACAGTCCGATTAGGAGATATTTCTTTTTCCAAAAAAAGAATAAGTTTGACATAGAATTATTCGGGTTTTACCACCGGTTTGAAATTTCATTTCAATGTTTTAGCGGGATAAGGGTTGAATTGTTTTCACAGTCCCTTTTCCTCTCCTTCCAGCCATGGCACTACAATTTTACACTCACTTACATGTTTCTTCTTGGTGAGTTTCTACAGACTGGAATCAGTCTGTAAACCCTTGACCAAACAATTCTGTGTGGTTTTGAAAATATAGTTGGAAAAATTGTATGTATTCAGCATGTTCTCTTTTTTCCACAGCGTTTTTCACCCATTTGAAAGATTTTCGAAATTTTGTCAAATAGAACATTTTCATCGTTAAAAAAAAAACCCTGAAACGATAACACAAATAAGCTCACTTACTGTTATATTCTCCATATCTGAATCAACGGACCAGGGAAAAAGTCTTTGCAGAGAGTGCAAATTCAGACCAGACTGCTCAGAACATGCAGTCAGATCTTGGATCTGTCATGCCAGTTTTCCGAGTTATTCTACTCAAGACAGCAATGGTCCTGCAAGATTTAGGCTGCTTTTCTAAGCTTAACATGTCTATTTTAACAATTTAGCGCTCTAAGCGTGCAAATGTCAGCAACATGTTTGTCTCATCAGCTATTCCACATTGGTCGATTCTCATCCTTTCCACATTTCAGATAAAGAGATCAAGGCTACCGCAGTTATGCTCTTACTGATCAGAATGACTCAAATACAATTACCTGTGTTGGTTATGGACAAGTAAAGTCGCTTTTGAAGACAATAAAAGATAAAGATCAGACTGTCCTTTGAACGCAGTGCAATTTAATATCACAGGCGTTCATATCTTAGATCTAATTGTCTGTTTATTTGGGATGTATATGGGAAAGAAAAACGACCATGAAATTGTAGCCTAATGTTTGATATTGTTTTCCTGACTGTAAAAGGCTAGTCGATTAACTGAGTGTTTTAACTCTTAACCAAACTATCCTTTGTTAATGCCCATGAGAAAGAAGTTGAAACATTGTGAGAAAAGGGGAAAATGCAGGTTACCATTTTCTCCTTTTCCCATGATTTTTTTTTTACCCTTTCAACGATTCAAATCATCATTTGGTCTACGTTTAATTCGTCATGTGCAGATGATTTTGATTTGGACAAGTCTAAAATTTTATCATTTGGTAAAGAGTTGACGGTTAGGGAGCTACTGGGTATCTACATTCTTTGAAAGTATAATGTAGGAGAAATTTGCCAGCAGACGTTTGGACTGGGCGATTTGGCCCGCTAGAAAATAAGTTGGACAGTTTGTCAAGATGAGCCGAGCCCCGTAGCTCAATCGGTAGCGTACAGGACTTGAGAACAGGAGGTCGCTGGTTCGATCCCCGGCTCGGCCAATTTCTTTCCGAGGATTGATGATAGTCATTGCGACAGGATTCATTCCTCTCCCACCGCTGACCATTGTTTCAACAATGGCTATGTGGGAAAGCAGCCAGTGGCTTGGAAAGAATATTGTGCGGAGTACTGGTAAAAGAAATTCCAGGAAAGCATGGATAGGTGCACTAGCCGCCGCGATATAACTGAAATAATGTTGAAAACGGCGTTAAACACCATACAATCAATCAGTTGTCAAGATGAATACGATGTCTAGTTCAAAATGGAAAAATGAAAGGCCTACAAGCAGCCAAAAGTAAACAGTTCCAAAGTTATAATGCAGACATATTTTATACGGCTTTTATATGTTACAATACAGTTACCAAAGTTGCCAATGATACAGAAAAGAATATATGTATTTTTTCACTCTTTTAAAGGGTTGGTAGGTTGCTGTTCATGATGAGTGATATCTAAAACTTGATAATGGGTATTGCTGATCAGAATTGTCACATATCTTTTACGTTCTATTGCTGTCGGCTTGCAAACATACATGTAACTTATATTTTAACCAATCGTTAAACTACTAATTTGTAAAAGACAGTTTAAAAAAGTGGGATCCTATGTCGCTCATTTGTAACGGTGTAGGATGTTTTGACCAGTACATAGTTCAAACATCTACCATCTGATTTGTGATTTCAAACCACTGTAATTATTCAGTGTCGACCGATTACAGTGCTTACAGCACTTTAAGTTGTTTTGTTTTTGACATGCTAATTTTACGCGGACATCAGCTTTCGGTTACAGGGTATCGTAGTATAGGTTTACTCGTTAAAATTGTCCGTTATGGTAATAGATCTAAAGTGAGCTTTAAAGCATTTCTGAGAACGAAAGGGTCAGTCATCACTAGATCAAAATAGCGAGACATAAACGCGCGTGTGAAGCTATCGCTTCAAGATAAAAGACGAGGTCAACAAAGAGAGACTGTATACCACAGACTCTTTGATCGAGAAAAATACACAGAATGATCATTCGGCATACCTCAGGTGATCCGGTGATCAAATCCCCCGGCTGTATCACCTAGCTTGATATGCACCTACACGGTACATTCCGCACGTCTCCGGAAGCACACCGCTTATTGAAATTTTAAGGCTCCTCTTAAAAAAGAAAACATAAGTAAATTTTCTATCTTTATCTTTCTAAGAATATTTCATTCAGCAAACAGTGTGTACATTCAAGTTTTAGCGTGGTTTATCAATTCCGTCGGGAGCTTTCATCGACAGTGAATAACTTCACCGTGGTTGCTCATGTCGTTGCTAAGTGCGATCTACAGGGGCGCCGCCATATTTAAGATCATGTGATTGGTAGTTCAAAATGGAAACCTCCTTTATAGATAGATAGATAGATTTTATTAATTACTTATGCATACACATGCATTTCGTAACATACACTTATATAATACAAATTAAAGGTCACTACAAGTGTTGAAATAGATAATGAAATGACGTAAAAAAAAAAAGAGAGAGAGAGAGAAAAACAGAAAAGAGAAAGGAATCAGGAAATAGAAGGTGGAGAATGAGCACTAACAGTTTCAGGTTCGAATCACAGTACAAGTATGATTATACATGTTCCTTGCAGGTGGCAATCATAAGAGTTACTTCTGCATTTGTCAGACGGTCAAATACATAAGTAACTCCATCGACTAGCCACATTACTAAAGTGTGGATACTTTGGGTTAAACACTCAACTCAATATACAGACGTGGTTAGATGTAGGTACGGAATCGGCCGAGTTGTGACGAGTGCAGAATGATATAATTATCAAAGACATGAAATATGTTATGCAGCCATCACTTCGATTAAACCTTACCAAACGACAAAAGTTTACACGTTTCCAAATTCAAAGCATTTCCAGGCGACAAATAAGTTGTGGCTCAGATTATTGAATTTGTCTTTGAGAAACATTATAGGAAAACAGAAGGAAATGGTGGTTAGCAGGATTTTCTCCTTTTGCCACGATATTTTCAAAAAGACTTATTTCTCGGGGTCGTTAAAAGTCGGGAATGTGTGTTTTAACCCTTTACCCTACAATTCCGAAATAAAACGACCCTTGGGAAAGAAGCTTTTGAAAACATTGTGGGAAAATGAGAAAATGCTGGTAACCAGCATTTTCTCTTTTTCCCACAGTGTTTTTAACTTGGTCAAAAACTTATCTCATCATTGGGGTCGCATTGAGTTTCTCCTTTACAACTGCTTTCAATAAGGATAAGTCTCAAATTTCGTCGTGTGGTAAAGGGTGAATGGGTAACACAAGATACAGTGTCAAATAGAAAAAAAAAAAGGGGGGGGGGGGGTGTCAAAACTGCACGTGGAACTTGGTGTTGGCAGCTATATGGGAAAACTTGAATAAAGAGAGCACGTTGATTTCATAAAATACCTCAAACAATGAAATGAACCGTGCTCTGGCAAAAGGGGGCTTAATGCATCTCACTGATCCATGATACCAAGCAATTCGTTGCATAATTGTGGATCCATAAAACCCATTTTGTGTAAGAACCGACCGATTCATTAGGTACACTGGTCCTTTGACATGCAGAAAATGGACCGATAGCGAAAAGTTTCGGCACAGGTCAGCCTGCGCGGACTGCGCAGGCTGACCTGGGTCGATACTTTTCGCAGATGCATTATGCCCCCTTTTCACAGAGCGCGGCTCAAACATATATGACCAATACTGTGGCAGGTTAGCCTGCGCGCATTGCACAGGCTGACCTGAGCCGATACTTTTTGCAGATGCATTAAGCCCCCTTAACACGGAGCAAGGCTCATATAGTCATGCCCTCATGCCCTGTGGCAATGGGCAATAAGTATCGACCTACGTGAACCTTTAGGAGCTGTCAGCGCAGACTGACTTGGTCGATACTCTTTGTTATAATTAGTAAACTTTCTGCGTATCAAAGGACTATTCTACATCTTGATACAGAAAGTTTTTACACAAAATCTACTCATATTTTGCAACATTTTGCTTCGCATAATGCCTTAACCCTTTACCGCACAATGCCGCCTTTTGACGCCCCTGGGAAAGAAGCCTTTTGAACACATGGTGGGAAAAGGAGAAAATGCTGGTAACCAGCATTTTCTCCTTTTCCCACAATGTTTTCTACCCTACTAAAGAAAAGTTGCACCATTTGAGCCACATTGAAATTGACGTCTGCAAATGCTTTCAATTTTGACAAGGCTAGAATTTTGTCGTCAGGTAAAGGGTTAAAGGGATGCATAAGACCCTTTCCTAGAGCCTAGCTCAATTTTGTAGGCATTACTTCGAAACAAAATATGATCAATCCTGGCAATATTTGGGAATTTCTTTCTAAACCAGGTGAGCGATGGTTAACTGTCATGGTCCTCTTGGTTGTCAACAGCAGCCACTTTTTCGAATTGAAAAATGAATTCCAATTATAGCATTATTCGAACCATCCTTATTTTATTTTACAAGACTTTGCATTTTTTTTAACAGATCTATTTCAGGACGAAACTTTCCGGCGATTTTTCGCCTCTCACCTCTGATGCATTTGAGAAAAGTAGTCAGTAGCTTTGGAAAGAAAGTTGTGTCAGTGCTGGTGTGAGAAAGCCAGAAAACACGTGGGTGTATCGTTGACCACCATGATATAACCTGAGCTGTTAAAATGGCGTTAAACTCCAATACAAACAAACAAACAAATCAGGAGGAACCAACCTTGGTAACGTCAATGCCCAATCAAATCCCAATCTACCGATCCCTGACAAATCCTTTTCTTATCCATTTATATTGAGGAACAAATAACTGTGATCGTTCAATAATCTAGGAACATAAATTGGTTTATGGAAATAATGATCTTGCTTCGAATTGTATTGCCGTAACTTTTGTACACTTTACAAGACAGCTTAGGCTTTTGGCATTTTCGAAATGATCTTTCAACAAATCCAAATGCCCGTATATGTGAGCCATGCTCTCTGAAAAGGGGGTTTAATGCATCTGCAAAAAAAGTATCGATTCAGGTCAGCCTGCGCAATCCGCGCAGGCTGACCTGTATCGAAACTTTTTGATAATGGTTAATTTTCTGCATGTCAAAGGATCAGCCTACCTCATGTTTCAGTCGGTTTTTCTACAAAATGGATTGTATGGATCAGTAATTAAATGATGACTTGCTTGGTATAATGCATCACGAATGCATAAAACCCCCTTTTGCCAGAGCACAGCTTACACACATATACACATATATCAATTTACAATTCAATGTTTTAAATTGTAGCCTATCTAAATCCTAGTTCAAATTGTACAACTGTTATCTTCTACGCTTTTGAGGACTTCAATTTAAGTCTAGGCTATGATTTGCTTGCGTGATAATGGAATGGATAGCTTTTGAAGTCATTTTGTTTTTTTTTTATAACAATACTGTTCCCTCTTTCACACTGTTTTCCACATCATAGGAAAGAAAAGAAGACATTTTCCTCTCCTTAACGTTATCTCCACTTTCTGTCATCCTTTCTGGTGGTACGATCTAAAAATAGTGTGTATTGTAATTGGGCAATAACATGTCGAATAGCATCGTAATTGTTTTGTGATTTAAATGACAGGCGAAGGCCAAACGAAATTAGATTGTCACACGCTGTGGCAAATTTAGTGTTTAGGCTGCTAAGCCCGACTCAAGGACCTTTTGCGGACAATGTAGATCCAAGATCAGACTGCACAGAACGTGCAGTCTGATCTTGGATCTACACTGTCCGATAAGGAGATTTTTTTTTTCTATTTTTTTTTTCTCTCAACAATATTTGGATTTTTACTATCGGCTAGAAAGTTTCATTTAATTTATTTAGCAGGATGAGGGTTAGTTTTATATAAACTGGAGATGCGTATTTAACCGATTTATAAAGTTTCGAGTTTCAAGTTCATAAAAGATATAAAAATATAATAAATACAATGTAATAAGTTTTCAACTGAATATAAGGCCAACACGGACAAACCCCCCCCCCCCCATCAGAGATTTGTCGCCTTCGTCACCATTTCATTATTATGATATAAGATCAAGATGTTCTTATCATATATTGGCCGCTATTGGGCCTTTAAAATTTAGAGAGTTCTGGGTCAAGTAGCCTGAGAAGGTCATTAGGAAGAGTTAGTTAACACAGGCCCGGGCTGATCATGATATGCTGAGCCCGGTTCCTCAATTGGTTTCGCTCTTGACTTTAAACCACGGGGGTAGCTGGATCGAATTCAAAGCCCCACAAATTTCTTCCCTAGAACTGTGATAGTCATTGTGACAGGATTAATTCCTCTCTCAATGTTGAACATTGTTTTGGCGATGATTGTGTGGGAAAACAGACAGTTGCTTTGGAAGAATATTGTCCGGAAAACTGGTACGAGGAATTTAGAAAAGTATGGATAGGTGAATTATCTGCAAAAATATAACTGAAATAATGTTGAAGACAGTGTTTAAAAACATATAAACAAACAAATTATCATGATGTATATTGTCTTAACCTGCAGCACCCAATGTTTCGAATTGCCCTTTAACTCATTACCAAACGACAAAATTTTAGACTGGTCCAAATTGTAAGCATTTGCAGACGACAAAATAAATATGATTGAAAAATTGAAATTTGTTTTGGTAACGGTAGAAAACATTGCGGAAAAAGGAGAAAATGCTGGGTACCAGCATTTTCTCCTTTTCCCACAATGTTTTCAAAAGGCTTCTTTCCCAGGGTCGATAGAAGGCGACATTGTGCGGCAAAGGGTTAATCGTTTACTGCTCCATGCATCATTATACAACCAATTCCCTCTTGGTTTGGTTGATTTATTATTTGTACTTTTTATCTTGTTTGTTTGATTGCAACATTAATGCTTTAAAGGTTTAACTTTTTAACAGACAAACCCATGTTTTAATAACAACGACAAAGAACTTTTTTTTTGACAGAATTCTGGCTAAAGGAGAAAATGCTGATAACCAACATTTTCTCCTTTTGCCACAACATTTTCATGCCTTTCCAAGACAACTGTATCATTCAAGCCATATTTTATCCGTGTCGTTTGGTCAAGTCTAAAATTTTGTGTCTTAGTTCTAGGAAAAGCAGCAAAATATATCCTTTCAAAGTTTCCATCTAATTGAAAAAAAAAATACGATTTCAAAGTTATTTTCGCAAGAAAGAAATCTCATCTAGTCGGATACTATAGATCAAAGATCAACCTACCCGTTTTGTGCAGTCTGGCATTAATCTACACTGTCCACAAAAAAGCTTTGGGTCGCGCTGAGCAAATTATGGATTAAATAGGCTTTCAATCACATACCAGCCACTGAACATACTAGTTTTTTTTATAACATTGAAGGAAAAAGTTGTTTCTTGTTACAGGCGCTAGCTCGTTTTCCTTCCATGTTTTCTGTACAGCGTTTTTCTTCAAATGTTTAAGCCGTTCTCTAGTGCTCCATGAAAAGGGAATGTAATGCATCTGCAAAAAGTGTCGACCCATGTCAGCCTGCGCAATCCGCGCAGGCTGACATGAGTCGAAACTTTTTGCTATTTGTAAATTTTCTGCATGCTCAAGGGCCATACTACTTCATAATCTAGTCGTTTGTGCGACAAAATTGTTTTCAAGAATCCATAATCGAGGCTGACTAGCTTGGAATAGTGAATCACAGAGCTGCATTAAGCCCCGTTTTCACAGTGCAAGGTTTTATCTGTCCATTTTTACGTGTACATATATATTTATTGAATGGTGTTTTACGCCGCTTTCAGCATTATTTCAGTCATATCACGGCGACAGCTCACATATTCGTGTATTTCCTGGGTTTCACCAGTGCTAGGCTAGGGCTCTGAAGTGCCTTACCCAAGGACTCTCCCAGGAAAAAAAAAAACGTTGGATCAGGAGGGGCTCGGGCCCCGGACCTCCAAGTTAAGAGTCCCACACTTTACCACTGAGCAACCCAGGACACCTTTTTACGTGTACAAGAAAATGGTTGATAAATTGTTTTGTTTAGTACCATATTTTATGTGCATTTTCGTCCTTCAATGACTTGAGAACAGGAGGTTGCTGGTTCGATCCCCAACTTGGCCAATTTCTTTCCGAGGATCGATGATAGTCATATCGTCACGTGACGAGGAGTGAACGTGTTTCATTTCGCCCCTCAGGATTTTTGTCTTTTATGGTAGTTTTCTATGGTTTTTCGTACTAATAAATGGATATATAGGTGCATGAAAATAGTGTTGACAGGATATTATGCTGTACTATGTCGAAATCTATCAATAGAAAGAAAAAACGCAAGAAAAGGAGCAGCACTGACGATGAATCGTTAGCCCAGGGCAAAATCCATGTGGTTGGAGGCCATTCGGGGGGTTTGATAACTAGTACACCAGTAAGTGACATTTTAAACGAAACCAACTCTGTTCTCTACGACAAGTCGCCGGTATTTTCTGTTAGCGGTGACAGTGTTGTCACACCGGACACAAATATGGCTAGTGGTCCTAGTAGCACCAGTACACCTACTAATGTTGAACTTTATGATTTGCTGAAGAATATTTCGTCAAAGCTGGAGAAAGTCGAGTCTAAGCTTGAAACTCTTAGTGTACTAGAAAAGAAAGTTGATAATTTTGAGCGAGAATTTGGAAAGCTGTGGGCTAAAATGCATGATACTCACAAATTGTTCGCTGATAGAGTTAGTGCGGTGGAATCCAAAATGGAAAATCTTGAATTTATGGAAGTTAACCAACAATCAGAAATTGAACGTCTCACAAAACTGAACACTGAGATACGTGGCGAGTTAACATATTTAAAATCTCAGAGCATGCGCAATAATATCATTATTGGTGGTATTGAAGAAAGCCCAAATGAGCGCCAACAAGATACTGAGGCTAAAGTTCGATCCTTCATGGTTGAAAAGTTACAGCTAGCACAAGATGATGTTAATGCTATGGTCATAGAGCGGGCCCACAGAACAGGTGTTCAAGAGGAAGATCCTAGGAAACGGCGGAACCGAGTTATAGTATGTAAATTCGCTAACTTTAAGGATAGGGAGGCTGTCCGCAAACAAGGTTTTTGTCTGAAAGGAACTAATTACTTTGTAAAGGAACAGTTTCCTCCCGAGGTTGCCGAAAAGCGACGCAAGCTTGTCCCTCAGCTAAAAGCAGCGAGAAATGATGGTAAGCGCGCTTGGATCGCCTACGACACTCTTTACGTAGATGGCAAGCCCGTCCAAATGAAATAGGGATCCTTGGAGAATGAATTACGAATCGTTGCTTGGAACTGTAACGGTCTAACCCGGGATAAACTGGGTGACAATAACTTTGTTAATACAATTAAATCCGGTGATATCGCTATTCTGTCTGAAACATGGACCTGTAAAGATTCAAATATTGAAATTGATGGTTATTTTTGCTATAACTTTAATAGAAAATACAGGCATAGGCGGGCAAAGCGAAATAGCGGTGGAATGGCTATTTTCATCCGTAATGAATTTAGAAATGGTATTACGGTAGTAAAGAACCATTTCGATACCATTATATGGATGAAAATCGATAAAACTTTTTTTTCACTTGAATCTGACATATATATATATGTGGGTTATACTTGTGGCCAGACGAGTCACCTATTACAAGCGTTTTCGATGATGATTTGTTTGATATTTTGTCCTCCGATGTTTATTTCTTTGATCAGTATGGTAGCGTCCTACTCGCTGGAGATTGGAACTGTAGAGTCGGGCATAAAAATGATTTTATCCAATTTGACTCTTTTGTAGATTATTTAGATTTTGATGAGTATGTTCCCGACGCTAATATTCTTGCTGGACGGGCCTCCTCTGATAATACATGTAATGCACGAGGGACTCGAATGATTGACTTTTGTAGAGCTACCTCGTTACGTATTGCCAATGGTAGACTTGGGGATGATTGTAATAAAGGGTTATTCACTTACTATTGTAGAAATACATGTAACACTATAGACTATTTGGTTTTGAAAGAGAAGGATTTCTCTCTTGTCAAAACATTTCAGATATGTCCATTCTCTGAGTACAGCGACCACGCCCCACTCTATTTTAGTTTACACATTAATAAAGCCTGTGAGCCAATGGATACTCATAATAATTTTGACTGTGCGCATAGCTTTACATTCTATAAATGGGATGAGGAGAAAAAAAATGCTTTTCGACGAGATATTATATCAAAATTACCAAGGTTTAATACACTTCTGACAGAGACCGATTGTAGTAGCGCAGAAAGCATTGAATCTCTCGTCGACAATTTTTGAGTCGCCTGGTTGCGTAGCAACCAGGCTCTCATTGTTATCATCCTGATCTATGGGGTGACGTAGGCATACCTCCGGCCTTGTACTGCTTCCTGGCCGAGTTCCGGTTTACGAGATAAAACATAGTTTTCTAATTATTCGGTAAACAACCCAGTTTCTGTCGTAAATAACTTACAATTGTGCCTTTGTGATGATGAATATGTCTACAAAGACTTAGCTTTTTAACGGTTTAAACCTTTGAAACAATCTTTTCGTCCACATGGGTACACGATATCCTATCGCTTACACAGACGTCATCTCTAAATATAGCGCATTATGTATATATCTAAAAATAGCCGTAGTGACCTAAACAAGTCTGCGGACACGCTGAAAAATACTCTCCGACGACAAGCGTCTGAACTACGACACGCTTTTATTTGTGGACAGTTCTCAGTGAAAATGGTTGGATAATTACCCATTAGAAGTACATTCTAAATCTCACAATCTGTCCTTAATTGTTAAAAGTCTCATTACAATTCAACACTCAACTTATGGTCGGAAAGAGAAAGGCGATACCGAGTTGACATTGAAGATTTCAATGGAGATTTTTCCCAACAGTTGGCTATTTTTTTAAAACAAATTTATAACGACTTGGAATGGTTGCATCGCCTTCTTAAACATTTTTACACGTTGCTTCTTCAGAGCTTTTTATTCTAGACTTTAAATACTTTGCACACCAATATTCTAGGTGCACAGAGATCGTACATAGCGTATGTAATGCGCACGGTTCTAGGCTGTACCAAGTCATCGCTTAGCAGGTGCTTTCTGGAATGTAACTGTGCGACAAATATAGATCTTATAATCACGTGACGTGTAACGTCATTTGCACCACGGAATTCTTTATAAATTTACATATTTATGAATCAGTCGCTGTTCAAAGCGGCCCTTATTTTCAGCGTACACCGACCTAACGCTTTACTGACCCGTGCAGAGAGAGTGTTTAAAGTATACTTTTTTTGATTAATTGTTTTTCGTTTAAGGTGAATTTGTAAAAGTCTGCTGTTTTTTTTTTTAATGTGCGATTAACCTAGATCTAGTATTTATGAAACAACAATTTATTAGTGCGGGTGTCAGAATGCAAGGTGCTCTCGTAACTGCCAAAATCTGAATTCACACGGGAATTCGACTTGAAACTACGCAGTTCTAACAACCAGCAATCTGAGAACTTGACTTTTTACTCCTCTATATTTCAAATATAATTGAACATATTAATGTTAACCCACTCGAACAAGTTCTTTATTGGCGTGTTTGTAATCTTGTAAAGGGTTGTTGTACAGGGTAATTTAGAGCGAACCGCAAACATTTAGTTTAAGCCAAAGCAGTATACCTGTAGATCTCTAAAATTTTCAATTGGTGTGGAAGCAGTACTAATTCCTGGGACGTTATAAAACAAAGACAAAGTTAAAAGGCTGACGATCATGCCATTGGGCTATATTGCTTTTCTTGAGCTGTAGCAACCACATTCTTAGAGTCCACTGTGGACAAAAATTGAACCCAGATAGCAACAAATACAAATTATTTCCAAAGGACAAGTAGATTACTGACTCAAATATTTGTGTGTGCTCCAGAGACATTTCAGTCCAATGATCATGAAATTGACAGGCTGTTTGTCTTAATAATAATTTTTGACAAAACTGAAAGTAGGTCACCAGGGGTTAAAAGAAAAAGATTGTCACTAGGTCAAATCAGACAGAACCGTAATAGATCTAGTACTGTAGAATCCATTTATTTTCAGTCCAGTACTCACGGAACTTGTCAGGCTTAGATTAGATATGGGTGAGTTGCAAAAGAGTATTTTTGGTCTAAAAGTTTGTCACTAGATCCAATACCAAAAGACAGAGTTCAATTGAATTCCATACTAATGTTGCCTAAATGGTCCTCTTGTAAAATTGTTCAAGTGGTTCAGCTCTGTTTCTATAAACTTCACAGAAGCTTCAGAACTGAGTACATGTAGTAACATTTCAAACTAACAGCCTCTGAAACTGTATAAGCAATTATACCCAAATTTCATATCTAGCATCCTGTATTTGGAAAGGACAATTATTGAAATTAAACGATATATGTATAACCATGTTGTCCAATTCTAGAAAATTTGTGTCCTATAAAAACAACTTGCTCTAAATCTGGGGAGAAAATGTATTCCCTATTCTACTGAAATTATTTAGAATGCTTGTTTTAGCAAAATGTGTAAGAATGAAGATATACATGTTAGTTAAGTCACCCAGATTCTGCGCTAGAAAAACATTTTTATCAAACTAGAACCATAATTTTTGTCCACATTCTTTACAGGCATTATCAAGCTAGGGAGGAACTGTAAATATTGATTTAACTTAGACAGTTATTACGCCCCGTTGAATTTCGGGGTGGGGGAGGGGAGATATGGTTTTCATGTTGTCTGTTCGTCCGTCTGTTCGTCCGTCCGATCTTCCGTCCATTCAGACAGATATGTTCTAAAATCATTGACGAAAATTAATGAAACTTCATACATGTGGTCCTCATGATAGTCCGCCGATACACTTTTTTTTTTAAATGTAATGCCTTCTCAGGGAAAAAGGGTGCTTGATGTCTTTCGGTTGTATTTTGTTTTTGTTTTTAAAGCGGTGTCATAGCAAAAGGGGGTTTGATGTATATTTCTATTCTGGACCAATCTCTTTAACTACTGAACAAAATTTTATGAAAATTCATATTTTATTGTTTATCATAAGCCACAGACAATCAGTATTTGTTTTAATTTAATGAAATTCCCTATCATGGAAAAAGGAGGCTTAATGTATATTTTCACCAAAAAAGGTCATTTACATGCAAAACAAAATACCTCTTATAATTATGTTTCTATAAAAAAAAAAAAAAGTTTTTTTTCCGGAGGTGGATATCATTTCAACGAAATGACTTGTTTTGTATTGATTGTACCTTTTTAAAACAATTTTTTAAATGAAGTCGCCTGGGGTAAGAGACTTTGAACTTTTTAAACCTGTTCCTTGTGCCTAAATTTTAATTTTCACCACATATATTTGTTTTAATGTAAATTTTAATATGTTTGTAATTTTAGGATGACAACTTAGAAATATGCTTGCATATAATACTGTCTTATAGTTGAGTTATTTTGTATCTCGAATGCGTTTAAAAGATTTGAACAAAAAAGGGTGAAAACTTCTAACCCATTACCATCCAGGCGACTCTCAGGACTATCAGTCCTTTGATTCTAGTTTAATTGAACGCTCCGCAGAGCCGTATTTTAAACATACATGTTCTCGTAAATGCGGTATCGTGAGAAATACTGATCATAAAGAATGGTTTGATCAGGAGTGTGTTGTTATGAAACAGCGGTACGTGCAAGCGTTACGCTCGTTTAATACTAGTAAAACTGTTGAAAACAGACACGTTTTATGTAATTATAAAGCTGAATATAAAACTTTAATACGGAAAAAAAAGAGACAATTTAAAACAAGAAAGGCTCGGGAACTTTATGATATGCGGCGAAAAATCCGAAGCAATTCTGGAAACACTTTAATTCACAAAAATGTAATATATCAAGTAATATTTCAGCAGACCGTTTCCAAGAATATTTCTCCACCATGCTTAATACAACATTGCCGACTCGTATTGACGAGGTTGAAGATTTTTCAACTAAAAGTGATTTAAATGAGGAAAATCCAACATACGCATCGCTTAGCACCCTTATTACAACCGATGAGGTTCGTAATGCAACCAAGAATCTAAAAAGGCACAAAACATCTTGTCCGTCTGACAATTTGCTGAATGAGTATTTTTTAGAAACTGTCGATATTCTCATCGGTCATATAACTGATTGTTTTAATAAAGTTTTTGACTCTGGTTTTTTCCCGAGCTCATGGTCACTAGGTTATATTGTTCCGATCTATAAAAAGGGGGATAAAGATGACCCGAGTAATTATTGGGGTATAACTCTACTTAGTAATTTCGGAAAAATTTTCACAAGCATTCTGACAAAAAGAGTCGAAAACTGGGCAAATGACAATAATATTATTTCCGACGCACAGTTCGGATTTCGAAAAGGCTCCAGTACAACAGATGCCATTTTTGTTTTACAATCTCTTATTGAAAATTTTCTCTCTCGGAAACTCCGACTTTATTGCGCTTTCATCGATTTAAAGAAAGCTTTTGATTCTGTATACAGAAACGCATTATGGTTTAAATTGTTCAACTTTGGTCTCGACGGTAAAATTCTTAAAATATTCCGCGCTATGTATGCTTCTGTTAAGTCCTGTATTAAGCATTGCAACACTTTATCGGACTTTTTCGATATTTCGTTGGGCTTAAAGCAAGGCCTAAATAATTCACCTATTTTGTTTTCTTTATTCATAGAAGATCTTGAGTTAAGTTTACAGAGAGATGTAGGTTGTGGTTTGTCTTTCTTTGATCTGTGTTTAATTGTCATGCTTTTTGCTGATGACATGGTGGTCCTCGGCAAAACGCCACACGACTTACAAAGTAGTCTAAACTATCTTCATGAGTATTGCAAAAAATGGGGCTTAGAAGTCAATACCAATAAGACTAAAGTAGTGGTTTTCCGTAACAGGGGTAATTTAAAACAAGACGAAAAATGGTTCTATGATAAAATGTTATTGGAAACTGTTGATAATTTCAATTATTTAGGTACTGTATTCACTTACACAGGTTCTTTTAGTTTGAATAACCAATACGTGATAGGAAAAGCATTAAAAGCAATGAACGTTTTAATTAAGAATATCCAGCAATATGACGTCACACCTTCAATTGCACTTCAATTATTTGACTCATTTGTCTCATCGTCTCTTAATTATTCTAGCCCTGTGTGGGGTTTTTCGAAGTGCAAAGATATATAGAAAGAGTCCATTTGAAATTTTGTAAAAGTATTCTTGGAGTTAAGCAAACTACGTGTACGACAACTATTTATTGCGAATTAGGCCGTTATCCTCTTTATGTTCAAAGATATGTTCAAATAATCAAATATTGGTTGAAAATAATTAGATCTAGTAACATTGTATTGTCCTCTGTCTATGATTCATCAGTAGAGCTGCATAATAACAATAAAAACTCTTGGGCAGGAAGAGTCCATAAATTACTAGATGAATACGGGTTTTCTGATGTATGGGCGAATCCATTTAGTTATACTGACAAATTTTTGTTCAAATCTTTAGACAGAGAGTAATTGATTGTTTTCTTCAAAAGCTACGATCAGATCTTGAAAATAGTACTTTGTTATGTCATCTGTATTTACATTTAGTAAGTTCCTTCGAAATGGCCCCTTATCTTGATTTACTATATAATAGAACATTTAGAACTTGTCTATCAAAAATCAGATTATCTTCACATAAACTTCGAATAGAATCCGGCAGATATGGACCAAATAGATCACCCCGAAACGAACGACTGTGTCAGTTATGTAACGAACCAGAAATAGAGGACGAATTCCATTTCATTCTCGTTTGTAAAGTATTTCAAGATTTAAGAGTAAAGTTTATTAATAAATTTTATCGCACAAGGCCCAGTATGTTAAAGTTCGTCAATCTTTTAAATGCAAAGAATAAATCAGTTTTGATTAATTTAGGCAAATTTATTTTCCATGCAACGGAACAAAGAAATAACTTTCTGAGTTCTTTAACTTAATGGAATTTTCTATATTAATTGATACAACTATTTTTGATTTTCTATATGTAACCTGAGTAAGCGCATTCTCCCTATATCTTCTTCTCTATTGTTATATGTACTGTATATCTATTGAGATATCACGTGATATATATTTTTTTTCACTTCATGTTAAAAATGACTATGTACGATTAGTAT
Organism: Tridacna gigas; assembly: GCA_945859785.2. Classification (NCBI taxonomy): domain Eukaryota; kingdom Metazoa; phylum Mollusca; class Bivalvia; order Cardiida; family Cardiidae; genus Tridacna; species Tridacna gigas. The sequence goes on from OX244042.2 coordinate 8,792,501, forward strand.
TCGTCATTAAAATTTGTGTTCTGTTCTGTTCTGTTCTGTTCTGTCATCGCGACAGGATTCATTCCTCTCTCACCGCTGACCATTGTTTCGACGATGATTACATCGAAAGCAGCTAGTGGCTTTGAAAGAATATTGTGCGGAGTACTGGTAAAAAAAACTCCAGGAAAGCATGGATAGGTGCACTGGTCTCCCTGATATAAATGAAATAATGTTGAAAACGGCATTAAACACCATACAATCAATCAATCAACCAATCAACGTAAAGTTGGACAGGAACACTCACCGACTCCTTTGATAAAGCTTTTAGTGTATAATCAGGCAAATTCGCTTCGATCTATCAGCTGGCGGCGTTGTAGACATGATAGTGTCCTTAGGCAAGCCACTATGAGCCCCAGCCAAGTACTGGTAAAAGACACTATTAAGTGAGTGTAACTAGCATTTTTCTCTTTTTTAAACAATATTTTCAAAAGCTTTCTTTCTTTGGGTAAAATTTAAAACACGGGCGTATTTCATAAAAGGTTTAAACACCATTCAAATAATAACTTGCAGTGGATGGAAAAGTTTTATCACACTGCACCTTTCTGACTTGACAGATTTTCCGCAAACGCACTGAAAAGCACTAAAATTCTGCCTGGGAAGGACAGGAAATAACAGATTCAACGGAAAAAAATCACCACCATGGGAACCATTCACTGCAATAAAGCGAAATTAAGATATTATCAAGGGAACAATATCAAAAAAGATTTAACAAAAGTGAAAATAATACAATCGTTAAATATATTATCTCTTGCACAGACTTTATGCGTGTTTGTATTTGTCATGTAGCAAACCACTTTTGAAAACATTGTTGCGAAAGGAGAAATTGCTCTTACAGAGCAATTTCTCCTTTCGCAACAATGTTTTCACATGTATCAGTGTATTAAACCTTAATTCCATCTTTTACAAGAATTTTCTCACAGTTACCGGCTGCAAATTTGTTTCAGGAGATAGTGATCTAAATAACCCATGTCCCCTGATAGTAAGAAACAATCCATTTATTTCGAATTTTGGAAAATATATTTTTATGGTGTTGTAAAATGCGATATTGAAATGAAAGATGTAACTAGAGATTTTTTCCAGGTTGCCAAATCGGTCTATGTTTTGTTTACTTTGTACCTGGTTTTAAAATGCATTTTTTTTTTTCTGTCGGTGGCTAACACTTTGACTGCGCAATAACAGATTGTCACATTCACATTGATTTTCATACTTTTTTTAAAATTGTATAATTTAAATGTAAATGCAATTCAACATCAGAAATGTTTATTTTTGTCCGTTACCGGCCTTTAAACTGTTAGATAGATAACGAGGAAGGTGATTGATCGTATGCTGCTCTGGGTCTTCATTCTTTACAAAAGATATCATAATTCACAATACATGAGGTGGCGTCACGATACGCGTGAAGATATTACGATACGCCTGGTGATACCACGATACGCGTCGTGATATAACGATACGCGTGGTGGTATCACGATACGCGTGGTGATATCACGATACGCGTGGTGATATCGCGATACGTGTGGAGATATCACTGTACGCGTGGTGATATCACAGTGCTCAGAGTATCGGTTAAGCTCTTGCTTGAATGCCAGAAAACAACTAGATCATGAGATCTGTTCCACAATCCAATGCCCTAGATTTTCTATTTTTCGAGGAAGTGACCCGAACTAATTTATCTTTGCCCTCCATCTTAACATTCAAAACGCTGAATAAATCAAACTGACACTTTTAAGTCACACAAAAAAAACCTAGCATTGCAGTTTCATTGGTGATTGTTTTGCCAGAATATTGCACAAAATGAAGGTTAAAATCAGTCCGCAAGTTCTGTACCGTTTGTTCTTGATCTACAGTTTCCACAAACGGTATTTCGATAGAAATCTACATTACCCGCAAAAGCAGTCTTAGTGTTCAGCTCACATGTAGCAAGTTATGGGTTTAAATGGAGCAGTTTTAAATCAGCACGAGTTATGCTCTGTGAAAACGGGGGTTTATGCATTTTCAAACAGTGCCGACTTGTGTCAGCCTGCAAAGACCGCGCAGTCTGACCTGTGTCGATTATTTTTGCCATTAGTTAATATTTTGCTTATCAATGGACTATCCTATCTCATGATTCAACCAGGTTTTAGACAAACAAGCTCCATTTTATGCAACAACTTTCTTTTTAACCTTTAACTTGCTAAAGAAGTGAATTGAAACTTTCAAGCCAATAGTAAAAACCCAAATTTTGTTATTTCAAAGGTATTTTTGAAGGAAAAATATCATCTTATCGGACAGTGTAGATCCAAGATCAGACTGCACGTTCTGTGCAGTCTGATCTTGATCTGCACTGTCCACAAAAGGTCCATTAATCGGACTTAGCAGCGTAAGGGTTAAAATTCATTACGAAGATGCATAAAAAACCCTTTTTCACAGAGAGCCATTCGTACACTAGGTTAGCGTAAAATTGTTTTAGATAATGTTCCGATCCCCCCTGGGATTATCTGCCCTATTTGTTCATACAGTATGAAGAAAAAAATCAAAGATTCTTACTGCCTGCTTCGTTCTGTTAATTTCATTTTAATGATCTGATACAACAATCTGCTAGGTTTTCTGCGCTTTATGTAGTTTTACATGCAGCCCCAGCCCTTTGATTGTGATGGACATCTATTGCCTTTCTCGAAATTTCATTTGTCTCAACAGTAAACTCTATTTAATTTACATTTCTAGACACTCCTGGTCTCTTTAACCCTTTACTTGGCGATTTTTTGTTGAAAGAAAAAAAACTGACAGAGAAGGATTTTTGTAAAAACAATGAGGGAAAGGGGAAATATGCAAGTAACAAGTATTTTGTTTTTTTTTCTCGTCAAAGACAGGCCGCATAACTCGAGCCTTATTTAATTTGTCGTCTGCAATTACTCTCAATTTAGAAGAGTCTCAAATTTTGTCGTCTGGCAAGGAAATGAACGCTGTGCTCTAGATACTGAACAATGGACAATTTACCATAATGTTATTACAAGTCATGGTGGGTCCAAGAGTTGGTATACTTAAAGATACATCTGTACTCATTTTCAGCCAGTTTTTAACCCATTTCATCTTTGTTTCATGAAAATATAATGATTCTTGTATCTTCATGCCAAATGTTGCCCCTGATGTTTGCAAGGTTTGGTTTAACCCTGACAAAATGACACATTTAGTGTCGTTATACTGTGGTCAGTGAACGTTTGGTCTAACCCTGAAAAGGTGACACATTTGATATCGTTACACTGTGGTCATTGAGCATTAGGTTTAATCCTGACAAAATGACACATTAAGTGTCGTTATGGTCATTGAACTTTTGGTTTAACCCTGACAAAATGACACGGTGTCATTCTACTATGGTCAGTGAACATTTGGTCTAAACCTGACAAAGTGACACATTTAGTGTCGTTATACTATGGTCAGTGAACATTTGGTCTAATACTGACAAAGTGACACATTTAGTGCCGTTGTACTGTCGTCAGTGAACATTGGGTTTAACCCAAACAAAGTGACACATTTAATGTCGTTATATTATGGTTAGTGAACATTTGGTCTAAACCTGACAAAGTGACACAATTAGTCTCGGTATACTATGGTCAATGAACATTTGGTTTAACCCTGACAAAGAGACACATTTAGTGTCGTTATGCTATGGTCAGTGAACATTTGGTTTAACCCTGACAAAGTGACACATTTAGTGTCGTTATGCTATGATCAGTGAACATTTGTTCTAACCCTGACAAAGTGTCGTTATACTGTTGTCAGTGTACATTTGGTTTAACCCTGACATAATGAAAGATTTAGTGTTGTTATACTGTGGTCAGTGAACATTTGGTTTAATCCTGACAAAGTGACACACTTAGTGTCGTTATGGTCAGTGAACATTAGGTTTAAGCCTAACAAGCCTAAGTGTCACATTTAGTGTCCGTATATAAAAGTCAGTGGACATTTGGTTTAATCCTGACAATGTGACACAATTAGTCTCGGTATACCATGGTCAATGAACATTTGGTTTAACCCTGACAAAGTGACACATTTATTGTCGTTAAACTATGGTCAGTGAACATTTGGTCTAAACCTGACAAAGTGACACATTTAGTGTGGTTATACTGTGGTCAGTGAACATTTGATTTAATCCTGACACACTTAGTGTCGTTATGGTCAGTGAACATTGGGTTTAACCCTGACAAAGTGAAACGTTTAGTGTCGTTATACTATGGTCAGTGAACCTTTGGTTTAACTCTGACAAAGTGACATATTTAATGTTGTTGTACAATGGTCAGTGAACATTTGGTTTAACCCTGACAAAGTGACAAATTTGTTGTCGTTGTACTATGGTCAGTGAACAAAGTGACACAGTGAAGTTATACTATGGTCAGTGAGCAACTTTGTGTTTGTTTTTTCTTCAAACAGTGGAATAAGGGAAAGAAACTCAATTTCGGGAAAAAATTCCAACCGACCGGCGATTGTCTGTGAAGAAATTCCAAAAGCTAAGATTAAATTGTTCAAGACTGAACAGTTTAAAAACCCTTTATCAAACAATCCGCATTTTAACGACACTGAGCAAAATGACTTTTGAGAATACTGTTGGAAAAAAAAAAAAAAAAAAGCTGGTAACCAGCATTTTCTCCTTTTTCCCACAACATTTTCTACCTTTATCACATCTTACCATTTTAGCCACATTTAGCATATTTGATTTGTCGACTGCAGATGCTTTCCAACTGGACACGTCTAAAATTTGATTGTCTGGTGTAGAGTTAACCCTTTACCAAACGACAAAATTTTAGACTTGTCCAAATTGAAAGCATTTGCAGACGGCAAAATAAATGTGACTCAAAAATTGAAATTTGTTTTGGGAAGGGTAGAAAACATTGTGGGGAAAAGGAGAAAATGCTGGTTACCACAATGTTTTCAAAGGGCTTTTTCTGCAGGGTCGTTAAAACCCGTGATTGTCTGGTGTAGAGTTAAAAATTCGATGGCTCTTTTTTCAACAATCGGATAAATCTCAAGCAGCCATTATTTTCTTATTATGGACATATTCATCCTTTCCCAGACGAGCTTTTACCGGCTTTCCTCAGTTATATAATTGAGACATATGTTCTGTGAAAAGGGAGCTTAGTGCATTTGCAGAAAGTATCGATTCAGGTCAGCCTGCGCAGTCCGCGTAGGCTGACCTGGACCGAAACTTTTTTTTATTTTGGTCAATTTTCTGCAGGTCAAAAGACCAGTGTACCTAATGATTGGCTGGGTTCTTATACAAAACGTTTTTTTTTTAATTTATAATACTGTGATGACTTGCTTGGTATCATGCATCACGGAGATGCATTAAGCCCCCTTTTCCTGCAGCATGGCTCTGTAATAATTCGCGCAATAAATGAGTTCCTTTGTGTGGAGCATTGTTGTTGCATCAGACATAATGCTTGTAATAGAAGAGAGAACGATTATTTCCTTATGTGACAGACTTTTGAGTATGGCGTTTATTTCGTCACGTGACAGACTTTTGATGTATGGCGTACACTAGTAACTCTTTTCAGCGCCAAATGCCAGATCGGGTACCTCAGTGGTTAGCGTATGTGACTCGTGACCTGCTAGTGGCTGCGGGTTTGATATCCTGTTGAGACAAACTTTCTATTCGGCGATATTTCGCCTTTCACCTCTGATGCATGTGAAAAAAGTAGTCAGTGGCTTGAAAAGAAAGTTGTGTGAGAAAGCCGGGAAACACATGCGTAGGTGCGCTGACCGCCTTGTTAAGTTGTTAAAACGGCGTTAAACTCCAATACAAACCAAACCAATTCAGCGCCATGTTTTAACCCATTTCCAAACGACAAAAATTTAGACTCTTCTAGATTCGAAATATTTCACGCGACAAATTCAGAGTAAGTAGGCTACAAATGATCGTAAGTTCTACGATAAGATAGAAAACATTGTAGGAAAAGGAAACAATGCTGGCTACCAGCATTTTCTCCTTTTCCCGCAATGTTTTTAAAAGCTTTCCTCCTGTCAGGGTCGTTAAAACTCGGGACTTTGTGGTAAAGGAATGCATCTTAGCAACGCATCATACAAAAAAAAAAAGAGTGGTCGCATAATACCGATGTATTTTGTCCAAAAACTGACTGATTCGTGAGGTAAAATGACCCTTTCATAAGCAGAGAACTTTACCAAATAGCAATCAAAGTATTGAAAGAATAGCGAATGTGGAATAAGCGGCTTTGGTAAAGATAAAACTTGGTTGACTTATATACGATTAAAAAAAATGGTCCAATTCGGTGATAAAGTCAGATCCAGTCTGATTTGGTTATTTAGCCTGATCCGGTTTGGCCGGTTCTAATCCGGTTATCAAGTCTGATGCAGTTCGATCTGGTGACTTTACCCATGGCTCGTAGCCATTTACTTATTACAACAGGAGATACCATGGACAAAGTCTGTCTGTTGATCTTTAATTGAAAAAAGAAAATATCAATGTGATGATTTGGCATTTAAATACTTTCTAAAGTTTGTTTTGGATGAACTTTTCATGCTTTGCACTTTCTTGGACAAACTTCTATTGAGACAAGACCTGCAACACCTGCGAAAGCATGAGGATGAAAAGGAATGCATCGGGATAAGTAAAGATGATTCTTATTTGCATTGGTCACTGACTTAGATCAACATCCTTTAAATAAGAGTGATCGAGATTTTGTAGTTCGTGTCAAAATTGCCATTTATTGGTAGAATTACGATTTCAAAAACAGATTTTTTTTTTTTGTGGGCTGACTTTATTTTTCGTTTGGTTCTGGGTCACTCTCCATGGCAATAGACCAGTGATCTTATGATTGTTAGTCTAATGACTGTAAATCACCTTTTCTCAGAGCACCGCTCATTTAGAGGTTTACTTGCTTTATTGATATGAATTCCCCTTTTGATGGTTAACAACTACTCCAATACTGATGTATAAAAATACCTTCAGATATGACAAATATGTAAGAAAATGTCAAAGTTTTGTATGACGACGATAGAAGAAAGAAATCAACACGTTGAAAATTTTGATCCCAATCATCCTGTTTAATTCATAAATACACGATTGAAACAAAGTAGGACCTAAAATTTATCATATGTGCTTTATGAAGTTTGACGAACTAGAAGGAGCCTGGCGAAAAAATGGATTTTTTTTCAATGCTGTGTTCAAGAAGGTTGGGACGAACAAGTAAGTGCGAACAAGTCCACGGACGAAAAAGTCTGCTACAAAAGCAGAGAACAAGGCTGGCGGAAGCGTTCTACGCTGCACGTGTAGAAACCTGTTGCAAACAAAATTTTCGTTTCTTAAGTCAACTAGGCCTGTGATCAAATGGAGACAGTCCGAAAGGTATGTGAATCCTTTTGATGAATCGATACTTCGATGGTGAATTAAAGGTGACCAACAACGAAGGAAATTGAAAATAACAAAGAACAAGCTTGCGTTCTGTTCTGACCCAAATGTGACGGTTGCGCGATAAAATAAATTGGAAATATACATATATGTTTCTAAATACAGAAAGGTATAAAGGTATACAAGTCCAAACAACGAACTGCCTGGGTTCAGCCAATTTACATGACAAAACAACCACAAAACGTATAAAAATCTGTAACTATGCCTTTTGTCAATGATACATATATTTTTCTTCGAAACCCGCATACATCCATGGGCACAATAACGCTAAGATGACTTAAATAAATCTTGCAACTTCTAGAACGGTCAGGTTGCCGAGATTTACACAATTCACCAACAAATTACATTGAAAATGCCCCAGATCACATGCTAATCTGTTGAAATATGCATGCAATCAATAGAAAGACTTGCATTTAACAAACAAATAGTTCCTCAGTCAAAAAATCTTGAGACATAATTAATGATTTATCCAAAACCGTGATTTGTCGTCAGCTGTACATTCAGTTATTAAAATGGACGACACAGAAATTTGCTGACGACGGCTCACCCAGTGGAAAAATGGTTTATTACGCCTCAACTTGAAGATTTTTCGACTAAGGAACTATCCGTCTATTACAAGTAAGTCTGTTTCTATTGATTGTATGCATATTTAGAAAAATTGGTGTATTATTTGGTACATTTTCAATGTAATTTGTTGGTGAATTGTACACATGTACGTCGGTCAGATCTCGGCAAATGAAGGTTGCAGTCAAAACATCAAAAACTGAACACATCGTGATCATGTGGGCAGTGTCCCATAGATGGTTGGAGTTTTTTGCTCTTCCAGAGGACATGATTATATCATAAACTTATTGAAAGAATTTTTAGATGAACAATCATGATTCAGATTTATGGAATCTGTTTTTGAAAGGGTTTTAACCCTTTACCACACAATCTCAAGTTTTAAAGGCCCTTAGAAAGAAGGCTTTTGAAAACATTGTGGGAAAAGGAGAAAATGCTGGTAACCAGCATTTTCTCCATTTCCCATACTGTTTTCCTCTCAACTGAAGGCAATTTTCATCATTTAAGCCATCTTCGTCTTCTGCAAATGCTTTGAATTTGGACAAGTCTAGAATTTTGTCGAGTGGGAAAGAGTTAAATATCATGATAAAGGAGAAAATGCATGCCAATTTCCTTTCCTGTGATGTTTTCAAAAGCCTTGGGAAAAGCATGGACTTATTTGATGAAGGGTATATCAAATAAATTTTTGTCACATGCACCAGGGATCATATATAAGATCCCTGCATGCACTGATGGAGTAGGGGAAAGAAGACGACACTCAAAAGTTGTACTTTGTTTCAATCTAGTAAAAATGTATAACCATTTAAAGGCACAGTAATGGCCAAATGTAAACAATGCCGGTATTAAAATGCTTTCAGATTTAAATCATAATATTTAAAAGTATGGAAATCATTGTGTAGATGACAGTTTGTCTTTGTACGCTTGGTTGGAGTGTTAATCATTGACAAAGAAATTAATTTCAAAACTAGGTTAAAAGTTGCCAGGTCGCTCTTTCTTTTGTTTACTCTTTACCTGATTTTAGAATTCATTTTTCTGCTGGTGACTAATACTTGGATGGACTACACAATAGCAGATTGCCATCTTCACAATGTTTTTCTATACTTTTAAATGGTATGATTTAAATTCAAATGTACTTTAACACCTGCATTGCTTTTTTGGTTGCTATTGGGCCTTTAAGTAATGGTTCTTTGTTATAAGACCCTTAAAAAGATGTTCAGTAACATATGGTTGAAAAAGAAAATGATAAAAAATCATAACCAGTGTTTTCTCCTTTTCCAACAATGTTGTGTCAGTCTTTCAAAAACAGTGAAGTGATTGACTGAATGATGTTGTACACCACATTGTTTCAGTCATGTCACGATGAGAGCTCACATATTCATGTATTTCCTGGGTTTCACCAGTTCTAGGCTACGGCTCTGAAGTGTCTTGCCCAAGGACACTCCCACGAAAAACCCAGCGGATCAAGTAGGGCTGGAACCCAGGTCCTCCAGGTTACGAGCCCCACACTTTACCACTGAGCCACACAGGACCCCTGCTCTCAAAAACAACCCCATATTTAAGCAGCATTTGTTTTCCACAAATTCTTTGAATTAGAACAATCGTAACAACAATATTTGTTATCTGGTAGACAGTTTATTTACTTTTAATATATGGGCCATGCTCTGTCAAAAGTGGGCTTCATGCATCTGCAAAAAGTATCGACCAAGGTCAGCCTGCACAGTCTGCGCAGGCTGACCTTCGCCGAAACTTCGCTTTTGGTCAATTATCTATGTCTTGAATAACCATTCTACCTCCTGATTCATTTGGTTGTTATACAAAGTTGCTTTTATGGGTTCATAGTAAATGTGATGGCTTGCTTGGTATCATGCATCAAGGAGATGCATTAAGCCTCCTTTTCACAGAGCATGGCTCATATCTTTTTACTTACAGGTGACATGGTGAACATATTTCCAGATTTGTTATTGAGAAGTTCTAAGTTTATCCCTCACTTGCAGCAGTGGTATTCATGGGTGTATCCAGGGTATTGAGACTGCAGAGCCCTAGTCTAAGCCTGATGAAACCCAGAAATCAGATGAAGAAGTCAGCTATTGCCATGATGTAACTGGTATACTGCTGAAAGTGATTCAGAACACCAAATGGAGATAAGTCTGTGACTGGTTAGCAATGAACATTGGACAGAGGTACATGTACAAACTTTGTTCTAAATAATCAGTTATGTTGATGCTACTGGTGGCATATAACTAGTATCCCTACTGTCTGTAAATATTTCATGGACATCCTTTTTTTCATCGACTCTGTTTATCATCTTATATGGTATTTTAAACGCAGGTAAATAATGACAAAATGTAGGTCATAGGTCAGAAAGCTGAAGTTGGATCTAAAATCCACCAATTATTAATTCTTTACCAAATGACGAAATTTTAGCCTTGCCCAAACTGAAAGCATTTGCAGATGACAATTTAACCTTGCTCAAAAAATGGGATTTACCTTTGAAAGAGTAGAAAACATTGTGGGAAAAGCAGAAACTGCTGGTCACTAGCATTTTCTTCTTTTCTCACAATGTTTTTTAAAGCTGTCTGCTTGAGGTTAGTTAAAGTCCAGTCTTCCCAAACCAAATTTCAATTTCTGGGCAACATTTATTTTGTTGTCTGCAAATGCTTTTAATTTGGGCGTGTCTAAAATTTTGTTGTTTGGTAGAGTTAATTCTTTTGCTTCTCAGCTGATGTTTATGTGCTTACAGGTATATTTACATTGTAAACATAAGTAATACATTTACCCTGAAAGTGTGAACAGTGTTAAAAATTAATACATTTTGCACATAGCAAGTACGGAAACAAGTACTTGCTACCGGGCTTAAAATAAAGTAGCAAAAGGAACAGGAGCAGACAAATAACAGCCCTACTTCCCACCAACAAAATCATGCTTGAATTACTGCCTTTACCCATGAATTGCTTGGCAGAAGTAAAACCAGCATTTCTTCAAAGACATGGACATAGAGACTGTGCTGTCTGGCAATATCTGTTATCAGGTGGCTCATTTATACTTGTGTTTTCACCCATTTGTTGGGGTCCTTGGTGGCTCAGTGGTAAAATATAGGACTTATGACAGGTATGTCCCGGGTTCAAGCCTCATTGGATCCACTAGTTTTTTTCGTGGAAATGTCCTTGGTCAAGACACTTCAGAGCCCTATACTAGTCCTGGTGAAACCCAGGAAATACATGAATATTTATGAGCTGTCACCGTGACATGACTGAAATAATGTTGAAATTGGTGGGGGAAAAAACCATTCAATCAATCATTTGCCCATTTGTTATTATATAGATCATTTTCAAATGGGCATGAGCAAAGATTCACAAAGGTAGCTAAGCTATAAATATACATGTAGATGTTGAATATAAAGTCACCATCAAGCACAGGTGTGTTCAATTGCGTGACTCAAGTGATGCTTGCATGTTTTTGTACCTAAGGGGACAATTGCAAAGATCATTTCAACAGATTTCTAAATTATCAAGTGGAAGGTTATTGCATTGAAAATTGGCAAAACATTTCCAGCAGACAGGATTGCCAGGTAGCAACCTTTTGTGCCCAGGTAGCAAAATTGGTTTTTCAGGTAGCAAATTTCCTACTTGCTACTGCTAATTTTGAACCCTGGTGAAGTACCGGTAAACAAAATAACTTTCAGTCAGGAAAAATAAGCCACCTAATTGCAATCTTAAAACTACTTTTGACAGAGTATTTCTGCATAGTGATCAGGGTAGATCCAAGGTCAGTCTGCAGTAAACGTGCAGTCTGATCTTGGATCTTCACTGGCTGCAAAGGTAACTATAGTTGTAAAACTGCCTTAACCCTTTCCCAAACGACAAATTTTGGACTGGTCCAAATTCAAAGAGTTTGCAGACGACAATTTTAAATTTGATGAAAATGGCAGAAAGTTATCAAAAAGGGTAGAAAACACTGTGGGAAAAGGAGAAATTGCTCGTTACGAAATTTCTCCTTTTCCCACAGTGTTTTCAAAAGACTTGTACAGCAGACACGTGAAAACCAGGGCTTGTTTGGGAAAGGGTTAACTCTTTGACTACTAACTCAGGAAATTCCAACTTTTTCAGAGTTCTAAAAATAGATTACCACTGCTAGTGAAAATGATTTTTGTCATAGGTCAAAAAGAGGGTAGCAGACAGTGTGGATCCAAGATCACACTGCATGTTCTATGCAATCTGGTCTTGATCTACGCTATCAGCAAAAGCTACTCAAGTCATCATTAGTAGTGAAAGAGTTAAGACAGAATATAATGGTTGGTGTAGATCCCAGGTCAGCATGCAGTAAACAGGCAGTCTGATCTTGGATTTTTACTGGATGCAAAGGTAACTATAGTTGCGAAACTGCTTTAACCCTTTACCAGATGACAAAATTTTAGCCTTGTCCAAATTGAAAGCATTTGCAGATGACAATTTCAATGTAGCTCGAATGGTGCAATTTTTCTTTGATAGGGTAGAAAACATTGTAGGAAAAGCAGAAAGTGCTGGTTACCACAATGTTTTCAAAAGGCTTCTTTCTTAGGGGCATCAAAAGGTGGAATTGTGCGGTAAAGGGTTAAGACAGAATATAATGGTTGGTTTAGATCCCAGGTCAGTGTGCAGTAAAGATGCAGAGTGATCTTGGATCTGCACTGGCTGCCATGGCAAAATATAGTGTGAAAGGCTCTTGAAGGGTTTTAAAGTAGAGTTGAAATCAATGTGAATTTTTCTTTCTATTTTCAGGAAGACAATGTGATGTACAGATGGGTTCAGGCTGAATCTTTGCAGCTAGGAGTGTTGGACTATGGAGTGAAGAGTTAACCTGTTACTGCCTGAAAAAAGAATTGTTATTTTAACCCTTTCCCAAACGACAAATTTTGGACTGGTCCAAATTCAAAGAGTTTGCAGACAACAATTTTAAATTTGATGAAAATGACAGAAAGTTCTCATAAAGGGTAGAAAACACTGTGGGAAAAGGTGAAATTGCTTGTTACGAGCAATTTCTCCTTTTCCCACAGTGTTTTCAAAAGACTTGTACTGCAGACATGTGAAAACCAGGGCTTGTTTGGGAAAGGGTTAAAGGCTGTTTTGACCCCATGAGGAAATTTAGCAGATTTTCAAGAATTGTCTTAACTCTTTATCAAACGACAAAATTTTAGACTTGCCTAAATTGAAAGCTTTAGCAGACGATAAAATTATTGTCACTCAAAAATAGAAATTCACTTTTGGAACAAAAGAAAACATTGTGGGAAAAGGAGAAAATGATGTTTACCAGCATTTTCTCCTTTTCCTTTAGTGTTTTCAAAAGGCCTTCTCCATAGGGACGTTAAAACTCGGGATCGTGTGGTAAAGGGTTAAACAATAGGGCAGGGGCCTACAATTTTTGTGCAGGCTTATACTGTAAAAATTTTAAAAATCTTTTTCCAATCTGAAAGGCAGCAACTTTTAGACCTCTACCAAGAAATTGTCAGTTATGCCCCATGGGGTCAAAAACAGCCCCTCAATGTCAAATGATTTTAACTGTTTACCAGACGACAAAATTTCAGCCTTGTCCAAATCGAAAGCATTTGCAGACGACAATTTCAATGTGGCTAAAATGGTGCAATATTTCTTTCATGGGGTAGAAAACATTGTAGGAAAAGGAGAAAATGCTGGTTACCAGCATTTTCTCCTTTTCCCACAATGTTTTCAAAAGGCTTGTCTCCCAGGGTCGTTAACAGGCGGCATTGTACAGTAAAGGGTTAAATAAGATTGTGCATACTGATTATGGTTACCAGCATTTTCTCCTTTTCCCACAATGTTTTCTAAGTTTTCAAGGACAAATTTCATAATTTGAGCAACAATTAATTTTGTCGTCTGCAAATGCTTTCAATTTGGATCAGTCTATAATTTTGTCGTTTGTTAAAGACTTAAAAGCATTTTCTGTCGACAGAATAAGATATTACTCACATGGGGCAATATTTCTTTCAAAGAGTAGAAAACAAAGTGGGAAAAGGGAAAGATGCTGGTTACTCCTTTTCCTACAATGTTTTCAAGGGTAGTGTTCCAAAGGGGTCTTAGAACACTGGATTGTTTGGTAAAGGGTTAAATGATGGAATCTGTCTTTGAAATTGTTGAAAATATTGTAGGAAAGGGAGAAAATGCTGGTCACCAGCTTTTTTCTCCTTTTTTTGGCAAAATGTTTGCTAAGTTTTTCCTCCTCACAGTTGTAAAAATATGGAATTGTGTGGGACAGGGTTAACCCTTTCCCAAACAAGCCCTGGTTTTCACGTGTCTGCAGTACAAGTCTTTTGAAAACACTGGGAAAAGGAGAAATTGCTCATAACAACCAATTTCTCCTTTTCCCACAGTGTTTTCTACCCTTTTTGATAACTTTCTGCCATTTTCATCAAACTTAAAATTGTCATCTGCAAACTCTTTCAATTTGGACCAGTCCAAAATTTGTCGCTTGGGAAAGGGTTAACACATTACCATCTGAATATAACTCTATTCACTCGCAGCAAACCAGTTCATGAAACATTGTTGCAAAAGGAGAATTTGCTCAAAACAAGCAATTTCCCCTTTTACTTTGTTTTTTTTTACATGTTTTATCTTATGAATTTAGTTATCCCTTTGCCGCACAATGCGGCATTTTGACAACACTGGAAAAGAAGCCTTTTGAAAACATTGTGAGAAAAAGAGAAAATGCTGGTACCCAGCATTTTCTCCTTTTCCCACAATGTTTTCTACCCTATCAAAGAAAAATTGTACCATTTGAGCCACATTGAAATTGTCGTCTGCCAATGCTTTCAATTTGGACAAGGCTAATATTTTGTTGTCTGGTAAAGGGTTAAAGTTAATGCTGATCACCATCATTTTTGGCTCCTCTGGACCAAGGCAAGCAAGCTTTTGTATTTACCTGGTGCTGGAACTGCTTGTTCCTTGTTTAAAATACTAACCCATTTCCAAACAATCCCCGATTATGATGACCCCAAGGAAGATGGCGCTTTGAAAATATTGAGAAGGAAAAATGCTGGTAACCAATTTTTCACTCTGAGAAGCAAATGCTAGGATTTCAGACCAATTGAATTTGATGTTTGCATATGCTTTCAGTCCAAGTTTTTGTCTCTTGGTAAAGAGTTGCTTGATCTATGGCCAGATGTTTTACAGATTTTTTTTATTTGAATTTTTAAAGATTTTTTGAAAGAATTTTGTCAAAAATAATGGCTACTGAAAGGTTGGTTTATTTTCTCTGAATAAGCTAGTTTATTGTAACATGTTAACTCTTGACCACACAATCCTGACTTTTAACAACCCTGAAAAAAAACCTTTTGAAAACATTGTGGGAAAAGGAGAAAATGCTGCTTACTTTTCCCACAATGTTTTCTACCATATAAGAGATTTTGAGCTCATTTTTACCATTTTGAATTTTTATCGTCTGCAGAATATTTTGAATTCAGAAGAGTCTAAATTTGTCATTTTTGAAAGGGTTAATATTGTACTCTGTCTAGTCCTTAGTATTGAACAATGTCCAATTTTTAATGATTGATTTTGCTTCATGTATTTTAGATTTCTTCTTGGATGTGCTTCATATTGGGTATAGAGCAATGTTTGTATAATTCCAGTGTTTTCTTTCAATGTTGATATATTGAAAACACCATAATTACAATCAATCAAAAAAAGGATTAACACTTTACCAATGCAATCCCATCTTTCATCAACTCTGAAGACGACGACTTTTGAAAACATTATGGGGGGAAAAAGAGTATATGATATTACCCAGCATCTGCTTCTTTTCCCACAATGTTTTCTAACATTTCAAAAGCAGAAATTATCTTTTGAGCTACACTGAATTTGTTGCCTGCAAATTAATGCTTTAAATTTGGTTGCTTAGAAAATTGTAGCATTATGTAAATAGTTAATGTCTCTCTTCATGCCATTTGTGGGTCACTTACATGTAGGTGTAAGGTAGTGGAGTAATACAGGACCATCATGGACCTCCTGTTAACTCTTTACCACACAATCCCGACTTTTAACGACCCTGAGGAAGAAGCTTTTGAAAATATTGTGGGAAAAGGAGAAAATGCTGGTAACTGGTATTTCTCCTTTTCCCACAATGTTTTCTAAACTATCTTAGACAAATTCCATTATTTGAGTCACATTTAAATTGTCATCTGCAAATGCTTTCAATCTGGACCAGTATGATTTTTTCTTGTGTGGTAAAGAGTTAAAGGTTATATTCAAAATCATCCCTTGCAAATTTGTTAACCCTTCACCAGACAACAGCCCGCCCGGGTTGCTCAGTGGTTAGCGTGTCGGACTCGTGACCTGGTGGTTGCGAGTTCGATACTCGGTTGAGGCAAATTTTCTTTCCGGCGTTTTTTCGCCCTTTTCGCCTCTCACCTCTGATGCAGGTGAGAAAAGTAATCAGTGGCTTTGGAAAGAAAGTTGTGTCAGTACTGGTGTGAGAAAGCCAGGAAGCACACAGGTGCATCACTGACCGCCATGATATGACCTAAGCTGTTAAAATGGCGTTAAACTCCAATACAAACTATCACCAGACAACAAAATTTTAACCTTTTCCACATTTAAAGCATTTGCAGATGACAATTTCAGTGTGGCTCAGATGGTGCA
This sequence comes from Tridacna gigas, assembly GCA_945859785.2. Classification (NCBI taxonomy): domain Eukaryota; kingdom Metazoa; phylum Mollusca; class Bivalvia; order Cardiida; family Cardiidae; genus Tridacna; species Tridacna gigas. The sequence goes on from OX244042.2 coordinate 8,809,127, forward strand.
ATTTTTCTTTGATAGGATAGAAAACATTGTGGGAAAAGGAGAAAATGCTGATTACCAGCATTTTCTCCTTTTCCCAAAATGTTTTCAAAAGGTGTCTTTCCAAGGATTGTTAAAAGTTGGCATTGGCGGTAAACCTTAAAGTCCTGAAAAACCAGCTTAAACTGCTTTTTCACAGAGTGTAGATCAAGATTAGATTGCACATTCTGTGCAGTCTTATCTTGAATCTGATCTCCACTGTCCACCATAATGTAACATACCCTGGCCATAGCAACAGTTTGGCCGAGTTTTCATAATTTTAAGAATGACTTCATTACCTGTAACTCTTGACAACTCCATATGACAAAATTTGAGACTTTTCTAAATTCAAAGCATTTGCTGAAGAGTAATGTGGCTTGAATGACAGAATTTGGTTACCAGCATTTTCTGCTTTTCCCACAATGTTTCCAAAAGTCTTCCACCTCAAGAGTTGTTAAAGGGTTAATTCAGGGCTCTAAGGGTTAAAGGGAGAAGTTAATGACATTTAACTCTCCAACACCTAACAAAATTTGGGACTAGTCCCAATTCATAACAAAACTCTATATTTCCACTAGTAGAACTCTTGAATTTAACCCTTGCCCAAACAAGCCCTGGTTTTCACGTGTCTGCAGTACAAGTCTTTTGAAAACACTGTGGGAAAAGGAGAAATTGCTCTAAACGAGCAATTTCTCCTTTACCCACAGTGTTTTCTACTCTATTTGAGAACTTTCTGCCATTTTCATCACATTTAAAATTGTCGTCTGCAAATTCTTTCAATTTGGACCAGTCCAAAATCTGTCGTTTGGGAAAGGGTTAAAGGCCTGTTAAGACCTACTACTGGGATTATGTGTAAACAAAAATCAGTGGCATCAAGAAGTATAATCAAATGCAGCCATCTGTATCAATGGAGGAGCATGTCGTTCTGATTTAGTGTCTTATTTATAAGTATATTAAGGCTTTCATTTCTCATTTTCCTGTCCTGTTAAAGGTTAGTAAACCCTTATCCTGCTAAATAAATGAAATGAAACTTTCAAACCAATAATGGTAAATCCAAATTTTGCTATTTCAAAGGTATTTTTTGGAAAAGACATCTCTTTATTGGACAGTGTAGATCAAGATCAGACTGCACATTCTGTGCAGTCGGATCTTGATCTACACTGTCCACAATGGTCCTTGAGTCATGCTTACTAGCCTAAGGGTTAACAGTTTGTCTAAGCTGCGGGCACCATGTAGGTTCCAATAATATCACGCTGTCTCACGAGACTTGTTCCTTCTCTTACCATATATACACAAGAGTGCTCAAAGAGAGATAACTCTGTTATGGCAATAATAAGGATTGCAGATGACATCAAATAACAAGGGCCTAACCAGAGGTTCAGAATCATTACACACTCGGAACTGAAAATCTTATTTCACCCATTGGCTGCCTAGTGCCAAGCAATGCACTTTTGCAGGCAGTGTAAATCAAAGATCAGACTGCATAGATCACACAGTCTGAACTTCATCAATCTTGTCTAATACAGTGAGATTTTCCATTAAAAAGAAATAGGATTAAATTGCAATATTTGGCTTTTTACTGTTGCTTGGAAATTTTCGAATTTTGTTTTTAGCAGTTTTAGGCTTAAGTTTGAAGACAGAGTTGTTCTGAAATTGATAAAGTAATATTTTTCCTGTTCCCAGTTTTTCTTCATTACACACTTGTGTATTGCGCATTAGGGACACTATGCCTTTGAAATATGGCTGCATTGTTCTGAATTATGATGGAACTCAAATAAGTTAACAGTGGGTTTTCAATTGTTGCTGTCAAAAAAATGTAATTCCATTTTCGGTATTGTGTTGAAAGAGTTAGTTGTTATTACCCAGTACCTTTTTCAAAAGTTTGTGTTTCTGTTCCTTTAGTTTTGTCTATAATGTTTTGAGTTTGGAATAATCCAAGTTTTTGGTGTAACAATGACAGGGTTCAGGATGTCAATAATGATGTATAAACTTGGAAGTTGCCTAACTCTTTACCAAACGACGTAATGTGGACTAGTCCAAATTGAAAGCATTAAATTTTGCAGACGACAATTTAGATGTGACTCAAATGATGGAACTTGTCTTTAATTTGGCAGAAAACATTGTGGGAAAAGGAGAAAATGCTGGTTACCAGCATTTTCTCCTTATCCACAATGTTTTCAAAAGGCTTTTTCCTCATGGTTGTTAAAAGTCAGCACTGTGTGGTAAAGGGTTAACCCTTAACCAAATTTACTAAATTTTACACTTTTCAGCTTGTGAAATTTTGTCCGAGATGGTTAGAAAAAAATTGTGAGAAAGTAGATGCTGGAAACCTGCATTTTTTTCCTTTCCCCCCAGTGTTTTCAAAAACCTTCCTATCCACATGTGTAAAAATATGGTATTATCAGCTAAACATTAAAGACTATACCACAAGATTGAAAACATTGTGAAAAAGGAGCATTTGGTCTTAACAAGCATTTGCTGACATTCCAAAAAGTTTACCATTATTTCTCTGTTTCCCCTTTGTCAGAATTTATGCTAGTGTTAAATTCTAGTTTGTTTGTTTTGTGTTGGGGTTTAACGCCGTTTTAACAGCTTAGGTTATATCAAGACGGTCATTGCACCTACGTATTTGTTTCCTGGCTTTCTCACACCAGTACTGACACAGCTTTCTTTCCAAGTCACTGACTACTTTTCCCACATGCATCGGAGGTGAGAGGCACAAATTCACGGAAAAGAAAGCTTGCCTCATCAGGGTATGGAACACGCAACCACCAGGTCACAAGTCAGATACGCTAACCACTGAGCTACCCAGACAGGCTTTAATTACAGAATAAGTATTTACTGTGCTGAGTGAACCCGTTACAGATAACTGAAAAACTAGTCTCTTTACCATATTTCTTTGGACACTTTTCAAATTATAAACCCTTTATTGGACTACAAAATTTTTAATCACATGTGGCCCATATGAGTGAATTTGGCTTGAAAGAGGGTGAAAAACATTTGGGGAAAAGGAGAAAGAACTGGTAATTAGCATTTTCTCCTTTTCCCTTAATATTTCCTTTGGCGTTCCTCTGGGTCATTAATACATGTCATTCTTTGGTAAAGTGTTCAAGGTAAAATAGCCGGTACTTCCTATAAACAAATAGGCCTTTATGCACATTATTTTCCATGTTGTTTAAAAAAGATGTTTACCTTTCCTTAGAATATTTATCTTTTTTGCCATTCTTATATGTTGTTGGTATGTCTTAACCCTTTACCAAATAAACACAACTTTTGTCTATTTGAAGGAATAAGGCTTTTGAAAACATGTTGCGAAAAGAAGAAAATAATGGCATTCAGCATTTTTCTCCTTCCACAATGCATTCTAGCCTTCCAAAGACAAGTCCCATCATTGAGCCACATTCATATGTCTCAGCAAAAAAGAGAAAATGATGGTAACCAGCATTTTCTCTTGGTCCCACAATACTTTCTAGTGTGCCAAAAACCAATCCAATCATTTGAGCCACAACTAAACTGCCATCTGCAAATACTTTAATATACATGTAGATCAGTCTTAAAATTTTGTCATTTGGTAACAAGTTCACCCTTAGGCTGCTAATCGCGACTCACTGACCTTTTGCAGACAGTGTAGATCAAGATCAGACTGCACAGAATGTGCAGTCTGATCTCTGATCTACACTGTCCAATGAGGAGGTAATTTTCTCCTAAAAACAAGTTTGAAATAACATAATTTAGGTTTTTGCTATTAGCTTGAAAGCTTCATTTGACTTATTTAGCAAGATAAGGGTTAAGACAGTCTATATTGTAGTGAGTTTATTGTATCCTTTATCAAACCATTTTGTGTAAAAAAACTAGAAGGCCCTGAAGGGCCTGAATATGCTCTACTGGCAGGGAATGCAGACTTTATCATGTAAACAAGAATTGGAAATTTTCAACATGAAATGGCTACTTTTCCCACATTGTTTCTTCGATTTTTTTTTCAAAATCAATAGGGTTGAAGCTACTGATGAGATAAACAAACTGTGTGATTTTCATGAAAATCTGACCAGAAATACAGACTTTATTGCGTAAACAAGAACAGAAAATTTAAATTTTCAACTTTAAATGGCTACTTTTCCCATACTATTTGTTGGATTTTTTTCAAAGTCGATAGGGTTGAAGCTATTGATGAAATAAACAAACTGTGCAAGTTTCACGAAAATCTGAAGTTATTTGCAGACTTTATCGCGTAAACAAGAACTGGAAATTTTCAACTTGAAATGGCTACTTTTCCCATACTGTTTGTTGGATTTTTTTCAAATTCAATAGGGTTGAAGCTATTGATGAGATAAACAAACTGTGCAAGTTTCATGAAAATCCGGCAACAAATGCAGACTTTAGCGCGTAAACAAGAAAAAGACTAACGGACGGACAGACGGACGGACGGACGACAGAAACCCCGCCATGACATAAGCTCTGCTGGCTTTCAGCCAGTAGAGCTAAAAAAAAATCTGTATGTAGTGGACTTTTGAAAACATAGTGGAAAATGGTGGAAAGTGCTTGTAATCAGCATTTTCTCCTTTTACACTGTGTTTTGTGCCTATGTCTATTGAAAGACAAAATTCTATCATTTGGGCCACATTTCTTAACCCTTTCCCAAACAAGCCCTGGTTTTCACATGTCTGCAGTACAAGTCTTTTGAAAACACTATGGTAAAAGGAGAAATTGCTCGTAACGAGCAATTTCTCCTTTTCCCACAGTGTTTTCTACCCTTTTTGATAACTTTCTGCCATTTTCATCAAATTTAAAATTGTCGTCTGCAAACTCTTTCAATTTAGACTGGTCCAAAATTTGTCATTTGGGAAAGGGTTAATATGTCCTATGCAGATACTTTGAAACTGGACAATGCTAAAATTTTGCCGTTTGGTAAAAAGTTCAAATGGTCTGTATTGTGATGAGTTGGTCTTAATTTTAACCCTTTGTCAAACCAGTCATTGTTTAACCCTTTACAAAACAGTTCCAGGTTTTCACAACCCTGAGAAAGAAGCCTTTGAAAACATTGTGGTAAAAGGAGAAAATCCTGGTAACCAGCATTTTCTCCTTTTCCCACCATGTTTTCTACCCTTCCAAAAAGTAATTTCAATTTTTGAGTCACATTTATTATGTTGTCTGCAAATGTTTCCAATTTGGACAGGTCTCAAATTTTGTCGTTTGGAGTTTAAAAAACCCTTGATTAAATACATGTATAGGCTCTTGAAAACATTGTGGAAAGTGTGAAACTGCTGGTAGGCAGCATTTACTCCTTTTCCTCCATGTTTTATACACTTTCATAGACAAATCACATCATTTCAGCTCAATCAGATTTGTCATCTGCAAGTATTGTTAATATGGACAAGTTCAAAATTTCATCATTTGGTCAAGATTTTTTTAAAATAATCTGTATTGTGATTAGGTCATCACCTTGATTTATATCTTTACCACACAACAAAATATTGGACTGGTCTGAATTGAAAGCATTTGCAGATGACAAAACAAATGTGCATGAAAAACAGAAATTTGTTTTGGAAAGGGTTGAAGACATTGTAGCAAAAGGAGAAAATGCTGGTTACAATGTTGAAAGCATTTGCAGATGACAAAACAAATGTGAATGAAAAAAAGAAATTTGTTTTGGAAAGGGTAGAAAACATTGTAGCAAAAGGAGAAAATGCTGGTTACAATGTATTCAAATGGCTTCTTTCACATAGTCGTTAAAAGTCAGGATTTTGGGGTAAAGGGTTTACTCTTTAACAAACAACAAAATTTTAAATATTTGCAGACGACAAACGCTCAAACAATGGAAATTATCTCTGAAAGGGTAGAAAACATTTTGGGAAAAAGAGAAAATGCTGGTTACCAGCATTTTCTTCTTTTCCCACAATGTTTTCAAAATCCCTCATCTTCAAGGTCATTAAAACCTGGGATTATGTTGTAAAAGATTAACCTTTTTTTCCAGACCAGCCTTTATTTCTAAACAAAAAGATGAGTAAGGTTCTCGAAAACACCATGGATAATGGTGAATGTGCTTGTAACCAGCTTTTTCACATTTTTTGTACCCCTTGCAAGGCAAATTCAATCATGATAGCTGCATTCATTTTGTCGTCTTTCAATTTTGACAAGTCCAAAGTTTTGTTGTTTGGTGGAGAGATACTGAGCTTGTTTCATTCATTTTGATGCTTTTATTTAAGATTTGTATTTGTGAATTGACCCTTTTCCACATGACAAAATTTTAGAGTAATCTGTATTGAAGGCATTTGCTGTCGACAAATTAAATATGGTTCAAATGAAAGTAATTGTGCGTGAAAGGACAGAAAATATTGTGGGAAAGGGTGAAAATGTTCACTGTTAACATTTTCTCCTTTTTCCACAATGTTTTCTAAAGTCTTTTTAATTTAAGATTGTTGAATATGGTCTTTGGTCAATCTGTTTGTTATATACATGTACATCAACATTTCATTTTGAGTATTAAAACATATTCTGTTTATACTTCGGTGTTTTTCTTGCTTAAAATCGATCTCTGCAAAGAGAAAGTCCTATTAGAAAAAAATTAAATATTCATCTTTTATTAAACACCGGTAAGCAAAATGGATAATTCCAAATACACAGAGTAGTAAAAGGTAATTCTCCTGTGTCCCACGATCGCCTACCCAAGTGTCTTTCTTGCCCGTTTTCCATCCGGCTGTTGTTTCTCTATCCAGGTGCTGTTCTCTTTCTTCCCCCATCTCTCTGTGCTTTTTTTTTCTGGATTGGACGCGTCTCGATCTCGGTTTTCCCGGTCCCGAGTCGACTCCCACTACCACTGCACCACTTTGGAGCCTATAGGATTAAGGTTGTAGTTCTTATTTGAATACAATGTCTTGTAAAAACATTGAAAAAAAAAAATTATTTACCGGAAGTCTCGCTCTAAACGCCAGGTGAGTCATGTTCTTCCATCAAATTTTCTACCAAACTGTTCCCTAACAGTTTGAACAGTTGCCCAAACTGTTCAACAACAACAGAGATAAGGCTTTTAGAAACATTGCGTTAACGGGCTTTCTGGTAAACAAGATTTTCTTCACTTTCAAAGAAAAATCACATTTTTTAGCCACACTTGATTTGTCGTCAGCACAGACGTTTGTTGCAGACGATTCTTAATGTTTGTCGTCTGGTAAAGCGTTCGCTTCAACTATAAATACGCCCACCCGGGTAGCTCAGTGTTTCGCGTTTCTCACTCATGACCTGGTGGTTGTAAGTTCGATACCCGGTTGAGGCAAACTTTCTCTCCGGAGATATTTCGCCTTTCACCTCTGATTCATATAGAAAAAGTAGTCGGCCACTTGGAAAGAAAGTTGTGTTAGTATTGCTGTGAGAAAGCCGGAAACACATGCGTAAGTGCACTGACTGATATAACCCAAGCTGTCCAAACGGCGTTTAACTCCAATATACAAACAAACTAACAAGTAAAAATACAAAACTCAGCACCTCTACAATCAAACACGTATGCAGCAAATAACTTTGAAAATATCCTTGTAAAATACTAATGTGATGATACCAAACATGAATGCCTGTGAAAAGATTGTGACGAAAGGAGCTGTTCAGCCTGGACCCAGGCATCAATAATTTCTTAATCAGTCCTTATCTTAAACTGGCAGCCTGTTATCGATCTTCGTATCAACTATCGGACGGTTACGGGAGATACAACGGGTACCAGTTTATCCTTATCTCGGTTTACATAGGTCTTCAAAACTGATCTGTAAATCTGTACAGGCTTTTGTTGTTGTCGTCTTTTTGACAAACAGAAAAACGTCAAAAATGGAATGGAAATGATCAGACTGGAAACCAGGCTGTCGTTATGCCGCTTTCAAAAGTACAACCATATCACGGCGACACTTCGCTTATTTCAAAACAATTCTTTTTTTTTTTTTTTTTTTTTTTTTTTTTTTTTTTAATTCTGCAAAAAAAAAAAAAAAAAAAACCTGCACTTGCATATATATAGCTTACGATCAAAGCGACAAGTTCACATGCTTAGAAAACAAAGACCAACACAGATCGTCATTATCCGAGAAGGATGAAATAATAAACATATACGACTGAAGAAATTACATGTAGCAATATAGTGTATCAAAACCTAAAGCGCCAACTAAGACTAGGATACGTGATATTTCTAATCCTTTACCGAAGGACAAAATTTTAGACATGTCCAAATTGCGGACGACAAAATAATTGTGACTCAAAAAATAGACGTTCGCCATTGTAAGGGTAGAAAAGATTGTGGGAAAACGAGATAAGGCTGGTTACCAATGTTTTCAACTTGAAGGCCTTTTCCATAGGGTCTTATAAACTCGGGATTGTGTGGTAAAGGGTTAAGACTATAACAAGACTATCTGTCACTCCGATCTTGATCCATACTGTCTGCTACGTATTTCCTGAACATCATCAGCACTAGGCTGTTACTCCACCTTGCCAAAGGACACTGCAACGTAAAACCAGTGTGGCCGCGGTAAGGATCGACCCCAGAACCTCTGGATCGATAACCTTAACTTTTTACCAGGCGACAAGAACTGTAAACTTGTCCAAGTTGGAAGTATTTGCAGACGACAATTCAATTATTGCTAACTTTATGGGGTTTGTCCATGATAGCCTTGAAAATACTGTGGAAAAAGCATTAACTTTTCTGCTTTCACTATAACATTTTCCAAAGCTCTCGTGGTCTTTCAAACACTAGATTGTTTAGTAAAAGGTTACGGCGCTTGATTTGTAATAATCAAATTCTTGAATGATCCCCGCTTGCAGGACCATTCTAGTTGGAGTGTCCCTAGGCAAAGCATGGCAAAACCCTAGTCTAGGTGAAAAGCAAGAAAAACACTGATAACCTGTTAACCAGCATTTTCTCCTTTGTCCGCGGTATTTACCATTCTTTCTTAGACAAATCTAAAAAAGAAAAAAAGAAAGGAACTATCGTCTGCAAACGCATGAATCAATTTGGACAAGTCTAAACTTTTGCAGTCTGATACAGTTTAGAATATCTAAGGTGATAAAGTCATCGGCTGCTTTCCCGTGTCTAAATGTAAGTTTTAGGAGAAACGATTTCTGTCACAATGGCAGTCATATCACCTTGCCGGTTATTGACTGAATAGTGTTTTGCGTCGCTTTCAAAATTATTTTAGTCATATCATGGCGAGGGCCAACATATTCATGTATTTCCTGTGTTTCACCAGTACTAGGGCTCTGATGTGTCTTGCCCATGGATACTCCTACGAAGAATCTAGTGTTAGTTTTAGTTTAAACATATTTTATTTCAACAAGTAGAAATGGGGTTGGACCACAAGTTCTTCCAACTTAGAAACGGTCCTTCCCCTACAAAACATTCAGTACAAATTTTACAATGGCATATACAAAAAAAAACACACACACACACACACACACACACACTCATTACACAAACACATGCAGAGACGAGAGAGAGAGAGGGAGAGAAAGAGGGAGGGAGAGAGAGAGAGACAGAATTTATAGGAAACAAGATGGTGATCTCTGTAGGATGCTGATGCTCCAATAGGCAGTAAAAAGTAAAACTGCTACAAAAAAAAAAACAGCTACACAAAACGCTTGGTATCTTTAATGTATGAGTGAACTGCCTCAAAAAGTAAACAGTTTTGGTTGTAGCTCAAACTGGCAATTCCAAACAATAATTTATGAACACTCAAAGGATGAAAAGTCCTAGTTGCCCTGAAAAGCGAGGATCTGATATCTATATAGCGGGAACACTTAAAGAAATAATGTTCTGCATTTTCGATTTCGTTACCACATTCACACATAGGGTCCAATCTCAAGTGATTTTGGTAAAGGTCTTCATTTAAATTACTACAATTATTTCTTATTCGTGCATGTAAAACCGAAATATTTCTATTTCCAATGCAATAGATGTTTGGAATGTTTGTAGATTTCGTCTTTTTACTTATTTTGCATTTAAAGGAATTGATCGAAGTACTGTTTCTTATTTCTTGTTCGAGATTATTCCAAAGACAAATAGAAGAAGGGATACATGACTTTTGTAATAAACTTGTTCTGGCATATAAGTTACCAAAATTTTGGCTGTCTCTAAGCTCATATTGCGTTCTATTACCAACTAAAGGAGGGATCAGTTCTTCTATGTAATGTGGGACAAGATTATTAGATACTTTGAACATAAAATGTAATTTAAAACTTTTTCTTCTGGACTCTAATGTTTCCCAGCCACATTCTTTGTAAAGTTTTTCTAGAGAAACTGATCTCGTAAGGCCTGTTACAATGCGTGCAGCTTCATTTTGTAATTTTTCAATGAAATCTGAAGATGCTTTAGAACAACCATCCCAAACTATTGATGCATACTCCAAAATGGGTCTTACATAAGACAAATAAATTTGATTTAGAGCAACACGAGTAAGGATAAACTGAAGTCTACGCATGATGTGTATTACCTTAGAAGCAGCCTCTAAACTATTATTTATATGGTCATTCCATTGGGCTGAGCTACTTAATGTCAAACCAAGATGTTTATGTTGATCTACGATTTTGATCTTAGTATTTTCAAAAATTAACTCTGGTTCCCCTAAATCTCTTTTCGTAGAAAAAATAACCGCTTCAGTCTTGTTTGGGTTGAAATCAACCAACCACTGCTTTGCCCATATAGAAACAATAGTTAAATCGTGGTTAAGTATACCCTCTATATCTTGTAATGAGGTTGCAGAACAAAACAAAGAACTGTCGTCTGCATATAGTCGAGTTAAACTTAATAAGGATTGGGTAATATCATTGACATAAATAATGAATAGAAGAGGCCCAAGAACAGAACCTTGGGGCACACCTGCTTTTAAGGGTAAAAGAGTGGATTCGGATGCTTGGATAACCACTTTTTGTTTTCTATTGTTCAGATAACTTGTCAGCCAAGTGAGTAGATGATCACCAATTCCATGTTCCTTAAGCTTAAATAAAAGACCTTTATGCCACACTCTATCGAAAGCTTTGGAAATATCGCAGAAAACAATACATGAGAGTTGGCCGTGATCAATGGCTTGACATATTTGGTGATAAATATCTATGAGTTGATACGTTGTAGAGTGTTGAGGTAAAAAGCCGGACTGGTATTTATAAATAAGATCATTTGCGATGAAGAAATTGTATAAATATTTAAAAATAATTCTCTCAAAGATTTTACCGCAACAGCTTAAAAGAGAAACCGGTCTATAATTAGATGGTAAAGATTTGTCGCCTTTTTTATATATTGGTGTAACAACTGCATTCTTCCATATTTCCGGAAAGACTCCTTCCTTAAGCGAACGATTAAATAATATACAAAGTGGCTTACAAATGGTACTGATGCATCCTTTCAGCATCCTATGACTGATATTGTCTGGACCACTCGCCTTATTTATATCTAAAGAATGAATAATGTCTTTTATTTCGGATATGGTGATTTCATTAATGTTTAGTTTGTTGAGGGTTTTGTATTGACATTGAGGAAGTACAGTGTTACTATCATTAACGGCTGATATTTCTGCAAAGTAACTATTCAAGCAATTCGCCTTTTCTTTTGGAGAGGTATGCCAAATTTTGTCCCCATTTGGAAGTGTCTCATTCAAAGGTGGAAAACAAGAAACAGAATTGTGTTTTTTGACAAAGTGTTTAATAATTTTCCAAAACCCCTTTTTATCATTGCAATTAAGTTCCGTTAAATTATTTTCTAAATTTTTAAAAAAGTTTTCTTTGGCGTATTTTTTCATATTGTTAACTGTATTTCTTATGTTTTTGTATTTTAACCAGAGAGCGGGTTTTCCTGTAGCTTTAGCTAAGCTTTTCGTTCGATCTCTTTTGCGGGAAAGTCTTCTAATTGCACTGTCATACCATGGCTGGTCGTCCGGTCGAACACATACTTTTTTACAGGGAATACATTGTTTAACTATTTCAATAAAGGTATCAGTAAAAATTTCACATGATTCGTCAACAGAACCATTATGCAAAATATTCCAATCATAATTAAAAATCTTTTGATTTAACGTTTCAAAATTAGCTTTTTTGTACAGCCAAATAGTTCTTTCATAGCTTTGTTGAACTTCATAGGAAAAAGGTATTGACACGTAAGTAGCGGAATGGTCACTTATTTCTTGTGGTAATATAATAATACCCGAATCTGAAAATTCCATATCGTTTGGGACTAGTGTTTCCAGTGAGGCTAAAAACCCGGGGTCTGCAGGTTACGAGCCTTACGGGGGGTTCTTTGTCAGATCAGTGGTTCACGACGCTTTAAACATTATTTCTGTCATATCACGGAGACAGCTAATTTGTTCCTGATTCATGTCTCCTTCGTCTCACATGTACTCGGGCATGGTTTTAAAATGTTTTGCCCAAAAGCACCCTAATGCATCTCTTGAAGATCGAACTAATGACTGGCGAATTATGAATCCTACACTTGAACTGCTTGCCTGTGCTGAAGCCCTTTGGCCTCGCAAGGAATCGAACTTGCATGTTTTACGTCACTGAGCCAACGGGCTTGACATCGAACCCACAACCCCTAAACTTCAAGCCCTGTTATCACCAACTGAGCTATCGGGCTCGGCCATTGAACCCACTACCCCTAAATTTCAATCCCTGTTGTCATCAACTGAGCTACCGGGCTCGGACATCGAGCCCACTACTCCTTAATTTCAAGCTCTGTCATCAACTGAGCGACGGGGCTGGGCCATCGAACCCACAATGCCTAAACTTCAAGACCTATTGTCATCAACAGAGTCACAGGGCTCGGCCATCAAACCCACCACCCTAATTTCAAAGCCCTGTTGTCACCAGCTGAGCTACCAGCTGACCAGGCTCGGCATCGAACTCGCAATTCCTAAATTGTCTAGACCCGTATATTATCGACTGAGCCCATCACGACGACCATCATTTACCCTCGTTGGGGACGGGTTGGGTGAAAACAAGTGGCGAAGATGACGATAGTGAGTATAATGATGATTATACAAGAAAATGTCTTTAACCCTTTACCTAACGGCAAAATTTTATCCTTTTCCAAATTGAAAACATGTGCAGATGACAATTTCAATGTGGCTCAAATGGTGCAATTGTTCTTTGATAGGATAGAAAACATTCTGGGAAAAGGAGAAAATGCTGGTTACCAGCATTTTCTCCTTTTCCCAGAATGTTTTCAAAAGGCCTCTTTCCCAGGGTCGTTAAAAGGCAGCATTATGCGGTAAAGGGTTAAAAAGGAGAAGAGGAAAACCACCGAAATAAATTCACCCACCTCGATGGTTATTATTTTCCAGAATGTATCTGTTAATGAAATAATCCATCAAATTAAAAAAAAAAACGTTGCCTCATTTATATACATTTTACACAAGGGACAAACACACTAAACAGTGAATACAAAAATGTCCAAATTAATCACGTGGAAAGTCTGCAAACTTGGTGGTTGCGGTGAAGGGGGTGTCACTGGAGATAAATACATGTATCAAAGTACTGAAAGTACTGACAGACTTGCCAAATTGAAAGAGGCCATGGTAAAGATAAAACTTGGTTGGTCTATAAAAGATTGAAGAAAATTTGTCAAGCTCGGTAATGAAGTCTGTTTTAATTCCACTGGTCCAGAAAGTTTCAGATTTGCTATTGGAAATAAATCTTGGTTAGGAGAAAATTACATCCGGTCAAAATTGGAAACAATTTGGGAATCATGTTTGTTTGTTTGTTTTTTTTGCTAGAGTCCTTTACATACCACCATCTAATTAGAGGCCCTTGAAGGCCTGAATCACTCGACTGGCAGTGATTTTGCTTTTTCTCAAGCATAAATCATTAATTCATGATGCAAAAAATAAAAAGACAACCCCCCCCCCCACACACACACACACACAAAAGGGGGGGGGGGGGCGGTTGCAACTGGGCTTGAACCCTCTAAGACAGCACAAGTAGGCATGGTGAACTGAACAAAAAGTGAAAAAAAAAAAAAAAAACTGAAGTACCGTTTCTCAAAACTAGTTGTTTGCAATCCAGCCAAATTTGATAGGGATTCAGCACTCATTGTATAGAAAAAAATCCCTGTTTCAAAGAAAAGTGACCAATAATGTGGCCTGTGTTGAATAAACAACACTAAGTCATCAAATGGCTGCTTTTCCTAAACTAATTGCTAGATTTTCTCCATTCTTAAGAGTTCAACCCCTTGATGATACAAATAATCTTTGCAAGTTTAAAGTTAGATAAAAAATGCGGAGTTAATTGCCTTAAAAAACAACAAATGTAAATCTTCAAATTTAAATAGCTACTTTTCCAAAACTGATTGTAAATTTTTTTTTTCAAAATCAATAGGGTTCAAGCTGTTGATGATACAAAGCAAACTGTGCAAGTTTCACGAAAATCCGACGACAAATGCCGACTTTATCGCGTAAACAAGAAATGGTAATTTTCAACTTTAAATGGCTACTTTTCCTATACTGATTGCCAGATTTTTTTCAAAATAAAAAGGCTTCAAGCTATTGATGAGATAAACAAACTGTGTAAGTTTCAAGAACATCCAACCACAAATGCAGACTTATCACGTAAACAAGAAAAGACCAAAGGATGTACAGACAGACAGATGGACAGGTGACGGAAACCATAAGCTCTGCTCTTTTACAGCCCATTTTTAGCTCCACTGGCCAAAGGCCAGCAGGCTTATGTCATGGCCCGGTGTCCGTCGTGCGTCTGTCCGTCCGTGCGTTAAATTTTATTTCAAACATCTTCTTCTCTGAAACTACCCATCCGATTTTCACGAAACTTCACAGAAATGATCCTGCCATGGTCCTCTTCAGAATTTCTTGAAAGAATTTGATTCCTTTAAAAACTCTGGTTGCCATGGCAACAAAACTGAAAAATATTGGAAATCTTTAAAAATCTTCTTGTCTGAAACCATAAGGCATAGGGCTACCAAATTTGGCATGTAGCTTTATGTAGTAGACCTCTATCATGTTTCTTCAAATTATAGCCCTGGGGTCAAAATTGGCTCTGCCCCAGGGGTCACAAGTTTTACATAGGCTTATATAGAGTAAACTTTTAAAACCTTCCTGTACCTAGCCATAAGGCCTAGAGCTACCAAATTTTGCATGTAGCTATATCTAGTGAGCCTCTACCAAGTGGGCCTAAATTTTAGCCCTGGGGTCAAAATTGGCCCCGCCGCAGGGGTCACAAGTTTTACATGGGCTTACATAGTGACAACTTAAGAAATCTTCCTGTACCTAGCCATAAGGCCTAGAGCTACCAAATTTTACATTTAGCTTGATCTTGTGGGGGTCTACCAAAAGGGCCCAAATTACAGTCCTGGGGTCATTTTGGCCTCGTGCTGGGGGGGGGGGGGTTGGGTGGGCAGATGAGGTTCACAAGATTTACATGGGCTTATATAGCGAAAACTTTTAAATCTTGGTGTACATAGCCATAAGGCTTAGGGCTACCAAATTTTGCATAATTATAGCATTATCTAGTGGACAACTACAAAGAGGGCCCAAGTTACAGCCCTAGGATCAAGTTTGGCCCCGCACCAGGGGTCACAAGTTTTACATGGGTTTATGGAGTGAAAACCTCAGAAACCGTCTTGTTACTAGCCATAAGGCAAAGAACTCCCAAATTTGGCATGTTATTCTTCTAATACACATATTCCCCATTTAGTTCCACTGTAGCCCTGGAAGAGGTATAAAAGGGGAGTGCAATCGCAATTTAATGAAAATACATGAATATATAATTAATAAACAGAACCCCACCATCTAATTTTTTAGCGGACAATAAAAGTGGCGGGTCTCCATACAAAGGTTCAAATACAGACACATTCACATTAAGTCGCTCATATAACCATAAAACAACCCGCTCCAATTCTCTAAATGCATTATCAAACCATTTAATGTTTAATTACATGCAACACACACACACACTCACAACACACACACAACACACACACACACACACACACCACACATGCACATGCAACACATCTGCACACATCTGCACATGCAACACATGTAAAGCCGATTAGCCACGTCTCTGACTAGCCGACTAACCGATTAGCCACGTCTCTGACTAACCGATTAGCCACGTCTCTGACTAGCCGATTAGCCACGTCTCTGACTAACCGATTAGCCACGTCTCTGACTAACCGATTAGCCACGTCTCTGACTAGCCGATTAGCCACGTCTCTGACTAGCCGACTAGCCGATTAGCCACGTCTCTGACTAACCGATTAGCCACGTCTCTGACTAACCGATTAGCCACGTCTCTGACTAACCGATTAGCCACGTCTCTGACTAGCCGATTAGCCACGTCTCTGACTAGCCGATTAGCCACGTCTCTGACTAACCGATTAGCCACGTCTCTGACTAGCCGATTAGCCATGTCTCTGATTAACCGATTAGCCACGTCTCTGACTAACCGATTAGCCACGTCTCTGACTAACCGATTAACCAACTCACTGGATTAGCCGATTTAGCCAGGTAGCCGGCTTATCTGTCTATCGGGTTAGCGGGTGGGTTGTGCAGGTGTATTTGCATTGGTGTTTGGGGTGCATTTGCAGGTGCATATTGGTATGAATAAAATAATGGGAAAAAAGTCTGTATAGCTATATGAGTGTGAGAGATGTGTGTGTGTGAATGTGTGTGTGAATGAGATAGGAAAATAAAAATAAAAAGAGTTAAAGAATATTTTACATATTATTAAAATGCAATACAGTAAAAAATATAACGTAACTCTAGAGAGTTTAGGGATTAAATTATATTCTAAAATTACACCTCATTTAGCAATAGAAAATACTTATGATAGTAATTTAATAACTGACATTTCAAAAGTAGATTATTTAAAAGGTTCTAAAGGTTTAACAACTTTACAACCATTAGAAAATTTTCCTTCTTTTATTGATGATTTATATTTATTCGGTTATATACCTGAAAAAGATACAATAACATCAACAAAAAAAAATAACAAACTATTTTTAAAATCTGGAGAAAATGGACCTGCAGAAATAATTGTTAATGAAGTACAACAGGTTACTAAAAAAGTTTATAGAAATGATTATAAAAAACTTGGAAGTCATAAAATTGTTTTTACCGTTAAATATTGTTCAGATGGAAAAATTATAAAAACAATTGAAGAACTAGAAAAAAAAAAAAAAAATGATTACAGAGTTGGAAAGGGTTACAAAAGAAGATATGAAAATAAAAAGAAGATAGAAGAAAAAAAAGTTGCCGGAGCTTTTAAATTAAAAATAGATACTTCTGAAATGGAATTACAAAAAGTACTTGATGGTTTAGAAGATTGTGAACATGAATTAAATTTAAGAGGATTTGGACTTTTTTCTATTGATTATACACAGGATTTCTCCGGAACATTAGATGTAGAACGTTTAAGAGAATATTTAAAAGAAGTACATGGTTTTCGTGTAGAAGGTGATAAACCACCAAAAAATTCAACTGAAATAGAAGAATCAGAATTTTATAGAAAACCTGTTTTATTATCACTTGAAGAAACAAGAGAAACCTCAGGTAATAATATAGTAAAATATAGATTTTATGAAGGTAATAATCAAATAAATGTAAAATTTTACAATAAAATAGTATCGAATTTTGAATCTGGTGATGTTCAAACTAGGCAAGGTGCTCATTTATCTGAGTATGTTTGTAGTAATAAAAAACATTTACTTGAAACTTTTAGACATCCTGATATTGAAAAAAGAGGTTTTACAAGATTAGAAGTAACAATTGATGGATTTGATGAAGATATTAATTATAAATATTTACTAGAAAGAGAATTTTCAAGAGTTAAAGATGCTAAAATATTCCATATTCAACCTGCATTAAATCAATGGAAAAATTTAGTTGAACAAATTAATAAAAATTGTGTTATTGCAAATAGAGCTAGTGGTGAAATACAAATGATATGGTACGGTTCAAGTTTAACACGAAGATATGCAGGTGTAGGTAATAATGTAGTTAAATCTATGAAAGATTTAGGGAAAAATTTAGATGATTGTAAAACAGAAAAAAAAAAAGAAGGGTTAATAAAAATAGCGTGTAATGAATGGGAAAAAGCTATTGAAACAGTTGTTTCTCAATTTGGATTTAAAAATATACCTATTTATGTAATTGATTTTAATGTTAGTTGTTATGTATATTTTGAACCAATACGTTGTTGGATGAAAAAAGGACCTACAATACTAACACCTTTTAATTTTCCGACAACATGTTATGAGGCAAAAGAAATACAAGACAATATTATACCATCTAAAATTTTGCCTGATTATTTTGATACAGTAAAATGGATATGGAGAACTGAAAAAGAAAAAGATAATCATATTTTAGGGAAAAGGAAAATTTTAGAAAAAAAATTTAAACATTTTGAATTAAAAGATAAACAAGAATTATTAAATAAAATTCATATTTCAACACTATCAACAAAAAGACGAAAAGAATATGAAAAGTATCGTAAAGATGTGGAAAAAGCAAAATATGTAGAAGATCGATTAACAGAAAAAATAAAATTAGAATTAGCTCAACAAATGGAAAAAATGGAAGAACTTAATAAAACAGAGAAAATATTAAAACAAGATATGGAAAAAGAAGAGATAGCTAATAAAAGAAGAAAGGAAATTTCGAAAGATTTTAAGGTTTCATTTGATAGAGAAGAAAAAGAAGAAGAATTAAAAAAATTAAAATATATTAAAGTTTATGGATACAAAAAACATCCTGATTATTTAAGGTTAGCATACTATAATCATGAAAACAAAAAAAGTGTATGTTTTTGTAATGGTGAATTAAATGAAACAATAAAAAAAATAGAAAATGTTTGTTTTGAAAAATTAGATGAAAAACTATTAAAATATAAACCAAAAGAACCAGTTTATTTTTTGCCATATAGTTACCTTACTGTTAATTGTGAAAATCCTAAAAATTTATTTGTTTTAAATTATGATGATTTTATAAAAGAGAATAATCTAAAAGAAAAAATAAAAGAGAATGAAAAATTAAAAGAAGATTTAGAAAAAATTAAAGAAAATAAAAAAATACCTCATTTAATTCAAGAGAAATATGAAAATGATTATATAGAAACTAAAGATTTAGAAGAAAATATTTTTTCTATTGTTTCTTTTTCAGTAAAAAAATACAAAGGTAATTCTATTTATTTACTTACAATTAAAAAAGATGAAGGAGAACCTTTATTAATAAAAGGTATCTATTTACAGGAAGAAATGGAAAAATTAGTAAATGAAGTGGGTGATTTAACAACATTAAAACTTCCTATGTATATAAGAATTGGAATTAAAAAATACAATGAAAAAAGAAAGAAATCAGACAGACTTATACCAATTATTAGAAATAAAGATTAATCTTTATATATTTATAAAATATATAAAGATTTTTATTTAAAAAACTGCATCCATCTTTTTCCCATCTGATTGAAGACTAAAAATTTTATCAGAAAGAAGAACAGCATAGGCTTTGGTATTAGCAGGAACATTTTCAGCAAATCTTGCTTTTATTTGAACATCAACGACAGATGCCCTTAATCTTGTTTTTTGCTTTGAAATATCAAAAACAAACAATGGATAAAGATTTTTAAAATCTATTGAATTGATTGAAAAATTAGAATTTACTACAGGAATATGTTGTGTCATATATCTGAAATTAGAAGTTTCGAAAAACATACGAGAATATTCATTACCTGAAAAATTAATATTATAATCAATTTCAGGATATCTTTCAGTGTTTAAATAAACATGTACATTAGTTAAATTTACATGATTAAATATTGATTGGTTTTGTTCTTGAAGGTCCTTATCTCCAGTTTGAAAACCTAATATTAAAAATCTAGGTCGTTCTGCTGCTGATTTTACTGCTAAACGCCAGGATAGCTCTGTTGTTTGGGGAACAATAATACTTTCACATTGACGTGATTTAAATCCAATTTTAGTTTCAATTTTTGTATCTATTTGTTTATAAAGTGAAAATTTTGCTTCATCAGAAGGTAAAACATGAGGAACAAACCAAGATAATTTATTTAGTAAAATTTGTCCTCGTTCATATGGGGTATCTACTCCGCCTACTGGCCTTGATCCATCCGATTTAAAAATTGCTTCATTATCTGATTTTCTTATTAAACTTAACTGTTGTTTAACTCCATATATAATTTTATTATAATCTTCAAAAAATCCAAAAATATGACTTAGAGGAACTAAAAAAGAAAAGTTTCCAACTGGATCGCTTGAAAAAATTAGTTTTTGTCTCGTATCAAATCCAATATTTAAAGCTCCTGCATTTCCTTCTTCATAATCTTTAAACCAGCATTGGTTTAATCCTCTTGATTTATTAAAATCATCAGGGTATTTTAACATGCCTAACATTGTAGTAGTTTGTCCTGGATAAAGTATATTTTCTATTTCTTGACCGGATATTATAAATTTAATTTGACTAAAAAGATTTAATAAACCATTATTTGCTATTGTTACCCTATCTTCTCTTACATATCTTGTACCATCTGCTTTTAACAATGAACCTATAAAATGTAAATAACTTTTACTTGTATGAGTAAAAACATCTTGCGACTTGATTGTAAGCCTTATTTCTCCTGGTGTATTTAGTTGAGTTACGCCTTTATCAGGAGGGTATTCATGATATTGATAACTTTGTATTCCAAGACCTTCATTTAATCCCTTTTTTGATTTTGGTATTTTTCCAAGTTGAGGAGTATCGAAAGGAATTGTTGCAACTGGGGGAGCATTTGAAACTTTTAAACTTGGTTTTTCTTGTTTTTTATTAATTATTAAATTTTTTATTTTTTCTCTCGCAAGCTGTTCTGCTTTTTTTGTTCCCACATCTAATAATTTTTTACTAGCATCTGTTGCTATTTTTTTTGCTGTTGATTTAGCTAAATTTTTGACGACTTCACTAGTACCTGAAGAAAAAACACGAGAAAAAAACTGAGATATTGGAGTAAAAAGATTAGATCCACCGTAAATATATTCTTGTTCATATCCTGGTAAGTCTTCTGTTATTATCATTTTTCTAATTAATAAAATTTGTTTAAACATCATTTAAAAGTGTATCTCTTTCTTTTCTCGTCATTACTTTTTTTCTAATTAATTCGTTACAAATATCTACTATTTCATTTTTTAAACCAGTATTTCCTGCACGAACAGAACCGCATAATAAAGTTAATCTGTCCGCTAGTGCAATAGGATCAGAAGATAAAAAAACCGTTGTATGTCCTTTACCTTTTTTTTTATAAGATTTTTTTGATTGTAATATTTCATCTTTTATAGGTCTTAGTAAATCAGTCCATTTTTTTCCTTTTGACAGATTTTTATTTATTATTAATTTACCCTTTTCATTTGTTTCAAAAAGAACACCTGTGCTATTTAATATTTCTTTAAACTTATAAAACTCTTTAGGAAAATCTTTTTCTTTAAAATCAGGTGGTACATTAGAAAAAATTAATTGCATTAATTGAGGTGTTTTTTCATATTCGTAATTACCAACTATAATTTTATTTTTTTCAATATTTAAAGGTACATTATTCATTGTTAATATTATTTCTTCATCTCCAGTTTTTTGTAATGTTAAAAGTTTATTTTTTTCTAATTGTGTATTTTCTAATTCTGGATGAAGTTCTTTAAAATTTGAAAAAAATGATTGAGTAAAAGATGAAGGTAATGGTAGTGAAGCTGTAGAAGAAGATGGTGATGGTAAAGATTTCTCTAAAGCTTTAGGAATTTTACCTATTTCTTCAGTTAAACTTTTCTCAAGTTGTTCAGTTCTTGCTGTTACAGGTTTGAAAAATTTAGTTAGTTCTCGATCTCTTCCTTTTTCTTCCATAATTTCTGATCTATCCTTTAATTTTATTTTTTTCTCTAAAGCAAGATATTCACTTACTATTTCATTCCTTTTATTAATATCATCTATGTTTAAAAACGACATTTTTTTAAAATATATTAACTTTAATTAATGTTAATATATTTTACTCTTCACTCGATATTTGACAACTACAATTAAAATTATATTTAATATTAGGACAATTAAATTCATCCTTGATTTTTTTCAACCAACCTCCGAAAGGAATTTCTGGCATCAACTCGACCTTTTTCAATTAAACTTTCCTTTCTTCTTCAGATATCTGTTTTTTCGTTTTGTTTCTTATCTCTTCTTTAAGTATTTTATATTTTTCCAATTCTTCCATAATTAAACTAAATTCATCATGTTCAATTTTATTATCTGCTATTGCTTTAGATATATGATTTGATAGAGTATTTAATTTACTTTCAGCAAGTATTTTAATTTTCATATGTTTCTCACTTTTTGTTCTACTTCTTCTAACTATAAATTTACTGACAACAGCAAGAAGTCCAATGAATAAAGCACAACCTTCTAAAGCTATAGTTGCAGGAATTGCTACAATAGTTGAAAGTAATGCTATACCACCACCTCCCATTAATAAAGCACCAACTGTAAAAATTGCCTCTACATTATCAACAGTTTTACTAATTTTTAAATATTTTTTTTCAAGGTTCTCCCTTTGTCTTACTTCTTCTTCTAGATATCTCTGAACTTCTGAAATTTTTCCAAGTCTAAAACTTTGCCCGTTATCATTCATTTCAATAACAGCAACAGGAGCTGATGGTTCTGATCTTACTATATTAGGGTAAAGATTACCCTCATTTTTTTCTATTTCTGTCATTTTTTATATCGTCAAAATTGCTTTAACTTTTTAAATATTGAATGAAACATAAAGGAGTATTTTCAGGAATTAATAATTCTTGTTGTGAAAAATTCCATAAAAAAATGTTAATATTGTCATAAGAAGCTTCAGGAAAAATATTGTTAAATATAATTAAATTTGTTTCTAAGTCTTTTGATAAACTCGTTAATACGATACCTTCACTTTGTTTAAAACCAAAACCAAGACTTAACATTTTTCCACTATTTGCTTTAATTTTTGTCGTCATTTGCGTAAAAACTAGCCATTTGTTTCCTGTTTTTTTAATTGAAGGATATTTTAATTCTTGAGGAAGCCAATAAATTGTTTTTGATTGGTTCATGATTTTTTTAAAAGAAAATTTTTTTTAAATTAAATTTTTAAGTAAAGGTCCTATAATTGGAATATTAGAAAGTAATCCTTCACCTCTTTGAACTTCACCTTTTTTTACTGAAAATAACCCATCACCTCCAAATACTGAACCAGTTGCTGACATAGGTTTTAAATATAAACCTTCTCCATCTGTTTCAACTTGTGATACTGTTCCATTTTTAGATAAATAAAGTCCATCTCCAAATAACTTTTTAGTAACACCATCTGCTAGACCAGATAAAGCACCTAATCCCAAAGCTGGTAAAACTTTTTTAGCAACAGGTAAAACAAATGGCAATGCTCGTGATGCTAATGCTGCAAGTGTTCCAAGAAAACCACCGTGTTTTGCATTATATTTTACTTGAGCAAATGACAAAGATAAATTTACACCTTTGTTTTTATTAAATGCTTTGTTCATTCTTGCTATTTGACTTTTTGTAAAGTAAAAATTTTCATCTCCTCCGGCATTTTCAGGTTTTAAATTTATTGTAACTTTACATTTATTATTATATGCATGAGCAATTTTTTCTTTTTGATTTTGAGAAAGTGAAATTTTAGTTTCTATATAATTTGTTTTAGTCATTTTTAATGTTGTTTAATTTCCCTAATATGAAAACGCATTGTAATATTTTCACCTCTTAGATCAAGTTTATTACCATCTTGATCTGTCAATATTGCTGTGATACTGTGAATTTCTTGAAGAAGTAAAGGTAAATATATTGGATAAGGTGGCCTTTCAACTATCTTATGACCTGGGTTAACATTTGGAAAAAAACTATATATTGTATTTGCTTGATTTCCTTTTACATATGTTCCTCCAATGATATCTAAATTAATTAAAATAGAATTAACAGCTAAAATATTAACTATTTCTTCACTTTCATGTATTCCAGCTGTATACATTTTTGGTTTAAATCCTAAAACTTTATTTAATGAATTTTGTGTAAAATCAACAACATAGTCTTTTTCAATATTCATTATAGTTTTAAAAGTATTAAGGTTTGCTTTAAATGTTACCGGATAAGTGTTATTTTTTACATCAAGTAATCCTTTAGTATTAAAAATGTTTTCTAAAGTTTGATTAATTCCAATTAAATCATAACTTCCTGTTTTAAGAACAAAATCCCATGCTCCTGCTCTTGGTTCTTTTATTAATCTAAATTCATTGTTTCCAGTATGAATATTTGGCATACTGTAATATGTTTCAAGATTAATTAACGCCATTTCACAAGGTTTACTTAAAATAATTGGAGGATTTATTAAAGTTTTAAAATCTGTTTTATTATCACTTAATATAATTTGAAATGATGTCATTTTTATTTTTATATAAGAAAAAATTTTTTATATAAAATGGCAAGCAATAACGTTAATAATAATATAGTAGAGTTTTGGTTAAATTTAAAAGAAGGAGAAACAGATGAAATATCAGTAATGGCTTGTTGTGATTTTAATAATTATCGAGATATTGACTGTTATTGTTCATGGGATAATATTCAAAATAATTTTAAAAAAGGAGAATATCATGTAACATATAGTTTAAATGGAATTGAAAAAATAGAAAGAGTTGGAGATGAAGTAAAAAAAGTTAAAATAGTGAAAAAGATAATATTAAATGAAGAAGAAAAAGATGTAATACCAGTAATGGCTTATTCTTGTGATTTTGATATGTTTCAAGATATTGACTGTTTTCGAACATGGAATGATATTAAACATCATTTTAAAAAAGGAGAATATCATATAACATATAGTTTAAATGGAATTGAAAAAATAGAAAGAGTTGGAGATGAAGTAAAAAAAGTTAAAATAGTGAAAAAGATAATATTAAATGAAGAAGAAGGAGAAAGAATACTGAAAGAAATAGAAAAGAAAAATGAAGAAGAAGATGACGAAGAAGAAGAAGAAATACTGAAAGAAATAGAAAGTAAAATTAAAAAATGTGGAAGATAAAAAAATAAAAATTAAATTACTTAAGTAATTTATTTTTTTTTAAAAGCAGCAATACAATGAATAGGAATTATGGTAAAACAATACCAATTAATAGAATGCACAAGAAAACGTGTGAGAAAAGTAGAAGTTGATAATCAACCGTTTAATTATAAAAACAAAGATTTATCTATTTTTTTAGATGAAAATTTTTTAAAAAATGAAAATTATGATATTAAATATTCATGTAATGGTATTGAAGAAATAAAAAGATTAGGAGATGATGAAGAAGGTATTATAATTAATGAACAACCTGATAAATTTCATGATATAGATTTAATTAATATTTTACAAAGTAGAGAATTAAAAAATGGAAAATATAAAATTATATTTTCTGCTTATGATATTGAAGAAATAAAAAGATTACCAAATAATAATGAAGATATAGAAAGAGTAGATGATGAAAATTTTTATTTTTCTTTGTTAGGAGAACTTAAAGAAATATTACATTATGAAGAAGAACAAAAAAAAAAAAAAAAAAAAAATAGAAAAAACAAATAGAGAAAAAATTTTTAAATCATCAGAGTGTGTTATATGTTATAATGAAAACCCAAATGTAATGTTTTGCGATTGTGGGCATGTATGTATATATAATATTTGTAATGATTTGCAAAATTTTGAAAAATGTCCTGTTTGTAGAATTAATTCCACTATAAAAAGAAAAATTTCATAAAAAATTATTTTTTTAATAAAAATGAATTGTGAAGAAATTTTAAATCATGTTATCGATTTTGGTAGAACTAATAAAATTTATTCAACTAAATTTATAAATAAATCTATAATCGAAAAACAAATTGAATTTTTAAAACAATTTGAATATAAATTTCCTAGTTTTGAAAAATTAATAAATTATTATTCACATTTTGATCAAATTCTTAAAATTATAGATGATGAAGAAGATGAAGAAGAAAAGAAACCTTTTATAATGTTTAAAAATAGAAAACCAATTAATGAAGATCAAACTTTTAAATCACCCGAATGTGTTATATGCTATGCTAAAAATCCAAATGTAATGTTCTGTAATTGCGGACATATAGCTATATGTGAAAATTGTAATGATTTACAGAATTTTGAAAAATGTCCTGTTTGTAAAACTTTTAGTGATATTAAAAGAAAAATATAAATATTTAACCTAATGAAAAAGGTTAAATATTTATTATTAATTTACCAATCAAATGGAAGAAGTTCTTCATTGTAATCTGGAAAGTGAATTTGAACAGCAAGAGTTATAAAAACTCTTTCAATATTTGGATGAGAAGATTTAAAAAATAAAATTAAACTTGTACATTCTTCAAATTGAATTGGTTTAAATTGAGGAGGATTTAAACAAATCTTATGTATTTTTCTAACATCATTATCATTTAAAATAGGTAAAACAAACTCATGTTCTGTTTTTTTTCCAACAGTTTCTATTATTCCTTTGCTTAAATCTCTGTTTATGTTTCTGTCTTCTGGTCTTGTTGTATTATTATCATTAATTCTAAAAATTAATTCAAATGATTTATTTTTTTCAAGATAAAATGTATCAGGGTAAAGAAAAACAAAAGAACAATTAAGAATTGTTCCAGCATATGGAAACAAATAATTTGGTT
The DNA here is from genome assembly GCA_945859785.2 of Tridacna gigas. Lineage (NCBI taxonomy): Eukaryota > Metazoa > Mollusca > Bivalvia > Cardiida > Cardiidae > Tridacna > Tridacna gigas. Next base: position 8,835,802 of record OX244042.2, read on the forward strand.
TAATTTTTATTTTTCCTCCTTCCCTATTGTATATAATATTTCCAGCATCATATTTTCCAAAATATACTATTGTAGGTTGAATAGGATTATTTTCATCATCCAATCTTATTGCTGGTCCTCCATAAATAGATGGTGTTCTTATATTAGATTTTTCTACTTCATCTATTCCAATAATTGGACCTTCAGCTTCCCCTCTAACTAAAATTATAGAGGTGCCTAAAAATTTATAAATTCTTTCTTTTGTTATAATATCATCCACATACGTTTTACTCACTGCATCGGTTTCCCCCCTTGGCAGTGGAACATTTGTAATACTTTTATAAGCCATATTAAATCCTTGTGTAGCTAAATAATACCCATTTTCTTTTAAAAATGGTCCTTCATTCTTTTGATCAAATGTTTTCACATCCACATAATTTTTAGTAGCAACATCCTGCGGTTCAACTGGATTACCTGCATTAATAACTTTAAATTTTTTCATATCTAAATCTGCTGTAATATCACTTTTATCTACAGGTTTAACATTAGTAATCTTTTCCTCCAAAACTTCTTTAATCTCATCTACATAACCTTTATTAACTGCATCATTTTCTTCTTCAGGTTCTTTTAAATTTCTGATAGTTTTCTGTTTTAAATTTAAATTACCTTTTGCAATAAAAGTCCTTCCGTTGTTCGTATTAAAGGCTTGATTTTTTTCTAAATCTTGTTTAACTTTCTCCAATTCTCCCAAATCATTATTAACATTGCTAACAATTTCATCAACATATTTTTTATTAGTTGCTTCATCTTTCCTTTGTGGATTTCCTACTCCATATAATCTAAAATTTTGCATATTTAAATTAGCATTAACTTTATAATTAATACCATCATCAAATTTATTAATAACATTTTCTTTAACTTTAATAATTTCATCATCAACATATTTTTTAGGACTAGCTTCATAATCCTTTTGTGGCATCCTAATTCCTCCTAACTTCTTATTTCTCATATAAATATTTTCTTTTGTTTCATATCCTCCGTTCTTTCTTTCAAAAGGACTTGCTTCATCTACATAAGCAACAGTAGCAACATCATCCGGTAAATCAGGAAATCCTACATTTTCTATTTTTAAACCTTTCATATCAATTTTAGCTTTTGCTTCATGAACATCATTTTTAAAAATGAAAGGATTATTTGCTTCTATTTCTTTTTTTTTCATCTTTTCCTAAAAAATTATTAACAATAAAAGGAAGATCAACACCATCACCTTCCTCTTTTTCTATAATTTCTTTTTCAATTCTTCCAAATTTTGTTATAGGTTGATAATACATTTTTTTAAAGATTTTTTTCTTTTAAATTCATTAAATATGATACTATAGGAAATAAATCATAACCCTTTGTCAATTTTTCTAATACATAAACACAGAGATGACCGAAAATAACAGTATTAGGTTGTTGTATTTGATCAGATGAGTATAAAATTGGAGATTTTAAATTCTAAAGGTGGACGTAAACCATAACTGTCAAAATAGTATTTTGTATTTTTATTTTTATACCAACAAGTCCAATGAGTTCCTTCATCTTCACTATCATCTAAATTTAAAATTCCACATTCTCTTTTTTTTGGTTTGTCAGGAAGATTATCACGTGAATAAACTCCTTTCCACCCAGGTAAATCTTTACATACCTTAATTAAATCAAAATTGCTAAGTGATTTACTCGGTAAATTGATAATACGGTTTGAAGGATGTAGCCCTGTTCCTGTTGTTTTCTTTCTGTCTCTTTGTCTTTGTTTCTTTTCCTTTTGTCTAGTTGCTTCTGCTGCTACTGCTTCCATTCCTAATTTAGCATTTTCTTTAATTCTTGGTTCTTTATATCCCATCCAATTTTGAAATTCATATCTTGTTTTTTGTAGTTCTTGTCTATAAAATGCCCCTTCAATATGGTGATCTTTTGCATCTTTTAAATAGTAAGTTTTTGGATTTGAATTACGTATTTCACGTATCTTAAAAATTTCTTTGGTCCAATTTGGGGTAAAGCCTTTTTCAAATCCTTCTTTTTTCTTTCTCGGTATTCTAACTAAATCATTAATTTCTAAAGGAGTTTTTTGATCTTCTTTTAATTTTTTAGGTTTCATATAAAATTTTTCAAAAATTTCTTTTTCATTTTCTGGATTACTTGCTTCAGTAGGAGTTAATATTTCTTTAAAATTTCTATGAGGTGTGTTGTTATATTCTTCTACTAATTCCTGTATATGAGGAATATAATCAGTTGTATTATTATTAGTCATAAATCTACCTATCTTATTTTTTAAAGTTTTAATGAAACGTTCAGCAATTGTTGCTTTATTTTTTCCTTCAGTGTGATAAAGAACAACATCTTTTAATTTTGTTTTTTCTTCTTTTGCTTTTTCAGGAAATAGAACAGGGCAATGACTTTTTATATGATTTGTTAAACCGGCTTTATTTTTTAAATATTTTTTACAATGGGGACATTGGAAATTTGTAGGTTCTTCTTCTTTTTCTTTATCTATTAATCCAGTAAATTCACCACCTCTATCAGTCCATAATTTTTTAGGTCTTCTTTTTGTTTCATCAAATATATTATTAAATGCCTTGGCAACATTATCAACTTGTTTATTTGGTAATTGTCTAACCCATGCATATCGACTGAAAACATCTAAAACTATTAAAAAAATATTTAAATTATCTGTTTGTTTTTCTGATGCTGTTTGTCTTTCTGTTGTTGCTGTTTCTTTAATTTCTTCTAATCCTTCTTTTTCACCTTTTTTTATTTTTTTAGGCATAAACATTAAATCAGCAGTCCATGTACCATTAATATGAGGAACTATTACTTTCCTTGTTGGAAAATTTCGCCTTACTGGTTTATCAGCTAATGTTTTCTTCTTTTCTATTTTTCTTTTTTTTTTTTTATTTCCCATTCCAAATTTTACTTTATTTCCTATAATTTTACTTACGAGACCCCTTTCTAATTTTTCTTTAATTGTCGGATTATAAATTTCTTTCATTTCATTAAGCATATTAACATCACATAGACTGTTACGTGTTTTTGTATCTGAATGTTTTAAATAACATATATCATGATGCATTGCTGCGTTATCAATTCTGTTAATTGGTTTACTCCAAGCTTTTGGAGTTAAATCAGGATTTAAACGTTTTTTTAAATTAGTTCCTGGCCCTGTGAAATTATGACCTGGAAGATGCATTTCAAAAGGCAGTTTATTAATAGTTTTGTTTAATAATCCTCCTCCTGTCTTTCCTTTTATGAATTGTGATTTTTTACTTCCGCAAACAGAACAAAAACCTTTTAAAATATGTTTTCCATTTTTTGTTTTTTCTTGCGTTAAGTTTTTTGTATTTGTCTTTTGTCGACATTTTACACAATATATTAAATTCATTTTTATTTTAGTAATTTTTTTTTATAATAATAATAACTAAATGGAGATTAAAAATTATAGTTGTAATTTACAAAAGAATAAAAGGAAAAATTCACCTATGTTACCGCAAAGTATAAGGGGTTTAATAATAGGTGAAAGTGGCTGTGGAAAAACTACAACACTTTTAAATCTACTTTTACGACCAGGATGGCTGGATTATGATCACTTATTTATTTTTGGGAAGAGTATGAAACAACAACCTGAATACACACTTTTAAAAGATGCACTTGAATACGGATTAACAAAGGAAGCAATAAATGGGATTTTTGAAAATATGGATGAAATTGAAAAAAGAAATATTAAAACGAATGATTTGTTTGCTGAAATATCAAAAGAAACAAGAAAAGGTAATAAAATTATTCCTTGTTTTAATGAAAAAGATGATGATGTTCCTGATCCAAAAGATTTAAATAGTAGCAATAAAAATTTAATGATATTTGATGATTTACTGAAAGAAAAACAGGATATACCAGAAAAATACTATACAAGAGGACGACATTCAAATACTGACTGTTTTTATTTGTCACAGAGTTTTTTTGATTTACCACGAAGAACAATAAGAGGTAATTCTAATTTAATAATTTTATTTGATCTTCCTGAAAAAGACTTAAGTAATATTTATATAGACTATGCTAGTCGTGATATGACAATTGAAGAATTTAAAAAATTCTGTTATACATGTTGGTCTGAGCCTTATGGCTTTGTTGTCATTGATAGATCTAGTGGAAGAGATAAAGGTAAATATAGGCATGGATTTGGAAGGTTCTATATTCCTAATTAAATAAATGTCATATTAACATTTGTATGTTAATATGACAAAAATGCAATACAATAATGGAACTTAGGGAAAATATAACGCTTCTTTTTTAAAGAAAATAATTTATTTAAGTGATTTTATTTTTTCATTTCATTTTTCAATTTTTTTGAAAAATGAAAAAAAGAATGGGGAACTGTTCCCCTATTCTTCATAATATTCTAAATCTGTTAAGGCATCTTCTCTAAGCTGTGCTAACATTTCATTATCATAATCATCTTCAGTTTCCTGAAAATTTGAATAACCATTTACTAAAACACTTAAAACTTTAATAGTAATACCTGAATGTGTTGTTATCATTCTATTGTCTTGATTTTCTTCTTTTCTCCAAAGTCCGGTTATTTTTATACTATAAACACCGTGTGTTATTTGATCATAAAGAAAATCACATTTTGTTAAAGGTTTAATTTTTCTTGATCCTTTTTTATCTTTACTTTCTTCAAGAGTTGTAAAAAATGTATCATTAAACTTTTCCATATCTATTTTACATTTAACAAAACCTTGAACTTTAAAATTTTCAAGAACTGCTTCAAGTTGATATTCATTTTTAACTTTATCAATATATTCAGGATCAAATCTTTCATAAAGTCCTATTAAAAAACTTTCAAACATGTCACAATATGACAAATTTATATATCTTGTTGTTCCAAAAGTTTCAAGAGTTGGTTTTTCATCAGGTGTTTTAGTAATAATATTCGTATAAATTCCACTTCTGTTGTTTTGTCTAATATCACTGAAAAAAACTTTATCAGTTTTTTTTTATCCTTTAATAACATTTTCTTTTCCAAGAGTTAAATTTACTGTTTTTGCTTTAGTATTAATTTTATTATTTGATTTTGTCATTTTAATTTAAAAAAAAATTACTTAAATTAAAAAAAATGAGTTTGAAACCTGTTTTTAGTTTAAAAAACAACATAGTTAGAATGGTCCCAAGCCATACAGTGAGAGAAATAAAAAAATGTAACAAAAGAAAATATAAAAAGTGCTTTAAATGGATATTTTAAGCAACATGTTCTTAATATTCCTGAAACAAAAAATTTAAACATTGAAACATTTATGAATAAAGCTAAACCGCACATTATACAATCATTGGAAAAGAACACAGGTTATAAAGTTATTGCTTCCGTAACTGGTAAATTAAGAAATGGTGAAAAAATAGAAAATTTTTATTTTAATTCATCTCCTTTGATTATTTATAAATGGAACAATAAATATAAAACTGCACAAAATCTAATAAAACAGATTTTAAATTCTTTTTATAATAAAAATTATGAAGGAAGTGGTTGGCATCTTGTTAGTTTTGAAAATGTAAGTTTAAATTATGGAAGATATAAACCATTTAAAGGAGGGTGTTCATCTCATAAATTACCTCAATGGTTACTTGTTAAAAAAGCAGTTGTTTCAATGATATGCGGAGATCAAAAATGTTTTTATTGGAGTATACTCAGACATTTTAACCCAAAAGAAAAAGATAAAGGTCGTATTACAAAAGAATTACAAGAAATAGCAAACAATGATACGAATAAATATGCTGATTTTTCTGAAGTAGTTTATCCCGTATCTGCTGAAGGTTTAGATCTTTTTCATCAAAAAAATCCAAATTTTCATATTGTTGTTTTTGGAATAGATAATGTAAACATGCAAACCCCTGTGATTTATGATAATGAAGCAAAAGGAAATGCTGTTTATCTTCTTTTCTTTTGCTCACATTATTATTTAATTTCTGATTTATCACGTTTGCTTTCATCTCAATTATCAAATTCTAACGGTCAGTTATTTTTTTGTTATAAATGTCAAAAAGTTTTCAGAAAAGAAGAAAAAAGAGATGAACATTTGCAATATTGTGAAGACATGACACTTTTAAAATTACCTGAAGAAAATGAAAAAATAGTTGAATATAAAAAACCAAAAATAAAACCTCCTGATATTGTTATTTATGCTGATTTTGAAAGTCTACTTATACCATGTACTGAGGAAGAAAAAAAAGAAAAACCTCAATTAAGATCACATCATATTCCTTCTTGTTTTTGTTTCTTCATGAAACCTAAAAACAACAAAATTTATAAAAGTAAAAAATACTCCTATGCTATTCAAAAAAAAGATGAAAATATACCTGAAATATTTGTTAATGGTTTAATCTTTCATATAACAAAAGCAAACAAAGGATTTAAAAATTCTACTGGAAATATGTCAAGTTTTACCCCTGTCCTTTTTCATAATCTCATGGGTTATGATGCTCATCTTTTTATTATTGAATTAGCAAAACATTCAGTTGCTTCACCCATTCAAGTAATACCTTCTAATTCAGAAAAATATATTTCTTTTAGTATTTTTATCTATATCTCAGATATTAAACATAAAATTAGGTTTTTAGATAGTTATGAATTTTTACAATCTTCATTAGATAGTATAATTAATGATATGAATGTTTCTGATTTAAAACTTACACAATCAATTTTTTCAAATGTTCCTTTAGATTTACTCGTTAAAAAAGGTGTCTATCCATATGAATGGATGGATAGTTTTGAAAAAACTAAGTCTACAACATTACCTCCTCAATCATATTTTTATAGCAGTTTAAAAAAATCAGGTATAAATAATGATGAATATGAAAGAGCACAAGAAGCATGGGAAGCTTTTGAATGTAAAACAATGAATGATTACCAGTTAAAATATTGTGAATTAGATGTTATGCTTTTAGCTGATGCTTTTGAAAATTTTAGAAAAATGAATAAAAAAGAGTATTCACTTGATCCTTTACATGTTGGCTATACATTACCTGGAACATCTTGGAAAAATATGCTTAAATACATTGAAAAGTTTACTAATAAAAAAATAGAATTAATTACTGATAGAGATATGTATGAAGACTTTGAAAAAGGTATAAGAGGAGGTGTTTCAATGACAGTAAAAAGATATGCTAAAGCAAACAATAAATATTTAAAAGACTATGATCCAACAAAACCAAGTAATTATATTCTTTACATTGACTTAAATAATTTATATGGTGATGCTATGAGTGCAGAATTACCTTATGCAATTGAAAGGAAACTTAAAAAATCAGAATTTCAAAATTGGAGAAATTCGCCATGTGTTGTTATTTGCGATATGGAAATTCCTGAAGAACATCATGATTTTTTAAATAGCTATCCACCTGCTCCTGAACATTTAGTAATTAATGGAGTTAGTAAACTTGTTCCAAACTTACAAAATAAAACTAATTATATGGTTTATAGTGAATTATTAAAATTTTATGAAACATTAGGTGTTAAAGTTTTAAAAATTCATCGAGGTTATATTTTAAAATTATCAAAATGGTTAGAACCTTATATAACAAACAATACAAAGAAAAGAGCGGCAACTGAAAAGAAAAGCGGACAAGATTTTTATAAACTATGTGTCAATTCAATTTATGGTAAAACAAAGAAAAAGAAGTAATGTTACAATTTGTAACAATGAAAAACAAGCAGAAAGATTAATAAAAAGCCCTGAATATACTGATTACCATGTTTTTAGTTCTGATTTGGTAGCCATTCATAAAAAGAAAACAGTAGTTAAATGTAATAAACCCATTTTTATAGGTTTTATGGTTCTTGAAATTTCTAAGTTAAAAATGTATCAGTTATATTATAATTATATTTTACCCAAGTTTCCCGGTTGTGTAAGTTTATGCTACACTGATACTGATAGTATGATATTAGAAATTAAAACTGAAGATTTATATAATGATTTAATACCTGAATTAAATACAAAATTAGACGGTTCAAAATATCCGAAAGACCACCCTTTACATACTATGAAAAATAAAAATAAATTAGGATATTTTAAAGATGAAACTAAAGGTATCCCAATAAGAGAATATGCCTCTACATCAGCTAAAAGCTATGCTTTAAGACTTGAAAATGAAGAGAAAGAAAATGAAACAATAAAATGTAAAGGTGTTATAGAAAGTTGTATTAAATCTAAAGAAATAACTTTTCAAGATTATTATAATTGTATATTCAACCAAGAAGTGAAAAAGGTAAAGTATAGTAATATAAAAAGTCATTTACATCAAATTTATACTGAAGAAACAGAAAAAATTGCTTTAGATCCAAATCAAGATGTGCGTTATGTTTTAAAAAATGGTATTGATACTTTAAGCAGAGGGCATTACAAATTAAAAGAATTAATGGGTAAGAGTACAGACTAAAAAAGGATTTTTATGGTTGTCAATAAAATAAAAATATTTGAAATAAGAGGTATAAAAGGGGAGTGCAATCGCAATTTAATGAAAATACATGAATATATAATTAATAAAGGATTTTTACAAATTATATATTCTTTTTAATTAATCCTAAGTTATTTAAATGAACACACACATTCACACACACACACACATCTCTCACACTCATATAGCTATATAGACTTTTTTCCCATTTTTTTATTCATACCAATATGCACCTGCAAATGCACCCCAAACACCAATGCAAATACACCTGCACAACCCACCCGCTAACCCGATAGACAGATAAGCCGATAAGCCGGCTAGCCGGCTAAATCGGCTAATCCAGTGAGTTGGTTAATCGGTTAGTCAGAGACGTGGCTAATCGGTTAGTCAGAGACGTGGCTAATCGGTTAGTCAGAGACGTGGCTAATCAGCTAGTCGGTTAGTCAGAGACGTGGCTAATCGGCTAGTCAGAGACGTGGCTAATCGGTTAGTCAGAGACGTGGCTAATCGGTTAGTCAGAGACGTGGCTAATCGGTTAGTCAGAGATGTGGCTAATCGGCTAGTCAGAGACGTGGCTAATCGGCTACTCAGAGACGTGGCTAATCGGTTAGTCGGCTAGTCAGAGACGTGGCTAATCGGCTTTACATGTGTTGCATGTGCAGATGTGTGCAGATGTGTTGCATGTGCATTGTGTGTGTGTGTTGTGTGTGTGTGTTGTGTGTGTGTGTGTGTTGCATGTAATTAAACATTAAATGGTTTGATAATGCATTTAGAGAATTGGAGCGGGTTGTTTTATGGTTATATGAGCGACTTAATGTGAATGTGTCTGTATTTGAACCTTTGTATGGAGACCCGCCACTTTTATTGTCCGCTAAAAAATTAGATGGTGGGGTTCTGTTTATTAATTATATATTCATGTAGTTTCATTAAATTGCGATTGCACTCCCCTTTTATACCTCTCCTGGGGTCAAAGTTTTATAAGGGCTTATATAGTGAAGACTTCTCGACAGTCTTCTTGTTTCTAACCATAAAGCATGGGACTAACAAATTTGGCATGTTTTAAGCCTTTGGATCAAAATTTGTCCCACAAGGATTCACAAATTTTAGATAGGCTTACATAGTGAAAACTTAAGGTATCTTTTTTTATCCTTACTGTAAGGCCTAGGGCTATAAAAATATGGCATGCCGATTCATACTGTAGACTTCTACCAAGATTGTTCCATCTTTTTCATTGAAACTACTCTTCCAATTTTGACCAAACTTTACAGATATCGTCTTGCCATGATGTTCTTCAGAATGTCTTCAAAGAATTAAGTTCTGTTAAAAGCTATGGTTGCTATGGCTACAAAACTGAAAAGTATTGAAAAACCTTTAAAAATTTTTTCCAAAAGCTTGTATTTACTAACGTCGTTGTAGCTCATGAAAAAGATACTGCTTTTTAGCTCCACAGGCCTAAGGCCATCAAGCTTATCATCTCTGAAACTGCTTCACCCAATAAGTCACAAGCTTTACATAGGCTAATATAGTGAGAACTTAAAAGGTCTTCTTGTTCCTTACCTTGAGTTAAAGTTATGTCAAAATTAGTCCTACCTCATGGGTCATAAACATGTGCTTATATCGTGAAAATTCAAAAAATCTTTTTGCTCCTAACTGCAAACCCAAGGGCTACCAAATCTGGATCACTTTTGATTTTTTTTTTTCTTTTTAAATTAGCCTTGCATTAAACAGAGGCTTCATATGGACGAAACTTGAAAATCACCTTATTTATAACCATACAGCATAGACTTGTATTATTTTGGCATGTGCCTTTATCTTGTGGACCTCTACCAGGGTTCAAGTAATTATAGCTCTAGGATCAAAAATGGCTTTTCCCTGCTGGTCTCAACTTTCACATGGGCTTTTACTGAGAAAACTTTGTAAGTCTTCATTTTAAAACCATTTGGCTCAGAATTGAAATGTTTAGTATTTATGGTTTATATTTATAAGCCAGTGGAGCGATACAGGGCCCTCTTGTTTTTTTCACCTGTAGTCAGTGGCCTTGGAAAAAAAGTTGTGTCAGTACTGGTGTGAGAAAGTCCAGAAACAAATGAAACACATGGGTGCGTCACTGACCACCATGACATGACCTGAGCTGTTAAAATGACGTTTAAACTCCAATACAAACCAAACAAACTAAATTTGGATAACTTTTAATAAAATACAAAACTGCTCAAAAATGGTAAACACAACACAAAATGGAAGTGAAATAATTTTGTGATAAAGAAGACAATGTAATAACAAAATAAAGGCAGATTATGTAATAAAATATGATTGCTTTCAAATTTCTGTAAAAACCCTAGCTAGCTACACTGATTAATGATTTTTAAGATTTCAACATTGAAAACATAGATGATACATGTTTACAACCTTAGGTTCATGTAGATCAGATCTGACCCTTTAATTCTTTACCAAACGACAAAATTTTAGACTGGTCCAGATTGAAAGCATTTGCAGACAACAAAATAAATGTGATTCAAAAGCTGAAATTTGTTTTGGGATGTGTAGAAAACATTGTGGGAAAAGGAGAAAATGCTGTTTACCAGCATTTTCTCCTTTTCCCACAATGTTTTCAAAAGCTTTTTTTTCATCAGCCTCGTTAAAACTTGGGATTGTGTGGTAAACGGTTTTCATGACCCCTAAAAAAAAGGCTTTTCAAAACATTGTGGGGAAAGGAGAAAATGCTGGAAACTAGCATTTTCACCCTTACCCACAATGTTTTCTGGCCTTTCAAAGACAATTTCCATCATTTGAGACAAATCTTATTTTTATCTAATTTGTCTGCACAAGCTCTCAGTTTGGACAAGTCTATAATTCTGTTGTCCAGTAAAGAGTTAATTGCGGTTTCCACCCTTTTGCTTGGAATGCATCAACAAATATCGGACTCTGCACAGTTAAATTCTGCCTGCACATTCTTACCGTTTCTAATAAAATCAACTTCATGACTGTATTATTTGCATTCTAGGAGTCAAGCTTATGTTATATGCCAGAAGGGTTTTGCAAATTAGCTTTCTCGGCTTTTTTTTATGACCCTGCCCTGTCAAGATTTGCAGTTCAGATTATATAGCATTTACAAATAGAAGTACCTGAAGTCTGAGAAAATAATCACAATAATTAGCAAGGAATCATTCATGAGACAATATGTTTGAAAAAGTATCAAGCTATTCCAGACAAAAGGCGCAATCCCTTAACTCTTTACCATATGACATAATCAAAATTTAAACCATTTGCAGACAACAAGGAAAAAGGTGACTTAACCCTTTATCACACAATGCCGCCTTCTGACAACCCAGCAAAGGAAGCCTTTTGAAAACATTGTAGGAAAAGGAGAAAATGCTGGTTACCAGCATTTTCTCCTTTTCCCACAATGTTTTCTACCCTATCAAAGAAAAATTGCACCATTTCAGCCACATTGAAATTGTCGTCTGCAAATGCTTTTAATTTGGAAAAGGCTCAAATTTTGTCATCTGTTAAAGGGTTAAGAATTGAAATACGTTTTGGGTAGGGTAGAAAACATTGAGGGAAAAGGAGAAAATGCTGGTTACCAGCATTTCTCCTTTTCCTACAAAGTTTTCAAAAGCTTTCTTTCTTAAGGTTGTTCAAAGTCAGCATTGTGTAGTAAAGGGTTAACTCTTCACCAAACGGCACAATTTTTAGGTTTGTTCAACCCAAACCATTTAAAGACAACAAATTTAATTCACTGAAGTACTGCATATTGTCTTTGGTTCGGTAGAAAGTATTGTGGGAAGAGGAGAAAATGCTGGTTACCAGCATTTTCTTCTTTTCCCATAATGTTTTCCAAAGCCTTTCACATCTGTTCAAATGCCTTTGGGGTCGTTAAAACTTGGAATTGTGTGGCAAATGGTTAATAAAGTAAACAAAAAAAGAACTTTTTCTCGTGACTCGTGATATCTGAGTTACTAGTATTGGTGAGCTGGTTGTTAAATGCATTTTATCACATAAAACCTCCCTCCCGCAGTGCATTAAATGCATGACTTATTTTCAATAATACATTAACCCTTTTCCAAATGACAAAATTTCAGAATGGACCAAATTAAAAGCATTCGCAGACATCAAATTAAATGTTGCTAAAATGATGATTTCCGCCTGTGATGGGGTAGAAAACATTGTGGGAAAAGGAGAAAATGCTGGTTACCAGTATTTTCTCCTTTTTTCAAAATGTTTTCAAAAAATTTCTTCCTGACGGCCATCAAAACTCTGGATTGTGTAGTAAAGGGTTAAGTGTATTATCATTGTTTAGGTCCCAGTTCTGATTATTTTGTAGTCATGAGCCTGTGAAGCCTACGAACCAACCACAACATGTGCCTGAATCTGTACCATTTTGCCATTTAGTGTGAAAATGATGCCATTGTTGCTAAGACATAGACGCATGTAAAGTTTAATGATTTTCATGTTTAACCCTTTACCACACAATTCCGACTTTGAACGACCCTGAAGAAGAAGCCTTTTGAAAACATTGTGGGAAAAGGAGAAAATGCTGGTAACCAGCAATTTCTCCTTTTCCCACAATGTTTTCAACTCTTCCAAAAACAAATTTCAATTTTTGATTCACATTTATTTTGTCATCTGCAAAAGCTGTCAATTTGGACTGGTCTAAAATTTTGTCGTTTGGTAAAGAGTTAATAACAACAAGAAATACAACAAAAGCTATTTAAAATCATCAAAATTGTGAAAACCTTTTACTTTACTCCCTCTATAAACTGTTTAATTCTACTTTTGATGTAAATGTTTTAGAGCTATCTTCTTGTGTATGTACACATTTCAAACCAATCTACAACTGCAAACATGGACCAGTGAATGGTATATAGGCTAGAGGTGATGATGCAGGACACTTGTTTGACTGTCATTTCATTTTATGTGATTAACTCTTTACCACACAATCACGACTTTTAACAACCCCGAGGAAGAAGCCTTTTGAAAACATAATGGGAAAAAGAGAAAATGCTCGTAACCAGCATTTTCTCCTTTTCCCACAATGTTTTCTAACCTTTCAACTATAAATTTCAATTTCTGAGCCACATTTATTTTTCTCATCTGCAAATGCTTTCAATCTGGACAAGTGTAACATTTTGTTGTTTGGTAACGAGTTAACAGAATCTCACATTCAAGTTTAATATATAATCATTTTGCTCAAACTCGTTGACTCAGATGTATTAGATGCTTGCATTGACTCAAGCAATATAATTTTAGTCAACTCTTCACCTAACCCTCATGCAAGATTCTCATTTCTCCAGAAACAGAGATACAGCAGATGACTCTTGAAAAAAAAATTCAAATTATAAAATATGGGTTATCTACGTGAAATAAGAATTACCATGTGAACACAAGTAAAAAAAACAATGTGGCAAATGGAGAAGTTGCTCATGAGTAATGAGTAATTTATCCCTTCGCCACAATTTTTTTTTTGTCAAAAAGTGGTTGGCTGCAAATCCGAAAAAAAAAAAAGGTGCTGCAAGAGGTAAAAGTTTGAAGCATGCCCACAAATATAAATCCTGGACTAGAATATAATGTCACTATCTACTAAAATAAAACACAGGAGATAAAAATTCTTTAACGAGGCATGTTCCATGAAAAAGGGGTTTAATGCACTGGCAAGGAGTATTAACTCTTTACCAAACGACAAAATTTTAGACTGGTCAAAATTGAAAGCACTAGCAGACGACAAATCAAAAATATACCAAATGACAAATTTCGTCCTTGGTGGGGTAGAAAACATTGTGGGAAAAGGAGAAAATGCTGGTTACCAGCATTTTCTCCTTTTCCCACAATGTTTTCCAAAACACTTTCTTCAGGGTCGGTAAAAGTCGGGATTGTGTGGTAAAGGGTTAACTCAGGTCAGCTTGTGCAGTCCAAGCAGGCTGACCTCGGTCAAAACTTTTTGTTATTTGCTATTGGTCAATTTTCTGCATGTCACTTGGACAGCCTAGTCTACCTCACGATTCAGTCTGTCGTAACGATTTTATGGATACAATAATTATGATGGCTGGCTCGATATAATGAATCGGTGATGCATTAAACCCCCTTTTGCCAGAGCAACACTCATTAGTTTCGTTTAAAACTATGAATACATTACAGACTTCTAGATAAAAGGGAGTCATAGTATTCTAAATCCATTATTTTTCTTTCAAACCCTATGTTGTGGGTACTCATTAGAATCGTCTCGATGAGACAATTTTAATGAGTTCTCATAATACAGGGTTTAGTGCAGAGTGATTAAAATTTTCAATTTTGAAATCAAAATCACTCCCTCTATCTGGAGCTCTGTATTAATACTAACTCTGAAGACAAAATTTGAAACTTGTCCATATTGGAAGCACTTGTAGACAACAATTTACATGTGGCCAAAGTGATAGGGTTTGTCACTGAAAAGGTAGAAAACATTGTTCAAAAACGAGAAAATGTTGGTAACCAGCATTACCTCTATCTCCCCAAACATTTTTAAAACCCCTCTTTCTTAGGCTTGTTAAAACATATCATTGTTTTGGTAAAGGGTTAGGCGAAAACAGACAAATTTTTCTCTTTGCAATAAAACACAATTGTCTACCTACTGATTGGCATAGTAAAACATGCATTTACCAGAGCTCCAGATATAGGGAGTGATTTTGATTTCAAAACTGGAAATATTAATCACTCTCCACTAAACTCTATGTTATGGGTACTCATTAGAATCGTCTAATCGAGACGATTCTAATGGGTACCCACAACATAGGGTTTGGAAGAGAAATAATGGATTTAGAATACTATCACTCCCTCTTATCTGGAGGTCTGTCAGATTATGATATCTGAATATCTGTTCTTTCTAGTGCATGAATAAAACACGACCAATGCATACAATTTGTTATGGATTTGAAGCTGATTAAATTTCAGAACATATTGACAAAAAAGGAAAATTGCTTTAATTCTTTACCAAAAGACTGGTCCAATTGAAAGCGTTTGCAGACAACAAATTAATTTACATACTGCCAAATGATGGAATTTGTCTTGGAAAAGATAGAAAGGATCGTTGGAAAAGGAGAAAATGCTGGTTACTAGCATTTTCTCCTCTTTCCACAATGTTTTCCTCAGGGTCATTAAAACTCGGGATTGTGAAGTAAAAGTTTGACCCTTTACCACACAATCCCAAGTTTTAACAACCCCCTGGAAGAAAGCTTTTGAAAACATTGTTGGAAAAGGAGGAAATGTTGGTACCAGCATTGTCTCCATTTCCCACAATGTTTTCTACCCTTTCAAAAAAAAAAAAAATCAACCATTCTAATCACCTTTCATTTGTCTTCTGCAAATGCCTTCAATTCAGGGAAGTCTTAGATTTTGTCATCTGGTAGAGTTAACAATAAGAATACCTTAAGGCTTAACCCTTTACCACACAATTCTGACTTAACTACCCTGAAAAAGAAAGCTTTTGAAAACATTTTGGGAAAAGGAGAAAATGCTGGTAACCAGCATTTTCACCTTTTTCCACAGTTTTCTACCCTTCCTAAAACAAATTTAAAATTTCTGAGTAACATTTACTTTGTCGTCTACAAATGCTTTCAAATTGCTAAAATTTTGTCGTTTGGTAATGGGTTAAGAGAGCAGTTTCTGGATTTGCAACAATTTTTTCATAAATATGAGCCATGCTCTGGCAAAAGGGGGGTTATTAATGCATCTTTGTGATGCATTATACCAAGCAAGTCATCATATACTTAACCCTTTTTACCACACAATCCCGACTTTTAATGACCCAAATGAAGAAAACTTTAGAAAAACAAGAGGGCCATGATGGCCCTGGGTCGCTCACCTTAGTAGAGTGCCTTTAAGGTTTTTCTTTAATTTGACCATGTGACCTAGTTTTTGACTGCAGGTGACCCAATTTCAAACTCATATTTCATGAAGACAAACATTCTGACCAATTTTCAAGTCAACTGAGCAAAAAATGTAGCCTCGAGTGCCCTAAAGATATTTCTTTAATTTGACCTAGTGACCTAGATTATGACCCCAGGTGACCCAAATTTGAACTGGTCTTTGACTATATCAAAAGAAACATTTTAACCAATTTTCAAATCATATGAATAATAAATGTGGCCTCTAGAGTGCCCACTAGCTATTTCTTTAATTTGACCAAGTGACCTATTTTACGACCCCAGTTGACCCAAATTCAGACTCATGTGAGATTTTACAAAGACAAACATTCTGACCAATTTTCAAGGCAATTAAGCAAAGAATGTGGCCTCTAGAGTGCCCACAAGGTATTTCTTTATTTTGACCTAGTGACCTAGTTTATGATTCCAGGTGACCAAAATCCAAACTCATCTGGTATTTCATCAAGACAAACATTCTGGCCAAATTTCAGGTCATTTGAGCGATAAATGTGGCCTCCAGAGTGCAAACAAGGTATTTCTTTAATTTGACCCAGTGAACTAGTTTATGATCCAAGTTGACCCAAATTAATCTTATGTGAGACTTTATAAAGACAAACATTCTAACTAATTTTCAAGGCAATTGAGCAAATAATGTGGCCTCGAGAGTGCCAACAAGGTATTTCTTTAATTTGACCTAGTGACCTAGTTTATGACCCAAGATGACCCAATTTTGAACTCAATGAACTTGTTGCGCTTAGATGGGCAAACAAACTTAGAAGAGAATTACTACATACCAAATATCAAAGCTCTACGCCTTCCAGTTTTAAAGAAGAATTTTAAAGTTTTCCTTCTTTGTTCCTATGTTTGAGCTTGTGACCCCCAGGGCTGGGCCAGTTTTGACCCAGGGGCATCATATGAACAAACTTGGTAGAGGTCCACTAGGAAATGCTACATACCAAATATCAAAGCTCTACACCTTCCCGTTTAAGAGAAAAAGAAATTTAAAGTTTTCCTTCTTTGTTCCTATCTTCGAACTTGTGATCCCCGGGGCGGGGCCAGTTTTGACCCAGGGGCATCATATGAACAAACTTGGTAGAGGTCCACTCTGAGATGCAACATACCAAATATCAAAGTGCCACACCTTTCGGTTTCAGAAAAGAACAATTTCAAAGTTTTCCTTCTTTGTTCCTATGTTCAAACTTGTGACCCCAGGGGCTGGGCCAGTTTTGACCCAAGCAGCATGCTTGGAACAAACTTGGTAGAAGTCCACTAGGAGATGCTACATACCAAATATCAAAGCTCTATGCCTTCCCATTTAAGAGAAAAAAAAATTACAGTTTTCCTTCTTTGTTCCTATGTTTGAACTTGTGACCCCCGGGGCAGGGCCAATTTTGACCCCAAGGGCATCATATGAACAAACTTAGTAGAGGTCTACTAGGCGATGCTACATACCAAATATCAAAGCTCTATGCCTTCTAGTTTTACAGAAGAAGATTTTTAAAGTTTTCCTTCTTTGTTCCTATGTTGGAAATTGTGACCCCCCCCCCCCCCGGCGGGGCCAGTTTTGACCCCAGGGGCATCATATGAACAGACTTGGTAGAGGTCCGCTAGGAGATGCTACATGCCAAATATCAAAGCTCTACGCCTTCAAGTTTCAGAGAAGAAGATTTTTAAAGTTTTCCTTTTTTGTTACTATGCTCAAACTTGTGACCCCCGGGGTGGGGCCAGTTTTGACCCCAGGAGCATCATATGAACAAACTTGGTAGAGGTCCACTAGGCAATGCTACATACCAAATATCAAAGCCCTACGCCTTCCAGTTTCAGAGAAGATGATTTTTAAAGTTTCTCCTCTTTGTTCCTATGTTCGAACTTGTGACCCCCCGGGGCAGGGCCAGTTTTGACCCCAAGGGCATCATATGAACAAACGTGGTAGAGGTCCACTAGGAGATGCTTCATGCCAAATATCAAAGCTCTATGCCTTCTAGTTTTACAGAAGAAGATTTTTAAAGTTTTCCTTCTTTGTTCCTATGTTGGAAATTGTGACCCCCGGGGCGGGGCCAGTTTTGACCCCAGGGGCATCATATGAACAAACCTGGTAGAGGTCCGCTAGGAGATGCTACATGCCAAATATCAAAGCTCTACGCCTTCAAGTTTCAGAGAAGAAGATTTTTAAAGTTTTTCTTCTTTGTTACTATGCTCAAACTTGTGACCCCCGGGGTGGGGCCAGTTTTGACCCCAGGGGCATCATATGAACAAACTTGGTAGAGGTCCACTAGGCAATGATACATACCAAATATCAAAGCTCTAAGCCTTCCAGTTTCAGAGAAGATGATTTTTAAAATTTCCCCTCTTTGTTCCTATGTTCGAACTTGTGACCCCCGGGTCAGGGCCAATTGTGACCCCAAGGGCATCATATGAACAAACTTGGTAGAGGTCCACTAGGAGATGCTTCATGCCAAATATCAAAGCTCTATGCCTTCTAGTTTTACAGATGAAGATTTTTAAAGTTTTCCTTCTTTGTTCCTATGTTGGAAATTGTGACCCCCGGGGCAGGGCCAGTTTTGACCCTAGTGGCATCATATGAACAAACTTGGTAGAGGTCCACTAGGAGATGCTACATGCCAAATATCAAAGCTCTATGCCTTCAAGTTTCAGAGAAGAAGATTTTTAAAGTTTTCCTTCTTTGTTACTATGCTCAAACTTGTGACCCCTGGGGCGGGGCCAGTTTCGACCCCAGGGGCATCAAATGAACAAACTTGGTAGAGGTCCACTAGGAGATGCTACATACCAAATATCAAAGCTCTGCGCCTTCTAGTTTCAGAGAAGAAGATTTTCAAAGATTTTGCTTTTTTTTCCTTTTTGTTGCCATGGCAACCAAAGTTGTGGGTGGAATTTAATTCTTTGAACAATTTTGGTAGAGCTTCACCCAAGGAACATCCCTGCCAAGTTTCATCAAGATTGGCCCAGTGGTTTAGGAGAAGAAGATGTTTAAAGAAATTGTTGACGGACGACGGACGACGGACGCCGGACATAGGGCGATCACAATAGCTCACCTTTAGCACGTTGTGCTAAGGTGAGCTAAAAATGTGGGAAAAGGAGAAAATGCTGGTAACCAGCATTTTCTCTTTTTCCCACAATGTTTTCTAACCTATCAAAGACAAAAATCATCATTTCAGCAACATTTGATGTGTTGTCTGCAAATGGTTTGAATTTGGCCCAAAAACTTGTCATTAGGTAAATAGTTAATGGATCCATAAAATCCATTGTGTCTAACAACCAGCTGAATCCTACAGTAAAATAGTCCTTGAACATGCTAAAAAATTGACCAAAAACAAAAGGTTTCGCAGAAGTGTTGCTTTGCCTATTCTGCACAAAATGGGTCCTGATTCAGAACTGTTCAGCTCCATTGATCGAGATGATCACTCTTGCTAAATACATGTAGACAAAAGGTAGAAGCAATTCTTTTATGCACAGGGATAGAGAAATTATTTTAGATGGGCATTCCTTTGGTGTTTTTGTATCAAAATGACAGTAGGATAATAGAGAAGGGATTTATGTTGTTAATAAACGCTGTCCGTTGCCTTCAGGCTCTGTTTCTTTCCTCCAACATAAAATATTCCACTATACGGTAACACTGATTTATCCCAAGTTGGGAAAAGTAGCCGCTATGTTACAGATAATTTATAATTTATGATACCTAAGCTATGGTACAAAACGAAATTGTCAATTTAAATGACACACTGTACAGATCTAACATTATATACCAATGTCATGTAAGAGCTCTTTGTTCTGAAACGATTTGACAGAACTTGTCATAATATCACAGTTAGCATGCATGTAACACAGTTATAAAGGGTTTCACGAAATTCATCAACCATTCTTCCTGTGCTGTTCAAATGGTTCTATCTTTTGAAACCACTTTTATCTTTATCTGCAAAATAAAGAAAAAATTGAATACAAGTGCACACTTTACAATAAACTCTAGTAATTCCAAAAATGCATACATGTTTCAACCACCACAGGTGGTTTTTGTCTCTTTACCAAAAATACCCTGTCTCTATGACCCACTATGAAAAAGGCTTTTGAAAAAAAACTATCCGAGAGGGAGAATATGCTTGTATCCAGCATTTTCTCTTTCACGTCATGAGATTGGAGTATTTTTAATTTAATATATATATATATATATATATAAAATAACAAACTAGATTGGCAACTACTATTTTCCAGTATAAACAAATCTTACTGAAACAAAGTGGTTCTATCGAGAGGTACTCGCCAATTGGATTCCCTCTGTTCTAAATGTATCTAACCGTAGAAGGTTGCAATATACACATGTATTTATACACATAAATAGTTTCTCATGTTTACCTTCTTGATACATCAATTATAATGACCTCTTCAACAAAAACTGATCAACACACTGCGTTGTAGTGTTTACCAATCCTCCAACCTTTACTTAACAGTCCCATTATTTTTTTTTCATGACCATGAATTAGATGGCATTTGAATACATTGTGGGAAAAGGAGAAAATGCTGATCTCCCTTCTTCCACTATTTCTTCTACTTTTTCAAAGATAACAAGATTCTGTCTGCTCAATCCCCCGCCGCTGGCCTTATTTCAAACTAGCATTTATTCAGACCTTTGATATCATTAATTGATTAGCATTAGAAGAAAGTTTTGTACAAATGCTTGAAGATTTGTTATAAAATGACCAGGACAGTAGAAAACGTGTTCATGTCCAAAAGTAGTCTTTCTTTGGAATTAATATTCAATCACTGTTAGGATAAAATCATAATCTGTTTAACGCTTTAACCCATTACCAGACGACAAAATTTTAAACTGGTTGAAATTGAAAGAGGTTGTGTTAATTATTTCATAAATTGGACCAAGGGTTCATGAGATATGAAGCGGACAAAAAAATGTATTGCATTTTACATTTGAAGCTCTGCTGTGACCTTGATCTTGAAGGAGGGTCACCTATCATGGGCCCTGCACATCATCTCATCAAGATTAACCAAGCGTGCGAAATATTTTGAAATTCAGACCAAGGGTTCGGGAGATATGGAGCGGACAAAAATGTATAGCATTTGACATTTGAAGCCCTGCTGTGACCTTGACCTTGAAGGAAGGTCACCGAATCATGCGCACTGCACATCGTCTCATCAAGATACACAAGTGAAATATTTTGAAAATCGGACCAGGGGTTCAGGAGATATGGAGCAGACAAGAATGTATAGCATTTGACATTTGAAGCCCTGCTGTGACCTTGACCTTGAAGGAAGGTCACCGAATCATGCGCACTGCACATCGTCTTATCAAGACACACATGTGTGTTAAATATTTTGAAAATAGGACCAGGGTTCAGGAGATATGGAGCGGACAAGAATGTACTTGACCTTGAAGGAAGGTCACCGAATCATGCGCTCTGCACATTGTCTCATCATGATACACAAGTGTGTGAAATATTTTGAAAATCGGACCAGGGGTTCAGGAGATATGGAGCAGACAAGGTTTGACAGACAGACAGACAGACAAAGGCCATTCCTAGAATCCCCCTCCCGCTTCGCGGCGGTGGATTAAAAACCCCATAGCCACATTTACTTACATGAAAATGCTTTCAATATGGATGGATCTAAAACTTTGTCACCTGGTGAAGAGTTAACAGATTAAGGTTTTAAACCCGTACACATGTATACTTATCATGTAATGGATTCCCTTTCCAATAAAGGTGTCAATTCTTCACAGTTCTCCGTAAAATCTACTTTTTCAAACAGAATATACTTATTATCAGCGATTTACCTTTAATCAATGTATTTTCTTTCACTCTTAAAATATATAGTAAATGTCAGAAGCTATTAACACTTGGGTAATGGTTAAATAAAACCTGAGCCTGTGTACCTTTGCGAACATTCACTAGTATTGGGTTGAAAATGTGGCCTCTTGAGTGTCCCTAAGGTTCTTCTAAAATTTTTCCCGGTGAACTACTTTTTCACAAGACTTTCCCGTCTTCCAACTCATCCAAGATATTACAACTTTCATGCGTACTGACCCAATACTTTTCCCTCTAGTCTGTACACAAAATTTGTCCAAGTGACCTACTTTTTCACTGATGTTACCCAGTTTTAAACATGACTGATATTGTATCAAGACATACCTTGTGATTAACTTTCATGAGAACTGAACTGAAAATGTGGCATTTACAGCATAAATAAGTGTTTTCTAATATTTGTCCAAGTACCCGACTTTTTCTACTGGCATGATTTGTTTTCAAACTCATCCGGATATCAACAGTACAAAGATTCAGACCGATTTCCATGAGAATTGAAGAGAAAATGTTTCCTTTTAGAGAGTAAAGAAAGCTTTCCCTAAGATTCATCAGGTGACCTATTTTTTACTTGAAATGACCAATTTCTCATTCCTCTAAGATATCATTAAGACAAAGATTCTGACTGACTTTATAATGAATACCTAACAAAAAATATTGCCTCTAGAGTGCAAACAAGGTTTGCCCGGGTGACAAAGACATACTTTCAAACTCATCTGAGATCTCATCAAGATAAATATTCTGATTTACCTACATGACTATTGGACTGAAGATGTGGCCTCTAGAGCATATAAAAAGGATTTTCTAAGATTAGTTTATGCTTTTTTTACTTGCATGACCAATTCTCAAACTCGTCCAAGATATCCTCAAGACAAATATTCCCTTTAACTTTAAATAGTATTGGCATGAAAATCGTGCTATAGAGTGTAACCAAGGTTTTTTCAAAGATTTGTCCTAGTGACCTACCTCTAGACATGACCAATTTTTAAATTGTCTAAGATATTATCAAAACAAACATTCTGACTAACTTTTATGAGTATTGGACTAAAATTGTGACTTCTAGAGCGATAAGAGCATACAGAAGGTTTTTCTTGGATTTGTACAAAGGATTTATAAGCATTTTGACCTGGCGTAACCCATTTTCAAACTTGCCCAAGATTTATTCATGACCAACATTCTGACCAACTTTCATGACTATCAGACTGCAAAGGTTGCCTACAGAGTGTAAACAAGATTTTTCTAAGATTTTTGCCAGCTACCTACTTTTTGACCGGACATGACCCATTTCAAACTTTTGCGAGATGTCATCAAGACAAAGATTCTGAACAATTTTCGTAAGTATTTAACTAAACATTTGGCCTTTACAGTGTACACTTTTTTTTTTTCTTTTTTCCCAAAAAATTTGACCTAGTGACACCTACTCACATGACCCATTTTCAAACTTGTCAAAGATATTATCAAGACAAAGATTCTGACCCACTTTAATGTGTATTGGACTGAAAATGTTGCCTATAGAGTGTAAAGATTTTGTGTCAAAGATTTGTCCACAGTGACCTACTTTCTGATCTGACATGACCTTTTTTCAATGCCATTCGAGACAGTATCGAGACAAACTATCTGATTAATTTTCATGACTATTGGACTGAAAATGTGGTCTAGAGCGTATACAAGGTTTATCTAATATTTACCCAGTGACCTTCTTTTTGACACATGGTAAGCTATTTTTAAACACACTCGAGTTATCATCATGACAAACAGTCTGTCCAACTTTTATTACTGTAATGTTGGGCTGAAAATGTGGCCTCTACAACACACAGAAGGTTTTTCTACGATTTGTCCCAATGACCTACTTCTTGAAACAATATAACTCATTTTCAAATTCGTCTGAGATATTATCAAGACAAAGACTCTGATAGTTTCATGAGTATCTGGCCGAAAAAGTGGCCTCTAGAGAAAACAAATGTTGAGGCTGACGAATGAAGATAACAGACATAGTACAACCACAAATACGCACCTTGAGCACTTCATGCTAAAGTGTGCTAAAAAGGTATTTTTAATTGGTATAAAGTCAACATTTTCAGTCGAAAGAAAAAAATAGCGACAACGGCGGTATAATAAGATGATAGATTAATTCTTTTATTGAAAAGGGTGCTCTTTCAAATTAATAATCCACACCGTTTGAAATAAAAACATGTATAAATACACACATTTGAGAACAAGAATAGCCCATATTTACACACCTCGGAAAAGTTACTGGCTTTTGTGCGCAACACAGCATAGTCGATAATGAAGGTTGGCGAATTTGTCTACAATTGCAAATAAACAGGAGAGTAACGGCCAAATTTGATTACTTCTTTATGTTGCATCTTTCATCAATCTTTTGATTTTAACTGATTGACTGAATGGCGTTTTACACCGCTTTCAACATTATTTCAGTTGGCCAGCTTACATATTCATTCATGTATTTCCTGGGTTTCACCAGATCTAGTCTAAGGCTTTGAAGTGTCTTGCCCAAGGACACTCCCTCGAGAAACCCAGCGGATCAGGTGGGACTCGAACCCGGGACCTCCAGGTTACGAGTCCCACACTTTACCACTGAGGCACACAGGATCCCTCTCTTTTGTTTTTGATGATGTAGCAGACATAGTAATATTGTATGAGTCATATTGAACATGCTGTGGCTATTTTCAGTTTTTCCCTTTTTTAGAGTGTTTCCTGGGAACTGGGTCAAACCATACATGCATATTACATTGATACTGAACTTAATCACATCAGATGACCAGAAGAAACCAAATAAAACTTTCCGTTGATATACAGCCAGCCACTTGTCAAAGTATGGACTATTGCGAAGAACGCAATTTAATAAAAGATCGATAAGATAACAAACCTGTTTGCATTTCCCTCATCAAAAAAGTCATGGTCTTTTTCAAATGTTTAACAATTCTTATTGAAATTTATTTAAGTGTAAAGTATGGATACCCTGTACTTGCCGCAGTTTGATAGTCATTCGACTATTTAGGACATCACGGCAAACTGGGTGTCATTGAGCGAAGCGATCAGTTATGCGACAAAAAATGAAACAGGGAAACACCTCAAATAGCGTGCTTGACCGAGATTTCTGGACCTGATTAGAGAACAGTTATTGTTCATGTTTTTCAATCTCCAAAACTTTTCTACTTCAAGTGGAAATTACAGTATCAGAGAATCCAGTGTATCATCTTACAGTACAGTTAAGTCATGCAAGTAAACTGAACAATGGGATTCTACAAATGGCTATCAGAAAGCTTTTTCTAAAATTAGTTTTGAATTGTCCAATGGTAAGACCTGTGATGACACAGGGGAGGTGTGACTCTCTTTCCAATCTTCTCGGATTTGCACGAATCATGTAGAGGACCTTATGAGAGAGTATATATAGGAGATCAAACGCAAATATAATATTTTTGCATTGTATATATCAATAAACTAAACCCCACCTTTTTCCCTCCCGCCGTAACCCCCGCTTCCCGTTATCCATCCACCCATTTAACCACCCCCCTTTACGCCCAATCCCCAATTCCCCTTCTTACTAAACCCCACCCCCTAACGCAGATCTCCCGCCGTAAACCCCCTCCCCCTTAAATCCGGGGCTCCCCTTACTACCCTTTTACGGTGAAAATAACAACTACAGACAAGGTTAAACCAATCAACCGACACACCCATTTTCCCCTTTTTTCCCTCCATCCATCAATAAACCAGATAGCCGATTCGTCGGTTTGCCGATTCGTCGGTTAGTATATTAATGAATATATTGCTTTTGACTATGTGCGACAGAGCAAAAAGTCGTCTGCTAGAGGTTCAGGAGGGATATCTGTATAAGGTCATGATAAACTTATGAATACTGGTTAAGTAAAACGTAAATTTCATAAGTTTCTGGAATGTGTTGTATTGTATATAGATAAATGTTTATTTAATAGTGATCAAGATATTATCATGATTTTTGTATATGTTTCACCGGAGAAATCGCAATTTTATGACAGTAACAGGGTAAATGGTATTGAAGATTTGAGTGAGAAGCTTACTCTCATCTCTAGTGATTATCCAGATGCACATTTATTGCTTGCTGGTGATTTTAACGCCAGAACCAAAGATATCAATGATTTTATTATTAATGATGATATTGAACATATTTTTGAAAACGTAGTCGACCACCCTCACGATAACTTCAAACTACCTAGAAAATCCAAAGATATGTCGCTTTTAAACAAGTTCGGACAGTCGCTTATTGAGTTATGTTGCACCCATAATGTGCATATTTTAAACGGTAGGATGAATGGCGATCTCAGCGGTGATTATACATGTTTTGCAAATGATGGAAAAAGTATTGTTGATTATTTTTTACTCTCAACACAGTTGTTTAAAAATGTTACATTTTTCAATGTAGAAAATGTAGAATTTTCTGATCATTTTCCATTGGTATGCAAACTAGAATTCGAAACGGATAAGTGTTTGAATAATAATTTCGAAAGACGTACTGGTGGTAATGAAATACACCAACAGTACAAGTGGAACGAAACTCTAAAAGATGATTTTTTACAAAATTTCATGACCACTTTTAATACTTATTTTAATTCTATGAGTTTTCCACTCACAAATATAGAGAATGAACTTGCCAAATTCCAATAGTGCTTTTATAAATCGGCTAGAAATATGAAGAACAAATATTCACACAATGGTTATTATATTTCAAAACAAGAGGGCCATGATGGCCCTGTATCGCTCCACTGGCTTATATATATAAACCAAAAACACTAAACATTTCAATTCTGAGCAAAATAGTTTCAAAATGAAGACTTACAAAGTTTTCTCTGTGAAAGCCCATGTGAAAGTTGAGACCCGCAAGGCAAAGGCATTTTTGATCCCAGAGCTATAATTTCTTGAACCCTGGTAGAGGTCCACAAGAAAAAGCCACATGCCAAAATAATACAAGTCTATGCTGTATAGTTATAAATAAGGTGATTTTCAAGTTTTGTCCATATGAAGCCTCTGTAAAACATAAGACCCCTGATGCAAGGCTAATTTCAAAAAAAAAAAAAAAAAAAACAGGAAGATTTCTTAAGTTGTCACTATGTAAGCCCATGTAAAACGTGTGACCCCTGTGGCCGGGCCAATTTTGACCCCAGGCCTAAAATTTTTGCCCGCTTGGTAGAGGCCCACTAGATACAGCAACATGCAAAATTTAATAGCTGTAGGCCTTAGGGCCAGGTACAGGAAGATTTTTAAGTTTTCTCTATATAAGCCTATGTAAAACTTGTGACCCCTGGGGCAGAGCCAATTTTGACCCCAGGGCTATAATTTGAAGAAACTTGATAGAGGTCTACTACATAAAGCTACATGTCAAATTTGGTAGCCCTATGCCTTAGGGTTCCAGACAAGAAGATTTTTAAAGATTTCCAATATTTTTCAGTTTTGTTGCCATGGCAACCAGAGTTTTTGAAGGAATCAAATTATTTCAAGAAGTTCTGAAGAGGTCCATGGCAGGATCATTTCTGTGAAGTTTCATGAAAATTGGATGGGTAGTTTCACAGAAGAAGATGTTTGAAATAAAAGTTAACGCACGGACGGACGGAGGGACGGACGGACGCACGACGGACACCGGGCCATGACATAAGCCCGCTGGCCTTCGCCAGTGGAGCTAAAAACCTGAATGGTGGAATGATGAATGCCAACGGTTGAAGCAGTTGAGGCTATATTCTTTGAGAAAATATAGGAGTAGTAATGACAATAATGATTTCTTCCAATATAAGATTGTGTGAAATAAATTTAAGGCGAAATGTAAACAAAGTCGTCTAAATCTTGAACGTGAAAATAGGTCCACACTTGTTCGTTTCAGGAAAAATGCTAAAGCATTTTGGAGTTTAATAAGGTCACCTACTAGAAGACATGACAAATCTTCTAATGTCAGTAACAAAGATTGGGTGGATCATTTCAAAAATTTGTATGAGACATCTAATTGTGAAGAAAACATACTTTCAAATATTGTTCATGACTGTGAAGATGAATATCTTAATGAGAAATTTTCATCTGAAGAAATCAAACAAAGTATTAAAAGGGTAAAACCGAATAGATCTGTGAGACCTGATGGTCTATGCATTGAATTATATAAGCATACTAGTGATGTAATACTGCCGTTTTTAACAGAAATATTTAATACAATATATGACACTGGGTATTTCCCTATAGATTGGAGTACTAGTATTGTTGTTCCACTACATAAAAGTGGATCTACAGACAATCCACATAACTATAGAGGTATTTTACTTATTAATAGTTTATGCAAAGTATTCATAAACATTTTAACAAATAGACTTTCTATCTGGAATTAGAGAAAAATTATATTTTAAAAGAGGCGCAAGCCGGCTTTAGGAAAAATTACAGTATTGTTGATAATATATTTACCTTACAGTCCCTTGTACAAAAGTACCTCTCAAACAAGAGGGCCATGATGGCCCTGGATCGCTCACCTGAGTCAATAGGCCAGACATTCTGACCAAATTTCACAAGTATCTGACTGAAAATGTGGCCTCTATATCATGCACAAGGTTTTTTGATGATTTGACCTAGTGACCTAGTTTTTGACCCCACATGACCCAATTTTGAATTTGTGTGAGATTTTATCAAGCCAAACATTCTGACCAAGTTTCATAAGTATTTGGTTAAAAATGTGGCCTCTAGAGCGTACACAAGGTTTTTGAAGATCTGACCTAGTGACCTAGTTTTTGACCCCGCATGACCCAATTTCGAACTCTTCCGAGATTTTATCAAGACAAACATTCTGACCAAATTTCACAAGTATCTGACTGAAAATGTGGCCTCTAGAGCACACACAAGGTTTTTCGAAGATTTGACCTAGTGACCTAGTTTTTGACTCCACAAGATCCAATTTCGAACTCGTCCGAGATTTTATCAAGACAAACATTCTGACCAAGTTTCATGAGGATTGGACTGAAAATGTGGCCTCTAGAGCATAAACAAGGTTTTTCTAAGATTTGACCTAGTGACCTAGTTTTTGAACCCACATGATCCAATTTCAAACTCGTCTCAGATTTTATCAAGACAAACATTCTGACCAAATTTCACAAGTATCTGATTGAAAATGTCGCCTCTAGAGCGTACACAAGGTTTTTCCAAGATTTGACCTAGTGACCTAGTTTTTATCCCACATGACCCAATTTCAAACTCGTCCGAGATTTTATCAAGACAAACATTCTGACCAAATTTCACAAGTATCTGGCTGAAAATGTGGCCTCTGGGCTACATAAGGTTTTCCAAAGATTTGACCTAGTGACCTAGTTTTTGACCCCACATGATCCAATTTCGAACTCGTCCGAGATTTTATCAAGACAAACATTCTGACCAAGTTTCATGAGGATCGGACTGGAAATGTGGCCTCTAGAGCGTACACAAGGTTTTTCTAAGATTTGACCTAGTGACCTAGTTTTTGACCCCACATGATCCAATTTCGAACTCATCCGAGATTTTATCAAGACAAACATTCTGATCAAGTTTCATAAGGATCGGACTGAAAATGTGGCCTCTAGAGCGTACACAAGGTTTTTCTAAGATTTGACCTAGTGACCTAGTTTTTGACCCCACATGACCCAATTTCGAACTCGTCCGAGATTTTATCAAGACAATCATCCTGACCAAGTTTCATGAGGATCGGACTGAAAATGTGGCCTCTAGAGCATACACAAGGTTTTTCTAAGATTTGACCTAGTGACCTAGTTTTTGACCCCACATGACCCAATTTCGAACTTGTCCAAGATTTTATCAAGACAAACATTCTGACCACGTTTCATGAGGATCGGACTGAAAATGTGGCCTCTAGAGCGTACACAAGGTAAAAAGTTGACGACGCACGACGGACGACGGACGCCGGACACAGCACGATCACAATAGCTCACCATCAGCACTTTGTGCTCAGGTGAGCTAAAAATAGAGGAAGGTTTTATTGCTTATTTGTGGATTTCAAAAAAGCGTTTGATTGTATCGATCACAAGAAACTTTGGAACTCATTAGAAAGGAAAAGAATTGGTGGAAAATTTTTGCGGATTTTTAAAACTATGTATTGACAGCTAAACTGTAAAATTAAGATTGTGGATATTCTATTAAACCCAATTCAGTGTAAAAGGGGCACGCGACAAGGATGTGGAAGTTCGCCTGTAATTTTCGACCTATTCATAAATGATCTTGTTGAATTTTTAAGATTGGAATGCAACCAAGGAGTCTTTGTCTCAAATGATATTGAAGATATTTTAGCTTTACTTTTTGCCGATGATGTATCTTGTTTTGCTGATACGGTTTTTAATCTACAAAAACAATTAGACTCTATTCATAAATTTTGTAAGTCTGTCGGGATGTGTTTAAATCTAGATAAAACAAAAATCGTTGTTTTCCAAAAAGGAGGAGTTTTGAGAAAGGACGAAAAATGGTTTTATGATGGAAAAGAAATTGAAACAGTTTCTCTGTATAAGTATTTGGGAGCACTAATTACATCAAGGTTATGTTGGTCAAGTCTTAAGAATAACCAAGCACCACAAGCGAAAAAGGCTTGCTACAGTATATATAGGTCTAAAAGAAAGTTTGGTTATTTTAGCCCAAGCGATTATTTTAAATTGTTTGACTCAATGGTAAAACCTATCCTCTGTTTTGCCTCCGACGTTTGGGGTTATGAATATAGTCAGTCTATTGAAAAGGTTCACATTGATTTCTGCAAACGTGTTTGTTGCCTTCATCAAAGTAGCGTTGATTTTTTTGCATTAACAGAATGTGGAAGATACCCTATAGCAGTTACCTATATTTCACAGTGTATTAAGTTTTGGCTCAAATTGACAGAAATGTCAAATAATAGATATCCAAAACAGTGCTATGATATGCTTAGGATATTAGATGAAAGTGGAAGAGTAACATGGGCATCAAAAATTAGACAAGTACTATTTGAGTATGGATTTGGATTTGCTTGGATATCTAACTGTGTAGGTGATTCTTACCAATTTCTGAAAAATTTCAAACAACGTTTAATTGATTGTTGTCACCAATAGTTGCATGAGAAAATTAATAACTCAACAAAAGCTAACCAACATTTTTATTCTTTGCTTAACGTAGAGAAATATCTGTTAACAGACATGTCCCAGCAAAGCCGCCGCATATTATCTAATTTCAGATGTTCCAGTCATATTTTGAATGTAGAAATAAATAGGTAGACATAAAAATATTGATTATAACTTTAGATTTGTGACTCATGTTCGAAACGTAATGTATTCGTAATAGAAGATGAATTTCACTTCCTTCTAAATTGTCCTCAATATGACGAATTATGAAGTCTTTACTTTACTGATGAGTGGAAAAATGCATATCCAACAATAACATTGTTTTATAGAATCATGTCTGATAGCAAAGAAATAAATATAAAGCAACTTGCTAAATACCTAATAGAAGCGTTTAAATTAAAAAGGAATCAGTTTGAAAATGAAACCAATTTCTAAAGCGTCATGTATTTTACAAGTGTGCGGATATATATATATTTTGTATTTAAAATGATTTTTTTAAATCAGAAAAATAACCGAAATGTTTTGCTAGATCAAGATTGTTCTGGTCAAACTATGTTTCATTGTAGTGGACAGAGCAGGTCCAGGATCAGACAGCATATTATGTGCGGTCTGATCTTGGATCTACCCTATCTACACTGTTTGCAAGCTGTGCATAGCACTGCTGTTGATATTGGTAGAGCGGTTTTCAAGCAGTCTGCTTGGCACACTCGTTCAGTCCGATCTTTGAAGACTATTTTCGTAAGGAATCCTTGCAATTTGTAAGATATTTGAGCCATGCTCTCTGAAAAGGGGGTGTAATGTATCTGCAGGGGTATCGACACAGGTCGGCCTGCGAATTCATGCAGGCTGACCTCGGTCGATACTTTTTGCTACCGTTCAGTTTTCTGAATGTCAAGGAACCAGTTTACCTCATGATTCAGTCGCTGGTTATACAAAATTGAAAATTATGGATGCATTATTATGAGATGACATGATTGGTGTCTTGCGTCGCGGAGATGCACTGAGCGTCCATTTACCAGCCCATGGCTCATCTTTGTATGACAAAAATCTAATTCAAGAGAATTACTAGCATATATTATTATATCATGTGTTACAAGCAATTATGCATAAATTTGTAATCTCTTAGTCATTGCCATAATTTAATCACTCCTGTAAAATTGTATTTGTACAGTATATGTATAATGGGCCGGAGGCCTAACTTACCGAAATAAAATATGTTATGTTATGTTTACAGCATTCTTTTCCCGAATAAACATTCATTCAAACATGAGCTATTGTGCAGAAACACTTCTTTTCTATTTTTGGGACACTGGCAAGTACCTGGCATGAACAGATCCCTAATTCAATCTCATGATAGCTTTTCCCATATACAACAGGTTTCCTTCACTGGTGTTCATTACAACATAAGTTATTGTGCTGTAAAATTTTTCTTTTTTAGTTACACTGACTTTGACCCTGCATCCACTGACCCCAAAATTATTTCCAAGCTATCTGTTCATATACCCACCCCCTACAGGAAGTTTCATTTATTTGTGTTATTTAAAACTTGAGTTATTTGTTATTGGGCAGAAACCTAATGTTTGACACCCGCATGCCTGCACACCAGGAGTCCTTCAAACAAGAACTTTCAAACTAAACTGCTACCTCAACTTGGGAAACTATCCTGTGCAGGGTGTCCCGGATTATGTTTCCACTTCAGATTAATTTTACTAATTGCCAGTAGTTTTAACTATTCATATATTTTGTGTTTTTATATCCATTGTTGATAGTAAATGGACACGATACGCCGTTGTTCCACTACTTTATTACATGAGGACTGAAACTGTATAAGATGAAAGAAAACTAATACAACAAATCATTTATACTGCATGTAAGCAGGGATTATCAGCAGACACAGGGACAGGGCTCTAGTAGGCAATACACAACTACATACAAACTAAGCAGGTGTAGAATTTCAAACCGTTTACTCTACTGGCAGTGAATTTGGTTCTTTTCTAGCATAAATTGTTAATTCATGATGCAAAAAAGAAAAAAAGACAAAAACAAACATACAGACCAGGGTGGCCCGTTATGCTCCACTGCCTTTTAAATAAACATATTACAGTACGTACTGAAACAGAGACATAAGTCATAAAAAGTCTGTTTGGCAAAAGACTTTCATAGAAAATATAACCTAGCGCGCCCCCCGCCCCCACCATCCAAAAAAGTTGTATCTTTTTCACAATCAAAATGCAAAGATTATATCAAGGAATACAAGCAGGTTTAATCAAGTCTCATTCATACCAAATATCAGTGAAATCAAACAAAAAAAGCTTTGATTAGAAGCTTTCAGTGGCATGAATGGTAAAGTTCCGGAACAAAAAGATGAATGATAGAAAGCAAACGTCAAAGCCCGGGGTCCCGGGTCAAATGAGAAACCCGAGAAACCTTACTTCAGTATTAAATATTCAACCCATCTAAGAACTAGAGGCGCTTGAGCGCCTGTATCGCTCCACAGGCCTGATATTTCTATAATGGCGAAAAGAAGTTTTTAACAATTACCATTCAATCCTGCATTTTAGCTCACTGAAGAAAAAAGGTATGGAAAAAACTTGCGCACTGAAGAAAAAAGCTATGGAAAAAACTTGCGAGAATAGAAGAAAAAAAAAATGGTAACCAGCATTTTCTTAGTTTCCCACAATAATTTCTATCCTTTTTTTTATATATGTCTTACTAATTTGAAGATATGTTGTCTGTAACAGGTCCTTTCACAAACCATTTTGGGTGGGGAAACATCAAAATATAGAAAATATGTCTTTCTCAGGGTCGTTAAAAGTTGTGATTGTGTGGTAAAGGGGTAATCTAAAAGAACAGCTAGGAGGGCAAATGAATGAATGTTATAGCAATATAGATCAACTTACATCAATACACCAGATAGAATGAAATATGCTGGCATACAATGAACACCTAATCCCTAATAATCAACTTTTCACAGTCACAGTTAGAATGTCTTCAGTGGCAAACAACACAAAATGGTCTACAAATGCATTTACATAAATCAAATATCCTGCTCCAGGGCACAGATTAATTCTGGTGTACTGAAGTTGCGGGATCAGTTTGACTGGATAACATTAATGCCTTATCACAAATGTAAAGCCCTGTCCCACTTTGTACCAGGTCACCAGGATTTACACCCCTTCTGTCCACTCTGCATTTACTCATTAGTAGGTCAACAAACCTTTACCAGAACTAATAAAAGTGCAGAGGTTCTCTTGTTCTATATCAAAAGGACTATAAAGTACCTACAACATGAGGGTTTTGTTATTAAAATACTTTTTCTTTTTTATCTTGGCATGGTTACTCAGGCTTAGTAATAAGGCAAAATTGAAAAGCTCAAGTTGTGAAAGGTGCTCAAGCTTTTATCTTATTTATGGCCAGTGATATTTTATTACTAGTACTAACTAATAGCATATCATTGGAGTAAATTGTGATCTTAATACCAAGGAAAATGTGTGGGCTTAAATAGGACAGCCCTGACTAGGTCAAGTCAATCCAATTTTCTTCCTTTTTCTTTGTTAGTCGATAAAACTAACACAATAAATAGTTTTGGAGAAGAACATTTTTTTGAAATATAAGCCTTGTCTATAAAAAAATGTGTTTTTAGGTGTATCATTTTTTTAAAAGGAATTTGGTATACAACCACCATAGAAACAATTTGGCAGACAACCACCATAGGAACTTACCTGCAAAACAACAATGAAATCCAATGAATAGTTTTAGAGAAGAAATTTTTCGAAGATTTTACTTTATACCATAAAAGGAAAATGAGTCTCCCATAAAAGCCATGTTTTTTGACAGATCATTTTTTTTAAAGGAATTCTGTAAACCTGTATCTAAGGAACATTCCTGCAGAATAATAATGCTATCCAAATAGCGGTTTGGGAGGAGAAGATTTTTAAAGGTTTTTTACTTTGGTTGCCATGGCAACCAGAATTCTTCATGGAACACAATTATTTGAAGGAATTTGAAAGAGGACCACCAAAGGAACATTCCTGTGAAATTTGGTAAAAATCCAGTCAATAGTTTCTGAGGAGAAGTTTTTTAAAGAAAAAGTTTACGGACGCACGCACGGACGAACGGACGGACGCACGACGGACACAACGCCATGACAATAGCTCGCTGGCCTTCGGCCAGTGGAGCTAAAAACTATGAACATCAAAATAAATCACACTCATTGAATGCTGAACATTTCATTTCCTAAAAAATAATTGAATGCCCAACACCAACCAGGTAATAGTGCAGGTTTTTGAAATTCAAAGGAGGTAAATCATAACAAACTTTGTTATCTGAAATAACAGGGGGTATTTTCATTGATAAGTATTTATATAGGCTGGTATTACACGAATATTTTTTAAGTTTCACTATTAATTTCAGCCTTGTAGAATGTGATAGCCCCCCCCCCCCCCCGGCCCGCCGGTTATAGTTTTGATACCGGTCCACTAGATGAAGCTGCACGCAAAGTTGGTAGCCCTGTGCTTTTTGAATTGGAACAAGAAGGATTTCATTTTTTTTTAAGGTTTTCACCATATAAGTTTATGTAAAACTTGTGACCCCTCAGGCCAGGGCTATCATTTGTAGAATTATTGTAGAAGTTTATTTGATAAAGCTATATGCCAAATTTGGTAGCCCTATGAATTCGGAAAGAAAAAAAGGATTTTTAAAGATTTTCGCTACTGTGCCTTTAACTAAGGTTGGGTGTATAAATTCTATAAAGCATTTTTCCCCTCCAATGTAGGTCTTCCAAGAGACAGAAAGATAGCGATGTGTGGTTATTGGCACGCTTTCAAGTGCCCTTCTGCAAAACAAGCTGGGGAAAAGTAGGGATAAACTTTTTGAAAGAGTAGTGAAAAAGTGCGGATTATAAGGAAGAAAAAGTAGGGATATTAGGGCATATTTACAGAGAACTTACCATATTTTTCATCAATGATAATGAAGATTTTACTATCTAGTTACATTTTTGACTACTTCACGTAAATATACATACTCACTATACATCTATATCTGGCAACATCTGTCTTCAGACAGAATTCATAGCACAGCAACAGGAATAACCTTACATAGACAATGGGGCTTGACAAGGGTTAGCTCCGTATCACCATGAATTCCACCTGCGGCCCAAAGTGCCTTTAGTACAGACATTCTGAATATAACTACAGACAGAATAAGAACTTTTCCAGGTGTGAAAGTTTGAAAAACTGAAAATACTGGACTTATTTTTTCTGGAGGCCCGGAGGCCGCTAGGGCCCCGGAAGCTCCAGAAAAACTGCTTTTTTATTCCTATCAAACCCCTTTTCCTGATAATCTCATTTCAAAAACGCTTCAAGTATTTTCCCTCTCGATTTTCATTTTTAAGTTAACAGACAACTTTGATTGATTGATTGTATGGTGTTTGAAGTTTTTGTCAATAAACTAGTGCTCTACCTAAGCGGGCTAAGAGACGAATTGATGCTTTCAAGGACATGGTTCTTTTGATAGGGTCCCTATAAACTTAGAAACGGAACCGAAACCAAACGCAACGGAACAAAACGCAACGAAACAGGAACGAAACGAAACGGAACGGGAACAAAACGAAACGGAATGGGAACGAAACGAAACGGGAACGAAACTAAACGAAATGAAGAGCAATGTAGCAGATTTTCAGTTTGTTACTCAGAAATTTTTTCTTGATGATATCTTGTACTGGTTTAAAATTGGGTCGGGTTGGGTAAAAGAGTAGGTCATCGGGACAAATCTCAGAAAAACCCTGAATGCACTCTAGAAAAATATTTTCAGTCCGATACTTATGAAACTTGGTTGGAGTAATTTGTCTTAATGAATTTTAGAAAAACAATGAAATCGATTCACATCCGGTAAAAAAAGTAGGTTCCTGACAAATCTCAGAAAAAAAAAAAAAACTTACATGCACTCTAGAGGCCACAGTTTTAGTCATATCTCATGAAAATTGGTCTGATTCTTTATCCTGATGATATCTGGGACATAATTGATGAAGTCTGGAACAAGTTCAAAATAGGGTCACGTCGAGTTAGAAAATCTTCGAAAAACTTTCTGTGCAATCTAGAAGCCATATCTTCAGTCTGCGACTCATGAAAAATTGATCAGAATGTTTGTCTTGATAACATTTTGAACAAGATAAAACTTGGTCACTTGGGATAAAAAAGTAGGTCACTAAGTAACAATCATGTGTTTACATCATCACAGCCAGGATGGCTTCAACTTAATCAATCCTAGACGGCTTTACTCAGGTTAGTGCTTTAGGCCGAGGGCCCTCTTATATTATCTTTTCTATTCTGATGTTTATTCCCATACATGGCAAGTTACATGTATCGAACTCGTTTTTTTCCTTTTTTTGTTTTGTTTTGTCAGTTCGATATTTTGCAAAATAAATAGTAAACGTTTGTTACTAATGTTTGTTTTGCTCAGTATTCCGTGTTCCTCTGAGTCTTTAGAAGTGTAAAAGAATTCAGAGGTGAATCAATCCTGAGTCACAATGATGTTAGCTGCTCTAAAGCCAAAGGCAGGGTCTGTCTTCGTCAGTATGTTTTAACGAATTTCTCCCCTGAAGCTGTTTTACTGATTTCAGCAAAATTTCATATGCTGCTAACATGAACAAGTGAAAGGAAAGGGCAGTTTATTAACCATTAGGCTGCTCAGCGCCACTCGCTGCGCTTTTGCGGACAGTGTACTTAAATATCAGGCTGCACAAAACGTACAGTCTTGATCTGTGGTCTACACTGTCCGATACGGTATTTTCCTTCCAGCGAAATCAACTCTGAAATCGCAGTATTGGGTCTAATCTATTGAGTTTAAAATTTAGCTTCCTTCATTTTAGCAGTTTCATGGTTAAATCAATTGTGATTCCCATTACGAGATGACCGTCCGGTCCTCAAAGGTCCAAGTCAAGGTCATTAGTGTCCTCAAGAAAATGTGAAAGACCCAGGGAGATCCACAGTCCTGGAAAGCAAGCTAATACATGTACAGTTTGCAAAGAAGAATTTACACAAGATGCGAGTCAGGTTGGCCGTGTTGTTATAGAAAACAGCTCTAGCTGATGCCCTCTTTACTTCCCGTGTTTTGGGTCTGAAAACGCACTTTTTCATAACTGTTCACCTGCAGTATGCCAGTTTAAGGAGCGTCAAAGATGGGATGTGTTACGTATGTAGGCATCAAATGAGTAAAGCATATTACATTTGCAGAAGTAATAAAGAAATAACTGTTTTTGTTTAGAGAAATATCACTTTTTATAGCCATAACACATGCCAGCCAAATATAAACAATACTTGTGTTTAATCAATGCATTTTAATCATGCTATTTAAAAGTACTGAAATTATTGTGAAGATGATAATTTGTTATTGTACGGTCGGCCCAAGTGTTCGTTGCTGCCTGAAAAATGAATTTTAAAACTATGTAGCTAAATTTCTTCTTTACTTTTTACCCGATTTTAAAATGCATACAGCTTGGATCGCAGCACAATAACAGATTGTGGTCTTCACAATATTTTACATATTTTATAAAGCTATGATTTCAATATAAATGCATTTTAACACCTGCATTGTTTATTTTTGGCTGATACTGGGCCTTTAACGTAACAGAAGTGTTTCAGCACAGAAATTACTTCTATCCAGCATTCAGTGCACTGGAATTTAAACTGCACTACCCGCCCTGGACTCGAGCACTCAGATATATCAATATTAGAAATGACCTCCCTAGACCCCTTAAGATTTGGGGTCGAGGAAAAGTATTTCCATTGCTGATTTTATATTTCAGTGACCCTGGCTTCTAAGATTTTTATATGTATTGTAAATAATCATGGCAAGTGTTATAGGGTCTTCAAGTGATTTATAGACAGACGATGCATGAAGAAAGTGGGTATCAGTTTAGATGTACCAAATCAGAAAAAGACCTTTTAGACTTAATGCAAGAACATTGAAAAAATCTGACAAAAAAATGTTGCCAAATTAATCAATCAGTCGTATATATAAATAATAATCTGCTCATTGTCGTGCAAAAAAGCACTTTTTTTTCAACAAAGTGAAAAATGGAATTCATACAAACACAAAAAGATGACGTCTTCATTTTAACATCCATGATCAACAATAATGGCATGATCGACGTGCGTAGAGGCGCCATCAAATTTTAATATTTACTGCGTTTCATTTACTGCAATCAAGAGGAAGGAAATTCAAAAGAAGAAGATGAAAAAAGATAGGTCTCAATTCTCTTTGATTTTTGTACCATTTCGTTTCGTTCCCATTATGTTTCGTTCCGTTTCGTTTTGTTCCCATTCCGTTTCGTTTCCATTTCGTTTTGTTCCATTGCATTGCGTTTCATTCCGTTTTGTTTCGGTTCCGTTTCTAAGTTTATAGGGACCCCTATTAATAGTCAACCCTTTGAACTTACGTTCATTTATACAGACAAAATATTCTACATGTACAGGTGTGCAGGCCTAACGGCTTTCTTTCCATTTACTCTGTAGGTTATCGTGCTTATTTCAAAAATGTAACTAAACTTACATGGGGCATTGTTAACCAGATGCATATCCTTCACCGCCTAAATCTCTTTCATTTAGCCATTCCAACCCAAATTTATTTTGAATGTCCTTTTCAATTTTTCTGAATTAAAAAAGGGTAGGTTTTATCAGTGACAATCTTCATTTTACATCTGCAGCCATGTTATGATGTAGGACGAAATTTCTCTGTTCAATAATTATTGCTTGCTTGACCATTATGTTTTGGTCCAATCATGTTTTTCAAATAGGTAGCATGAAATGCTCTTATAAATATTCCAAGTATACTCAGCCATCAAACTCATCTGTTACCAGATGTTCCTCGAGAGCTATAAATGACAACGAACAGCTAACAGCTAGAAGGAAATGCAGAAAGAAACGGCACTATATTGATACATCTGGAGATCAGTTGACTTGCAATATGCTGTAGATACAAAATTTGTTTAGACGATTTGGAAAAAGACCTAGTTGGACCCTGAAAATACAGAATTCCATCACAATACGAAAACTTTCACCCATGACTTTTCACCTTTTTGATCCTTATATAAATGTTTTCTTTTTTCCTATAAAAAAGTAAGGATAGTAGGGCATTTTCAGAAGAAAAAAAAGAGAAAAGTAGGGAAGCAGAAAAAAAGTAGGGAAAAGTTGGAAAAGTAGGGCCCGCTTGAAAGCCTGTATAGGTTTCTATGGTATAAATTAAACAACTATGAAACCTTAAGATAGAAAGTCGGGTGAATAGCTCCTAAAACTACATCATGGTCAACAATTAAGAATAGGATGTGACGTCGTGATAAAACATTCAGACATCACATGGAACATGTGCTGAAACAGATCTACATGATATTGTCAGTATGTGTAATATGCTTTGTGATCTTATGCAAATCAATAAAGCTTTAATATGTGTAGAATACTGCCATAACAACTTTTTAGATACTAGTAAGATACTTACTTTAGAAAAGATACTTAAGCATTTCAAATAGTAACAGATATTATGGGACACACTGTATTAGGGAAATATTGAGTAATCAAGCCCTTGTAGACTACCTATTGCCTATGGTCCTCATGAGAGAAGCAGTAAACACCAGTCATTTCAAAAACCAATTGTGGGTGCTTTTTTCGACAGTGAGGATCAGAATCAGACCAGAGAGAACCTGCAGTCTGATCTTGAATATATTTCGTCTTATGGTTTAATACAGCATGGTTAAAATTAGTCTTGCATCAGCACTATTTGGAATTTCATTATGCCATTAGAAAATGCCATGTGAATTTATTTTGCGGGGTAAAATTTATTTTGCGGGGTAAAGTTTAACATCTCTAACCAAATACCTGTGTGTAAATACCAATATATTTTTTTCTAACAAGTTACAATCACCAGCAAATATATCCATAACATTTTGATATGCCTTATGCTGACTAAAAACCAAGAACTCTTTGATATTAGCTCTATTTTATACTTCAATAGACAATCACCTTAATATTACATCAAGCTAAAAGTTAAAATGAAAAGGGCTTTCCTGTAAAGTACACATGAGCAAGTTAGTAGTAAGGATGTCAGAAAAATAAACCTAGGTCCATGCTTATTTTATATTAGAGCACTAAATCAGTTTGTGTGCAGCAGCTTGATGACTGATGGCACACACAAAGGTTACCTCAAAATCTGTTCAATGGTCTGATGCAAGCCATTGTAACATCTGATTTCTCTCAAGCTGTTGAACACACAGGTCAGTAGTAAGTTCGGTGCAAGGGTATGTTTGGCCCCTCCAACAGCTTGGGGAAAATTTGAAACCTTATGAACTCCTTAGATGGCCAAACTTTTTCCCCTTTCAGTCAAAACTTTAGAAACTTCACTAAACAGATTTAGCACAAGCTAAACCTGCCTAAGCACCATTCTTAGTGAGTCACAAGCCCAAAGAAAATGCCAGGAGTTACATGAAACATATACGAGATTTGGTCTTGCATGATTTTCTTAAGACCCTAAATTTAAAATGCTTCCTATGGGCCTGCATAATACAGGTTTTCTTGATGTGAGAAATCCATCCACAAATGTAAAAGTTCTGGCCCAGACAAATTCCGAAGTACACATGCACATACATGTACACCGAAGCGACATTGTGTCAACTGTGTCTCACTCACTGCAAACGGGCTCAACAAAAAGCATTCAGTCACCCCTGGATGCCTAAGGGTTTAAACTCTTGATCTTCAAAACAAAATGAGAACAGAACTAGAAATGTGTCACCGACACGAAACTC
The DNA here is from genome assembly GCA_945859785.2 of Tridacna gigas. NCBI lineage: Eukaryota > Metazoa > Mollusca > Bivalvia > Cardiida > Cardiidae > Tridacna > Tridacna gigas. The sequence goes on from OX244042.2 coordinate 8,877,863, forward strand.
TTGCTCTTCAAAACAAAATGAGAACAGAACTAGAAATGTGTCACTGACACGGATCCGATCGCAATATGACAAGGTTCACCGTCATGGTATAGTTCCAGACTCAAACAAGGATCAAAAGCCACCGTGATAGACTGACCCAATTTCAAACAAGCCTGAGATATCAACAGAATGAACATTCTGAACAATCTTCATCAGTTATAAGGCTGAAAATGTGGCCACTATGATGCACACATGGTTTTCTGAAGAATTAAGCTTGTGATCTACTTTTTGAACTGACATGACCCCATTTTGAACTTGTCTGAGATATTATCAAGACAAACATTCTGACCTAGTTTCATGAGGATCAGGCTAAAAATGTGGCCTCTAGAGTGCACACGTTTTTTTAAGATTTAGCCCACTAACCTACTTTTCGACCAGACATGACCAAATTTCGAACTTGTCCGAGATATTATCAAGACAAACATTCAAATCTTTCATGAGATTCAGGCTGAAAATGTGACCTCTACAGTGCACACAAGGTTTATCTAAGAATTATCCAAGTGACCTACTTTTTTACCCGACATGACCTAATTTCAACCTGGTCCGAGACTTTATCAATAAAAACTTTCCGACAAAGTTTCATGAGTATCTGACTGAAAATGTGGCCTCTACAGTGCACGCAAGGAAAATGTTGACGACTGCATGACGCACAACAAACGACGGACAAAACATGATCACAATAGCTCACCTTGAGCAATTCATGCTCAGGTGAGCTAAAAAGTGGAGTACCGAAAACAGCAATGGTTTCATTGAAATTGGTCCAACCATTTTGAAGACGACGCTAAAGATGGACAAACGTCCTTACGAACGGAAGGAAAGACAACAGACAGACAAATTTCGCTTTCAGCAGGGGATGATATAGAAAAAAAAAAAAAATCCAGAAAGAATATTGATAGACTGTGTGTAAGCGTGTAATTCAATGATTTTTAAAGCCAAAAATCTGGTATCACCTGAAAGACCAGACGTGTCACTGATAAGTGACTGATGCTCCCAAAAATAGTAACGTTTTCTTTTGAGCTTTGCAATACATCGTCTTAATGTTATTGACCACTCTGCACAGCTATTGAACTTCATCTTGACGAGGTTTATGCAAGCAACACACCATCTTTGTGTAGTTGACAATTATACACAGATGAACTCATTGATAATTAAAAAAGTTACAGGCCGGGGCACAAAATAGCTATCCCCCCTAAAAAGAACCATGTTTGACCTTGCTGTGACTTTGACGTTTAACCCATCAACATGACACATCGTATTTATGTGGTTATAAATTCTGCAAAGTTATACTGAAATTTATTCAAACTAGAGCTATCACTAAACGTGATCATACCCCCCAACAGCTCCTTGTCACAAAACAGATTAATGTCGCAGGAATGCAAAATAAGTGACTGGAGAGTCAATTATACCAGAGCTATCACTGAAGGTGATGAATATCCTGCAATGGCTTCTTGCCAAAGAATTACTCTTTGTTACAGACTGAAGACTTGGAGAGAATAAAACTTACTTGATACATTTTTTTTTTACCAGTTGGACAAATTGAGACTGGTTTAAATGAAAAGGTTTTGCAGACAACAAATGTCTTTTCATGCAATGTTTTTGACCAGACTCTACATCTTACTTATACAGTACGGAAACTAACGAAAGCAACCTCCGAACCGAATCGCTCTTGGAAATTTTATTTAATTAACTAAGAACAATTTATGATATGCACATCTTTGCTGAGTGCAAAGTCTATCCATGAAGTTTGAAAGAAATTTATCCAGAATCATCAAAGGGCCATAACTCCATGAAACCTAAATAAACCACAACCAAAATAGGATATGCACATCTCTGCTTGATACTGAGTCTATTTGTGTAGTTTGAACCAAATCTGTCCAATAGTTGATGAGAAAAAGAGCGGACAAGAAATTTCATGAAAGGGCCATAACTCAGTGAAAAATCAATGAACCATAACCAACATTTCATATGCACATCTCTGCTTGATGCTGAGTTTACCTGTGAAGTTTGAATAAAATTCGTCCAGTAGTTTATGAGAAATAGAGCGGACAAAAAGCTACAGACCGACCGACAGACGGACAGACGGACGGACGGACCGACCGACAAGCTGACTCCTCTATATACCCCCCAAACAGAGTTTTGGGGGGTATAATTAAAAAATAAAGTTAAAAGGCCAGACACGAAAGTTACCCCCATTCAAGAAAACACACACACATACACATTTGACCTTGTTGTGACCCTCATATACGGCATGACTCTTGCTCATGAGACATGTTTCAATGTGGTTAATATTTGTACAAAGTTATTTTGAAATAAAGCCATGGAGAAAAAGCTATGGACTGGACACGAAAACAGCTACCTCCCCGACATGTTAGACTTTGCTGTGACCTTGACCTTTAACCAATGGACATGACTCTTGCTCATGGCACACCGTCTTAGTGTGGTTAACAATTCTGCAAAGGTTTACTGAAATCCATTCATAACTAAAGAGGTTACAGGCCGGACATGAATACTCTTGGACATGGCCCATTTTTTTAAAAACTTGTCCAAGCTATTATCAAGACAAACATATTGAACAACTTATATGAGTATTAGGCTGAAATGTTTTTTTCTAGTGTGTGCACATCTCTTTTCTAAGATTTGCCCATTTAACATACCTTTTTACCCTACATGACCCATTTTTAAACTTGCCCTAGATGTCATCAAGACAATGATTGAATGGTGTTTTACGCCGCTTTCAACAATATTTCAGTCATAGCACGGCGTCAGCTCACATATTCATGTATTTCCTGGGTTTCACCAGTACTAGGCCAGGGCTCTGAAGTGTCTTGCCCAAAGACACTCCCGCGAAAAGCCCAGTGGATCCAGTGAGGCTCGAACTCGGGGCCTCCAGATTATGAGTCCTACACTTTACCACTGAGCCACGCAGGACCCCGTCATCAAGACAAACATTGACCATCTTTTACGAATTTTGAACTGAAAATGTGACCTCAAGGGTGTCCACAAGATTTTTCAAAGATTTTTTCCACTGATTCACTTTTTACCTGATGCAGTCCATTTTCAAACTCATCGGAGATATCAACATGATGAGCATTTTAGCCACCTTTCATAAGTATTGGATGAAAAATGTGGCCTCTACAGTGTACGCAAAGTTTTTCTGGGATTGGTCTGTGACCTAGTATGACCTGGGCCCGGTTTCACCAAAACAATTAAAGTCTATTCTTTTGCATATATCCAGTTTCCAACTTTAAGGTATGGCCATCCTAAATCGCTCTTAGCGATCTCGATACTTACGGTCCGATCTTGACATTTTCCGTAAGAATCGTAAGTATTTTGGCAGTATCGGAAGTATAACAGAGACTAGGATCTTGTTCTTGCTTTACAAATCAAAGTATCGGTTAAACGCCTAACCAGTATTCCAAAATGGCGTTTTGAGTCACCAAAAGCGAAAGGAAAACGAAGTTTTTGACAAGAGTATACATGCAAATCACAACTACGTCGATATTTCTTGAAACTGTATTGGCAATGAGTGCATAAAAATTGTTGGAATCATTATAATGCGCAGACTTAAAAAAAAGAAAGCCATGACAGTTGGAAGAATGGGTGACAAATTGTTGAACTTTCGATCATGTTCGGGTAGGATTGGGCCCATCGCTCTGTCTGAGTTCATTGATGTTGGGGAATTACTAAAGGTACTTGGAGGGAATCTTTGTCAGATTTAAGAACTTTGATATTTATGTTTGTTAGTTTGCATCCAAATATGAACTCACATTGATTCTTTATTATCACACCAGTTAACTCTCTACCAAACAACAAAATTTTAGGCTTGTCCAAACTGAAAGCATTTGCAGACGACAAAAATATATGTGACTCAAAATTGAAATTTCTTTTTGGAAGGGTAGAAAACATTGTGGGCATAAAAATTGTTGGAATCATTATAATGTGCAGACTTAAAAAAAAAAGAATGTCATGACAGTTGGAAGCATTATAATGCGCAGAAAATGCTGATTACCAGCATTTTCTCCTTTTCCAACAATGTTTTCTTAAGCTTTCTTTTTCAGGATCATCAACAGTCGAAATTGTGTAGTATAGAGTTAACAGAAGATTACAGAGGGGGAAGTATGAGTCATCAGGGCTCAACAGTTCCTTCCAGAAGCAGTAAACTGTGAATTGTGTTCTTTACGGAAATTTTCATTACCAGGATACTGTAACCTTTTGCCAGACTTTTACGAACGGTATTTACTTTTAAATCACTAAAGATGTTCATGTAACATAATATTCATTATACTTAATTAATACTATTTTATTTCTTTAATTCATATTCTATTTTTTAATTATTTGTTTCACTTTATTATACATCATCAAACAAATGCTTTATGGAGTACACTTTAATCTCTGTCGTCTGTGTACTAAAATACCAGTAGTTATTACTAATATAAGTTTTGTGTTGTCAACTCTTCCAAATCCTACAGTTGTTATTGCACATATTAAGTATGTAGGTACCTGTCATGGATGTGCATTTGCTGATATCACGGTGAAGGTCAAATGTCAAGGTAAGATTTCCGAAATTTTTCTGTTATGGGGATATTCATGTTTTAAGAACGCATCTTTTTCTGGCTGGCTGTTATCAATACTATATAACATTCATGTCCAAGCCACTTATTCCCTTTTCACAGGGATAAGAGGCAAACTTTTAATCACCAGAATTAACTCTGTCACAGTCGAGTATTTAATCCCTACCTCAATGTCACAAGCTAGATGAACTACTAGCAGAGCTTGGGAGACTACTGCTCCACATAATTTATTTCTGTTCAACTTTATCCTCTTCACATTATTTGTCTTAGAATTAACAGTTTTTTTATTGTAGAAGCAGGTGTTGGTCACAGCAAGGAAGCAGACATCGAAATAATTCCAGAACCTGTGCCATGTGAGACGTTTAAAAGGCTATGACGATAGTTTGGGCTCCAACATAGGTGGTTTTCGACCTTGAAACTACTGATTTAAGTATGTAAATTTCCTAGGTACATGTATATGCATACAGTTGTAATACATTTATCACCTGTCATGCTAAAAAGTAACATGTGGGAACTGCGTAAAATACATATCCTGTATATTTACCGATGATGCTTTTGTGAGCTAGTATGATACAATAATTCTAGAAGTAATGCACAGTTAAGTAGAAAGAATTTGGACATCGGTCAGACAGCAAAATAGCAAAAGGGTTCTACCCTTGTCCGGAAGTTAACATTTGTTTCAAGTGACTGATTTTATACGCCCGTCGAAGACGGGACGTATTATGGGATCACCCATGGCGTACGCGCGTCCGGGCGGGCAGGCGGTGTCCAGTTCTTTGCCCGGAGCATAACTTTGTCATCTTCAGTCCAGCTGACTTGAAACTTGGCATTTGTGTTTGTTGCAATAACACCGACTGCAGTGCGAAAGAACCATAATTCTACCTCGTGCTGTCTTTGAGTTATTTCCCTTTGATTGTCATTTTTACAGCATTTTCTGCTTGTCCGGAGCATAACTTTGTCATCTCTAGCCGGAATGTCTTCAAATTTGGTATGCATGATTGTTGAAAAAATTACTGCACTGCACAAGAACCATAACTCTTCCTAGCTCAAATTTTGAGTTTTCCCCCTTTGATCTTCATTTTTACAGCATTTTCTGCTTGTCCGGAGCATAACTTTGTCATCTTCAGTCCGATTGACTTAAAACTTGGCATCTGTGTTTGTTGCAATAATACCGAAAGCAGTGCAAAAGATCCATAACTCTACCTCGTGCTGTCTTTGAGTTATTTCCCTTTGATTGTCATTTTTACAGCATTTACTGCTTGTCTGGAGCATAACTTTGTCATCTCTAGTCGGAACATCTTCAAATTTGGTATGCATGATTGTTGAAAAATTACCGAGTGCAGTGCACAAGAACTATAACTCTTCCTAGCACAAATTTTGAGTTTTCCCCCCTTTGATCTTCATTTTTACAGCATTTTCTGCTTGTCCGGAGCATAACTTTGTCATCTTCAGACTGATTGACTTGAAACTTGGCATTTGTGTTTGTTGTAATAATACCGAGTGCAGCGCGAAAGCACCATAACTCTACCTCGTGCTGTCTTTGAGTTATTTCCCTTTGATTGTCATTTTTACAGCATTTTCTGCTTGTCCGGAGCATAACTTTGTCATCTCTAGTCGGAACATCTTCAAATTTGGTATGCATGATTGTTGAAAAATTATGTAGTGCAGTGCACAAGAACCATAACTCTTCCTAGCATACATTTTGAGTTTTTCGCCCTTTGATCTTCATTTTTACAGCATTTCATACTTGTCCAGAGCAGAACTTTGTCATCTCTAGTCTGAACATCTTCAAATTTGGTATGCATGATTGTTGAAAAATAACGGAGTGCAGTGCACAAGAACCATAACTCTTCCTAGCACAAATTTTGAGTTTTTCCCCCATTGATCTTCATTTTTACGGCATTTCTTGCTTGTCCGGAGCAGAACTTTGTCATCTCAAGTCTGAACATCTTCAAATTTGGTATGCATGATTGTTGAAAAAATTACGGAGTGCAGTGCACAAGAACCATAACTCTTCCTAGCATGAATTTTGAGTTATTCCCCCTTTGATCTTCGTACCGCATAACTTAACCATCTTATTTGTAGTTTATTAATTATTTCACAATTTTCTTAGTAAAGAATTCTGAGTAAGATTTATTCCAGGCACGTTTTGTAGCAGTGCAAGTTTGCAGTGGATGTCAAACTTTATACAAGTAGGTATCTGAGTCTTTTTACAACCTGTACAACAGTACTGTGGTGACGTTGGATGTAGCTTGCTTTGCACAAATATTATATGGTCCCAGCAGAGATGACAGTTTATATTTAACCTGCGAACTTAACATTTTCCTGTTACTTCATGTAGGTAAATGGTTATGTAAGTAATGCTCTGGACAAACAAGAAATGCTATAAAAATGAAGATCAAAGGGGAAATAACTCAAAATCCGTGCTAGGAAGAGTTATGGTTCTTGTGCACTGCACTCTGTAATTTTTCAACGATCATGCATTCCAAATTTCAAGATGTTCAGACTGGAGATGACAAAGTTATGCTCTGGCGGGAGACATTCATGCCTATTTCAATCACTTACATGATTTCTGCTGCACTACTATTTTCCTCTACCTGCCCTTTACGGTTATTATCCCTCTCAACAACTGGCAGTGGGACGGGCGTATCTTGCGACAATTTGCCGCTCTTGCTTATTTTATTTATTTTTTTTTTTTTATTCTTCTTTCTAGCCTAATGCCTATTTTAATCATAAAGACAATAAATTTATCCCTAGCAAAATGAAAGTTTTTATGGTAGACTTGATCAGCCTTTCTGTTCATGTCTGCCTATGTACAAAATTAATTATTTTTAGCGGCGAAATACAGTTTTCCATCCATTGTATTGAACTTTGTAGATAAGTTATCATAAAATGAAGTTGTGAAATTGTTTTGTGAAATTGCCTGATACCATGAATTCCACAACATATCGTATTCCTTAGTTTTTCTAAATCCATTCCAGATGTCAAGATCTACTCAATTACAATCCTAAGTTAAACTGACTGTGAAAAAGGAAGTTACTGCAAAGGGAGAGATTACCTCTTCAGGAAAATGTGATTGTTTGAGCCTGATTAATCTTGTTGTCTGCAAATGCCCTAAATTTGAACATATCTTTAACTTTGTCCCCTGATAAATAGACTAATATCAATTTTTCAGTCAGAGGAGAACAACTGCCAAATACAACACAAGTAGCAGGACAACAGATGTAATTAGGGTTAATGTTTAATTGCTATGTAGTACCAGAGATCCAAATCACACCATCAGCCGACAGGATAACAAAGATCTGCGTCGGACATGCTTGTTATCAGCTTTCCTGTGGAAAGTGTTCACATCAAACCAGCTATGACTGAATTTCTTGACGGTTAATTCTTTAGCAAACGACAAAAATTCAGATTTGTTCAATTTGAAAGAATTTGCATGTGCCAAAATAAAGTTGGATAAAATGTACCAGCATTTTCTCCTTTTCCCACAATGGTTTCAGCAGCTTTCTTTCCCAGGGTTATCAAAAGTCAGAATTGTGTGGTAAAAGGTTAAAATCCTATCAGAATGTTACATTAGTGGCTCATAATGGGAGAAGGTTTGAATTTGTTGTGCTTACATCAGCACTTATCAATTGCGGGCTTATTTGTTAATTGTGTCTGCTGTTCCTGCTCTGACCAACTCCTTGCCAGTTTTTAATCTGTCGGTAGACCGATTAGAGTGATGGCAAATTTCGGAAAACCATACGCTGAAGGCAAACTGATGTAACTGCAACTCGTAACAGCTGTTACTTATCGCGTTTTACCGCTTATACTACTGTGGTGACCTTATTACAAAAACTACTTTTGACCCAGATAAGCGCAAGAACAGTAACTAGCAGTAACCAGGCGCCAGGTAATGTCAAGTAATCCCATAATAACTTTTCAATTATGTAATAAACGGATGTTACAATTTGTTTAGCGTTGAATTATGTCATAATTATAGTATGATCAAAATAGCTGGCTAGCAAATGCTGGAAATTTTGAAGCAGTCTACATTCAACACGATTATAAGAAATAAGGTCAGTGATAAGCAGCAACTTTATGAATGAAACGAGTACGAATCAAGTGTATAGGGTCATATGAAAACATCTTATAGTCGTCTGCTGTCCATATCATTCGGCAACCTTCGTGCGATCCGTTGATCGTTATACGTAGTTACGGGATCGGCCGAGTTGTGACGAGTTCTCTCCGTATATGTAGCAGGTGTTGAAAAGATGATAGGTCATTTTGGCCTTGAGCAAGGATAAAATCGCAACAGAAAGGAGTTTGTAAGGAAACATTGCTTTAAAAGAATTTTAACATTTAGATTGCTCTGCCTTAGAGCAAACTGTTGTAAATGCAACCCGTAACAGCCGTAAGTTTAAAACAGTAATCGGCCGTTGGTCGTTTATTGTTAGTGAGGCGAAGCGTGTGAAGCTGTGAGGGACAGGGGTATAGAGTTGTGTAAAGGTTATGACCCTAGCGGAGAGGCCATTACGTAAACATTTTCAGAATGGACTGGCGATTCACCGCTTGTACCCTTGGTAGACTGTCCATTCACAATACTGAGCAGCATAAATCTGATTACGCATCTTTCAGCGAAGGATATATTAAACCTTAGGCTTCTAAGCGCGACTCACTGACCTTTTTTGCCGACCAGACTACTTAGAACATGCGGTCAGATTTTGGATTTGTCCTGGCAATTTCCTGAGATATTCTAGTTAAGACAGCAATGGTCATGCAATATTTAGGCTGCTTTTCCAAGCTTAACATGTCTATTTTACCAGTTTAGCGCTCTAAGCGTATAACTCGCAGCAATGTGTTTGTCTCATAAGTTAATCCATATTGGTTGATTCTCATCCTTTCCACATTTCGGATAAAGAGCAAAAGGTTACTGTAGTTATGCTCTTACTTATTAGAATGATTCAAATACAATGACCTTTGTTGCCTGTATCGCTTTTGAAGACAATAAGAGATCACGATCAGACTGTCCTTTGAACGCTTTGCAGATCAATATCACAGACGTTCATGTCTTACATCTAATTATCTGTTTATTTGGAATATATATGGGGAAGAAAGTTCGTGAAATTGTAATGTTTGGATATTGTTTTCTGACTGTAAAAGACCAGTCGATTAACCCTTTACCCACAAACGACAAAATTTTAGACTTGTCTGAACTGAAAGCATTTGCAGACGACAAAATAAATGCGACTCAAAAATTGAAATTTGTTTTTGAAAGAGTGGAAAACATTTTGGGGAAAAGAGAAAATGCTGATTACCAGCATTTTCTCCTTTTCCCACAATGTTTTCAAGAAGCTTCTTCTTCAGGGTCGTAAAAACCGGTGATTGTGTGGTAAAGAGTTAACTGAGTGTTTTAACCTCTGTTTAATGCCAATGAGGAAGAATGCTGTTGAAAACATAGTGGAAAATGGGGAAAATGCAGGCAACCACCATTTTCTCCTTTTCCCATAGTGCTTTTTTTACCCTTTCAAAGATTCAAATCATCATTTGGTATACATTTGCTTTCGATTTCGATACATCTGGAATTTTATCATTTGGTAAAGGGTTGAGGGTTAGGTAGCTACTGGGTATCTACATTCTTTCAGTAATATAGGACACATTTCCCAGCAGACGTTTGGACGATTTGGCCCGCCAAAAAAATAGGTAGGACAGGTTGGCTAGATGGATACGATGGCATGTTAAAAATGAAGTCATAATGCAGGCATATTGTATACGACTTTTATATGTTACAATACAGTTATCAAAGTAGAGCTGCCAAATTTACAGAAAAGAATATTTGTATTTTCTTTACTCTTTTAAAGGGTTGGTAGCTACTGCTATTCATGATGAGTGATATCTTAAGCTTGACACTGGGTACATCTTCACAAGCCAAGGTGACGATCACTACTTGGATCTTACCCCTTGGCTGATCGAGTCGAAATTTGTTAGCCTCGCGATACGAGTAATCATTGGTTGCAGTCAGGACTGAAAGCACCAATCCAATAGCGCATTACATTAGCTATCCAACATCTGCAGAATGTAAATAGAAATGACCACAGGAGAAAGTTATCGGATATGCTGGGAATTATAACCAACAAACAAGAGGGCCATGATGGCCCTGGATCGCTCACCTGAGTCAATAGGCGAAATTTTACTCCAGGGTCACTGAGACTAGAGCGCACACAAGGTTTTTCTAAGATTTGACCTAGTGACCTAGTTTTTGACCCCACATGACCCAATTTGGAACTCGTTCCAGATTTTACCAAGACAAACATTCTGACCAAGTTTCATGAGGGTTGGACCGAAAATGTGGCCTCTATAGCGTACACGAGATAAAAAGTTGAGGACGGACGACGCCCGACGGACGCCAGACACTGCACAATCACAATAGCTCACCATGAGCACTTTGTGCTCAAGTGAGCTAAAAAACATAAGAAAGAGCACCACATGCAGGTGCCAACAATTGGCTGTTTTTCGACGGATAAAAATTACCCTAACAATTTTTTAACAAGAGGGCCATGATGGCCCTGGGTCGCTCACCTTAGTATAGTGCCTTTAAGGTTTTTCTTTAATTTGACCATGTGACCTAGTTTTTGACCGCAGGTGACCCAATTTCAAACTCATATTTCATGAAGACAAACATTCTGACCAATTTCCAAGTCAATTGAGCAAAAAATGTGGCCTCGAGTGCCCTAAAGATATTTCTTTAATTTGACCTAGTGACCTAGATTATGACCCCAGGTGACCCAAATTTGAACTGGTCTTTGACTATATCAAAAGAAACATTTTAACCAATTTTCAAATCATATGAATAATAAACGTGGCCTCTAGAGTGCCCACTAGCTATTTCTTTAATTTGACCAAGTGACCTAGTTTATGACCCCAGTTGACCCAAATTCAGACTCCTGTAAGATTTTACGAAGACAAACATTCTGACCAATTTTCAAGGCAATTAAGCAAAGAATGTGGCCTCTAGAGTGCCCAGAAGGTATTTCTTTATTTTGACCTAGTGACCTAGTTTATGGTTCCAGAAGACCCAAATCCAAACTCATCTGGTATTTCATCAAGACAAACATTCTGGCCAAATTTCAGGTCATTTGAGCAATAAATGTGGCCTCAAGAGTGCAAACAAGGTATTTCTTTAATTTGACCCAGTGAACTAGTTTATGACCCAAGTTGACCCAAATTAATCTTATGTGAGACTTTATAAAGACAAACTTTCTAACTAATTTTCAAGGCAATTGAGCAAATAATGTGGCCTTGAGAGGGCCAACAAGGTACTTCTTTAATTTGACCTAGTGACCTAGTTTATGACCCAAGATGACCCAATTTTGAACTCAATGAACTTGTTGCGCTTAGATGGGCAAACAAACTTAGAAGAGAATCACTATATACCAAATATCAAAGCTCTATGCCTTCCAGTTTTAAAAAAGAATTTTAAAGTTTTCCTTCTTTGTTCCTATGTTCGAACTTGTGACCCCCGGGGCTGGGCCAGTTTTGACCCAGGGGCATCATATGAACAAACTTGGTAGAGGTCCACTAGGAAATGCTACTTACCAAATATCAAAGCTCTACACCTTCCCGTTTAAGAGAAAAAGAAATTTAAAGTTTTCCTTCTTTGTTCCTATCTTCGAACTTGTAACCCCTGGGGCGGGGCCAGTTTTGACCCAGGGGCATCATGTGAAAAAAAAAATTGGTAGAGGTCCACTCTGAGATGCAACATACCAAATATCAAAGCGCCACACCTTTCGGTTTCAGAAAAGAAGAATTTTAAAGTTTTCCTTCTTTGTTCCTATGTTCGAACTAGTGACCCCAGGGGATGGGCCAGTTTTGACCCCAGGGGCATCATATGAACAAACTTGGTAGAAGTCCACTAGGAGATGCTACATACCAAATATCAAAGCTCTATGCCTTCCCATTTAAGAGAAAAAAAAATTAAAGTTTTCCTTCTTTGTTCCTATGTTTGAACTTGTGACCCCCGGGGCAGGGCCAATTTTGACCCCAAGGGCATCATATGAACAAACTTAGTAGAGGTCTACTAGGCAATGCTACATACCAAATATCAAAGCTCTATGCCTTCTAGTTTTACAGAAGATGATTTTTAAAGTTTTCCTTCTTTGTTCCTATGTTGGAAATTGTGACCCCCGGGGAGGGGCCAGTTTTGACCCCAGGGGCATCATATGAACAAACTTGGTAGAGGTCCACTAGGATATGCTACATGCCAAATATCAAAGCTCTATGCCTTCAAGTTTCAGAGAAGAAGATTTTTAAAGTTTTCCTTCTTTGTTACTATGTTCAAACTTGTGACCCCCGTGGTGGGGCCAGTTTTGACCCCAGGGGCATCATATGAACAAACTTGGTAGTGGTCTGCTAGGAGATGCTACATACCAAATATCAAAGCTCTACGCCGTCCAGTTTCAGAAAAGAAAAATTTTAAACTTTTCCTTCTTTGTTCCTATGTTCGAAACTTGTGACCCCCGGGGCAGGGCCAGTTTTGACCCCAGGGGCATCATATGAACAAACTTGGTAGAGGTCCACTAGGATATGCTACATGCCATATATCAAAGCTCTATGCCTTCTAGTTTTACAGAAGAAGATTTTTAAAGTTTTCCTTCTTTGTTCCTATGTTGGAAATTGTGACCCCCGGGGCGGGGCCAGTTTTGACCCCAGGGACATCATATGAACAACTTGGTAGAGGTCCACTAGGAGATGCTACATGCCAAATGTCAAAGCTCTACGCCTTCAAGTTTCAGAGAAGAAGATTTTTAAAGTTTTTCTTCTTTGTTACTATGCTCAAACTTGTGACCCCGGGGTGGGGCCAGTTTTGACCCCAGGGGCATCATATGAACAAACTTAGTAGAGGTCCACTAGGCAATGCTACATACCAAATATCAAAGCTCTAAGCCTTCCAGTTTCAGAGAAGATGATTTTTAAAATTTCCCCTCTTTGTTCCTATGTTCGAACTTGTGACCCCCGGGGCAGGGCCAATTGTGACCCCAAGGGCATCATATGAACAAACTTGGTAGAGGTCCACTAGGAGATGCTTCATGCCATATATCAAAGCTCTAAGCCTTCTAGTTTTACAGAAGAAGATTTTTAAAGTTTTCCTTCTTTGTTCCTATGTTGGAAATTGTGACCCCCGGGGCAGGGCCAGTTTTGACCCCAGGGGCATCATATGAACAAACTTGGTAGAGGTCCACTAGGAGATGCTACATGCCAAATATCAAAGCTCTATGCCTTCAAGTTTCAGAGAAGAAGATTTTTAAAGTTTTCCTTCTTTGTTACTATGCTCAAACTTGTGACCCCTGGGGCGGGGCCAGTTTTGACCCCAGGGGCATCAAATGAACGAACTTGGTAGAGGTCCACTAGGAGATGCTACATACCAAATATCAAAGCTCTGCGCCTTCTAGTTTCAGAGAAGAAGATTTTCAAAGATTTTGCTTTTTTTTCCTTTTTGTTGCCATGGCAACCAGAGTTGTGGGTGGAATTTAATTCTTTGAACAATTTTGGTAGAGCTTCACCCAAGGAACATCCCTGCCAAGTTTCATCAAGATTGGCGCAGTGGTTTAGGAGAAGAAGATGTTTAAAGAAATTGTTGACGGACAACGGACGACGGACGCCGGACATAGGGCGATCACAGTAGCTCACCTTTAGCACGTTGTGCTAAGGTGAGCTAAAAAGGTCACCCTAGGAACACTTCTGTGAAATTATTTCAAAATCTGACCAGCCATTCCAGAGAAGAAGAATTAAGAAATTCCTCTTCATGTCCTTATGGTGCAAATAGCCCCCACCACCAGAGCCATGTCTCTTGACAGATCACAATTTTGCGAACAGTTTTTGAAAAGAGTCACCCAAGGAACATTTCTGTGAAATTATTTAAAAATCTGACCAGCAGTTTCAGAGAAGAAGAATTTTTAAGAATTTCTTCATGTCCGTATAGTGTAAGTAGCCCACAGCCATCAGAGCCATGTTTCTTGACGGATCAAAATTTCTTGAACAAGTTGTGAAAAGGGTCACCCAAGAAACATTTCTGTGACATTATTTCAAAATCTGACCAGCTGTTTCAGAGAAGAAGAATTTTTAATAATTTCTTCATGTGTGTATAGTGCAAGTAGTCCCCACTCACCAGAGCCATGTTTCTTGACGGATAAAAATTTTGCAAACGATTTTTGAAAAGAGTCACCCAAGGAACATCTTTGTGAAATTATTTCAGAATCTGACCAGCCGTTTCAGAGAAGAAGAATTTTTAAGAATTTCTTCATTTCCGTATAGTGCAAGTAGCCCCCGTTCACCAGAGCCATGTTTCTTGACGGATCAAAATTTCGCGAACAGTTTTTGAAAAGAGTCACCCAAGGAACATCTCTGTGAAATTATTTCAAAATCTGACCAGCCGTTTCAGAGAAGAAGCATTTTTAAGAATTCCTTCATGGCCATATAGTGCAAGTAGCCCCCATTCACCACAGCCATGATTTTCGACAAATCAAAATTACGCGAATAATTTTTGAAAAGGGTCACCCAAGGAACATCTCTGTGAAATTATATAAGAGTGTCATCAAAGACCAAGACAATTATAAACAAGGTCTTGTGTGCTACGTACTCAATATGGAATATAATGTTCATAATGCTGAACAAAATATGAAATGTTTAAAATTTAGATCACTAGTCAACCATTGTTTTAAAATTTAGAAAAAAAAGTTTTGTGCGTAAAAACTTTCAATCTACAGACATTATGTTGACAATGCAGTTCACAAAAAAAACCCTAAACCTGCCAAGTTTGAATATATCCAAATAAGCAAACTAGTTTTGAGAAAACAAGGAAAATATGTAATATTTTTCAAATGAAAAAAAATCTAGGGCAACAAAGATTTACAAGGGTCATACAAACTCTAAATACAGTTATTCCAAAACTAAAAGTCACTTTGAAAATGGAAAATGAGTATCTAAAATTTTCAGTGCAACCCTCTTTGGACTAACAGCCCCTCTTTTAGCAATATGATTTGTATGCTTTGTGCATTGTGCCCAAAGTTTTTTTTTCCCTATAATGGCACCCATTTTGGACTTTTGAAGGGATGGCGTTGGGGTAATAGAAAATTTATTTTCTTAAATAACGATGTGGCAAAACTTTTTCATAGCTCACTTTTTTTGTCTAATACAATAGTCTAACACCCTATACTTATTAAACACTTGTATTGACAGGTTCGAGGATGGTCATACCTTACTTTCAGTTCGTTATATGAGACGCATGTCACCATCTTTAACAGACCTAAGAAACATTCACAAATCCAGAGTTGAAACAACATACCAGACTTACCTCAGCAAAATAAACAGACCTATTCAGTTAACAGACTTAAGTCCATTCTTTAGTCAGTTGAGCCTGAAAAGTTGTGTAAACTCACGATTTGAAGACGTTATTAAATTCTGTTAATGTTAGGCAAATGCGTCTCAACTTAAGTCAGGAAATGAGTCCGTGAGCAGATTTGTGCAAAATAAGAGGCTTAAGTTTTTTTCGTGAAACCAAGCCCTGGTGTGACCGATTTTCGAACTCATCCGAGGTATCATCAAGACAAACATGCGGACATTTTCCATGAGTATTAGACTGAAAATGAGGCATCTAGAGTGAAAACAATGTTTTTTTAATTCACCAAACAACCTACTTTTTGCTCCAAAATGACCCATCTTCAAACTCATACAAGATACATGTACTATCATGACAAACATTCTGATCCATTTTTATGAGTAATGGACTTAAAATATGGCATCTAGAGTTTAACATAGGTTTCTTTAAAGATTTGACCCAATGACCTTTGTTTTTAAATCAGACATGACCTATTTTTGAACGCATCCAAGACACACCAAGAATAACATTCTGACAGATTTTGTAGAGTATTTGACTGAATATGTGGCCTCTACAGAGTTCATAAAGTTTTTCAGGGATTTGATCCAGAGACCTACATTTTGACAACCATAATCAGTTTCTGATTCATCCCAGATATCAAGACAAACATTCTGATTAATTTTCATGAGTATTGGACTGAACATGTTGCCTCAAGACAGTCCACAACGTTTCTTTCAAAGATTTGACCAAGTGACATGCCTTTTGACCTAACGTGACCTATGCTCAAATCCATATCACAAAGACAAACATTCTGACCATCGGTCACAATAACTGGACGGAAAAACTGGCCTCTATAGTGTACACAAGGTTTATCAAATATTAGCTACTACAATGCAGCAAAAGACCAATAATTCAAAACACTCCACCTTAATCCCAAAATGTATCTAAAGCTTACTGCTAGGGAACCTACGCAAGTCTAAATACCATAACTCACCTCAGATTGTTGAGACATTTTTGAGTGTGTAATACTCTGCAGCACCCTATCCAACAGGGTGTACTTGTAGAAGTAGGAGGAAAAGTACCAGAACAATCTTCCATTTGATCCCGGTCAGAGCTCTTGGGTTACAAATACCCGCTGAAAAAGACAAGCATAACAGCTGATGCTATTTTCTGTATGTCAAAGGACTAGAAATACCATATAATTCACTCGGCTGATACAAAAATGGATAGATCTACTATGGATCCATCAGTATACATTTGTATGAGCACGAAAACACTAACGTTACCCCTCGCTGTTCTCCACCTGCGAGTCGGTTTCTAAAGAATCTAATTTCCCTCTCTTAGCTTTGAAAAGAAAGTTCTGTCAGTACTGGTGAGAGAAAGCCAGGAAACACATGGTTGCAACACTAACCACCATGATATTACCTTAGCTCTCTGTCTGTCTGCCTGCCTGCCTGCCTGCCTGTCTGTCTGTCTGTCTCTTAATCATCACTCTACAAATCTCTTACCATGATAATTAAGGGACAGTCGTAATGTTATCCCGTCTTTCTAAGTGCAAAGAAGGAAAGGGGTAAGGAGCGTGCTATTATTACCATTTCATTAGTCTTAGAAATGGATTTGCAGGGGATCGACCCCGCCACCTCCCATTCTCAAGTAGGACAGCCTAACCACTTGGCTAAAGAAGCGGTTAAAGCTCTCGAAATAGCAATGCTTCGATGTGCACTATATTAAAGATCTGTATTTTTGTACACAAGTCAGAATGAAAGTCAACAAGCTGCATATCTACTCGAAAACACATCGACGCTGATTTGTCCATCTTTTAAGACGCATTTGCGGATACCTGAACATTACGTATCCTCTTATATACGGAGGTTAAGGCACCGTATTTATAACAAAGAGGTTCTGGGTTAGAATCCCACTAGTGGGGCTTTTTGAATGTCAATTCTTTGGCAAAGCACATCAGAGTCGCATCCGCTACTGGTGAAACCTAAAAATACATGAATAAGTGCTATTCGTCATTATGATTGATAATTATTCAGCCCGGTATCAATCAATCAACCAGTTCCGTATTCTACAAGTCCCCCACCATCACAATTACGAGCCTGTTGTGATTCCTGCTCCCCAGTGATAAGAACGAGAGCCATAAATTCTAATTCTTAAATCTGAACAAGAGGGCCATGATGGCCCTAGGTCGCTCACCTTAGTAGAGTGCCTTAAAGGTTTTTCTTTAATTTGACCATGTGACCTAGTTTTTGACCGCAGGTGACCCAATTTCAAACTCATATTTCATGAAGACAAACATTCTGACCAATTTCCAAGTCAATTGAGCAAAAAATGTGGCCTCAAGTGCCCTAAAGATATTTCTTTAATTTGACCTAGTGACCTAGATTATGACCCCAGGTGACCCAAATTTGAACTGGTCATTGACTGTATCAGAAGAAACATTTTAACCAATTTTCAAATAAAATGAATAATAAATGTGGCCTCTAGAGTGCCCACTAGCTATTTCTTTAATTTGACCAAGTGACCTAGTTTATGACCCCAGTTGACCCAAATTCAGACTCATGTGAGATTTTACAAAGACAAACATTCTGACCAATTTTCAAGGCAATTAAGCAAAGAATGTGGCCTCTAGAGTGCCCAGAAGGTATTTCTTTATTTTGACCTAGTGACCTAGTTTATGGTTCCAGAAGACCCAAATCCAAACTCATCTGGTATTTCATCAAGACAAACATTCTGGCCAAATTTCAGGTCATTTGAGCAATAAATGTGGCCTCAAGAGTGCAAACAAGGTATTTCTTTAATTTGACCCAGTGAACTAGTTTATGACCCAAGTTGACCCAAATTAATCTTATGTGAGACTTTATAAAGACAAACTTTCTAACTAATTTTCAAGGCAATTGAGCAAATAATGTGGCCTCGAGAGTGCCAACAAGGTATTTCTTTAATTTGACCTAGTGACCTAGTTTATGACCCAAGATGACCCAATTTTGAACTCAATGAACTTGTTGCGCTTAGATGGGCAAACAAACTTAAAAGAGAATCACTACATACCAAATATCAAAGCTCTACGCCTTCCAGTTTTAAAGAAGAATTTTAAAGTTTTCCTTCTTTGTTCCTATGTTCGAACTTGTGACCCACGGGGCTGGGCCAGTTTTGACCCAGGGGCATCATATGGACAAACTTGGTAGAGGTCCACCAGGAGATGCTTCATGCCAAATATCAAAGCTCTATGCCTGCTAGTTTTACAGAAGAAGATTTTTAAAGTTTTCCTTCTTTGTTCCTATGTTAGAGGTCCACTAGGAAATGCTACATACCAAATATCAAAGCTCTACACCTTTCCGTTTAAGAGAAAAAGAAATTTAAAGCTTTCTTTTTTTGTTCCTATCTTCGAACTTGTGACCCCCGGGGCGGGGCCAGTTTTGACCCAGGGGCATCATATGAACAAATTTGGTAGAGGTCCACCAGGAGATGCTTCATGCCAAATATCAAAGCTCTATGCCTGCTAGTTTTACAGAAGAAGATTTTTAAAGTTTTCCTTCTTTGTTCCTATGTTCGAACTTGTGACCCCCGGGGCTGGGCCAGTTTTGACCCAAGCAGCATCCTTGGAACAAACTTGATAGAAGTCCATTAGGAGATGGTACATACCAAGCTCTATGCCTTCCCATTTAAGAGAAAAAAAATAAAGTTTTCCTTCTTTGTTCCTACGTTTGAACTTGTGACCCCCAGGGCAGGGTCAATTTTGACCCCAAGGGCATCATATAAACAAACTTAGTAGAGGTCTACTAGCCGATGCTACATACCAAATATCAAAGCTCTAAGCCTTCCAGTTTCAGAGAAGATGATTTTTAAAGTTTTCCTTCACTGTTCTTATGTTCGAACTTGTGACCCCCGGGGCAGGGCCAACTTTTGCCACAAGGGCATCATATGCACAAACTTGGTAGAGATCCACTAGAAGATGCTACATACCAAATATCAAAGCTCCATGCCTTCCTGTTTCAGAGAAGAAAATTCTTAAAGTTTCCTTTCTTTGTTCCTATGTTGGAAATTGTGACCCCCGGGGCGGGGCCAGTTTTGACCCCAGGGGCATCATATGAACAAACTTGGTAGAGGTCCACTAGGCGATGCTACATACCAAATATCAAAGCTCTACGCCTTCAAGTTTCAGAGAAGAAGATTTTTAAAGTTTTCCGTCTTTGTTACTATGCTCAAACTTGTGACCCCCGGGGTGGGGCCAGTTTTGACCCCAGGGGCATCATATGAACAAACTTGGTAGAGGTCCACTAGGCGATGCTACACACCAAATATCAAAGCTCTATGCCTTCCAGTTTCAGAGAAGATGATTTTTAAAGTTTTCCCTCTTTGTTCCTATGTTCGAACTTGTGACCCCCGAGGCAGGGCCAGTTTTGACCCCAAGGGCATCATATGAACAAATTTGGTAGAGGTCCATTAGGAGATGCTTCATGTTAAATATCAAAGCTCTATGCCTGCTAGTTTTACAGAAGAAGATTTTTAAAGTTTTCCTTCTTTGTTCCTATGTGGAAATTGTGACCCCCAGGGCGGGGCCAGTTTTGACCCCAGGGGCATCATGTGAACAAACTTGGTAGAGGTCCACTAGGCGATGCTACATGCCAAATATCAAAGCTCTACGCCTTCAAGTTTCAGAGAAGAAGATTTTTAAAGTTTTCCTTCTTTGTTACTACGCTCAAACTTGTGACCCCCGGGGCGGGGCCAGTTTTGACCCCAGGGGCATCAAATGAACAAACTTGGTAGAAGTCCACTAGGAGATGCTACATACCAAATATCAAAGCTCTACGCCTTCCAGTTTCAGAGAAGATGATTTTTAAAGTTTTCCTTCTTTGTTCCTATGTTGGAAATTGTGACCCCCGGGGCGGGGCCAGTTTTGACCCCAGGGGCATCATATGAACAAACTTGGTAGAGGTCCACTAGGAGATGCTTCATGCCAAATATCAAAGCTCTACGCCTTCAAGTTTTAGAGAAGAAGATTTTTAAAGTTTTCCTTCTTTGTGACTATGCTCAAACTTGTGACCCCTGGGGCGGGGCCAGTTTTGACCCCAGGGGCATCAAATGAACAAACTTGGTAGAGGTCCACTAGGAGATGCTACATACCAAATATCAAAGCTCTGCGCCTTCTAGTTTCAGAGAAGAAGATTTTTAAAGATTTTGCCTTTTTTCCCTTTTTGTTGCCATGGCAACCAGAGTTGCGGGTGGAATTCAATTCTTTGAACAATTTTGGTAGAGCTTCACCCAAGGAACATCCCTGCCAAGTTTCATCAAGATTGGCCCAGTGGTTTAGGAGAAGAAGATGTTTAAAGAAATTGTTGACGGACGACGGACGACAGACGACGGACGACGGACGCCGGACATAGGGCGATGACAATAGCTCACCTTTAGCACGTCGTGCTAAGGTGAGCTAAAAATGACTCAGCTGGGAATCGGACCCTCAACCTCCAGTTTTCGACTGGACCGTGTTTAAAACAAACTGAACATTGTAACTACCTTTTAATTATCAATGGCAATTGTGCGTACACAATTCATAAACAGAGGAAATAACCGACGGATGGATAGGCGAGGCACTCACTGACTAACGTTCTGACTGACTAACTGAATGAATAGATTTGAGTTCACGAAACTCTCAATCACGAGTCTATCAGTCATATTACTTATGCTTGTCCCATTTTGTCTAATGTACCGATATTAAGCTTCTTTACTTGACATCGATTGTGGAAAAGCACAACTTAGGTCATTGACTTTGGATGATAGCTTCCTTGAAACAGAGCCCAAAATCGAACATGGTGTAGGCAATTCAAGAATAAAACAGCTCAACTCGGAATTCAAATCTATAACCTATGATGTGAGAGGCTGTCAATCAACCCTACAATGCAGGCCTATCGCAAGGCAGTCCAAGAGCCTCGACCCCGAGTCGGACCGAGGATGCCTGTATTTCAAATTATCAGATTATTTCATATTTACGAAATAATTATTTCGTTTTTAAGAAATAATATTTTGTATTTACGAAATACTATTTCATTTTTATGAAATAATTATTTCGTAATTACGAAATACTTTTTCGTTTTTACGAAATAGTATTTCGTATATACGAAATAATGTGAGAAATTTGCATATAAAAAAAAAGTTGGGCATGTCACTTTAGGGGTTCCGTAGAATGCAAATAGCTAGTTTCTTTTCATTGAACAGAAGGTTTCAATATCTAAGTGCGAGTAACCTACATGTACATGTACCTTTTGATCGAAGATGATACATGTTCATGCCCATTAGAGATATCAAGACTAGCATTCTGAATACACTGTATAACACCAATATAGATTTTACGCTCTAGAAAGCACATTAAGCTTTCCAAGATCTGACATGATGAAATACATTTTAACCCCAGGTGACCAACTTTCACACTTGTCCAAGATTTTTCTCAGGACAGACTACCTAAGTTTTATTAGGATTTGACTCCATATTGATTTGTGGGAAATGTTTCAAGGGTGCTTTTTTTTTTCTTTGAGCTCATGGCCCATTTTTTCAAACTGCAACACTCTTTCCTTTTCTTTTCTTTTTTTTTTTTTGTTTAAAACATTCAAGACTTCAAATGTGATGTCGGCAAGAGAAAGGGGTCTTATGGAGATGATGATGCAGCTGAAGTTATTGTGAGTGAATTTAAAAGCATTTCAAAAAGAGTTTTTAAAAAAGAAGATTTTAAACAAATGGGTACCCATAAAATTGTATTTTCTGTTAACTATTACTCAAAATTTAAAATTATGAATACTATCAACAGATTAGAGGCAAAAAATGAAAGCAGAGTTTTAAAAGGATTTAAAGAAAGAAATGACGAAGCTGAACCTGTTGGAGCTTTTAAATTTAAAGTCGATGTTTCAAATTTACCTTTAAAATCAGTTTTGGATAAATTAGAAAAATATGAAAAAGAATTAAATTTAAGAGGTTTTGGGCTTTTGTCCATTGATTATACCCAGGATTTTAGTGGAACATTAGACACAAAAGCACTTTATAAATATTTAAAAAATTCTGGTTTATTTCGTGAAGATGGTGAAGAACCTCCTTATAATGCTACAGAAGAGGAAGAAGAAGAATTTTATAAAAAAAAAGAGTTCTTGAAAATTTAGAAGAAACAGAAAAGGGAGCAGGAAGAAATATTTTAAAATATTCATACGATATTAAAGGCTCAACTATTGATGTTAAATATTATAATAAAATTGTTTCTAATTTTGAGGCTGGAGATGTTCAAAATAAAGAAGGTACGCACCTTTGTGAGTTTGTTTTTTGTCCTTCTTCTCATTTAGAAAAAACTTTTCGCCATCCTGATGTAATTGAAAGAGGTTTAACACGTTTAGAGCTTTCTATTAATAGTTTTAACCATAAAATTGATTATTCTAAACTTTTAGAAAATGAATTTAATATTGTTAAAGATGCTGAGATATTTCATATTCAACCAGGTTCAGAACAGTGGAAAAACTTAGCTGAAAAAATTAATAAAAATTGTGTTTTTGCTAATAGAACCACAGGACAAATAACAATGGTTTGGTACGGTTCAACTGTTACACATCGTTTTGCAGGTGTTTTTTGTGAAGCATCTCACGTAAAAAATGAAAAGAAAAATTTAGAAGAATTACAGACAGAAACACAAAAACAAAAACTGAAAGAAAATCGAAGCGCTGACGCACTGAAGGCAGCGGGTTTGTGCCAGCTACAGATCTTATTACTTTCTTTGCACAGGTTTCCTTTATACTTGACTTGAAGTAAAAAGGTGCCTTAATCGATCTGCAAACAGTATAGACTTAGGTCAGCCTGTGCAGGCAGTCAGTCTGTGCAGTCTTCACAGGCTGACCTGGGCTGAAACTTTTCGCCATTGGTCCATTTTCTGTACATCGAAGGGTCGGTCTATGGATCAATAATTATTTATGTCTTGCTTGGTATAATCCATCACGAGGATGCAAGAAGCCCCCTTTTGCCAAAGCACAGCTCATTTGTTTGTGGCTAAAATAAAGATAAAATCTAGTACATGAGCACAGGCAGAAAACAAGACTTGAATAAATGATATTAATCCTTTCCAAAACAATCCCAAGTTTTTATGACCCTGTGGAAGAGGCCTTTAAAGATATTTGTGGAAATGGAGAAAGTGCTTCTAACCAATGTTTTCTATTATATCAATCCGTAACATTTATGAAATTCTTGAAAGGTATCTTAAAGTACTGAAAACCAGTCTTAGTATAATTTTGAGGTTTTACACCTCAAAATCCTTGTAGGCCAAATAATGTGCTTTATAAAAGTTTTGCCGATCCCTTTTAAGGAGTTTGTAGCTCAAAGACTTGAAGTTGGTACCGCTGGTTTAAATTTCCAGCATGGTCTTCTTTCTGATCCACTTATCATTTATGCCATGTTGTTATTCAGAGCATGACCTTAAGGAAATAGCCAAGAAACGCATGCATAGGTACACTGGCAGCTGTTATGACCCAAGCTGTTTAAATTTCATTAACTGCTAATAAATTATACTGAAAGAAGCCATTTGCAGACAAAAATTGAAACATGGCTCAAAAACAGTGTACATCTTTGATAGGGTAGAAAACATTGTTGGAAAAGGAGAAAATGCTGCTTACCAGCATTTTCTCCCATTCCTACAATGTTTGTAAAAAGTTATGTTCTAAGGGTCGTTAAAACTTGAGATTGTGTTGTACAAGTAAATGCATAATATAATTTGCAGTTATAACTACTTTTAACTCTTTACCACTCAATGCCGACTTCTAACAACCTTGAGAAAAAAGCCTTGTGAAAACAGTCTGGGAAAGGAGAAAATGCTGGGAACCAGCATTTTCTCTATTATCCACAATGTTTTCTATCCTATAAAATAAAACTTGTACCATTTGAGCCACAATGAAATTGTCGTCTGCAAATGCTTTCAGTTTGAACACAGCTGAAATTTTGCCGTCTGCCAAAGGCTTAATGGGTGACTTTTCGTGTAACAGCGCCTGTCATAGCCGAATCCGTACGACTTTGGCGATAAAAGGCGATGTTACACGAATCCCATTACGATGCCCTATGCTCAAAATTCATCATGCAAACAAACACCGACAAGAAAAAGTCGATGCAAAGAATCAAAGTCGCCGCAAATTTTTTTATTTAATGCTTCAAGAAAGCCAGGGCAAATAAGTAAATGTCAGTTTTCATCAGCAGATTTTTTAACACATTATGAAATTGATGTGACTGTGAATCTATATCAAAAGTTGTCTTCTGTTACAGTATCTAATACCCTCGCATAGCGCTCTCTGAACTCTTTTCCAAACGAAAAATATCAGACTCTTCCAAATTCAAAGAGTTGACAGACGACAATTTAAAAAGCTGCAAAAATGGTAGAAAATTCGCTAGTAGTGGGGTGAAAAGTATTTGTTAAAGGAGAAATTGCTTATAACGAGTAATTTCTCCTTATCCAACATGTTTTTCCAAAAGAATTTGAAAGCGCACGTGATAACCCGCGTTTGTTTGGGAAAGTGTTGAAAACAGGGCCAAGTTACTAAAATGTTGCTGTCCTAGGATAGTATGATTCAAGAGAACGTAAGTTTGCAAGGCATGCTTTCAATTTAAACAAGTCTAAAACTATACTGTTTGGTGAACGCTGTTAATAAAGAATATTGGTTTTGCATTGCGATTTATGAACAACACAGCGAAAAACTGGTCTCTCTCCAGATTTTTTCCAACAAAGTACATTGTAAATTTATCTAGAACTTGGTGAGAAATAAACAAAAGGGTTCTAAACAATCTTTGTTTTAAAAACTAAACTTAGAAAGAAGTAACCAATAATGGTTAGATACAATCATAACCATCATACTCGTTCTTCGGCGGAATTTAACACAATTTCAGCAATGTACAATTTTAGCGGTGGTCATTCAACAAAAAACACAAATAGTAGGAAAAACTAGGTACTAAATAATCAAAATGATAATTAAACCTGTGTACGAAATGACGAAAGTGGATACGAAATGACCAACTGGATACGAAATGACCAAAATAGAAAGTATAGGTAGGTACGAAATGACCAAAATCGTATCTACGAAATGACCTAGGTACGAAATTAACTAGGTACGAAATGACTGGAAACCTGTACAGCCTTGACCAATGGAAACAAGGCATTTATTTGGATGAGTCCATTTCTCGCGAACAGCGAAAATGAAAGTAATACTTGGGCGGATTTTTTGATGTTGTAAGTATTAACAGAGCAAAAATAGTATCGTATTGTATATACTTCGTAGTTTAAGAATGAATTAAAAAGCCAGTTTAAGGCGAAGTAGAAAGATTCCTTGTTAACCTTAACACCCCTATAAAAAAGAAATTCTCATTGTCCATTTCCTAACTCGAAAAACTATTAAAAATATAGACGCGCGCTTCTGCGCGGCGACTAATAAAAACTTTTGCTCTGAAAATATTTTCTTTTGCTTTTTTTCTGTCTATGTAGATACCGACGCCCTCTTTCCGTTTCTATTCTACAGTAACATTACGGATGAACTCGTAAGGTGTAAGGCAGTTTTGAAAGGGTGTCGTCTGCGCAAGTAGCGCATATTTATACATGATCGTTTGTGTATTCATGGAGGAACTATTTAGTCAAGTGTAGGAATCAAGTTTTGTTTACATCGTGTATCCAGGAAAAAGCTGCCGGATGCAAGAATTCTCGACCTAGATAAGTATCGTAAGCGTTGAAAATCAGTAACTCATACCTGGGGACTATGACAGCGGGTTTCACCCGCTGCCAAAAATAACAAAGAATGGCAAAACGCGATTAATTGGGTAATATCTCAATTTGGTTTTAAAAATGTTGATATATTTTTAGTTGAATTTCAGGTTAAAAATAATAAAAATATTGAATTCAAAAAATTAAGATGTTTTAGAAAAGATGGACCTACAATTATAACTCCTGCAAGTTTTCCCACAAAGATACAAAAAAAAAAAAAATTTAACAGATGTTATACCTTTTGAAAGGTTGCCAGATGTTGGAAATGTTTGCTGGATTTGGAGAACCGAGGAAGATGATGACACACACAGAATTGGAAAAAGAAAAATAAACAAAGAAAAATTTGAAGTATTTGAAGTTAATGTACCTGTGTTAAAATTTCAACACTTTCAACAAGAAAGAGAAACGAAAATATTAAAACATTAAAAGAAAAAAAATTAATTAAACAATTTGTCGAAGAAACACAAGAGGTATTAAAAGAAGAAGTTGAAAAAGTTAAAGAAGAAATGGATAATTTATTAAAAGAAAAATTAAAAAGTTTAGAAGAAATAGAAAAATATAAACAACAAGATAAAATAAAAAGTAAAGTAGATGAAGATTTTAAAAATTTTAAGGATAAAAATGAAGTTGAAGAAGAATTAAAAGAATTAAAAATTATTAATGTATATGCTTATAAAAAATATCCTGATCATATTCGTTTAGCATATTTTGACAATAAAGAAAACAAAGGTATTTGTTTTGCTAATGGTACAATTTTAAAAACACTTAAAAAAATAGAAGAAAATGTTTTTATTCAATTAGATAAAAAAGAAACAAAACATAAGCCAAGCTGTCCTGTTTTTTATTTACCATATGATAAAATAAAAGTTTCTTGTGAAAATCCAAAAGATTTAAAGCCTTTAGAATTTGATACATTTTTAAAAGAAAATAATTTAGAAAATATGAATATTAAACTAAATCAAATTAATGAGGAAATTAAAGAAATTGAAGAAAAAGAAAAGAAAGAACCACAAAAAATAAAAGAGGTTAAATATAATCCAAAATATACAAAAACTTTAAATATGGAAGAGGGAATTTATTCAATTATTTCTTTTTCAAAAAAAAGTTACAAAAACGAATATATTATTTTTTCTCTCAATGTTACAAAAGATGGGGGTGAACCATTTTCAGTAAAAGGGAATTATTTACATGATGAAGTGGAAAAAATAGAAAAAGAAGAAGGTTTAACTAATTTAAAACTTCCAGCACGTTTAAAGATAGGAAAAAAACAATATGACAAAAAAAAAAAAAAAAAAAAAAAAAAAAAAACAGATAGATTAGCAACAATTATAAAATTAAATTAATCTTTATATGTTGTTTAAACATATATAGATTATATAAATTTAATATTTTTAAAATACTGGATTCATTTTTTTACCATCAGATTGAAGACTAAAAATTTTATCTGAAAGTACAACAGCATAAGCTTTTGTATTTGCTGGAACATTTTGCGAAAATTTAGCTCTAATTTGAACATCTACAACACTTGCTCTAAGTCTTTCTTTTTGTTCTGAAATATCAAAAACAAACAAAGGATATAAATTTTTAAAATCTATTGAATTAATTCCAAAGTTTGAATTTACTGCTGGTATGTGTTGTGTCATATATCTAAAATGAGAGGTTTCAAAAAATGCTCTTGAATATTCATTACCTGTAAAATTTATATTATAGTCAATTTCTGGATATCTTTCAGTATTTAAATAAACATGAACATTAGTTAAATTTATATGGTTAAATATTGATGCATTTTCTTCTTGTAAATCTTTATCACCTGTTTGAAAACCAAGAACTAAAAATCTCGGTCTTTCTGCTGCTGTTTTAACTGCTAATCTCCATGTAAATTCTGTTGTTTCAGGCACTATAGTTGAATTACATTGCCTACTTTTAAAACCGATTTTTACTTCTGTTTTATCATCTATTTGTTTATAAAGTGCAAATCTTGCATCATCATTAGGTAAAACATGAGGAACAAACCAAGACATTTTACTTATAAAAACTCTTCCTCTTTCCTATTGTGTATCTACTCCCATTTACAACTCTTGAACCTCTTGAAAGGTGTATTGCTTCATTATCACTTTTTCTAATTAAACTTAATGTTTGTTTTACACCATATATAATTTTATTATAATCTTCAAAGAATCCAAAAATATGACTTAGTGGAATTAAAAAAGAAAAATTTCCAGGTGGTTGACTATCTGATAAAATTAATTTTTGTCTTGTATCAAATCCAACATTTAAAGCAGATGTGTCTCCTATTTCATAATCTTTAAACCTACATTGATTTAATCCCCTTGATTTACTAAAATCATCTGGATATTTTAACATTCCAAGCATTGTTGTGGCTTGACCTGGATAAAGTATATTTTCTACTTCTTGTCCTGAAAGTGTATATTTAATTTGTGAAAAAAGATTCATTAATCCATTATTTGCAATAGTAATTCTATCAGTTGCTTGATATCTTGTATCATCAGCTTTTAAAAGTGCTCCTACAATATGTAAATAACTTTTAGATGGATGAGTAAAAACATCCTGTGATTCAATTACTAACCTAATTTCTCCGGGGGTGTTTAATTGTGTTACTCCTATATCTGGTGGATATTCATGATATTGATAAGATTCTATATTTTCATCAACAGGTAGTTCTGATGACCAGTTTAATATACTTGAATTTGCCATTTTTAAATATGTTTAATTTTTTAAATATGATTAATTTTTTCATATTACTTTAATTCCTAATCCTTCACTTAATCCTTTTTTATAACGTGGAACCCTTCCAAGATTTGATGAATCAAGAGCAATTGAAGCAACTGGAGCAACTTTAGAAACTTTAGCAGCTGGAAAAGAAGTATTTGTTTTTTTTCGTTTGCTTACTATAAGATTTTTAATTTTTTCTTTTGCAATTTGTTCAGCTTTTTTTGTTCCAACATCTAATATTTTTTTTCCTGCATCAGTAGCAATTTTTTTAGCTGTTGTCTTTCCTATGTTTTTAGCAGTTTTAGCTGAAGCACTTGAAACAAGAGGGCCATGATGGCCCTGGGTCGCTCACCTTAGTAGAGTGCCTTAAAGGTTTTTCTTTAATTTGACCATGTGACCTAGTTTTTGACCGCAGGTGACCCAATTTCAAACTCATATTTCATGAAGACAAACATTCTGACCAATTATCAAGTCAATTGAGCAAAAAATGTGGCCTCAAGTGCCCTAAAGATATTTCTTTAATTTGACCTAGTGACCAAGAGTATGACCCCAGGTGACCCAAATTTGAACTGGTCTTTGACTATATCAAAAGAAACATTTTAACCAATTTTCAAATCAAATGAATAATAAATGTGGCCTCTAGAGTGCCCACTAGCTATTTCTTTAATTTGACCAAGTGAACTAGTTTATGACCCCAGTTGACCCAAATTCAGACTCATGTGAGATTTTACAAAGACAAATATTCTGACCAATTTTCAAGACAATTAAGCAAATAATGTGGCCTCTAGAGTGCCAACAAGGTATTTCTTTATTTTGACCTAGTGACCTAGTTTATGGCTCTAGGTAACCCAAATCCAAACTCATCTGGTATTTCATCAAGACAAACATTCTGGCCAACTTTCAGGTCATTTGAGCGATAAATGTGGCCTCCAGAGTGCAAACAAGGTATTTCTTTAATTTGACCCAGTGAACTAGTTTATGACCCAAGTTGACCCAAATTAATCTTATGTGAGACTTTATAAAGACAAACGTTCTAACTAATTTTCAAGGCAATTGAGCAAATAATGTGGCCTCGAGAGTGCCAACAAGGTATTTCTTTAATTTGACCTAGTGGCCTAGTTTATGACCCAAGATGACCCAATTTTGAACTCAATGAACTTGTGCTTAGATGGGCAAACAAACTTAGAAGAGAATCACTACATACCAAATATCAAAGCTCTACGCCTTCCAGTTTTAAAGAAGAATTTTAAAGTTTTCCTTCTTTGTTCCTATGTTCGAACTTGTGACCCCCGGGGCTGGGCCAGTTTTGACCCAGGGGCATCATATGTACAAACTTGGTAGAGGTCCACTAGGAAATGCTACATACCAAATATCAAAGCTCTACACCTTCCCGTTTAAGAGAAAAAGAAATTTAAAGTTTTCCTTCTTTGTTCCTATCTTCCAACTTGTGACCCCTGGGGCGGGGCCAGTTTTGACCCAGGGACATCATATGAACAAACTTGGTAGAGGTCCACTCTGAGATGCAACATACAAAATATCAAAGCTCCACACCTTTCGGTTTCAGAAAAGAAGAATTTTAAAGTTTTCCTTCTCTGTTCCTATGTTCGAACTTGTGACCCCAGCGGCTGGGCCAGTTTTGACCCAAGCAGCATCCTTGGAACAAATTTGGTAGAAGTCCACTAGGAGATGCTTCATACCAAATATCAAAGCTCTATGCCTTCCCATTTAAGAGAAAAAAAAGTTAAAGTTTTCCTTCTTTGTTCCTATGTTTGAACTTGTGACCCCCGGGGCAGGGCCAATTTTGACCTCAAGGGCATCATATGAACAAACTTAGTAGAGGTCTACTAGGCGATGCTACATACCAAATATCAAAGCTCTACGCCTTCTAGTTTCAGAGAAGATGATTTTTAAAATTTCCCCTCTTTGTTCCTATGTTCGAACTTGTGACCCCCGGTGCAGGGCCCACTTTTGCCCCAAGGGCATCATATGCACAAACTTAGTAGAGATCCACTAGAAGATGCTACATACCAAATATCAAAGCTTCATGCCTTCCTGTTTCAGAGAAGAAGATTTTTAAAGTTTTCCTTCTTTGTTCCTATGTTGGAAATTGTGACCCCCGGGGCGGGGCCAGTTTTGACCCAAGGGGCATCATATGAACAAAACTGGTAGAGGTCCACTAGGCGATGCTACATACCAAATATCAAAGCTCTACGCCTTCCAGTTTCAGAGAAGATGATTTTTAAAATTTCCACTCTTTGTTCCTATGTTCGAACTTGTGACCCCCGGGGCAGGGCCAGTTTTGACCCCAAGGGCATCATATGAACAAATTTGGTAGAGGTCCACTAGGAGATGCTCCATGCCAAATATCAAAGCTCTACGCCTTCTAGTTTTAGAGAAGATAATTCTTAAAGTTTCCCCTCTTTGTTCCTATGTTCGAACTTGTGACCCCCGGGGCAGGGCCAGTTTTGACCCCAAGGGCATCATATGAACAAATTTGGTAGAGGTCCACTAGGAGATGCTTCATGCCAAATATCAAAGCTCTACGCCTTCAAGTTTCAGAGAAGAAGATTTTTAAAGTTTTCCTTCTTTGTTACTATGCTCAAACTTGTGACCCCCGGGGCGGGGCCAGTTTTGTCCCAAGGGGCATCATATGAACAAACTTGGTAGAGGTCCACTAGGCAATGCTACATACCAAATATCAAAGCTCTATGCCTTCAAGTTTCAGAGAAGATGATTTTTAAAGTTTTCCTTCTTTGTTACTATGCTCAAACTTGTGACCCCCGGGGCGGGGCCAGTTTTGTCCCAAGGGGCATTATATGAACAAACTTGGTAGAGGTCCACTAGGCAATGCTACATACCAAATATCAAAGCTCTATGCCTTCCAGTTTCAGAGAAGATGATTTTTAAAGTTTCCCCTCTTTGTTCCTATGTTCGAACTTGTGACCCCCGGGGCAGGGCCAGTTTTGACCCCAAGGGCATCATATGAACAAACTTGGTAGAGGTCCACTAGGAGATGCTTCATGCCATATATCAAAGCTCTATGCCTTCTAGTTTTAGAGAAGAAGATTTTTAAAGTTTTCCTTCTTTGTTCCTATGTTGGAAATTGTGACCCCCGGGGCGGGGCCAGTTTTGACCCCAGGGGCATCATATCAACAAACTTGGTAGAGGTCCACTAGGAGATGCTACATGCCAAATATCAAAGCTCTACGCCTTCAAGTTTCAGAGAAGAAGATTTTTAAAGTTTTCCTTCT
Source organism: Tridacna gigas (assembly GCA_945859785.2). Classification (NCBI taxonomy): domain Eukaryota; kingdom Metazoa; phylum Mollusca; class Bivalvia; order Cardiida; family Cardiidae; genus Tridacna; species Tridacna gigas. The sequence goes on from OX244042.2 coordinate 8,910,575, forward strand.
TTATGACTATGCTCAAACTTGTGACCCCCGGGGCGGGGCCAGTTTTGACCCCAGGGACATAAAATGAACAAACTTGGTAGAGGTCCACTAGGAGATGCTACATACCAAATATCAAAGCTCTGCACCTTCTAGTTTCAGAGAAGAAGATTTTCAAAGATTTTGCTTTTTTTCCTTTTTGTTGCCATGGCAACCAGAGTTGTGGGTGGAATTCAATTCTTTGAACAATTTTGGTAGAGCTTCACCCAAGGAACATCCCTGCCAAGTTTCATCAAGACTGGCCCAGTGGTTTAGGAGGAGAAGATGTTTAAAGAAATTGTTGACGGACGACGGACGACAGACGACGGACGACGGACGACGGATGCCGGACATAGGGCGTTCACAATAGCTCACCTTTAGCACATTGTGCTAAGGTGAGCTAAAAACACGCCCCATAAATTGAGATATTGGTGTAAAAAGATTAGCACCACCATAAACATATTCTGTTTCATATCCTGGTTGTTCTGTTGTAATTATCATTTTTAAATGAAAAAAAATTATTAAATATCATAAAGAAGCTGATCATGTTGCTTTCTTGTCATTACCTTCATTCTAATTAATTCATTACATATTTCAACCATTTCATTTTTAAGTCCAGTGTTACCAGCTTGAGCACTACCACATAAAAGGGAAAGTCTATCAGCTAAAGCTTCTGGATCTGATGAAAGAACAAGAGGGCCATGATGGCCCTGTATCGCTCCACTGGCTTATAAATATAAACCACGAAGAAAAGTCTTCACTATATAAGCCCTTATAAAACTTTGACCTCATGGCTACAGTCTGACTAAATGGGGAATATTGTATTAGAAGAATAACATGCCAAATGTGGGAGTTCTTGGCCTTATGGCTGGTAACAAGATGGTTTCTGAACTTTTCACTCCATAAACCCATGTAAAACTTGTGATCCCTGGTGCAGGGCCAAACTTGATCCTAGAGCTGTAACTTGGGCCCTCTTTGTAACTGTCCACTAAATAATGCTATAATTATATGCAAAATTTGGTAGCCTAAGCCTTATGGCTATGTACACCAAGATTTAAAAGTTTTCCCTATGTAAGCCTATGTAAATCTTGTGAACCCCCCCTCCAAGTATGAGGCCAAATTGACCCCAGGACTATACTTTGGACACTTTTGGTAGACTCCAACTAGATCAAGCTAAATGCCAAATTTGGTAGCTCTAGGCCTTATGGTTTCAGACAAGAAGATATTTAAAGTTTTCTCTATATAAGCCTATGTATAAAACTTGTGACCCCTGGGGAAGAGCCAATTTTGACCCCAGGGCTACAATTTCAAGAAACATGATAGAGGTCTACTACATAAAGCTACATGCCAAATTTGGTAGCCCTATGCCTTATGGTTTCAGACAAGAAGATTTTTAAAGTTTTCTCTATATAAGCCTATGTAAAACTTGTGACCCCTGGGGCAGAGCCAATTTTGACCACAGGGCTATAATTTCAAGAAACATGATAGAGGTCTACTACATAAAGCTACATGCCAAATTTGGTAGCCCTATGCCTTATGGTTTCAGACAAGAAGATTTTTAAAGTTTTCTCTACATAAGCCTATGTAAAACTTGTGACCCCTGGGGAAGAGCCAATTTTGACCCCAGGGCTATAATTTGAAGAAACTTGATAGAGGTCTACTACATAAAGCTACATGCCAAATTTGGTAGCCCTATGCCTTATGGTTTCAGACAAGAAGATTTTTAAAGATTTCCAATATTTTTCAGTTTTGTTGCCATGGCAACCAGAGTTTTTGAAGGAATCAAATTCTTTCAAGAAATTCTGAAGAGGACCATGTCAGGATCATTTCTGTGAAGTTTCGTGAAAATCGGATGGGTAGTTTCAGAGAAGAAGATGTTTGAAATAAAAGTTAACGCACGGACGGACGGACGGACGACCGGACGGACGGACGGACGGACGCACGACGGACACCGGGCCATGACATAAGCCCGCTGGCCTTCGGCCAGTGGAGCTAAAAACAGTTTTATTTTTGTTTCCTCTTCCTTGTTTTGCTCTTGCTCTTTCTTCTGCTTCATGATGCTTTTTAATTAGTTGTATCTTTAACTATTTTTAGATGTATTTTTAACTGTTGTATCTAATATATCTTTTCCAGTTTTTTGTTTTTTATAATCATCCCATATTGGTTTAATTAAAATTTTCCATTTATTTTTTAAATATCCTATAATTCTCGGGTTAGGTATTGTTGTTGTTTTTACTTCTCCTGTTTTTGTTTTTATAGTTGATTTTACAGGAAGAACACCAGAATTTTTTATAATTTCTGAATAGTCTTTATATGCTTGTCCTTCTTTGTTTGTATTTTCTTTTTTTGGATTTATCGAAAAAATTAAATCCATTAGTGCAGGTGTTCTATTATATGATTTACCATCATATTTAATTTTATCTTTTTCAATACTTAGGGATTTATCTCCCATCATTAGAAAAGCTCCACCTTCTCCACTTTCAATTCTTATAAGTGGTTCCATCTTTTTAGCTTCCTTTGATATTGCAAAAGTTGAAAGATAGCCTGTAAGTTCTGGATCTCCGGGAACTGATAAACTTTCCTCTTTTGTTCCTTCTATTTCTTCTAAATGTGGTAGTAAAACTCCAGAATATAGAGCACGTAAAGCTGGTAAAGCCTGAGCTATTCCTTCTGGAATTTTTTTTTTTTTTTCAAGTTGAGAGGCTGCAGTTGTAACAGGTTTAAACATTTTTGATAATTGTTCCTGTCTTTCAACTTCTCCCATATTTTCAGCTCTATCTCTTACCTGTATCTTTTTTTTAATTCAAGAAATTTATTTACTATTTGTTGTCTTTGATTTATATCTTTTATATTTAAGAATGACATTTTTTATATTGGTTAAATCATTTTAAAACATATTAACTTAAATTAGTTAATATATTTTAATTAATTTTACTCAATGTTGTCAACTTCACAAAGACAAGAAATTTTAAATTTTAAGTTTAATATGGTAGGGAACCCCCGTTTCTCGTTTCCACCAGTCTCCGAAACTCTTCCCGGGCTTCTTGTTTTCCCTTTTCTATCAGGCTTTTTTCTTCCTCTAATTTTATCTTTTTCTTTGATTTACTTCGAATCTCTTCCTTCATTTCCTTGTATTTGTTTAATTCTTCCATAATTAGATTAAATTCTTCGTGGTCTATTCTATTGTCACTAATTGCTTTAGAAATGTGAGTAAGTAAAGTATTTAATTTACTATCTGCTATGCTTCTAATTTGTTGATGTTTTTCGCTTTTTGTTCTTGTTCTTCTCACCACAAATTTAGAAACCATTGCCAAAAGTCCAACACCCAACGCACAACCTTCCAACGCAATCGTAGCAGGTATTGCGACAATTGTAGAAAGTAAAGCAATTCCACCAGCTCCAGCACCTAAAGCGGTCACCGTTAGACCTGCTTCAACATTGTCCACAGTTTTAGAAATTTTTAAGTATTTTTTAGCCAGGTTTTCCCTGGTTCTTATCTCATTTTCTAAAAATGTCTGAACCTCTGAAATTTTACGAAGTCTGAAGCTTTGACCACTGTCACCCATCTCAGTGACTGCAACAGGTGCAGATGGTTGGCTGTTGTTTGAAATATGTGGATATATTCCAGTTTTTTCTTCATTAATCTCACTCATTTTTAATATGTTTTTAAGGTTTTAAATATTGCACAAAACAGAGAGGACTATTTTCAGGAATTAATAAAATATTTTGAGAAAAATTAAAAATATATATTTGAAGATCTTGCGTCTGTTGATCTAAAAAAATGCTTTTCATTACTCCCAATTTTAGCTTTAATTCTTCAGCTGGACTAATTGCGATTAATCCTTCGCTTTGTATATAGCCAAAACCTAAACTAATCCTTTTTCCTTCTTTCGGTGGTATTTTTATCGAAGATTGAAAAAAAATAAGCCATTTTGTGACTGATTGTTTAGATGCTGGATATTTTAAATCTTCTTTAGGTTTCCAGTATATTGTTTTTGGTTGTCTTTTTTCAGCTTTAAAAATAAAATCATTCACCATCATTTTTTAAAATATAACTTTTACTTTAAATTTACAATATAGCACCAAGTAATGGAATATTTTTAAATGGTGATTCAGGTCCTAATATTAATCCTCTTCCATCTTGTACCCTTTTCCCACTTACAAGATATAACCCATCACCATATTTTGTTAATCCTTTTCCTTCATATGGTTTTAAATATAATCCTTCTCCATCTGTTTCAACTTGTGAAACTGTTCCATTTTTCTTTAAATATAATCTATCACCCATAGAAGCCTTTTTTGTAAATCCTTCACTTAATCCTGCTAATGCTCCTAATCCTAAAGCTGGAATTACTTTTTTAGCAATTGGTAGGGCAAACCTTCCTATTGTAGGTAAAGCACGAGCAGCCATACCAAGCAAAGCCCCCAAAAATCCCCCATGTCTTGCATTATATGGTACCTGAGAAAATGAAAGAAGAAGATTGACTCCCTTATTTTGTTTAAATGCTTTTTGCATTCTTGTTATTTGACTTTTTGTAAAATAAAAGTTCTCTTCTCCATCCATATCACTAGGTTTAAAATTTATACTTACTTTACATTTATTTTTATATGCATTAGCTATTTTTTGCTTTTGGTTTTCTGATATTGAAACCTTAACAGCTGTATAATTTCCTTTTGTCATTTTTAAATTACTGTTTAATTTCTCTAATATGAAAACGCATTGTTAAATTTTCCCCCCTTAAGTCTATTTGTTCTCCGTTTTGATCTGTTAATATTGCTCTTACACTGTGTATATCTTGTAAAAGTAAAGGAAGATAAAGGGGATAAGGTGGACGCTCTACAATTTTATGTCCTGGGTTAACATTTGGAAAAAAGCTATAAATTGTATTTGCTTTAATTCCTTTTACATATGAACCAGATATAATATCAAGATTAATAAGAATAGAATTAACAGCTAAAATATTGACATTTTCACTTTCATATGTTCCACTTGTATACATTTTAGGTAAAAAACCCAAAACTTTATTTAATGAATTTTGAGAAAAATCAACAACATAATCCTTTTCAACATACATTACAGTTTTAAAAGTGTTGTGATTTGCTTCAAATCTAATTGGATAACTTTCATTTATTGGATTTAACGGAAACTTATTTTTTATCATTATATTTTTTACTGTTTCATTAATTCCAATTAAATCATAACTACCAGTTTTAAGGTTAAAATCCCAGGCTCCAGCTCTAGGTTCTTTTAAAAGTCTGAATTCATTGTTTTTTTCATGTATATTTGGAATACTGTAATAGGTCTCAAGATTAATCAAAGCCATTTCACAGGGATTATTTAAATGTATTGTTGGATTAAAATCTGTTTTAAATCTGTTTTGTTGTCACTTAATACTATTTGTAAAGACGTCATATATTTTAATTTAGGCAAAATTTACACAAATTAAAAAAAATGAGTTTGTATAAATATAATTTAATGGAAATATGTAGAAAAAAAACAGAGCACACTTTTTATAAATATGAATTTCAAACAAAAATATTTGAGAAAATTAATTTTTTAAATGAGCAATGTTTTACCACAATTGAAAAAGAACAAATAAAAACTTTTTTTATACTATGAATGGAGTAAACAAAAGCAAGAAAATGAAAATTTAAACTCTTTTTACATTGGGATTTTAATTCAATATATGGAATGGAGTAAAAAAAGTTTTATGATAGAATTTAAAAACGATGAAAATCAATTTTTAAAAAAATTAGATGAAACAATAGAAAATATAACAGATATTATAGATAATCAATATTTAACATATGGGAGACCTAAATTTAATTTTTTTATATATACAGAAAATTTATTTTTTAATTCTTTTTCTTCAGTAATGAATGAATTAAATTTAATTGAAGAAATTGCAACTAATACAACAGGAGAAACAAGACAAAGCATATGAACAACAGAAAGAGAAGAGGAGGAAGATATAGAAGATTTTACGAACAATGATTTTAATTTTTTTGGGGACAACAATGAAAGAAATTTTAAGGCTGGTTCTTATGCAATTATCTTTAGTGGTGATGGTATTGAAAAAATAGAAAGAATAGAAGAAGCTGAAGAAGGAAAAAAAATAGAGAAAAAATTTTTAAACAGTTCTGAAACTTTTAAAAGTGAAAACTGTGTTTTATGTTTAAATGAAAATAGTAAACCTTCTGTAATGTTTTGCAGTTGTGGCCATGTTTGTCTATGTCTTGAATGTGATGAAATATATTTAAGTTTTAAGTGTCCAATATGTAGACATAAAAGCGATGTAAAAAGAAAAATTTAAAAAAATTAAACAAAAATTTTTTAAAAAAAAATGAATATAATTTTAAAAAAATTGATACAAGAGCAAGAAAGAAGAGATTTAAAGCATAAATTAGATTTTGATGATATTGAAGAACATGCTGATCAATATCCATTTCACCCAGGTTTTCATATATTTTTTTTCGATGTTACCAGCTTTGATTGTTTACACTCTGCACCATATGATATACAAAAATTTATTTTTTTTGAATGGGACAAACATCACAAACAGAGTAAATATTTTTTTGTGTATGTTGGGTTTTTAATTAATGATGAACCATATATTAAAGAAAATTTACCTGCTAGATTACTTACAAAAATACCAGGATATTTAACACATAAAGAAACTTTTCAACATTTTACAAATTTTATAAGATATTTAAAAAGTAATGACTTGGTACCAGTTGAGGCAGTAGGTGAAAAGTATTTTTTTCCTTTTGTATATACTGAAAAAGGAAAAGAATGGAAAAAATGTCCAGAATGGTACTCAATTTTAGATAAATAGAAACTTTTACAAAAACGCGACAGAAAATAAAAATAATTTAAAAAAATATTGTACATATAAAAAGAAGAGTACAGAATTGGAAAGAATTCAACAAATTATAAATGATATGGGGGAAAAAATTAAAGTAAAGGCTATTAAAAAAATTGATGAGGTAATATTAAAAAACAAGAGGGCCATGATGGCCCTGTATCGCTCCACTGGCTTATAAATATAAACCACGAAGAAAAGTCTTCACTATATAAGCCCTTATAAAACTTTGACCTCATGGCTACAGTCTGACTAAATGGGGAATATTGTATTAGAAGAATAACATGCCAAATGTGGGAGTTCTTGGCCTTATGGCTGGTAACAAGATGGTTTCTGAACTTTTCACTCCATAAACCCATGTAAAACTTGTGATCCCTGGTGCAGGGCCAAACTTGATCCTAGAGCTGTAACTTGGGCCCTCTTTGTAACTGTCCACTAAATAATGCTATAATTATATGCAAAATTTGGTAGCCTAAGCCTTATGGCTATGTACACCAAGATTTAAAAGTTTTCCCTATGTAAGCCTATGTAAATCTTGTGAACCCCCCCCTCCAAGTATGAGGCCAAATTGACCCCAGGACTATACTTTGGACACTTTTGGTAGACTCCAACTAGATCAAGCTAAATGCCAAATTTGGTAGCTCTAGGCCTTATGGTTTCAGACAAGAAGATTTTTAAAGTTTTCTCTATATAAGCCTATGTATAAAACTTGTGACCCCTGGGGAAGAGCCAATTTTGACCCCAGGGCTATAATTTCAAGAAACATGATAGAGGTCTACTACATAAAGCTACATGCCAAATTTGGTAGCCCTATGCCTTATGGTTTCAGACAAGAAGATTTTTAAAGTTTTCTCTATATAAGCCTATGTAAAACTTGTGACCCCTGGGGAAGAGCCAATTTTGACCCCAGGGCTATAATTTCAAGAAACATGATAGAGGTCTACTACATAAAGCTACATGCCAAATTTGGTAGCCCTATGCCTTATGGTTTCAGACAAGAAGATTTTTAAAGTTTTCTCTATATAAGCCTATGTAAAACTTGTGACCCCTGGGGCAGAGCCAATTTTGACCCCAGGGCTATAATTTGAAGAAACTTGATAGAGGTCTACTACATAAAGCTACATGCCAAATTTGGTAGCCCTATGCCTTATGGTTTCAGACAAGAAGATTTTTAAAGATTTCCAATATTTTTCAGTTTTGTTGCCATGGCAACCAGAGTTTTTGAAGGAATCAAATTCTTTCAAGAAATTCTGAAGAGGACCATGTCAGGATCATTTCTGTGAAGTTTCGTGAAAATCGGATGGGTAGTTTCAGAGAAGAAGATGTTTGAAATAAAAGTTAACGCACAGACGGACGGACGGACGGACGGACGACCGGACGGACGGACGGACGGACGCACGACGGACACCGGGCCATGACATAAGCCCGCTGGCCTTCGGCCAGTGGAGCTAATAAGAATGAATTTTTGGAAGATTATCGAAGAAAGGTAGCAAGATATGAAAATATTAATATATTATATAAAAATTTAAAATATGATTTTTTAAATGAAGATGATGAAGATGAAGAAGATGAAGAAGAAATATATGAAAAATCTACAGTTTATAAATTTCGAGAACCAATAAACGAACAAGAAACTTTTAAAAATTCTGAGTGTATTATATGCTATAGTGAAAAACCAAATATACTTTTTTGTAATTGTGGTCATGTGTGTATATGTGAAAACTGTAACAAGTTAAAAGATTTTGAAAAATGTCCAGTATGTAAAACTGAAAGCGATATTAAAAGAAAAATATGAAATATTTAACCTAATGAAAAAGGTTAAATATTTTTTATAAATCAAAAGGTAAAAGTGATTCATTGTAACCAGGCATATAAATTTGAGCAACAAGAGTTATAAAAAATCTATCTACTTTTTCATGGCTTGAATCAAAACTTAAAACTAAAGAGGCACATATTTTAAATTTAATAATTGGCTCAAAAAATTCAGAACAATCAATATTATAACCTGAAATAAATGGTTAATTTATTTTACATATGTGTCTCTTTCCCATTCCTTCAATTAATCCACTACTTAAATCCATATTTTCACCTTCATCAGTGAATAAAGAAGATTGATCTTCAGTTAATGTTAGTTTATAATTTTCAAAATAATTTCCTCTTTCATTTTCATTTTTAAGTTTAAGTAGAATACTTTAAAATTGAACCCTGAATTGGTATTAAATAATTTGGATTAGCTGTAATTGCTTTATAATCTGGATTATGTGCAATGCTTCCACCATCATATCTTCCAAAAATAATTTTTGTAGGTTCTATAGGATTTCCTTCATCATCAAGACTAATAGGAGGACCACCACGATCTGAAGCAATTCTTCTATTTGAATTTTCAACTTTATCATAACCAATTATGGGTCCCGCTGCCTCTCCACGTATTAAAATTATACTTGTTCCCAAAAATTTATAAATTCTTTCTTTTGTATCTATTTTTTTTTTTTTTTTTTTACTTCTTCTGTTACAGTATTTGTTAAATCAGTTTTTTATATCATTTTTTATATCATTTTTAAATTTTTCATTTTTCTCATCAATTTCATTTTTAAAATCTTCATTTTTATCATTTATAAAAGTTTTAAATTGTTCTATTTCTTTAATTTGTTGATTTAAAAATTTTTTGTTTTCTTCTCCTACTTCTACAAATTCTTTTTTAACTTCTTCTGCTACTTTTGTTGTTAAATCAGTATTAAATTTATCTTTTATTTTTTCAATGTTTACATTATTTTCATTAATTTTAAATTTAAAATCATTAATTTCATCATTTAAAAAAGTATTAAATTTATCTTTTTCTATTTCAATTTCTTTTTTTAATCCTTCATATCTTAAATTTGTAGATCTTTTTAAATCTTCCAGTTTTTGTTTTTGTTCTATTATAAATTTTTGTTTTTCTTCTTTTTCATCTTTAAATTTATCTTCAATCTTTTTTTCTAATTTTTCATCAACATAAATTTTTGGTGTTGCATCGTTGTCCTTTGCTGGGTCTGGTACATTTTCTAACCTTTTAAATCCCATATTTACCCCTGCTGTGGCTATATAATACCCATTTTCTTTTAAAAATGCGTCATTTCTTGGAATATTAGCAGCTAAATCATCCACATACTTTTTATTTGTTGCATCTTGTGGATTTTCTGGATTACCTAAATTAATAATTTTTTTACCTTTCATATCTCCGAAATCTGCACCATTTGCACCAGCACCAGCCCCAGGATCTAAATTTTCAAGATCTGCTATTTTTTTCTCAAAATATTCCCGCATATCATCCTTGTAGCCTTTTGTAATTACCCCATTCTTTTCAGTTGCATCTTCTACATTTCTGATTTTTTTACCTTTTAAGTTTAAATGTCCTTTAGCTTCGTATGTTTTTGCGTTTTTTGTGGTGAATGCTTGAGATCTTTCCAGTTCTTGCTTTAGGTTGTCTAATTCTTCAGGTTGAACCCCACCACCTCCACCACCTCCATTTTTTGTTTTTTCATCAACGTACTTTTTATTTGCTATCTCATCTTCTCGCTGTGGGTCTGGTACACCATAAAGCCTATAATTTTGTAAATTTACACAATTGCATCTATTTGATAATTTACACCACCGCTAAACTTGTTTAGCACGTTTTCTTTTACTTCTTCGATCTTGTTATCAACGTACTTTTTATTTGCTGCTTCCTGGTCTTTTATAGGTTCTCTAACTCCTCCCAATTTCTTTTTGTTTAGGTATATATGCTCAGTGGCTAAAAATCCCCCGTTTTTTCTTTCAAATGGAACCAGGTCAGCCACATTTTTTAAGGTTGCCACATCTTGCGGATTTTCTCCATCTCCTACATTTTCGATTTTAAAACTTCTCATGTTAATTTTTTGCTTTGCTGTATATTCTTGATTTCTAACCAAAAAAGGATTGTTTCCTTCACTGTATCTTTTAGCCTGTTCTACAGCTGTATCAGTGTAAACTTTAGTTACGGCATCTCCATCATTTACAGGTAAAGGTAATCCCTCTATTCTTTGACCTCCCATTTTTAGAGGTTGTCCTGCTATATAGAAACCATCTCTATCCCTTTTAAAAAATGTTTGACCTCTTACATTATCTACATAATTTTTTGTGGCTGCGTCTTGTGGTTCTGTAGGATCTGGCAAGTTTTCAATTTTGTGACGTCGTATATTTAATTCTCCATTTAATTTTCCTCCATCTGTGCCTAAAAAATTTTCATAAACAAAAGCTAAAGGAACTCCACTCCATGTTTCTCTTTCTTCTTCTTTTTCTTTTCTTCCAAATTTTGTAACTGGTATATAATTCATTTTTTATAATTTTTTTTCTTTTAAATCCATTAAATGGCTTACTATAGGTTGTAAATCATAACCTTTAGCTAATTTTTCTAAAACATAAACACAAAGATGGCCACAAATTACAGTATTAGGATCCTGTATCTGGTCTGATGAGTAGAATATTGGAGATTTTAAATATTTCTGAATTTCTAAAGGTGAGGGTAATCCATAGCTATCAAAATAGTACTTGGTTCCTTTGTTTTTGTGCCATGTGTCCAGTGTGTTCCCTCCCCTTTTGTATCATCTAAATTTAAGATCCCACATTCTCGAACTTTTGGCTTTTTCGGTAAAGCATCACGAGAAATCACACCACGCCAGCCAGGTAAATTTTTACAAACATGTATGAAATCAAAGTTTGAAAGTGTTTTTATAGGTAGTTTATCCACAAGTTTAGAAGGTTCTAAGGTACCAGCTGTTTGTTTTTTCAGTGTTGGATTTCTTGCAATTGCTTCAGCTTCTTTTTGTGCTTCTGCTTTTGCTTCTGCTTTTAGTCTGTCTCTTTGTCTTTGTTTCTTTTCCTTTTGTCTGGTTGCTTCTGCTTTTACTGCTTCCATTCCCAGAGATGCATTTTCTTTTGTTCGTGGTTTATTATCACCCATCCATGGTTTAAAAGGAAAATCAGTTTTTTGAAGTTCTTCCCTATAAAAAACACCTTGAATATGGTGGTTTTTTGCATCTTTTAAATAGTATGTTGTTGGATTTGTGAGCCTAATTTTTCTAATCTTAAAAATTTCTTTTGTCCAGAGTGGTGTAAAACCTTTCTCAAATCCTTCTTTTTTTCTTCTTGGTATTCTTACTAAGTCTGTAACTTCAAGCCTTGTTTTTTGTGTAATGTGGTCAACTCTTGAGGGTTTCGGTTTTGCTTTTTCATAGTAAGTTTTATAAATTTTTTCTTCATTTTCTTTTTTGCTTGCTTCTGCCGGTGTGTATACATCGTTAAAATTTCGATGAGGTGTGTTGTTGTATTCATCTACTATTTTTTGAAGATGTGACTGGTAATCTGTTGTATTGTTGTCTGTCATAAATCTCCCGATTTTGTCTTTTAAAGTTTTTATAAATCTTTCTGCGATTGTTGCTTTGTTTCTTCCTTCAGTGTGGTACATCTCAATACCTTTTAACCTTGTTTTTGATTCTTTTGCTTTTTCAGGAAATAGTACAGGACATTGCCTTCGAATATGTTGAGTTAATCCGCTTTGATTTTTTAAATATTTACCACAATGTGGACACTGAAAAGGGGTTTTATCTTCTTCTTTACTTTCATCAATTAGCCCTGTAAATTCTCCACCTCTATCAGTCCAGGGCTTTTTAGGTTTTCTTCCTGATTCTTTAAAAATGTGATTAAATTCTTTAGCTACACTATCTACTTTTTTATCAAACATTTTACGAACCCAGGTAAATCGGCTAAACACATCTAAAACAACCAGGAAAATATTTAAATTGTCTGTCAGTAGTTGAAATAATACCAATTAGCGGCCTAAATGCATTAACATCTAAACCATTTTATCTTTCCCCCCTAATTTCAGTTTGCGGACAAATGCATTAACAGCTACCCCCTTACCCCTTTTGAGCGCATAAGCATAGCGTTCGCGCATTTGATGTTAACCCTTAACCTTTAACCCCTTTAACCTCTTTAACCTCTTTAACCCCTTTAACCCCTTTCCCCTTTAACCCCTTCCCCCTTTAACCTTTTCCCCTTAACAACTACTCACGGCAGCGAGGTCACGCAGTGCACTGCCTCATCACTTAACCCTTTAGAGCGCGTAAGCGTAGCGTTCGCGCATTTGATGTTAACCCTTTCCCCCTTTCCCCTTAACCCTTTCCCCCACTCGCTTTCCCCTTCACCTCTCTCCCTCTCTTTGTTCTCTCCCTCTCTTCGTTCAGTCGTTCACTCCTTTCAGTCGTTCGCCTCATTAACGCTCGTTCGTTTCACTCAGTCAATTAATAAACCAACAAACTCACAAACTCACAAACTCACTAACCAACAAACCAACAAACTCACAAACTCGCAAACTCACTAACCAACAAACTCACTAACTAACAAACCCACTTCCACCAAGCGGCCCGAAGGGAGGCCCGCGCTTAACAAACCAACTTACTCACCAACTCACTTACTTAGCAACTCGCTTACTTAGCAACTCACTCACTCACTCACATACTCACAAACTCACTAACCAACAAACTCACCAACTCACTTACTCACCAACTCACTTACTTAGCAACACACTTACTTAGCAACTCACTTCCCCACTTCCCCACTTCCCCTGTTAGTGACGCATCAGCCAACGCATCAGACTATAGCAAACCGGCTTATGAGTTAGTGAGAAATTAAATGAAATAAAAATGACTTAAGTAAAAAAGTTAAGTAAAAAAAATAAATAATGGAAGATAAAATTAAAAGGTTTCCACCTCAAATAAAATACCCAATTTCATTTTATCCGAGAAATTATATTCCATTTTCATTAAGATACATAGAAAAAATTACTGTTGATGACTCTATAACTTTAAAAGAAAAATATGAAAAATTAAAAAACAGAATAAACTATAAAACTGGGAAAAAATACAATATGGAAAAGAAACTTATATAAAAGTTTTACAAGAATTAAAAGATTATATACTTTTACTTAATACAAGAGAAGATTTACAAGTGATAGAAGAAATTAACAATGAAGTAAACAAACTAAGTAAATAATTTAGTTGAAGAATACAATGAAAAAAGGGATAAAGTAGTTAAAGAAATGGATAAATTAGCAAATTGGAAAGATTATATAATTTTTGATGGTAAAAAATATGGTATTTTTAAGCATAGCTACCACTTTATTCACCTTGAAAATGACTGTTATGGTATGTTTAAATTTGCATATGAAGAAGAAAGTTTATTTTATAAAACAAGAGGGCCATGATGGCCCTGGGTCGCTCACCTTAGTAGAGTGCCTTTAAGGTTTTTCTTTAATTTGACCATGTGACCTAGTTTTTGACCGCATGTGACCCAATTTCGAACTCATATTTCATGAAGACAAACATTCTGACCAATTTTCAAGTCAATTGAGCAAAAAATGTGGCCTCGAGTGCCCTAAAGATATTTCTTTAATTTGACCTAGTGACCTAGATTATGACCCCAGGTGACCCAAATTTGAACTGGTCTTTGACTATATCAAAAGAAACATTTTAACCAATTTTCAAATCATATGAATGATAAATGTGGCCTCTAGAGTGCCCACTAGCTATTTCTTTAATTTGACCAAGTGACCTAGTTTATGACCCCAGTTGACCTAAATTCAGAGTCATGTGAGATTTTACAAAGACAAACATTGTGACCAATTTTCAAGGCAATTAAGCAAAGAATGTGGCCTCTAGAGTGCCCACAAGGTATTTCTTTATTTTGACCTAGTGACCTAGTTTATGGTTCCAAGTGACCCAAATCCAAACTCATCTGGTATTTCATCGACAAACATTCTGGCCAAATTTCAGGTTTCAGAAAAGAAGAATTTTAAAGTTTTCCTTCTTTGTTCCTATGTTCGAACTTGTGACCCCAGGGGCTGGGCCAGTTTTGACCCAAGCAGCATCCTTGGAACAAACTTGGTAGAAGTCCACTAGGAGATGCTACATACCAAATATCAAAGCTCTATGCCTTCCCATTTAAGAGAAAAAAAAAATTAAAGTTTTCCTCCTTTGTTCCTATGTTTGAACTTGTGACCCCCGTGGCAGGGCTAATTTTGACCCCAAGGGCATCATATGAACAAACTTAGTAGAGGTCTACTAGGCGATGCTACATACCAAATATCAAAGCTCTATGCCTTCTAGTTTTACAGAAGAAGATTTTTAAAGTTTTCCTTCTTTGTTACTATGCTCAAACTTGTGACCCCCGGGGTGGGGCCAGTTTTGACCCCAAGGGCATCATATGAACAAACTTGGCAGAGGTCCACTACGCAATGCTACATACCAAATATCAAAGCTCTACGCCTTCCAGTTTCAGAGAAGATGATTTTTAAAGTTTCCCCTCTTTGTTCCTATGTTCAAACTTGTGACCCCCGGGGCAGGGCCAGTTTTGACCCCAAGGGCATCATATGAACAAACTTGGTAGAGGTCCACTAGGAGATGCTTCATGCCAAATATCAAAGCTCTTTGCCTTCTACTTTTACAGAAGAAGATTTTTAAAATTTTCCTTCTTTGTTCCTATGTTGGAAATTGTGACCCCGGGGCAGGGCCAGTTTTGACCCCAGGGGCATCATATGAACAAACTTGGTAGAGGTCCATTAGGAGATGCTACATGCCAAATATCAAAGCTCTACGCCTTCAAGTTTCAGAGAAGAAGATTTTTAAAGTTTTCCTTTTTTGTTACTATGCTCAAACTTGTGACCCCCGTGGTGGGGCCAGTTTTGACCCCAGGAGCATCATATGAACAAACTTGGTAGAGGTCCACTACGCAATGCTACATACCAAATATCAGAGCTCTACGCCGTCCAGTTTCAGAGAAGATGATTTTCAAAGTTTCCCCTCTTTGTTCCTATGTTTGAACTTGTGACCCCCGGGGCAGGGCCAGTTTTGACCCCAAGGGCATCATATGAACAAACTTGGTAGAGGTCCACTAGGAGATGCTTCATGCCAAATATCAAAGCTCTATGCCTTCAAGTTTTACAGAAGAAGATTTTTAAAGTTTTCCTTCTTTGTTCCTATGTTGGAAATTGTGACCCCCCCGGGCCGGGCCAGTTTTGACCCCAGGGGCATCATATGAACAAACTTGGTAGAGGTCCACTAGGAGATGCTACATGCCAAATATCAAAGCTCTAAGCCTTCAAGTTTTAGAGAAGAAGATTTTTAAAGTTTTCCTTCTTTGTTACTATGCTCAAACTTGTGACCCCTGGGGCGGGGCCAGTTTTGACCCCAGGGGCATCAAATGAACAAACTTGGTAGAGGTCCACTAGGAGATGCTACATACCAAATATCAAAGCTCTGCGCCTTCTAGTTTCAGAGAAGAAGATTTTTAAAGATTTTGCTTTTTTCCCTTTTTGTTGCCATGGCAACCAGAGTTGTGGGTGGAATTTAATTCTTTGAACAATTTTGGTAGAGCTTCACCCAAGGAACATCCCTGCCAAGTTTCATCAAGATTGGCCCAGTGGTTTAGGAGAAGAAGATGTTTAAAGAAATTGTTGACGGACGACAGACGACAGACGACGGACGACGGACGACGGACATAGGGCGATCACAATAGCTCACCTTTAGCACGTTGTGCTAAGGTGAGCTAATAAAAAATTATCTAACAGGCACAAATTATAAAAACATTCGAGAATGTGCAACATGTGGTAAAATTAAAAAGACAACAGTAAACAAAAATTTATAATTTTTATTTGTTCTTAACACAAATAAAAATTTATTTTTTGTATTCTATAATCCTATGATGCCCCCAAGCAAGTGTATAAATACCATCAGGTAAAATATACCTTTTGTCATCATTTGCACTTAATGCTATTTTATTAATTTCTTCCGTATAAGGTTGATGTCTATAACTTCTTAAATTTGTGATAATTCTATAATGAATATCATTTTTTTCTAAACAATTCAGATAATCCTGATGTGTTATATTTTTTTAAATTATATTTTTCTTAATCCCCTTACATTTTTTATTTTCTTTACCATCATCCATTTTAATACTGTACATTTTAGCTTTTAAACCAACATACTCTTCTATTTCCCTCCCACTTGTTTCATCCTTAAACATACCAATCACCTTTTTATTTATACCAACTGGAATACCTGAAGGATGTCCCTCCTCAGGGTAATCACTTGTATCAAACTTATCTTTAACATCACCTGAAATATCTTTATAAAAATCTTCTGTTTTAATTTCATACAATAAACTATCCGTATCAGTAAGTCCTAAAGTTACCATATCTCCATATTTTGGTTTAATATAGTTATAGTGAAAATCATACATTAAAGTTTTACTTAACTCAAGAATGGAAAACCCTAAATATATTGGCTTTTTAAATTTTACTTGCGTTTTTCCCATATGAATGCTTACCAAATTTTCATTAAATATTTCTAAATGTTTAAAGTTTGGTTTGTTTACAAATTTCCTAGCTGATTCTCTACTTCTAGCAAGCCTAACATTTACCCTTTTTCTTATATTTTCCATAGTTTTACCAAACACACTATTATTCATCAACTTGTAAAAATCTTTTTCAAACTCGCTGTTTCCTTTTTTTGCCCTCATTTTTGTGTTTAAATCTATGTATGGTTTTAACCAATCACTCTCTTTAAACTTAATTCCTCTATGTACCTTTTTAAGCTTTAGACCAAGACTTAAACACTGTTTTAAACTTTCACAATGTATAATATAGTTCTTTTTATTGTTTAAATTTGGGATTAGTTTTTCAACACCATTAACTTTAATCTTCTCTGCTGCAAGAGGAAGATCATTAAAGTAATCATGCAGTTCTTTAGGAACATCTAAATCTACTTCTAAAAAACAGGGGTGTCGTTTCCAGTTATTTAATTCTTTTTCTGTCATCCATTTAAACCCACCAATTGGAAGCTTCTGACTCATTGCCCAACCATACAAGTTATTACAATCTAAATACTTACAAAATACAGTTTGTTCGTTTGGGCTGTAGTTTTTACTTAAATATTTATTATTTGCTTTTATAAGTCTTTTAACAATCATTGAAATCCCACCCCTAATCCCCCTTTCAATGAATTGGATTTTATTTTTATCTCTAATCAGTTTTAACTTAACACTAGTTAACTTTAATGCAGCATCCCAAGCTAAACCTGGTGCAGTAAAATACCAAGCAGGATCTAATTTATAAACTTTAAAACAAACTTCTCTAAAGCTTTCAAACACATCAGCTAAAAGAAGAACATCCGTTTTTAAATATAAATCATGATATTCACCGAGAGTTTTAATTTTAAATGTTTTCCATACCTTTTTTGCATGTTCATAATCCTCATCTGAAATTCCTTCTCCTGTAAGTTTTGAATAAAATGCTTCTTTAGGAGGCAATTGTGTTTCATTTAACCTTTCTAAAGAATCAATATATTCATATGGATAAACTCCCTCTCTACGAAGAAGATTAAACTCTTCTTCTTTAGGGAAATACTTTTTAAGGTTTATGAATTGATCACTATCTAAATTTTCTACTAGTTTTGCCAAACTTGTACTCATAAATTTAAAACTATCTAAAAACCTAGTATCCTTATAAATATCTTTCTTTTTATTTTTAACTTCCAACTGTCCAATATAACTTTTCTTTGTAAAGCTTATATATTTTTCCTCATTAGTTGGGATTACATTAATTTCCCCCTCACTAACACCAAGACTTTTAACAAAAAGATGACAGTCATACCCTGACAAATTATGAAAGAAAACAGGGAGAAAGTTTGGTTTACGAAATTTAAGATTACATTTATTATGTGCTGCCCCTCTATATCTACCAGTAAAATGACAGTGGTCTCTTACTTTTTTCCATCTATCTTCATCTTTTTCCTTTTCCTTTTCTTTTTCTTCCTCTTCTTCCACTCCATCTTCTTCATCGCTTTCATCTTCTTCATCATTTTCTTCTTCCTCTCCAAACTTCTTATTACAAAGATAACAAGTATCAGCCTTATTAAAATCTTCCACATCCTCTGCAGTAAGTACCATATCTTTTTTTGGTAATTGAAAAATCTCTCTGGTTAGGTTTTCTATTTCTTCCACAAACTTTTCCTCTGCTTTTTCCCCTCGATATAGTAACAATCTTGACTTAAAAACATTTTCATCAAAGCTTTTTAAAAAGAAAGAATAACGTGTTGGGACATGCATATGAATTTTTGTTGTTGAACTTTTACTCGGATCCGGCTTTGTGTGTTGTATTGGTACAAGAGCCGTTTCAAAATCACCATAAACAACAAAAGGATGCCATTGTGTTTTAACCCAGTTTTTAAACATTACTATACTTCCTTTTTTTGAAGGCATTTTAATTCTTACAACATCTTCTTTATAACAATACTCTATATGATTTTCCAAAACGCTTTCACTTGTAAAATGTCCTAAACAGCTCCAACAAAAAAACAGTTTATACCCATCTTTTGATATTTTTGCTCTTAATAGTGCACTTGGGTTTTTTACCCAAACATAATGACTATTTCCATCCTCATTTTTTATTAACAAAAGAACCACTAAACGTTTTCTATCAAAAGTTTCTTTTCTTTGCCTTCTAAGGGGATATAAACCATCTTTTTCATCATAACCTATAACAACAACAGAAAACAAGGGATTTTGATTTTCAAATTTATTGATATCACACAATTTAACAGGACATTCTATTCCTTTCATATTTAATTCTTTTATTTGTTCTTTTAATTTTTTATCAACTCTTTCTGGATGTTCTTTTTTTGGATAAGCTACCCTCATAGCACAATATAAAAAACAGTTATGGTCCTCCTTATTTTGAATATTAACAAGTCCATTTCTGTTATTTGTTCTTCTTAATCCTGCTGGTAAAGGTATCCATGAACCAGCAAGCCCCTCCCATAACGGTGTATTTTCTACAACATACAGTTTTAAGCTTATAACCCTTTCAAAAATCCAACCACTTTCTTTTTGTAAAAAAAGATCAAAATTTTCCATAATTCGTTCTACCATTTTATCATATTGTTCATTTACATCGCTTTCTCTTGTAATAATTTCATGGCGTGATGAAAATTGGCTTTCTGTTTTTTTAATACCATTATCTACTGCTTTTGAAAATTCACATAAAAGTGCTACCTTTACCTTTGTATTTCTATGATTTCTTAAAAAACTTGTTATGCTTTCTTTACATACTTCTAAAAAATCATCCGGTCCCCATCCACTTACTCCATCTATAACATGCTGTGTTGTAAATTCTCTTAATGCAGACATTTCTTGTCTTAATTCAAAGTTTGGCGTTGCTCTCCTTGGTAAGTCTTCCTCTACATTTCTAAAAACTTGGTTTAAAACTTGAGGGATTTGTTCTGGTTCAACATTATTAGTTAACCAACTAGAGAATTTACTTACCCTTCTTTTAACTCTTTCTGGAATTACTGCAGCAGCAACTCTTTGAGCTCCGCTGTAAATATTAGATGCAATCTTTTGACTGGCATCTGATAATTTATTTATAAATCTTCTTGTAAATGATGTAAACATGATATTTTTTAAGTAGTGTTTTTTTACTTAAATAAGATTAATTTTATTATTTTCTTTTAAAAAATAATAAAATTATTTACAATATATTAAATTTATATTTTCCATTCCAAACTTTCCCATTCCAGTTTTCAATTGTTTGTGGGCATTTATCTATAAACTTACCTGCTTTGTAAACTGATGGAAAATTTATTATTTCGCCAGTTTCAACATCCTCTACTTCTACTTTTCTCGGATTTTTTAGAATAGATTGTAATCTATCACTTTCAGCAGAGTGGACATTTTTCTTTTTTTCAACTGGTTTAATTTCCTCAGGGTATAACCCATGCTCTTTAACTACATCTACAAACTTTTTTTTAGTCCAGTGTGAATAAAACTTAATATTGTTATCTTTCAAAATTTTTTTTAAATCATTAGTTGTAATCATTTTTATATAAAAGAAAAAATTACTTAATACACTACACTCATTTTATTTCCATCACTCTGGAAGTTAATTAGCCTATCACTAAGTAAAACCGCAAATACTTCAGTATTTGCAGGGGGGTTATTATTAAATGTTACCTTAATATGAATATCAGTTACAGAATACTTTAACCTTTCACTTTGCTTTGATATATCAAACACAAACAAAGGAAAGAGAGTTATATAATCTGAAGGAGTAATATTAGGGTTTGATACCAATTCATCCATGTTAAAAAACTTTTTTCTAAACAAAGCAGCTTCACTATATATTCTACTAATTTGTTTAGAAGGAAAATTTATATCATAATCATATATTGGATATTTTTTCGAACCTAACATTACATAAATATTTTTAACATTTAAGTTATTAAATATAGCAGGGTTATGTTCTTGATTACCACTTTTATCAGTTTGAAAACTAACAATTAAGAAACGTGGCACTTCAGGTGATGATTTAGCTGATAGCCTCCAAGTAAAACCTGTTGCTGCCTGCGGAACTGCAATAGAATCACTTTGTATCATTCTATACCCAACTGGAAATTTTTCTTTCTTTTCAATAAATTTATAAAGTTCCATCTTATAACCATCTTCCGGCTCCACATGAGGTACAAACCAAGATACCTTTAGTAAATTAACTTTACCAGCATCAGCAGCAGCAGCTCTAAAAATTGCATCGTTGTCATCATTTCTTGTTAAGATTAAAGTTTGTTTCATACCATAGAAAATTTTATTATAATCTTCACAAAAACCAAATATATGTTTCAAAGGTATTCTAAAACTAAAGGTTCCAACTGGATTTGAAGTAAGAATATACTGTCTTCTTACTGAAAAACCAACATTAGCATCATTATCTGCATCGACTACTGTATCCTTATACCACAATTGGTTTAACCCTTGTGATTTAGAAAAGTCATCCGGGTATTTTAAGTCCTAGCATTGTTGTAGCCTGGCCAGGATAATTAACTGATTCTATCTCTCGCCCACTAATTTGATATCTAATATTTTTAAACAGATACATCAGTCCATTATTTGTTATGCTAACCACATCGGCTGCTGCATCATAACACGTACCATCAGTTTTTACTAATTCACCTATAATTTGTAAATATGACTCGGAAGGGTGATAAAAAATATCTTGTGTTTCAACATTAATCCTAATATCCCCTCCAGGATTGTTAAGATTGGTTCCTGTAATAGGCAGATATTCATAATATTCATAATCATCAATACTATCACTTTTTGAAATTTGTGCCCTAATATCTAAAATATCATCCATTTTATTATAGCAATTATAATTTTTAAGTTAAATTATAATTCTTTTAGTATTCTACCCATAGTTGGGGGAATGATTTTTTAACATTATTTACAAACACACCCTTAAGTTTAATATTTTTAAGTTTTTCTGTAGAAAGATTTCTTTCCATTTTTGCATAAATTTTACTTCCACCGTAAAGAATGACTACCTTTGGTATATTATTTTTTTCTAAATATTGATTAACACTTTCTTCAAATTCCATAATTGCATCTGCTTTTTCAGGCGATAATTTTAAAACAACCTTTTTATAATTATAACTTGTATCATTAGTCTCTAATACTTCACAATCTTCATCAAGTTTTAGATTTCCATCATAGATATTAACCCTTTTTGTATTGTATTTTTCATAATATCTTAAATAAAATTTTAGTTCTGGCATTCTTTTTTATTTAATGTAATAAATTACTTAACTTAAATTAATTTTTTTCATAATATTTTAACTCCGGAACCCCTACTCTTACTATTTAACTTTTTAACTAAATCTTGAATATGAATTGCACTACCATCTATTAAGGTATTAATATTTTGCATTACAGGCTCTTGCGTATATTTTTCTATAATCTTTTTAGATTTTGGTGTTACAGCCTTTTGAATTAACTTTTTACCAGCATCAACCGCAGCACTCTTTCCAACCTCTAACGCTTTCTTTGCTCCTTCCTTGGCCACACTCTTGCCAACATCAAGGGCTGAAGATGCAATTTGTTTAGCTGCACTACTTGTAAATAGTCTTGTAAGAAAATTAGACAAAGTATCAAATATTCCTGTTCCACCATAAGCATAATTTTTTTTAACTCCTCTATTTTGTGATATAATCATTTTATAGTAAAGATATTAATTTTTTATAACTTTTTGTATTTAAAACATGCTGTCTTTTTAATTCATCACAAATACTTATCAACTCATTTCTTACGCCTGTATTACCAGCTTCTTTACTTGCCATTAAAAGGTCTAATCTTTCTAATAGTGCATTAGGGTCAGATGGAATTACCGTGGTTGTTTTCTTTTTTCTTATTCCTTTACCACTTATTTCTTTTTTAAAAACGTGATCAAAAACAGGTTTAATTATTTTTTGCCATTTATCACCAAGTACATTATAGTTTTTTAAATAATTTTTTCGATTATTATCCTTAAACATAATATCACTTAAATAAATCATATATTGGTAACTATTAAAATCTTTTTGGGTATATTTTTCTGGATCTTTAGATAAAATCAATTCCCATAGCCCATCAGTAGCTTGGATTTCATTTCCTTCATAAGAAAAAGTTTTATTAACTGGATTATATGAAATTACATGTTTGCCAAATCTAAATTCTTCTAAATCACTATCATAAACTATTCTATAGACTCTATCAAAATCATTTTTATGACCTGCTAATTTTTCATTAAAAACTTTAGTAAAATTTCTAATTTCTTCTTCATTTACTTTTACTTCAACTTTTATATGAGAAGAACGTGGAAACGTTTTTATTATTTCAGAAAGTTGAACAGGTATTTGAACAATCCCCTCCCTAATAGGTGCCAACCCCTCAGAAATAGGTTTAAGCCCTTCTGTAATCTCCTTTGTTGTGACTTTTTGCGTTTCTGTAATAGGTTTAAAAAACTTAGAAAGGTCTGTTTGTAATTCGATTTCACCCGTTTTTTCTGCTAGTTGATCATCACGAATTCTTTTCTTTATTTCAAGATATTCTTTTAACATTTGCTCCCTTTTTAAAGGGTCTTTTATCTTTAAGAATGGTATTTTTTAAAAATAAAAAAAAAAATTTAATTAGTATTATCTATCTCACATGCACGCCCGCCTGGGTGGCTCAGTGGTGAGCGTGTCGGACTCATGACCTGGTGGTTGTGAGTTCGATACCCGGTTGAGGCGAACTTTCTTTCCGGCGTATTTTCGCCTCTCACCTCTGCTGAAGCATGTGAGAAAAGTAGTCGGTGGCTTTGGAAAGAAAGTTGTGTTAGTACTGGTGTGAGAAAGCCAGGAAACACATGTGCGTCACCGACCGCCATGATATGACCTTAGCTGTTAAAGTGGCGTTAAACCCCAATACAACCAACCAACCAATCTCACATGCACAAGAAAATTTAAACTTGGGTGGTTTTAGTTTTAGTCTTAATGGGCACCATTGTTTCTTCCTACTAGTCTCCTGAATTCCTCCCGTGCTTCCTGTTTCCCCTTCTCTATTAAACTCTCCTATTCCTCTAGCCTGCTTTTTTTCTTTGTCTTAACACGTATCTCTTCCTTCATTTGTTTGTATTTTTCCAATTCATCCATAATTAAAGTAAATTCTGAATGTTCTACTTTGTTATCACTGATAGCCTTAGATATATGCGCATGTATTGTATTTAACTTTGAATCTGCTAACATTTTTATCTGAAGATGTTTTTCAGATTTAGTCCTAGTTCTTCTAACTGCAAATTTACTAACAATTGCAGCAAGACCAACAGCTAAAGCACAACCTTCTAGGGCTAACGTTGCTGGAATTGCTACTACGGTACTCAATAGAGCTATTCCACCTGCTCCGGCACCTAGTGCTAAGGTGGTTAGTCCTGTTTCAATGTTATCAACTGATTTGCTAATCTTTAAGTATTTTTTAGTTAGTTGTTCTCTTGTCTTAACTTCATTTTCTAGAAATGTTTGAATTTCTGATATTTTTTGTAGCCTGAAGGATTGACCATTGTCGTCACTTGAAATTACTGATTCTAGTCTTGGTGCATTTGGTGTATTTCGTTCTTCTGGTAAGCTTGGATATATCTTTTCATTTAGTTCCATTTTATTAATTATAACTATTTTTTTAAATAGTATAGTAAAGTCTACACAAAAGGGTATTTTCCTCAATTTTTGCTAGATTACTAGAGTTGTTTGTAATTGTAATAATTGCATCATCAATATCCTCAAGTACAACTTCATCTGATAAACTTAAACGCTTAAGTTTTAAGTTGTGAGATAGAGAAATTAAAACGGTGCCCCTACTCATCATCAAACCAAAATTTAAAACAATGGTTTTAGTTTCACCACCTTTTAATACTAGAGGTTTTTGAGTATAAATATCCCAAGTAGTAGGATTAACTTTTTTAGCTGGATATTTTGCATCAACAGGTTTCCAAAAAATAGTTTTTGGCTGAACCATTTTTAGTTTGTTGTTTCCAAATTTATGCACATTCATATTTTATTTTTAATTTATAATATTGCACCTAATATAGGAATATTAGCAAATGGACCGTTAGGTCATAAAAGAAGACCTCTTCCATCATAAATTTTTCCACCTTGTTTTAAATACAATCCATCACCGGCAGAACCAAGTCCTTTACCTTTAGCTGGACCAAGATATAAACCTTCACCATCAGTTTCTACTCTACATACACAACCACCTTTTTTAAGGAAAAGACCGCTACCCATTGCTTTTTGAACACCTGAAGAGGCTAACCCAGATAAAGCACCAACTCCTAAAGCTGGTAAAACGGTTCTTGCTAACGCTGGTAATGCTGCAGATGCTAATCCTGCTAACATTCCAAGAAAACCACCTTCTACTTTTACATTATCCTTAAGTTGTTTTTTACTCAATCTAATAGTTACACCTTTTCCATTTTCATAAGCTTTAGCTATTTTATTTGCTTGTGTATTAGTAATTGCTAAAACATCATTACCTTTTAAATCTTCATAACCTAAACGAATACTTATAGAGCAACCTGCTTTAACTGCATGTTGAAGTTTTTGCTTTTGCCCTTCTGAAATATTTACTTTTACAGTAGTATAGTCTATCATTTTATATTCTATTTTTTTTTTTTTTTTTTTTATTATTATCTTGCTTCTCTTATATGAAATCTAATTGTTAAATTCTCTCCTCTAAGATTTAGTAATGTTCCATCTTGGTCTCTAATTGATACATTTAAATTATGTATTTCGTTTAATGTTAGTGGAAGATAAACTAAATTTACTGGATTTTCTATTATTTTATACCCTGGTGATACATTAGGGAAAAAACTATAAATTGTATTTCTTTGTGATCCGTTGACATAACTTCCTGAAATTAAATCAATGTTAACTAGTAAGCTATTAATACTAAGAATATTTACTACATTTTCAGATTCGTGAAATCCTTGTACATATTTAGCACGAGTGAATCCTAATACTTTTGCAATAGAATTTTGTTGGTTAAAATCTACCTGATAACCATTTTCTAAAAAAAGAACAGACTTTAAAGTATTAGTGTTTGCTGAGATGTTAATATAATATTCTTCATTAACTGCATCATAATAACCTTTTTTTCTCATCTCTTGTTGAATAAAATCATTAATATCAACTAAATCATAACTTCCTTCAGGTATTTTTATTTTTTCCCATGTTGTACCATTGTCTGGTGAATAAACTAAAATGTTATTGCTTGCATCAATATTTGGAAATGAATAGTAAGTTTCAAGATTAACCAATGCTATTTCATATTCTTTATCCTTTTCTAATTGAAGTGGAGGATTAAACCTTGTTCTAAAATTTGTTTTGTTATCACTTACGATAATTTGAAATGATGTTTTGTGGTCTGTATTTTTTACTATCTTTTCAAGTAATTCTTCCATTTTTATATTATTAAAAAGGTTGTTTAAATGTGTAAAATATATCTTTTTACTTAAGATATATTTTTTTAAAAATTTAATAATAGTTGTCGTAGTCTTGTGGTATATGAAAGTCATCAAATCCATTTCTATACTTACCATTGTTTTTATTGTTGGTTAAGTCAACCACAACAAAACCATGAGGTCTTTCCCAACACTTTTTACAAAAATTAATAAACTCTGTTTTTGTCATATCATCCCCTACATGATCACTAAAAATATGATTAAGATTTTTTAAGTCTTGTCTAAACAAGCAAATAAAATTAGCATTTTCCCTAATAGTTTGACGAGGCAATCTAAAATAATTTTGAGATAGATAAAAACAATCAGCATTACTATGTCTACCTCTTACATAATAGCTTTCACATTTGTTCTGTTTTTCTAAAAGTAAATCATCAAAAATCATTAAATTTTTATTTTGTCCATTTAAATCTCTTGGATCAGGAACATCACTAGCATTTTCAAAAAATTCACAATTGATATCAGATTTTTCTTTAATTGTTTTGCCCCACTCTTCAACTAATGCTGTAGGTGAAACATCACAGTTTTGAACTTCATCTTTAAGTGAAAACAACCTTAATATGTATTCTTTTGGTATTTTTTCTTCAAAGGCTTTTTTAAGTATGCGGTATTCTGGTTGAAACAAACTTTTACCAAAAACGCATAAGTTGCTATAATCTAACCAATCAGGACGTAGCAAAAGGTTAAGTAAAAGGGTAGTTTTACCACATCCTGATTTACCAACTATTAAACCTCTGATACTCCTAGGTAGAAGGGGGTGGTTAAATCTTTTTGCTAACGCTTCATTCCAAGACAGATTAACAATATCCATTTTATATTAAAAATTTTATTTTAATATAAAAAATATATTGCGTTAAATGTAAAAAGAAAACTGATACAAGGGATATTGAGTATACCATAAGTAAAAATGGTAAAAATATGAAGCATGGGAAATGTGTAGTCTGTGGAACAACAAAAACACAATTTATTAAACAGCAAGAAGGTGGTTCGTTGTTAAACAAAGCAATCAATAACTTACCTGTTGAAATGCATTTACCTGGGCATAACTTTACTGCTCCAGGTACCAAGTTAAAGAAAAGATTAAATCCTGACTTAACACCAAAAGAATGGTCAAAGCCTGTAAATCGTGTTGACAAAGCAGCATATCATCATGATATCTGTTATCTTAAGCATAATGATACAGCAACAAGAAATTCTGTTTGTGATGCAAATATGCTTAAAGAGTTAAAAGGTATTTATAATCCTACTATTAAGGAAAGAATGGAAAGAGGATTGGTTTCCTCATTGATAGGAACCAAGAAAAGATTTGGAATGGGAATTGAAAAAAAATTCGAAAAATATAATATTAGCAGAAGAATTACATAAACCTGTAAAACGAAAATTTAAGAAAAGGAGAGTTAGAGTAAATGGTATTGATAAGATATGGGCAGCAGATTTAGCAGATATGCGAGCATTTTCTAAATTTAATCGTGGTGTAAATTATCTTCTTGCTGTCATTGACATCGTTTCTAAATATGGGTGGTTGTTGCCATTAAAAGATAAAACAGGAAAATCTGTTTCTATTGCACTGAAGAGTATTTTTAAAGAAAGAAAACCTGAGAAAATATGGGTGGATAAAGGAAAAGAGTTTTATAATAAAGATGTTAAAGATTTGGTTGAAATATATTCTACTGAAAATGAGGAAAAATCAAGCGTTGTTGAAAGATGGATTAGAACAATGAAGGAAAAAATGTGGAAGTATTTTACTGCTAACTCTACGAAAAGCTATCTTAATGTTTTACCAAATCTTGTTGAAGAATATAACAACACAAAGCATTCTTCCATTAAGATGACACCAATCGAAGCAAGTAAAAAAGAAAATAAACTTATAGTATGGAAAACATTGTATCCTGATTATAAAAAACCAAGGGAGAATATCAAACCAAAGTTTTCTGTCGGAGATTATGTAAGAATAACTAAAAAGAAAGCAACTTTTGAAAAAGGTTATTCTACTAGATGGACTAAAGAGGTTTTTATAATTTATGAAGTAAAACATACAATACCTATAACATATAAAATTAAGGATATTTCTGGAGAAGAAATACAAGGTTCATTTTATGAACCAGAACTACAAAAAACTAATTTAAAGTTATTCCCAATTAAAGAGGATGTTAAAAAAGAAAGTAAAGCCAAAGTAAAAAAGAAAAGTTAATATAAAAAATGATAGATATTGCAATTGATAATATAACTTTACCAAATAAACCTTTAAGCAATTTTGAACTTGAGGATGCTGCAAAAAAATTAAAAATAAAAAATTTTAGAGGAATATTTTTAAGAGATACCCTGCCTAAAAAAGTAAGAAATAAAGAATGTGGTATATTAAATCTTGATGACGCTGGTGGACCTGGCACTCATTGGGTTGCTTGGTTTAAAGATGATAAAAATAAAATTTATTTTGATAGTTATGGTATTCAACCACCTCTTGAAATTATAGATTATTTAAAAAGGCCAATACATTATAATACAGACCAATTTCAACAAGCAGGGGAAGTATTTTGTGGCCATTTATGTTTGTACATTCTTAAAGAGTTGGGTTCAGGTAATACATTTCAAAATATTTTAAATAAACTTTTTTAGCAATATTAAAAACGATGCCTGTTGATAAATTTGGAAGAATGGATGAAGTTAAAACAACTGGTGATGGTGTGTCGCTTGCTTACATAAGTAATAATTTTTTACACAACGATGGAACAACCCCCGTTGCTGGTCCTATAAATATGAATGGTAATACATTAACAAGGGTTAGTAATCCAGTAAATCCGCAAGATGTTGCAACTAAAAGTTATGTTGATGCTAACTCAGGGTTGTTAGATGAAAATGGAGGATACAATGTACAAGGATATTTAAACATGAATTATAATGTTATAAAAAATGTTAAAGACCCAGTAGAATCTGGTGATGTTGCAACAAAAAATTATGTTGATAATAGTAGCAGAGCAATAGTTCAACAACAAGATGGTACTTTTTCTGCTGTTGCAGATATAAATATGCGAGGGTATTCTTTAACAAATGTTATAGAACCTGCAGAACCACAAGATGTTGCAACTAAAAGATATGTAGATGTTGCTAATCGAGCCTTTGTTTATGGTCCTGGTGGTTATGTAGCAGGTGGAGACGTTTCTATGGGTGGAAGGAGAATTAACAACGTTGGAACGCCTATAGAAGATAGTCAAGCAGTAAATAAGTTTTATGTAGATGCTGTTGTTGAGGTAGCTACTGCGGGTGAAAGGGCTTTAACAAAAAACCAAGATGGGTCTTTTTCAACGGCTGGTAAAATAGTTATGAATGGCCACTCAATTACTGGACTGCCAAATCCTACAGATCGTGATGCAGCTGCTAATAAAAATTATGTTGATAATGGTGGTGCCATTGTAAAAAATCCTGATGGAAGTTTTACAGCAATATCTGATGTAGATTTTCAAGGTTTTTCTATAAAAAATGCTGGGACACCTGTAGAAGAAAGAGATTTAGCAACAAAATCCTATGTGGATAAAAAAGTATCACTTCCTTCTCTTATAGGTCCTAAACCTATTATAAGCGTGTGTGCTGAGGAACAAGGTGCATTAACAGATGGTAATTATGAGTTTTCCTTTGGTAATGGAAACACGGGAAGGAGTCATGCAATAGGAGGTTATTGTTTGGCTGCTTCTGGTAGAATTATGGGAGGGTCTTTAATGCTTGTTAAAGGTCATAGGTTTTTGCAAGAAGAGGCAAAAGTTAATTTAGTAATAAACGGAGTTGAACAGGTTGATTACTCCATAATAAAAAGTGCTAACGAAAAATGTGGTTGTGTAGTTTTTCCTCAACCTTTAGAAGTAAATCAATGTGATGTTATAAACTTTATAACAAGGTCAAATAATCCAGATACAAAATTTGCGTATATATCAATATTGATAGAGTTGGATTTGTAAAAATATTTAACCTGGTAAAAGAAGTTAAATATTTAGTTTAATTTTCTAATTATCTTGTTAAATAATTTGCAAACAGGACAACGATTAGATTTTAGTTGAGTATTGCATTTAGTGCATGTAGCTATATGACCACAATTGCAAAATAAAACTGTTGGTTCTTTATCCATGCAAACAACGCATGAATCAGATTTAAATGTTTTGTCGACATTAATGTTTTGTGTTTGTTGTTCTTCATTTTCATCATAAAATCTTTGATAACCCTCACCATGATTAATTGTAAAAGATCCATTATCTCCATAGAGATAAAAATGTAAATCAGCCCACCATGCTTCATAATATTCAACAAAAGAAGTAAAATTATCAAAATATTCAAGTGGTAAATGTTTATGAATATTTTTAAATGTTAATAATGGAAATATGTAATAATTATTAGGTTGTTTTTCTCTATCAATATTTTTAAGTAAATCATTTAATGCATTTTTATAAACAGTGAGAAAATTATCACTTTGGTCAAATGGTATTCTAATACCAGTATAAACAGGTCTGCCAGTACGACGGTATGGATCATCTATAAACTCACGTGTATCTGGAAATGCAACATAAACTATTGTTTCAAAATCAGATTCTTCTAACTTATGCTTACTATGTTCATAATAAACAAAAGGCATTAATTTTGCAAGCATAAAAAGAAAATCCCTTTCCTTTTCATTAAAACTAAAATAAAATTTAAAAAGTTCCTTATCTGTATCATACATATAGTAAGATATAGATTTTTTATTTAATAAAGTCTGGTATAACTTAAATCTAAAATCATTTGAAATAGTATTTAACACATGCATCTTCTTTTTTTACTTAACTTTTTTACTTAAGTCATTTTTATTTTATTTAATTTCTCACTAACTCATAAGCCGGTTTGCTATAGTCTGATGCGTTGGCTGATGCGTCACTAACAGGGGAAGTGGGGAAGTGAGTTGCTAAGTAAGTGTGTTGCTAAGTAAGTGAGTTGGTGAGTAAGTGAGTTGGTGAGTTTGTTGGTTAGTGAGTTTGTGAGTATGTGAGTGAGTGAGTGAGTTGCTAAGTAAGTGAGTTGCTAAGTAAGTGAGTTGGTGAGTAAGTTGGTTTGTTAAGCGCGGGCCTCCCTTCGGGCCGCTTGGTGGAAGTGGGTTTGTTAGTTAGTGAGTTTGTTGGTTAGTGAGTTTGCGAGTTTGTGAGTTTGTTGGTTAGTGAGTTTGTGAGTTTGTGAGTTTGTTGGTTTATTAATTGACTGAGTGAAACGAACGAGCGTTAATGAGGCGAACGACTGAAAGGAGTGAACGACTGAACGAAGAGAGGGAGAGAACAAAGAGAGGGAGAGAGGTGAAGGGGAAAGCGAGTGGGGGAAAGGGTTAAGGGGAAAGGGGGAAAGGGTTAACATCAAATGCGCGAACGCTACGCTTACGCGCTCTAAAGGGTTAAGTGATGAGGCAGCGCACTGCGTGGCCTCGCTGCCGTAAGTAGTTGTTAAGGGGAAAAGGTTAAAGGGGGAAGGGGTTAAAGGGGAAAGGGGTTAAAGGGGTTAAAGAGGTTAAAGGGGTTAAGGGGGTTAAAGAGGTTAAAGAGGTTAAAGGGGTTAAGGGTTAAGGGTTAACATCAAATGCGCGAACGCTACGCTTACGCGCTCAAAAGGGGTAAGGGGGTAGCTGTTAATGCATTTGTCCGCAAACTGAAATTAGGGGGGAAAGATAAAATGGTTTAGATGTTAATGCATTTAGGCCGCTAATTGGTATTATTTCAACTACTTCTGTCTGTTTTTCTGCTGCGGTTTCCCGTGTTTCCCTGGATGTGCCTGGTTGTGGTTGTGTTTGTTCTTGTATTCCTTCACTTTCATCTGTTTTAATCTTCTTAGGCATGAACATCAGATCAGCTGTCCAGGTATCATCAATATTTGGAACCTTAACTTTTCTGGTTGGAAAATGTCGCCTAAGAGGTCTGTGAAGTTCATCAGCTAAAGTTTTTTCTTTCAACAACTTTTTTTTTTACCTCCTCCAGTCTGTCCCATTCCGAAACGTTTTTTGGTTCCTATGATAGAAGAAACTAAACCCCTCTCAAATTTTTCCCTTAAAGTTGGGTTATAAATTCCTTTCATTTCCTGAAGCATATCACAATCACAAACATCATTACGTGTTTTTGTATGTGTTTTTCATATAGCATATATCATGATGCATGGCAGCCCGATCTATTCTATTGACAGGCTTACTCCATTCTTTAGGTGTTAGATCTGGGTTTAGCCTTTTCTTCAGGTTTGTCCCTGGTCCTGTGAAATTGTGCCCAGGTAGATGCATTTCAAAAGGTAGATTGTTAATCATTTTATTTAAGACACTCCCTCCCTTTTTCCCCTTTCCTGAAGATGGTGGGAACTGGGCTTTTTTTCCTCCACATACAGAGCAAACACCTTTTAAGATAGGTCGTCCGTTGTTTCCTGTCTTAAGTTTTCTGTATTTGTCTTTTTTTGACATTTTACACAATATATATTACTTGAATTCATTTTAAATAAAAAAATTTATATTAAAATGGATATTAAAAATTATTCATGTAATTTAAATAAAACAAGAGGGCCATGATGGCCCTGTATCGCTCCACTGGCTTATAAATACAAACCATGAAGAGAAGTCTTCACTATATAAGCCCTTATAAAACTTTGACCCCAGGGCTACAGTCAAACTAAATGGGGAATATGTGTATTAGAAGAATAACATGCCAAATTTGGGAGTTTTTGGCCTTATGGCTAGTAACAAGACGGTTTCTGAACTTTTCACTCCATAAACCCATGTAAAAGTTGTGACCCCTGGTGCAGGGCCAAACTTGATCTTAGGGCTGTAACTTGGGCCCTCTTTGTAGTTGTCCACTAGATAATGCTATAATTATGCAAAATTTGGTAGCCTAAGCCTTATGGCTATGTACACCAAGATTTAAAAGTTTTCCCTATGTAAGCCTATGTAAATCTTGTGAACCCCCCCTCCCCCCCAGCATGAGGCCAAATTGACCCCAGGACTATAATTTGGGCACTTTTGGTAGACCCCAACTAGATCAAGCTAAATGCAAAATTTGGTAGCTCTAGGCCTTATGGCTAGGTACAGGAAGATTTTTAAAGTTTTCTCTATATAAGCCTATGTAAAACTTGTGACCCCTGGGGCAGAGCCAATTTAATTTGACCACGGGGCTATAATTTCAAGAAAGATGATAGAGGTTTACTACATAAAGCTACATGCCAAATTTGGTAGCCCTACGCCTTATGGTTTCAGACAAGAAGATTTTTAAAGTTTTCTCTATATAGTGTTGAATCTAGGATTGCTTGGAAATGGGCCAACTCCCCCACCCCTGACAAAAATGTGGGCCAATAAATTTTTGCAATGGGCCATCATGAATCGAGTCAGATCAGAAACGTCCCAAATAAAAGAAACTTACAGTTGCCATGCTGTTGCGTAAGACTGAATCTCTGACGGAGTCACAGTGGTCCTGACAGGAAACATGTCTCGTTAAAGTACTTGATCGGTACTTTTTGCAGTCACGAGTAAAAGTGTTAATCTTTCCATACTCTGAACGTAACGCACAAATCATTCCCGAGTCAGTTTTTCTAAGCCATGGGTACGTTCCGAGCCAATTTTTCTGGAAAGTGTGCTCATATTTCCTTTTCTTGCTATCAATTGACTGTTCCGGCGACGTGTCTTGTTTCTCCGTTTAGCCTTCTTCTGAAGGACTGTCTCGTTCATCCCTTGTTCTCTTTTTAAGAAATTCTGTCAACTTGAGTTGATTCGACATTTTGTGAAGCTAACGCTTAACCACTGAAATTACTGCGTGATTTGACACAGTAATGACGTCAAATATTGCATAGGCAACACATGGTTGACATTTGGAGGTCATTTATGGCAACTCGGCCGATTCCGTAGCCTCGATTACGCCCGAGTGTTTAGTATGTCTAAAAATAGAATCTAACATTGATCTAAAATCGGGACACTCGATTCGCATAGTGTATCTATGTATTGACTTATTTTTTCGGCCTGCAGTTCTCCGGCAATTTCCTTTTTCGTTTTAAACGCACAGGAATTTTTATTTTGCGCCATAGATTAACAACATGCGTGATACGTGGCCCAGAGATATTCTTTATTTGCGCCAATTATTTGAACAATGCGTGATTTTACCAATCCCGCATCCTAGATTCAACTCTGTCTATATAAGCCGTTGTAAAACTTGTGACCCCTGGGGCAGAGCCAATTTTGACCCCAGGGCTATAATTTCAAGAAACATGATAGAGGTCTACTATATAAAGCTACATGCCAAATTTGGTAGCCCTATGCCTTATGGTTTCAGACAAGAAGATTTTTAAAGATTTCCAATATTTTTCAGTTTTGTTGCCATGGCAACCAGAGTTTTTGAAGGAATCAAATTCTTTCAAGAAATTCTGAAGAGGACCATGGCAGGAACATTTCTGTGAAGTTTCATGAAAATTGGATGGGTAGTTTCAGAGAAGAAGATAATTGAAATAAAAGTTAACGCACGGACGGACGCACGGACGCACGACGGACACCAGGCCATGACATAAGCCCGCTGGCCTTCGGCCAGTGGAGCTAAAAAAAAGAAAAAATAATCCAATGTTTCCTTCAAGTATTAGAGGGCTTATAGTTGGCGAGTCTGGTTGTGGAAAAACAACAACACTTTTAAATATGTTGTTAAGACCTGATTGGTTAGATTATGATAAACTTTATATTTTTGGTAAAAATATGAAACAACAACCTGAATATGCTCTATTACGTGAAGCTTTAGAGTATGGATTAACAAAAGAAGCTATTAACTCAATTTTTGAAAATATGGAAGAAGTAGAAAAAAAAGGGGTTAAACCTTCAGAAATGTTTGAAACATTAGCTAAAGAATTTAAAAAAGGTATAAAAATAACTCCCTGTTTTAATGAAAAAGATGAAGAGGTACCAGATCCAAGAGATTTAGACCCAAAAGATAAAAACTTAATGATATTTGATGACTTATTAAAAGAAAGACAGGACATACCTGAGAAATATTATACCAGGGGTAGGCATAGTAATACAGATTGCTTCTATTTGTCTCAGTCATTTTTTGACTTACCACGGCGAACAATTAGAGATAATTCAAACTTAATTTTACTTTTCGACCTTCCTGAGAGAGATATAAATAATATATATACAGACTATGCTAGCAGAGATATGGAAATCAAAGAATTTAAAAGGTTTTGCTATGAGTGTTGGTCAAAACCTTTTGGTTTTGTTGTAATTGATAGAAGCAGCCACAGAGATATGGGAAAATATAGATGTGGGTTTGATAATTTTTATTTTCCAGATGGTAAAGAAAACATATAAAATATGAATATAAAATATATTTTCGATCTTACTGAAAATATATTTATAAAATGGAAAGTATAAACATCAATCATTTAAAATCCTAACCCCTATTTTTAATATATATATATTTTTTTTAAATTAAATTAAAAAACTCATGTTACGTAAGTAATTAGGCAAGATGAGCAAGAACAGAACCCAATACCAAAAATGTTATTTTTTTACTCTTCATTTAACTCCATTGCATCGCTCTGAAGTTGTGCTAAAAGTTCCCTTTCAAAAATATCGCTTTCATCCTCTCCAGTGTTGAACTCTTTCACCAAAACACTCACCACTTTAATAGAAATACCTGAATCAGTTGTATAAATTCGATTGTCTTTAATTTGTTCTTTTCTCCAAAGTCCTGTTACTTTGATGCTATACACACCGTTTAAAATTCTATCATATAAAAAATCACAATCAACCAAATCTCTAACTTTTCTGGTTCCTTTACCATCTTCAACAACTGTTGAGAAAAAAGAACTGTCATATTTATCTAAATCGATTTTACATTTTACAAATCCTTGAGATTTAAACTTTTCCAAAACTTCAGAAAATTGATAATCATCCTCAACTTTTTGCCTATATTCTTCGTCAAATCTCTCGAGCAATCCAGTTAGAAAACTTTCAAACATGTCACAATATTCTATATATTTGTATTTAGTTTGATAATATTCTTGAATAGTAGGTTTTTCTTCAGGTGTTTTACTTAGTATATTTGTATATATTCCGCTTTTGTTGTTTTCTCTAATATCAGAAAAATAAATTTTTTCATTTGTTCTTTTTTCTTGTTTTAGCTTGTTCTCAGGTCCTAGACTCAGAACAGTTTGTAAAAGTGAATTTTTTTATTTAGTATTTGAATTTTTTAAGTTTTTCATTTTATTTAAAATAATTTTTTCTTAAATTAAAATAAAAATGAGCCAGAAATTTCAATTTATGGTAAAAAATGGAATTGTTAAAATGGTTAAAAATCCTTCATATATACCACAGCAAACACAGCAAACCACAAAAAACATAAAAAAGGGAAAACTTAAGAAAAGTGCTTTAAATGGATATTTTAAACAAATTGATTTTGAAAACGAAAACAAGAAAGAGTTAAATGTTGAAAAACTTTTAAGAAAGTTTAAATATGATGTAATTAATTCACTGGAAAAGCATGCAAATCAAAAAGTTATTTTTACACTAGTTGCAAAAATGAGAAACGGGGGCCAAATAGCGTATAAGTATTTTAATACTAAACCTCATATACTATACACATGGAACAACAAAAACAGAATTTTTGACAAACTTCAGACAAATCTTTTAAATGAATTCTATAACAAAGATTACGAGGGAAGTGGGTGGAGTTTAGTAGCTTTTGAAAATGTCAGCTTAAGCTATAGTAATTATATACCATTTAAAGGAGGTTGTACAAATTTTAAACTACCTGAATGGATACAAGTAAAAAAAGCAGTAATTTCAATGATTACAGAAGATCAAAAATGTTTTTACTGGTCAATTTTAAGACACTTCAACCCAAGGAAAACAGACAAAGGAAGAATCACGAAAGAATTACAAAAGATAGCAAAAGAAGACCCAAACAAATATGCTGACTTTACTGATTTACCTTACCCAGTTTCAGCTGAAGATTTAGAAAAATTTCAAACAAAAAACCCAAATCTTCACATAGTAATTTATGGAGTTGATGAAAAGAACAAACGAACCCCAGTCATTTTTGACAGTGAAGGAAAAGGAGAAACCATTTATATGATATATTTTAAAAATCATTACTATCTAATTAGTGACCTGTCTCGGTTGCTTTCTTCTCAGTTTTCAAATTCAAACGGAAAAAATTTTTTTTTGTTACAAATGTCAAAAAGTTTTTAAGAAAGAAGAGAAAAGGGACAAACATCTAGAAACATGCAAAACTAACACACTTTTACAACTACCTGAAGAAGGTAAAAATATTTTAAAATATGAAGAAAAAAACGAAGAATCTCCCAACATTGTAATTTATGCAGATTTTGAAAGTTTTCTGATTCCAACAGAAAACAACACAGAAGAAACAGCAAGGCTTAAAAATGAACATGTACCAAGCTGCTTTTGTTTCTTTGTTGTTTCAAGTAATGAGAAGATTTACCCAAGTTTTAAAGTTAGCTACGCAAAGAAAAACGAAAAAGAAAACATTGCTAAACATTTCGTTTTTAGTCTAATGGAGGAAATTGAGAAAGTAAATTTAATTTTTTACAAAAGAACAAACAAAAAAGCAAAGATAACCCCTTTTTCCACAATCTTACAGGTTATGATAGTCATCTTTTCATTAAAGAACTGGCAAAACATGAAAAAGGTCAAAGTATCCAGGTACTACCATCAAACGAACAAAAATATATATCATTTTCAAAATTCTTTTTTCTTTCAGGTTCAAGGCATGAAGTTAGATTTTTAGACAGTTTTAAATTTCTTCAGTCTTCACTTTCTCAACTCGTGGAAGATTTTAACCCTGAAAACTTGCACTATACTCGCAAAACTTTCCCAGGTATTCCCCTTAATATTTTAGCTGGTAAAGGTGTCTACCCTTATGAATGGATGGACAGTCTAGAAAAAACAAAAGCTGAAACACTCCCCCCCATTGAGTGCTTTTTTTCTTCATTAGCAAAAAGGGGAATTAAACAGGAAGAATATCAACACGCTTTAAAAGCTTGGGATTCTTTTCAGTGTAAAACAATGAATGATTATCGGCTTAAATATTGTGAGCTAGATGTTTTACTTTTAGCTGATATATTTGAAAAATTTAGAAGGATAAACCTGGAAGCTTATGGATTAGATCCAGTTCTATCCTATACAACTCCGGGAACATCGTGGAAAAATATGCTTAAGTTTACAGGTCAAGAAATCGAATTGATTACAGATCGTGACATTTACGAAGATTTCGAAAATGGAATCCAGGGAGGTGTTTCAATGTGTGTAACAAGATACGCAAAAGCTAACAATCACTATTTAAAAGACTATGACCCAGAAAAACCTGAATCATTTCTTTTTTACATAGATAAAAACAACCTTTACGGGGAAGCCATGTCTGAGCTAATGCCTTATGCAATTGAAAGAAAATTTAAAAAATCTGAGTTTCAAAACTGGCGAAATCTTCCCTGTGCTGTTGTGTGTGATTTAGAAATTCCAGAAGACAAGCACAATTTTTTTAACTCATATCCACCAGCTCCGGAGCATCTGGATAAAAATTGGAGTTACGAAACTGGTACCGAATTTAAGGCATAAAACTGGTTACATGTGTTCAGTGAACTATTAAAATTTTATGAAAAATTAGGGGTGAAAGTGGTTAAAATTCATAGAGTTTATGTTTTTAAAGTTTCAAAATGGCTTGAACCATATATTACAAACAACACAAAAGAAAGAGCAAAAACAGAGGAAACAAGTAAACAAGATTACTTTAAAATGAGTAATAATTCAATATATGGTAAGACAATAGAAAACCCTAGAAAAAGATCCAATGTCACAATTTGCAACAGTGAAAAACAAGCTGAAAGACTTACAAAAAATCCTGAATATACTGGCTTTACAGTTTTTAGCCCTGAGCTTGTTGCTGTTCAAAGAAAAAAAACAGTTGTCAAATGTAACAAACCTATATTCATAGGTTTCGTGGTTCTTGAACTTGCTAAATTAAAAATGTATGAACTATATTACGACTATTTAATCCCTAAATTCGGAGATCGTCTCAGTTTGCTATATACTGACACAGATAGCTTTTTTTTTAAAATAGAATCTCCTGACATTTTCGAGGAAATGAAAACCGAAACTAAAACAAT
Organism: Tridacna gigas; assembly: GCA_945859785.2. NCBI lineage: Eukaryota > Metazoa > Mollusca > Bivalvia > Cardiida > Cardiidae > Tridacna > Tridacna gigas. Next base: position 8,950,490 of record OX244042.2, read on the forward strand.
TTTTGATACTTCAAAATATCCTAAAAATCACCCACTGTATAGCATAGAAAACCGTAACAGATTAGGTTTTTTTAAAGATGAGGTTAAAGGTTCCATAATTTCCGAATTTGCTGGAACTTGTGCAAAGTCTTACGCGTATACAATTGAAGAAGAAACAAAAACAAAAGAATATATTAAATACAAGGGAATCGTTAAAAGTTGTATAGATACTAAAGAAATCACTTTTGAAGATTATTTAAACTGTGTTTTTAAGCATGTTCAAAAGAATGTTAAATTTTCAAGTATTAGAAACTATCAGCATCAAGTATTTACAGAAGAAACGGAGAAGATAGCACTAAAGCCAACGCAAGATGTTAGACACGTTTTAGAGGATGGGATTAGAACACTTTCAGAAGGACATTATAAGTTAAAACAAAATAAATAATTAATACCCCTGTAACCCCAAAAACTCCTGTTAGAGAGAGTATATAAGGGAGAACTGTCGCAAAATATAAAATTAAATATATTACATTATATATAAAGGATTTTATATATAATTTTTAAATATATATCTTTTTAAAATAGATATATATTTTTTAATTCACTTAATTAATTTTTTACCTTCTTCCCCCCTTCCCCTTCTTCTTTCCCCTTTTTCCCCCCTTTTCCCCCTTTTTCTGCCTCTTTAGCCCTTTTCTGCCTCACCTCCCCACCTACCCAGGCACGGGCAAAACAGACAAACCTGGCTAACCTGACAAACCCAGGAACCCAGGAACAGACAAACCCAGGAACAGACAAACTCAGGCAATTGGTTCGCTAATGCTCTTCCCTCTCCTCCTTCCTCCATCAACTCAGCTAACTGAGAAACGTGGCTAATCAGAGCTAACCTGACAAACCTGGCTAACCAGGTTAAATAAGTCATTCAGGTTAATTAAGTTAGCTGGTTCTCCAGTGACTGGAAAACTGGCGCAAATATAAAAAGGGGTTAATTAGCTATAATCTGGCTTATCTGTTGTGTTATTTATCCATAATCTGGCTTACATTGCATCGATTAACATAAATTGGGGGATTAAAGGGGGTTAGCTGGTTGATTCGATACTTAAAGCGAGGAATGTGGGTTTATGGTTAGCTGGGTGGCAGCCGCAGAAAATTGGGGCCGGTAAATGGATTGCGTTAGGATACTTAGTTTATATATAATGTAATATATTTAATTTTATATTTTGCGACAGTTCTCCCTTATATACTCTCTCCCAGGGACATCATATGAACAACCTTGGTAGAGGTCCACTAGGAGATGCTACATACCAAATATCAAAGCTCTACGCCTTCTAGTTTCAGAGAAGAAGATTTTAAAGATTTTGCTATTTTTTTCCTTTTGGTTGCCATGGCAACCAGAGTTATGGGTGGAATTCAATCTCTTGAACAACTTTGGTAGAGCTTCACCTGAGGAACATCCCTGCCAAGTTTCATCATGATTGGGCCAGTGGTTTAGGAGAAGAAGATGTTTGAAGAAATTGTGGACGATGGACGACGCACGACGCACGATGGATGACGGACATTGGGCGATCACAAAAGCTCACCTTGAGCACTTTGTGCTCAGGTGAGCTAAAAAAAGGTTTCTTCCATGTAGACACATTTATATCACACACACTTTCTAATCATTCATTAGCAGTTACAATCATTGCAATTATTAGTCCCTTTGTTATTTATTGTAAATGTACTAATAAATACAAACTGAAAGACAATGCTACAAAATATGTTACCCGGTATATTACCATGCTGTTTTCGCCCCGCATTTCTCCGTCTCTTGAAGTTAGGATATCACAGTTTAATGAATAAAACTGCTTTATATTTCTAACCCTTTCAAATTACAGGTTGGATCGTCAAAAAAAAAAAGCATCAGTCCAAATTCTAAATTGGATATTCCTATTAAAATCTTCAACACAAGTCCGTTCTTTTCCTGGCCTCTACAGCGCACACAAGGTTTTTCTAAGATTTGATCTACTGACCTTGTTTTTACCAAACATGACCCTTTTTAGAACTATTCCGAGATTTTATCATGACAAACATTCTGACCAAGTTTCATTAGAATCGGACTGAAAATGTGGTCTCTAAAGTCACACAATATTTTTCTAAGATTTGACCTAGTGACCTAGTTTTTGACCAAACATGACCCAATTTCAAACTAGTCCTAGACTTTATCAAGACAAACATTCTCACCAAAATTCACAAGTATCTGACTGAAAATGTTGCCTCTTGAGTACACACAAGGTTCTTCTAAGATTTGACCAAGTGACCTAATTTTTTATCCCACATGACCCATTTTCGACCTTGTCCAGGATTTTATCATGACAAATTTTCTGACCAAGTTTTACAAGTATCTGACTGAAAATGTGGTCTCTAGAGTGCACACAAGGTTTTTCTAAGATTTGACCTAGTGACCTAGTTTTTGACCCCACATGGCCCAATTTCGAACTCATCCGAGTTTTTTATCAAGATAAACATTCTGACCAAGTTTCACAAGTATCCGACTGAAAATGTGGCCTCTAGAGCGCACACAAGGTTTTTCTAAGATTTGACCTAGTGACCTAGTTTTTTACCAAACAAGACCCAATTTCAAACTTGTCCGCGATTTTATAAAGACATACATTCTGATCAAGTTTCACAAGTATCTGACTGAAGATGTAGCCTCAAGAGTGCACACAAGCTTTTCCTAAGATTTGACCTAGTGACCTAGTTTTTGACCCAACATGACCCATTTTCGAACTGGTCCGAGATTTTATCACAACAAACATCCTCACTAAGGTTCATGAGGATCGGACTGAAAATGTGGCCTCTATAGCGCAAAGTTTTTCTCTAAGATTTGACCTAGTGACCTAGTTTTTGATCCCGCATGACCCAATTTTCAAATAAGTCCGAGCATTTATCAAGACAAACATTCTCATCACGTTTCACAAGTATCTGACTGAAAATGTGGCCTCTAGAGCACACACATGGTTCTTCTAAGAATTGACCTAGTGACCTAATTTTTGACCCCATATGACCCATTTTCGAACTCATCCGAGTTGTTATCAAGACAAACATTCTGACCAAGTTTCACAAGTATCTGACTGAAATTGTGACCTCTAGAGGAAACACAAGGTTTTTCTAAGATTTGACCTGGTGACCTAGTTTTTGACGTCACATGAGCCAATTTCGAACAAGTCCGAGATTTTATCAAGACAAACATTCTGACCAAGTTTCACAAGTATCTGACTGAAAATGTGGCTTCTAGAGTGCACACAAGGTTTTTCTAAGATTTGACCTAGTGACCTCGTTTCTGACCCCACATGACCTATTTTTGAACTTGTCCAAAATCTAATCATCACAAATATTCTGACTAAGTTTCACAAAGGTTTTCCTAAGATTTGACCTAGTTTTTGACCCCACATGACCCAATTTCGAACTTGTCCAGAATTTTATCAAGATAAACTTTCTGACCAAGTTTCACGAGTATCTGACTGAAAATGTGGCTTCTAGAGCGCACACAAGGTTTTTCTAAGATTTGACCTAGTGACCTCGTTTCTGACCCCACATGACCTATTTTTGAACTTGTCCAAGATCTAATCATCTCAAATAATCTGACTAAGTTTCACAAGTATCTGACTGAATATGTGGCCTCTAGGGTGCACACCAAAATTTTCTAAGATTTGACCTAGTGACGTTGTTTTTTACCAAACATGACCCTTTTTTTAACTCTCCTGAGATTTTATCAAGACAAACATTCTGACCAAGTTTTATGTGGATCTGACGGAAAATGTGGTCTCTAGAGTGCACGCAATGTTTTTCTAAGATTTGACATGGTCAGTGCTCCAGATAATTTTCAATGGCATCAGTACAGTACTGATGAAAATCAAGATTAATCAGTACCAGCATATGGGGATCAGTACCAACATTTAATTAACGAGACTGATTAAAATCAAAATTGGTTTTCTTGCATTTGCTTTCATATAAGCATTACTGTAAAACTACATAACATTTTACCTAGTAACAGTATGATGTTTACTGTACAAAGTGTAAAGCAGGTTTGTAGAAACAAATATGCAACTCATAATTTTTTTTTTTTTTTTTTTGAGCGATCTTTCTTTCATGCTATTTAATTTTTGGAACAATATTTGTGCAGGATTTGACATAAATTTGTCAAATAGGGTCGCAAATAACTTCAAAACCTGTAATTTTACGCTAGAAAAGCAGATATCATAAATACTTTTGAATTCACCAGTGCTTCAGTTTTGGAGACATTTTTTCTAACTTGGCCCAAATTTGCGCCACTGGCGATCAACAGAGAGCCCATCTGGGTGCATGCGCTTTTTGCTTCATATTTTTTGTGCGTGATTATTCAATTTAGAGCGTGACTTATTGCACATTTATACATAAATGGGAACAGTGCTTAAGTCTTGACCAGTCTGATTTTATCTTTCAACGATTCTCAGTTTTGTTAGGATTATTTGGTTCTGGAGATGGATTGAAATAACCTAGCCAGACGTTTCTGTGTATTCCCCGACTTTTTCGAAGCGCAAACTATTCATTCGGAACATACATGTACATAGTACGATTATCCGCTGGTCCCATGCCGTAATCGATAAAAAACTTGACTAAAGCCGAGATGCAGGGTCTAATTCCGGTCCGAGCCGATTTTCCCTTTTTATTTAATGGGAAAAAATTGGAAAATCGCTCGGCAATCCCGAAGATATCTGAATGTTTGTCTGAAAAAGAGTAAGCTCCCTTCCATTGTATACGGATTTGTACCCTATATTTTACGTACCTGGAAAAACGTTCCATATCGAGTACGGAATTTCGTAAAAAAAATGCGTAACAATCAGATCGTCATCCGTAAATTACGTGAATAAGGACCTTATCTGGAGCACTGATGGTGACCTAGTTTTTGACCCCACATGACCCGATTTAGAACTTGTCCAGGATTTTATCAAAATAAACATTCTGACCAAGTTTCACAAGTATCTGACTGAAAATGTGGCCGCTAGAGCGCACACAAGGTTTTTCTAAGATTTGACCTAGTGACCTAGTTTTTGACCCCACATGACCAATTTTTTAACTAGTCTGAGACTTTATCAAGACAAACATTCTCACCAAGTTTTACAAGTATCTGACTGAAAATGTGGCCTCTTGAGCACACACAAGGTTCTTCTGAGATTTGACCTTGTGACCTAATTTTTGACCACACAAGACCCATTTTCGAGCTTGTCCAGGATTTTATCATGACAAATATTCTGACCAAGTTTCACAAGTATCTGACTGAAAATGTGGCCTCTAGAGCGCACACAAGTTTTTTCTAAGATTTGACCTAGTGACCTAGTTTTTGATGCCACATGGTCCAATTTCGAAATCATCCGAGTTTTTATCAAGACAAACATTCTGACCAAGTTTCACAAGTATCTGACTGAAAATGTGTCCTCTAGAGCATACACAAGGTTTTTCTAAGATTTGACCTAGTGAACTAGTTTTTGACCCCACATGACCCAATTTCGAACTCGACGCAGACTTTCTCAAGACAAACATTCTGACCAAGTTTCATGAGGATCAGACTGAAAATGTGGCCTCTAGAACGTACATAAGGTAAAAGTTGACGACGGAAGATGCACGCCGCACGACAGACTCCAGACACAGCCTGATCACCATAGCACACATGAGCAAATGTTTTCAAAAAGAAATCAGCAAGGAGTAATGATTACAAGTACCTTTTTTGATCCCAATCCCATGTTTTTTGTTTTTAACTCCAGGCATGCCCTCTTTGACATCTCCTTTGTCCACGTTCCCTACTTCTTTGTAATCTTTTCCCCCTTTTTCTGCCTTCACCTCAGGCTCCTCCTTGTTCTTCAGATTCTTTGTCTCCTTCCAGCTCTCTAAGCCAATGTTTCCATTTGAAATTCTATTCATTTTAACTTGAATTTTAGCCTTCGGGTCTTCGTCTGTTAAAAACATAGAGAGGATCAAGGTGAGTTATCCAAAATCTCTTTAGAAATCATAATTTCCTTAAACAGGTGGACCATGATGCACTTGTATAGCTCTACTTCCTAATAAGAGAAGTGTTCAAATATGAATGCATCTAAGCACCTAAAATTTGATTCTTCATAGGTTTCACTGGACTTTTTTTTTCATCCCTCAAAATATTCACCTCTAACAGATATACAAAGTTTCAGTCTCTGCATCCAATCTTTGAAGGCATTTTCATAGTCTTTTACAGGTATACTATGAAGACACTGGAATTCATTTTCTATCAACTTTGTTTCAACGTGTGTAAACCATCAGTTTCAGTCATTGTCTTTTGTATGAGGTGCAAGGCTTTCTGAATCAAGAAAAAGTCATTATGCTCCCCCATCCTTCATATTCACCTATCCTTGCCCCTTGTGACTTCTTTGTGTTTCCAAAGTTTAAACAATACCTTTCAGGTTGAAAATTTGTTCAGCGTAATACCTAAACAAAAGGGCCATTGGTCCTAAGGCACTCACCTGAATAAAGTCATCTACAGCTGATAAAGCTGAAGAGATCCTGGTTTAAATGATGTAAAACACATGAGTGTAAGTGACCTAGTTCTTCAACCAATGTGACAAATTTCCAAACTTGTCCAAGATATCATTAAAACAATATTCTGACCAATTTTTATGAGTATCAGACTGAAAATGTGGACTCTACAGTGCACACAAGGTTTTTCTAAGATTTGGTCTAGTGACCTACTTTTTGACCAGATGTGACCCACTCTGCAACTTGTCCAGAAGGCAACTTTTTGACCAAGTTTCATAAGTTTCAGGCTGAATTTGTGGCCTCTAGAGGTGCACACAAGGATTATCTAAGATTGAACATCTGACCTACTTTTTGCTCCGACATAACCACCTTTCAAACTTGTCTGAGATATCAACAAGATAAACATTCTGACCAATCATTATCAATATAAGGCTGAAAATGTGGTCTCTATGGAGCACCCAAGGTTTTCCTAAGATTTGACCAGTGATCTAATTTTTCACCCGACATGTTCGAATTTCAAACTTGTTTGAGATATCATCAAGGCAGACAATCTGACCTAGTTTCAAAAAATGTGGCCTCTAGAGTGCACACAAGGTTTTTCGAAGATATGGCCCAGTGACCTACTTTTTAACCAAACATGACCCAATTTCGAACTTGTCCAAGATATCATCAAGACAGACATTCTGTCCAAGTTTCATAAGTTTCAGACTAGAAATGTGGCCTCTAGGGTGCACACAAGATTTTTCTGAGATTTGGCCCAGTGACCTACTTTTTGACCTGACATGACCCAATTTCACACTTGTCCGAGATATCATCAAGACAAACATTCTGCCCAACATTCAAGTGTATTAAGCTGAAAATATGGCCTCTAGAGTGCACACAAGGTTTTTCTTAGATTTGGCCCAGTGACCTACTTTTTGACCCAATATGACCTTATTTCGAACTTGTCCGAGATATTATCAAGACCAACATTCTACCCCATTTTCACGTGTTTTAGGCTAAAAAACTGGCCTCTAGAGTGCAAACAAGTTTTTTCTAGGATTTGGCCCAGTGACCTACTATTTGACCCAACCTGACCCAATTCCGAACTTGTCCAAGATATTATCAAGACAAACAAAGAGCTTACTTGAAAAAAGTAATCTTAGATTCATAGAATTGAAGAGATCCTGGTGGTGATGATGTAAAACACATACAAATAAATATATGTGCATAATGGAAATTAAGTTGAAGGAATTAAGAGATCAAATTTCATGAGAATTTGACTGAAAATAAGGCCTCTAGAGTGCACAAATGTTTTTCTAAGATTTGTACCAGTGACCCATTTTTTGGTCCTGCGAGACCAATTTTCAAACTTGTCTCAGATATTATTAAGACAAACATTCTAACAAACAGTCATGAAAATTGATCAGGAGAGGTTGATGACTGATTGACTGAAGATTTTTAATCTGCTTTCAACATTATTGCAGTCATATCACGACCCAGCTCACATATTCATGTATTTCCTGGGTTTCACCAGTATGGGCTAGGGCTCTGAAGTGTGTTGCTTAAAGGCACTCCCACAAAGAACTCAACTGATCCAGTCAGACTCGAATCTGGGGCATCCAAATCACAAGTCCTACACTTTACCACTGAGACACGCAGGACCCCTGGAAAATGTGGCTGTAAGAGTGTGCACTTAGTTTATCCTTAGACTTGTTCCATTGACTTACTTTTTGACAATACTTAACCCACCTTTAAACCATCTGAGATATCATCGATTTGAAAATTCTGCCCAATTCCTTGAATACTGGACTGAAAATAGGGCATTAAGAGTGCACATAAGGTTTCGCTAAGATTTGTCTCAGTGACCTACTTTTCAAGTCGATGTGACACTCACACCCTCCAGGAAGCATCAGAATGAACAACTTTCATGATTATTGGACTTAATATATGGATCAGGCCTCTAGCGTGCACACGTTTTTCTTAGACATGTCCCTTTGACCTTCTTTTTGACCCCACACAACCCTTTTTCAAACTGATGCCATATACAGTACAGCGTTTTTTGCTCAAGTCTGTGAGACGCGGCGCACCAATTTGTCCGGGGCAAATTCTACTGCAAAGGTAAAAGTCCGCGAGACGTGGCAGACTTGTCACCGCGGACTAATAAGCTTCTCAGCTGGAGACAATCGCGGTGGATCGCGGCGACCTGCAAGGGATCGCGGGGGAATCACGACGGATTACGGTTAATTTATATTTATGAAAATCTGTATATTTTCTAAACAGTTTTAGAGAAATATCGGGAACCAAGACCTTATCATTCCATTCCGACCGCAACATTTTCACACCTGTAAATGATGTAAACTTGAGGTTTTTTACCTAGATGTATAGGGATTATATTACCTAACGTTATATATATGATTACTTTCAGCAGGGATCGTCTATTACATGTAATGTATGATCCTTGCTTTCAGCTACACTCTGAATTACAAATTTTTATTGCACTTCAAGTTGTAAAGATCTGAAATTTCAGAGCAGTAGTGCCGAATTTATGGTTCACAGAGCAATTTCATACTTGATTCCATGGAACAAAAACAAAGGTAATACTTTCTGACTTAAAAACACCTTTCAGTATTTCTGAATAAAAACGGATTTTGACTAACATATTTGTTAAGACTAGTACAAGTACATATATTTGCGGTCCTAAAATTTAAGTTGAAGTTATTAATTGCCTATTGAAATATGTCGTTTGTGACTCATCAACATGTATATGAAAAATGGAAGAAGACGTTATTTGAATTTGAATAAGTAAGTTATTCCAAAGAGCGCCAAAAAGCCTAACATGCACTTTCACATGAAGAAAAAAAAAATGGACCAGAGTAACAGCATTTTCAAGGTTGCTTTCGTCCAGAATGTCTCACCAGAGCGCCTGCAGAGTGTGGACCAAAGACCATTTGGTGCAGTCTGATCTTGATCTACACAGGTCGCAAAGGCAACTACAGTTGTGAAAGCCGCTATCAGGGTTACACTGAAGTGAACAATGTGTTATGTAGCATTGTCAAAAGTTTCCAACTACACGCACGGTCTTCAATTACGCTATGGAAACAAATCACAACGAAATTAATTGTTATTATTTACCCTGATACTTTACTTTTACTGTTTATTACCCCATGTACAAATAATAAAAAATGGGGAAATGTTCTAGAAAAATACCATTACCAATAATAGTCTGGTATTTAATTCTTTACCACACAATTTCGATTTATAACGATCCTAAGGGAGAAAGCATTTAAAAACATTGTGGAAAAAAAGAGTAAATGCTGGTTACCACTATTTTCTCTTCCTTTCACAGTGTTCTCTACGATTCCGAATACTAATTTCATAATTTGAGCCACTCTTGATTTGTCGTCCGCAACTGCCTTTGAGTTTGGAGTAGCCTGATATTTTGTCCTATGGCAAATTGCTAAAAAACTTAGCAGTGCAGAATAAAAACAAGAGGGCCATGATGGCCCTGGGTCGCTCACCCGAGTCAATAAGCGAAATTCACTCAACGTGCATAATCCAATTTCTGACCAATTGTCAGGTCAATTGAGCTTAAAATGTGGACTCTAGAGCATCCACAAGGAATTTCCGTAAGCTGACCTAGTGACCTACTTTATCACCCCACGTGACCCAATTTAGAAGTCATCAAAAAATTTATCAAGACAAACATTCTGAACAGTTTTCAAGTTAATTGAGCAATAAATGTGGCCTCTAGAGTGCCCACAAAGTGTTTCTTAAATTTGACCCAGTAACCTAGTTTATGACCCCAGCTGACCCAATTTCAAACTCACCCAATATTTCATCAAGACAAACATTCTGACCAACTTTCAAGTCAATTGTGCATGAAATGTGACCTCTAGAGTGCCTTAAAGGTATTTCTTTAATATGACCTAGTGACCTAGATTATGAGCCCAGGTGACCCAATTTTGAACCCATCCTAGATTTCATCAAGACAAACATTTTAAGCAATTTTCAAATCAATTGAACGATAAATGTGGCCTCTAAAGTGCCCACAAGGTATTTCTTTGACCTAGTGACTTAATTTAAGACGCCACATGACCCAAATTCAGATTCTCTTGTTCTAAAACCTAGAATTTTAGCGAATGACCTAAAACCAAACCTAACGATATAGTCTTTTTCAATGAATAGCAACGTTTGAAGAGTGTTTAAATTTGCTTGTATTGTAATAGGATATCTGTCGTTTTCTTCATCATAGTGCCCATTTTCCCTCATGAAAGTTTGGACTGCGTTGTTGATATCTATTAAATCACAGCTCCCTTTTGGAATTTCTAATTCGTGCCATGTTGCTCCATTGTCACTCGAATATTCAAAAATATTGTTTCCCAGGTGAATATTTGGAAAGCTATAGTACGTCTCAAGGTTGATCAACGCCATTTCACAGGGTTCATTAAGCTCGATAGGTGGGTTAAATTGAGTCGTAAAATTTGTTTTGTCGTCACTTAAACAATTTGAAGCGAATGCATTTTTTAATATAGAAAAAATTGCGTATATTAAAAAAATGGAAATATTTCTCGAAAATAGAGTAAAAAACAATATTGAGAACAAACTCGAATGTAAGGGAACACAATGCCAAGATATGCCAGGGTTTACCATGTTTAAAAAACAATATGATTATGACTATGAAGAAGTTTTAAATACGGTCGGTGTACATCTTAAAACACCTATATACTACGAATGGAGCAAAGTTAAAAAAGAAACCGTTGAAAGAATTAGAACGATTAGGACTATTTGTGAGATTAATGGGTATGAAATAGCTGATGCTGAAAATATTGAGCAAACAACGAAAGTTTTTAAAAACATTAAAGAAAAAATACGGGTTTTAGGTAGTTGCGACATACCGAGAAAAGCGAGAGGACATATATATTTTATGCCTTGTTTGTATACTAAATATCATAATTCAACGGGTGAAGCACCGCCACTTTTTTCCGCGTTGAATGATGAAAATAGAGGAGAGGATATGCTGGAGAGCAGTGAAGAATATGACTATGAAGAAGAATTAAGGGCAGATCGTGAACGTACTGAGACACGTGCGGCAATGTTGGAACGTCTTGAAATTGAAAGAGAAGAACGAGCAGACAGAAAAATTAACACGATGGCAACATTTTACAAAGATAAATGCGTGATCTGTTTAGATGAAAATTTAAAACTCTCCGTTTTGTTTTGCAGTTGCGGTCATATACCTATATGTGAAAAATGTGACGATGAGTACAACAGGGGAGAATGTCCGGTGTGCAGGGTAAAGAGTGAGATTAAAAGGAAAATATAACTTTTTTGAGAAAGTTATATTTTATGGGTTGTCTTCTTCTTCTGAATCTTCTTCGTATCCATATTCACTTAAATCTAATTCAACAACAAAACTAAGAGCAACTTTTATAACACTTGGAATAGCAAATTTAGTTCTAATTGTTAAAACATTACATGCATTAAAAGGAAAAGGTTCAATTTTTCCACATTTTCTGTGATCTGTTTGAAAAGATTTAATTAAAAAATGTTTTTCTTCTGGAGGGATGTAGTTTTTTTCGTTTGTATTAAAAGAAAATATTGTTTTGTACGTTTTCGGTAAAAAATAAACCGCTAATTCTAATTGTTTTTCATTTCGAATTCTGATTGCATTAGTGTCATAGATATTTAAACCCCATTTAATTATTTTTCCTTTGTAAGGAAATACATAACCAGGAATTCTATGAAAATGTAATTTACCCACATTTTAATCCGGATCCCCTATATCCATTTCTATAGGTTCAATCCTAACACTTCCAAATTCAAAAGAATGTTCATCAACTTTTAAAGGTCCTTTTGCCTCAGCATGAATTAAAACAATAGATTTAACAGGATCGGTTAATTTTTTTTGTATATCTAATATTTTTTTTTCCCAGTCATCGTTAAAATTAGCTACTGCATAAACTTCCTCTATTCTTTTTTCAATTTCATCTTTTTTCTTGTTTACATCAAAAATATTTTTTTTCGCATGGGATTTTGCCTCATCACTTAAATATTTTTTACCAGTTGCCTCTAAAGTCGATTTAATCACATTGTCCACATACTCCTTGGGAACAATATCACTCAATTCGGTAGGGTTGGCAACATTGTGAATATTTTTAAACCGCATATTGAAAGAAGCTGTAGCTATATAGTTCCCATTTTCCTTTAAAAACGGTCCTTCGCTTCGAAAATCTTCTCTCAAATCATCCACATATTTCTTCGTAGCCGCGTCCTGTGGCTGTTCTGGGTCTTTCATGTTGATGATTTTAAAATTTCTCATATCTCCGTCTCTATTCACTACATATCCATTTACTGCTCCGTTACCTCCGTCAGCTTTTTCCAATTCTATAATTTTTTTTTCGAAAAAATCTTTCATCTTGTTGACATATCCTTTCATGACCGCGTCATCTTCCTCCGTTGCCTCAGCCATATTTTCAATTTCCTTGTTTCTCATATCCAATCTTCCCTTCACTGAAAAGATTCTCCAATTTTTTGTCGTAAGAGCGTCCTGCATTCTTAACCGTTCCTCAATTGCATTTCCGCTCCCGTCGACATATCCTTTCGTAACTGCTTCATCTTCTTCTAATGCATCAGCAAAATTTTTTTAAACTTTGCCATTCATATCGATATCCCCCTTCGGTGTAAATGTTTGCCCGTCAGTTGTTTCAAATGCGTCCCCTCTTTTCAATTTAGCAACGTTGTCATCAGTATATTTTTTAGATGCTGCCTCATCCTCTCTCATCGGTTCTCCAAGTCCGCAAAGTCTATACCGTTGCATATTTACATTCGCATCAACCTTAGAATTTACTCCGTCTGAAAATTTGTTGATCGTATTGTCGATAGTTTCTTTGATTTTGTTGTCGACATACTTTTTCGTTGCTGCCTCTCCGTCTCTTTTAGGTTCACGCAAACCACCGAGTTTTTTACCTCCTAAAGATATGTTTTCTTTTGCTGTAACTCCCCCATTCCTATGCTCGAAAAAATCATGATCGTCGACATATTTCTTGTTCGCTGCATCTTGCGGGTTTTCAGTCGTTCCCACATTTTCAATTTTAAAATTTCTCATATCTATTTTTTCAGTTGCACTATATACCCCACCTTGGTTGACGAAAGGGTTAACCCTGTCAATATAGCGCCTAACGTCGTCGATAGATGTGTCTACATAAACTTTGGGTGTTGCTTCTTGTTCATCAACAGGCAGCGGCAAATTTTCTAACTTTTTAGCATTCATGTCTAAATCTTTCCCCGCTACACAGTCACCGTCCCTATTTCTCACGAAAAAAGTATGACCTCCCGCTGCATCTACATAGTTTTTCATTGCAGCGTCTTGAGGGTTGATTGGATCGTTTAAATTTTCTATTGTACTCCCTCCCATATTTAATTTACCTATCATCGTGCTACCACCGTCTATTTTCATACAGTTGTCGTTGATGTAAGAAAGTGAAACCCCACTATCATCGCCACCCGTTTCTTCTTTCTCTTCTTCTAAATATATATTTTTTCCAAATTGAAAAATATATATTTTTTCTTCATATATCTATATGAGCTTTTTTTCTTTGATATTCATTAAATGAGAAACAATTGGCTGTAAATCATAGCCTTTCGTCAAATGTTCCAAAACTTCCACACACAGATGGCTGCATATATGTGTATTAGGTTCCTGAATTTGGTCCAATGAATAGAATATCGGAGATTTTAAATATTTTTGAATTTCCAATGGGGGCTGAATGCCGTAGCTATCGAAATAGTATTTGGTTGCCTTGTTTCGATGCCAACAAACCCAATGCGTTCCACTCCCTTCAGAATCATCGAGGTTTGAAATACCGCATTCTTTTACATTTGGTTTTTTCGGGAGTGCATCTCTCGAAAACAATCCCCTCCACCCTGGCAAGTGTTTACACACGTTCGTTAAATCGTAATTAGATAGTGTTCTGTCTGGCAATCCTTTGACCAGCTTACCCGCTTCAATCATTCCCCCGGTTTGTTCTTTTTTCCTGGCTGTGGCTCGCTGTTTCTTTCCTTTCTGTCTTGCTGCTTCCTTGGCTACGTCTTCCATTCCTATAGCAGCGTTTTCCTTCGTCCTCGGTTCTTTGTATCTCATCCAATCCTGAAAAGGAAAATTAGTTTTTTGTAATTCTTGCCTGTAGAATGCTCCGTAAATTTGGTAGTTTTTTGCATCCTTGAGAAAGTAGGTGGGTGGGTCTGTTCTCGATACTTTAGCTATGCTAAAAATTTCTTTTGACCAGTTTGGCTCATATCCTTTTGCTCCTTCCTTTTTTCTCTTGACTATCCTAACCCTATCACCTTCCCCAATTCCAGTTTTTTTAATGATATTTTCAATTTCGTAGGCTGGTTTTTTCTTTTCCTCGAAAGCAGTTTCATAAACTTCTTTTTCATTTTCTTTTTTACTCGCTTCTACCGGCGTCATCTGGATAGTTCTGTGTTCTGTGTTGTTGTATTCATCGACTAGGGTTTGAAGTTCGTTTAAAATTTTAGTCGTGTTGTTGTTTGTCATATATTTCCATATCCTACCATTGACAGTTTTAACGAATCTTTCGGCAATCGTTGCCTTGTATCTTCCTTCTGTGTGATACAACTCGATACCTTCTAACCTTGTTGTTCCTTCTTTTGCCTTGTCCGGAAAAAGTACGGGGCACTGTCTGTTGATATGCTGAGTTAGTCCACTTTTGTTTTTCAGATACTTCCCACAGTGAGGACATTCGAAAGGTTTTTTTTCTTCTTCATCATCCCTTTTTGAAAGACCAACCAATTCGCCCCCTCTATCAGTCCAAAGTTTTTCCGGTTTTCTCCCCGATTCCTCGAATATTTCGAGGAAAGCTTTGGCAACTAAGTCCACTTTTTTGTCACACAAGGGGCGAACCCACGCATATTTGCTAAATACATCTAATACGATTAGGAATGTATCAATACCGTCGTTTTCATCCTTGTATTTCTCAGGGATGAACATCAGATCGGCTGTCCATGTGTGATCTATGTCGGGAACCGTGACTTTTTTAGTCGGGAAATGTCTCCTTACAGGTTTGTGTATTTCATCAGCTAAAGTTTTCGGTGCTTTTTTTTTTTTTTATTGATACCCATCCCGAATCTTGCGTTCGTTCCTATCAATGTAGAAACCAACCCCTCTCCATTTTTTCTTTTAGCGTTGGGTTGTATATCCCCTCCATTTCCTTCAATATGTTCCGATCGCAGACAGCGTTTCTCATTTTTACGTCCGTGTTTTTTAAATAGCATAAATCAAGATGATACGCAGCCTCATCTATCCTGTTTACAGGTTTACTCCATACCTTGGGAGTGAGATCAGGGTTTAACCTTTTCTTCAGTTTTGTGCCTGGTCCTGTAAAATTGTGTCCAGGGAGATGCATCTCAAACGGCATATTTTGTATCATCTTGTTTAACATACCGTTTCCTCGGGTTGTAGATTTTCGAAACTCTGCTTTTTTCCCTCTGCATACAGCACAAACACCCTTTAAAATACTCCTTCCATTTCTTGTAATTTCTTCTTTTAAAAAATTTGTATTTGTCTTTGCTCGACATTTTACGCAATATATTTTTTTGTTGTCTATAGTATTTTTTAATATATATTTAAAATATACAATGGATGTACAGGATTTCTCATGGAATACAATGACAAACAACAGAAAAAACAACCCTCTACTACCGAAAAGTATTCGGGGGCTGTTGATTGGAAAATCGGGTTGCGGGAAAATGACACTCCTTTTAAATCTGCTACTTAGACCGGATTGGTTAGACTATGACAAGCTTTACATATTCGGTAAAAGTCTTTTTCAGCCTGAGTATAAACTTTTAAAAGAAGCTTTAGATTACGGACTGCCGAAAGAAGCACTATGTGCACTTTTTCAAAAAAAGAAGGAACTACAGGCAAAAGGGGCGAACCCTACCGAATTGTTTAGTTCACTTGCTAGAAATTGTAAAAATGGTACAACCATTACCCCCAGTTTTCAAGAGAAGCTATCGATGTACCTGATCCGAGAGATTTAAACCCGAAAGACAAGAACTTAATGATATTTGACGATCTGATATTGGAAAAACAGAACAAATGTGAAGGGTACTATACGCATGGGAGGCACAGTAATGTTGATTGTTTCTATTTGTCTCAGAACTTTTTCACTCTACCTAAACAAACAATTAGGGAAAATACCAATTTCATCGTATTTTTTCCGCAAACTGAAAAAAATCTTACGCATATACATTTGGACTATGTTAGTCAAGATATGGACCTATCTGAATTTAGGAAGTTTTGCCGAAAATATTGGGCTGAACCTTTCGGTTTTGTTGTAATTGATACAACGAGTCAGAGAGATGAGGGGCGATATTGGAGCGGGTTCGAAAAATTCTATATCCCTGCCGAGTGTGAGTAAATATTAAATATCATATTACTGATGTTGCGGTAATATGATATATGGAAAGTATAGAAGCAATTTAATTAAAAATTTAAACGTCGCGATTTCTTTTTAATATTAGAAAAAAAATGTTTAAATTAAATTTTTTTTGTTCATCATATTACTAACGTATTGGTAATATGATGGTATTGAAATGGGCAGAACAAATACAGTTTAAAAATTATGTGATCCTTTTCTAATCATCCAACATCTCGAGTCTATCCTCTTGTAATTGTGATAGTGTCTCTTCTTCGTCGTCTTTTTCATCATCCTCACTGATTGAAAACTGATTTACCAAAACATCCAGAACCTTAATCGTAATACCCTAGTTGGTTGTAATAGATTTACTGCCCTCTAATTCTTCTTTTCTCCAAAGTCCTACAAGCTTGATCGTATAGACACCGTTTAAAATTGTGTCATAGTAGAAATCACAATTTTTTAAAGGTTTTGTTGAATAGATACCATTTTCATCTTTTTCATTTCTTTTTGTAAAAAATGTTTTGCCAAACTTTTCCATATCGACCTTCGCTCTAACATATCCGTTCGTTTTAAAAGTTTCTAAAACTCCGGTCAACTGATATTCGTTTTCAATCTTGTCAAGATCTTCCACATTCATTCTTTCTAAAACAGAATTTAAACAAGAGGGCCATGATGGCCCTGGGTCGCTCACCTTAGAAGAGTGCCTTTAAGCTTTTTCTTTAATTTGACCATGTGACCTAGTTTTTGACCGCAGGTGACCCAATTTCAAACTCATATTTCATGAAGACAAACATTCTGACCAATTTTCAAGTCAACTGAGCAAAAAATGTGGCCTCGAGTGCCCTAAAGATATTTCTTTAATTTGACCTAGTGATCTAGATTATGACCCCAGATGACCCAAATTTGAACTGGTCTTTGACTATATCAAAAGAAACATTTTAACCAATTTTCAAATCAAATGAATAATAAATGTGGCCTCTAGAGTGCCCACTAGCTATTTCTTTAATTTGACCAAATGACCTAGTTTATGACCCCAGTTGACCCAAATTCAGATTCATGTGAGATTTTACAAAGACAAACATTCTGACCAATTTTCAAAGCAATTAAGCAAAGAATGTGGCCTCTAGAGTGCCCACAAGGTATTTCTTAATTTTGACCTAGTGACCTAGTTTATGGTTCAAGGTGACCCAAATCCAAACTCATCTGGTATTTTATCAAGACAAACTTTCTGGCCAAATTTCAGGTCATTTGAGCAATAAATGTGGCCTCCAGAGTGCAAACAAGGTATTTCTTTAATTTGACCCAGTGAACTAGTTTATGATCCAAGTTGACCCAAATTAATCTTATGTGAGACTTTATAAAGACAAACTTTCTAACTAATTTTCACGGCAATTGAGCAAATAATGTGGCCTCGAGAGCGCCAACAAGGTATTTCTTTAATTTGACCTAGTGACCTAGTTTATGACCCAAGATAACCCAATTTTGAACTCAATGAACTTGTTGCGCTTAGATGGGCAAACAAACTTAGAAGAGAATCACTACATACCAAATATCAAAGCTCTACGCCTTCCAGTTTTAAAGAAGAATTTTAAAGTTTTCCTTCTTTGTTCCTATGTTCGAACTTGTGACCCCCAGGGCTGGGCCAGTTTTGACCCAGGGGCATCATATGAACAAACTTGGTAGAGGTCCACTAGGAAATGCTACATACCAAATATCAAAGCTCTACACCTTCCCGTTTAAGAGAAAAAGAAATTTAAAGTTTTCCTTCTTTGTTCCTATCTTCGAACTTGTAAACCCCCGGGGCGGGGCCAGTTTTGACCCAGGGGCATCATATGAACAAACTTGGTAGAGGTCCACTCTGAGATGCAACATACAAAATATCAAAGCTCCACACCTTTCGGTTTCAGAAAAAAATAATTTTGAAGTTTTCCTTCTTTGTTCCTACGTTCGAACTTGTGACCCCAGGGGCTGGGCCAGTTTTGACCCAAGCAGCATCCTTGGAACAAACTTGGTAGAAGTCCACTAGGAGATGCTACATACCAAATATCAAAGCTCTATGCCTTCCCATTTAAGAGAAAAAAAAATTTAAGTTTTCCTTCTTTGTTCCTATTTTTGAACTTGTGACCCCCGGGGCAGGGCCAATTTTGACCCCAAGGGCATCATATGAACAAACTTAGTAGAGGTCTACTAGGCGATGCTACATACCAAATATCAAAGCTCTATGCCTTCTTGTTTTACAGAAGAAGATTTTTAAAGTTTTCCTTCTTTGTTCCTATGTTGGAAATTGTGACCCCCGGGGCGGGGCCAGTTTTGACCCCAAGGGCATCATATGAACAAACTTGGTAGAGGTCCACTAGGCAATGCTACATACCAAATATCAAAGCTCTACGCCTTCCAGTTTCAGAGAAGATGATTTTTAAAGTTTCCCCTCTTTGTTCCTATGTTCGAACTTGTGACCCCCAGGGCTGGGCCAGTTTTGACCCCAAGGGCATCATATCAACAAACTTGGTAGAGGTCCACTAGGAGATGTTTAATGCCAATTATCAAAGCTCTATGCCTTCTAGTTTTAGAGAAGAAGATTTTTAAAGTTTTCCTTCTTTGTTCCTATGTTGGAAATTGTGACCCCCGGGACGGGGCCAGTTTTGACCCCAGGGGCATCATATGAACAAACTTGGTAGAGGTCCACTAGGAGATGCTACATGCCAAATATCAAAGCTCTACACCTTCAAGTTTCAGAGAAGAAGATTTTTAAAGTTTTCCTTCTTTGTTACTATGCTCAAACTTGTGACCCCCGGGGTGGGGCCAGTTTTGACCCCAGGGACATCAAATGAACAAACTTGGTAGAGGTCCACTAGGAGATGCTACATACCAAATATCAAAGCTCTGCGCCTTCTAGTTTCAGAGAAGAAGATTTTCAAAGATTTTGCTTTTTTTTCCTTTTTGTTGCCATGGCAACCAGAGTTGTGGGTGGAATTCAATTCTTTGAACAATTTTGGTAGAGCTTCACCCAAGGAACATCCCTGCCAAGTTTCATCAAGATTGGCCCAGTGGTTTAGGAGAAGAAGATGTTTAAAGAAATTGTTGACGGACGACGGACGACAGACGACGGACGACGGACGCCGGACATAGGGCGATCACAATAGCTCACCTTTAGCACGTTGTGCTAAGGTGAGCTAAAAACTTTCGAACATATCATTGTACTCAATGTTGATATATGTAGTTTTTTGGTTGTAACTTTGCAGAGTTGGTTTTCCTTCGGGAGTTCTTGAAACTATGTTTGTGTAAACTACGCTTTTTCCATTTTGTCGAACGTCAGAAAAAAATATTTTATCCGTTTTTTTCTTGCCCCTGATTGTATTTTCAGGTCCGAGAGACGTAGTTTTGTCGATTGTGTACGTTTTTGTTTTTGAATCTTGTTTTTTTGAATCCTTCATTTTTATATTAGGAAAAAATTCCTTAAATTAAAAAAAAATGAGTCAGTATTATGCAAATGTGGTTAAAAACTAGAGCTATCACTAAACGTGATCATACCCCCCAACAGCTCCTTGTCACAAAACAGATTAATGTCAAAATAGGCAAAATAGGATATGCACATCTCTGCTTGATACTCAGTCTATTTGTGTAGTTTGAACCAAATCGGTCCAATAGTTGATGAGAAAAAGAGCGGACAAGAAATTTCATGAAAGGGCCATAACTCAGTGAAAAATCAATGAACCATAACCAACATTTCATATGCACATCTCTGCTTGACACTGAGTTTACCTGTTAAGTTTAAATAAAATTCGTCCAGTAGTTTATGAGAAATAGAGCGGACAAAAAGCTACAGACCGACCGACTGACGGACGGACGGACCGACGGACCGACCGACAAGCTGACTCCTATATACCCCCAAAACAGAGTTTTGGGGGGTATAACAATATATTTAAGATGGTTAAAAAAACTCCATCTGTTCAATTTGTTGAAGAAAAACCGAGGGAAAAAATAGAACCGATTTTAAAAAAAAATCGGCGTTGAATGGATATTTTAAACAAGTGGATATCGAAGTTCCAAACGGGAAAGATCTAACAGCAGAAAACTATTTAAGAAGGATTCAACCTCACGCATTACGATCACTTGAAAAAAATGATGGGACTAAAGTGATACTTTCGCTAACTGCTAAAATGAGAAACGAGGAGAAAATCGCGAACATGTATTTTAACAGTTCTCCCCATATCGTATACGCTTGGAACAACAAAAAAAAGCTTTTTGATACACTGTACAAACAACTGCTTAAAAATTTTTTCGGAAAAGATTACGAGGGGAGCGGGTGGTCTCTTGTCGGTTTCGTTCAAGTTTCATTAAACTATGGAAAATACATTCCGTTTAAAGGTGGTTGTTCTACTTTAAAGCTTCCTGAATGGTTGTCAAATAAAAAGGCGCTGGTAAGTATGATATGCGGAGATCAGAGGTGTTTCTATTGGAGTATTTTACGCCATTTCAATCCGAAAGAAAAGGACAAAGGACGAGTTACAAAAGAATTAAAAAAGACATGGAGAGAAAACCCTAACAAATACGCGAACTTCGAAAATGTTCTATATCCGGTAACCGGGGAAAGTGCTGAAAAATTTCAAAAGGAAAACCCTCACCTTCATATTGTAATATATGGAGTTGATGCGAAATCTAAACGTACACCCGTAATATATGACGGAAAGGAATACAGTGAAAACGGTGAAAAAATATTTTTGCTATACTACGGAGAACATTACTATTTAATCGCCGATCTTTCCAGGTTGCTATCTTCTCAGATTTCAAAAGCTTGCGGTAAAATATTTTTTTGTTACAAATGTCAGAAAGTTCTAAGGACAGAAGAAAAACTGGAGAAACACGCAAAGGAATGTAACGATATGACTCTTTTACAACTTCCTGAAGAACCAAACAATATCTTAAAATATGTTGAGAAAAATGCAACACCTCCGGCCATAGTGGTATATGCAGATTTTGAAAGTTTTCTAACACCATTTAAGGGAGACACGGAAGAAACGGCGAACAGACACCACAAGCATACGCCGAGCTGTTTCTGTTTTTTCGTGAAATCGAGAAACGAAAAAATTTATAGATCGAAAAAGGTAACGTATTCTATGAAAAACGAAAAAGAAGATATCGGTCGGATTTTTGTAAGAGAACTAATCGACGAAATTCAAGAAGCTAACGAAAAATTTAAAGCTTGTACTCGTCTGGTTCCTTCTCATACTCCCATTTTTTTTTCACAATTTAAGCGGTTACGATTCTCATCTTTTCGTAATTCAACTAGCTAAACACGGAGAGGGAAAACTTCAAGTATTGCCAACGAATGAACAGAAATATATTTCATTTTCAGCGGATCGAGGCACGAAATTCGTTTTTTAGATAGTTTTAAATTTTTGGGTGCGAGCTTGGACAAACTTGCGGAAGATTTTGACCCGAAAGATATGAGGGAACTTAGGAGATGTTTCCCGGGTGTTCCGAATGAAATACTAACGGGTAAAGGCATATACCCATATGAGTGGATAGACTGTCTGGAAAAAATGAAAGCAACGAGTCTCCCTCCTCATGACTGTTTCTATTCATCACTAAAAGAAAAAAGGAATTAGTGAAAAAGAAGACGAGCACGCTCTTAAATCTTGGAAATCTTTCGGGTGTAAAACTATGGATGACTATCAGAGGGTATATTGCGAACTCGATGTTTTACTTTTGGCCGATATATTCGAAGATTTTAGAAAAACTAATATCAAAGAATACGAAATTGATCCCGTTGTTGGGGGGTATACTTTGCCCGGTGTTTCGTGGAGTAATATGCTATGTTACATGAAACAAGAAATAGAACTAATCACGGATAGGGATACGTACGAAGATTTTGAAAAAGGAATTCGGGGAGGTGTTTCAATGTGCGTAACGAGGCACGCAAAAGCTAACAAATATTCAAACGATAACGATCCTGAAAAAAGATAGCTCGTTTTTGTTTTACATCGATGAAAACAACCTATACGGCAGCGCTATGAGTGAAGCTCTACCGTATGCCATTGAAAGAAAACTACAAAAGGCGGAGTTTTCTAACTGGCGAAACCTTCCCTGTGCCGTTGTCGTTGATCTCGAATTGCCTGAAGAAAAACACGACGAATGGAACAGTTTCCCACCAGCTCCCGAACATCTCACTATTTCAGGGGTTAAGAAGCTGGTACCTAATTTACGAAACAAAACGGAGTACCTATGTTACGGAGAACTTTTAAAGTTTTACGAAAAAATGGGGGTTAAGGTTACGAAGATTCACAGAGGGTATGTTTTTAAATTAGGTAAATGGTTGGAACCATACATTACGAACAATACACTAAAAAGAGCGAGCACCACGAAGAAAAGTAAACAAGATTTTTTTAAGAAAGCTGTGAATAGCATATACGGCAAAACAATAGAAAACCCGAGGAAAAGGTCAAACGTAGAAATTGTAAACAGTTGCAAAAGGGCTGAAAAGTTACTAAGGAGCCCGGAATTTACGGGATCTACGATATTCGAAGAGAATCTGGTGGCGGTTCACAGAAAAAAAACCGTCGTGACTTGTAACAAACCGATATATATAGGTTTCGAGGTTTTGGAGCTATCTAAATTAAAAATATATTGCCTATACTATGACTATTTTAAGCCTAAATTTGGCGATCGTTTAAAATTGTTGTATACCGATACTGATAGTTTGTTTTTGGAAATCAAAAGCGAGGACCTATACGAAGAAATGAAAAGCGAATTAGGTGAGCATTTCGATACGAGCAACTACCCTGAAAACCATCCGCTGTTCAGCGCTATAAACAAAAACAGACTAGGATTTTTTAAAGATGAAACTAAAGGCAAACCGGTGCGTGAGTTTGCTGCAACGTGTGCTAAATCGTACTGTTTTACAGTTGAAGGGGATGACAAAGAAAAAGTAAAATGCAAGGGTATCGTATTGGGTGAGAATCAAACGGATATTACGTTAAAAGATTACCTCGACTGTATAGAGGAAGGAAAAGGGAAATATATCGAATTTAGCAGCATACGGAGCCACAACCACGAAGTTTTTACAGAGGTTGTCAAAAAAATAGCTTTAACTCCTACTCAAGATGTAAGGCACGTAAAGGGGGATGGGGTAAATACGTATTCTGCTGGTCACTATGCTTTAAAAAACTCATAAATAAGAGAGTATATATATATATATATGAATTGTCGCATTTTTTTGATTTTGGGTATATATATTGTTTACTATAATATATATATTTTAACCATGTTTTGATATGTGAAAACGTTGGATCCTTTCATTTTAATATATCCTAGATTTTTTTAAATCCTTTTGCTGTTCCTTTCGTTCCTTTTTTTTTTTTGTTTCTTTCTTTTGCTCCCTTTTCTCTGTATTTCTCTCTTTTTTCCCCTTCACCCATCAGCTAAACCCTTTGAGCCGCTCTAAACCCGTGACGCACCGACGAAACCGGCTAACCCAGAAAACTGAGAAATCCAGAAAGCTGAGAAACGCCGAAAAATGCCGAGAAACATCGAGAAACGCCGAGAAACCTGAGAAACTGGCAAACCAGTCAACTGGCTAGCTTTCTCCTTTTTCCCTTCACCCCTTCACCCCTCAACCAGTCAGCCGCGTAGTGGCTGAGCCGGCTTGCCCTGCGAGCCGGTCAATGGGTTAGCTGGCTGAGCCGGCTAATCAGTTAGCCGAGGGAGGGAGTTAGCTGAGTCAGTTGGTTAGCTAAGTTAGTCGGTTAGCCTGTCAATCGGTTAGCATGTCAATCGGTTAGCCTTTCCCTCTTTCCCTTTGCCTTTCAATCGGTTAGCGTGTCAGTTGGTTAGATGGTTAGCCAGTTCGTGCAGTGCGATGCGATGCGATGCAAAAGGTTAAGCACAAAAAACCACAAAAGGGGGAAAATGTAAAAATGTGGTAGGCGGGAACCTAGCCGGGGAATTTTAGCCTAAAAAAAAATATATCTCCACTTATAGTAAACAATATATATACCCAAAATCAAAAAAATGCGACTATTCATATATATATACTCTCTCCCAGGGACATCATATGAACAAACTTGGTAGAGGTCCACTAGGAGATGCTACATGCCAAATATCAAAGCTCCACGCTTTCCATTTTCAGAGAAGAAGAATTTTAAAGCTTTCATTCTTTGTTTCTATGTTTGAAACTTGTGACCCCCGGGGTGGGGCCAGTTTTGACCCAAAGGGCGTACTATGAACAAGCTTGGTAGAGGTCCACTAGGAGATGCTACATGCCAAATATCAAAGCTCTACGCCTTCCAGTTTCAGAGAAGAAGAATGTTAAAGTTTTCCTTCTTTGTTCCTGTTTGAAACTTGTGACCCCCGGGGCGGGGCCAGTTTTCACCCCAGGGGCATCATATGAACAAACTTACTAGAAGTCCACTAGGACATGCTACATGCCAAGTATCAAAGCTCCACGCTTTCCAGTTTCAGAGAAGAAGAATTTTAAAGTTTTCCTTCTTTGTTCCTATGTTCGAAACTTGTGACCCCCGGGGCGGGGCCAGTTTTGACCCCAGGGGTGTCATATGAACAAACTTGGTAGTCCAGTTTCAGAGAAGAAGAATTTTAAAGTTTTCCTTCTTTGTTCCTATGTTCGAAATTTGTGACCCCCGGGGCGGTGCCAGTTTTGACCCCAGGGACATCATATGAACAAACTTGGTAGAGGTCCACTAGGAGATGCTACATGCCAAACATCAAAGCTCCACGCTTTCAAGTTTCAGAGAAGAAGAATTTTAAAGTTTTCATTCTTTGTTCCTATGTTGGAAACTTGTGACCCCCGGGGCGGGGCCAGTTTTGACCCCAGGGACATCATATGAACAAACTTGGTAGAGGTCTGCTAGGAGATGCTAGATGCCAAATATCAAAGCTCTACGCCTTCCAGTTTCAGAGAAGAAGAATTTTAAAGTTTTCATTCTTTGTTCCTATGTTCGAAACTTGTGACCCCCGGGGTGGGGCCAGTTTTGACCCCAGGGGCGTCATATGAACAAATTTGGTAGAAGTCCACTAGGAGATGCTAGATGCCAAATATCAAAGCTCCACGCCTTCCAGTTTCAGAGAAGAAGAATTTTAAAGTTTTCCTTCTTTGTTCCCGTGTTCGAAACTTGTGACCCCCGGGGCGGGGCCAGTTTTGACCCCAGGGACATCATATGAACAAACTTGGTAGAGGTCCACTAGGAGATGCTACATGCCAAATATCAAAGCTCCACGCCTTCCAGTTTTAGAGAAGAAGAATTTTAAAGTTTTCCTTCTTTGTTTCTATGTTCGAAATTTGTGACCCCCGGGGCGGGGCCAGTTTTGACCCCAGGGACATCATACGAACAAACTTGGTAGAGGTCCGCTAGGAGATGCTACATGCCATATATCAAAGCTCCACGCCTTCCAGTTTCAGAGAAGAAGAATTTTAAAGTTTTCCTTCTTTGTTCCTATGTTTGAACTTGTGACCCCCGGGGCGGGGCCAGTTTTGACCCCAGGGACATCATATGAACAACCTTGGTAGAGGTCCACTAGGAGATGCTACATACCAGATATCAAAGCTCTACGCCTTCTAGTTTCAGAGAAGAAGATTTTTAAAGATTTTGCTATTTTTCTCCTTTTGGTTGCCATGGCAACCAGAGTTATGGGTGGAATTCAATCTCTTGAACAACTTTGGTAGAGCTTCACCTGAGGAACATCCCTGCCAAGTTTCATCATGATTGGCCCAGTGGTTTAGGAGAAGAAGATGTTTAAAGAAATTGTGGACGACGGACGACGCACGACGCACGACGGACATTGGGCGATCACAAAAGCTCACCTTGAGCACTTTGTGCTCAGGTGAGCTAAAAAAAGGTTTCTTCCATGTAGACACATTTATATCACACACACTTTCTAATCATTCATTAGCAGTTACAATCATTGCAATTATTAGTCCCTTTGTTATTTATTGTAAATGTACTAATAAATACAAACTGAAAGACAATGCTACAAAATATGTTACCCGGTATATTACCATGCTGTTTTCGCCCCGCATTTCTCCGTCTCTTGAAGTTAGGATATCACAGTTTAATGAATAAAACTGCTTTATATTTCTAACCCTTTCAAATTACAGGTTGGATCGTCAAAAAAAAAAAGCATCAGTCCAAATTCTAAATTGGATATTCCTATTAAAATCTTCAACACAAGTCCGTTCTTTTCCTGGCCTCTACAGCGCACACAAGGTTTTTCTAAGATTTGATCTACTGACCTTGTTTTTACCAAACATGACCCCTTTTAGAACTATTCCGAGATTTTATCATGACAAACATTCTGACCAAGTTTCATTAGAATCGGACTGAAAATGTGGTCTCTAAAGTCACACAATATTTTTCTAAGATTTGACCTAGTGACCTAGTTTTTGACCAAACATGACCCAATTTCAAACTAGTCCTAGACTTTATCAAGACAAACATTCTCACCAAAATTCACAAGTATCTGACTGAAAATGTCGCCTCTTGAGTACACACAAGGTTCTTCAAGATTTGACCAAGTGACCTAATTTTTTACCCCACATGACCCATTTTCGACCTTGTCCAGGATTTTATCATGACAAATATTCTGACCAAGTTTTACAAGTATCTGACTGAAAATGTAGTCTCTAGAGCGCACACAAGATTTTTCTAAGATTTGACCTAGTGACCTAGTTTTTGACCCCACATGGCCCAATTTCGAACTCATCTGAGCTTTTTATCAAGATAAACATTCTGACCAAGTTTCACAAGTATCCGACTGAAAATGTGGCCTCTTGAGTGCACACAAGGTTTTTCTAAGATTTGACCTAGTGACCTAGTTTTTTACCAAACATGACCCAATTTCAAACTCGTCCGCGATTTTATAAAGACATACATTCTGATCAAGTTTCACAAGTATCTGACTGAAGATGTAGCCTCAAGAGGGCACACAAGCTTTTCCTAAGATTTGACCTAGTGACCTAGTTTTTGACCCAACATGACCCATTTTCGAACTGGTCCGAGATTTTATCATGACAAACATCCTCACTAAGGTTCATGAGGATCGGACTGAAAATGTGGCCTCTATAGCGCAAAGTTTTTCTCTAAGATTTGACCTAGTGACCTAGTTTTTGATCCCGCATGACCCAATTTTCAAATAAGTCCGAGCATTTATCAAAACAAACATTCTCATCACGTTTCACAAGTATCTGACTGAAAATGTGGCCTCTAGAGCACACACATGGTTCTTCTAAGAATTGACCTTGTGACCTAATTTTTGACCCCATATGACCCATTTTCGAACTCATCCGAGTTGTTATCAAGACAAACATTCTGACCAAGTTTCACAAGTATCTGACTGAAATTGTGACCTCTAGAGGAAATACAAGGTTTTTCTAAGATTTGACCTGGTGACCTAGTTTTTGACCTCACATGAGCCAATTTCAAACGAGTCCGAGATTTTATAAAGACAAACATTCTGACCAAGTGTCACAAGTATCTGACTGAAAATGTGGCTTCTAGAGCACACACAAGGTTTTTCTAAGATTTTACCTAGTGACCTCGTTCCTGACCCCACATGACCTATTTTTGAACTTGTCCAAAATCTAATCATCACAAATATTCTGACTAAGTTTCACAAAGGTTTTCCTACGATTTGACCTAGATTTTGACCCCACATGACCCAATTTCGAACTTGTCCAGAATTTATTCAAGATAAACTTTCTGACCAAGTTTCACAAGTATGTGACTGAAAATGTGGCTTCTAGAGCGCACACAAGGTTTTTCTAAGATTTGACCTAGTGACCTCGTATCTGACCCCACATGGCCTATTTTTGAACTTGTCCAAGATCTAATCATCACAAATATTCTGACTAAGTTTCACAAAGGTTTTCCTAAGATTTGACCTAGTTTTTGACCCCACATGACCCAATTTCGAACTTGTCCAGAATTTTATCAAGATAAACTTTCTGACCAAGTTTCACAAGTATCTGACTGAAAATGTGGCTTCTAAAGCGCACACAAGGTTTTTCTAAGATTTGACCTAGTGACCTCGTTTCTGACCCCACATGACCTATTTTTGAACTCGTCCAAGATCTAATCATCACAAATATTCTGACTAAGTTTCACAAGTATCTGACTGAATATGTGGCCTCTAGGGTGCACACCAAAATTTTCTAAGATTTGACCTAGTGACGTTGTTTTTTACCAAACATGACCCTTTTTCGAACTCTCCCGAGATTTTATCAAGACAAACATTCTGACCAAGTTTTATGTGGATCTGACGGAAAATGTGGTCTCTAGAGTGCACACAATGTTTTTCTAAGATTTGACATGGTCAGTGCTCCAGATAATTTTCAATGACATCAGTACAGTACTGATGAAAATCAAGATTAATCAGTACCAGCATATGGGGATCAGTACCAACATTTAATTAACGAGACTGATTAAAATCAAAACTGGTTTTCTTGCATTTGCTTTTATATAAGCATTACTGTAAAACTACATAACATTTTACCTAGTAACAGTATGATGTTTACTGTACAAAGTCTAAAGCAGGTTTGTAGAAACAAATATGCAACTCATAATTTTTTTTTTTGAGCGATCTTTCTTTCATGCTATTTAATTTTTGGAACAATATTTGTGCAGGATTTGACATAAATTTGTCAAATAGGGTCGCAAATAACTTCAAAACCTGTAATTTTACGCTAGAAAAGCAGATATCATAAATACTTTTGAATTCACCAGTGCTTCAGTTTTGGAGACATTTTTTCTAACTTGGCCCAAATTTGCGCCACTGGCGATCAATAGAGAGCCCACCTGGGTGCATGCGCTTTTTGCTTCATATTTTTTGTGAGTGATTATTCAATTTAGAGCGTGACTTATTGCACATTTATACATAAATGGGAACAGTGCTTAAGTCTTGACCAGTCTGATTTTATCTTTCAATGATTCTCAGTTTTGTTAGGATTATTTGGTTCTGGAGATGGATTGAAATAACCTAGCCAGACGTTTCTGTGTATTCCCCGACTTTTTCGAAGCACAAACTATTCATTCGGAACATACATGTACATAGTACGATTATCCGCTGGTCCCACGCCGTAATCGATAAAAAACTTGACTAAAGCCGAGATGCAGGGTCTAATTCCGGTCCGAGCCGATTTTCCCTTTTTATTTAACGGGAAAAAATTGGAAAATCGCTCGGCAATCCCGAAGATGTCTGAATGTTTGTCTGAAAAAGAGTAAGCTCCCTTCCATTGTGTACGGATTCGTACCCTATATTTTACGTACCTGGAAAAACGTTCCATATCGAGTACGGAATTTTGTAAAAAAAATGCGTAACAATCAGATCGTCATCCGTAAATTACGTGAATAAGGACCTTATCTGGAGCACTGATGGTGACCTAGTTTTTGACCCCACATGACCCGATTTAGAACTTGTCCAGGATTTTATCAAAATAAACATTCTGACCAAGTTTCACAAGTATCTGACTGAAAATGTGGCCGCTAGAGCGCACACAAGGTTTTTCTAAGATTTGACCTAGTGACCTAGTTTTTGACCCCACATGACCAATTTTTTAACTTGTCTGAGACTTTATCAAGACAAACATTCTCACCAAGTTTTACAAGTATCTGACTGAAAATGTGGCCTCTTGAGTACACACAAGGTTCTTCTAAGATTTGACCTTGTGACCTAATTTTTGACCACACAAGACCCATTTTCGAGCTTGTCCAGGATTTTATCATGACAAATATTCTGACCAAGTTTCACAAGTATCTGACTGAAAATGTGGCCTCTAGAGCGCACACAAGGTTTTTCTAAGATTTGACCTAGTGACCTAGTTTTTGATGCCACATGGTCCAATTTCGAAATCATCCGAGTTTTTATCAAGACAAACATTCTGACCAAGTTTCACAAGTATCTGACTGAAAATGTGTCCTCTAGAGCATACACAAGGTTTTTCTAAGATTTGACCTAGTGAACTAGTTTTTGACCCCACATGACCCAATTTCGACCTCGACCCAGATTTTCTCAAGACAAACATTCTGACCAAGTTTCATGAGGATCAGACTGAAAATGTGGCCTCTAGAACGTACATAAGGTAAAAGTTGACGATGGAAGACGCACGCCGCACAACAGACTCCAGACACAGCCTGATCACCATAGCACACATGAGCAAATGTTTTCAAAAAGAAATCAGCAAGAAGTAATGATTACAAGTACCTTTTTTGATCCCAATCCCATGTTTTTTGTTTTTAACTCCAGGCATGCCCTCTTTGACATCTCCTTTGTCCACGTTCCCTACTTCTTTGTAATCTTTTCCCCCTTTTTCTGCCCTCACCTCAGGCTCCTCCTTGTTCTTCAGATTCTTTGTCTCCTTCCAGCTCTCTAAGCCAATGTTTCCATTTGAAATTCTATTCATTTTAACTTGAATTTTAGCCTTCGGGTCTTCGTCTGTTAAAAACATAGAAAGGATCAAGGTGAGTTATCCAAAATCTCTTTAGAAATCATAATTTCCTTAAACAGGTGGACCATGATGCACTTGTATAGCTCTAGTTCCTAATAAGAGGAGTGTTCAAATATGAATGCATCTAAGCACCTAAAATTTGATTCTTCATAGGTTTCACTGGACTTTTTTTTCATCCCTCAAAATATTCACCTCTAACAGATATACAAAGTTTCAGTCTCTGCATCCAATCTTTGAAGGCATTTTCATAGTCTTTTACAGGTATACTATGAAGACACTGGAATTCATTTTCTATCAACTTTGTTTCAACGTGTGTAAACCATCAGTTTCAGTCATTGTCTTTTGTATGAGGTGCAAGGCTTTCTGAATCAAGAAAAAGTCATTATGCTCCCCCATCCTTCATATTCACCTAACCTTGCCCCTTGTGACTTCTTTGTGTTTCCAAAGTTTAAACAATACCTTTCAGGTTGAAAATTTGTTCAGCGCAATACCTAAACAAAAGGGCCATTGGTCCTAAGGCAATCACCTGAATAAAGTCAACTACAGCTGATAAAGCTGAAGAGATCCTGGTTTAAATGATGTAAAGCACATGAGTGTAAGTGACCTAGTTCTTCAACCAATGTGACAAATTTCCAAACTTGTCCAAGATATCATTAAAACAAATATTCTGACCAATTTTTATGAGTATCAGACTGAAAATGTGGACTCTACAGTGCACACAAGGTTTTTCTAAGATTTGGTCTAGTGACCTACTTTTTGACCAGATGTGACCCACTCTGCAACTTGTCCAGAAGGCAACTTTTTGACTTTTTGACCCACCTTTAAACCATCTGAGATATCATCGATTTGAAAATTCTGCCCAATTTCTTGAATACTGGACTGAAAATAGGGCATTAAGAGTGCACATAAGGTTTCTCTAAGATTTGTCTCTGTGACCTACTTTTCAAGTCGATGTGACACTCACACCCTCCAGGAAGCATCAGAATGAACAACTTTCATGATTATTGGACTTCATATATGGAATAGGCCTCTAGCGTGCACACGTTTTTCTTAGACATGTCCCTTTGACCTTCTTTTTGACCCCACACAACCCTTTTTCAAACTGATGCCATATACAGTACAACGTTTTTTGCTCAAGTCTGTGAGACACGGCGCACCAATTTGTCCGGGGCAAATTCTACTGCAAAGGTAAAAGTCCGCGAGACGCGGCAGACTTGTCACCGCGGACTGATAAGCTTCTCAGCTGGAGACAATCGCGGTGGATCGCGGCGACCTGCAAGGGATCGCGGGGGAATCATGACGGATCACGGTTGATTTATATTTATGAAAATCTGTATATTTTCTAAACAGTTTTAGAGAAATATCGGGAACCAAGACCTTATCATTCCATTCCGACCGCAACATTTTCTCACCTTTAAATGATGTAAACTTTAGGTTTTTTACCTAGATGTATAGGGATTATATTACCTAACGTTATATATATGATTACTTTCAGCAGGGATCGTCTATTACATGTAATGTATGATCCTTGCTTTCAGCTACACTCTGAATTACAAATTTTTATTGCACTTCAAGTTGTAAAGATCTGAAATTTCACAGCAGTAGTGCCGAATTTATGGTTCACAGAGCCATTTCATACTTGATTCCATGAAACAAAAACAAAGGTAATACTTTCCGACTTAAAAACACCTTTCAGTATTTCTGAATAAAAACGGATTTTGACTAACATATTTGTTAAGACTAGTACAAGTACATATATTTGCGGTCCTAAAATTTAAGTTGAAGTTATTAATTGCCTATTGAAATATGTCGTTTGTGACTCATCAACATGTATATGAAAAATGGAAGAAGACGTTATTTGAATTTGAATAAGTAAGTTATTCCAAAGAGCGCCAAAAAGCCTAACATGCACTTTCACATGAAGAAAAAAAAATGGACCAGAGTAACAGCATTTTTCAAGGTTGCTTTCGTCCAGAATGTCTAACCAGAGCGCCTGCAGAGTGTGGACCAAAGACCATTTGGTGCAGCCTGATCTTGATCTACACAGGTCGCAAAGGCAACTACAGTTGTGAAAGCCGCTATCAGGGTTACACTGAAGTGAACAATGTGTTATGTAGCATTGTCAAAAGTTTCCAACTACACGCACGGTCTTCAATTACATTATGGAAACAAATCACAACGAAATTAATTGTTATTATTTACCCTGATACTTTACTTTTACTGTTTATTACCCCATGTACAAATAATAAAAAATGGGGAAATGTTCTAGAAAAATACCATTACCAATAATAGTCTGGTATTTAATTCTTTACCACACAATTTCGATTTATAACGATCCTAAGGGAGAAAGCATTTAAAAACATTGTGGGAAAAAAAGAGTAAATGCTGGTTACCACTATTTTCTCTTCCTTTCACAGTGATCTCTACGACTCCGAATACTAATTTCATAATTTGAGCCACTCTTGATTTGTCGTCTGCAACTGCCTTTGAGTTTGGAGTAGCCTGATATTTTGTCGTATGGCAAATTGCTAAAAAACTTAGCAGTGCAGAATAAAAACAAGAGGGCCATGATGGCCCTGGGTCGCTCACCTGAGTCAATAAGCGAAATTCACTCAACGTGCATAATCCAATTTCTGACCAATTGTCAGGTCAATTGAGCTTAAAATGTGGCCTCTAGAGCATCCACAAGGAATTTCCGTAAGCTGACCTAGTGACCTAATTTATCACCCCACGTGACCCAATTTAGAACCCATCAAAAAATTTATCAAGACAAACATTCTGAACAGTTTTCAAGTTAATTGAGCAATAAATGTGGCCTCTAGAGTGCCCACAAAGTGTTTCTTAAATTTGACCCAGTAACCTAGTTTATGACCCCAGCTGACCCAATTTCAAACTCACCCAATATTTCATGAAGACAAACATTCTGACCAACTTTCAAGTCAATTGTGCATGAAATATGACCTCTAGAGTGCCTTAAAGGTATTTCTTTAATATGACCTAGTGACCTAGATTATGACCCCAGGTGACCCAATTTTGAACCCATCCTAGATTTCATCAAGACAAACATTTTAAGCAATTTTCAAATCAATTGAACGATAAATGTGGCCTCTAAAGTGCCCACAAGGTATTTTTTTGACCTAGTGACTTAATTTAAGACGCCACATGACCCAAATTCAGACTCATGTAGGGTTTATCAAGACAAACATTTGGACCAATTTTTAAATCAATTGAGAAATAAATGTGGCCTCTAGAGTGCCCACTAAGTATTTCTTTATTTTGACCAAGTGACCTAATTTATGACCCCAGGTGACCCAATTTCTAACTCATCCGATATTTCATCAAGACAAACATTCTGACCAATTTTCAAGTCAGTTGAGCAAGATATGTGGCCTCAAGAGTGACCACAAGGTATTTCTTTAATTTGACCTCGTGACCATATTATGACCCAGGTGACCCAATTTTAAACTCATCCTAGATTTTTTCAAGAGATTTTATCAAGACAAGCATTCTGAACAATTTTCAAGTCAATTGAGCAATAAATGTGGCCTCTAGAGTGCCCAAAAGGTATTTCTTTAATTTGACCTAATGACCTAGTTTATGATCCAAGTTGACCCAAATTCGGACTCATGTGAGATTTTATCAAGACAAACATTCTGACCAATTTTCAAGTCAATTGAGCAAAGAATTTGGCCTCTAGAGTGCCCACAAGGTATTTCTTTAATTTGACCTAGTGACCTAGTTTATGATCCCAGGTGACCCAAATTCAAACCCATTTGAGATTATATCAAGACAAACATTCTTACCAAATTTCAGGTCAACTGAGCAAAAAATGTGGCCTCTAGAGTGCCCACAAGGTATTTCTATAATTTGACCTAGTGACCTAGTTTATGACCCCAGGTGACCAAAATCCAAACCCATGCAAGATTTTATCAAGACAAAAATTCTGACCAAATTTCAGGTCATTTGATCAATAAATGTGGCCTCTAGAGTGCCTACAAGGTATTTCTTTAATTTGACCAAATGACCTAGTTTATGACCCCAGGTGATCCAATATCAAACTCATCTGATATTTCATCAAGACAAACATTCTGACCAATTTTCAAGTCAATTGAGCAAGAAATGTAACCTCTAAAGTACCCTAAAGGTATTGCTATAATTTGACCTAGTGACCTAGATTATGACCCCAGGTGATGCACTTTTGAACTCATCATAGATTTCCTCAAGAGAAACATTTTAACAAATTTTCAAATCAATTGAACAATAAATGCGGCCTCTAGTGTGCACACAAGGTATTTCTTTAATTTGATCTAGTGACCTAATTTAAGACCCCACATGACCCAAATTCGGACTCATGTGAGATTTTATCAAGACAAACATTCTGACCAATTTTCAAGTCATTTGAGCCAAAAATGTGGCCTCTAGAGTGCCCACAAGGAATTCCTTTAATTTGAACTAGTGACCTAGTTTATGATCCCAGGTGACCTAAATCCAAACTCATCCGAGATTTTATCAAGACAAACATTCTGGCCAAATTTCAGGTCATTTGAGCAATAAATGTGGCCTCTAGAGTGCCCACGAGGTATCTATTTAATTTGACCTAGTGACCTAGTTTATGACCCCAGGTGACCCAATTTCAAACTGACTGAACATGTTGTGCTCAGGTGGGCTAACAAACTTAGAACAGGTTCACTACATACCAAATAACAAAGCTCTATGCATTCAAGGTTTAGAAAAGAAGAATTTTAAAGTTTTCCTTCTTTGTTCCTATGTTAAAACTTGTGACCCCTGGGGCAGGGCCAGCTTTGACCCAAGGAGCATTGTATGAAAAAACTTGGTAGAGGTCCGCTAGGAGATGCTAGATGCCAAATATCAAAGTTCTACGCCTTCCAGTTTCAGAGAAGAAGAATTTTAAAGTTTTCTTTCTTTGTTCCTATGTTCGAAACTTGTAACCCCGGGGCGGGGCCAGTTTTGCCCCATGTACAAATAATAAACAAGAGGGCCATGATGGCCCTGGATCGCTCACCTGAGTCAACAGGTTAAATTTCACTCCAGGGTCATAATGACCCAATTTAAAACTCATCTGAGATATTATTAAGACAAACATTCTGACCAACTGTCAGGTCCATTGAGGTGAAAATGTGGCCTCCGGAGTGTCCAAAATGTCTTTCTTCAATTTGACCTAGTGACCTAGTATATGACCCTATGTGACCATATTTCAAACTCATCCAAGACATCAAAACAAACTTGTTGACCAAGGTTCAGGTGAATTGGCTAAGAACTGCCGCCTCTAGAGTGCCCACAAGGGCTTTCTGTAATTTGACCTTGTGACCTAGATTATGACCCTATGTGGTCCAATTTCAAATCCATACAAGATATCATCAAGTCAAACATGCTGACAAATTTTCAGGTCAGTTGAGCAAAAACTGTGGCCTCTACAGTGCCCACATTACATTTCTTGAATTTGACCCAGTGACCTAATTTATAACCCTATGAGATCCAATTTCTAACTGATCCGAGATATCATCAAGTCAAATATGTAGACCGATTTTCAGGTCAATCTAGCTAGAATTGTGGCCTCTAGAATGCCCAAAAGGTATTTCTTCAATGTGACCCAATGACATTGTTTATAACCCTATGTGACCCAATTTTGAACTCATCCGAGATATCATCAAGACAAAAAATTTCAAACTCGTCCGCGATTTTATCAAGACAAACATTCTGACCTAATTTCACAAGTATCTGACTGAAAATGTGGCCTCTAGAGCGCACACAAGGTTTTTCTAATATTTGATCTAGTGACCTAGTTTTTGACCCCACATGACCCAATTTCGAACTCGTCCCAGATTTTATCAAGACAAATATTCTGACCAAATTTCACAAGTATCTGACAGAAAATGTGGCCTCTAGAATGTACACAAGGTTTTTGGAAGATTTGACCTAGTGACCTAGTTTTTGACGCCACATGACCCACTTTTGAACTCGTCTAAGATTTTATCAAGACAAACATTCTGACCAAATTTCACAAGTATCTGACTGAAAATGTGGCTTCTAGAGCGTACACAAGGTTTTTCGAAGATTTGACCTAGTGACCTAGTTTTTGACCCCACATGACCCAATTTCAAACTCGCTTGAGATTTTATCAAGACAAACATTCTGACCAAGTTTCATGAGGAATGGACTGAAAATGTGGCCTCTAGAGCGTATACATGGTTTTTCTAAGATTTGACCTAGTGACCTAGTTATTGACCCCACATGACCTTATTTCGAATTCGTCCGAGATTTTATCAAGACAAACATTCTGACCAAGTTTCATGAGGATCGGACTGAAAATGTGGCCTCTAGAGCGTACACAAGCTTTTTCGTAGATTTGACCTAGTGACTTAGTTTTTGACCCCACATGACCCAATTTCGAACTCGTCCGAGATTATATCAAGACAAACATTCTGACCAAGTTTCATGAGGAATGGACTGAAAATGTGGCCTCTAGAGCGTATACAAGGTTTTTCTAAGATTTGACCTAGTGACCTAGTTATTGACCCCACATGACCTTATTTCGAATTCGTCCGAGATTTTATCAAGACAAACATTCTGACCAAGTTTCATGAGGATTGGACTGAAAATGTGGCCTCTAGAGCGTACACAAGGTAAAAAGTTGACGACGGACGACGCACAACGCACGTCACACGACGGACGACAGAGGACGGACACAGCACGATCACAATAGCTCACCATGAGCACTTCATGCTCAGGTGAGCTAAAAATGGGGAAATGTTCTAGAAAAATACCATTACCAATAATAGTCTGGTATTTAATCCTTTATCACACAATTTCGATTTATAACGATCCTAAGAGAGAAAGCATTTAAAAACATTGTGGAAAAAAGAGTAAATGCTAGTTGCCACTATTTTCTATTCCTTTCACAGTGTTCTCTACGACTCCGATACTAATTTCATAATTTGAGCCACTCTTGATTTGTCATCTGCAACTGCCTTTGAGTTTGGAGTAGCCTGATATTTTGTCGTATGGCAAATTGCTAAAAAACTTAGCAGTGCAGAATAAAAAAAAAAAAGGTTTCTTCCATGTAGACACATTTATATCACACACACTTTCTAATCATTCATTAGCGCTTACAATCATTGCAATTATTAGTCCCTTTGTTATTTATTGTAAATGTACTAATAAATACAAACTGAAAGACAATGCTACAAAATATGCTACCCGGTATATTACTATGCTGTTTTCGCCCCACATTTCTCCGTCTCTTGAAGTTAGGATATCACAGTTTAATGAATAAAACTGCTTTATATTTCCAACCCTTTCAAATTACAGGTTGGATCGTCAAAAAAAAAAAAGGATCAGTCCAAATTCTAAATTGGATATTCCTATTAAAATCTTCAACACAAGTCCGTTCTTTTCCTTTCTACTCACACAAAGTATGCGTATATCCAAACTTTACACAACGAGGGGGAAGGGTTAACTCAGTATTCCTTTGATGTTGGTATAGCACTGCAGCAGTGTGAAGTACTGTCCCAGTTGTTAGTTCCACACGCACGTGTCATATGAAACTGACTGACACTTTTTATACGACCTAATCTAACCCTTTTTGATAATTTGTGACTCAGATACCGATGTTGGATTACCTGTTCATTCGGTAAGACAAAATATCTTTATATCTGTTTATTTTCTGCAAGAAACTATTTTAAAAACATTCGCAATAGCAGCGAATTTCTAGATGTGTATAAATGTGTTGCTCGAAAATGTGTGGAAAATTTTCTCCTCTTTCACCACAGTATTTTGATTCTAAAAAAAAAAAATGCATCTCTCTCTCCCTCTCTCCATCTCTCTGTCTCATCATGCTGCCATTTAGGAATTACGCCTATATTGGCGGATCCTATCCCATCTACAATTGCTTAAAGATACATCTTTACTTATTTTCTGCCAGTTTTTAACCCATTTTGTCATTAATTTATGAAACTATAATTATACTTGTATCTTCATGCCAAATTTTTCCCCTGGCGGCTGCAAAGTTGCACAGATTACGACAGACAGAAAATGCATTTTTTCCCGATGCTTTCAAAGGAATCACTGTTGTCGTTTCCAGTTTTAAATGAGGACAAATATGTTTAGTTTCTCTATCCCTTACACCATGTTTTTTGGTAAATCATCTATGTTCTGAGCCATTCTACACATGTGCAAGTTTAAATAGCGTTTCTTATCTCTGGCTGTAAGGATGTATCTTTAGGTCTATAATTTGGACGAACGAAGGTTATATCGAATGTCTCGAATCTCTCAAAGTATTAGGATGTTTCGTACCATACAGGGATGGATGTAACCTTTGACAGAATCTTGATCTTCAGTGTCTGCTGCTTTTCCTTCCGTAATGATCTGACAGGTGCTTAATTTGTTCTTATTTTCAATACTGTATGAGATGT
Source organism: Tridacna gigas (assembly GCA_945859785.2). Taxonomy (NCBI): domain Eukaryota; kingdom Metazoa; phylum Mollusca; class Bivalvia; order Cardiida; family Cardiidae; genus Tridacna; species Tridacna gigas. The sequence goes on from OX244042.2 coordinate 8,990,299, forward strand.
TACCAGTACTGGTGTCAGTACCAGTATTGCAATTTCAACCTTTATATACACTTTGTTCAGTTGCCATGTCTTCTTATATTCTTCTTCATATGTTTATCACATTTATAAGATTTTATTTTTCCTGATGCATGTTTCACGTAAACTTTGATGACAAACAATGTATTATGAGATGATGACCTGCACAAGTCAAGTCAAGTCAATGTTCTGTTCTGTTCTTTAAATGTGACTAGAGTTGTCTACAGCACCTTAAAACTACTTACAGTGTAAAGTTGTTTTTGCAGTGTAGACCAAGATCAGACATGATGCAGTCTCATCTTCGATTTAAAATGTCCGAGATTATGAAAGATTTTTATATATATATATTTACACAGCCCAGAAACTTTAGTCTCTTTCCTATCAATACCAATACAAAAACTGTAGTCTCTTTTCTACCAATACTTTCATTTCAATATTAATTTAATACTTCATGGAAAATATTTGCTACATTATTAAATCCCCTTCCCCCAATCTTATCTATTGTGTTATCAATTTTGGAAACAAGAGGGCCATGATGGCCCTGGATCGCTCACTTGAGTCAATAGGTGAAATTTCACTCCAGAGTCATTCTAGAGCGCACACAAGGTTTTTCTAATATTTGACCTAGTTACCTAGTTTTTGACCCCACATGACCCAATTTCGAACTCGTCCTAGATTTTATCAAAACAAACATTCTGACCAAGTTTCATGAGGATCGGACTGAAAATGTGGCCTTTAGAGCGTACACAAGGTAAAAAGTTGACGACGGACGCCGCACACAGCACGATCACAATACCTCACCATGAGCACTTTGTGCTCAAGTGAGCTAAAAAACATAAGTCAAAAAAGAGCACCACATGCAGGTGACAACAATTGGCTGTTGTTTTTCGATGGATAAAAATTACCCTAACAATTTTAGAACAAGAGGGCCATGATGGCCCTGGATCACTCACCTGAGTCAATAGGTGAAATTTCACTCCAGGGTCACTCTAGAGCGCACACAAGGTTTTTCTAAGATTTGACCTAGTTACCTAGTTTTTGACCCCACATGACCCAATTTCGAACTCGTCCTAGATTTTATCAAAACAAACATTCTGACCAAGTTTCATGAGGATCGGACTGAAAATGTGGCCTCTAGAGCGTACACAAGGTAAAAAGTTGAGGACGCACGATGGACACAGCATGATCACAATAGCTCACCATGAGCACTTCGTGGACAGGTGAGCTAAAAAGGTCATCCTAGGAACATTTCTGTGAAATTATTTCAAAATCTGACCAGCCATTCCAGAGAAGAATTAAGAAATTCCTCTCCATGTCCCTATGGTGCAAATAGCCCCCACCACCAGAGCCATGTTTCTTGACAGATCACAATTTTGCGAACAATATATTTTTGAAAAGAGTCACCCAAGGAACATTTCTGTGAAATTATTTCAAAATCTGACCAGCAGTTTCAGAGAAGAAGAATTTTTAAGAATTTCTTCATGTCCGTATAGTGTAAGTAGCCCACAGCCATCAGAGCCATATTTCTTCATGGATCAAAATTTCTCGAACAATTGCGAAAAGAGTCACCCAAGGAACATTTCTGTGACATTATTTCAAAATCTGACCAGCCGTTTCAGAGAAGAAGAATTTTTAAGAATTTCTTCATGTGTGTATAGTGCAAGTAGCCCCCCCCCCCCCCCCCATCAGAGCCATGTTTCTTGACGGATCAAAATTTTGCAAACAACTTTTGAAAAGGGTCACCAAAGGAACATTTCTGTGAAATTATTTCAAAATCTGACAAGCGGTTTCAGAGAGAAAGAACTTTTAAGAATTTCTTCATGGCTGTATAGTGCAAGTAGCCCCCATTCACCAGAGCCATGTTTCTTGGTGGATCAAAATTTCGCGAACAATTTTTGAAAAGGGTCACCCAAGGAACATCTCTGTGAAATTATTTTAAAATCTGACAAGCGGTTTCAGAGAAGAATTTTTAAGAATTTCTTCATATCTGTATAGTGCAAGTAGCCCCCATTCACCAGAGTCATGTTTTTAGACAGATCAAAATTTCACGTACGATTTTTGAAAAGAGTCACCCAAGGAACATCTCTGTGAAATTATTTCAAAATCTGACCAGCTGTTTCAGAGAAAAGGAATTTTTAAGAATTTCTTCATATCCTAACAGTGCAAGTAGCCCCCATTCACCAGAGCCATGTTTTTCGACAAATCAAAATTTCACGAAGACTTTTTGAAAAGGGTCACCCAAGGAACATTCCTGTGAAAATATTTCAAAATCTGACCTGCGGTTCCAGAGAAGAAGAATATTTAAGAATTTCTTCATGGCCATATAGTGCAAGTAGCCCCCATTCACCAGAGCCATGTTTCTTGACGGATCAAAATTTTGAGAACATTTTTTGAAAAGGGTCACCCAAGGAATATCTCTGTGAAATTATTTTAAAATCTGACCAGCCGTTTCAGAGAAGAAGAATTTTTAAGAATTTCTTCATTTCCGTATAGTGCAAGTAGCCCCCATTCACCAGAGCCATGTTTCTTGGCGGATCAAAATTTCGCGAACAAGTTTTGAAAAGGGTCACCCAAGGAACATCTCTGTGAAATTATTTTAAAATCTGACAAGCGGTTTCAGAGAAGAATTTTTAAGAATTTCTTCATAGCTGTATAGTGCAAGTAGCCCCCATTCACCAGAGCCATGGTTTTAGACAGATCAAAATTTCACGTACAATTTTTGAAAAGGGTCACCCAAGGAACATCTCTGTGAAATTATTTCAAAATCTGACCAGCGGTTTCAGAGGAGAAGATTTTTAAAGAATTTCTTAGAAAATTCCATTTCATTGCCGTGGCAACCAGAGTTTTTGATGGAATCAAATTTTGTGAACAGTTTTAAAAGAGGACCTCCCAAGGAACATTCCTGCCAAGTTTGGTCCAAATTGGCCCAGTGGTTTTGGAGGAGATGATGTTTAAAGAATTGTTGACGACGAACGACACATGTCGCACGACGCATAGACACACGACGGACACTTGATGATCCTAAAAGCTCCCTTTGAGCACGTTGTGCTCAGGTGAGCTAAAAACCGATATGACATTTCGAAGTAAATAGCAATTATTTAAAATAGGAAAATAAAGAAACACACCTTATTAAATAAACAAGAGGGCCATGATGGCCCTGGGTCGCTCACCTTAGTAGAGTGCCTTAAAGGTTTTTCTTTAATTTGACCATGTGACCTAGTTTTTGACCGCAGGTGACCCAATTTCAAACTCATATTTCATGAAGACAAACATTCTGACCAATTTTCAAGTCAATTGAGCAAAAAATGTGGCCTCGAGTGCCCTAAAGATATTTCTTTAATTTGACCTAGTGACCTAGATTATGATTCCAGGTGACCCAAATTTGAACTGGTCATTGACTATATCAAAAGAAACATTTTAAGCAATTTTCAAATCAAATGAATAATAAATGTGGCCTCTAGAGTGCCCACTAGCTATTTCTTTAATTTGACCAAGTGACCAAGTTTATGACCCCAGTTGACCTAAATTCAGACTCAGGTGAGATTTTACAAAAACAAACATTCTTGGTAGAATAGGCAATGCTACATACCAAATATCAAAGCTCTACGCCTTCAAGTTTTAGAGAAGAAGATTTTTAAAGTTTTCCTTCTTTGTTCCTATGTTCGAAATTTGTGACCCCCAGGGCGGGGCCAGTTTTGACCCCAGGGGCATCAAATGAACAAACTTGGTAGAGGTCCACTAGGAGATGCTACATACCAAATATCAAAGCTCTGCGCCTTCTAGTTTCAGAGAAGAAGATTTTCAAAGATTTTGCCTTTTTTCCCTTTTTGTTGCCATGGCAACCAGAGTTGTGGGTGGAATTCAATTCTTTGAACAATTTTGGTAGAGCTTCACCCAAGGAACATCCCTGCCAAGTTTCATCAAGATTGGCCCAGTGGTTTAGGAGAAGATGTTTAAAGAAATTGTTGAAGGACGACGGACGCCGGACATAGGGCGATCACAATAGCTCACCTTTAGCACATTGTGCTAAGGTGAGCTAAAAAGCCGTTTCACTTCAAATTGATGACTAGATTGCGTTTGAGAACAAACAAACAGTTATTTTCCCGTTGAGTGCAAAATACATGAACCATGCTCTGGCAAATGGGATCTTAATACATATCCGCGATGCACATCATACCATGAAAGTCATCATAAAATATGGATCAATAAAATCCATTTTGTCTACCAACTGACTGAGCCATGACTCATGAGGAAGAATCGTCCTATGACATACAGAAAATTAACCAAAAGCAAAGCGTTGCAATACTAGTCAGCCTGCGCAGCCTCCGTCGATACTTTTATGTATATGCATTAAACCACTTTTTCATAGCGCATGGCGCAACTAGAGTCGACATCATCTGTAGGAAAGAATCGGCATTTGTAGAGGTCTATCCCTTGTGTATATTTATATTCAGAGATTCTGATTTTTGTCAGAAATGTCTATAATTCAGTATATTTATGCATATTAAAGTATGTTTCGAGCCCCTGTGGAAAGAATCCCAAAAATAGATCGGGTAACTCACTAGTATGCTGGGAGTGAACATGAAAGATCAGATATCGCGTAATTCATAGTTTGAACCCAATCCACGATATCTAAAAATTCTGACAGCAACTCTAAATTTAAGTAACAGTTGCAGTTGACTGTGTTCCGAGTGCCTTAAAGTAACAATAGGTGCCAAAGTAAACAACGCTTGTGTTAAAATGTTTTAACTTTAAATCATATCATTTAACAAGAGGGCCATGATGGCCCTGGATCGCTCACCTGAGCCAATAGGCAAAATGACCCCAGGTGACCAAATTTCGAACTCATCTAAGATTTAATTAAGACAAATGTTTTGACCAATTTTCAAGTCAATTGAGTGAAAAATGTGGCCTCTAGAGTGTCCACAGGGTATTTCTTTAATTTGACCTAGTGACCTACTTTATGACTCTGGATGACCCAATTTCAAGTTTTCTGAGATTTAATTAAGAAAAACATTCTGACCAATTTTCAAGTCAATTGAGCGAAAAATGTGGCCTCTAGAGTACCCACAAGGCATTTTTTTAATTTGAGCTAGTGACCTAGTTTTTGACATCACATGATCCAATTTCAAACTTGTCCGAATTTTATCAAGACAAACATTCTGACCAAGTTTCACAAGTATCTGACTGAAAATGTGGCCTCTAGAGCATACACAAGGTTTTTCTGAGATTTGACCTAGTGACCTAGTTTTTGACCCCACATGACCCATTTTTTAACTTATGCGAGATTTTATCAAGACAAACATTCTGACCAAGTTTCACAAGTATCTGACTGAAAATGCAGCCTCTAGAGCATACACAAGGTTTTTCTAAGATTTGACCTAGCGACCTAGTTTTTGACCCCACATGACCCAATTTCGAACTTGTCCGAGATTTTATCAAGACAAACATTCTGACCAAGTTTCATCAAGATCGGACTAAAAATGTGGCCTCTAGAGCGTACACAAGGTTTTTCTAAGATTTAACCTAGTAACCTAGTTTTTGACCCCACGTGACCCAATTTCAAACTCGTCCAAGATTTTATCAAGACAAACATTCTGACCAAGTTTCATGAAGATCGGACTGAAAATGTGGCCTCTAGAGCATACACAACATTTTTCTAAGATTTGATCTAGTGACCTTGTTTTTAACCCCACATGACCCAATTTCGAACTCGTCCTAGATTTTATCAAGACAAACATTCTGACCACGTTTCATGAAGATCAGACTGAAAATGTGGCCTCTAGAGCGTACACAAGGTTTTTCTAAGATTTTACCTAGTGACCTAGTTTTTAACCCCATATGACCCAATTTCGAACTTGTACGAGATTTTATCAAGACAAACATTTTGACCAAATTTCACAAGTATCTGCCTGAAAATGTGGCCTCTAGATAGTACACAAGGTTTTTCTAAGATTTTACCTAGTGACCTAGTTTTTGACCCCACGTGACCCAATTTCAAACTCCTCCTAGATTTTATCAAGACAAACATTTTGACCAAGTTTCATGAGGATCGGACTGAAAATGTGGCCTCTAGAGCGTACACAAGGTTTTTCTAAGATTTGACCTAGTGACCTAGTTTTTGACCCCACATGACCCTAATTTCGAACTTGTACGAGATTTTATCAAGACAAACATTTTGACCAAATTTCACAAGTATCTGGCTGAAAATGTGGGCTCTAGAGAGTACACAAGGTTTTTCTAAGATTTGACCTAGTGACCTAGTTTTTGACCCCACATGACCCAATTTCGAACTCGTCCGAGATTTTATCATGACAAACATTCTGACCAAGTTTCATCAAGATCAGACTGAAAATGTGGCCTCTAGAGCGTACACAAGGTTTTTCTAAGATTTTACCTAGTGACCTAGTTTTTGACCCCACATGACCCTAATTTCGAACTTGTACGAAATTTTATCAAGACAAACATTTTGACCAAATTTCACAAGTATCTGCCTGAAAATGTGGCCTCTAGATAGTACACAAGGTTTTTCTAAGATTTTACCTAGTGACCTAGTTTTTGACCCCACGTGACCCAATTTCGAACTCGTCCTAGATTTTATCAAGACAAACATTCTGACCAAGTTTCATGAAGATCGGACTGAAAATGTGGCCTCTAGAGAGTACACAAGGTTTTTCTAAGATTTGATCTAGTGACCTAGTTTTTAACCCGACATCACCCAATTTCGAACTCGTCCTAGATTTTATCAAGACAAACATTCTGACCAAGTTTCATCAAGATCAGACTGAAAATGTGGCCTCTAGAGCGTACACAAGGTTTTTCTAAGATTTTACCTAGTGACCTAGTTTTTGACCCCACATGACCCAATTTCGAACTTGTACGAGATTTTATCAAGACAAACATTTTGACCAAATTTCACAAGTATCTGCCTGAAAATGTGGCCTCTAGATAGTACACAAGGTTTTTCTAAGATTTTACCTAGTGACCTAGTTTTTGACCCCACGTGACCCAATTTCGAACTCGTCCTAGATTTTATCAAGACAACCATTCTGACCAAGTTTCATCAAGATCAGACTGAAAATGTGGCCTCTAGAGTCTACACAAGGTTTTTCTAAGATTTGACCTAGTGACCTAGTTTTTGACCCCACATGACCCCAATTTCAAACTTGTACGAGATTTTATCAAGACAAACATTTTGACCAAATTTCACAAGTATCTGGCTGAAAATGTGGCCTCTAGAGAGTACACAAGGTTTTTCTAAGATTTGACCTAGTGACCTAGTTTTTGACCCCACATGACCCAATCTCATGCTCGTCCAAGATTTTATCAAGACAACCATTCTGACCAAGTTTCATGAGGATCGGACTGAAAATGTGGCCTCTAGAGCGTACACAAGGTAAAAAGTTGACGACGGACGACGCACGACGGACACAGCATGATCACAATAGCTCACCATGAGCACTTCTTGCTCAGGCGAGCTAAAAATGCGGAAATTATTGTGAAGATGACAATCTGTTATTGTGCGATCGGTCCAGAGTGTAAGTCGTTGGCAAAGAAATTAATTCAAAAATTAGGTTAAAAGTTGCCAGGTCACTCTATCCTTTGCTTACTTTTTGCTTGACTTTGAAATAATTTTTCTGCTTGCAATTTACATTTGGACTGATCGCACAGGTTGTCATACTCGGAATATTTTTTACAATACATCCAAATGTTATGATTTAAATTCAAATGCATTTTAACTCCTGCATTTCTAAAAATTTCTTTTGGTGGCAGTCGGGCCTTTATACTGACAGTTTCTCATTTTCCTACGATGGCTCTTTTAAACCAGGGATTGTTGGTACCTAAAAGGGCTACAAAAATGCATGTAATTCTTATGATCAAAGAACCAAGAATTACCTATCTCAAAGGTTGTCTCGACTTGAGTACCTAACAGAGTGTATACAATAGCAGAAGATTGCAATTTAACATGCAGTCTGATCTTGATCTATATAGTCTGTAGATATGACTGAAGGAATGAAGTTGCACTCGCCATCCTCACCGTTTACCAACTTATACTATTCGGCTTTTGAAAACATCGAGGGAAAAGGAGAAAATGCAGGTAGCAAGCAATTTCTGTATTTCCAACAAAGTTTTTTTCCTCTAAATGACAAATCACATTTCAAATTATTGACAAACTTAGAAGTTTGTCCTGTGCTTACTTTGCAAAGCTTAATAGTGCGGACCAAGATTAAACAACATGCTGTCCGATTTTAGATCCTCTCTGACATGTCAAAACAATATTGAAAAGTTCATAATCTTCATCTTCTTTACAGACAACATCTTTCAGCTCCATTTATTTGATGCTGTACGGGTTAAGGGTGAAAGCTTATCTACACCCCGACCACCAATTGTGGCAAGAAATACAGAGGGAGGTTGTCCTGATATCATTAACCCTTTACCAAATAATCCCAAGTTTTAAGGGTCCCGAGATAGTAGGCTTTGGAAACCTGTGTGGGAGAAGAAAATGTGCTGGTTATAAGCAGTTTCTCCTTCTCCAACATTGTTTTCTGCCACTAGAAAGACAAATTTTATTGTTTGAATTACTAGCACATTTACCCTTTACCAAATAATCCCAAGTTTTAAGGGCCCCGAGATAGTAGGCTTTGGAAACCTGTGTGGGAGAAGAAAATGTGCTGGTTATATGCAGTTTCTCCTTCCCCAGCATTGTTTTCTGCCACTAGGAAGACAAATTTCATTGTTTGAATTACTCCTACATTTAGTCTGTCATCTGTAAATGTTATTAGATTTTGTCGCCTAGTTAAGAGTTAACAGTACATGTGTCATTTGTTTATGGAACCCTTATAACCCATATCTCTTTACCAAACGACAAAATTTTAGATTATTTAGACTGGTCCAAATTGAAAGCATTTGCTGACGACAAAATAAATGTGACTGAAAAATTGAAATTTGTTTTGGGAAGGGTAGAAAACATTGTGGGAAAAGGAGAAAATGCCGGTTACCAGCATTTTCTCCTTTTCCCACAATGTTTTCAAAAACCTCCTTCCTCAGGGTCGTTAAAAGTACGGATTGTGTGGTAAAGAAATATTCTTTAGAAAAAAACTAAATATTCTCTCGTAGACAAGACAAAAGATAATGGGTCGCGATCATAGAAATATACATCAGTCTTTAGAATCGAAAACAATCATCACGTTCACTTCTTCATTTAATCACATGTATACAAGGCTTTTATTAAAGATACAACCTTACAGCTAGACAGTAAAGAATGCACTTAAAACTTGATAGTGTGTAGAATGGCTCAGAATGTGTAAACATAGATAAATTACCAATACATATGATGTAGGGAGAGAAAAAACTCAAGGGATTTGCCCTCATTTAAAACCAGATACGATAGCAGTGATCTCTTTGGAGGCCTTCAGGAAATGAAATGCATTTTCAATCTCACGTAATCTCTGCAACCATACAACCGTCAGGGCAGCATTTGGCATGAAGATACAAGAATTATTATAGTTTCATAAAGTAAAGATGAAATGGGTTAAAAACTGGCTGAGAATGGGTATAGATGTATCTTAAAAAAAAAACTAGTAAGTAACGAGAGTTACAATGCACAAATGGATATAATATTGTCCCACTGATAAACCCATTACCTCACAATCCCGAGTTTTCCACCCGTAGAAGCCTTCGGGAAACGTTGCGGGAAAAGGAAAAAAATGCTGGTAACATTTTCCCCCCAGTGTATTCTACCCTTTCTGAGCCAAATTCATTCATTTGGGCCATATTCACCTTGTCGTCTGCAAATTTTTCCATATTGAGTTTAAAATTTGTCGTCTGTTTATGGGCCAATGGTCAATTTTATCTACCGGTATCTTCCTACTTCAGAATAAGATCAGCCAAATTCGGAGGGTGTAGTCTTTATCTTGCCGTTTCTATGTCTTTTATTAATCAAACCCTTATTACCCTTCACACTTTGGAAAGTTTAATGCGCTAAGCTTTAGTCCGTTACAAACTTAACACTTTAACCACTGATCCTCATAAGTCCATTCCATGATATTTCAGAACGTGATATTCAATCTTGAATTTGCCAAGTATGTTAGCTGGCTAGAAATGCAGGGTTGTGACGCCGAATCCCTGCTCAGCAACACTCTTTTCGAGGATTGATATTGGTCAATGCGACAGGATTTATTCTTTGTCACAACTGCGTATTTTTTCTTCCTTAGCAATCAGTGTCTTGCAAAATAATTATACAAAGTACTGGAAAACAGATGCAGATGCACTAGCTGTCAGCCTTGAGATGACTGGAATCATGTTGAGAATAGTGCTCAACACTATTATTGATATTGGATAGGAACAGGCTGATAATGTGTTATATCACAGCTAAAACCAGAGGAAATATTATATGGGCAACATCGCACATTCGGGCATTTTCGAGAATCATTTTAGGGGATCATAATCAATAGATCTAGATCTACATGAATTTAGTAAGGAAAAAAAGAACGAACATACCTCTGTGTCCTGTGTAAAATTCCAAATCCTATCCACAAATAATCAACGTAAGGGTGAATGAAGATCAAGAACTGATAAGAAGTAACAGTTTAAAGTGACTCGTGTGCGTTAAATTGTGTGAATCAATTAACCACAATACAGCTCTAAAGCCTGCCACCCAGCTGTGCGATACCGAAATCAAAGGAGCACCGAGTTAACCCTTCATCCATTTTTCATGAAAAATAATATGACGCGTTTCTTTTATACCTGAAAAATATAGATGGAATATAAATATCTTGGAATGGAAGGTTTAAAATAAATGTGAGCTCAAGCTACTTTTCGTATGTCCACGATCTAGACTGTAAATTAACATTTATTCGTCTGTAGGAACATGACTAAAGTTGCAACAAAGAAGGTTCGATTTTTTGTAAGATCGGAATTTTTTAAATGGTCAAATTAGGACTCGTCCATATCCAAATAATGTGGGCGAAATGGTGGAAACTGTCATATGCAGATAGTGCTGTCAGTTTAGTTGAGAACCATATAAACCCTATATAGTAGACAATCCCGATTTTTAACGACCCTGTGAAAGATGGCGTTAAAAAAAACATTGGAAAAGGAGGGAATTTTAGTAACTAGCGCTTTCACTTTTTCCCACATTACTTTCTACTTTTTCAAAGACAATTTCCTCCATTTAACCCATGTTCAATCTGTCGGCCTCACATTTTTTGGATTTGGACGACTCCTAATTTGGCCATATGGTAAAAAGTTTTAATTGGATAAGCTCTCACTTTTACTATTTGACTTATGAAGATCCAATGTCGTGAAAAAAGCGGGACAAGGGGAAGAAAAGACTAGTTGAAGTACCATAGTATTTTTTTTTTTTTTATTTGATAATCTCATTGTTAAATCCATGGATGATTGCAGAACCCAGTAGCTTCCATATTTGCCGAACCTGGTAGCTAAGTCAGTAACACACAGGGCTTGACACCTTGGGATCGTCGATTCGATTTATTTAGGTCTATTTGATATTTTTTTTCTAATAAAAAAAAAAAGTTTCAGTGTCTGCAAAAAGACAGGAACAGTCCATTTACAAAAAAAAGTTAAACACCATACAATTGAGAAAATCCCGACACCAAAAGTGCCTTTTTTTTTTCATTTTTTGTCACTACCTTGAGATGACTATCTTAAAAGATAAAGGTCATGTCAAATTTCAAACCTTCCATTCACCCTCCAAAAAAGGTAATTTCAGCTTCATTTTGAGTCGGGAAATATCTGCTATAATTGTTTTCATTGAAAAGCTGATAAAGGGTTAGCTGTATGTTCTTTTGATCTCGGTCTTTCACTGCCAAAGTGGGCGACATGTAGACGCGCTCTGATGTACTTGCTAGGGGCAGATTAACACACACGTGTCATGAAAAAGTTTCTACCCTTTTCAATCGGAATTTGATCATTTGTAAATTTAGGATCTGGAATTATTTAACTCTGTTGCAGAGGGTAAGTCCATTTTAATTTCTGACCCCAAATTTAACGATGCTTTTTTTTTTGTCTGAACACCTTTTTCGTTAAAATGCAATGGTATGTATGGATAGCCGGGGTTCATTATTTTTTCAATTCTAGTCCTGTACATCCAAGCCAGTTTCCCGTGATGCTTAATATTTCTCTGTCTCGATGCTTCGTTTTGATTCCATAATGTTTAATGTAATCTGCGCACGAAAACTTTTATCATATACCGCCCGACAGGGCTCGTCTTAAACTTGTATGACTCCTCTTTCTGTAGGCTATATACCGTGATATTGATAATACGACGTTTCTTTTTTTTCTCTTCGAAAGTGATGGTATTCATAACTGGAAAAAGTTTTAGAAATCTTTATCAAAAGTGCCCCAGAAATCCAACAGAATTTTACTGAACAAACATGACGCTGACCGTGTCCAATTACATGTAATGTCCGATTACATGCGTACACAGTAAGTTTATCACCGAGTAAAAATTTCCGAGTGCGAGATATTGCGATTTAGCAAAAGTACCCAGATGACAAGAATCACGAATTGAAAATAGCAAAAAAAAAAATTTGTCAGTCGATTGTGTGAAAATAAACACTTGTGACACATGAGATTGTCAAAAATCTATTGAAACAAGAGGGCCATGATGGCCCTGGGTCGCTCACCTTAGTAGAGTGCCTTTAAGGTTTTTCTTTAATTTGACCATGTGACCTAGTTTTTGACTGCAGGTGACCCAATTTCAAACTCATATTTCATGAAGACAAACATTCTGACCAATTTTCAAGTCAATTGAGCAAAAAATGTGGCCTCGAGTGCCCTAAAGATATTTCTTTAATTTGACCTAGTGACCTAGATTATGACCCCAGGTGACCCAAATTTAAAATGGTCTTTGACTATATCAAAAGAAACATTTTTACCAATTTTCAAATCATATGAATAATAAATGTGGCCTCTAGAGTGCCCACTAGCTATTTCTTTAATTTGACCAAGTGACCTAGTTTACGACCCCAGTTGACCCAAATTCAGACTCATGTGAGATTTTACAAAGACAAACATTCTGACCAATTTTCAAGGCAATTAAGCAAAGAATGTGGCCTCTAGAGTGCCCACAAGGTATTTCTTTATTTTGACCTAGTGACCTAGTTTATGGTTGCAGGTGACCCAAATCCAAACTCATCTGGTATTTCATCAAGACAAACATTCTGGCCAAATTTCAGGTCATTTGAGCAATAAATGTGGCCTCCAGAGTGCAAACAAGGTATTTCTTTAATTTGACCCAGTGAACTAGTTTATGACCCAAGTTGACCCAAATTAATCTTATGTGAGACTTTATAAAGACAAACTTTCTAACTAATTTTCAAGGCAATTGAGCAAATAATGCGGCCTCGAGAGTGCCAACAAGGTATTTCTTTAATTTGACCTAGTGACCTAGTTTATGACCCAAGATGACCCAATTTTGACCTCAATGAACTTGTTGCGCCTTCCAGTTCTAAAGAAGAATTTTAAAGTTTTCCTTCTTTGTTCCTATGTTCGAACTTGTGACCCCCGGGGCGGGGCCAGTTTTGACCCAGGGGCATCATATGAACAAACTTGGTAGAGGTCCACTAGGAAATGCTACATACCAAATATCAAAGCTCTACGCCTTCAAGTTTCAGAGAAGAAGATCTTTAAAGTTTTCCTTCTTTGTTACTATGCTCAAACTTGTGACACCCGGGGTGGGGCCAGTTTTGACCCCAGGGGCATCATATGAACAAACTTGGTAGAGGTCCACTCGGCAATGCTACATACCAAATATCAAAGCTCTACGCCTTCCAGTTTCAGAGAAGATGATTTTTAAAGTTTCCCCTCTTTGTTCCTATGTTGGAAATTGTGACCCTCGGGGCAGGGCCAGTTTTGACCCCAAGGGCATCATATCAACAAACTTGGTAGAGGTCCACTAGGAGATGCTAGATGCCAAATATCAAAGCTCTATGCCTTCTAGTTTTACAGAAGAAGATTTTTAAAGTTTTCCTTCTTTGTTACTATGCTCAAACTTGTGACCCCCGGGGTGGGGCCAGTTTTGACCCCAGGGGCATCATATGAACAAACTTGGTAGAGGTCCACTCAGCAATGCCACATACCAAATATCAAAGCTCTACGTCTTCCAGTTTCAGAGAAGATGATTTTTAAAGTTTCCCCTCTTTGTTCCTATGTTCGAACTTGTGACCCCCAGGGCTGGGCCAGTTTTGACCCAATGGGCATCATATCAACAAACTTGGTAGAGGTCCACTAGGAGATGCTTCATGCTAAATATCAAAGCTCTATGCCTTCTAGTTTTACAGAAGAAGATTTTTAAAGTTTTCCTTCTTTGTTCCTATGTTGGAAATTGTGACCCCTGGGGTGGGGCCAGTTTTGATCCCAAGGGCATCATATGAACAAACTTGGTAGAGGTCCACTAGGAGATGCTACATGCCAAATATCAAAGCTATACGCCTTCAATTTTCAGAGAAGAAGATTTTTAAAGTTTTTCTTCTTTGTTACTATGCTCAAACTTGTGACCCATGGGGCGGGGCCAGTTTTGACCCCAGGGGCATCATATGAACAAACTTGGTAGAGGTCCACTAGGCAATGCTACATACCAAATATCAAAGCTCTACGCCTTCCAGTTTCAGAGAAGATGATTTTTAAAGTTTCCCCTCTTTGTTCCTATGTTCGAACTTGTGACCCCCGGGGCTGGGCCAGTTTTGACCCCAAGGGCATCATATCAACAAACTTGGTAGAGGTCCACTAGGAGATGCTTCATGCCAAATATCAAAGCTCTATGCCTTCTAGTTTTACAGAAGAAGATTTTTAAAGTTTTCCTTCTTTGTTCCTATGTTGGAAATTGTGACCCCCGGGGTGGGGCCAGTTTTGACCCCAGGGGCATCATATGAACAAACTTGGTAGAAGTCCACTAGGAGATGCTACATGCCAAATATCAAAGCTCTATGCCTTCAAGTTTCAGAGAAGAAGATTTTTAAAGTTTTCCTTCTTTGTTACTATGCTCAAACTTGTGACCCATGGGGCGGGGCCAGTTTTGACCCCAGGGGCATCAAATGAACAAACTTGGTAGAGGTCCACTAGGAGATGCTACATACCAAATATCAAAGCTCTGCACCTTCTAGTTTCAGAGAAGAAGATCTTCAAAGATTTTCCTTTTTTTTCCTTTTTGTTGCCATGGCAACCAGAGTTGTGGGTGGAATTTAATTCTTTGAACAATTTTGGTAGAGCTTCACCCAAGGAACATCCCTGCCAAGTTTCATCAAGATTGGCCCAGTGGTTTAGGAGAAGAAGATGTTTAAAGAAACTGTTGACGGACGCCGGACGCCGGACATAGGGCGATCACAATAGCTCACCTTTAGCACGTTGTGCTAAGGTGAGCTAAAAAAGCAATTAGCTGAGCGTAATCGAGTCAGAACTGACAAAAAAAGTGCTAGGAATTTTTCATTTTCTTGTAGATTTTTCATTAAAAAGAATTTTTGTGGAAATTTTTATTTTCCGGGCAATTCAATCTATCTACTTTAATCTACAATTAAGATTAAGCATTTATGCTTTTATACCCCTTTTCAGAGCATAATAAATTTGCCCCAACGTTGGGTCAGAATTGATGCCTCATTAATATTCATAAGATCAATTCTTTTTGATTGAGCATTGTTACACGAGGTATCACTGCATGTTTTTTGGGCTCTGGGCTTGTTCGTCCCAAAACTAGTTCGTCCCTGGGCTTGTTCGTCCCTGGGCTTATTCGCCCTGGCTTATTCGTCCCTGGGCTTGTTCGCCCGGGCTTGTTCGTCCCACACTTCCTTGTCGATCGTATTGCCATTTGTCATTTAAAATGAGTTATTTCTTTACACATAACTGGTCAGATTAATGTCTTTTGCTTATTGTTGACAAAATATCATTTGCTGCGGTTGTTTAAACATGGGATTTGTCCGGTAAAAGGTAATATGATGAGCAACGGACACAGAGTTTGTTTGTTGATTTAGCGTGATATAGCTTTGTCTCTCCCCCCCCCCTCTCTCTCTCTCTCTCCACGAGTTAACATTAACTCTGATGAAATAGCGTGATACGTCTCTGTCTCAGTCTTCCTGTCTCTTTGGGAAAAAAATAAATACATAAATAAATAAATGCTCGTGGGATATAATAATCATATAAACAACGAATCTTTACCGGCGTCAAAGGCGGGCGGCATAGATCAAGATCGGACTACATGGAAAGTAAAATATGACCATGGATCTTTGGTAACATCCCATTTGGTCTACTCCCATTTGGTCTACTCCCATTTCGTCTACAAATTTGCGCAACAGTCCCATTTCGTCTACACCTGTTTTGCCCAGTAGTCCCATTTCGTCTACATTTTATTTTTTGCGTGATGTTTTTCACTAATAAATTATTTATTTAAAAGTTTGACCCCCCAAAATTGATTTAGATATTATCTTATTTTAATTCTAATTTGTTCTACAAGTTTGTTGATACTTTCTATTGATATATTAACACCTGTGCAGACCTATGCAGACTTGGGCAAGACAGGTGTTGAGAAGGGATTATGACACCTAATGTGCAAGTTAAAACCTGTGTAAACTTTGTCAATGAGAAAAAAGCAAAAATCCCAATGGTTTGTACACAATTTCTTTGATATATGTTTGAGATGAAAGAAAATAACTATTCTAATTAGAAAAGAAGCTTTTCTTCATTTAAAAAAAAATCAAACTTGCAATCATATCTATGATCAAATTTTCACACCATGTTGCTTAAAGTGCATGAAGTATCTATTAAAGTTTTCATGTAATTGTCATTAAAGACATTCCATACTTTGAAGGCACCCTTCAAAACAGAAGGTGTGAAAATTTGATTAATGATGTACACAAACAATGTAATAATTTTAAGATTATCTTAATTATTATTTAAGTGTTTTATTTATTATTTATCTATTTACTTTTTGTAATGATAATATACTAATGCAATAACTCAGATGATAAACACACTTGTATCTACAAATTTCTATTTATTTGTAGATTTGTACATAAAAAAGCACCAAATTAGAAAGAAATATTTAGGAAATTTAAATGATTCATTCAAATTCATTTTCAAAATTAATTTATACAAATACATTCAAACATATCTTATTGTAGACAAAATGGGTGTAGACGAAATGGGATTAGACGAATTGGGACTGTAGACGAAATGGGACTGACTACACAAAAAAATCTGTAGACGAAATGGGAGTAGACCAAGTGGGATTAAACCGGATCTTTACCGTCTAAGGCGGACAGCACAGATCAGGATTAGACTGCACAGAACGTGGAATCTGATCGTGGATCTTTACCGTGCCAAACGGGCGGCATAGATAAGATCAGGCTGCACAGAACGTGAAATATGATCATGGATCTTTAAGGTCCAAGGCGGGCGGTATGGGTCAAGATCAAACTGCACAGAACGTGAAATATGATCATTGATCTTTAACGTCGAAAGCGGGCAGCGTAAATCAAGATTAGACTGCACAGAACGTGAAATATGATCATGGATCTTTATCGTCCACATGTGTTGTCAAGCTTATATGATAAAAATCTTTTTTAGTTTCGGTTGATGGAATTTTCAGCAAATCTTGTTCAATTTCATACTAAATATGTAAATCAAGAATAGATCAGGATCAGAATGCACAGTACGTGAAATCAGAAAAGCATAGCCTATTTCTGTTTGGGAATCAGTAATCTTATTACTCTTTTTCATTTTTACTAATAGCGCAAAGTTAAATCAAAGTACTGATAGTACTGAAGGCCAGGAAATCTAGTGATCTGTAATCTCTAAAGAACGAAGGATACGAACTCACACGAGACCTCATTTTCTAATTATCACTACCATACAGACAGTCAGGCCAATTCAACTATGTCAAAAGAATTCATTGGTAAAGGGGTACGGTCACGCATAATATGGAATAATACAATAATCAACAGGAAAAATTACATTAATGCAAAAAAAAAAAAGCAGTGCTCAGAAGCCAGATTCTATAATTAAACCGAAGCAAATAGTGGATACCAATGCTCGGCTATAGGGTGCATGATAATGGCTTTAAAAATTTCTAAGTCGAAAAGGGGCTAAAATCAAGCAAATTTATTTTCGAGTTATTTGCCTTATTGGTTAAGGTTGGTCTTTATGATAACGCACATATATTCAAAGTTTCAAATAAATATCGTCAATGATAAGAAAGATAAGACACAATTTAAAATTGGACACAACGCAAATACCAACGCTTAATATCGCGAACGCAGGGCAGGGTGATGTCAATACATCGCAGTTTTGTTCTCAAACAGTCGATCTAAATCTAATTTCATAACCCTAGGTAGTATAGTATTGGAGATATTCACCGGACAAAATTCAAGTATGAAAAACAAGAAAGGGCAATAACTCAAAAATTAAGGAAGCAAGAGTTATGATTCCTGTGCACTCCCCCTTGATGAGATCTATCCACTCATGAAATTTCATAACCATAGGTAGTATAGTTTTGGAGATATTCACCGGACAAATTTCAAGTATGAAAAACAAGAAAGGGCAATAACTCAAAAATTAAGGAAGCAAGAGTTATGATTCCTGTGCACTGCACTCCCCCTTGATGAGATCTATCCACTCATGAAATTTCATAACCGTAGGTAGTATAGTATTGGAGATATTCACCGGACAAAATTCAAGTATGAAAAACAAGAAAGGGCAATAACTCAAAAATTAAGGAAGCAAGAGTTATGATTCCTGTGCACTGCACTCCCCCTTCATGAGATCTATCCACGCATGAAATTTCATAACCGAAGGTAGTATAGTTTTGGAGATATGCTCCGGACAAAGAACTGGACGCCGCCCGCCCACCCGCCCGCCACGGGTGATCCCATAATACGTCCCGTCTTCGACGGACGTATAAGAATGAAACTACGTACATTTGCAGCTCTAGATTTTCTCTAGATAAGCAGTCCTTACCAAATTGTTAAAATGACTCGCCCAGTTGATATCAATTAACCATGGTATACTTAATAATAATAAGAGTAGTAATAATTACCAGTGTCACACAAACGATGTTGCTATCGCTGGCACCAGTCGCACTCCACCACCTCTTGCCTGCGACTGACCATGCTCCAACACATTATACACTGAAAATGCTTATTCATACCCAGTGCTCCAGATAATTTTCAATGACATCAGTACAGTACTGATGAAAATCAAGATTAATCAGTACCAGCATATGGGGATCAGTACCAACATTTGGTTAACGAGACTGATTAAAATCAAAATTGGTTTTCTTGCATTTGCTTTTATATAAGCATTACTGTAAAACTACCTGACATTTTACCTAGTAACAGTATGATGTTTAATGGTACAAAGTGTAAAGCAGGTTTGTAGAAACAAATATGCGACTAATAATCTTTTTTTGAAGCGATCTTTTTTCATGCTATTTAATTTTTGGAAAAATATTTCAGGGGTCAAATTTAACTTTTTTTTCAACTAGCAAAAAATTGCTAGTGACCATTTTTTCTACTAGCCAAAATCAATTTTGTACTAGCAATATTTTAACCCATTGCCACTTAGTCCCGTGTTTTAAGGACTCCGAAATGGGAAACTTATGAAAACATTGTGGCAAAAGGGGAAACTGTTAAAAAGGCGTTAAACTCCAATACAATCAACAATCAATCACTCAGTTCTTTTAGTACTTTGGTAAGATTTATGCAATAAAGCTTATATTTGAAGATTTATCCCTGGTATGATCTTTGCACACAGCACACCACATTTTGACAACTACGTTTCTATCATTCTCAGAGGTTTCGTATATTAATTCAATGTTCAGATCTGCCTCCCATTTTTTGACAGTTTTGACAGATGCCGTCGGCAGTGACGATTTTTTTCCACTACCGCTCGCTGTTCCACTGTCTGCTGCAGCAACAGTTTTATCAAGCTTCGTCGTTTTGGGTTCTGTGCATTCTGGCAATGTCACGGAATCGGCCTTCTGCCGAAAAAACTGGATATTTTCTGCTCCATACTCTCAGCGAGGCAATGCAGACATATAGATAACGTCAGAATCGTCTACGCACTTTAAATACCTGTTACATGTATTTACAATATCACAACAAGCGTCTCTACAAATAACGGTCACGTGGTCGGTGATACTCTCAAAGGATAGTTCTACACTGCATATGGTAATTCAGTTTACACGAAAAACGACTGCATTTATGAATTAATTCAGATTTTTAAGCGGTAGGTTTGCCCATTTTCCGGTGCACTCGCAAATTATTTCGACTGTTAAAATTTGGCACTCGCATTCTTTCATTTCAGCTCGCATTTTGCGAGTTTGCGACCGTTAAATTTGAACCTTGTATTTGTGCAGGATTTGACATAAATTTGTCAAATAGGGTCGCAAATACCTTCAAAACCTGTAATTTTACGCTAGAAAAGCATATATCATAAATACTTTTGAATTCACCAGTGCTTCAGTTTTGGAGACATTTTTTTCTAACTTGGCCCAAATTGGCGCCACTGGCGATCAACAGAGAGCCCATCTGGGAGTATGCACTTTTTGCTTAATATTTTTTGTGCATGATTATTCAATTTAGAGCGTGAATTATTGCACATTTATACATAAATGGGAACAGTGCTTAAGTCTTGGCCAGTCTGATTTTATCTTTCAATGATTCTCAGCTTTGTTAGGATTATTTGGTACTGGAGATGGATGAAATAACCTAGCCAGACATTTCTGTGTATTCCCCGACTTTTTCGAAGCGCAAACTATTCATTCGGAACATACATGTACATTCGTGATTCTTGCCCTACGTCATATCCGGCGAATTCGGAATACCACGGATTCTATTTCTGCTTAGTAACGCCTTAGCAACGTGTTACTCGGTGGACGCTACCCGAAACGGACAATTGGCTACTGTAAAAAAAGAAGTTGCATTCGACAGCAAATCGTTATTTGCGCGTCAAAATTTGATGTACGATTATCACAGCCGTCTTCCGGATGTAGTTCAAGCGCGGTGTAATTGAATTTGATGATTGTTAATGAATAATTCTATTGTCTACCCTCTGAATAATCAAAGGTTTCACTGATATTTCTCTAAACTACTTCAGATTTCTATCAAAGCCAAAACCATAGAAATTATTACAATAGCAACGTCGGGCATCCGAGCATTTTCGAGAATCATTTTAGGGGGTCATAATCAAATAGATCGACACTGAATTTGGTAGATCTACGGAGAATAAGAACGAACATACCTCTGTGACTTGTGTAAAATTCCAAATCTTATCCACAAATAATCAACATAAGGGTGAATTAAGATCAAGAACTGATAAGAAGTAACAATTTAAAGTGACACGTGTGCGTTAAATTGTGTGAATCAGTCAACCACATTACAGCTGTAAGGTCTGCCACCCAGCTGTGCGATACCGAGATGAAAGGAGCACCGAGTTAACCCTTCATCCAATTTTCATGAAAAATAATATGACACATGTTTCCTATATATATGCTTCTGAAAAATATAGATAGAATATAAATATCTTGGAATGGAAGGTTTAAAATTTGAGCTCAAGCTTCTTTTCCTATGTTCATGATCTAGACTCTATTACAGCTATTCGTCTGTAGGAACATGACTAAAGTTGCAACAAAGAAGGTTTTTTTTTTTTGATCGGAATTTTCTTAAAGGCCAAATTAGGACTCGTCCATATCCAAAGAATGTGGGTGAAATGGTGGAAATTGTTATAATATGCATATAGTGCTGTAAGTTTAGTTGAGAAGATAAACAGTCCCGAGTTTTAATGACCCTAAGAAAGAAGATGTTAGAAAATATTGAAAAACGAGGAAATGTTTGTAACTAGAGTTTTTACCTTTTCCCACAATACTTTCTACTTGTTCAAAGACAATTTTCTCCATTTCACCCACATTTAATCTGTCGGCTTAACATTCTTTGCATTTGGACGAGTCCTAATTTGGCCATTTGGTAAAAGGTTTTAATCGAATAAGCCCTCACTTTTACTGTTTAACTTATGAAGGTCCAATGTCGTGAAAAAAGGGCGAACCTGGTAGCTAAGTCGGTAACGCACCTGTAGGTCTTGATACCATGGGATCGTTGGTTCAATTTATTTAGGCCTTTATAAAGCTATCGATATGATAATTTTTTTTTTTTTTTTATTAAAAATGTCAGTGTCTGCAAAAAGACGGACAGTCCATTTACAAAAAAAAAACAACAAAACTTTAACACCATATTATTGAGAAAATCCCGACCCCAAAAAATATCTTTTTTGTCACGTTCCTGTTTAAACTACCTTAAGATGACGATCGTAAAAAAAAAAAATGGAGGTCAGGTCAAATTAAAAACCTTCCTTTCATCCTCCAAAAAATGTAATTTCAGCTTCATTTTGAGTCGGGAAATATCTGCTATAGTTGTTTTCGTTGAAAAGCTGATAAAGGGTTAGCCGAGTGTTCTTTTGATCTCGGTATTTCACTGCCAAAGTGGGCGACATGTAGAAGCGCTGTGATGTACTTGCTAGGAGCAGATTAATACACACGTGTCATGGTAAAGTTTCTATCCTGTTCAATCGAATTATGATCATTTGCAAAAATAGGATCTGGAATTGTTAAAATCTGTTACTGAGGGTAAGCCCATTTTAATTTCTGACCCGAAAGTTAGATGCATTTCTATTTTTTTTTTGTCCGAACACTTTTTTCTTTCAAATGCAAAGGTATGGATAATTGGGTTTCAATATTTTTCTCAATTCTTGCCCTGTACAAACAAGGCAGTATGCCATGATGTTTAATGCTTCTATCTGGGTGCTTCATTTTAACTCCATAATAATGTAGTCTGCACACGAAAACTTTTATCATACCGCCCAACAGGAGACAGGGCTGGTCTTAAACTTGTATATGACTCCTCTTTCTGTAGGCTATACCGTGATATTGATAATGACATTTCTTTTTTGTCTCTTCGAAAGTGATAGTATTCATAACTGGAAAAGGTTTTAGAAATCTTTATCACAATTGCCCGAGAAATCCAACAGAACTTTACTGAAAAAATATGACGCTGACAGTGTCCGATTACATGCAGTGTCCGATTATATGTGTACTCAGTAAGTTTATCACCGAGTAAAAATTTCTGAGTGCGAGATACTGCGATTTAGTGAAAGTGCCCGGATGACAAGAATCACGAATAGTACGATTATCCGCTGGTCCAATGCCGTAATCGATAAAAACTTGACTAAAGTCGAGATGCAGGGTCTAATTCCGGTCCGAGTCGATTTTCCCTTTTTATTTAACGGGAAAAAATTGGAAAATCGCTCGGCAATCCCGAAGATATCTGAATGTTTGTCTGAGAAAGAGTAAGCTCCCTTTCATTGTGTACGGATTTGTACCCTATATTTTACGTAAATGGAAAAACGTTCCGTATCGAGTACGGAATTTTGTAAAAAAAAAAAGATGCCTAACAATCAGATCGTCATCCGTAAATTACGTGAATACAGACCTTATCTGGTGCACTGCATACCCATTACTATTTCTCTTGTGCGTTTTTTTCTTCTTCTAAACGTTATGATGGGGATGACTATTTTTGCACATCTATATATTCTGAGTGAAGTGATCGGGAGATTATCTGCAGTTAACACCTCCTCATACCTGTCAAAATCAGTGATGTATTCACTATTAACACCTTTCACGGTTTGGCAGATACACATAAACAGCAGAGTGTCAGTCTAGAAGTCGATCGGAGACGATACGTAATTCTTTTTCCTTATTTTTATGTTCTTTCTCAAATTTAAAAAAAAATAGAATGAGGAAAAAAGCGCGATGATTGCACTCAAATCAGTTGGGACGAACAAGCCCGGACGACCAAGCCCGGACCGACGAGAAATCAGTTGCGACGAACAAGCCCGGGCGAACAAGCCCAGGGACGAAAAAGCCCGTTACTGGTTTTTGCACCAGAAAAATATCGGGCAAGACAACAATTTTTCTACACACAGTGCAGTCATTCCTATTTTTTATGTACTTCTATGATTGCCAAAAACATGAAAAATTCATATCATGGAATTTTGATGAAAAAAGTGTTACAACAAAAATTTACCCCAGTATAATGAAATTCTGAATTTACACTTCATGATAATTAACCGTTTTCTTGTTATAAATGTTTTAAGTGATTGACTGTATCTTGAAGTAACGGAGGTTAAGTTATTAAGTTCAAGTTTTCTATCATCCATGGTATGAAAACCATCAACAAAACTTACATAAACACATAAATTCATTGAAGATATAAGCATATGGAAAGGAAATAAGCCAAAACTTTTGGATCGTATTGCATTTTTTGAAAATTAAGACACAAAATCGTAGCTATACCTTATTCTTCAAATTGATTCTCAAATTTCGAAATACTTTCGTTTAAAATATCTTTACTTTGGCTGGGGATTTGAATGACCATTATTCTTAATTATGTCAATGAATGTATCACTGATAATTTTCCTTGCATAATTTCAACCACGATTCTCTAACTTAAAATGTTCAAATACCAATTAAGATTGTAACGGATGTTAAAAAGAAAATTCCATACAACAAAATATCCCAATTTTCACATATTACTGAAATGATGAAGTTATGAAATGACTCAGAAGTAAGATAACTTTACTCAACTTGAAGAATTATAACATTAAAAAATGTAGGTCTTTTGAAAAACAATGACCCAGATTTTAGAAATAAATCTTGCAAATTTTAGACACAAAAAATGAAAGAAATTAATCAAAGCTAAAGTTAATACACCTACATCAACTTATTAATTTCTTTAAAGCAAAAGTAGACACTGTTCTAATAGAATGCTTCACAATCTACCATTCTATTTGATTTCTTGAAAGATTTTCTAATCCTGGTAACGGAAGTTAAACCAACTATATTACTGAATCCACTGGTGCTTCAAGTCACACTTTGCCTTCATATATACTCTCAATCGTGTCAACTATTTCAAGGCCTTACTTCAAAAATTGGCTTTCTCTTCCCTGAGGATACAGGGTCCGTTATTTTCATCATAACACGTAGGGTGCCGAATAAACCTACAGACATTTTTAGTTAAGTTGCAAGACCAGAATAATTGCAACATTATGAACGATGGCAGTAGTCAACAGTGTTCCAGCAAAGCTGATACTCAACTCACTGTGCAAATCAGAAATCTGACTGTGCGTTTTGTGCAGTCTGATCTTGATCTACACTGGTTGAAAAAAGCAACTACAGTTGTGAAACATGCTTTAAATGATATTATCCTTTTCAGGTACTCAAACTTCATCACGGTTTACAGGCCATTTTATCCAACGTTCCTACCTCATCTATGAAATTGATCCTAATTGCACCAGATCAGTTCTCTGTAAATGTGCAAATATACCATTCCCCATAAAACATAGCAACACAAAACTCAACAAAATCTAAAACAATATTATCTGTGAACTCAAAATTGCCATTTTCTGTATATTTTGCTTTTAAGTAGTACCATCTTGCATTCAAAACCGAACAAAGCATTGTGTTTGAACAGTTACAACCTTTGAATTACTTTTGTTTCATTGCTGTGAGGCTGGCGAGTCAGTTTGATACTGGATAAACCTCAGATAGGTGTATTTTAGGTAGCCTACAAACGGCAGTCAAAAAGTATTGGTTTTAGTCACGGATGTTAAAGATCACGGATGTTAAAATTGGCATATCATTTGGATCAGAAAATGTCCTTTTTCAGGTTGTTACAAGAATGATCCATATTTTTTTTTATTCTTATTGGCACTCTTCTTTAAGCATTATGTTCAATACAAATCAATCAATAATGGTTTTGCTAAAACCTTGGTAACAGAGGTTAAACAACTTTTTGTCTGAATGCTATCTTTGATATCAATAATGTATTTTTTTCAAATGAAATTGGTTTTGGTGATCCTTAGGCTCTAAAATCCTCAATATCAAGCATAAAAGAATATTCCGACAGTGATCTCTGGACAAACAGTTCTAAGTTTGACCATCCCAGCACGAGATAAAAAGCAGTAACGGATGTTAATGCCTTTTCGGCGACACCACTAAACCATTGATGTTTCAAAATTCTGTTGCATGTGTCTTCATGTGTTATTAATACATCTGTAAGCATACTAGATTGGTATGTTTTGTGCAAGAAAGAACAGTGAAATATCAAACAGTATACTTTCTGTAAAGTTTCAAAATCATTCCCCCAACAGAGAGACACAGAAAAAAAGCACCTTTCTTGTCATAATAAGCTAATATTCAAGACTTTTTAAGTAAACATGAGAATGTACAACTCTGTATATGGTTTCTGTATGGTCCATGTATCGAAAATAGCTTGATTATTTTACTCTCGTTCGCTAATGGTGTCAATAATTCGGCAGAGACTAAATGGAAAAAATGGAAAAACTTAAAAGTACATGGAAAACAGGAATGACTGAGTGGAATGTTTTAGTACCACTATAATTGGGAACTCAATCCTACATCTGCACTGAAAATAGAACTTAAATGTCTTTTTGTGTTGTACGAACCTTTATAGAGTGGTGTAGTGATGCTACCAGTACTGCCTCAAAACGACGGTCGAACTAAAAAGGGTGACAAGAAGATGGGATCCGGTAAACCGCCCTGCGTCATTGCTATGAATATGCATGACAAAGTGCTCGTATGAATATATTAAATGTCGGAAACGTTTGTTGCCGAATGTTTCTTTGAAAGCGGCGATGGCTGGCGGGAAACACAAAATCCTACTCATTTGCATCGTTTTAATGGTAAGCTGTACTTGCACATGATTCTAAATCTATTAAAATGACATGGGCCATCCTTGGACTTAAGCTTTTGGTCTGTGGAGGGTGGTCAAATTGATTTTTGCTACTTTTGATTCCGGGACATTTCGACCCATTATAATTTCGGCCCATAACAATTTCGGCCCATTACAATTTCGGCCCATAGTCTAAATACCAATTAAAAGACACTTGAATGTTTGTTTGTCTGTCAGCTTGCATGCTCCGACCTGTCTTGCTACCACTCTTTGTGTTGATTGATTGCTTTTATATGACATAGTTTTAGCCGCTGGTCTACACCTTCGAAGGTTAGCCGAACAAAACTGCCGCGTTGTGTATTGGGTAAGGGAGGATTATACCTTCAGTCTGAAGGTGTCTGCTCCGATGCTAATTTTGTGACTGTTCTTCGCATACACCTTCAGACCAACCTTCATTTAAGGTATCTGGAAAAAATACGATTTTACCTGCATCTTTTCGAACGGCTCTATGCGACATAATTTCCAATGACAGCTAATAAAATGGGCATGGATCGTTAGATAAATGATTAATCTTTAACATCACACAAACTGTGCTACAAAATACCAATAAAATCGATGGAAATTTACCTTTTTCCCAACGTAAATAAATCCAGTATCATTTGTAAACAACTTACATGGTGACTTCCGTTGAACAGACATGCGCACTGAAAGGAATTTGAATTTTGTACAGTCAGGTTCACAATAAGCATTCCACGTATTTACACGAAAATATCTAGTTCAATTTCTAGCCCTGAACTCATTCAGTTTACGAACTTCGATATGAAATACAGTTGGAAATGCCGAGTTTTTGTTTAGAAATAGTTAAAATCATTCAATAAGACCAAGAATGGGTAACCGTTAAGAAGCCTGGATGTTTCGTTCTTTTGTTCACTTTAATTTGCTAACGGGTGAAAAAAGCAAATTAAACTTTTATATTCATTAGATCTGTATCTAGATCGATCATTTCTAACCATAAATTTGAGTCCATGTTAAATATTCAAGATTTTCTGTATTTTCAATATGGTAATAACAGGTGAATTGGGAAATGAAAGGAGTAAATAACATAACCCTAGGTCTAATCCTTTATCACACAACAAAAATTAGGAAATGCCAGATTTGAAGCGTTTGCGGACGACAATATAAATAATGGAATTTATTTCTATGAGGGTAAAGAAAATGTTGGAAAAGGAGAAATTTCTGGCTACCAGCAACACAGTGTCTTCAAAAGCTTTCTTCCACAGGATAGTGCAAATCCGGGATACTGTGTGAAGGGTTAGGTAAAACAATCACGAAAAGAAAATAACCAAACAATCTTTTGTTAGGCAACCCTGATGAAATAGTGGGAAAAGAAAATATGTAGATGACCGACATTTTATCCTTTTCCCACCATACGAGGGACACTTTTTAAGTTCGTAGAGTAGGGCGATCTTTTTAAAACCGCTTGAAATATCAAAATTTTATTTATCTAAGACCTTCGAAATATGCCCCGTCTGCCTCCACACACATTTTACACCGATCTACCCATTTCCGGAACGCCGCCCGGTAGTCCTCTTTAGGTATATGTTGCAGACACTGGTAGACCGCACTGCCTATACCACAACGGGATTCAAAATGGTGCCCTGCCAGCATTTCCTTTAGTCTTGGGAACAACCAAAAGTCACAGGGGGACAGGTCAGGGCTGTATGGGGGATGATCTAAGACATCGAGCCCAGATTCTTTCAGATATTCCTGTACCGTAGCGGATTAATGGGCCGGTGCGTTATCATGGAGTAATTTGATGCCGCGGACACCGGTGCGCGGTCTGCGTTTCTGATAGAAATCAAAAAGTTGAGTAAGAACACTTTCTCTGTAAAACTTTCCAGTGACAGAACTACCTTTCGGGACTGGAATTTGAAGGACTGGACCTTTCGAATCAAAGAATATCGCATACAACATGCGATTTGATGTTTTGCAACGGCGCGCAATGACAGGTCTGTCGCCCTCAGATGAAACCCAAACCTTATTTTTAGCCTTAGAATCGGGTTGAAAATGATAGATCCAGGTTTCATCACCTGTAACTATCTCTTCCAAACGACGTGGGTCACATTTATCATATTTTTCTATAACTTGCGATGCAAGTCTAACCCGACTTTGTTTCTGCTCGTCAGTGAGCAAATGGGGCACCCAGCGCGCGCAGATCTTACGTAGCCCAAGTCGTTCACGTAAGATCTTCAAAACACTTGACGAATGAATGCCACTTAATTCTTCTATCTCTTGCACGGTATAACGTGCGTCTTCCTCAATTAATGTTTTCACAGTAGCAACGTTCTTTTCCATCAAAATGGAAACCGGCCTACCCACCCGAGGGTCATTTTCAATTGACTCCCGACCATCATTAAAACGACGTACCCACTTGCAAACTGTAGCATATTTTAAAGCACCATTCCCATAAACTTTTTGCAAATCAGCATGAATTTCTGTTGGCGGAAACCCGAGCTGTGCTCGAATCTTACAATATACCCTCTGTTCAGAGATTTTTCCATCCATATTGAACGCTATATTTTACTATAGTGTATAAAACCATGTGTTGAAAATACCAAGCGCAGCGCACACGTGGACCTCGTGCGTCGCATACCGTGACACCGTTCGAGAGAGGAATGATTACGCAAGTTCTGTGTAAAAAATCGTGCAACTTCATTATCGCGTTAAAAAGTTATAGGCTTACTCTATGAACTTAAAAAGTGTCCCTCGTATGTTCTACCCTTTTAAACACTATTACCGTTTTTCAAGCTAATTTGACGTTTGGTAAATGCTGCCAATAATTGTATGTGAAATTAGAAGGAAAGGAGTCCTTTTCGATAAAGTCCATCTTGGTTCTTTTAACATCGGATTTTTCCGGCAAAAAGCGGACTTCATCGTCGAACTAAAATCAATGACAACCCAACTCTCCGGGATCCTTGATCCAAGTGTTCAATATATGAGCCATGCTCTGAGAAGAAAGGGCAAATACAAAAAACACCGACACATGTCGGCCCGCGCATTCTGTGCAGGCTGAAATGTGCCGTAACTCTTTACCTTGTGTTTATATTGTGCATGTGTTTAATCAAGATGATCTGGTATATGATTTAGATCTAGATTAGACTGCCTGTTACGAGTATTGAATATAATGATCAAATTGTACAGGACATGCCCGTTGATCCTGAATAGACACTATCCACTACGTGATGTGTTCGTTCGTTCGTTTCCCCCCTCCCCCTGGTTGCTGACCCGGCTATCCCCCCCTGACGACCAGGGTCCTTCGCCGGGTTGCTCAGCTATGGGGGAGGGGGCTTATTTACCCTCGCCATGCGGCATAAAGCCATGTGGCGAGCAGCTATTGGTTTTTTTCTCCGTATTATTGCGAGACTATAAATACTTTTTCAATTAAGTTAGATTTTGTTCAAACGGCAACGCTCCACGGTTTAAAAAGACGCAAATAAGAAAAACAAGTAAAAGGTTACACCGGGCTAGCCGCAACGAACCCTTTCAGGACCACTTTTAAAATATTAATTTAAAAAAAATATATATATATACACACATATTTACAAGATGTACAACTCGTGGAGCGTTGCCGGTCTCGTTTTATCACTACATTTTAAACTTGTCTATTTTCTTTTTCGCGAAAGTGTTGGATTCTACAGTGTTGGCGCTTCATAATTGTCGTGTAAAAAGGTCATTGTGTTGTACTATTTTATGATAGATAAATAATATGCTTTTCCCATAATTTTTGATAATGACAAAAAATTAAATTTGAACTAAATAGTTTAAATTCGTATTGTGTCGAGGCCAAGATTTTTCAGAGAGCTCTCTCTCAAAAAAGAAAAGAAATTATACAAGACAAAAATATATACACGTAAAAACTGTGGAGCGACCGTTAGTCCTGCCTGCTGTGCAGGGCGATCAGGACGACACCACTCAGTAGGGGCATAAAGCCAAGACTACTGGGGTGCTAGTTCTTTCCCTGCCGCCCTATCCACAGCAGGTCCCACAAGGAGTAAAAACTGCCATAAAAAGAAAAGGTAAACTTTCACCAAAAATACAACCCTAAAAGGTAGGACTACGGGGGCTCAGAGCGGACATATATAAAAGCCCCCGTGTCAATAAAAAATAGCTTAAAAGATCAATTATCGACACGGATCAGATCCGTGGCGAACTGACTGACGATCACTTAACAGTTAGAGATATAAATCAAAGGATTTAAAAAAAAAAAAAAAAAAAAATTTCTATACCTAGTCACCAAAAACAGAAACAAAAACCTGCATGGGTTGAGCAAGGAGGAAGAAAAAGTAAAATTCCCTTGTAAATAGGGGAACACCCATGCTTGGCTTGGTGACCTGTAAATCCCCCCAAATACTTAGTATATGGGGGTATAATATATAATTATAAAAGGAGTCCCTGTGTTTTATAATACAAGATTTAGTTTATGAATGAACACAAGGGGCTATACAAATTTAAAAAATGCATATAAAAGAAACCATACCAATATGAAAAATTGGTATATGGAGAAAGAAAAGGAAAAAGTACGGTCATGAGAGCTCTCTGAAATCTCAGTCAAAAAATTGGGAACTGAACTGGGGCGGATTTGTTGGGGAGCGCCTTGTTATGAAATAAAAGTATATATTAAAAAAAAAAAAAATGCCTGAGAATTTCGATTTTCGTGCTCCGGTTTGAATGGGCTTGTGACTTAAATCTTGTCCGTCATCTGACAGTCCAATAAATATGTCTCAAGTGCTTTGAAAGTGGAGGACCGTAGAGCTTTGGATGGAAATAAAATGTTTTGGATATTGAAGTCTACGTCCTCCCGAAAAATCGCACTTGAGAGTTTCTGCCTCGCAACCAGATGGACGCCACAGTCCAGCAGAAAGTGCTCCGTGGAGTTTCGGACACCACATGTGGGGCAAATGGACGAACCCCCAAATATGTGGTGCCCTAGGCTCCCTGGCAATAAATTATAGCCCAGCCTCAGACGCGTCACACATTTATCCACCCTTTTATTGGTTGAATACCTGTGTGGCGGTCTGAAACTCACTCCATTTCCATAAAAGGGGTGGCTCTTAAGTCTGTCCGCCAGCCCCTTTGACCACTTTTTTTTAACTGAAGTTTTCAAAATGGAGTATACTTCAGTGGTTGCCAGGGGTATTTTATCTCCAACGGGTCCCTTCAGAGCGCGCCTCGCCGCATCGTCCGCTACCTCATTCCCAACAAAACCGACATGGGCTGGACACCACACAAAGGTAACCTCTGAGTTATTCAGCTGGCACTGATCATAAATGGACAGAATATTTTCTAAAAGATCAGGCCGGGAGTTGCTATTCCTTAAAGATAAAGATTGGAGGGCCGAAACAGAATCAGATAGAATAGCAACTTTGTGTGGTTTGTTGACCAATATCCAGTCTAATGCATAATTTATAGCTGTCAGTTCCGCGGCATATATAGATAACCTGTCGCTGAGTCTTTTTGATGTTTTAACCTTAAGGGCTGGTATAACCATTGCCGCGGAAACTGCTAGATTTTCGTTTGTACTTCCGTCAGTGAAAATTTTTAAGTGCTCAGCATACCTGATGTGTACATTTTATGGTTTAAAATAAATGCAATGCTAGATATATCGTCTGCTGTCGCGAGTGACGAAGCCAAATCCATCGATTCACTGCACTTACGGCATTTTTTTTTAAAGAAACAACTCGACTGTCGAAATTTTGAATTCCTAAAATACTTACGCCTGCATCGAATATGCAGTATTTGGCTTTTGTTTGTTTGTTTTTTTCGTGATTAAAGGTAATTTGTTTATGCTGTTATATATATATGTATCAGAAATATTTTACAGCCAATTACTTCTATCATCTGGCAAATAGAAAAGAGGTTGTATGATGGCACTAACAGCGAGATTCACTACTTCACTTGCATTTGGGGGTACGGTCAAGACAAAGAAGTCTGATTTCAGTCATACTCTGGCAAAAAGGGGCTTAATGCTTCTACTAAAACTATTGACCAAGGTCAGCCCGTCTAGGCTGATTTGGATCGAAGCTTTTCGCTATCGGTCAATTCTCTGTTTGTCCAAGGCATAGTCTACCGCATAATTTAGTCCATTCTTTAAAAGATGGCTACAGTGGATCCACACGTGCATGACTTGCCTGCCATTGTGCATGCATTAAGTCCCACTTTTGCCAGAGCATGGCATGTATATGTACACTGTATTGATACGATAAAGACGTTCAGAAAATGTTATGATCACAGCAGATACTGTATGTCAGTTTTATTTATTTATTTATTTTTTTTTTAATCAACGTTTTCTAGTTCACAGTTGTTTGTTTTGTGATTTAAAATGTAATCTATTTGTCTTCTTAAAATCCATTCAAAATATATTTACGCCAATGTAACATTTTGTCGTACGTTTTGTCTACAATATTTTCAATATTCTACCAGCTGGATAAACATAAATAGCCATTTCTGTTGTGAATAAGCATTTAAAATTTGTTTCAAGAAACAATCAGAATACATTATTTCCCTTACATAAAAGTACCTAAATCTTCTACATTATTTTGTTCCCCCCTATAAAAACTAAGTTAGCATAAAAGACCGTTTTACGTACAAGGTGCCTTTGTCCACACTGGAATTCTCAAATGAACCGTCCTGTAGCGTGTCAGAGATATTGCGATTTCCACCGAACCCTGCCGAGACATGCGCATTGATGATATCGCCATGTTTTGATTTCCGGAGAAGTAGGTCAACGGTTATTTACGTTGAAAAGTACAGATTTGCACGAAGGTAAGATTTAGATTTTAACTAACATCAGTTTTTTTGTAAAGATTAATCATTTATCTATCGATCCATGCCCATTTTATCAGTTGTCATTGGAAATTATGTCGCATAGAGCCGTTCGAAAAGATGCGGGTAAAATCGTATTTTTTCCAGATACCTTAAATGAAGGTTGGTCTGAAGGTGTATGCGAAGAACAGTCACAAAATTAGCATCGGAGCAGACACCTTCAGACTGAAGGTAGGAGGATTAGTGTCATTGTTTGAAATAACACAAAGGCATTTCCAGACTTGTAAACTTGTCAATCATAACTAATTTCAGACTCAGTTTTAGCTGAAGAACGTATGTTTTCTGAGGATAGTTCATTATGCAGAGCCTTCATTAAGGACTAATTTCTAGGAATTTTGAAATTCCAGATGTCACTTTAAAATTCTTTTTTTTTTTTATGAAAATTTGGGAAGTGGCAATACTACAATTCCATTTTTTTCCTCAATTTTACCACGGAACAGATGAAAGTGTTAATTTAGGCTTCAGCATGAAAAACATTATATATATGCAATCCTTCTAAAAATCCCGTGTTGTTTAGAATTATTACATGTAGACAATGAGTTAGTACCCATGACATCGATAGGGTAAACTGAGGTCAGGAGAAAAATTAAGTGCTAAGCAATTAAATTCTTCTATGATCTGGATGCTATAGTGAAATAAATTGAAAAAACAATTACCTTACCATTTCTTTGAACTTTTTACCAAACGACAAAATTATAGACTGATCAAAATTGAAAGTAATTTCAGACGTCGAAGTAAATGTTGCACAAATTATGAAATCTGTCTTTGAGTGGGTAGAAAACATGGTGGTAAAAGGAGGCAAGGCTGGTTATCATCATTTTCTCCTTTTCCGACAATGTTTCCAAAAGTTTCTTTCCTTGGGGGTCGTTATAACTCGGAATTGTGTGGTAAAGGGTTAAAAACATGAATCCTTGGTAAACAATCAATTGTCACGAATAAGAAAATGCACCAAACCAGACTTATTGTGCCAATTATTATTGAAAATAATTACTGAAGTTGCATCCATTCAATTATTTTCCCCCGCCTTAAATTAAACAAATTTCAGAGCACTCACGCCGACAAGTAAACACCTCCCTCTTTCAGATCTACGTCGTTCGATAATAGACTTTATTTCTTAAGAAATTTTCTGACCTTTTTCGTAGTGACTGATATCCCAGCTCCAACATTATATATTATATAGCGTCTATACAAGTCAGCTATATAAAGTTGTTATCTAAGTTTTAAAAAAAAGTCAGTTTGAAGGGGCTATGATCGGACGATGTCAATTTGATACTAGGTTTGTCATGGGTTTTCATTTTTTTTAACCCATGCCTTGCAGTATTTTAAAAAAGCATTTAGAACAGCGCGTTTTCACATACACACTAAGAATTGAAATCAGAATGAGATTGTGATACAAGTATTTTAAAACCCTAGAAAAAAGTGATTTGGAGCAGAAATTTAGCACAAATTTGTTACAGTATACAAGTCAGGAACTTGGAAGTTCTATTGATATCAGTTGTCTTTGATCACCACTATTTTAGGGCAATTATGACAGTGTTATTACTAATTGCACTGCTCTGTACTTCTAATTAGCACAATATGATTATAAAATACCCGTTTCACATGTACTTGGTTGTCAAGGAGACCAGATTCACAACACCCGAGATAATAAAACGCGACGAAGCGTGTACCTAAATTCGACGGATATCTTAGACGATATTATCATTATGACATTACTGATACTGGATGGTTTAAACCCTTAACCCAGATTGGGGGACCCAAAAAAGAGAGTATGATTAAATTTGCCTGTAAAAAAGAAGGTAAAAAGATCAATAAACAACGGATTTAACTTGACCATTTCAGTTCCGACGGAGACCTAAGTATCATGGAGAGCTTAGATCAAGATCAGATTGTACTTTTAAAGTGATGAAAACTCTTCAATTTATAACGTTCGCTACCTGATGCTAAACTTAGATAATGCAAAATTTAGGAGATGGGAAATTTAGTTCTAAACTCTTCCACTGTCGACGGCAACTTAGTATCTTTTGTGGATGGCGTAGGTCTACACCGGACTACACATGATATTTACAGTCTGATCTTCGATACAAACCAAGATTTAACGTCTGCCGTATGATTATATTGGTTTTCCTTTGCTCACATTGTACACACTCTTTTACCATGTGTAAACATTCTACCAGGACGTAAAACAAATATCCAAAATGTTTATTGATGCAAAACAAACAATGTTTAAAAGCGAAATTTTATGCACCAAACATTTAGTAAAAGGACTCGTCAGGTCGTGCAATATTTATGATACACCAATCATGGGCCGAAATCGTTATGGGCCGAAATTGTATGGGCCGAAATTGTTATGGGCCGAAATTGTAATGGGCCGAAATTGTTATGGGCCGAAATGTCCAGTCACCCTACTTTTATATTCACGATACTGAGAGAAAGAATCGTTCCCTAAAATATTCGCCCTCTGTAAAATTTAGGATTTTAACAGTATTTTCCAATGGCCAGTGCTCTTATTTCACCCTGTACAACTCAATCCAGAATTCTAACAACCCTAAGGAAGACCCTAAGGCTTTTGAAAACAGAATGGAAAAAGGAGAAAATGCTGGTAACCAGCATTTTCTCCTTTTTCCACAATGTTTTTTACCCTTAAAAAAACAAATTTCGATTTTTCAGCTACATTTTTTGGTCATCTGCTAATTCTTTAAATTTGGACTGATCTCAAATCTTGTCGTTTGGTAAAGATTTAGGCATTCCGTAAATGTTTTAAACAAGTGCACTCAAGCCACTGGCTGCTTTTCCACAGTGGAAAAAAAAAATGGTTGAGTGCAATGTGTGATGGAGAATTTGTTTTATACCTTATCTAAAATTCAGTTAGCCTACACTGAGTAACAGCTCATCTCTTTTCACATATTTTATGGGGATCTGCGTGGTTCAGTGGTAAAGTGTGGGACTCGTGATCCGGAGGCCCTGGGTTCGAGACCCATCTGATCCGCTGGGTTTTTCGTGGGAGTGTCCCTGGGCAAGACACTTCTAAGCCCCAGCCTAGTACTAATGGAACCCAGGAAATACATGAATATGTGGGCTGTCACTGTGATTTAATGTTGAAAGAAGCGTAAAACACCATTCAATCATTCACATATTTTATAATTTCCACATGTTGAATGCCTTGCCCAAGGACACTTGTGACAAACCTATCACCCGAGCCGAGGATCAAACTCTGGACCCTGGGTATCTACTTTCTCACCCTATCCACTTGGCCATGCAGGATTGATCAAATTTTTTGTTAATTTATAGTTAACACTATAGGGTCGATTCCCCATCCCTCCATAGACATGTTACGGGGGATAGAAAGACTAAGTAATGTTAGATTGCCAGCCCTGGGAATCAAACCGACACCCTAAAGTGGCCAGAGACTTTTCATTTACAATACATGCTCATTGACTTGAGCTAGTATTTCGGCCGTCACCTTTGATTTGGACTAAGCAGGCCATGCAGGACCTGCTGCATCAACAATAAATAGTGAGATGAAACTAGATCACAGGTCGACTATGTACTCTACAGAAAGAGTCATATTTTGACTTACTGAGTGCTATGCTGACTGAGTGATACTCTGACAGTGGTACATGACTGTATAACCTGCTTTTCTTAAAAAAAAAAACTTTCCCACCTTTCTTTGTGCACTTAAATTCTAGTGTAAATGGTCACTTATTTGTACTGCCTTGTCCCACAGTGGGTATTAAATGCCATTGGGAGAATAAAAACTTGCAGTCTGCCCAGATATTGGAACCAAATTCTTATCAATACTTTAATGACTAAACTACCTGATCACCTTTTATGATCTATACATGTGTGTGTGTGTTCTTTCTTACAACGACATTTAACATTTAGCTAAGTCAACTTTTTGATCTTTTTCAGATACAATGAAAGTGAAACTGACAGAAATACAATTGCCTATTTTGAGTGTTCATTCAGCTGAAAACAGCAAAATGTGTGTAGTGGGTACTGAGTGGACAAAGTTTGATGTCACCATAATTTTATTATGAAGCAACTGGCAGGATGACATGGTAAACTTTTTACTCAATAGCTGAATGAAGATTACTTTCATTCAAATACATGTAATCATGCTTTCATTGACTCAGCTGTATTGGACCATTTTGAAGCAAGTCCCGTTAAGATTCTCAGTTAATGGCTCAGTGGTTATGCTATTGACACAGGAGACCTAGGCTACATTGGGAAAGCCATTACGTCTGTTTGTTATGTAGTATTTGCCTTTCTATTATGACCTGAATGGGGATCAAATCGGTGAAGCTCTGCACCAGACAGACAGTGTAGTAACTATCTCATGCTAGTAGTCAATATAATCAAGGCAATAACTTCACCATACTTGAAATGGAAAAAGGTTAGTTTAAGGTATTTTCAAAATTCATGAAACGTACCAAGTCAAAACACTCAGAATACTGGTTCTTCTTATTTAAAGGTTGTTGAATTACAAATACTGACAACAAAAAGGTAAAATGTGTTACAGGACAGTAGGAACAGGTTTAGGAAACTAAACTTGTTAGATGGCCAAACCATTTTCCCCCTTCTAGTCAAAGCTTTAAACAGTTAAGTGAAAAGTTAAACTGAAATAAAATAAACAGCAAAATATAAACCTGCCTAAGCATTATTCTTAGTTGGTCTCAAGCCCTAGCAAAGGGGTTTATAAACATCATACAAAATTGACATTGCAGCCATGTATTTTTCTATAGCATTCCCCCCTTCTTCTTCTGAAAATACTTATTTCTTGGTTGTAGGTCATTGCTGCGCTCTACAGAGACAAGAAGAAAATGGTAATTTGCACTGTGCCATTATATACAAAGTTGTACTCTGGGATGTGAATAAAGTGACTAGAGGACATAGTTGGCTCAAGATGATGGTAAAATAGTTTGTAATTTGGACTCAACATTTATCCTTTATAAATCTTTTGCTAATTGTAATCACTAGGAGTAGAAGTGACATTTGAAACATTTGTTCAGGTAGGTCCAGTGTCAGGGTCACACTTGAAGGTCAAACGATAAAATTTTCCTACATATAGCTTTTCTGTACGACAATGTACATTTATGGGTGGATTTCAAAATGATTTGGCACAATTGTTGTCCTTTAGGAGTGCCATTTGAAACATTTGCTCTGGCAGGTACAAAGTCAAGGTCACACTTGAAGGTCAAATGATAAAAATTGTCATTCATAAAGCCTGTCCAAGCTACAACTTCTCTATTTATGGATGGATTCAAAATAATTTGGCACAATTATTCTCCATTATATTTAGAATTGCCATTTGAAACATTTCTTCTGGTAAGTCCAAGGTCAAGGTCACACTAAAAGGTCAAATAAAATTGTCATGTTTAGAGCTTTTCCAAGCTACAACTTCTCTATGGATGGATTCATAATAATTTGGCACGGTTGTTCTCCTTTACCAGCAGACATGCCATTTGAATAATTTGTTCAGGTAAGTCAAACATCAAGGTCACATGAAGGTCAAATGATAATGTTGTCATAAATGGAGCTTCTCTGAGCAATAATTTCTATATTTATGGATGAATTTAATGATTTTTTGGCACAATTGTTCTACTTTACCAGTAAAATCATTTGCTCAGGTAGGTTTAAGGTCAAGGTCACCCTCCAAGGTCAAATGGTAATATTGTCATACATAAAGCTTGTCTGCACAGCTACAATTTCTACATTTATCAATGGATTTGAAAATAACTTTAGACAAGTGTCCTCCTTTACCAGTAGAAGAGGCCTTTGAATCATTTGTTCAGGTAGATCCAAGGTCAAGGTCACACTGAAAGGTCCACTTGCAAAATTGTCATTAATAGAGCATGTCTGAGCCATAAATTTTATGTTTTAGATGGATTTCAACATTATTGGGCACAGTTATTCTCCTTCATGAGTAGATGTGCCATTTAAAATATTCGATCATATAGGTCCGCAATCAAGGTCACACCTTGACGTCAAATGATAAACTATCATAAATACATCTTGTCTGAGCCATAACTTCTACATGAGGATGGATTTCAAAATAAATTTGCATAATTGCTCTCCTTTATGAGTAGATGTGCTAGTTCTTAAATTTGTTCAGGTAGGTCCAAAGTCAAGTTCACATTTGGTAGTCAAATGATAAAATTTTTGACAACTTTTCTACTCAGTGAGTAGTAAGTGGCAATGTAGAATGGCAGGCTAGACATATGTTGCCCATGGGCAACTTTCTAGTTTATCTCTAGTTGTGGGTGAACTTTTTTTGAAAATTGTTTTGTGCTCTTAATTTAATTCAACAGCCAGTTGACCTAGGAACCTGAAACCGAATACAAATATTGCTCATGACCCAAGGAGGTGCCCTATTGTTTTTGGGTTGCATGGGTCAAAGGCCAAGGTCAGGGACGAACTTTATTTGAAAATGGTTTCCTTGCTCTAACTCAAAAGCCATTTGATCTGGGACCCTGAAACTTTATACAAGTGTTGCTCATGACCTAAGGAGGTGCCCTATTGGGTGGCATGGGTCAAAGGTCAATGCCACAGGTGAACTTTGTTTTGAAAATCATTTCCCTTTTCAGATTGTGTTGAGTCAGTGACTAGGTGCTGGCAGGGGGTATTTGTCGGCTTTGGGACAGCTCTAGTTTATAACTGAAAATTTACATAAGTTTACCACTGAAGTCTGCATTTTATCCATTTCCATTGAATTTGATCTAGGATCATTTGTATCATAATGCCTTGAAATGTATGAACATGATATCTTTAAATGTGACTTCAGGATTGACTGTTTGAACTCTGAAATAGAATTTCCATATATCGATTACAGCTGATAGTTCATGGGAAAATTTATAATTATTTTAACTCTTATGTCTGTACTTCACATTATGATATATTAGTAACTGACAGTATTATTTGCCCTCATGGGCCTTTGGGCCTTTTAAGTGCTCATCTGACATGTGTTGCTGAATTGCTATTGGTAGTGTTCAAGTCGTTTTCAAGCAAGAGTTTTAGTTACAGAAGTGTCTGAAAAGCGCCTATTAAAATTGTCGCCAATAGCCATTTATCCTTCGGTCTACTGGTAGAAAATGCATCTAGATCCTGAGGCTTAGACTCCTGTAGAGAGTTTGGAGGTCATTGTATCAAGACTAAGCCATATAATGCCTTAGACTGTGACACAGTGAGAGTGACAGAACTCGGGATAAAGACGATCTTTTCATAGATAGTATTCCAGTAACGAGATAATGTTTCCACTACTAAAAGGACTTCTTTACAGTAGTGCTTTTAAGCTGCTTTTAACTAACTTAAATTCTATTCATAGGGGGGAAAATACCCAGAAAATTAGTCTGCATGTTGGAAATGGCTTCTTGGTGATGAAAAAGAATTTTTTCAAAGCATGTGATGTATTTGTTAAAAAAACTGAATTGATCCTGAAATTGGTCTTCTGTTTACCTTGATACTGCCCTGTCTGTAAACCTTTCACCCTTTACCAAACAATCCTGATTGTTAATGACCCTGATGAAGAAGGCTTCTGAAAATAGTGAAAAAGAGAAAATGCTTGTAACAAGCATTTATCTCCTCCTTTCCCACCATGTTTTCAACCCTTTTAAATACAAATCCTTTTGTTTGAGAAATATTTTCTTTGTTGTCTGCAAATGCTTTCAACTTGGACAAGATTTTGACGATAAGTAAAGAGCCAGTAGGATTTTCTAACCAGATTTCCAATCATATATTTTCAGTTTGTAAACAAAATCAACAAAATGGAAACCTCAATGGCAGCCAAATGAAGAACTGTGTACACATATTTATACAGCTATGGAACCCTTCGGTTTGGTGGAGAAACAAGTAATCTGACAGATGTGCTGCAATGGTTTCTTTACTTCTTTGGCTACTTTGACTGTGGAGCAATATGATCAGTAACAGCTTAGGAGATGAGTTGATCCCAGTGATATATAGGACATATTCATTACCACGAAGTTTAAATCAGTATC
Organism: Tridacna gigas; assembly: GCA_945859785.2. Lineage (NCBI taxonomy): Eukaryota > Metazoa > Mollusca > Bivalvia > Cardiida > Cardiidae > Tridacna > Tridacna gigas. The sequence continues at coordinate 9,031,940 of OX244042.2, forward strand.
TGTGTCATGCTGGTATTCCATGTATTGTGTGTGTAAAAGGTTGTTGCTGTCTTAGAGACTTAAACTAGGACTGGTGGTATTTAACCCTTTACCACACAATGCGCCTTTTAACGACCCTGAAGAAGAAGGGTTTTGAAAACATTGTGGGAAAAGGAGAAAATGCTGGTAACCAGCATTTTCTTCTTTTCCCACTATGTTTTCCACCCTGTCAAAGACAAGCCCTATTATTTGAACCTCATTTAATTTGAGGCCAGCAAATGCTTTTAATTTAGACGAGTCAAAATGCTTTTAATTTGGATGAGTCAAAAATATTGCTGTGTAGTAAAGGGTTAAATTACGACTGATTTAAAGGAAAGATCATAATGTTCAGTAAAACAATCACTTTTTCCATATAATAAAATCAGTCAAAAATGTTTTTTAGCTGGCCTAATCATAAATTTCTTGGGAGGGGGGCCTATTGTGATTGGCCTTTACCTTCTCAGTCCTTGTCAACTTTTGCTTATTTTTATCTTCTTCTCCAAAGCAGTGTTGCTTTGCCTATTCTGCACAAAATGGGTCTTAACTCAGAACTGTTCAGCTCCATTGAACAAGATGATCACTCTAGCTAAATACATGTAAACAAAAGGTAGAAGCAATTCTTTTATGCACAGGGATAGAGAAATTATTTTAGATGGTCTTTCCTTTGGTGTTTTTGTATCAAAAATGCTCAATGTGTTCTATCAAGCTGAAAAAGAATAACATAATGCACCATATATTAACTGTGATAGCAACTTTACTTTTTATGTCCCTAAAAATAAAATTTGGGAGCATATAAACTAGGTTTTGCTTGGTCCATCGGTTTGTTTCGTGTCAGGGCAATAACCTTTTTCCTGTTTGAGGCAATGACTTTTTTCACACAAAATTGACATGTCATGCACAAAATTCAGGTACAAAGGTAAAAGGTCAAGGTCACAGGAATGTCAAATATGTTGTATCTGGCACAAAACTTTTGTAATAATGGATGAATTTCTGTATAATTTTGCAGAATTGTGAACCACTTATAAACAACATGTCATGTCAAGAGTCATGTCGGTAGGAGAAAGGTCAAGGTCACAGCAAAGTCAAATATGTTTAAAGATACACCTTTACAGTCAGAGAGGAAAAAACACTGTTAAAACTTGATAGTGTGTAGAATGGTTCAGAATTTAGTCAGCTGTATAAACATAGATAAATTACCAATATATATGGTGTGAGGGATAAAGAAACTCAAGGGGTTTGTCTTCGATTCAAAACCGGAAACGGCAAAAGTGATTTCTTTGAAGGCCTCCAGAAAATGAAAAACATTTTCTATCAGTCATAATCTGTGCAACCTTGCAACCATCAGTGGCAAGATTTGGCATAAAGACAAAAGAATGATAATAGTTTCATAAATTAATGATGAAATGGGCTAAAAACTGGCAGAAAACGCATATTTACGGTATGTATCTTTTAAAAGAGAAAATTGGGGTATGGTCAAGTCCGGCCGGTAATTTTTAGCTCCACTGGCTGTAAGCCAACAGGGCTCATGTCATGGCGTGTTTTCTGTCTGTCCGTCCCCTCGTCTTATTCTTGTTTACGCGATAAGTCTGCATTTGTGGTGGGATTTTCGTGAAACTTTCACGGTTTGTTTATCTTATTAATAGCTGGAACCCTATTGATTTCGAAAAAAATCGGACAATCAGTATAGGAAAAGTAGCCATTTAAAGTTGAAAATTTCCATTTCTTGTTTATGCTACGCCAAGCCCCGTAGCTCAGTCAGTAGTGTACAGGACTTGAGAACAGGAGGTTCGATCCCTGGCTTGGCCAATTTCTTTCCGAGAATTCATGATAGTCAGTGCGACAGGATTCATTCCTCTCTCACTGCTGACCATTGTTTCGACGATGATTATGTGGGAAAGCAGCCAGTGGCTTGGAAAGAATATTGTGTGGAGTACTGGTTAAAGAGACTCCAAGAAAGCATGGATAGGTGCACTGGCCGCCGCAATATAACTGAAATAATGTTGAAAACAGCGTTAAATACAATACAATCAATCAGTTGTTTTCATGATAGAGTCTGCATTTGTGGTTGGATTTTCATGAAACTTGCACACTTGCTTTGTATCATCAACAGCTTTTTAATTGTGACCAAATTTCAGTATAATTGCACAATGATCAATTACATAAAGACAATCTGCAGTGTGCAAGAACAATGTTCAGTGGTCAGGGTCACAGCAAGATCAAATATCTGTTTTCATGTTTGGGGTCACAATTTTTTTCCTGTTTTTTAAATGCAAAACAACTTTGCACAAATGTTAACCACACCAGGATGACTTGTCATGCACAAGACTCATGTCCATAGGTTAAGATCAGGGTCACAGCAAGGTCATGTGTGTTTTCAAGGGAGGAGTAGTGTTTGTGTTAGGCGCAAAATAACTTGGCAAAAAATGTCAAGATGATGTGTCATTCACAGGTCATGTCTGTAGGTTAAATGTCAAGGTCACAGCAAGGTCTAATGTGTTGGGGGGGGGGTTGTTAGTTTTTAGTCAGGCCTATAACTTTTAATTGTGAATGAATTTCAACATACATATCCGCAGAATGGTCAACCACATAAAGAGCATATCACGGCAAGAATCATGTCTGTAGATCAAAGTCACAAAAATGTCAAATGTCTGATTTGTGTCTGGGCCATAGATTTTTATCCTATCACTGTAATCTAAAATAACTTTACACAAATGTTAGCCACATCAAGGTGATCTATCATGCTCAAGAGTCATGTCTGTAGGATAAAGGTCAAGGTCACAGCAAGGTCAATTGCATTTTCAAGGCAGGGGTAGTGTTTTCGTAAGGCCTGCAACTTTTTCACTTATGAATGAATTTCATTATAACTTTGCAGTATTGTGAACCACATATAAATGATAAGTAGGCACAAGAACCATATCAGTAGGTCAAGCTCTTAGCAAGGTCAAATGTATTTAAAAAGAGAAATTTGCAGGGATTTTTCAGACTGCCCTCTTGTTTTCAGGGGCATTAGTCACTTCTCAATGAAACATCTTGTTTGATTAGGTGAGTGATCTAAAGACACAACGGCTCAATTGTATATCTTAAAGCTGCCTGCCCAGGTAGCTTAGGGGTTAGTGTATCTGACTCATGACCTGGTGCTTGTGAGTTTGATACCTGGTTGAGGCAAACTTTCTCTCAGGCTATTTTTCACCTCTCACCTCTGATGCATGTGAGAAAAGTAGTCAGTGACTTTGAAAGAAACTTGTGTCAGTGCTGGTGGGAGAAAGCCAGGAAACACATGCAGAGGTGCACTGACCACCATGATATGACCTAACCTGTTAAAACAGCGTTTAACTCCAATACAATCAATCAATTAAATGAAAGCTGTGTCAGTTAGCTTTAAAGTTTATTTTAAAACAAATGAAAGCTCCAGGCCTTTTTTGGCAGACTTGAAATTAAACCTGCTTTGGAACGTTTTCTTTATTTTTTCAACCCTATTGTTTTTCTTACCCTTTTCTTAGCAAATGCATTTTTAAGACCTTAAGGAGAACGCTTTTGCAAACACTGTGAGATAGGCAGAAACTGCTAATTATATATATACTGCGATTTTTTTCATAACCCTTTCAATGATCAATCCCATTATTTGCTTCAAATTGAAATTGTCTTAAAATGCTTTTAAACTAGAAAATGACAAAAAAGCCTGTCATATGGTAAAGAGTTGAAGGACGCAAAGTTTTGCTCTTAGAGCTTAACCACTGGAGCCAATACAGTACTAAGAAAGTGAACATTTCAGTTTAGTAGTTTCAAGTTTCTTAGTTAATTTTGATGACTTCAGTAGCAATATTGTTTATATTTTTTCTGTGTTTTGTTTGTGTGCCTTATTTACATGAAAATTAAACAGTTTTCTTGTAAACTTATGAATAAACTTAAAATCACTATATCTTGTCTAAGTTTCTCAATGCATAGAGACCCAAAATATTTTACCCTGACAGAGATCTGATCATACATGGTTATATGAGATAATATTGTTTGATTTATTTCTATAAAAAGGATGAGAAGAAAACTGTAGATCTACTGGTAGATCAAATGCTGCGAAGTAGCACTTCTGGTGAGCGTCCACTGTTTTTGCCACTGGAATAGAAGTATTTCAAACTTTCAAATGTCTCAATGATTGCGAATAGTCTCGTTGAATTTTAATGAATGTATTATCATGTAGCCTGGAATAGATGAGAGAAAGCATATATGAATCGCTATTTAGTGCTGTGCATGTATAATGAGTTATGAAGTAGGCAATTTCCACTTAAAACCATGCTTCTCCCCTACCAGACATTGAAAATGATCTTTTCTTTGGGTTTTACCCAATAATTTTTGTTGTAACAGTGCTGCAAAGTACATCTGTAGATGTGTGCTTTGTTCTTTATAATGTGTGTGCAATGATAAGTGCATGTAAGAAAGACGTTCACACATGATAGGAATGTTCTGAATTTATCTTTTTTTATGGTCCTTTGTATCTTAAGTTCCTAACTTCTTTTCCACAATAGTTCTCTCATCACTGGATGGAATTCAACAGAACTTCATGGATTGAATGGTGTTTTATGCTGCTTTCAACATTATTTCAGTTACATCAGGGCAACAGCTCACATATTCATATATTTCCTGGGTTCCACCAGTACTAGATTAGGGCTCTGAAGTGTCTTGCCCAAGGGTACTCCCACGAAAAAACCAATGGATCTAGTGAGGACCGAACCCGGGGCCTCCAGGTCATGAGTCCTAGACTTTACCACTGAGCTACACAGGACCCCCAGAACTTTGTTGAAAGCTGACCCATAAGAAGGTTATTGCATATTGTTAGCATGTTCTGGTATGGTGATTTTTGTTACAGCAGTGGCCCTTTAAATTCTTTCATCCCTGAGTTTGTTTCCAGCTGGGGGTCCTGCATGACTCTGTGGTAAAGTGTAGGAGTCATGACCTAGAGTGCTGAATGGTAACCCATTAGAGAGGGGTATATCCTATACCACAGTTATTTCTTATGTGACAAAAACAAACCTATACATCTATGTATACACCAACCTACATACACATACCTACACATCTACTATACACCTACCCATACACCTACCTGTACATCTACCTACACAACTATGAATACACTACATATACACCTACCAACAGTCCTACCTATATGTACACACCTATATTTACACATATCTACATTCCTACCTACACACCTTTACAGCTACATACACATCTACCTACACATCAACTACACACCTACCTTAACACCAACCTACAAAGCACCTTACACACCTGCCTATAAACTTACCTACCACTTACCTTCACACACCAACCTACACATCTATCTACATACCTACCTATAAACCTATCAACATACCTACACCCTACACACCAAACTACTCACCTACCTCCCTACATACAGACCCACCTATACACCAACCTTCACACCTAGGAATAAAACCTACCAACACTTTAATCTACTCGCCTTCCTACACACCTAACTACATGCCTATACACTTACTATCCAACTACCTACACCTATCTATACATTCACCTACCTAAATACCTACCTACACACATACCTGTAAAACTACCTACACACCTGCAGAGTTACACTTACTTAAACTCCTATCCATTCACATACCTTCACACCCACCTAAACCCTACCAACCTGCACAACTTCTTCCGTACCTACAACTACCTACATACCTAACTAACTATCTTCCAACTCACATCTTACCTACAGACATACTTTCCTGAATACCTACCTACATTCCTATGTAACTAACCTAATTACATATACTTTTACTAACTACACACCAACCTACCTACAGACCTACCCACACAATTTTCTTCCTACACATCTCCCTACCTACACCTTCCAAACACCTGCGCATCTACCTACCTACACACCTACCGTCCATATACACAACTACCCTTTTACACACCTCCCTATCTACATACCAACCTACAGACCTTCAAACCTTCCCATACACCCACCTACATACACACCTACGAAGTAACTTTTTTTTATCCACACACCTACCTAGCCACATACCTACCTACTCACCTACGTTTACATGTATCCACCAGCCTACTTACCTACTTACACACATACCTACCTACACAACGACCTACCTACACACCAACCAATATACAAACCGGCCAGCAAGTATACTGACTTACCTAAACACAGTCCTCTACTTCAAACGACCCACAACCCCTTAACTTTATCCTCACTTACCTTCCTAAACACCTAACTACCTACACAAATATATACCTACACAGCTAGTTATCAACACACCTATTCACACAGCTTCCTACCTATATACCTCCCAAGGTAAGTCTCTGTCTACCTACCTATCTTTCCATTCACCTGCCTACCTATGCAACTGCCCATCCTCCTACCAACACCCAAACTAATAACCAACCTATTTATTTACCTACCGAGCCACCTACCTACACATCCACCAACCAACCACCCTCTTACCAAGCCATCCAGTTACCTACCTACCTACCTACATACATACATATCTGCCTTCAACCTGCACACCTAAACATCTATATACTTAACTACCTAGTTACCTATACACCTACACACACCTACATGTACTTACACTCCTTCAAACCTACCTACACACATACCTACACACCTAACTAACTATCTTCCAACTCACATCTTACCTACCAACCTCTACTGTTTCGGATGAAAAGATTTGTCCTTGGATTAAGGAGGAAGATCCAGGGAGAGGGGATGTACGTCGTTGCCCTTGTCTCTTTTTGTTGTTTGAGTTGAATAGTTTGTCAGTGAACTAATTAACGCTCACGTGGGGTCTAAAATAGCATAGCTCTTCTTACCATTGAGCTGAAAAAGTATGTTGAGGGATACACAAACGCTTACTTCAGGGTCTTGTCATATATCTTGGGTGACCCTCTTGCATTGTATAAAATTTATAAATAGAAATTCTAGGTTGGAATACAAGGGGAGTGGGAGCAGTAAAGCGACCTCGGGTCCAGTTAACCGCCCATGAATTCATTCGTTTCAGCTAAGCGAGTTTCTTGGGAACTAAGAAACGTTCATAATGGAGTTTAGAATAGCATATCTGAATCCAGATTCCATTCCATGAGTTAGAACATACGTAGAGTTTCTTGGTTTCTTTATTTACGTTATTGGTAAGTGAGATGTCAGGCAAAACGATCTTGGGTCAAGTACACCACCTCTGCCTTTATTCTTTGTTTCATTTGAATTATTCTGTTGACGATAAAGGAGTGTTGAAATAGGGTCCAAATTGGCATGTGACCATTTCCAAGATACGAACAAATACTTAAGTTACATTAAAATGGTAGTAAGACAATGAGGGGACAAATAATAATAAACATTACTCGTAAAGACGTAAATAGCATTACAATTGATTCCATTCTATAGGTAAGATTATACATGTATAAACATCAGTTACGTTAGATGGAGAGTCAGAAAGACATGCAGGTCCAGTAAAGCACCAAAATAGCATGTCTGACCCATTTGCATGAGTAACGCAAGTTATTCAGTATGTTAGATAGAGAGCAGTACGAGGGTCATGAAAGGAACTTGGGGGTCCAATAAACCGCACTTATCTCTGTTCAATGCCTTAATCTAGTAAAATTGTAAGCGGGCACTGACTAATAAGCCCGAAAAAGCATGTCTTACGTATTTGCTTTGGTTAGATACATAAGCAAGTAATTGGATTATCGGCTCGAGTAGACGGCAAGGCGGGCATCCAGTGAAACGACCTGGGGGATCAAATAAACCAACGTTTTCATTTTTCATCGTTTTCGTCGCAAATTGTTAGCGGGCAGAAAGAGTTGACCATCGTGGCGTAAATAAAATTTTTAACCTATTTGCATTGGTTAAAATGAATAAACAAGTACATGTACTTTATTTATGTTTGGGGGGAAATAGTAGGGGTGTCCAGTTAAACGACCTGGCCTGGATATCCAGTAAACCGCACATGTCTTTAATCATCTTTTCAGATCAATAAGTTTTCCAGAGGACGAACAGCATTGACCCTCGTGGCTAAAATATCATATTTGAATTCTCTGCATTGGTTTATTTTTATATAAACAACGGGGGCCTAATCCAGAGGTTCAGATCATTAGGCACTCCAATTTGGGAGTGCTATGTCATCCTTAGGCTGCTAAGCGCGACGCAGTGCGCTTTAGTAGACAACGTAACTCAAGATCAGACAGCATAGAAAGGTAGTGCAATGCAGTTAGATTTTCCGTCAAACAGAAATAGGAATAGCAATATTTGGCTTTTTAGACTCGGTTGGAAATCTTCAAGTTTTAGCGGTTTTAGATTTAATTACATGAAGAAGGGGTTGTTCTAAAAAGTGACAAAAGAATGTTTCGCCTGCTCCCATTTTTTTCTATATTATGCAGTGGCGTAAATTGCGCGTGATGGAAGCTACGCCTTTGAACAAGAACTTAAAATGTGTTTGAAAAACGGGTATCTAAACAACTTGGGGGATCTAGTAACCCGCCCTGGTTGGTTTGTCAGCTGGCCATGGGAGTTGACAAATGTGGCTAAAGTAATAAAGTTGACCTATTTACAGTTGTTAAACTATAGAAACAAGAACTGCAGTTTTAGTACGAAAATGGTCAATGGGGGATCCACTGAAATGACCTGTGGGATCTAGTTAACTGCCTTGGTCTTCAATCATTGTCTTAGTCGAGTAAGTTTGTCAGCAGCTACGAGCATCAACCTTGGTGTCCAAAATTGCACGTCTTACCCATTTGCGCTGGTTAACTTATATAAGTAACTACTTCATAATGTTTTAAAAAGAAAGTAAGATGGTGGATCCGATAAAAAGACCTGAGGGGTCCAGTAAACCACTCTTGTCTTTATTTGTTGTCTTAATTGAGTAAGTTTGTCAGCAGGCTCGAGCATCAACATTTGAAACGTTTTGGTCCAAAATGGCATATCTTACCCATTTGCACAGTCTAAGTTATATTAGTGACTACTTCATAGTGTTTTTAAAATAATGTAAGATGGGGGATCCAGAAAACAGCCTTTGCCTTTATTCATTGTTTTTGTAGAGTAAGTTTGTCAGCAGGCTCGAGCATCAACATTTGGGTCCAAAATTGCATATCTTGCCACTTTGCACTGATTAAGTTATATTAGTACCTACTTCATCATGTTTAAAAAGAAAGTAAGATGGGGAATTCAGTAAACTGCCCAGTCTTTATTCATTTTCTTAGTAGAGTAGGATTGTCAGCAGGCTCGAGCATCGACATTTTAGTCCAAAATTGCATATCTTACCCATTTGCACAGTCCAAGTTATCGTAGTAACTACTTCATAGTGTTTTTAAAAGAAAGTAAGATAGGGGATCCAGTAAACAGCCATTGTCTTTATTCATTGTCTTTGTGGACTAAGTACGTCAGCAGGCTCGAGCACCAACCTTTGGGTTCAAAATTGCATATCTTACCCATTTGCATAGTCCAAGTCAAATTAGTAACTACTTCATAATGTTTTTAAAAGATAGTTACATGGGGGATCCAGTAAACCGCCCTGTAGATCCAGTAAACCGCCGTAGTCTTTATTCATTGTCTCAGTTGTGCAAGTTTATCAGCAAGCTCGAGCAAGAACGTTTTGGCCCAAAAAAATGCATACCTTACCTATTTGCACTGGTAAAGTTATTAAGAAACTACTTCATATTGTTTTGAAAAGAAAGTAAGATAGGGGATCCAGTAAACCGCCCTGTAGGATCCAGTAAACCGCCCTAGCCTTTTTTTTCCTTGCCTTTGTACATAAGTTTGTCAGCAGGCTCGAGCATCCACCATTGGGTCCGAAATTGCATATCTTACCCATTTGCACTGGTAAAGTTATCTGAGTAACGACTTCATAATGTTTTAAAAATAAAGTTAGATAGGGGAACCAGTAAACCGCCCTTGTCTTTGTTCATTTTCTTACTAGAGTTGGTTTGTTAGCAGACCCGAGCATCAACGTTTTTGTCCAAAATTGCGTATCTTACCCATTTGCATAGTCAAAGTCAAATGAGTAGCTACTTCATATTCATTTTTAAAAGATAGTAAGATGGGGGATCCAGTAAACCGCCCTGTGGGATCCAGTAAACCGACCTAGTCTTTATACATTGTCTCACTTGTGTAAGTTTGTCAGCAGGCTCGACTGTCAACCTTTTGGTCTAAAATGGCATATTTTACCCAATTGCACAGTCCAAGTCATATTAATAACTACTTATTATTATTTTTTAAAGATAGTAAGATGGGGGATCCAGTAAACCGCCCTGTGGGATCCAGTAAACCGCCCTAGCCTTTTTTTTTTTTTTTTTTTTCCTTGCCTTTGTACAATAAGTTTGTCAGCAGGCTCGAGCATCCACCATTGGGTCCGAAATTGCATATCTTACCCATTTGCACTGGTAAAGTTATCTAAGTAACGACTTCATAATGTTTTTAAAATAAAGTTAGATGGGGGAACCAGTAAACCACCCTTGTCTTTATTCATTTTCTTACTAGGGTTGGTTTGTTAGCAGACCCGAGCATCAACGTTTTTGTCCAAAAATGCGTATCTTACCCATTTGCATAGTCAAAGTCAAATTAGTAACTACTTCATATTCATTTTTAAAAGATAGTAAGATGGGGGATCCAGTAAACCGCCTTGTGGGATCCAGTAAATTGGCCTTGTCTTTATACATTGTCTCACTTGTGTGAGTTTGTCAGCAGCCTCGACTATCAACCTTTTGGTCTAAAATGGCATATTTTACCCAATTGCACAGTCCAGGTCATATTAATAACAACTTATTATTATTATTTAAAGATAGTAAGATTGGGGATCCAGTAAACCGCCCTGTGGGATCCAGTAAACCGCCCTTGTCTTTATTTATTTTCTTAATAGAGTAGGTTTGTCAGAAGGCTCGAGCATCAACCTTTTGGTCCAAAATTGCATATCTTACCGATTTGCATAGTCCAAATCCAATTAGTAAGCACTTTATAATGTTTATAAAAGATAGTAAGATGGGGGATCCAGTAAACCGCCCTGTGGGATCCAGTAAACCGCCCTCGACTTTTTTCATTTTCTTCGTAGAGTAAGTTTGTCAGCAGGTTCGAGCATCAACTTTTTGGTCCAAAATTGCATATCTTACGTGGTTAAGTTATATTAGTAACTAGTCCATAAGGTTTTAGAAAGAAAGTAAGATGGGGGATCCAGTAAACCGCCCTGTGGGATCCAGTAAACCGCCCATGTCTTTTTGGTATTTTTTTCAGTAGGAGTGTTCTCAGGGAATTAGGAACTTTTATATTGGGGTCTTAAAGAGCTTATTTGACTCCATTTGACGGGTTAAGATGTATGGACAAGTCTAGTATATTCATTATGTTAAATTCATTGACTTGATGTCGAAAGGTAGGTTCTTGTAACAGAGAGTGTCTTTATTAATTGTCTTAGTAAATTCAGTATATCTGGGACCTAGCAGTACTCACTATGAGGTCCGAAATAATATGTCTGTCCTCTAAATAGATGAACCGCGTCTTATTTTTTACCAATCATTCGGTTTAATAAAGAAAAATGTAACTTGTTTTTAATCCTTTTCGTTGAATCAACTACTTTTACTTTCAATTTCGGGCTCATTATCTGAAATCACGTAAAATAACGTAAAACGGTAAAAACTAATCAAAAGGTTTTCTTAAGTTATTTTTCATCATGTGCAGAGCTATTCCCATTACTCTATGAAATCCTCCAGAAAGTTTGTTTTTCCTACATTAGATAGATTTCAGGCTGCAGTTTTGTAGTCCAATCCGGATGACGGAAAATGCCGATCTTTTATTTGCATATTCATGAATCAGACTACGTCATCAGCCGAAATGACGTAGGGCGGTTTACCGGATCCCATCTTCTTGTTACCAAAATAATGGTGTACTGAGGTTACGGAATGTAGGTGCCTAATTCACGGAATGTAACAAAATGTTACAAAATGTTACGGAATGTAGATGCCTAATTCACGGAATGTTACGGAATGTGGAAGCAGCAACAACGAAATGTAACAAAATGTACTTTTAAAAGCCTAATTACCGGAATGTAGCTAAATGTATATAACACACACGCCCACACACGCACGCACGCTAAAAACAGACCTTATGAGAATGTACCTAGATAAAGAATAAATGTAGGTAACACACACGCACGCACGCTCCCAAAACAGATACAAATATGTGAATTTTCTCAAATGGAACATTAAAATAGCCAGATTTGGAAAATGTTACGGAATGTAGATGTAATTATGGAATATAGATATGAGCCATGCTCTGGCAAAAAGGGGCTTAATGCATCTTCGTGATGCATGATAGCTAGCAAGTCATCACATGATTATGGATCCATAAAATCCGTTTTGTCTTACAACAGACTAAATGATGAGGCAGTATGGTCCAAGACATACCAAAATTGACCATGTCAAAATATTTCGGCCAAGGTCAGCCTGCGCGTATTGCCTGGGTCGATACTGCTTTTTTTTTTTTTTTTTTTTTTTTTTTCCCAGATGCATCAAGCCCTCTTTTCACAGAGCATGGCTCATATCTAATTACTAGCATGTTACGGAATGTGGAAGCGGCAACGACGAAATGTAGTTTAAAAGCCTAGATACCGGAATGTAGCTAAATGTAGATAACACACACACACATACATGCACACGCGCACGCTGATAAAAACAGTCCAGAAATGTAAATTTTCATCAATGGAACATTAAACAGCCAGAGAAAGAAAATGTTTACGGAATGTAGAATGTACCTAATTACCGGAATGTGGAAACGGCATCAACAAAATGTAACAAAATGTAATTTTAAAAGCCTTCATACCAGAAGGTAGCTAAATTAAGAATAAATGTAGATAACACACACGCACGGATGCACGCTCGCACGCTCACAAAACGGACCCGAAATGTAAATTTTCCATCACATTCCGTAACATTCCGTGAATTAGGCATCTACATTCCGTGACATTTTGTAACATTTTGTTACATTCCGTGAATTAGGCACCTACATTCCGTAACATTCCGGTAATTAGTATACCCGGTGGACTGATACCGTGAAAGATTGCGAAAAATCCGCCTGGTAACGTGCTATTTTTGATTCTACCCCCAAACTATGTATTGTTTTGAGTTTCAATTTAGCTAAGCATTTTCAGGCTAGCCTCAGGGGTTTGGATTTTGGAAAATAGGCTAAAATGGCTTATTTTGGCAGTTTTTTTCCGACCATGCCACTTGCCTGTATAGGTCAGTAATTTCACTATTTCACAAGTTGAACATGATTTCTTGATAAAATCTTAAGAATTAGGATTATGCTGTTGCATTTAATTGCTCTTTATCATTTCAGGCTGATACTTCAGACCTCTTATTGAAGGAACTGTGTTTGGTGTGTGCTTGGTCGACAGAAGGTTAGCCAAGAACTGTGAACAGGAGCCTTAAGGTAATTTAGCATTTTATGAAGTCTGTATTTTGTGAGTAAATTGCATTCAGTCTAGTAATTCCATCAATTTCTAGTCTGGAAATAGTACTTAAGCTGATCCTAAGCCTGAAAATTTTGGCTGAAATTGATTTAAAAAAGGGAGGTAACTCAAAATGCCGAAAAAGGCGAATTTGGCGCTTGGAGTCATGCTGCCATATTTTGCTATTTTTTGGACTTTTTCAGTGATTTTTTGCATGAAACGGGTTTGATTTAGGCAATTCTGGTAAATTTAAACCATTTCTGATATTACAGCAACAAATCCACATACCTATATGGCCAGTGCATTCTTTAAGTCTCCTTTGTGTCCGGAAAGTGTTGCCAAGTTCCGAAATGCTTTATCCGACAAGTCTGTGGCCTGCAATGAATGTGTAGTTTGGACCGGCCCAACCGATTTATATGGCTATGGTGTATCCTGAGTCTCGGTTGATGGTAAGCGGTTGAAACAGCTCGTTCATTGACTTGCATACTTTATTGAGAAAAGTCCAATCCAGCTTTGGAGTGACATACATGTGTCACAACAGATTATGCACTAGTGTTGCTCAGTTGTCATTATGAAAACAAATCCAGCAGCAATTCACATGAAGTTTGTCATCTTAATGGAGAAAATACTGGTCACAGGTTTCTAGGACTGCATCTTTGTTAATATCACTTAGCTTCAAATCATGGTACTGGTTGGTTTTGTTGGTTTCATCATGATAGTTCTTGTTCATTGAGGGGGGGGGGGGCTGTTATGGAGAATGTTAATTTTCTGTTATGAAGAAAGGCCGTAATTATGCTCCTGGGCCGATAAAGAGGCTGCATTTCCAACACTGTACTGGGAATCGGCAAATAGGGATCGATTTGATTTTTTTTTCCGCAAAAAGTATCTCCTCTGTTTAAACTCGTACGAAGCGCTTCGCTTGGAATCGTACCTCCTGCAGCGGTCTTTTAGTTTCAGTTGCCTATAAAATTGAGAATTCCTGCGCACACTGATGCCAGCAGCTTGCGCCAATTGTATCGTAGACTGACATGGTCCAAGTGCAGTTGAATGTACAGCTGAATGGCAAAGGGCTGGAAAATTCCGGCTCCAACAAATGGACTTTGGAGCAAGTCGAAATACTGTGGAGTGCAGGCTCTCACACATGTTTGTATTATAAAGTTTGCCAGTACTCTTCAGGCCATCTTTATCAAACAATTTATTTATTTCATTTTGGACTAAATGTAAATCTTTATTAGTCAGTTCCAAGTGTACACCATATGGCAGCATGCTTGTATTATATGTGGAAAGGTGGCTTTTACATACCAATGACTTCTGTCAGCATTGTCGGTGGTCACCCGATAAACAGTTTGTAATGTTAAGGATTGCGGCTGTGCCACTTTCAATAAACAGCTGATCACTTCTTTTTAGTGCCCGTGCATTTTTTAGCTCCATTCTTACGCGCGTTCTTATACAGCTGGCCAACTTCTGAATATATCCTTGTTTATTGTATGCTTTTGGAATGCTATACAATGGAAGAGCTCTGACATGTCGTTCCAGTGTCCTTAATCTGTGAACAAAACATTTGTAGTGGGAAATTCTTGAACCACTCTGGGAATTATAGTCCCTCATTGCTTTAGCAAGCTGTGTACTGGCATCAGTGGTGATGGAACGAAGCGTTACGAGTCCGGCCCTTTCCACATTGTTTAACATACCGTGTAGAAGTGAGCGCTCACTAGCTGCAATCGACTTGTCGGGGCTATATGTCTTTTTGCACTTTGCTTGTGTGTGGTCACAGCCTCTAATTCTGCAATGTTTATTGGCCACAGCTGCTGCAATTGGTAATTTTCTGGTAGTGGTATGTTCTATAATGGCGGCAAAACTCTGTTCGGCCTTTTCACTGCCACCTTGAGGCCTTCTCGAGTACGAAACATCATATTGTGCATCAATCGCAGGTTCATTTGGTATCAGCGAAGTCATATGTCGCAAATATTCTTGATTTTTTTCCATTTGCCGCTCATTTAAGTCAACCATTTTATCACATAATGAGCTGAATTTTCTCTGAAGCACTGTTCTGCTAGGAGCTTTGGTATTTAGACATGTCAGAACTGTGGTAATGTCTGCCAGGCCCATTTTTGTCTTGACTGCAGGGAATACAGCCAATTCGTTGAGTTCACCGGCCAGTGGTCCGGAAGCTTTTTTCACAGTGTCTGATAATTGCAGTGGCTGTAGACTGAATCAACACACACTGCACTTCACAGACACAGATACACAGAGGCCTGTGCGGTCAACAATAACAACATTAACCCTAGGGTTTTTGCAGGAATTCCCATGCACAAGGTTGATCAGTTCTCTTAATTTTCCCATGTTCATAATCACATTCTCCGATAAATCCAGATTTTCATTGTAGAATGGCTCTTTCTCATGCCGCGGTCTAAGCTTGAAAGGAAGATAACAAGAAGAAGACATTGACTCGAGATCTCGAGCCTCCTGACTTGTTAGGCACGTGATTGGTGCGCCTCGTGTTGTCGGAATGGCATCTGATGTAGTTTTCACACTCGTATCAGAATGTGCCCAATGACCCTTTTTAAACTGGGTAGCTCTCTTTTTCAAAGATTTGTTGCAACTAATCCAAGATTTCCTGTATTTTCCAGGCATTTTGGTAGTAAACACAGAGATTTCACTATAACTTATGAAAAAACCTTCCTCTCTTGACAAAGTCAACTCAGAAAGTGGGAGATTGTGCATATTTCTTGGTTTTCTTGATAGGACAAGAGATAAACTGACCAATTAGGCTCTCAAAAATGTGGATTTATCAGAAATAGTATCAGATTTCACAAACACATTTACTTCACCACACTAGGAATATTAGCAATTGGCTCATTGTATTAAAAACTTTCAGTTCTGACTTTGAACATTTGGATTACCTCCCTTTGATTGGATAGAATTTGAATGCTAAGGGGAAATTTCTGTGAAAAAATGAGGAAGGGGTTCAGTTTAAGTGTTCTATTTGATTCTCACATGTATTTCAAGTAGCTGATACCTTAAACTTGTTGCAGCAGTTTCTAAAAATTCTAATTATTAGAATTTTCTGTGTAATAGACAGGCAATTTGGCATGGTCGGTTTAGAAAAACGTGACATTTTGAACAGAAATGGAACCCAAGACAGGGAAAAACTAGTACTTTTGCTACTGAACAAATACCTGAGGTAAGGTTTAAGTCCAGAAAGGGAATAGAAACTAGCCTGAGTTTGTAAAGGTGAAGTTCAAGTGACTCTCCTTGGACTTCTCTTTGAGCTTGAATTGCCAGGAAAATGGGGCAAAATAGGCTTATTTGGATAAGGGTTAAAAATGCATATATAATGAGTTCTGTACAAATGAGACTCATTCAAGTGGTTAAGATCAGTTAGTATCAAGGCATGTTACTGGTTTAAAGTGTTTTTTGGCATGTGTGAACAATTTCATCATTGCCTTAAGGTAATTTAGAGTTTTATGAAGTTTGTAATTTGTCCTTCAATTGCATTCAGTCTAGTAATTCCATCAATTTCTAGTCTGGAAATAGTACTTAAGGTGATCCTGAGACTGTGAATTTTGGCTGAAATTGATTTAAAGAAGGGAGGTAACTCAAAGTGCGGAAAAAGGCAAATTTTGCGAATTTGGCGCTTGAGGTCATGCGGCCTTATTTTGTTATTTTTGGACTTTACTGGTGACTTTTTGCTTGAAACCAGTTTAATTTAGGCAGTTCTGGTAAATTTAAACCCATTTCTGATATTACAGCAACAAATCCACATACGTATATGGCCAGTGCATTCTTCAATTCTCCATTGTGTCCGGAAAGAGTCGTCAAGTTCCGAAATGCTTTATCTGACAAGTCTGTGGCCCGCAACGAATGTGTAGGTTGGACTGGCCCAACCGACATATTTGGCTATGGTGTATACCGAGTCTTGGTTGATGGTAAACGGTTGAAACCGGTGGTTCATCGACTTGCATACGTTATTGAGAAAAGTTGAATTTTGTGAATTTGGCGAATTTGGCGCTTGAAGCCATGCTGCCATATTTTGCCATTTTCGGACTCTACCGGTCACTTTTTGTTTGAAACGGATTAGATTTAGGCAATTCTGGTACATTTAAACCATTTTCTTCAAACCATGTTGCTGTTTGGTTTTGTTGTTTTATCATGATAGTTCTTCTCACATAGTAAAGGTGTGTGGGGGGGGGGGGGAGGGGTGGGTGTTTGGCTGTTATGGAGATTGTTAATTTTCTGTTATGAAGAGGGGCGTTGATTATGCTCCTGAGCTGATACAGAGGCGGCATTTCCGACACTGTTCAGATAATTGCTAAATAGGGACCGACTGGTGTGCCGCATGTTGTCGGCATGACATCATTATGTTGTTTTGGGAACTCCCATAACAGTGTGCCTGATGACATTTTTTAAACTCAGTAGCTCTTTTTGGTGGATTTGTTGCAACTTATCCAAGGTTTTCCTGTAATTTACAAGCATTTTGTTAGTTATCACTGAGATTTCACCATAATTTGTGATAAAGATCTTCCTTTCTTGAAAAAGTCAGCTCAGAAAGTGGGAGACTGTGCATATTTCTTTGTCTTGTAGATAGGATAAAGGATAAACTGACCACTTAGGCTCTCAAGAATGTGGAATTATCAGAAATGGTATCAGATTTCACAAACACATTCTTTCACCATAATAGGAGCATTAGCAATTGGCTCATGATATTTAAAAGCCTTCAATTCTGACTGTGACATTTGGATTACCTCCCTTTGATTTGATTGAATTTGAATGCTAAGGGGAAATTTCTGTCAAAAAGTTTGGAAAGGGTTCAGTTTATGTGTTCTTTTTGCTTCTTACATATGTTGTAAAGTGCTTATATCTTAAACTTGATGCAGAAGTTTCTAAAAATTCTAATTTTTAGAATTTTCTGTGTAACAGACAGGCAATTTGGCATGGTATGTTAAAAAATTGTGACAAATGTGACATTTTGAACAGAAATGGAACCTGAGACAGGCAAAACAGTGCTTTTGCAACTGAACAAGTACCTGAGGTAAGATTTAAGTCCAGAAAGGGAACAGAAAACTAGCCTGACATTGTAAAAGTGAAGTTCAAGTGATTCTCCTTAGACTTGTCTGTGAGCTTAAATTGCCAGGAAAATAGGGTGAAATATGCTTATTTGCATAAGGGTTAACAATCCATGTAAAATGAGTTCTGTAGAATTGAGCCTCATTTGGATGGTTTAGATCAGTCAGTATCAAGGTATGTTACTTGTTTAAAGTGTTTTTTGGCATGTGTGAACAATTTCATCATTGCCTTAAGGCACATGTAAACAGTTTGTTTCGAATTGGCCATGGTCAAAATTAGAAATAATGGAGAAAGGTTAGTTTTGAATGCAATTTTGATAAGAAGAGTACTCATTACACCCATGAATTGTGTAAGATTATTGAAAAAAGGCATTTAGTTTGTCTTCAAAACAGGAGGTCATGACTTTCCTTCTTTGTTCCATTATTTTTGACCCCAAATGCGAAAGTGAGGCTTCATGGAATTAGTGGCTAGCTTTAGCCGCAAAAATAATGGTGGACTGATACCATGAAAGATTGCGAAAAATCGGCATGGTAACGTGCTATTTTTGATTCTACCCCCAAATTATGTATTGTTTTCAGTTTCAATTTAGCTTAGCATTTTCAGGCTAGCCTCAGGGGTTTGGATTTTGTGAATTTTTGAAAATAGGCTAAAATGGCTTATTTTGGCAGTTTTTTTCCGACCATGCCACTTGCCTGTATAGGTCAGTAATTTCACTATTTCACAAGTTGAACATGATTTCTTGATAAAATCTTAAGAATTAGGATTATGCTGTTGCATTTAATTGCTCTTTATCATTTCAGGCTGATACTTCAGACCTCTTATTGAAGGAACTGTGTTTGGCGTGTGCTTGGTCGACAGAAGGTTAGCCAAGAACTGTGATCAGGAGCCTTTGATATTATTCGTGATTCTTGGGGTATAGCTAAACAGTGAAAGGAACTTCCTTTCGCGAAAGGAGGATAGTGTCCATGAAAGGAAGATTGTTTACTATGAAATATGGGTTTAATACTTAAAGGTTTCTCTGTCACATTTAATATATTTTCTTGTATATGGATAAAATTTACACATTGAATTCAAGTATTTTAAACCAAATCGCCATGTATTTGCATCGCCCGAAGCCTTTACACAACGTTGTTATTAGAGCGTTCAATTAGATATCGTGAAAGGAAGTTTCATTCAAAAGTGAAAAGTTTTTTTTTGGTTCGGAAACGTATAAACTTAAAAAAATGAAAACTATGCCTATTATACTACACATTTACTGATGATGTATTTGAATACTGAGGGTTATTTTGTTACTGTTCGTGTTGTTCACTTTGGGGGGGGGCAAGTGTTTTTTGTCCCTATTTTTTTCGTCACTTTAGACGTTTCGTCCAGTTTTATAATTGTAATATGTACTGTGTGTCCCAAATATTTTGTGGAAATGGAAAAGATAATTATTCTAGGTGTATTTCAGTTCCAAAGAGTAACCCTTTACCAAAAGACGATTTTATAGACTTGTCCAAATTCAAAGCATACATTTGCAGACGACAAATAAAAGTGGCTCAAATAATGAGATTTAGCTTTGAAATATGAGGAATCATAGTAGGAAAAGGAGAAAATGTCTTTCACCAGCAATGTTTTCCAGAGCCCTCTCATTCGGAATTTTGTATGAAAGGGTTCAATAGTCAAAGAATTTCGGGCAGATCGAAAGGAACCTTTCCTAAATTTTCTTCTCTTCCTACAGATCCTATAAATAGAACTTTCAGGGAGAAAAGCACACTTCAAGATTGGTTGGGAAAAAAGACACTTCAGGATTGGTTGGAGAAAAGTGGACTTCTCTCCTTAGCGAGTCTGTCTCTCTATCTGTCCCTCCTGTCAGTGTCTCTACCATATACGTTAGTTTTTAGCAAAATAAGATTAATCACTTTCTCTGTACCCATGATCTAAATTGCAAGAAAGGAACAAACAAACAAACTCTCTCTCTCTCTCATGACAAACTTCGTAGCACTGCCTGGTGCTAGCCCACACAATTTACAGTATTTTTAGCTCCACTGGCCGAAGGCCAGCGGGCTAATGTCATGGCCCGGTGTCCGTCGTGCGTCCGTCCGTCTGTCCGTCCGTCCGTGCGTTAACTTTTATTTCAAACATCTTCTTCTCTGAAACTACCCATCCAATTTTCATGAAACTTCACAGAAATGATCCTGCCATGGTCCTCTTCAGAATTTCTTGAAAGAATTTGATTCCTTCAAAAACTCTGGTTGCCATGGCAACAAAACTGAAAAATATTGGAAATCTTTAAAAATCTTCTTGTCGGAAACCATAAGGCATAGGGCTACCAAATTTGGCATGTAGCTTTATGTAGTAGACCTGTATCAAGTTTCTTCAAATTATAGCCCTGGGGTCAAAATTGGCTCTGCCCCAGGGGTCACAAGTTTTACATAGGCTTATATAGAGAAATCTTTAAAAATCTTCTTGTCGGAAACCATAAGGCATGGGGCTACCAAATTTGGCATGTAGCTTTATGTAGTAGACCTCTATCAAGTTTCTTCAAATTATAGCCTTGGGGTCAAAATTGGCTCTGCCCCAGGGGTCACAAGTTTTACATAGGCTTATATAGAGAAAACTTTAAAAATCTTTCTGTACCTAGCCATGAGGCCTAGAGCTACCAAATTTTGCATGTAGCTATATCTAGTGGGCCTCTACCAAGTGGGCCAAAATTTTAGCCCTGGGGTCAAAATTGGCCCCACCGCAGGGGTCACAAGTTTTACATGGGCTTACATAGTGACAACTTAAGAAATCTTCCTGTTTTGATTTTTTTTTTTTAAATTAGCCTTGCATCAGGGGTCTTATGCTTTACAGAGGCTTCATATGGACAAAACTTGAAAATCACCTTATTTTTATGGCTTTATCTTGTGGACCTCTACCAGGGTTCAAGTAATTAAATAGCTCTGGGATCAAAAATGGCTTTGCCCTGCGGGTCTCAACTTTCATATGGGCTTTTACAGAGAAAACTTTGTAAGTCTTCATTTTGAAACCATTTGGCTCAGCATTGAAATGTTTATTATTTATGGTTTATATTTATAAGCCAGTGGAGCGATACAGGGCCATCATGGCCCTCTTGTTAGTTTTTGCGCCTGAATATCATGAGGGAATGTTATGTGACCAATAACATAGGACGTGGGATCTTTATCAAATGAATTATACAATGACATATTCAATTTCACACACAGGGAGTCTGTGTGGGCACAATAACGCTAAGATGACTTAAAATTAAATAAATCTTACAACTTCTAGAACGGTCAGGTCGCCAAGATTTACACAATTCACCAACAAATTACATGTACATTGAAAATGCACCATCTTTGTCTTCTGCAAATGCTTTGAATTTGGACAAGTCTAGAATTTTGTTGAGTGGGAAAGAGTTAAACATCATGGTTAAGGAGAAAATGCATGCCAATTTCCTTTCCTGTAATGTTTTCAAAAGCCTTGGGAAAAGCATGGACTTATTTGATGAAGGGTACATCAAATAAATTTTTGTCACATTCACTGAGTAGGGGAAAGAAGGCCACAAATTTCTCAAGAATGTTTTGTTGACACTCAAGAAGTGGTACTTTGTTTCAATCTAGTGAAAATGTATAACCATTTAAAGGCACAGTAATGGCCAAATGTAAACGGTGCCGGTATTAAAATGCTTTCAGATTTAAATCATATGATTTAAAAGTATGGAAATTATTGTGTAGATGACCGTTTATCTTTGTACACTTGGTTGGAGTGTTAGTCGTTGACAAAGAAATGAATTTCAAAACTAGGTTAAAAGTTGCCAGGTCGCTCTTTCTTTTGTTTACTTTTTACCTGATTTTAGAATTCATTTTACTGCTGGTGACTAACACTTAGACGGACTACACAATAGCAGACTGTCATCCTCACAATATTTTTCTATACTTTTAAATCATATGATTTAACCCTTTACCACACAGTCTCGAGTTTTAACGACCCTGAGGTGGAAGGCTTTTGAAAACATTGTGGAAAAAGGAGAAAATGCTGGTAACCAGCATTTTCTCCTTTTCCCACAATGTTTTCTGCCCTTCTCAAAACAAATTTCAATTTTTGAACCACATTTATTATACCCCCGCAAACGAAGTTTGTGGGGGGGTATACTGGAATCAGCCTGTCGGTTGGTCGGTCGGTCTGTCCGCAAAATCTTGTCCGGACAACTCCTACAGTTTCAGTCCAATTCCCTTGCTACTTGGCACAAGTGTTCATTAGGAGCTGTAGATGTGCAAGACACACATTTTGTAAAAATTCCATCAAGAATTACTGAGTTATTGCCCCTGATTTGACTTAAAAATGCTTGTCCGGACAACTCCTCCTACAGTTTCTGTCTGATTCACTTTAAACTTGGCATAAGTGTTCATTAGGAGTTGTAGATGTGCAAGACACAACTTTCGTGAAAATTCTATGAAGAATTAATGAGTTATTGCCCCTGATTCACATTTAAAATGCTTGTCCGGACAACTCCTCCTACAATTTCAGTCCGATTTGCTTTATACTTGGCAGAAGTGTCCATTTGGAGTTGTAGATGTGCAAGACACACATTTTGTAAAAATTCCATCAAGAATTACTGAGTTATTGCCCCTGATTTGACTTAAAAATGCTTGTCCGGACATCTCCTCCTACAGTTTCTGTCTGATTCACTTTAAGGAGGTCTTTTCTGTCATATGTATAGTTGGCCAACATTATGCGAAAAGGTACGTGTGGACATTTGCAACAAGCGTGGATCCAGACCAGCCGCTGTGTCTCAGACATACTGTCAGATCATGGTCTACACTTTTTTACACTCATTTAGTTTTGTGTCCAATTAAATTGATACTTTGCATAAATATTCACCAGGAGCAGTAGAGGTTCAAGATGCATTTTTCTCAAATGTTTGCCAAATTAATTACCCCTGAATTTACTCAAAACTTCTTGTCGAGAGAACTATTCCTTCAGTTTAAGTCTTATTCACTTGATATTTGTCATGATATTCACCAGGAGCAGTAGATGTGCAAAGCACAAATTTCATGAGTGTTGGCCTAATGATTATGGAGTTATTGCCCCTAAATTGACATTGCAGAGTTATTGCCCCTGTGACATGAAATATAGGGGCGGGGGTATTTATCACCTTTAGTGATAGTTATTCTAGTTTTGTTGTCTGCAAATGCTTTGAATTTGGAATGGCCTAAATCTTTGTCGTTTGGTAAAGAGTTAAATTCAAATGCACTTTAACACCTGCATTGCTTTTTTGGTTGCTGTTGGGCCTTTAAGTAATGGTTCTTTGTTATAAGACCCTTAAAAAGATGTTCAGTAACATATTGTTGAAAAAGCAGAAAATGATAAAAAATCATAACCAGTGTTTTCTCCTTTTCCAACAATGTTGTGTCAGTCTTTCAAAAACAGTGAACTGATTGATTGAATGATGTTGTACGCCACATTGTTTCAGTCATGTCAAGGTGAGATCTCACATATTCATGTATTTCCAGGGTTTTACCAGTTCTAGGCTACGGCTCTGAAGTGTCTTGCCCAAGGACACTCCCACGAAAAACCCAGCAGATCAGGTGGGACTGGAACCCGGGTCCTCCAGGTTACTAGCCCCGCACTTTACCACTGAGCCACACAGGACCCATGCTCTCAAAAACAACCCCATATTTAAGCAGCATTTGTTTTCCACAAATTCTTTCAATTAGAACAATTGTACCAACAATATTTGTTATCTGGTAGACAGTTTATTTACTGTTATATATGGGCCATGCTCTGTGAAAAGGGGGCTTAATGCATCTGCAAAAAGTATCGACCAAGGTCAGCCTGCGCAGTCTACGCAGGCTGACCTTGGCTGAAACTTTTCACTTTTGGTCAATTATCTATGTCCCAAATAACCATTCTACCTCCTGATTCAGTTGATTGTTATACAAAGTTGCTATTTTGGGTTCATAGTAAATGTGATGGCTTGCTTGGTATCATGCATCAAGAAGATGCATTAAGCCTCCTTTTCACAGAGCATGGCTCATATCTTTTTACTTACAGCTGACATGGTGAACATATTTCCAGATTTGTTATTGAGAAGTTCTAAGTTTATCCCTCACTTGCAGCAATGGTATTCTTGGGTGTATCCAGGGTATTGAGACTGCAGAGCCCTAGTCTAAGCCTGATGAAACCCAGAAATCAGATGAAGAAGTCAGCTATTGCTATGATGTTACTGGTATACTGCTGAAAGTGATTCAGAACACCAGATGGAGATAAGTCTGTGACTGGTTAGCAATGAACATTGGACAGAGGTACATGTACAAACTTTGTTCTAAATAATCAATTATGTTGATGCTCCTGGTGGCATATAACTAGTATCCCTACTGTCTGTAAATATTTCATGGACATCCTTTTTTTCATCGGCTCTGTTTATCATCTTATATGGTATTTTAAACGCAGGTAAATAATGTCAGGAAGGTCAGAAAGCTGGAGTTGGATCTATGATAAAATCCACCAATTATTAATTCTTTACCAAATGACGAAATTTTAGCGTTGTCCAAACTGAAAGCATTTGCAGATGACAATTTGACCTTGCTCAAAAAATGGGATTTACCTTTGAAAGAGTAGAAAACATTGTGGGAAAAGCAGAAACTGCTGGTCACTAGCATTTTCTTCTTTTCTCACAATGTTTTTAAAAGCTGTCTGCCTGAGGGTAGTTAAAGTCCACTCTTCCCAAACCAAATTTCAATTTCTGAGCAACATTTATTTTGTTGTCTGCAAATGCTTTTAATTTGGGCGTGTCTAAAATTTTGTTGTTTGGTAGAGTTAATTCTTTTGCTTCTCAGCTGATTTTTATGTGCTTACAGGTATGTTTACATTGTAAACATGAGTAATACATTTACCCTGAAAGTGTGAACAATGTTAAAAATTAATATATTTTGCACGTAGCAAGTATGGTAGCAAGTACTTGCTACCTGGCTTAAAATAAAGTAGCAAAAGGAACGTTCCTGGTAGCAAACAGGAGCAGACAAATAACAGCCCTACCTCCCACCAACAAAATCATGCTTGAATTATTGCCTTTACCCATGAATTGCTTGGCAGAAGTAAAACCAGCATGTCTTCAAAGACATGGGCATAGAGACTGTGCTGTCTGGCAATATCTGTTATCAGGTGGCTCATTTATACTTGTGTTTTTGCCCATTTGTTGGGGTACTTGGTGGCTCAGTGGTAAAGTGTAGGACTTGTGACATGTATGTCCCGGGTTCAAGCCTCATTGGATCCACTAGTTTTTTTTTTCGTCGAAATGTCCGTGGTCAAGACACTTCAGAGCCCTATCCTATTACTGGTGAAACCCAGGAAATACATGAATATATATGAGCTGTCACCGTGACATGACTGAAATAATGTTCAAAGTGGCGGAAAAAAAAGCATTCAATCAGTCATTTGCCCATTTGTTATTATATAGATCATTTTCAAATGGGCATGAGCAAAGATTCACAGAGGTAGCTAAGCTATAAATATAGATGTTAAATATAAGGTCACCATCAAGCACAGACGTGTTCAATTGCATGACTCAAGTGATGCTTGCATGTTTTTGTACCTAAGGGCACAATTGCAAAGATCATTTTAACAGATTTCTAAATTATCAAGTGGAAGGTTATTTCATTGAAAATTGGCAAAACATTTCCAGCAGACAGCATTACCAGGTAGCAACCTTTTGCTACTGCTTTTGTGCCCAGGTAGCAAAATTTGTTTTTCAGGTAGCAAATTTCCTACTTGCTACTGCTAATTTTGAACCCTGGTGAAGTAAACAAAACTGAAATTTTCAGTCAGGAAAAATAAGCCACCTAATTGCAATCTTAAAACTACTTTTGACAGAGTATTTCTGCATAGTGATCAGGGTAGATCCCAGGTCAGTCTGCAGTAAACATGCAGTCTGAGCTTGGATCTTCACTGGCTGCAAAGGTAACTATAGTTATGAAACTGCCTTAACTCTTTCACTACTAATTCAGGAAATTCCAACTTTCTAAAAATAGATTTCCACTGCTATTGAAAATGATTTTCGTCATAGGTCAAAAAGAGGGTAGCAGATAGTGTAGATCCAAGATCAGACTGCACGTTCTGCAAAAGCTACTGAAGTCGTCATTTGTAGTGAAAGAGTTAAGACAGAATATAATGGTTGGTGTAGATTCCCAGGTCAGTGTGCAGTCTGATCTTGGATCTTTACTGTCTGTAAAGGTAACCATAGTTGTGAAACTGCTTTAACCCTTTACCAGAAGACAAAATTTTAGCCTTGTCCAAATTGAAAGCATTTGCAGATGACAATTTCAATGTAGCTCGAATGGTGCAATTTTTCTTTGATAGGGTAGAAAACATTGTAGGAAAAGGAGAAAGTGCTGGTTACCAAAATGTTTTCAAAAGGCTTCTTTCTTAGGGGCGTCAAAAGGTGGAATTGTGCGGTAAAGGGTTAAGACAGAATATAATGGTTGGTTTAGATCCCAGGTCAATGTGTTGTAAAGATGCAGAGTGGATCTGCACTGGCTGCCATGGCAAAATATAGTGTGAAAGGCTCTTGAAGGGTTTTAAAGTAGAGTTGAAATCAATGTGAATTTTGCTTTCTGTTTTCAGGAAGACAGTGTGATGTAGAGATGGGTTCAGGCTGAATCTTTGCAGCTAGAAGTATTGGACTATGGAGTGAAAATTTAACCTGTTACTGCCTGGAAAAAAAGAGTTGTTATTTTAAAGGTTGTTTTGACCCCGATGAGGAAATTTAGCAGATTTTCAAGAATTGTCTTAACTCTTTATCAAACGACAAAATTTTAGACTTGCCTAAATTGAAAGCTTTTATAGACGACAAAATTATTGTCGCTCAAAAATAGAAATTCACTTTTGGAACAAAAGAAAACATTGTAGGTAAAGGAGAAAATGCTGGCTACCAGCATTTCCTCCTTTTCCTTCAGTGTTTTCAGAAGGCCTTCTCCTTCGGGTCGTGAAAACTCGGGAACCGTGTGGTAAAGGGTTAAACAATAGGGCTAGGGCCTACAATTTTTGTGCAGGCTTATACTGTAAAAATTTTTAAAATCTTTTTCCAATCTGAAAGGCAGCAACTTTTAGACCTCTACCAAGAAATTTTCAGTTATGGCCCATGGGGTCAAAAACAGCCCCTCAGTGTCAAATTGTTTTAACCCTTTACCAGACGACAAAATTTTAGCCTTGTCCAAATCGAAAGCATTTGCAGACGACAATTTCAGTGTGGCTAAAATGGTGCAATATTTCTTTCATGGGGTAGAAAACATTGTAGGAAAAGGAGAAAATGCTGGTTACCAGCATTTTTCTCCTTTTCCCACAATGTTTTCAAAAGGCTTCTCTTCCAGGGTCATTAAAAGGCGGCATTGTACGGTAAAGGGTTAAATAAGCTTGTGCATACTGATTATTGTTACCAGCATTTTCTCCTTTTCCCACAATGTTTTCTAACTTTTCAAGGACAAATTTTGTAATTTGGGCAACATTTAATTTTGTCATCTGCAAATGCTTTCAATTTGGATCAGTCTATAATTTTGTCATTTGTTAAAGACTTAAAAGCATTTTCTTTCGACAGAATAAGATGTTACTCAAATGGGGCAATATTTCTTTCAAAGTGTAGAAAACAAAGTGGGAAAAGGGAAAGATGCTAGTTACTCCTTTTCCTACAATGTTTTCAAAGGTAGTGTTCCAAAGGGGTCTTAGAACACTGGATTGTTTGGTAAAGGGTTAAATGATGGAATCTGTCTTTGAAATTGTTGAAAATATTGTAGGAAAGGGAGAAAATGCTGGTCACCAGCTTTTTTCTCCTTTTTTGGCAAAATGTTTGCTAAGTTTTTCCTCCTCACAGTTGTAAAAATATGGAATTGTGTGGGACAGGGTTAACCCTTTCCCAAACAAGCCCTGGTTTTCATGTGTCTGCAGTACAAATCTTTTGAAAACACTGTGGGAAAAGGAAAAATTGCTCATAACGAGCAATTTCTCCTTTTCCCACAGTATTTTCTACCCTTTTTGAGACCTTTCTGCCATTTTCATCAAATTTAAAATTGTTGTCTGCAAACTCTTTCAATTTGGACCAGTCCAAAATTTGTCGCTTGGGAAAGGGTTAACACATTACCATCTGAATATAACTCTATTTACTTGCAGCAAACCAGTTCATGAAACATTGTTGCAAAAGGAGAAATTGCTCAAAATAAGCAGTTTCCCCTTTTACTTTGTTTTTTTTGACATGTTTTATCTTATGAATTTAGTTATCCCTTTACCGCACAATGCGGCATTTTGATGACCCTGGAAAAGAAGCCTTTTGAAAACATTGTGAGAAAAGGAGAAAATGCTGGTACCCAGCATTTTCTCCTTTTCCCACAATGTTTTCTACCCTATCAAAGAAAAATTGTACCATTTGAGCCACATTGAAATTGTCATCTGCAAATGCTTTCAATTTGGACAAGGCTAATATTTTGTTGTCTGGTAAAAGGTTAAAGTTAATGCTGATCACCATCATTTTTGGCTCCTCTGGACCAAGGCAAGCAAGCTTATGTATTTACCTGGTGCTGGAACTGCTTGTTCCTTGTTTAACCCTTTCCCAAACGACAAATTTTGGACTGGTCCAAATTGAAAGAGTTTGCAGACGACAATTTTGAATTTGATGAAAATGGCAGACAGTTATCAAAAAGGGTAGAAAACACTGTGGGAAAAGGAGAAATTGCTCGTTACGAGCAATTTCTCCTTTTCCCACAGTGTTTTCAAAAGACTTGTACTGCAGACACGTGAAAACCAGGGCTTGTTTGGGAAAGGGTTAAAATACTGACCCTTTACTAAATAATCCCCAGTTATAACAACCCCTTAGGATGATGGGGCTTTGAAAACATTGTAGAGGAAGAAATCCTGGTAACCAGCTTTTCACTTTGAGAAGCAAATGCTGTGATTTCAGCCCAGTTGACTTTGATGTTTGCATGTGCTTTTGGTCTTAGTTTTTGTTGCTTGGTAAAGAGTCACTTGATCCATGGCCAGATGTTTTACAGATTTTTTTTATTTGAATTTTTAAAGATTTTTTGAAAGAATTTTGTCAAAAATAATGGCTACTGTAAGGTTGGTTTATTTTCTCTGAATAAGCTAGTTTATTGTAACATGATAACTCTTGACCACACAATCCTGACTTTTAACAACCCTGAAAAAGAAACCTTTTGAAAACATTGTGGGAAAAGGAGAAAATGCTGGTAACCAGCATTTTCTCCTTTTCCCACAATGTTTTCTACCATATAAGAGATTTTGAGCTCATTTTTACCAGTTTTGATTTTTGTTGTCTGCAGAACATTTTGAATTCAGAAGAGTCTAAATTTGTCATTTTTGAAAGGGTTAATATTGTACACTGTCTAGTCCTGAGTGTTGAACAATGTCCAATTTTTAATGATTGATTTTGCTACATGTATTTTAGATTTTACTTAGATGTGCTTCATATTGGGTATAGAGCAATGTTTGTATAATTCCAGTGTTTTCTTTCAATGTTGATATATTGAAAACACCATACAGTCAATCAGTAAATGGATTAACACTTTATCAATACAATCCCATCTTTCATCAACTCTGAAGGCGACGACTTTTGAAAACATTATGGGGAAAAAGAGAAAATGATATTACCCAGCATCTGCTTCTTTTCACACAATGTTTTCTACCATTTCAAAAGCAGAAATTATCTTTTGAGCCACACTGTATTTGCTTTAAATTTGATTGCTTGGAAAATTTTACCATTAGGTAAGGATTTAATGTCTCTCCTCATATCATTTGTGGGTCACTTACATGTAGGTGTAGCAGTGGAGCGATACAGGACCATCGTGGACCTCCTGTTAAAGGATGTATTCAAAATCATCTGCTGCAAATTTGTTAACCCTTAGAAGACGAGAACATTTTAGCCTTGTCCAAAGTGAAAGCATTTGCAGCTGACAATTTCAGTGTGGCTCAAAAGGGGAATTTTTCTTTGATAGGATAGAAAACATTGTGGGAAAAGGAGAAAATGCTGGTTACCAGCATTTTCTCCTTTTCCCAAAATGTTTTCAAAAGGTGTCTTTCCAAGGATCGTTAAAAGTTGGCATTGGCGGTAAACCTTAAAGTCCTGAAACCAGCTTAAACTGCTTTTTCACAGAGTGTAGATCAAGATTAGATTGCACATTCTGTGCAGTCTTATCTTGAATCTGATCTCCACTGTCCACCATAATGCAACATACCCTGGCCATAGCAACAGTTTGGCTGAGTTTTCATAATTTTAAGAATGACTGTAGGTCTTGACAACTCCATATGACAAAATTTGAGACTTTTCTAAATTCAAAGCATTTGCTGAAGAGTAATGTGGCTTGAATGACAGAATTTGGTTACCAGCATTTTCTGCTTTTCCCACAATGTTTCCAAAAGTCTTCCACCTCAAGAGTTGTTAAAACCCAGAATAGTACTGTAAAGGGTTAATTCAGGGCTCTAAGGGTTAAAGGGAGAAGTTAATGACATTTAACTCGCCAACACCTGACAAAATTTGGGACTAGTCCCAATTCATAACAATACTCTATATTTCCACTTGTAGAACTCTTGAATTTAACCCTTTCCCAAACAAGTCCTGGTTTTCACGTGTCTGCAGTACAAGTCTTTTGAAAACACTGTGGGAAAAGGAGAAATTGCTCGTAACGAGCAATTTCTCCTTTAACCACAGTGTTTTCTACCCATTTTGATAACTTTCTGCCATTTTCATCAAATTTAAAATTGTCATCTGCAAACTCTTTCAATCTGGACCAGTCCAAAATTTGTCGTTTGGGAAAGGGTTAAAGGCCTGTTAAGACCTACTACTGGGATTATGTGTAAACAAAAATCAGTGGCATCAAGAAGTACAATCAAATGCAGCCATCAATGGAGGCGCATGTCATTCTGATTTAGTGTCATTCTGATTTAGTGTCTTATTTATAAGTATATTAAGGCTTTCATTTCTCATTTTCTTGTCCTGTTAAAGGTTAGTAAACCCTTATCCTGCTAAATAAATGAAATGAAACTTTCAAACCAATAATGGTAAATCCAAATTTTGCTATTTCAAAGGTATTTTTTGGAAAAGACATCTCTTTATTGGACAGTGTAGATCAAGATCAGACTGCACATTCTGTGCAGTTGGATCTTGATCTACACTGTTCACAATGGTCCTTGAGTCGCACTTAGTAGCCTAAGGGTTAACATTTTGTCTACGCTGCGGGCACCATGTAGGTTCCAATAATATCACACTGTCTCACGAGACTTGCTCCTTCTCTTACCATATATACACACGAGTGCTCAAAGAGAGATAACTCTGTTATGGCAATAATAAGGATTGCAGATGACATCAAATAACAAGGGCCTAACCGGAGGTTCAGAATCATTACACACTCAGAACTGAAAATCTTATTTCACCCATTGGCTGCTTAGTGCCAAGCAATGCACTTTTGCAGACAGTGTAAATCAAAGATCAGACTGCATAGATCACACAGTTCGAACTTGATCAACCCTGGCTAATACAGCGAGATTTTCCATTAAAAAGAAATAGGATTAAATTGCAATATTTGGCTTTTTACTGTTGCTTGGAAATTTTCGAATTTTGTTTTTAGCAGTTTTAGGCTTAAGTTTGAAGACAGAGTTGTTCTGAAATTGATAAAGTAATATTTTTCCTGTTCCCAGTTTTTCTTCATTACACACTTGTGTATTGCGCATTAGGGACACTATGCCTTTGAAATATGGCTGCATTGTTCTGAATTATGATGGAACTCAAATAAGTTAACAGTGGATTTTCAATTGTTGCTGTCAAAAAAATGTAATTCCATTTTCGGTATTGTGTTGAAAGAGTTAGTTGTTATTACCCAGTACCTTTTTCAAAATTTTGTGTTTCTGTTCCTTTAGTTTTGTCTATAATGTTTTGAGTTTGGAATAATCCAAGTTTTTGGTGTAACAATGACAGGGTTCAGGATGTCAATAATGATGTATAAACTTGGAAGTTGCCTAACTCTTTACCAAACGACGTAATGTGGACTAGTCCAAATTGAAAGCATTAAATTTTGCAGACGACAATTTAGATGTGACTCAAATGATGGAACTTGTCTTTAATTTGGCAGAAAACATTGTGGGAAAAGGAGAAAATGCTGGTTACCAGCATTTTCTCCTTATCCACAATGTTTTCAAAAGGCTTTTTCCTCATGGTTGTTAAAAGTCAGCACTGTGTGGTAAAGGGTTAACCCTTAACCAAATTTACTAAATTTTACACTTTTCAGCTGGTGAAATTTTGTCCGAGATGGTTAGAAAAAAATTGTGAGAAAGTAGATGCTGGAAACCTGCATTTTTTTCCTTTCCCCCCAGTGTTTTCAAAAACCTTCCTATCCACATGTGTAAAAATATGGTATTATCAGCTAAAGATTAAAGACTATACCACAAGATTGAAAACATTGTGAAAAAGGAGCATTTGGTCTTAACAAGCATTTGCTGACATTCCAAAAAGTTTACCATTATTTCTCTGTTTCCCCTTTGTCAGAATTTATGCTAGTGTTAAATTCTAGTTTGTTTGTTTTGTGTTGGGGTTTAACGCCGTTTTAACAGCTTAGGTTATATCAAGACGGTCATTGCACCTACGTATTTGTTTCCTGGCTTTCTCACACCAGTACTGACACAGCTTTCTTTCCAAGTCACTGACTACTTTTCCCACATGCATCGGAGGTGAGAGGCACAAATTCACGGGAAAGAAAGCTTGCCTCATCAGGGTATGGAACACGCAACCACCAGGTCACAAGTCAGATACGCTAACCACTGAGCTACCCAGACAGGCTTTAATTACAGAATAAGTATTTACTGTGCTGAGTGAACCCGTTACAGATAACTGAAAAACTAGTCTCTTTACCATATTTCTTTGGACACTTTTCAAATTATAAACCCTTTATTGCACTACAAAATTTTTAATCACATGTGGCCCATATGAGT
Organism: Tridacna gigas; assembly: GCA_945859785.2. Classification (NCBI taxonomy): domain Eukaryota; kingdom Metazoa; phylum Mollusca; class Bivalvia; order Cardiida; family Cardiidae; genus Tridacna; species Tridacna gigas. The sequence continues at coordinate 9,065,452 of OX244042.2, forward strand.
GAATTTGGCTTGAAAGAGGGTGAAAAACATTTGGGGAAAAGGAGAAAGAACTGGTAATTAGCATTTTCTCCTTTTCCCTCAATATTTCCTTTGGCGTTCGTCTGGGTCATTAATACATGTCATTCTTTGGTAAAGTGTTCAAGGTAAAATAGCCGGTACTTCCTATAAACAAATAGACCTTTATGCACATTATTTTCCATGTTGTTTAAAAAAGATGTTTACCTTTCCTTAGAATATTTATCTTTTTTGCCATTCTTATATGTTGTTGGTATGTCTTAACCCTTTACCAAATAAACACAACTTTTGTCTATTTGAAGGAATAAGGCTTTTGAAAACATGTTGGGAAAAGAAGAAAATAATGGCATTCAGCATTTTTCTCCTTCCACAATGCATTCTAGCCTTCCAAAGACAAGTCCCATCATTGAGCCACATTCATATGTCTCAGCAAAAAAGAGAAAATGATGGTAACCAGCATTTTCTCTTGGTCCCACAATACTTTCTAGTGTGCCAAAAACCAATCCAATCATTTGAGCCACAACTAAACTGCCATCTGCAAATACTTTAATATACATGTAGATCAGTCTTAAAATTTTGTCATTTGGTAACAAGTTCACCCTTAGGCTGCTAATCGCGACTCACTGACCTTTTGCAGACAGTGTAGATCAAGATCAGACTGCACAGAATGTGCAGTCTGATCTCTGATCTACACTGTCCAATGAGGAGGTAATTTTCTCCAAAAAACAAGTTTGAAATAACATAATTTAGGTTTTTGCTATTGGCTTGAAAGCTTCATTTGACTTATTTAGCAAGATAAGGGTTAAGACAGTCTATATTGTAGTGAGTTTATTGTATCCTTTATCAAACCATTTTGTGTAAAAAAACTAGAAGGCCCTGAAGGGCCTGAATATGCTCTACTGGCAGGGAATGCAGACTTTATCATGTAAACAAGAATTGGAAATTTTCAACATGAAATGGCTACTTTTCCCACATTGTTTCTTCGATTTTTTTTTCAAAATCAATAGGGTTGAAGCTACTGATGAGATAAACAAACTGTGTGATTTTCATGAAAATCTGACCAGAAATACAGACTTTATTGCGTAAACAAGAACAGAAAATTTAAATTTTCAACTTTAAATGGCTACTTTTCCCATACTATTTGTTGGATTTTTTTCAAAGTCGATAGGGTTGAAGCTATTGATGAAATAAACAAACTGTGCAAGTTTCACGAAAATCTGAAGTTATTTGCAGACTTTATCGCGTAAACAAGAACTGGAAATTTTCAACTTGAAATGGCTACTTTTCCCATACTGTTTGTTGGATTTTTTTCAAATTCAATAGGGTTGAAGCTATTGATGAGATAAACAAACTGTGCAAGTTTCATGAAAATCCGGCAACAAATGCAGACTTTATCGCGTAAACAAGAAAAAGACTAACGGACGGACAGACGGACGGACGGACGGACGGACGGACAGACGGACGGACGGACGACGGAAACCCAGCCATGACATAAGCTCTGCTGGCTTTCAGCCAGTAGAGCTAAAAAAAAACCTGTATGTAGTGGACTTTTGAAAACATAGTGGAAAATGGTGGAAAGTGCTTGTAATCAGCATTTTCTCCTTTTACACTGTGTTTTGTGTCTATGTCTATTGAAAGACAAAATTCTATCATGTGGGCCACATTTCTTAACCCTTTCCCAAACAAGCCCTGGTTTTCACATGTCTGCAGTACAAGTCTTTTGAAAACACTATGGGAAAAGGAGAAATTGCTCGTAACGAGCAATTTCTCCTTTTCCCACAGTGTTTTCTACCCTTTTTGATAACTTTCTGCCATTTTCATCAAATTTAAATTGTCGTCTGCAAACTCTTTCAATTTAGACCGGTCCAAAATTTGTCATTTGGGAAAGGGTTAATATGTCCTATGCAGATACTTTGAAACTGGACAATGCTAAAATTTTGCCGTTTGGTAAAAAGTTCAAATGGTCTGTATTGTGATGAGTGTGTCTTAATTTTAACCCTTTGTCAAACCAGTCATTGTTTAACCCTTTACAAAACAGTTCCAGGTTTTCACAACCCTGAGAAAGAAGCCTTTTGAAAACATTGTGGTAAAAGGAGAAAATCCTGGTAACCAGCATTTTCTCCTTTTCCCACCATGTTTTCTACCCTTCCAAAAACTAATTTCAATTTTTGAGTCACATTTATTATGTTGTCTGCAAATGTTTCCAATTTGGACAGGTCTCAAATTTTGTCGTTTGGAGTTTAAAAAACCCTTGATTAAATACATGTATAGGCTCTTGAAAACATTGTGGAAAGTGTGAAACTGCTGGTAGGCAGCATTTACTCCTTTTCCTCCATGTTTTATACACTTTCATAGACAAATCACATCATTTCAGCTCAATCAGATTTGTCATCTGCAAGTATTGTTAATATGGACAAGTTCAAAATTTCATCATTTGGTCAAGATTTTTTTAAAATAATCTGTATTGTGATTAGGTCATCACCTTGATTTATATCTTTACCACACAACAAAATATTGGACTGGTCTGAATTGAAAGCATTTGCAGATGACAAAACAAATGTGCATGAAAAACAGAAATTTGTTTTGGAAAGGGTTGAAGACATTGTAGCAAAAGGAGAAAATGCTGGTTACAATGTTGAAAGCATTTGCAGATGACAAAACAAATGTGAATGAAAAAAAGAAATTTGTTTTGGAAAGGGTAGAAAACATTGTAGCAAAAGGAGAAAATGCTGGTTATAATGTATTCAAATGGCTTCTTTCACATAGTCGTTAAAAGTCAGGATTTGGGGGTAAAGGGTTTACTCTTTAACAAACAACAAAATTTTAAATATTTGCAGACGACAAACGCTCAAACAATGGAAATTATCTCTGAAAGGGTAGAAAACATTTTGGGAAAAAGAGAAAATGCTGGTTACCAGCATTTTCTTCTTTTCCCACAATGTTTTCAAAATCCCTCATCTTCAAGGTCATTAAAACCTGGGATTATGTTGTAAAAGATTAACCTTTTTTTCCAGACCAGCCTCTATTTCTAAACAAAAAGATGAGTAAGGTTCTCGAAAACACCATGGATAATGGTGAATGTGCTTGTAACCAGCTTTTTCACATTTTTTGTACCCCTTGCAAGGCAAATTCAATCATGATAGCTGCATTCATTTTGTCGTCTTTCAATTTTGACAAGTCCAAAGTTTTGTTGTTTGGTGGAGAGATATTGAGCTTGTTTCATTCATTTTGATGCTTTTATTTAAGATTTGTATTTGTGAATTGACCCTTTTCCACATGACAAAATTTTAGAGTAATCTGTATTGAAGGCATTTGCTGTCGACAAATTAAATATGGTTCAAATGAAAGTAATTGTGCGTGAAAGGACAGAAAATATTGTGGGAAAGGGTGAAAATGTTCACTGTTAACATTTTCTCCTTTTTCCACAATGTTTTCTAAAGTCTTTTTAATTTAAGATTGTTGAATATGGTCTTTGGTCAATCTGTTTGTTATATACATGTACATCAACATTTCATTTTGAGTATTAAAACATATTCTGTTTATACTTCGGTGTTTTTCTTGCTTAAAATCGATCTCTGCAAAGAGAAAGTCCTATTAGAAAAAAATTAAATATTCATCTTTTATTAAACACCGGTAAGCAAAATGGATAATTCCAAATACACAGAGTAGTAAAAGGTAATTCCCCTGTGTCCCACGATCGCCTACCCAAGTGTCTTTCTTGCCCGTTTTCCATCCGGCTGTTGTTTCTCTATCCAGGTGCTGTTCTCTTTCTTCCCCCATCTCTCTGTGCTTTTTTTTTTCTGGCTTGGACGCGTCTCGATCTCGGTTTTCCCGGTCCCGAGTCGACTCCCACTACCACTGCACCACTTTGGAGACTATAGGATTAAGGTTGTAGTTCTTATTTGAATACAATGTCTTGTAAAAACATTGAAAAAAAAAATATATTTACCGGAAGTCTCGCTCTAAACGCCAGGTGAGTCATGTTCTTCCATCAAATTTTCTACCAAACTGTTCCCTAACAGTTTGAACAGTTGCCCAAACTGTTCAACAACAACAGAGATAAGGCTTTTAGAAACATTGCGTTAACGGGCTTTCTGGTAAACAAGATTTTCTTCACTTTCAAAGAAAAATCACATTTTTTAGCCACACTTGATTTGTCGTCAGCACAGACGTTTGTTGCAGACGATTCTTAATGTTTGTCGTCTGGTAAAGCGTTCGCTTCAACTATAAATACGCCCACCCGGGTAGCTCAGTGTTTCGCGTTTCTCACTCATGACCTGGTGGTTGTAAGTTCGATACCCGCTTGAGGCAAACTTTCTCTCCGGAGATATTTCGCCTTTCACCTCTGATTCATATAGAAAAAGTAGTCGGCCACTTGGAAAGAAAGTTGTGTTAGTATTGCTGTGAGAAAGCCGGAAACACATGCGTAAGTGCACTGACTGATATAACCCAAGCTGTCCAAACGGCGTTTAACTCCAATATACAAACAAACTAACAAGTAAAAATACAAAACTCAGCACCTCTACAATCAAACACGTATGCAGCAAATAACTTTGAAAATATCCTTGTAAAATACTAATGTGATGATACCAAACATGAATGCCTGTGAAAAGATTGTGACGAAAGGAGCTGTTCAGCCTGGACCCAGGCATCAATAATTTCTTAATCAGTCCTTATCTTAAACTGGCAGCCTGTTATCGATCTTCGTATCAACTATCGGACGGTTACGGGAGATACAACGGGTACCAGTTTATCCTTATCTCGGTTTACATAGGTCTTCAAAACTGATCTGTAAATCTGTACAGGCTTTTGTTGTTGTCGTCTTTTTGACAAACAGAAAAACGTCAAAAATGGAATGGAAATGATCAGACTGGAAACCAGGCTGTCGTTATGCCGCTTTCAAAAGTACAACCATATCACGGCGACACTTCGCTTATTTCAAAACAATTCTTTTTTTTTTTTTTTTTTTTAATTCTGCAAAAAAAAAAAAAAAAAAACCTGCACTTGCATATATATAGCTTACGATCAAAGCGACAAGTTCACATGCTTAGAAAACAAAGACCAACATAGATCGTCATTATCCGAGAAGGATGAAATAATAAACATATACGACTGAAGAAATTACATGTAGCAATATAGTGTATCAAAACCTAAAGCGCCAACTAAGACTAGGATACGTGATATTTCTAATCCTTTACCGAAGGACAAAATTTTAGACATGTCCAAATTGCGGACGACAAAATAATTGTGACTCAAAAAATAGACGTTCGCCATTGTAAGGGTAGAAAAGATTGTGGGAAAACGAGATAAGGCTGGTTACCAATGTTTTCAACTTGAAGGCCTTTTCCATAGGGTCTTATAAACTCGGGATTGTGTGGTAAAGGGTTAAGACTATAACAAGACTATCTGTCACTCCGATCTTGATCCATGCTGTCTGCTACGTATTTCCTGAACATCATCAGCACTAGGCTGTTACTCCACCTTGCCAAAGGACACTGCAACGTAAAACCAGTGTGGCCGCGGTAAGGATCGACCCCAGAACCTCTGGATCGATAACCTTAACTCTTTACCAGGCGACAAGAACTGTAAACTTGTCCAAGTTGGAAGTATTTGCAGACGACAATTCAATTATTGCTAACTTTATGGGGTTTGTCCATGATAGCCTTGAAAATACTGTGGAAAAAGCATTAACTTTTCTGCTTTCACTATAACATTTTCCAAAGCTCTTTTCTCGTGGTCTTTCAAACACTAGATTGTTTAGTAAAAGGTTACGGCGCTTGATTTGTAATAATCAAATTCTTGAATGATCCCCGCTTGCAGGACCATTCTAGTTGGAGTGTCCCTAGGCAAAGCATGGCAAAACCCTAGTCTAGGTGAAAAGCAAGAAAAACACTGATAACCTGTTAACCAGCATTTTCTCCTTTGTCCGCGGTATTTACCATTCTTTCTTAGACAAATCTAAAAAGAAAGGAACTATCGTCTGCAAACGCATGAATCAATTTGGACAAGTCTAAACTTTTGCAGTCTGATACAGTTTAGAATATCTAAGGTGATAAAGTCATCGGCTGCTTTCCCGTGTCTAAATGTAAGTTTTAGGAGAAACGATTTCTGTCACAATGGCAGTCATATCACCTTGCCGGTTATTGACTGAATAGTGTTTTGCGTCGCTTTCAAAATTATTTTAGTCATATCATGGCGAGGGCCAACATATTCATGTATTTCCTGTGTTTCACCAGTACTAGGGCTCTGATGTGTCTTGCCCATGGATACTCCTACGAAGAATCTAGTGTTTCCAGTGAGGCTAAAAACCCGGGGTCTGCAGGTTACGAGCCTTACGGGGGGTTCTTTGTCAGATCAGTGGTTCACGACGCTTTAAACATTATTTCTGTCATATCACGGAGACAGCCAATTTGTTCCTGATTCATGTCTCCTTCGTCTCACATGTACTCGGGCATGGTTTTAAAGTGTTTTGCCCAAAAGCACCCTAATGCATCTCTTGAAGATCGAACTAATGACTGGCGAATTATGAATCCTACACTTGAACTGCTTGCCTGTGCTGAAGCCCTTTGGCCTCGCAAGGAATCGAACTTGCATGTTTTACGTCACTGAGCCAACGGGCTTGACATCGAACCCACAACCCCTAAACTTCAAGCCCTGTTATCACCAACTGAGCTATCGGGCTCGGCCACTGAACCCACTACCCCTAAATTTCAAGCCCTGTTGTCATCAACTGAGCTACCGGGCTCGGACATCGAGCCCACTACTCCTTAATTTCAAGCTCTGTCATCAACTGAGCGACGGGGCTGGGCCATCGAACCCACAATGCCTAAACTTCAAGACCTATTGTCATCAACAGAGTCACAGGGCTCGGCCATCAAACCCACCACCCTAATTTCAAAGCCCTGTTGTCACCAGCTGAGCTACCAGCTGACCAGGCTCGGCATCGAACTCGCAATTCCTAAATTGTCTAGACCCGTATATTATCGACTGAGCCCATCACGACGACCATCATTTACCCTCGTTGGGGACGGGTTGGGTGAAAACAAGTGGCGAAGATGACGATAGTGAGTATAATGATGATTATACAAGAAAATGTCATTTAACCCTTTACCTAACGGCAAAATTTTAGCCTTTTCCAAATTGAAAACATGTGCAGATGACAATTTCAATGTGGCTCAAATGGTGCAATTGTTCTTTGATGGGATAGAAAACATTCTGGGAAAAGGAGAAAATGCTGGTTACCAGCATTTTCTCCTTTTCCCAGAATGTTTTCAAAAGGCCTCTTTCCCAGGGTCGTTAAAAGGCAGCATTATGCGGTAAAGGGTTAAAAAGGAGAAGAGGAAAACCACCGAAATAAATTCACCCACCTCGATGGTTATTATTTTCCAGAATGTATCTGTTAATGAAATAATCCATCAAATTAAAAAAAAAACATTGCCTCATTTATATACATTTTACACAAGGGACAAACACACTAAACAGTGAATACAAAAATGTCCAAATTAATCACGTGGAAAGTCTGCAAACTTGGTGGTTGCGGTGAAGGGGGTGTCACTGGAGATAAATACATGTATCAAAGTACTGAAAGTACTGACAGACTTGCCAAATTGAAAGAGGCCATGGTAAAGATAAAACTTGGTTGGTCTATAAAAGATTGAAGAAAATTTGTCAAGCTCGGTAATGAAGTCTGTTTTAATTCCACTGGTCCAGAAAGTTTCAGATTTGCTATTGGAAATAAATCTTGGTTAGGAGAAAATTACATCCGGTCAAAATTGGAAACAATTTGGGAATCATGTTTGTTTGTTTTTTTTTTTGCTAGAGTCCTTTACATACCACCATCTAATTAGAGGCCCTTGAAGGCCTGAATCACTCGACTGGCAGTGATTTTGCTTTTTCTCAAGCGTAAATCATTAATTCATGATGCAAAAAATAAAAAGACAAACACCCCCCCCCACACACACACACAAAAGGGGGGGCGGCGGTTGCAACTGGGCTTGAACCCTCTAAGACAGCACAAGTAGGCATGGTGAACTGAACAAAAAGTGAAAAAAAAAACTGAAGTACCGTTTCTCAAAACTAGTTGTTTGCAATCCAGCCAAATTTGATAGGGATTCAGCACTCATTGTATAGAAAAAATCCCTGTTTCAAAGAAAAGTGACCAATAATGTGGCCTGTGTTGAATAAACAACACTAAGTCATCAAATGGCTGCTTTTCCTAAACTAATTGCTAGATTTTCTCCATTCTTAAGAGTTCAACCCCTTGATGATACAAATAATCTTTGCAAGTTTAAAGTTAGATCAAAAATGCGGAGTTAATTGCCTTAAAAAACAACAAATGTAAATCTTCAAATTTAAATAGCTACTTTTCCAAAACTGATTGTAAATTTTTTTTTCAAAATCAATAGGGTTCAAGCTGTTGATGATACAAAGCAAACTGTGCAAGTTTCACGAAAATCCGACGACAAAATGCCGACTTTATCGCGTAAACAAGAAATGGAAATTTTCAACTTTAAATGGCTACTTTTCCTATACTGATTGCCAGATTTTTTTCAAAATAAAAAGGCTTCAAGCTATTGATGAGATAAACAAACTGTGTAAGTTTCAAGAACATCCAACCACAAATGCAGACTTATCACGTAAACAAGAAAAGACCAAAGGATGTACAGACAGACAGATGGACAGGTGACGGAAACCATAAGCTCTGCTCTTTTACAGCCCATTTTTAGCTCCACTGGCCAAAGGCCAGCAGGCTTATGTCATGGCCCGGTGTCCGTCGTGCGTCTGTCCGTCCGTGCGTTAACTTTTATTTCAAACATCTTCTTCTCTGAAACTACCCATCCGATTTTCACGAAACTTCACAGAAATGATCCTGCCATGGTCCTCTTCAGAATTTCTTGAAAGAATTTGATTCCTTTAAAAACTCTGGTTGCCATGGCAACAAAACTGAAAAATATTGGAAATCTTTAAAAATCTTCTTGTCTGAAACCATAAGGCATAGGGCTACCAAATTTGGCATGTAGCTTTATGTAGTAGACCTCTATCATGTTTCTTCAAATTATAGCCCTGGGGTCAAAATTGGCTCTGCCCCAGGGGTCACAAGTTTTACATAGGCTTATATAGAGTAAACTTTTAAAATCTTCCTGTACCTAGCCATAAGGCCTAGAGCTACCAAATTTTGCATGTAGCTATATCTAGTGAGCCTCTACCAAGTGGGCCTAAATTTTAGCCCTGGGGTCAAAATTGGCCCCGCCGCAGGGGTCACAAGTTTTACATGGGCTTACATAGTGACAACTTAAGAAATCTTCCTGTACCTAGCCATAAGGCCTAGAGCTACCAAATTTTACATTTAGCTTGATCTTGTGGGGGTCTACCAAAAGGGCCCAAATTACAGTCCTGGGGTCATTTTGGCCTCGTGCTGGGGGGGGGGGGGTTGGGTGGGCAGATGAGGTTCACAAGATTTACATGGGCTTATATAGCGAAAACTTTTAAATCTTGGTGTACATAGCCATAAGGCTTAGGGCTACCAAATTTTGCATAATTATAGCATTATCTAGTGGACAACTACAAAGAGGGCCCAAGTTACAGCCCTAGGATCAAGTTTGGCCCCGCACCTGGGGTCACAAGTTTTACATGGGTTTATGGAGTGAAAACCTCAGAAACCGTCTTGTTACTAGCCATAAGGCAAAGAACTCCCAAATTTGGCATGTTATTCTTCTAATACACATATTCCCCATTTAGTTCCACTGTAGCCCTGGAAGAGGTATAAAAGGGGAGTGCAATCGCAATTTAATGAAAATACATGAATATATAATTAATAAACAGAACCCCACCATCTAATTTTTTAGCGGACAATAAAAGTGGCGGGTCTCCATACAAAGGTTCAAATACAGACACATTCACATTAAGTCGCTCATATAACCATAAAACAACCCGCTCCAATTCTCTAAATGCATTATCAAACCATTTAATGTTTAATTACATGCAACACACACACACACACAACACACACACACACAACACACACACACACACACAACACACATGCACATGCAACACATCTGCACACATCTGCACATGCAACACATGTAAAGCCGATTAGCCACGTCTCTGACTAGCCGACTAACCGATTAGCCACGTCTCTGACTAACCGATTAGCCACGTCTCTGACTAGCCGATTAGCCACGTCTCTGACTAACCGATTAGCCACGTCTCTGACTAGCCGATTAGCCACGTCTCTGACTAGCCGACTAGCCACGTCTCTGACTAACCGATTAGCCACGTCTCTGACTAACCGACTAGCCACGTCTCTGACTAACCGATTAGCCACGTCTCTGACTAGCCGATTAGCCACGTCTCTGACTAACCGATTAGCCACGTCTCTGACTAACCGATTAGCCACATCTCTGACTAACCGATTAGCCACGTCTCTGACTAGCCAATTAGCCACGTCTCTGATTAACCGATTAGCCACGTCTCTGACTAACCGATTAGCCACGTCTCTGACTAACCGATTAGCCACGTCTCTGACTAACCGATTAACCAACTCACTGGATTAGCCGATTTAGCCAGGTAGCCGGCTTATCTGTCTATCGGGTTAGCGGGTGGGTTGTGCAGGTGTATTTGCATTGGTGTTTGGGGTGCATTTGCAGGTGCATATTGGTATGAATAAAATAATGGGAAAAAAGTCTATATAGCTATATGAGTGTGAGAGATGTGTGTGTGTGAATGTGTGTGTGAATGAGATGGGAAAATAAAAATAAAAAGAGAGGTAAAGAATATTTTACATATTATTAAAATGCAATACAGTAAAAAATATAACGTAACTCTAGAGAGTTAGGGATTAAATTATATTCTAAAATTACACCTCATCTAGCAATAGAAAATACTTATGATAGTAATTTAATACCTGACATTTCAAAAGTAGATTATTTAAAAGGTTCTAAAGGTTTAACAACTTTACAACCATTAGAAAATTTTCCTTCTTTTATTGATGATTTATATTTATTCGGTTATATACCTGAAAAAGATACAATAACATCAACAAAAAAAAATAATAAACTATTTTTAAAATCTGGAGAAAATGGACCTGCAGAAATAATTGTTAATGAAGTACAACAGGTTACTAAAAAAGTTTATAGAAATGATTATAAAAAACTTGGAAGTCATAAAATTGTTTTTACCGTTAAATATTGTTCGGATGGAAAAATTATGAAAACAATTGAAGAACTAAAAAAAAAAAAAAAATGATTACAGAGTTGGAAAGGATTACAAAAGAAGATATGAAAATAAAAAGAAGATAGAAGAAAAAAAAGTTGCCGGAGCTTTTAAATTAAAAATAGATACTTCTGAAATGGAATTACAAAAAGTACTTGATGGTTTAGAAGATTGTGAACATGAATTAAATTTAAGAGGATTTGGACTTTTTTCTATTGATTATACACAGGATTTCTCCGGAACATTAGATGTAGAACGTTTAAGAGAATATTTAAAAGAAGTACATGGTTTTCGTGTAGAAGGTGATAAACCACCAAAAAATTCAACTGAAATAGAAGAATCAGAATTTTATAGAAAACCTGTTTTATTATCACTTGAAGAAACAAGAGAAACCTCAGGTAATAATATAGTAAAATATAGATTTTATAAAGGTAATAATCAAATAAATGTAAAATTTTACAATAAAATAGTATCGAATTTTGAATCTGGTGATGTTCAAACTAGGCAAGGTGCTCATTTATCTGAGTATGTTTATAGTAATAAAAAACATTTACTTGAAACTTTTAGACATCCTGATATTGAAAAAAGAGGTTTTACAAGATTAGAAGTAACAATTGATGGATTTGATGAAGATATTAATTATAAATATTTACTAGAAAGAGAATTTTCAAGAGTTAAAGATGCTAAAATATTCCATATTCAACCTGCATTAAATCAATGGAAAAATTTAGTTGAACAAATTAATAAAAATTGTGTTATTGCAAATAGAGCTAGTGGTGAAATACAAATGATATGGTACGGTTCAAGTTTAACACGAAGATATGCAGGTGTAGGTAATAATGTAGTTAAATCTATGAAAGATTTAGGGAAAAATTTAGATGATTGTAAAACAGAAAAAAAAAAAGAAGGGTTAATAAAAATAGCGTGTAATGAATGGGAAAAAGCTATTGAAACAGTTGTTTCTCAATTTGGATTTAAAAATATACCTATTTATGTAATTGATTTTAATGTTAGTTGTTATGTATATTTTGAACCAATACGTTGTTGGATGAAAAAAGGACCTACAATACTAACACCTTTTAATTTTCCGACAACATGTTATGAGGCAAAAGAAATACAAGACAATATTATACCATCTAAAATTTTGCCTGATTATTTTGATACAGTAAAATGGATATGGAGAACTGAAAAAGAAAAAGATAATCATATTTTAGGGAAAAGGAAAATTTTAGAAAAAAAATTTAAACATTTTGAATTAAAAGATAAACAAGAATTATTAAATAAAATTCATATTTCAACACTATCAACAAAAAGACGAAAAGAATATGAAAAGTATCGTAAACATGTGGAAAAAGCAAAATATGTAGAAGATCGATTAACAGAAAAAATAAAATTAGAATTAGCTCAACAAATGGAAAAAATGGAAGAACTTAATAAAACAGAGAAAATATTAAAACAAGATATGGAAAAAGAAGAGATAGCTAATAAAAGAAGAAAGGAAATTTCGAAAGATTTTAGGGTTTCATTTGATAGAGAAGAAAAAGAAGAAGAATTAAAAAAATTAAAATATATTAAAGTTTATGGATACAAAAAACATCCTGATTATTTAAGGTTAGCATACTATAATCATGAAAACAAAAAAAGTGTATGTTTTTGTAATGGTGAATTAAATGAAACAATAAAAAAAATAGAAAATGTTTGTTTTGAAAAATTAGATGAAAAACTATTAAAATATAAACCAAAAGAACCAGTTTATTTTTTGCCATATAGTTACCTTACTGTTAATTGTGAAAATCCTAAAAATTTATTTGTTTTAAATTATGATGATTTTATAAAAGAGAATAATCTAAAAGAAAAAATAAAAGAGAATGAAAAATTAAAAGAAGATTTAGAAAAAATTAAAGAAAATAAAAAAATACCTCATTTAATTCAAGAGAAATATGAAAATGATTATATAGAAACTAAAGATTTAGAAGAAAATATTTTTTCTATTGTTTCTTTTTCAGTAAAAAAATACAAAGGTAATTCTATTTATTTACTTACAATTAAAAAAGATGAAGGAGAACCTTTATTAATAAAAGGTATCTATTTACAGGAAGAAATGGAAAAATTAGTAAATGAAGTGGGTGATTTAACAACATTAAAACTTCCTATGTATATAAGAATTGGAATTAAAAAATACAATGAAAAAAGAAAGAAATCAGACAGACTTATAACAATTATTAGAAATAAAGATTAATCTTTATATATTTATAAAATATATAAAGATTTTTATTTAAAAAACTGCATCCATCTTTTTCCCATCTGATTGAAGATTAAAAATTTTATCAGAAAGAAGAACAGCATAGGCTTTGGTATTAGCAGGAACATTTTCAGCAAATCTTGCTTTTATTTGAACATCAACGACAGATGCCCTTAATCTTGTTTTTTGCTTTGAAATATCAAAAACAAACAATGGATAAAGATTTTTAAAATCTATTGAATTGATTGAAAAATTAGAATTTACTACATGTTGTGTCATATATCTGAAATTAGAAGTTTCGAAAAACATACGAGAATATTCATTACCTGAAAAATTAATATCATAATCAATTTCAGGATATCTTTCAGTGTTTAAATAAACATGTACATTAGTTAAATTTACATGATTAAATATTGATTGGTTTTGTTCTTGAAGGTCCTTATCTCCAGTTTGAAAACCTAATATTAAAAATCTAGGTCGTTCTGCTGCTGATTTTACTGCTAAACGCCAGGATAGCTCTGTTGTTTGGGGAACAATAATACTTTCACATTGACGTGATTTAAATCCAATTTTAGTTTCAATTTTTGTATCTATTTGTTTATAAAGTGAAAATTTTGCTTCATCAGAAGGTAAAACATGAGGAACAAACCAAGATAATTTATTTAGTAAAATTTGTCCTCGTTCATATGGGGTATCTACTCTGCCTACTGGCCTTGATCCATCCGATTTAAAAATTGCTTCATTATCTGATTTTCTTATTAAACTTAACTGTTGTTTAACTCCATATATAATTTCATTATAATCTTCAAAAAATCCAAAAATATGACTTAGAGGAACTAAAAAAGAAAAGTTTCCGACTGGATCGCTTGAAAAAATTAGTTTTTGTCTCGTATCAAATCCAATATTTAAAGCTCCTGCATTTCCTTCTTCATAATCTTTAAACCAGCATTGGTTTAATCCTCTTGATTTATTAAAATCATCAGGGTATTTTAACATGCCTAACATTGTAGTAGTTTGTCCTGGATAAAGTATATTTTCTATTTCTTGACCGGATATTATAAATTTAATTTGACTAAAAAGATTTAATAAACCATTATTTGCTATTGTTACCCTATCTTCTCTTACATATCTTGTACCATCTGCTTTTAACAATGAACCTATAAAATGTAAATAACTTTTACTTGTATGAGTAAAAACATCTTGCGACTCGATTGTAAGCCTTATTTCTCCTGGTGTATTTAGTTGAGTTACGCCTTTATCAGGAGGGTATTCATGATATTGATAACTTTGTATACCTTCATCAATAGGAATTTCTGTAAACCAATTCAATGTTGAACTATTAGCCATTTTTTCAATAGTAAATAAATTTTTTAAATCACTTTTATTCCAAGACCTTCATTTAATCCCTTTTTTGATTTTGGTATTTTTCCAAGTTGAGGAGTATCGAAAGGAATTGTTGCAACTGGGGGAGCATTTGAAACTTTTAAACTTGGTTTTTCTTGTTTTTTATTAATTATTAAATTTTTAATTTTTTCTCTCGCAAGCTGTTCTGCTTTTTTTGTTCCCACATCTAATAATTTTTTACTAGCATCTGTTGCTATTTTTTTTGCTGTTGATTTAGCTAAATTTTTGACGACTTTACTAGTACCTGAAGAAAAAACACGAGAAAAAAACTGAGATATTGGAGTAAAAAGATTAGATCCACCGTAAATATATTCTTGTTCATATCCTGGTAAGTCTTCTGTTATTATCATTTTTCTAATTAATAAAATTTGTTTAAACATCATTTAAAAGTGTATCTCTTTCTTTTCTCGTCATTACTTTTTTCTAATTAATTCGTTACAAATATCTGCTATTTCATTTTTTAAACCAGTATTTCCTGCACGAACAGAACCGCATAATAAAGTTAATCTGTCCGCTAGTGCAATAGGATCAGAAGATAAAAAAACCGTTGTATGTCCTTTACCTTTTTTTTTTTTATAAGATTTTTTTGATTGTAATATTTCATCTTTTATAGGTCTTAGTAAATCAGTCCATTTTTTTCCTTTTGACAGATTTTTATTTATTATTAATTTACCCTTTTCATTTGTTTCAAAAAGAACACCTGTGCTATTTAATATTTCTTTAAACTTATAAAACTCTTTAGGAAAATCTTTTTCTTTAAAATCAGGTGGTACATTAGAAAAAATTAATTGCATTAATTGAGGTGTTTTTTCATATTCGTAATTACCAACTATAATTTTATTTTTTTCAATATTTAAAGGTACATTATTCATTGTTAATATTATTTCTTCATCTCCAGTTTTTTGTAATGTTAAAAGTTTATTTTTTTCTAATTGTGTATTTTCTAATTCTGGATGAAGTTCTTTAAAATTTGAAAAAAATGATTGAGTAAAAGATGAAGGTAATGGTAGTGAAGCTGTATAAGAAGATGGTGATGGTAAAGATTTCTCTAAAGCTTTAGGAATTTTACCTATTTCTTCAGTTAAACTTTTCTCAAGTTGTTCAGTTCTTGCTGTTACAGGTTTGAAAAATTTAGTTAGTTCTCGATCTCTTCCTTTTTCTTCCATAATTTCTGATCTATCCTTTAATTTTATTTTTTTCTCTAAAGCAGGATATTCACTTACTATTTTATTCCTTTTATTAATATCATCTATGTTTAAAAACGACATTTTTTTAAAATATATTAACTTTAATTAATGTTAATATATTTTACTCTTCACTCGATATTTGACAACTACAATTAAAATTATATTTAATATTAGGACAATTAAATTCATCCTTGATTTTTTTCAACCAACCTCCGAAAGGAATTTCTGGCATCAACTAGACCTTTTTCAATTAAACTTTCCTTTTCTTCTTCAGATATCTGTTTTTTCGTTTTGTTTCTTATCTCTTCTTTAAGTATTTTATATTTTTCCAATTCTTCCATAATTAAACTAAATTCAAGATGTTCAATTTTATTATCTGCTATTGCTTTAGATATATGATTTGATAGAGTATTTAATTTACTTTCAGCAAGTATTTTAATTTTCATATGTTTCTCACTTTTTGTTCTACTTCTTCTAACTATAAATTTACTGACAACAGCAAGAAGTCCAATGAATAAAGCACAACCTTCTAAAGCTATAGTTGCAGGAATTGCTACAATAGTTGAAAGTAATGCTATACCACCACCTCCCATTAATAAAGCACCAACTGTAAAAATTGCCTCTACATTATCAACAGTTTTACTAATTTTTAAATATTTTTTTTCAAGGTTCTCCCTTTGTCTTACTTCTTCTTCTAGATATCTCTGAACTTCTGAAATTTTTCCAAGTCTAAAACTTTGCCCGTTATCATTCATTTCAATAACAGCAACAGGAGCTGATGGTTCTGATCTTACTATATTAGGGTAAAGATTACCCTTATTTTTTTCTATTTCTGTCATTTTTTATATCGTCAAAATTGCTTTAACTTTTTAAATATTGAATGAAACATAAAGGAGTATTTTCAGGAATTAATAATTCTTGTTGTGAAAAATTCCATAAAAAAATGTTAATATTGTCATAAGAAGCTTCAGGAAAAATATTGTTAAATATAATTAAATTTGTTTCTAAGTCTTTTGATAAACTCGTTAATACGATACCTTCACTTTGTTTAAAACCAAAACCAAGACTTAACATTTTTCCACTATTTGCTTTAATTTTTATAGTCATTTGCGTAAAAATTAGCCATTTGTTTCCTGTTTTTTTAATTGAAGGATATTTTAATTCTTGAGGAAGCCAATAAATTGTTTTTGATTGGTTCATGATTTTTTTAAAAGAAAATTTTTTTTAAATTAAATTTTTAAGTAAAGGTCCTATAATTGGAATATTAGAAAGTAATCCTTCACCTCTTTGAACTTTACCTTTTTTTACTAAAAATAACCCATCACCTCCAAATACTGAACCAGTTCCTGACATAGGTTTTAAATATAAACCTTCTCCATCTGTTTCAACTTGTGATACTGTTCCATTTTTAGATAAATAAAGTCCATCTCCAAATAACTTTTTAGTAACACCATCTGCTAGACCAGATAAAGCACCTAATCCCAAAGCTGGTAAAACTTTTTTAGCAACAGGTAAAACAAATGGCAATGCTCGTGATGCTAATGCTGCAAGTGTTCCAAGAAAACCACCGTGTTTTGCATTATATTTTACTTGAGCAAATGACAAAGATAAATTTACACCTTTGTTTTTATTAAATGCTTTGTTCATTCTTGCTATTTGACTTTTTGTAAAGTAAAAATTTTCATCTCCTCCGGCATTTTCAGGTTTTAAATTTATTGTAACTTTACATTTATTATTATATGCATGAGCAATTTTTTCTTTTTGATTTTGAGAAAGTGAAATTTTAGTTTCTATATAATTTGTTTTAGTCATTTTTAATGTTGTTTAATTTCCCTAATATGAAAACGCATTGTAATATTTTCACCTCTTAGATCAAGTTTATTACCATCTTGATCTGTCAATATTGCTGTGATACTGTGAATTTCTTGAAGAAGTAAAGGTAAATATATTGGATAAGGTGGCCTTTCAACTATCTTATGACCTGGGTTAACATTTGGAAAAAAACTATATATTGTATTTGCTTGATTTCCTTTTACATATGTTCCTCCAATGATATCTAAATTAATTAAAATAGAATTAACAGCTAAAATATTAACTATTTCTTCACTTTCATGTATTCCAGCTGTATACATTTTTGGTTTAAATCCTAAAACTTTATTTAATGAATTTTGTGTAAAATCAACAACATAGTCTTTTTCAATATTCATTATAGTTTTAAAAGTATTAAGGTTTGCTTTAAATGTTACTGGATAAGTGTTATTTTTTACATCAAGTAATCCTTTAGTATTAAAAATGTTTTCTAAAGTTTGATTAATTCCAATTAAATCATAACTTCCTGTTTTAAGAACAAAATCCCATGCTCCTGCTCTTGGTTCTTTTATTAATCTAAATTCATTGTTTCCAGTATGAATATTTGGCATACTGTAATATGTTTCAAGATTAATTAACGCCATTTCACAAGGTTTACTTAAAATAATTGGAGGATTTATTAAAGTTTTAAAATCTGTTTTATTATCACTTAATATAATTTGAAATGATGTCATTTTTATTTTTATATAAGAACAAATTTTTTGTATAAAATGGCAAGCAATAACGTTAATAATAATATAGTAGAGTTTTGGTTAAATTTAAAAGAAGGAGAAACAGATGAAATATCAGTAATGGCTTGTTGTGATTTTAATAATTATCGAGATATTGACTGTTATTGTTCATGGGATAATATTCAAAATAATTTTAAAAAAGGAGAATATCATGTAACATATAGTTTAAATGGAATTGAAAAAATAGAAAGAGTTGGAGATGAAGTAAAAAAAGTTAAAATAGTGAAAAAGATAATATTAAATGAAGAAGAAAAAGATGTAATACCAGTAATGGCTTATTCTTGTGATTTTGATATGTTTCAAGATATTGACTGTTTTCGAACATGGAATGATATTAAACATCATTTTAAAAAAGGAGAATATCATATAACATATAGTTTAAATGGAATTGAAAAAATAGAAAGAGTTGGAGATGAAGTAAAAAAAGTTAAAATAGTGAAAAAGATAATATTAAATGAAGAAGAAGGAGAAAGAATACTGAAAGAAATAGAAAAGAAAAATGAAGAAGAAGATGATGAAGAAGAAGAAGAAATACTGAAAGAAATAGAAAGTAAAATTAAAAAATGTGGAAGATAAAAAAATAAAAATTAAATTACTTAAGTAATTTATTTTTTTAAAAAAGCAGCAATACAATGAATAGGAATTATGGTAAAACAATACGAATTAATAGAATGCACAAGAAAACGTGTGAGAAAAGTAGAAGTTGATAATCAACCGTTTAATTATAAAAACAAAGATTTATCTATTTTTTTAGATGAAAATTTTTTAAAAAATGAAAATTATGATATTAAATATTCATGTAATGGTATTGAAGAAATAAAAAGATTAGGAGATGATGAAGAAGGTATTATAATTAATGAACAACCTGATAAATTTCATGATATAGATTTAATTAATATTTTACAAAGTAGAGAATTAAAAAATGGAAAATATAAAATTATATTTTCTGCTTATGGTATTGAAGAAATAAAAAGATTACCAAATAATAATGAAGATATAGAAAGAGTAGATGATGAAAATTTTTATTTTTCTTTGTTAGGAGAACTTAAAGAAATATTAAATTATGAAGAAGAACAAAAAAAAAAAAAAAAAAAAAAAAAAAATAGAAAAAACAAATAGAGAAAATTTTTTTAAATCATCAGAGTGTGTTATATGTTATAATGAAAACCCAAATGTAATGTTTTGCGATTGTGGGCATGTATGTATATGTAATATTTGTAATGATTTGCAAAATTTTGAAAAATGTCCTGTTTGTAGAATTAATTCCACTATAAAAAGAAAAATTTCATAAAAAATTATTTTTTTAATAAAAAATGAATTGTGAAGAAATTTTAAATCATGTTATCGATTTTGGTAGAACTAATAAAATTTATTCAACTAAATTTATAAATAAATCTTTAATCGAAAAACAAATTGAATTTTTAAAACAATTTGAATATAAATTTCCTAGTTTTGAAAAATTAATAAATTATTATTCACATTTTGATCAAATTCTTAAAATTATAGATGATGAAGAAGATGAAGAAGAAAAGAAACCTTTTATAATGTTTAAAAATAGAAAACCAATTAATGAAGATCAAACTTTTAAATCACCCGAATGTGTTATATGCTATGCTAAAAATCCAAATGTAATGTTCTGTAATTGCGGACATATAGCTATATGTGAAAATTGTAATGATTTACAGAATTTTGAAAAATGTCCTGTTTGTAAAACTTTTAGTGATATTAAAAGAAAAATATAAATATTTAACCTAATGAAAAAGGTTAAATATTTATTATTAATTTACCAATCAAATGGAAGAAGTTCTTCATTGTAATCTGGAAAGTGAATTTGAACAGCAAGAGTTATAAAAACTCTTTCAATATTTGGATGAGAAGATTTAAAAAATAAAATTAAACTTGTACATTCTTCAAATTGAATTGGTTTAAATTGAGGAGGATTTAAACAAATCTTATGTATTTTTCTAACATCATTATCATTTAAAATAGGTAAAACAAACTCATGTTCTGTTTTTTTTCCAACAGTTTCTATTATTCCTTTGCTTAAATCTCTGTTTATGTTTCTGTCTTCTGGTCTTGTTGTATTATTATCATTAATTCTAAAAATTAATTCAAATGATTTATTTTTTTCAAGATAAAATGTATCAGGGTAAAGAAAAACAAAAGAACAATTAAGAATTGTTCCAGCATATGGAAACAAATAATTTGGTTTAATTTTTATTTTTCCTCCTTCCCTATTGTATATAATATTTCCAGCATCATATTTTCCAAAATATACTATTGTAGGTTGAATAGGATTATTTTCATCATCCAATCTTATTGCTGGTCCTCCATAAATAGATGGTGTTCTTATATTAGATTTTTCTACTTCATCTATTCCAATAATTGGACCTTCAGCTTCCCCTCTAACTAAAATTATAGAGGTGCCTAAAAATTTATAAATTCTTTCTTTTGTTATAATATCATCCACATACGTTTTACTCACTGCATCGGTTTCCCCCCTTGGCAGTGGAACATTTGTAATACTTTTATAAGCCATATTAAATCCTTGTGTAGCTAAATAATACCCATTTTCTTTTAAAAATGGTCCTTCATTCTTTTGATCAAATGTTTTCACATCCACATAATTTTTAGTAGCAACATCCTGCGGTTCAACTGGATTACCTGCATTAATAACTTTAAATTTTTTCATATCTAAATCTGCTGTAATATCACTTTTATCTACAGGTTTAACATTAGTAATCTTTTCCTCCAAAACTTCTTTAATCTCATCTACATAACCTTTATTAACTGCATCATTTTCTTCTTCAGGTCCTTTTAAATTTCTGATAGTTTTCTGTTTTAAATTTAAATTACCTTTTGCAATAAAAGTCCTTCCGTTGTTCGTATTAAAGGCTTGATTTTTTTCTAAATCTTGTTTAACTTTCTCCAATTCTCCCAAATCATTATTAACATTGCTAACAATTTCATCAACATATTTTTTATTAGTTGCTTCATCTTCCCTTTGTGGATTTCCTACTCCATATAATCTAAAATTTTGCATATTTAAATTAGCATTAACTTTATAATTAATACCATCATCAAATTTATTAATAACATTTTCTTTAACTTTAATAATTTCATCATCAACATATTTTTTAGGACTAGCTTCATAATCCTTTTGTGGCATCCTAATTCCTCCTAACTTCTTATTTCTCATATAAATATTTTCTTTTGTTTCATATCCTCCGTTCTTTCTTTCAAAAGGACTTGCTTCATCTACATAAGCAACAGTAGCAACATCATCCGGTAAATCAGGAAATCCTACATTTTCTATTTTTAAACCTTTCATATCAATTTTAGCTTTTGCATCATGAACATCATTTTTAAAAATGAAAGGATTATTTGCTTCTATTTCTTTTTT
This sequence comes from Tridacna gigas, assembly GCA_945859785.2. Lineage (NCBI taxonomy): Eukaryota > Metazoa > Mollusca > Bivalvia > Cardiida > Cardiidae > Tridacna > Tridacna gigas. Next base: position 9,087,517 of record OX244042.2, read on the forward strand.
TTCATCTTTTCCTAAAAAATTATTAACAATAAAAGGAAGATCAACACCATCACCTTCCTCTTTTTCTATAATTTCTTTTTCAATTCTTCCAAATTTTGTCATAGGTTGATAATACATTTTTTTAAAGATTTTTTTCTTTTAAATTCATTAAATATGATACTATAGGAAATAAATCATAACCCTTTGTCAATTTTTCTAATACATAAACACAGAGATGACCGCAAATAACAGTATTAGGTTGTTGTATTTGATCAGATGAGTATAAAATTGGAGATTTTAAATATCTCTGAAATTCTAAAGGTGGACGTAAACCATAACTGTCAAAATAGTATTTTGTATTTTTATTTTTATACCAACAAGTCCAATGAGTTCCTTCATCTTCACTATCATCTAAATTTAAAATTCCACATTCTCTTTTTTTTGGTTTGTCAGGAAGATTATCACGTGAATAAACTCCTTTCCACCCAAGTAAATCTTTACATACATTAATTAAATCAAAATTGCTAAGTGATTTACTCGGTAAATTGATAATACGGTTTGAAGGATGTAGCCCTGTTCCTGTTGTTTTCTTTCTGTCTCTTTGTCTTTGTTTCTTTTCCTTTTGTCTAGTTGCTTCTGCTGCTACTGCTTCCATTCCTAATTTAGCATTTTCTTTAATTCTTGGTTCTTTATATCCCATCCAATTTTGAAATTCATATCTTGTTTTTTGTAGTTCTTGTCTATAAAATGCCCCTTCAATATGGTGATCTTTTGCATCTTTTAAATAGTAAGTTTTTGGATTTGAATTACGTATTTCACGTATCTTAAAAATTTCTTTGGTCCAATTTGGGGTAAAGCCTTTTTCAAATCCTTCTTTTTTCTTTCTCGGTATTCTAACTAAATCATTAATTTCTAAAGGAGTTTTTTTATCTTCTTTTAATTTTTTAGGTTTCATATAAAATTTTTCAAAAATTTCTTTTTCATTTTCTGGATTACTTGCTTCAGTAGGAGTTAATATTTCTTTAAAATTTCTATGAGGTGTGTTGTTATATTCTTCTACTAATTCCTGTATATGAGGAATATAATCAGTTGTATTATTATTAGTCATAAATCTACCTATCTTATTTTTTAAAGTTTTAATGAAACGTTCAGCAATTGTTGCTTTATTTTTTCCTTCAGTGTGATAAAGAACAACATCTTTTAATTTTGTTTTTTCTTCTTTTGCTTTTTCAGGAAATAGAACAGGGCAATGACTTTTTATATGATTTGTTAAACCGGCTTTATTTTTTAAATATTTTTTACAAGGGGGACATTGGAAATTTGTAGGTTCTTCTTCTTTTTCTTTATCTATTAATCCAGTAAATTCACCACCTCTATCAGTCCATAATTTTTTAGGTCTTCTTTTTGTTTCATCAAATATATTATTAAATGCCTTGGCAACATTATCAACTTGTTTATTTGGTAATTGTCTAACCCATGCATATCGACTGAAAACATCTAAAACTATTAAAAAAATATTTAAATTATCTGTTTGTTTTTCTGATGCTGTTTGTCTTTCTGTTGTTGCTGTTTCTTTAATTTCTTCTAATCCTTCTTTTTCACCTTTTTTTATTTTTTTAGGCATAAACATTAAATCAGCAGTCCATGTATCATTAATATGAGGAACTATTACTTTCCTTGTTGGAAAATTTCGCCTTACTGGTTTATGGAGTTCATCAGCTAATGTTTTCTTCTTTTCTATTTTTTTTTTTTTTTTTTTTTTTTTTTTATTTCCCATTCCAAATTTTACTTTATTTCCTATAATTTTACTTACGAGACTCCTTTCTAATTTTTCTTTAATTGTCGGATTATAAATTTCTTTCATTTCATTAAGCATATTAACATCACATAGACTGTTACGTGTTTTTGTATCTGAATGTTTTAAATAACATATATCATGATGCATTGCTGCGTTATCAATTCTGTTAATTGGTTTACTCCAAGCTTTTGGAGTTAAATCAGGATTTAAACGTTTTTTTAAATTAGTTCCTGGCCCTGTGAAATTATGACCTGGAAGATGCATTTCAAAAGGCAGTTTATTAATAGTTTTGTTTAAAAATCCTCCTCCTGTCTTTCCTTTTATGAATTGTGATTTTTTACTTCCGCAAACAGAACAAAAACCTTTTAAAATATGTTTTCCATTTTTTGTTTTTTCTTGCGTTAAGTTTTTTGTATTTGTCTTTTGTCGACATTTTACACAATATATTAAATTCATTTTTATTTTAGTAATTTTTTTTATAATAATAATAACTAAATGGAGATTAAAAATTATAGTTGTAATTTACAAAAGAATAAAAGGAAAAATTCACCTATGTTACCGCAAAGTATAAGGGGTTTAATAATAGGTGAAAGTGGCTGTGGAAAAACTACAACACTTTTAAATTTACTTTTACGACCAGGATGGCTGGATTATGATCACTTATTTATTTTTGGGAAGAGTATGAAACAACAACCTGAATACACACTTTTAAAAGATGCACTTGAATACGGATTAACAAAGGAAGCAATAAATGGGATTTTTGAAAATATGGATGAAATTGAAAAAAGAAATATTAAAACGAATGATTTGTTTGCTGAAATATCAAAAGAAACAAGAAAAGGTAATAAAATTATTCCTTGTTTTAATGAAAAAGATGATGATGTTCCTGATCCAAAAGATTTAAATAGTAGCAATAAAAATTTAATGATATTTGATGATTTACTGAAAGAAAAACAGGATATACCAGAAAAATACTATACAAGAGGACGACATTCAAATACTGACTGTTTTTATTTGTCACAGAGTTTTTTTGATTTACCACGAAGAACAATAAGAGGTAATTCTAATTTAATAATTTTATTTGATCTTCCTGAAAAAGACTTAAGTAATATTTATATAGACTATGCTAGTCGTGATATGACAATTGAAGAATTTAAAAAATTCTGTTATACATGTTGGTCTGAGCCTTATGGCTTTGTTGTCATTGATAGATCTAGTGGAAGAGATAAAGGTAAATATAGGCATGGATTTGGAAGGTTCTATATTCCTAATTAAATAAATGTCATATTAACATTTGTATGTTAATATGACAAAAATGCAATACAATAATGGAACTTAGGGAAAATATAACGCTTCTTTTTTAAAGAAAATAATTTATTTAAGTGATTTTATTTTTTCATTTCATTTTTCAATTTTTTTGAAAAATGAAAAAAAGAATGGGGAACTGTTCCCCTATTCTTCATGATATTCTAAATCTGTTAAGGCATCTTCTCTAAGCTGTGCTAACATTTCATTATCATAATCATCTTCAGTTTCCTGAAAATTTGAATAACCATTTACTAAAACACTTAAAACTTGAATAGTAATACCTGAATGTGTTGTTATCATTCTATTGTCTTGATTTTCTTCTTTTCTCCAAAGTCCGGTTATTTTTATACTATAAACACCGTGTGTTATTTGATCATAAAGAAAATCACATTTTGTTAAAGGTTTAATTTTTCTTGATCCTTTTTTATCTTTACTTTCTTCAAGAGTTGTAAAAAATGTATCATTAAACTTTTCCATATCTATTTTACATTTAACAAAACCTTGAACTTTAAAATTTTCAAGAACTGCTTCAAGTTGATATTCATTTTTAACTTTATCAATATATTCAGGATCAAATCTTTCATAAAGTCCTATTAAAAAACTTTCAAACATGTCACAATATGACAAATTTATATATCTTGTTGTTCCAAAAGTTTCAAGAGTTGGTTTTTCATCAGGTGTTTTAGTAATAATATTCGTATAAATTCCACTTCTGTTGTTTTGTCTAATATCACTGAAAAAAACTTTATCAGTTTTTTTTTATCCTTTAATAACATTTTCTTTTCCAAGAGTTAAATTTACTGTTTTTGCTTTAGTATTAATTTTATTATTTGATTTTGTCATTTTAATTTAAAAAAAAATTACTTAAATTAAAAAAAATGAGTTTGAAACCTGTTTTTAGTTTAAAAAACAACATAGAATGGTCCCAAGCCATACAGTGAGAGAAATAAAAAATGTAACAAAAGAAAATATAAAAAGTGCTTTAAATGGATATTTTAAGCAACATGTTCTTAATATTCCTGAAACAAAAAATTTAAACATTGAAACATTTATGAATAAAGCTAAACCGCATATTATACAATCATTGGAAAAGAACACAGGTTATAAAGTTATTGCTTCCGTAACTGGTAAATTAAGAAATGGTGAAAAAATAGAAAATTTTTATTTTAATTCATCTCCTTTGATTATTTATGAATGGAACAATAAATATAAAACTGCACAAAATCTAATAAAACAGATTTTAAATTCTTTTTATAATAAAGATTATGAAGGAAGTGGTTGGCATCTTGTTAGTTTTGAAAATGTAAGTTTAAATTATGGAAGATATAAACCATTTAAAGGAGGGTGTTCATCTCATAAATTACCTCAATGGTTACTTGTTAAAAAAGCAGTTGTTTCAATGATATGCGGAGATCAAAAATGTTTTTATTGGAGTATACTCAGACATTTTAACCCAAAAGAAAAAGATAAAGGTCGTATTACAAAAGAATTACAAGAAATAGCAAAAAATGATACGAATAAATATGCTGATTTTTCTGAAGTAGTTTATCCCGTATCTGCTGAAGATTTAGATCTTTTTCATCAAAAAAATCCAAATTTTCATATTGTTGTTTTTGGAATAGATAATGTAAACAAGCAAACCCCTGTGATTTATGATAATGAAGCAAAAGGAAATGCTGTTTATCTTCTTTTCTTTTGCTCACATTATTATTTAATTTCTGATTTATCACGTTTGCTTTCATCTCAATTATCAAATTCTAACGGTCAGTTATTTTTTTGTTATAAATGTCAAAAAGTTTTCAGAAAAGAAGAAAAAAGAGATGAACATTTGCAATATTGTGAAGACATGACACTTTTAAAATTACCTGAAGAAAATGAAAAAATAGTTGAATATAAAAAACCAAAAATAAAACCTCCTGATATTGTTATTTATGCTGATTTTGAAAGTCTACTTATACCATGTACTGAGGAAGAAAAAAAAGAAAAACCTCAATTAAGATCACATCATATTCCTTCTTGTTTTTGTTTCTTCATGAAATCTAAAAACAACCAAATTTATAAAAGTAAAAAATACTCCTATGCTATTCAAAAAAAAAGATGAAAATATACCTGAAATATTTGTTAATGGTTTAATCTTTCATATAACAAAAGCAAACAAAGGATTTAAAAATTCTACTGGAAATATGTCAAGTTTTACCCCTGTCCTTTTTCATAATCTCATGGGTTATGATGCTCATCTTTTTATTATTGAATTAGCAAAACATTCAGTTGCTTCACCCATTCAAGTAATACCTTCTAATTCAGAAAAATATATTTCTTTTAGTATTTTTATCTATATCTCAGATATTAAACATAAAATTAGGTTTTTAGATAGTTATAAATTTTTACAATCTTCATTAGATAGTATAATTAATGATATGAATGTTTCTGATTTAAAACTTACACAATCAATTTTTTCAAATGTTCCTTAAGATTTACTCGTTAAAAAAGGTGTCTATCCATATGAATGGATGGATAGTTTTGAAAAAACTAAGTCTACAACATTACCTCCTCAATCATATTTTTATAGCAGTTTAAAAAAATCAGGTATAAATAATGATGAATATGAAAGAGCACAAGAAGCATGGGAAGCTTTTGAATGTAAAACAATGAATGATTACCAGTTAAAATATTGTGAATTAGATGTTATGCTTTTAGCTGATGCTTTTGAAAATTTTAGAAAAATGAATAAAAAAGAGTATTCACTTGATCCTTTACATGTTGGCTATACATTACCTGGAACATCTTGGAAAAATATGCTTAAATACATTGAAAAGTTTACTAATAAAAAAATAGAATTAATTACTGATAGAGATATGTATGAAGACTTTGAAAAAGGTATAAGAGGAGGTGTTTCAATGATAGTAAAAAGATATGCTAAAGCAAACAATAAATATTTAAAAGACTATGATCCAACAAAACCAAGTAATTATATTCTTTACATTGACTTAAATAATTTATATGGTGATGCTATGAGTGCAGAATTACCTTATGCAATTGAAAGGAAACTTAAAAAATCAGAATTTCAAAATTGGAGAAATTTGCCATGTGTTGTTATTTGTGATATGGAAATTCCTGAAGAACATCATGATTTTTTAAATAGCTATCCACCTGCTCCTGAACATTTAGTAATTAATGGAGTTAGTAAACTTGTTCCAAACTTACAAAATAAAACTAATTATATGGTTTATAGTGAATTATTAAAATTTTATGAAACATTAGGTGTTAAAGTTTTAAAAATTCATCGAGGTTATATTTTAAAATTATCAAAATGGTTAGAACCTTATATAACAAACAATACAAAGAAAAGAGCGGCAACTGAAAAGAAAAGCGGACAAGATTTTTATAAACTATGTGTCAATTCAATTTATGGTAAAACAATTGAAAACCCAAGAAAAAGAAGTAATGTTACAATTTGTAACAATGAAAAACAAGCAGAAAGATTAATAAAAAGCCCTGAATATACTGATTACCATGTTTTTAGTTCTGATTTGGTAGCCATTCATAAAAAGAAAACAGTAGTTAAATGTAATAAACCCATTTTTATAGGTTTTATGGTTCTTGAAATTTCTAAGTTAAAAATGTATCAGTTATATTATAATTATATTTTACCCAAGTTTCCCGGTTGTGTAAGTTTATGCTACACTGATACTGATAGTATGATATTAGAAATTAAAACTGAAGATTTATATAATGATTTAATACCTGAATTAAATACAAAATTAGACGGTTCAAAATATCCGAAAGACCACCCTTTACATACTATGAAAAATAAAAATAAATTAGGATATTTTAAAGATGAAACTAAAGGTATCCCAATAAGAGAATATGCCTCTACATCAGCTAAAAGCTATGCTTTAAGACTTGAAAATGAAGAGAAAGAAAATGAAACAATAAAATGTAAAGGTGTTATAGAAAGTTGTATTAAATCTAAAGAAATAACTTTTCAAGATTATTATAATTGTATATTCAACCAAGAAGTGAAAAAGGTAAAGTATAGTAATATAAAAAGTCATTTACATCAAATTTATACTGAAGAAACAGAAAAAATTGCTTTAGATCCAAATCAAGACGTGCGTTATGTTTTAAAAAATGGTATTGATACTTTAAGCAGAGGGCATTACAAATTAAAAGAATTAATGGGTAAGAGTACAGACTAAAAAAGGATTTTTATGGTTGTCAATAAAATAAAAATATTTGAAATAAGAGGTATAAAAGGGGAGTGCAATCGCAATTTAATGAAAATACATGAATATATAATTAATAAAGGATTTTTACAAATTATATATTCTTTTTAATTAATCCCAAGTTATTTAAATGAACACACACATTCACACACACACACACATCTCTCACACTCATATAGCTATATAGACTTTTTTCCCATTTTTTTATTCATACCAATATGCACCTGCAAATGCACCCCAAACACCAATGCAAATACACCTGCACAACCCACCCGCAAACCCGATAGACAGATAAGCCGATAAGCCGGCTAGCCGGCTAAATCGGCTAATCCAGTGAGTTGGTTAATCGGTTAGTCAGAGACGTGGCTAATCGGTTAGTCAGAGACGTGGCTAATCGGTTAGTCAGAGACGTGGCTAATCGGTTAATCAGAGACGTGGCTAATCGGCTAGTCAGAGACGTGGCTAATCGGTTAGTCAGAGACGTGGCTAATCAGTTAGTCAGAGACGTGGCTAATCGGTTAGTCAGAGACGTGGCTAATCGGCTAGTCGGCTAGTCAGAGACGTGGCTAATCGGCTAGTCAGAGACGTGGCTAATCAGTTAGTCAGAGACGTGGCTAATCGGCTAGTCAGAGACGTGGCTAATCGGCTAGTCAGAGACGTGGCTAATCGGTTAGTCAGAGACGTGGCTAATTGGTTAGTCAGAGACGTGGCTAATCGGCTAGTCAGAGACGTGGCTAATCGGTTAGTCGGCTAGTCAGAGACATGGCTAATCGGCTTTACATGTGTTGCATGTGCAGATGTGTGCAGATGTGTTGCATGTGCATGTGTGTTGTGTGTGTGTGTTGTGTGTGTGTGTGTTGTGTGTGTGTGTTGTGTGTGTGTGTGTGTTGCATGTAATTAAACATTAAATGGTTTGATAATGCATTTAGAGAATTGGAGCGGGTTGTTTTATGGTTATATGAGCAACTTACTGTGAATGTGTCTGTATTTGAACCTTTGTATGGAGACCCGCCACTTTTATTGTCCGCTAAAAAATTAGATGGTGGGGTTCTGTTTATTAATTATATATTCATGTATTTTCATTAAATTGCGATTGCACTCCCCTTTTATACCTCTCCTGGGGTCAAAGTTTTATAAGGGCTTATATAGTGAAGACTTCTCGACAGTCTTCTTGTTTCTAACCATAAAGCATGGGACTAACAAATTTGGCATGTTTTAAGCCTTTGGATCAAAATTTGTCCCACAAGGATTCACAAATTTTAGATAGGCTTACATAGTGAAAACTTAAGGTATCTTTTTTTATCCTTACTGTAAGGCCTAGGGCTATAAAAATATGGCATGCCGATTCATACTGTAGACTTCTACCAAGATTGTTCCATCTTTTTCATTGAAACTACTCTTCCAATTTTGACCAAACTTTACAGATATCGTCTTGCCATGATGTTCTTCAGAATGTCTTCAAAGAATTAAGTTCTGTTAAAAGCTATGGTTGCTATGGCTACAAAACTGAAAAGTAATGAAAAACCTTTAAAACTTTTTTCCAAAAGCTTGTATTTACTAACGTCGTTGTAGCTCATGAAAAAGATACTGCTTTTTAGCTCCACAGGCCTAAGGCCATCAAGCTTATCATCTCTGAAACTGCTTCACCCAATAAGTCACAAGCTTTACATAGGCTAATATAGTGAGAACTTAAAAGGTCTTCTTGTTCCTTACCTTGAGTTAAAGTTATGTCAAAATTAGTCCTACCTCATGGGTCATAAACATGTGCTTATATCGTGAAAATTCAAAAAATCTTTTTGCTCCTAACTGCAAACCCAAGGGCTACCAAATCTGGATCACTTTTGATTTTTTTTTTTTTTAAATTAGCCTTGCATTTGACAGAGGCTTCATATGGACGAAACTTGAAAATCACCTTATTTATAACCATACAGCATAGACTTGTATTATTTTGGCATGTGCCTTTATCTTGTGGACCTCTACCAGGGTTCAAGTAATTATAGCTCTAGGATCAAAAATGGCTTTTCCCTGCTGGTCTCAACTTTCACATGGGTTTACTGAGAAAACTTTGTAAGTCTTCATTTTAAAACCATTTGGCTCAGAATTGAAATGTTTAGTATTTATGGTTTATATTTATAAGCCAGTGGAGCGATACAGGGCCCTCTTGTTTTTTTCACCTGTAGTCAGTGGCCTTGGAAAAAAAGTTGTGTCAGTACTGGTGTGAGAAAGTCAAGAAACAAATGAAACACATGGGTGCGTCACTGACCACCATGACATGACCTGAGCTGTTAAAATGACGTTTAAACTCCAATACAAACCAAACAAACTAAATTTGGATAACTTTTAATAAAATACAAAACTGCTCAAAAATGGTAAACACAACACAAAATGGAAGTGAAATAATTTTGTGATAAAGAAGACAATGTAATAACAAAATAAAGGCAGATTATGTAATAAAATATGATTGCTTTCAAATTTCTGTAAAAACCCTAGCTAGCTACACTGATTAATGATTTTTAAGATTTCAACATTGAAAACATAGATGATACATGTTTACAACCTTAGGTTCATGTAGATCAGATCTGACCCTTTAATTCTTTACCAAACGACAAAATTTTAGACTGGTCCAGATTGAAAGCATTTGCAGACAACAAAATAAATGTGATTCAAAAGCTGAAATTTGTTTTGGGATGTGTAGAAAACATTGTGGGAAAAGGAGAAAATGCTGTTTACAAGCATTTTTTCCTTTTCCCACAATGTTTTCAAAAGCTTTTTTTTCATTAGCCTCGTTAAAACTTGGGATTGTGTGGTAAACGGTTTTCATGACCCCTAAAAAAAAGGCTTTTCAAAACATTGTGGGGAAAGGAGAAAATGCTGGAAACTAGCATTTTCACCCTTACCCACAATGTTTTCTGGCCTTTCAAAGACAATTTCCATCATTTGAGACAAATCTTATTTTTATCTAATTTGTCTGCACAAGCTCTCAGTTTGGACAAGTCTATAATTCTGTTGTCCAGTAAAGAGTTAATTGCGGTTTCCACCCTTTTGCTTGGAATGCATCAACAAATATCGGACTCTGCACAGTTAAATTCTGCCTACACATTCTTACCGTTTCTAATAAAATCAACTTCATGACTGTATTATTTGCATTCTAGGAGTCAAGCTTATGTTATATGCCAGAGGGGTTTTGCAAATTAGCTTTCTCGGCTTTTTTTTATGACCCTGCCCTGTCAAGATTTGCAGTTCAGATTATATAGCATTTACAAATAGAAGTACCTGAAGTCTGAGAAAATAATCACAATAATTAGCAAGGAATCATTCATGAGACAATATGTTTGAAAAAGTATCAAGCTATTCCAGACAAAAGGCGCAATCCCTTAACTCTTTACCATATGACATAATCAAAATTTAAACCATTTGCAGACAACAAGGAAAAAGGTGACTTAACCCTTTATCACACAATGCCGCCTTCTGACAACCCAGCAAAGGAAGCCTTTTGAAAACATTGTAGGAAAAGGAGAAAATGCTGGTTACCAGCATTTTCTCCTTTTCCCACAATGTTTTCTACCCTATCAAAGAAAAATTGCACCATTTCAGCCACATTGAAATTGTCGTCTGCAAATGCTTTTAATTTGGAAAAGGCTCAAATTTTGTCATCTGTTAAAGGGTTAAGAATTGAAATACGTTTTGGGTAGGGTAGAAAACATTGAGGGAAAAGGAGAAAATGCTGGTTACCAGCATTTCTCCTTTTCCTACAAAGTTTTCAAAAGCTTTCTTTCTTAAGGTTGTTCAAAGTCAGCATTGTGTAGTAAAGGGTTAACTCTTCACCAAACGGCACAATTTTTAGGTTTGTTCAACCCAAACCATTTAAAGACAACAAATTTAATTCACTGAAGTACTGCATATTGTCTTTGGTTCGGTAGAAAGTATTGTGGGAAGAGGAGAAAATGCTGGTTACCAGCATTTTCTTCTTTTCCCATAATGTTTTCAAAAGCCTTTCACATCTGTTCAAATGCCTTTGGGGTCGTTAAAACTTGGAATTGCGTGGCAAATGGTTAATAAAGTAAACAAAAAAAGAACTTTTTCTCGTGACTCGTGATATCTGAGTTACTAGTATTGGTGAGCTGGTTGTTAAATGCATTTTATCACATAAAACCTCCCTCCCGCAGTGCATTAAATGCATGACTTATTTTCAATAATACATTAACCCTTTTCCAAATGACAAAATTTCAGAATGGACCAAATTAAAAGCATTCGCAGACATCAAATTAAATGTTGCTAAAATGATGATTTCCGCCTGTGATGGGGTAGAAAACATTGTGGGAAAAGGAGAAAATGCTGGTTACCAGTATTTTCTCCTTTTTTCAAAATGTTTTCAAAAAATTTCTTCCTGACGGCCGTCAAAACTCTGGATTGTGTAGTAAAGGGTTAAGTGTATTATCATTGTTTAGGTCCCAGTTCTGATTATTTTGTAGTCATGAGCCTGTGAAGCCTACGAACCAACCACAACATGTGCCTGAATCTGTACCATTTTGCCATTTAGTGTGAAAATGATGCCATTGTTGCTAAGACATAGACGCATGTAAAGTTTAATGATTTTCATGTTTAACCCTTTACCACACAATTCCGACTTTGAACGACCCTGAAGAAGAAGCCTTTTGAAAACATTGTGGGAAAAGGAGAAAATGCTGGTAACCAGCAATTTCTCCTTTTCCCACAATGTTTTCAACTCTTCCAAAAACAAATTTCAATTTTTGATTCACATTTATTTTGTCATCTGCAAAAGCTGTCAATTTGGACTGGTCTAAAATTTTGTCGTTTGGTAAAGAGTTAATAACAACAAGAAATACAACAAAAGCTATTTAAAATCATCAAAATTGTGAAAACCTTTTACTTTACTCCCTCTATAAACTGTTTAATTCTACTTTTGATGTAAATGTTTTAGAGCTATCTTCTTGTGTATGTACACATTTCAAACCAATCTACAACTGCAAACATGGACCAGTGAATGGTATATAGGCTAGAGGTGATGATGCAGGACACTTGTTTGACTGTCATTTCATTTTATGTGATTAACTCTTTACCACACAATCATGACTTTTAACAACCCCGAGGAAGAAGCCTTTTGAAAACATAATGGGAAAAAGAGAAAATGCTCGTAACCAGCATTTTCTCCTTTTCCCACAATGTTTTCTAACCTTTCAACTATAAATTTCAATTTCTGAGCCACATTTATTTTTCTCATCTGCAAATGCTTTCAATCTGGACAAGTGTAACATTTTGTTGTTTGGTAACGAGTTAATAGAATCTCACATTCAAGTTTAATATATAATCATTTTGCTCAAACTCGTTGACTCAGATGTATTAGATGCTTGCATTGACTCAAGCAATATAATTTTAGTCAACTCTTCACCTAACCCTCATGCAAGATTCTCATTTCTCCAGAAACAGAGTTACAGCAGATGACTCTTGAAAAAAAAATTCAAATTATAAAATATGGGTTATCTACGTGAAATAAGAATTACCATGTGAATACAAGTAAAAAAAACAATGTGGCAAATGGAGAAATTGCTCATGAGTAATGAGTAATTTATCCCTTCGCCACAATTTTTTTTTGGTCAAAAAGTGGTTGGCTGCAAATCCGAAAAAAAAAAGGTGCTGCAAGAGGTAAAAGTTTGAAGCATGCCCACAAATATAAATCCTGGACTAGAATATAATGTCACTATCTACTAAAATAAAACACAGGAGATAAAAATTCTTTAACGAGGCATGCTCCATGAAAAAGGGGTTTAATGCACTGGCAAGGAGTATTAACTCTTTACCAAACGACAAAATTTTAGACTGGTCAAAATTGAAAGCACTAGCAGACGACAAATCAAAAATATACCAAATGACAAATTTCGTCCTTGGTGGGGTAGAAAACATTGTGGGAAAAGGAGAAAATGCTGGTTACCAGCATTTTCTCCTTTTCCCACAATGTTTTCCAAAACACTTTCTTCAGGGTCGGTAAAAGTCGGAATTGTGTGGTAAAGGGTTAACTCAGGTCAGCCTGTGCAGTCCAAGCAGGCTGACCTCGGTCAAAACTTTTTGTTATTTGCTATCGGTCAATTTTCTGCCTGTCACTTGAACAGCCTAGTCTACCTCACAATTCAGTCTGTCGTAACGATTTTATGGATACAATAATTATGTGATGGCTGGCTCGATATAATGAATCGGTGATGCATTAAACCCCCTTTTGCCAGAGCAACACTCATTAGTTTCGCTTAAAACTATGAATATATTACAGACCTCTAGATAAAAGGGAGTCATAGTATTCTAAATCCATTATTTTTCTTTCAAACCCTATGTTGTGGGTACTCATTAGAATCGTCTCGATGAGACAATTTTAATGAGTTCTCATAATACAGGGTTTAGTGCAGAGTGATTAAATTTTCAATTTTGAAATCAAAATCACTCCCTCTATCTGGAGCTCTGTTTTAGTACTAACTCTGACGACAAAATCTGAAACTTGTCTATATTGGAAGCACTTGTAGACAACAATTTACATGTGGCCAAAGTGATAGGGTTTGTCACTGAAAGGATAGAAAACAGTGTTCAACAAGGAGAAAATGTTGGTAACCAGCATTTCCTCCTTCTCCCAGAACATTTTTAAAGGCCTCTTTCTCAGGCTTGTTAAAACACATGGTTGTTTTGGTAAATGGCTCGGCGAAAACAGACAAATTTTTCTCTTTGCAATAAAACACAATTGTCTACCTACTGATTGGCATAGTAAAACATGCATTTACCAGAGCTCCAGATACAGGGAGTGATTTTGATTTCAAAACTGAAAAAATATTAATCACTCTCCACTAAACACTATGTTATGGGTACTCATTAGAATCGTCTCATCAAGACGATTCTAATGGGTACCCACAACATAGGGTTTGGAAGAGAAATAATGGATTTAGAATACTATCACTCCCTCTTATCTGGAGGTCTGTCAGATTATGATATCTGAATATCTGTTCTTTCTAGTGCATGAATAAAACATGACCAATGCATACAATTTGTTATGGATTTGTAGCTGATTAAATCTGAGAACATATTGACAAAAGAGGAAAATTGCTTTAATTCTTTACCAAAAGACTGGTCCAATTGAAAGCGTTTGCAGACAACAAATTAATTTAAATACTGCCAAATGATGGAATTTGTCTTGGAAAAGGTAGAAAGGATCGTTGGAAAAGGAGAAAATGCTGGTTACTAGCATTTTCTCCTTTTTCCACGATGTTTCCCAAAGCCTTCTTCCTCAGGGTCGTTAAAACTCGGGATTGTGAAGTAAACGTTTAACCCTTTACCACACAATCCCAAGTTTTAACAATCGCCTGAAAGAAAGCTTTTGAAAACATTGTTTGAAAAGAAGGAAATGTTGGTACATTTTCTCCATTTCCCGCAATGTTTTCTACCCTTTCAAAAAAAATCAACCATTTTAATCACCTTTCATTTGTCTTCTGCAAATGCCTTCAATTCAGGGAAGTCTTAGATTTTGTCATCTGGTAGAGTTAACAATAAGAATACCTTAAGGCTTAACCCTTTACCACACAATTCTGACTTAACAACCCTGAAAAAGAAAGCTTTTGAAAACATTGTGGGAAAAGGAGAAAATGCTGGTAACTAGCATTTTCTCCTTTTCCCACGATGTTTTCTACCCTTTCTAAAACAAATTTATATTTTTGAGTAACATTTATCTTGTCATCTTCAAATGCTTTCAAATTGGACAAGGCTAAAATTTTGTCGTTTGCTAATGGGTTAAGAGAGCAGTTTCTAGTTTTGCAACAATTTTTTCATAAATATGAGCCATGCTCTGGCAAAAGGGGGGTTATTAATGCATCTATGTCATGCATTATACCAAGCAAGTCATCACATACTTAACCCTCTTTATCCAACAATCCTGACTTTTAACGACCCTAAAGAAGAAAACTTTAGAAAAAAATCGTGGGAAAAGGAGAAAATGCTGGTAACCAGCATTTTCTCCTTTTCCCACAATGTTTTCTAACCTATCAAAGACAGAAATCATCATTTCAGCAACATTTGATTTTTTTGTCTGCAAATGATTTGAATTTGGTACAGTCCAAACCAAGTTTGGTTAATAATTTAATATCAATTGTTTTCATGAATTTTGGCGAGTTCTGATTGGCTGAAAAAATTTTTTCATAGCTCCATGAAAAAACAAGAGGGCCATCATGGCCCTGTATCGCTCCACTGGCTTATAAATATAAACCATGAAGAGAAGTCTTCACTATATAAACCCTTATAAAACTTTGACCCCAGGGCTACAGTCGGACTAAATGGGGAATATGTGTATTAGAAGAATAACATGCCAAATTTGGGAGTTCTTGGCCTTATGGCTAGTAACAAGACGGTTTCTGAAGTTTTCACTCCATAAACCCATATAAAACTTGTGACCCCTGGTGCAGGGCCAAACTTGATCCTAGGGCTGTAACTTGGGCCCTCTTTGTAGTTGTCCACTAGATAATGCTATAATTATGCAAAATTTGGTAGCCTAAGCCTTATGGCTATGTACACCAAGATTTAAAAGTTTTCCCTATGTAAGCCTATGTAAATCTTGTGAAACCCCCCCCCCTCCCCAGCATGAGGCCAAATTGACCCCAGGACTATAATTTGGGCACTTTTGGTAGACCCCAACTAGATCAAGCTAAATGCAAAATTTGGTAGCTCTAGGCCTTATGGCTAGGTACAGGAAGACTTTTAAAGTTTTCTCTATATAAGCCTATGTAAAACTTGTGACCCCTGGGGCAGAGCCAATTTTGAGCCCAGGGCTATAATTTCAAGAAACATGATAGAGATCTACTACATAAAGCTACATGCCAAATTTGGTAGCCCTATGCCTTATGGTTTCAGACAAGAAGATTTTTAAAGTTTTCTCTATATAAGCCTATGTAAAACTTGTGACCCCTGAGGCAGAGCCAATTTTGACCCCAGGGCTATAATTTCAAAATTTCATGATAGAAGTCTACTACATAAAGCTACATGCCAAATTTGGTAGCCCTATGCCTTATGGTTTCAGACAAGAAGATTTTTAAAGATTTCCAATATTTTTCAGTTTTGTTGCCATGGCAACCAGAGTTTTTGAAGGAATCAAATTCTTTCAAGAAATTCTGAAGAGGACCATGTGAAGTTTCATGAAAATTGGATGGGTAGTTTCAGAGAAGAAGATGTTTGAAATAAAAGTTAACGCACGGACGGACGGACGCACGACGGACACCGGGCCATGACATAAGCCCGCTGGCCTTCGGCCAGTGGAGCTAAGAATCACATACCGAACTACTTTAGCTGTCAAACTAATGTAAACAAACATGTATACAATATTCCACATTTTTTTTTAAACACTTTCAGATACTTGTCAAAGCCAAGCCAATGTCACTGTCTCGAACCAAATTTCAAATAAAAGCAGAAGTAATCCAATATCTGCTGTATAATGTCCAACTGTTCCTTCGAAAATTGTACAATCCAATTTTTGGAGAATCATGAATTCCCACTGCAATATTCACCATGCTTCTACTCAGCGTGAAGGCTACACATTGCGGGTTCTACACACTGGCGTGTTAATACGTGCATTTTATTGGTTGATTTTCAGGACATATTCTTGCGGCATACAAATATGAGTGGAAGGAGCTAAACTCAGACGTTATATTTAAAAATAAAGAAAATAAATGCAGTTTGAATTATTTCCATGGGCGTATGTTGTCTGTAAAATTAAATTATAAGGAATGAAGAGAATGTTTTTTTTTTCATGGAGGTATGAAAAAAAAAAACTTAATCACACTTTTGTATGAATACCTCCATGAAAAAAAAAACATTCTCTTCATTCCTTAAACATCTAATGGATCCATAAAATCCATTGTGTCTAACAACCAGCTGAATCCTGAAGTAAAATAGTCCTTTGACATGTGAAAAAACTGACCAAAAACAAAGAGTTTCAACACAGGTCAGCCTGCGCGGACTGCGCAGGCTGACCTGTGTCGAAACTTTTTGGCAGATGCATTAAACCCCCTTTTCACAAAGCATGGCTCACATTCATGTAAAACACTTCGAATTTGCTTTTGATAAACCCTCATTAAAAGGAAGGTATCAAAAATTGTCTATTGCAAGTTTTTTTTTTTCATGAGGTAATATGGCAAATGAGGCGCTTGAAGTAAGGCACAGTGAGAAAACATGTATGACAACACTGAATAAAAGACCGATCTGTGAAAGCAACAATCAAACTGATCAGCAAAGCTTTTTATTTATGGTAGCAACTGAATATCTCGGTTTAAATCTTTACAGAACAATCCCATGTTTTAACAATCCCAAGGACTAAGGCTTTTGAAAACAATGTGGAAAAAGGAGAAAATGCTGGTAATGTTTTCTGCCCTATTAACGACAACTTTTACAATTTTAGCCGTATAAATTTGTCATCCACAAATGCTTTTCAGTTTTCTGGCAGTGGCAATTGTTAAACTCTTTACCAAACAAAAAATTGAAAGCATTTGTAGAAGATAAATTAAGTGTAGTTCAAATAATGTATTTTGTCTTTGACAGGGTAGAAAATATTGTTGGAAAAGGAGAAAACGCTGGTTGGCAGCATTTACTCCCTTTCCAAAGATGTTTTCAAAATCCTTCTTCTTTAGGACTATTAAAACTTGGGATTGTGTGGTAAAGGTCACAGAGCCCCTTGGTACAAGTAACCAGCATTTTCTACTATTCCACAATGTTTTCTACCCTTTCAAAGAGGAATCTCATTATTAGAGAAACATATTTCATATGCAAATGCTTCTAAAAGAGCAAGTCTAATTTTTTTTTAAATTTGGTGTCCTCAAAAGAGTTAGGGCTATGGGATTAATTTTGGCATAGAGTGTCAGAGAATACATAACTATAAGATTAACCCTTTACCACACAATCCTGACTTTTAACAACCCTGAGAAAGAAGCCTTTTGAAAACATTGTGGGAAAAGGAGAAAATGTTGGTTACCAGCAATTTCTCCTTTTCCCCACAATGTTTTCTGCCCTTCCCATGGCAAATTTCAAATTTTCAGTAACATTTATTTTGTCGTCTGCAGATGCTTTCAATTTGGTCTTGTCTAAAATGTTGTTGTTTGGTAAAGAGTTAACAAACATATGTATGTTAAATATTTATGCATCTTTGTTTGTTTATGACCATACAGATAATTATAAAAGAAGTTTTGAGCTCTATTATAGTTCTAAATTTTCTCAAGAGCACATACCTGTACATTAAAAAAAAAAATACATGTATAGAGCCATGCTCTGGCAAAAGGGAGCTCAATGCATCTCCGTGATGCATTGTACCAAGCATGTCATCACATAATCATGGATCCATAAAATCCATTTTCTTTAACCCTTTACCGCACAATGCCGCCTTTTGACAGCTCCTGGGAAAGAAGCCTTTAGAAAACATTGTGGGAAAAGGAGAAAATGCTGGTAACCAGCATTTTCTCCTTTTCCCACAATGTTTTCTACCTTATCAAAGAAAAGTTGCACCATCTGAGCCACATTGAAATTGACGTCTGCAAATGCTTTCAATTTGGACAAGGCTAAAATTTTTTCGTCTGGTAAAGGGTTAACAAATGACTAAACCCTGAGGTAGAATGGTCCTTGGACATGCAGAAAATTGACCAAAAGCAAAAGGTTTCGGCCCAGGTCAGCCTTTACTTTCGGCCCAGGTCAGTCAATAATTTTTGCAGATGCACAAAGCCCCCTTTTCACAGAACATGGCTCACATGTATGAAATTCATAACAAGAAGTATTCTTAGCTCCACATTGGATGACAAAAATTTTTACTGGTTCAAATCCAAAGCAACTGCTGATGACAAATGTGGCTCAAATGATGGAAATTCTCATTGAAAGGTGAGAAAATATTGTGGGAAATGGAGAAAATGCTAATTACAGGCATTTTCTCCTTTTTCCACATTGTTTTCGAAAGCTTTATTCCTCTGGGTTATTAAAACTCTGGACTGTGTGGTAATGGGTTAACTCTTTACCACACAATCCAGATTTTTAATGACCCTGAGAGAGAAGCCTTTTGAAAACATTGTGGGAAAAGGAGAAAATGCTGGTAACCTTTCTCCTTTTCCCACAATGTTTTCTACCCTATCAAAGACAAACTCCATCATTTGAGTAACATTTATATTGTTGTCTGCAAATGTTTTCAATTTGGACAAGTCTACATTTTGGTCGTCTGGTAAAGAATTAAGCAAGAGTTAAGGAATGTGAGTGCCAATACTCAGTATAAGGTTGCTTTTCAGTTAAAATTCAAAGCTGAATAAGGGAAATAACTCTGTCAAAAATATTTTGATTCTTACCTGCCCTTTTGGTATGGGTTCTTCCCTTAGATACATGTACACTAAACCAAACTTCCAACACAACACCAAAATTCCATGATACATTTTTCAAAGTAACTTCTAGGCTGTAAACATTTCACAACCAATTCCTCCAGCATATGTCAAATTTGCCACGAACATTTTATTGAATTGTCCATTTCTGTAATTTCATGGTCGATATTGGCATTTTCAAAGCGGCTTGGTTGTACGACACATGTGCTTAAATGACGGCCAAGCTTTCCTTAACCTGCCAAAAAAAAGTGATATCTGCAGATAATCACAGTCATGCTGCATGTGGAACTCACTTGGTGCCAAACAGGCTTTTCTGTCATTTGTTCAGTCAGCTGTGACAGACAATCAATTAAATGTACATGGAAAATTTCACATATGCTGGAGGATTGGTTGTTCAATATGAAACAGCCTAGAAAGTACATCTGAAAAATATATCATGGAATTTTGGTGTTGAGTTGGAAGTTTGATTTAGTATAGTTAACAACTAACCAGAGTTTGCAGGAAATATCTTTAACAACAACAGAAATATCAGAAAATGGAAAATGTCGATGTTTTTGCACAACGACCACACAGATGAGCTCAAGGCTATGACAATACCTCAAAAGTTTTATTAGAAAACAACCAAGCTAAAAATACCCACTTACCCAACCACTAGCACACATATATACAACACACACTGTCATAAAACACCTCACACAAGCATTTTATTCAAAACAAACAGCTATGATGATCAACAATAATAAATACAATGCAGATATTGGTCATTTATAAAATGCATATTCAATAACAACCTTAACATCTAATTTATTC
This sequence comes from Tridacna gigas, assembly GCA_945859785.2. Taxonomy (NCBI): domain Eukaryota; kingdom Metazoa; phylum Mollusca; class Bivalvia; order Cardiida; family Cardiidae; genus Tridacna; species Tridacna gigas. The sequence continues at coordinate 9,108,021 of OX244042.2, forward strand.
GAATAGTAAACTATTTCACAGCAAATTCATACTATTGGAGTGAACAGGAACAGACATACATGTATGTGATGTGGTTATCTGTTCCTTAACCCTTTACCACACAATCCAGACTATAAACGACCCTGAGAAAGAAGCCTTTTGAAAACATTGTTGGAAATGGAGAAAATGCTGGTAACCAGCATTTTCTCCTTTTCCCACAATGTTTTCTACCCTTCCCAAAACAAATTTTAATTTTTCAGTAACATTTATCATGTCGTCTGCTAATGCTTTCAATTTGGACTAGTCTAAAGTTTTGTCGTTTGGTAAAGAGTTAACCCTTTCCCACATGACAAAATTTAGACTGTCCCAATTTCAAAACATCTGGAGGGGACAAGTTTAAAATTAATAGCTTAAGTTCTCTGGTAGAAAAGAAAGCATTGTGGGAAAAGGAGAAAATGCTGGTTACCAGCATTTACTCTTTTTCATACAATGTTTTCAAAAGGCTTCTTTCCCAGGGTCTTCAAAAGGCATCATTATGCAGCAAAGAGTTAAACCTTTAAAGCACCTTTCACAACTATAGTTGCTTTTGCAGCCAGTGTAGATCATGATCAGAGTACACAAAATGTGCAGTCTGATCTTTGATCTACACTGTCCACTTTGCCAAAACACTATAGACTAAAGCCATCATAATAATGCAATTATTTGGGTCTTATTTCCACACTGAAAATGTCTGTTGGGTTTATCGGCATTCTACAGGTTAACCCTTTACCAGATGACACAATTTTAGACTCATCCAAATTGAAAGCATTTGCAGACGACAAATTAAATTCAAAACATGAAATCAGTCTATAAATGGATTAAAAACTTTGCGGGCAAAGGAGAAAATGCTGGTCACCAGCTTTTTCTCCTCCTGAAACGCTTTCCAGCTTTTATTCAAGAGATGAATCCCATTATTTGAGCCTCATTTAATTTGTTGTCTGCAAATGTTTTTAATTTGGACCAGTCCAAAATTTCATCATTTTAGAAGGGTTAATGGCTTTTTCAAGCCTTTACCACACAATCCTGAGTTTTAACGACCCTGTGAAAGAAGCCTTTTGAAAATATTGTGGGAAAAGGAGAAAATGCTGGTAACCAGCATTTTCTCCTTTTCCCGCAATGCTTTCTACCCTTTCCAAAACAAATTTAAATTTTTCAGTCACATTTATTTTGTCATCTGCAAATGCATTCAATTTGGACCAGTCTAAAATTTTGTTGTTTGGTAAAGAGTTAAACAATCGGACAGTATAGATCCAAGATCAGACTACACATAATGTGCAGTCTGATCCTGGATCTATGCTGTCCACAAAAGCCCCAGTTTTTGCAAAAGGTGCAAAAAGATTTAACCCTTTACCACACAATCCTGAGTTTTAAGGACCCTGTGAAAGAAGCCTTTTGAAAACATTGTGGGAAAAGGAGAAAATGCTGGTAACCTGCATTTTCTCCTTTTCCTGCAATGTTTTCTACCCTTTCCAAAACAAATTTAAATTTTTCAGTCACATTTATTTTGTCGTCTGCAAATGCATTCAATCTGGACCAGTTTAAAATGTTGCTGTTTGGTAAAGGGTTAAACAAGCAGACAGTATAGATCCAAGATCAGACTGCACATAATGTGCAGTCTGATCCTGGATCTATGCTGTCCACAAAAGCCCCTGTTTTTGCAAGTGGTGCAAAAAGATTCAAACATAAAAATCCTAAACTACAAAAATTCATCATGTCTCTTAAAAAACTGGCATAACTTTACAAGAAAGACCAAAAAGCTACCTGATTACTCCTTACAACAGTCTGAATATTTCCGAAGGTTAAAAAACATTGTTTGGAAAAAGAAGCCACACCACAGGATCACTTTTTGTGACTGCAGAATCCAATATTACAGGTTGTTAAAATGTAGGAAAATCCAAACAACAACATGATTATCATATGAATAATTTGGAAAATAACAAAATGGCTGACTGTCTCTCCTATCTGTATCCAACTACCTGTGTCACCAACAAGGAGGAAAAATTGCTGAAAAAGAAAATAAGGAAATGATCACAGCCCGAATTCTTAACCATTCTTAAGAACATTTTTTGTCTGATTCTCCAGAATTTTCTAAATTTAAATGTAACACAACTTCTGATTGGCTAAACCATTTGGTTTAGCCAATCAGAGCTGTGTTACTTTCAAATTTAAAAAGTCTTGAAGAATAAGACTTAAAACGTTCTTGAGAATGGTCGGTGAATACGAACCCATGACAAATGTATGTTAAATTCAGAATAAGCCAAGTCAGGTAGCACAGTGTACAGGAACTGAACTAAGACCAGGAGGATGCTAGTTCAAATCCTCAGCTAGGCCAATTTCTTTCCAAAGATTGATGATAGTAATTGCAACAGGATTCCTTCATCTTTGAAAATGGTTGGGTGGGAAAGCAGCCAGTGGCTTTGGAAGAATATTGTGTGCAGTACTGGTGTATAAAAAACTCCAGGAAAGCATGGATAGGTACACTGGTTGCCACTATATAATTGAAAAATTGTTGAAAACAACATTAAACACCCTACAAACAAACAAGCAAACAAACAAACTAGTTCAGAATAAAGGTATTTTTGAACCATCGTTTATAGACACACCAATAACTGATGCATGAAATTTTCGTATAACTGAAAAATATCTGATTCACTCTTTTACTACATGAAAACGCTTCAGATTTGCCAATACAAAAAGCATTGACAGTTAACAAATCAAATGTGATTACCGGTAAATCAATGGCATTCATCTTAAAAAGGTAGAAAACATTATGGAAAAAAGAAATCAAGGGGACATCCTTTTGCTCACAATGTTTTCAAATGACTTCCTCCTTAAGCTTGTTTAAGATTGTGTGGTAAAGGGTTAAAGTAGCTCTAAGTTGCCTCCAGCAATTACATTGAAAAACTTACCAGTGCTACTATATCTCCCAGCAAGATCACTAAGAATGTGAAGGATTTGACGGGAACATGCGTCACCAGGTTCACTGCACGCATGGCACATGCAATCAATATGAATGGAATGATCAACTGAAAGTAAAAATATCTACATGTACAAATGTATTTACATACCATGGTTACAATGAAAGAATGCAAAAAAAAAAACATTCATATACTTTTGCTAACAATTAAGAACAAGGGCACAGCATGTGGGTGCCAACACTTGGCTGCAGTTACTTTCCAGTGAAATTCTAAGTCAAAAAAGGGGCATAACTGTGTCAAAAATATTTTGATGATTACCTGCTCCTGTTGTATGGGTTCCTCTGTTGATAGTTAACAACTTTTCCATGTTTAAAGTAAATATCTTCAGTAATAAAAGAGATAGTATAAATGCCAAAGTTTTTGCACAACGACACAGATGACGCCGACGACATGAGGACTCTGACAATAACTCCATGCTTTCTTTAAAAACAGACAAACTAATAAATGAAAGGAAAATTGTGAAACTTTATATTTTCACTAACACAGTAAACAAAATTTCAGAAGTAGGGTACAGATATTCAGGACACTGCAAGTCTACTTTCTTGAAGCAGAACAAATTTACCATTCAATTACAACCATGGACGAACTGGTTTTGGGTTCAACACAGTCAGGAGACAAAGGTTGTGCGTATTATTGCGCCAATAGAAGGTCATAGCGGGTATAGATATTTTCAATGAAAAAAAAAGTATTCCCATGATGGATGCTCTATTCCAGTTTATTTTAATACTCTGTTGCTAATTACATGTATGTATCCGAGTCCTGTTGAAACACTTATTTGTCCTACAAAAATTGAGTTTAATTGGGTTTACTTCTTTCTGTTTTGCACAAACTACGATACATGATTTTCAAAATCCCCCATTGAACTCATTGTGGCATTGTCTTTGACAAATGCCACAAAAAGTATATGAATGCAAATGAAAGCACTGTTTTCCTTTTTTCTGAAATATGTAATGCATGGAAGATTCATGATCAGATTGCAGGTTCTGTGCAGTGTGATCTTGATCTTCAGCATCCTAAAACGCTTCTTTGGTAGACTACAGTAGTGAAATAAAAAGCCAATTTGTGGAGTTGTATTTAGAAAAGATATGGAGGAATAAAAAATAAACTTTGCAATCTAATATATGCTAATGAAATTACTTAATTGAACAAGCTATGGCAAGTTTATCCTTTATCACACAATCTCAGGTTTTAATGATGATGAAGAAAAAGACCTTTGAAAACATTGAGGGAAAAGGAGAAAATGCTGGTAACCAGCATTTTCTCCTTTTCCCACGATGTTTTCTATCCTTTTGTAAAATAATCCCATCAGTTCAGCCATACCTAAATATGAAAAAGTCCAAAATTTTGTTGTCTAGTAAAGAGCTAACACTTTACCACACGACAAAAATGTAGACAAGTACAAATTGAAAGCATCTGCAGACAACACTTTAAATGTGGCTCAAAATAATGGAGTTTGTCTTTGATAGGGTAGAAAACATTATGGGAAAAGGACAAAATGCTGGTTACCAGAATTTTCTCCTTTTCCCTCAATTTTTTTTAAAAGGCCTCTTCTTCAGGGCCATTAACCCTTTACCACATGACGAAAATGTAGACTTGTCCAAATTGAAAGCATTTGCAGACGACAATTTGATTGTTACTCAAATAATGGAGTTTGTCTTTAACCGGGTAGAAAACATTGTGGGAAAAGGAGAAAATGCTGGTAACCAGCATTTTCTCCTTTTCCCACAATGTTTTCAAAAGGCTTCTTTCTTAGGATCATTAAAAGGCGGCATTGTGTGGTAAAAGGTTAAACCTGGGATTGATTGGTAAAGAGTTATGGTAAATTAATGTTGCTCAACCAAGCAGGCTAACTATGATTTTATTGCTTAAGACGGTGCTTGTATGAGTACTTAGTAGATCTAGTGTATTGATAAGCCAGTGCATCATTCTGACACACTTTCCTTTGATATTACTGTTAGGAATATTTATGAGCCATGCTCTGTAAAAAAGGGGGTTTAACGCATCTCCAAAAAGTGTCGACCCAGGTCAGCCTGTGCTGTCAGTGCAGGCTGACCTGGGTCAAAACTTTTAGCTATTGTTAAATTCTCTGCATGACAAAAGACCCGTCGACCTCCATTTAGTTCAGTCAGTTGTTAGACAAAACAAATCTTTAGGATCCATAGTAATTTTTATTCCGTGATGACTTGCTTGGTAAAGTGCATCACAGAGATGCATTTAACCCACTTTTGCCAGAGCACAGGTCATATAAAAGTGTATGTATAGTAGTGACCATAGCAAGATTGGTACAGGTTAGCAAAAACTGAAAGCATAATGCATGAGGTACATATGTATGTGGCAATATTTTTTCCCAGTAAATGAAATCACAGTTAAAAGATCTGGGTCCGTATTCACCAACCATTCTTAAGAATATTCTTGGTCTTGTTCTCCAAAATTTTCCAAATTTGAAAGTAACACACCTTCTGATTGGCTAAACCATTTGGTTTAGCCAATCAGAAGTTGTGTTACTTTCAAACTTGGAAAATCTCGAAGAATAAGTCTAAGAACGTTCTTAAGAATGGTTGGTGAATACGGACCCTGATATACAAATCTCCTACAAAGTGTTCTTCGTGATACATGCAGTTACATAAAAAATGATCTTTGCAAACCTAACTTGATCATTTCTAAATTCGTGAAATTTGATTAGAAAATTTAAATAGACCAAATTTACCACGGAAATCAAATACTCCAGAGAAAATGCAAGGAAATGCACAAGAATACAGATTCAGGATATGATTTAACTATTTACCACATGACGAAACTTTGGACTCCTCCCAATTGAAAGCATTTGTAGACAACAAAACAAATTGTGACCAACTTGCAAAACTTGTCTTTGATAGGATAAAAAACATTGTGGGAAAAGGAGAAAATGCTAGTAACCAGAACTTTCTCCTTTTCCCACAATGTTTTCTAAAAACTTTCCTCAAGGTCATTAAAACTTAAGATTGTCCGGTAAAGGGTTATGAGGTACTAAAAGTCCTTTGTTTCTTGAACTTGTACAAAAAAATAGAAGAATCTCATAGCTGAAAGAAAATGGGAGAAAGGAATACTGGGGCAGAATATAATTCACCAGCCAATCTAGGTGTTCCGAATTCTACTAACTACAACTGATAGTCTGCTAGTCAGATAGATCCACATTTTGGGGGGCTAAAACAGATGGATCTACATTCTGTGGACTACAGATAGGTGGAGTCACTGACTATCAGAATGGGGTCTGCAATCTAAAGACTACAGATTTGTAGAGTCTCTGCCAATCAGATGGATTTACATTCAAAGGACTGCAGACCAGTGGAGTATGTGCCAGACAGACGGATCTACATTCTAGGAACTGGGGGGCTAAAATTAGGTAGAGTCTCAGCCAATCGGGTGGATCTACATTCTGAACACTACAGGTTGGTGGTTTCTCTGCCAATCAGATGGGGATCTACTGATTACATATCAGTAGAGTGTCTGCCCATCAGATGGATGTACATTCTAGAGACTACAGATTGGTACAGTCTCTGCCTATCAGCTAGATCTACATTCCCTACATTCCAAGGACTACAGATTGGTGGAGTATGTGCAAAACAGGATCTGAGGAATCTATATTCTAGGGACTACAGATTGGTAGAGTCTCTGTTGATTAGGTAGCTCTTCATACTGAGGACTACAGATTGCTACAGTCTCTGCCACTCAGATGGGTTGTCTTGGCACTTAAGTTTAAGAACCAAATATAGAATGATTGGTGAATACAGTCCCTGGGTAATGATGCTTGAATAAAACTAGATAAACAGAGTATGTGTGCAAGTAGTTCTCTCATAAAATAAACCAAAGAAACCATCCACATTTTTTTTCCAAGAAGGAAGAGTGTAATAGTAAAGCAAGAGAGCCTTGAGAGCCCTAAATTGCTCACTTTAATTGTCCAGTTGATCCAGTGAACTAATGAGATATGATCAATACTAATATATTCTGAGAAAGTTTCATTAACCCTTTACTAAATGACAAAATTTTGGACTAGACCAAAATGAAAGCATTTGCAGACAACAAATTAAATATGCTGGTTACCAGCATTTTCTCCTTTTCCCACAATGTTTTCTAATGGCTTTTTCCTCGGGGTCGTTGAAAGACGTTGTGTGGTAAAGGTTTAAAATTTATCAAAAACTATGACCTCTACAGCAAAAAAACCAAGTGTATCTAAGTTTTGACCAAGTGAACTAGTTTTTGATCAGGGTTGATCCATTTTCTAACTTGTCTGAGATGTATGTTTAATGTTTCATACAACTGTTGCTAAATTGTGTCCTCTTGAAATACATGTATAACAAGGCTGTTTTAGGATTCTATTTAGTGAGCAAAGTTATCACTCAAGGTAAGCCAAATTCAAACTGATCACAACAGAAAATAAAACCACAAACATTCCAGTTGTATCCTAATTGGATCAATAACTAAACATTGCTGACTGACAAACATCCCTCCCACACACACACGCCAGCGGCCTTGTCCCTGAATCAGGAAAAAAAAATGACAATTTGGTAGGCCTTATGATTCAGAACCAGAAGACTTTTAATGTTTTCAACATATAAGCCCTTGTAAAATATTGTGACCTCTGGGGCAGGGCCAATTTTGACCCCAGGGCTATAATTTGAAGAATCTTGCCACACATCCATTAGATGACACTACATGCCAAATTTGGTAGCCCTAGGCCTTATGATTTAGAACCAGAAGATCTTCAAAGTTTTCACTATATGAGCACCTGGGGCAGGGCTAATTTTGACCCCAGGGCTATAATTTGAAGATGGTCGGTAGAGGCCCATTTAGACGAAGCTAAATGCCAAATTTGGAAGCCCTAGGCCTTATGGTTTAGGACATGAAGATTTTTAAAGTTTTCACTATATGAGCCCATGTAAAACTTGGACAGACACATGGACGCACAACAGACACAGGGCCTTGACACAAGCTTGCTGGCCTTCAGCCAGTGGAGCTAAAAATCAGCCAAAACAATTCAAAACAGGAGAAGAAAAAGAGGACAGAAATTCTGTCTACTGATGGACTGACGGACAAACAACCTCATTCAGTTATAAACCATCCTGTCCCCCCCACTCACTATATTGGAAGGGGGATTAAATACAGTTCTTTCTATTGTGATTTATCTTACGATTATCTTGCTTTTTATCTGTTATAGTTTGGGGGAGAACCAACCCAATAAATATATCATCTACTATTTTGGTTCTGGTTTAAGTGCTTACTGATATTTTTATTTTGGAAGGGTATGACATGCACTTCCTACCTAGAGTTCAGACTTACCTTTAGCACTATTAATAAGCCCATAAAGGGAGGGTTAGATATCGATAAGAAACAAAACACAGCAGCTACATCAAAACTGAAATCAAACAGTGTAGTGTTAGTATCATCGGTGAAAAACTGTCAACTGGCAACTACATTGTACAGTCAAATCTGTGTTAGGCAGACATCCAAGCAGACAAAATTAGCCCTTTTCCAAACAAACCCGTGTTTTATTGACCCTGAAAAAGAAGCCTTTTGAAAACATTCTGGGAAAAGCAGAAAATTGCTGGAAACCATCATTTTCTCCTTTCACAAAATGTTTTCTTCCCTATCAAAGACAAATCCAATAATTTGAATCACATTTGATTTTTTTTTTATTTTTTTTTTAGATACTCTCTATTTGGACAAGTCTTAAGATATTGTCATTAAATAAGGAGATAAACTCTTACAACAAGTGGCTGTTATACACAGGCACTTTTGTATGGGAAATCTTGATTTGGGAACCAGAATGGTGGCTTCATAGTTTGGGTGAAAGCTAAACAGAAGCAGTGGACAACACAGGTTTCACTGTACATGTAAAGGAGTGCTCTCTAGGGTGTGCTAAAAGCCTAAAATCATTCAGCCATCAAGTTATTTATAACACTTTACCAAAGGATCTTGTGTGTTTTGAACGATTCTGAGGAAGAAGACTTTTGAAAACATTGTGTGAAAAAGGAAAAATGCTGGTAACCCAAATTCAAATTTTCTGCTTTTTCCCCCCACACTTTTTTTTCTACAATTTTACAGGCAAACTCCATCATTTGAGCCACAGTTGATTTGTCCTCAGAAAATGCTTTCAATATGGACAAGTAAACATTTTTTGTTGTCTAGTAAAGAATAAACCATAGGATACATATTTTTTGTAGGTCCAATATTGACTGTGCAGAACATGCATTCTGATCTTGATCTATCATGCTGTCTTGAAAGCTTAATAAAGAAGATGCTGAATGATTTTTATAAGGATCTAAATAATAAAAGCATTGGGTCTAAATTAGATGTTGTGATGAAAGGAAAATAACAGAAATATGACAGGATATCCAAAAACAATGACGGTCATAATATCGCTCAACTAGTCAATATTTCTTTTTTCCATTAGTGATAAAACATGGAAACTTCATCTAAAAGTGAACTCTAGAAAATATTGAAATGCAAAACATAAAATTGATATGTTCTTTATGTGCCTCTTTTAATTAAGCACCCGATATGACCTTGGATGTCGACAGGCTATAGAACTCTATTCATCCTATTTTACACTTTACCACTGAGTCACACAGGACCCTGGATTGGACTGGGCCAAAGCAGACTGGATTTAATAACCAGACTGGACCATCTTTACCAAGGCTGCTTGTTCAAAATTCGCTAGTCTATCAGTACTTTCAGTGCTTTGATTAAGGACTGGAAAGAGGAAAACATCAGTTATTCCTTTTTTTCCCTAAAACAGCTTGAAAGTATACAAAGCCAGCTGGCTGGTTGCACCATGACAGGTTCATTTCTGTTGACTGTATTGTTGATTGAATGGTCTTCAATGCCATTTTCAACATTATTTCAATTATATTGCAGTGTCCAGTGCACCTATCCATGCTTTCCTAGAGTTTCTTTTACTAGTACTACACACAATATTCTTTCCAAGCCACTGGCTGCTTTCCCACATAACCATCATCGAAACAATGGTCAGCAGGGAGAAAGGAATGAATGCTGTGGCAATGACTATCACCAATCCTTGGAAAGAAATTGGCCGAGCCTGATATTGAACCAGGGAGGATTATCTGTGATTCTGGATTGAGTACTTTCAAAGGAATAAAAGTAATCGCATGCACATAATGCACAGATGCATTCTAGACACCAGGCCATACATTGAATCTTACAGTCTAGTTTATGTATTCTCAATTTTATAAATCTTGTCAACTAGTATATTTAATATGACTCCGAAATGAGGCTTGCGTTGTATGGTTTCAGTCAACTCATTTAATCCTAAACAAACAATCCTGAATTTTAATCATGATGACTCTGAAGAAGAAAGCATCTGAAAAGCATTTTGGGATAAGAAAATGCTAGTGCCTAGCATTTTCTCCTTTTCCCACAATGTTTTCTACCCCTTAAAATACAAATTCCATCATTTTGGACCATTCAATTTGTTGTCGGCAAAATCTTTCAATTTGGACAAGTCTTATGATATTTTTGTCTGGTAAAGACTTAATAAAAGTGATAACACATAAACAATCACGTAAGATTCTCTATTTAGCAATCTACCAGATGAAAATAAAAATAATGCATGCAAATATCATGTTAATATACAATACAAACACCCAAAATGCCTATAAGTACAATTACTACCAAGAAATACCTTCAAAATCATAAGTAAACCCATAAATGGTGGGTTTTCCTCATGGACAAAACAGAAAACACTTGCTGGATCAAAACTGAAAAAATATGCAATCAAAAACAGTATAGTCCTTGCATGCATAGGGAAGTTTAAAGCTAATAATTTAGTTGCTTGTTTGCTTGTTTGTATTGGAGTTTAATGTAATTTTAACAGCTTAGGTCATATCAAGGCTGTCAGTGCACCCACCCATGTGTTACCTGGCTTTCTCACACCAGTACTGACACAACTTTCTTTCCAAGTCTTTAGTTACTTTTCTCGAATACATCAGAGGAGAGAGGCAAAAAATTGCCACAAAGAAAGTTTGCCTTAACCAGGTATCAAATCCACTGCCAAGTCACAAGTCAGACACAAATTACTGAGCTACTGGACGGAGCGGGATAATTCAGACTTCTTAACCAAACTTTTTGTAAAATATTGATAAATACCACAAAATATATGAACCATGCCCTGCCAAAGGAGGTTTAATGAATCTTTGTGACACATTTTTTTCCCGCACCTATTTTAATTTGGTGCCACAATGGATAAAACCCAACATTTTGACCAATCACACGGAATTAAAATTTTCAAACTTGATTTTGCCCAGCAGAAGCTAAAACAAGATAATATTATATATGTATATGAGCCATGCTCTGTGAAAAGGGGGTTTAATACATTTGCAAAAGGTATTGACACACGTCGGCCTGCACAGTCTGTGCAGGCTGACATGGGTTAAAACTTTTGCTATTGGTCAATTTTCTGCATGTCAACGGACCAGTCTACCTCATGAATCAGTTGGTTGTTAGACAAAATGCATTTTATGTACCCATAATTATATGATGACTTGCTTGGTATAATGCATCATAGAGATTCATTAACCCTTTACCACACAATCCCGAGTTTTAACAACCTTGGGAAAGAAGCCTTTTGTAAACATTGTGGGAAAAGGAGAAAATGCTGGTAACCAGCATTTTCTCCTTTTCCCACAATGTTTTCTACCCTATCAAAAAAAAAAAAATTGCACCATTCTGGTCACACTGAAATTGTCATCTGCAAATGTTTTCAATTTGGACAAGGCTAAAATTTTGTCGTCTGGTATAGGGTTAAACCCCCTTCTGCCAGAGTGTGGTTCATATACATTAAACATGGCTTGGCATCTTACTGCAATGCACTTGAGTCACAATGTTATAACAACATGTATATTCAATATAAAATTTTGGCTTCAACTCTTTACAAAACGACAAAAATTTAGTGTCGTCCAAATTGAAAGCATTTGCAGACGACAATTTAGATGTGGTTGAAATTTTGCTTTTTGATTCTGAAAGGATAGAAAATGTTGTGGGAAAAGGAGAAAATGCTGGTTACCAGCATTTTCTCCTTTTCCCACAATGTTTTCAGAAACTTTCTTTCTCAGGGTCATTAAAAGTCAGGACTGTGTGGTAAAGAGTTAACATGCTCAGTGGAAAGTACAACCCTTTACCACAGACAGATTTAATGATCATGAGGAAGTAGGCTTTTTGAAAACATTGTGGGAAAAAGAGGAAATGCTGATAATCAACATTTTCTCATTTTCCCATAAGGATATAATTACCAATTCACAGACAAACCCCATTATGTGAGCTATATTTGATTTCTCAAATAAAAATGTACACTACAAAATGAATGCTCTCAACAGACATGTTTATAATTTTGTTATTTGGTTGAGCTAAGCCACTTTAACCCCTTCCCACACAATCCCAAGTTTCAATGACCTTAAGAAAAAAAAGGCTTTTTCAAAACATGGTGGGAAAAGGAGAAAATGCAGGTAACCAGCATTTTCTCCTTTTCCCACCATGTTTTCTACCCAATCATTGGAAAAAAAACACTAATTGACAGACATTTGTCATCTGCAAATACTTTAAATTTCGACAAGTGTATAATTCTGTCATCTGGTAAAGAGTTAGACAGTATTTCATCTATATAGCAGCCCACATATTCATTCATTTCCTGGGTTTCACCAATTCTACGATGGGTCACTGAATGACCTTGCCCAAGGACTTTCCTATGCAAACAGCAGATATCAAACCCAGGGACTGTATCTACCAGCTATTTTCATATGCATTCTTAGTCTATATAAAAACTTAGAAAGTAACATGATTTTTTACAGGCTAAATCATTTGGTTTAGCCAATCAGAAATTGCGTTTCCTTTAAATTTAGGTTATTCTTGAAAATTAGACTATGCAATTCATTAATCCTTTACCAAACAATCCCCGGTATTAATGATCCAGGGGAAAAAAGAAACCATTTGAAAACACTGTGGGAAAAGGAGAAGAGAAAATGCTGGTAATTTCTCCTTTTTCCACAATGTTTTTCATCCTTTCAAAGACAATTAAATTCAATTACGTTAGTTACATTTAAATTATTATCTGCAAATGCTTTCATTTTGGTTGAGTCCAAAATTTTGTCTGGTGACCAGCATTTTCTCCATTTCCCAAAATGTTTTTCATCCTCTCAAAGGCAAAATTCAATCATTTTAGTTACATTTCAATTATTATCTGTGAATGCTTTCAATTTGGTTGAGTCCAAATTGTTGTTGTTTTGTAAAGGATTAAAAATGGTTGGTGACCAAGTTTTCTTGATTTCAAATCTGATGCTTCAACCTACTTGTATAAACCAAGCAGAACCCTTCATACATCAGTAAAACTTGAGTGTTTTGTTGCAGTTTTCTGACAATAAAATAAATTTTATTAATGTGAAAAGTAAATAAATGTAAACAGAAAGAATATCTACCTATTCACACTTGCAATATTTCCAGTCCCAAATAAACTAGCTGTAACAAGAAAAATCTGTATATAGAATTAAGGAACAACATTTAGTTTTTAACAGTACAGCAATAATTCAATCTGGCTGTGGAAATTAAGCATTCAAAATAGGCTTCCAAAATTATCTGTTTCACTGTTGAGCATGATCAAAGGCTGTTTTATAATTTCATGCTTTTTGATAGTTTACCGGAAATAATAGTGAATTATGATTTGATAATTTCAACGTTTTGACCAGTGAGTTTACAGACTGACAACTCACAGGTACGGAAATGCCGAGCTATTTTGTACTTGGAAAGTCCCAACAAAAGAGGGGTCAGAAAAATGAAATGAATAGAATATTTTTGTTTTTTCTTTTTGTGAAAGATCGAAATTTATTTCATCCAGTGAACATCATGGGTAATATTTTCACCCACTTGCAGTCAGACAAGGAAATATTAGTGATGATGTTCACTCGATGAAATAAATTTCGAACTTTCACCAAAAAAACCAATGTCCCCTATCTTTGAAAAGGACGACTTTTCAAAACATGGTAGTAACCAGTATTTTCTCCTTTTCCCACAATGTTTTCTACTAAAACAAATAAAAATTCCATTACTTCAGCCACATTTGTCATATACAAATGCTTTCAATTTGCACCTGTCTAAAATTTTATCATTTGGTAAAGAGTGAAGCACTTTTAATAGGCAATGCATACCAACATCAAAGTACTTTTTGGGAACAGTGTAGAAGCAAGATCAGGCTGCACATAACATGCAGTCTGATCTTAATTCTATACTGTCTGCAAAAGCAATAAGTGTGAAAAACCGCCATTGCAAAAAGAGTCGTCAAATTTTTTTTTGTATCAAATGGCATCTACTCTTTTCTCACAATACTTTCAATACTACATGTATCAAAAGAAATTCCTCCCCTTTCCTTTTGTATTTCAGTATGTTGTGTAATATGTTAAAGTTTTCACAGCCGAGCCCCATAGCTCAGTCGGCAGCATACAGGACTTGAGAACAGGAGGTCGCTGGTTCGATCCTTGACTCCGCCAATTTCTTTCTGAGGACTGATGATAGTCATTGCGACAGGATTAATTCCTCTCTCACCACTGACCATTGTTTCGACAATGGCCATGTGAGAAAGCAGCCAGTGGCTTAGAAAGAATATTGTGTGGAGTATTGGTGAATGAAACTCCAGGAAAGCATGGATAGGTGTACTGGCCGCCGTGCTATAACTGAAATAATGTTGAAAACGGCGTTAAACACCATACAATCAATCAATCAATAAAGTTTTCACAGGTCTTGCAAGGCCTTTAACCCTTTACCACACAATCCATACTTTTAATAACCCTGAAAAAGAAAGCTTTTGAAAACATAGTGGAAAAAGGAGAAAATGCTGGTAACCAGCATTTTCTCCTTTTCCTACAATGTTTTCTACCCTTCCTAAAACACATTTCAGTTTCTGAGTAACATTTATTCTGTCATCTGCAAATGCTTTCAATTTGGACAAGGCTACAATTTTGTCGTTTTTGTAAAGGGTTAATAGTTAGTTCTTCACCTTACAATCCAAAGTTTCAATACCATGAGGATGAAGGCTTTTGAAAACATTGTGGAAAAAGGACCACATGCATAAAAGCATTTCTCCTTTTGCAACAAAGTTTTCCACCCTTTCAAAGACAAAATCCATCGTTTCAGCAACACTTGTGATCAGTAAATACATAGATGCTTTCAATCTGGGTAAGCCAAACAGTTAACCCTTTACCACACAATCCCAACTTTTAATGCCCTGAGGAAGAAGCCTTTCGAAAACATTGTGGGAAAAGGAGAAAATGCTGGTACCCTGCATTTTCTCCTTTTCCCACAATGTTTTCTTCTCTATCAGGGAGAAATTTACTCATTTGGACCAACTTTAATTTGTCGTCTGCGAATGCTTTCAATTTGGACCAGTCTAAAATTTTGTCGTTTGGTAAAGAGTTAACTCTTTACCAGACAACAAAATCTTAAGAATGGTCCACTTTGAAAGCATTTACAGACAACAAATTATGTTTGGCTAAAATAAAGAAATTTGCCTTTTCAAGATTAAAAAAAATTGAAAGAAAAGGGAGAAATGCTGGTTATCATCATCTTCTTTGCTTCGGACAATTTTTTTCAAAAGCTAATTATCTCACAGTCCTTAACCCTTTACCGCACAATGCCGCCTTTTGACGCCCCCGGGAAAGAAGCCTTTTGAAAAATTGTGGAAAAAAGGAGAAAATGCTGGTAACCAGCATTTTCTCCTTTTCCCACAATGTTTTCTACCCTACCAAAGAAAAAATTGCACCATTTGAGCCACATTGAAATTGTCATCTGCAAATGCTTTCAATTTGGACAAGGCTAAAATTTTGTCGTCTGGTAAAGGGTTAAAACATGTGGCAGTCTGGTAAAAGTCTAAATGCCTGTCTGCAAAGGATACAAAATAGTAAGCTCTTCTTAGATCAGCTCTCATCAAGTACAGTCTACTTTTACCATTGGCAATTTGGTTGGAGATGGTGGCAAAGTCAAGGCTTTCAAGCTGAAAGAAGCAGAAGAAAAAGTATGAAAATATGTAACTCTTTACCACACAATCCCGAGTTTTAAGAACCCTGAAAAATATGGATTTTGAAAACAATGACGGAAAAGGAGAAAATGCTGGTAACCAGCATTTTCTCCTCTTCCCTCATTGTTTTTTACAAATGATCATAAAAGATACTTAAACATTGTCATTTTCTCAACTGTTTGTGCCATCGGATTTTACAATGTCAACAAAACTGCATGTTTACTCAAATAGCAATGTTTTCCCTGACACACAAACTTGTGTGCCTTGTCACAAAATTTCACTAACTAGCTTGGTAAAATTCATCACATGCGTTCATGGAAACACAATTCAAACAGGCTCTACATAATTATCATGTTTTTTTTTTACTCTAAAACAAGATCAGGGCCTGTATCAACCAATCATTCTCTATTTCATCCTTAATGGTCTAACCATTTGGTTTATCCAATCAGAAACTATCATACATGTACTTTCAAATTTACAAAATTATTGAAAATAACACTAACAATATCCTTGAGAGTGGTTGGTTAATACAGACCCAGGACAAGTCACCTAGCAACCCAACTTGGTCTTAATTTTCATAACTAGAATGCTGGACTCATTGCATATTCAGGTTTGTAAACCATTGGAAGTCAATTACATGTATGCGCACTATAAATATCTTATGGGAGATTTTTAAAGTGAGTATATTTCCGTCTTTAACCCTTTCCCACATGACAAATTTTGGACTGGTCCAAATTGAAAGAGTTTGCAGACGACAATTTTGAATTTGATGAAAATGGCAGAAAGGTCTCAAAAAGGGTAGAAAACACTGTGGGAAAAGGAGAAATTGCTCGTTATGAGCAATTTCTCCTTTTCCCACAGTGTTTTCAAAAGACTTGTACTGCAGACACGTGAAAACTAGGGCTTGTTTGGGAAAGGGTTAAGCAATAGCATCATGTCACTGAACATGTTGACAAAAATTTAGCACAACCCTTTACCAGACGACAAAATTTTAGCCTTGTTCAAATTGAAAGCATTTGCAGACGACAATTTCAATGTGGCTCAAATGGTTCAATTTTTCTTTGATAGGTAGAAAACATTGTGGGAAAAGGAGAAAATGCTGGTTACCAGCATTTTCTCCTTTTCCCACAAAGTTTTCCAAAGGCTTCTTTTCCAGGAGCATTAAAAGGCGGCATTGTGTGGTAAAGGGATAAGCAATCAGAATAGCTACTTTTTTTTCCCCAGAATTCAAAAAAATTACTTTCTTTACCCGATGACAAAATCTCTTACCTGTCCAACTTGAAAGCATTTAACCAACGACAAACTAAATGTGGCCAACTTCGTAGGATTTGGCATTAGGACCACGGAAAAACTATTTGGGGGAAAACGAGAGAATGCTGGTTCTCAGGGTGATTACTAAGGCACCAGATTGTTTAGCAAAGGATCGATTTAATTAATAATATATAGAGCAATAATTTTAAAAAAAAAACTATTAATGCATAAATACATATTTAAAAAAAAAAAAGGTGAGCCATGCTCTGTGAAAAGGGGGTTTAATGCATCTGCACAAAGTATGGACACAATCATGTCAGCCTGCGCAGTCCCCACAGGCTGACCTGGGTCGACACCTTTTGCTTAACCCTTTACTACACAATCCCGACTTTTAACGACCCTGAAAAGGAAGCCTTTTGAAAACATTGTGGGAAAAGGAGAAAATGCTGGTAACCAGCATTTTCTCCTTTTCCCACAATGTTTTCTACTTTTTCCATTACAAATTTCAATTTTTAAGTCACATTTAATTTGTCGTCTGCAAATGCTTTCAATTTGAGCAAGTATACATTTTCGTTGTGTGGTAAAGAGTTAAAATAAATTTTCTGCATGTCTAACAATCAATCTATTTTAGAATCCAACCGATTGTTCAACAAAATGGATTTTGTGGATCCATAATTGTGAGATCATTGCTTGGTATAATACATTACAGAGCTGCATTAAACCCCCTTTTGCCAGAATATAGTTCCACTATTTTCACTGAACTCACAACTTTTGTGCTGTTTTCCTGTGGTTTATTCACTCCATGTCCATTCTCGATGGTTTTGAAAGCAGAGGGCAATTCCGAGTACGTATTCAAAAAGTTCGCCTCCATGACCATCCATACGTACAGGTTCCAACACATGGATAATATGAATAAACACTCATATGTGAAACGTAGTTAAGGAAACATTTATACTTGTTTTCTGCAAGTTTTAAATCCATTACATCTTTATTTTATCAAACTATGATCATTCTTGTATCTTCATGCCAAATATTGCCTGTGACAGTAAATTCAAGGACGCATAGATTACGAGGGATATAGAAAATGCATTTCATTTTCTGGAGGCCATCAAAGAAATCACTGTTGTGACATTTCTGATTATAAATCAAAGTTTCCAATATATATACATCATATTTATTGGTAATTTATCTATGTTAACCCTTTACCACACAATCCCGAGTTTTAGTGACCCAAAGGAAAGGCCTTTTTAACACATTTTAGGACAAGTGAAAACCAGCATTTTCTACTTTTCCCAAAATGTTTTCTACCCTTCCAAAGGTAAAAATTTTAATTTTTGAGTCACGTTTACTTTGTTGTCTGCAAAAGCTTTCAATTTTAACAAGTACAAAATTTTGCAGTGCAGTATAGACTTAACACAGTCTATCAAATTTTTACAACATTTTTTCTCTCTGTCTGTAAGGATGTTATAACCTTTAAAAAGACAACATGTCTGTGTGAGCTCTTAGAGGATAACTTCTTGTTTCCATGTAAGGTCATGAATGCTTTTGAAAACATTGTGGGAAAATGAGAAAATGCCAGTAACTAGCATTTTCTCCTTTTCCCACAATGTTTTCTACCCTATCAAAGACAAATTTTGTGATATGAGCCACCTGCAATTTGTCATCTGCAAATGCTTTCAACTTAGACAATTTCATTGTATGGTAGAGTTAAGCATTACAGTGCTGATTAAACTCTATCTACATTTTTTTTTAAATAGAAATAAAGCCAAAAAACTCAACGCAGAGGTTACTTTTGTCCAGGATGTCTCAGGAAAGTGGACAGTGTAGATCAAGATCAGACTGCTTTTTTGTGCAATCTGATCTTGATCTACACTGGCCGTAAAGGCAACTATAACTATAGTTGTGAAATGCGCTTTAATTCTTTACCAAACAACAATATTTCGGACTGGTTCAAATTGAAAGCATTTGCAGGTGACAAATGTGGCTACAATGATTGCATTTGTTTCTGAAAGGTTAGAAAACATTGTGGGAAAAGCAGAAAATAGTGGTTACCAGTATTTTCTCCTTTTCCCATAATGTTTTCAAAAGGCTTCTTTCTCAGGGTCTATAAGAGTCGGGACTGTGTGGTAAAGGGTTAAGAGTGTTTTTTTTTTCAAAAGTGGCAGTCACTTTAAACATTATAGAATTGAGCTGTTCCTGAATGACATCATGTTGTTAAAATGTGGGTCATATTTATAAATGGTTAACTCATTACCACACAACAAAACTATAGACTAGTCCAAATTGACAGCATTTGCAGATGACAAATTAAATGTGACATAAAAATTGAAATGCTTTATGGGACGGGTAGAAAACATTGTGAGAAAAGGAGAAAATGCTGGTTACCAGCATTTTCTCCTTTTCCCACAATGTTTTCAAAAGGCTTCCTTTTTAGGGTCGTTAAAAGTCGGGATTGTGTGGTAAAGAGTTAATGAGCCATAATTGGAAGTACCATATTGTCTCTTTTTATCGCCCTCAGGGTTGTTACATTTTCTGAAAATGGGGTGATTAATATAGGTATATCTACACAGAATTTTTCAGGATGACAATAACATTACTGTCCATTTTTTAGTCAATGCCGACTGAGAAACAAACCTCCATTGTATAAAAGGTAAGAAAAAGGATATGAAATACTGAATAAAATAAGGGGGGACATCCACGCTAGTCCTATTGTCAACAGTCGACACCTGATGTCAGTCGTTACAAGGAAAGGTTCGATGACACCTAGACCTAAAAGTAAAAAAAAGTTTCACTTTAACATATACAACAAAATTTCGGACTGATTCATATTGAAAGAACTGCAAACAACATATTGAAACTAGCTAAAAGTCCGGGATTTGTCTTAGAAAGCATAAAAAATATTGTCAGAAAAGTCAAACATACTGGACACAGGCAGTTTCTCCTTTTTCAACAATGTTTTCCTGAAGGCCGTTAAAACACAGGACTGCTTAATGCCTAAACATCAAACAAATAACATCACTACAGTAAAATAAATTTCAAACATAAAAAGTTAACCCTTTAAACAAATTCCCATGTTGTAACAACCCTGACGAAAAAGATCTTTTGAAAACATTGAGGGAAAAGGAGAAAATGCTGGTAACCAGCATTTTCTCCTTTTGCCACAATTTTTTATACTCTTTCTTAGGCAAATTTCAGTTTTTCAGTCATGTTTAATTTGTCGTCTGCAAGTGCTTTCAATTTGGACCAGTCTAAAATTGTGTCGTTTGGTGAAAGGTTAAAAGGTTAAATATCTAATCACTTTTTTGAAACAAGTCTGTAGCTTATGACTTTAAAAACATCCTTGCAAAATACATGTACTGAAAACAAAATAGAAATATCCATTTACCAGAAAACAAACTTTAACCCTTTACCACACAATCCCAAATATTAATGACCCTGACAGGAAAGCCTTTCGAGAATATTGTGTGAAAAGGAGAAAATGCTGGTAACCAGCATTTTCTCCTATTCCCACAATGTTTTCTACCCTCTCAATGACAGAAATCATCATTTTAGCAACTTATATTTTTTTGTTTGCAAATGCTTTTAGACTGGTTCAAAATTTTGTCATTTGATAAAAGAGTTAAACCTTGTCCAAATTGAGTTTTCTGAATTTGCACACCATAAATTAGATATCGCTCAAAACATGAAATTTATTTTTCAGACGGTATTTTTGTAGCACAACAAAAATAAATGCTGTAAAAAGCAGCATTTTCTCCTTTTCCCACAACATTCTCTAAAGTCTTCTCTTTTAAGGTCTTTAAAAGTTGGGACTGTTTGGTAAGGGTCTAATAAACTCATCCAAGTGAAAGCAAACTAGAAAAAGAAGAAAATGCTCATTAAAGAAACAATAATGCCAACAGTAAACAAAGCAAGTGTTAAAATGATTTTAGGTTCAAATGGTACCATTTAACCCTTCACCAGACGACAAAATTTTAGCCTTGTCCAAATTGAATGCATTTGCAGACGACAATTTCAATGTGGCTCAAATGGTGTAATTTTCTTTTGATAGGGTAGAAAACATTGTGGGAAAAGGAGAAAATGCTGGTTACCAGCATTTTCTCCTTTTCCCACAATGTTTTCAAAAGGCCTTTTTCCCAGGGGGGTTAAAAGGCGGCATTGTGCGGTAAAGGGTTAAAAGTATGGAAATTATTGTGAAGATAGCAACGTGTTATTGTACGGTTGGGCCAAGTGTTAGTTGCTGGTAGAGAATTAGAGAATCTTAACCCTGTCCCAAACAAGCCCTGGTTTTCACGTGTCTGCAGGACAAGTCTTTTAAAAACACAGTGGGAAAAGGAGAAATTGCTCGTAACGAGCAATTTCTCCTTTTTCCACAGTGTTTTCTACCCCTTTTTGAGACCTTTCTGCCATTTTCATCAAATTTAAAATTGTCGTCTGCAAACTCTTTCAATTTGGACCAGTCCAAAATTTGTCATTTGGGAAAGGGTTAAATTAGTGTTTAGTGTATCATCATTTTTATCAGTCGTTGACTAAAAATGTATTGGCGTGAGCATTGGCAAGCGTCAAATACATTTTAGTCAACGAGTTTGATAAAAATGATAATACATAAACACGAATGTGTGATTCTATTTATCGCATAAAACAAATAACATGCAAAAAAGATTCTGCATCAACATCTTTAGCCTATACACCATTAACAGGTCGATGTTTAAAGTTGTTTCTAATATGTACATACACAAGTTGATAGTTCTTTGACATTTACACCGAAAGTAGAAGGAAACAGTTTCTAGAGGGGGTAAGTCCACCTATTTCCGCAATTTTGTTCATTTAAAAGACTTTTGTTGCATTTCTTGGTTGTTATTAAAGATGAAAATCAGGAACTTTCCACATGTATATGTCTCAGCAACAATGATGTCATTTTTCCGCGAAAAAGCGTTGTCGTACAAATTCCAGCACATGCCGTGGATGGTTTCTACAGCTCCACACGCTCATGACAAAAAACTGATCAGAACCGGGACCCAAAAAACGATAATACACTAGTGTATTATCAAAAGTAAGTCATGTGTTGCCGAAGGAGGTTTTACATGATAATTTCAAAACTGTGTTAAAAGTTGCAAGGTCTATTTGTTATTTTTTTTTACCTGATTTTAAAATTCATTTTCCCACCAGCGTCTACAACAATAACAGATTGTCATTTTTACAATATTTTCCATACTTTAAAATGGTATGATTTAAATTTAAGTGCATTTTAACATCTGCATTGTCTTTTTGGCCAGTATTGGGCCTTTAAAATCTGGATCTTCACTGTCAAATACAGTCTGCTATTGTTATAGCTTTTAAGTCTTTGGCTGCCAAATAAATAAACAGATAAGACTTTTTCAATCCACTCCAGTAATACTATCTGATTGTAGGTATATGCATAGTTGTTAAATGGATCGTGTAGATCAAAGATCAGACTGCATGTTCTGTGCTGTTAGATCTTGATTTAAGCCATTGGCAAAAACAGCTATTTAACTCCTTACTAAAGCACAAAATTTTACACTCATCTGAAGTCAAATTGTCTGTGGACGACAATCACTGCTGGGTACCAGCATTTTCTCCTTTTCCCAAAATGTTTTTGTAAAAATTTCTTCCTGACGGTCGTTAAAACTCTGGATTGTACGGTAAAGGGTTAAGTGGCCATTGGAAGTTAAAGAGCTGAACATTTTCCAGTGATATTCCATTCATAATCACTTGCCAACCTCACTACCAGCTTGACAATTTGAATTCTACTAGCTGTTTGGCATAATTTTACATGTCTTTTGCCTCACTGCAGGTGCTAGCTATATGACTGTGAAAAACAATAAATGCCTCTTTTGACAGCACCATAAAGGTTAATAAGTGGCATGTAAAACTGACCTTATAAAGCAGGTGGTTGTTTAATAAGGGAATTTTACACAAGAAATACAAATTAGTGACTATAATAGTCTAGTAATAACCTTATTGTGTGGTTGTTTAATGCAGATGGTCACTCACATAGGTATTGCTATGTTTCTAAAGGCAGTCAATAGGTCAGTAAGCAAGCAGTATAATTATGAGTATAAAGCGTGAAGAGTTTTGAAAGCCAGTCATTTACCCTTTACCAAGCAAACCCCTGTTTAAAGGCCTTTGGAAACATTGTGGCAAAAGAGGAAAATCTTGGTAACCAGCATTTTCTCCTTTTCCCACAATGTTTCCTACCATTTCAAACACTGAAAAAATTCAGACTTGTCCAAAATCAAGGAATTTACCGATGATGATTCAAAAGTTTCCAAATGATAGTTTTTGGCCTTGAATAGGTAGAAAATGTGGGAAAAAGAGAAAATCCTTGTTATCAGCATTTTCTCCTTTTCCCACTGTTTTAGATAGGCTTCTTTCTTGGGGTTGTTAAAACTTGGGATTGTATGGTAAAGGGTTTAAATTACATCTGATTTCTCAAATGCTGTCAAAGACCATTTGAATATTCCTTACCTAGAAATATCCAGCTTAAGGCTTGACTAATTAAAGGTGTTCGTCTATTAGTGGCAGCAAGAAAGGCAGTATGACGCACTATGAATATTGACATTGCTATAACACATATCTACAAGGAAAGACAAACAAAAACATCAGAATTATCAGAATGGACAGATTTTTCAACCCTTTACCAAAAGATCTTCTCTTCTACCCTGAGGTATGATGCTTTTGAATGGTTGATTGATAGAATGGTGTTTTCTGCCACTTTCAACATTACTTCAGTCATACCATGGTGACATCTCACATATTCATGTATTTTCTTGGTATTACCAGTACTAGGCTTGGGCGCTGATGCGTCTTGCCCAAGGACAATTCCATTAAAAACTGAGTGCTTTCACTGAGGCTAAAACCAGGGGCCTTCAGGTCACAAGTCCTATACTTTACCACTGAGCCACACAGGACCCCTATGATGCTTTTGAAACATTGTGGGAAAAGGAGAAAATGTTGGTCATAAGCATTTTCTCCTCTTCTCATAAACTTTTCTACCTTTTAAAAGGTTCTATACTATCAAATTGAACCCTTAAAGTGTCTTTTGCAACTATAGTTGCCATTGAGGCCAGTGTAGATCAAGATCAGACTGCACAAAATGTGCTGTCTGATCTTTGATCTACACCGTTTGCTTTGTTGAGACAATGGACTATTGTTTGAGTATTATTTCTAGACTGAGAATGACTGTTGGGTTTAGTCAGTGTTCTAGGGCTTAATTTGTTGTCTACAAATGCTTCCATTATACCAAAATTTAAAATTTTGTTGTCTGGTATACAGTTAACCCTTTCAGAAACAAGCCCTGGTTTTCACGTGTCTGCAGTACAAGTCTTTTGAAAACACTGTGGGAAAAGGAGAAATTGCTCGTAACGAGCAATTTCTCCTTTTCCCACAGCGTTTTCTATCCTTTTTGAGACCTTTCTGCCATTTTTATCAAATTTGAAACTGTCGTCTGCAAACCCTTTCAATTTGGACCAGTCCAAAATTTGTCGTTTGAGAAAGGGTTAAGTAAGATGTAAAAAGTTCAGCAAAATAAGAAAGTGGATATTGCTATAGCATATATCTAGATGACAAAATATATACAAAATATTAATTTACACAATTTTTCAAGAAAAGTATTAATACATTTGTAAAATGACACCTGAGTCATTCACATGAAAATTTGGCTGGGTATCAAAATCCTGTCTGAAACAACAAATCATGTTGTCTGTAAATGCTTTCAATCTAGACAAATCTAGACTCTAAAGTTTTGTTTGGTGTAGAGTTAAGTCTTTGATGGTAAGCCATTCTCTGTTCCAAAATTTCACTGTTTTACAAATTTTCTGGTACAGCTTTATAGAACTACCAATTCTTTATGTTGCTACCTGAAGCCACTGACTTACTTGGAATCCAAATACTAGTATCAATTTACGTCTTGCTAACTGTTTAGCAGCAAAGCTGAAATAATTAAGAAATTATTCAAAAACTATCAGCAATAACTGTGTTTTACAAAAAGCAATTCATATGCTGACTTTTAACCAGAGGATAAAATTTTAGAATCAGTAAGTTATTGTACGGAATTAGAGGCGATAAATGTTTCGTGGTTAAAAAAGAATGGGATTTGACTTTAATGGGGCATCAAATACAGTTGGAAAAGGAGAAAATGCTGGTAACTTCGCCCAAAAGAAAATGATTTTTGAAGCACATTTCCAAAAGAAGAAAAATGCTGGTTTCCAGAATTTTCTCCTTTTCACATAATTTATTCTATAGCCCTTTCAAAGACAAATACCATTACTTGAGTCACATTTGTCATCTACCAATGCTTTTATTTTCGACAAGTCAAAAAGTTTGACGAGAAAAAATAACCCTTTGCCAGACAACATTTAAGTGTCTCCTACATTACGAGCATTTGCAAGCAAGAATTTCTTTAACTGATAAAAATGAGCTAAAATTCTCTGATAGGGTCAAAAACATTGTGGGAGATGGAGAAAATGCTGGTAAGCAGCTGGTTACCAGCATTTTCTCCTTTCCCACTATGTTTTCAAAAGCAGTCTTCCTCGGGGTTGTGAAAAAATGTGATTTTGTTGTAAAGATTAAGTTTTCTCAACTAGAACATACCCACAGAATTACAAAACTCATTACAAGGAATGTTTCTGTTGGTTTATTAGTCTATAACCTATGAACTGATTATCAAACATTTTTGCAAGTGGGCTTTTTGTCCCCAATGTCATAATTAGCAATGGGTTTTTGCCCAGTGGGCTTTTGTCCTATGGGCTTTTGTCTAAGTGAGATCATGTCCTGGAGGGCTTTTGTGCATAACCCCAGGTACTCACTACGTCCTGAAAAAATATTTGCCGAGAAAGACTTTGAAAACTTTCATTCTAAAAATTTTGGACAACCAGTATTAACTCTTTATCAAACAAAAAATCATAGACTTATCAAAAATTACAGCATTTAGCAAACATAATTTAAATGTGGCTCAAATAATAAAATTTGTCTTTGATAGGGCAGAAAACTTTGTGGAAAAAGGAGATTTTCCTCTTTTCCCACAATGTTTTCAAAAGTCTTCTTTCTCAGGGTCTTTATAATTCGGGCTTATATGGTCATGGGTTAATCAAGGTATGCATTCTAAATTATGCAAAATAAGAAATTGTTTATCATGGGTATTTTTTTCCTTTGCAACGCTGTTTGTAAAATTGCTCAGGTGCATGTCCAAAGAAATTTCAGCAAGACAATGTGTTTATCAAACAAAAGAGAAAGTTAATAAGAAAATACAAGAGTAATTTACCTTTTGACAAGGAAACACGCTACAGTTAGTACAAGGACACCACTAAATACTCTGTAAAAAACAATGAAAAAAATGTCCTCATACTGAATTGTCGGCCATTCCTTTTTCTCTTAACCCTTTACCAAACAATCCCTTGGTTTTCATGACCCTGGGAAAGACAGCTTTTGAAAACATTGTGGGAAAAGGAGAAAATGCTGGTAACCAGCATTTTCTCCTTTTCCTACATGTTTTAAACCCTTCGATAGATGATTTTCATATTTAAGTTACACTTGAATTGCTGCCTGCAAATGCTGTCAATTTGGACAAGTTCAGAATTTTATCGTTTGGTAAAAATGTTTTGAATGTTTTTCTGCGACAAAAAAAGCTATTCATGAAATTTATTTGACCCATATTCAATTTTTACATTCTGTTTTTGTATCACTTTGCATTACAATAATTTCATTTTTGTATTGGTTTGTACTGCGTTCAACACCGTTTCACAGCTTAGGTCATATCACGGCGGTCAGTGCACCTATGCATGCGTATCCCGGCTTTCCCACACCAGTACTGACACTACTTTCCTTTCAAGTCACTGACTACATTTCTCACATGCATCAGAGATGAGAGGCAAAAAAAACACCAGAAAGAAAGTTTGCCTAAACCAGGCATCAACCCAGCAACCACTATTATCAACCCAGCAACCACCATGTCACAAGTCAGATACGCTAACCACCATGCTACCCGGCCAGGCTACAATAATTTCAGATCATATTTCACATGAAGCATACTAATGAATATGGCATGCACCACATCAACATTTTGATAGTACTTTCTTTTCAACACAATGCATCGGTATCAAACAACAAAAATTTAGACGTGTCCACATAATAAGTGCATACAGATGAGGTTAAATGTGGCTAAAATGATTGGATTTGCCTTTCACAGGGCCAAAAACATTGTGGGAAATGAAGAAATGCCATTAACAGCATTTTCCTTCTTTCCCACATGCTTTGGAAAGTTTTTTTCTCTCAGGGTTTTTATAATGGAGTTGTTTGGTAAATGACTGACAAACAAACATGAAAAAAAACGTAAAAAGACACTCACACAAGGTTGAAATTCAGTTCTCTTTCACCACTGGGTAACAAGGGAAAAAATGCAGAGGTAAGACAGGATGCTGACCATTGGAATAAAATACGCTGAAAATAGAAAACAAAAAATATTCTCTTCATGGTTGACAAAACAATCCCAACTTTTAATAACCCTGAAAAAGGAGGTCCTTTAAAACATCATGTTTTCCACCCTTCAAAATGCAAAGTTCAATTTTTGAGTACCATTTAGTTTGTCGTCTGCAAATGCTTTCAATTTGGACATATCTAAAATTTTCTTGTTTCGTAAAGAGCCAAGTCTGAAGCTAATTAAGTCTTACCCTTTCCCAAATAACAAATTTTGGACTATTTAACCCCTAGCATGCTAAGCATAACTCAAGTGCTTTTGCAGACAGTGTAGATTAAGATCATACTGCAAAGCATGTGCAGTCTGATCGTGAATCTACACTGTCTGATAAGGTATTTTTTGCCATTTTGTACCAACTTTGAAATCACAGTATCTGGCTTTTAACTATTGAGTGGAAACCTTTGTTTTATTTATTTAGAAGCTTGTCAGATAAAACTGAAAGCATCTGTAGATGACAAATATAAAATTGGTACAAAACAACAGAAGTTCTCTGAAATGATAGAAAACATTGTGGAAAAGTGACCAGCATTTTCTCCTTTTCCAACATTGTTTTCAAAGATTTTTTCTTCAGGTTTGTCAAACAAGGAATCGTGTGGTAAGGGGTTAAGTCTTCGCCAGACAACAAAGTTTTAGATATGCTCTTTTTTTAACGCATTTGCTGATGACAGATGTCTTACCTGTGGTATCACTTGTATTTCTATGAACAAAAAGGATTGAGAAAAAAGGTGAAAATGCCACAGGCATCTTCCCCTATTCCCACCATGTTTCCAAAAGCAGTTTTCCCCAGGGTCACAGAATCTTGTGACTGTTTGGCAAAGGGTTAAAAAAGCAAATATGAACTCTTTGTAAGGGGGCATAACTACAAACTGGACCTCTTTAACTCTTTACCACACAATCCCGACTTTTAACGACCCTGAAAAAGAAGCCTTTTGAAAACATTGTGGGAAAAGGAGAAAATGCTGGTAACCAGCATTTTCTCCTTTTCCCACAATGTTTTCTACCCTTCCCAAAACAAATTTCAATGTTTTAGTCACATTTATTTTGTCGTCTGCAAATGCTTTCAATTTGGGCCAGTCTAAAGTTCTGTCGTTTGGTAAAGAGTTAAAGGAGCTCAAAACTAAAGGTGACTTAGGGGTCCTGCGTGGCTCAATGGCAAAGTTTAAGACTCATAACCTGAAGCCCCCCCGCCCCCCCCAAATCACCAGTCTCACTGAAAGCACTGGGTCTTTGGTGGGAATGTCCACTGGCAGGACACTTCAGAGCCCTAGCCTAGGACTGATGAGACCCAGGACAAACACCGAATATGTCAGCTGTCTCCGTGATATGACTAAAATAACATTGAAAGTGGTGTAAAACACCATTCAATCAATTGATCACCTAGCCGAGTCATGACAACAAAATGACTTACCCTCTCTACTTGATCCTTTTTAAACACCCAAGGCCAAGCAGCAAAACCAGCAAATACTACAGACATCAGTTCTCTATAGTAATAACCTAAAAGCTGAAATTATAATGAAATGGTTATAAATATAGAAAATGTTATGTTAAACATTTACCACACAATCCCGAATTTTAATGACCCTCACCAAGAAGCCTTTGGAAAACACTGTTGGAAAAGGAGAAAATGCTGGTAACCAGCATTTTCTCCTTTTCCCACAATGTTTTCTATCCTTTTAAAGAAAAAAAATTTCCAATTTGTACAACATTTGACTTGTAACTAGCCAAGGCTTTGAATTTGGACAAGTCCAAAATTTTGTCGTTTGGTTAATGTCTGAAAATATCATGACCAGCAGTGCTATGGTAAAAAGGGGTTAAACTCTACCACACGACAAAAATGTATGACTTGTCAAAATCAAAAGCATTCGCAGGTGACAAATGTGGCTAAAATGATGAGTTCTGTCTTTGATAGAATAGAAAACATTTTGGGAAAAGGAGAAAATGCTGGTTACCAGCATTTTCTCAGTCTCTCATAATGATTTCAAAAGGCTTCTTTCTCAGGGTCATTAAAACTTGGAATTGTGTAGTAAAGGGTTAAGGCATCTTCATGATGCATTATACCAAGCAAGTCATCACATAATTATGGATCCATAAAATCCATTCAGTCCAACGACAGAATGAATCTGGAGTTTGAATGGCCCCTGAACATGCAGAAAATTTACACATAGCAAAACATTTTGACTCGGACAAGCCTGCATGAACTGTGCAAGCTGACATGGGTAGATATTTTTTGCAGATGCACCGAACACTCTTTTCACAGAGCATTACTTTCACAAGATATTGAGTGAGTGGTCATCCTGAGCATCTAGAAAATGTACTCTTCAAATTCATGATCAACTCTTTACCATGTGGAAAAATTCTGAACCTATCCAAATTCAAAGCACCTGCAGAAAGCCATTTTGCACGTAAAGAGAAGTCTGTAACATTGAAAAATTCAAAGCACTGACATATCATACGTGGCTAAAATGATGTTAGATCTGTATTTCATCTTGTAATTATTGGACAATATTTAGGGAAATGTACAAAATGCTTGTTACCACCTGATTTAATACTTTACCAAATGACAGCATTTTGGCCGCAATCAAATTGGAAGCTTTTGCAGACTACAAATCAAATCTTATTCAAATGCTTATTTCCGTCTTTGATAGGGGTAGAAAATACCGTGTGAAAAGGAGAAAACTCTAGATACCAGCATTTTGCCAGCTTTTTCTCCTTTTCACACAATGTTTTCAAAAGCCTTCTTCTACAGGGTCTTTAAAACTCGGTATTGTGTGGTAAAAGGTTAACCAGCATTTTCTCCCTTTTTCCACAATGTTTTCCAACACCATTTTTTGGCATAGCTGAATGCACTGGCTTTTGACCTACTTCTTGATAATGATAAAGAAAGAATAGATGGCAATTTGCGATTGGCAAAAAATGTGCACATGTTTATTCAGCGAATCCCGGCTCGCACATTTACTCACATATTTATGAAACCACTATTTATAAGCACTGCTACTGCTAATCAATACCCCGGGGCCTTGATTCATACTGTAACAAAATAATATGGTGGAGAATGATTCTTTTCTTGTACGATTTTGAAATTTCCATAAGCGTTACCCAATAACTCATTATTACTTTTCAACAAAATATAAAACAGTGAGAAAAGAGAGGCAATTGTTCGTGAGGTTACTCTTCATTACTTTACTTCATATTGAGCCACAAAAAAGTTTCAATATTCATATTCCAGTATCTCTTACGTCGTCTATCTTTTTTTCTAAAGATATTTCTTGTTCTTCAGTGCTGTTATAGCTCTGCACTGTTTGGTAAAAGGTAAAATGCACTTACTATAAGCTCTAGCCCTGCAAGAGTCAACAGGAGGTAGGGTAATACTGTTTTTAGACTGGCTAAAAGTGAAAACGTGTGCCGTAAAACATTTAATCTGAAAAGTAAAATAAAAACATTTTAACCCTTTGGCTGCTAAGCGAGACTCACTGACCTTTTGCCGACAGTGTAGATCAAGATCAGACTGCACAGAACACGCAGTTTGATCTTGGATCTACACTATCAGGTTAAGAAATGTATTTTTCCCATAAAATCAGCTTGAAATAGCATTATTTGGGTTTTTACAATTTGAAATTTCATTTCCTTTATTTAGCAGGATAAGGGTTAGCAAATTATCACACATAAAAAACCTGCTGAAGAAAATCCTTCTGAAAACATTGATGAAAAAAGGAGAAATTGCTGGTTACCAGCATTTTCTCCTTTTCCAACAAAGTTTTCTATCCTATCAAATACAAATACCTTGATGTGAGCCTCATTTAATATGTCTGCAAAATGCTTTCAATCTGGACAAGTCTAAAATTTTGTCATTTGAAAAAGAGTTAAAAGGACAAGGAACAAAAGCACCACAAGTGGGTGCCAACGCTTAGACTAGTGTTGCATCTTTGGTCAAACTGCGCGGGCAAAAAGGTGCATAACTGTGTCAAAGTACCAGAGTAAGTAGTTTCTCAAGGTTGTCACCCTTTATCAAGCAATCCCATGCTTTACCACCCATGAGAAAGAAGGCTTTTGTAAACATTGTGGAAAAAGGAGAAAATGCTGGTAACTAGTATTTTCTCCTTTTGGCATCACCTGCAAATGCATTCAATTTGGACAAGTCTGAAATTTTATTGTGTGGTAAAGAGTTCAGTCTGAGGCAAGCATATTTATGCTGGTTACCAGCATTTTTTTCTCTTCGCTGAATGCTTTCAAAGCCTTCTACCTCTGGTTGTTAAAACTTGGGCATGTGTGGTAAAGGGTTACTAAAGGTTGGTTGTTTAACAGAGTGACCACTAAAAGAGGATTTATTGTATCAAATGAGCCACACTCTGACAAAATGGGGCTTCATCCATCTCTGTAATGCATTATACCAAGCAAGACATTACATAATTATGGATCCATAATATCCATTTAGTCTGACAGTGGACTGAATATAGGGGTAGAAAGGTCCTTCAACGTGCATGAAATTTACAAATTATGACAAGGAAAAAGTTTTGACCCATGTCAGCCTGCGCAGACTTTGCAGGCTGAAATGAGTCAATACTTTAATCAGATGCATTCAGCCCCCTTTGAGGCATGGCTTATTTACTTTCTTACCTTAAACATACAGCCATCCATATTGGGCATGGCATTAATACATAGAAATAGTTTGTCCATAATGTAGATTGAACTGAAAATAAAATAAAAATTAAATTTATCTTCATTGGTGACTGAAATCACAGATCTGGGTCTGTATTCAACCACTATTCTTAAGAATATTCTTTGTTGAATTCTCAAGAATTTCCTGGATTTGAAAGTAACACAACTTCTGATTGGCTAAAGGAATGGTTTAGCCAATCAGAAGTTGTGATACTTTCAAATTTAGAAAATTCTTCAGCATAGGACTAAGAATATTCTTTAGAATGGTTTGGTGAAAATGGATCCTTTTAGATGTAAGAAAAAAAAAAATCTTATGATAATAACGCAACAAAAATTTATTTGCATAATTTATCCATAAATGAAAAACAAACAGAAAGGCAAGTATCACAGTTTCATTTCTATCTAAGTATCATTTTAATTACAAGTTTAAGAAAAAAAAAATCTCACAAGGTGATACACTTATCAACATGTATTATTGGAAGTAAATTCCATCAAATATCTTTTTGACAAAGTGTCTCTCACCATTACCACACCATTTTAAGTTGTAATGACTCTGATGAAAATGCCTTTGGAAAAAATTGTGGGAAAAGAAGAAAATGCCGGTTATTAGCATTTTCTCCTTTTCTCACAATGTTTCCTTCCCCTTCAAAAACAAACTTTATTTTGTCATCTGCAAAGGCTTTCAATTTGGACTAGTCTAAGATTTTGTCGTTTGGGAAAGAGTTAACTCTTTACCAGCTAACAAAAATTTTACATGGGTCTATATTGAAACATTTAACCCTTTCCCAAATAACAAATTTTGGACTGGTCCAAATTGAAAGAGTTTGCAGATTACAATTTTAAATTTGATGAAAATGGCAGAAAGGTCTCAAAAAGGGTAGAAAACACTGTTGGAAAAGGAGAAATTGCTCATTACGAGCAATTTCTCCTTTTCCTACAGTGTTTTCAAAAGACTTGTACTGCAGACACTTGAAAACCAGGGCTTGTTTGGGAAAGGATTAAAGGCAATGAACAAGGTGTGGCTCAAATGATGAAATATGTCATTAAAAGAATTGAAAACATTGTGGGGAATAGGAAGAAAATGCTGGTAACCATGTTTTCAAAAGCCCATTTCCTCATGGTCGTTTAAATGTGGGATAGTTTAGTACAGAGTCAAGCCATCTCTCATGCATTGGTTTTACAAAATTGCCAAAAAAAGGAATGTTAAAGCACTTCTCAACAATATAGCATGTTTCAACTAATTTAAATTTATAAAGTAACTGTTTTGAGGCACTGTTATGCGCCAATTTTCAAAGTCTTGCATAATACAGACATGATTAAAACACTTTTTTGATGTAATGAGTGAAAAAAATTTCTTCTTACCATATAGCACCGAAAAAATGATCACACTAAGAAGAGTAAAGAAGGCAACGATAAGACCCTGGACTTTTCTTGGTAACTGTGCCTGCTGACTCACAGCCGCTTGATCTGACTGCTCCTCCGCTATCTCGATCAGTATGTAAATCATCCAGCCAACATAGCTAGCAACTATCCCAATCCTGTGAGGAAAAACTTGAGTCATACCCTGTGAAGAGGGGGCTTCATGCATCTTCGAAAAGGATCGACCCAGGTCTGCCTGCATACCTGGACCAAAACTTTTCGATATTGGTCAATTTTCTCTAAGTCAAAGGACTAGTCTATTTATGATACAGTCGATTGTTAGACATAGTGAATTTTATGGATCCCTAATTATGTGATGTCTTGCTTGGTATGATGCATCACTGAGATGCATTTAGCCCCCTTCTGCCAGAGCATGGCCCACATTCAGTAATTCCTTTGCTTGTTTGTATGGTGTTGAGTACAATTTTCAACTTTATTTCAGTTATATCACGACAGCTGCTGCACATATACATGGTTTCCTGGAGATTCTTCTACCAATTCTTTTTGCAAATTTTTTAAACAAGAGGGCCATGATGGCCCTGGGTCGCTCACTTTAGTAGAGTGCCTTAAAGGTTTTTCTTTAATTTGACCATGTGACCTAGTTTTTGACCGCAGGTGACCCAATTTCAAACTCGTATTTCATGAAGACAAACATTCTGACCAATTTTCAAGTCAATTGAGCAAAAAATGTGGCCTTGAGTGCCCTAAAGATATTTCTTTAATTTGACCTAGTGACCTAGATTATGACCCCAGGTGACCCAAATTTGAACTGGTCATTGACTATATCAAAAGAAACATTTTAACCAATTTTCAAATCAAATGAATAATAAATGTGGCCTCTAGAGTGCCCACTAGCTATTTCTTTAATTTGACCAAGTGACCTAGTTTATGACCCCAGTTGACCCAAATTCAGACTCATGTGAGATTTTACAAAGACAAACATTCTGACCAATTTTCAAGGCAATTAAGCAAAGAATGTGGCCTCTAGAGTGCCCACAAGGTATTTCTTTATTTTGACCTAGTGACCTAGTTTATGGTTCCAAGTGACCCAAATCCAAACTCATCTGGTATTTCATCAAGACAAACATTCTGGCCAAATTTCAGGTCATTTGAGCAATAAATGTGGCCTCCAGAGTGCAAACAAGGTATTTCTTTAATTAATTTGACCCAGTGAACTAGTTTATGACCCAAGTTGAACCAAATTAATCTTATGTGAGACTTTATAAAGACAAACTTTCTAACTAATTTTCAAGGCAATTGAGCAAATAATCTGGCCTTGAGAGTGCCAACAAGGTATTTCTTTAATTTGACCTAGTGACCTACTTTATGACCCAAGATGAAACCAATTTTGAACTCAATGAACTTGTTGCGCTTAGATGGGCAAATAAACTTAGAAGAGAATCACTACATACCAAATATCAAAGCTCTACGCCTTCCAGTTTTAAAGACGAATTTTAAAGTTTTCCTTCTTTGTTCCTATGTTCGAACTTGTGACCCCCGGGGCTGGGCCAGTTTTGACCCAAAGGCATCATATGAACAAACTTGGTAGAGGTCCACTAGGAAATGCTACATACCAAATATCAAAGCTCTACACCTTCCCGTTTAAGAGAGAAAGAAATCTAAAGTTTTCCTTCTTTGTTCCTATCTTCAAACTTGTGACCCACGGGGTGGGGCCAGTTTTGACCCAGAGGCATTATATGAACAAACTTGGTAGAGGTCCACTAGGAGATGCAACATACCAAATATCAAATCTCCACACCTTTCAGTTTCAGAAAAGAAGAATTTTAAAGTTTTCCTTCTTTGTTCCTATGTTCGAACTTGTGACCCCAGGGGCTGGGCCAGTTTTGACCCAAGCAGCATCCTTGGAACAAACTTGGTAGAAGTAAACTAGGAGATGCTACATACCAAATATCAAAGCTCTATGCGTTCCCATTTAAGAGAAAAAAAAAATTAAAGTTTTCCTTCTTTGTTACTATGTTTGAACTTGTGACCCCCAGGGCAGGGCCAATTTTGACCCCAAGGGCATCATATGAACAAACTTAGTAGAGGTCTACTAGGCGATGCTACATACCAAATATCAAAGCTCTAAGCCTTCCAGTTTCAGAGAAGATGATTCTTAAAGTTTTCCTTCACTGTTCCTATGTTCGAACTTGTGACCCCCGGGGCAGGGCCAACTTTTGCCCCAAGGGCATCATATGCACAAACTTGGTAGAGATCCACTAGAAGATGCTACATACCAAATATCAAAGCTCCATGCCTTCCTGTTTCAGAGAAGAAGATTTTTAAAGTTTTCCTTCTTTGTTCCTATGTTGGAAATTGTGACCCCCGGGCCGGGGCAAGTTTTGACCCCAGGGGCATCATATGAACAAACTTGGTAGAGGTCCTCTAGGAGATGCTATATGCCAAATATCAAAGCTCTGCACCTTCAAGTTTCAGAGAAGAAGATTTTTAAAGTTTTCCTTCTTTGTTACTATGCTCAAACTTGTGACCCCCGGGGCGGGGCCAGTTTTGACCCCAGGGGCATCATATGAACAAACTTGGTAGAGGTCCACTAGGCAATGCGACATACCAAATATCAAAGCTCTACGCCTTCCAGTTTCAGAGAAGATGATTTTTAAAGTTTTCCTTCTTTGTTACTATGCTCAAACATGTGACCCCCGGGGTGGGGCCAGTTTTGACCCCAAGGGCATCATATGAACAAACTTGGTAGAGGTCCACTAGGAGATGCTTCATGCCAAATATCAAAGCTCTATGCCTTCTAGTTTTACAGAAGAAGATTTTTAAAGTTTTCCTTCTTTGTTCCTATGTTGGAAATTGTGACCCCCGGGGCGGGGCCAGTTTTGACCCCAGGGGCATCATATGAACAAACTTGGTAGAAGTCCACTAGGAGATGCTACATGCCAAATATCCAAGCTCTACGCCTTCAAGTTTTAGAGAAGAAGATTTTTAAAGTTTTCCTTCTTTGTGACTATGCTTAAACTTGTGACCCCCGGGGCGGGGCCAGTTTTGACCCCAGGGACATCATATGAACAAACTTGGTAGAGGTCCACTAGGAGATGCTATATGCCAAATATCAAAGCTCTACGCCTTCCAGTTTCAGAGAAGAAGATTCTTAAAGTTTTCCTTCTTTGTTACTATGCTCAAACATGTGACCCCCGGGGTGGGGCCAGTTTTGACCCCAAGGGCATCATATGAACAAACTTGGTAGAGGTCCACTAGGAGATGCTTCATGCCAAATATCAAAGCTCTATGCCTTCTGGTTTCACAGAAGAAGATTTTTAAAGTTTTCCTTCTTTGTTCCTATGTTGGAAATTGTGACCCCCGGGCGGGGGCAAGTTTTGACCCCAAGGGCATCATATGAACAAACTTGGTAGAGGTCCACTAGGACATGTACATGCCAAATATCAAAGCTCTATGCCTTCAAGTTTCAGAGAAGAAGATTTTTAAGGTTTTCCTTCTTTGTTACTATGCTCAAACTTGTGACCCCCGGGGCGGGGCCAGTTTTGACCCCAGGGGCATCAAGTGAACAAACTTGGTAGAGGTCCACTAGGAGATGCTACATACCAAATATCAAAGCTCTGTGCCTTCTAGTTTCAGAGAAGAAGATTTTCAAAGATTTTGCCTTTTTTTCCTTTTTGTTGCCATGGCAACCAGAGTTGTGGGTGGAATTTAATTCTTTGAACAATTTTGTTAGAGCTTCACCCAAGGAACATTCCTGCCAAGTTTCATCAAGATTGGCCCAGTGGTTTAGGAGAAGAAGATGTTTTAAAGAAATTGTTGACGGACAACGGACATAGGGCGATCACAATAGCTCACCTTTAGCACGTTGTGCTAAGGTGAGCTAAAAAACAGTAGTGGCTCTCCCAGATAACCATCGCTGAAACAATGATCAGCAGTCAAAGAGAAATGAAGCCTGTCAAAATGAGTAAATGACAATCATCAATCTAGGAATTCCAACCAGCAAACCCCTGGTTTAACCCTTTCCCACACAACAAATTTTAGACTCTTTCAAATTCTAAACATCATTCTGCAAACATCAAATTAAAAATTGGTACAAATGAGCTTAAACTCTCTGATAGGGTAGAAAACATTGTTGGAAAAGGAGAAAATGCTGGTAACCAGCATTTTCTCCTTTTCCCACAATGTTTTCAAAAGAACTCTTTCACAGGTTCGTGAAAACGTGGGAATGTTTGGTAAAGGGTTAAAGCCCCGCACATTATCCAGGGTCAGCTCATTTAATGATTTAAAAGAGCTGTTAAATAGATTGATCATTAAATCATACAGCATTATATTGCTAGCAACATTTCCAATCCTGTGGGAAAAACTAATAATATGCTATTTAATATCTAATCCAATACACTGAAATTTCTTCCTTAACTCTTTACCAAACAAGAACATTGTAGACTGGTCCAAATTGAAAGCATTTGCACACGACAAATCAAAAGTGGATCAAACAAGAGGGCCATGATGGCCCTGGGTTGCTCACCTTAGTACAGTGCCTTAAAGGTTTTTCTTTAATTTGACCATGTGACCTAGTTTTTGACCACAGATGACCCAATTTCAAACTCATATTTCATGAAGACAAACATTCTGACCAATTTTCAAGTCAATTGAGCAAAAAATGTGGCCTCGAGAGCCCTAAAGATATTTCTTTAATTTGACCTAGTGACCTAGATTATGACCCCAGGTGACCAAAATTTGAACTGGTCTTTGACTATATCAAAAGAAACATTTTAACCAATTTTCATATCATATGAATAATAAATGTGGCCTCTAGAGTGCCCACTAGCTATTTCTTTAATTTGACCAAGTGACCTAGTTTATGACCCCAGTTGACCTAAATTCAGACTCATGTGAGATTTTACAAAGACAAACATTCTGACCAATTTTCAAGGCAATTAAGCAAAGAATGTGGCCTCTAGAGTGCCCACAAGGTATTTCTTTATTTTGATCTAGTGATCTAGTTTATGGTTCCAAGTGACCCAAATCCAATCTCATCTGGTATTTCATCAAGACAAACATTCTGGCCAAATTTCAGGTCATTTGAGCAATAAATGTGGCCTCCAGAGTGCAAACAAGGTATTTCTTTAATTTGACCCAGTGAACTAGTTTATGACCCCAGTTGACCCAAATTAATCTTATGTGAGACTTTATAAAGACAAACTTTCTAACTAATTTTCAAGGCAATTGAGCAAATAATGTGGCCTCGAGAGTGCCAACAAGGTATTTCTTTAATTGGACCTAGTGACCTAGTTTATGACCCAAGATGACCCAATTTTGAACTCAGTGAAATTGTTGCGCTTAGATGAGCCAACAAACTTAGAAGAGAATCACTACATACCAAATATCAAAGCTCTATGCCTTCCAGTTTTAAAGAAGAATTTTAAAGTTTTCCTTCTTTGTTCCTATGTTCGAACTTGTGACCCCCCAGGGCTGGGCCAGTTTTGACCCTGGGGCATCATATGAACAAACTTGGTAGAGGTCCACTAGGAAATGCTACATACCAAATATCAAAGCTCTACACCTTCCCATTTAAGAGAAAAAGAAATTTAAAGTTTTCCTTCTTTGTTCCTATCTTCGAACTTGTGACCCACGGGGTGGGGCCAGTTTTGACCCAGGGGCATCATATGAACAAACTTGGTAGAGGTCCACTCTGAGATGCAACATACCAAATATCAAAGCTCCACACCTTTCGGTTTCAGAAAAGAAGAATTTTAAAGTTTTCCTTCTTTGTTCCTATGTTCGAACTTGTGACCCCAGGGGCTGGGCCAGTTTTGACCCAAGCAGCATCCTTGGAACAAACTTGGTAGAAGTCCACTAGGAGATGCTACATACCAAATATCAAAGCCCTATGCCTTCCCATTTAAGAGAAAAAAAAAATTAAAGTTTTCCTTCTTTGTTCCTATGTTTGAACTTGTGACCCCCAGGGCAGGGCCAATTTTGACCCCAAGGGCATCATATGAAAAAACTTAGCAGAGATCTACTAGGCGATGCTACATATCAAATATCAAAGCTCTATGCCTTCTAGTTTTAGAGAAGAAGATTTTTAAAGTTTTCCTTCTTTGTTCCTATTTTGGAAATTGTGACCCCCGGGGCAGGGCCAGTTTTGACCCCAGGGGCATCATATGAACAAACTTGGTAGAGGTCCACTCTGAGATGCTACATGCCAAATATCAAAGCTCTACGCCTTCAAGTTTCAGAGAAGAAGATTTTTAAAGTTTTCCTTCTTTGTTACTATGCTCAAACTTGTGACCCCTGGGGCGGGGCCAGTTTTGACCCCAGGGGCATCATATGAACAAACTTGGTAGAGGTCCACTAGGCAATGCTACATACCAAATATCAAAGCTCTACGTCTTCCAGTTTCAGAGAAGATGATTTTTAAAGTTTCCCCTCTTTGTTCCCATGTTCAAACTTGTGACCCCCGGGGCAGGGCCAGTTTTGACCCCAAGGGCATCATATGAACAAACTAGGTAGAGGTCCACTAGGAGATGCTTCATGCCAAATATCAAAGCTCTATGCCTTCTAGTTTTACAGAAGAAGATTTTTAAAATTTTCCTTCTTTGTTCCTATGTTGGAAATTGTGACCCCCGGGGCGGGGCCAGTTTTGACCCCAGGGGCATCATATGAACAAACTTGGTAGAGGTCCACTAGGAGATACTACATGCCAAATATCAAAGCTCTACGCCTTCAAGTTTCAGAGAAGAAGATTTTTAAAGTTTTCCTTCTTTGTTACTATGCTCAAACTTGTGACCCCTGGGGCGGGGCCAGTTTTGACCCCAGGGGCATCAAATGAACAAACTTGGTAGAGGTCCACTAGGAGATGCTACATACCAAATATCAAAGCTCTGTGCCTTCTAGTTTCAGAGAAGAAGATTTTCAAAGATTTTGCTTTTTTTTTCCTTTTTGTTGCCATGGCAACCAGAGTTGTGGGTGGAATTTAATTCTTTGAACAATTTTGGTAGAGCTTCACCCAAGGAACATCCCTGCCAAGTTTCATCAAGATTGGCCCAGTGGTTTAGGAGAAGAAGATGTTTAAAGAAATTGTTGACGGACGACGGACGACAGACGACGGACGACGGACGCCGGACATAGGGCAATCACAATAGCTCACCTTTAGCACGTTGTGCTAAGGTGAGCTAAAAATGAGATTTGCCTCTTCACCCTTTACCACACAATCCCGACTTTTAACAGTCTTGAGTAAGAGAGCTTTTGAAAACATTGTGGGAAAAGGAGAAAATGCTGGTAACCAGCATTTTCTCCTTTTCCCTTAATGTTTTCCAAAGTCTTCTCTTTTTAGGGTCAATAAAATTCAGGATTATGTTGTAAAGGGTTAAAAAAATTCAGCAGAGATGACTGAATAAGTTCGAAACAGGACTTCTTTGCCAATAAATAGGCTTTGGTTTGTTGTCATTAAAAAATGATAAACCATTCAACTCTTTACCAAACAACAAAATTTTAGACTTGTCCAAATTGGAAGTATTTGCAGACAACAAAATGGATGTGGCACACATGATGAAGTTTTCCATCAAAAGAGTAGAAAATGTTATGGGAAAAGGAGAAAATGCTGGTTACCAGCATTTTCTCCTTTTACCCATAATGTTTCCAAAAGCTTTCTTTCTAGGGTCGTTAAAACTTTGGATTGTGCGGTAAAGGGTTAAAGAAGGGATTCATTAAACCTTGTAGCTTATGCAGACAGTGCAGATCAAGATCAGCCTACACAGAACATGCAGTCTGATCGGGGATCTACATGCTTTGCTATTTTTAATGGATATTCTGACAAAAACAGCTTTGAAATTATGATACATGTATCTGCATCTTTAACCCTTTACCAAACAAAGAAATTTTGGAACGGACCAAATTGAAAGTATTTGCAGACAGCAAATTAAATGTTGCTAAAATGATGATTTCCCTTTTTGATAGGGTAGAAAACATTATGGGAAAAGGAGAAAATGCTGTTTACCACCATTTTCTCCTTTTCCCACAATGTTTTCAAAAGCCTTTTCTTTCAGGGTCATTAAAAGTCGGGACTGTGTAGTAAAGGGTTGATACTAACTCAGCTATGTGTCTGCTACAGCTGTTTGTCATGGGAATACAAATAAAGTCAGATGACTTGAGAGCAATCAAGGATCAACTTTAACTTACCACAAATTCACTCTGTCATAAGTCTGATAGTAACGAATCCCACTTAAGGCCAATCCAATAGAATCTTTAATCTCCTTATACTACAAGAGAAAAAAAATTAAACGATGATATTTCTTACTAACACATAACTTAACCCTTTCCCAAACAAGCCCTGGTTTTCACGTGTCTGCAGTACAAGTCTTTTGAAAACACTGTGGGAAAAGGAGAAATTGCTCGTAACGAGCAATTTCTCCTTTTCCCACAGTGTTTTCTACCCTTTCTGAGAACTTCCTGCCATTTTCATCAAATTTAAAATTGTCGTCTGCAAACTCTTTCAATTTGGACCAGTCCAAAATTTGTTGTTTGGGAAAGGGTTAACTGAACCAAATCAGATAACAGCCTTGTAAAACAAGAACAATCAACATGAACTGAGGTTGAATGCATGTTAACCATGCTCTGTGAAAAGGGGGTTTGATGCATCTACAAAAGGTATTGTCGGGACTTTCCGAGCAGATTTATAAATAACCTCGAAAACGAAAGTACAGTTCTAAATTTAGTCAAGATAAGAATAATTCCACATGTCTTTGTACAATATTATATTAATGTCCTACCTGTGTTATCATCTTGATTTTGAGCTTTTCTTTTCTTAGTCAATCAGTTCCAACTGTTTCTGGCACAATGCGACGATAACTTAAAAATTTGGTCTATTTATACCTAAAAGGTTTGTTATGATAATGACGTCATGTTTGAACGGTTTGATACACAATTAATGTTCGAAAGTAATGGTTTCGCGCTACGTTCACAACGTTGTAAAATTCTATATGCACCCTGTAAGCAGATGTCCCAATTTAAACTGGAAGTAAACAAAATGTCAAAATACCGCTGAATTTAACATGCAAAAAAGTTTGTAAAGTTTCGCAGATAAGCCATCGCAAGCAAATCGGAATGATACCAGGTAAGACTAACAAACAATAGGCATATTATACATAAATGATTAGAATGAAACAAGCTTTAAATATTTAACAATCGGCAATTACAATAGACGTACAATCCTCACAGTATCGACCCATGTCAACCTGTGCAGTCCGCGCAGGCTGACCGGGGTCGAAATTTTTTGCTATTTGAAAATTTTCTACAATTCAAAAGACCATCTGCCTCCAGATCCAATCTGTCGATAGCAAAAATGGATTTTGTGGATCCTTAACCCTTTACCGCACAATGCTGCCTTTTAACGCCCCTGGGAAAGAAGCTTTTTGAAAACATTGTGGGAAAAGGAGAAAATGCTGGTAACCAGCATTTTCTCCTTTTTCCACAATGTTTTCTACCCTATCAAAGAAAAATTGCACCATTTGAGCCACATTGAAATTGTCGTCTGCAAATGCTTTCAATTTGGACAGGGCTAAAATTTTGTCGTCTGGTAAAGGGTTAATTATCTGATGACTTGATATAATACATCGCAGAAATGCATTAAACCCCCTTTCACCAGAGCATGGCTCACACATATGTGTACATATGTTAATGGGAGAAATTGCTTTCAAAGATATTTCCAATAGTAGCCAGAGGTTTGGCCTATCAATAAATAGAACAGAGGTCAACCGAAGATCATCATTTGAACAGTCATTGTAAGACTCCTAGTTCTATTCATTCATGCAAAGTTTCAATGCAACAAGACCCTAAGGGTCCCGAAAGAGAAAGTTTCAGGTCCCCCCAAAAAAGTTCAATGTTTTATTCACTTGCACAGTATGCTATATATTGTTTGGATTATCCACATCTATTTGAGCAATATTCTTTTCCCTCAACCTAGGGATTTGTACCAAGTTCGAATTTGAATAAAAAAATATGCAGACTGATCTTGGATCTACCCACAGCCCGCAACCTGATGCTAAACTCCAACCAACATTATCTGCAGTTGCATTGAAACTCTGTCTTAACCCTTTAAACAAACAATCCTGTGTTTAATGCCCATGAGTAAGAAGGCACTTGCAAACAATATGGAAAAAGTAGAAAATTCTGGTTTCCATCATTTTCTCCTTTCCCTACAATGTTTTTCTACTATTTAGAAGAAAAATGCCACTATTTTAGCCACATTTAGACTGTCTTCTGCAAATGTTTTCAATCCGGACAAGTGTAAATTTTTATCGTATGGTAAACGTATGGTAAAGAGTCAAGACCTCAAAGACTTACAACTTCCTTGTATCGTCCCTGATTGAGCATCGTCTGTATTCTGTCTCGGATGTCTTTCTGTAAAAAACATCACAGGAAAGTTTTGGCAATGAAATAATTTATCATAAGGTAAAATGTTTGCTTTATGTTAACTTAACTCCTTGCATCAGAAAAATTTTACAACATCCTTGCGAAACAAGAACAATCAATAAATAAGCCATGCCACTGATGCATTATGACAAGAAAATTATCACATAATTATGAATCCATAAAATCCATTTTGTCTTACAACTAACTGAATCATGAGGTTGAACCACAGGCATTCATTTTGTGACAAACTTCGCCATCTATAAAATGTCTTATATATTACACTATATAAATGGCGAAGTTCAAACGCCTGTGGGTTGAACCATCCTTGGACATGCAGGAAATTAACAAAATACAAAAAGTTTCCACCCATGTCTGCCTGCACCGGCTGGCATGGGTTGTTACATTTTGCAGATGCATTAAACCCCCTTTTCACAGAGCAGGGCTCATTTGTACTTGTATATATCAACCCTTAGAGCATCGAATAAACCCAACAACAGTTCCCAGTCTAGAACTAAGACTAACATTGCAATTTCATGGTTTTGTTTTTGTCCAGAATATCTGAACAAAATTGACAGTGCACATGAAAGATCACCCTACACATAATTTGCAGCCTGATCTTGATCCACACGACCTCCAAAGGCAACTTACGTTGTGATGAGCATTTTAG
Organism: Tridacna gigas; assembly: GCA_945859785.2. NCBI lineage: Eukaryota > Metazoa > Mollusca > Bivalvia > Cardiida > Cardiidae > Tridacna > Tridacna gigas. Next base: position 9,152,927 of record OX244042.2, read on the forward strand.
GGATAATGGCTTTGTACATAAATAGGTCTAAAAAATTTTGTCAAAATTAACTCTTTACCACACAATCCCAACTTTTAACGACCCTGAGAAAGAAGCCTTTTGAAAACATTGTGGGAAAAGGAGAAAATGCTGGTAACTAGCATTTTCTCCTTTTCCAACAATGTTTTCTACCCTTCCCAAAACAAATTACAAATTTTTAGTCACATTTAATTTGTCATCTGAAAATGCTTTCAATTTGGACTAGTCTGAAATTTTGTCATTTGGTAAAGGGTTAAAAGATGCATGTTATGAGCAATTTCTCAGTTTGCCACAACATTCCCAAAAGATGTCCACAACATGACACAGAAAAAGTGTCTACCAGGAATGTCTTGTTAAACCTCTCTAGCCATACTCTCTCTAAAGCATAGCAATATAATAATTCAAACAGCTTTATCAGGAATTCTTGAGAACACTGTGAAAGGTGAATCAACTCCTAAAATTGACATGCTTGCTTAACTCTTTACCAAACGATAAATTTTTGTATTAGACCAAATTCAAAGCATTTGCAAACCACAAATTAAATGTTGCCAAAATGATAATTTCTGTCTCTGATAGGGTAGAAAACATTGTGAGAAAAGGAGAAAATGCTGGTTACCAGCATTTTCTCCTTTTCCCACAATGTTTTCAAAAGCCTTCTCTTTTAGGGTCGTTAAAAGTCGGGATTGTGTGGTAAAGGGTTAACATTACAAAAATGTAGCTGATATAAAGGCCCAAAAGCGGCCAAAACAAAAACGCAGGCGCTAAAATGCATTTAAATTTAAATCATACCAAAGTATAGAAAATAGTGTAAAGATGACAATCTGTTATTGCGTGGTCAGTCCAAGTGATAGTCGCTGGCAGAAAACTGAATTTTGAAATTAACCCTTTCCCAAACAAGCCCTGGTTTTCACGTGTCTGCAGTACAAGTCTTTTGAAAACACTGTGGGAAAAGGAGAAATTGCTCGTAACGAGCAATTTCTCCTTTTCCCACAGTGTTTTCTACCCTTTTTGATAACTTTCTGCTATTTTCATTAAATTTAAAATTGTCATCTGCAAACTCTTTCAATTTGGGCCAGTCCAAAATTTGTCATTTGGGAAAGGGTTAAGCAAAAGGTAAACAAAAGATCGAGTGAACTGGCAACTTTTAACCTAGTTTGGAAATTAATTTCTCTGCCAAAGACTAACACTAACAATAACAGATTGTCATCTTCACAATAATTTCCATACTTTTAAAATGCATTTTAACACCTGCTTTATTTACTTTTGGCAGCTGTTGTTACTTTAATTGGCTATGCCTACATCGAATTCCATTTGTCTTAAATTTCTACAAGATTACAAAATCTTTCAGTCATCCAACTGAAAGCATTTGAAATCAACAGTTTACAACAACTGCCTCAAATGGCATGATATGTCCATGAAAGTGTAGAAAACATTGTGAAAAAAGGAGAAAATGCTGGTTACCAGCATTTTCTCCTTTTTCATCAATGTTTTCAAATAAATCATTGTAGTCATTTAAATACAGGGTCATTTGGTGAAACTATAAAAGACAAACAGTACTTACCACTTTATTGATCAGAAGTGGATAATAGGGTGTAAATGTCCATGATAACGAGTTCCTCTGTCTTTCATTTCTAATACTCTGTTAAAAATAAGGGCAAAATAGAGTGACAATTTCCATCAACTTGTTACGCACAACACAATTTTAGACTGGTCTATATTGAAAGGATTAGCAAACAGCAAATGAAGAGTAGCTCCAATGACGGGGTTTGTCTTTGACACAAAAGAAAACATTGTGGGAGAAGAGGAAAATTCTGATAACCAACACTTTCTCCTTTTCTACAATGTTTTCTAAAGCTGTTTGGATTTGTCTTTGAAGGAAAAAATAATGGCTACCAGCTGCAACCTTTTCAAAAGCATTTTTCTTCTTTGTTACATAAAAACAGGGTTGTTTGGAAAAAATGTTAACTCATTACATCCTTAACCCTTTCCCAAACAAGCCCTGGTTTTCACGTGTCTGCAGTAGAAGTCTTTTGAAAACACTGTGGGAAAAGGAGAAATTGCCCATAATGAGCAATTTCTCCTTTTCCCACAGTGTTTTCTACCCTTTTTGATAACTTTCTGCCATTTTCATCAAATTTAAAATTGTCGTCTGCAAACTCTTTCAATTTGGACCAGTCCAAAATCTGTCGTTTGGGAAAGGGTTAAACAAATTCCAATTCAACAGAAAATTAAGAAAACAACCTTCTGCATATTAATTAACCCTTTACCACACAGTCCCTAATTTTAACGGCCCTGTGAAATAAGCCTTTTGGAAACATTGTGGGAAAAGGAGAAAATGCTGGTGACCAGCATTTTATCCTTTTCCCACAATTTTCTCTACCTTTCCCAAAACGAATTTCACATTTTATTTATTTTGTCATCTGCAAATGCTTTCAATTTGGACCCGTCTAGAATTTTGATGTTTGGTAAAGAGTTAAGGTATTGCTATGTAACTATATTTGAAAACATCGTGTCAAAGGGATAAACTGCTTTTTGTTAATCTTTTATCAAACGATCATAGCTTTTACACTTGAAATGCCAAATAAACCAAATGGACACTTTCAGCTGAGAAATCTGACTTTGGTAATTGCAGTTTCAATGTTGCTCTTGTCCAGAATGTCTCAGCAAAGCGAACAGTGTAGATCACAGATCAGACTGCCTATTTTGTGCAGTCTGATCTTGATCTATACTGGCCTTAAACGCAACTGCAGTTGTGAAAGGCCCTTTCACGTTCAACAACCCTGACAAAGAAAGCATTTGAAAACATCATGGGAAAAAAAGAAAATGCTGGTAGCAACCATGTTCTCCTTTTCCCAAAATATTTTCAATCCTTTCAAGGACAAATCAAATTACTTGAATCCTATTTCATTTGCCATCTGCAGGTCCTTTTAGTTTGGGCAGTTCTGAACTTTTGCGGTTTTTGTTCAGGCCCTTCCTCAATTTGTAAGAATGTGTTTTTTTTTTTTCAAAAATCATCAGCAATATGTAAAAAGATATTCAAAGATTGTACTGAGTTTAACCCTTTATCCAAAGTTTTAACGACCCTGAGAAAGAGGCTTTTTGAAAACATTGTGGTTAAAAAGAGAAAATGCTGGTGACCAGCATTTTCTCCTTTTCCTGCAATGTTTTCTAACCTATCAAAGACAAATTCAATCATCTGAGTGACCTTTTGTTCATCATCTGCAAAAGCTTTTAACATGGGTGATCTAAAAAGTTTTATGTGTGGCCCTTCCTCAATTTGTCAGAATGTTTTTTTTTTCAAAAATCATCAGCAATATGTAAAAAGTTATTCGAAGATTGTACGGAGTTTAACCCTTTACCACACAAAAATCCAAAGTTTAAACGACCCTGAGAAAGAAGTCTGTTGAAAACATTCTGGGAAAAGGAGAAAATGCTGGTGACCAGCATTCTCTCCTTTTCCCGCAATGTTTTCTACCCTATCAAAGACAAATTCAATCATCTGAGTGACCTTTTGTTTGTCATCTGTAAATGCTTTTAACATGGGTGATCTAAAAATTTTTATGTATGGCAAAGAGTCAAACTGCTTAACATAATGAAATGAATTAAAATTTCCAGGCATTGGAAAAAACTCAAATATTATGATTTCTATGTTCTCTTGTCAGAAAAATCTTACCACATCAGACAGTATAATACCATAATTAGACTGTACTGTCAATTTTGGATGTTCAGTCAGTTAAATTACATGTATTGCAGTAATACATTGAAAGAAATAATTATACTCTATATATCACCCTACCTCATACTGCTCTAGGAGTTGCCTCAAGTTGGCGTACACCATCTCGGCTTTCTCTCGTGCACTTATATTGAACAGTTCGTCTGGCACAGGAAACTGAAATAATATTACCCATAAAACTCCTTGTGAACTATTCAACCCTTTACCACACAATCCCAACTTTTAATTTAATGACCCTGAGGAAAAACCCTTTTGGAAACATTGTGGGAAAAGGAGAAAATGCTGTGAATCAGCATTTTCTCCTTTTCCCACAATGTTTTCTACTCTTTCCAAGACAAATTTCAATTTTTGGGTAAGATTTATTTTGTTGTCTGCAAAAGCTTTGAATTTGGACTGGTCTAAAATTATTGTTGTTTGGTAAATTTTATTGTTTTGAAAACATTGTGGGAAAAGGAGAAAAGGCTGGTAACCAGCATTTTCTCTTTTTCCCACAATGTTTTCCACTCTTTCCAAAACAAATTTCAATTGTTGGGTAACATTTTTTCTGTTGTGTACAAAAGCTTTGAATTTGGACTGGTCTAAAATTACTGTTGTTTGGCAAATTTTGTTGTTTTGAAAACATGGTGGGAAAAGGAGAAAATGCTGGTAACCAGCCTTTTCTCCTTTTCCCACAATGTTTTCTACTCTTTCCAAGACAAATTTCAATTTTTGGGTAACATCTATTTTGTTGTCTGCAAAAGCTTTGAATTTGGACTGGTCTAAAATTTTGTTGTTTGGTAATGAGTTAACAGGCTCTACCACTTACATATGAGCCATGCTCTGGCAAAAAGGGGGTCTAATGCATCTCCGTAATCCTTTTGAGCTTCATCAAATCTGTCTTTGGCACAATACTTTCAATTTGGTTGAGTCTAAAATTTTGTCATTTGGTAGTGTTTAACCTTTCCCGCATGATAACTTTTAGACTCTTCAAAATTCCGAAGACCTCCACACAACAAATCAACAAATTCAAAATTAATACAAATGAGCCTAATATATAGTTCTCTGATAGGATAGAAAACATTGTGGGGAAAAAGACAAAATCCTGGTTACTAGCGTTTTCTCCACTTTCCTCAATGTTTTTCAAAAACAAACTGTTCTCTGGTGAGCAACTAAGGGCCATTCAGGCTCTCTTGTTGGAAACTGTCATGTCAGAATAGAATGCTCTTTGTCAGAGTTAATTATTTGATATGACTGATATGTCATTTGATTTGGTTGTATATATTCATTAACTTCATCTTGACATTTGAAAAAGTTATGGAAATTTTTGGAGGGTTATTCACTGGCAATGTAAATACCGTGCATTGCATATTCATTAGGCATTAGAGTGATACAGGGCCATCATGGCCCTCTTGTGATGCTAATTACATGCTACATAAATTAAAGTGCACATAACTTTATCAAACTAACAAGTCAAATAGATGTGAGTCCAAAAGCAGACAACCCTACATAGTTATGCTAAAAATTGGCAGATAACTCCATCATGATATACGGTACTTATATGGTACCAGTATGTCTTGTAAAACTATCATTTCTTTTTTAATTCTCATACAGTTTAGATAAAAAATTATGGCAGAAGGTGAATTCCACACCATGTTTGGGAATAACTGTGGACTATCCAACCAACCAACTTTATGATAAAGGAACGAATCTAGTAATACAGTATCGCACCTACAAACTTTGCTGGCAGGGGTGTAAACAAAGTAGACTATAATTATACGTACATATTCAAACAATACGTACCACAGAATTCATTGGATATGGGTTTCCAACAATGGCAGATAAAAAGGCAGCCATGCTAGCCTGAAATAAAGACTTTTTCAATTAGTATTCAACATTACAAATAATGCATAAAGTGTAACTTTTGAAAGTAAAAGAAACATGTCCTAAAACAAAAAACTTTCATGTAATACTTGCTAATTATTGTTCTTTACTGAAAAAAAAGAAAATCTTCTTTTATTTTTCATATGTTGAATTTCATGCTGGGCTACCAACATAAAGGGTTCATTGATTTAACCCATTACCACACAATCCTGAGTTTTAACCCTTTCCCAAACAATAAAATTTAGACTGGTCCAAATTGAAAGAGTTTGCAGACGACAATTTTAAATTTGATGAAAATGACAGAAAGTTCTCCAAAAGGGTAGAAAACGCTGTGGGAAAAGGAGAAATTGCTCGTTACGAGCAATTTCTCCTTTTCCCACAGGGTTTTCAAAAGACTTGTACTGCAGACACGTGAAAACCAGGGCTTGTTTGGGAAAGGGTTAAAGACCCTGAAAGAGAATGGCATTTGAAGACATTGTGGAAAAAGGAGAAAATGCTGGTAAAGAGCATTTTCTCCTTTTCCCACAATGTTTTCTATTCTTTCAGAAACAAATCCAATCATTTGAGCCATATTCAATTTGTCGTCTGCAAAAGCTTTCAATTTGGACCAGTCTGAAATACTGTCGTGTGGTACAAGCTAATAACAGATTCAACCCACCTGACGTATGTCCCTCCTTTTGTACTTTGATAGGCTCCAGGCTGTAGAAAACATTATAACACATGAATATATAATAAGTTAATACAATGACAATACTTAGGTTACAGAGGGCAAATTCAGGTCTTTTTACAAAGTAAACCAAATAAATGTGTCTGTCTCTTTGCATCCCTTCTAGATCAGCTTGCACATGGGTATAATTTTATAGTGGCAAGAATTAAACAGGGTTCGTATTCACCAACCATTCTTAAGAATATTCTTAGTCTTATTCTCCAGAATTTTCTAAATTTAAATGTAACACAACTTCTGATTGGCTAAACCATTTGGTTTAGCCAATCAGAAGTTGTGTTCCTTTCAAATTTTGAAAATCTCAAATGTAAAGACTAGGAATGTTCTTAAGAATGGTTGGTGAATATGGCCCCAGGCGTTTTGTACAGCAATTCATTTATTATTTTAGATACTTTTTACTTACATGACAAACAATGGTATGATAGTCTCAATAACAATTAATTACTTACAATCATTTTTATCGCAGCAAGTAAATATATCTAGCCCATTTAATAACATAAACAGGTGGGTGGCTGGCTCAAATCTCCAGCGTGGCCAATTTTTTTCAGAGGACTGATGACAGCCACTGCGACAGGATTCATTCCTCTCACATTGCTGATCATTATTTTGACAGTGGTCATGTGGCAAAGTAACCAGTGGCTTGAAGAGAATATTGCCCAAAATTACTGGTAAGAGAAAGTCCAAGAAAGCATGGCCAGCTGCACTGGCTGCCTCTATATAACTCAAATAATTTTGAAATAACATTAAACGCTGAACAAACAAACAAATTATATATTAGCCATGCTTGGAGAAAATCGGTATTACTGCAAAAATCCATGCAAAAAGAGTCAACCCATGTCTGAAAACTTTCTGCTATTGGTCAATTTTTTTGCAGGTCAAGGGACAAGTCTACCTCATGATTCCGTCGGTCGTAAGACAAAAGGGATTCTACGGATTTATAATGATGTGATCATACAGATCCAGTAAAGCCCCTTTTCACAGAGTATGACCCATATAACAATGTTACAGACCTTCGGACAAACCATCTGGGTACTTCTTGTCCTCTTTCTGTGGCCCTTTAAGCCCTGGACCCCATGCAATCAAAGGAGTCAAGGTCTCTGCAGGGGTTCCATCTCCATGGGCACCTGTAAAAATATCTTGCATCATAAATTGATGCCTCATCACTGCATGACTGACCCTTTACCCAACAATCACATGTTTTAACCACCATGAAGTACATGTAGTATAGAGGACTTTTGAAAACACTGTGGTAAAATGGAGAAAATGCTGGTAACCAGCATTTTCTCCTTTTCCCACAATGTTTTCTACTCTTCTGAAGACAAATCTCATAATTTAAACCACTTTTGTCATAAACAAGTACAAATTTTGACCAAATGCTAAGGTAAATGGCTTTTTCTGTCTTTTGTCACTAATCTAACTAATTTGTGTCATTTTCCAGCAAACTTTTGTCCCAACTGAATGATGCCATGGCAGTGTGGAAAAATTCAAATTCCTTTGAACACACACTGTCATGGAACTTTTTGTTTCCATATCATCACTTCAAAATTTTCAGCCCAGCCATGATACCTTAGTTGGTAGTGTACAGGACTTGAGAACAGGGGGTCACTGGTTCGATCCCCAGCTCAGCAAATTTCTTTCTTAGAATTGATGATAGTCATTGCAACAGGATTCATTCCTCTCTCACCATGGACCATTTTTTCAATGATGGTTATGTTGGAAAGCAGCCAGTGTCTTGGAAAGAATATTGTGCATAGTACTGGTAAAAGAAACTCCAGGAAAGCATGGATATGTGCATTGGCCGCCACAATATAACTGAAATAATGTTGAAAATGGTATTAAACACCATACAATAAAACAATCAACAATTGAAGTTTTCATTCGAGCTTTGAGCTCATTTGCCACCCTTTTAACTCTATATTGCACAATAAAATTGAAGGCTTGCCCAGACTGAAAAAAAAAATGCAGATGACAAACTAAACAAAGCTCAACAGATTATTTCTGTCTTTTAAATGTTAAAATCTATTGTGGGAAAAGAAGAAAATGCTGACCGTTATCAAGAAAAGGGTTGAAAAATTATGGAACACACTATTTTTAGACAAACCACTAATGCATGCTGTTATTTTCAGACAAACCACTTATTACTCTGGCTTGGAACATACTATTTTTAGACAAAGCACTAATGAGTACAGCTATTTTTAGACAAACCACTTATTAGCACGGCTATTTTTAGATTAACAACTAATGAATATAAGTTATTTAAACACATACAGCCAAATACTGCAAATGACACAATGGAAAAATATTTGAAAAGCTATGAAAAACATTGTGGTAAAAAAGCAAATCACTTAAAATAAGCAATTGCTCTTTCTCCCAACATGTTTTCAAAAGCTGCATTAATGTGAGTACTTGCTTGACCCTTGTCCAGTTTACCATAGACGACTTTTTAAAACATTGTTGGAATAGGAGAAAATGCTGGCTACCAGCATTTTCTTCTTTTCCCACAATATTTTCAATCCTTTAAACAAAAAATTCAATCATATGAGCAACATTTTATTCGTTTTCTGATGCTTTCAATATGAGCAATGTTCAAAATTTTGTCGTCTGGTTAAGAATTTAACATGCATTGGTACAGCAATGCCTCTTGATCAGATGAAAAAGACAGACTTCTTCCTAGAAATGATTTCATCATAGGATCTAATTACTGTCTCATTAGTAAAAGGATAAATGAAAATAGCAAATTAAATCCCTACAACATGACATTATAGGAGTCTCTGGCTAAAATGGCTTGTAATGATGCCAATCTGACTGATAAAGTACAATATCTCCTACAGGTAGATCGGATCATTTTGACCTACAAAAGTTGTTACATCTATCCATGTTTTTCAGGCAAAAGATAAGTAGACTCCTTTTTTCCTCAATGTTTTCTACCATTTCAAAGAAATATTCTATCATATGAGCCACAACTGTCATCTGTAATCACCTTCAAAATGGACCAGTCTAAAAAGAGGTAACTCTTTACCACACAATCCCAATTGTTAACAACCCTGTGAAAGAAACCTTTTGAAAACCTTGTGGGAAAAGGAGAAAATGCTGGTAACCAGCATTTTCTCCTCTTCCCACAATGTTTTCTACCCTTCCCGAAACAATTTTCAATTTTTCAATCATATTTATTTTGTCGTCTGCAAATGCTTTCAATTTGGACCAGTCCAAAATTTTGTCGTTTGGTAAAGACTTAAAGACTGCTCTTTACCACATAATCCCAAGTTTTAATTAACCTGAGGAAGAAGGCTTTTGAAAACATTGTGGGAAAAGGAGAAAATGCTGGCAACCAGCATTTTCTCCTTTTTTCAGAAAGTTTTAAGGTCTCTATAAACCAAATCCCATTATTTGTACCATGTCTAATTTGTCGTCTGCAGCTGCTTTCAATTTGGAGGAGTCTAAAATGTTATCCCCTGGTTAAGAGTTAACCCTTTACCAAATAATCCTATACTTTTAACAACCCTAAGGCAAAAGGCAAATGAAAACACTGTGGAAAAAGGAGATAATACTGGTAAGCAACGTTTTCTCCTTTTTCAGCAATGTTTTCTACCCTTTCTGATACAAATATCTTCATTTGACTATCATTTTAATCGTGATCCCGCAATGCTTATGTTTTGGACCAGTCTAAAATGTTACCATCTGGTGAGGAGTTAACTCTACACCAAACAACAAAATCTTGGACTTGTCCAGACTGAAAGCATTTGCAGACCACAAAATAAATCTGACTCAAAACTTTAAATTTGTTTCAGGATGGGTAGAAAACACTGTGGGAAAAGAAGAAAATGCTGGTTACCAGCATTTTCTTTTCCCACAGTTTTTTCAAAAGCTTTTTTTTGTCAGGGTCGTTAAAACTCTGGATTGTGTGGTAAAGGGTTAATGAGGTTGTATCAGTATCGAAACTTACCCCAGTCTGTCATCCCATGATCTGACGTAAAGACGTAGGCTGTTTTTCCGTCATGGTTGTAATGGTTTTCTATCTCAGTCACCATTTTTTCAATACCTTTGTCTACCAGTGTGATATGTTCTAAATAAGCACTGAAAAATTAATGAGCACTGAATCACTTGTTGACCATTTTCGTTTTTCTTGCTTCAAGCAGTATGTGTAACCCTTTACCAAACAATCCCAAATTCAAAGGACCCTGGGAAAAAAGGCTTTTGGAATCATTGTGGAAAAAGGAGAAAATGCTGGTAACAAGGATTTTCTCCTTTTCCCCCACAGTAACCTTTCAAATGTAAATTTCAATTTTTTAGTCATATTTATTTTGTTGTCTGCAAGAGCTTCCAACTTGGACAAGTCTAAAATTTTGTCGTGTACGTGGTAAAGAGTTAACTCTACATAACAAAACAAATTTTCAGAATTAACCCTTTACCACACAATCCCGACTTTTAACGACCCTGGGGAAGAAGCCTTTTGAAACATTGTGGGAAAAGGAGAAAATGCTGGTACCGTAACCAGCATTTTCTCCTTTTCCTACATTGTTTTACCACTCTTCCCATAACAAGTTTCAATTTTTGAGTCACACTTATTTTGTCATATGCCAAAGCTTTCAATTTGGACTGGTCTAAAATTTTGTTGTTTGGTAAAAAGTTAAGTCCAAAATGAAGACATTTGCAGAAGACACATTCAGTGTAACTCGAAACATGATTCCTGTGTTTAAAATGATAGAAAAACTTGTGCTCCATTTTCCATAACATTTTCAAAAGCCTACTTCCTCAGGTCGTTAAAACTCCTGAGCGTATGGTAAAGGGTTAAACAATATTATAACGATAATCCAAGCCTCCAAGATATTTGTTTGTATGGTGCTTTAACCCTTTCCCAAACAACAAATTTTGGACTGGTCCAAATTGAAAGAGTTTGCAGACGACAATTTTAAATTTGATGAAAATGGCAGAAAGTTATTAAAAAGGGTAGAAAACACTGAGGGAAAAGGAGAAATTGCTCGTTACGAGCAATTTCTCCTTTTCCCACAGTGTTTTCAAACGTCCCGTACTGGAGACACGTGAAAACCAGGGCTTGTTTGGGAAAGGGTTAAAGCAATTTTCAACATTATTTCAGTTATATTGCAACCACCAATGCACCAACCCATCCATTCCTTGAGTTTTGTTCACCAGTACTTTGCACAATATTCTTCCTAAGCCGCTTCCCACATAACCATTGTCATAACATGATCAGGGGTGATAGATGAATAAATCCTGTGACTGTCATCAATCCTAGAAAAGAAATTAGCTGAGCTGGGGACTTGAACCAGCAATCCCCTTGTCAAAAGGCCTATATGCTACTGCCTACGCTACCTGGCTTGGTCGGCTTCCAGATGTAGAAAAAATAGAAATGTGGTTCTTTAATTGTCATTTTGGACTGGTCTACTTTATAAGTATGTATCTAATCTCCGCATAAGATGAGAAAATTTAATAGCTTCAGAAATACTAGATGAGTATCACAATTCACTCTCAGTTAGGGTTGCCTGTATACCCACTGTGATCTAGACCTTTGTAAAAATAAAGAAGTGTGGTCTTTTGCCATTCAACTCTTCTTTACTAGATTTTCAAACTGAAAGCATTCTCAGACGACAAAATGAATGTGGCTCAAATGGTGAGATTTTTCTTTGTTAGGAATGAAAACATTGTGGGAAAAGGAGAATTACTGGTTATCCCCCACTTTCTCCTTTTCCCACAACGTTTATACAAGCTTTCTTCTTCAGGGTCGTTAAAACTCAGAATTGTGTGGTAAAGGGTTGAGAAAGGAATACTTTATCATTAAACCCTTTACCACACAATCCCAAGTTTTAACGACCCTGACAAAGAGGCGTTTTGAAAACATTGTGGGAAAAGGAGAAAATGCTGGTTACCAGCATTTTCTCCTTTTCCCACAATGTTTTCTGTCCTTTTACAGACAAATCTCACCATCTGAGCTATATCTAATTTGTCGTCTGCAAATGCTTTCAATTTGGACAAGTGTAAAATTTTGTCATGTGGTAAAGGATTAATGTGCCCAGATACAGACACTACTCACTCAGAATTAGGGCGCACAATGTATCCGCTGTGATCCAAGCCACCAAGATGAAGAAAGAACAGAATGTGATCCTCGGCCATTTTGGACCGGACAATTTTATCCGTTTTCGCTCTTTGAAACAGTTTCTGAAATACATATAAACACTGAATTAAGATAAGGCTGAACTTTTTACAAGACAAGAAAATTTTTTTGCTTGTTCAAAATTGAGAATGTGTCTAAAATATATGGGATTTGTCCTTGGAAGGGTTTAAAACATTGTAGGAAAAAATGAAAATGCTACCTACCAGCATTTTCATCTTTTCCTACAATGTTTTCACAATTAATACCTTCTTTCTTACGCTCCTTTAAACACGTAATTGCTCGGTCAAAGGCTAACCCTTTAACAGACAACAATATTTTAGAGTCTTCAACATTAAACATGTTTGTAAGTGACAAATTGCATATGGTATAAAATGATCACATTTGTCTTTGAATGGGTAGAAAACTTTGTGGGAAAGGGAGAAACTGCTGGTTACTAGCATTTTATCCCTTTCCCACCATGTTTTCAAAAGCCTCCTTCCTTAGGGCTTATAAAACTCTTTAAAAGGGTAGAAAACTTTGTGGGAAAGGGAGAAACTGCTGGTTACTAGCATTTTATCCCTTTCTCACAATGTTTTCAAAAGCCTCCTTCCTTAGGGCTTACAAAACTCATGATTGCTTAACCCTTTATCACACAATCCCGAGTTTTAACAACCCTAAAACAGATGGCTTTTGAAAACATTGTGGGAAAAGGAGAAAATGCTGGTAACCAGCATTTTCTCCTTTTCCCACAATGTTTTCTACCCTATCAGAGACAGAAATTATCATTTTGGCAACATTTAATTTGCCGTCTGCAAATGCGTTGAATTTGGTCTAGTCCAAAATTTTGTCGTTTGGTAAAGAGTTAAAATATTAATACATAATCTTCTGAAAAAAGTTTGAAGAGAACTTTAAAGCTATCCTCATAAACCCTGGAATACATGTAGTATCAAATGAAGGTTTGACACAAGTGAAGTAGTGAGGCAAAAGGAGAAACTGCCCTCTACAATCTATTTCTGCTTTTGCCACAAAGTTTTCAAATGTCACCTGCTTCCAAGAACAAAAAGTCACTTGCACAGGATAATGACTTCTCTTTTTCTCACAATGTTTTTGAAAAGCTTTCTTCCTCATCGTCCCTGACATACCTGAGTATTTGGCAAACTATTAACTCTTTAACAAGTGACAATATTTTTCTATGGTCAAAATTGAAAGCATTTGCAGACAACAATTTAAATGTGGCTCAAATGACTGGATTTGTTTCTGAAGGGTTAGCAGACATTGTGGGAAAAGGACAAAATGCTGGTTACCACCATTTTGTCCTTTTTCCACAATGTTCGCAAAAGCCTTCTCTCTGAAGGTCTTTAAAACTCTGGATTTTGTGGTAACGAGTTAAACCATTCAAGAAACACAACATTAATTACTTATTAGTATCTCAGTTGACAAGAAAAACTTTTATCAATTTCAAGGCTGTTATTTCGATCTTTACAATACGACAAAAATGTAGACTTGTCCAAATTGAAAGCATTTGCAGATGACAAATCAAGTGTGACTCAAATGATGGAATTAGTCTTTAATAGGGTAGAAAACATTGTGAGAAAAGGAGAAAATGCTGGTTAACACCCTTTTTTTCTTTCCTGACAATGTTTTCAAAAGGCCTCTTCCTAAGGGTTGTTAATTTTCAGGACTGTGTGATAAAGAGTTAAAGGCCCAAAAGGTGGTAAAAAAAAATGATCTACGTGTTAAAATGGTTTTAAGTTTAAATCATGCCATTTAAAAATCTGGAAAACATTGTGAAAATGATAATCTTTTATTGTGAGGTCAGTCAAAGTATCAGTTGCTGGAAGATAAATAAATTTGAAAATCAGGCAAACAGTAAACAAGAGATAGCATGACCTGGCAACTTTAAACCTAGTTTTGAAATTAATTTCTCTGTCAGTGACTACCATTTGTACAGACCATACAATAACAGATTATCATCTTCACAATAATTTTCGTTCTTTTAAATGGTATGATTTAAATTTAAAAGTATTTAAATACCCGTTTTGTTTACTTCTGACAGCTCTTGTTACTTTAAATAAAGAAATCTTTCGAAAAGTCATACACTGTAGATTAATGATAGAATGTGCAGGCTGATCATGATGCACACTGTCTGCAACACCATGCCAATAGTCTATTGCTTCAAACTTACATCCACTTCTTGCAAAACCCACGAATCCATATCAGCTGCATTGATGCCTGCCAGCCATTTCATGTGACCTGGGTACTTCTCAGAAAACATGCGGTTTTGATGTCCTGAAAAATATAAGTGATATTATCACAAACTTTTACTTTTTTCCAAGCAATCCTGAGTTTTAAGTACCTTGAGGAAATAGACTTTTGAAAACATTGTGGGAAAAGGAGAAAATGCTGGTAACCAGCATTTTCTCCTTTTCCCACAATGTTTTCTAATCCTGAAAGACAACTTCAACCACTGGAGTCCCATTTCAGTTTGTCCTCTGCTAATGCTTGCCATTTTGGACTAGTCTTAAATTTTTGTGCTTTGGTAAAGATTTAACCCTTTACAAGATAACAAAATTCTACCCTTGTCCACATTGGAAGCATTGGCAGATGTCAATTTCATTGTGGCTCACATGGTGCAATTTTTCTTTGACAGGGTAGAAACATTATGGTAAAAGGAGAAAATGCTGCTTATCAGCATTTTCTCCTTTTCCCACAATGTTTTCAAAAGGCTTCTCTCCTAGGGTCGTCAAAAGGCGGCATTGTTCGGTAAAGGGTTAAGTTTCAAAGTGGGTTGGAAATGAGGGTTGGATAGAAAGAGAGACAGAGAGAGAGGGAAAGAGAACAACAGGAACAGAGGAACAGAGAGAAAATTGGACGGACTTGAACACAGTAAGACTGCAAAAGTGAGACGGCAGCATAGACAAAACAAATTGAGTATTTTATGATGAAACATCATCCGGAGATATGAGATATTATTACCACGATAATATAACAACCTTTACCCTTTACCACACAATCTATTGTATAAATGACCTCAAGGAGGAAAGTTGAAAACACTGTGGGATGGATAGAAACTGTTGATAACTAGCCTTTTCTCCTTTTACAACCATCTTTTATGCCACTTAAAAGACAAATCCCATCATTTGAACTACAATTAACTCTTAACCCTTTACCACACAATGCTGACTTTTAACCAGCCTGAGGAAGAAGCCTTTTAAAATCATTGTGGGAAAAGGAGAAAATGCTGGTGACCAGCATTTTCTCCTTTTC
Source organism: Tridacna gigas (assembly GCA_945859785.2). Lineage (NCBI taxonomy): Eukaryota > Metazoa > Mollusca > Bivalvia > Cardiida > Cardiidae > Tridacna > Tridacna gigas. Next base: position 9,168,638 of record OX244042.2, read on the forward strand.
CCACAATGTTTTCCATACTATCAAAGACAAATTTTATCATTTGAGCTACATTTAAATTTTCGTCTGCAAATACTTTCAATTTGCACAAGTTTAAATTTTTGTAGTTTGGTAAAGAGTTAAAGTGCCTTTCAAAACTATATTTGTCTTTGCAGCCAATGTAGATCAAGATCAGGCTGCGCAAAACATGCAGCCTGATCTTCGATCTACACTGTCCGCTTTGCTGAAACACTGTATACAAAAGCAACCATAAAGTTGCTATTATTTGGTTCGTATTTCTAGGATGAACATGACTGCTGGTTTTATTTGGCACTGAATGAACATGTCTTTTGGTCTGAAACTTCTCCTCTTCAAAATCTTTCAAACAGGACAAGTCTAAAATTTCATCACCTGTAACTTGCTACCAAAAAAAACTAAAACTTGACCTGAGATATTTGATATTGGGTAAAGCAGTATCATTGGAATGTGATTGTTTACACCTAGGACAAGACATAAGAGCAGTCGCATGTGGGTACAAACTATTTCGCTGCAGTTGCTTTTTGAGTAAAAAAAAAATTTAACCCTTAACTCTTTACCAAACGACAAAATTCTAGACTTTTCCAAATTGAAAGCATTCGCAGACGACAAAATGAATGGACTCAAAAACTAAAAGTTGTGTTGGGAAGGGTAGAAAACACTGTGGGAAAAGGAGAAAATGCTGGTTACCAGCATTTCCTCCTTTTCCCACAATGTTTTCAAAAGCTTTCTCACTTGGGGTCGTTAAAAGTCGGGATTGTGTGGTAAAGAGTTAACCCTTTATCGCACAGTTCTGACTTTTAACGAACCTGAGAAAGAAAGCTTTTGATTGAACGGTGTTTTACGCTGCTTTCAACAATATTTCAGTCATATCACGGCAACAGCTCACATATTCATGTATTTCCTGGGTTTCACCAGTACTAAGCTAGGGCTCTGAAGTGTCTTGCCCATGGACACTCCCAGGAAAAACCCAGTGGATGCAGTGAGGCTCAAACCCTGGGCCTCCAGGTTACGAGTCCTACACTTTACCACTGAGCCACGCAGAACCCCAAAAGCTTTCAAAAACACTGTTGGAAAAGGAGGAAATATTGGTTACCAGCATTTTCTCCTTTTCCCGCAATTCTTTAAAAGGCATTTTTCTTCTGGGCTGATAAAACTCTGGATTCTTTGGTGAAAGGTTATGCAGAAAAAGGGGCATAACTGGTTGAAAATAGTTTTAGGTTTACTTGCCCTTCTTTTGATAGTCTACAACTAGCTTGCCTGAGGTTGAAGTCAATAAATATTTCAGTTATGACAAAGATACATGTATCAGAGTTTCCTTACAACGATGTCAATTTTTTGCACATTACTATGACAACGCAGACAACAAAAGGCTACAATACTTTGGTGTTTTCTTCAATAACAGCTGGGCTAAAATTGACACAAACCACCACAAAAATGCTATCATAGGGACTTAAACACACAATCTTGAAATCGACAAGCCAACTGAGCCAACATCTTTTTTTAACTAACAAACAGAGCTCCAGATAGAGGGAGTGATTTTGATTTCAAAATTGAAACTACTAATCACTCTCCTCTAAACCCTATATTATGGGTACTCATTAGAATCGTCTCATCAAGATGATTCTAATGAGTACCCACAACATACAGTTTGGAAGAGAAATAATGGAGTTAAAATACTATTACTCCCTTTTATCTGGAGGTCTCAGCATCTTCACAGAAAACTAAAACCACAAACCTGTCACAGTTTATATATTATTATAGGTGCCATGCCCTTTGAAAAGAGAATTTAATGCATTATAAAAGGATAGACCCAGGTCAGCCTGCAAAATCCATGCAGGCTGACGTAGGCCGAATCTTTTTCCTATTCTTAAATTTTCTGCATGCCAAAGGACTATCCTACCTCCAGATTGAGTTGGACAGTTGTTAGACAAACTAGATTTTATGGATCCATAAATGTGATGAGTTGCTTACTATAGTACATCACGGAGATGCTTTAAACCTGCTTTTGCCAGGGCATGACCCATATATATGGCCCGCAACATGCAAAATGAGACCTTCTGACATTTGCTTAAAGTATTGTATTACAGTCCGCACAGGCCAATCTGAGACAGTGCTTTATGACTACGTAAGATTTTATCATACAGTAGACTTTCGTGAAACAGAAAATCACATAAGAACGGAAAGTGTCATCTCGGATTAGTCAATACAGACTGCACAGGCTGATCTGGCAAGACACACTTATGCATTATGTCCGAAGGCTCCTTTTCATGTCCATCTGTCAAATATCCTTATTGACAGGCCATCTTTGCAGGCAAAAACAGATTTACAGGTTATGTAAGGTGGTCTTGCCAAAATGAACTCTGGTTTTACGTCACTTTCAGACCTTACCTCCTGTAACTTCAGCCAGAAATTTAGGTGTGTCCCAGGACCATGTGTATCTGCTTTCGTTGAATACCGTATCAAACATCACCGGCTTGCCCTGAAGATCTGAAATACAGATCATAGAATCCTAATAGATAAAAAGAATCAATACATGAAATTCTAACATTACCATACATTGAATGACTTCCAACCTAACTTTTTTTTGTCCAGGGGTTAATTAACCCTTTCCCAAACAAGCCCTGGTTTTCACGTGTCTGCCGTAAAAGTCTTTTGAAAACACTGTGGGAAAAGGAGAAATTGCTCGTAACGAGCAATTTCTCCTTTTCCCACAGTGTTTTCTACCCTTTTTGAGAACTTTCTGCCATTTTCATCAAATTTAAAATTGTCGTCTGCAAACTCTTTCAATTTGGACCAGTCCAAAATCTGTCATTTGGGAAAGGGTTAAAGCAGACGCCTGACAGCCTACACTGGGTTAAAATCGCTGAGGGCAAGTAATTTTTGAAAGTAGAATGCCCAACGGGCATGTGAATTAAAATTCGGAGCGAAAAGATCCTTTCCGTGTATTTTCATTCCTTGGGTTGATTGGTATTTCATGTGTGTATTTGATTAGTTCTTGGCTTGATATCAGGCAATGAAAAGTGGCGAAATATATTCTTGTAGGCATTTGTTTTGAAATGGCGGACAGCGAGGACGCTCGTCCGAAATTATTTTCAATATTTGTTTCTGCAAACAACTATAAAATAGTTTAGTAAGAGTATGAAAAACCTCTCAGAATAAACATTTGGCATGCAAAAACTATAAATAGTATGTGAAAACCATTGAGGCTAATGTAGAAAAAGTTCATAATGAGCACTTTCTGCATTTACCACAATGTTAAGTGTTTTCTAAAGTGGTATGTGGTAGAAAGAAATAAATGTGTCTCCAGGCCTTAGTTGTATATAGGGCAACCTGTTTTCACTGGGGGCAAGTAAAGATTTACAGTAACTTGCCCCTCGGGCAAGTGGAAGTAAAATCCTTAAGGAAACCCCTGTTGTCTCTTTTTACCATGATGTTTTTGCATGTATTAATTAACTCTTTACCAAACAACAACATTTTGGACATTTCTAAATTGAAAGCATTTGCAGACGATAAAATCAATGTGACTCAAAAACTGAAATTTGTGTTGGGAAAGGTAGAAAACATTGTGGGAAGTAACCAGCATTTTCTCCTTTTCCCACGATGTTTTCTACCCGTTCAAGGACAAATTTTAATTTTTCAGTCACATTTATTTTGCTGTCTGCAAATGGTTTAAATTTGGACCAGTCTAAAATTTTGTCGTTTGGTAAAGAGTTAATCCTTTAATTCACAATCCTGAGGAAAACGCCTTTTTAAAACATTGTGGGAAAAAGAGAAAATGCTCATAACCAGCATTTTCTCCTGTTCCCAGAGTGTTCTCTAACCGTTCAATGACTAATCCCACTACAATGAATTTGTCATCTGCTGTAAAGCATGTAATCAGATTTGTACTTGTTTGTTCGAATGGGTTTTCGTGCCCCTTTCAACAATTTTTCCGTCATATCGCGGTTGTAGCTTACCGTTTCTCTCTGATTCATTAGCACAAGGCTTTGCCACTGCTATGCCCTGTCCAAGGGTATTATCAAGTCATAACAAGACAACTGAATTTTACACTCATCATAATTGAAAATATTCGCAGACAATAAATCAAATGTTTAAATAAAAGCGTTGAAAACACTGGTGTAGCATTTGTCAAGGGAGTCATTGTGTGGAATTAATAATTTGAAAAATAAACAATAATGTGGCATGAACAAGCCCAAACAGGAGACGAAAGTTGTGTGTCATAGTGCCAACAGAAGGCAAATAGCAGATATAGATATTTTCAATAATAAAAGAAAATATTCCCATGATCGATGGTCTAATCCAGTTTATTTTAATGTGCTGTTATTAATTGCTTATCTGAGTGCTACAGAAACACTTATTTGTCTTAGAAAATTTGAGTTTTGTCTTCAACAAATGCCACAAAAATTATGGGATTTGTCTGTAACAGCAAAGAAAACATTGTGGGAAGAAAAGGAGAAAATGCTTGTTATTACCATTTTCTCCTTTCTTCATTATGTCTTAACCCTTTACCAAACGAAAAAATTTTAGACTTGTCCAAATTGAAAGCATTTGCAGACGACAAAGTAACTGTGACTCAAAAATTGCAATTTGTTTTTGAAAGGATAGAAAACATTGTGGGAAAAGGAGAAAATGCTGGTTACCAGCATTTTCTCCTTTTCCCACAATGTTTTCAAAAGGCTTCTTCCTCAGGGTCGTTAAAACCTGTGATTGTGTGGTAATGAGTTAACCCTTTCCCAAACAAGCCCTGGTTTTCACGTGTCTGCAGTACAAGTCTTTTGAAAACACTGTGGGAAAAGGAGAAATTGCTCGTAACGAGCAATTTCTCCTTTTCCCACAGTGTTTTCTACCCTTTTTGAGACCTTTCTGCCATTTTCATCAAATTTAAAATTGTCGTCTGCAAACTCATTCAATTTGGACCAGTCCAATATTTGTCGTCTGGGAAAGGGTTAATAGAGGCTTTTTCTTCTGGGTTGTAAATATATGAGATTGCGCAGAGGGCAAATTATGTTACTCAATGTGATGGGATTGTCTTGGTATAGGCAGAAAATATTGTCAGAGAAGGAGAAAGTGCTGATAGCCAGCATTTTTTTCATTTTCCCATGCTGTTTTCAAACCCTTTTCGCTCAGGATCATATATTAAAATAAAAATTTTAAAAAAAATAAGGCATATCACATAAATTTCAACCCCCTTTGACCAAACAATCAATTTTACCCATTACCACACAACCCCAACTTTTAACAACCCTGAGAAAGAAAGCTTTTGAAAACACTATGGGAAGAGGAGAAAATGCTGCTAACCAGCATTTTCTCTTTTTTCCACAATGTTTTCTACCCTTCTGACAACACATTTCAATTTTTGATTCGCATAAAATTTTATTTTGTCCTCTGTAGATGCTTTAAATTTGGACTGTATCTAAAATTTTGTCGTTTTGTAAAGGGTTACCACACTATACTGGACGACCATTGCAGGATGAATTATTTATTTCAGTGTCTTAACCCTTAGGCTGCTAAGCGAGACTCACTGACTTTTGGCGGACAGCGTAGATTAAGATCAGACTGCACAGGACATGCAGTCTTATCTTGGATCTGCACTGTCCGACAAGGAGATATCTTTCCTCGAAAAATACCTTTGAACTAGGAACATTTTGGGTTGTATTATCGACTTGAAAGTTTCAATTCTGTTACTTAGCAGGAGAAGGGTTAAAAATTTTGTTTATTTTTAGCACCATTGGTAACTTTCACATGAAAATTTCCCTAGCCCAAACTGTTATCAATTGGCTTTGTTTGTTTGTATGTATTTACCACCATTTTCAACATTATTTCAGTTATATCAGAGCTCCAGATAGAGGGAGTGATTTTGGTTTCAAAATTGAAAATATTAATCATTCTCCACTAAACCCTATGTTATGGGTACTCATTAGAATCGTCTCATTGAGACGATTCTAATGAGTACCCACAACATAGGGTTTGGAGGAGAAATAACCGATTTAGAATACTATCACTCCCTGGAGGTCTGTATAATAGTTGCCAGTTGCCTTTGGTTTCCTTACCCAGTATTCCCCACAATGTATTTCCCAAAGCCACTGGTTGCTTTTCCACAAACTTTGTTGAAACAATGATCAGTGGTGAGAAAGAAATAAATCCTGTTGCAAATCCTATCATCAATCTGTATTCTAGTGAAAACTTTGGATGCATTGGAGCATTGCCTAGATCAAGATCAGAATGCCCAGAGCATGTCATCTGATGTTCAAATTACACACCTTGTGACTGCTTAACCCTTTACCACATAATTCCAACTTTCAACAACCCTAACAAAGACAACTCTTTAGAACAATAACCAGCATTTTCTCATTTTCCCACAATGTTTTCTGTAACCCTTTGAATGACAAATTTCATGTTTTAAGTAATATTTAACTTGTGGCCTGCAAAATGCTTTCAATCTGGTCCAAAATTTGGTTGTATGGTAACGAGTTAACCCTTATTCTGCTAAATCCAGCATTTTCTCCTTTCCCACAATGTTTTCTACCCTTTGAATGACAAATTTCATGTTTTAACCCTTTCCCAAACGACAAATTTTGGACTGGTCCAAATTGAAAGAGTGTGCAGACAACAATTTTAAATTTGATGAAAATGGCAGAAAGGTCTCAAAAAGGGTAGAAAACACTGTGGGAAAAGGAGAAATTGCTCGTTACGAGCAATTTCTCCTTTTCCCACGGTGTTTTCAAAAGACTTGTACTGCAGACACGTGAAAAACAGGGCTTGTTTGGGAAAGGGTTAAGTTACATTTAATTTGTCGCCCACAAAATGCTTTCAATTTGGTCCAATGTTTGGTTGTACGGTAAAGAGTTAACCCTTATCCTGCTAAATCCAACTTCAAAAGTCCTGAGCTAGGTGTGTAGACAAAGATCAGCCTTGGTCAGTTAACTCTTTACCACACAATCTCGACTTTTAATGCCCTGAGAAAGAAGCCTTTTGAAAACAGTGCGGGAAAATGAGAAAATGCTGGTAACCAGCATTTTCTCCTTTTCCCACAATGTTTTCTACCCTATAAAAAAGCAAAATCATCAGTTTAGCAACACTTAATTTGTCGTCTGCAAATGCTTTCAATTTGGACAAGTCTACAATTCTGTTGTTTGGTAAAGAGTTAAAACTCTCAGGATAGAGGGCTATTTATGAGCTGTTCACATTGGATAGAATGTCAAGAAAAACATCTGGTTGCACAGATTAAAAATTTGGGTATGTATTCAGCCACATTCTTAAAGAATATTTTTAGTCTTGCTCTTCAAGGTTTTCAACATTTGAAAGTAACACATTGTTACTTCTGATTGGCTAAAGCAAATGGTATAGTCATTCAGAAGTTGTGTTACTTTCAAATTTAGAAATTCATAGAGAATAGGACTAAGAACTATCTTAACCCTTTCCCAAACAAGCCCTGGTTTTCACGTGTCTGCAGTACAAGTCTTTTGAAAACACGGTGGGAAAACGAGAAATTGCTCATAACGAGCAATTTCTGCTTTTCCCACCGTGTTTTCTACCCGCTTTGAGACCTTTCTGCCATTATCATCAAATTGAAAATTGTCATCTGCAAGCTCTTTCAATTTGGACTAGTCCAAAATGTGTTGTTTGGGAAAGGGTTAAGAATTGTTGGTGAATCAGATCCAGGCTGCACATTCTGTGCACTCTGATCTTAATCTAACATATCAGCATATTATAAGACACTATAACATTGAAGAAATTTGAATCTTATACATTACCAACTGCCCTACTGGGCTAGGCAAAGGGTTTAGCTCTTTACCAAATGACGAAAATTTAGCCTGGCCCAAATTGAAAGCATTAATTTGCAAACGACAAATTAAAGATGGTTCAAATGGCGGAATTTGTCCAGGATAGAGCAGAAAACATTGTGGGAAAAGGAGAAAATGCTGGCTACCAGCATTTTCTCCTTTTCCCACAATGTTTTCAAAAGGCTGCTTTCCCTGGGTCTTTAAAACCCTGGATTGTTTTCAAAAGCCTACCTTTTCAGGGTCATTTAAACTTGGGATTGTGTGGTAAAGGGTGAAAAGCCATAAATGTAAGGGCACTCTAGGAGCCCTGAAAATTTATATATTGACAACATTATGGCACTTCAAAATATATGCTCAAGTGTTTCTCTTTTGGTCTGCCGGCCATTAACCCTTTACCAAACGACAAAATTTTAGACTGGTCTAAATTGAAAGCATTTGCAGACGACAATATAAATGTGATTAAAAATTGAAATTTGTTTTGGGAAGGGTAGAAAACATTGTGGGAAAAGGAGAAAATGCTGGTTACCAGCATTTTCTCCTTTTCCCACAGTGTTTTCAAATTTAAAGGCTTCTTTCACAGGGTCGTTAAAAGTCGGGATTGTATGGTAAAGAGTTAAACTAATAAACTGTATTTTAATTTATAGTTTGTCAATATTTGGATTGCGTTAAAACTTTTATGTCCCTAATTGACATATTTGCCGGAATAGTGCACCCTAAACCAGGAACAAGCAGGACTTGGCAGATAACTGAAAAATTCCATCTTGTCTACATAAACATTTTCTGGTTTACCCGTTACAGTAAAATCCCTAGTTTTCTAGTTTTAATGATGCTAAAACGGAAAGCTTTTGAAAATATCATGGGAAATGGAGGAAAAGCCAAAATCACAAATGACCCTGATAAGAAAAGCTTTTGAAAACATTGCTGGAAATGGAGAAAATGCTGAAATCCTGCCTTTTCTCCTTTTCCCACAATGCTTTATACCTTTTAAAAGATACAATCCCATTATCTGTGCCATAATTACTTTGTTGTCTGCAAATTCTTTCAATTTTCGATAAATATCAAAATTTTGTTGTTTGGTAAAGGGTTCTAGGTTACACAAAAATTCAAGACAAGAATTCAAAACTGAGGGACATAAGTTTTTACTGACAAAAATATCTACAGACAGACATTCCGGTTCATTCTAATATACCGGTACTCAACAAGAGCATGGCATGCAGGTCGAGGGTCCTTTTTCTGTGAAAGTATCCACAGACAGACAGACAAACAGGTTTATTCTAGTATACTACAAAACAAGAGCACTGCAGTCCTTTTTTTTAACTCTTTACCAAACGACAAAATTTTGGACTATACTGAATTCAAAGCTTTTGCAGACGACAAATTAAATGTAACTTAAATGATGTTTTTTGAAAGTGATTGGGTAGAAAACATTGTGGGAGAAGGAGAAAATGCTGGTTACCAGCATTTTCTCCTTTTCCCACAATGTTTTCAAAAGGCTTCCATTTAAGGATCATTAAAAGTCGGGATTGTGTGGTAAAGGGTTAAAATATCCACACAGAGAGATACAGGTTCATTCTAGCCCCAATCCTGCTGATTAAAGTGAAATGAAACTTTCAAGCTGATAGTAGTTATTTTAAAGGTAGTTTTGGGGGAAAGATATCTCCTTATCGAAAAGTGTAGATCAAAGATCAGACTGCACATTCTATGCAGTCTGATCTTGATCTACGCTGTCCGCAAAAGGTTAGTGAGTCACGATCAGCAGCCTAAGGGTTAGTATACTGCAAAACAAGATCACCGCAATTGCTGGTGCAAATGCGTGGCTGAGGGTCCTTTTTTTCTGTAAAAATTCTTAGTCCAAAAAGGGGCATAACTCTGTCAAAAGTGTGTTGAGTTACCTGCCCACTTGGTATAGGTTCAACTTTTGGTAGCAAACAAGTAGCACAAGTTCTTAGTACATGTATCTTCAGTAATAAGATCTCTCTCACCGCTGACCATAGTTTTGATGATGGTTATGTGGGAAAGCAGCCAGTGACTTGGAAAGAATATTGTGCGGAGTACTGGTGAAAGAAACTACAGGAAAGCATGGATAGGTGCACTGGCCGCCGTGACATAATTGAAATAATGTTGAAAACGGCATTAAACACCATACAATCAATCAATCAATCAGTAATAAGACAAAGATAAGAAAATGGTAACCAGCATTTTTTCCTTTCTAACAATGTTTTATGCCCTTTATCATATTAAGGTTACGAAAGGGATAAATGCTTACTGTAGTACAAGCAATTATTTTTAAACGAATTTTGCTTTCCCTAAGATTTTAGTCTGTTGTTGCAAATGCTGATTGCTCACTTAAATGGACACACAATTCTTTTTGAAAAAAAATTCTAGCTTTTGCTAGTTTTCCTTTTTTGGTCAACAACACAAATATGAGTCAATTATTTAAAACAAGAATTAAAACACTAGTTAAGACTTTTTGAGAGTGAAAAAAACAATTTTCATCCTTGAGGCAAAGCAAATCCTGCCCTAAAAATAGAGCATGCTCTAAAAATAGACTGTGTCTTCCTTTCCAGGCACTTGTATGAATAGCATCATCAGCATTTGTCACATGTTAAATAAGTCATTGTCTTACTGGTACCTTTTTCTCATTTTTTACAACAGAAGTGTTTTTGGCTTATTCAGCTTAAATGACTGGCTGAAACAATTAAACTTGGTTTGGTTCATATTGGAGTGCAACGCCATTTTAACAGCTCAGGTCATATCATGGTGGTCAGTGATGCATCCATGTGTTTCCTGGCTTTCTCACACCAGTACTGACACAACTTTCTTTCCAAAGCCACTGACTACTTTTGTCACATGCATCAGAGGTGAGAGGTGAAAAATTGCTAGAAAGAAAGTATCAAACTTGCAACCACTAGGTTACAAGTTAGATACGCTAACCACTGGCTTAACCCTGGCGGGCCGGAAGAATAAACGTTGAGGAAATTAGTTTGATTCCTGCATAGGTAATTTAACAATCACCTGTCCTGCGGATGAATACATTTACTAGTACCCAGGTTCTATTTATAGCTTGATTACATCATATACCTTAACCTGTCTTTTTCACGACCGAGCCTTACATTTTTTCACAGAAGTGTCCCATAATACCCTTCATCAAAAAAATATAAATTGTTTCGTTGTTTTCGAAAATTTAAGTTCATTTTGCAATGCTGCAATCTGGTTAATAGTCCCTTTAACTCTTAGGCTACTAAATGTGATTCAATGACCTTTTGTGGACAGTGTAGATCAAGATCTTTAATCTTTCCAAAAAAAAAAAAAACTTTGAAATAGCAAAATTTTGGTTTTAACAACCGGCTTGAAATTTTCATTTCACTTACTTAGCAGGATAAAGGTTAATACAGGCTGCCATCAATACAGGTTTACCTGTATTTAAAAGGAAAAACTGTCAATATTAACAGCTGGTTATCAAGAATCTCTCAGTTGGAGATTAATTTTCCTGCCACACTTTTTGCCCCCAAAGATAGTCTCCTGCATGACAAGCAATTACTGTCTGCAGGTGGGAATTCTGAACCCTTATAGCACCTTTCACAACTATAGTTGCCTTTGCAGCCAGTGTAGATCAAGATCAGGCCACACAAAACGTTCAGCCTGATCATTGATCTATACTGTCTGCTTTGCTGAAACACTTTTGACCAGAACAACCTTGAAATTGTGATTATTTGGGTCGAATATTTTATATACTGAAAATATATTTTGGGTTTATTCTGCACTTTAACTCTTTACCAAAAGACAAAATTTTAGACGCGCCCATTTCAAAAGCATTTGCAGATGACAAAACAAAAATTGAAATTTGTCTTTGGTGGGATAAAAAACATTGTGGTAAAAGAAGAAAATGCTGGTTACCAGCATAATGCTTCTTTCTCTGGGTCGTGAAACTCTGGGATTGTTTGTTAAAAGGTTAAGGGTTAATCATTTACCAAGCAATTATGAGTTTTACAAGAAGGCTTTTTGAAAATATTGTGGAAAAAAGAGAAAATCCTGGTTTATATCATTTTCTCCTTTTTTGTAAGTTTACTACCCTCTACAAAGATGAGTCAATCTTTTGAGCCACTTTTAATTTCTTATCTACAAGACTTAACCCTTTACCACACAATCCTGACTTTTAGCAGCCCTGAGGAAGAAACCTTGAAAACATAGTGGGAAAAGGAGAAAATGCTGGTAACCAGCATTTTCTCCTTTTCCCATGTTTTCTACTCCTCCCAAGACAAATTTTAATTTCTGAGTTACATTTATTTTGTCGTCTGCAAAATCTTTCAATTTGGACTGGTCTAAAATTTTGTCGTTTGGTAGTTAAGTGCTTCTATTATATAGACAAGTCTAAATTTTAATGTTTTTGTTTTGGTGAAAGATTAAATCTTTACCACACAAACATGAGTTCTGACGAATCTGTCAATGACTGTTCCTGAAAAAATTGTGGGAAAAGAAGAAAATGCTAATACAGTCAAGCATTTAGCCTTTTCTCTTCTTCCCACAATGTTTTCTACCCATTTATGTCAATTTACATCATATGAGCCAACTTTAATTTGTCGTCTGGAAAAGCTTTGAATTTTGCGGCTGGGAAAAGAGTTAATATTCTGAAAGAAAGAGATACCGGTAATAGCTAATAGCTAAACAAGAACATTTATCAATAATCGAGAGATGCTCTCTGAAAAGGGGGTTAAACACACAGCAAAATGTATTGATGCATGTGAGCTTGTGCAGTCCACCCAGGTTGACCATGAACAATTTTTGCTATTTGTACATTTGCTAGTAACCAGCATTTTCTCCTTTTCCCACAATGTTTTCTACCCTTTCAAAGACTTATACTAACCTTTGAGCCACATTTAATTTTTTTGTCTGCATAAATGATTTCAATACAGAAAGGTCTAAAATACTGCTGCCCAGTGACGTTAAAATCACAATATTTCACTGTTTTCAACTTTTAAACATAATTTTTTCCACACATCAAGCCTCAATCAAATCTAGCCATATATGTTTTTTTTCACAATATCAATTTGTTGTCATGGAAACTGACTATTTTATGCTTTGATCACCTTTTATCCTTTTATATAACTCCCATGCCTGTACTAAATTTACCCTTATAATACTGAGGACAATTCAGGTATCATCCTTGACAGTGTAGATCAAGATCAGACTTGACTCTACAATGTTAGATATAATGTTGTAACATATTAAGCCATGCTCTAGCAAAAGGGGGCTCAATGCACATTTGTGATGCATGATATGATGCAGTTCATCCCATAATTATGGATCTATAAAATTCATTTTGTCTAACAAATTTGGCTGAACCATACGGTAGACTGGTCCTTTGACATGCAGAAAACTGACCAGTAGCAAAAAGTTTCGACCCAGGTCAGCCTGGGCGGACTGCACAGGCTGACCTGGGTCAATACTTATAGCAGATGCATTAAACCCCCTTTTCACAAATCATGGCTCATGTGTATTGTGGTCATAAAGTAGTCTTGAAATTTCACTAAAAGTGGCTTTTATACCAACCAAAAAAATCCTTTTCTTTTACCAGAATGAATTCTTTACCAAACGAAAAAATTTCAGACTGGTCTATTTAATTACAAACAAGTGTGCAGATTACAGAATGAATGTGACTCAAAAATTAAAATCTGTCTTTGAATGAGTAGAAAGCATTGTGGGAAAAGGAGAAAATGCTGGTAGCCAGCATTTTCTCCTTTTCCCACAATGTTTTTCAAAAGCTTTTTCTCTCATAGTCATTGAAAAGTCTGGATTGTGTGGCAAAGGGCTAACTCTGGTGGTTACCAGCATTTTCTCCTATTCCAACTATGTTTTTCAAAAGCTTTTTCTCTCATAGTTATTAAAAGTCTGGATTGTGTGGTAAAGGGTTAACTCTTTCCCACATGACATAATTATTTCAGACTCCTTAAATTTTTTTAATGCATCTTTGTGTGACAAATTCAAAGGTGGTACAAATAAACCAAAGTTCTTTGACAGGGTAGAAAACATTGTGGAAAAAGGAGAAAATGCTGGCATTTTCTCCTTTTACCACAATGTTTTTGAAAGCCTGCTCCTTGAAGGTGATGAAAACTCGGGATTGTTTGGTAACAGGGTTAAGGGGGGTTGTACTCATTTTTCTGAATGGATGCTTTTGAAAATACTGATTATAAAAAACTTACAGCTACCAACATCAAAATTTTCTCGATTTACTTCACTGGTTTTATTTTTACCATTAGGCTGCTAAGCGTGACTCAATGACCTTTTGCAGACAGCGCAGATCAAGATCAGACTGCACAGAAGATGCAGTCTGATCTTAGATCTACACTGTCTGATAAGGAGGTATCTTTCCTCCAGAAATACCTTTGAAATAGGTAAATTTGGGTTTTCACTATTGGCCTGAAAGTTTCATTTCACTTATTTAGCAGGTTAAGGGTTTAAATGTCCCCACCATCTTTTCCATGACCCACAATGCATTACATGTACATGTACATTGTATTCCTTAAGACAAATGAGTCTTTAGAAGACTTACGAGGCCAGAGACTTTTCAGATCCGGACATTTCGTCAAAATGTTTGTCGAAAACAATCCCTAGCCCCTGACCCTTACTCCAAAGCAGACAAAGTGGGACTCAAATCTACCTCCCAGACAGGGCTTTTCATGAAATAGATCTAGGACTTTAGCAATCGGTATTTTAAAACATATACCGATTTCAACAAAATGCCCCTTCGACTAAATGTTGTGCACCAACACATTTCATGTATGGCATGATATTTTGAAATGATTTTAACACTTAACTCTTTACCACATGATGAAATTTTAGATTTGTCCAAATTGAAAGCATTTGCAGATGACAATTTAAAGGTGGCTCAAACGATGAAACTTGTACTTGATAGGTAAAAAAACATTGTGGGAAAAGGAGCAAATACTGGTTACCAGCATTTTCTCCTCTTCCCATAATGTTTTCTCTTTCATGGTCGTAAAAAAGTCAGTATTGTATAGTAAAGGGTAAAAGGGTCTTTCACAATCATAATTTACTGTGTGGCCAGTGAAGATCAAGATCAGACTTCACAAAACTTGCAGTCTGAACAATGATCTACATTGTCCGCTTTGCCGAGACATTCTTGACAAGTGTTACCATGAAATTGTAAGTCTTTTGGGTCTACTTTCCAGATTGAAATTGTCTGTTGAGCTTATTTGGTGCTCTACTGGGAAAAGTTATAGAAAACACTGATTGTGTCCAATGCTTTTTACCTTTATCAAATAAAACCTCTTCCGGCAGTGTATTAAACAAAAGACTTATTTTTGATAATACACTAGTGTATTATTGTTTTTTTGGTCCCAGTTCTGATCAGTTTTTAGTCGTGAGCATGTGAAGCCAGGAAACCAGCCACAGCACGTGCCGGAATTTGTGCGACTACGCCGTTTCACGGAAAAATGACGTCATTGTTGCTAAGGCGTATATGCACAGAAAGTTTTTGATTTTCATGTTTAATAAAAACAAAGAAATGCAGCGTAAGTCTTTTAAAATCATCAAAATTGTGGAAATACGTGGACTTATCCCCTCTAGAAACTGGTTCATTCTACTTTCGGTGTAAATATCAAAGAACTATTTCCTTGTGTATGTATACATTTAAAACCAAACTACAACTGTAACTATGGACACGTGAATGGTGTATAGGCTAAAGGTGATGATACAGGATATATTTTGCCTGTCACTTGTTTTATGCAATAAATAGAATCTCACGTTCGTGTTTATGTATTATCATTTTTATCAAACTCGTTGGCTAAAATGTATTTGACACTCGCCTAGGCTCTCGTCATACATTTTTAGTCTACTCGTTTGATAAAAAAGATAATACATAAACACTCATGTAAGATCCTCTATTTACAAAACAGCTCCATGATTCAACTACCCTAAGAATGTTCAAGCCTTTTGAAACCTTTGTGGGAAAAAGTAGGTCTGAAAGACTGACTATTTGTAAATACTTCCAGTACTCTGATTTAAATTTTTACCTTTTGCCACCGAGGTTGGATCCTCATAGAACCCAGCAGTAAGAGCCACATGGCCGGGTCGTGTGGCTGTTGGAACGGCAGCATGGGAGACTCCCCAGATCCCCTTCTCTTCAATTATACCTCTGAAAGTAGAAAAACAAATTGATTATTTAAAAGGAGTTACTCAGATTTTTTAATGATTGATTGTATGGTCACGGCGACCAGTGCACCTATCCATGCGTTCCTGAAGTTTCTTTTACCATTCTCCACACAATATTCTTTCCAAGCCACTGGCTGCTTTTCCATATAATCATCCTCGAAACAATGACCAGTGGTGAGAGATGAATTCTGTCACATTATATCATCAATCCTCTGAAAGAAATTGGGCAATCCGGGGCCATTTAGCCCCCTGTTCTTAAGTCCTGTACACTACCAACCGCGCAATGGGGGCTTGGCAGATCTTTTAACAATCTGGCCAAGTTTAGAAAAATGTTTTATCACTAATTTAATCCTTTCCAAAATGACAAAGTTTGGACTCTCTAACAAAAGCATCTACAGAATGGCAGCTCATCTGTGGCTGAAATGATGAAATGTGTCTTTCAAAGGATGGAAAACATTGTGGGAAAAGGAGAAAATGCTGGTTACCAGCATTTTCTCCTTTTTCCAAATTGCTTTCAAAGGCCTTCTTCTTCAGGGTCATTAAAACAAAGAATTGTTTAGTAAAGGGTTCAGTAAGGCAATAGCTGGCAAACCATCAATTGATACTGGAGAGGGAACTGTATAAAACAAGAACGCCTTAGGTGGGTGCCAACGCTCGGATGCTGTACCTTGATTTTCAGCGAAAATTCTAAAACAAAGCTTTGTCAAAAATACTTTGATGGATACCTGCCCTTATTGGTTGGGTTCCCTTTTTGAAAATGGAGAACTTGTCCAAGTTTGAAACAAATATCTTCAGTTTGTTTGTTTTTATTGGTGTCAGATGCTGCTTCAACAGCTTAGGTCCTATCACAGTGGTCTGTGCACATAGGCATGTGCTTCCTGGCTTTCTCCAACGATACTGATACATTTTTTTTTTCTAAGTGACTGACTAACTTTTCTCACATGCATCAGATAATGAGAAGCGGAAAATCATTGGGAAAGAAGTTTGCCTCAACCAGGTATTGAACCCAAAACCACAAAGTATAATCTTCAGTACATGTAATTACAGATATTATAATCAGTTTTTGAAAATGTTATTTTTTTTTTGCATGTTAAAGATGCCAGGACTATGACAATACCTCTGTGTTTTCTTCACAAATAGCTGATCTAAAAATGTTTCAAGATTAATGGTATTCTTAGCATTCTTAGATTCCATAATTGTCATCCCCATGATTTAGCCAGCCAGGCCTGGTAGCTTAGTCTGCAACGTACAGGAACAGAATAGAACAGAACATATATTTTATTAGACAAGTACAAAATTTATGTACATATTCAAAATTACATGTTGTATTCAACAAAACATTTGTCAAGCTCTCTCTCTCTCTCTCATGAGAGGGCTTGAAACCAGGTGGTCACTTGTTTGAATTCCCAGCTTGGCCACAATTTCTTCCCAAGGATTGATGACAGTCATCGTGACAGGATTCATTTTGAGCCTTGTCCCAACTGAAAGCATTTTCAGATGACAATCTCAGTGTGGCTAAAATGGTGCATTTCTCTTTGATAACGTAGAAAACATTGTGGGAAAAGGAGAAAATGCTGGTTACCAGCATTTTCTCCTTTTCCCACAATGTTTTCAAAAGGCTTCTTTCCCAGGGTTGTTAAAAGGCAGCATTGTGCAGTAAAGGGTTAAATGGCAAAGCAGCAAGTAGCTTTGGAAGAACATCATGCCAAGAACTAGTAAAAATAAAACTCCAGGAAAGTGTGGATATGCTAAAATATCTATACGCTCAGTAGCCAAGCCCTGTAGCTCAGTCGGTGGCGTACAGGACTTGAGAACAGGAGGTCGCTGGTTCGATCCCCGGCTTGGCCAATTTCTTTCCGAGGATTGATGATAGTCATTGCGACAGGATTCATTCCTCTCTCACCGCTGACCATTGTTTCGACGATGGTTATGTGGGAAAGCAGCCTTAGTGTCTTGGAAAGACCATTGTGTGGAGTACTGGTAAAAGAAACTCCAGGAAAGCATGGATAGGTGCACTGGCCGCTGAAATAATGTTGAAAACAGTGTTAAACACTATACAATCAATCAATCAATCTACAATATGATGTCCAATGAAATGTTACTGTTTTTCATAAATCATAGAGGGCTTTCCGTAGTAATTGTTATCAGTGCATCAATTTAAAATTTTAACTCATCTTTTTAGTTTAACCCTTTACCGCACAATGCCGCCTTTTGACGCCCCTGGAAAAGAAGCCTTTTGAAAACATTAAGGGAAAAGGGGAAAATGCTGGTAACCAACATTTTCTCCTTTTCCACAATGTTTTATATCAAAGAAAAATTGCACCATTTGAGCCACATTGAAATTGTCGTCTGCAAATGCTTTCAATTTGGACAAGGCTAAAATTTTGTCGTCTGGTAAAGGGTTAAAAAGGTGCGCAGATCTAGAGAAAAATCATTTACATGTACATGATACTGTGATTTACAAATTTGGATGAGAATTTTTTTTATATGCATGTAATGGGTACTACTCCTTTGATATGACTGCACAGGCTGCTACTCTACAAACACACATTGTGAGACCCATGATCTTGTCTGTCTCTCTAAATTACGGTAAGCCTGCTTTGCTAAGCATTATGAGTAGGTCTTTCGATCATTCATAAATTCTACAGTTTTTCTGTGGGTAAAATGAGGTCATGCTGGGCTTATTGAAAGTATGTCATCAAGTCAGTGACCATAATTACAGGAAAGCCATTAATTTTATATCAATGTATCCACCCTTTTCTAAATGAAAGCTTGCGTCATTTAATGACCCTGGAGAAAAAAGCCTCAGAAAACATTGTGGGAAAAGTAGAAAATGCTGGCAACCAGAATTTTTATCTTTTTCCAGCATATTTTGTGTCCTTTTTTAACTGCAGATGCTCTCAGTTTGGACAAGTCTTAAATTTTGGTGTGCAAATACAAAACAGTTAATACAAATATTGGTTAAAATGTAATCCTTACTTTTAATGACCCTGAAGAAAAAGGCTTTTGAAAACACTGTGGGAAAGGACAAAATGCTGGTAACACAGTGTTTTCTACCCTTTCAAAGATATAAATCATCAACTTCACTACATTTAAATCGTCGTCTGCATATACTTTCAATTTGTCGCGTCGAAAATTTTGTCGTTTAGTAGAGAGTTAAGGAAAAGGTCAAATACCAGCACACAATAATTACCCAGGCATTTCGTCACATGGTAAGGTATGGAACAGCACAGGAGGCAAGAAGATTTTTTTTTTTATTCATCTCATTTCAACAAGATTATTTTCTCCCATGACAGATTCTACCCACACATAGATAATTTTGCTAAACCCATGAAAAAAATTTTATCCCTTAACCTACCTTGTTTCCAGTGTAATATATCTTATGTGACAAACAGAATCTGATACTCCTTTGCTTTTAAGATAAATTTTTAATCAACTTGTCTACAAAAATGTCATAAAGTTGCAAAAAGGTGGCTTAGTAACATTTTTCTAGACTTGTTTCATAAACTTTTATCTCAAAAAATGCCAACTGATGTCAGATTTTATCTTATCATCACTAGATAAACCTGCCATATTGCCACAACAAAATCATATGTTCCCTGTGAGACTTAAATATCAAGGTGAGACATTACTTTCAGTGATACATCTCATTCCATTGCACAATTATCTCATGGGAATGATTATACTGTGTTGTGTGAGCATTATAATTATCTCATAGAAATGATGAAATAATTATGTTACAGGAATGAGATATTATGTTCATGAAAAGAGACAGTTATCCCTTGAAAATGAGATAAGCATGGGATCATTAGATTATCTCATATAAACAATACTATGTCTTGGGAGCAACATAATTATCTCAAACAAATGATGAGATAATTATATCACAGTAATGAGATATTAAGTTTGTGAAAAGAAACAGTTATCCCTTGAAAATGAGATGATCATGGGATCATTAGATTATCTCGTGTAAACAAAACTATGTCTTTGAAACAACATAATTATCTCAAACAAATGATGCGATAATTATATCACAGGAATGAGATATTAAGTTTGTGAAAAGAGACAGTTATCCCTTGAAAATGAGATGATAACTGGAACATTGAATTATCTCAAGTGAATAGTACTATATTTGGGAGCAAAGATCATTTTATTTATCTCATGAAAATGATGAGACAATTATATCACAGGAATGAGATAAATTATAATGTTCATGAAAAGAGACGGTTATCCTTTGAAAATGCAATGATGATGGGAAAATTAGATTATCTTGTGGCAACGAGATAATTTTTGGACACCCTTGTACGTGCTATAATTGGCCCGCAACATGCGAAATGAGACCTTTGGACATTATCGTTAAGTGTTGTCTCAGATTAGCCTGCACTGTCCGTGCAGGCTTATCCAAGATGGCACTTTATGACTACATAATGTTTTTTCATACTGTAGACTTTTGTGAAACAGAAAATCACATAAAAACAGGAAGTGCTGTCTCGGATTAGTTACAGACTGCACAGGCTGATCTGGGACAACACACTTTTACGCATATGTCCGAAGGCCCTTTTTCATGTGTTGTGCGCCATATTTTGCTAGCAATGTCTGATATCTCTTTACCAGCCGGCAAAATGTCAGACTAGTCCAAACTGAAGGCACTTCCAGACCACAAAATAAATGTGACTCAAAAAGTTGAATTTGTTTTTTCAAATAACAATTTTTATTTTGTGTGCAAAATTATGGCATTTGTCTTTGAAACTTTGGGTAGCAACTATTTTCTATACCAAGCTCCACAGTGCAGGTATTGGTGCACAGGACTTGACTCTAGGTTTGCTGGGTAAAATTCCAAGTTTGACTACTTTTTCTCCGAGGAATGATGATAGTCATTGCAGCAGGATTCATTCCTATCTTATCATTTTTTTTTTATGATGGTTGTGTAAGAAAGCAGCCAGTGGCTTTGAATGAATGTTGTTACAAAGTACTGGTATGAGAAACTTCAGAAAAGCATGTATAGGTATACTGGCCGCTGCAATATAACTGAAAACCATGTTGTACACCATACCAACATACAAATGAGACATGCTCTGTGAGAAGGGCACTTAATGCATTTGCAAAAAGTACTGACCTATGTTTAAGCCTGCCCAGTCTGCACAAGCAGACAGATTGAAACTTTTGCTTCTTGAATTTTCTATGTGTCAATGGATCATTAAAGTTTTAGATTCAGCAGGTTGTTAGACAAACTGGATTTTATTAATCCACAATGTCTTGATTACATGCTTGATATAAATTGGACTGTGGAGGTAAATATAAATCCCCTCTCCCCACAGCATGGCTCAAACGTACTTTACAATGATGTTTTCAAAGTTGCCAGCAGAAAATTTGTTTGCGTGAGTTAATGGCTTATTGTTCCATATATGGAATAAATCCCATATGTTTCACTGTAAGAAATGTTGGCCAGTCAGCCACTATAGGTCAATAACCTTTGCCATTTTCTCCTATTCATGGTGACCTTTGGCGACCTTTGGGTAAAATGCATAAATTGACAGGATTTTTTTTTCTCATTGGAAAACAGAAAATTTGTCTCTTGTACCCTTTTTTTCTGTGTAGCTGAATGTGCTAGCTTTCCACCTTCTTTTTGGTACTTATAACAAATTAATATACAGAAATCTGTGATTGGTAAAAAATGTAGATTAAAATTTATTTTAAGGTCCCCTGCCCATTTGCTGGCAAATTCACGCCATCTATCTTTTTTAAAGACATTTCTTGTTAACTCTTTACAAGATGACAAAAGATTGAGAGCATTAAATTTTGCAGACGACAAATTAAAAGTGACTCAAAAATTGAAATTTGTTTTGGGAAGGCCGGAAAAAATTGTGCAAAAAAGAGAAAATGCTGGTTAACAGCATTCTCTCCTTTGCCCACAATGTTTTCAAACAGAATTGTGTGGTAAAGGGTTAACTCTTCACCAAATGACAAAATTTTGGATTTGTCCAAATTAAAAACGTCTGCAGACAACAAATCAAATATGACTCAAATGGTTGGATTTGTTTTTTTAAAAAGACTGAAAACATTGTGGGAATAAGAGAAAATGCTGCTTACCAGCATTTTTTTCTTTTTCCCACAATGCTTAAACAGACATTTTTCAAAAGGGTTGCTAAGCATTACAACATTACCACACAATGCCAAGTTTTAACACCCCTGGTAACCAGCATTTTCTTCTTTAGCCACAATGTTTTCAGCCCTTTCAAACACAGATTCCACCATTTGTAGTCTAATTAGTTCTCATCTGCAAATGCTTCCAATTTGGACATGTCTAAAATTCTGTCGTTTGGTAGGGACTTACAAGCATCTGCAAACAACAAAATCAAATATGACCCCAAATGATAGGATTTGTTTCTTAATGGGCAGAAAAATTTGTGGGAATAAGACAAATTGCTGATTTAACAGCACTCTTTTTCTTTTTCCCATGATGCCTTCAAAAGGCATCTTTCAAAGGGTTGTTTAAAACAGTATGGTGGTACCATGACAAAACAACTTTTCCTTACCTTTCTTTCCCAGCCCAGCTCCTACCCTCACCCCACTCCCCAAAAAATTATAGTAGAAGCCTGAGCGCTGCTGACCATGACCCCACCCCTTCTCAGTGTAATAGAACACAGTTTTATGATCAGGCAATGACAGTGTCTGTACATGTAGGGTACAATGGTTCATCCCAGGCAATGACCTTTTATTCAGCAATGATTCTGTTATGCTTAATTTCCTTTAACAATTTGTAACACACCAGCTCGCCCCACTTCCCCCCCTCAAAAAAATACTTTCGAAGCTGTATTGTTACTGCTGAGCCCGAACCCACCCCATTCTCTAGATATACAATACACATATGATCATGAAATGAAAGGGTTTCTGGGGTAAAATGACTCATCCCAGGCAATGACCTTTTATTCAGCCATGTTTTTGTTATGCTTTTTAACGTTTTTTAACACATGCAAGCTCACTTTCATATGTAAAGTTGCCTTTGCAGCAAGTTTAGATCAAAGATCAGTCTGCACAGCGTATCTATGTGTCGCAACATGCAATTTGATCTTTGATTAACACCATCTGCTTGCTGACACATTCTAGACAAGAGCAAATTTTGAAACTGCAATGATTTAAGTGTTATACCTTGCAGAGCTCCAGATAGTATTCTAAATCCATTGTTTCTCTTCCAAACCCTATGTTGTGGGTACTCATTAGGATCGTCTCAATGAGACAATTCTAGTGAGTACCCGAAACGTAGGGTTTAGTAGAGAGTGATTAATAATTTCAATTTTGACATCAAAATCACTCCCTCTATCTGGAGCTCTGATTTAATTATGATCCATGGCCATAAAAGTGAAAATACTCAGAATATCTCCAGTAACAGTAGACTATTTACAGATCAAAGCTCAGAGATTACTTTTTGAGCACAGTCTGATCTCAATTTTGCATTCTAGAGAAAAACAACCTTGAAATTGCAAATACCGGGTATATGGGTCTTATTTCTTGACAGAAAATGTCTAACTGGGTTTAATGTCTAACTGGGTTCATGTCAGCGCACTAACAGTTTACCTTTACCAAACAATCCCAACTTTTAACAACCCTTGGAAACAAGGCTTTTGAAAACACTGTAAGAAAAGGAGAAAATGCTGGTTACCAGCATTTTCTCCTTTTCCCACAATGTTTTCTCTCCTATCAAAGACAAAACTCACCGTTTAATTAAACAGTACCTAATGTGTTGTCTGCAGATTGCTTTGAATTTGAACCATTTTAAAATTTTGTCGTTCGGTATTAGTGTTTAGGGTTTAACCCCTGTATCGAGTAATAAATCGTGCTTGAATGAGTTTTGATAGTCATAATACAATTTATGACTTGTATTATAAATTTTACAGCTCAGTACATGCACTGTATGGGGTTAACATTAGGCACAGGAGAAACAAGAGCACCACATGCCGGTGTCAACAGTTGGCTGCAGTTGCTTTTACTGAAGATTATAAGCTGAACAAGGGGCATAACTCTGTCAAAAATATTTTGATGGTTACCTGCTTCTGCTGTATAGGTACCCCTTTTAATATTTAACAACCAGTCCAAGCTTGAAGTAAATATCTTCAGTAATAACACAGATATAAAATTTCAAAGCTATTGAAAAATTTTAAGTTGAACAAGGGGCACAACTGTGTCAAAAGTATTTTGATGGCAACCTGCACATGTTATGTTCCTCCTTTTTGAGAGTTATCAAGTAGTGCAAGTTTGAAATAAGTATCTTCAGTACGAAGAGAGATATCAAATGTCAAATTTTTAACAATTATAAGTCGAAAGGTGTAACCTACCCCTGTTGTATGGATTCCCCTTTTGAGAGTTATTAGCCGAGCCCCCCGTAGCTCAGTCAGTAGCGTACAGGACTTGAGAACAGGAGTTCACTGGTTCTATCCCCGGCTCGGCCAATTTCTTTCCGAGGATTGATGATAGTCATTGAGACTGGTTTCATTCTTCTCTCACCGCTGACCATTGTTTCGACTATGGTTATGTGGGAAAGCAGCCAGTGGCTTGGAAAGAATATTGTGCATAGCACTGGTAAAAGAAACTCCAGGAAAGCATGGATAGGTGTAATGGCTGCCGCGATATAACTAAAATAATGTTGAAAACGGCGTTAAACACCATACAATCAGTCAATCAACCATTGAGGGTTGTTAGCTAGTCCAAGTTTGAAGTATATATCTTGAGTAATGACAGACATAATATAAAATGTCAAGGTTTTTGAAAATTAAAAGTGAAATAAGGGGCACAAATATTTTTTTGGTGTTTACCTACCCCTGTTATATTGGTTTCACTCTTGATAGGTAACAACTTGTCCAAGTTTAAAATGAGTATCTTCCGTAAGGACAGGGTTTTTGAAAATTATAAGTCAATCAAGGGGCATAACTGTGTCAAAAATATTTTGATGGTTAACTCTTTACCAAACAACAAAATTTTAGACCAGTCCAAATTCAAAGCATTTGCAGGGGACAAAATAAATGTGTCTCAAAAATTGAAATCTGTATTCGGAAGGAGAGAAAACATTGTGGGAAAAGGAGAAAATGCTGGTTACCAGCATTTTCTTCTTTTCCCACAATCTTTTCAAAAGGCCTCTTTCTCAGGGTCGCTGAAACTCGGGATTGTGTGGTAAAAGGTTAAAGTACAAAAAATTGTTAGAAAATGCTGGTTCCCAGCATTTTCTCATTTTCCCTCAATGTTTTTGAAAGCCTTCTTCAAGGTCAACTAGATCTGTCGCCAATCCAACAAAAATACCCCCCACCAGCACCTTGTCACTGAAGCAGCACAACCACAGAAAACTTAAAGTTCACCTGTGACCTTGACCTTTGACGCCTGTGACCCAATAACAAAGGGGCACTTCCTTTGGTCATGAGGAACACTTATATAAAGTTTTCAGGTCTTAGGTCAAAGAGATTTTCGAGTTAGAGCACAGAAACAAAAACAAGATGGATGAATTGACGGACAAACAGCCAGACCGACTGACAGGCATGGTGATAGCAGTATATCCCCCATCTACTTCATAGGTGGGGGTAAAAAAGGTAAAGGTTATCTACTCTACAGCAGTAGGATGAAGGCTGTTGAATATGGCACTCAAACTTTAATTAAAGCTCACTCAGACACTGTAAATTATTTATAATTCTTATTAACTCTTATCCTGCTAAATAAGTTAACCCTTTACCACACAATCCCGACTTTTAACAACCCTGAGGAGGAATCCTTTTGAAAACATTGTGGGAAAAGGAGAAAATGCTGGTAACCAGCATTTTCTCCTTTTCCCACAATGTTTTCTACTCTTTCCAAAACAAATTTCAAATTTTGAGTCACATTTATTTTGTCGTCTGCAAAAGCTTTCAATTTGGACTAGTCTAAAATTTTGTCGTTTGGTAAAGAGTTAAATAAAACTTTCTAGCTGATAGCAAAAATCAGAATAATGTTGATTTAAATCAGAATAATGTTAATTTAAACTTACTTTTTCGGAAAAAAATATGTCCTTTTCAGAGAATGTAGGTCCAAGATCAGAGGACATGTTTTGTGCAGTCTGACCTTAATTTACACTGTGCACAAAAGGTCAGTGAGTCGCAGTTAGCAGCTTTACCACTTTACAAAATATCAAAATGGTCCAAATCCAAAGCATTTGCAGACAAGAAATCAAATGTTGCTAGAATATGGGACTTGTTTTTGCATGGATGTGGACACTGTGCAGGCCACCAGCATTTTCCCCTTTTCCCACAATGTTTTCAAAGCTTTCTTCATTATAGAACTCAGGATTGCTTGGTAAAGGGATAAAACAGTTCAATAATTTTCCTGATTGGATATATGGCTATTTGACACTTTTACAATTATTACTGACCAAAAATCTTGATTTTTATGGTTTTGTGACTGGGTACAAAGATTTTGGTTTGAATTGGTTACTTTTTGCACTGCTTTAACCCTTTACCAGACGACAAAATTTTAGACCCGTCCAAATTGTAAGCAGTTGCAGACGACAGTTTCATAGTGGCTCAAATGGTGCAATTTTTCTTTGATAGGGTAAAAAACAATGTAGGAGAGGAGAAAATGCTGGTTACCAGCATTTTCTCCTTTTCCCACAATATTTTTAAAAGGCTTCTTTCCCAGGGGCGTTAAAAGGCAGCATTGTGCGGTAAAGGGTTAACATTCAGCCCTACCACTGCAATGGCTGACTGAAATGTTTTTTTCAGGTTTCAGCAAGTAAATGAGGATTTGCTGGGGATCTGCAGTCACTTGACCAAGGCCACTTTCATGTCACAATTAAAGCATAGCATGACTGTGGGGATCTGTACAGGATCTGTTTTGAAAGAAAATCTGACTGTACTAAGCTGCAATTCAAGGCACACAGGGGTTTTAAACCTTGCTTAAGTGTATGATGTAGATTAAGACCAGACTGCCAAAACCATGTAGTCTGGTCTGGGATCTACACCATCCACCATACTGTGAAACAGTGAGGCAAAGAAAAACATTCCTTGAAAATGCAATATTTAACTGTTTACCATACAATCCCAAGTTTCAACGACCCTGAAGGTGGAAGCCTTTTGAAAACATTGTGGGAAAAGGAGAAAATGCTGGTGACCAGCATTTCCTCCTTTTCCCACAATGTTTTCTACCCAATTAAAGACAAATTCCATCTTTTGAGCTACATTTAAATTGTAGCCTGTAAATGCTTTCAATTTGGACAAGTATTTTTTTTCTCGTATGGTAAAGAGTTAACTCTTTACCAAATGACAAAATTCTAGACTGGTCCAAATTGAAAGCATTTGCAGATGACAAAATAAATGTAACTAAAAAACTGAAATTTGGTTTGGGAAGGGTAGAAAACATTGTGAGAAAAGGAGAAAATGCTGGTTACCAGCATTTTCTCCTTTTCCCACAATGTTTTCAAAAGGCTTCTTTCGCAGAGTCGTTAAAAGTCAGGATTGTGTGATGAAGAGTTAAGTTACTATTTCTGACTGGTAGCCCTTTAGAATTAAACTGTGTTGATCTACAGACAACAGCATGTCGCAGCTGCTCCATTTTCCAGGTGAAACAATCTCATAGATCTGATCAATACATATTGATTGATTTTTTCCTCTAACACTTCACCAAACAATCCTGGGTGTCTTTTATACCCTTTACCACACGACAAAAATTTATACCTGTCCAAATTGAGAGCATTTGCAAACAACAATTTCAATGTCGCTCAAATGATGTGATTTCTGTTTACAAGGTAGAAAACATTGTGGGGAAAAAGGAGAAAATGCTGGTTACCAGCATTTTCTCCTTTTCCCACAATGTTTTCAAAAGGCTTCTTCCTCTAGGTTGTTAAAACTCAGGATTGTATGGTAAAGGGTTTATGATGCTGAGGAAACATTTCGTAAAAGGAGAAAAGGCTACTTTTCCAGAATTTCCTTCAAAGTATCTGAAAGTGTTGATTGCTGATCAGACTGTAAGTGCTGTTCAGTCTGATCTTGATCTAAACTGTCTGCAAAAGTACATTTAACCCTTTACCACATGATCAGACCTTTAACAACCCTAAGAAAGAAGCCTTTTGAAAACACTGTGGCAAAAGGAGAAAATGCTAGTAACCGCAATGTTTTCTACCCTTCCAAAAGCATACTTCAATTTTAAAGTCACATTTATTTTGTCATTTACAAATACCTCCAATTTGGACTAGTCTAAAATTTTGTTGTTTGGTAAAAAAGTTCTGTCCCCCTTTGCAATGAGATGAGATAACCCTTTACCACACTATCCTTCAATAGTTTTAAAGATCTTGATATGGAAAGATTTTGAAAACATTGTGGAGGGAAAAGGAGAAAATGCTAAAAAAAAAACATTTTCTCCTTTTTTCCACTATGATTTCAAACCTTTCAAAGACAATTTCCACCATTTCAGCCACATTTAATTTTGTCTTCTGCAAATGCTTTCAGTTTGGACAAATCCAAAAGCCTTGATCGTTGTTTGGCAGAGTTAACAGTCCTAGTCTTTTAACCCTTTACCATATGACAAAATTTGAGACCCATCCAAACTGAAAGGAATTGCAGACGACAATTTCAGTGTGGCTCAAAAGATGCAATTTTTCTTTGATTGGGTTGAAAACATAGTGGGAAAAGGAGAAAATGCTGGTTACCAGCATTTTCTCCTTTTTCCCATAATGTTTTCAAGAGGCTTCTTTTCCAGGGTTGTTAAAAGTCAGCATTGTGCGGTACAGGGTTAAATAACAGCTGTCGCTCATATTTCTAATTTAGATAAACGACAGCTTTTAACAATTTGTTTGAGTATCATAATGTTAGGTTTAGTGACAAAAGTGACAAAAAAATAATCTTTCTGATTATAGAAAGCAATTTGTCCTTTTGTGACACTGTTTTCACTTCTATTCCTATACATGTATTAACCTTTTAGCTGCTAATTGTGAGTCAAGGACCTTTTGCCAACAATGTAGATCAAGATCAGGCTGCACAGAACGTGCAGTCTGATCTTGGATCTACACTGTCCCATAAGAAGATATTTTTCCCAAAAAATTAACTTTGAGATAGAAAAATTTGGGTTTTTACTATTGCCTGGAAAGTTTCATTTTTACCCTTTACCAAACAACAGAAATTTAGACTCGTTCAAATTGAAAGCATTTGCGGACGACAAAATTAATGCGACTAAAAAATTGAAATTTGTTTTGGGAAGGGTAGAAAACATTATGGGAAAAGGACAAAATGCTGGTTACCAGCATTTTCTCCTTTTTCCACATTGTTTTCAAAAGGCTTCTTTCTGAAGGTCGTGAAAACCCGGGCTTGTTTGGTAAAGTTTACCATATAATCCCAACTTTTAACAACTCCGAGAAAGAAAGCTTTTGAAAACATTGTGAGAAATGGAGAAAATGCTGGTAACCAGCATTTTCTCCTATTCTACCCACAATGTTTTCTACCTTTCCAAAAACAGTTTCATTTTTTTTCAATGTTTACGCAACTTTTATCTTGTCATCTGCAAATGCTTTGAATTCCGTCTCATTCAGAATTTTGCAAGGAGTTAACCCTTTACCAAACATGTGAAAACAGGAGTTCTAATGACCCTGTGGGTATATATATGTAGAGTCCTTTGAAAATATTGTGGGAAAAGGAGAAAATGCTGGTAACCAGCATTTTCTCCTTTTCCCACACATGTTTTCCAGGACAAATTTCAGTTTTTGAGTCAAATGGATTTTGCAGTCTGCAATTATTGCTTTCAATTTGGACAGGTCTAAAATTTGTTGTTTGGTAAAGAGTTAAGCAGGTTCATTGTTTAACCTTTCATTTATGGTTTGTGGGACATTTCGTCAAAAACCATGTTCATCAAAAACCATGTTCATCGAAAAGGATCCCTAGCCCTGACCCTTACCCTAACCCAGTGGAAAAGTGGCTCAAATCTTCCTCCCAGACAGAGCTTTTCATGACATAAATCTGGGACTTTAGCAATTGGTTTTCTTAAAACATACATGGATTTCGACAAAACACACTTTTGGCGAAATGTCGTGCACCGCATTGATACTGGTCAACAGTACCTTACAATGCTTCAAAATCTTTTGGTCCAGTATTATCTCAGTTGAAATCCTGTAACACATCGTTTAGCTTACAAGGCCGTTGTTGGCATTTCCCCCAGTCTGGCTATGGTCTGACTACTTTTTCGGCCAAATATAGCATTGGCCTAACAATATTCCCAGGTCCCCGTTGTAAATATATACATATTACAGCTGGCACAGGCTATTGTGTTGATGCTTTTCATTGGCTACATGAATATCATTGAATATTCTGGTTACCAGCATTTTCTCCTTTTCCCACTATGTTTTCAAGAGGCTTCTTTCTTAGGGTCGTTAATAGTCAGGATTACGTGGTAAAGAGTTAACCCTTTACCATACGTCAAAATTTTGGACCATACCAAGTTGAAAGCATTTGCAGATGACAAATTCAATGTAATTTCAATGATAATTTCTGTCTTCATTAGAGTAGAAAACATTGTGGGAAAAGGAGAAAATGCTGGTTACCAACATTTTCTCCTTTTCCCACAATATTTTCAAAAGGCTTCTTTCTCAGGGTCGTTAAAAATCAGGATTATGTGGTAAAGGGTTAAGCAATAATTTTAAATGGTTTATCCCTTTACCACATGACAAAATAGTGGACAAAATACCGGTAGCTGACTAGTCAAAATGAAAACATTTGAAGATGGTAAAATAAATGTGACTCAAATGATGGGAATTGTCCTTGAAAGGGTACAAAACATTGTGGTGAAAGTAATAAAATGCTGGTGACGAGCGTTAACTTTCTCCTTTTCCAACAATATTTTCAAAAGTCCTTTTCATCAAACTCGTGATTGTGTAGTAAAAGGTTAAGGGCAAGCAGATCAACATGTATGTATTTGTGTCTGACCTGGTTGTACAAATAAATGCTATATCATGACTTTAAGGTATTTGGGCTAAGAAACTTATCTAAACTGACTCTTAACCTCTTTACCAAACAACAAAATTTTAGACTTGTCTAAATTCAAAGCAATTACAGATGACAACTCAAATGTGATCCCAATGTTATTTGTTGCTGAAAGAATAGAAAATAGAATAAGTAA
This sequence comes from Tridacna gigas, assembly GCA_945859785.2. NCBI lineage: Eukaryota > Metazoa > Mollusca > Bivalvia > Cardiida > Cardiidae > Tridacna > Tridacna gigas. The sequence continues at coordinate 9,199,723 of OX244042.2, forward strand.
AATGAGAAAATTCTGGTTACAATCAATTCCTGATTTTCCCACAATGTTTTTTAAAGCCTGAAATGTTATATGGTAAAGCCTGATCAGGGCAATTCTCATGGACACCCACAGCATGAAAATATATGAACTTGTCTGTATTTCCATTGGTTTCCTGGAATTTCCTTTAAAAATTCTTCAGACAACTTTCTTTCCAAGCCAATGGCTACCATCCCACATAAGCACTGTCAAAGCAATGTTCAGTGGTGAGAGAGGAATTAATCCTCTCGTAATGACTATCATCAAGCATTCATGAAGAATCATGGCCTTAGCTGGGACTCAAACCAGCGACTTCCCAGGGCTCAGTTTCACTAAAAAACTTAAGTCTCTCATTTTGCTCAAATCTGCTGACAGACTCATTTTCTGACATAAGTTGAGCTCAAGTTATTCAAAGCATACTTTAATAGTTAATATTAACAAACTTTAAAGGCCCCATAGCTGCCAAAAATACAACTGGTATGTTGAAATGCATTTAAATTTAAATTATGCCACATAAAAGTATGGAAATTGTGAAGATATCAATCTGTTGTTATACAATCAGTCCAAGTGTTAGACGCTGGCAGAAGCTCAGCCAGGTCGATCTATCTTTTGTTTACTAAAAATTTTACCTGATTTGAATTTCATTGTTATGGTATGCTTTTAATCTAAATGCATTTTAACACTTGCTTTGTTCACTATTTGGCTGCTAATGTGCCTTTAAGAACCTTCTGATATGGTGAGTTCACATGTTTCAGGCTAAACTCAGCAAAAGTAAACGAACTTCAGTCAGTTAACTCTTAACCAAACGACAAAATTTTAGACTAGTCCAAATTGAAAGCATTGGCAGATGACATGATAAATGTGACTGAAAAATTGAAATTTGTTTTGGGAAGGGTAGAAAACATTGTTGGAAAAGGAGAAAATACTGGTTACCAGCATTTTCTCCTTTTCCAACAATGTTTTCAAAACGCTTCTTTCTCAGGGTCGTTAAAAGTCAGGATTGTGTGGTAACGAGTTAACGGACGTCCATTATTTTACTGCGTTGAATCTGAAACACATCAGCTAAGGATTTGAAAGCATTACGAAAGTCTGTAAATTCTGTGAAATGTATATTAAATAACGAACTCAACTCAAATCGGAAAATGAGTTTGTTGGTGGATTTGGGCAAAAATAACAAGACTAAACCCTTTACCAGATAACAAAATTTTAAACTTCTCCAAATTGAAAGCATTTGCAGACGACAATTTCAATGTGGCTCAAATAGTGCAATTTTTCTTTGATAGGGTAGAAAATATTGTGGAAAAAGGAGAAAATGCTGGTTACCAGCATTTTCTCCATTTCGCAAATGTTTTCAAAAGGCTTCTTTCCCAGGGTCGTTAAAAGGCGGCATTGTGCTGTAAAGGCGGCTGTAAGGGGTCAAGTTTTTTCATGAAACCATACCATGGGTTTCAAGCCCACTTGGTTACCAACACAGCTACAAGCCTCAGCAAATGGGTCCTGTTCTTTAGCAACCTTGACAAGGAAAGCTTCTGAAAACAATAAGGGAAAAAGAGAAAATGTTGGTAACCAGCATTTTCTCCTTTTCCTACCATGTTTTCTACCCCTTCAGAGACATACCCCATGATCATGATCATAAGTCAGCCACATTCTATTTCTTGTCTAAAAAGCTTTCATTTTCAAAAAGTCTTAATTCTTTACCACATGAAAAAATTTAAGACTGGTCCAATTTGAAAGCATTTACAGACTACAAATCAAATGTTATTAAATGACATAGCAAATGTTACTCACAAAATGAAATTTGTCTTTCATAGTGTAGAAAACAATAATGTGGTATGAGGAGAAAATTCTGGTTACCAACATTTTCTCCTTTTCCCACAATGTTTTCAAAAGTCCTTTTTCCTTCCGTTGTTAAAACTCAGGATTGTGTGGTATAGGGTTAATATTGTCTTCTCATAAAGGGTCAGGAATTTGAGTAAGATAATTATCATAATGAGAAAATCACAGATGACAGTTAATGGACAAACTGTGTAAATTCAGTGAGATCCATCCAACTCTGTCAAATATTGAGTACCTTAACCCTTTACCACATAATGCTGAGTTTTAACAACCCTGATTGATTGATTGATTGATTGATTGATTGATGCTGTTTTCAACATTATTTCAGTTATATGGCAGTGGCCAGTGCACCTATCCATGCTTTTCTGTAGTTTCTTTTACCAGTACTTAGCACATTATTCTTTCCAAGCCACTGGCTGCTTTCCCTCATAACCATCATCGACACAATGATCAGCAGTGAGAGAGGAATGAATCCTGTCGCAATAACTATCATCAGTCCTAGGAAAGAAATTGGCCAAGCCGGCTAGCCAGGGATCTAACCAGCAACCCCGTTCTCAAGTCCTGTATGCTACTGACTGAGCCTATCTGGGCTAGGCAACGACCCTAAAAGAGAGGGCTTTTTAAAGTATTGTGGGAACAGATGGAATGTTGGTAACCAGCATTCTCCCCTTTTTCCGTGATGTTTATTACCCAATAAGACATCATTTGGGCTACATTTTTCTTCTGAGAGTGCTTTCAGTTTGGTCAAGTTTCTCTGCAATATGTACACATGTTCACTATTTCGCATTACATTGTAAAGTTGCCCTGATAAACATTTATCACACATTTATCTGTGTACACTAGAGACTGATGCAACCAAACTATCCAAGGATTTAGCAAACAATCTCTCTTTAAATTTGTAACACTGGTGATTTGTTTGTATGATGTCCAACACTGTCTTTAACCCATTATCACACGACAAAATTTTAGACCCATCCAAATTGAAAGCATTTGCAGATGAAAATTTCAGTGTGACTCAAATGAGGCGATTTGTCTTTGATGGGGTAGAAAACATTGTGGGAAAAGGAGAAAATGCTGGTTACCAGCATTTTCTCCTTTTCCCACAATGTTTTCAAAAGGCTTCAATATCAGGGTCGTTAAAAGTCGGGATTGTGTGGTAAAAGGTTAAAAGTGTTTCAGTTACCAGTATATGGCTGTGGCCAGTGCACCTATACATGCTTTTCCACGAGTTATTTTTCACCAGTACAACTCAATATTTAAATTCCACAGCAGTGTTCCAGCATTAGGGTGAGATTCTGAGAAACTGTCCTGTCCCATTAAGTCTTTACCAAACAATAAAATTTTAGACTGGACTAAATTCAAAGCATTTGCAGACAACGCAATAACTGTGACTCAAAAATTGAAATTTGTTTTGGGAAGGCTAGAAAACATTGTGGGAAAAAGAGAAAATGCTGGTTACCAAAGGAGGAAAGGCTGGTTTCCAGAATTTTCTCCTTTTCCCACAATGTTTTCAAAAGCCTTTTCCATAAGGGCTGGGATTGTGCGGTAAAAGGTTAAACGGTCAAGACATTGATAATTTTTAGGTTTAACCCTTTACCAAACAATCCCATGTTTTAATGACCTTGAGAGAGAAGGCTTTTGAAAAATCACAGTAACCAGCATTTTCTCCTTTTCCAACAACACTGTCTATCCTTTCAAACATATATCTCACTTTTTGGTCAAAATTTGAATACTAGTATGTAAAGCTCTATTTTGAGGATTCTTAAAATTTTGTCATCTTGAAAAGATGTATACATGAAAAAAATTATCAATGAGTAATTTCTGAACATTGTTTATCTACTGTCTTCTGATTAGCAAAGATAAACCCTACCTCTACAGGTAAATGAACTCTTCTCTCTACCACAGACCAAAAAAAATTTTTAGACTTGTCCGAAATAAAAGCATTTACAGATAACAAATAGAAATGTGGTTTGAATGGCATGATTTATCTTTCAATTGGTAGTAAACATAACCAGCATTTTCCATTTATCCGCAATTGTTTTAAAAAATCAAAGCTTTGAAAGCAATGGTGTGGCATTTGTCAAGGAAGCCATTGTGTGGAATAAGTAATCTGAAAAATAAGCAACAGAAATAGTTTCAAAATATTCGCTTAAAAGCCAACCTACTATATTCATGTACAATTCGACAGAGTAGTGTGCAATCTTGTGGGACGAACAAGTCCGGGCAAAAAAGCCCAGGGACGAATAAGCCCAGGAACGAACTGGTTTTAGGAATCGGGCTGTCAAGAGACAAAGATTACACGTGTATCATTACGCCAATAGAAAGCTATAGCAGATCATGCCATTTTCGACAAAAAACAAGTATTTCCACGATCAATTGCCTAATGCAATTTATTGTAATACACCATTTTAATTCTCATATCTGAGTGCAATCGAAACGCTTATTTGTCTTAGCAAAACTGAGTTTAATTGGGTTTACTTCCTTCGGTTTTGCACAAACTATGATAAATCAGGGCTTTAGCTAGCCTCTGAAATTCAGGAGTCATTGACCCCTTGACCCTAAAATTTTAGGGGTCAAATCTAAAATGATTTTCGAAATGCCCGTATTGAACTCATAGTGGCATTATGCCACAAAAATGTTCTTCACTGTAGTTAAATCTCAGGAATTGTGTGGTAAAATATTAAAGAACTGAATTAAAATAAAATGTGATTGTGTCAGTTCGCAAAAGTGAGCAATACCTGTATATTTTAATTTCAAGGCTGTTTTGCAGCAGTGCAGATTCAAGATCAGCCGGCACACTCTGTGCTGTATGATCTTGATTTACACTCCCTGCAAAAGCAACATAAGTTAACCCTTTACCTCATGTCAAACTTTTATGACCCATCCATTATGGAAGCATTTGTTGAAGAGAAACTAAACATGGCTAAACTTATAGCCTCATCTTATGTTGATTTTACAGGAAGTGCGTATCAAGATCAGACAGCAGAGTGTCCCATCTGATCTTGATCTGCACTGCCTGTAAAATCAACGTAAGTTGTGCTAAGCAGTTTAGCCCTTAACCTCGTTTCAAAATTTTTTGACTCATCCATCATGTGAGCATTTGTAGAGGAGAAACTAAACATGGCTAAAATGATAACCATTGTTTTAGAAAGTGTTGAAAACATTGTGGGAAAAGGAAAAAATTCTTGTTACCATTATCTATCTTTATTTGGAAGCAACTCAAGGCATGTTTAACCTTTAGTAATTAACTCTTTACCACATATTATGACAAGTTTTAATGCCTCTTAGAAATTAGACTGTTGAAAACATTGTGGGAAAAGGAGAAAATGCTGGTAACCAGCATTTTGTCCTTTTCGTGCGAGGTTTCCTAACCTTTCAGGAAAAAGTCCTATCATTTGAGCCACATTTGTCGTCTGCAAATGCTTTGAATTTCGGCTAGTCTAACATTCTGTCATCTGGTAAAGAGTTAACCCATTAATAAACATATAAAGATTAAGGCTGCTGGTTTAACCCTTTCCCAAACAAGCCCTGGTTTTTACGTGTCTGCAGTACAAGTCTTTTGAAAACACTGTGGGAAAAGGAGAAATTGCTCGTAATGAGCAATTTCTCCTTTTCCCACACTGTTTTCTACCCTTTTGGAGAACTTTCTGCCATTTTCATCAAATTTAAAATTGTCGTCTGCAAACTCTTTTAATTTGGACCAGTCAAAAATTTTCCGTTTGGGAAAGGGTTAATAAGCCTTAGAAAACATTGTGGATAAAGAAGTGATATCTTTACAGATATTGCAAGACCAAGGCTGTGTTTGTTAGAAAATCTCAGGAAAAAATAGCAGACAATTCAGACTCAAGACCAGTCAGCAGGTTCCATGCAGTCTCTTATTCATCTTCTTTTTTCCAAGAACCAAATAGTAAAAACAGTATCAACTCTTAGGCTGCTAAGCGCGTCTCACTGTCCTTCTGCAGACAGCGTAGATCAAGATCAGACTGCACAGAATATGCAGTCTGATCTTGGATCTACAATTTCCGATAAGGAGATATTTTTCCTCCAAAAATATCGCTGAAATAAGAAAATTTGCTTTTTTTTTTCTAAGGGCTTGAAAGTTTTATTTCTTTTATATAGCAGGAAATGGGTTAAAGTCTTATAAAGAGGTTAGTCTAAAAATTTACCTGAGAAAAGGTGCAGGTGTTTTTCCATTTGGCATCAATGAAAACACTTTATCCGCTCTTAATCCGTCTGCAACAATGAACACAAGTCTTTTGGCAGGGGGAGGCAACGGTGACACATGCGGGGTCATCCCATTCACAAGGGGTGAAGTAAAATAGATCTCAAAAATTGAGAAAAAACAAACACAGTGCATCAACAGTCCAATACCAATCACTAACCACACTTTCATTTTGAAGAGGAAAAAATGTTACGCACACCAATAATCCTGAAAGGTCGATTAACTAAATGACTGATTTTGCTTAATCGATATTTTTCTCTCCTGTAATTGATATAAAGATCCACTTATATACATACAGATCCATTAAAAAAAAAAAAATCCGACAGAGATCGTTTATGAAGATGTTCTCACAATTTCATAATAAGCTAGTATAAATCCAATAATCCGTCTCTATTACTTTTATTGTCTCCCTAATTTGCCCTCATTAGCGCATAGATCGTAAACTAGCAGTCCGCTAACCTTTCAGACTCGCTAAACCCTCGTCCTAGTTAACGCATATCAATAGGCGGGTACGATTATTAATGAGAGCGAGTTGATGTCACGTGTTGCGCTGTAGTAAAATTCACTCGTACTTTTATCAATATATGGACTAACTGGCTGTTAGTGGGTTGAAGCACCTTTCTATTGATATACCTGTGATACACCCAGCTTCTCTCTATTGACAACTCCGTTCAGGTGAGGTAAACTCAGTTGGATTGTGTCGCTCTAGATATCTTCCTTTGGTGAATAGCGACACCTTACCTCTGGGTTGCACTGCAAAGAGATAAGACAAAGTAAGTGTTAAATGAATAGACTAGGTGTGTCAAATGAAATATTTTTGATTTCCTTTCATGCTGTCAAATTTAAAAGAAAAATGCTGGTGAACATTTTTTCCCATACAGTACGATTTTTAAAGTCACCATTTCATTGGCCAGGTAAGAAAGTCAACATAACAGAACTGAGGTTCTTAACAATTCATCAGGACATCAATCAAATCTCACATCAGAGTTTTTAGTGTAATTCATCACCATACAGGCAAATCTGAAAATGCGCAAATTTCTAGAAGAAATGGAACGAACATGACGACGTCAAAATTCAAGTTCCGGAAGTTACATAATACCCCTCAGTAAATGACGTCATATGTCACTCGTCACAACTCGGCCGATTCCGTACCTACATGTACATCTCAATTGATCAACGGATCACCCGAATGTGCAGCGTATTTCAGATCTGAATCTAGTGACGTGTACGTAAATTATACTTTCTGAAGCTTCTAAAAATATTTAAAAAAAAACTTCCAGATGGAAATTAAGTTGTACATTTTTCTCTCCACGCAAAAGGCAAAATCAGGTTCTTTTGCCGATAAGGTAGGTTCATATCAGACTGCACGTGCCTAGTATTCTCATTATTTTGCATCATCCGATCGTGTGATTTTCCTATCCAAAAGCTGCAAATCGGGGAAAGGATCAAGATCTAGATCTACATTACTTATTACCAAACGACGAAATTTTAGCCTTGTACAAGTTATTACAGACGACAAATTTAATACGGCTCCAATAATGGAATCAGTCTTCGAATAGAATGAAAACAGTGTAGGAAAAGGAGAAAATGCTGGTTACCAGCATGTTCTCCTTTTCCCTCAATGTTTTCAAAGAGTCTGATGCCTCAAGGTCGCTTTAGACACTCGATTGTTTGGTAAAGGGTTAATAAGATGACTTCCGTGTTCACCTTAGAGATAACAGGTCTAACAGCGGCTGGTGTTCCCACGACGTTTCACACCGATGACATGGACGTTGAAAAATACAGACAATCAAAGGGCTGAAAGTGCAGTTAACTTTCAGTGTTTTGTTCAGCCATTATTCATTTTGAACTCAACAGAGTCTATCGATTATAAATCGTAAGAGTGGCTACCTGATTGGCTGAGCCGTTCTGTATCAGCCAGTTTGATGGCTAAACTTAAAGTTGGAGTTTAAAATTAAACTTTTGTTTGAAAAACAAAAATGGCTGATGAATTTATAGCAGCTACAGGCCTTTATTTTAACCCTTATCCTGCTAAATAAGTGAAGTTAAACTTTCAAGTCGATAGTAAAAACTAAAATTGTGCCATTTCAAATGTATTTTGGGGGAAAGAGATCTGCTTATCGGACGATGTGGATCCAAGATCAGACTGCACGTTTTGTGCAGTCTGATCTTGATCTACACAGTCCGCAAAAGGTCCGTGAGTCGCGCTTAGCAGCCTAGGGGTTAAAGGCCCAATAGCGACAAAAGTAAAGAATGGAGCGATAGAATGCAATTAAATCATACCACCTAAAAGTGTGGAAATTGCTGTGAAAATGACTATCTGGTAATTGTATGGTCGGTCCAAGTGTTAGTCACTGGCAGAAAAATGATTTTTTAAATCAGGTAAAATGTGGAAAAAAAAAAAAAGCGACCTAGCGACTGTTTAACTAGCTTTAAATTTCATTTTTCTGTCAGCGATTAACATATATACCTAGACCGACCGTACATTAACAGGATTTTCATCTTCACAATAATGTACACAATTTAAAATGGTGTAAATAAAATTTAACAGTATTTTAAAACCAACAACGTTTACTTCTGGCAGCTGTTGTGCCTTTAAACACAACCACGAGAGGAATAGATTTAAAGGATTTTATCTAGATAAAGGAGCACTCGAGAAATATAGTGGCAACTGGATAAAATCCTCTTTCCGAAAAAATTCCCTATTGACCACAATGTTTTCAAAATAGCTGCCAAAAGCAAACGGCTGTTGGCAGAAAAATGAAATCTAAAACTAGGTTAAAAGCATCTTCGCAAGCCAAGGATACTAACTCCACTTTGTTCGTTACGTACCCTTGGCCGCTCGCCTCTTTAAAAATCGAAACTCCCGCTGCGCCACCTATCGAATATCACGAGTTGCGTAACCTTTGCTGATGTTATTTCTGACCAATCAAAATGCTCGTAATAAAATTTGTTAGGCTATGCATCAAATATGGCTGCGCTCCAATTTGTTAAGCTTGTTGATCTTGTTAAAACAAGACGAACAGACATACGATGATTCGCAATCATTTGGCTGTGGAACCCATCCTAATATTTCACATAATTGATCATGAACTATAAAAAACTCATTAAATATCGATCGTCTACTCTTTTTTGGCAAATTTTCGTCACAAACACGACAACTTTCGTTTTTGACGGGCGCCGCCATCATTGTTTTCTGTTTGGCGGAAGATTTCTTTTTCGGGTGGTTTGATTGGACGCGATGGGTTTTGATCGCATCCAATGAAATGGCGCAGCGGGAGTTTCGATTTTTAAAGAGGCGAGCGGCCAAGGGTACTACCTTAGTATCCTTGGCTTGCGAAGATGGGTTAAAAGTTGCCAGGTTGCTTTATCTTTTGTTTACTTTATACCCGATTTGAAAGTTCATTTATCTGCCAGCGACCATAACTTGGACCGACCATACAGTAAAAGATTGTCATCTTTAAAATAATTTCCATACTTTCAAATACATGTAGTACGATTTAAATCAGCCATGCTCTGGTAAAAGGGGGCTCAATGCATCTCCGTGATCCATGATACCAAGCAAGTCATTACATAATTATGGATCAATAAAATCCATTTTGTATAACTACCGACCGATTCATGAGGTACACTGGTCCTTTGACATGCAAAAAATTTACTAATAGCGAAAAGTATCCACGCAGTCCGCGCAGGCTGACCTTGATCGATACGTATCGCAGATGTATTTAGCCCCCTTTTCACAGAGCATGGCTCAAATGCATTTTTACCACTCCATTGTTTACTTTTGGCAGGTATAAGGCCTTTAAGTAGACGTGCGGGCACATAACCTTCAGGTAAACAGAACCGTTCATATATACCGCAGTCCTAAATTCTGAACTTCACGTGAACAATTTTGCAATGTTCTGAGTCAGGTGGTCACGACAACTTGAATCATTTCTCTAAAGTAAACAGACACCTGCAAGTCCTTTGCAAACGATCCTCGTGTTTTTAAGACCCCAGCGTTGGGAAATTTTGACAACATTTGTGTGAAAAGGAGAAATTGGTGGTTACCAGCATTTTCTGGAATGTCTTTGATGGAACAATAATAAACGTTTAATTAGTCATGTGGGAATAAAAATACGAAACCTTCTAAAGACCTTGACCCAACATCATTTTACCCTTTACCCTAGCTTGAAAGACACACAGATATCACCTGTTTTCAGGCAGGATAGATCCATCAAGATCAGACTGCACATTCTGTAGGCATTGAGTCGCGCTTAGCCTCCTAACGGTTAATCCAAATAACTTATATCTGTTTTAAAACGTTGTTTTCAAAGTCGGCTGTCTATCTATTTTTGGAGCTGACGAGTTAATATGTTGCCACCTGCTGACAATGACTTACATCTTTTTGAAAAAGGGTAGAGGGGGGTTACTAAGTTTCAAGTCCTGTATTTTAAACTCGGGTGTTTCATTGCGAATATGATTCCTTTTGATACTATCAATGCTAACTTGAGTTCGGTTCAAGTTTCGTTTCCCCCACTTCTCCGACCCATAGCGGAAATTTATACCGATGATTATTAATGGCACCGCAAAAAAAAAACTAAAAGAAAAATAAAGTTCAAAAACGCTGCCTCACTGTTGACCCATGACCTTATGAAAAACATTTGCAGCAGAGCAGAAGACTTTGGAAATACCTGGGATTCAGTAATGCATTGTCAGATATATTTCAATATAATATTTACCTCTGCCCGAATTCATTAGTGAAAGAAAACATTTTATCAACTAAGCATGCAAGATTTAATACTGACTTTTTGTTAAGGTAAAAAAAAAAAACTGTCGTCAGAATTATTGCAACCAAGATTATGACACCGGGAGGGATCTACATTTTACCGGGTAGTTTGACAGCGTATTAGTATCGAGCTAAAACCTGTTAGTCGGCTGCGCAGCGGGTATTCACTTATCAACTGACCATGCAAGATTTAACATTTTAGCCATACTCTGTGGAAAGCGGGATTAGGCTAATGCATCTGCAAACGGTATTGACTCAGGTCAGCCTGCGCAATTCGCACAGGCAGACCATCGATCGAAACTTTTTGCTATTGCAAAATTTTCGAAAACTCAAAGGGCCAGTGTACATCACCTTTCAGTCGGTTGTTATTCAAAATAGATTTTATGGATCCATAATTATGTGACGACTTGTATCATCATGTATCATGGAAATACTGTAAACTCCTTTTGTAAGAGCATGGCTTATTTTTTTCGCAGGTAACAAACTGTGCAACCGGTAAGTATGCCCTGTGGAGAACTACTTTTCACCGCGGCATTACATTTTGACGGTGAAGTACCTGACACTTCCAGGTAAACAACAGTAACAAGGTACGACCTGTATGAACAGTGGCTCTGGGATCGCATTGCCTTACCACTCCCAGTTTTAATTCCAAGTACATGTATTTGGTTTTTGTTCTTCATTCCAAAACTAGTAATCAAATTGGCTGAGACAGACTCAGCCAATGAGAGGGCTAGGCCTGAATTTAAGAGTAGAGAACAGAACCCTGGCTGGTAAATATGTCTCCTTCTTTTATAGCAATAATCCATCTCCTTACAGCCATTTACATCACACGCGGGGAGTAGACTTTTTCTCTCTATTTACGCTTGCGCGTAGACCGGGCATCAATATGAAGACGATGCCGGGCGGAGGGGGGGGGGGGTGGGGGGGGGGGGGTGGAGCTTCAAAAACAATGAAAAAAAAGAAGTCTAAACCGTTGCTTCAAATATCATTACATGCCTGCAAATCACACCAAGTTTCAAAATTTTCTTTGGGGACCTCGACCCTCCTTGGAAACGTGTAGAGTCTCGACGCTATCTCTTTTTCTCTTGCTCCCATCCCCTCCCGCGAACACACGCACCCAAACTTTCGTATTCTTAGCATGGGCTACTAATTAGCGCCTACTACATTCCGCCACACCCCCAACTCTCTTCTTTTTAAAAAAATAATCCAGATCTATTGAGGGTATGGTAGTAAATGTAGAGAAGCTGAAGAGCACATTAAATTTATGTCACGTACAAGAATACTGTATCAGTTGTCAGACAATTACATGTTATTCGAAACCTTTGTGATAAATAAAAGTTGTATAAGCATATATCTACATGCATATAAGATAAAATAAAGACGGCAAAGGGTGTTTGCTTGTATTGGAGTGCAACGCCGTTTTAACAGTTTAACCCTTTCCCAAACGACAAATTTTGGACTGGTCCAAATTCAAAGAGTTTGCAGACGACAATTTTAAATTTGATGAAAATGGCAGAAAGGTCTCAAAAAGGGTAGAAAACACTGTGGGAAAAGGAGAAATTGTTCGTTACGAGCAATTTCTCCTTTTCCCACAGTGTTTTCAAAAGACTTGTACTACAGACACGTGAAAACCAGGGCTTGTCCGGGAGAGGGTTAAGCAACATCAAGACTGTCAGTGCAGTACAACAAAGTCACAAAACATAGCAACCACAAACGTGAAATATTACGAGATCAAGAGCCATTGTGACGGCGAAAATGACCCTGTATGTATGGTTCTTTCAGCAAAGTTATAAGACATGTTTCAAATAATTAGATTTATAGGAAATTATAAAAGGGCTGCAAATCCCTTAACCCTTAGGCTGCTAAAGCACGACTCACTGACCTTTTGCGGACATTGTAGATCAAGATCAGACTGCACAGAACGTGCAGAACTCGGATCTACACTGTCCGATAAGGAGATATTCTTTTCCGAAAGATAAGTTTAAAATAGCATTACTCGGGGTTTTACTACTGGTTTGAAATTTTCTTTTCAGTTTTTTATCAGGATAAGGGTTAAGAATACACTCCATACAACCAGGGTCCGTATTCACCAAGCATTCTTAAGAATATTCATAGTCTTGTTCTCCAAGATTTTCTACATTTGAAAGTAACACAACTTCTGATTGGCTAAACCAAATGGTATAGCCATTCAGAAATTGTCACCATTACTTTCAAATGTAGAAAAGTTTGAAGAATAAGACTGAGAACGTTCTGAAGAATGGTTGGTGAATACAGACCCAGAAAAGCATACCAGTATTAGACAGTTTCATTAACTGGCGTATGACAGCTAATGTAGCTTGCGCAATAATGCGAGAGAGATGTCCGCTCGCAAGGAGATATTAGAGTTCAGTTGCACTGCAAAGAACTGATATACCAGATTATGCCTAGTACAGTAGACTGAAATTTAACTCTTTACCACACAATCACGAGTGTATAACCACCTTAAGAAAGAGGCATTTTTAAAAACATTGTGGGAAAAAGGAGAAAATGCTGGTAACCAGCATTTTCTCTTTTTCCCATAATGTTTTTAAACCTTTCAAGAAACGAACCCAATATTTGAGCGACATTTGATTTTTCGTCTGCAAATGTATTCAATTTAGACAAGTCTATTATACCAGACTACAATTATCACTCAGATTATCAGAAATTGCCGTTCAGATTACGTTTCAATTAGTTTTGTACGCAAGTACTCAAGTGCAGAACCACAGACCCTTGTTTTAAAACCAAATTTCGCCCTCGGTAATCTAATATCTATGGTGGCATATTTCTGCCGCGAGATACGAGATAGCTATTGCGATAATTTAAAAGAATTATCGCGATAAGACCAAGTTTCCTGGAAATATTATCTAGATAAAAAAAATTTTCGCGATAAAAATATCGCGATAATTCTAACTGTTATCATGATTATTTTTGCTTTCGTGCCCATAACTGACATTCACGGTATCTATAATTAGATACTGTTTCGAAACACCTTCGTCTTCAACCTCATGAATTCTGCTTGTCCCTAAATGGTTTTAAAGTTGTTCGTAGGAGGCATTTCGAGTCGTCTTTGTGATTTTACAGACTTCTGTTCATTTCCAGTTTTGTCAAAATTTACCAATTAAGGTATAATTGTTAATGATTCGAATTTTTACTTACTGCAATCTTGTGAAGTCAAAAACTACCGAGTTCATCTAAATGATAAAATTTGCTATTTATAGATATCGAGAAACAGATAGAACTATCACGATAATTCTATCTCGAATGTCAGCTCCGTGCACAATTGAAAAATTTTGCGATAAAATATTAAGTTTATCGTGATATTTTTTTCAGGAAACTTTTCACTATCTCGAAAAAGTTTCCAGGAAACTTTTATTTATCGTGATAGTTTTCTAAAATTATCATGATAGCTATCTCGTATCTCGTGGCAGAAATATGCCACCATAAATATCTTTTATACTTTAATTTTTTTTTCGAATAAAAGTGCCTGAATTTAGAACAAATAAATAAATAAATAAATAAATAAATAAATGAGCTATGCTCTGTGAAAAGGGGTTTTAATGCATCTGCAAAAAGTATCGACCCAGATCAGCCTGCGCAGTCCGCGCAGGCTGACCTGGGTCGAAACTTTTTGATATAGGTAAATTTTCTGCATGTCCGAGGACAATTCTACCTCCTTATTTAGTCGGTTGTTAGAAAAAATAGATTTCATGGATACATAATAGTGTGATAACTTGCTTGGTATCATGCATCACGGATTAGTCTGGATTACCTGCCCTTACCACTACGTTATAGGATCAGGCAAAGCGCAATAATGGCGCCCTCCATGGCGACCCCAATGTCAGCACTAAATGCTTTCCTGTTTTTCTTAATTTCGGGTGATCCAGTTTGATCAATGAATAAAATGAGATCAGTTTTGTACAAAATATAAATTACCATATCTAAAACGTGCTTTTGGTATATGGTTTAGATATAAATTTGACTATGAATCATTTTAAAATTAGCCCTGTTTTCGGACGTGATATCGGTCCATTGAAATTTCGGATACTTAAAGCATTTCTGATACGTAGTTTTTCTCGCTAAATAAGAACGACAATTAAAAAAAACTAACTGCCATTACTTATTTTGCAACCGATCTGTTTTCAATTCAGTCTCAAGTAGGATTTGATCAAGTGATGTAACAATAATCCGTTACTTCTACATATTAGCAAAGGGGGCCGCCATTATTGCGCTTTGCCTGACGTACTTTTGAAGTACGGCGGGATACCAGACTAATCACGGATATGCATTAAACTCCCTTTTGCGAGAGCATGGCTCATTTCTTAATCGATCAGTTCCAAATATGTGAGCCATGCTCTGTAAATAGGAGGCTTAATGCATCTGCAAAAAGTATCGACTCAGGTCAGACTGCGCAGGCTGACCTGAACCAAAACTTTTTGCTATTGGTCAATTTCATGCATGTCAAGGGACCAGCCTACCTCATGATTCAATTGATTGTGAGACAAAGTTGATTTTATGGATCCATAATTAAGTGATGGCTTGCTTGGTACATTGCATAAGGGAGTTGCATTAAGCCCCCTTTTGCAAGAGCATGGCTCATATAAATTTGAGTTCTTCCAAAGGCTGCAAATGCAATCAACTAAAACTAAGAAAATAAATCTCGTAGGCTTTACTAAGCAAGCTGATGATATCGATCAAAGATCAGACTGCATGTTCTGTGTGGTCTGATCTTGATCTATGCCATAGGGAAAAGTTCCTGTTTTCTCCTACGCCGATGAAAGGGCTATTTTTAAAGATACCATCACTATACAACGTGATATACACGACGGCAACTTCCGTGAGCTGAAAATAGCAAGTATGAATCGAAAATAAAAAGATTTAAAGATACATCTATACTCGTTTTCAGCCAATTTTCAACTCATTTCATCCTTACATTATCAAACAACAATCATTCTTGTATCTTCTTGTCTAATGTTGCCCCTGATGGTTCTAAGGATGAGTTAGCCTGGTACCCCGCCGTACTACAAGAGTACGTCAGGCAAAGCGCAATAATGGCGGCCCCCGTTGGTAATATGCAGAGGAGACGGGATATTGTTATTTCACATGATCAAATAGGATCATAGGCTGAATTCGAAACAGATCGCTTGCAATAAAATCGTGGCAGTGAGTTTTTCTACAATTCGTTCTTATTTAGCGAGAAAAACTACATATCAGAAATGCTTTAAGTATCCGAAATGTCAATGGACCTACATAACGTCCGAAAACAGGGCTACTTTTAAAATGATTCATAGTCGAATTTATATTCAAACCATACCCCAACAGCACGTTTTAGACTCGGTAATGTATGTTTTGTACAAAATTGATCTCATTTCATTAACTGATCAGACTGGATCACATGAAATTAAGGAAAACGGGGAAGCATGTAGGGGTACACTTGAGGACACCTAGGAGGCCGCCATTATTGCGCTTGGCCTGACCCGATAACGTAGTGGTAGGGGCAGGTAATCCAGACTAAGGATGCGTAGATTACGACCAATAGAAAATACATTTCATTTTCTGGAGGCCATCAAAAATATCGCTATTATAACGTTTCTGGTTTTAAATCGAAGATTTCCGATTAATGTATTCATACCTTGTACATTATATATCGGTAATTTATCTATATTTACACAGCTGAATAAATTTTGAGCCAGTCTACAGTCTCTCAGTTTTAATCCGTAGGCTGCTAAGACCTTTTGCGGGCAGTGTAGATCAAGATTGACTGCACAGAACGTGCAGTCTGATCTTGGATCTACACTGTCCGATAACGAGATAATTTCCCCCAAAAAATAACTTTGAAACAGCTATATTCAGGTTTTTACAATCGGCTTGAAAGTTTCTTTTAACCCTTTACCAGACGACAAAATTTTAGCCTTCTCCAAATTGAAAGCATTTGCAGACGACAATTTCAATTTGGCTAAAATGGCGCAATTTTTCTTTGATAGGGTAGAAAACATTGTGGAAAAAGGAGAAAATGCTGGTTACCAGCATTTTCTCCTTTTCCCACAATGTTTTCAAAAGGCTTCTTTCCCAGGGGAGTCAAAAGGCGTCATTGTGCGGTAAAGGGTTAAGTTCTTCAGCAGGTTAAGGGTAAATAGCGTTTTTATCTGTCTGGCTGTAAGGATGTATCTTTAAAGTGCTCGTGTCCTTTATTGACGAGTGGTAGAGCTGAGCAAGAAGTGTGGATTGAGATCAAACCACATAGAACGTGTGAATTAGAAACCATCGAACAAAATTCTTATCGAGGATTGATGAACGGCAAGTTGTGACATGGTTCATACATTTCTCGTCGTTAACCTCTTTAACAGACAACAAAATTTCAGACTAGTCCGTATTGGAAACATTCGCGGACAAAAAAATTAGTTGTGGCTCAAATGAAGGAGTCTGTCAAGTTTTGAAAGTGTAGAAAACACAGTGAAGAGGGGAGAAAATGCTGGTTTCCAGCATTTTTTCCCTTTTCCACAGTGAAGGTTCGGGATTGTTTGGTGAAGGGTAAATTGGAGGACGACTGTATGGCGTGCAACGTGCAACTCACGGAAAGGGGCCCTAGGACATATGCGTAAAAGTGCGTCGTCCCAGATCAGCCTAAGCAGTCTGTGACTAATCCGAGACGATACTTCCCGATTTTGTGCGATTTTTTTGTTTCACGAAAGTTTACTGTATGAAAAAATCTTATGTAGCCGTAAAGTGCCGTCTCGGATTAGCCTGCGCAGACTGATCCGAGACAACACTTTACGCAAATGTCCGAAGGTCTCATTTCGCATGTTGCGGGCCATATGTGATTCTATGGTCAACTGCAGTTTCTTCTGGGGACAGTGGGCGTATAGATCTGGAACAGCAACTGTAGAAATTAATGGATAGGTACACTGGCCAACGTGTTAAATTTCAAATGCTGTTGAAAACGGTATTAAACATGAAAAATTCGAACCAAACATCGTGGTCGTAAGTTAGTTTATCGACGAGGAACAAGCTTCACAGTATTTTCTGTACTGGAATTCGCCACCGCTTAATTTTGATATTTATATGTACATGTGAAGGTCACGTGACTGAGTTGGCCAATCAAATTTTGTATTTGTTTTGTCCCTCGTGATCGTGATTTTCTCTTTTCATTGGTCAGTTGATTAGGTATATTTTGTTTTAAGATCTTGTCGATACCGTTGTTGCAATATATAGATGCCAGGTACGCGCATACCTTGACAGATTGACAGATACATCACAGGCATTTGGTTGTTTATTATTATTATAACAAAACTTGGACCTCTGTAAACTAATAAGTCTGATATGTTTATATTCTTTACCTTACAACAAAATCTTTCCTCCTCCATTTTGAAAGCGTTTGCAGATGACTCATTAAATATAGCTTAAGTGATAGAATTTGTTTTTTAAATGATAGAAAACATTGTGGGAAAAGGAGAAAATGCTGGTTACCAGCATTTTCTCCTATTCGCACAATGTTTTAAAAAAAACCTTCTTCCTCATGGTTGTTAACACACAGGATTGTTTGTTAAAGGCTTGATTTATGGAGGACGAAGTTTATCAATAAAGACAGCTGCCTCATTAAGTGATAGAATTTGTTTTTTAAATGATAGAAAACATTGTGGGAAAAGGAGAAAATGCTGGTTACCAGCATTTTCTCCTATTCGCACAATGTTTAAAAAAAAACCTTCTTCCTCATGGTTGTTAACACACAGGATTGTTTGTTAAAGGCTTGATTTATGGAGGACGAAGTTTATCAATAAAGACAGCTGCCTGTGAGATACATCCACCGCTTATGACTAGTTCCTCCTATCTACCACTTATTTACCACTTACCCCTTGACTTGCTAAATAAGTGAAATGAAATTTTCAAGCCGAAAGTAAAAACCAAAATGTTGCTATTTCAAAGTTATGGGGGTGGGGGGGAATATCTCCTTATCGGATAGTGTAGATTCAAAGTCAGACTGCACAGAACGTGCTGTCTGATCTTGATCTACACTCTCCGCAAAAGGTCCTTGAGTCGCGCTTAGCACCCCTTAGGGTTAATGGCTTGCATGTTTTTGAAACTACCGTTTTATACGCTGTTCGCGTCGTTTTATGAAGCTTAGCAACAATAAAAAAGAAAGAGTGCAGAGTGAAACCGTTTTGCTGTTGTCATAGTAACAGATTCAAATTGCCGATATGACAAAATAAAACTACTATAGAATAGAATCACGCGAGCGTAATCAAGCACCTTCTAGCAATAAGTTATTTAAATGACACATATCTGACGATAGCAGGTAAAAACTATCTGACGATAGCAGGTAAAAATTATTCTTCATAATCTTGTGAAAGATACAGTTAACAGACCATACCTCCTTGTTCACCCAGTTTTGAATAACCCCGAGTTTTGACAGCCCCGGGAGATAGGTTTTTTGAAAACATTGTGAGAAAAGAAGAGAGAGGGAGAGAGGTTAAAGAAGAGAGAGAGAGAGAGGTTTTTATGACAAAAGTCGTAATTCACAAGTTACTGGTAAAAGAATACAACTGAACACGATGAAAGATTTCATTCCATAGGCCTACTATTTTATACTATCTGACCTGTAATTTTCGTCGCATTCCCGCGCTTTTTTCAAGCAGAAAGATATAAAACTTGAAATACACCTTCTTGACTGTTTTGGTATCGAAACGCAGACTGAGTGAGGTACAAAAATTGGAATATTTCTAAATTGAATGTGTTTACATCGCTTTTAACAACATTTCGCTATCAGTACGCGAGAGCAGAAACCCTTTTTTTTTTATTCTGGACTCGAGAGCTCGAGAGTTCGAATAATGGATCGGTCGTATTTCTTTCAGTTGGACAGTATCTCCAGTGGTTGTAAGTTTGAATCCAAAGCAGAACTGAGACTTCTTTCCAAGGACTGATGAAAGTCGCATCAACAGGAGTTACTCCCCTTTTGTTGACCAACCTCTGTTCGACTCTGTTTATGCGGAAAAGTATCCAATGGCTCGCAAGTTATGCGGGAAATGATTAAACATGAAAGTACTGAAAGGTACAATGGCCACAGCAAAAAAAAGCAAATCAATATTGAAAACGGATTTCAGAACCCAACGAACATACAAGCTCGATATGACAGGTTAAACACAGTACCAGCTGTGATGTTTTAACCCTTTATCACACAATCCCGAGTTTTACCGATCTTGAAGAAGAAGGCTTTTACAAACATTGTCGCAAAAAGGAGAAAATGCCGGTATTCACCCTTTCCGATTTTTCGCACAATGTTTTCTACCCTTCCAAAGGCAAATTTCAGTTTTTGAGTACCATTCATTTTGTCGTCTGCAAATGTTTTCAATTTGAACTAGTGTAAAATTCTGACGTTTGGTTATTAGAGAACTATAGCGATTTTTTCAATCCTTTAACTCATTACCAGACGACAAAATTTTAGACTGGTCCAAATTGAAAGCATCTGCAGACGACAAATTAAATGCTGCATGAATTATGAAATTTGGCTTTGAAAGGGTAGAAAACATTGTGGGAAAAGGAGAAAATGCTGGTTACCAGCATTTTCTCCTTTTCCTACAATGTTTTCAAAACGCTTCTTTCTCAGAGTCGTTAAAAGTCGGGATTGTGTGGTAAATGGTTAACAAACAGTCCAGTACTGTAACGACCGTGTACAAGATGCCTTTTGTAAACATGGTGGAAAAAACGAGAAAACTAACATTATCTTCTTTTTCACAATGATTTCTACTCTTTCGGAGACAAATCGCGTCATTTGACATGTACTCAAATTGTCATTTGTAATTACTTTCAATTTGGACAAGTCTAAATTGTCGCCTGGTAAAGGACATTTAAGCAAAATACTGCTGAAAACGGACGTAAAAAAAAAGCAAGTGTGAAGTCATAGTAGAGAATTTAACTTACTCTTTTTTTTTTTAAGATATCATCCTTAGTCAAATAACCATGTATTCTAATGACGCTTAGGAATCACGCTTTAGAAAACATTGTGGTAAAAAAGGAGAAAATGCTAGAAACCAGCCACATTTTTTTCCTTTTCCCACAATGATTTTCTACTGAGTTGAATACAAATCTCATTATTTTAACTATACCCAATTTATCGTCTGCAAATGCTTTTTGTTTTGGACAAGTCTTAATTTTTGTTGTCTAGTGAAGACTTAAATTTGGAAACTGAACCAAGTTTCGCCCACTTCTAATTTCGCACCATTTATAGAGTCGACTTCCAAAAGTCTGCCTATTCAAAACATGAAATATCTTTTGAAAAAGATAAATGGCATAAGAAGCACTGGAATATAAAAAATTTAAACTCTTTTTTGACTCAATATGAAGAGAAATGATGAAAAGTAGCCTCGCCAGCAATTGCCCGAAAATATGTCTGCATGGGTCCGCAGAATAAACATGTCCTCATTTTTGACCAATCGCAAATTACTATTTATTCATTCAATTATAGCATACCCAGAAGTAGGTCAAAAGCCAAGCATATTCAGCTACGCCGAAAAAAAAAAGTTGCACTTAACAATTGGTCGACTTACTTCAGAATCCTCTGAGCCAATTTTGTAAACTTTCTTGTAAGATTTACAACACAAAGTAAGATATAATACACGAACAAATTGGAAACCGTTGTGGCAAAAGGAGAAATTGCTCGGTACGAGCATTTTCTCCTTTTGCCACTGCGTTTTCAAAAAATTCTACAGCGAGATGCAAAAATGTCGTCTGCGGGAGACCATGAAATTAAATAAAAATATATCAAGCATGACTTAACCCTTAAGCTGCTAATCGCGACCCACTGACCTTTTGCGGACAGTGTAGATCAAGATCAGACTGCACAGAACGTGCAGTCTGATCTTTGATCTACACTATCCGATGCGGTATTTTTCTTTCCGATGAAATCAAGTTTGAAACCGCAATGTTTGGGCTTTTAGTATTGAGTAGAAATTTGCGTTTCATTTATTCAGCAGCTTAAGTGTTAACAATTGTTCAGCCCCGGCGAACTAATAAAGCCTTCGTAGATATTAACCACCATGATACATAATGCGCCGTGCTCTGTAAAAAAGTGTGTTTAACACATTTGCAAACAGTAACGACTCGGGTCAGGCTGCACAGTCCGCACACAGACCTGAATCAAAACTTTTTTGCTATTGGTCAATTTTCCTTAATTCTACCTCTGGATTTCGTAGGTTGTTGGACAAAAATGCATTTTAAGGATCCGTAATTATCGGATGACTTACACGGAGATGCATTAAACCCCCTTTTGTCAGAGTGCTGCTGATTTGTATCAAATTTTGAACATCACAATTTTTCATACATGTACGACTTCGTATAAGGGCGAATTGTAATAAAGACTGATGGGTGTGTGGGTTATGAGGTAGAGCGTCGGCCTCGTAATCACAAGGTCCCGAGTTCGATACCCGGGTGTGGATGTCAACTTTGAGAGTAAAGCAAGCTAAACAATTCTTTGTTTTTACGATTCTATTAGAGAATCCTATAAAAAAAAAAACATTGTCGGCAAATGAGAAAATGCTGGTAACCAGCATTTTCTCTTTCCCCCCCACAATGTTTTCTACCCTCTAATGGCAAATACAAACCCCATGATAATGGGCATTAAATTATTTGACCTCATATGCATGGTTCTATACTGTTTTGAGTCTTGCAAAAAGCTATATTGGCCTTCTCTGATGGTTGACGAAGTTTTATTCACAAACCGTTACGCTGCTATAGGTGTACAACTGCGACTCGATATGCTCAGTTTGCGAACAGCGTAGATCAAGATCAGACTGCACAACAGACCGAGCAGTCTGATTCTGAACCTACACTGTCCGATGTGATGAAATTTCTCTGGCTATGAGGACTTTCCATTTTCGCAATATTTGGGATCTTACATGTAGCTTCATTTTTTTTTTTTTTTTTTTCTATTAACCCTTTACCACACAATCCCGAGTTTTGAAGACCCTAAGGAAAAAGCCTTTTGAAAACATTGGGGAAAAAGGAGAAAATGCTGGTAACCAGCATTTTCTCCTTTTCCCACAATGTTTTAAAAAGCTCACTTTCTAAAGGTCGTTAGAAGTCGGGATTGTGTGATAAAGGGTAAAACAGCTAATTAGTTAAAACTCAAATACGGCTGTTTCCAAACTTCTTTTCGTCGCGTAAGTCTCACAGCATCGGATAGTGTAGGCCCAAGATCAGGCTGCACTTTTGATCTTGATCTACACTGTCCGAAAAAAGTGCATTGAGTCGCGCTCAGCAGCGGAAGGATTAAAGATTTTTTATTCGTCCCACTTTATTCGTCCCACTGTGCAGAACCCCTAAATACATTCAAATGTTTGTTACATACAACATCAAATGTACCCGGATAAAATTTTGAATTTTAATGAAAAACAACAAAAATAGCACTATGAGATATCACATCTCATCTTGTAAAATAAAAACAAGTTTAGAGAGAATAATTCCCAAACCGCATTTTAACATCGTCCTCCAAAAGTATTGGAAAATTTTCAAAATAGTTACATGTATCTCAATAAAATATTTACATGAATTTCTTTTCTTTTAAGCAAACGACGAACCTTTTAATTTGAACGCGTTTGAAGATGGCAAAATCTAAATCGGCAGAAATAAGCTAAAGTTCTCTGAGAAGATAAAAAAAATATTGTAGGAAAAGGAGAAAATGCTGGCCACCAGTATTTTTTTCATTTTCCTGCAATGTTTTCAAAAGCCCTCTTATTTAGGGTCGTATTAATACGTACGGCATTATTTTGGAAAAGGCTTAAAGCGCACTTTACACTGGAAAAATATAAATATGTAAACAATATTGGAAAATTTAAAATAATTACCTTTAAAAACCTATTCCCACTCCTGTCCTAAAAACCTGTTCCTCTCCTTAAAAAACGCACCTTGACCCAGAAAAAAATCACATGAATACACACACGCTCCACGCCCCTTTAAGCATCCCTGCAAAATGTCGTCAGCTCAGTTCACTAAGGGGTTCTTTCATGGTTGAAAACTTTCTTATCTGGGTATGAAATATAACAGTCAAGTTTACTCTTTAACAGTTTATAGCTCTCTTTCGATAAACCTTTCATTGTCAGTTTATATTATTGTTTATGTTTGGGATAACAGGTTTAAAATCAATGACTGATTGATTGATTTTATGGTGTTTAACCCTATTTTCAACATTATTTTAGTTATATCGCGGCCGCCAGTGCACATATCCATGCTTTCCTTTGTACTCCACACAATATTCTTTCCAAGCCACTGGCTGCTTTCCCACATAACCACCGTCGAAATTTGAGATAGGAATGAATCCTGTCGCAATGACTATCATCAATCCTCGGAAAGAAATTGGCCGAGCCGGGGATCGAACCAGCGACCTCCTGTTCTTATGTCCTGTATGCTACCGACTGAGCTATCGGGGCTATGCATGCTATTGGTAGACTATCATTCAGTTTAAACCTTAACCTGCTAGAAAAATTAAATGAAACTTTCAAGCCAATGGTAAACACCTGAATATTGCTATTTCGAAGTTACATTTTGGAGAAAATATATCCTCTTAACGGACAGTTTAGATCCAAGAAAAGACTGCTGTTCTCTGCAGTCTGATCTTAATACACACTTTCCACAAAAGGTCACCGAGTCGCGGTGGTGCTGGTTAAAGAAACTCCAGGAAAGCATCAGTAGGTGCACTGGCTGCCATGATATTACCGGAATAATGTTGAAAACGGCGTTAAACACCTTACAATCAATAAGTCAATATCCAATAGTGCAAGATGTGGTGAACTATTTAACTCTTTACGAAACGAAATTCAAAGCTGTTACAGACCACAAATTAAATGTGGCTGAATTGATGAAACCTGACTCCAAAAGGGCAGAAAACAATGTGGGGAAAGGAGAAAATGCTGGTTACCAGGGATTCTTCCCCAGTGTCACTAAAACTCCGGATTGTGTGGTAAAGGGTTAATATTCTAAACGTAAAATAACAGTTAACATAACAGTTTAACTGTACACAATGATCTAAATAATGAATGACTGAAGGAATGATAAGGGTTCCCTGTCCAGTGAGAGTTAATGCAGCTGGGATTTGCTACAAGTTACCTAGGTGTATCTATTTTTAGATTCATTCATGATGTTACAGTGGTGTAGGAATAACTGATAATATAGCCTGCTTTGCATTGGTCACTTAATTTACATATAAGCAAAGATCTTGTACCTTATAATGACATCTTGTTCAGTCTATTACTTTGTAAGAAGACATGTTCAAATTGGAGTGGTAGAGATTTAGTGGTTTTTGTCAAAATTGTCATATATAACAGAATTAGGATTTCTTATAGAAAGAAGTATTTTACTGTGAGGCAGTATTTGGCAACTGTGGGGTTTTTTGTTTACTTTGACTCTGGGTCAATCATGATGCCTATAGACTAGCTTCGCTAGTCTAAAAACTAAACTCGATCATGTTTATATTATCTCGTCACGTATCATGGTTTTGAACATTTATTCCCAAAAATAAACAACAATATAAACTGTTAATGAAAGGTTTATCGAGTTATACCACTCAATCCCGAGTTTTAACGATCTTGAGCAACACAGCTTTTGAAAACATTGTGGAAAACGGAGAAAATGCTGGTAACCAGCATTTTCTCCTTTTCCCACCATGTTTTCAAGTCCTTCTAAAAAGTCTCATCTTTTTGTGCCATAAAATGAATTTGTCGTCTGTAAACGCTTTGAATTTGGACCAGTCTAAAATTTTCTCGTTGTGGTAAAAAGTTAAGATCAACACTGAAACACAATCAACCGAACCTCGAAAATATGTTCACCTTACAGGCTTGACAAAACAAGCGGACAGTATAGATACAAGATCAGACTACACTTTCTGTGAAGTCTGATCTTGATGTATACCGACCGCAAAAGCCTCTGTTTTCGTGTAAAGCGCCGACAGGGTAAACGAAGGTGAAAAAACACCCTCCCCTGTCAACAAACAAACCGTCCAAACACTGGGTGTCTTGATTTCCGGCGTCCTGTTTCGAAAAGCGAAGGCAAGGATTAGACTGCATGTCTAGGTCGCTCGATCATGGTCTACTTCTTTTATGCAACCTTTTATTTATTTATTTATTTATCTATCTATTTATTTCATATTTAAATCATCAATCATACTCTACCAGACGACAAAATTTTAGACTCATCCAAATTAAAACCTATTTGCAGACGACAATTAACGTGTGTCTAAAATGCTGGGATTTGTCTATGATAGGTTAGAAAACCGCATGCAAAAAGAAGAAATTCTAGTAACCAGCATATTCTTCATTTTCCCACAGCGTTTTCTACTCTCATAAAGACAAATCTCTAGAATTTCCGTCATATCTTATTTGTCTGCAAGTTTTTCAATTTGGGCAGGCCTTCAACGCTTGGGCTGCTAGGCGCGAGTCATTGACTTTTAGCGGCCAGTGCAGATCCAAGATCAGACTGCACAAAACGTGCAGTCTGGTCTTGAGACTACACTGTCCGACAAGGGAACATGTATATCCTAGTTTACGGGTATAAAGACTTCATTAACTCTTCACCAAACGACAAATATGTACACCTGTCCAAATTGAAAGCATTTGCAGACGACATTTTGAATATAGCTTAAATAAAGGAATATTTCTTTGATAGGATAGAAAGCACTGTGGAAAAAGGAGAAATTGCTGGTTACCAGCATTTTCTCCTTTTCCCACAATGTTTTCAAACTGGTTCTTCATCATGGTCGTAAAAAGTCGAGTTTGTGTGGTAAAGGGTTAACTATTTAGTAAACGATAAATTTTGGAATTTGTTCAAATTAAACGAATTTGCAGACGACAAATTAAATGTAGCTCAAATGCTGAAGCTTGCCAGTTTAAGAGTAGAAAACATTGTGGGAAAAGGAAAAAAAAAGGCTGGTTAACAGGATTTTCTCCTTTTCCCACAATGTTTCGGAGGCCTTGTTGACCAGGGTCGTTAAGAGTCTTGAAAGTGTGGAAAATGGTTAAACATCATGAAAAAAGTGAGAAGCTGCCTAATATTGAACAGCCATCTTCTTGGATAAGGGTAGTACGGTTGGCCAATCCCTTTATACAGGCTGTATTTATATCAATATTTATATCTTATTTCGTGTTCTCCATAGCAATATTTGTTTGTACTTTATTCCGTGTTCTTCTTTTTGTTACCATGGTTCCTTTTCATACTAAAAAGGGTTTACTCTTAACCTCCTAAATAAGTTAAATGATTTCTTCAAGTCGAAACTAAAAACCCAAATACTGCTTTATCAAATGTATTTTTTTTTGGGGGGGGGGGGCGGGGGGGGGGGGGGAGACGATATCTCCTTATCGGACAGTGTAGATCCAAGATCAGACTGCACATTCTGTACACTGCCCTCAAAAGGTCCTTGAGTCGCGCTTAGCAGCCCAAGGGTTAAGTTGAAAACGTGAATAATAACCACTTTCCGCTTTTCTCCTCGTGACAACCTGACACAAATTTACAGCAGACGACTTTGGGGAAAAAATACTAACACTAAAAATATTAACATTTAGAGTAAATGTTACACTTCAAGTACTTTAGAGAACATTTTGGCAAAAGGCAGCGTTACTCGGAAAGAGCAGTTTCCCCTTTCGAAATATGGTTTTTACACGTTTTCATGAAATAAAACTAAATTCATGTTGGTTATTCTTATTGCACAATGATGCTTTAAATCGTCTTCTGTAAATTTGTTTCAAATGGTGATAAGTAAATACGTCACTCAGCCTGTTTAAATTGTAGCTAAAAATAATCAGCGCGGATTTATTTTACATCGCAGCAGCTGACATTTAGATAAAGGCAATAAAGCTATCACTTCCGGCTGACCACCATAATAATAGTAGGCTTACGCCGTGATGAAAATTACAAATGACATATAACAATGCTTCCTAACCAGTATGACAGCAATTTCCATGTCATTCTATTTATTTTTAGACCGTTTGTAGATGAATGGAATAGACTCTACAATATGAGTACTAATCAAAGTACTTAAACTACTGACAGACTAGCGAATGTGGAAAAAGCGGCCTTGGTAAGGATAAAACTTGGTTGTTCCATACAAAATTAAGTTTAAAAAAAAAAAAAAGGTCCGGTCCGGTCCATTTCAGTTATTGAGTCTGATCCGGTTCGACCCAGTCCAACTCGGTTATTAAGGCCGACCCGGTGACTTTACCAATCGTTAACAGCGATTTACTTATCACAACAGGAAATACCATAAAAGATTTGTTGATCTTTAATTTAAAAAAGCAAATAAAAAACATATCAACTTGATTATTTGGCGTTTTAACCCTTTCCCAAACGACAAATTTTGGACTGGTCCAAATTGAAAGAGTTTGCAGACGACAATTTTAAATTTGATGAAAATGGCAGAAAGGTCTCAAAAAGGGTAGAAAACACTGTGGGAAAAGGAGAAATTGCTCGTTACGAGCAATTTCTCATTTTCACACAGTGTTTTCAAAAGACTCGTACTGTAGACACGTGAAAACCAGGGCTTGTTTGGGAAAGGGTTAAAACTTTCTAAAGTTCACCCATCTCGTACCTTATCGATGACTTAGTATGTAACATCGTCCAAATTGT
This sequence comes from Tridacna gigas, assembly GCA_945859785.2. Classification (NCBI taxonomy): domain Eukaryota; kingdom Metazoa; phylum Mollusca; class Bivalvia; order Cardiida; family Cardiidae; genus Tridacna; species Tridacna gigas. The sequence continues at coordinate 9,228,183 of OX244042.2, forward strand.
GGTGGAGTGGTAGTGATTTCGTAGTTCATCTGTCTTAGGCAGCCACTCGGAGGTCGAAACAAAATTAGCTCATGTGAAAAATGGCAGTTTAACACAAACTTTTCTCGATCTTTATAGAAAACTCTGATTTGTTAAAATGTTTTCGTTGTTGCTGCTGTTGTTGTTGTTCAGGAATTGTCTTTCAAATCATGGCTAGAAAACATTGTGGAAAAGGTAGAAAATGCTGGTTACCAGCATTTTCTCCTTTTCCAACAATGTTTTAAATGGCTTCTCCCTCAAGGTCATTGAAACACGTGATTATTTTGTGAAGGGTCAATCAATACAAGTGTTAGCTGAATATATGGCCCTTAACACAGGCTTAACTTTCAATTTCATAGGGACATGTGGTTATGATATTGATGAATAATCTGTGCAATCTGATCGTGATCTACACATCCACAATGCCACCTGATCACGCGCAAAGTTTGTTGGGGCATGACAGGCTGGGGGAAAAAAAAACTCTATCAATTATTTTGAATCTGAGTTAATCTTCTCGACATTTTACAAACAACAGTAATTCACGGATGATTTCGGTAATTTGACGCGCTGCGGTCGAATTTCATTCACATTCCCCAATCCTTTTAAGCACTGTCAAATATACCGTCGCTGCGATGAAAATTGAAATACTGTCACGAGAAAAGACCAGTACATCTCAAAATCCTGACTGACCGTTTTATCAAGACTCTTTCACAAGCAGAGGATAGCGCCGATCTAAGATCAGACTGCATGTTTTATCTTAATCTACACCGTTTAAAAAAGCGGTAAAGCTGTGTTTTCCTTACATTTACCATACCTCCAGATAAGAGGGAGTGATAGTATTCATGGTATTATAATCCATTATTTCTCTTCCAATCCCATACCCATAACATAGGGTTTAGTGGAGAGTGATTAATATTTTCCATTTTAAAATCAAAATAACTCCCTCTATCTGAAGTTCTGATGTACGTTCATCTTTATTTTCAGCCAGTTTTTAACCAGTTTCATCTTTATTTTCAGCTTGTTTTTAACCAGTTTAATTTTTATTTTCATATGACTAATTATACGGATGGTATAGATCCAAGATCAGACTAAACGATCTGTGCAGTCTGATCTTGATCTATACCGACCGCAAAAACCACTGCTTTCGTCTACGGCGATGACAAGGTTAAACTCTCTGAGATGTACGATAAATGACAGTAAAGATTTGATATGTTTGTATTGGAGTTTTAACCCCTATCCTGCTGAATAAAAGAAATGAAACTTTCAAATCAATAGTAAAAGCCCAATTTGTCCTATTTCAGAGGTATTATTTGGAGGAAATAGATCTTCTTATCGGACAGTGTACATCAAAGATCAGACTGCACGTTCTGTGCAGTCTGATCTTGATCTACACTGTCCGCAAAAGGTCAGTGGGTCGCGATTAGCAGCTTAAAGGTTAAAAGCTTAGGCCATATCACTGCTGTCTGTGCACCTACGCATGTGTTTCCTGGTTTTCTCACACAAGTACTGACACAACTTTCTTTTCAAGTCACTGACTTCTTTTCTCACATGCGTCAGACATATGGGGCGAAAAATCGCCAGAAAGAATGTTTTGCCTCAACCGAACCCCGCAGCCATCAGCTGGACTGCCTTTCTCTAAACGGTGTACGCATAAAATTTACGTACGCAGTTTAGGTAAGCAAGCATCAAGTTTGAAAACATGTTTCATTTAACTGCGTAACTTAAGTATTTGAGTATATATTTGCATAGCTTTACGCCAGCTAATACCTGTGGGAAAAGCAGGGATCGTATGTGTGTATATACAATTCCAAATACATGTGATTTGCGTAAATCTACGCAGTTTAATGAGAGGCGGGGTCCTGTGTGGCTCAGTGGTGGAGTGTGGGACTTGTAACCTGGAGGTCCCGGGTTCGATCCCCACCTGATCCACTGGGTTTTTTTCGTGGGAGTGTCCTTTGGCAAGACACTTCAGAGCCCTAGCCTAGTACTGTTGAAACCCAGGAAATACATGAATTTGTGAGCTATCGCCGTGATATGACTGAAATAATGTTGAAAGCGTCGTAAAACACCATTCAATCAATTTAATGAGCTGCAACCCTACAAGTCACTAGGCAAATACGCTAACCACTGAGCTACCCACCCGCGCTCTGAAGATTTGAACTCTCAACCCCATAATATAGCATGTCGACAAACCAGCCGAGATAACCAACCGAGATAAGACGGTTTGAATGACCTTTTTTGGGCGTATCGACAGATAATAAGATCATTTAGCGCCTATAACAGTATTATATTAATACGAAAAGATGACGTAATGGAATTCCAAGAGCTTACAAAGGTTTTATATAAAATGATTAACTGACAGTAACTGGCAGATAATGTAAAGAAAATTGTTGAAGAATTATGGGTAATCTTGTTATATTTCAACCCTTGAAGCTCGTTTCACAGCTGTAGTTGCCTTTTGCGGCCAGTGTAGATCAAGATCAGACTGCACAGAGGGTGCAGTCTGATCTTTGAACTACACTGTCCGCTTTGCTAAGTCATTCTGGACAAAAGAAACCGTGATATTGGAATTAGGCCACTGGAGTTTTGAGTAGTAAAGGAGGGTAGACCTCGGACAAAGTCCAGGGTTGCCCTCCCTGAGTGCTATTTTTGTCCGAGGTCTACCCTCCCTGAGAGGAAATTTGGGCTAGGCTGCCCTCCCAAACCCCAAATTTTTGTGGCTAGGCTGCCCTACCGCCAGATTTTTCAGATTTTCGGCATTTTTGCTCCCCCCCCCCATGCCGCGGTCAGAGCCCTTTTTTAACTATCTCTGTGAAAAGGGGTCTTAATGCAGTTGCGCACGCGCGCACACAGGTCGTAACGATATGATTCAGACATGCCGCGGTCAGGTGTTTATGAGTCATGATCTGGTAGAAAATGGGGTCGTAATGACACGGCTCAGGCAAAGACCATCGTTGGACTTAGTCTTTTTTCCCGTCTTTGTTCGGCTGAGAGCTGTTGTTTCTTTCTCTATCACCGTTGGACTTAGGCTTTTTTCCACGATATAGGCTATATCCCCGAAAGAGGTGTGAAGAGGAGGTAATGAGGAGTGAGGAGGAGATGAGGAGGAGTGAGGAGGAGTGAGGAGGAGTGAAGAGGAGTTACCTCTCTAGGTATATTGACAAGTTCGTCCCCACACTATGGTTGTCCTAGGGTCTCAGACTGGTGGACTTAGTCTTTTCTCCGTTTTTTTCGTTCGACTCTGTAGGACTTAGCCATTTCTCTGCTTTCGGTCGATTTAGTCTTTCTCTAGTCTCGTGTTGGACTTAGTCTTTTTCTCCACGATATGGGTTATATACCATCTCACGCTGGTTCAGGTTGATCGACCATCGTTCACCTCTGTAGGACTTAACCAATTCTGGACCATCGTTGGACTTAGTCTTTTTCCACCGTCTTTATTCGGTTGAGATCTGTTCTTCCTCTATCATCGTTGAACTTAGTCTTTTTCCACGATATGGTTATTTCCCTTCTCAACTTGGGTCAAGGCAAAGATCATCGCTGGACTTAGTCTTTTCTCCGCCGTCTTTGTTCGACTCTGTAGGACTTAGCCATTTCTCAGCTTTCGGTCGATTTAGTCTTCCTCTCTATTAGGATAAAGTTGGACTTAGCCTTTTTTCTCTATCTTCGATTAGGTATTGTAGATAATTAGTAGATAGAACATCATATTCTATGTGGAATAGAACGTGATGGTCTACCTACATGCTTCCGCTCACGTTCGTGCTCTTTCATTTTTAATGGAATTAACATTAACCAATCGTTAGTGTCATTACATTTTTGGAGGTAAACCTCTTAGGTATTGTAAGACTTAGTGTTTTTTCTCTAATCTCATTTGATTTATATGCTTTCGCCCATGCTCGCGCTCTTCATTCTGTTAATTCTGTATCAAAGTAGGTCAATCCTCCTGTCAGACTATAAGGCCAGCAGATTTTTCTATAGACCATTTCCACGATGAAGTTGTCCGACCACTGTTCTCCATGGTGAGTCTTTTTTTGGAGGTACTTAGTGATACTTGTCCAAATACTGCTAATACCGAGCTGTTGTGGGTTATTTAATGGAAGTTCGAGAAGGAAGTGAAGGAAGTTATTTTCGGGAGTAACTTTTCAGAAGATTATGAGTAGAAGTCTACTTCTTCAAATTGTCCTTTTCAGGACTAACCAAGACCCAGAAAGTCTGCTTCTTCAAATTGTCAAAACAAATTGTCAAAGAAACAAAGTCAAGTCCTATACATTTTCATAGTTTAAAACTTTTTTATTTATTGTCAGATAATCATTACAATGAAACTTTGAAGTACAGAAATATATACAATAATCATTACAATGAAAACATTGAACTGGTAAAATATAGATATATACAAGGAAATTTTTTATTTAAAACATTTAAAAACTTTATGTACAATAATCATTATTTGGGCTATTGTCTGAAATGGAACCAGACATACTCACAAACGACAGAATTGCAGCCATAAAACAATGTCTAAAAGATTAGTCCCGTATTCGGACAGTACGCTTCTAAAACCATGTCTAAAAGGTCGTTGACAGAATTGCAACCCTAAAACAAGGTCTAAAAGTCTAGTACCGTATTCGGATAGTACAAGTAGCGATGAGGCAATGCAGTCCATATCGACTTTTAAGTATGAAATATATATATATATATACAATGAAACATTGAACTGTAGAAATATTTGGATCGTTTTTGAAAACAGTTCTTTGAAGAAATGTTTTTTATTAGTTCTTTTTGAGAAATTGTTTTGAAAAATGTTAAAAATTACAGACACATTTTTCTTTTTTTCTTCGGGATGTCAGGCTCACAGTCACTCTTGCGTTTCCTTTCATTGTTTTCATTAATGTTTTCGATCTTGTTATTTTTCAATACAAGATCTGAACAACTTTTTGCGCTGTGTTTTTTGGATTTCAAAAATTTCTCGTTCACAGTATCGGATTTCCATTTACGTCTCAACTCGATATCTGAACAGATCTTCTTTTCTTCTCGTCGATTTTTCTTTTCTGAAGAAATCTTGTTGATTTTCTTTTCTTCAGACTCTGAAGAGGGTTTCTTGTTTTTCCCCTCTCCAGGTACTGAAGAAGGTTTCCCTGAAGAAAGTTTCTTGTTGATTTTATCGTTGATTTGATTGTTTCCAATCGCTGAAGATTTATCGCTGATTTTCTTTTCTTCAGACCCTGAAGAAGACTTCTCGTATTGAGAGCTCTGTTCGTTGTTTTGGTCTTCTCCAGATTTCTGATCGAGTATAAGCGTAGCCTCTTTCTTTTCTGAAGAACTCTTGTTGATTTGATTGTTGATTTTATCGTTGATTTTATCGTTGATTTTCTTTTCTGAAGAGGTTTTCTTCTTCACAGGATAATCTATCTGAATTCTACAGATTTCTGTATCGCTGATTTCTGTGTTATCAAACTCCATATTTTCAATCTCCCTCTCGATCTGATTTTCGATCTGTTTTTCAGACAATGGGTCGTTGATTTTATCGTTGATTTTATCGTTGATTTTCTTTTCTTCAGATTCTGAAGAAATCTTGTTGATTTTATCGTTGATTTTCTTTTCTGAAGACGGTTTCTTGTTTTGGGAACTTTTCCCCTTTCCACTCGATGAGGTTGTAGATTGTGACGATTTTGTCTTCCGTTTATCCTCGTCTACTTTATAGGATAATAGAGACCCAACGTATTTCATATGTTGAGATTCACCACTCGTTTCCGTTGTTGGTGAAATTTCGACGTCGTGGGTGTGGGGGTTCACGAAGACGAAAACGAATTTCCACATTTGATTTTCTTTCTCTGGACATTGGTTGGCCCAATGTCCTGATCTGTCGCATGTAAAGCAAATATTCGTTGTCGTATCATCCACTCTATGGCGTTTGTCGAATATCGCTTGATCCAGGACTCTGGTGATACGATAGACGCCTTTTTCTGCAGAATGTTGGTGGGATAGAAATGATCCCACATAGTTTCCAGTATGGTAGACTTGATATCTTGGTGGTATATTGCTGATCTCATAATCGTGAGTGTATGGGTTAACATACAGATACACTCTCTTTGGCGTTGTACTTTGTAGCTTGAAATCACTCATTTTTCTATCGACTGCTCTGTTTGAACTCTTTCCGAAGAATGATGGAAATGTCAATCGTAACATCTTTTTATGCCCGTTTGATCTGAAAAAGATATAAAAGCTAGGATTTTTGAGTTCTGGGTCATTGACTGACTTACATCCAGTCATAAAACCATGTCTAAAAGGTTAGTACCGTATTCAGACAGTACAAGCAGCGACGAGGCTATTCAGCCCATGCCGAAAAAGAGAAAAAAATTACTACCGGCAAAGAAAAGAAAAAGAATCCTAGTCTACCCAGACATCAGTAGCCATGATGAAAGCGACGATGAGAAATTTCCTCCCAAAAAGAGAAAAAGTTTACCATTGAAAGAAGAAGAAAGTGACGGTGAAGACAAAAGATCTTTGAAAGAAGAAAACGATGAGAAATCTTTGAAAGAGCTATATCAAAAACCAAAACAGTCCTTTTCAGGACTAACCAAGACCGATAAAAAATCTTTGAAAGAAGAAAACGATGAGAAATTTCCACCGTCAACCTCAACGAAGGAGAAATCTGTACAAATGAATGTGGATTGTACCAGCGAAGACGAGAAATCTTTGAAAGAAGAAAACGATGAGAAATTTCCACCGTCAATCTCAACAAAGGAGAAATCTGTACAGATGAATGTGGATTGTACCAGCGAAGACGAGAAATCTTTGAAAGAAGAAAACGATGAGAAATCTTTGAAAGAGCAATATCAAAAACCAAAACAGTCCTTTTCAGGATTAACCAAGACTGATAAAAAACCTTTGAAAGAAGAAGAAGACAAAAAATCTTTGAATCATACTGGATCGTTTTCACCCAAGGAAGAAAAAAGTGACGCTGAAAGCGATTTCACTTCTTCAGACAAAAACTCTTTGGATATGAAAAGTCTATACGCCTTAACAGAAGTGGGAAAAAAGAAGTCAAGAAAATTCAAAACAGAATCCCATGTACTGGAGGCATCTTTTAAGAAATTCGAAGAGTTACAACCCCACCAACTGACCGTCTTATTCGACGATGTTATCCAACAAATCGTTCAAAAGTTAAAGGCTGAATCGAGGGATATGATTAGAGTTAGCATCAATCATCCCTCATTGGATATGGGGATTTATATTCCCTTTCTATACGTAGAAGAGTTGGAGAGTCATACTATGTTGGACGAAATTAAAAAAGTTCTACAGTCGAATGAGGAATTCGTCTTGAACGATGGCCGCATGACATTCGATATCACACATACGATACCCCCAAGTGGAAGTGGAAAAAATCTTAGAGCCACAGAACTATTGGATTCGAAAGTTTTTGCAAAGAAGAAATATTCGATTATTGAAATTAACAATCGTGATCATCTATGTTTTGCAAGAGCGGTTGTTGTGGGGATTTGTTACCATGAACGTGAAAACACCCAAACATGGAACCGAAGATGGAAAAACATCAAAAGATCAAACAGATCACTTCAAAAGACTGAAGCCGAAAAATTGATGAATAAAGTTGGAGTTTCATCGACACAGCCTGTAGGTCTTGAAGAATACAAAAAAATTCAAGAGTTCCTGTATGAAAAAGGCTATATCATTAAAGTTCACCAACAACAATCGAGAGTGGAGAAAGTATTTGAACATCCAGAAGTGAAAGATAATAGTAAAATCATACATTTGTACTTTCATCAAAACCACTATGATTACATCAAATCCATCACAGGATTTCTTGATTGTGCTTATTATTGTGAGTTCTGCGACATACGTTACAAGAACCGGGAAGCCCATGCTTGCTCAAAGATCTGTAAAGGTTGCTTTCGTGCTGGAAAATGTCCATCAGAATCAAAAGAGTATGTCTGCACCAAGTGTCATAGACGTTTTTTCAATGCAGCATGCTTGGAAAATCACAAAACACTTCAAGGTAAAGAGAAGAAAACCATTTGTGAATTAGTGAAACTTTGTTCAAAATGTGGAGGCCAGGTTTTTGTCAGAAAGAAAAATCATGTCTGTAGGGGAAAGAAAAAGTGTCACTTCTGCAAGGAAATAGTTGACTTCTCTCATCGCTGTTTTATTCAACCTTACCAGAGTAAGATGAAACACGACAGCGATGATGAGACGAGTTCTTCTGTAGCCAAAAAACCTTTGTTCATTTTCTTTGATTTCGAATGTCAGCAAGATACAGGGGTACACATTCCGAATTACTGCATTGCACACCGAGCCTGTTCTGAATGTATCGATAAGCCACTTGATTTTCATTGTTCCACATGCAGTGAATTCGAAGAAGGAAGAGAAGTTATTTTTCAAGGAAAAGAAACTTTGAGTCAGTTTTGCAGCTGGCTCTTTACAAAGCATCATAAAGGAATCATAGCTATTGCCCATAATCTCAAAGGATATGATGGTCAATTTATTCTCAATCATATTATCAAAGTTGGGATGAAAGAACCAAAACTGATCATGAATGGAAATAATATTTTGAAGTTAGAACTGAACGGTGTGTGTTTGATCGACTCCTTCAATTTCATGAACTTTGGGTTGGCAAAATTCCCAGAAACGTTTGGACTTCAAGAAATGAAAAAAACCTACTTTCCTCACTGGGCAAATACAGACAAATTCTGGGATTACGTCGGCCCATACTTGGACATGTCTTATTACAAACCCGACTCAATGTCTGAAGAGGATCGATCAAAATTCATAGTCTGGTATAATGATAAAGTTCAAAACGGTGAGGAATTCAATTTTCAAAAAGAGATGGAGTTGTACTGTCGATCGGTTGTCGATATCCTAAGACGAGGATGTGGTGAATTCAGAAAGTTCTTCATTGAACAGAGTGGGGTTTGTCCATTTTCAGAAGCGATCAGCATTACCGACGCCTGTAACAAGAATTGGCAAAAAGATTATTTGCCAAAAGATCAAATACCCATCATTTCAAACAAAGATCCAATCAGACGTCACTTTTCTATGAAAGCAATACGCTGGATTCAAAGCATTGCTAGAGAAAAAGGGATTCATATTCAACATGCCAGAAATGGTGGCAAATATCGGATAGGAAAATACACTGTAGACGGTTTTCACCACAATTCAAGGACTGTCTATGAATTCCTCGGGGATTTATTTCATGGTTGCCAGACATGTTTTAAGGATCGGAAATATATCAGCCCCATCAATGGAAAATCAATGGGTGAATTGTACATCAGTACCCTTGAACGACTAAAAACCATCAAAAGAATGGGATATAACGTCGTGACCATATGGGAGCATGAATTTGACGCCAAGATGAAGAAGGATAAAGAATACAGAAAAACCATTGAAAGTCTATACCCGAACTGTAACCCCATCGAACCAAGAGAGATTCCTGCTGGAGGTAGATGTGATGCAATAAAAATTGTTTATGATGTTGAGGAAAGCAGTGAAAAGGAAATCAAGTACATTGATATTTGCTCACTGTATCCTTACGTTTGCAAACATAAATTCTATCCTGTAGGCCATCCCACAATCTTGACTACTGAGAACATTGACATGGAGAATATTCGTCAGTATGAAGGACTCATTAAATGCAAAGTTCTACCCCCAACTGTCTTGATTCATCCCGTTCTTCCAGTTCACTGTAACGGCAAGATGATGTTTCCACTTTGTATGAAATGTGCACAAGAAAACTCAATCGTTTGTAACCATAAAAAAACGACAGAGAGATCCTTGGTTGGAACTTGGGTTACATTCGAACTGTTCAAAGCTCTTGACTGTGGTTATCGACTAATGCATGTGTATGAAATCTGGCATTTCAACTCTGTTTCGGACCAATTCTTTAAAGGTTATGTGGACAATTTCTTGAAAATCAAGCAAGAAGCCAGTGGATATCCCGGTTGGTGCCAGACAGACTCGGAAAAGGCTCAATTCATTCGCGAGTATGAGGAAGCCGAAGGGATTCGTCTTGACCCCAAATGTATTCAAAAAAATCCTGGCAAAAGATCATTTGCTAAGATTATGCTGAACTGTCTTTGGGAAAAATTAGCACAGCGTGAAAACATGAGCAAGACGAAATACATCAGAGAACCATCTAAATATTTTGACTTGATTACCGACCCGAAATATACGGTAAAGCATGTGGAAATCTTTGACAACGAGTGCGCATCCATTTTAGTCAACTATGAAGAAAAGATGGACTTTGTCGAAACGCATGCTACAGCCAATGCTATTGTAGCATCCTACGTAACAGCTTATGCAAGGTTGGAACTGTACAGCGTTCTTGAAAGATTGGGGAATAGAGTTCTGTATTTCGATACAGATAGTTGTATGTACATTCATGATCCCGAATTGTGGAACCCTCCCATCATTAACAGCAGCCTAGGAAAATGGACCGACAAAGAGCCTGATTGTAGAATCACTCATTTCAGAGGATTAGGTCCCAAGAATTACGCTTATAAGATGAAAACAAAAGATGGAAAAGAAAAAAGCAAATGTAAAGTCAAAGGAATTACTTTGGATCACAATACAAATCAGCTGGTGAATTTCGACACCCATTCAAAATGTGTTTTGGATCGCACAATAGAAATTAAAGTTCAGTATGATTGTAGAATCAAAAGACATAGAGATAGAACAGTGACCAGCGAACCACAGTCAAAAACGTTTCGCTCTGTATACACCAAAAGAGTGATTGTAAACGATACTGATACTGTTCCCTATGGTCATAAAAGTTTGAGGGTATAAATATCTGTAAGAAAACAGCATCATGTTACATTGAAGTGAACGATCAAAGTAAGACGCTTTTTAAAAACAGTTTTAAAAACAGTGAAAAAATCAAAAGTGAGAAAACATGTCAAGCGAAATGTTACCTTTACCGATAGAACTACGTGAAAAAGTTTATAGAGATTTCAACCATCAGCACACGCTCGATGAACAAGTACAGTTTGATATTAAATTCAAATGTGTGAAACTTTGGATAGATAAATTGCATAAGGGAGTTGCAAAAGGAGAAACATCCTGCAAATTGTATAGAATGCACAGCTTTATTACAATGCTGGTGACTGAGTCAGATTTCGATCTCACTCTCCAAGGCTATTTGACAGCTTGTTTGTGGAAAAGTGACTATTTCGCTAAGAAGTTGCAAGCCACAAGCCGATGGCGATTCATTATCATAGGAAGACCAGAAGAAAGTTTTCTGAACGTCCTGAAAATGAAATCACTCCTGTTTAACTTTTACTTACGGTATACGAAATCAAGAGATAATGCAGAAGGTGTTGATATCATGGAAGGTTATATCCTATTTGATAGAGATGTCGCAAAAGAAATCGTACTTTCAACTCTTTCGACAAAAGCAGTATTCAAAAACGTCTTTGAAATTAGAGGAATATGTGAATACTGTGATTTGGATAGCGTATATCCAATGTCTTTGGGTAATGAACAATTACACAAAACTGTTGTGGAACATGAAGACAAGTGGAAAAATCGCGGTGTCTGTGAATTCGCATTGTAAGAATTGTTTATTGTAAGAATTGTTTTAAATAAAGATATAAAATGTATCTTCAATGCTTTGTATATATGGAATATAGTGTTAGAATGTTTTAAACGTTACTGTTTTTTCATGTTTCAAACTTTGAATAAGGATGTTATTGTAAGTTGAATAAAGTTAAAAACTTTTGAATAAAGAAAATGATTTTAAAAAGGTCGTCTGTTTTGATTTCTTCCCAAAACTTGGGCAAAGAGAAAAAAATCTCACAAAGAGAGACCAAAAATTTGGATAAAGAACAGAGATGGAAAAATGTAGATAGAAATTTTATTCATATAATTCTATATAAATGAATTTTCTATCTACAATACCTACAGGACTCATATAGTACATTATGTTCTATCTACAAGGCGTATAGAAAAGTCTACATCCCAAGACAAGTCCCTTCGATCAAAAACTATAAATTGTTGGCGAACTTTCTCTCTATAATCATTCGGCTCTCGATTCTCGAGTAGTACGAATAAAAATTTTGAATAAAACTGTTAACTAGAAAAAGTTTTGTTAACTAGTGCGCATATTTCGTGCTGGAAAAATGGAATCCAACTTAGACCAAACGGATCATGGAAGAATGGATTCCAGCTTAGACGTTTTAGTCGGCTCCTTACCACAAGAAAACCCCGTCCTAGACATCTCCTCACCACAGCGTGAAAACAGTAGAGATATTCTATCGACAGCTATGAATTCAACATTCATTGAGCCGATGACAGGATCGGTTGATAAAATCGAAGAAGAAATACGACAGATGATTTCAAATCAAAACTCTGTAATAACTCAGATTTTAGACGAAGTGAAGATTTTGAATAGAAACATTGAGACATTATGCCTACAAAATCAACAGAGTCGACAGAGCCACCAGAGTCAACAAGATTCATCTGTAACGATTTCAGCCCAGGTTAACTTTGATAAAACCAGTTTTCAAAAGTTAACATCTTCTATCACCACTCCTGTAGAACATCAGTCAACTCAGACAGAAGAACCCAAGCCAAGAAGAAGAGGAAGAAAACGAAAATCAGAGAAAGCAGAGAAAGACGATAGCCAACTTCACAAAAAACAACGATTCGATCCCAGCCCTGTAACACCACCACTAGTAGAAGCAAAAACAGGGTTGGGTAAATATGGAAAAAACATTGATAACTTCAAGGAATTCAAGTTCCCGATGATTCCGAAAGAACCAGAAGAAAACCTATCATCAGAAGAAAGGTTGTCATCAGAGGAAAGCTCTCGATAGAGGAAAGTTCTCGATAGAGGAAAGTTCTCAATAGAGAGAAAGCTATACCAAAAATCGAAACAGTCCTTTTCAGGACTAACCAAGACGTAGAAGTCTATCTTACTCAAATTGTCAATCTCGCAGATTTGCACTTTTGCAGAGAAAAAACTTTTCGATTAAAAATCTTGCAGAGAGAAAAAATCTTCAAAAAATCTTGCAGAGAGAAAAATTTTATCGATAGAAAAACTTTTATCAATAGAAAAACTTTTTAAGTGATAGAAAAACTTATATCAATAGAAAAACTTTTTAAGTGATAGAAAAATTTTTACGTTTAAAAATTTCGGATAAAAAATTCGAATAAAATTTTGAATAAAATTTTTTACAATTAAAAAAGTTTTGCAAATAAAAACTAGGGTCGAATAAAACTAGGGACGAATAAGCCTAAGATCGGATAAGTCTAGATGATCCAATTCCTGGGAAAAACCCAGTAAACATGATTTCATTACATTCCGTTACATTTTCGGAAAATGACGCCATGTTTGATTTCCGGGAAAGTCACGTAGACCACAAAGGGAGATAAATCTTGTCTGACTAATTCAACCATGATACGGTATATAACCCATATCGTGGAGAAAAAGACTAAGTCCAACGATGGTAGAGAGAAAGCTTAAGCCGATCAAAGACGGAAAAAGACTAAGTCCAACAGTGTCCAAAAGACTAAGTCCAACAGGGTCCTTTGGTTGAACCCGTATGAGAGAATTGGCTAAATCCTACAGAGGTGAACAATAATAGAGAAAGCCTAAGTCAAACGATAGTGTCTGCCTGAACCATATCATTACGAGCCGTTCACGTGCGCGCAGATGCATTAAGACCCCTTTTCACAGACCACGGTTTAAAAAAAGGGTCCCTGCCGCGTCAAAGATGGTGAACATCTATCTCCGATGAAGAAAAAAAGACTAAGTCCAACGATAGTCTCTGCCGAACCATATCATTACGATCCGTGCGCGCGTGCGCAGATGCATTAAGACCCCTTTTCACAGAGATAGTTAAAAAGGGGCTCTGACCGCGGCATGGGGGGGAGCAAAAATGCCGAAAATCTGAAAAATCTGGCGGTAGGGCAGCCTAGCCACAAAAATTTGGGGTTTGGGAGGGCAGCCTAGCCCAAATTTCCTCTCAGGGAGGGTAGACCTCGGACAAAAATAGCACTCAGGGAGGGCAACCCTGGACTACCCTCCTTTACTACTGTTTTGTTTCGGGACCAAATTTTTGTTGGTTTGAACTAGGAGCTCTGAGTAGCTTTTTAGAATCACTCCTCCTTCCTACCCTATCTGAGCAGGTACTTGCAAAAAAAAAAACAACACTGTACATAACTCTTTGCGGTTTTAATTGTTTGTTTGTTTATACACATGTATGTATCTCAAAATTATTTCAATTATATCTTTACGGCCAGCGCAGCTATCCATGCTTTCTTGCAGTTTCTTTTTTAACCAATACTTCGCACAATCATCGTCGAAACAATCATCAACGAGGAAGGTGGGATGACTCCTGTCGCTTTTACTATCATCAGTCCTCAGAGAGGAATTTCCCGGGCTGAGGGTTCGAGCCAGTGACCCCCTGGTCTCAAGTCCTGTGGGCTACGGACTGCTCTACCGGGGTTTCGACAAAACTATAGGCTCGTCTATATTCAAAGAATTTGAAGAACACCGGTTTAATGTGGCTTCAACGAGAGGGCGTGTCATTAACGGGTAGAAAACATTGTTGGAAAGGGAGAAACTGGTGGTTCGCCAGCATTTTCTTCTTTTCTCACAATGTATTTATAAATCTGCTCTCTAAGGGTTGTTAAAACTCGGGATTGGTTTGGCGTTCCCTGCCTACTCATAAATCTTCCTAACTTGGTAAAAATAGAAAATTCATTGTTCTTGAAAACTCTAGAAAGATGGATTGTGATAGAGAACGGTATACAATATAAAAATAACCACATGACTTTGAATTTCATTTACTATGGAGGTCCAAAAGGGTCAAAGAAACTGATAAGGCAAAATCGCGAATAAGTGGATAATTCTAAGAGTATCTACCACGCTAATACCTGTCACTGCGGGTAGTGTAGATCAAGATCAGACTGCGCAAAACGTGCAGTCTGATCTTTGATTTACACTACCCGCTTTGCTGGGATTTGAGGACAAAGGAAGCTTGGCAGTTGATATTATTTGGATGTTTTATTTTTCCACCCTGAAAGCATTTTTTTCGTTTTTATTTTCAATTTGGCGCTCTATGAGTTAATGAGAAGTGTGTATACTGAAATACCAATTCCGATTAGGCCTATCTAATCTTTACCATACAAAAAAATTTCAGACTAGACCAAATTGAAAGCATTTGCAGACGACATATTAAATGTATCTCATATGATGATTTCTGCCTTTGACATGGTAGAAAATATTGTGAGAAAAGGAGAAAATGCTGGTTGCCAGCATTTTCTCCTTTTCCCACAATGTTTTCAAAAGCCTCCTTTTTCAGGGTCGTTAAAACTTGGAATTTTGTAGCAAAGGCATAAGCCGATGGGTTTGGCTTATATTCTGACAACCCCCCCCCCCAACACACACACAGTACTAGTATCCATTACTGCTGTTTCGCTGTTTTCTCACCGGGGAATTCAACCCCAATCTTTTCAACATACCTGACCGAGCGACGAATAGGTCGGAAAGTATGTGATATAATTTCTCTGAGAGAATAAAAATCATGTTACCGTCGAAAGAACAGTAGAATAGGTGCCCGTTTTGCGACCATAGGGTTGTGGTCCGTTTAGAACACTATACATTAGTACATGAAATCAACCCTATCAATGTGAACATAAATGTTAAGATAATAAATGGCTTGAGTTCGGACATGAACCTTTTGTGAAAACTTCGCTTGACCGATACAACACAATCATTGTTTTCACTGCTTTCCGTCTGTCTGTCTGTCTGTCTGTCTGTCTAGACAAAAGTGAATTATAGTACTTTGATTAACCTACTGAATGAGCAAAACTGCTCTACTTGGATTGGATTTGCGTTTATCTATCGTCGCCATCGGTTGCCCATATGGGCTACGTCCCTTGAAGTTTGTTAGTTTTGCTTCGGGGGATAGTGCAATATACAGAACGAAACCCATCCTAAGTTACGCCTAGTTCTTAAACGTGGTCGGTGTGCAGCACTGTCACACAGGAGCTCGGTTTAACGTCTCATCCGAAAGACTATTAGTAATTTTAGATGGCCAGCCGTGGGGCTCGAACCCACACCCTCAAGTGACCCAAGACTTGGTGTTTACAAGTTCTACGCTCTACAATCCACGGCATTCTAGGGTTTTTTATGGGTGAATGCACCAGTAAGTTTTGTTAGGTTAAATCGACAAGCTGAAAATATTTTTTCATAATATAATATTGGTTATCTATGCATAGATTTTACCCTTTACCACACAATTCCAAGTTTTATCGACCCTGAGGATGGAGGCTTTTGAAAACAATGTGGGAAAAGGAGAAAATACTGGTACCCAGCATTTTCTCCTTTTCTCACAATGTTTTCTACTATTTCAAAGACAAAATTGATCATTTGAGCCACATTTAAAGTTGTCGTCTGCAAATGCTTTCAATTCTAAATTTTTGTCGTGTGGCAAAGAGTTAACTCTTTACTTAACGACAAAATTTTAAACTTCTTTTTGAAAGCATTTGCGAACGACAAGTCAAACACGAATTAGTTGATGGAATTTTGCCTTTAGAAGAACAGAAAACGTTGTTGGTAAAGGAGAAAATGCAGGTAACCCGCATTTTCTTTTTTCCCACAATGTTTTCAGAAACTTTCTTCTTTGTTTGAAAGATAACTTGAAGATAGCATTTTATATTTGAGCCATGCTCTGTGAAAAGAGGGCTTAATACATCTGCGAAAAGTATCGGCCAGGTCAGCCTGCGCAGTCCGCGCAGGCTGACCTGGGCCGAAACTTTTCGCTATAAACATGTCTATATTTTTACCACAGGGGCCCTTAGAATAAACATTCTATATTTTTACCACAGGGGCCCTTAAAATAAACATGTCTATATTTTTATCACAGGGGCCCTTAAAATAAACATGTCTATATTTTTACCACAGGGGCCCTTAAAATAAACATGTCTATAGTTTTACCACAGGGGCCCTTAGAATAATCATGTTTATATTTTTACCACAGGGGCCCTTAGAATAAACATGTCTATATTTTTACCACAGGGGCCCTTAGAATAAACATGTCTATATTTTTACCACAGGGGCCCTTAGAATAAACATGTCTATATTTTTACCACAGGGGCCCTTAGAATAAACATGTCTACATATTTGACCAATCACAAATATCTATTTATTCATTCTCTATCAGTATCAAAAAGTATGGCAAAAGCCAGCACATTCAGCTACGCCGAAAAAAATTGAAAAGAGAATCTCTTAACCCGTATTCTGCTAAATAAGTGAAAGGGAATTTTCAAACCGCTTGTAAAAACCCGATTACTGCGGTTTCAAACTTATTTTTAGGTAAACAATATCTCCTTATCGCACATTTTAGATTCAAGATCAGACTGCACGTTCTGTGCAGTCTGATCTTGATCTACACTGTCCGAAAAAGGTCAGTGAGTCCCGCATAACAGCCAAAAGGTTAACCGGTAGGGTGCTAAGCGCGACCCGGAACTCTTTCGTGGAATATAAGACTGTTTGGGAATCCGCATTTCAAAGGTTTTTAAATTGCAAGAGTAATGCTCTCTGTGGTCACAATGTTTTTTTCAAAAGTTTTACATGACATAAAATATAATATCGTTTTCTAACACTGATGGGTTGGTAGACAAACCCAATCATTTGATTTTCTTCTGCTCTATATTTAAATGAAGTGCTATCATATAGCACAGTGTTTTCCAAAGTTTTAATGATTGTATTGATTGATTGACTGTATGGTGTTTAACGCTGTTTTTAACATTACTTCAGTTATATCACGGCGACCAGTGCACCTGTCGATGCTTTCCTGGAGTTTCATTCACCAGTACTCCGCACTATATTCTTTCTAAGCCAGTGGCTGCTTTCCCACATAACCATCGTCGAAACAATGGTCAGCGGTGAGAGAGGAATGAATCCTGTCGCGATGACTATCATCAATCCTCGGGAAGAAATTGGCCAAGCCAGGGATCGAACCAGCGACCTCCTGTTCTCAAGTCCTGTACGCTACTGACTGAGCTAAGGGGGCTTCACTTTTAAAGTTTTAAACCACATGAGCATGACACGTGGCACTAATATTGTAATGGACAAAGAAGTAAATATTGCTATTTGTTAGTGTGTTTTTATAATAATCATTTAATTATTACAGACCTAGCTCAAGAAATATTTGTTAAATTTAACTTAGATTGTAAAGTGGTTATATTGCGTCACTCTTTGTAAATAAATTGTATGACATGTAATTGTATATGGACCAGTGGCCTAAATACTTAATTAAAGATATTGTATTGTGCTGTATTGTATTATTGTACTGCACAGAACGTGCACTCTGATCTTGAATCTACACTGTCTGATACAGTCTATTTTTTTCTCTAAATCAATTCTTAAATGGCAATATTTTGTTTTTTACCATTGAGTGGAATTTTTCGTTTCATTTATTTAGCAGCTTAACCCTTAAGCTGCTAATCGCGACCCACTGACCTTTTGCGGACAGTGTAGATTCAAGATCAGATTGCACAGAACGTGCAGTCTGATCTTTGACCTACACTGTCCGATAAGGTATTTTATTTCTGGTGAAATCAACTTTGAAACTGCAATGTTTTGGTTTTTAGTATTGAGTAGAAATTTGCGTTTCATTTATTCAGCAGCTTAACCCTTTACTGCACAATGACGCCTTTTGACGCCCCTGGGAAAGAAGCCTTTTGAAAACATTGTGGGAAAAGGAGAAAATGCTGGTTACCAGCATTTTCTCCTTTTCCCACAATGTTTTCTACCCCATCAAAGCAAGGTTGCACCATTTGAGCCACATTGAAATTGTCGTCTGCAAATGCTTTCAATTTGGACAAGGCTAAAGTTTTGTCGTCTGGTAAAGGGTTAAGCGTTAAAAGTAAAATGTCGAAATCTATCAGTCGTTTTGATAAAGATCTTTTGAACTTCAGTTGTGAATAGCTAGTAAATATCTATAATGTACACAGCTAAAAATGTAGATAATGGAATAAAACAGGGAAGAAAATTAGCGTTTTACCAGATATTCCCGTATTTATACCGCCATGTGGAAGAAGACTTTTAGAAACATTGTTGGGAAAGGAGAAAATGCTGGTAAACAACATTCTATCCTTTCCACACAATGATTTAAATTCTTTGAAAGACATATCGCATAATTTTGAGCCTCATTTTATTTGTCTCTCACCGCTGGTCATTGTTTTGGCGATGGTTATTTGGGAAAGCAGTTAGTGACTTGGTTTGAACATTGCACGAACTACTGGTAAAAAAAAACTCCAGGAAAGCATTGATAGGTGCACCGGACACCTCGATATAACTGAAGTATTTCTAAAAACGGCGTTAAACGCCGTACGTATTTGAGCCATGATCTGGCAAAAGGGGGTTTATAATGCATCTCCGTAATGCCCTTTACTAAGCAAGACATCACATAATTATGGATCCATAAAATCCATTTTGTCTGGCATCCAACAGAATCAAAGCGTCCAATGATCCTTGTACAAGCAGAAAATTGACCAATAGCAAAAAGGTACAAGCAGAAAATTGACCAACAGCAAAAAGGTACAAGCAGAAAATTGACCAATAGCAAAAAGGTACAAGCAGAAAATTGACCAAAGGCAAAGAGTTTCGGCTCAGGTCAGCCTGCGCGAATCGCGTAGGCTGACCTGGGTCGATACTTTTTGGCAGATGTATTAAACCCCTTTTTCACAGAGCTCATTTCTGTAATATATTATATTCAAGTCTAAACTCTAGTCTTTCTGTAAAGGGATTAACACTTACAAAAAAAAAAAGCATGACTCCATATTGCCATTACTGGGGCTTCAATCAGTTCAACTAAAATCGATTTGTCACACTTCAAAAATCTCAATACAAAAGTAATGCCAAGGGTCGTAGCGCTGTGTTTATTTATTTTACAAGTTCTGTTTGTTTACAGTGCCCGAATATTTGAACAAGCGAATCGGGGAGACCTCTTAAAGGTACCATTGTTCGCCACTTACGTTTAACTCTGACCTACTTAAACCGCCCGTCGCCCCCATGCCCCCCTACCACGTTAGTATCTCCCTTTTATCCTTTTGCCCAAGGACAGTGACTTTAGACTCTGCCAAACTGAAAGCATATTCAGACAGCAATTCCGAAAGTGGTACAAATTAACTTAAGTTCTTTGACAGGGTAGAAAATATTGTCGAAAAAAAAAAAGAGAAAATGCTGAACTCTTTTTCGGCGTAGCTCAATACGCTTGCTATTGACTTACTTCTTAGAAGTAATATACACGAATAATTGAATATATAGTAATTTGTGATTGGTAAAAAATGTGGACATGTATAATCTGCGAGCCTATTTGTAGGCACATTTATGACATCAATATTTAAGCGTTTCTACTGCTATTCGAAATTTCATTTCTTTGTTAGACAGTTATAAAGAAAAAGAAAAATATTATGAACTTCAAAAATACGAGGGGCTATCCAAAAGTTCGTAAAGAAATTAACACAAATCATTTGCTATGCTACGAAATTAGCGCGATCAGATTTTGCTTTTCATCAGTTTATGTCCCCTGGTTCCGAATTGCAGGTGCGTAGCCAGAGCTTCAACATTAACCGTAAAAGTGCCAAATAACTGAAATGAGCCATACTCCGACAAAAGGGGGCTTAATGCATCTTCTTGATGCATCACACCAATCAGGTCATCACATAGGTATGGATCCATAAAATCCACTGCCTCTAACAACCGTCTCAATCATGAGGTAGACTGGTCCTTTGACATGCAGAAAACTGCCCGATAGCAAAAAGTTTCGGCCCAGGTCAGCCTGCGCGGACTGCGCAGGCTGACCTGGTCCGATACTTTTTTGAAGATGCATTAAGCCCCCTTTTCACAGAGCATGGCTCAAATGTATTTTCCCCAATCAGAAATACAGACAAAAATCATTCCAATTTTATCGGCGTTTTGCCAAAATATTTCATAAAGTAGCGGCCAGTGTAAATCATTGACAAGACTTAACCCAACGCAACCTGTTTCATCCTCGTGTTTTTCTCGTTGTTGTAGGTCTCGTCTAGCTACGATTTCGTCCAACCGACAAGAAGGTGAACAAGAGGACCATGATGGCCCTTAACCGCTCCACCGGCTAATAAGTACAAACCCTTCAGGCCAAACATAATAATTCTTGGCAAATCGGTTTCAAACTAGAAGACATATAAAGTTTTCTCACTAAAAAAGTTATCACCCCGAAAGCGAAGCCATTTTTGACCACAGAGCTATAATTACTTGAATCCTGGGGGAGTTTCCTCAATAAAAAGGCCCTGTAAAACATGGGGCCCTTGAGGCAGGGCTAATTTCGATCCTAGGTCTAAATTTTGAGCAAATTTAAAAGTGATCAACAACAGGAAGCTATGTGCAAAAATTTGGTAAGCTTAGGATTTCTTGAATTTTCACTCTATAAGCACTGACCTATGGGGTGGGGCCAATTTTGGAGTAGGCCTATTAGATGATAGCCATCATAAAATATTCATCTATAGCTCAATTAAAAACAACAAGATTTTTAAACTTGTGACTTGTGGGGCGGGGCCAATTAAGACCTTAAGGCTACAATTCAAAATCTTCGTATAGGTCCATCAGATAACTATATATGCAAAATTTGGTAGCCCTAGGTCTCAAGGTTAGGAACTGGAAGATTTTTAAGTTTTCACTATATAAGCCCGTGTAAAACTTCTGACCCGACCCCTAGGGTGGGGCTAAATTTGACCCCAGGGCTGTAATTTGGGCATTCTTGGTAGATGCCCACTAGATAATGCTACATGCAAAATTTGGTAGCCCTAGGCCTTATGGCTAGGGACGATAAGATTTTGAAAGTTGTCTCTATATAGTCAATGTAAAACTTGCGACCCCCCCCCCCCCGGCAGGGCCAAATTTAACCCCTATAATGTAGGCCATCTTGTAAGAGCCCACTTGATAAAGCTACATGCAAAATTTACTTGCCCTAGGCCTAATGGCTAGGAAACAAGAAGATTTTTACAGTTTTCTCTATATAAACCGATGTAAAACTTGTGACCCCTGGGGCAAGGCAAATTTTCACCACAGGGCTATAATGTGAAGACAGTTAGTAGAGGTCCATTAGATAGAGCTACATGCCAAATTTGGTAGCCATGGGCCTTTTGGTTTCGGAAAAGAAGTTTTTTAAAGATTTTTAATATTTTCACTTTTGTTGCCATGGTAACCATACTTTTTTATTAGAATCAAATTCTTCCAAGGAATTGTGAAGAGGACCATGGCAGGATCATTTCTGTGAAGTTTGGTGAAAATTGGACGGGTAGTTTAAGAGAAGAAGATGTTTGAAATAAAAGTTAACGCACGGAAGGACGGACGGACAGACGGACGCACGACGAATACAGGGCCATGACGTAAGCTCGCTGGCCCTCCGCCAGTGGAGCTAAAAGTATGGAAAACTCATCTTAAAGTGATCACTAAAAACTATTCAAATGCCAAATCATCAAACTAATATGTTCTTTATCTTTTTTTAATTAAAAATAAACAAACACATTTTTTTTTACTTCATTTCCTATCGTGACAAGGAAACTGCTACGAGCTGTGGGTAGAATCACCGGATCGAACTGAATCTGACTTAAAAGCCGAATTGGACCGGAGTGAACTAGATCAGACCGGATTAGACCGAAGCAACCGAAACGGACCTAATAACCGGATTATACCTTTTTTTTTTTCCAATCTTGTATGGAACAACCAAGTTTTATCCTTACCCAGGCCGCTTATTCCACATTACATAATATGTCAGTAATTTCAGTACTTTGATTTTAACTGTGCTGAAATGCCTTAATAAAGCCATTTCAATTGAGTTGAGCTGTAGTTAAACTTTTTTTTTCGACGTTTTCGAAATCCGTGAGCTGATCACATTATGCGACATAAAAAATCATTTCTGTGCTAACTTATTTATGACGTTAACCCTTTACCGCACACAAAAAAAAATGAACAGATACGACAATTTAAATGTGGCTCAAATGATGGAATTTATCTTTGATAGGGTAGAAAACATTGTGGGTAAAGGAGAAAATGCTGGTCACCAGCATTTTCTCCTTTTCCCACAATGTTTTCAAAAGTCTTCTTCCTCAGAATCGTTTTTACGCGGGACTGTGGGGTTAAAGGGTTAAAGAAATTTACGAGGAGGACAAATGTTCGAATATCAGATTTCTTGTGTGTAAAATTACAGGCCTGTGCTATTGTTACCTTACTACGCTATAGAATAGATGGTAAACAGCAAATATTTGTGTTTTGAAAACAGATCGGTCGGTATGAGAGCGGGCTAGTGTACTGAAAAGGAGAGATAGACAGATGGACAGAGAGAGATAGAAACAGTGGGACAGATGGCTAGAAAGACAGACAGAATGATAGACGGATGAACGAACCAACGGACGGACGGACAGACAGACAGACAGACAGAGATAGACGGATAGGCATACAGTCAGTCAGTCGTCAGTCAGACACACAGACACACAGACAGAGACACAGACGGACACACAGACGTACAGACAGACACACACACACAGATAGACAAACAGACAGACAGACACACACACACACACAGACACAAAGACACAAAGACACACAATTGAAAGCGACAAAAACTAACATTTTAACAAAATTATAGCTTATCAAGCCCAAATATTTCGGGGAAATAAAGATAAGATAGCAAAACCGCACCCATCCGTTAAAATTAACCCTTCATTAAATAATCTCAAGTTTTAACGATCCCAGAAATAAAGACCTTTAAAAGCATTGTGGGTAAAGGAGAAAATGCTGGTAACCAGCATTTTTCCACCATGCTTTCTATTCTTTAAAAGACAAAAACTATCGTTTGATACACGTGTAACTTTTTACTGGAGATTAACGCCGTTTCAATAGCTTAGGTCATATCACAGCAGCAACTGCATCTACCCATGTGTTTCCAGACTTTCTCACACCAGTACTGAAACAACTTTCCTTTCCAAGTCACTGACTACTTTTCTCATATGCATCAGAGGTGAGAGGCGAAAAATCGCCTGAAGGAAAGTTTGCCTCAACTCGGTATCGAGCCCGCAACCACCAGGTAACGAATCAGATACGCTAACCACTGAGATACCTGGCCGGACACACATTTAAGTAGTCCTCTGTGAATGATTTTGATTTGGACAAGTCTAAGATTTTGTTCTCAAGTAAACAGTTAGTAGCTACGTAACGAAATCGAAGAGGTTGAAATCTAGGATACAAGATTTTGGTACAATTATCCAGCTAAATAAGTAAAATGAAATTTTCAAGCCGATTGTAAACATAAAAAAATTTGCATTTTCAAAGTTTTTTTTTTTGGGGGGGGGGGAGGGAGGGACGATATCTCCTATTCGGATAGTGTAGATCCAAGATCAGACTGCACGTTCTGTGCAGTCTGATCTTGATCTACACTGTCCGCCAAGGGTTCTTGGGTCGAGCATAGCAGCCTAAGGGTTTATCCATTACTTTACAAGCTTTTTAAGACCGACAGGACAACTGCATGATAAAATAGATTAACAGATAAAATTTAACGAAGAAATGAAATCAAAGAGGTTGGAATTAGTACTGCTGAATAAATGAAAGGAAAATTTCCCCTAAATAGTAAATCAAAGTACTGAAAGTACTGACAGACTAGCGAATTTGATTGATTGATTTTTTTGTATGGTGTTTAACCCTATTTTCAACATTATTTCAGTTATGTAGCAGTGGACAGTGCACATATCCATGCTTCCTGGAGTTTCTTTACCAGTACTCTGCACAATATTCTTTCCAAGACACTGGCTTCTTTCCCACATTTATATTATAACTACTGTCGAAACGTGAGAGAGAAATTAATCCTGTCACAATGACTATCATCAGTCCTCGGAAAGAAATTTGCCGAGTCGGGGATCGAACCAGCGACCTCTTGTTCCCAAGTCCTGTACACTACTGACTGGGCTGCTGGGGCTATGCGTGCTATTGGTTAACTGTAATCCAGTTTAAGTTTAACCCTTAACCTGCTAAAAATGTTAAACGAAACTTTGAAGCCGATGGTAACCACCTGAATATTGCTATTTCAAAGTTACATTTTGGAGAAAATAATATATCCTCTTATCAGACAGTGTAGATCCAAGATCAGACTGCATGCTCTGCACAGTCTGATCTTAATCCACACTGTCCGCAAAACGTCAGTGAGTCGCGGTAGTTCTGGTAAAAGAAACTCCAGGAAAGTATGAATAGGTGCTCTGGCCGCCGCAATATCACTAAAATAATGTTGAAAACGGCGTTAAACACCATGCAATCAATTAGTCAAAATCCAATAGCACAAGATGTAGTTAACTATTTAACTCTCTTTACAAAACGAAAAATTTTACGCCAGTCCAAATTCAAGGCTGTTGCAGACCATAAATTAAAAGTGTCTGAACTGATTAAACCTGATTCCAAAAGGGTAGAAAACAAGGTGGAAAAAGGAGAAAATGATGGTTACCAGCATTTCTCCTTTTCCCGCAATGTTTTCAAAAGGATTTTCCCCAGTATCGTTAAAACTTTGGATTGTTTGGTAAAGGGTTAATATTCAAGACTAGAATAACAGTTTAAGATAACAATTTAACTGTACACAATGATCTAAATAATGAATGACTGAAGGAATGACAAGGGTTCCCTGTCCAGTGAGGGTTAATGCTTTTGGGATAACCAAGTTACCTAGGTGTATCTACTGACAGATTCATTCATAATGTTACAGTGGTGTCGGAAAAAGTGATTCTCTGCTTTGCATAGGTTACTTGATTTACATATAAGCAAAGATCTTGTACCTTGTAAATGACCTCTTGTTCAGTTTATTACTTTGTAAGAGGACATGTTCAAACTGGAGTGGTAGAGATTTAGTGGTTTTTGTCAAAATTGTCATATATAACAGAATTAAGATTTCTAACAGAAAGAAGTATTTTTCTGTGAGGCAGTATTTGGCAACTGTGGGTTTTTTTTTTTTTTGTTTACTTTGACTCGAGGTCAATCTTGATGCCTATAGTCTAGCTTCGCTAGTCTAAAAACCCAAATATTGAGATTTCAAAACTGATTTCACCCGAAAGAAATTACCGTATCGGACAGTGTAGATCAATGATCAGATTGCACGTTTGATAAGGGTAAAAAAAAAAATTTAGGAAAAGGACCAAACGACAAAATTTCGGCCTGAACCAAATTGAAAGCATTTGCAGACGACAATGATTTCTGTCTCTGATAGAGTAGAAAACATTGTGGCAAAAGGAGAAAATGCTGGTTACCAGCATTTTCTCCTTTCCCCACAATGTTTTCAAAAGGGTTAATTTATTTAGTCCCTCACCAAACAATCCCGTGTTTATAGTAACCTGAATAATACGGCTTTCGGAAACATTGTGAGGGGAGGAGAAAATGCTGGTAATCAGAATTATCTCCTTTTCCCACAACGTTTGCCATCCTTTCAAAGGCCAATACATCTACAGTCAATTGAGTCGCATTTAGTTTGTCTTCTGCAAATGCTTTTAATTTGGACGAGCATAACATTTTGTCGTCTGGTTAACCCTTTATACAACAAACCCGACTTTTAACGACCCTGAAAGAGAAGACTTGGGAAAACACTGTGGGAAAAGGAGAAAATGCTGGTAACCAGCATTTTCTCCTTTTTTTCCCATAACGTTTTCTATACTTTCAAAGATAGAAATCGTTGTCGTCTGCGAATGTTTTGAATTTGGTCCAGGCCGAAATTTCGTCGTCTGGAGAGTTAGGTCCAATTGGCAACGAAAGAATTAATTCTTTAAATACCGAACATGTCCTTGTTTGAACGACCCTGAGACAGAAGGCTTCGAAAACAGGAGAAAGGGAGAAAATTCTGGTTACCAACATTTTCTCTTTCTCTCACAATGTTTTCTAACCCTGAACAACAAATGACTAGATTTAAACCATATTTGATAAATCGTCTGCAAATGCTTTCAATTTGGACAATCTTAAACTTATGCCTTCTGGATAAAGTTAACCCTTTACCACACAATGCCGACTTTAAACGATCCATCCAAGCACTAATCTTAATGAAAGAAGCCTTTTGGAAACATTGTGGGAAAAGGAGAAAATGCTGGTAGCCAGCATTTTCTCCTTTTCCCACAAGGTTTTCTAGCTTCCCTTAAACAAATTTCAATTTTTGATTTACATTTATTTTGTCGTCTGCATTTGCTTTGAATTTGGACTAGTCTAAAGTTTTGTCGTTTGGTAAGGAGTTAAGCGGATTTATATTATTTGTGTATATTTTCATGAGTGTCAACAATGCATACGTAATTTTATAATACGTACATTAAAAATAAGTACCGGTCAATAGCTAGGACATTCACGTCGTCGAGTGATGTCCTTGGTTGTTAGATAGATCGTCGGCCTCGTAACCATAAGGTCCCGAGTTCGATACCCGAGCGCGGGAATCAGCTTTGGGAACTGCTTTGGCCCACACATTCGGCGCGAGTACTGGTGTACTTGTTTCCCAATCGATGAAAAATAAATATGTTTAAACTAAGTCGTGTAGCCAAGAGGAAGTCCGGGAGTCAGGGCTGCAGCACATTCGGCAAATCCCAGGTGATCCGTTGTTCAAGTCCCTCGGCTGTATCAGGTAGCTTGTTATGCTCCTATACACGGTACATTTCTTCGCCGGAAATATCGTTTTTAAATCGTAATACTCCACTTAGAAAAAGAAATCACTAGTTACAATTTTCTGGCAGATTTTTTCTCAATATATTTCCGTTGACAAACAGTTTGTAGGCCTACATTTATTTTCTAACTTGGTCTATCAATTCCGTAGGCTTTTTTCAGCGACAGGGAACTTATCACCGTGCTGTTGTTGCCGTTGTTAATCGATTTACATGGGTGCCGCCATGATTAAGATCGTGTGACTGGCAGTATCACTCGTCACAACTCGGCCGATTCCGTACCTACATCTAACCTCGTCTATATAAAGGAGGCTTCCATTTTGAACTATCAATCACATGATCTTAAACATGGCGGCGCCCCTGTAGATCGCTTAGCAACGACATGAACAACCACGGTGAAGTTATTCACTTCTATCGATCTGTCGATGAAAGCTCCCAACGGAATTGATAAACCACGCTAAAAATTGAATGTACAAACTGTTTGCCGACTGAAATATTCTTAGAAAGATACCGACAGAAAATTTACTCATGTTTTCTTTTTTAAGAGGAGCCTTACAATTTCAATAACGGTAAAGCGGTGTGCTTCCGGAGATGTGCGAAATGTACCGTGTAGGTGCATATCAAGCTACGTGATACAGCCGAGGGATTTGATTACCAGGTCACCCGAGGTATGCCGAATGTGGCAGTATTTCAAAATGGAAACCCCATTAATACAGACGAGGTTAGATGTAGTTAGATGTAGTTACGGAATCGGCCGAGTTGTGACGAGTGGGCTTCAGCAGTAACCGTAAACTCCACTCGGCCGATCCCGTGAGATGTAATCAACGTATCGCCCGTGGTTTGCCGAATGCGTTAACTCTTCACCGAACGTCAAAAGTTTAGTCTTGTCCAAATTGAAATCATTTGAAACGAGAGATTAAATGTAAATCAAATTATCATAATTATCTATCTCTAGGGCATCTGTTCCAGTTATACTTTCATATCGGCCATTGTGGGAAAAGGAGAAAATGCTGGTTATCAGCATTTTCTCCTTTTCCCACAATGTTTTCAAAAGGTTTTTTAAAACAGGGTCGTTAAAAGTCGGGATTGTGTGGGAAAGATTTCGATACATACGTACACATATATAACTACATATCTACAGCCATTAAAGTTTACATTATCAATAAGCACAATAATGTATGTGAGCCGGCAGTATATGTAATACTTCATATATCATATAGTAATAAATTGTGCCAAACTCTGGCAAAAGGGGGTTTAATGCATCTCTGTGATGCATCATACCAAGAAAGTCATCAGATAATTACGGGTCCCTAAAATCAGCTGAATCCTGAGGTAAAATGGACATGCACAAAATTCATCAAAAGCAAAAAGTTTCGACCCAGCAAATCCTGCGCAGCCTGCGCAGGCTAATCTAGTTCGATAATTCATGGAGATGCATTAAACCCCTTCTCACAGAGCATGACCCAATCACATAATAAATAAATAAATACATGTAAATAATGAAATTCTATAAAATGATAAAAGTCATTCATTCGCCAATAAATCAATGTAGTTTAAACTTTTAAATAACCCCGAGTTTTACCGAGGTAGAAAACGTTTGAAAACATACTGTAGTTGGAAAAGGAAGTTGCTGTTAAGCAGCAGTTTATCCTTTTACCACAATGTTTCCACTTTTGCACAAACGAATCCCGTATTTGAGCCGAAATTACTTTGTGGTCTGCATACGCCTTCAATCCTGAATAATAATCTTTTACCCTACAATCCTGACCCTAACAGAAAGGCTTTAGAAAACATTGTGGGAAAAGGGGAAAATGCTGGTAACCAGCATTTTTCCCTTTTCCTACAATGTTTTCTATGATATCACAGACATCACTATCATTTTAGGAACATTTCTTTTTGTTGTCTGTAAAAGCCTTCAACATAGACTGGACTAATGTAAAAATAAATAATCATCTAGCGAAGGGTTCAATCAGTACAGTTATTCTAATATTCTAAAAATCAAAGTACTGAAAGTACTGACAGACTAGCGAATTTATTGATTGATTGATTGATTGTATGGTGTTTATTAACCCTGTTTTCAACATTATTTCAGTTATGTAGCGGTGGCCAGTGCACATATCCATGCTTTCCTGGAGTTTCTTTTGCCAGTACTCCGCACAATATTCTTTCGAAGCCACTGGCTCCTTTCCCACATAACCATCGTCGAAACGTGAGAAATGAATCCTGTCGCATGCATAACAGAATTAAGATTTCTAACAGAAAGAAATATTTTCTGTGTGACAGTATTTGGCAACTGTGGGGTTTTGAATCTAGGTCAATCTTGATGCCTATAGACTAGCTTCGCTAGTCAAAAAATAGAAGAAGAGCTCTGTATTTCACAGATAGATCTACATTAACTATTTCACTACTAACTCGAGAAATTTCACATTTTTATCGAGGTCTAAAAGACGATTCCCTCTGCTATTGAAGATGAATTGCCTCATAGCCTAGCATCGGGTAGCGGATTGTGTAGATCAGAGATCAGACTGCACGTTCTGTGCAGTCTGATCTTGATCTGCACCATCCGCAAAAGCCACTTAAGTCGTCAGTAGTAGTGAAAGAGTTAAGGTTACGGCACTGGTCTAAGACACATCAGTGAACAGAATATGGACAACTGGTAATCTGGAGTGAGAGACAGACAGAGAGACACCGACGGACGGACCAACCGACAGACAGACAGACAGTAGGCGGACGGACGGACAAAGCAAGCGACAGGCAGACAGGGAGAAACATAGAGATAGCAAGAGATGGCGAGTTGGAGAGAGAGAGAGGGGGGACACACACACACACACACAGAGGCAGAGAGAGTGGGGAGAGGGGTTAAAAATTAGTATGATTTCAGAAACTTTTCTTAGGGTTAGTTCAAATATCGAACTTCAGAAAATTCTCTACATAAAGACAGCGTCACAATGTCACATCGAGTACAGGTTTCGTAACACACACACTCGTGTAGTGGATTTGTTTGCCTCTGTTTATTGGAAACCTTTGTTCCAAATTGTGACCTTGTTGTAGACTAAGTTCAGGTTAGAGCAAAAAGGTAAGATAGCCAAAGTCAAGCTTATATCTACAGAATTCTCACGCCTCATTTAACACCCTTTACCACGTTTTAACGACCCCTAGGGATGAGGCCTTTTGAAAACATTGTGGGAAAAGGAGAAAATGCTGGTAGCCAGCATTTTCTCCTTTTCCCACAATGTTTTCGACCCCTTTTAAAGATAAATTTCATAATTTGTGCTACATTTAATTTGTGGTCTGCAAATGCTTCCAATTTGGAACAGTCTAAAATTTTATCGTGAGGTAAAGGGTTGATCGCAATTCAGCTGATCCCGACTCGGAACCAAATTATTGAAATGGACCGTCTCAATCGGGACACAGGCACTAAACATTGCAGTTTAACTCTTTACCAAACGACAAAATTGTAGACTGGACCAAATTCAAAGCATCAAATTAACTGTAGCTCAAGTGGTCTTTTATGTATTTGATAGGGTGGAAAACATTGTGGGAAAAGGATAAAATGCTGGTTACCAGCATTTTCCCATTTCCCCGTAAATGTTTTCAAAAGGTTTCTTCATTTGAGTGGCTAAAACTCGGGATTGTGTGGTACAGAGTTAACCTTCCACCAGACGACAAATTTGTGGACTTGTTGAAACCCAAAACATTTGCAGACGACAAATTAAATATGACTCAAAAATTGAAGTTTGTTATGGTCATGGAACAAAACATTGTGGGATAAGGAAAAAAAGCTGGCTACCAGCATTTTCTCCAATTCCAACAATGTTTTCAAAAGCCTTTTTCTTCAGGGTCGTATAAAGTCGTGATTGTGTGATTAAGGGCTAAAGGGTGACGCTGCCAGGATAGCTAGAGTGCACCAAATAATGGGCAGCGGCATAGATCAGACTACACGTTCAATGTAGTCTGATCTTGATCTTCAGTGTACGCAATGAGACTGTCCTGAAAAGGCAGTTTGATCTTGATCAGCATTGTCTTGAAAAATAGCTAAAATTGTACTTTGCGATATAATTGTATAACAGCTCCCAAGGTCGACCTCAATGTGCTTTTAGCGGACATTCTAGATCAAGATAGTGCCGAACGTTCTGCGGATTTAAACTGTCCGACGTAGATATATTTTCCATGGAAAACAACTTAGGCTGCCAAGCGCGACTCACTGACCTTTTGCGGACAGTGTAGATCAAGATCAGACTGCACGGAAGGTGCAGTCTGATCTTGGATCTACACTGTCCGATAAGGAGGTATCTTTCCCCGAAAATACCTTTCCCCCAACTGAATACCTTTGAAATTACAAAATTTGGGTGTTTTACTATCTGCTTGAAAGTTTCATTTTACTTATTTAGCAGGATAAGGGTTAAAGTTTGATTGATTGACTGTGTGGTGGTTAACGCCGTTTTCAACATTATTTCAGTTATATCAGGGCGGCCAATGCACCTATCCATGCTTTCCTGGAGTTTCTTTTTACCAGTACTCCGCACAATATTCTTTCCAAGCCACTGGCTGCTTTCCCACATAACCATCGTCGAAACAATGGTCAGCGGTGAGAGAGGAATGAATCCTGTCGCAATGACTATCATCAATCCTCGGAAAGAAATTGGCCGAGCTGGGGATCGAACCAGCGACCTCCTGTTCTCAAGTCCTGTATGCTATCGACTGAGCTACGGGGCTAGGCGATAAGGGTTAAAGACCGCTGTATTTCGGAGATTATGTTATTAGTTGGAAATCTTCTTTCAATTGTCTAGCTCTTTGTAGGTTAACGAAAAATTCAAAACCTCGATAATACGAATGAGTTCGGATTATCCGTTTATACGGATTATCGGATTACTTAATACTCCAAATTGCTCTCGTAAGATAATAGAACATATGTCTGAGCAATGCTCTAGCAAAAGGGAGCTTAATGGATCTCCGTCACACATTATACCAAACAAGTCATGATTATGGATCCATAAAATCCATTTTGTCTAACAACCGATTGAATCATGGGTTACAGTGGTACTTGGACAAGCAGAAAAGTACCAAAAGAAAGCAAGTGTCGGCCTAGGTCAGTCTTCGCGGACTGCGCAGGCTGACCTGGGTCGATACTTTTTGCAGGTGCATTAAGCCCCCCTTTTCACAGAGCATTAATCATTTCTATATTATACTCTTATGAATTTGTTTGTTTGTTTGTATTGGAGTTGAACGCCATTTTAACAGTTCAGGTCATATCATGGCGGTCAGTGACGCACCCGTATGTTTCCTGGCTTTCTCACACCAGTACTGACACAACTTTCTTTCCAAAGCCACTAACTACTTTTCTCACATACATCAGAGGTGAGAGGCGAAAAATCGGCGGAAAGAAAGATTGCCTCAACCGGGTATCGAACTCACAACCACCAGGTCGCGAGTCAGACATGCTAACCACTGAGCTACCTGGGCGGGCCTTATGAATTTGTAAGTCTTCATACTACAAAACAAGAGAAATAGATACTTGTCCGAACTGGAAGCATTCGCCCTTGACAAATTAAATGTGGCTCAAACACTTGGATTTGTAATAGAATATGGGTAGAAAACATTGTGGGAAAACGAGAAAACGTCGGTTACAAGCATTTTTCTCTTTTTTCAACAATGTTTCCTACCGTTTCAAAGAGATAGATCATCCTTCGAGCTAAATTTATTTTGTCGTCTGCAATTGCTTTAAATTTGGTCGAGTCTAAAATTTTGTCGTTTGGTAAAAAATTAACCTCTGAGTTTTAACGACCCGGAGGAAGAAACCGATTGCAAACATCCTGAGGGTGGGGTAGACAATGCTAGTAATCAGCATTTTCTCCTTTTCCCACAATATCCTCTATCCTGTGACAAACAACTCTTCTCATTTAGGACACATATGATTTGTCGTTATAAATTGCTTTCAATTTCGATAAGTCGAAAATTTTGTCGTCTGCTACAGATTTATTACATAGGCAAAGCCTCTCCAGATAAGATCTTTTTTTTTTTGCGTCATGCTTCCTTTTTTCTCTCTGTCATCCTATATCTCCTTCATTGTTAAAAAAAACAAAAGATGGCGATCTATTTCAATGGAAGGGTACACCTAGGTACGCCCGAGTGTACAGTCCAAAGACCTCTCCGGTTGCGTAATCATTCGAATTAACAACATATTCGAATTATTGCTTGTTCGAGCAATCAATACTTCACATGAAGCCTTTTCCTTCCTTTTACGTATACGGTGTAGACAAAGATCAGCCTAGACTGCGCAGGCCGACCTAGGTTGATACTTTTTTGCAGATGCATTAAACCCCGTTTTTACAGGGCATGAGATATTGGCGTTGAAAAAGTTAAATCGGTAGCTATCACAATAAATAACTTTTGTTGAGTTTATTTGGCAATAACTCTTTACCAAACTTTTGACTGGTCCAAATTGAAAGCATTTGCAGACGACAAAATAAATGTGACTCAAAAATTTGAAATTTGTTTTGGGAAGATTAGAAAACATTGTGGGAAAAGGAGAAAATGCTGGTTACCAGCATTTTCTCCTTTTCCCACAATGTTTTCAAAAGGCTTCTTCTTCAAGGTCGTTAGAACCCGTGATTGTGCGGTAAAGAGTTAAGGTGGGGGTTCAGATGACTTTAGCTCCCGTCATACAGTCCTGGGTCGTTAAAATACAGAATTGTTTGCTAAGGGACTATTGTGGTTTATATGACAATACTAGAGAGAAGCTTTGACAAACTTCACATCCGTTCGCAGACTTGAGAGCAAGGGGGTCGCTCGAATTCCCAGCTTGCCCAATTTCTTTCCGCGGATTGATAATGGCCAGAAATAATTGCGACAGAAATAATTCTTTTCTCAACGATGATCATTGTTTCGACAATCGATTAATTAGTTTGCTGGTTTTTGTGGAATTTGTCGAAGACAATGCCGCTATGAGTTCAATACGGCATTTTGAAAATCATGTATCGTATTTTGTGCAAAACCGAAGGAAGTAAACCCAATTAAAATAATTTTTTTCTGAGAAAAATAAGTATTTCGATTCCACTCAGATATGAAATTGAAAATGGCGTATTACAATAAATTGGATTAGGCCGACGATCGTGGAAATACTTCCTTTTTATCGAAAATAGCTTGATCCGCTATGGCCTTCTATAGTGGCGTAATGACACGCACATACCGTGCTTGTTCGTCCCAAAACCAGATCGTTCCTGGGCTTATTCGTCCCAGGATTGTTCGCCCTGACTTGTTCGTCCCACAAGATTGCACCCTTCTCTACCGGATTTTGCATGACTATATTTTTTTAATGGGGATTTATACATGTATCTCTTGAACCCTTTATCGAACAATCCCGAGTTTTAACGACCCCAAGGAAAAGGACTTTGAAAGCATTGTGCGAAAAGGAGAAAAAGCTGGTAACCAGCATTTTTTCTCTTCCCACGATGTTTTCAACCCTTTCAAATAAACATTTCCTGATTTGAGCAACATTTAGTTTGTCGTCTGCAAATAGCCTACTTTCAATTTGGACCGGTCTAAAATTTTCTCGTTTGGTAAAGAGTTATAATCAAAGCGCTGACGCACTGAAGGCAGCGGGTTTGTGCCAGCTACAGATCTTATTACTTTCTTTGCACAGGTTTCCTTTATACTTGACTTGAAGTAAAAAGGTGCCTTAATCGATCTGCAAACAGTATAGACTTAGGTCAGCCTGTGCAGGCAGTCAGTCTGTGCAGTCTTCACTGGCTGACCTGGGCTGAAACTTTTCGCCACTGGTCCATTTTCTGTACATCGAAGGGTCGGTCTATGGATCAATAATTATTTATGTCTTGCTTGGTATAATCCATCACGAGGATGCAAGAAGCCCCCTTTTGCCAAAGCACAGCTCATTTGTTTGTGGCTAAAATAAAGATAAAATCTAGTACATGAGCACAGGCAGAAAACAAGACTTGAATAAATGATATTAATCCTTTCCAAAACAATCCCAAGTTTTTATGACCCTGTGGAATAGGCCTTTAAAGACATTTGTGGAAATGGAGAAAGTGCTTCTAACCAATGTTTTCTATTATATCAATCCGTAACATTTATGAAATTCTTGAAAGGTATCTTAAAGTACTGAAAACCAGTCTTAGTATAATTTTGAGGTTTTACACCTCAAAATCCTTGTAGGCCAAATAATGTGCTTTATAAAAGTTTTGCCGATCCCTTTTAAGGAGTTTGTAGCTCAAAGGCTTGAAGTTGGTACCGCTGGTTTAAATTTCCAGCATGGTCTTCTTTCTGATCCACTTATCATTTATGCCATGTTGTTATTCAGTGCATGACCTTAAGGAAATAGCCAAGAAACGCATGCATAGGTACACTGGCAGCTGTTATGACCCAAGCTGTTTAAATTTCATTAACTGCTAATAAATTATACTGAAAGAAGCCATTTGCGGACAAAAATTGAAACATGGCTCAAAAACAGTGTACATCTTTGATAGGGTAGAAAACATTGTTGGAAAAGGAGAAAATGCTGCTTACCAGCATTTTCTCCCATTCCTACAATGTTTGTAAAAAGTTATGTTCTAAGGGTCGTTAAAACTTGAGATTGTGTTGTACAAGTAAATGCATAATATAATTTGCAGTTATAACTACTTTTAACTCTTTACCACTCAATGCCGACTTCTAACAACCTTGAGAAAAAAGCCTTGTGAAAACAGTCTGGGAAAGGAGAAAATGCTGGGAACCAGCATTTTCTCTATTATCCACAATGTTTTCTATCCTATAAAATAAAACTTGTACCATTTGAGCCACAATGAAATTGTCGTCTGCAAATGCTTTCAGTTTGAACACAGCTGAAATTTTGCCGTCTGCCAAAGGCTTAATGGGTGACTTTTCGTGTAACATTGCCTGTCATAGCCGAATCCGTACGACTTTGGCGATAAAAGGCGATGTTACACGAATCCCATTACGATGCCCTATGCTCAAAATTCATCATGCAAACAAACACCGACAAGAAAAAGTCGATGCAAAGAATCAAAGTAGCCGCAAATTTTTTTATTTAATGCTTCAAGAAAGCCAGGGCAAATAAGTAAATGTCAGTTTTCATCAGCAGATTTTTTAACACATTATGAAATTGATGTGACTGTGAATCTATATCAAAAGTTGTCTTCTGTTACAGTATCTAATACCCTCGCATATCGCTCTCTGAGCTCTTTTCCAAACGAAAAATATCAGACTCTTCCAAATTCAAAGAGCTGACAGACGACAATTTAAAAAGCTGCAAAAATGGTAGAAAATTCGCTAGTAGTGGGGGGAAAAGTATTTGTTAAAGGAGAAATTGCTTATAACGAGTAATTTCTCCTTATCCAACATGTTTTTCCAAAAGAATTTGACAGCGCACGTGATAACCCGCGTTTGTTTGGGAAAGTGTTGAAAACAGGGCCAAGTTACTAAAATGTTGCTGTCCTAGGATAGTATGATTCAAGAGAACGTAAGTTTGCAAGGCATGCTTTCAATTTAAACAAGTCTAAAACTATACTGTTTGGTGAACGCTGTTAATAAAGAATATTGGTTTTGCATTGCGATTTATGAACAACACAACGAAAAACTGGTCTCTCTCCAGATTTTTTCCAACAAAGTACATGTAAATTTATCTAGAACTTGGTAAGAAATAAACAAAAGGGTTCTAAACAATCTTTGTTTTAAAAACTAAACTTAGAAAGAAGTAACCAATAATGGTTAGATACAATCATAACCATCATACTCGTTCTTCGGCGGAATTTAACACAATTTCAGCAATGTACAATTTTAGCGGTGGTCATTCAACAAAAAACACAAATAGTAGGAAAAACTAGGTACTAAATAATCAAAATGATAATTAAACCTGTGTACGAAATGACGAAAGTGGATACGAAATGACCAACTGGATACGAAATGACCAAAATAGAAAGTATAGGTAGGTACGAAATGACCAAAATCGTATCTACGAAATGACCTAGGTACGAAATTAACTAGGTACGAAATGACTGGAAACCTGTACAGCCTTGACCAATGGAAACAAGGCATTTATTTGGATGAGTCCATTTCTCGCGAATAGCGAAACTAAAAGTAATACTTGGGCGGATTTTTTGATGTTGTAAGTATTAACAGGGCAAAAATAGTATCGTATTGTATATACTTCGTAGTTTAAGAATGAATTAAAAAGCCAGTTTAAGGCGAAGTAGAAAGATTCCTTGTTAACCTTAACACCCCTATAAAAAAGAAATTCCCATTGTCCATGTCCTAACTCGAAAAACTATTAAAAATATAGTCGCGCGCTTCTGCGCGGCGACTAATAAAAACTTTTGCTCTGAAAATATTTTCTTTTGCACTTTTTCGGTCTATGTAGATACGACGCCCTCTTTCCGTTTCTATTCTACAGTAACATTACGGATGAACTCGTAAGGTGTAAGGCAGTTTTGAAAGGGTGTCGTCTGCGCGAGTAGCGCGTATTTATACATGATCGTTTGTGTATTCATGGAGGAACTATTTAGTCAAGTGTAGGAATCAAGTTTTGTTTACCTCGCGTATCCAGGAAAAAGCTGCCGGATGCAAGAATTCTCGACCTAGATAAATATCGTAAGCGTTGAAAATCAGTAACTCATACCTGGGGACTATGACAGCGGGTTTCACCCGCTGCCAAAAATAAAACGTCGGCCAATATCAGACTGCAACTCTGACTTAAATTCATGTGCATTTTAACATCCGCTCTGTTTACTTTTGGCAGCTATTGGCAATTCAAATTACTTTTTTTTATTACTTTCTAGCTAGTCATTGACTTAGTTTCTCAATTTCTTTTTTTCCACCAGAGCACGATGACCAACAAATTTTGTGGTTTTCGTGTTTGACTATAGAAGCTCTTGTAAGTTCTTGTTGATAAAAATTACAGTTGTTTGTTTGTTCATTGGTTCGTTTTTAACCCTTAAGTAAGTGAAACGAAACTTGTAAGGCGACAGTAAAAACCCAAATATTGCTGCCTTAAAGGTTTTTTGGGGGGTGGGATATCTCCTTGTCGGACAGTGTAGATCCAAGATCAGACTGCACGTTCTGTGCAGTCTGATCATGTATCTACACTGTCCGCAAAGCGTCATTATTTCGCGCTTAGTAGCCTAGGGATTAAGAAGTGACAGACTGCAAAACGCCAAGAATCCTCTCCTCTCGAGTCCAGGC
This sequence comes from Tridacna gigas, assembly GCA_945859785.2. Lineage (NCBI taxonomy): Eukaryota > Metazoa > Mollusca > Bivalvia > Cardiida > Cardiidae > Tridacna > Tridacna gigas. The sequence goes on from OX244042.2 coordinate 9,267,057, forward strand.
TATCCTCTCACGACCATCCCTGTTGAATGTTTTCGTTACTAGATCGCGATAAACCGGGTGTATTAGCGACAGATTACCTCCCTCGAACGACTTTTTGCTTTCTCCAGCAAACCACTTTTCAAAAAAAAAACATCCTGACAAAAGGAGAAATTGCTCGAGACGAGCAATTTCTCCTCTTGCCACGATGTTTTTTTTTTTTTCACGATTCGGTTTTCAGACCTTTATTCACCTTTATGTGCTGTCTGATCTTCGTCTACTCTGTCCGTAAGAGTTAATTAAAATCGTATTTCTTACTGATAGAGGAAGGGTCGGCTAATCCACACGGAGATCAGATATGTACAAGTTAGTGTCACTCGGCCTAACCCCGAAAATATTTGCGACATTTTTGCATTGTTTACTTAGGTAATTATCAATTGACCATGTCCAGGCTTCAAAGCAGCACTCCATAATCCAAAGTTAAACCATAGGCTGCTAAGCGCAACTCAATGACCTTTTGCGGACAGTGTAGATCAAGATCAGACTGCACAGAACGTGCAGTCTGATCTTTGATCTACACTGTCCGATAAGGAGATTTTTTTTTTCTAAAAAAAGGAAGTTTGAAGGAGCATCATTCTTGTTTTTTACTATCGGTTTGAAAGTTTCACTTAACTTATTCAAAGGTTAAAATGATCTCAATATGTATATTTTTCACGGTTATCTACCAATCCTATCAGCGCTACATATGAACCGTGCTCTGGCAAAAGGAGGCTCAATGCATCTCTGTGATGCCTTATACCAAGCAAGTCACCGCATAAATATGGTTCCATAAAATCCATTTTGTCCAACGACCAACGACCAACTGAATCATGAGGTAAACTGGTCCTTTGAAATACAGAAAATTGACCGATAGCGAAAAGTTTCGGCTCAGTTCAGCCTGCCTGCACTGCGCAGGCTGACACGGATCGATACTTTTCGCAAATGCATTAAGTCCCCTTTTCACAGAACATGGCTCATATATTTCTTTTCCAAGCACACGCACAATTCTATAAATTTTGTCTAAATTTAGTTTAAAACAAAGGACAAGCAAGAAATATCTTTTAAAAACAACAGACATCGTAAGAGGAACCGTGATGAATGGTAATACTTCACACCTGCGTTAACGAGGGTGAATTAGGTGATGTCTTGCTTGGTATAATGAATTACGGAGATGCATTAAGCCTCCGTTTGCCAGAGCACGGTTCATATAGGTTAGAAAGCTTTCTTTTCAATCGCACTGACAGAATCATACATGTACATGTATTTTACATGATCAATATTTTTCATGAAATTTAAATGAAGTAGGTTTATACTAAATAATGACCCCAATTATTATGATCCATTTACTGGTTAAATAGATTTGAGCTATGCTCTGGCAAAAGGGGACTTAGTGCATCTCCGTGATTTATTATAACAAGCAAGACATCATATACAGTATTTATGGATCCATAAAATCCATCTCGTCCAACAACCAACTGAATCATGAGATAAACTGATCCTTTGACATACAGAAAATTGACCAATAGCGAAAAGTTTCGGTCCGGGTCAGCCTGCGCGGATTGCTCAGGCTGACCTGGGGCGACACTTTTCGCAGATGCATTAAGCCCTCTTTTCACAGAGCACGGCTCATTTAATAATCGTTTCTTACAATCAGCTGCATATCGATGACTGCTGACCTTGATCAGACTGCACGATCGTGCAGACCGACCTTGATTTTGAAATCTTCGCAAAGAACACAGAGGGCCGTCTCTACTTATCTCTGTAAAACGTGCTCTAATTCTTAACTGTAGGACTAGCTGTATGACTGGTTGAGAAAGATATACTTATGTTACTCACAATTAAACTAATACCCAGTCTTAAACTATTTAAACCTTTTCCACACAATCCCAAGTTTTAACGACCCTGGGGAAGAAGGCCTTTGAAAACATTGTGGGGAAAGAAGAAAATGCTGGCAACCAGCATTTTCTCCTTTTCTCACAATGTTTTCTGCTCTCTCAAATACAAATCCCTTTATCTTAGCCACGTTTTATTTGTCGTCTGCAAACGCTTTCAATTTGGACTGGTATAGAATTTTGTCGTTTGGTAAAGTGTTAACCATTATTTATCATCACGTAGCTTACTACCAACAACTCCTTCAGTAAATCAAAGCGTTGAAAGCACTGGTGTGGCATTTGTCAAGGGAGCCATTGTGTGGAATTAATAATTTGAAAAATAAACCATAGAAATAGTTTTAAAATATTCGCGTGAAAGTCAACCTACTACATAGTTATGCACAATCCAATAGAGTAGCGTGCAATCTACGAACAAGTCCTGGCGAACAAGCGCAGGGACGAATTAGCCCAGAAACGAACTGGTTTGGGACGATCAAGAACGGAAAGGGGGCGGGGTAGGAAACAAAGATTGTGTGTATCATTACGCCAGTAGAACACCATAGCGGATCGAGCTATTTTCGATAAAAAAAAGAAGTATTTTCATGATCGATGACCTAATCCAATTTACTTTAATACGCCATTTTCATATCCGAGTGCAATCGAAACACTTATTGGTCTTAGAAAAATTGAGTTTAATTGGGTTTACTTCCTTCGGTTTTGCACTAACTACGATACATGATTTTCAAAATTCCGTATTGAACTCATAGTGGCATTGTCTTCATTTTAAAAGATAAGCAATAAATTAACCATCTCAGTGTCATTGCCGAAAAGAAAAGGGTTTGTGGACGACATAGACCAAAATCAGACTGCACAGAATGTGTAAACTAATCTCCGTCTGCATATTAAGTCAAGCCTTAAAGATCGTTTGAAACCAAGAGATAATCGGTCATCTAGTGTTTTGTTAAATATCGCAAATATTGTATGTATATGACATCGCCGAATTTAAGAGGAACGTGATACGAAATTGGAACAACTTGGGACTAGACTTTCGTAACATGATAGTGTCTTTGAGGAGTCCCTGCTATGCAATTATCGCTGCTGCTGCGGGACACACGCGGCACTGACGCCATGACTTGTAATTTGCTGACGGTTTGTTATTTTCGGAATTGGGGTTACCTTCAGATAACTTATCGACACAAGAAGTACGGAAGGATAAAGAACAAAATATTGTGATTGGTCTATCCCTTTTTGATTACATTATCGTTATGATTCACTGAAATTTTCATATACATACAATATTAACGACATTTAATAAAATACTAGATGACCGTTTAGTTCTTGGGTTTCAGTATATATAAGTTTCAGTGGATCGTTTTCCAGCGGTTCAAAGATGTCGCGTATAAATATCTGGCGCTGAAAATAAAAGCTCAATGAACCGGCCAGTTTTTTTTTTTTTTTTAAATCCCTCCACGCTCCAGGCTTTTGTTTTTGTATCCATTTGAGAGAACGAGTCTAGAGAAGCAGAAATGGATACATGGAAGTCCCGATTCAAGACCCTCTTCTTAAGAATCAGATAAAAGTAATTCCCGATACAAGACCCTCTTCACTTAAATCAGATAAAATACAAATCGGGATACAAGACCATTTCTTTTGGAATCGGATAAAGTAAGTCCCCATACAAGACCCTCTTCTTAAGAATCGGATAAAAGTAAGTCCCGATACAAGAGCCTCTTCTTTAGAAACAAATAAATTAAGTCCAGATACAAGACCCTCTTCTTTAAAATATAAATAAAAATAAGTCCCGATACAAGACCCTCATCTTAAGAATCAAATGAAAGTAAGTCCCAATACTAAACCATCTTTTCAGAATCGTATAAAAAGATAAAAAAGAAGTCCCGACCCAAGACTATCTTCTTCAGAATCAGGTTAAAGGAAGTCCCGATACAAGACCCTCCTCTTTATAATCAGAAAAAAGTAAGTCCCGATATAAGACCATCTCCTTAAGAATTCGGATAAAAGGAAGGCACAAAATAAAATCCTCCTCTTCAGAATCAGATAAAAGTAAGTCCCAATACAACACCGTCTTCTTAAGAATCGGATAAAAAGGTCCTGATACAAGACCCGAGCTCTTCTTCAAAATGGGATATTAGGAAGTCCATATAGAAATTCCAAGCTCTTCTTCAGAAGTAACAATAAAATACCCTTTTTTTTAAAATCAGATACAAGGTGTCCCCACACAAGACCCTAGCTCTTCTTCAGAAACCGTTACAAGGAAATCCCGATTCAAGACCCTACTTCAGGCTTTTACTCATAATCGGATACTATGAAGTCCCGATACAAGATCCAAGCTCTTCCGTAAGATTTGGATACATGGAAGTCAAGATGATTGCACCCTATCTATTCCTCAGAATACAAGGAAGTCCCGATACAATACCTAGCTCCTCTTGGAATAGACCCCTTTTGTGGATCTACCATAGAGCAGTTAACCCCTTACCACACAATCCCGACTTTTAACGACCCTGAGAAAGGAGCCTTTTGAAAACATTGTGGGAGAAAGAGAAAATGCTGGTAACCAGCATTTTCTCCTTTTCCCACAATGTTTTCTACCCTTCCCAAAACAAATTTCAATTTTACAGTCGCATTTATTTTGTCGTCTGCAAGTGCTTGCAATATCAACCAGTCTAAAATTTTGTCGTTTGGTAAAGAGTTCAACCCATAAGGCTTTCTTCAGATTTTTTAGCCAGTTCACCTGTATTCGTGTTGAAAAAAAAAATCAACCCCCAATTTGCCAAGCTAGGGATAGAACGTCCGAATGACGAATTGGTAGACATGATGGTGTTTAACCTCGACACCACTCGATCTCTCCGCCCCCATAAGTTCAGTAAGCTCTGCTTTAGATTTAAACCGTAACAAGCGTGCCAACACGTTGCTAGTTGGCTTGCTTCAGCAGAGAAAATAATGTTTGGTGCTAAACGTCGGATTTCAAAAGTGACGTTGACGCTCTCTGTGAAAATAGACCCTAACTGATCGCAGAGCATGCTCAAGTACGAAATCGTTCCCATAAGAAATAGCGAAAGTGTGCTCAGTGTCCAAAGAAATCAGAAGGTCAGCACAAAAAAAAACCCCCATACTTAACAGCTATTCTTCTATCTTTTCTGATAAAAAAAAAGTGCATCATAAGTGCTGAAGAAAAGTTTCACATGGCACTACTTTTCACTGCCATAACGACCCGGATGCAGTCCATAATTACCAGATACGTCACATTTGACCCGCTCATATCAGGTTTGCCGGACAGGTTACATCCTGGATGCAAAAGGTGTACACGGAAACATAATAAATCTCGAAACCTTATCGATAAAAGCTCCATTACAGGGTAGAAGAGTTAAGCAAAGTTATCAGATCACGTGTGAATAGATACGGAAGTAATGCCAAACGTGACTTGCTGACAATGTTAGGGCATTTAGGATAGTTTGCTCTTTTAACCCTTTACAAAACGATAAAATTTGGACTGGACCAAATTGAAAGAGCTTGCAGACGACAATTTTAAATTTGATGAAAATGGCAGAAAGGTCCCAAAAAAGGGTAGAAAACACTGTGGGAAAAGGAGAAATTGCTCATTACGAGCAATTTCTCCTTTTCCCACAGTGTTTTCAAAAGACTTGTACTGCAGGCACCTGAAAACCAGGGCTTGTTTGTGAAAGGGTTAACCCTTTACAAAACGATAAAATTTTGGATTGGACCAAATTGAAAGCTTTTGCAGACGACAAATTAAATGTGATTCAAATGATGTTTTCTGTCTTTGATGGGGTAGAAAACATTGTGGGAAAAGGAGAAAATGCTGGTTACCAGCATTTTCTCCTTTTCCCACAGTGTTTTCAAAAGACTTGTACTGCAGGCACCTGAAAACCAGGGCTTGTTTGTGAAAGGGTTAACCCTTTACAAAACGATAAAATTTTGGATTGGACCAAATTGAAAGCTTTTGCAGACGACAAATTAAATGTGATTCAAATGATGTTCTCTGTCTTTGATGGGGTAGAAAACATTGTGGGAAAAGGAGAAAATGCTGGTCACCAGCATTTTCTCCTTTTCCCACAATGTTTTCAAAGGCCTTCTCTTTCGGGTCGTTAAAACTCGGGATTGTGTGGTAGAGTTAAATGTTTAACCTTTCAATAAACCGAGTTCCTTAACAGTATTCCCTGACAATTCTAAAAATATGTCTTATTCTAAATTTCAAAACGGCCAAACTCAACGGCTAAGACGTTCTAACAAGCTGTGATGCATATTAGAGATAAAATTTACATTTTTTACATTTTATTCTTTCGTAGACTTAACAAATACGTGAACCATGCTCTGACAAAAAGGGGTTTAATGCATTCCCGTGATGCATTGCACCAAGCAATTCAGCACATAATTATGGATCCAAATAACCCATTTAGTCCAACAATCGACTGGATGTAGAAATAGAATGGTACTTGGACAGGTAGAAAATTTACAAATGGCATAAAGTTTCGACCCTTGTGGTTTGGAAAGGGATAAAACACCAGTAAACAACCAAAAGTGTACTCGAAGTATAGCGAGGTGCAAATATCGCCATAGAATGTTAGAAACCCAGGTTGTCGAGGAGAAATTTTCAACAAACAAACAAACAGTTGTGTAGGTAGTTTCTGTTGATGAGAGGTGAGATTTGAAATTTGAAAAAAAAAAAAGGTGGGAAACATGGGTTACCAGCATTTTCTCCTTTTCCCACAATGTTTTCAGCAAAGTTTGTCTTTCTCAAGGTAACTAAATCACGGAATGGTTTGGTAAATGTATCGGAGCTCCAGATAGATGGAGTGATTTTGATTTCAAAAGTGAAATCCACATATACGCCACTAAACCCTATGTTATGGGTACTCATTAGAAATGTCTCATCGAGACGATTCTAATGAGTACCCACAAAATAGGGTTTGGAAGAGAAACAATGGATTTAGAATACCATCACCCCCTCTAATCTGGAGCTCCGAATGTTTGAAAAAAAAACAACAACAACTCCAAATTACGTCTACACACACTTAGTGAATTCTACCCTTTACAAAAACGAAATAAAATTTTCTGGTTAAATTATTACAAGTTACACACATACAAAAAAAACCAATTGTAGGCAAGAAAAGTTTCTTTTTTTTTCAACGGCACGGCATACATTGTAGGAAAGGAGCAACTCTTGCAACAAGCAATTGGGCTCGTTTATCACGGACACATTTCTGTGGCATTTGTCGAAGACAATGCCACTATGAGTTCAATTCGGCACTTTGAAAACCATGTATCGTAGTTTGTTCAAAATCAAAGGAAGTAAACCCAATAAAACTCAAGTTTTCTAAGACAAATAAGTGTTTCGATTGCACTCAGATATGAAATTGAAAATGGCGTATTAAGTTAAACTGGATTAGGTCATCGATCGTGAAAATACTTCTTTTTTTACCGAAAATAGCGTGATCCGCTGTAGCCTTCTATTGGCGTAATGATACACACAATCTTTGTCTCCTTTCCGCCCGATTCCATGCTTGTTCGCCCAAAAACCAGTTCGTTCCTGGCCTTATTCGTCCCTGGGCTTGTTCGCCTGGACTTGTTCGTCCTACATGATTGCAGGCTAATCTACCGGATTGTGCACGGCTATATAGTAGGTTGACGTTTAAGCGAATATTTCGAAACTATTTCTGTGCTTATTTTTTCAAATTACTAAGTCATACAATGGCTCACTTGACAAATGCCACATCAGTGCTTTCAACACTTTGATTCCCACTAAGCTATCTGCTTCATGTACATAAATTGACAGATCTGTGTGCGCAAAGGATTAAAAATTCAGTAAATCATACGAGCCATGCTCTGGCAAAAGGGGGCTTAATGAATCTCCGTGATGCATGATACCAAGCAAGTCATCACATGATCATGGATAGATAAAGTCCACTTTGCCTAACAACCCACTGAATAATGAGGTAGACTGGTCTTTTAACCTACAGAAATTTAGTAAATAGCGAAAAGTTTCGACTCCGGTCAGCCTGCGCGAACTGCGCAGGCTGACCGGAGTCGATGCTTTTCGCAGATGCATTAAGCCCCCTTTTCACAAAACGTGGCTCACATACACGTTTACATAAAGACTGATTACGAACAACGGGGCAACGGCTTGTTGTGAGCAATGATAATAGTGGCCCCATTTTTCAGAATATTTTCGAAAACTCGCCCATTTCAGGGTGTAAAAGGCCCTACTTATAGGGTGAAGGGACAAAATACTCAAAAACTTGTATATGATTCATGCTCTGGCAAAAGGGGGCTTTACGCATCTCCTCGATGCAGTGTACCTAACAAGCAATCACATAGTTACGGATCCAATGGCCACTATTTTTTAACAACCGAGTTTAGACTGGTCCTTAAACATCACAGAAAATTGACCAATAGCGAAAAGTTTCGGCCCAGGTCAGCCTGCGCGGACTGCGCAGGCTGACCTGGATCGATACTTTTCGCAAATGTATTAAGCTCCCTTTTCACAGAGCATAGCTCATATAAACATGTCAGACTGGGTATAAGATAGAACACAAAAGGATTTGAACTGGAATAAATTTAACCCCAATACTGACATATAAAGGACACCCTTTGCTTAGTGGAATTTGTGTCTTTTTAAATCTCCTTCATTTTTCGAGTGCATTACGTAGGAGTATTTGCTAAATAGTGTAGACCTAAGATTAGACTGTACAGTTGGTGCCGTCTGATCTTGATTTTCACTGATCAAAAAATTTCGCGGACGAAGTCTGAGTAATCTTTTTCTCTTTTAGTTTGAATTTTCAGGAACTAAGAAAGGACTTTTTTTCGAGGCTTGACCAAACAAGCGGACATGATGGATCCAAGATCAGACCATAGTTTCTCAGCATGCTGATCTTGATCTATGTTTTCTTTAAAAAAAAAAAAAGCCTTTACGCCTCTGACGCTGAAGGGTTGACAGCAATGATGATTTCTTAGTTTTAAAATTATTAATTTAGAAAGTAACACAATTTCTCATCTGATTGGCTGCACCATTTACTTTAGCCAATCAGAAATTACGTTCCTGTGAAATTCACAAAATAACTGTGAATTAGAGCTAGACAGATCGACTAATGCAGCCCTCTTTCCCTCAATCTTCATCACTCTTTAGGGGGAAAAAAATAACCATGAGATCAGCAACTAAATCTATCGGCAAAAAAAATGATCGACAATTCAATTCATTAATCAATGAAAAGACAATTTCATCAGCCATTTAACCGATCAGCTATCAAGGAAACCTTACATAAACTTTACATAAATATCTAAAAAAGAAAATAATAAAAAAAGACTTTGAATGTATCATAAATCACCTACCTTCTGCCTTGATCTAGTTCCATTCACGTATTAATCCATTGATTATTTTTTTTTATAAAAAAAAAAAATTGTCATGCACCACTGAATCTATCCGCTATTTTTAAATCTTTAATCGTGTTACGAAAATAATCTGTATTGATCCCATTATTCAAAGAAAATACGACCCTACACGTAAATGGCGAGCAAAACAAAATGAGCCATGCTCTGGCAAAAGGGGGCTTAATGCATCTCCGTGATGCATTGTACCAATCAAACTATCACATAATTATGGATCCATAAAAGCCACTTTTTTTTTTTTTTTAAACAAACCGACTGAATCATGAGGTAGGCTGGTCCTTGGACAAATAGAAAATTGACGAACAGCGAAAAGTTTGGGCCCAGGTCAGCCTGCGCGAACTGCGCAGGCTGACCTGGTCGATACTTTTCGCAAATGCATTAAGCCCCGTTTCACAGAGCATGACTCAAAATTATAACACAATTAAGATCTTCCAAAAATTCCAATTCCTTCTAATTCACGAAAATTCACGATCTATTGATATTTCAAATAAGTTGTTGAAAATCGGTTTTACCGTTATTTGTTTGAAGTTATTCGAGCGGTTTTTTTTTTTTTATTATTATTTTGTCATTTATTGATTATCGTTTTTCCAATGTCTTCGAAATCTTTTTAAAGTAACTTTAACTTCACATTTGGAAATAGTTCTAAAGGCGACTGAGCACTTAATGACATGACGACAGCGATTCGAGGTGTTATATGCCTTTCACTCTTCGCCAAACATTCCATAGATTTAACGACCCTGAAGAAGAAGAAGGCTTTTGAAAACATTGTGGGAAAAGGAGAAAATGCTGGTAATTAACATTATTTCCTTTTTCCACATTGTTTTCTACGCTTTTACGGACAAGTCTTGTCATTTGAGATACTTCTTATTTGCCGTCTGCAAATGCTTTCAATCTGGACGGGTCTAAAATTGTGGCGTGGGGTGCAGTATTAATTTCAAGTGTGTACATGTATAGTAATTTATGTATATTCAACACTTTTCTCAAAGAACGTTTAAACATATAGATTTGCTCATTCCTTCACCGGTCCCTTGCTTTACGGTGTCTTATGGAGACGGCTAAGAAAACATCGTGGAACATGAATACAATGCTGGAAGCCAGTGCCTTTTTTTTTTTTGTCCCTATTTCAACAACATTTTCTACCCATTTAAGTATTATTCTCACACTCTGAGACGCATTTACATGATTTAACCCTTTACCGCACAATGACGCCTTTTAACGCCCCTGGGAAAGAAGCCTTTTGAAAACATTGTGGGAAAAGGAGAAAATGCTGGTAACCAGCATTTTCTCCTTTTCGCACAATATTTTCTATCCTATCAAAGAAAAATCGCACCATTTGAGCCACACTGAAATTGTCGTCTGCCAATGCTTTGAATTTGGACAAGGCTAAAGTTTTGTTGTCTGGTAATGGGTTAATTTGTCGTCTGCAAAAGCTTTGATTTTGGACATGGGAAGAACTTTGTCGTCTGGTCAACAGACCGAGATGTGGGCTTGGTGAAAGTTTGTTTGTTTATTTGTTTTTGCTTGCTTGTTTGATTGATTGATTGATTGATTGATTGATTGTCCCTTTGTTCGTTCGTTTGTTTGGTGTTAAACGCCGTTTCAAGATTATTTCAGTTCTATCGCGGCGGGCAGTGCACATATTCATCAATTCCTTCTTATTCTTTCACCAGAAATTCGCACATCATTCTCTCTAAGCCACTGTCTGCTTGCCCACATAAACATCGTCAAAACACTGAAACATCCAGCGGATTAGAGAGGGATGAATGCTGTCGCAATGACCAGATAATATTATTTATTTTCGGAAAGAATTTGGCGGAGCTGGGAAAGGAACAGCGACCCCGGGATTACAAGTCCTGTATGCTGCAGCCTGAACTATCAGTCTTGGCAACTGACATTAACCCTTTCCCAAACGACAAATTTTGGACTGGTCCAAATTGAATGAGTTTGCAGACGACAATTTTAAATTTGATGAAAATGGCTGAAAGGTCTCCAAAAGGGTAGAAAACACTGTGGGAAAAGGAGAAATTGCTCGTTACGAGCAATTTCTCCTTTTCCCACAGTGTTTTCAAAAGACTTGTACTGCAGACACGTGAAAACCAGGGCTTGTTTGGGAAAGGGTTAAGTAAACCATTGTTAATCATCAGTACAGAACAAAAGCATATGAACCATGCTCTGGCAAAAGAGAGCTTGATGCACCTCCGTAATGCATTATACCAAGCAAGCCATTACATTATTATGGATCAATAATGGTCTCTTTTGTTTTTAAACAACCGGCTTAATTATGAGGTAGACTGGTCCTTGGCCATACAGAAAGAACTGACAAATAGCGAAAAGGTTCGGCCCAGATCAGCCTCCGCGGACTGCGCAGGCTGACCAGAGTCGATACTTTCGCAGTTGTATTAAGCCCCATTTTTACAGAGAATGGCCCTTACTTTATTGGGGTATACTAATTGTACATGGTCATTTTTTATTCAGCTATTCCTTTACCACACGACACAATTTTGGACTTGCCCGAATCCAAAGCATTTACAAACGACAAATCAAATGTGGTTCAAATTGTGGAATTTGTCTCTGAAAGGGAAGATAACATTGTGGTAAAATGAGAATTTGCCGGTTACCAGCACCTCCTTTTTCCCCCCACAATGTTTTCAAAAGCCTTCTTCCTTAAGGTCGTTAAAACTCGGGAATGGGTGGTAAAGGGACACACACACACACACACACACACACACACACACACACACACTGAGATATATATATATCTGTCATGCTATGTGAAAATGGGGTTTAATGCATGTACAAAAAGTATAGACCCGTGTCAGGCTGCGCAGTCCGCGCAGGCTGACACGAGTCGAAACTTTTTGCTATTGGTCAATTTTCTGCCTGTCATAGGACCATTCTAACACAGGATTCAGCCTGTTGTTAGACAAAATGGATTTTATAGATCCATAAACATGTGTCGACTTGCTTGGTATCCTGCATCACAGAAATGCATTAAGCCCCCTTTTGCCAGAGCATGGCTCATATACATATTATCTGTAATGATGGCTTGTTTTATCCGTTTTACGTATTCACCTGTGGCATTGTCTGTCGTCTTTCATTCGTTCATTGTTCACCAGACGAAAAAACGTTGAGACTCGTCCATATATACGAGGGTTGTTCGGGAAGTTCGTAGAATTTTGCTCTAAAATCCATATTATTTGTAATTTATAGGTAAATATCAAGGTATAAGTACTTAAACATACCGTGACTACATTTCCAAAAGATTATTCGAAAATATCAACAATAACCGAAAATAGCGGTAACCCTAGCAACACAATATCGGGATACCGGAGCAGTCCATTTCTTAACAATGTATAACATAGTATAACAGATTTTACATTGTATCTTTTATACTTTCTATTGGCATCAAAATGGCGCGAAAACGTCAATCGTTAACACAACGTCATGACGTCATTTCCTGCAAATTTCATAACGTTTTCGGTTCTTTCAAACGAGCTACACGATTTTGAAGGAGATATCAAAAAGTCGCTGACCGGAAGAGATGACGTCTACCGGCGACGTCGAATTGCGAAGTGTTGTGAAATTTTGTGTCGCGCTGGAAAAATCACCAACAGAAACGCTGAACATGATCAAATCTACAGGAAAATATAAAAAATGCAGCCCAGCTACTGTATATAAGTGGCATGCGCGTTTTAGAAGCGGACGTGATTCTATTGAGGACGATCCTAGATCTGGTCGGCCGGCCGTCGTAGTGTGTTCAGTTAGGGATCGAGTGAAAGACATGGTAAATTGTGATAGGAGAATTACTGTCAGGTCGATTGCAGATGAACTCGATGTTTCGGTATCCACGGTGCATGGGATATTAACAGATGAACTGGGCATGTCTAAAGTTAGTGCGCGTTGGGTGCCCCGATTGCTCAAGGAAAGTGAAAAAGAATGCCGGGTGCGATGTTCACAGGAGTTTCTTACCCGCTACGAAACAGAGGGAGACGCATTTTTAGACAGGATTATCACCACGGATGAGACCTGGCTGCACCACTTTGACCCGGAAACTAAGCGCATGTCATCGGTGTGGAAAACCCCGCGTACCCCTCCACCAAAAAAGGCTCGGGTCCAAAAAAGCGCAGGAAAACAGATGTTCGTTTACTTCATGGACCGGCACGGGATGCTATTACAGCACCGAATTCCAGAGGGCCAAACAGTCACAGCGGCATACTATTCTAAGGTAAATGATAAATAAATAAATAAATAAATAAATAAATAAATAAATAAATAAATAAATCAAATAAATAACAAAAAATGAGATATTGATTTACGCAAACCTAATGAACCGTGCATTTCTTTCTTTAGGTTCTGAGGCGGGATCTCGTTAACGCGATACGGAAGAAACGGCCCCACTTGAACCATGACCAAGTAATACTACACCAGGATAATGCACCGGGACACCGAGCGGAATCTACACAGCTAGAGATCACTCTGCTGGGTTTTGAGGTCTTGAAGCACCCACCATACAGTCCTGACCTCGCCCCCGTGGATTTTCGCGTGTTCCCGGAGCTCAAGGCACAGTTACGCGGAATACGGTTTGATTCAGCTGACGACCTTACTAAACAAGCCCAAGCAGTTGTGTCGTCATTTTCTGAAGGGTGGTATGTAGAAACGTACACTAAGTGGATAAGCAGGCATCGGAAATGCGTGGATCTTGCGGGTGACTATGTGGAGAAAGTGCGACGTTCGTTGGACTTAAATGACGCTTGACGTTACTTATGACGTCGGCGTGCTCCGGGTATGACTTACATGCTGTTTTATTTCTGTTAGGAAAATTTTGCTATTTAAGATACTAGAAAAATACACAGGGAATGGATAGAATAAAATCTGAAATTTGTGCCCGTATATTCTATTTTATTAAACTGCGATTATAACTTGTCCTATAAAAAAATTCTACGAACTTCCAGAACAACCCTCGTATTATGATTGTAAGACAAGCCCGAACAGGTCAAGTGTTAAGGCATGAGACGATAAGTGTCGGACCACCTGATGGTGTGTATTCCATTCCCAAGACTGGCCATTCGAGGTCTCGTGCAACGGTTGATTGATTTATTGAGTAGCGTTTTACGCCGCTTTCAACATTATTTCAGTCATATCGAGGCAACATCTCACATATTCATGTATTTCCTGGGTTGCAATAGTACTAGGCCGGATCCAGTGAGGCTCGAACCCGGGGCCTCCAGGTCACGAGTCCTACACTTTACCACTGAGCCACGCAGGAACCCCACCTCCTGTGTGACGGTGCTTACACGGAGCACGTTAAAGAACCCGTCGTGACTTAGGATGGGGTTCGCATTGTATCTTGCACTATCCCCCCGTAACATAACTAACAGCCTTCTGTGGGGCGTCGCCCATATGGGCAACCGGTAGCAACGATAAATAAACGAAAAGTCAATCTATCAACCTTGCAAAGAAAAGATTGAATGGTGTGTTACACCGCCGCTTTCAGCATTATTTCAGCCATATCACGGCGACAGCTCACATAATCATGTATTTCGTGGGTTTCATCAGTACTAGTACAGGGCTCTGAAATGTCTTGCCCATGGACATTCCCGCAAAAAAAAAAAAAAACAGTGGATCTAGTGAGACTCGAATCCGGGGCCTCCGGATCATACACATTGCCACTAAGCCACGCAGGACCCGTGAAAAGAAAATAAAACATTAATTTGGACAAATCGACTTACCTATAAATTTTGGCTGGCAAACTCGTCAGTACCATATCGGCCTATGCCAAAAAGTTCGGGCCAAGTCTTCCGCACACAGCAGAAACACGGGTTTCTTTTGGTAAAGGGTCTAGACACTTGGTAGAAACAAGGGGTGTGGACGGGGTAAATAGGAATAAATTTAACCCTTTAGCAAACAATGCCCTTTTTTAAATGACCTTGACGGACTTTTGAAAACATTGTTGGAAAAGGAGAAAATGCTCGTAACCAGCATTTTCTCCTTTTCCAACAATCTATTCCACCCTTCTTAAAACAAATTTCATCATTTGACTTTATTTTGTCGTCTGCAAACGCTTTCATTATGGAAAAGTCTAAAATTTTGATGTCTGCTAAAAAGTCGACTTTTATCATGTCAAATGTCGAGTTTACGATGGTATTATATTGAAAACGACCAGAATAGATTATTAACACTTAAGCTGCTGAATAAATGAAACTCAAATTTCTACTCAACACTAAAAGCCTAAACATTGCGGTTTCAAAGTTGATTTCACCGGAAAGAAACTACTGTATAGGAAGTGTAGATCAAGGACTAGACTGCACGTTCTGTGCTGTCTGATCCTGATCTACACTGTCCGCAAAATGTCAGTGGGTCGCGATTAGCAGCTTAAGGGTTAATGACCATTTTAACCCTTTACCAAACAACAAAAGTTTGGACAAGTTTGAATTGCAGACGTTTATGTGGCTCAGATGGTGTGATTTGATCTTGAAAGGGTAGATAACATTGTGGGAAAAGGAGAAAATGCTATTTATCAGCATTTTCCTTCTTTTCCCACAATTTTTTCAATAACCTTCTCCATTGGGTCGTTAACACTTTGCATTGTTTGATAAAGAGTTAATGGGCACATTATGACCGATATATTTAATACTTTTTCCAAAGAAACGCTGTGACGGGATTAAGTTAAGAAGTGTAGTCTGATCTTTATCTAAATTTGCCGGAAAATACTTCCATGCTGGCGTATGACGGAAAGGGTACGAACTTTTATCCCGCCTAGCAAGAGTAAACAACGGAATCTTCTACTGTGTGGGACTGTGGCTTTTAACACTTAACTCTTTACCAAACGACAAATTTTTTGACTCGACCAAACTGAAAGCATTTGCAGACGACAAAATTAAATGTGGCTCAATTGTCGATTTCTGACTTTGATAGGATAGAAAACATATTTGGAAAAGGATTGATTGATTGTGTGGTGTTTAACGCCGTTTTCAACATTATTTCAGTTATATCGCGGCGACCAGTGCACCTATCCATGCTTTCCTGGTGTTTCTTTTACCAGTACTCCGCACAATATTCTATCAAAGCCACTGGCTGCTTTCCCACATAACCATCGTCGAAACTGGAAAAGGAGAACATGCTGGTTACCAGCATATTTGTCCTTTTCCCACAATGCTTTCAAGAGCCTTCACCGTCAGGGCCGTTAAAACCAGGGATTGTGTGGTAACGGGTTAACTTGCTAAATAAAGTGACATCAAACTTTCAAGCCGAAACAGGAGAAAATGCTGGTAACAAGTTTTTTTCTCCTTATTCTACAATTTGTTCTCCACATTTAAAGACATACCTCTAGCCTAAATAACCGCTTTTCAAACTTTTGCACAAAAGCTGCAACCACTCTGACCATCATGTATAAATGCGCACTATTCGCGGTCTCTGATTGGCTGGAACTGTAACTGCCGTTTCTGATTAGCTTTTTCACATTTAATTTGCCGTTTGTTTTCAAAACAGACCGATACAAAATTTTGTCGTCTGGCAAAGCTTTACAGACAATATTTTAGACTTGTTCACTTTGAAAGAATAACAGTACCACTAGTAATCGTGGTTAATAAGGTGTGGTCCGTCTTTGAAAGGGAAGAAGAATGTTCATACCTATCTAAATGAATATACAAGAAACAAGGTTACATAGCTTTTAAAAAAGATAGACGGTGTAAAAAGAGGTACTGGAATATGACTAATGAATTCTTTTAAAGTTCAATATGACGTGAAACAATGAAAAAGAACCTCGACAGCAACTGAACCCTTTCCTAATCGTTTTGCATATTCAGTTGAAAAGTGAAATTTTCAATTAGATTGATCTATACTTTTCAATATTAAATGTTGATCCAAATTATCTTTGGAAAAGGAGCAAACTGACCTGTCTGAAAATACATGTAGACATGCAATAATGGGTAACCAGAGCTCCAAATTGAGGGAATGATTTTGATTTCAAAATAGAAATATTAATTACTCTCCACCAAACCCTATGTTATGGGTACTCACTAGAATCGTCTCATTGAGACGATTCTAATGAGTACCCACAACTTAGGGTTTGGAAGAGAAATAATGGATTTAGAATACTATCAGTCCCTTTTATCTGCAGGTCTGGTAACGGTTATCTCTTTACCATCGACAAGATTTTAGACTCGACCAAATTGAATCCAATTGCAGATGACACAATAAATGTAGCTCAAGTGATGTTTTTTTTCCCTTGATAGGGTAGAAAACTTTGCGTGAAAAGGAGAAAATGCTGGTTACCAGCATTTTCTCCTTTTCACGCAATGTTTTCAAAAGCCTTCTTCTTCAGGGTCGTTAAACTCGGGATCGAGTAGTAAAGGGTTAAAAAGATAATTAGCGGTAGCAACACATAGGCCTAAGTATTCTTGTCATAAATAGGCCTGCAAATACGCCTGCAGGCCCCCCCCCCCCCCCCCAATAAACATGTCCACATTTTTACCAATCACAAATTAGTATTTATTCATTCGAGTAGCCTATATTCATGAATCCAAAGAAGTAGGCCAAAAGCCAGGATATTCAGAAAGGCCGTGAAGTCCATGGCATACAAGTAGACCTGTATGGTCTTGGAGCTCTGACACTGTTTTATCTTGGTTAAAAAAACTGCTTAAATATTTAGAAAGGGGAATAAATTACTGTTTAACATGTGCTAATGTCTATGCAGAGTTAACTTTCTACTTAAAGTATTAGGGGTGTGATCCCGATCTCCGTAACAAAACAGAGTTGTAGCCTACACAGTGGTGTATAGAGCGCCCGTACAAAGTGATCTCGGCCTGTCTAATGACGGACTTAAATATTTACATTGAACAGGCATGGTCAGACGAATCGCATCTCTTTATTCATATTTATGTCGTCATCTGCCATTGCTTTTAAATTGGAAAAGTCTAAAATTCTGTCGTCTGATAAAGAGATCAATCTCAGTCAAGTTCTTGCTGCTGGGTTTTCAGACCAGTGTAGATCTAGATTACTACTAGACATATATACAAATTACAGACTTGACAAAGAATGAAGTAAAGAAAAAATGGGGAAAGGAATGGGGAAAGGAACTACTGCATATTACAAAAACTTGCACCTGTTTTCAAACTGTTTTGTCAGTTTTGTCAAGCACTGGGTGCAAAAAGTCGTGCATTTGTAGCGGGTTCAATCGATAAAAAGTAATTCCCTTATACTATGACTAGTGAGAACAGATACAAGTTATCAATTTTCCTTCAGCCTCTGCAACCGGTGTTGTAGTAAAAATTTACCTCGGCAATGCAGATATTATTTTCAAGAAGACGATGGGTAACATTAAACAACTATTCTGCACAATGTAGACAAAGTAAATGAAGTTTGATATTGGCATTATGATGAAAATCATTTTGACGAAGTCCAATATCGCATTTTCCAAGTTCATGAAGAGCATCATTTCATTAATTTCGATTTTCAAATTCAGTCAGATTTCAGTCGTGTTCTAGCTATTTATATTCATGATGTCCTGGCTTAAAAAAAAACACAAATATTTTTCCATTTGCTCGATTCTATGTTAAAATGTTCTTGCACAGCTGCAAAATTTTGTAAATTTTTTAGGCTTGAATAAAAAAAGTTACATAGAATGACAATGACATGAAGAAAGAACCAAGCTTACTGTCTTTTCCACATGAAAAATCACAGTCATAATACGTCCTAAAGCTAGGTCAACTGAAAATTTATTTTTCGCACTGCTTTTTTTTGATGGTGACTATGTGTAATGCATTGCTTTTCTATACAGTGTAACATATCAAATCAGTGCAACAATTTTTGTGGGGCTTCTCTGTTAATTCTTTACCAGAATGGTACAAACTGCATGCACTTACAGACACCAAATTAAATTTACCATAAATTATGAAATATCTCTTCGAGAAGGTAGAAATTATTGTGGTTAATAGAATTTTCTAATTTTACTGACAATGTTTTCCAGTTTTTTTCCTTGGGGTAATTAAAAAGAGTTGTGTGGATAAAAGGGTTAAGCCTGAACCAAATGGCAAAATTGTAGACTTCTTCCACTGAAAAGCGTTTGCAGACAATGCTTAAATAGTGAGATTTTGAATAGGTTTAAAGCATCATGGGAAAAAAGAACATGTGGCATTTTCTCCTTTTCTCATAATGTTTTCATGTAGGGATTTTCTCTCCTTATGTCACTAGAGGCTGGGAGCCCTTATGATCTGAAAAATTGACTGGTGAAGTTCTGAAATTGGGAAATTTGTGGGATGCTATTTTCAACCTTAAAACTGAAAGTATTGTGCTTTGGAAATAGTCAGAACCCATCCTATTTGTGAATAGATAAATAACAGTGTGAATGCTGACCATATTTCTTTCTACTTAGGTTTATCCTAAAAAAATATAGCTTTTATCCAAATTGCTTTATCAAACGCAGGAAACGAATCCCCCTATTGATTACACATCAAAATCCAAATTGGCTTTTGATGAGCCAAAATAAGTAGGTACAATTTATTTTCAGGAAATTTAGTGATGAAATTAGGGAAAATAGTCATGTATTTGGTACCAATATTGAGCTCAGAATTCTGGGTTAGAGAGTCACTGTTAAGAGCCTTCCTCTTTGGGGTCATTAAAACATGGGATTGTTTTAGAAAAGGGCAGACAATGCTGATATGTGAGAATTTTGAAATTAGATTTCATTTGGACAGGCTTTGATTAAATCATAACTAAAGGTTGTGATTAATTTTGACTGCCACGACCATGCCTCTTTATCCTTCTCCAAAAAATCCAGAGTGTCAACAACCATTAGGAAAATGGCTTTTGAAAACATGTGGGAAAAAGAAAAAATGCTGGTAACCAGCATTTTTTTTTTTTCCCGCAATGTTTTTCATCATTTCAGAGACAAAGCCCACTACATGAACCACATTCAATTTGTCATCTGCAGATCAATTCAGTTTAAACAAGTCTAAAGTTTTGTCAAAGGGTCAACAGGATGTTAGCTGTAGGAATGTTCTTTCTTTTACCCAGGATAGTTGACTGATGAACAGACAATAAAACCATGGTTGAGGAACTACCAAGGTCAATAATTTTGTGGATAGATCAACTTTATAGAGAAGCAGTCTGAGGCATCTAGGTGTGGAGATACTTTCAAGCAGTTACATTCCAGAATGTTGGTCAACCGTAAAACCAGTTTCCGGGAAAATCTCCCTCTGTCCGACTATGGGCCGGACGAGAACCTAAATGATAATGCAGATATTGATTGGGTGAACAAAGAATGGGTAAGATTGTTTTATAGCTCATCTGAGCACAGATTGCTTACATGATATTTTGTTAACACATTACTAAACGACAAATAGTTGATTTCAACTGAAAACATCTCCAGACGACAAATTAACACTTCAGCAAACGCTAAAATTAAAGACTTGTCCAAATTGAAAGCATTTGAAGACAACAGAATCAATGTCACTCAGAAATTGAAATTTGTTTGGGAAGGGTAGAAAACATTGTGGGAAAAGGAGAAAATGCTGGTTAACAACATTTTCTCCTTTTCCCACAATGTTTTCAAAAAGGTTCTTTCTCAGGAACATTAAAAGTTCTTTCTCAGAAACGTTAAAAGACTGTGTGGTAAAGGGTTAAATGTGGCTGAAATGATGAAATTTGTATCTGATAGGGTATAAAACATTGTAGGAAAAGGAGAAAATGCTGGTTGCCAGCATTTTCTCCTTTTCCCACAATCTGTTCATAAGCTTTATTTCCCAGGCTTGTTAAAACACCAGATTGTTTGGTATGGGGGACTGTTCATTTAGTGTTGTTATTTGTAATCTGTGATTTGTCTGTATAACTATTGCTTAACTGGGCGATTTTTTTTATTAACTTTTCCATATTGAAAGCAATTGCAAACAACAATTGAGTGTTACTCAACTGATGGGATTTGTCTTTGAAAAGTTAGAGAACAGTATTGGCACAAGGAAAAAAATGCGGACCAGTAGCATTTTCTCCTTTAACCACAATGTGTTCCACTCTTTCACCGCCAAGTCTTGTTAATTCCAGCCGCATTTAATCTGTCAACTGCAAATACTTTCAGTATGGAAAAGTCTTCACCAAACAGCAAAATGTTAGACTTGTCCAAATTAATTCTTTGCCACACAATGCCGACTTTTAACGACCCTGAGGCAGAAGCCTCTTGAAAACATTGTGGGAAAAGGAGAAAATGCTGGTAACCAGCATTTTCCCCTTTTCCTACAATGTCTTCTACCATAACAAACAAAAATCACATCCTTTGAGCCACATTGAAATAGTCGTCTGCAAATGCTTTCAATATGGATGGGCTTAATTTTTTGTTGTGTGGTGAAGAGTAAAGGGCATTTCAGACAAGCGAAGTATGTTCCAAGTGGTGAAGTTTGTCTCTGAAAAGATATAAAACATCCTAGGAAAAGGGGAAAATGCTCATTACCAGCATTTACTCCTTCTCCTCATTGTTTTCAAAAGCTTTCTTCCTCAGGGTCGTTGGAACACAGAATTCTTTAGTGAAGGGTCAGGGTAGGCTGAACTTTGTGCATTCTTTTAGCTATTTAAGTTTTACTGAATAATAATAATACCCTGACAACTTATATCCGTAGGTTCGCTGGCTGTTCCGAGGCTGTGCACTGGTGAGCGTAATGTCAGTCAGCATGAATACACCAGCAACATTTGAGTATGTCCCATCTCTGGAATATCTGACCTTCACCTTGGATCTTATCGTAACTTTCCTGTTTACCGCTGAGATGATTGCCAAAATGCATATCCGAGGGATTTTAAAGGTACATTGTTTGAGTTGATGTGATATGAAACAAAATCTCTTGAAACAAACTGCTAGTAGAAGACTTCAGTAAAGCAGGGCTTTCCATGTTCCCCCTGTTTATTTGAATTTTGAACCCTGAAAATATTCCAAATGTCCCCCAAAATTTAAATGTTTTTCTTCTTTTATTCTTTTGAATGGGTTCAGATGACTGCCTTATTAGAAAGTACAGGGAAAACCCTGAGAAAGTCTCTGCAAAATAGGGAAAATGAAATTGAATTTAGATAATATACAGGAATACTTACGAAAATATTTATGGCAAAAAGAGAAGCTGGACTTGTGTTAACTCTTTCTCACATGGGAAAAATATAGATTTAAGCAAAATGAAATCATTTGCAGATGACAGTTTAAATGTAGCTCAAATGATGGAATTTGTCGATAGAAAACATTGTGGAAAAAGAAGAAATTGCTGGTTTACCAGCATTTTATCCTTTTCCCACAATGTTTTCAAAAGGCTTCATTCTCAGGGTTGTTAAAAGTCGGGATTGTGTGGTACAGGGTTAAATCTTTACCAGACATCAAAATTTTAGACCTGTTGAGATTGACAGCATTTGCAGACAACAAAATAACTGTGACTCTAAAACTGAACTTTGACTTTTAATAAGTTGAAAACATTGTGGGAACAGGAGAAAATGCTGGTTACCTACATTTCGTATGTTTTCAACAGTGTTTTCAAATGCCTTATCCATCAGGGTCGTTAGAACTCGGGATGGTGTGGCAAAGTGTAAACTCTTTACCAAGTGGCAAAATTGTGAAAGTGTCAGAATATGAAGGACTTGCAGCCAACAGATTAACTCATTACCAAATGTCAAAATTTTGGATGTAAGAGCATTGGCAGACAACACAACAAATGTGGCCCAGAAGAAGATTTGGTCTTCGAAATGGTAGAAAAACATTGTGGGAAAAGGAGAAAATGCTAGTTACAGCATGGTTACCAGCATTTTATCCTTTTTCCATAATTGTCTCAAATGATTCCTTGTTCAGGGTTGTGTTGGAGTGGGTTAACTCTTTACCAAACGACAAACTTTTAGACTAGTCCAAATTGAAAGCATTTGCAGACGACAAAAGAAATATAACTTAAAAAGTGAAATATGCTTTTGGAAGGGTAGAAAACATGGTGGGAAAAGGAGAAAATGCTGGTTACCAGCATTTTCTCCTTTTCCCACAATGTTTTCAAAAGGCTTCTTTCTTAGGGTCGTTAAAAGTCAGGATTGTGTGGTAAAGGGTTAACCTGAGAAAGAACCCTTTTCCCACAATGTTTTCAACCCTTCCCAAAACAAATTTAAATTTTTCAGTCACATTCATTTTGTCGTCTGCAACTGCTTTCAATTTGGACTGGTCTAAAATTTTGTCGTTTGGTAAAGAGTTAAATGTGGCTCAATTATTTATCATGAGATAGCATTGTGATAAGTAAATTTAATCTAGGCTAAGATAGGAAAGAAAATGTAAAAATATATAAATATTGAAAACCATTATTAATCCTTATCCTGCTAAATAAGTGAAATAAAATTTTCAAACCGGTACCAAACACCTGAATAATGCTATTTCAAACTTAATGTCAGGAAAAGAAATCTCCTTATCAACAGTCTAGATCTTAGATCAGATTGCACGTTCTGTCCGCAAGTGGTCAGTGAGATGCACTTGCAGTCTAAGGGTTATCTTTTGATTGTAATGATGGCCATTCTTGTAAATAAAATTATCTCCCTTACCAGATAAAGACTGAAGGTAACCAAATAACAGATTGGTCCTTTTACCTGTATTCCTTTGTTTTTATCCTTGATTCTTTTGGGGATGTTGTGATAAAAATAATTTGATTTATGACATTATGTAAGGTCTCCATGTAACTTTAAAGCAAATCATGTTCTCAATCATCAGAGAAATGCATATATCTCGACTTGTAAAACAATCTAGCCAGATTTTCCAGCGATATTATCTCAAGAATATATTTGTGTAGTGCAAGAAAATCAAGGATAAAATCCAAGTAATTCCCTGATCAGGACCAATGTAGTACTGAAGAGGAATCAAGGGAAATAACTGAAGAATGGCTCTCATTGTTACAGGGTGATGTTCCATATTTGAAAGACAGATGGTGTCAGTTTGATTTCTTTATGGTTGTGTGTCTCTGGGTGTCGGTATTACTCCAGGTAACGATTCTGTTTTCCTTGTTTTTTTCTTTCATTTCCTCTCAAATTATTCTATTTCAATCTCATTTGAGTTAGAGAATATTGTTAGATAAGGAAAATATGAATGTTATCTAATGCGGTTGGGAGAAATAAACATTATAAGGCTTTCAGTCACCCCACTTGAAGGTAGAAATACTGGGGGGAAAAAATATAGTCAAGTTATATGGTAACTGTTTTGTCTGTCTGTATGCCTGAAAGCAACAATTGAAACATGTCACTTGGGTATTGTTTACCCTCAGACAAACCTCACTGTTTCTCTCTCCACAACTCTTTCTACATGTGTGTTTCATGTGAAATATTTAGCTCTGCTGTTTTTGAAGAAAACATCAAGCTATTGTCATAACCTTGTAGTCAGCTGTGTCGTCATTAACTTTGGTATTTTCTCGTATGTCTGTTATAAGTGTAAACTTAGGCTAGTTATTTACTATCAAAAGGGGAACCCATACCAGAAAAATAGTTAAGTCTCCACACATTTTGGACACAGTTATGCCCCAGTTTTGACTTAAATTTTTCACTGAAAAAGCACACCCAGATGTGCTTCGGCACCTGCTTGTGGTGCTCTTGTTTGTATGTCAGTCTGTCTGTGAGTCGGCCATGCTGTTTGTATATATGACCCCTTCCCTTTATTAGCCTGGCTACTTTCGAAGAAATCATGGAAGTATTGTCGTAGCTCTGTTGTCGTCGTCTGCATCGTCGTTTGAAAACATTGACACTTTATAATATTTCTGTTATTACTGAAGATACTTGCTTCAAACTTAGACCAGTTATTAATTATCAAAAGGAGAACCTATACCAGGAGGGCAGGTAATCATCAGAGTATTTTCAACAGAGTTACGTCCCTTTTGCAACTTAACATTTTGACTGAAAATCAAGCAACTGCAGCCGAGCTTTGGCACAGGCATGCGGTGCTCTTGTTTTGTCGACCCTTTACAGAACAAATATGACTTACTGTACAAGCAGTGGAAAGTTTTTTTGAAAAATTGTAGGAAATGAAGGAATTTGCTTGTAACAAGGATTTGCTCATTTTCCTAGGATGTTTTCCATCCTGTTGAAAATTGAGTTTCCATTCCTTCAAAATTTGGTCTATGAAAATGGTGAAAAATGTAGTGGTTCTAAAAAATGTAAAGTGACACTTGTCAATGCAATTCGCTGTTTAACCATTTACCACACAGTCCCAAGTTTTAATGACCCTGAAGAAGAAGGTTTCTGAAAACATTGTGGAAAAAGGAGAAAATGCTGGTAACCAGCATTTTTTCCTTTTTCCACAATGTTTTCTGCCCTGTCAAAAAACTGTGGTTCACTTGCATCTCTATCAAATTTGTTGTCAACGGAAGCTTTTAATTTCGAAGAGTGTAGAATTTGTGGTTTCGTAAAGAGTGAAGAAAGTGAACAAAGTAAGTGTGATGCATTTGACTTTAGTGCTGTTCTCCTTCCTTATTGCTCCATCTCTAGGTATTTGAGCTAAC
The DNA here is from genome assembly GCA_945859785.2 of Tridacna gigas. Lineage (NCBI taxonomy): Eukaryota > Metazoa > Mollusca > Bivalvia > Cardiida > Cardiidae > Tridacna > Tridacna gigas. Next base: position 9,292,837 of record OX244042.2, read on the forward strand.
CAAGGTTGTTCCTGCCTATTCCTACTGGTCGATCTTGAGATGTTTGCGCCCACTAATCCTGGTCCGCGTTTTCCGAGTCTTCCTGAAGTTTTCCCTGCCAAAGAATAGAATCAACTCTATTTTCAAGTAAGCTTTCACCCTACTTGCTCTGATTTCAACTTTTTCTCTCTGTAAACACTGTTGGTTGTTGTTTTTGGTTCATAAGTAGAAAATACTGCAAAAGAAGAAATTGCTTGTGACATGCAAGTCTTTGTTTCACCTTTGCATTTTCACTTGAGTTCATATATTAATTTTCAGTAACCTAAACAACAAACTTTAGACTTTTCCAAATTCAAAACATGTGCAGACGACATATTCAAACTTGTTTAACAAATGAGCTTAAGTTATCAAATAGGGTAGAAAACAATATGGGAAAAGGAGAAAATGCTTGTTACCAGCATTTTCTCCTTTTCACATAGTGTTTTTGAAATTCTTCTTTAGTTAGGTTTGTTAAATGCAGGATTACGTAGTAGAGGGTTAAAGTTGGGATTCTTATGGTAAAAGGTTTAAGGTGGTGTTCAACCAGATTCGGTTTTGCAAGTTTTAGAGAAAAATCTTAACAAAGGCTGGGTGCAAAGATGGCTTTAAAAACTAAAATATAGACAAAAATAAATGTAGAAAACAAAGAATTACCTGGTTCTGGGAATTTTCTTTTTTTCCCCATCAAACAACAAATTTTTAGACTTTGCCCAAATTGAAAGCATTTGCAGACATCAAAATAAATGTGACTGAAAAAAGTTGAAATTTGTTGTTGGAAGGACAGAAAACATTGTGGGAAAAGGAAAACAAATGCTGGTTACCAGATTTTACCTGTCTTCCTACAATGCTTTCTAAAGATTTCATCCACAGAGTCATTAAAAGTCAGGATTGTGTGGTAAATCCTTAAATTTCATGTCCCGTATTATACTGATTAGTCTTTTTTGGGTAACAAGAGAGAGATATTTGAACTTCGAAAAGTATTAGTTACATGATTAGCTCAGTTGATTGAGTAGATGAGTTTTGGTTTTGTGGGTAGTGGGTTATATTTCCTGTTTCCTATACTACAGGTGTACTAGTCAATGGATTTATATTACGGCTGTAATTTTCTTGTTTCTTATTTAATAGGAACTTAACCCTTTACCAGATGACAAAATTTTAGCCTTGTCCAAATTGAAAGCATTTGCAGACGACAATTTCAATGTGGCTCAGAAAGTGCAATTTTCCTTTGATAGGACAGGAAACATTGTGGGAAGAGGAGAAAATGCTGGTTACCAGCATTTTCTCCTTTTCCCCACAATGTTTTCAAAATGCTTCTTTCCCAGGGGCACTAAAAGGCGTCATTGTGTGGTAAAGGGTTCAGTCTTCTCCATGCAATCCCTACTTTTAATGCCCTTGAGGAAGAAGGCTTTTGAAAACTTTGTTGGAAAAAGGAGAAAAAGCTGGTTACCAGCATTTTCTCCTTTTCCCACAATGTTTTCTTTTGCAAGAAAAACAAATGTTGTCCTATTGGTCACATTTAACACATTTGGTGTCTGCGAATGCTTTCAAATTGGACAAGTCAATAATTCTGTCATTTGGTAAAAAGTTGAGTTAACTCTTTGCCTCATGATCCCGACTTTTAATGACCCTGTGAAAGAAGCCTTTTGAAAACATTGTGGCAAAAGGAGAAAATGCTGGTAACCAGCATTTTCTCCTTTTCCCACAATGTTTTCTACCCTTTCCAAAACAAATTTTAATTTTTCAATCACATTTATTTTGTCGTCTGCAAATGCTTTCAATTTGGACCAGTCTAAAATTTTGTCGTTTGGTAAAGAGTTAACAGAGGTAAAATTTGACTATACATTGACATGTACTTTTATATTGCTCCTGTTCTAATTTTTTAGGTGTTCAAATCAACGAATTGACAATGTGACAGTATTTTCCTTTTTTATTTTATAGGCAATCAATTCAACAGATTTGCAATATGAAATTTTTTTCCTATTTTATTTTATAGGCCCGAAGTCAACAGATTTACAATGTGACAATATTTTGCCCATCCTATTTTATAGGCGTTTAACTCTTTACCAAACGACAAAATTTTAGACTAGTCCAAATTGAAAGCAGTTGTAGACAACAAAATAAATGTGACAGAAAAATTGAAATTAATTTCGGGAAGGGTAGAAAACATGGTGGGAAAAGGAGAAAATGCTGGTTACCAGCATTTCTCCTTTTCCCACAATGTTTTCAAAAGGGTTCTTCCTCAGGGTCGTTAAAAGTCGAGATCGTGTGGTAAAGGGTTGAATCTACCAGTGCAAAATGTGACGCTATTTTTGCTTTATTTTATAGGCATTCAAGTCAACAGATTTAAAATGTGACAATAATTTGCCCATTCTATTTTATAGGCATCAAGTCAACAGATAGACAATGTGACAATATTTTTCCCATTCTATTTTATAGGCATTCAAGTCAAAAGATATACAATGTGACAGTATTTTTCCCATTCTATTTTATAGGCGTTCAAGTCAACAGATTTACAATGTGACAATATTTTTCCCATTCTATTTTATAGGCGTTCAAGTCAACAGATAGACAATGTGACAATATTTTTCCGATTCTATTTTATAGGCGTTCTAGTCAACAGATATACAGTGTGACAATATTTTTCCCATTCTATTTTATAGGCATCAAGTCAACAGATAGACAATGTGACAATATTTTTCCCATTCTATTTTATAGGCGTTCAAGTCAACAGATATACAGTGTGACAATATTTTTTCCATTCTATTTTATAGGCGTTCTAGTCAACAGATATACAGTGTGACAATATTTTTCCTATTCTATTTTTAGGCGTTCTAGTCAACAGATATACAGTGTGACAATATTTTTCCCATTCTATTTTATAGGCGTTCAAGTCAACAGATCTACAGTGTGACAATATTTTTCCTATTCTGTTTTATAGGCTTTCAAGTCAACAGATATACAATGTGACAATAATTTGCCCATTCTATTTTATAGGCGTTCAAGTCAACAGATTTACAATGTGACAATATTTTTCCTATTCTATTTTATAGGCGTTCAAGTCAACAGATATACAATGTGACAGTATTTTTCCCATTCTATTTTATAGGCGTTCAAGTCAACAGATTTACAATGTGACAGTATTTTTCCCATTCTATTTTATAGGCGTTCAAGTCAACAGATATACAATGTGACAATATTTTCCCATTCTATTTTATAGGCATTCAAGTCAACAGATATACAACATGACAGTATTTTTCCCATTCTATTTTATAGGCGTTCAAGTCAACAGATAGACAATTTGACAGTATTTTTCCCATTCTATTTTATAGGCGTTCAAGTCAACAGATATACAATGTGACTATATTTTTCCTGTTCTTCATGTCACTGTATGGTATTTTGGGAGTTCAGTTATTTGGACAGTTGAAGTATCACTGTGTGAAGGAAAATGTGACAAACTATAGGTAAGACACCTCTGCTAGCCAGGGCTGATGCTTGTCCAGGGCTGATGCTTGTCAGCCAGGGTCCATATTCATCAACCATTCTTAGGAACGTTCTCAGTCTTATTTTCCAGAATTTTCAAAATTTGAAAGTAATGCAACTTCTGATTGGCTAAACAATTTGGATTAGAAATGGTTTAGCCAATCAGAAGTTGTGTTACGTTCAAATTTAGAAAATCTTGAAGAATAAGACTAAGAATGTTCTTAAGAATGGTTTGTGAATATGGACCCTGATTAGCTCAAGTGCTGGAACAAGGGATATGTAACCTGGGGATAACATCAGGGTGTAGGTCTGATTCCCATGGCTTGCCAGCTAAAGTTACTACCGGTAATTGTCTTTGTGACAAGACTTTTACCTGATGTGCTTGTGACTGTGCTCTATGGAGAGAATGCTAAAGAAACAGGTGTAACTTGGGTCTCCTCTTGCATCATGCACTGTCTCCAGCTAAAATGACTAACTCCATTCTGGCATCACCCATACTTAACCCTTTACCACACAATGCCGCCTTTTGACGCCCCTGGGAAAGAAGCCTTTTGAAAATACTGTGGGAAAAAGAGAAAATGCTGGTAACCAGCATTTTCTCCTTTTCCCACAATGTTTTCAACCCTATCAAACAAAAGCTGCACCATTTGAGCCACACTGGAATTGTCGTCTGCAAATGCTTTCAATTTGGACGAGGCTAAAATTTTGTCGTCTGGTAAAGGGTTAATCAAACGGTGGCGACAATAAATAAATGCGAAATAAACGGGGCTGGTGTTTCTGTGGTGAAGCTTGTCGATAGAGTCTGAGTCTGAAAGAGTTTCTTACTAATTTGACAACATTTGCAGACAATAACTTCGGCTCAGATAATGGAATTTGTTTTTGAAAGGGGCGAAAATATTGTGAAATATTTTCAGAGGGCTTTTCTTCAGGGCCATTAAAACACAGGATCTATACTAGAGGATAAAGTTTAAGCCTCATGCAAAATGGAAAGCTTTTAAAGACAGCAAATCGAAAGTGGCTTTAGTAGTGTGATTTTTCTTGGAAAAGGTAGAAAGGATTAAATCTTTACCAAACGACAATTTTTGTACTTGACCAAACCGAATGCATTTGCAGACGACAAAATAAATGTAGCTCTAGTGATGTATTATGGCTTTGATAGGGTAGAAAACATTGTGGGAAAAGGAGAAAATGCTGGTTACCAGCATTTTCTCCTATTCTCTCAATGTTTTCAAAAGGACTCTTCTTCAGGGACCTGAAAACACGGGATTGTTTGGTAAAGGGTTAAACTTCACTTTACCCTTTAACAGTCCTTTGGGAAGAAAGCTTTTGAAAAGAAATGTGGGAGGAGAAAATGCGGGTAACCAGCATTTTCTCTTTTTTCTACATGTTTTCTACCCTATCAAAGGTTTTCAAAAGACTGTTTCCTCAGGGTCGTTAAAACTCGGGATTGTGTGGTAAAGAGTTAAAGGAGAAAGTTTGGAAACCAGCATTTGTTCCTTTTCTCACACTGTTAGCAAAAGCCTTCTTCAGGGCCTTCAAAATAGGGCTTGATTAAGGGTTGAATGTAATTCCTGTGTTATGCAGCTTATAAGAAATGGTTGTAATTGCTGATCAAACAACAACTTCAATAGCCAGTCAGATATCTCAGAATACATGGAAATGTACCACCATTTCCCAGATTTGAATCCTTAACTCTTTCCCAAACAGCAAATTTTAGCCCCTTCCGAATTGAAAGCATCTGCAAACGACAAATCGGAAAGTGGTACAAATGAACGTAATGTTTTTTTGATAGGGTAGAAAACATTGTGGGAAAAGGAGGAAATGCTGGTTACCAGTATGTTCTCCTTTTCTCACAATGTTTTCAAAAGGCCTCTTCTTCAGGGACGTGAAAACACGGGATTGTTTGGTAAAGGGTTAAACTTCTTTTCACCCGTCAACAATCCTTTGGGAAGAAAGCTTTTGAAAAGAAATGTGGGAGAAGGAGAAAATGTGGGTAACCAGCATTTTCTCTTTTTTTCTACATGCTTTCTACCCTTTCAAAGAGATATTGTAATCAACATGTAATATGTCGTCTGCAAATGCCTTGAATATGAACAAGTCTACTTCTGGTACATAGTCATTTGATTGGTTTGAATAATCAATGAAGTAAATGCTACTCTCTGTTTTTTCATGGTTTTCCTTCCTTCCATTCATAGCCATTTTGTTTGTCAGTTCCTGTCATTGTCTAGTTTGATGCTGTTCCCATTTTTGTGAAAACTCCGACAGCTTGGAGATAATGGTACTTTGGGTATTTTTGCTGTCTAAAAATGTCTATTTTTCAGTCATTTTAAAGCTGGCAAATTCCATTTTCTCCTTTCAAAATACTATAAATAGACCTATTCTTGATGAAGTTAAATTAAGACTAATAGATGAAATTGTTATGTAGGAAGCGAAAACCTATCTGTGAATTGCTGATTTGCTGATTTTTAGCATGGCTGTTATTTTTTAGCTCACCTTAGCACAACGTGCTAAAGGTGAGCTATTGTGATCGCCCTATGTCCAGCGTCCATCGTCCGTCGTCTGTCGTCCGTCATCCGTCGTCCGTCAACAATTTCTTTAAACATCTTCTTCTCCTAAACCACTGGGCCAATCTTGATGAAACTTGGCAGGGATGTTCCTTGGGTGAAGCTCTACCAAAAGTGTTCAAAGAATTGAATTCCACCCACAACTCTGGTTGCCATGGCAACAAAAAGGAAAAAAAAGCAAAATCTTTGAAAATCTTCTTCTCTGAAAGTAGAAGGTGCAGAGCTTTGATATTTGGTATGTAGCATCTCCTAGTGGACCTCTACCAAGTTTGTTCATTTGATGCCCCTGGGGTCAAAACTGGCCCCGCCCCAGGGGTCACAAGTTTGAGCATAGTAACAAAGAAGGAAAACTTTAAAAATCTTCTTCTCTGAAACTTGAAGGTGTAGAGCTTTGATATTTGGCATGTAGCATCTCCTAGTGGACCTCTACCAAGTTTGTTCATATGATGTCCCTGGGGTCAAAACTGGCCCCGCCCCGGGGGTCACAATTTCCAACATAGGAACAAAGAAGGAAAGCTTTAAAAATCTTCTTCTGTAAAACTAGAAGGCATAGAGCTTTGATATTTGGCATGAAGCATCTCCTAGTGGACCTCTACAAAGTTTGATCATATGATGCCCTTGGGATCAAAACTGGCCCTGCCCCGGGGGTCACAAGTTCGAACATAGGAACAAAGAGGGGAAACTTTAAAAATCATCTTCTCTGAAACTGGAAGGCGTAGAGCTTTGATATTTGGTATGTAGCATTGCCTAGTGGACCTCTACCAAGTTTGTTCATATGATGTCCCTGGGGTCAAAACTGCCCCTGCCCCGGGGGTCACAAGTTTGAGCATAGTAACAAAGAAGGGAAACTTTAAAAATCTTCTTCTCTGAAACTTGAAGGCGTAGAGCTTTGATATTTGGCATGTAGCATCTCCTTGTGGACCTCTACCAAGTTTGTTCATATGATGCCCCTGGGGTAAAAACTGGCCCCACCCCAGGGGTCACAATTTCCAACATAGGAACAAAGAAGGAAAACTTTAAAAATCTTCTTCTGTAAAACTAGAAGGCATAGAGCTTTGATATTTGGTATGTAGCATTGCCTAGTAGACCTCTACTAAGTTTGTTCATATGATGCCCTTGGGGTCAAAATTGGCCCTGCCCTGGGGGTCACAATTTCAAACATAGGAACAAAGAAGGAAAACTTAAATTTTTTTTTTCTCTTAAATGGGAAGGCATAGAGCTTTTGTATTTGGTATGTAGCATCTCCTAGTGGACTTCTACCAAGTTTGTTCCAAGGATGCTGCTTGGGTCAAAACTGGCCCAGCCCCTGGGGTCACAAGTTTGAACATAGGAACAAAGAAGGAAAACTTTAAAATTCTTCTTTTCTGAAACCGAAAGGTGTGGAGCTTTGATATTTGGTATGTTGCATCTCAGAGTGGACCTCTGCCAAGTTTGTTCATATGATGCCCCTGGGTCAAAACTGGCCCCGCCCCGGGGGTCACAAGTTCGAAGATAGGAACAAAGAAGGAAAACTTTAAATTTCTTTTTCTCTTAAACGGGAAGGTGTAGAGCTTTGATATTTGGTATGTAGCATTTCCTAGTGGACCTCTACCAAGTTTGTTCATATGATGCCCCTGGGTCAAAACTGGCCCAGCCCCGGGGGTCACAAGTTCGAACATAGGAACAAAGAAGGAAAACTTGAAAATTCTTCTTTAAAACTGGAAGGCGTAGAGCTTTGATATTTGGTATGTAGTGATTCTCTTCTAAGTTTGCTTGCCCATCTAAGCGCAACAAGTTCATTGAGTTCAAAATTGGGTCATCTTGGGTCATAAACTAGGTCACTAGGTCAAATTAAATACCTTGTTGGCACTCTCGAGGCCACATCATTTGCTCAATTGCCTTGAAAATTAGTTAGAAAGTTTGTCTTTATAAAGTCTCACATAAGATTAATTTGGGTCAACTTGGGTCAAATTAAAGAAATACCTTGTTTGCACTCTGGAGGCCACATTTATTGCTCAAATGACCTGAAATTTGGCCAGAATGTTTGTCCTGATGAAATACCAGATGAGTTTGGATTTGGGTCACCTGGAACCATAAATTAGGTCACTAGGTCAAAATAAAGAAATACCTTGTGGGCACTCTAGAGGCCACATTCTTTGCTTAATTGCCTTGAAAATTGGTCAGAATGTTTGTCTTTGTAAAATCTCACATGAGTCTGAATTTGCGTCAACTGGGGTCATAAACTAGGTCACTTGGTCAAATTAAAGAAATAGCTAGTGGGCACTCTAGAGGCCACATTTATTATTCATTTGATTTGAAAATTGGTTAAAATGTTTCTTTTGATATAGTCAAAGACCAGTTCAAATTTGGGTCATCTGGGGTCATAATCTAGATCACTAGGTCAAATTAAAGAAATATCTTTAGGGCACTCGAGGCCACATTTTTTGCTCAACTGACTTGAAAATTGGTCAGAATGTTTGTCTTCATGAAATATGAGTTTGAAATTGGGTCACCTTCAGTCAAAAACTAGGTCACATGGTCAAATTAAAGAAAAACCTTGAAGGCACTCTACTAAGGTGAGCGACCCATGGCCATCATGGCCCTCTTGTTTTTTCTAGGGGTCGTCATCTGCGTTGTTGTCCTGTGAAAACTTTGACATATTCTTAAATCTCTGGTATTATTGAAATTATATACTTCAAATTTGGGCTAGAGGTAAAGTTTTAATCGGGAACCCATGCCAGAAGAGCAGATAACTCTCGACATAGTTTTGACACAGTTATACCCTTTTTCAACTTTAAATTTTCACTGAAAAAGTACCTGCAGCGGAGCGTTGGCACCAGCATGCAGTGCTCATTTTACCTTACCATTTCAGTGGCATTACCTTATTTGACCTTGCCATACCAGACACATACTGTTCCCCAAAGGATCAACCAGGATATCATTGCCCAAAAGGGATGAAGTGTGTTCCTCTGGATATTGATATCAACGACAGAGGATTTAACGGCTTTGACGAACTATGTATGTACTGTTTATTGCAATTGCTTGGAAAATTTTATTTAAATTTCATTTGATCCTTTAACTCTTCACCACATGGCAAACTCTTAGTCATGTCCAAATTGAAAAGATTAGCAGACGACAATTCAAATGTGGCTAAAATGATGGAAATAGTCTTTGAATGGGTAGAAAACAATGTGGGATATGGAGAAAATGCTTGTAAAAATGCTGATTACCAGCATTTTCTCCTTTTTCCACATCGTTTTTCTAAAGGTTTTTTCCTCAGGGTCGTTAAAACTCGCGATTATGTGGTTGACATACCATCTTGAGTTTCAAGGCCCCTTTGAAAGCAGGCTTTTTTAACATTTTGGGAAAAGGAGAAAATGCTGGTAACCAACATTTTCTCCTTTTTCTACAATGCTTTCACCCTCAGAAAGACAAACTTATTGTTTTGAGTTAAAAGTAATTTGTTGTCTGCAAATACTTTCAGTTTAGTTGATTGATTGATTGAATGGTGTTTTACGCCACTTTCAACATTATTTCAGTCATATCATGGCGACTCCTCACATATTCATGTATTTCCTGGGTTTACCAGTTTTAGGCTAGGGCTCTGAAGTGTCTTGCCCAAGAACACTCCCACAAAAACCCCAGCGGATCAGGTGGGGCTCGAACTGGGGACCTCCAGGTTATGAGTCCCACACTATACAGTAGGAGCCATGCAGGACCCACTTTTAGTTTAGAGTGGCTTAATTTGTTGTCTTACAAAGAGTTAGTCAGGTACTAACCCCTTACCACACAATCCCGGCATTTTAACACCTGCATTGTCCATTTTGGCCGCTATTTGGGCCAAAATAGCGGCCAAATAGGACAATGCAGCCCAGAAAGGAAATACCATTGAAAAATATTGTTTTCTTATTTTCGTCTTTCTTCTTCACTGATGATTTGCTAGCAGTTGCCTTAATTAATTCAATGATGAATTGTTTTGGAAGTCTGATGCAAATATAAAACACTAAATAGCTGCCTAAGTTTCAGTCTTTTGTTTCCTTTTTCGATGGCCTACCTGAACAAAAATGCCATGTAAACATTTTTCACCTTTTCTATATGAACACCCCTACTTCTTAAATATATTGCGGAAAAAAATAGAAAATACTGATTGAAGCAAGGATTTTCTCCTTTTCCCACAAGTTATTAACCCTTTACCACACAGTCCTAACTTCAAACAACTGTAAGAAAGAGGACTTACGAAAACATTGTGGGAAAAAGAGAAAATGCTGGTATCCAGCATTTTCTCCTTTTCCCACAATTTTTTCTACCCTATCATCGACAACTTCAGCAACTTGAGCCACATTTAATTTGTCATCTGCAAATGCTTTTGGTTTTGACAAATCTAAAATTTTGTCATTTGGAGAAGGGTTAAATATAGTTAAAAAAGAAGAAGGTCGCCTTCAAATATTTCATTTGCATGGCTTATACCAACAGTTTTCATTATACCCCTGCAAAACGAATGTTTTCGGGGGTATACTGGAATCAGCCTGTCTGTCCGTCCGTCCGTGTGTCCGTCTGTGTACAAAATACTAGCAATTTTGTGTCGCGAACTCCTCCTAGAGTTTTCCTTCAATTGCATTGAAACTTTGCACATATATTGATCATATATTGAAGATTTGCAAGACATAATTTTCAAGTGTCGACTCCCCCTGGTTGAGGAATTATCTCCCCTTGAACTTGACACTTTTTTCTGTCAAAGCGCTGGCGGGGGTATTAAGTCACATTCAGTGACAGCTCTAGTTGTAATGGATATTGGCAAATTAATTGAATTCTGTATTTTTCTAGACACCAGTTTTTTCACGGTGTATGAGGCAGCATCACAAGAAGGATGGGTGTTTCTGATGTACAGAGCTACAGACAGCCTGGAATCTTCCATAGCTATCGTATACTTCTTTACACTTATATTTCTCTTGGCTTGGTTGGTCAAAGTGAGTATCAAGAATAGCAGACAGCTATTTATTTCTACATGTAAAAACTGGAATAATTTGACACTTAAAAGGAATTTCTCTTTGTGTTAACTCTTTACCAAACGACAAAATTGTAGACTTGTACAAACTGATAGCAATTGCAGACAACAAAATAAATTTGACTTGAAGATTTAAATTTGTTTTTCGAAGGGTAGAAAACATTATGGGAAAAGGAGAAAATGTTTTCGAAAGGCTTCCTCCTCAGGGTTGTTAAAAGTCGGGATTGTGTGGTAAAGGGTTAACTCATTCCAGCTACAAAATTTTAGACTTGTCCAAATTGAAAGTTTTTGTAGACGGCAAAATAAACACAGCTCAAATAGTAGAGTTTGTCTTTGAAAGTGTAGAAATCATTGTGGGAAAATAAGAAACTGGTGTTTACCGGCATTTTCTCCTTTTCCCACTACGTTTTCTAAAGGCTTCCCCCCCAGGGTCGTTAAAACTTGTGTGGTACAGGGTGAAAGCTACCTGTTATAAGCAGCAACCTGCACTAACACTTTACCAAACAACAAAATTTTAGACTAGTCCAAATTAAAAGCATTTGCAGACGACAAAATAAACGTGACCCAAAATTTGGAATCTATTTTGGGAAGGATAGAAAACATTGTGGGAAAAGGAGAAAATGCTGGTTACCAGCATTTTCTCCTTTTCCCACAATGTTTTTTTTTTTTCAAAAGTTTTCTTTCTTAGGGTCGTTAAAAGTCGGGATTGTGTGGTAAAGGGTTGAGCAAGAGTCATTTTCCATAATTTTAGTGTTTAGTAGATAGAATAAAGGAGACTTATAAATGGCAAAATTGTGGGCTTGTTTGTATTGAAAGCATTTGAATGTAGTTAAAGTGATTGAGAGCTGTCTTTGAAAGAAAAGAACACATTACAGGAAAAGGAGAAAATGGCTGGTAACAAGCACAAAATTTTACAAACAAAATTTTTGACTCCCCCCTCAAATTGGAAGGGTTAGCAGACATCAAATTAAGCTCATCTCCAATGATGGGATTTGTCTGCAATCCTTCTCTCTTAGGATTGTAAAAATATGGTATTGTTTGGTATAGTGCTTGCACATGCATGACCCTAACATAGAAGGTTTTGAAAACATGAACCCCATCATTTGAGCCACATTTGGTACATTTTCTGATAATCATTTTCTAATAGAAAAGTCTAACAGATTAACATGAAACTGTGTTTCCCTTGCAGAACATATTTATAGCTGTAATCATTGAGTCGTTCGCAGAGTTTAGAGTACAACTACAACAGATGTGGGGATCTAGAGGGGGTGTGGCTGACTCTGACTCCTCCCAGGTAAAGGAGATTTTTTCCTATGAATTTGTTTTGAGCCAGGCATTAGGCACCACTGTTTGTTAACCAAAACAATCAGGAGTTTTAAAAACATTGTGGGAAAAGGAGAAAATGCTGGTTGGTAACCAGCAATTTCTCCTTTTCCCACAATATTTTTGACCCTTTCAAAGACAAGTTCCATCATTTCAGGCTCATCTTACTTGTGGTCCATGATTACTTTCATTTTGGACAAGTCTAAAATATAATTTTCAGGTAAAGAGCTTTGTAACAATCACGTAATAGTGTGCCACATTTGCTTGAGAAGCAGATTACATGTACTTATTGTCAAACATTGTGGGAAGAGAAGAAAATGCTGGTTACCAGCTTTTTCCTTGTTTTCCGCAATGTTTTCAAAAGTGTTCTTCCTCTAGGCTATTAAAACAAGGAATCATTTGGTAAAGAGTTAAGTTGTTGCTTTTGTATAAACTGAAGATAAATTACAGCTGGGTGCACTGGTTAAGTTGGAATGATCTTGGGCAAGCCGCTTCAGAGCTAAGGCATAGTGTTGATGAATCTATAGAAGGAAAAGTGAGCTGTCGCAATCATATCATATGACTCAAATATATGAGCCATGCTCTGTGAAAAGGGGACTTAATGCATCTTCAAAAATATTTTCAACAAATATGACAAAAAATATCACCCATATGACATTGTTTGAAACTTTTTGCTCTATGTAAATTTTTCTGCATGTCAAAGGATCATTCTCCCTCCAGATCCAGTTGATCCATAGACTAAATTGATATTTATGGATCCATGACTATGTGATGACTTGCTTAGTATACTGCATCATAGAGATGTATTTAGCCCACTTTTGCCAGAGCATGCCTCATTTGTATTGTTGAAAAAGGCATTAGGCCAAACAAATCCTCAAAAACTGCCCTGTACAGAAATGATAGTGTTCTTGGGCAAGGCATTGCTGAGCCTCAGCATAGTGCTGGTGAATCCCTGGTAATACATGAATGAGTAGGCTGTTACATTTATATCAAATGACTGAAATATTGTTGAAAAGTGCATAACACAAGACAAACTCAAGAAACTACCCTGTACAATAATTTGATGTTTTCGCTTGACAGGTCATACAACACGAAGGAAAAACATGGAAGATGGTGATACTAGATGAAAACAAACCAAAAGGATTGGCTCCGCCCATCTTTCAACAAGTACTGCGCTCAAGTCCGTTTCATGCGTTTATTTTACTGATGGTACTGGCAAGTGCGGTAGCCGAAGCAGCCCTCCATTTTGATCACGATAAAGTGGACCCTTACAATACGCAGGATATCTTTTACTATATTGAGGTGAGATTATGGACATTTTGAATTATTTTATCTTTACCCTTAACCTTTTACCACCTGACAAAATTTTTACACTCGTCCAAATTGAAAGCATTCACAGAAGACAAAATAGATACGGCTCTTTTGGTGAGATATGTCCATAAAAGGACAGAAAATATTTTGGGACAAGGAGAAAATGCTTTTTCCCCATAATGTTTTCAGAAGGCCTCTTTCTCGGGGTCGTTAAAACTCAGGATTGTGTGATAAATGGTTAAAGTGCCATTTAAGACTTTAGTTGCCTTTGCGGCCAGTGTAGATCAAGATCAGACTGCACATAACCTGCAGTCTGATCACTGATCTACACTGTCCACTTTGCTGAAACATTACAGACAAAAGGAACCTTGAAATTCCTGTTATTTGGGTATTATTTTTGGAATGAATATACCTGTGGGAGAGAGTGGGGCAGTGGTAGATTGTCCGCCTCTCACCGTACCAAAGGTTCTGGGTTTGATTCCTGTGATGAGCAGGGTCAACATTAGGAACTATCTGCATCATGGCGCGTGTACTGGTTAAGGTTTCCAGGGAGCTATTATCGAGAGTCATTAATCTAAGTTATAGGAACTTGCTTCACAAATGATGAAAATATTGCCAGTGATGTTCACATGATGAAATAAATTTTGATCTTTCACTGAAAAAAAATTCTATTTATTTCATGCTTCTGACCCCTTTTTTGTTGGGACTTTCATCAAAATCCAGTACAGTTGTTTTCGGTAATACCCTGTGGCGTACCCAGCTCCACATAAGAACGCATTATAATATTACGGAAAGCACGAGAAGTGTAGGGTAGATATGCGTAAATTGCATCATATTTACCTCCGGTTGAATTTGCAGACAACAAATTAAATGTAGCTCTTCTCTTCATTAGGGTAGAAAACATTGTGGGAAAAGGAGAAAATTGTGGGTACCAGCATTTTTTCCTTTTCCCACAATGTTTTCAAAAGGCTTTTTCCACTGGGTTGTTAAAAGATGGCATCATGTGGTTAACCCTTTCCCAAACAAGCCCTGGTTTTCACGTGTCTGCAGTACAAGTCTTTTGAAAACACTGTGGGAAAAGGAGAAATTGCTCGTAACGAGCAATTTCTCCTTTTCCCACAATGTTTTCTACCCTTTTTGGGAACTTTCTGCCATTTTCATCAAATTTAAAATTGTTGTCAGCAAACTCTTTCAATTTGGACCAGTCCAAAATTTGTCGTTTGGGAAAGGGTTAAAGGATTAAACTAAATTTGTTGAGTAAATTAGGCGCTGTAAGGGTTAATTGAAATATGATTTCTGTTTTGAAGGGGACCTTTTAGGATTTTCTTGACCAGACTTTAGAAAATGTTTTATTGATAAATTTAGTGAGGAAATAGCTTGAAAACCATGTATGGTTAAAACAGAAAAAGTGTAAGAAAAAACTAATTTTCAGTGATATTTTCTTAATTGGATGCAAAGCCTCTTTAGGTAATTTTAGATTTCACGCCATTATTTTGGAAAGATTTGTGAGAATATCACATGATCAGCAACTTAAGCCAGTGATTAGGGATCAGATTCCAATATGCGTGATGAGGTAATATATGATTTCATAGACAGAGGAGTGATTGATTGCAAAATGACCAGCCTGTAAATGATTGAATTTGTCTTTTAAAGGGTAAAGAATTTTGAAAGGACAAAAAAGCATTGCAGGAAAAGGAAAAAATGCTGCTTTCAAGCATTTTCTCCTTTTTCCACAATACCTTTAAAAGCTGTCACCTGTAAGGTCATGAAAAGAAGGGATTGTTTGGTAAAGGGCTAGGGTGCCTGTTTACATGAAATTATTTCCATTTGTCTATCTCAAGTCTCTGTAGATTTTCATATTCAGTAAAACCTATTTAGGGACTTATGTGCTTGCTTAACCCTTTACTGCACAATGTCGGTTTTTAACGACCCTGGGAAAGGACCCTTTTGAAGACACAATGGGAAAAGGAGAAAATTCTGGTAACCAGCATTTTCTCCTTTTCCCACAGTGTTTTCTACCCTATCAAAGAAAAATTGCACCATTTGAGCTACATTGTTGTCTGCAAATGCTTTCAATTTGGACAAGGCTAAAATTTTGTCATCAGATAAAGGGTTAATTCTTTACCAGACCACAAGATTTGTCCAAACTGAAACAATTTGGAGAAAACAAATTGAATGTTATACAAATCTTTGAAAGAGTAGAAAACATCATGGGAAAAGGGGAATATGCAGGTCACCAGCATTCACTCTTTTTCCCACAGTGTTTTCAAAAGCTCCTTTTCCTTAGGGTTGTGCCAGTCGGTAGCGTACAAGACTTGAGAACAGGAGGTCGCTGGTTCGATCCCTGGCTTGGCCAATTTCTTTCCGAGGATTGGTGATAGTCATCACGACAGGATTCATTCCTCTCTCACCGCTGACCATTGTTTTGACGATGGTTATGTGGGAAAGCAGCCAGTGGCTTGGAAGGAATATTGTGCGGAGTACTGGTATAAAAGAAACTCCAGGAAAGTATGGATAGGTGCACTGGCCGCCATGATATAACTGAAATAATGTTGAAAACGGCGTTAAACACCATACAACAAAAAAGCTCCTTCTCCTTAGGGTTGTTAAACATTAGAATTGTGTGGTAAAGGGTTAACTCTTTATCATACAACAAAATTTTGGACTTGTCCAAATCTAAAGCATTTGAGGCGTGCAGTGATATGTGGCTCCAATGATAGGATTTGTTTTTGGAAGGGTACCAGCATTATTTCCTATTCCCACAATGTTTTCAAAGGCCATCTTTCTTAGGAACATTCAAACTTGGGTTTGTTTGGTAAGATCTTAATACTTGTTGGGCTGCATCTGTTTTCTCCCTTGTTTCAGGTATTCTTCACAGTTCTGTTTGATCTGGAGGCTCTGTTTAAGATACTTTGTCTTGGTATCCGTGGTTACTGGAGAAGGTCATTGCACAAGTTTGAACTTTGTCTAGCCATCGGAACCACTCTTCACATCATGCCGGGATGGTATCGAACACAGCTGACATATTTCCAGGTTTGTTGTTGTACTGATTACAGATAGTATTCTCTTGATTAGTAAACCCTTTACCAGACAAATAAATTTTAGCCTTGTCCAAATTGAAAGCATTTGCAGACTACAATTTCAATGTGACTCAAATGGTGCAATTTTTCTTTGACAGGGCAGAAAACATTGTCGGAAAAGGAGAAAATGCTGGTTACCAGCATTTTCTCCTTTTCCTACAAGGTTTTCAAAAGGTTTCTTTCCCAGGTTCGTTAAAAGGCTGCATTGTGCAAAAGGGTTAAAAAACATATCCTGTCAAACCAAGGAAATCTGTTGATTTTCCAATGAACAGGGTCCGTATCCGCCAACCATTCTTAAGAATGTTCTTGGTCTTATTCTCCAAGATTTTCTACATTTGAAAGTAACACAACTCCTGATTGGCTAAACTAAATGGGTTAGCCAATCAGGAGGTGTGTTACTTTCAAATGTAGAAAAATCTGGAGAACAAGACAAAGAACATTCTTAAGAATGGTTGGTGAATACGGACCCAGGATTGATTGTGGAATTGTGATATTTTTTCATGACAAATGTTAACAAAATCTGAAAGTAAAGTTTTTTGAGAATGAATTAAAAGAAAGTTAAATGATTTTTACGACATAATTAAATGACTGGTTACTAGCTTTTTCTTCATTTCCCACAATGTTTTCAAAGGCTTTCTTCATCAGGGTCATTTAAACTCAGAAATGTGTAGTAAAAGGTTAAGCAATGCACTGCTTCAGGAAACCATTGTTTTGACTACAATTCTTTTAAAGTAACAAAAGCTGCCAAAAGTAAACAAAACTGGTCTTAAAATGCATTTTAATTTAAATCATACCATTTAAAAGTATGGAAATTATTGTGAAGATGACAATCTGTAATTGTTCTGTTGGTTCAAATGTTAGTTGATGGCAGTGAAATTAATTTTAGGTTAAATGCTGCCAGGTCATTCTCTCTTTTGTTTATTTTTTGCCTGATTTTGAAATTCATTTATCTGCCAGCGACTTACAATTGGACTGACCACACAATAACTGATTGTCATCTTCACAATATTTTCCATACTTTTAAATGGTATGATTTAAATTTAAATGCATTTTAACGCTTGCATTTTGTTTTTGGCAGTTATTGGACTTTTAACATTAAATTAACTCTTTACCACAATCTGGAGTTTTAACAAACTTGAGGGAGAAGGCTTTTGAAAACATTGTGGGAAAAGGAGAAAATGCTGGTAAAATGTTTTCTAACCTTTAAAGACAATATACAGCATTTGAACAAAATTTAAGTTTTTGTCCGCAAATGGATTTGGACAAGATTAAAACTTTGTCATTCAGTAAAGGGTTAACTTAACCTGCATGCACAGAGCACCTGCTGTAAGAGAGAGCTTTTCTCACTTTCCTTGTGTGGTCTTTGAATTCGAGACCCTAATTCACCAACCATTCTTAGCAGTATTCAAGAATTTCCTAGATTTCAAAGTTTGGTAATTTCTTTAAGCAAAGACAAATGATTAAGAACAAGTATATGAGCCATGCTCTGGCAAAAGGGGGCTTAATGCGTCTCCGCAATGCATGATACCAAGCAAGTCGTCAGGTTATTATGGATCCATAAAATCTGTTTGCTAGAACTGCCATCAAAAATCATGAGGTATACTGGTCCTTTGATGTATAGAAGATTGACCAATAACGAAAAGTTTCGGCCCAGGTCAGCCTGCCTTAACTGCGCAGACTGACCTGGGTCAATACTTTTCGAAGATGCATTAAGCCCCCTTTTCACAGAGTGTGGCTGATATATATTTTAGAATGGTTGGTGAATATGGGCCCAGTTTTGACTGTATATTCTTTCATTTATGTAGGTAATGAGAGTGGGTCGATTAATTAAAGCATCACCATTGCTGGAAGATTTCTGTTACAAGGTTTGTATTAGAGGACAACATCTATAGTTACTTGAAATGAGTTGTGGTCAGTTTCATTTAACTCTATACCAAACGACAAAATTTTAGACTAGTGGAAATTAAAAGCATTTGCAGATGACAGAATAAATGTTACTCAGAAAATGAAATTTGTTTTTGTAGGAAAGGTAGAAAACATTGTGAAAAAAGAAAATGCTGGTAACCAGCATTTTCTCCTTTTCCCACAATGTTTTCAAAAGTTTTCTTTCTCAGAGTTGTTAATAGTCCAGGTTGTGTGGTTAAAGAGTTAACGCTGTATCAGAGGACATCATTTTAGACTAGCTTGAATTGGAAACCTTTGCTTTTGACAATTTGAATGTGGCCCAGCAGATGGAGTTTGGGTACTAGTATTTCTCTTTCTTCTGCAGGGTTGTTAAACCACAGGATTGTTTTTTAAAGTGTTTACTCTTTACCGCTCAACAAAACTTTAGAATAGTCCAAATTCAAAGCATTTGCAGACCACAAAATAAATGTGACTCAAACATTGAAATTTGTTTTGGGAAGGACAGAAAACATTGAGGTAAAAGGAGAAAATGCTGGTTACCAGCATTTTCTCCTTTTCCCACAATGTTTTCAAAAGGCCTCTTTCTCAGGGTGGTTAAAACTTGGGATTGTGTGGTAAAGGGCCAAAGAAGGGTAGAAATCAATGTTTTCAGAAGACCTTGTTCTCGGGGTCGTTACATGTCAGGATTGTGTGGTAAAGGGTTAAAGAAGTGTAGAAATTGTTTTTAGAAAAGATTCTTTTTACCAGAGTTTTCTCATTTTCTCACAAAGTTTCAAAAGCACTTGTCTTCGGAGTCTTTAAAACTTGTGAATGTTTGTTAGGGGGTTAATTGGGCAAATGTGCACTGTTATCAAATATTTTTGACACAGTTTTGCCAGTTTTACGACACAGAATTTCTTTGAAAGTGCACCTGCAGACAAGCACTGTCGTGCTCTTGTTTTTCCAAAAATATAGTCCAATCCTAAGTCAAATGTTAAAAACATCAGAGTATAATGTCAAATTTAAGTATGCAAAGTGAGACAAAATGACACACTTTCATCCCATAGAAATACATAGAGTCAATATCAAACCATGCTCTAGATAAGAGGGAGTGATGGTATTCTAAATCCATTATTTGTGTTCCAAACCCTATGTTGTTCATACTCATTAGAATCATCTCAATGAGATAATAACTGTTGCATATTTTATTACAGATATTTGGGCCTGGTAAAAAGCTTGGCAGTATTGTGTTGTTTACAATGTGTTTGCTGATCATAGCGTCCAGTATCAGTCTACAGCTGTTCTGTTCTATCAAAGACTTTGAGAAGTTTGAGACCTTTCCTAAGGTAGGTACCTAAATGTATTACTGCTGACTAATAAATGAATAAATAAATAAATAAATAAATAATTGCTTCTTTAACTCCTTATCATACAACAAAAATGTAGACTGGTCCAAATTCAAACCATTTGCAGATGACAAAAGAAATGTAACAGAAAAATTGAAATTTGTTTTGGAAAGGGTAGAAAACATTGTGGGAAAAGGAGAAAATGCTGGTTACCAGCATTTTCTCCTTTTCCTACAATGTTCTCAAAAGGCTTCTTTTACAGGGTTGTTAAAAGTCGGGATTGTGTTGTAAAGGGTTAACCTTTTTTATGATCAAAAACCATTTTGAAAACATTGTGGGAATAGGAGAAAATGCTGGTAACCAGCATTATCTCCTTTTCCAGCAATGTTTTCTGCTCTTTCAAACACATATGCTATCATTTGAGCCATATTTGACTTGCAGGCTGCAAATGCATTTAATTTGAAAAGGTCTAAAATTGGGCTGTCTTTGTAAAGGGTTATTTGTAAAGATGGGGGTCTTCCATGCTTCCATGGTTTATGGATCATATTTATAAACTATTGGTTCTGTGTTCCAACAGGCTGCCCTTCTAATACATGAGAGTCCTTGTTCAGGGTGCTGGAGAGATTCAGCCTAGCACTGTTAGTGTTCAGGGACCTTACTCACCGACCATTCTCAACTGCATTCTTAGTCTAATTCTACATTTGGAAAGTAACTCAATGTCTGATTGGCTAAACCATGATTGTGGTGTAGCCAATCAGAACCTGGGTTATTTGAAAGTTTTAAAAACTCTTTGAGAATTAGATGTAGAATGCAATTAAGCATGGTTTACGAATACTGGCCAAGAAACACATTTGTAGGTGAGCTGTCACAATGATATAACTAAAATGCAGTTGAAAGCATTGTAGAACATCAGCCAAACAACCTGACGATTCCAAGTTTTATCGGCCGAGAGGAAATGGGCTTTTAAAAAATTTGTGAGAAAAAGAGACTATGCTGGTAATCAGCATCTTTTCCTTTTCCCTCAATTTTTTTCCCCTTTCCAACACATTATCCATCAATTGAGTCACACAGTTTATATGTTGTCTGCAAATTCTTTCGATATAGACAATTGTAAAGTTTCGTCTTTTTGTAAAGACTTAACTCAAACGACGAAATTGAATTGAGTTGAAAACATTGTGGGAAAAGGAGAAAATGCTGGTTACCAGCATTTTCTCCTTTTCCCAAGATGTTTTCAAAAGCTTACCTTCTCAAGTTTTTAAAACTCAGGATTGTGCGGTAAAGGGGTAATTCTTTACACAATAACAAGATTTTGGACTGGTCAAAATCCAAACTATGTTGTAGATGACATCAAGTATGATTCAAATTGTGGAATTTGTTTCTGAAAGGGGAGAAAACATTGTTGGAAGAGAGGAAATTGCTAGTTACCAGCATTGTCTCCTTTTTCCACAATTTTTTGAAAAGCCTACTTTTGTTGTTAAAATTTGGGAACAGTGTATCAATTCTATGGTTTACAGACCCTAAGGAATAAAGCTTTTGAAAAATTGAAGTAACTGGCATTTTTTCCTTTTCATACAAAGTCTTTTTTACTTTTCCACAGACAGATCTGATTAGTTGTGCCACATTTACTGTGTCATCTCCAAGTACTTTTAACTGTTCAGCAAAAGAACAAGTTTAACCCTTTCCCAAACAAGCCCTGGTTTTCACGTGTCTGCAGTACAAGTCTTTTGAAAACACTGTGGGAAAAAGAGAAATTGCTCGTAACAAGCAATTTCTCCTTTTCCCACAGTGTTTTCTACCTGTTTTGAGACCTTTCTGCCATTTTTCATCAAATATAAAATTGTCGTCTGCAAACTCTTTCAATTTGGAATAGTCCAAAATTTGTTGTTTGGGAAAGGGTTAAGACCTGCCCAAACTGAAAGCTTTTGCAGACGAGACATTAAATGTAGCTGAAATGATGGTAATTGCATGTGAAAGTGTCGAAAACCTTATGGGAAAAGGAGAAAATGCTGGTTACCAGCATTGCCTCAATTTACCACAAGGTGTTCAAAAAGCTATTTCCTCAGGGTCTTTAAAACTAGGGATTTTGTGGTAAAGGGTTAATTGGACCAGTGTTAACCTATAACCTTATATCCTTTGGTGAAGGTTAAGGGATTTCAGGGACATTTCACCAGAGACTCTGAGACTCTGTAAATCAACTTTGTAAACCATTTAGTTGTTCCAGATAACTGACTGATCTTTTACATTAATTAAAGCGGTTTTACATGACTGATGCTTCTCTTACAGGCATTTATGTCGATGTTCCAGATTTTGACCCAGGAAGGCTGGGTCGAAGTGCTTAACGGATCACTGTACCATACAAACAATGAATTGTTAAGGGTCCTGGTGGGGTTATTTTTTGTCATTTATCACCTCTTTGTTAGTGTGGTAAGTTTTTTGGGTTCAAGGTCATTTCCATAGACACAAGATATTTTGCATCATGACTGCATTACGCTTTTATCTCACTGGATTGAGACTGTTGTTGAACAAAATAAAAATTGCATCCGTATGGTGTTTGAGAATTTCCAATATTATACAGAGCTCCAGATATGAGGGAGTGATGGTATTCTAAATCCATTATTTCTCTTCCAAACCCTATTTTGTGGGCACATTAGAATCGTCTCAATGAGACGATTCTAATGAGTACCCATAACATAGGGTTTAGTGGAGAGTGATTAATATTTTCATTTCTATAATCAAAATCACTCCCTCTATATGGAGCTCTGACTATATCTCAGATATTCATTTGGAGTCTTAATTTTCATGCATTTCTTGAAAACCTTGCTTCCATTATGTGAGAAGTTTGTACAGTTAAAGAAGTCTAGGTTCTTAATTTTTTATAAAAACGATAATTTGACAATAGCAGCTATCAGAAGTGCCAGTTTCCTGTGAAACTGAATCATCATTTTTTTCAGTCAAAGACAAGATATCATGTAGATATCACACAACTTGTGTGCAGCTGTTAGCATGGATCCAAAGAAAAGAAGAAAATTTATACCAAATGTGGAATTAAACTTCTGAAGGATCCTTCACAACTTAATTTACCTTTGCGGCAGGTATAGATCAAGATCAGACTGCACAGATCTTTGACTTATCCATTCTGCTTTGCTGAAACATTGTGGACAAAAACAAACTTGATCTGCTTCATGAATGAAAATGTCTGTTTAGTATCATTGGCACTCAAAGCGTAAATTTTAACGCTTATTGTTTATTAGCTCACCTGAGCACATAGTGCTCAGGGTGAGCTATTGTGATCGATCGTTGTCCGGCGTCCGTGCGTGTGTGCGTCCGTCCGTCCGTGAACAATTACTTAAAAAATCTTCTCCTCTGAAACCGCCCAACAGATTTCAATGAAACTTCACAGAAATGATCCTTAGGTGATGCACTTTCAGAATACTTCAAAGATTTGAATTCCATGAAGAACTCTGGTTGCCATGGCAATCGAGAGAAAAAACTTTAAAAATCTTCTTGTCCCAAACCGTAAGGGCTAGAGCTTTCATATTTGGCATGTAGCATCATCTAATAGCCCTCTACCAAAATACTTCAAATTACGGCACTGTTGTTGAAATTGGCCCTATGTTGTGGGTTCTTGGATTTCACATAGAGATAAAGAGGGAAATCTTTAAAAATCTTCTTGTTTACACTCTAGCATCTACAAATATTGACCAATCAGTACCAAACTTGGCCACAATGTATCTGCCCATAAGGTCTCGGATGAGTACGATTTTGGATCAAATCCAATCAGAACATCAGGAGTTATTTGCCCTTGAATTTGCAAAAATTACTGAATCTGACTTTGTTTACACTCTAGCATCTACAAATATTACTCAATCAGCACCAAACATTGTCAAAGTGTGTGTGATCATAAGATCTCAGATTAGTTCAATTATGGATCTAATCAGACCAGAACTGTTTGAGTTGTCTGCCCTTGAATTAGAAAATTTGCCATATTTGACTTTGTTTACACTCAAGCATCTGCAAATATTGACCAATCAGTACCAAACTTGGTCAAAATATATATTCCCATAAGGTCTCAGAAGAGATCAGTTATGGGTCAAATTGAACCAGAACATCCAGAGTTATTTGCCCTTGAATTGGACAAAATTTCCATATTTGACTTTGTTTACACTCTAGCATCTACAAATATATACCAATCAGTACCAAACTTGGTAAAAATTTATATGACCATAAGATCTTGGATGGGTTTTGATTATGGGTCTTATTAGACCCAAACAACATGAGTTATTTGCCCTTCAATTAGAGTTGCTGTATTTGACTTGGTCTACTCTGTAGCATCTACATATATATATAATGCAAACTGAAAAATCTTTATGTTTAAACCCAAAATGCCTAGAGCTATGATACTTTGCATGAAGCATCACCTTGTGGACCTCAAGAAATTTTGCACACAAGATGCCCCTGGGATCATTACAGGTCCAGCCGCGGGGCTTAGACGTTTGTACTTAGGTATCTTTCGTGCAATTATAAAAAAATTTTCTGGGTAACCAAAGGCCTAGACCTCTGTTAAAGTTGTGAGTTGTCTCTCTTTCATAATCATTTGGCCTTGAACTTCAGTATTTGGTATTTATTTTCATTGTTAACCTGTACTGCTTAGTACTCAGGTGAGCGATATAGGACCATCATGGTCCTCTTGTATTTTTATACATTCATTTCTGTACATTTTTATGTCTCATTTTACTTTTTAACAGTCACAACCCAGTTTGATAGAAGCTTTACTGTTTTTCCCTGTTCAGAAATTAACACCTCTATGAGTGGGAAAAATGATAGCTATTTTTTTTTTTCTTTTATCTGTGATAAAATCTCATTAATGTTAATAGGAATGAACTATTTCATTATTTCCCACCATTTCCCACCTGTAAATTTCTTAAAATTTTTCTCATAGAGAAAAAAAATCTGTCAATGTAATAAACAAATAAATGAATTATTAGAATGAACATTTAATCAAGTCTTTACCAAAGGACAACATTTTAGACCTTTCTAAATTAAAAGCATTTGCAGAAGACGAAATAAATGAAACTCAAAAGTTGAAATTTGTTTAAGAAAGGGAAGAAAACATTGTGGAAAAAGGAGAAAATGCTGGTAAATAGCATTTTCTCCTTTACCCACAATGTTTTATACTCTTTGAAAGATAAATTATATGTTAAGAGAAGCTTTTAATTTGTCGTCTGCAAATGCTTTTTATTCAGACTGTTCTTAAAATTTTGTTGTTTGGTAAAGCGTTGATTTGTGGCTTTTACATATTTGAAAGTTACTGAGGGATCAGTTGATGACATTTTAGGCTTACGCCTTCGTACTAAATACTACGAAACATTTTACTTGAATAATATTTTAGTTTGAAATCTCTGTCACACTGTTTTCCGAAATGAATGACTATTTGTTGTCTCTAATGATTTTTTATCCAAAGCCCTTTGTTCCTGATTGAAGCTAATCATTCTTCGGCTGCTCTATTGTTACATTTGCCTTCATATCTTGTCAAATCATATATGGATATTTTATCAAATATAAAGAGTTGTGCTGAAAGTGTAACACAGTATTTTTGGAAAGCAGTTTTTCGTAAAAGTATCTTTGATGCAGCTAGATGATTGGATGGTTGTATAGTGTTTTATGTCATTTTCAGTGTTTTATCAGTTATTTCATGGAAGCCAGTACACCTATCTATGCTTTTCTGGAGTTTCTTTTTATCAGTATCTCACACTATTTTCTTCCCAATCTAGTAGCTGCTTTCCTGCATAACCATCCACGAAACTTGATGCAGCTAGATCATCTGAGTATAATTAATGAATTTCGAAAAGGAAAATATATGAGCCATGCTCTGTGAAAAGGGGGCTTAATGCATCTCCAAAAAGTATCGACCCATGTCAGCCTGCGCAGTCTGCGCAGGCTGACATGTGTCGAAACTTTTTGCTATTTATAAATCGACTGCATGGCAAAGGCCCATTCTACCATGAGATACACTCGATTGTTATACAAAATGGGTTTTATAGATACATAATCATGTGATGACTTGCTTAGTAGAGATGCATTAAGCCCCTTTTGCCAGAGCATGGCTTATCTGTATGTACAGTCAATCCTCTGTCAGGGACCAGCTGAGTTAACCCTTCAGCAAACAATCCTGGGTTTTAATGACCCTGAAGAAGAAGGCTTTTGAAAACAATGTGGAAAGAAGGAGAAAATGTCGATTACCAGCATTTTTTCTTATTCCCACTGCATGGTCACTGTTACGGTGACAAAAGTCATTTGTACCATATTTGCTTTGTCATCTGTAAATGCTTTGAATTTTGACAAGTCCAAAATTTTATCCTCTTATACTAGAGGGATAAGAGGTTAGTGTTGTTTTGATAAGAGGTTAGTGTTGTTTTTTGGACTGGCTGAGCTAGCTCAGTTAACATACAATGCTTGCAGCCAAAGGGTCATGGGTTTGCATCATCTTAGAAATGCTTTTTTTTCAGGATTGGTGATTGTCATTATCATTGCAACACTGTTCTGTCCTTTCTTACGGCTCGACATTTTTATCAGACAAAATCAATGTCAGAAAGCATTTACAGGCTTAGATCTTAGATAGATTGTTACATAAAGCGCTGGTAAAAGATGCTCTACAAATGCATACATAGGCGTACTGGCCACAGCGATACGTCGGAAATTATGTTGAAAAAGACATTCAACACCAAACAGAACAAACAAGCTCTCAACTAGACTGCTGCTTCAGACAGATTTGATTGTTTAACTCTTTACCACATGACAAAAGTTTAGACTGGTCCAAATTCAAAGCATTTGTAGACGACTAGATGAATGTTACCGAAAAATTGAAGTTTGTTTTGGGAAGGGCAGAAAACGTTGTGGGAAAAGGAGAAAATGCTGCTTACCAGCATTTTCTCCTTTCCCACAATTTTTTAAGAAGGTTTCTTTCTCAGGGTTAAAAGTCAGGATTGTGTAGTAAAGGGTTGAGAAATAGAGTTCTTGTCTGTTCAGAAACTGATGATGAAGTCTCGGTTTTATCAATTTTTATTTTGACGTGGTACGCTATAAAAATATCCATATATACGTAGAATCAAAAATAAGGGAACCCTCGTATTTCACCTAGAGGTAATTCTTTATTTTACCTAAAACATGTAACTTGCATGGAATCCAATTGAACAACGGGCGTGACCTCTACGTGAAGGAACACCTGCACGGCACCTGGCGAGCATACTGGAGATGATATGGCATATCGTTGCTTTTGCAAACTGCTGAAAAATTGAATGATAAAGTCGTCGGGTCGAATCATTTCAGAAGAAACAGTAACAGGGTTCCCTTATTTTTGGGGCTACATTATATGATAACTTGTTATTAACTGTTGAAGCGCCAAGTAATCAACATAGACATTTTTTAGTCTTGAAATTTGACCAAATGATTGCCATATCTAGGTTGCAAGTGTAGATCAGAGATCAGACTGCATGTCTTGTGCAGTCTGATTTTGATCTACAGTTGACTGGAAGGCAGCAATAGTCGTGAAAGGTGCTCTTTAAGTTAATGACTTTCATTAACTTTGCAGTTCTGTGAAGCTGTGACTAGTTTCTTATAAATGGCTTTCTTTCCTTCTATTAAAAAGGTTAACCCTTTACCACATAGTCCCAAAGTTTCACGACCCTGAAAAAGGTTTTTGAAAACTTTGCGGAAAAAGGGAAAAATGCTGGTAACCATGATTATCTCTCTTTCCCCACAATGTCTTCTACCCCTTCAGAGACAAATTCCATCATTTGGGCCACGGTTAATCTTTAACCACACAGTGCAGACTTTAAACGACCTTGAAATAAAAGCCTTTTGAAAACATTGTGGGAAAAGGAGGAAATGCTGGTAACCAGCATTTTCTCCTTTTCCCACAATGTTTTCTACTTTTTTTAGCCACATATAATTTATGGGGGCTGCATATGCTTTCAGTCTGAATAGGTCTAAAATTTTGTCGTGTGGCAAAGGGTTAATTGTCTGCTAATGCTTTCAATTTTTACAAATCTTAAATTTTTCTCTCTGGTGAGAGTTAAGAGTTAAATGAACGTCAAATGATTGGATTGGATTTGTTGTTACACTGTGTTATATAAAAGATGTATTTAGGGAAAGAAAGCCATTAAGCTTTTGTCACAGTGCTATTATACTCTGCTTCTACTAATCGTGTTTTAATTCAAACCCCTGGCTGCACCTTGCGCCTTTTGCATTCTCTGTGCATAGAAGAATGGGTATACAAACATACAATATAACCATAGTTTGTAATGAGCAGTTTTTATGTGTCGTTGTGCATGTATTAGAAGGGGTTTGTTTTTGAAACATATGCAGCAAAGATGCCAAAATGAGCAGGGTATCATGATTCAGAATTATTTTCTCCTCATATAAAGTTTGAACTCATA
This sequence comes from Tridacna gigas, assembly GCA_945859785.2. NCBI lineage: Eukaryota > Metazoa > Mollusca > Bivalvia > Cardiida > Cardiidae > Tridacna > Tridacna gigas. Next base: position 9,321,262 of record OX244042.2, read on the forward strand.
GTTACGCAATATACAGATTAAAAAATCCATGAGATTTTCAGGGCTTTATTGCAGGAAGAAGATCAGTGTATTTTGCCAAAAAAGAGCAGTTATTTCACTATGTATTTAATCTTGGTTTATATGTTTTTTTTATACATCCGGCCTCATTTTCTTCTCTTCTTTAACCTTTTTTCAACAACTCTGCCTGAGAAAGCTTTTGGAAACATTGTGGGAAAGGGAGAAAATGCTGATATTCAGTCAGTGTTTTCTACCCTTTCAAAGATGCATTTTACCATTTCAGCTACACTCAATTTGTCATCTGCAGATGCTTTCAGTTTGAACAAGTATAGAATTTTGTTGTTTGGTAAAGATTTATACGAAGTTGGAACACATATGAAATATACAAATCAAAATTTAGGATTTCAGGGGTTTATTGCAGGATGGAGATATACGTGTTACAAAAAAGAGTTTCCATTAATTGATGAATTTGAACCTCGTTTTTTATATGTTTTGCCATACACCCCACCTGTCTTTCTTCATGTTTTGGTCGGCTGTTTTTCGAAGATGAAAAATACCAGTGGTATTAAGATTTTCTAACTTTGTTCTCCTGTAGGGTGTTACACTGTCTGTCTAGGTAACTATGTTCTGTCAGAGAATATTCCCTCATTTTTTGTCCACTCATGCATTTTTTTTTTTACTTTTATCGTCATAATTCTCCATTTGCACTACTGCACTTTTTTTTTTCAGAGAGCACACACACACAACCAAAATAGATTGTTACCATGATTGGCTTTTTACGAGAGGACAAAATTGTAGACTTTCCTAATTTGAAACCATTTGTAGATGACAAATGTTGTTCAGATTGATCAGATACTTCTCTGAAAGGGTAGAAAACATGGTGGGGAAAAGAAGAAAATGCTGGTTATAAGAATTTTCTCCTTTTCCCACAATCATTTCAACAGTCCTCTTTCTAAGGGTAATTAAAACTTGGGATTGTGGGATTAACCATTTAACACACAATCCCAAGTTTAACAACCCAGACGTATTGTGTAGATGAAGACCAGATTGCTGTCTGGTATTGGATCTACAAGTAACATAATTATCATGACAGAGCTCCAGGTAGAGGGAGTGATTTTGATTATAGAAGTAAAAATATTAATTATTCTCAATTAAACCCTATGTTATGGGTACTCATTAGAATCGTCTCATCGAGACGATTCTAATGAGTACCCACAACATAGGGTTTGGAAAAGAAATAATGGATTTAGAATACCATCACTCTGTCTTATCTGGAGCTCTATTTATGGCCAAAATTATCTCAAGATTACTTTTCATCTTTTTTTATCCTCAGAAGGTCTGTTTCGTTAATGAAGTGTTAAGGGTTTGAAATCAAATGCCTATCGTACTGTTAACATAAAATTTTGAAACGGAATTTATGTCAGTTAGTTATTCCAGGCGAGTTAGAAGGGGCTCAAAATGGTCCCCTCATCCAAATATCACTGCACATTTTTACACAGATTTTCTTATCACTTAGCATGCTTTTGTAGAAAGTGTGGGTCAAGATCAGACTCAGTGTTCTGTGTAGTCTGATCATTGATTTACACTGTTGGATATTTTGAAAAAAACAGGCAAAAAAAAAAAGCCTGTAAAATTTAGACTTATCCTGATTGAAAACCTTTGCAGGCAACAAATTCAGTCTGGCTCAGATAATAGTATTATTGTATAAAAGGGTAGAAACATTATGGGGAAAAAATGCTTTTTCACCTTTTCCAGTAACGATTTCAAAAAGTTCATTTCCTCAGGGTCATTGAAACACAGGACTGTATACCCTGCTGAAGAACGAAACTTTTGAAAACATTGCAGGAAGAGGAGACAGTGCTGGTTATCAGCATTTTCTCCTTTTCCCACAATGTTTTCTACTCTTTAAGAGACAAATTCCATCATTTGAGCCACATTTATTCTGTCGTCTGCATATGCTTTCAATTTGGACAAGTCTTAAGTTTTGTCGTTTGGTAAAGAGTTAAATTAAACTGCACTTTTTCTTTCTTTTTTGCTGCTAACGTCAACACTATAGGCGTTCATGTCAATGTTTCAAATTCAAACACAGAAAGGATGGATTGACGTCATGCACGACGTAATGTGGATAACGGGGGAGAAAATTGCTCCTCTTGTTGCAATATATTTTATTTTTTACCACCTGTTCACAACGTTGGTGAGTGTAGACTATATAGTGGAGGAATCCTTTTAGAGGGTTGGTGTTTTGTATAAGTGTATTTCCTTTTATCAGATGCAGTTTTGATACTTAGTATACGTTTGACTCTTGTTATCTCGAATCCTTAGGGGACAACAAAAATACTTTGACACAGCAGGAGTTCGATATAAGAATTCAAGGAGGAGCCTGACTGAAAACAGGAAGGAACATATAGTTACACAGTGATAAATTGTTGTTGTTGCTTTTTGGAACTCTGCAGCCTGTGGCAATCTGTTTTTCTTGTATGGAATTGTTCTCAAAATTACTTTGACATAATGGTTTTGGGATGCAATGGGTTTGAGATAAATGCATAAACCAACAAGAAACAAAGAGACATGAAGTTTGGGCATAGCTTCGACTTTAACATGACAGTATTATCAAGATAAAGCGATTTTGACGTAGTGAGAGTCGAATGTGATTACGCAGGATCTGATATGAGTTGGCATTTGAGATAAACTTTTATTAAGGAAGTCTAAGAAATAGTTACTAAGCAAACTTTTATTAAGGAAGTCTAAGAAATAGTTATTAAGAGAGTCTTTGCCAAGCTTAATTACATTTTAAGCTTGGCTGTTTATGAAGAAAATGTTGGGTTATTCCCATAGAGAAAGAAGTACCTTTGCCTCATTGTCGTCATCCAAATACTTTGACATTGTATAATATCTTGGTTATTACTGAAGATGTTTACTTCAAACCTAAACAAGTTGTTAATTATCAAAAGGGAAACCCATAGAAAAAGGGCAGGTAACCATCAAAGTATTTTTGAAACAGTTATGCCCCTTTTTTACTTTGAATTTTCACTGGAAATCAAGCAACTGCAGCCAAGCATTGGCACCCACATGCGATGCTTTTGTTGAATAAAATTTTACCTTTAAAGCATATATACATGTATGTCAGAGTCAGATTCTTTTTATCATTTAATTATATCTCAAGAAATATAGTTTATGATGTGTCAAAACATAGGCTCATATGTATTTTTGTATTGAAATTTACATCGGAGCTCCTGATAGAGGGAGTGATTTTGATTTCAAAGTTGAAAATATCAATCACTCTCCACTAAACCCTATGTTATGGGTACTCAGTAGAATCGTCACATAGAGACAATTCTAATGAGTACCCACAACGTTGGGCTTGGAAGAGTAATAATGGATTTAGAATACGATCACTCCCTCTTATCTGGAGGTCTTTTACACGATACCTATTTGCTTCTTTGATATCACTTATGAAAAATAGGACCAAAGAAACTTGGATATATTTTTTTTTGTTTTTAATCTAAAGATGATAAAATTTGCAGCTTTATCTGGATCAGCAATTTTGACAGCTCTTTCCTTAGAGAAATCTGGATCAGTACTGGTTTAGAACTGAGATGTAAGGAGACTAAGATATCAAAATTATAATAATCACTCAGAATTGCTATACTATTTATCTATTTTTGAAAAATCTGCATCTGAGAAAAGGAGTTTTCCATGGTGGTACATGTGATGTGGAATAGTCTTTGTGGAAATAAGTCTTGTGTTCTTGTGGGTGATTGTGTTCATAATGATTGTGTTTATTTATAAAGTCTCTCCCTCTGTTAGGCTATTCATCTTTGCAATTGTGTTGCAATTTTCTTTTGACACCTTTGTGATAAAAGACCTTTGATGACTTTCGAAAATATTTTGGGAAAAGGAGAAATTGCTCCTTTTGCCACAATATTTTCAAATGTTTTCATGCATCAACTCTTGATTCATGTTGCTTGTCCCAAAGTTACACGGAGTGGTTTCACAAAGTTGTCTACAGCATGTATGCATCAGGAGGCATACTATGCAATCTATATATGAGCAGCACTCTGCAAAAGGGGGTTTAATGGATAACTGTGATGCATTCAGCCATGAAGGTCATCACATAATTAAGGATCCATCAAGTGCATTTCGTCTAACAACAATCTGAATCATGGTTTAGAATAGTCTGTTGACATACACAGAATTTACCAAAAACAAACAGTTTTGACTCATGTCAGTCTGCGCAGACTGACATGGGTCGATACTTTTTGCAAATGCATTACACCCCCTTTTCACAGAGCTTGGATCAGATATATGTCGTTATCATTTCAGAAAAAGGAGAGTCTTTCATAGAATGAAATGTTTCTGCTTTTCATAAAGTCTTATGTTAGAAAAAGTAGTCTGTAGGTAAAAGGAAATATTTATGTTTTGTCTTACAGACTTATGTCTTGATTTGTTTTCTCTGTCTTTTTCATTCCTCAGATGATCCAAATTTTCAGTTGCCCCAATTTTTTTTTTTTGATCTTTATTTTACAACAGAACAAAAGGTGTTGAACCATTTCCATGCTTTGAAATTACTGTGGTGTATTGGGAGTGTTTGATTAACTCGTTACCACACAACCCCGAGTTTTAACGATCCTGCAGGGGAAGACTTTTGAAAACATTCTGGGAAAAGGAGAAAATGCTGGTAGCCAGCATTTTCTCCTTTTTCCCAAAATGTTTTCTATCCTTTTACCGACAAATTCCAATATTTGAGCCACATTTTATTTGTCGTCTGCAAATGCTTTCAATTTGGACCAGTATTATAATGTTGTAGTTTGGTTAAGAGTTAAGTCTATCAAATGACAGAAATTTGTACAGGTCAGAATTCAAAGCACTGGCTCAAGCACTGGGCTTTGTTTTTTAAAAGGATAGAAAATATTTGGGAAAAAGGAGAAAATGCTAATTATCTGCATTATTTTCTTCTTCTGTATTTTTATCAAAAGCTTCTTTCTTCATGGCTGTTAAAACATAGAATTGTTTGGTCAACTTATAATCAAATGACCAACTTAAACCCTTTACCAGAGGATAAAATTTAAGCCTTGTCCAAATTGAAAGCATTTGCAGACAACAATTTCACTGTGGCTCAAATGGTGCAATTTTTCTTTGATGGGGTAGAAAACATGGTGGAAAAAGGAGAAAATGCTGGTTACCAGCATTTTATCTTTTTCCCACGATGTTTTTAAAAGGCTTCTTTCCCAGGGTCATTAAAAGTCGACATTGTGTGGTAAAGGGTTAAAACTTGGAAGCATTTGCAGACATCAAGTTAAATGAGGCTTAATCAATGGGGCTTTGTTTTTGAAAGGATAGAAAATATTCTGGGAAAAGGAGGAAAAGTTGGTAGGCTGTGTTTTCTTCTTTTCCCACAATGTTTTCAAAAGGTTTTTTCCCAAGGGTTATTCAAAGAACGAGAAATAAGAAAGGTTAAATGTGGAATGAATGAAACCTTTACCATACAACAAATTCTAGATTCTTCCAAATTGAAAGCTTCTGCAGACGACAAATTCGACATTGATACAAATGAACCAAAGTTCTTTGACAGGACAGAAAACATTGTGGGAAAAGGAGAAAATGCTGCTTACCAGCATTTTCTCCTTTTCCCACAATGTTTTCAAGTGCCTTTTCCGTTAGGGTCATTAAATCTACAGATAGTGAGGTAAAGGGTTAACTGTCTACCACAGAAGCCTTTTGAAAACAATGTGGAAAAAGGAGAAAATGCTGGTAACCAGCATTTTCTCCTATTTCCACAATGTGTTCTACCCTTTTACACACAAAAACTATCGTTTCAGTAACATTTATTTTGTCGTCTGTATATGCTCTCAATTTGGACTAGTCTAAAATTTTGCTGTGTGGTAAAGAGTTAAGGAAGGAGGGTTCCAAAATCTATTTTGCTTGTGCATGTAGGTGTTAGACTTCTCGATGCATTCTTTCAGGCTTCGGTTTGGTCTATGCATGAAAAATGTAATCTTTAAATAACATCAAGATTTAATGTTTAACCTTCTCTTACTAATATTATTATTCTGAATTTAATTACATGCAAATATGTTGTTCTCATTTGATGTAATGAATCTTACAAATTTTCTCAGACTTTCAAATTGAAATGTTGTAAATTTTCATTTAACTAATAAGCATTAATTTACTTTCTTCCATATTGGTAAAATGATATTGTCATATGGATTTTGATATTGTTAATATAACACTATAAATATGTATCATGCTTTGTGAAAAGGTGGTTTAATGCATCTACAAAAAGTATCACCCTAGGTCACCCTGCGCAGTCCGCAAAGGCTGACTAGCATTGAAACTTTTTTGTCAATTTTCTGCATGTCACTCAACCATAGGATTTGGCCGGTTGTTTGACCAAATGGAATCAGGGATCAATAATTATATGATGACTTGCTTGGGGTAATGTATCGCAGAGATGCATTAAACCCCCTTTTGCCAAAGTGTGGCTCAAATTTTTCATGCGACTGAAAAAGGAATACTTTTTATAACATTGCTGAAAGTGATTGCCCCTCTTCCAACCTAACTTTCAATGCTTTACCGCACAATAAAATATTAGGATTGACCAAATTGAAAGCATATGCAGACAACAAAATAAAATGTGTCTAAAAAAATTGAAATTTGTTTTGGGAAGGGTAGAAAACATTGTGGTAAAAGGAGAAAATGCTGCTTACCAGCATTTTCTCCTTTTCCCACAATGTTTTCAAAGGCATTCTTTCTCAGGGTCATTAAAAGTTGGGATTTTGTGGTAAAGGCTTAACAAGTCATAAAAAAAACCATTTTCTTTAATTTTGCTCTTTCTGACAGTTTAGATTGAGGTCAGACTGCAGACAGAACATGGCAATATGATGTTTGATCTACACTGAGTAATAGTTTGAGCAATGTTTCTTCAAAACAGCTTGGTGGGTTCTGTCTCCTGACAGAAAGTATGGATTTCATTCACCTGGCAGGCTGAAGATTCAAGAAAGTTCACATACATATGAGCCATGCTCTGGCAAAAGGGGGCTTAATGCATCTCTGTGATCCATGATATCAAGCAAGTTATCACATAACTATGGATCCATAAAATCCATTGTGTCTAACAACCGACTGTATCATGAGGTAGACTGGTCCTTTTACATACAGAAAATTGACCAATAGCGAAAAGTTTCGGCCCAGGCCAGCCTGCGCGGAGTGCGCAGGCTGACCTGGGTTGATACTTTTGGCAGATGCATTAAGCCCCCTTTTCACAGAGCATGGCTCATGTATTTTTAACTCTTTCAGCTTCAAATATGAGCCACACTCTGCGAAAAGGGGAATTAAGGAATCTCCTTGACGCATTATACCAAGCAAGTTGTCACATAACTATGTATCCTTGAAAACTATTTTGTCTAATAACCAAAAGTGATGACGTAGTTTTGTTCGTGTCAGCCTGTGCTGACTGTGCAGGCTGACAATGGTCGAAACTTTCTGCAGATGCATTAAACCCCCTTTTCACAGAGCAAGGCCCATATCTTAACCCTTAGAGCGCCGAATAAAACTGCCAGACATAAAATCCTAGAAATATGACCCAAATAATTGCCATTTCATGGTTGCTTTTGTCTACAGTGATTCATCAAAGTGAACAGTGTAGATCATAGATCAGGCTGCACGTTTTGTGAAGCCTGATCTTGATCTACACTGGCCGCAAATGCAACTATGGTCGTGAAAGGTGCTTTAAGGGTTAACTGGACTTGTTTCAGCAGCCTTAACTCTTTACCAGATGACAAAATCTTAGACCAGTCCAAATTGAAAGCTTTTGCAGACAACAAAATAAATGTCACTCAAAAATTAAAACTTGTTTTCGGAAGAGTAGAAAACATTGTGGGAAAAGGAGAAAATGCTGGTTACCAGCATTTTCTCCTTTTCCCACAATGTTTTCAAAAGGCTTTTTCCTCAGGGTCGTTAAAAGTCGGGATTGTGTGGTAAAGGGTTAACTACATTCCACTGAAACTCTTTACATTTGAGCCATGCTGTGTGAAAAGGGGGTGTAATACATCTGCAAAAAGTATCGACCCAGGTCAGCCTGCGCGGAACTTTTGGATAATTTTCTACATGTCAAAGGACTATTCTACCTCAAGATTAAGTCAGTTGTTAGATAAAATGGATTTTATGGATTCAAATTATATGATTACTAACTCAGTATTATGAATCATGGAGATGCATTAAGCCCCCTTTTGCCAGGGCAAGGCTCAATTTTTACTCTATGGGCTTGACTAAGGAAGCAGACAGGAGAGATCCAAGATCACACTGCATGTTCTGTGGAGCCTGATCTTGATCTGAGTTGTCCATAAATGCCTCTTCTTTCACCTTTGATGCTGTGGGTGTCAAAGCTCTGTTGATTGTGACATGTCAGAGCTCCAGATAGAGGGAGTGATTTTGATTTCAAAATTGAAAATATTAATCACTCTCCACTAAACCCTATGTTATGGGTACTCATTAGAATCGTCTCATTGAGACGATTCTAATGAGCACCCACAACATAGGATTTGGAAGAGAAATAACAGATTTAGAATACAATCACTCCCTTTTATTTGGAGGTCTGACATGTATGTTGTGCTAACTTTATTTACTGTTTCCTAGATTGTTATAAGCTTGTTTGTTGCTGTTATTCTGGATAACCTGGAGTTGGATGAAGACATTAAAAAGCTTAAACAGGTATGTTAATCAGAAGACCTTTTTTTTGAAGCTACACAGGCCACAGGCGTAGCTTCTGTCATCTATCCACCCATCTGTCTGTCCATCTGTTTTTAGCTCACCTTTTTTCTGTAAAAGCCCATGTGAAAGTTGTGACTCTGCACGTCTCTTACCTTGTCTCTTCCATTACCTCATCTTTTCCTCTCCTCTTTCTGTACTTGGTGTGGTGTCCGTGGTTGTGAGGTAGAGCATCGGCCTCGTAATCAAAAGGTCCTGAGTTCGATGCCCGGGAGCAGATGTCAACTTTGGGACTGTTCATTGGCCCACACATTCGGCGCGAGTACTGGTGTAGTTTCCAGGAAGCAGAATCGAGAGAGATTAGTATAAGTTGTAAGAACTTGTTTCTCAATCGATGTAAAATAAATATGTTTAAACTAAACTTTCTGTACTTCTCAGTCAAACTCTTCACATTTTCCGGTAAAAAACTTATCTCTCCTCTATACATACACAGTCATCACTTTTCTCTCACTGTTTAGTATATTAGCTAAACCCATTACCAAACAATCCCTGGTTTTCATGACCCTGGGAAAGAATACTTTTGAAAACATTGTGAGAAAAGGAGAAAATGCTGGTAACCAGCATTTTCTCCTTTTCCCACAATGTTTTCTACCCAATCAGAGAGCTTAAGCTCATTTGTAACAACTTTGAATTTGTCGTCTGCAGATGTTTTGAATTTGAAAGACCCTAAAATTCATCGTTTACGTCGTGGGTTAACTCTTTACCAAATGACAAAATTTTAGACTAATTCAAAGTGAAAGCATTTGCAGATAACAAATCAAAAATGGCTCAAAAGTTGAAATTTGATTTGGGAAGAATAGAAAACATTGTGGGAAAAGGAGAAAATGCTGGTAACCAGCATTTTCTCCTTTTCCCACAATGTTTTCAGAGGGCATTTTCTTTAGGGTTGTTAAAATTTGGGATTGTGTGATAAAGGGTTAAGTGACTTTTATTAGTCCTAAGCCACCAGTCTGAAGAAGAACACTATTAGCTCTGCTTTCGTTGTGATCCATTTTGCAGAAAAATGCTGAATTATTTGTAAATTATTATGTATATTTCATAAGAATATGCAAATAAAATATTTTTAAATTTAATTAAAGTTGTAACAACCAAGGCGGGGCCATTTTTGACCAACAGGCAATAACTAGTTTTGGAACAATCTTGAAAGAGCTTGACCTTCCAAAAAAACCACTCCTGCAAAGTTCAATGTTAATCCACCTTGTAGTCACATCTTTTCCGTACAGTTGAATTATGAAAGTTTCCTTTTCTAATGATCTTTCTCCATTGCATGAATTGTGATAGATTTTTCTACTCCTTTACTCGGTCTTATTCCTGTTTCGAACAATCACATGTTTAACCCTTTACTACACAAAAGAAATTGAGGACTTGTCCAAATTGAGAGCATTTGCAGACGACAATTTTAATGTGGCTCAAATGATGGAATTTCTCTTTGATAGAGTAGAAAACATAGTGGGAAAAGGAGAAAATGCTGGTAACCAGCATTTTCTCCTTTTCCCACAATGTTTCAAAAGGCCTATTTTCCAGCCCTCTTTTCCAGCGTCTTTAAAACTCTGGATTGTGTGGAAAAGGGTTAAATGACCCTGAGGAAAGAGGCTTTGAAAAACATTGTGAGAAAAAAAGCAAAAATGCTGGTAACCAGCATTTTCTCTTCTTTTTCCTCAATGTTTTCTGTCCTTTCAGAGATGAATACTATCACTTTTAAGTATTTTTAACTTGGGGTCTTCTTCCAAATACTCCCATATTGGACAAGTCTGAGAGTTTGTCGTCTGGTAAAGAGTGACCTCCTTTATCAAACATTCCAAATTTTTACGACCCTGCAAAAGTAACTAGCATTTTCTCCTTTGCCCACAATGTTTTCTAACCTGTCAAAGACAATGCATATCATTTGAACCATATTTAAATTATTGTCTGCAAATGCCTGAACCCTTTACCACACAGTCCCGAGTTTTAACGACCATGGAAAAAAGGCTTTTGAAAACATTGTGAGGAAAGGGGAAAATGCTGGTAACTAGCATTTTCTCCTTTTCCCACAATGTTTTCTATCCTTCATAAATACAAATTTTAGTATTTGAGTCACGTTTAGTTTGTTGTCTGCAAATGCTTTGAATGTAGACAGGTCTGAAATTTTGTCATTTGGTAAAGAGTTAAGCATTTAGTTTTTTAGTCACGTTTAGTTTGTCGTCTGCAAATGCTTTGAATTTAGACAGGTCTAAAATTTTGTCATTTGGCAAAGAGTTAAGCACTGACAAGTCCAAAAATTTGTTGTTTGGTTCTGCTTTGATAAATACTCTGGACATTGTCTGAATAATATCCATCCTTACTTTTATTTCTGTTCCAAGCTTAAAGCCAGTGATGTAGGTGCTGAGGAATCCAACTCTTTGCCCTTCAGACTGCGAGTGTTTGAAAAGTTTCCGTAAGTATAAATATGGGTTTGACACGTTTCTGAAAGTATGAAAGGTGTTTAAAAAGTTTCCGTAAGCTTGAAAATTGTTTGAAAGTTCCTAAAGAATGAAAAGTGTTTGAAAAGTTTTTGTTGTAAGTAGAAACAGTGTTTGAAAAGTTTCCGTAAGTGTAAATAGTGTTTGAAAAGTTTTTATATGTATGAGAAATGTGTTGAAAGCTTAAATAATGGAATTTGTCTTTTATATGGTTGAAAACATTGTGGAATCAAAGGACTCAGAGTCCTGCAAAGCGGATTTGTGGAGTAGCATAGAGCTGTAATATGTTGTGATAAAAAAATAACATCACAAGGAACACATGTGCAATCATTTTAAGCATGGGCATGGAAAGTCAAAGTTGTTGTGCCGAGCAGGCAGCACAGTAACTGTTATTCTATTACGGTTTCAGGAGTGGTAAGTTGATCCGTCAATCTTATGCAGCTTAGGCAGCTTTTTGCTGGTATTAGATTTTGGAATATATATATATGTATACGTGTAGGATAGTATATACGATAGTGACAAAAGCGAGGTTGAGGTATATTAGCTAAAACTGAGAGTAGAATGGGTAGAGCACAAGCTTGAATGACAGTATATTTGGTTCAGGTCAAACCAATATCAAAGTACAGTGTGAGTGTGCATGCACTATTATGCATGATGTATTAAATTTTGGTCCCAGTCAGAACGATCACAGAAAGCGGATTTGCTATACAAATCTGCCAAAAAGGAGAAAATGTTGGTTACTAGCATTTTCTCCTTTTCCAGTGATGTTTTCAAAAGGCTTCTTTCTCGGGGTCATTCAAACTCGGGATTGTGTGGTGAAGGGGTAAGTGAAATAAAATTGAAAATGGTGTTAAACACGAAACAAACAAACAAACAAACAAGTAAGTCTGTTAGTATCGCAGATAAATTCTGAAAACGCTGAAGATGTTTATTTTGAAATTACTGAAAATCAATGTAAAGACTGTATGGCCAGCCAGAACATGGTACACCATGAATAGATGGTGATGATGCTGGTGAATTATTTCCCCTATTACAGTGTTGTCGGAGGTTGCTTCAAGTTATTATCCCTTGGAGCAGATCTGCCTGGGACAGCTTTTAAAACACTCTTATGGGATACTCATGAACTAAAGTTTAACACTTTACCAAACAAACTGGACTTTCAAAGACCCTGAAAAAAGAAAAAAATTGAAAACATTGTGGGAAAATGAGAAAATCATTTTACCATGTCATATTCTACCATTTTTCCAATCGTTTGAGACTCATTCGGTTTTATCTAAACCCTTAAAGCACCTGTCATGACTATAATTGCCTTTGTGGTCAGTGCAGATCAAGATCAGACTGCAGCCTGATCTTTGATCTACGCTGTCCGCTTTGATGAAACACTGTAGGCAAAAGCAACCATAAAATTGTAATTATTTGAGTTGTATTTCTAGGTTGAAAATGTCTGATAGGTTTATTCAGCACACTAAGGGTTAAGCAAAATGCTTTTAAGACAGAAAAGATTGCATTTTGTCTTAAAGGATGATCTCATGAAAACTTTTTGGCAATAGGAGATTCTGAGAAATTGCTCAAAGAGAGGAATTTCCGATGTTGCAACAATGTTTTTAAAAGTTATGGGCTAAAAGACTACAAAAGTTGTCCCCTGGAGGTAACAAGTTAACCCTTTACCACACAATTCAGAGATTTAACAACCTTTGAAAAAGGCCCAATGAAAAAATTGTAGGAAAGGAGAAAATGCTAGTTACCAGCATTTTCTCCTTTTTCCAGAATATTTACTCCATTTTCAAAAGCAAACCCCAACCATTTGAGCCACATTTCATTTATTGTCACCTGATGCCTTCATTACGTACAAGTCTTGAAGTTTGTTGTTTGGTGAAGGGTTTATCTTGAAAGCTGAATGGCAATAGGAGAAATTAACAATAAATAGCAGTTTTTCCGATTGCAACATTGTTTTCAAAAATTATCTGTACAAAGACGTCAGAAATCTTTTCCTGGAGATAACATGTCAGTTGAAAATCGCTCGCTCTGATTCCAGCAATCGTCCACAAATGGTCAGAGTTCACAAGATTATGGGAGAATTCAGCCTTGCTCAGATTCGTGAAAGTTTTATGCGACAGTTTAGCACTCCACAACTAAACCTTGTAATGGATACACAAGAAAGTGCAGAGGAACAGTCATACATTAAGACTCCGCAAGTTTGCTTGGTGAGGTCACCAGAGTTTGGGACAAGGAGTGGCGGGTATATAGAGAAACAGACTGGAGTATCCTCTGTCATTAGGTAAGAGATATTTATTACCCTGTTTAAGTCTTTACCACATGACACATTTTCAGAATTGTCCGAATCGACAGCACTTGCAGGCAACAAATTAAATGCAGATTAAATGATGGAATCTGCCTCTAATGATAGAGAAGACATTGTTGGGAAAGGAGAAAATGGTATCAGCATTTTCTCCTTTTCCCACAATGTTTTCAAAGGGTTTCTCTCTCAGGGTTGTAAAAACTCGGGATTATGTGCTAGAGAGTTAACAAATGTTATCCTTTAGAGTGCCAGATAGACCAAGCTGACATTCTCAGACTTGGAAAAAGACCCGTATTGATTCAATATTTTCAGTGTAGGAAAAAGATCCAAAAAAATAAAATATCAAGTTGCTTTTGTCCAGAATTACTAAGGAGAGCAGACAATGTAGATCACAAATCAGATTGCTTCTTTTATGCAGTGGTCTCAAAGGAAACTTAAGTTGAGAATTGTGCTTTAAGGAATATTTTGGATATACTGGAATCTGCCTGACTGCCCGACCACCCACCCGCCTGTAACTCTTTACCAGATGACCAAATTTCAGACTGCTCTAAATTCAAACCATTTACAGATGACAAAATAAATGCCATTGAAAAATTCAATTTCCTTTTGGAAAGGATAGAAATTTGTTTTGGAGGGTTTCCCACATTGTTGTCAAAAGGCTTCTTCCCCAGGGTTGTTAAAACCCGGTTTTGTTTGGTGAAGGGTTAAGCAGCAGGAATGCAGTGTGAAATTTGCTCATCAGCTTCCATGTGTAAATTTGCTCCAAGGTGATAAAATAGACTATTTTGGTTGTGAGCCTTCAAGGCAGTGGATCATTTTCAGAGTGAGCCTCTGTCTGACATAGGTCAGTTTGACCCTGGTCCAAATCTTCTCATTCGGCATACCTCGGTGATCCGGTGATCGGGCTGTATCACATGGCTTGTTATGCACCTACACGGTACATTTTGTACGTCGCCGGAGGCACACCGTTTTACTGTTATTGAAATTGTAAGGCTCCTCTTAAAAAAGAAAACATGAATCAATTTTCTATTGATATCTTTGTAAGAATATTTCAGTTGGCAAACAGGTTGTACATTCAATTTTAAGCATGGTTTATCAATTCCATTGGGAGCTTTTATCGACAGATCGATCAATGTGAATAACTTCACCATGGTTGTTCATGTCATTGCTAAGCGATTTGCAGGGGCGCTGCCATGTTTAAGATCATGTGATTGGTAGTTCAAAATGGAAGCCTCCTTTATACGGACGAGGTTGGATGTAGGTACAGAATCGGCTGAGTTGTGACGGGTGCAAATCTTTTATGCCACATTTTGTCTTAGCTAGGAGTAAAATTGTCTCATCTGATTTTCAGAGAGTCCAACCAGCACAAGTTAATGGGTACAGGGTCAGGACAGATGGTGAACAATGGACCCAAGTCATTGCTGTCCCAGTCTTATCAACTCAGGATGGACAGAAGGTAAAGTTTCTGTTACATCTTGCTGTATAATGTAAATAGATGTCACATGGACAGAAAAATGGTGGCAAAAAGTTATAAAAGTGATAAAAGTCATCCCTGCTTCTGCTCGAGGCTCTGGCCTTGGGTGCATGAAAAGGATAACAATGAAACAATTACCCAACAAGTACAGGACATTATCAATGGTCAATAAACCCTTCACTACACAACAAAATTTTGGACTAGTCCACATTGAAGGAGTTTACAGGCAACAAGTCAAATGTTGTTCAATGATAACATGATAATATTTGTCATTGAATAGGTGGAAAACATTGTGGGAAAATGAGAAAATGCTGATTACCAGCATTTTCTCCTTTTCCCTCAATGTTTTCAAAAGCCTTCTTTCTCAGGGTCGTTAAAACTCGGGACTGTGTGGTAAAGAGTTAACAGACATCATGGTACAAGCATAGGCCACTGAAACTTTATTGGTCTATCACAGAATACAGAAATTTTAAGCTGTTAATCATCGTACACTGTTACAAAAAGTAGCACATATATGATAAGGTGTGCAGTGAAATCGGGGGAAAATTTGACCCCCTGTCCTCCTGGAAAAAGAATATTATGAACTGGTGTGGGTGTTGTTTTAACCCATTACCACACAATACTGAGTTTTAGTGACCCTGTCAAAGAAGCCTTTTGAAAACATTGTGGGAAAAGGTAACCAGCATTTTCTCCTTTTCCCACAATGTTTTCTACCCTTTCCAAAAACAAACTTCAATTTTTCAGTCACATTTATTTTGTCGTCTGCAAATGGTTTGAGTTTGGACTAGTCTAAAATTTTGTCGTGTGATAAATAGTTGAATTCATTTTCAGCTCATTGTGTTTACCCTGTATGAATAAATTTTTTCAGATTTTTGTGCATATTTCTGCATATTTGAGCTTTAAAGTTTATTCAAGGTACATCCCCTCAATTCGTCATTGTGTAAAAGTGCCTTAACTCTTTACCAAACGACAAAAATTTTGACTGAGCGAAATTGAAACCATTTGCAGACGACAAATTCATTGTTGCAAAAGTAATGATTGCTCTCTTTGATAGGTAGAAAACATTGTGGGAAAAGAAGAAAATGCTGGTTACCAGCATTTTCTCCTTTGCCCACAATGTTTTCAAAAGCTTTCATTCCTAGGGTTGTTAAAAGTCGGGATTGTGTGGTAAAGAGTTAACTTTCGCCGTTCAATTGTGATGGAAATGTCAGTGATTATATAGTTTTAAGCAAGTAGAGATATAGAAAATTTTTCAAGTTTTGTTTTTATCTTTTGTTTTGTGTTTATAAATTCAGGAGCATGAGAGGTTCAAGACCAGGCAGCTTAAAACTGGGTCAGCAGGGGACAGTAAAGGAGAATGGAGACATAACTCACCTAATGATGGGTGGGGGTGGGGGAAATGTTGGCACAAATACCAACCACAGAGCTGATGACTTTGACATCAAAATGATTCAACAGAGGAAGCAACAAGCTGAAATCAAGAGGTATGAACTTAGCCCTTGACCGTCAGACAAAATTTCTTACTTGTCCAATTTCGGAAGCATTTTCAGATGGCAATTGTGGTTCAAATGGAGTTTGTCTGTGAAAGAGAAGAAAACAACATGGAAAAAGGAGAAAATGCTGGTTGCATTGTCTCCTTACCCCCAAATGCTACAGTCATTTTTCTGAGGGTCATTAGAACACAGGATTGTTCGGTAAAGGGCCATGACTGTCTGAAACGATCTGCTACAACAAAATTTGATTGCCACACAATCACTTTTAATGACCCTGAGAAAGAAAGCTTTTGAAAACATTGTGGGAAAAGGAGAAAATGGACCAGCATTTTCTCCGTTTCCCACAATGTTTTCTACCCTTCCCAAAACAAATTTCAATTTTTTCAGTCACATTTATTTTGTAGTCTGCAAGTACTTTCAATTTGGACTGGGGTCCTGCGTGGCTTAGTGGTAAAGCATAGGACTCGTAATCTGGAGGCCCCGGATTTAAGCCTTACTGGATCCACTTGGTTTTTCGTGGGAATGTCCCTGGGCAAGACACTTCAGAGCCCTAGCCTAGTACTGGTGAAACCAAGGAAATACATGAATATGTGAGCTGCCGCAGTGATATGACTGAAATAATGTTGAAAGCAGCGTAAAACACCATTGAATCGATCAATTTGGACCAGTCTAAAATTTTGTTGTTTGGTAAGGAGTCAAAACATGAATCTTTTAACTCGTTTTCTGAGTGCCTTACTTCTCTATGTGCTAATTAAGAAACTAAGGAAATATCTCTTTAGATTACTGATTTAAAATTTACTGCCACAAGTTTATTGCAGGGAATGTTCAGATTTATTTTCAATATATAGGTCTATTGGCATATTTGACACCGAGTTAAAAAAAACTACGAAATGTGTAGCCAAATGGTGTCATGAATGTGACCTTGATTCATGAAAATATATTTAGAAGACTGATAAAAACTTATTTTGTGTTTTTTGTTTATTTGAAGCTTGATAAAAAAGGAAAATTGGTGATTGAAATGATTTCCATTTGTGATTATTTAATATTTGCCAAAATTAATAGTGGCTCCGTTGCTTGTAATTGTATTTGAGCCATGCTCTGGCAAAAAGGGGGTTTAATGCATCTCCGTGGTGCATGATACCAAGTCATCCCATAAATATGGATTAACAAAATCCATCTAGTCTGACAGTTGACTGGATCTGAAGGTAGAAAGGTCCTTGGACATGTAGAAAAGTGACCAATAGCAAAAACTGGGACTGTGCAGGCTGATGTGGGTCGATGTTTTAGCAGTTGCATTAAGTGCACTTTTCATAGAGCATGACATTCGGCATACCTCGGGTGATCCGGTGATCAAATCCCTCGGCTGTATCATGTAGCTTGATATGCACCTACATGGTACATTTCGCACGATTCCGGAAGCACACAGTTTTACCATTATTGAAATTGTAAGGCTCCTCTTAAAAAGAAAACATGAGTCAATTTTCTATTGTTGTCTTTCTAAGAATATTTCAGTCGGCAAACAGTTTGTACATTCAATTTTTAGTGTTTAGGGTTTATCAATTTCCATTGGGAGCTTTCATCGACAGATCGAAAGATGTGAATAACTCAATTGTGGTTGTTAATGTTGTTGCTAAGCGATTTACAGGGGCGCCGCCATGTTTAAGATCATGTGATGGGTAGTTCAAAATGGAAGCCGCCTTAATACGGATGAGGTTAGATGTAGGTACGGAATCGGCCGAGTTGTGACGAGTGAGAGCATGACTCATTTATTCTTGTCTTTACTCTGTAAAACTATTTCTGGATTGGACGCCAAAAACAGTTATCTTCTTTGAAACGAAATATATAATTTGTTGACATATGATATTGGTTCAGCATTGTAAACAATGTCTGTTTCTAAATCAGGAGCCAAATCCAAGATGATCTGAGAGAGAACCATCCGTATTTTGACACACCACTGTTTGCTGTAGGAAGAGAGAGTAAATTGAGAAAGATTTGTCAGCTCATAGTGAATGCTAGATATAACTATATGCTGAGGGACCCTTTGACAGGAAAAGAAGTACCTAGTGTCTATAAGAGATTCATGTGAGTAAACATTTCTTATCATGAATTAACCCTTTCCCAAACAAGCCCTGGTTTTCATGTGTCTGCATTACAAGTCTTTTGAAAACGCTGTGGGAAAAGGAGAAATTGCTCGTAACGAGCAATTTCTCCTTTTCCCACAGTGTTTTCTACCCTTTTTGAGACCTTTCTGCCATTTTCATCAAATTTAAAATTGTCGTCTGCAAATTCTTTCAGTTTGGACCAGTCTAAATTTTATCGTTTGGGAAAGGGTTAAGGTAATCTATCCATCACTATATTATTATCATGATACTTAGGTGGTCATTAAGATTTCAGTGCAGATGCAAGCATGAAAGATCCAAGACGTTTATCAAAGTCATTGGATGCTTGCATCTACACTATCTCAATGACCATGTGAAGGACCATGATTTAGTGTTGTATGGAAGGATTACCTTAAACTAATCAATCCTGTGGCTTCACTACCCTGGCAAAGGATGCTGTTGAAAAATGGTTGGAAAAGGAGAAGATGATGGTAACCAGCATTTTCTCCTTTGTTCACAATGTTTCCACCTATTCAAAGACAGCAACAATAATATGGGCGACACTGATTGTCAGCTGCTAAATGGTTTCAGTTTGGTATTGCCAAAAATTTTGTCATCTGGTAAAGAGTCAAAACTTACCATGTTTATCATCTTGATCTGTGATTAGCCAAGTGAGTAACCTCAATATATGACAGGGATCAGGTATGTTTTTTCACGTATTTACGTGAAGGGGGTCCATATATGGAGGGTTTGTTTAAAAAACCTGATTTGAGTGGTCCATTCTTCTGTTGTATGATAACAGATCATTACCACTACCCAACTGAATTTTTTAATAAATTGTATTTACTGCACTCTTTCAACTTTCTTCAGGGAAAGTGCACACAACATGTTAGATTGTTGTTGACAACAGTTGTTGTTGACATTAGTTTTGCTTTCGCTGTTGATCATTAATATGTTGTTACTCATAGGCCATGAACTTGTTCAGGTGTCATTTCAAATTTGCTTGCACTTTGTTATGTTTAGCCCCCCCGATGAACAAATTTGTCACATATTTGTGGGTGTATCTGAGCTTGGAAGTTTGTTTACAACATGTTCCTTCAATCGGTCTTACTGAAAATCACCATTTCTATTGTCAGTTAGACAATAAGATTTAAGGTAATTGATTTTTTGCATGCCAACTTGACAACATTGTTTGATACTTATTGATAAGGGTTTAACTCTTTACCACACAATCCTGAGTTTTAACGACCCTGAGGAAAAGCCTTTTGAAAACACCGTGGGAAAAGAAGAAAATGCTGGTAACCAGCATTTTCTCCTTTTTCCCACAATGTTTTCTACCCAATCAAAAACACAAATCATCATTTGATCCAAATTTAATTTGTCGTCTGGAAATGCTTTGAATTTGGTCCAGTCCAAAATTTTGTTGTTTGGTAAAGTGTTAACCACCTCCTAGAAACAGACCAGTCAGTTGAATTTTTACAAGTATGTATTTGTATTTCAAAGGTCTGTCCTATATGCTACTAGGGTAGTAGAAATTGAGTGCCATTGTAAATGGGAAATATACGCAGTTGTTGGCAAGTTTATATTTCTTGTGCACTATGTCACTTGATTTTCTGTCTGCTGTTTGGTCAAATCGCTGTATGTGTAGTCTGA
The DNA here is from genome assembly GCA_945859785.2 of Tridacna gigas. Taxonomy (NCBI): domain Eukaryota; kingdom Metazoa; phylum Mollusca; class Bivalvia; order Cardiida; family Cardiidae; genus Tridacna; species Tridacna gigas. The sequence goes on from OX244042.2 coordinate 9,341,481, forward strand.
CTTATGATGATTTATTTTCCAGGCCTCTATGGATCAGAAAGCTGTTTGGCCTGGTGACGTATTTGGACTGGGTCATGATTATGGTGACAATCGTCTCTTGTATGTCAATGGTGTTTGAAACTCCCCATCAACGCATGACCAATACCCCAAAACTACAGGTAATCTTTGTTGTTGTATATTAGTCATTTAACCCTTTACTAAGCGACAAAAATTTAGACTTGTACAAATTGAAAACATTTGCAGATGATAAAATTAATGTGACTCAAAAATGGAAATTTGTTTGGGAGAGGTAGAAAACATTGTGGGAAAAGGAGAAAATGCTGGTTACCAGCATTTTCTCCTTTTCCCACATGGTTTTCAAAAGAGACTCTTTGTCACAGTCGTTAAAATTTGAGATTGTGTGGTAAAGGGTTAACTGTTTGCCAAACAGTCTGGTGTTTTAATGACTATGAGGAAAATTGTTATTCAAAACACTGAGAGAAAAGAAGAAAATGCTGGTAATCAGCATTTTCTTCTTTTCCCACAAGATTTTCTACCCTTACAAAGACAAATACTAACATTTGATAAATTTTGTTTCATTTGTTGTCTGCATATTCTCCCAATTTGGAGAAGTCTCTAAATTTTGGCATCTGATGCAGAGTTAACCCTTTACAAGAAGACAAACCTGTAGACTGAGAAATATTGGATACATTTGTAGGCAACAAATTAAATTTGGCTCAAGTGATGGAATTTGACATAGAAAAGGTAGGAAAACATTGTGGAATAAGGAGAAAATGCTGGTTTACCAAAGGCCTTCTATCAAAACCCTTCTGTCTTGTGGTCTTTTAACTCTACCAAACAACGAAATTTCAGATTTATCCAAATTCAAAGCTTTGCAGACAAGAAAGTAAATATGATGCCAAAATTGAAATTTGCTTTTGGAAGGGTGGAAAACATTGTAGGAAAAGTAGAAAATGCTGGTTACCATCATTTTCTCCTTTTCCCACCATGTTTTCTAAGGGCTTATGTGTCAGGGTCATTAAAATGTGGGATTATGTGGTAATGAGTTAAACTTGGGTTAATTTACTATATTGACTGGTTTTAGAACTTCCAAAAACTATCACAAATAACACAAAGGTAAGGTATAATAACCATCTGACCTAAATGCCATAACCTTAATATACTTTGAAATTTTCAGGTAGTTGAACAAAATTACGGTATACTTCGTTATGACTGCTCATAACTTTTTCTACATAACAACATCATGATAAGGCAATTGTATACTTGATTGTCATTTTACCAAAATATTTTCAAAAGCATACTTACCAAGGGTCATATTAACTTGGGATGGTTTAAATAAAATGTTCCAGCCACACATATTTGAGCAATGCTCTGGCAAATGGGGGCTTAATGCATTTCCGTGATGCATGGTACCAAGCAAGTCATCACATAATTGTGAATCCATAATAGTCACTTTTCTAAACAGCCGACTTAATCATGAGGTAGACCAGTCCTCAGACACACAGAAAATTGACCAGTAGCGAAAAGTTTCGGCCCAGGTCAGGCTGCACAGACTGCTCAGGCTGACCTGGGTCGATACGTTTCGAAGATGCTTTAAGCCCCCCTTTTCACAGAGCATGGCTCATTTCAACTTATCGAAGTAACTTACAAAATTACATATTTAAGTAAAACTCTTTACCACACAACAAAATTTTGGACTTCTCCAAACTGGAGGCAAATTGTATATGAGAACCTAAATATGGCTGAACTGGTGGAATTCGTTTATAAGGGTAAAAAACATTGTGGGAAAAGGAGAAAATGCTGGTTACCAGCATTTTCTCCTTTTCCCACAATGTTTTCCAAAGTCTTCTTCCACTGGGTCTTTAAAACTCGAAATTGTGTGGTGAAAGGTTAAAATGATTTTTTTCTAGGTTAAAATTAACAAAAATAACAAAGAAATAAAACTTAATAACCTTTATTCATCTTATTATTGATCCACATGTTTCTATTTATAGATCGCAGAGTTCATATTTGTGTTCTGTATGAGTATAGAGATGGGACTGAAGGTTGTAGCTAATGGATTTTTCTTCACACCTAAAGCTGTTGTGAAAGACTTTGGTGGCGTCCTGACTATATTTGTATATGGAGTAAGGCCTTTCTTTTACAATTTAAACTAGGCTGTTTTCGAAGAAAATGCAGAAGTATTGTCAAAGTCTGTTTGTGGTTTTCTGCATCATCATTGTCATTGTCATCATTGTGTGAAAACTTTTAAATTTTCACATATCTTTCTTGTTACTGATGATATTTACTTCAGACTTGGGCTAGTTGTTTACTATCTAAAGGGAAACCTATATCAGCAAGGAAGGTAACTCTCAATACATTTTTGACAGAGTTATGTCCCTTTTTGGGACTAGAAATTCTACAGAAATAGCACATGCAGCTGGGCATAGGCTCCCACATGGGATTCTCTTGTCATTTTGGGTTCTTGATGCATTTGACTCCTTTACCAGACAACAAAATTGTCTAAATTGAAGGCATAGGTATGACCCTGCTCTTCAAAGAATTCTAATTTGAGAAGCTGAGAGATAAGCTCAACACAATTGCCTCAAAAACCCTTGTTTGGTCAGTTAACTTTTTTACCAAAGGAAAAACATTTGAGCTTGTTTCAAATCCAAAGCAGTAGCAGACCTAAATCAAGTGTGGCTCAAATAGTGGTAATTGTCTTTGGTTACCAGCATTTTCTCCTTTTCTCACTATGTTTTCAAAAGCCTTCTGCAAGGTTGTTAAAACTATAGATTGTATAGTAAAGGGTCAAATCTATAACTGACATACATGTCTCATATTTCTATTTCAGGTGAGTGTTGTGTTTCTAGCATGGAGACCGGGTAGCGTGCCACCATTGTCAGGGGCTCAGGTGCTGATGATCCTGCGCTGTTTTAGGCCCCTTCGAATCTTTATACTCGTACCACACATGCGAAAGGTTGTGTATGAGCTAGTGAGAGGTGTTAAAGAGATAGTTCTGGTTAGTGTTCAAACCCTAAACAAACGATCGCATGCTCTTATGATATTGCAGTAGAAGACATTTGTAGATTTTAAGCAGCAAAAAAAAAATCTTAAAAGGCCGTTTTTAACTCCTTTCCACACAATCCTGAGTTTTAAGACCTTGGGGAAGAAGCCTTTAGAAAACATTGTGGGAAGAGGAGAAAATGCTGGTAACCAGCATTTTCTCCTTTTCCCATAATGTTTTCTACCTTTTTGGAGTCAGGTTTCATCAATCGAGCTGCATTCAATTTTTGTCTGCAATAGCTTTGAATTTGGACGGGTGTAAAATTTTGTCGTTTGGTAAAGATTTAACTCTTTACCACACAATCCCGACTTTTAACGACCCTGAGAAAGAAGCCTTTTGAAAACATAGAGGGAAAAGGAGTAAATGCTGGTAACCAGCATTTTCTCCTTTTCCCACAATGTTTTCTACCCATCCCAAAGCAAACATAAAATTTTCAGTCACATTTATTTTGTTGTCTGCAAATTCTTTAAAGTTGGAACAGTCTAAAGTATTGTCCTCTGGTAAAGAGTCAAGGGGATTTGTATGGGAGAGTGAAGACCATCTTATGCTATTTGTTTGTCTCATAGTTTTTCATTTAAAATTTTTCATATTTGTATATATTTTTTTCAAACCTGGAAATTTTTTCGTGCTATTTAAGTTAGCAGAGTTCGCAGATGCGTTGACTTCGTGAACTTCAATAGTCACGAAATCACCTGTTGCTATGGAATGGTGAACATTTCTAGCTTGGGTATGAAAAAATAAACATTCGTAGAATTCTCTTACACTTTACTGACCTTCAAAACAACAGGACAGAAACAGAATAGTAACAATACAACTTGTTATCAACCTAATACACACGTAACTTTACACAGTGTCATGTTTGATTTTTACCACTTCTTACAACAGGATCACTCCCATCACTTGCACAAGATTTTTTTCTCCAAAGTGAAAAATTTCTGTATTGACAATTCAACTGATTATTTTAAATGAAAGAAAATGCCAGTAAATGAATTGAATGAGAAGTAGTACTCCAACTGTACTTACTCTTACACAACAACAAATTTCTTGACGCATACAACTGGGGATTAAAGGTAAATTAATTGAACACCCGTTTACCTATTCTGTTGCCTGGGGCCTATACTAGAAGTTGTTTTAACATATTCACGAAAGCTATTTAATATTCGCGAGTTTCATGACCCTCTGTCAATCGCAAATGAATATTTTTGCAAAAATGTCCACTGACAGAAAAACGCGAACAATTGTTGCCGTGAACATTTCGAGGTTTACAGTATTTTTCAAACATTTGTATTGATGTCCTGATCATTTCCTTCTTTGTTTATTTTTAGACAACAACAAAAATTTACAAATTTGCCGTTAAAAATTCAAAGTCTGAAAGAATCTGCATCACTGTATGCTGCCGGTGCTTGATATTAAAGGGAATTGTTAGCTCAGCTGTTTTTTGAAGAAAATGTCTAGATATTGTCATAGCCCTGTCTTTGTCTGCATAGTTGTCATGGTTGTCTGCATTGTTTCTGTGCAAAAACTTTGACATTTCATAATGTCTCTGTCATTACAGAACATATTTATTTCAAGCTCAGTCGTAAATGAACTTATAACTGAGTTACTTAGAGCTTGGACTAGTTCTTAATGATCAAAAGGAAAACCCATACAACAGGGGCAGGTAACCATCAAAATATTTTTGATGCAGTTATCCCCAGTTTGACGTACAATTTTATGCGAAAATTAATCTATTTCTAAAAGCGGCTGCAGCTGAGCATTGACACCCGCATGCATTGCTCTTGTTTATTGCTAAAATGATTGAATTTTCACAGCATTTTCAATTGTGTTAATGCTTGTAGGTATCAGTTCTCTTGATTGTGCTGATGTTTGTGTTTGCAACCTTTGGGGTGCATCTTCTGGGAGGAAAACTGGCAAAGTGTAATGATCCGTCAATAACTGAAAAGGTAAATGAATTTGACTTTAACCCTTTACCACACAATCCCTAGTTCTAATGACCCTGAGGAAGGAGCTTTTTGAAAACATTTTTGGAAAAGGAAAATGTTTTCTTTCCTTTCACAGACAAATCTTACCACACCATCCTGAGTTTTAATGACCTTGGGGAAGAAGCCTTTTGAAAACATTGTGGGAAAAGGAGAAAATGCTGGGAACCAACATTTTCTCCTTTTCCCACAATGTTTTCTACCCTTTTGGAGTCAGGTTTCATCAATAGAGCTGCATTCAATTTTCGTCTGCTTGAATTTGGACGAATGTGATCAGTGAATGTTTAATTTGTTGTCTGCAAATACTTTCAAAGACTGGTCCAAATCATCACATAATTATGGATCCATAAAGACCATTTTGTATAACAGTCAACTGTATCCTGAAGTAGATTGGTCTTCGGACATCCTGAAAATTACCAAAGGCAAAAAGTTTCAACCAAGATCAGCCTGGACGGACTACACAGGCTGACCTGGGTCAATACTTTTTGCAGATGCATAAAGCCCCCTTTTCACAGAGCATGGCTCATAATGTAAACAGTTCAGTATCCAATACAAGCAAATTGATGCTCTTTAATCAGTCAACTATTCATACTTTAGCACCTATATTGGTAGTTAACTCTATACCAAACGATCCTGAGTTTTAATGAACCTGGGGAAGAAGGACTTTGAAAACATTGTGGGAAAAGGAGAAAATGCTGGTAACCAGCATTTTCTCCTTTTCCCACAATGTTTTTTACCCTTCCAAAAATCAAATTTAAATTTATTGGTCATATTTATCTTGTCATCTGCAAATACTTTCAATTTGGACTGGTCTAAAATTTTGTCATTGGATAAAGAGGTAATTTCAAGGTTTGACTGTATAATGTTCATTGTAGGAAAAATGTACAGGGGTGTTCATGGCCCCTATGTTGGTGACTAAGATGAAAGTGAACACGGGACCTAGCGGACGAATGCCTGGTTTTCTTGTTCCAAGGGTCTGGTGAGTAGCATTCAAAGATAAAAGGATAAGAACAGTAAAGATATTATTGGGTACCTGTAGGGGAAAGATGAGATATCTAATGAGATGCCAGATGAGTTCTATAATAGTGATAATCTGGTGACACATGCAAGAGGTAGGGAACTTTGAAATGGTGCAAAATGTGGAGTATTAGCTTGGTTGTTTTGAAGAAAAATGTGAGCTATTGTTGTCGTCTGCGATGTTGTCATGTTGCAAAAAGTTTGACATTTAATAATATCCCTGTTATTACTAGAGATATTAATGTCAGACTAGGACAAATTGTTTAATATCAAAAGGGGAACCCATACAATAAGGGCAGGTAATTATCTATGATTTTTTTTGACACAGTTATGCCCCTTTTTCAATTTCAGAGAAAAGAAAGCAACTACAGCCAAGCATTGGCACCCCCCATGCGGTGCTCTTGTTAGCTCCACATGGCTCTGTATCCGTTGTGCCTCCGTCTGTCCGTCTGTGCATGCGTTAACTTTTATTTCAAACATCTTTTTCTCTGAAACTGCCCATCAGATTTTAACGAAATTTCACAGAAATGATTCTCCCATGGCCTTCTTCACAAACTCGTCAAATAATTTGATCCCTATAAAAACTCTGGTTGCCATGGCAACAAAACTGAAAAATATTGAAAATCTTTAAAAATCTTCTTGTCCGAAACCATAAGGCCTAGGGTTACCAAATTTGGTGTGTAGCTGCATCTAGTGGACCTCTACAAAAAGTCTTCAAATTATAGCCCTGCTGGCAAAACTGGCCCCGCCTGGAGGGGTCACAAGTTTTACATAAAGTTATATAGTGAAAACTTTAGATATCTTCTTGTCCTAAACCATATGGCCTAGGGCTATCAAATTTGGCATGTAGCTTCATCTAATAGACCTCTACAAAAACTCATCAAATTATAGTCCCGGGGTCAAATTTTGTCCAGCCCCAAGGGTCACAAGTGTTACTTAGGTTTATATAGTGAAAACTTTAAATATCTTCCTGTCCTAAACCATATCGTCTAGGGCTACCAAATCTGGCATGGAGCTTTATCTAATGGACTTCTACAAAAGCTCATCAACTTTTAGCCCTAGGGTCAAAATTGTCCCCACCTCTGGGGCCACAAGTTTTACATAGGCTTCTATGGTGAAAACTTTAAGTCTTCTATACCTAAACCATATGGCCTAAGGCTTCTAAATTTGGCATGTAGCTTTATCTAATAAACCTTTACAAGAACTCCTCATACTATAGCTCCAAGGTCAAAATTTTTGTTACTGGTTACCAGCATTTTCTCCTTTTCCCACAATGTTTTCCAAAAGCTTCTTCCTCAGGGTCATTAAAACTTGGGATTGTGTGGTAAAGAGTTAAAGCATGAAATAATTCTCCTTCTCCTGGAATGTTTTAAAGAGCTTCTCCGTTAGGTTTAAATTACAAAATATTGCTTAGTCTGGGTAAAATGTGTATCTTCAGGGCAAATCCTCACAACTTCAACTTTGATAATATAGCGTCAGCCATGCTTGCACTGTTTGAGGTATTATCTCTAGAAGGTTGGCTAGAAGTGAGGGATGTCATCATAGAAAGAGTTAGTTTGGTAAGTAAGTTGGGAAGTTTGGTAAGTTCTGAAGTTTTGTAAGTAATCTAGGAAGTTTGGTAAGTTCTGAAGTTTTGTAAGTAAGTTTGGTAAGCTGTGAAGCTTTGTAAGTAAGTTTTGAAGTTTATAAGGGTAGAAAACATTGTGGGAAAAGCAGAAAACGCTGGTAACCAGCATTTCCTCCTTTTCCCACTATGTTTTCCAAAGCCTTCTTCCACAGAGTCCTTAAAACTCGAAATTGTGTGGTAAAGGGTTAAAATGATTTTTTTCTAGTAAGTTGAAAAGTTTGGTAAATAAGTCTGGAATTTGACAATATTGTAAGTTGGGAATTTGACAGCATAGCTACAGCAAGAAAGTGAGACTTCTAGATGGTGGATTTCAGAAAAAAAAATGTGTGAACTACTGACTCACTTATTACAGGTTAAAAATTTAATACAAAATTAGATACAGGGAGATAATGAAAGTAAGAAAGGCATGGCTGGGGGGAAAGGGAGAGGTTGGTGGGGAATAGATTTCCCAGTTTATTTTTCAGATTGACTAATTTGTTGTCCATTTGTTTGTATTTTTTAAGTGTTTGATTGGTATTCATGTCTCTCCCATATGTCTTGAACTCTTGTCTGATTTTAAAGATGTTTCTGTGTGCAATTTGATGAGACAAAGTGTGTTGATTAGGTTTCAGACACCTGGAAGCAAGATTAAGGTCAGGTGGGGGTCAAAGGTCACATACTCCTGATAGCTTCCTTCGGCCAAATATTGCTTCACATTTGCCCCACATTTCCAAGCTGTTGTTCGATTTAAGAAGCACAGTTACTTTGAATCAAGTATCCCATATATAGTTTTAACCCTTTACCACACAATCCCAACTTTTAACAACCCTGAAAACAAAGCCATTTTCTCTTTTTCCCACAATGTTTTCTACCCTTCCCAAGACAAATTTCAATTTTTGAGCCACATTTGTCATCTACAGATGCTTTCAATTTGGACCAGTCTAAATTTTGTCGCTTGGTAAAGGGTTAACGTAAATGCAGCTAAGCTTTTGCACCCACATGCAGTGCTCTTGGAATATTTATGTATGAACAGAGCTCTTTGAAAAGGGGGTTTAATGCTTCTGCATTATGCAGTATACCATGCTAGTCATTGCATAGTATGGATCTATTTTGTCTAGAAACCAGCTGAATAATGAAGTAGGATGTTCTTTTTGCAAGCAAATTTTACCAATAGCAAAAGGTTTTGAACCAGGTCAGCCTGCATGGACTGCGCAGGCTGGCATGGCTTGATTTGTGGCAGATTGCATTTTACCCCCTCCTGACAGAGTATGTTTCATGTGGTTTCAGATTGACAGTATTTATGTCCATGTGTTTGTATTTATTGGCTATATGATTGGTATAACACTATTTGTGGGTGTGGTCATAGCGAACTACAGTGAAAACAAGGTAAGTTATTTCAAGTTTCCTGTTTCGTTTCAGTTTTATGCATGAAAAGCTTACCTTTAAAGTGTCTTTCACAACTGTAGTTGTTTATGCAGCCATTGTAAATCAAGATCAGACTGCTCGAAACATGCAGTCTGATCTTGATCCACACTGTCCACTTTGCTGAGGCAGTATGGACAATAGCAACTCTGAAACTGTAATCATTTAGGTCTTTGTTAAAGACTTAAAAGTGTCCATTAGGTTTATTCTGCACTCTAAGGGTCAGTACAGACTGTAAAATGTCACATATAGTGTATAAGCTTGTATTATAAAAAAAAAACTTAATTTCAGATAAATAAAGTTATACTGAATAACAGTATTTCCCAGAAATTAAGTCCTTTTTACGTTTACAAAAACAATTTAGAAATGAAAGCATTATTACTTTATGTAGATACTAGGACAAGCCTTAGACGTGGCCAAATTGCACTGAATTCATGACACGACAGGTCAGTCAACTCTTTACCACACAAGAACATTTTATTCTTGTCCAATCTGAAAGCATTTGCATACAACAAACAAAATTTCAAATGATGAGGTTTGTCTATGACAAGGCAGAAAACATTGTGGACAAAAAAAGAAAATGCAGGCTGCCAGAACTTTACCTTTTCCCACTATGTTTTTGAAAGCCATCTTCCTCAGGGCCCTTGAAACACTGGATTATTGGATAACATTGACATTTTATTTTCCTGTGTATAGCTGATAATGTTTATTTAGATATGCTATACAGGATAAAGGACAATTTGTGTCAAAGGAAGATTTTGTACACTATGTATACTTTAGGGCACAGCCCTGCTAACTGTGGATCAGAGAAGATGGATGGATCTGAAAGGTAGAATAAAGCTGGCCCAGCCTCTACATATACCTCCGAGACCTGATTCTAACAAGATACGCTCTCTTATGTATGACATAACACAGCATAAGTTCTTCAAGAGGCTGTCAGTGCTGGTTGTCTTATCTAACTGCTTGCTGCTCTGTGTTCCAGTAAGTACATAGATTATTGTCGCACTTTCTTCAGTAAGCTAGTGTAGGTTAACTCTTTACCACACAATCACAACGGTTAACAACCCTGAGGAAAAGGCCTTTTGAAAACATTGTGGGAAAAGGAGAAAATGCTGCTAACCAGCATTTTCTCCTTTTCTCACAATGTTTTCTACCCTTTTGGAAACAAATTTCAATTTTTGATTCACAATTATTTTGTCGTCTGCAAATGCTTTGAATTTGGACAAGTCTAAAATTTTGTCGTTTGGTAAAGAGTTAATGTTGCACTTTGTTCAGTAAGCTGATGTAGGCTATTGTTGCTCTTACGTCTATATAGTAAGCTACTATAGGCTGTTGTCACTCTAGCTTCCGTAAGCTGATGTTTTGTAAGTATGCAGATTTCTGTCTGTCTGTATGTGCATCTATCTGTTTGTGTGTCATTCCATCTGTTCATTATTTAACATGATCTAAGGATCTAAAGAATGATATTTCTGTGAAAGTCTAAGTCTACTGTGGCTACTCAAATGACAACTACCCCCCTCCCCCCCCCCCCCCCAAAAAAAAAAAAAAAAAAAAAAAAAGTTTTTGGGTCAGAATCTTGTTTAATACTTTACCACACAATTCTCAGTTTTAACGATCCTGAGAAAAAAGGCTTTTGAAAAGATTGAGGGATGTAACCAGCATTTTCTCCTTTTCCTACAACATTTTCTATCCTTCTAAAGACAGTTCCTATCAGTTTAGCCAAATTTGAATTGTCATCTGCAAGTGCTTTTAAATTGGACAATACTAAAACTTTGTTGTGAGGTAAAGAGTTAATGCCCATTTAAAAATCTGTTTAGAAGTGTACTTCTTACTGCAAAACAAGAGCCGGAAACCCAAATTTTTTCCATTACGGATAATGATTTCTACCCTTTTGAATTTGGAAGGCAAAACTCATCATTTGAGCCATGTTTTAATTTGTTGTCTGGAAATGCTTTCAAATTAGACAAGTCTAAAATTTTGATGACTGGTAAAGATTAAAGCAATAATTTATAGCATGATTTACATTTTGTTTTGTATTTTAGTGGAGGGAAGACAGAAAAGAGGCCTACTATCTTGCCACAGTATCTGCTATATTGACGATAGTTTTTCTTTTTGAGGTAAGGTTTTATTTTATTAACCTGTTACCAAACAATCCCAAGTTTTAACAACCCTTAGTTAGAAGGCTTTTGAAAACATTGTGGGAAAAGGAGAAAATGCTGGTAACCAGCATTTTCTCCTTTTCCCACAATGTTTTCAATCCTGTCATAAGTCATTATTTTAGCCACATTTAATTTGTCATCTGCAAATGCTTTCAATTTGGTCGAGTCTAACATTTAGTACTTTGGTAAAGAGTTAAATATTTTAACAAATGTTGTAATAAATATTGTTAAAACCTTTACCGAACTATTCTGAGGAAGGTTTTTGATAAACATTGCGGGAAAATCAGAAAATGCTGATAACCAGCATTTTCGCCTTTTTCAACAACGTTTTCTACCCTTCCAAAGACACATTTCAGATTTTGAGTCATATTTAATTTTTCATTGAATTTGGAGTAGTCTAAAATTTTGTCATCTGGTAAAGAGTTCACTCAACACCTCTATTAAGGACACAGATTAAGACTCAACCAAATTGAAAGCATTTGCAGACAACAGATTCTATCAAGCTTGAAGATGATTTTTAGCTCCACTGGCCGAAGGCCAGCGGGCTTATGTCGTGGCCCGGTGTCCGTCGTGCGTCCGTCCGTCCGTCCGTCCATCCGTCCGTCCGGTCGTCCGTCCGTCCGTCCGTCCGTTAACTTTTATTTCAAACATCTTCTTCTCTGAAACTACCCATCCGATTTTCACGAAACTTCACAGAAATGATCCTGACATGGTCCTCTTCAGAATTTCTTGAAAGAATTTGATTCCTTCAAAAACTCTGGTTGCCATGGCAACAAAACTGAAAAATATTGGAAATCTTTAAAAATCTTCTTGTCTGAAACCATAAGGCATAGGGCTACCAAATTTGGCATGTAGCTTTATGTAGTAGACCTCTATCAAGTTTCTTCAAATTATAGCCCTGGGGTCAAAATTGGCTCTGCCCCAGGGGTCACAAGTTTTACATAGGCTTATATAGAGAAAACTTTAAAAATCTTCTTGTCTGAAACCATAAGGCATAGGGCTACCAAATTTGGCATGTAGCTTTATGTAGTAGACCTCTATCATGTTTCTTGAAATTATAGCCCTGGGGTCAAAATTGGCTCTTCCCCAGGGGTCACAAGTTTTACATAGGCTTATATAGAGAAAACTTTAAAAATCTTCTTGTCTGAAACCATAAGGCATAGGGCTACCAAATTTGGCATGTAGCTTTATGTAGTAGACCTCTATCATGTTTCTTGAAATTATAGCCCTGGGGTCAAAATTGGCTCTTCCCCAGGGGTCACAAGTTTTATACATAGGCTTATATAGAGAAAACTTTAAATATCTTCTTGTCTGAAACCATAAGGCCTAGAGCTACCAAATTTGGCATTTAGCTTGATCTAGTTGGAGTCTACCAAAAGTGCCCAAAGTATAGTCCTGGGGTCAATTTGGCCTCATACTTGGAGGGGGTGGGGTTCACAAGATTTACATAGGCTTACATAGGGAAAACTTTTAAATCTTGGTGTACATAGCCATAAGGCTTAGGCTACCAAATTTTGCATATAATTATAGCATTATTTAGTGGACAGTTACAAAGAGGGCCCAAGTTACAGCTCTAGGATCAAGTTTGGCCCTGCACCAGGGATCACAAGTTTTACATGGGTTTATGGAGTGAAAAGTTCAGAAACCATCTTGTTACCAGCCATAAGGCCAAGAACTCCCACATTTGGCATGTTATTCTTCTAATACAATATTCCCCATATAGTCAGACTGTAGCCATGAGGTCAAAGTTTTATAAGGGCTTATATAGTGAAGACTTTTCTTCATGGTTTATATTTATAAGCCAGTGGAGCGATACAGGGCCATCATGGCCCTCTTGTTCTTCATGAAATGGTAAAAAGCATTATGGGAAAAGGAGAAACCAACACTTTCAAAAGCATTCTTCTCCAGGGTTGTTAGAACTTGGAATTTTGGGGCAAAGTATTGGAAATATTTGCAACAGACATCTAAGTAAAGTATGAATTATCAACTTTAATACTGGTTTTGTATGTGAATACAAGACGACAAAATTCTGTTTTGAACGCGTTTCAAGACAACAAACTAAATGGGTCTCAAATTATGGGTTTGAAAGGTTGGAAAACATTGTTGGAAAAGGAGTAAATGCTGGTTACCAACATTTTCTCCCTTTCCCATGTTGTTTTTAAATGCCATTTTCCTCTAGGTTGTTAAAAGTCAGAATTTTAAGAAGTTTAAACCTTTATCACAGAATCCCGAATTTAAACGAACATTAGAAAGAGGGCCTTGGAAAATATTGTGGATAGAGAGAAAATACTGGTAACCAGCATTTTTAGCTCACTGTGAGCACAAAGTACTCAAGGTGAGCTATTGTGATCGCCCTATGTCCGGTGTCCGGCGTCGGTCGTCCATCAACAATTTCTTTAAACATCTTCTTCTCCAAAACCACTGGGCCAGTCTTGATGAAACTTGGCAGGGATGTTCCTTGGGTGAAGCTCTACCAAATTTGTTCAAAGAATTGAATTCCACCCTTAACTATGGTTGCCATGACAACAAAAAGGAAAAAAATGCAAAATCTTTGAAAATCTTCTTTTCTGAAACTAGATGGCGCAGAGCTTTGATATTTGGTATGTAGCATCTCCTAGTGGACCTGTACCAAGTTTGTACATATGATGTCCCTGGGGTCAAAACTGGCCCCGCCCCGGGGGGGTCACAAGCTTGGGCATAGTAACAAAGAAGGAAAACTTTAAAAATCTTCTTCTCTGAAACTTGAAGGCGTAGAGCTTTGATATTTGGTATGTAGCATCTCCTAGTGGACCTCTACCAAGTTTGTTCATATGATGTCCCTGGGGTCAAAACTGGCCCCGCCCCGGGGGTCACAAGTTTGAAGATAGGAACAAAGAAGGAAAATTTTAAAAACCTCCTTCTCTAAAACTAGAAGGCATAGAGCTTTGATATTTGGCATGAATCATCTCCTAGTGGACCTCTACCAAGTTTGTTCATATGATGCCCTCTGGGTTAAAACTGGCCCCGCCCCAGGGGTCACAAGTTCGAACATAGGAACAAAGACGGAAAACTTTAAAAATCATCTTCTCTGAAAATGGAAGGCATAGAGCTTTGATATTTGGCAAGTAGCATCTCCTAGTAGACCTCTACCAAGTTTGTTCATATGATGCCCTTGGGGTCAAAACTGGCCCCGCCCCGGGGGTCACAAGTTCGAACATAGGAACAAAGAGGGAAAACTTTAAAAATCATCTTCTCTGAAACTGGAAGGCATAGAGCTTTGATATTTGGCATGTAGCATCTCCTAGTGGACCTCTACCAAGTTTGTTCATATGATGCCCTTGGGGTCAAAACTGGCCCTGCCCCAGGGGTCACAAGTTTGAACATAGGAACAAAGAGGGAAAACTTTAAAAATCATCTTTTCTAAAACTAGAAGGCATAGAGCTTTGATATTTGGCATGTAGCATCTCCTAGTAGACCTCTACCAAGTTTGTTCATATGATGCCCCTGGGGTCAAAACTGGCCCCGCCCCGGGGGTCACAAGTTCGAACACAGGAACAAAGAGGGAAAACTTTAAAAATCATCTTCTCTGAAACTGGAAGGCATAGAGCTTTGATATTTGGTATGTAGCATCTCCTAGTAGACCTCCACCAAGTTTGTTCATATGATGCCCCTGGGGTTAAAATTGGCCCTGCCCCAGGGGTCACAAGTTCGAACATAGGAACAAAGAGGGAAAACTTTAAAAATCATCTTCTCTGAAACTGGAAGGCGTAGAGCTTTGATATTTGGCATGTAGCATCTCCTAGTGGACCTCTACCAAGTTTGTTCATATGATGTCCTTGGGGTCAAAACTGGCCCTGCCCTAGGGGTCACAAGTTCTAACCTAGGAACAAAGAGGGAAAACTTTAAAAATCATCTTCTCTAAAACTAGAAGGCATAGAGCTTTGATATTTGGCATGTAGCATCTCCTAGTAGACCTCTACCAAGTTTGTTCATATGATGCCCCTGGGGTCAAAACTGGCCCCGCCCCGGGGGTCACAAGTTCGAACACAGGAACAAAGAGAGAAAACTTTAAAAATCATCTTCTCTGAAACTGGAAGGCATAGAGCTTTGATATTTGGTATGTAGCATCTCCTAGTAGACCTCCACCAAGTTTGTTCATATGATGCCCCTGGGGTTAAAATTGGCCCTGCCCCAGGGGTCACAAGTTTGAACATAGGAACAAAGAGGGAAAACTTTAAAAATCATCTTCTCTGAAACTGGAAGGCATAGAGCTTTGATATTTGGCATGTAGCATCTCCTAGTGGACCTCTACCAAGTTTGTTCATATGATGCCCTTGGGGTCAAAACTGGCCCTGCCCCAGGGGTCACAAGTTCTAACCTAGGGACAAAGATGGAAAACTTTAAAAATCATCTTCTCTAAAACTAGAAGGCATAGAGCTTTGATATTTGGCATGTAGCATCTCCTAGTAGACCTCTACCAAGTTTGTTCATATGATGCCCCTGGGGTCAAAACTGGCCCCGCCCCGGGGGTCACAAGTTCGAACACAGGAACAAAGAGGGAAAACTTTAAAAATCATTTTCTCTGAAACTGGAAGGCATAGAGCTTTGATATTTGGTATGTAGCATCTCCTAGTAGATCTCCACGAAGTTTGTTCATATGATGCCCCTGGGGTCAAAATTGGCCCTGCCCCAGGGGTCACAAGTTCGAACATAGGAACAAAGAAGGAAAACTTTAAAAATCTTCTTCTTTGAAACAGGAAGGCGCAGAACTTTGATATATGGTATGTAGCATCTTCTAGTGGACCTCTACCAAGTTTGTTCATATGATGCCCTTGGGGTCAAAACTGGCCCTGCCTTGGGAGTCACAAGTTCGAACATAGGAACAGAGAAAGGAAACTAAAAAATCTTCTTCTCTGAAATTGGAAGGCGTAGAGCTTTGATATTTGGTATGTTGCATCTCCTAGTGGACCTCTACCGAGTTTGTTCATATGATGCCACTTGGGGTCAAAACTGGCCCCGCCCCAGGGGTCACAAGTTCGAACATAGGAACAAAGAGGGAAAACTTTACAAATCTTCCTCTCTGAAACAGGAAGGCGTGGAGCTTTGATATTTGGTATGGAGCATCTTCTAGTGGATCTCTACCATGTTTGTTCATATGATGCCCCTGGGGTCAAAATTGGCCCTGCCCCAGGGGACACAAGTTCGAACATACGAACAAAGATGGAAAACTTTAAAAATCTTCTTCTTTGAAACAGGAAGGCGTAGAACTTTGATATTTGGTATGTAGCATCTTCTAGTGGACCTCTACCAAGTTTGTTCATATGATGCCCTTGGGGTCAAAACTGGCCCTGCCTTGGGAGTCACAAGTTCGAACATAGGAACAGAGAAAGGAAACTAAAAAATCTTCTTCTCTGAAATTGGAAGGCGTAGAGCTTTGATATTTGGTATGTTGCATCTTCTAGTGGACCTCTACCAAGTTTGTTCATATGATGCCCCCTGGGGTCAAAACTGGCCCCGCCCCAGGGGTCACATGTTCGAACATAGGAACAAAGAGGGAAAACTTTACAAATCTTCCTCTCTGAAACAGGAAGGCGTGGAGCTTTGATATTTGTTATGGAGCATCTTCTAGTGGATCTCTACCTGGTTTGTTCATATGATGCCCTTGGGGTCGAAACTGGCCCTGCCCCAGGGGTCACAAGTTCTAACATAGGAACAATGAAGGAAAACTTTACAAATCTTCCTCTCTGAAACAGGAAGGCGTGGAGCTTCGATATTTGGTATGGAGCATCTTCTAGTTGATCTCTACCAAGTTTGTTCATATGATGCCCTTGGGGTCAAAACTGGCCCTGTCCCGGGGGTCATAAGTTCGAACATAGGAACAAAGAAGGAAAACTTTAAATTTCTTTTTCTCTTAAATGGGAAGGTGTCGAGCTTTGATATTTGGTATGTAGCATCTCCTAGTGGACCTCTACCAAGTTTTTTCCAAGGATGCTGCTTGGGTCAAAACTGGCCCAGCCCCTAGGGGTCACAAGTTCGAACATAGGAACAAAAAAGGATAACTTTAAAATTCTTCTTTGAAACTGGAAGGCATAGAGCTTTGATATTTGGTATGTAGTGATTCTCTTCTAAGTTTGTTTGCCCATCTAAGCACAACGAGTTCATTGAGTTCAAAATTGGGTCATTTTGGGTCATAAACTAGGTCACTAGGTCAAATTAAAGAAATGCCTTGTTGGCACTCTCAAGGCCACATTATTTGCTCAATTGCCTTGAAAATTGGTCAGAAAGTTTGTCTTTATAAAATCTCACATAAGTCTGAATTTGGGTCAACTGGGGTCATAAACTAGGTCACTGGGTCAAATTAAAGAAATACCTTGTTTGTGCTCTGGAGGCCACATTCATTGCTCAAATGACCTGAAATTTGGCCAGAATGTTTGTCTTGATGAAATATCAGATGAGTTTGGATTTGGGTCACCTGGAACCATAAACTAGGTCACCAGATCAAATTAAAGAAATACCTTGTGGGCACTCTAGAGGCCACATTATTTGCTCAACTGCCTTGAAAATTGGTCAGAATGTCTCACATGAGTCTAAATTTGGGTCAACTGGGGTCATAAACTAGGTAACTTGGTCAAATTAAAGAAATACCTAGTGGGCACTCTAGAGGCCACATTTATTATTCAGTTGATTTGAAAATTGGTTAAAGTGTTTCTTAGACCAGTTCAAATTTGGGTCACCTGGGGTCATAATCTAGGTCACTAGGTCAAATTAAAGAAATACTTTTAGGGCACTCTAGTGGCTACATTTTTTTGCTCAGTTGACTTGAAAATTGGTCAGAATGTTTGTCTTTGTGAAATATGAGTTTGAAATTGGGTCACCTGGGGTCATAAACTAGGTCACTTGGTCAAATTAAAGAAATACCTTTAAGGCACTCTACTCAGGTGAGCGATCCAGGGCCATCATAGCCCTCTTGTTTTCTTTTCCCACAATGTTTTCTACCAAATTCAGAACAAATTTTATCACTTTAGTCCTGTTATATTATTTCGTCTTCTGCAAATGCTTTCAATTTGGACATGCTTCAATTTTGCCATCTGGTAAAGGGTTATGCAAGCACCATTCCAGGTTTTCAATTGGTAGATTTTAGCAAAAAGGAGTTGTTTCTTTAGAGGTCAAGTTTTGATTGTTTCTTGGAGTGGCAGCCATATAAAGTTTTTACTTTCTGAAAATTTTAGACAGTATTGTTCATAGAGGATATTTTTAGGTTTAATCTTTTACCAAACAATCTTGTCTTTTAAAGACCCTAGGGAGGAAACCCCTTGAAAACATAGTGGGAACAGGAGAAATCCTTGTAAGAAATCTTGGTAACCAGGTTGGCTGCCACATAAAGTTTTTATTGTCTGAAAATTTCAGTCAGTATTGTTCATAGAGGATATTTCTAGGTTTAATCTTTTACCAAACAATCTTTTGTTTCAAAGACTCTAGGGAGCAAGCCCTTGGAATACATTGTGGGAACAGGAGAAATTCTTGTAAGAAATCCTGGTAACCAGCATTTTCTCCTTTTCCCACAATGTTGTATAGCCTATCAGAAAACTAAAGCTTACCACTTTTAATTTGGAAGTGTCAACAATTTCTTGTTTGGGAGACGGTTAAACCATTAAAGCGCAGAGTAAACCCAATACACATTTTTAGTGTAGAATAAAAATCCCAATAAATGCAATATCAAATCTGCTTTCCTACTGTTAAGATCAGACTGCATGTTTTGTGCTGTCTAATCTTAATCTACACTGGCCATAAAGGCAACAAAAGTAGTAAAAGGTGCTTGTAGGGTTAAGCCTGAACCCTTTCTTTATTTTATCAGGTTGTGATGAAGATGATTGCGTTGACCCCTGCAGGGTACTGGACAAGCCAGCGTAACCGTCTAGACATGATTGTGATGTTGCTTGGAGTCATTTGGGTGTTCATTCATTTTGGAATGAGTGTATGTATCTCTCGATTGTTGTACAAACATGACTTAACTTCGGACAACTTTCTGAACATTTTACATGAAGATGAGCAGTTACCTGTGGCAAGCACTTTTCCCTTTACACACCATGTAATTCATATCATTTAACTTTTTACCACACAATCCCGAGTTCCAATGACTGATGAAGAAAACATTGTGGAAAATGAGAAAATGCTGGTAACCCTTAGGCAGCTATGCGTGACTCATGGACCTTTTGTGGACAGTTTAGATATAGGTAAGACGGCACAGAAGGTGCAGTCTGATCTTGGATCTACACTGTCTGCTGTCTTATAAGGAGATAATTATATTTCTCCTGAAAACATGTTTGAAATAGTAACATTCAGGTTTTTACTATTGACTTGAAAGTTTCATTTAACTCTTAACCACACAATTCTGACTTATAACAACTCCAAGGAAAAGGACTGTTGAAAACATTGTGGGAAAAGGAGAAAATGCTGGTAACCAGCATTTTCTTCTTTTCTCACAATGTTTTCTACCCAACCAAAGACAAATTCCATCATTTCAGCCACATTTGCAACTGCTTTTAATTTGGACGAGTCTAAAATTTGTTTTGTGGTAAAGAGTTAACTTATTTAGCAGGCTAAGGGTTATGAATTGGTAATTATTACATGAAGTTTATTTCTCTGATTTTCAGGGTCGCCACAGTGCCAGCTATACCATTGGCTTTATTGTAGTGATTCTAAGATTCTTTACAATCCCAGGAAAACATGTAAGATTCCCTTTATTAATTTCCTTGTTATGTTAGATTACAGTAAAACCATCTATTAAGACCATCTGTGGTACTTTTTAAAATTTGGTCTTATTGGAGGGGTGGTTTGACATCCTGGTTTTACCCAGATTTAGATTTTGAATCAAACCCTGACTCTGTGTAGACTTGTGTAGATTTAAATTATGTGCAAAGTAAATGTATTTTATTTAGAGAAGCCAATGCCCACACATGAAAATGGTAACAAGAAAATGTTCATGTTTATTGAAAAAAAGTTTCTTGAATTATATAAATAGATGGAAATGTAACTGCATGTCAATTCATAATTGCCTATTTAAACTCTTACAGTCAGATATGTACATGAATTAACAAACTGAACTTCAAGACTACATAATTTAATGTTACTGATAGAACTTGTCTCGTTCCCTTTTTTGATCTGCTATTTTCATTTTTTGTAGTCTCTAGAACTCATATTCTATTTGACGATTTTCATTTTTAAACAAAGAGCCAACCACTACCATTTTAACTCTTTACCACACGATCCCGACTCTTAACGTCCCTGAGAAAGAAGTCTTTTGAAAACATTGTGGGAAAATGAGAAAATGCTGGTAATCAGCATTTTCTCCTTTTCCCACAATGTTTCCTGTCATTTCAAAAACAATTTTCAGTTTTGGAGTCATAGTTATTTTGTCCCTGCAAATGCTTTCAATTTAGAAATGTCTACAATATTGCCGTGTGGTAAAGGGTTAAAAGCACATATTTATCCCTTGATATGCAACAATGGTTGTATCATTACTAACAGAATAGGAATTTTACCGTTAATGTACATAATAGTTGGTAATTCCTTGTATTTTCTATTCATATATCTGTTTAAATTTGAAAGCCATCTTCGCACACAAAGAAAGTTATTCATGTATGTTGAGATTTTCTTAAAAAAAAAAAAAAAAAAAAAAAACTGTGAAACTAAATCTGGTTGAATGCCCCTTTAAAAACTATTTGTATGTTTTCTGTGTGATTTTCAGGCTACTTTGATGATGTTGCTGATGACAGTTGTGATGTCTGTGTTTAAAAGTTTCTTCATCATCATGGGAATGCTACTGCTGATGTTGTTTTATGCTTTCATTGGGGTTATACTGTTTGGAAATGTCAAGTATGGATATGATTTAGGAAGGTATGTTTTGTGCCTTTATTGCAATTTAACTCTTTACCAGATGACAAAATTTTAGACTGCCCATATTGAAAAATATTGTGAAGAGGACAATCTGCTATTGTACAGTTGATCGAAGTGTTAGTCGCAGGCAGAAAAATGAATTTCAAACCCAGGTAAAAAGTAAACAAAAGATGGAGCAACCTGGCAACTTTTGTCTTAGTTTTAAAATTAATTTTTCTGCCAGTGACTTACATGTGGACTGACCATACAATAACAGATTGTCATCTTCACAATAATTCCTATACTTTTACATGTTATGATTTAAATTTAAATGCATTTTACTACACCCTTTGTTTACTTTTGGCCATTGCTAAGCCTTTCATGTATAGGTACTTGCTATTTTCAGACATGCCAATTTTAAAACAGCTCCATATGCAATGAAGACCTTGTTTAGAATTGTGACAGGCGAAGACTGGAACAAGATCATGCATGACTGTATGGTAAGTTAGGTTTGTTTGGTGCTTTACTCTTCACCACATAATCCCAAGTTTTTATGACCCTAAAAAAAGAGGCTTTTGAAAACATTGTGGGAAAAGAAGAAAATGATGGGATTTGTACCTGAAAGGGTCAAAAACATTGTTTGAAAAGGAGAAAATGCTGGTTACCAGCATTTTCTCCTATGCCCACATTGTCTTTTAAAGCTTAAGCCTCAGGATTGTTAAAACTCAGGATTGTGTGGTAAAGAAGTAACTCTCTACCAAATGAAAAAATTTTAGACTGGTCCAAATTGAAAGGATTTGCAGATGAAAAAATGAAGGTGACTGAAAAATTGAAATTTGTTTTGGCAAGGGTAGTGAACATTGTTGGAAAAGGAGAAAATTCTGGTTACTAGCATTTTCTCTTTTTCCCATTTGTTTTCAAAAGCTTAAGTCTCAGGATTGTTAAAACTTGGGATTCTGTGGTAAAAAGTTAAGCATATCTACTGAAATGTTGGTCGCTTTAATCTCTTGTGTTTGTTTAGTGCTCTTGCCTGTCAGTTGTATTTTGCGAGATCAGCTTGCTCATAAATTTGTAACAGCCATTGGTCATAACAGAACAAAATCAAAAGTCTTTCTTTGTTATACCCCCCACCTACAAAGTAGAGGGAGCTATACTGGTTTCACCATGTCTGTCTGTCTGTCCATCAATCCATCCATCTTGTTTTCATTTCCATGCTCTAACTCAAAAGCCATTTGACCTAGGACCCTGAAACTTTTTTCAAATGTTGCTCATGACCTAAGGAAATGCCCTATGGTTTTTCGGTCACATGGGTCAAAGGTCAAGGTCACAGGTGAGCTTTGTTTGAAAATCGTTTCGGTGCTCTAACTCAATAACTGCTTTACCTAGGACCCTGAACTTTATACAAGTGTTGCTCATGACCCAAGGAGGTGCCCTATTGTCCCTATTGTTTTTTGGGTCACATAGGTCAAAGGTCAAGGTCACAGGTGATCTTTGCTTTGAAAATTAGTTCTGTTCTCTGATTGTGTTGCTTCACTGACAAGGTGCTGGGGGGGGGGGTATTTGTCCGCTTTGCGACAGTTCTAGTTTTGATTTATTTTGATGTTGTAAATTTTTTTTGTTCAATCTTTCTGTTTCAGGTTAGAGAACCGTTTTGTACATATCCAGAGGATGCCAATTTCTGGGAGACTGACTGTGGAAATTCATTTGCCTCCTACTTGTACTTTTTTTCCTTTTATGTGATCATCACCTATATCATGTTGAATCTTCTTGTGGGTGAGTCAACCATTGCTGTAATAGAAGAATTGTAATTGTGTCAAGATACAGGTTTTACATTCATATCTTGCCTGGGTTCAGGTGGTAGGAATTTTAATTACTCCGTATCATGCTCTCCTTAGAATTGTGGTCTGCTATTGATCTTTGACAGCTATCTGTTTATCGTTTTCGTCATAATTACCGCATGGGGACATTTGATGTTCTCCCCATGATTTTCAGTTGTGCCCATATCTAATTATAGACTTGTTTATCATGTGACATCACAACATTAATAACAGTGGATTCACACATTTTTCAACTAATTTATTGAGACCTTCAACAACACTTGTTACAGCATCTTTTTGAAAAGCTTTCAGTCAAACATCCGAAGTGATCAGCAGCTGGTGTTATCCTCCAAAGTCTTTGTGAATAACTTGTAGAAATTCTGCACTCAGTATTTCCAAAGATGGCTTACAAACAGGAAGTGATTAAACCAAGGCTATTGGAGTTTCGGTATCTATTTTTAGTCATTTACATTCGAAAACCGATTGCAGCGACATCTACTTTAACCCACTGTGAGATGGGGTAAACTAGATGCAGCTGTGATCGGATTTCGAATGTCCTCAGGCTGGCATTTTTGACAAAGGAACATCCTAATGATAGAAAAGGAAAACATGAACAGACTGGAACCCAGGCTAATTGATATCTTGTTGCTGTAGTGATTAACTTTGTCCATCACTAAGTACTAGCTGAAGATAAATTCCTTGCAGAAAGCTGCGGTTGAAATGAGCCATGCTCTGTGAAAAGGGGGCTTAATGCATTTGCAAAAAGTATCGACCCAAGTCAGCCTGCACAGGCTGACTTGGGTCAATACTATTTGCTACATGTCAATTCTCTGCATGTCCAATGATCAATTTACCTCCAGATCCAGTCAATTGCTAAATGGGCTTTATGGATCCATAGTTATGTGATGAATTGCTTGGCATAATGCATCACAGAGATGCATAAAGCCCTTTTGCTATAGAATGGCTTAAATAATATTGAACAATTTGTTGAAAAATGTCCTGAACACTCCTCCTCTTGCAATTATGCTTTCATAAGTATTTGTTGTGTACTAAACAATTGTAGATGCTGATCATCTACACATTTTATGTGGATGTATTAAAAAATTTCAAATATCTCTCATTAAAAAAAGAGCCAGGCAGGGCAGGGCAGGGCAGGGCAGGGCAGGGCAGGGCAGGGCATGAATTAACCCTTTACCACACGATCCCAACTTTTAACAATCCTGGGGATGAAGCCTTTTGAAAGCATAGTGAGAAAAGGAGAAAATGCTGGTAACCAGCATTTTCTCCTTTTCCCACAATGCTTTCTACCCTATCAAAGAAAAATCAAACTATTCAATCCACATTGAAACTGTTGTCTGCAAATCCTCCACAATTAGAACTACACTAAAATTTTGTTGTGTGGTAAAGACTTAAATGAAACTTTCAAGCTGATAGTAAGAAAACTAAATGTTGCTAGTTCAAAGTTAGCTTTCGGGGGAAATTGTCTCCTCATGGGACATTGTAGATCCAAGATCAGACTGCATGGTCTATGCAGCCTGATCTTGATCTACACTGTCTGCAAAAGCGCTGAGTCGTGCTTAGCAGCCTAAGGGTTAATTTGAGATGATTCTATGTGTTAGATAACTTGTTGTCTGGGAATGAAAAATATCTATGAAATTACTCACTGTTGTTGAATAAAAACTTAGTTTTATGTTCATTTCAGCTATTATTATGGAGAATTTCTCCCTGTTTTACTCCAATGATGAGGATGCTCTGTTGAGTTACAGCGATATCCGAGAATTTCAAAACACCTGGAACCTTATGGACTGCAGTAGAAAGGTATGGTTTCTCTTGCCTTTTTGTTTTTGCATTTATAAGCTTGTCTGTTTTCGAAGAAAACATCGGGTTATTGTTGTAGCCCTGGTGTTGGTCTGGATCGTCATTGTCCCCGTCATTGTGACAAAAACTTTGGCATTGTATAATATTGCTGTTATCACTGAGGATATTTACTTCAAACTTGGACAAGTTGTTAACTATTAAAAGGGGAACCTATTCAAAAAGAGCAGGTAATCATCAAAGATTTTTGACACAGTTATGCCCCTTTTTTGACCTAGAATTTTTAATGAAACTTAAGCAACAGCACCTGAGTGCACTGACATGTGGTGCTCTTGTTTATTGTTGCCATTGATGGCTCATGTTGGCAAATCCCAAGAAGACTGTTAGTCATTTTAGTTGGTGATAAATGAACCAAGCTCTGGCACAAGGAGGCTGAATGCATCTCTGTGATGCACATTCTTTGCAGTCTGATCTTGATCTGCAGTGTCCGCTGAAGGTCCTTGAGCAGTGCTTAAAGGTTAGAACACTGTCACATCCTGGGCTAATTCATTACAGTGTGAAAATGCCTTGAAATATGCCTCTCCACTACAGTCACTTGACATTTAGGTTGTGAGATTTCAGGGATATTCTGACCCTCTTGTTTATGATCTTTTATCAGGGTGTGATTCCAGTACACAGAGTCAAGTTCTTGTTAAGACTTCTTCGGAGTCGACTGGAAGTAGATCTAGAGAAGGAGAAGTTCTTGTTTAAGTACATGTGTTACGAGCTTGAACGTCTTCATAATGGCGGGGATGTTACATTTCACGATGTTCTGAGGTATTGCTTTAGCTTGTTCTATTTCTGAAGCATTTGAGTGTGTTACCTTATCTGAGATTAACTCTTTAGTAAAGAACACAATTTTAGACTAATCAAAATTGAAAGCACATGTAGACAACAAAATAGATGTCACTCAAAAATTGAAATTTGTTTTTAAAAGGGTAGAAAACATTATGAGAAAAGGAGAAAATGCTGGTTACCAGAATTTTCTCCTTTTGGTATAATTTTTTCAAAAGGCTTCTTTCTCAGGGTCATTAAGTCAGGATTGTGTGGTAAAGGGTTAAATGAACCCTGTTAAAATGAATAGAAGAGGCTGATTAGGTAAACTTACAGGAATTTTACTGTGGGAGCACATGCCATTGCCATTCCTGTAAAATTCTCTGTCGGCCTCTAAATAAGCTAGGGTTGTAGCCAGTCTCAGCCTCAAGTTTTGTGCCATTGCATCATTATAAACATTCTCTGTAGTATGAGTGACCTTTTTTTTTACCACTGTTGGAGAAGGGATGCTAATAGAGTCACAATTTTATGAAAGGAACATTGGTAAGAATGTTCGTAACAGATTATCCTTGGACAAGTCGTTAATTATCAAAAGTAAAAACTCATACCAGAAGGGAAGGTAACCCTTGAAATATTTTTTATGAAGTTATGTCCCTTCTTCAACTTGCAGTTGATGCTCTCTTTTCTTTTCCAGCATGTTATCCTATAGATCAGTAGACATTCGGAAAAGTTTACAGTTGGAGGAACTGCTGGCCAGAGAAGAACTGGAGTATGCCATTGAAGAGGAAGTGGCAAAACAGACCATCAGAAACTGGCTAGATAAATGTTTGAAGAGGATTAGAGCTGTAATTATGCATAATTTGTGGAAAATTCCTTTCAGAATATACATTGATGTAACCCTTTACCACACAATCCTGGGTTTTAATGACCCTGAGAAAGAAAGCTTTTGAAAACATAGTGGGAAAAGGAGAAAATGCTGGTTACCAACATTTTCTCCTTTTCCCACAATGTTTTCTACCTATACAAGGACAAATACTATTATTTGAAAAACATTTTACTTAACATATGCAAATTCCTTCAATATGGATGAGTCTAAAATTTTGCTGTGTGGTAAAGGGTTAAGCCATTACAAAACAATCTTGTGTTTTAGCAACCCTGCAGAAGAAAGCTTCTGAAAACATTGTTTGAAAAGGAAAAAATGCTGGTAACTTTTCCCCTAATATTTTACTTTTCCCCAATATTTTCTACCCGTCCAGAGACAATTTCCACTTTTTTGAGACTTCTTCAAACTGTCCTCTGCATATGCTTTTAATTTGGACATGTCTAAAGTTTCATTGTATTGTAAAGAGATAACCCTTTAACAGACTGTCTCTTGATTTGATACCCTTACGAAAAAAAAACATTATCGGAATAGGAAAAAATGGTGGTAACCATTGGTTATGTAACTATTCTATTAGATTTGTTACATGTTGTTGATTTAAAGAATTTAGATTATTGTCTGTTGAAATTAGTAACATGAATACTGTATTTCACCCAATTAATGCCCCCTCCCTAATTGTAGCACTCCCACTTTATTACTTACTCCAGAGGCTCCGGACAACCCCCACCCACACACTACCTCAAGCTTAAAATTGACAGCTGGAGTGACAAACTTCGAAACACAAGATGATTAAAAGTTTCAAAAGAAAACTGACAAAAATCACTAATGACAGACATTTTATAGATAAACTTACTGGTACGGCATTGACATAATTGTAATTGCTTCATAAATTGATTTCATTTACACCTGACTATCCGAATACACATACATTTCCGATAACATTATAAACTTCCAGTAACACAAAATTTGTCAACTATCTTGGAAAAACTTTAAGAAAGTAAAGTATCGAATACCAGTGTCTAATACAAATTGTGATTGATATTGAATGTCCAAATAAATCATGATCAGCGGTAAAATAGATATTCTGCATTACTGCATTACAACAAGTCTTTCAAAATGGTGATTGCTTTGCAGTTTGCAATGACTAAAACCAGGATCAAGCTACCATACTTACTCAAATTGACGGCACTTAAATTATGGGAAATTGGCTATGAAATAAAAGCGCCCTGTTGGTATTTTTCATGGCACCCGAGGGCGATAATTAGGTGAAATACGGTATGTGTTTTATAATATCTCTGTTATTACAAGAGATATTTGCTTCAAACTTGGAAAGTTGCTCACTATCAAAAGGGTAACCATCAAAGTGTTCTCAACACAGTTATGCCCCTTTTTTGACTTGGATTTTTCACTGAAAACCAAGCAACTGCAGCTGCGGGTTGGCACCGGCATGTAATGCTCTGGTTCTCATTATGTTTTGTTTGTGTGTGTGTATACTTTCAGAAAAATCACAATTTGCTGTCAAACTTGCGAGCCACAAACGAACCTCTGTCAACTGTGACAGAGATTTCTGCAAGTGCGGCGGAGAGTGGAGATGATAGTAAGGATGAGGCCCCAAATCCGTTGGCCCCTAGAAGTAGAAAAAAGGGAACAGTTGAACTAAATCCACCAAATATTCATATAGAACCCCCTCCACCATCCTCAAAGGTATTGTATGAAAAAATAAAGTTGTAATGTAAATCACTGTATCCCAACTTTAACTCTTTACCATACAATAACATTTTATATTCATCCAAATCAAAAGCACTTGCAGACAACAAATTAAATGTGACTCAAATGATCATTGTTGAAGAGGTAAATAGCATTTTCTCCTTGTCTCACAATGTTTTCAAAAGCCTCTCTCATCAGGGTCGTTAAAAGACGGGATTGTTCAGTGAAGAGTGAATGCCTTCAGTTAAAAGTATACTATGACTCTATACCATAGAATGAAATTTTAGACTTGTCCAAATTGAAAGCATTTGCAAACAAGATATTGAATTTGTCTCTAATTATGTCATTTGTCTTTGAAATGGTATAAAGCTTTGTGGGAAAAGGAAAAGCTGCTGGTTATCACAATATTTTCAAAAGCCATTTTACCCTGGGTTGCGAAATCATTGGGTTTTTTGGTAAATGGTTGAAATAGTTATGGTACCAAATAAAACTGTCTTCGTCCTTCTATTTGATAGCTTTTGAAAACATTGTAGAAGAAGAAGACCCAAGCTTTGTGTTGAACTAATAATTTATCCTCTGCCAAAGGAGGCAGTTTTCTAAAGAAAAAAAAATTGAAGTGATAGATAGGACAATTCGATGCCTGTCAGCTTTTTGACAGGATTATAATCGAAGGCGTTCTGGACAAATGATTGTTCTGTTGATTCTTTTAATTAGTTGGACCCTTTACCACACAGTCCTGTGTTTTGCTGACCCTGAGGAAGGAGCCTTATGAAAACACTGTGCAGAAAGGAAGATTTTCTCCTTTTCGCCACAATGTTTTTTACCCTTTCATAGAGAAATCCCTATCATTTGAGCCACATTAAATTTGCTGTCAGCAAATTCTTTCAATATGAGCAAGTCTAAAATTTTGAAGTGTATTAAAGAGTTAAATATATTATTTTACACTGGTTGAGAAACAAGTTCTTAAAACTTCTATTAGAGTGATTCTCTAAATGATTGCTTTCTGGAGACTGTAACCAGTACTTGCCCTATGATAGGGTGTTGTTCCAACTTCCAAAGATTGCTATTGCTTGTCAGGGGATTTTAACCCAGAACTTTTGATGTAAGAGGCAGAAGGTCTGTCTCGAAACCATTGCCTGCCATCGCCTCCCACTAATTAGTCCCCTACTGGTGAAGCCGAAGGGGACTTTAGGTTTGCACTCCGTCCGTCTGTCTGTCCGTCAGTCCGGCAATTCAGTTTTCCGGACTTTTTAGCTCACCTGAGCACAACGTGCTCAAGGTGAGCTATTGTGATCGCCCTATGTCTGTCATCCGTCGTCCATCAACAATTTCTTTAAACATCTTCTTCTCCTAAACCACTGGGCAGGGATGTTCCTTGGGTGAAGCTCTACAAAAGTTGTTCAAAGAATTGAATTCCACCCTTAACTCTGGTTGCCATGGCAACAAAAAGGAAAAAAATGCAAAATCTTTGAAAATCTTCCTCTCTGGAACTAGAAGGTGCAGACCTTTGATATTTGGTATGTATAATCTCCTAGTGGACCAAGTTTGTTCATATGATGCCCCTGGGGTCAAAACTGGCCCTGCCCCAGGGGTCACAAGTTCGAACATAGGAACAAAGAAGGAAAACTTTTAATTTCTTTTTCTCTTAAACGGGAAGGTGTACAGCTTTGATATTTGGTATGTAGCATCTCCTAGTGGACCTCTACCAAGTTTGTTCCAAGGATGCTCTTTGGGTCAAAACTGGCCCAGCCCCGAGGGTCACAAGTTCGAACATAGGAACAAAGAAGGAAAACTTTTCTTTGAAACTGGAAGGCGTAGAGCTTTGATATTTGGTATGTAGTGATTCTCTTCTAAGTTTGTTTGCCCATCTAAGCACAATGAGTTCATTGAGTTCAAAATTGGGTCATCTTGGGTCATAAACTAGGTCACTAGGTCAAATTAAAGAAATACCTTGTTGGCGCTCTCGAGGCCACATTATTTGCTCAATTGCCTTGAAAATTGGTCAGAAAGTTTGTCTTTATAAAATCTCACATAAATCTGAATTTGGGTCAATTGGGGTAATAAACTAGGTCACTGGGTCAAATTAAAGAAATACCTTGTTTGCACTCTGGAGGCCACATTTATTGCTCAAATGACCTGAAATATGGCCAGAATGTTTGTCTTGATGAAATATCAGATGAGCTTGGATTTGGGTCACCTGGAACCATAAACTAGGTCACTAGGTCAAATTAAAGAATTACCTTGTGGGTACTCTAGAGGCCACATTATTTGCTCAATTGCCTTGAAAATTGGTCAGAATGTTTGTCTTTATAAAATCTCACATGAATATAAATTTGGGTCAGCTGGGGTCATAAACTAGGTCACTTGGTCAAATTAAAGAAGTACCTAGTGGGCACTCTAGAGGCCACATTTATTATTCAGTTGATTTGAAAATTTGTTAAAATGTTTCTTTTGATAAAGTCCAATACCACTTCAAATTTGGGTAACCTGGGGTCATAATCTAGGTCACTAGGTCAAATTAAAGAAATACCTTTAGGGCACTCTAGAGGCCACATTCTTTGCTCAGTTGACTTGAAAATTGGTCAGAATCTTTCCATTCTTGAAATATGAGTTTGAAATTGGGCCGCCTGGGGTCATAAACTAGGTCACTTGGTCAAATTAAAGAAATACCTTTAAGGCACTACTCAGGTGAGCGATCCAGGGCCATCATGGCCCTCTTGTTTTCTAAACGCTGGTACATATTGAGCTGAGTTTTGGTGTATCAGTCACCCACCATCACTTACAGATCAAGTTCGACTTTCGTATTTTACTTGCCCTATGATAGGTGTTGTTCCAACTTCCAAAGATTGCTATTGCTTGTCAGGGGATTTTAACCCAGAACTTTTGATGTAAGAGGCAGTAGGTCTGCCTCGAAACCATTGCCTCCCACTAATTAGTCCCCTACCGGCGAAGCCGAAGGGGACTTTAGGTTTGCACTCCGTCCGTCCGTCTGTCCGGCAATTCAGTTTTCTGGACTTTTTTTCTAAACGCTGGTACATATTGAGCTGAGTTTTGGTGTGTAAGTCACCCACCATCACTTACAGATCAAGTTCGACTTTCGTTCCGATCCACTGGTTTTTCACGGATTTACGGGCCTTGGACTTAAAAAATTTCACTGATAAATCAGTTTTCTGGACTTTTTTCCCAAATGCTGGTAGGTATTGATCTCAGATTTGCTGTGTAACTCAACTACCATGACTTACAGATCAAGTTCGACTTTCATTCAGGTCCACTGGTTTTTCATGGATTTACGGGCCTTGGACTTACAAAATTACACTGATAAATCAGTTTTCTGGACTTTTTTTTCTAAATGCTGGTAGATATTCACCTGACTTTTGCTGTGTAAGTCAACCACCATGACTTACAGATCAAGTTCGAGTTTTGTCCGGCTCCACTGCTTTTTCACGCATTTACGGGCCTTGGACTTATAAAATTTCACTGATAAAACATTTTTCCGCACTTTTTTTCAAAAAGCTGCTACATATAGAGCTGTTTTTTAGTGTGTACATCAACCACCATGACTTACACATCAAGTTCGAGTTTCGTCCCGCTCCACTGCTTTTTGATGCATTTACGGGCCTTGGACTTATAAAATTTCGCTGATAAAACATTTTTCCGCACTTTTTTCTAAACGCTGCTACATATAGAGCTGATTTTTGGCGTGTACATCAACCACCATGACTTACACATCAAGTTTGAGTTTCGTCCCGCTCCACTGCTTTTTGATGCATTTACGGGCCTTGGACGTATAAAATTTCACTGATAAAACATTTTTCCGCACTTTTTTCTAAACGCTGCTACATATAGAGCTGATTTTTGGCGTGTATATCAACCACCATGATTTACACATCAAGTTTGAGTTTCGTCCTGCTCCACTGCTTTTTGACGCATCTATGGGCCTTGGACTTACAAAATTTCACTGATAAAACATTTTTCCGCACTTTTTTTCTAAACGCTGCTACATACAGAGCTGATTTTTGGTGTGTACATCAACCACCATGACTTACACATCAAGTTCGAGTTTCGTCCCGCTCCACTGCTTTTTGACGCATTTATGGGCTTTGGACTTAAAAAATTTCACTTACATGCCAGCGATACATACGGCCGGTAGGGGACTGTGTATTGCTATGCAATACTATCAGAATGCTTGTTATTTTTTCATTCAGTGAGATAAATGTACATCCTATACATTTTTACAGTCGCCAAATATGAGACGATATCTGACCCCTCAGATCAGCGATGCCTCAACCAGGGAGGACAGGATGGGAGTTAAAAAGAAGTCCAGTCGTCTTGGTGCAGGTAGAGGTCACCTTTTTACTTTTACGCATTTTGAAAATGTTCTGATTTACCCACGTTAACTCTTTACCAAATGACAGTTATATTAATTTAGAGTTGTAGATATGTTTCAAGTGACAGGATTTGGCTACAAAAGGACAGGAAACATTGAGGGAAAAGGAGAAAAAGCTGGTAACCAGCATTTTCTCCTTCTCCCACAATGTTGTCAAAAGTCTTCTTCTTTGTGGGTCTTTAAAATATGGGATTGTGTGGTAAAGGGTTAACCTTTTACCACACAATCCCAACTTTTAACGACCCTGAGAAAGAAGCCTTTTGAAAACATCTTGGGAAAAGGAGAAAATGCTGGTAACCAGCATTTTCTCCTTTTCCCACAATGTTTTCTATCCTTCCCAAAACAAATATGAATTTTTGAGTCAGATTTATTTTGTTGTCTGCAAATGCTTTCAATTTAGTCCACCCTATAATTTTGTCATTTGGTAAAGAGTTAAGTTGCATTTGCTGAAAGTGTAGATCAAAATCAGGCCCCATGTGAATCCTTTATGAGTGGAAAAAAAATCTAGACTAAACCAAGTTAAAAGTAAACAACACTTTTCAACAATAAGGAAAAAGAGGCAATTGCTGGCATAATTGGTTTTCATTATATCTCTTCATATTTAACAACAAAAGAGTTTCGATATTCATATTCCAGTGCCTGTTACACTAAGCCTGGTAGTGCAGTCGTTAGAATGTGGGATTGGAGGCCAGGGGATGACTGGTTTGAATCCCAGACTAGGCTGATTTCTTTCCAAGGATTGATTATAGTCATTGCAACAGGATTCTTTCCTCTGTCTTTGCTGATCTCTTTTTGGACAATGGCTCTGTGGGAAAGCAGCCAGTGGCTTGGGAACAATATTGTGCCAAGTACCTGGAAAAGAACTTCAGGAAAAGCATGGATAGTTGCGCTAGCTGCTGCGATAAAACTAAAATAATGTTGAATGCAGCATTAAACATAAAACGAACAAACTAGTACCTTTTAAGCCTTTGATCTTGCCTTATAAAGATCATTCCCGTTTTGAAAAGGTTCTTGTTCATTCCAGGTAAAACATTGGGAGCTGGACTAAGTCTCGGTCATCTGAGCGATGTTTCTGTGGAGTTTAACCAATCAGAGGGGAGAGAACTTGTGGGAAGTCACGTGGCGAACGATGTGAATTCATGGTGGCAGGAACAGCTCTTTACACAGAATAAAATGTGTAAACAAGAATAGATACTTACATGGCGAAGGAATTTATATGGACCCTTCACTACACAATCTTTAGTATTAACAACCTTGAGGAAAGGGTCTTTTGAATTTATTGTGAGAGAAAGAAAATGCTGGTAACCAGCATTTTCTCCTTTACCCACAATTTTTTCTACCCTAGCAAAGATTGAAATCATCTTCTGGTTCACATTTAATTTGTCGTCTGCAAATATTTTCAATTTGGACATGTCTGAAAAATTTGTTTGTTTGGTAAAGAGTTAACTCTTTACCACACAGCAACTTTAGACTGGACCAAATCCAAAGCATTTGCAGATGGCAAGTGAAATGAGAATCAGGTGCCAAACTTTGTCTTTGAAAGAGAACATTGAGGGAAAAGGAGAAAATACTGGTAGACAGCATTTTCTCCTTTTCCCACAATGTTTTCAAAAGTCTTATTTCCCAGGGCCATTGAAACTGGGGATTTTGTGGTAAAGTTTTAAGATGTGTCTACCTGCAGAAAAACTTTGCCTGTTTATAGAACAGTTTTCATGTACAACATAATTTACGATCTGGGCATTTTTAGATCTTCCCCGAGACATGGAAGGTGTCAAATTTCCCATGCAGCTCTAAGCCATTATGAGCACCAGGAAAGTTACTACTATGTAATATTTGTTACATATTTAGCATAAATGAGGCTTTTATAGAGCCATTTAATATTTCTTCATGAAAGTTACTTTAAATGCTAATGTGTATCGAACGACAAAATTTTGGACATATCAAAATTGAAAGTATTTACAGGTTGAATATTGGTATCTTTCTTCAAAAGTAGAAAACTATTTGGAAAAGGGAGAAAGTACTTGTTACTAGTATTTTCTCCTTTTGCAACAATGTTTTCAAAAGCTCTTTTGCTAAGGACCCCTAAAACATGGAATTGTTTGATAGATCAAGACCTTGATAGGAACATCATTACACTATTATTGAGTGGAAATAAGAATCAGCAGACATTAGGCTCATAACAATTTTATGCATGGTATCTACAAGCTGTACCACTCACTTTTAACTTTTTACCACACAATCCCGACTTTTAATGACCCTGAGAAAGAAGCCTTTTGAAAACATTATGGGAAAAGGAGAAAACGCTGGTATCCAGCATTTTCTCCTTTTCTCACAATGTTTTCTGCCCTTCCCAAAACAAACTTCCATTTTTTGGTAACATTTATATTGTTGTCTGCAAATGCTTTCCATTTGGACCAGTCTAAAATTTTGTTGTTTGGTAAAGGGTTAAGAGGGTTACCAAACTCTGCTGATTGACTATCAAAGTTTCTACAGATTACTGCCTACTTGTTTCATTATTTACCTTTTATCTAGCAATCCCATGTTTTAACCACCCAGATGAAGGCAGCTTTTGCCAACATTGTGGGAAAAGGAGAATATGGTGGTACCCAGCATTTTCTCCTTTCCCACACTGTCTTCTACCTTTTCAAAAATAGAATTTATCGTTTAGGCTACTTTAATTGTCAGCAGCAAAATTTAATTCATTCAATTTAGACAAGTCTAGAATTTTGCTGTTTGGTGAAGGGTTGACCCCATTAGCAATCAATTCAGGGTTTTAACAACCCTGGGCAAGACGGCCGT
The DNA here is from genome assembly GCA_945859785.2 of Tridacna gigas. NCBI lineage: Eukaryota > Metazoa > Mollusca > Bivalvia > Cardiida > Cardiidae > Tridacna > Tridacna gigas. Next base: position 9,376,783 of record OX244042.2, read on the forward strand.
TGAAAACATTGTGGGAAAAGAGAAAATGCTTGGTGACCAAAATTTTCTCCTTTTCCTATAATGTTATCTTCTCTTGTGCAGAAAAAAAATTAACATGCAAACCACATTAATTTTTTTTTTCTCTGCAGATGCTTTCAGTTTGAACAAGTCAAGAATTTTATTGTTTGGTAAAGAGTTAAAGTGGGCAGAGACAGGCCTTTCAGGGCCCTCTTGTCCACGGAGATTCTCTTTTCACCAAACAACAAATTTTCATACTTGTCCACATTGAATGAATTCGCAGACAACAAATTAAATGTGCCTCAAAGGATGGTATTTGTTTTTGTAAAGGTAGAAAACATGGTGGGAAAAAGAGAAAGTGCTCATCATCAGCATTTTCTCCCAATCCTTCACTGTTTTGAAAAGCTGCATTTTAAGGGTCCTCCCTTACGACTGGTCATTGTCTTGATTATGATTATACGGGAGAACAACAAGTGGGAAGTACTGGTAATAAACTCCAGGAAATTACACATAGATGCACTGGAGTTGCTGCAATATAAGTGAAATAATGTTGAAAATGGCATTGAATACCATACAAATAAAAATTGTTAGGGTCATTAAAACTTGCCACTGTATGGTAAAGGATTAATATGGCATAACATGACAAAAACTAATATACAATCAAAACTTGTTCAGAAGACTGTGCAATTTAAATGAGCAATGCTCTGTGAAAAGGGAGGTTAACGCATCTGCAAAAATTATCAACCCAGATTAACTTGTGCAGCCTGGGCAGGCTGACCGGGGTTAAAACATTTTGCTGTTAGTCAATTTTCTGCATGAGAAAGGACCAGTGTACCTCATGATTAATACAAAATGGATTTTACGGGTCCAAAGGCATCCGATGACTTGGTTGGTATCATGCGTCACAGAGATGCATTAACCCTGTACCACACAATTCAGAGTTTTAAAGACCCTAAGGAAGATGGCTTTTGAAAACATTGTGGTGGAAAAAGGAGAAAATGCTGGCTACCAGCATTTTCTCCTTTCCCCACAATTTTTTCAACACTTCTAAAGAGAAATTTTATTTTTTGAGTTGCAATTAATTTGTTGTCTGCAAATGCTTTCAGTTTGGACCAGTCTAAAATTTTGTTGTTTGGTAAGTAGTTAAGCTCCCTTTTACCAGAGCACAGCTCAAATGGTTTAACTCTTTATTATTGTATACATATTACATGTGGTGGTAACTACTGAGCATTTTACATAGTTAATTTTGTGATACAGAGTTGAGGTTTAGTGCAATATTACTGTATTTATCTATAAATGTTTTAGGGTTTATTGAAGTAAATCTGATTGTCTTTTACTTGTGTGTGTCTTTTAGTCCTGACCTTTGGCCTCACAAACTCTGTCAGACTTTCAATTTCCATGTAGAAAGGAGCCATGTTTTTTAAAAAAGTTTAATGCATCTGCAAAAAGTATCAACTCAGGTCAGCATGTGCCGTCTGCGCAGGCTGACCTGGGCCGAAACTTTTTGCTATTGGTCAGTTTCCTGCATGTAAAAGAACCATTCTGCCTCATGATTAGTTTAAACATATTTATTTTACATCGACTGAGAAACAAGTTCTTACAACTTGTACTAATCTCTCTCGATTCTGCTTCCTGGAAACTACACCAGTACTCGCGCCGAATGTGTGGGCCAATGAACAGTCCCAAAGTTGACATCCGCTCCCGAGTATCGAACTCGGGACCTTTTGATTACGAGGCCGACGCCCAATGCTCTACCTCACAACCACAGACACCACACCACACCTCATGATTCATTTGGTTCTCCGACTAGATGGATTTCATGGATCCATTATTCTGTGACGACATACTTATGGTAGTATAATGCATTACAGAGATACGCTAAACTCTGTTTTGCCAGAGTATGGCTTGAGTGTCAGCCCTTTACCTCCTTCCTAAGCGTGTCGTGCCCTGTAGCTAAATAGGTAGGGTACAGGGCTGGAATCCATGGGGTACTGGTTTGATTACCAAGTTTAGCTAAATATTGATTATTGTCATGTAGTAGGGTTCATTCCTCTCTCACCACTGTGCATTTTTTAGATGGTATACATGTGGGAAAGTAGCCAGTGGCTCAAAACAAATGTAGCAGCACTGGTTAAAAAACTAAAGGAAAGCATGGATAGGCATGCTAGCAATACAGCTGTGAGCTGAAATAATGTTGAGAACAGTATTAACTCTGTACCACACAAAGAAATTTTAGCCTGGTCCAAATTGAAAGTATTTGCAGATGAAAAATTAGTCATATTCCAGAACCTGTTACCCAGAGCTGATACGCATTTTAACCCTTTAACTCTTTTCCAGATGACAAACTTTTAGACTGGTCCAAATTGAAAGCATTTTGCAGACGACAAATTACATGTATCATGAATAGTGAAATCTGTCTATGAAAGAGTAAAAAACATTGTGGAAAATGGAGAAAATGCTGGTTACCAGCATTTTCTCCTTTTCCCACAATGTTTTCCTTTTCCTTGGGGTCGTTAAAACTCAGGATTGTGTGGTAAAGGGTTAATTGCTAAATAAAAGAAATGAAAATTTTAAACTGGTAGAATTTAAACCCAAATTTTCCTATTTCAAAGGTATTTGGAGGAAAGATGTCTCTTACTGGATAGTGTAGATCAAAGATTAGGCTGCACATTCTGTGCAGTCTGATCTTGATCTATGCTGTCTTCAAAAGGTCAGTGAGTCATGCTTTGTAGCCTGAGGGTTTAGAAGACGGACAAAATACACTTACAGATATAAAGATATGATGAAATGTAGCTGAATTAATGGGACTTGTGGTTAGAAGGGTGGAAAACATGGTTGGAAAACGAGAAAGTCCTGCTTGCCAGCGTTTTTGCCTTTTCCCAGTGTGTTTTCAGGAGCCTCCTCTCTCAGGGTTGTTGAAACACAGGATTTTGTGGTAAAAAGGGTTGATAGTAGATGTAAGGAAATGGGTCGAATCTATCCTGCTATGAATCTTAAGATAACCCGACTTCTCTAGCACATTCCTAGTTTTAACGTTCCCACCCTCTGATGCTTAACCCTTTACCACACAATCCCGAGTTTTAACGACCCTGAAGAAGAAGGCTTTTGAAAACATTGTGGGAAAAGGAGAAAATTCTGGTAACCAGCATTTTCTCCTTTTCCCGTAATGTTTTCTGCCCTATTCCACAATTTTCACCATTTAAGACACTTTTATTTGTTGTCTACAAATGCTTTCAACTTGGGAGAGCCTAGAATTTTGTTGTGTGGTAAAGAGTTAAAGATAATGTGGTCATGGGGAAGTTAAACTACAAAAAGTTAAAAAGTGCTCAAGGTGAGCTTTTGTGATAATGCTGTGTCTTTCACGTGTTGTACATAGTCTACTTGTGTATGCTCTAGAGGCTACTTTTTCCGTCCAATACTCATGAAACTTGATCAGGAAAATTGTCTTGGTGATACCTCAGACAAGTTTGACAACTGATCACGTCAAGTTAAAAACTAAGTCACTGGGCCAAATCATTGAAAAACCTTGTATACACTCTAGAGGCCACATTTTATGTTCAATACTCATGAAACTTAGTCAAAATGTTTGATTTGATGACATCATGGTCGAGTTTGAAAATGGATTATGTCAGGTCAAAAACTAGATCATCAGGTCAAATCTTTGAAATATCTTGTGTATGCTCTTGAGGCCACATTTTCAGTCCAATTGCCAATGCATGAAAGTTGGTCAGAATGTTTGTCTTGATATCTTGTAATGAGTTTGAAAATGGGTCACATTGGGTCAAAAACTAGGTCACCAGGTCAAATCTTTGAAAAACGTTGTGTACTCTCTAGAAGCCAGATTTTCAGTCCAATACTTATGAAAGTTGATCAGAATGTTTTTCTTGATGATATCTTGGACGAGTTTGAAAATGGATCATGTGTGGTCAAAAACTAGGTCACTGGGTTAAATCTTAGAAAAACCTTGCATACTCATGAAACATGGTCAGAATGTTTGTCCTAATGATATCATGGACAAGTTAAAAAATGGGTCATGTTGGGTCAAAAAACAGCTCACTTGGGCAAATTATAGAAAAAGCTTGTGTACACTCTGGAGGCCACATAATACTTCTGAGAGACTGTTAGAATGTTTGTCTTGATATCTCAATAGAGACTGGAAGTGGGTCATTTTTGGTCAAAAAGGCTCAGGTGAGCGACGTTAGGGCCATCATAGCCCTCTTGTTATTTTGTCTATTGGGAAAACTATCAACAAGAGATGTGGAGAATTGTTTGCTGCTAACTGAAATTTTTCATTGAACACTGATAGTCACTTACAAAATACAACTGCATCAGTATTTTCCTTCAAAATAAATGGCAAAACTATCCATAATTCATTCTTTAAACTATTTATGAATACAAGAATTTTGTTCTTAAAAATCCACAAATACAGAATACCTTATGAATACTCTGAAAATATGCTGGAATAGTATTCTAATGTGAACACAGAATTGGATTACCTTAGGCCTGGTGCAGAGCAGAGGTTGCAGAACCCAGGTTCCAAGGTCAAGGTCACAGCAGATGGATCAAAGTCACATGCTCTTTAATCACGTCCTCTTCATATATCTTGAATCCCAGGTCTGATTTTCAAAATATTTCACACATTTGTGCACCTGGATAAATGACATGTAGAGAGGTTTCAGAGCCTAGACTCCAAGGTCAAGGTCAAAATAGGAAGTCTAAGGTCACATGTTCTTAAATCATGGTCTGATATTGAAATTATTTCATGCATGCACCTTGATGAAATTACATGCACAGCAGAGGTTGTCAACTTGGAGCGCGCTGGCTCCAAGGTCAAGGTCACATGGGGGGAGTACAAGTTCTTTGATTGTGTTTTCTTAATATCTCATGTACCCATAATATTCACGCATATTATCCCCTTGATGAGACTACATGCAGAGCTTATGCTATTCAATATGGCAAAATTCGATAGCTGTTACATTAATAGAACACAAGTGTATTTCAAGAGGGGTTCCCCCATGTAAGCATGTACCACAACTTGGCTGATTCCATAAATGCGTCTTGATGAATGGATCTACTCGTCACACCTTGGTCCATTGCATAGCTGCATCTAATCAGCGGGTCACCTGAGGTTTTCTGAATGTAATAGAACAGCTGAGATTTGCTGAATGCTCATAGGTAAGGAGAGGTTCAGCCTCCCATGAAAAAAAAAAACTTTGAACTATAGACATCTGCAGTTCTAAGCTACATGCATGGTCAGATGAACTCGAAATGATTTTTATCTTGTAGTCTTGAACAAACATGCACACAGAACCATTAACAGACTACAAATCCTGTACAGCCAGATCTTAATCTATGACATCTGCAATTTTTTGTCCCCGTGTTTTCACCTACTGATAGGGTTATTTAGATTAGCAGTAACCAAATGAAATTTTCAGCATTTTGGGCATTAATTATAAACTGTCTTAACCCTTTACCTGATGACCCAGTGTCTTTACCAGCCTGGTGTAGTAGGCTGTGCAAAACGTTTTGATAATAGGAGAAAATATTGGTTACCAGCAAAACATTTTTCAAGGAGACACTAAAATTGGTAAGTAGCAATCATCAACAGGTGAAAAGTAGTGGGTGCGAATTTACTACCCCGCGTAACGGTTGGCGACGAATACATAAAGACTGGTTTTCTGTCATATTCCAAATCAGTCTGTAGGCGTGTAAAATCTGGGTACCAACTCATTGGCAGACACGAATACACGAAAGTCGACAAATCTGTCATTTTCAAGTTATAGCATGCAGTTAGTCATTTCCAAACGATCCGAAGGGGAAAAAATAACGAAAACTTAATGAATGTACTATTCAAGTTGTAGGTAAATCGTAAACGTAAGTACATATCTGCAACATGGTAAGAATTTAGAAAGCATCGTCTGCCTATTTTGACATCATTCTGTTTCTGACATTTCTTGTCGATGATTTTAGTTTCTCATTGAAATAGTAAAATACTATTAAACTAAAATGTAGTCATAAACTCAACACAATCTGACAATATGGGTATAATCTCGGACACTCCTTTGGTAGGAATTTTGCTTGTCATTTTTGTAGCAATAATGCAAGAAATGTACATATTATGATCATAGGCACTTGGTTTCCATGACTTTCAGTTTTACAATTTACCTTTATTTCTGTACATATTAAATACTGGTGACTTTCAGTTTTACAATTTAAATTTATTTCTGTATATTATAAATACTAGTATTTATAGTATACAGTAATATATGAAAATTGTAAAACTAAAAGTCATGGAAACCAAGTGCCTACTGTGATGATGAATACACAAGCCACTGAAGAATTGGGTATTCGTCATTTCAACATTTAGTCCATACGTACCTTTCATAGCATTATCCCCCCTCCCATCAACATAGGGGGCTCCAGGGATTATGCCACAAGGTTTTAGACTTGCTAGCTTTTATGGAAAGCAGTGCCTCAGGTATGGTATCTACCTTCTTTCCAAAGGGTAGCTCTGATGTTATTTTTCTGATTGTTTTTCTGCTCAGACAATCTCAAAAAAGCTTCTTGAATCAAAGTTGATCATACCTGCATCTCTTCAAACAGCTTTATGTGGCAATGTTATTGTTGACAGCTAATAATGTGGATACTGATCATTAGATAAATGATAGTTTGGTAGAGGGTTTAAAGATGACTTACTATCTTTTTTAACAGTGTTTCAAATGATGTTGAAAGGTGCTGGCTGTTTTTGATGGAGCCTTATGATCTGAAACTTCATCAAGTTACATTCAAAGAAGAAAATTTGCAGGTTTGTGTGTTCCTAGTTACATTGCATTCGGCATACCTTTGGTGATCCGGTGATCAAATCCCTCGGCTGTATCACGTAGCTTGATATGCACCTACATGGTACATTTGGCACATCTCTGGAAGCACAGTTTTACCGTTATTGAAAGGGCTCCTCTTAAACAAGAAAACATGAGTCATCAATTTTCTATCATTATCTTTCTAAGAATATTTTAGTTGGCAAACAGTTTGTACATTCAATTTTTAGCTTCGTTTATCAATTCTGTTGGGAGCTTTCATCGACAGATCGATAGATGTGAATAACTTCATCATGGTTATTCATGTTGTTGCTAAGCAATTTACAGGGGCGCTCCCATGTTTAAGATCATGTGATTGGTAGTTCAAAATGGAAGCTGCCGACAAGGTTAGATGTAGGTATGGAATCGAAAAAGTTGTAACATGTAGTTTCATTAGTCAAGTGTTGTGTGATTTGTAACTCTTTCCCAAGCAACAAAATTTTAGAAAAAATTCACAGCAGATGAAGACAACAAATTAAATGTGGTTCAAATAAGAATTTTGTCTTTGAAGGGGTAGAAAACATTGCCAGAGGAGAAAATGCTGGAGAAAATGCTGGTTACCAGTATTTTCTCCTTTTCCCACAATGTTTACATTCCTTGAGTTATGAAAACAGGATTTCATGCATAAATTTAGGACAGATTTTCTCTTGGCAACAAAAACAGAGGGTCATTGTGACCCCCTAGTCCTAAATAACGGGCTTCATTCTGGACTTTATGGAGGTCACAACAAAATGTAATTAGGTTAGACGTTAAAGACTACTATTTATGAAACAATGTGTTTTTGTGTTTCTTATTCACCCCAAAGCTTTATATAACCTGTTTTTGTGTTTGTGCATGATGTTTGATACTGGTACATTGTAACATCCGTCCATCTGTCAGTCCGTCTGTGGTAATAAATGGAGATGGTATGGTAAAGGGTTCAGTTAGGAATGGGATGTTTTTTTTTTGTTGCAGGATGAAAACCTAGACTCATTCAGCAATGTGATATCTTATGACTCGGCTCTTTTGGATTCTACCACAGGAAAGAAACCAAACACAGACCAAGTATCCGACTCTATACATTTTGCATGTAAGTAGATTCTCACACAATAAATTTGGCATGTAGGTGGATTCAGGCTCAAAACTCTTGCATGTTAGTGGATTCTTGGTCTGTAATCAGAGATACAAATATATGTTGGGGATCATAAAATTATGTATATTGTGTGGACTCACTTGAATTGTCTTGAGGAGACAAATCTATTGAGTACCCACAACATAGACTGTAGTGGAGAAATAAAGAAATAGTATGCTTTGAATCCCAAAATATTTCCCTGGTGACTTATACCCCTATATAACTACAGCATGTATACAGGGAGCATGGGGGTGGGGGGAATTGTATGGTCTTTGTTTTGATACACTGCACTGATTGTAAATGGTGGAATTAAGATGAAATTCTAAGCTGAATGGCTTTTTCTGTCTCTTATGCTAAATTTTATTTATCAATCTCTGCATCATATTCTAGCAAAATTATGTCTGGATTTAATGATACCATAATGGTGTCATTGACAATCACACTTTGTAAACACCAGTGTCATAAGATTTTTAGTTTTGATACTGTTTGCTTAACTCTTTACTAAACAACAAAATTTTCGGCATGACCAAACTGGAAGCATTTGCAGACCACAAAATAAATGTTGATAAAATGATGATTTCTGTTTTGGATAGGGTAGAAAACATTGTGGGAAAAGATGAAAATGCTGGTTACCAGCATTTTCTCCTTTTCTGTACATGTTTTCAAAAGCCTTCTTTTTCTGGTTTGTTAAAACTCAGGATTGTATAGTGGAGGGTTAAAAATTTGACCGCATGTTTGCAAAGAATGTGAATTTTGCCGCTTTGATATAAAAAAGCATAGTCTGCATGTCTTCTGCTGCTAGGCTACATTTCTACTCTCTCCTGTATGTATTGCTTCATATTTCTCACACATTCACATTGATTACCAGCATTTCCTCCTTTTTCCACAATGTTGTAGAAGTCTCCTTCCTCAGGATCGTAGATGTAGGGTGACAATTTGTGAAGGGTTAAGCCTTTCCAAATCAGTCACATGTTAATTTTAATCACCCTTAGAAAGGTGGCTTTTGAAAACATTGTTGCAAAAATAGAAAATGTTTTCTACCCTACATCCTTTGATTTGAAACGCAATTACTTAGTCATTTGTAATTTAGACAAGTCAAAAGTTTTGTCATTTGGTAAAGGGTTAAATGATTAACCCTTTACCAAACAATCCCACATTTTAACAACCCTGGTAAATAAAGCTTTTGTAAACATTGTGGGAAAAGGAGAAAATGCTGGTAACCAGCATTTTCTCATTTTCCCACAATGCTTTGTATTCCATCAGATACAAATTCCATCACTTCAGCTACATTTAATTTGTTGTCTGTAGATGCTTTCACTTTGGACCAGTGTAAATATTTGTTGTTTGGTAAAGGTTTGATTTAGAATTTTTTCAACCTGCATGTGTTTCGCATAGGTGTTATGTACAGTCAACACTATATTATCAAGCACTTGTATTCAGCTGCAACCTGTATTAAACAACCACCATATTAAGTTCCAAATTTTTGAATAAAGATGCAACTTTGTCTAACAGCAACTTGTGGAAGGAGTTTAGTTTTATCTTATGTATTGGATGGCTGCTTTTGACAGGTCAAATTTCACTTTTAACTCTTTACCAAATGGCAAAATTTAGGATTTGCCCATATCGAAAGCATTTGCAAATAACATATTAAATGTTGCTCAAATTATGGAGCTTTTCATTGGAAGGATAGAAACCATTGTGAGTGAGAAAGGGAGAAAATGATGGTTACCAGCATATTCTTCTTTTCCCAAAGTGTTTTCAAAAGACCTTGTTCCTCAGACCCATTAAAAGTTGAGATTGTATGATAAAGGGTCAAATCTTCATCAAGCAACCCGGAGTGTAAATGATTCTGAGGATGAAGGTCTTTCGAAAATGTTCTTTTAAAATTGAGAAAATGGTGGTAGCCAGCATTTTTCTCCATTTCCCAATATTTTTTTTGCTTTCTCAAGGGCAAATCCCACAGCTCGAAACACATTTAATTTGATGTCAGCAAATGCTAAATCGATTTGGACTAGTTCAAAGTTGTATCAGTTTGTAAAGAGTTAACCCTTTACCACGCAATCCTGAATATTAACAACCCTAGGGAAGAAGGCTTTTTGAAAACATTGTGGGAAAAGGAGAAAATGCTGGTAACCAGTATTTTACTCCTTTCCCTACAATGTTTTCTACCCCAACGAAAAAGAAAAAAAAAATCCATCATTTGAGCTAGATTTGAATTGTTGTCTGCAAATGCTTTCATTTTGGACAAGTCTCTATTTTGCTTGTGTGGTAAAGGGTTTATGTACATGTACATGTATCTTTGTTTAGTTGTGCTTTTTGTTTCACTTTTATTTTACTCTCCTTGGTGTAGGTGTGCACAAAAACAGCTTAGCTAAGAATTCCCCCCAGCCTATTTTACCAATCCCTTTCCATGCCACTGTATCCACGAGCAACCCTTCCCCGATAAACACAAGTGTTCAAGCTCAGAGCAATGTCCAACTGTCACATTTACCGGAAGAAAAGAGTGATCTTCCTCCATGTGAAGAGAGAGTTAAAACAGAAGGGACAATTAGTCGATTGATTAAAGATCTTTATTCCGATGTTGAGATTCCATTTAAACCTTTAGAGAATAAGAAGACAATACCTGAGTGGATATTTCTTCAGCAAACTGTCGAGCAAGGTGAAAGACAATCTGTCCACACAATTTAGCCATGCTCTTTGAAAAGGGGGCTTAATGCATCTGCAAAAAGTAACGGACTAGGTCAGCCTGTGCAGTAGTGGTGAAACGGTTTACCGATTAACCGATTAACCGCGGTCTATTCAAAGAAAAAACCGAAACCGGTTCGAATTTTACCGTATCGGTATTTCTGCAATATGTCAACTTCTCTTAATTGCATCAGAAAGTCCGGTTTTCCCAAAAATTCTGTCAGAAATCGATCGTTTTTCAACTTACAGTTCTAAAGATTTCTGAAAGCGAAAGTTGTTTATTTTTTTCCACAGGCGGTGTCACCGGTGTTTAGGTAAAACTATGACCACATAAAATTCACGACACGAACTCCAAATAAACGTCGAGCTTTAATGCTTTTGGATCAATGGAGTCTGTATGTTATTCATTTCTTATAACTTTGCTCACACTTATTTTTGCGTTTTCCAGTAGTTAAGCGGCAAAGTATTAGTGTTAGTGCAGTAAGCAACTGAGTAAGTTAGTGCATCGCACTGTCTACTCTGTTGAGCCATGTCCCGAAGTTCGGTATAGTAGCGCTGGTTTTTATATAAACAAGTACGCTCTTGAAGAAAAAAAATGGCAGACGAAAATCGTCAAGATAGCGAGTGTTAAAGACTAGTCAATTTCAGTTTGTTTTTATTTGTTCATGCGAAACAATTGCTTTTTAGTTCATTATCTTGAAAGAATGGAAGAGTTCCAAGCATATGTACTAGTTTTCTTTATCACCTTTTGAGCATATGCTACCCTAACAGTGACTACAAGTGGTCAGATATGCTAAATGTCAGCATATACAGCATATTGCAATACGTATTGCAATACGGGTTAGCCGTATTGCAATATATTGCAATACGCTTTTTACCGTATTGTTTCACCCCTACTGTGCAGTCTGCGCAGGCTGACCTTGGTCAATCCTTTTTGCTTTTGGTCAATTTTCTGCCACTGAACGGACTAGTATACCTCATAATTCAGTCGGTTGTTCTACCAAATGGATTTTATGGATCCATAATTATGTGATAGATTGCTTGGTATCATGCAGAGATGCATTAAGTCCCCTTTTGCCAGAGCATGGCTCATATTCTTGTGATAGATCTGAGAGAGGCTTGTTTAATTTTGTCTTTAAAAAAAAAAGTCTGGATTTCCAGTATACCTATTTATAGCTCAATCAATAGGATAACGGTTTTGAGAGTGGTTTGGCTTATTCTGCAAATTTCAATAGGTCTATGTCACGGACCATTGTCTTTTTTTTTTTCCATAAAACTTAGCCCACTATAATTTACTATGGGTCTATATTCAACAACTATTCTTAAGAATATTGTGCAGGCTGACCCGTGCCAATACTTTTCACAGATGCATTTAACCCTCTTTTCACAGAGTATGGCTCAAATATTTTCAACCTGGAGGAGTCACAGTTTGATATGATGTGGGTGATGGAGTACAACTTGGATAATATTATTATGTCACATTTAAACCGTTTCCTCTTGAAAAAACAATTTCTGAAAGCTATCTTTGAGAACATACATGTATGTGTGAAAAATATTCATTCAACATGAATTTTGGTTCAGTAAATAACATAACATAAAATAATATATTTTATTTCGGTAAGTTAGGCAAAATGAATACATTCAAAGACATTGTGGCAAAAGGAGCAATACCTTCTTTCAAGCAATTGCTTCATTCCTAAACTAGCATTTTCAAAAGTTAATTGCTGTAAAACAAAAAAAAAAAAAAAAAAAAAAAAAAAAAAAATAGAAAGAGGATAACTGCAGTAGGAATTTAGTCAAAAGGACAAATCTGAAAAGCAGTTATGCCATTATTTGTCAGTAGTCTTTCTCATGTCTTGCAAGAGCTATTTGAATGTATGTTTCTTTTCCCTTTGTAATTTTGACTCCACCCATAAAATACTTATGCTCTTTTTGATCTGCATTATCTCTTACAGATTACGGAACACAGAGACAGCCACACCACGTGTACGCCCAGCCGAGTCAGGTGAAGGTCACACACGTTTACAATCAATCTGTGTGGTCAGAGATTCCGTCAACACCAGCGCAAATCACACATCTGCTCACACGGTCAGACAGTCAGGAAATACCAAAATCTGTCATCGCCGATTTCGACATCAAGACTTTATTGCAGGTAGTGGGACAATAGATTTTGTATGCTTACTCGCTGTCATCTTTCACTTTAGTGTTTTCAAAGAAAAAGTCGAGGTTTTGTAATAGCCCTGACATTGTCTGTGTTGTCATCGTGCAAAAACTTTGGTATTTTATAATATCTCTGTCATTACTAAAAATATTTACTTCAGTCTCAGACTAGTTGTTAACTATCACAAGGGAAACCCATACAACAGGGGCAGGTAACCATTGAAATACATTTGAAACAGTTATGCCCCTTTTTTGACACGGAATTTCCATTGAAAATCAAACTGTAAAAGCAACTGTAGTTGAGCATTGGCACCCACATGTGGTTCTCTTGCTTGGTATTCCTTCAGACTACCTCTGAAACATTGTGGTAAAAGGAGAAATTGCTGCCCAGCTGGGTAGCTAGGTGGTAGGCATATCTGACTTGTAGCCTGGTGGTTGCGGGTTTGATACCTGGCTGAGACAAACTTTCTTTCCAACATTTTTCCACCTTTCACCTCTGATGCATGTGAGAAAAGTAGTCAGTGACTTGGAAAGAAAGTTGTGTCAGTACTGGTGTGAAAAAAGCCGGGAAACACATGCATTATGCACTGACCGCCATGATGTGAAATAAGCTGTTAAAAAAGGCACTAAACTCCAGTACAAATAAACATTTGAAAACATGGTGGAAAACGAAGAAAATAATGGTGATAAGCATTTTTCTTCTTTTCCCACAATGTTTTATATTATATTAGAGACAAGTCCCATCATTCAAGGCAGGTTAAATGTGTCATTTGCAGATTGCTTTCCATATAGACAAGTCAAGAATTCTGTTGTCAGGTAATTAACCCTTAGAGCACCAATAAACCAAACAGATATTTTCAATCTAGAAAAAAAAAAAAAAAAAAACGTCCATAGTACTTGCAATTTCAAGGTTTCTTTTGTACAGAAAGTCTCTACAAAGCTGACAGTTTTCATCACAGATCAGACCTGCATGTTTTGTGCAGTCTGATCTTGATCTACACTGGCCCCAAAGACAACTTATCTTACGTTGTGAAGGTGCTTTTACCCTTTACTACATAATTCCGACCTTAAATGACCCCAAAGAAGAAGGCTTTTGTGAACATTGTAGGAAATGGAGAAAATGCTGGTGACAAGCATTTTCTCCTTTTCCCACAGTGTTTTCTAGCCTATAAATACGGATTCATCTTTGAACTACATTTAATTTGTTTTCTGCAAATGCTATCAATTTGGTTGAGTCCCAGATTTTGTTGTTTGGTAAAGAGATAAGGATTAACTCTATACCACATAACAGAATTTCAGACTTGTCCAAATTGAAAGCATTTTCAGATGACAAAGTAAATGCAGCTCGGATGATGATTTCTGGCCCTGAAACCAGCATTTTCTCCTTTTCCCACAATGTTTTGAAAAGGCGTCTTTCCCAGAGTTGTTAAAACTCGAAATTTGTGTGGTAAAGGGTTAAAGAACATATGTCTTTCATCAAAACAAGCTGTCACCACCTCATCTATGTATGAAACCCTTTAGTAGTTCAAATTGGGAAAGTTGCCTGAGAAAGGGTAGAAAACAGCGTGAGAAACCACAATGTTTTCCAAAGCTTTCTTTTTCAGAGTTGTTAAAACTCAGGATTGTGTGGTAAAGACTTAGAGGACTGAAATTATAATGAAAGGAAGTGTAAGTAACCATGAAAAGAAAAAACAAATAATGGCAAACTGTAATGTTTTTTCTACCTAATGTTTTTTTTTTTCATTAATATGAGTTTTGGTAAATAACTGATTTCAGATATCAGCAAATACTTCTGCATCTAAAAAGTTTGAGAGTGGAAAAAACCTGCACAGTGCAAGTAAAATGGCAGAAAGTCAATCAAAAGACGAGAAAGTCACAAACAAAGACGAGCCCTTTGAATCGGTGGCAGACGCTCTACATCTACAGAAATCTGTGATCAGTAATTATGGCTCTTTATTAGAGTCATGCTGTGGTAGAAGGGGGCTTAATGCATCTGCAAAGTGTATCGACCAGGGCTGAAACTTTTCGCTATTGGTCAATTTTCTGTGTCCAAAGACTAGTCTACCCCATGATTCTGTTGGTTTGTTAAAAAAAAAGTGGCTATTATGGATCCATAATTATGTGATGGCTTGATTGGTACAATGCATTACGGAGATGCATTAAGCCCCCTTTTGCCAGAGCATGACTTATTTGTCTTTTGCTTTACTAGTTAAACCCTTTATCAAACCATCCTCTGTTTTGACAAAATTTGAAAAAACTTTGAAATTTGAAAATATTGTGGGAAAAGGAAAAAATGCTGGTCACTAGTATTATCTCCTTTTCCCCAAAGTTTTCTATCCTTTCAAAGACAAGTTTAATTATTTGGGCCTCATTTCATTTGTTGTCTGCAAATGCTTTCAATATGAAATGGTCTAAAATTTTTTGTTTTGATAAAAGCTTAACCCTCACAGAATGTGCAGTCTGATCTTGGATCTACACTGTCCGATAAGGAGATATTGTTCTCCAAAAATTAAGTTTGAAATAACATTATTGAGATTATTACTAACGTCTTGAAAAATCTATTAACCTTATGAAGCAGGATAAGGGGTTAATATACTTGAAAACATTGTTTGCAAATGATCTTGCTTTTTACAGTTTCTTTTGTCAGATAGTTTTAAAAAGTGATAAATGCAAGATGGAAATTGATTGTCCGAATCTGAAGCTTTTAATGTTTTTCTATAAAAATCAAAACAGAGAAAATTGTTTAACTCTTTACTGCACAATGCCGCCTTTTGACGCCCCTGGGAAAGAAGCCTTTTGAAGACCTTGCGGGAAAAGGAGAAAATACTGATAACCAGCATTTTCTCCTTTTCCCATAATGTTTTCTACCCTATCAAAAAAAAGTTGCACCATTTGAGCCACATTGAAATTGTCGTCTGCAAATGCTTTCAATTTGGACAAGGCTGAAATTTTGTCTTCTGGTAAAGGGTTAACATAGAAATGTGTATAACTCAGAGCACCAGATAAGGGGGAGTGATGGTATTCTAAATCCATTATTTCTCTTCCAAACCCTATGTTGTGAGTACTCATTAGAATCGTCTTGATGAGACGATTCTAATGAGTACCCATAACATAGGATATAGTGGAGAATAACTGATATTTTCAATTTTGAAATCAAAATCACTCCCTCTATCAGGAACTCTGTAACTGCATGCTAAATATTGTTTGTCAACTTTTAATGTGCTTTGTATAGATAAGAAACTAATTAGAAACATTGGCACAAAGGAAATCTACAATAGTTCAACACTTTACCACAAAACAAAATTTTTGACCCACACATATTGAGCGACTTTGTCATGGAGGAACTAAACAATACCATAATGAAAAAAGATTTGTTTTTGATAAAGTAAAAAACATTGTTGGAAAAGGAAAAAAGTGCTAGTTACTAGGGTTTACCCCTTTTCCAACAATGTTTTTAAAAGTCTCTTCCTTAGGGGTCTTTGAAACTTGGGATTGCAAGGTAAAGGGCTAAACACAAAATCTGATGAATCCCTTTAACCCTTTACCACACAATCCTGAGTTTTAACACCTCTGTAGAAATGTTTGAAATGTTTGAATGGACTGTTACAAAAAATTTTTTGGAAAGAAAGAAAATGCTGGTAACCAGCATTTTCTCCTTTTCTCACAATGTTTTCAATGCTTTGTAAGACAAATGCCATCATTTGAGTTACACTGAATCTGTCATCTGCAAAATCCATTTAGTCTAACTGTTGACTGGATCTGGAGGTAGACTGGTCCTTTGACATGCAGAAAATTTACAAAAAAAGCAAGAAGTTTTGATCTATGTCAGCTTGCACGGACTGCACAGGCTGACATGGATTGATTCTTTTCGCAGATGCATTAAGCCTCCTTTTCACAGAGCATGGCTTATACTTTCAGGTAATCCTCACATATCTCCGGTGACCCCAGATATTGTAGCAAAGATTGTACAAGAAGCAGAGCGGAAGATAAAAATGGGACTCACTCCAACGCCATCAGTGACATCAGGGTTAACAGAGGTAGCAATTAATTACATGATTTTTAACTTGATTTTCAGAAAACACAGCCAGATTTGATAAAGGTTTCAATGCACCAGCACCTGCAGACACTCTATCAGTCTTGCAGTATTTTGTTTGGAAACATTGCAAAAGAAGAAATTTCTCTTTGTGTTCATATCGGTATATAACTCTGAACAACACAACAAAAATGAAACTTGTCTAAATTGAATGCATTTGCACACGGTGAATTTAATGTAGCGCAAAAGATCATTTTGTCATTGAAATGGTAGAAAACAGTGTGGGAAAGGGAGAAAATGCTGGTTAACAGCACTTTTTCCTTTTCCCACAATGTTTTTAAAAGGCTTCTTTGTCAGGGTCGTTGAAACTGAGGATTGTGTGGTAAAGGGTTTAACCTTTATTCATGTCAGTATCCATGCTTGTCAGTGATGTTTCCGAAGTCTTCTACAAATTTTTCTGGGAAGGTAATAATGAATGAATTCTAGTAATTCAATGTAAAAGCTCTAGCACATACAGTAAAAGTTGTATTTGTGATTTAATTTTACCAAACAACTAAAAGTTAACCCTTTACAGCACAATGCCCCCTTTTAACAACCCTGGTAACCAGCATTTTCTTCTCTTCCCACAATGTTTTCTACCCCATCAAAGAAAAATCGCACCATTTCAGTCACAGTGAAATTGTCATCTGCAAATGCTTTCAATTTGGATATGGCTAAAATTTTGTTGTCTGGTAAAGGGTTGAGACTTGTCCAAATTGAAAGGGTTTGCAGACAACAAAAAAAATGTGACTCAAAATTGTTTAAAAAGGTTTGAAAACATTTATTTGAAAGGTTAGAAAACATTGTGGGAAAATGAGAGAATGCTGGTTTTCCAGCATTTTCTCCTCTTCCCACAATGTTTTCAAAAGTCTTCTTCCTAAGTGTTGTTAAAAGTTGGGATTCTGTGGTAAAGGGTTAATGAAAATAACAGAGTTTGTGTTGGCTTTTTTGTTTGATTTACTACATAGTCCAGTGTTTTAATGACCTTGCCAGGAAGAGGGCTTAACGAAAACCTTGTGCAAAAAGGAGAAAATGCTGGTAACCAGTATTTTCTCCTTTTCTCCACAGTGTTTTCTATCAAAAGAAAGCAAGCATTTATCCTTTGAGCTACATTTGCATGCAAGTTGTCTTAACACTTTACCACACAATCCCGAGTTTTAAGAACCCCTGAAGAAGAAGCTTTTTGAAAACATTGTGGGAAAAGGAGGAAATACTGGTTACCAGCATTTTCTCCCTTTCCCACAATGTTTTCCACCCTGTCAAGGACAGATTTCATCATTTGAGTTCTCGTCTGCAGGTGCTTTCAAGTTGGAAAAGTCTACTTTTTGGTTGTGTGGTAAAGAGTTAAAATGCTTTCAATTTGAGTGAGTCCAACTTTTTGTTGTTTAACTCTTTACCACACAATCCAGACTTTTAACGACCTCGAGAAAGAAGCCATTTGAAAACATTGTGGGTAAAGGAGAAAATGCTGGTAACCAGCATTTTCTCCTTTTTCCACAATGTTTTCTACTCGTGGCAAAACAAATTTCAACTTTTCATTCACATTTATTTTGTTGTTTGCAAATGCTTTCAATTTGGACCAGTCTGAAGTAATGCCGTTTGGTAAAGGGTTAATAAGGAGCTAGGTTTTTTAGCACAAGTATTTCAGTTATATGATGAAAGCCAGTGAATCTGTCCCTATGTTCCTTGAGTTTCTTTACTAAAACTTTCAAAAGCACTCTTTTTCATACCGCTGGCTATTTTTTCTTACACTAACAAAGAAGGATCAGTTTGCAGGATAAGGAAAGGAATGAACCCGTTCACAGTGAATATCATCAGTCCTGTGAAAACATTGAACCCTTTACCACACAATCCCAAATTTTAACGACCCTCGGGAAGAAGCCCTTTGAAAACATTGTGGGAAAAAGAGAAAATGCTGGTAACCAGCATTTTCTCCTTTTCACACAATGTTTTCTAGCCTTCCCAAAACAAAAAGTAATTTTTGTGTTGGGTTTATTTTGTCGTCTGCTTATGCTTTGAATTTGGACCAGTCTAAAATTTGTCACATTGTAAAGAGGTAAATAAAGCCAGGTTTAAATCTGGAATCCTTGGATTACTTCCAGTGCACTTTACCATTGAGATACTGGAGCAAGGTAGCTAATCCTTTACCAAACAATTCTTCACTTCAAAAATCCTGATGAAGAAGTCTTTTGAAAACATCATTGGAAAAGGAGAGCATTTTTTTTCTTTCATTTTTTCTCTATATTTTCAAAGACAATCCTGCTGTTTGGGTAGCTTTAAATTTTTTTCATCTGGTATAGTCTCAACTTCTTTTGCAGACACACCAGTTGGGTTCTGCTAGTCCAACAGTAAATGTGAATCCTGCAGGGAGCCAGTCTACCACTCCTTTAAACCTCCCTCCACCTCCCAGGGTACCAGACATACAGGCTGCAAGGGAGTTAATTCAAAAGACAACACAGAGTTACCCCGCTCCAACAGAATCAACAACACAACAGTGCAGTGCAGTGAGAGAAATCCATCCAGCATATCCAGTGACAGATGGACAGTTTGGTGAACATTCACCTTCGACTGCCCAACTCAGTGCCATGCAAGATGATAATCAAAGTATTGCAAGTACTAACAGTGAACTTGAAAGTTTGAATGAAAATGCCACTGAGAGTTTTCTTAAATCTCTTCCACCTTTCAAACCTCTCAGACTTGATGACATCATGCCACCAGGGCCAAAAAAATCAGACAGGAGTTTCTCTCCCCCTGTGAAGGAAACATCATTTAGACCTCTTAATGTAAGTGAGCAGAAGACGCCCACAGAGAGTGTGCCAGGTTTTCAGTCATTTGTGACAGACAGTGGAATCTTCTCCCCCAATGAACAAACTGTCATGTCTCCTAACATTAATACACCATCAGTGACAAGTAAACAGAGTATTGTCATTCCAAAACCTGGACCATTGTTTCAAATAAGACCAAATTTGATAAGGGAAAGAGAGAGTACAGTGAAATCCAACCTAACAAACAGAGAAATGCACAGTGATCCAGCAAAACATTCTGATGAAATAGCTGAAATTTTGAGAGAGAAGGCCAAACTTGAAGGTCAGCTTGAAATGCTTACAATTGAATCTCAGGCCACTTTACAAGAAAGAGCAGAGCTTCAGGCTCAAGTTGCATCTCTGAAACTAAAGCTGATGAGTCAGAAAGTGAATAAAAATGATCCTGAAAAGGATGTGATGAAGGCAGATTTGGAAGGATTGAGACAACTGAGAGTGTCTCTGGAACATACTGTGGGTGATCTTCAAAAACAGCTGGAGGAAAAGTCTGAAGAGGGTAGAAATATTCAAGAGGAGCTAAGTCAAACACAAAATTCTTGTGATAAACTAAATTTAAGAATGAAAGAGATCAAAGATGAGTTGAAGACTAAGGAGATGACAATCCAAGCTTTGAAGAATAAAGTAGCTGAACTTTATGTTGAAGTGCAAGTCTCTATGCAGACAAAAATGGAGGCTGATAATGAATGTAGGGCAGCTAAAAGTGATCTGACTTCCTTGAAGAATACTAAAGACTGGTATCAAGAACAGCTAGAAATTGCAACTAAAGCAAGATCAGAGCTTCAGAGAGAATTGACCACACTTCAAGCTCAAGCCATATCACATTCTAGTATCATTGAAAGACTGAAGAGTGAAAACACAAAACTGAGAAATCAGTGCTCTGAAATCCAAACCAAGGCCCTGAAGGAGAAAGAGTTACTGGCCAAACATTTGGAGGCCATTAACAGTGACATGATGGACAGAGAGGCAGCCTTTCAGGAAATCCAGAGGGAGAGATCTTATCTTGAAAAATCCTTCAATACAAAAATACAAACTGCTGAAGATGAAAAAAGCAGAATCTCATTGCTCATGCAAATGACATCTGATCTTGAAAATCAACTTGATAAAGCGCAAACTGATTTAAAGAAGAAACAAACACAAATTACAAAGTTGGAAAATGAAAACATTGAATTGATGAAAAAACTGACATTTTCACAAGAGGTTGTCACGGAAAAAGAAGGGTTGATAGAGGATCTGAAAAACAATTTACTTGATGTTGAAGAAAGGCTTAAAGCCTTCCAGAACAGTGTTATTGACAAAGACGCTGAGATCATGAAGCTAAAAGAGGAGAAAGCGGCAGCTGAGATAGCTCTAAAATCAGCACTGCAGGAGAAAGATTCTGTGGATCAAGTACTTGATGGTTTGAAAAGTGACATGGGAAAAGTGGAGTCCAGTTTTAAACTCATGAGACAAGAGCTGAACAGTAAATCCCAAGAAATGGGAGACATTAAAGCCAAGAACAGAACATCTGAAGATGAAGTCATAAAGTTAAGAAAAGATCTGGAAAATGAAAGGCGGCTTGCTGAGTATTCAAAGCAAGAAAATGAAAGTAAGTCCCTGCAGCTGAATGAAATCCAAAGTCAGAAGATCAAGTTGGAAAGTGATATTGTGATTTTAAATGAGAAAATTTCTGCTCTAGAAAATGCACATGACATTGCACTGAAAGAGAAGGAATTCCTTGATTCGGAGTTAAGTGCAACCAGAGATAAGGTGGAATCACTGAAGGATAAGCTGGAATCTCAGATTCAAGTAGAAACTGTTCAGAAAACTGGTGCTATTGAGGAGGAGAAATACAATCAAGTGAGTCAAGAGTGTGAGGAACTTAAGAAGAGAATGGAAGTAATTGAGAAAGATTCAAAGAAAGATGTACTTAAACAAAAAGCCAAGAATGCAAAACTAAGCCAAGATCTGAACTTTGTGAAAGATGAGCTTATGCAAAGGCAGAAAACCTTCGACGAAAATATCGAAATACTTTCGGGTAAACTGAGAGAACTTGCTGCTGAAAAGGAGAAGTTAGAAACAGAACTGACAATGGTTCACAGAAAATACGAGTTTAGTATGCTGGAACAGCGGGATCAGATTGATGCTGAATTACAGGTTTGCCAACCTATTTGCCTTGTCCAGGGGTCTGGGGCCAAAATGACCAACAATTCTTAACCCTTTACCAAACAACCAAAATATAGACTTGTCTAAATTGAGGTGATTGAAGACGACAATTAAGATGTGACTCAAATAATGGAACTTGTCTTTGATAGAGAAAATATTGTGGGAAAAGAAGAAAATACTGGTTACCAGCATTTTCTCTTTTTCCCACAATGTTTTCAAAAGGCTTCTTGTTCAGGGTCGTTAGGACTCGGGATTGTGTGGTAAAGGGTTAAACCTTGAACCCTTTACTAAACAATCCAGGGTTTTATAAACCAAATGAAAGATGGCTTTGAAAATATTGTGGGAAAAGGAGAAAATGCTGGTCACCAGCATTTTCTCCTTTTCTCACAATGTTTTCTGCCCTATTAAGAACAAACCCCGTCATTTTTGCAACAAAATGTAGCCTGAAATTGCTTGCAAATGGGTGAATGTAAAATATTGTCGTCTTGTTAAAAATTAGAGCACCAAATTAACCTAACTCACACTTTCAGTCCGGAATAAAACCGGTTACAAGTGCAATATCTCAGTTTTATGTCATGCTTTTCGGTAGTATATCGAGAAATAATGGTGGATTATGGTCTTGCAAATATGAAAGTTTGTAACAAATGCATGGCTCAAATACAACAGCCCGGGCTGGGATTCGAACCTGTGTGGCAAGTATCCTCGTTTATTGTTTAAAAGACGAATACACTAAACCCTGAGCTAAAGAGAATTTCTCTTTAACCAATTGTCAGTTAATGGTTTTATATGGGAAGAAGCTATGCTGTAAGGAAGGAGTGATCTCCTGTAACACAGCCCCTCTTAAGAGAAGTCATCATTTTGATGACGGAAAGCCTTATTAGGCAGGAAGTCTATCGTTTAGACAACAAATGGCTCAATGGCTAATAACATGCAATTTTATAGACAACAAATGGCTCAATGGCCAATCCTGGATGAGCTCCCATCTTACAAACATGAAAGTTCGCAACAAGTGCATAGCTCAAATACAAACCGTCCAGGCAGGGATTCGAACTCATGCGGCAAATATCTTAGTTTATTGAGGTTTAAAAGACTAATACACCAACCCCTGAGCTAAAGAGAATTCTCCCTAACCCAGTTGTCAGTTATTGATTTTATACGGGAAGAAGCTATGCTGTAAGGAAGGAGTGATCTCCCGTAACAATGGTTTGATATTTCATGGTTAGGACCGTTGAAAATACCAATTTTATATTTTCTAAGTCTTCAATTGAAGGCCTTAAGAGTAGTTCCTGCGCACTAGTTACCTAGCTAAACCATGCGTGCCATTCAAACAGAAGGAAATATGACATAATTTAAGCAATATTTACCATTTGGTTTAGTCAATCAGACGTTTTACTTTAGAATTTTGAGAATTCTTGAGAATAAGACTAAGATTGGCCAACAGAATGGTTGGTGAATACTGACCCATATGGCTAGTCTTGAAATATTAAAATTAGATAAGAAACTTTGAAATAGTTGCTGAGAAGAATGCTATTGCAAATCATGTGGCTGGTCTTGAAACTTAGAATTGGAAATGAATTTTAAATAGTGGGTGAATTTGATGCCAGACGAATTTGAGAATTTTTATTCTAAAAAAGTTCTTTTTTTAAACCCATGTTTTTGGTACTTGTAGATTATTTATTTCAATAAGACAACTGGTGATTATTTCAATTAGACAACTGGTTTTAGTTCCCACAAAACTAGTTTTGGTGAAAAATGAAAAATAGAATGTGAATTACTCTAAAAAAATGTGTAACTTATATAGACAAACAAATAGTCATTTATTGTCTTTTAAATCAGTGTTTCAGTATTTTTGACATTACTGTTCATATTTACTCATATAACATGTATTTCATTTGGAAATAGTAAAAAAATGACAAACCTATCATTATCAAATCATATAGTCCAACTATCAATTTAAAGAATCAATGAAAAACTGACGGTGGATATTTTTTCTTGTTTTCATAGAAAGTAGCCTCAGAGTTACAGACTGTCCGATTTGAAAAACAGGACGTAGAGGCCAAGTTTATAGAGCTACAACACGCCAGGGAATTAGAACTTACGCAGTATCAACAACAGTTTTCTGCCTTAGAACTTGAGTTACAAAACGCACTGGAAATTCAGACTGAACAAACAGCAACCTCCGAAAACAACCACCAACTTTTGATTGAATTGGAGAAGGAAAGGGGAAGATTAGAAGGTAAAGAAACATGAGCCATGCTCTGGCAAAAGGGGACTCAATGCACCTCCGTAATGCAAGATACCCAGCATGACGTCATAGAATTAGGGATCCATAAAATGCGTTATGTCTAACAACCAATTTTATCATAAGGTAAACTGGTCCTTTGACATACAGAAAATTGACAAATAGCAAAAAGTTTCGACCCAGGTCAGCCTGTACAGACTGCGCAGGCTGACCTAGGTCGATACTATTCACAGATGCATTAAGCCACCTTTTCATGGAGTGTGTCTCATATATTTTTTTTCAATTACACATAAACTGTCGAAAAATGAGAAGAAAACTTAATTTTTTTCAATTACACTTAAACTGTGGAAAAAAAAATTAACAGAAATAGACATTGTGCCAAAGTTGAAAAAAAAAAAAAAACTGAACTAATGCACTATTGCTGTTTCAAGGCTGTTTTGGTTACTTATTTTGTAAAATCATAATGAAAAATACTTCCATAGGGAATTAGATATAAGTATTGCACCTAAATTATAGGAGCCAGTTTTCAAGAAAGTGTATTTTGTGATATTCATATAGTTATGCTTAACTGCTTAACACACAATACCGAGTTTTAACAACTCTGAAGAAGAAGCCTTTTGAAAACATTGTGTGAAAAGGAGAAAATGCTGGTAACCAGCATTTTGTCCTTATCACACAATGTTTTCTAACCTATTAAAGACAAGATCAGTCATTTGAGTCTCATTTAAATTGTCATACATTCTTCCAATTTGGACAATTCTAAAATTCTGTTGTTTGGTAAAGAGTTAAAGATCTCTTTAATCACTGTCTAGCATTTGACATCTTTGTATCATTCTTTATGAGGGCTAAAACAGAGTAACACAACACTGAAAGAACACGTTGTTCAACTGGAAGATGCCCTGGCTGGTCGGGAATCAGTTTTGCTTGAAATGCAATCTAAGTTGGAGCAGGTGCTGAGACAGAAAGATACAGAGAATCATGAAAGTATCAAGCGAGTTCAAACACTGGAGGAGAGTCTACAGAAAGAGAAAGATGGACAGAGAGATATTAAAAAACAGGTTATAATTAGTTTAACCCCCTACAAACAATTTCATGGTTTTATGACTTTTAGAATAAAGGCTTTTAAAAACATCAGTGGAAAATGATAAAATACTGGAAGGAGTTGAAAAATAGCATTCACTGTTTAACCCTTAACCAAACTACAAAATTTAAGTCTGGTCCAAATTGGAAGCATTTGCAGACAACATTTTGAAATGAAGCACAAATTATGAAATTGGTCTTTGGAAGGAGAGAAAATATGGTGGGAAAAAAAAAAAATGCTGGTAAGAAAAGGAGAAAATGGTTACCAGCATTTTCTCCTTTTCCCACAATGTTTTAAAAATTTGTTTTCCTTGAGGACTCAGGATTGTGTGGTAAAGGGTAAAAAAAAGAATGCCTTTATATCCAATTACACCTTATTAACCAATTACAAATACGTGGCATAAAGATAGATGTCACATGATTGTAATTTTTAGCTCGGTTGTTTTCAAAGAATATGTAGAGGTATTGTCATAGTGCTGGCTTTGTCTGCTTCGTTGTTGTCTGCATTGTCATGCAAAAACTTTGACATTTTATAATATCTCTGTCATTACCAAAGATATTTTCTCCTCGCTCTGACTAGTTTTTAAGTATTAAAAGGGAAATCCATGCAAGAGGGGCAGGCAAACATCAAGGTACTTTGCCCCTTTTTAGACTTATAATTTTCAAAAACTGAGAAATTTTGTAATATTTCTGTCTCTACTGAAGATATTTGCTTCAAACTATCAAAAAGTAAACCTATACAATAGGGACAGGTAATCATCAAAATATTTGACTCGGTTATGCCCCATGTTTTAACATAATTTTCACGGAAAGCAGCTGCAGCCAAGCATTGGCACTCATGTGTGATGATCTTCTTTTAAAATTACTACAGCTAGAAACGACATTTATGCTTGATGGGTATTTTTGTTCGGATTAACATAGAAGAAATTGAGACAGCTGCAAATTTTGTGCAATATAGAATTTTTAAAAATCTGATGGCAAATGTATAGATTGAAACCTCAGGATACTTCTCACATTCATGGTTGAATTAAGCCTTTACCACATAATCCCGACTTTTAATGACCCTGAGAAAGAGGCCTTTTGAAAACATGGTGGAAAAAGGAGAAAATGCTGGTAACCAGCATTTTCTCCTTTTCCCACCATGTTTTCAAACCTTCCCAAAACAAATTTCAATTTTTCAGTCATATTTATTTTGTCATCTGCAGCTGCTTTAAATTTGGACCAGTCTAAAATTTTGTCGTTTGGTAAAGAGTTAAGGATAGATTGCAAGAGAGTGCCCACAACATGAGTTTTAGAAAAGCTACTCAAAGTTTATCTAAGAAATGTACAAATTCCTTCAGGTGGGGCAAAAGATAACAGAAAACAAGAAATTGAAGCGACAAAATGAAAGTTTAAAGACGGAACAGGAGCAACTAAAATCTGATCTGGAACAAAGAATTCAGGAGGTTACTGTTCTGAATGCTGAACTAGATACACAGAAACAAAATCTGTTGAGTCAGCAAAGTGTGTCACAAACTGTGGAAAATGAGAATAAGTCCTTACAGAGAGAACTTGAGAGTCTACAGCAGAAAATAAGGGATACTGAAGCCAGAGAGCCTGTTATACAAGAACATATAAAGGTAGGATATATTTATAGAAGGCCTTATACCTGTATTGTACATTCTTGTCATAAAAATGAGCCTGTGAAAGAAGGTGTTTGAAAACATTGTAAGAAAAGGATGAAATGCTGGTAACCAGCATTTTCTCCTTTTCCAACACTGCTTTTTACTCTGTCATAGACATTTTATGATTTGTGTGACCTTTGATAGTGTCATCTGCAATAGCTTTCAAATTTGGTTATGTCCGAAACTTTATAGTGTGGTAAAGTTTAAACCCTTTACTGTATGAACCAATCTTATTTTGACCCTTAGGAAGTATGCTGTTGAAAATGATGTTTGAAATGAAGAAAATGCTGAAAACTAGCATAAACAAAAATTGTCAAGAGTTTTAAAGGTAATGCATTAAACCTTTACTCTAGAGCACTATATTTTGTGCTTTATTTGCAACAATTTGCAGACAGTAAAGACAAACTCTACAAAATAACGATATCAAATGAAATTATATTATAGAAACAACTGAAAAAATTCATAATAGGTAATTGGGAATTTATCTCTTTACCAAACAACAAAATTTTAGACTGGTCCAAATGGAAAGAATTTGCAGATGACTTAATAAATGTAGCAAAACTTAGAGAATTTTTCTTTGGAAAGAGAATTTTTCTTTGAAAGCATAAAAACATTGCAGGAAAAGGACAAAATGCTGGTTACCAGCATTTTATCTTTTTCCGACAATGTTTTCAAAGGTCCTTTTCCGAGGAGGAGGGGGGTCCACAAAAACTCGGGATTGTGTGGTAAAGAGTTAACGTGTCTTTCAGAGCTTAGAATGGCAGATTCAGTCGAAAATCGCTGAACTAGGGGCGGCCCAACATCAGCTAGAAGTAGCAGAGCAAAGACAACAGACAGAAGTAGATAATATGAAGCATTTACTTAAGGTATGTTGTGCATCTGTGGCCAAGATAAGTAACCCTTAAAACGCCTAACACAACTATAGTTGCCTTTGCAGTCAGTGTAGATCAAGATCAGACTGCACAAAACATGCAGTCTGATCTGAGATCTACTCGGTGCACTTTGCTGAAACTCTATAGATGAAAGCAACCTTGAAATTGCTCTTAATTAAGTTGTATTTCTAAACTTGACTTATCAGTTTGGTTTTTTCGGCGCTTTAAGGGTTAACCCTTGACAAAAACAAGGATTTTAGACTTGTCCAAATCGAAAGCATTTGCAGAGCAAATGTGGATATGGCCCAAACTATGTGATTTGTATGGTAAAGTATAGTAAACTATGATCCTGGAAACATGGGCTGGGCCCATGATAGTATACTTTTAAAGCAGGGCTAGCTGCCTCAGTTGGCAGCTATTCTACAGGATGTGACTCTAAACCCTGACTCAAGCCAAAATGCTGTCCTGTAACTCTTTGCCAAACGACAGAATTTTAGACTGGTCCAAATTAAAAGCATTTGCAGACGACAAAATAAATGTGACTGAAAAATTGAAATTTGTTTTGGAAAGGGTAGAAAACATTGTGGGAATAGGAGAAAATGCTGGTCATCAGCATTTTCTCCTTTTCTAACAATCTTTTCAAAAGGCTTCTTTCACAGGGCCGTTAAAAGTTGGGATTGTGTGGTAAAGGGTAAAAATGATATGAGACATGCTCTGTCAATAGGGGCCTTAATGCATCGGCAGAAAGTATCTCCCCATGTCGGCCTGTACAGTATGCGCAGGCTGACATGAGTCGACACTTTTTGCTGTGTCAGAGAAACAATCTACCTCCAGGTCTTGTGGATTTAATGGATCCATGATTATGTGATGATTTGCTTGGTATAATGCATCACAGTGATGCATTTAACCCCCTTTTGCCAGAGCATGGCTCACACTATATTCCTTTCTTGGTGCTTGATGCTGTTTTGACCATGTTTGAGCGGGAAAATATCCAGTGACTCAGACAGAGCCTTAACCTTTTACCACACGAGAAAATTTTACACATGTCCAAATTGAAAGCATTTGCCGACAACAGATTAGATTTCGCTCATAGGGCGAGATTTGTCTGTAAAAGGACAGAAAAAATTGTGGGAAAAGGAGAAAATGCTGATTACCAGCATTTTCTCCTTTGCCCACAATGTTTTCAAAAGGCCTCTTTTTCAGGTTCGTTAAAACTCGGGATTGTGTGGTAAAGGGTTAATGTCTATGAAACAGCAAAATTTTGGTTTGTGTTATTGGCTTGAAAGTTTCATTTATTTTGCAGGCTAAGTGCTAAACTACCTCTACACAGTGTAACTTATTATAAATATTTCATTCATTGCTTGTTTCAGGAGAAGAATATGGAGGTAGAAAGTTTGAAGGGTGAAGTAGCTCTGATGAAACAAGACAAACAAGTACAACAATCCAAAGTTGTAGAATTGAGAAGTGCCTTGAAGGCATCAGTGCAACATCACAAGGTATGCTGGACATATTTGATGTATCTTGCATAATTAGGTTTTTAGGCCTGTGTTTTATGGTTCATTGTGTTGACTCTATATCAGTGCAGCATCACAAAGTACAGTGGACATATTTCATGTATTTTGCGTAATTCGTTTTTTAGCTCGGTTGTTTTCAAAGGAAATATTGAGGTATTTGCTCTCGCCCTGGCGTCGTCGGCATTGTCATGTGAAAACTTGCACATTGTGTAATATCTCTGTTATTACTGAAGGTATCTGCTTCAAACATGGACAAGTTTTGAAATATCAAAAGGGGAAACTATATACCAAAGGCAGGTAATACTGAACATCAAGCATCTGCAGCCGAGCATTGGCACCCGCATGCAGTGCTCTTGTTAGGTCTGTGGGTCAAGATGTTGACTTTATATGCAGGAAATCCTGGGATAGTTGCAGCTGTCAGTGCTTGTAAAATGTGAGTGGCATTTGACATGGGAATGTGGAAATCTGCTGTGGTACTGTTACTTCATATTTACTGTATTTTACAATGACTTCAAGGAGGCAGAGCAGTAGCTAAAGTCAAAGCTTTTATGTACACATGTATTTACTAGTATTGACATGAGCGTCTCATTTTTGAGTTCTATTGGTACAATGGTATAACTCAATATACTACGGTTTTACTCAGGTTTAGTCCAATGATGTTTTTTCGATATTTTTGTTCGATGATCAGCATTAGCAACAGTTAAATGATTGCTGATTGATCTTTCCCAATCATTGTCTTATCACTAGTATTTACATTACTAGTGAGGTTATGTAGTGCATCACTACATTAAATTTGTACTAAGATGTCACACTTGTCATGAATATTGTAGATTTCAACGATATGCTACAGCGTATAAACATTTCCAATTATATTACTTTCTTAACCAAGTTTCTTTTTCCTTACTTAATATCTACACACCCATACACACACATTTACATAATAGTTTCCTTTTTGTTCTTCTATGTTTGTTTATTTTTGGTTGTCTCTCTCTCTCTCAATAAAGCCACATTTAAGGGATAGAATAGTTACGTAATAATACAATCTTGGTTAGTATTAAGAGACCAGTCTTTTTGTATATTAGTATTTAAAGTATTCTTCTTTAAGTGACTATTTTCTATACCATTATAAGCAATATGAATTATTAATCAAAACTTTCTACTAACTTTGAATTGTAAGGTATGGTGGGAGATGGCCACGACTCCCATCATACCAGTTGACGTGGCAAATAAAAATTAAAAAAAATTGTAGATGTCATAAAATCTGAGATTTTTACAAGATATCACTACTGTCATCAGTATTTGAGCCATGCTCTGGCAAAAGCAGGCTTAATGCATCTCCGTGATCATGATACCAGTCAAGTCATCACATAATTATGGATCCATAATAGCCATTTTTGCAACATTAGACTGAATCATGAGGTACACTAGTCCTTGGACATGACAAAAATTGACGAATAGCAAAAAGTTTTGGCCCAGGTCAGCCTGTGCAGACTGCGTAGGCTGACCTGGGTTGATACTTTTCGCAGATGCATTAAAAAAAAAGAAAAAAAAATTTTTTTTTTTTTAGATGTCACAAATGCTGTAATTTTGTGTTGTATGAGATATCACAAATGTCATCAGTAATTATATTACAGATGTCACAAAAGTTGTCGATGCTGTCAGGAGTGACAAACAGTGGGGATGCCGAACTACCTCCTCTGCCGTTTGATATAGAAGATATGGAG
This sequence comes from Tridacna gigas, assembly GCA_945859785.2. Classification (NCBI taxonomy): domain Eukaryota; kingdom Metazoa; phylum Mollusca; class Bivalvia; order Cardiida; family Cardiidae; genus Tridacna; species Tridacna gigas. Next base: position 9,407,725 of record OX244042.2, read on the forward strand.
AGATTATTGCAAGATACAACTGTAAAAGCCTTGGAGAGCAAGTATGTATTTCTCTCACTCAGGAAAACTTAAATTATATATGGGTCATGCTTTGTGAAAAGGCAGCTTAATGCATCTGTGAAAAGTATCGAACCAGGTCAGCCTGCGCAGTCCGCACAGGCTGACCTGGGCCGAAACTTTGCACTATTGGTCAATTTTCTGTATGTGCAAGAACCAGTTTACCTCATGGTAAACTCAATTATTAAAAAATGGGGCCATTATGGATCCATAATTATGTATTGACTTGCTTTGTATAATGCATTACGGAATTGCATTAAGCCCCCTTTTCACGGAGCATGGCTCATATATATGAGTCATACTTTGTGAAAATGGAGTTTAATGCATGTGCATAAAGGATCGACCCCGGTCAGCCTGGGCAGGCTGAACTGTGGTGATAGTTTGTGCTATTGGTCAATTATCTGCATGTCCAAAGACCAGCCTGTCACATGATTCAGTTGGCTGTTAACCCTTTACCACACAATCCCGGGTTTTAACAACCCTAAGGAAGAAGGCCTTTGAAAACATTGTTGGAAAAGAAGAAAATGCTGGTAACCAGCATTTTCTTCTTTTCCCACAATGTTCTCTACCCTTCAAAACACAACTTTCAACTTTCGAGTAACGCTTGCTTTGTCGTCTGCAAATGCTTTCAATTTGGACTAGTCTAAAATTTTGTTGTTTGGTAAAGAGTTAACCCTTTACCAAACGACAAATTTTAGACTGGTCCAAATTCAAAGAGTTTGCAGACGACAATTTTAAATTTGATGAAAATGACAGAAAGTTCTCCAAAAGGGTAGAAAACACTGTGGGAAAAGGAGAAATTGCTCGTTACGAGCAATTTCTCCTTTTCCCACAGTGTTTTCAAAAGACTTGTACTGCAGACACGTGAAAACCAGGGCTTGTTTGGGAAAGGGTTAAACTGAAAATGGATTTTATGGATCCATAATTGTGACTGAGATAACTTGTTTGGTATTATGTATCACAGAGATGCATCAGAATTCCTTCTTTGTCCAGTAGCAGACTGAACCATGAGGTAGAACAGTCCTTGGACATGTTGAAAATTAACTAAAAACAAAAAGTTTTCACCCATGTCAGCCTGCGTAGGACTGTGCAGGGTGACATGGGTCAATACTTTTTGTAGATGCATTTAACCCCCTTTTTACAGAGCATGGCTCATTTAAATTTGACCTCTTTTGGCAGCAGCAAATATAATTTTTTGAAGCTCAGAAAAGGTATTTTACCTTTTATATAGTCTATAGGCTTGACTAAACAGACCACTATTTTTAGCTTGGCTGTTTTCAAAGAAAACATAGGTATTGTCATAGCCTTGGCATAGTTGTCTGCTTTGTAGGGCCAAAACTTTGACATTTTATAATATCTCTGTTATTACTGAAGATATTTGCTCCAAACGCGGACAAGTTGTTAATTATCAAAATGGGAACCTATACAACAAGGGCAGGTAACCATCAAATTATTTTTGACAGAGTCATGCTCCTCTTTTGACTTAGTATTTTCACTGAAAATCAAGCATCTGCAGCCTTGTACTACTGGGCATATTTCAATCAAACATCACACAAATTATTCTTTGGTATTCCTCGTACAATGTTGTTTAGATTGCCCCAATCTGTACTTTGAATGGGTCACAGGAGCTCAAGGTAGACATGTTATAGTCTGTATTTTATGACTGTTAACTCTTTACCAAACGACAAAATTTTAGACTAGTCCAAATTGAAAGCATTTGCAGACGACAAAATAAATGTGACTGAAAAATTGAAATTCGTTTTGGGAAGGATAGAAAACATTGTGGGAAAAGGAGAAAATGCTGGTTACCAGCATTTTCTCCTTTTCCCACAATGTTTTCAAAATGCTTCTTTCTTAGGGTCGTTAAAAGTCGGGATTGTGTGGTAAAGGGTTAAAGGGCATAGTAACAAACTGATAAAAAAAAAAAAATAAGTGTAATTAGTTGTATAAGAGATATGCTCTGGCAAAAGGGGGCTTAATGCATCTCCACGATGCATTAAACCAATCATAACACAGTTATGGACCCTCTGAAATCTAGTTGGTTTAACAACCAACTGGATCATGAGGGGTCCTTGGACATACAGAAAATTTATAAAAAAGCAAAAAGTTTCAACTCACGTGAGCCTTCGCAAACTGCACAGGCTCACATGGGTCAATACTTTTTGCAGATGCATTGAGTCCCCTTTTCAGAGCATGGCTCACATATATTTAAAAAAAACTGCCTGTTTGGAAATAGTAGAACAGCCAATAAACATTATAATATACAATATACTCAAGGGCTTTGTGTGTTTTTGTTTTTTTTAAGGCCATTGGACAATCTACAGAACTGTTTGTTAAACCTGAGATCAGAGATTGCAGGTCTACAACAACAAATGGAAGTTCACACAAACACCATAGAAACCTCGACAGAGACATGGAGGTACAGTGAAAACCTGATTATATAACTTACCAAATGACTGTTTTTGCCGTGCAGGAGACCTTTCATGAATCAATATTGAGATTGATTGAATGATGTTTCACACCGCTTTCAACATAATTTCAGTCCTGTCACGGCAATAGGTCACATATTCATGTATTTCCTCGGTTTCATCAATACTAGGCTAGGGCTAGGGCTGAAGTGTCTTGCCCAAGGACACTCCCACGAAAGACCCAGAGGATCAAGTATAAATATTGGGCCAGGTGAAGTTCCCAGTAACAAGCAGTTTTTCATTTTGCCTCAGTGCAGTAATTCCTAAAGAACTTTGGTTCTTTTTTATTATTTTTATCTTGGAAGGATGTTTCAGTTGTTAGCTGTAATTTTGTTGGGTAGGACAAGTTAAACTAGGAAAAATTTGACTATACTGATTGATTTTTAGTACTGGCTGAAACAGAAATGTGTGGGGGAATTATGTGCAGCATTTGATCAGAATGGTGTTGTAAATGTGCTTGTACAAATATTTACTTTGGTTTGAAGAATTATTTAAGAAATCTATTAATGACTCCATTCAATGGGTATTAGTAATATAACCCTTTATCAGACAATGTCATGTTTAAATGACCATGAAAAAGAAGGCTTTGGAAAACAATGTGGGAAAAGGAGAAAATGCTGATTATCAGCATTTTCTCCTTCTTGCACATTGTTTTCTACCCTTTCAGAGATAATTATTTAATGCATATTAATGATATAACCCTTTACTAGACAATCTTAAATGACCGTGAGAAAGAAGGCTTTGAAAAACAATGTGGGAAAAGGAGAAAATGCCAACTTACCAAATGCTTTCAGCATGGACATGTCTAGAATTTGGTCATGTTGTAAAGAGTAAAGTACCCCACACTAAAAGGTGAAGGAATATTGTTGTCCATCCACCTGTCCTTTCATCTGTCAATCCATCAGATTTTTTATTTACAAAAATAAACCCTTGTTTGAGGGGTTGTCATTTCAATATGATAATTTGTTATGTTATTTTTTAAACTGATCATCCAAATTTCAGTCTTTGTTGTATTTCTACATTTTGAGGATTTTTTTTCATGTAGGTTTGTTATCAAGACAGAAATTTAGGAATGTTTCAACTTGTTTATTTTTGGCTGCTATTGAGCCTTTAAATACAGAAATCATCATTTAAGCTACATTTATTTTGTCAGCTGAAATGGCTTGCAATCTGGTTGAGTCCAGACTTTTGTTGTGTCTAAATTAATGTCACTTGTCCATATTTTTTCAGTTCTCTTGAAGACCAAGTCCAGCAAATTCGCCATGTTGTTCAAACCATTTCTAACACCACAATGTCCACAGCTACTACTACCTCTCTAGCTGCTGCTGCTGTTGAAATGGCTAATAAGTCTGGAGACATCATCGATATTTAGAGTCACTTTACCCATTTTCAAATAAATCCGACTGTTGATGCCCAGGAATATGATGGCTTTTAAAAACATTTCCAAGGCTATTTTTGGTCAGAATAGCCCAAAGCAAAGGTTGTAGATCCAGAATCAGGATGCACTCTTTGTGTAGTCTGATCTTAGTCTACAATTCCTGCAGAAGGATGGCCTAGCAACCTGACCTAAATAAGGAATCAACCCTGAGGCTGCTAAGCACAACTCGGGTGCTTTTGCGGACAGCATAGATCAAGATCAGACTGCACCAAATATGCAGTCTGATCTTGGATCTACAGATGTCTATTTTTTTTTCAGTGAAATCAACTTTGAAATTGCAATTTTTGGGTTTTTACCATTGTGTGAAAATTTCCTTTCATTTATTTAGCAGCTGAAGGATTCATTAATTATGGAATATGTGCTTATTTACATGCTTTTACAAATTATTAGAATATCTAAGGGCCAAATTCTCTAAATGTTCTTAGTTTTGCTGTAATCCTAAATTTCAAAACTCACTGCGGATTTGCTGATACAACATCTCGACCAATGAGATGGATTTAATTTAGAATGATTGGTAAACATGACATCTGGGTCTTTAATCACCAACAGTTCAGAATTGCATTCAGAGTTTTATTCTCGATTTTGAAAGTAGTACTATCTCTGATAGGCTAAACAAAATGGTTTAGCCAATCAGAAATTGTGTTACTTTGAAATTGAGAAAATTTTTGAGTATTAGACAAAGAAAGTTGTTAAGAATGATGGTGAAATACAGGCTTTTTATAGTTTTGTTCAAAATGTAATTTGTATTTTTAAATAGTACTGCTGCAATATTTTCATCATCATTTGTTCAGTATGTCATGTTTCTAAAGTTGAAAAATAGCACTCTCAGTCCATCTGATCTGATTAAGTGTTGTTTGAGGCGAAAATGTTTAGCCAGAGCAAAAGAAATAGAGAATATTTGTTTTTGTGAAAGATCGAAATTTATTTCATTTTGTGAACATCAACGGTAAAATTTTCATGAGTGGCGCACATTATCGGTAATATTTTCACAAGTGGCACAGCCACTGATGAAAATTTTACTAATGATGTTCATGAGATGAAATAAATTTTTGATCTTTCACCGAAAAAACAAATATTCTGTTTATTTCATACTTCTAACCCCTATTTTGTTGGAACTTTCATCAAAATCCAGTACAGTTGTTTTCGGTAATTCCCTGTGGCGTACCCCCCCCCACATAACAATATTATGTAAAGCACGAGAAATACAGCATAAATTATGTCATATTTCCCTCCATTTGAATGGCACACTCTGATTACCTAGTTAACCAGTGCGCGGGAACTACTGTTTCCATCTTCATTCAAAGAGTTAGACAATGTAAACTCTGTATTTTCACTGGTCGTAATCATGAAATGTCAAAGCATAATCCCCTATATTTCTCCATGAAGTACCGAAAAGCATGAAATGATAAAGCATACTTGAGAACAAATATCATAAATTTAAAAAAAAAAGGTTATTGCTTATAATAGACATTTTCTCAATTTTCCATAATCTATTGTTTTTATTTAGCTTTTGCAGCTTTTCCTTACACATTTAATGTGCCTTTTACTCTTTAACTGTTTATCACAAAATCCCGAGTTTTAATGACACTGAAGACGAAGGCTTTTGAAAACATTGTTGGAAAGGGAGAAAATGCTTATAACCATCATTTTCTTCTTTTGCACAATGTTTTCTTCTATATCGAAGACAATTCTATCATTTGAGCCACATTTATCAAGTCATCTGCAAATGCTTTCAGTTTGGTCTTGTTCAAAATCTTAACAACCCTAAGGGGGAAGGCTTTTGAAAACATTGTTTTTTTAATCTTTCAAAGACAAATTTACTCATTAGACCCATAAAGAAATTGTTTTCTGCAAACACTATAAAACTGGACAAGTCTAAAATTTGACATATGTTGAAAGAGTGAACTCTTTACCAAACGACATCATTTTAGCCTGGTCCAAACTAAAAGCATTTGCAGACTTATTAAATTCAGCTCAAACATTGGTATCCATTTCTAATAGGGTAGAAAACATTGAGGGAAAAGGAGAAAATGCTGGCAACCAGCATTTTCTCCTTTTCCCACAATGTTTTCAAAAGATTTCTCTTTCAGGGTTGTTTAAAGTTGGGATTGTGTGGTAAAAGGTTAACAAGTTCTATGTAGAGCACTCTTTCTGAGCTGGGACTGTTTTCCCACTTACACATAGTCCAATTAGTGTTCAGAGCTGAATGTACAGGTACTTAAAAATGTCTTTCATAAACCTTAGCAGAAATTCCAAGCAGGAATTCAAACTCACTACTGCTGATTACTAATCATGTGCAGGCCTGACCAGAAGGGCTCCATTAATTTTTTTTCGCTCTTCATCAAACAGTCCAAATGTTCTAACTTCCCTGACAAAAAAACATATTCCAACATTTCTCCTTTTCCAACAATGTTTTCAAAAGCCTTCATCCTCAGGGTTGATAAAATTATTGATTGTTTTGGAAAAGGGATAAATTTGGTATTGAGTGAACAGTTTGTCCACGTGTTTCATTCTTCAGAGGCTGTTCACACCCATGGTTATTAATTCCTTTCTTAATTCTAAGTCCAACTTTCTGATTGGCCGAGGCAGAATGACTAGTCCAATCAGATTACTAGACCTAGAATTAAGCATTAGAGAAGTAAAGAGAATTGATAGCAAATACTTCCAAAGAAAACAATGGGTTCTAAAAATCCAGATCCTATGATATACCTGATTTTTTTGCTCCACTGGCCAAAGGCCAGTGGGCTTATGTCATGGCCCGGTGTCCGTCCGTCCGTGCGTTAACTTTTATTTCAAACATCTTCTCTGAAACTACCCATCCAATTTTCATGAAACTTCACAGAAATGATCCTGCCATGATCCTCTTCAGAATTTCTTGAAAGAATTTGATTCCTCCAAAAACTCTGGTTGCCATGGCAACAAAACTGAAAAATATTGGAAATCTTTAAAAATCTTCTTGTCTGAAACCATAAGGCAGAGGGCTACCAAATTTGGCATGTAGCTTTATGTAGTAGACCTCTATCAAGTTTCTTCAAATTATAGCCCTGGGGTCAAAATTGGCTCTGCCCCAGGGGTCACAAGTTTTACATAGGCTTATATAGAGAAAACTTTAAAAATCTTCCTGTACCTAGCCATTAGGCCTAGAGCTACCAAATTTTGCATGTTGCTATATCTAGTGGGCCTCTACCAAGCAGGCCAAAATTTTAGCCCTGGGATCAAAATTGGCTCTGCCCCAGGGGTCACAAGTTTTACATAGGCTTATATAGAGAAAACTTTAAAAATCTTCCTCTACCTAGCCATAAGGCCTAGAGCTACCAAATTTTGCATGTTGCTATATCTAGTGGGCCTCTACCAAGCGGGCCAAAATTTTAGCCCTGGGGTCAAAATTGGCCCCGCCGCTGGGGTCACAAGTTTTACATGGGCTTACATAGTGACAAGTTAAGAAATCTTGCTGTTTTGATTTTTTTTTTTCTGAAATTAGCCTTGCATCAGGGGTCTTATGTTTTGCAGAGGCTTCATATGGACAAAACTTGAAAATCACCATATTTATAACCATACAGCAAAGACTTGTATTATTTTGGCATGTGGCTTTATCTTGTGGACCTCTACCAGGGTTCAAGTAATTATAGCTCTTGGATCAAAAATGGCTTTGCCTTGCGGGTCTCAACTTTCACATGGGCTTTTACAGAGAAAACTTTGTAAGTCTTCATTTTGAAACCATTTGGCTCAGAATTGAAATGTTTAGTATTTATGGTTTGTATTTATAAGCCAGTGGAGCGATACAGGGCCATCATGGCCCTCTTGTGTTCATTTTAGTATCAACTGAAAATAGATATATACCTATAAACTGCTGAATCTGACAATCCTTTTTAGGGTTTCTACCTACTTCTTTCTATACTTTTTCTCTGTTATACTTTTTACTAATTTTCATATTTGAATGTGTCATATTTTTGATCTGTATACTAATTTTATTTTCAACTTTTTTTCATACTTTTGATCTGTATAAAGTTTGTTTACAATTTCTCTGTTGTATTGTTAGTTTATAATGTTCTATAGATATTGTTAGTATGGGTTTCTGTGTTTAACTCTTTACCATACAACAAAAGTTTAGACTAGTCCAAATTGAAAGCATTTACAGACAACAAAATAAATGTGACTCAAAAGTTGAAATTCGCTTTGGGAAGGGTAGAAAACATTGTGGGAAAAGGAGAAAATGCTGGTTACCAGCATTTTCTCCTTTTCCCACAATGTTTTCAAAAGCTCTCTTCCACAAGGTTGTTAAAACTTGGGATTGTGTGGTAAAGGGTTAAATTATCAATGTTAGCATTTTTTATCAGATATAATCTGCGAATATTTGTTATACGGTACATAAATCCAGAAATAGCATTTACTCTGCCACTACTCTTATTGTCTGTAACCCTTTACAGTGCAATCTGGGGGCTTAAGGACCTTGATGGAGGAAGACTTTTGAAAACTCTGTGGGTGAAGGAGAAATTTTCTCTTTTTCCCACAATGTTTTCTACCCTTTCATAAGTGAATCCCATCATTTGAGCTACATTACATTTTTCGACTGCAGAATGCTTTCAATAAGGAGTCTAAAATTTTGCAGTGTTGTGAAGTCAACCAAAACCACTGTACAGATACATTTTTACACTCTAAAAGTAGTGTTTTTTGAAAACTTATAATTGTCTTCCCTAATTATAACCCATTACCACTTAAACTCTGGAATTTAAAGACCATAAGAAAGCTTTTGAAAACATTTTGGGAAAATGGAGAAAATGCTGGTAAGCAGCATTTTCTCCTTTTCCCTTAACATTTTCTTTCCAATCAAAGACAAGTCTCCTGATTTGAGCCACATGTTTCATCTGCAAATGCTTTCAATTTGGACTGGTCTCAAATTCTTTCATCTGGTAAATAGTTAACACTAAAGCTGCTGAATAAATGAAACACAAATTTCTACTCAACACTTAAAGCCTAAACATTGCAGTTTCAAAGTTGATTTCACCGCAAAGAAAATACCGTATCGGACAGTGTAGATCAAAGATCAGACTGCACGTTCTGTGCAGTCTGATCTTGATCTACACTGTCCGCAAAAGGTCAGTGGGTCACAATTAGCAGCTTAAGTGTTAAAGGTTTCCTAACTTCAGCCTTTACCACATAATCCTGACTTTTAACAACCCTGAGAGAGAAAGCTTTTGAAAATATTGGTAACCAGCATTTTCTCCTTTTTCCACAATGCTTTCTGCCCTCCCAAAATATATTTCAATTTTCAAGTCACGTTTATTTTGTCATCTGCAAATGCTTTCAATTTGGACTGGTCTAAAATTCAGTCGTTTGGTAAGGGGTTAAGCATTCTGTGGAACAACTTCACCAGACAACAAAATGGTAGACTTGTCCAAATTGAAAGCATTTGCAGACAACATATTGAAAATGGCTCATATGATGGGATTTGTCATTGAAAGGGTACAAAATATTCTGGGGAAAGAAAACGCTGGTAACCAGCATTTTCTCCTTTTCCCACAATGTTTTCAAAAGACTTCTACCTAGGTTGTTTCAAAATGTTTGGATTGTGTGGTAAAGGGTATCGGTGATGGATCAGCTGTTTGTTTTTCTCCACAATATTTCAGTCCTATCACAGCAACAGCTCACTAATTCATCTGGCTTCAGATTTTCAAAAGCTCTAGGATGGGATTTAGCAGTACCTTGCCAAAAGACAATATCCCAGACAAACCAAGAAATAGAAAACAAGTCTTAGCTTGCGTCATTGCATTTTTATTTTTCTTCTAGTTATGTGTGATTTACATATGAGCCATTCTCTGGCAAAAGGGAGCTTAATGCATCTCTGTAATGCATGATACCAAGCTAGTCATCACATAATTATGGATCCATAATAGCCACTTTTTTAATCATGAGGTAGTATGGTCCTTGGACATACAGAAAATTGACCAACAGCAAAAAGTTTTGGCCCAGGTCAGCCTGCGTGGACTGCGAAGGCTGACCTGGGCCGATACATTTTGCAGATGCATCAAGCCCCTTTTCCATAGAGCATGGCTTATGATTATAACATGATTAAATGTTTAACCTTTAGAAGGCTACCAATACTCTCCAGGGAGAAATGTTTGGTTATTTTGTTGACAATATAGATTAGGATCAGACTGCACAGAAAATGCAGTCTGATCCATGATCATTAATGTCAGATAAAATGTTGCAAATTCTAGTCAAAACGGCCTTGGAAATTCAAAAGTGGTCTTATCTTATGAAGAAAAATATCAAATTTATTGATTTTATTCAGCAGTTCAAAAGTTTACCTTGACAGCATTTGTCAATATTTGACATTTTCAGTCAAGGAAAAAAGATCCATAAACTTGGACATGTAATATCAAGGTCATTTTAACAGCATGACCTACCATAGCCGACAGTCAAGGTCAAAGGTCAGACTGCACATTTTGCTATATTTATCTACAAATAAATTAGAGATAGACATTCTAAAGGTTGAAATAAATGTCCCAAATTCAGGTTATATATTTGTTAATGAGGGAAAATTAAAACATTAAAAGAATATTGTTCTTTTTGTTCTTTTAACCTTAAAAAGGGCACCTGCTTGTCTCAATAGTTTAGGTCTTTACCAAACGACAAAATTTTGAACTGGACAAAATTGAAAGTATTTACAGATGATAAACCAAATACTGCTAAAATGATGATATCTCACACTGATAGGGTAGAAAACATTGTGGGAAAAGGAGAAAATGCTGGCTGTCACAATGTTTTCTAAAAAGTGTAATCTACCAGGGTCATTAAAGATTGGGACTTTGTAGTAAACGGTTACCTTGTTACCACATGATCTGAAGTTTCAAAGAACCTTAGGAAGAGGGCTTTTGAAAACATTTGTGGGACAAAGAGAAAATGCTGGTCACACGTCCTTGCCAAACTGGCAAATGTTTTAGGTAAAACGATGACTATGTCACTTTTATTGCTGATATCTTGGATGTTTGTTGAGTTGGAACTCTGGCGCACCTCTGGGTGACCTCAGGGCCAGGCAAGCCATTTTGTGTAATAAACCATTTCAGTGTACTGAAAGATGTCAGTCATCTCCCTGTGGCAACAGAAAAAAGTTCATAAATATCACTTTTTAACCCTTAACCACACAACAAAAACATTTGCAGATGACAAATTAAACTTAGCTAAGTTGATGAAGTTAATCTTTGAAAAGGCAGAAAACATTGTGGGAAAAGGAGAAAACGCTTACCAAAAACGGTTACTAGGGTTTTCTCCTTTTCCCACAATATTTTCAGAAGCAAATTTTCTTCGAGTCGTTAAAACTCGGGATTGTGTTGTAAAGGGTAACCCTTTACCATGCAGTGCAGTGTTCTAATGACCCTGAGCGAAAAGGCCTTTTGAAAACATTGTGGAACAAGAGCGGCAAATTGTCGCAAGATACGCCCGTCTTACCCCAAGTTGTAAAGTTGGGGCATAATAATGATAAAGGGGAGGTATAGAAAAATAGTAGTGCAGAATATTTTTTTACTGTTGATTGAAGATAATGGCAGTGTATTTGTGTTGACGGAACTCTTGTTTATACACTTTATGTTGATATCCATAGATACGATAGTGTTGAATTTAAGCCTGAAAAATGACTAAGGACAATAAGAAAAAGTTCAGGAAGCAATAGTTATGTTTCTAATAATCTGAGATGTATGTATCACTGAAATTTCATATACATAGGTAGTGTAGTAAGAGAGATATGCTGCTGACAAAATTTAAGTATGAAAAAGAAGAAAGGGCAATTACTCATAAGGAAGGAAGATTTATTCTTTGTGTACACTGCACCCCATATGATTACAACAAACACAACTGTCAAATTTAAAGTTAATAGGTTTTAAGATGTGTAAGTTATGCTACCTGGATGCCTGTACGCCATGGCTGATCCCATAATACATCCTGTCTTGAAAGGGTGCATAAAAAATAAGCAATTTATATTTCATGTGCACTGCACTACCCCTTGATGAGATGTATCCAGCCCTAAAATTTCATAACCCGAGGTAGTATAGTTTGAGAGATATGCATCATACAAAATTCAAGTTTGAAAAAAAAACAAGAAAGGGCAATAACTGAAAAATTAAGCAAGCAAGAGTTGAAATTTATATGCACAGCACTTCCCGTTGATGGAATGTATCCACGCATGAAATTTCATATCCTTAGCTAGTATAGTTCTGAAGATATGCACTGGACAAAATTAAAGTTTCAAAATAAAGAAAGAGCAATAAGTCAAAAATTAAGCAAGAGTTATGGTTCATGTGCACTGCACTCCCAGTTGATGAGATCTATCTACGCATGAAATTTCATAGCCATAGGTAGTATAGTTTTGGAGATATGCTCGAGACAAAATTCAAGTATGAAAATAAGTCAAAAATTAAGGAAGGAAGAGTTATGATTCCTGTGCACTGCACTCCCCCTTGATGAGATCTATCCACTCATGAAATTTCATAACCCTAGGTAGTATAGTTTTGGAGATATTCACCGGAGAAAATGCAAGTATGAAAAAGAAGAAAGGGCAATAACTGAAAAATTGAGGAAGCAAAAATTATGATTCCTGTGCACTGCACTCCCCCTTAATGAGATGTATGCAGACATGAAATTTCATAACTGTAGGTAGTATAGTATTGGAGATATTCACCGGACAAAATTCAAGTATGAAAAACAAGAAAGGGCAATAACTGAAAAATTAAGGAAGCAAGAGTTATGATTCCTGTGCACTGCACTCCCCCTTGATGAGATCTATCCATGCATGAAATTTCATAACCGTAGGTAGTATAGTTTTGGAGATATGCTCCGGACAAAATTCAAGTATGAAAAACAAGAAAGGGCAATAACTCAAAAATTAAGGAAGCAAGAGTTATGATTCCTGTGCACTGCACTCCCCCTTGATGAGATCTATCCACTCATGAAATTTCATAACCCTAGGTAGAATAGTATTGGAGATATTCACTGGACAAAATTCAAGTATGAAAAACAAGAAAGGGCAATAACTCAAAAATTAAGGAAGCAAGAGTTATGATTCCTGTGCACTGCACTCCCCCTTGATGAGATCTATCCACTCATGAAATTTCATAAACCTAGGTAGTATAGTATTGGAGATATTCACCGGACAAAATTCAAGTATGAAAAACAAGAAAGGGCTATAACTCAAAAATTAAGGAAGCAAGAGTTATGATTCCTGTGCACTGCACTCACCCTTGATGAGATCTATCCACTCATGAAATTTCATAACCCTAGGTAGTATAGTATTGGAGATATTCACCGGACAAAATTCAAGTATGAAAAACAAGAAAGGGCTATAACTCAAAAATTAAGGAAGCAAGAGTTATGATTCCTGTGCACTGCACTCCCCCTTGATGAGATCTATCCACTCATGAAATTTCATAACCGTAGGTAGTATAGTATTGGAGATATTCACCGGACAAAATTGAAGTATGAAAAACAAGAAAGGGCAATAACTCAAAAATTAAGGAAGCAAGAGTTATGATTCCTGTGCACTGCACTCCCCCTTGATGAGATCTATCCACTCATGAAATTTCATAACCCTAGGTAGTATAGTATTGGAGATATTCACCGGACAAAATTCAAGTATGAAAAACAAGAAAGGGCAATAACTCAAAAATTAAGGAAGCAAGAGTTATGATTCCTGTGCACTGCACTCCCCCTTGATGAGATCTATCCACTCATGAAATTTCATAACCCTAGGTAGTATAGTATTGGAGATATTCACCGGACAAAATTCAAATATGAAAAACAAGAAAGGGCAATAACTGAAAAATTAAGGAAGCAAGAGTTATGATTCCTGTGCACTGCACTCCACCTTGATGAGATCTATCCACGTATGAAATTTCATAACCGTATGTAGTATAGTTTTGGAGATATGCTCCAGACAAAGAACTGGACGCCGCCCGCCCACCCGCCTGCCACGGGTGATCCCATAATACGTCCCGTCTTCGACGGGCGTATAAAAACGAGAAAATGCTGGTAACCAGCATTTTCTCCTTTTCCCACAAAGTTTTCTACCCTGTAAGAGAGAAAAGCCATTATTTAAGCCTCATTTGATTTGTTGTCTGCAGCTGCTTTCTTCCAATCTGGCTAAGTCTAAAACTCTTTTTATATAAATGCAAAATTTTAGGCTTGCCCAAAAATGCAATGCATTTGCAGATGAAAAATTGAAGGTAATTCAAACAAAGAGATTTGTTCCCAAATTTATAGAAAGCTTGTAAAAAAGGAGAAAATGCTGCTTACCAGCATTGAATCATTTTCCCAGCAATGATTTTAAAGGCATTTTTTTTCAGTGGTTTCAACCCAGGACTCTTTGGTAAAGGGTTAAAGTAAGATGTTTGTTGACTAAGACCAGGTTAACAGATACAGGCAGTAATAATAAACTTAAAAGAGTAAAATACTGTACAATCTTCCAAAAATCCCATGTTGTAGGTATTCATAAACTATTTACCAAATGACAAAATTTTAGACTAGTCCAAATTAAAAGCATCTGCGGACGACAAATTAAATATAACCCAAATGACAAAATATGTCCTAGAAAGGTTAGAAAACATTGTGAGAAAAGGAGAAAATGCTGGTTACCAGCATTTTCTCCTTTTCTTAAAATGTTTTCAAATGCTTTAATCTTCAGGGTCGTCAAAACTCAGGACTGTGTGGTAAAGGGTTAATTTATGTGCTATGTACCTCTTAAACCCTTTGTCTGATTTTTGTCAATATTTTGCATATGTGCACCTTGATGAGACCAACGTGCCAAACAGAGGTTTCAGATGCCAGTCTCCAAGGTCAAAGAGAAGGAGAAATTCAAAGATCGCATGTCTTTACCAAATGACCAAATTTTAGACTAGTCCAAATTGCAAGCATTTGCAGACAACAAAATAAATGTGACTGAGAAACTGAAATTTGTTTTTGGAAGGGTAGAAAACATTGTAGAAAAAGGAGAAAATGATTTTCTCCTTTTCCAACCATGTTTTCAAAAGGCTTCTTTCTCAATCTTGTTAAAAGTCAGGATTGTGTTGTAAAGGTTTAAATCATGTCTGCTCCATATCTCGTGAACTCCTGGTCAGGTTAGTAAATATTTCACACATGTGTGAACCTTGATGGGATGACAATCAATTGTGTCCTTGAAAGAGTGGAACAATTTGGGAAATGGTACCAGCATTGTCTCCATTTTCCACAATGTTTTAAAAAAGTCTTCTTTTTCAGGGTCGCTAAAACAGGATTGTGGTAAAAGTTTAAAACTCCCTGACAATTTCCTGTCCTTGAAATGGTCCAAACACCTTGACATACCTATCAGGGATGTGATTTTTCCTCCTTCCAAAGGATTTCCTCCCTTTGGAACCAAAACTGAAAATTCCAAACTGTCTCGGCTTAACTCTTTACCACACAATCCTGACTTTTAATGACCCTGAGTAAGAAGCCTTTTGAAAACATTGTGGGAAAAGGAGAAAATGCTGATAACCAGCATTTTCTCCTTTTCCTACAATGTTTTTTACCCTCCCCAAAAACAAATTTCAATTTCTGAGTCAAATTCATTTTGTTGTTTGCAAATGCTTTCTATTTGGACAAGTCTAAAATTTTGTTATTTGGTAAAGACTAAAAGGATATGCTCAAAAATGATGTGTTCACTGAAGTATTTTGAGGGCAAGGTCGGGGCATTTACCTCCCCTCTCATATCTAAATAGTCACACCCCTGACCTATGTACAAGTTATTTAGATACAAAAAGCACATGGTATTACTGTACCTCTTCTGTGTTGATAAGAAAATATGTGTCTAAAAGTTCATTGGCCTTTGCAGCTATACTAGTGTTGCTATGGTATTCCAATCCTTCAAGTCTAGCCACTCCCTCTGAGGACTCAAATATGTGGTAACCCTAAAGAAAGAAGTTGACATCATACATTAACCCTTACCACACAATCCCAAGTTTTAACAACCCTGGCAAAGAAGCCTTTTGGAAACATTGTGGGAAAAGGAGAAAATGCTTGTAAGCAGTATTTCTCCTTTCCGTATAATTTTTTCTAGCCTATCAAAGATATTTTTCATCATTTGAGCCAAATTCAAATTGTTTTCTACAAATGAGCCATGCTCTGAAAAAAGGGGGGCTTACTGCATCTCTGTGATGCATTATACTAAGCAAGTCATCACTGTATTACAGATCCATAAAATTCATCATGTCTAACAACTGACTGTATCATAAGGTAAACTGGTCCTTGGACATGCAGAAAATTGACCAACAGTGAAAAGTTTCGGCCCAGTTCAGTCTGCACAGGCTGACCTAGGTTGATACTTTTCGCAGATCCATTAAGCCCCCTTTTCATAGAGCATGCCTCAATCGTTTTGCATTGGACAAGTCTATATTTTTGTTGTGTGGTAAAGAGATAATGCACAGGGCTGTTTCTGTCCCTTTTCAGACTGTACAGATAAAGAACCTACAGTCTGATCTTAGATCCACACTCCGATACTGCGAGTTCTTTTCCCCTGGCACAAACTTTGAAATTGCAGCAGTTCGGCTCTTACTACTTGTTTAAACTTTTCCATTTAGTTTATTTACTGTCAGTTCTAGGGTTAATTTATTACAGACAATAATATCTTGTTTGTGTGTAAGAAAGTGATATCATTCAGAGCATGTCAGCAGAGGAGTGATTTTGATTTCAAAATTGAAAGTATCAATCACTCTCCACTAAACCCTAAGTTACGGGTACTCATCAGAATCGTCTCATTAAGACGATTCTAATGAATACCCACAATATAGGGTTCGAAAGTGAAATAATGGACTAAGAATACCATCACTCCCTTTTATCTGGATGTCTGATCATTTCCTCAGAAAGCTCCATGATTGACAATTTCAAACTAGAAGATTGTCAGGGGGCAACATGTCAAGCCTGCATAGAGAGCAATAGTAAAGAACCTCATAAGCTATAGTCAGAAAAAAAAAAAAACCTATCACTCAATGCACATCAATCTTATTTCAGATCCCTTTGTTTTTAAATTCTCATGAGGACAGGAATATTCTTTATTTATGAACAAGTAGAAGCTTAATTTATGACCTTCAAGTATGACCTTGACCTTGAAACTACTGAATTGAATAATTAACCCTTTACCACATGACAAAAATGTAGCCTTGTCCAAATTGTAAGCATTTGCAGACGACAATTTCAGTGTGGCTAACATGATAGAATTTGCCTTTAATTGGGAAGAAAACATTGTGGGAAAAGGAGAAAATGCTGGTTACCAGCATTTTCTCCTTTTTCCACAATGTTTTCAAAAAGCTTTTTCCTCAGGGTCGTTAAAAGTCGGGATTGTGTGGTAAAGTGTTAAGAGACACTACTCATTAAGTAGGAAAGATGTCAACAATTTTATCATTTGACCATCAAGTGTGACCCTGACTTAAGACCTACCTGAAAAAATGTTTCAAATAGCACATCTGCTCATGAATGAGATGAACTGGGCATATTTGAAATCTATCCAAAATGTATTATTCCGCTGACATGCTCTATTTATGACAGTCTTATCATTTGATCTTTCAGTGTGACAAATACTACAATTGACTCTTCCACAAGATCTACTAACGATAATTTTATCATTTAACCTTCAAGTGTGATGTTGACCGTTGACCTATATGATCAAATGTTTCAAATGGCTTCTCTACTCGTGAAAAAAAAAAAAAACATTGCTAAATTATTTTAAAATCCATCCAAAATTTTAAAAGTTATGGCTGGAACATTCTCTATTTATGACAATTTTATTGTTTGATCTTTCAATGTGGCCTTGAGCAGAACCTACCTGAATTAATTATACAAACAGAATTTCTACTCATGAAGGAGAACAACTGTGCCAAGTTATCTGGAATCCATCCATAAATGTAGAAGCTTGGACAAGGTCTATGTATGACATTTTTATCATTTGACCTTTATGTGAGACCTTGACCTTGGATATACATGTGCCCAAACAAATGTTACAAACCCTACTAATGAAGGAGAACAATCGTGCCAAGTTATTTTGAAATCCATCCAATGATATAGAAGCTATGGCTCTAACAAGCTCCATTTATGACAATTTTATCATTTGACCTTCAAGTGTAACCTTGAACTCGGACCTACCCAAACAAATGAAGGAGAACAAGTATGCCAAGTTATCTGAAATGTAGAAGTTATGTCTTGGATAAATCTGGAACACACACACACACACACACACACACACACACACACACACACACACACACACACACACACACACACACACACACACAAAAACACCTAGCTAGAACTGTGGCAACCATGTCTTGCTCACCGCAAGCTAGCTCAACAAAAAAATCTCAATCTTGCATCAAAAAAACAGTTTTTCTTTGTCTTTCATCTTAAAACAGTCAGAAAAAAGTGAGTTCTTCTACTCCATATTCTAGTCAATTCCATGGGCTACTGTCATTCTGATGACATCAATCCCCTTCCCCCTTCAAAACCGTCAAAATATCTTCCATGTATAAGAGTCTGCCAGGTGTGCTCAAGTGTTAGACTGATTGTTTTAATGCGCATACTGTTCTTGTGTATTATTGCAAGTAATGATTCCCTGCATGTAGAACAATTTTCATAGTAAGATGCACTGATCATCTACAATTAGCTGTTATCAGATAGCCATTGTGACCTACAATTTAATTGGTGCAGCTTGTTAACAGATTTGAGCAAAATAAGACACTTAAAGTGACATCCTTACAGCCAATGTTGACATGTAATCTCTTCATCCTAAAGCTGCTATATAAATGACATGAAACTTTCAAGTTGATTGTAAAAACCCAATTTTTGCTATTTCATACGTATTTTTTTTTTTCGCAACAGGTCAGTGAGTCGCGCTTTGCAGCTAAAGGGTTAAGCGCAGTTAGAACTGTGCATCTCATGAAATGCAGCACATTAGAAACATGGCCTATTGTGAAAAGAGGACTGCAGGTATATTCTGTATAGCCCTACAAAACATTCCTGTTTTTTAATGTCCTCGAGTCAGAAGGCTCTTGAAAACATTGTGAGAAATTGAGAAAATGCTGGTAACCAGTATTTTTTCCCCTTTCCCACAACATTTTCTGGCCTTTAGAAGACAAATCCCATAATTTCATCCATGTTTAATTTCTTTTCCACCTATGCCTTCAACATGGCTGTGTCTAAAATTTTGACATTTGGTTGAGAGATGGTCGCCCTGTGCTTGTAGAGATGCAAAAAATTTTGACAACTTTCAACAGCAATTCATATTCTAAGCCAAAACCACATCTTACCGCTTCTGTAAGTCGAAGAATGGTCTCACACAGTGCTAGACTTAAATTTAAAAGTTCCACATCGGGAGATTTCAGTATAGGTATAACATTCTGTAAAACTTTCTTCTCCAATAGACAATCGCATGCCTCTGGGCCATGACATGCTATGTTGTTTAATACATAAAGTGCCTGAAAAGGGGTAAAAAAAAAATAAATGAGCCATGCTCTGGCAACAAGGGCTTAATGCATCTCAGTGATGCCTAATACCAATTAAGCCATCACATAATTATGGATTCTAATAGCCATGAGGTAGAGCAGTCCTTGGACATACAGAAAATTGACCACTAGCGAAAAGTTTCGGCCCCCAGACAGCCTGCGCAGATACTTTTCACAGATGCATTAAGCCCCCTTTTCACAAAGCATTGTTCATAGTGAAAATCTTTCTGTCCTGCTAATGATGCTGCCAGTCACTTTTTTTTTTTTTTCATGAATATTAGGACTTTCATCTATTTATCACACAATCCTGAGTTTAAATGGCCCAATGGAAGAAAGCTTTTGAAAGCATTGTGAGAAAAAGAGAAAATGCTGCTAAGCAGCATTTTCTCCTTTTACCTCAATGCTTTCTAACCTTCCATAGACAATTCTTACCATTTGATCCACATTTAATATGTCATCTGTAACGACTTTGAATTTGAACATGTTAATTACAAGTCTTTTATTTTGTGGTTTGGTAAAGAGTTAACCCTTTACCACAAAATGCTGACTGTTAACAACCCTAGAGAAGAAGCCTTTTGAAAACATTGTGAGGAAAAAAGGATAAAATGCGGGTATCCAGCATTTTCTCCTTTTCTGATGATGTTTTCTATCTTATCTAAGAAAAATTGCATCATTTGAGGCATGCTGAAATTGTTGTCTGCAAATGCTCTCAGTTTGGACAAGTCTACATTTTTGTCATGTGGTAACAAGTTAAGCAAATGAAATCAGTATTTTTTTAAGGCTCCACTTAGCTCTAACACCTTACATGAAATATATATTTTTCCAAAAGAAGAAAAAATCCAAAGCTGAAGCAATTTTGAAGCTGCTTTGACCAGAATATCTCAAAATGTATTTGACAGTAAAGGTCAGTGATTAGTTTTACGTTTTGGAAGTCTCATCTTGATCTATACTGTTGGCTAAAGCTCCTGAGGTTGCACTTACCATCCTTGAAGTTAACTCTATACGAGATGACAGAATGTTAGACTTGTCCATTTCGAAAAACATTTGCAGACAAAAAATTAAATTTTGCCCAAATGATGACATTTATCTTTGAAAGGGAAAAAAAGGAGAAAAATAATGGTAAACAGCATTTTCTCCTTTTCCCAAAACATTTTTACCCCATCATCTGAGACACATCTAATTTGTTGTCTGCAAATTTTTTTAACATGGAGGAGTTTAAATCTGTGTTGTTTGGTGGAGAGATATGGAGGTAATCTATTCAATAGTTTTTCAATCCAACATAGTGCATGAGCTACATATTGACAAAAGGGGGTTTAACTCTTTACCACACAGCAAAAATGTAGACTTGTCCGAATTGAAAGCATTTGCACATGAAAATTTCAATGTGCTCAAACAATGCAATTTTTCTTAGATTTGGGTGAAAAATATTGTGGGAAAAGGAGAAAATGCTGGTTATCAGCATTTTCTCCTTTTCCTATAATGTTTCAATAGGGGTTCTTCCTCAGGGTCATTGTGTTGTAAAGGGTTTATGCATCTTCGTAATCCATTCTTCTAACCAAATCATCATTATGGATTGTGGATCCATAAAACCCAATTTGTCTTACACCAGACTGAATCATGCGGTAGAATGGTCTTTTGACATGCAGAAAAATGATCAGTAATGAAAAGTTTCAACAAAGGTCCAGGTCAGCTAGGACTGGGTAGACTGACTTGAGTTGATACGTTTAGCAGATACATTAAACCCCCTTTTGCCAGAGTGTTGATCATATGTAACAATTTAGTCAAGAACAAATGATAGGACTACCTCATGCTGTATGTTGAACCCTCCATTCAGTTTATCTATAACTTGAACCAACAGAGGACTGTATACAATTGATGTGGCTATACTCGGTACACCTGGGAAGTAAGACAATTCAGAAATATAGATAAGACATTTAAGCCATGCTCTGTGAAAATGGGGCTTAATGCATCTTTCTAATGCACTTCACAACGCATGTCTTCACATGATTAGGGATCCATAAAACCCATGTTGATTGTCTATCAACCGACTGAATCTTGAGGTAAACTAGTCCTTAAGACATGCAGAAAATTTACCAAAAGCAAAAAGGTTTTAGCCCATGTCAGCCTGCACAGACTGCACAGGCTAACATGTTCGATAGTTTTTGTGGATGCATTAAGCCCCCTTTTCACAGAGCATAGCTCATCTCTAAAATACTGGTAAATAAATGCACCTCTTTTCTTTTGAATAACGCTTGAAGCTGCTTTCATAAGTATAGTTGCCTTTGCAACCAGCAAAGATCAAAATGAGCAGTCTGATCTTTAATTGCTTTTAAATTACCTTTACACCAATTGGTCGCTTGATAAAAATTTAATTCTTTGCGAGACAAAAAAAAAATGATGGACTTTTCAAACCTGAAAGAATTTTCAGACAAAAAATGAAATGTTGCTAGAATAACTGGGTTCATCTTTAAAGGTAAAGAAGCATTGTGGGAAATGGAGAAACTATCACCATTTTTTCTTTTGACGACAATGTTTTCAAAGACTGTCTTTGTTAGGGTCATGGAAACACACAATAATCATTGTTCAGTATAAGGTTCCAGAGAAGTATTGGAGCGGTACTGGTATTGCTTGTCTGGTGTTGTAATCTGTAATAAGTGTTTTAGTTGTCTGTGGCGGTTATGTGGGATGAATATGTTTTAGTTACTGGGGCTTGTATTTGCCTCCAGCTGCAAGGAAAATCAAAGCGTTGAAAACACTGGTGTGGCATTTGTCAAGGAAGCCATTGTGTGGAATTAATAATTTGAAAGATAAACAACAGAACAGTTTCAAAATATTCGCTTGAAAGTCAATCTACTATATAGTCATGCACAATCTGATAGAGAAGGGTGCAATCTTGAGGGACGAACAAGTCCGGTGAACAAGCCCTGGGATGAATAAGCCCAGGAACGAATTGGTTTTGGGACGAACAAGCACGGTATGTGCGTATCATTATGCCACTGTAGTAGACCATAGCAGATCAAGCTATTTTCGATAAAAAGGAAGTATTTCCAAGATCGATGGCCTCATCCAATTTATTGTAATACGCCATTTTCAATTTCATATCTGAGTGCAATCGAAACACTTATTTGTCTCCGAAAAATTGATTTTAATTGGGTTTACTTCCTTCGGTTTTGCACAAACTATGATAAATGATTTTCAAAATGCTGTATTGAACTCGTAGTGGCATTGTCTTCGACAACTGCCACAAAAACTGATATCTCACATAACAAAAGCTTTTAAGAGATGTCAAAATTTTGCATGCAAGGAGGAGCCAATACATAAAACAACAATTTAACCCTTTACTACACAATCCCAAGTTTTAACAACCCTAAAAGAAAAGGCTTTTGAAAACATTGTGGAAAAACGAGAAAATGCTGGTAACCAGCATTTTCTCCTTTTCCCACAATGTTTTCTTATCTTTCAGAGACAAATTCCATTATTTGTTCGACATAATTTGTCGTCACACACTTACTGATCCTTAAAAATCGATTTTGTCTCACAAACCACTGAATCATGAGGTAGACAGGCCTGTAGACAGAAAATTAGCATACAGCAAAAAGTTTCAACACAGGTCAGCCTGCATGGACTGCACAGGCTCACCTTGGCTGACATTTTTACCAGATGCATTAAACCCCCTTTTTTACAGAGCACAACCCATATATATATATAAGTCATACCTGCTAAATTGGAAAACACCCATAATGACTCCTTAACAATATGTCTTACAGGAGAGTTCAGATATTGCCCCAGTGTGTGTAACAGTCGTGGATTCTCACATGCCAGTAATGAATACTCGTCCGGACCACTGCATATATTACCAAGGCATCGAAGAAGGGGTGTGACAGTCTATAAACAAATTGTAAAATAACTGCATGTATATGAGCCATGCTCTGGCAAAAGGGGGTTTAATGCATCTCCCTGATGCATAATACCACGCAAGTCATCAAATCATTATGGATCCATAAAATCCATTTTGTCTAATAACCGACTAAGTCATGAGGTAGACTGATCCTGTGACTTGCTGAAAATGGACCAATAGCAAAAGATTTGAACCAAGGTCAGCTTGCATGGATTGCCCAGGCTGACCTGGGTTGATACTTTCTGCAGATGCATAAAGCCTTTCCCAAACAAGCCCTGGTTTTCACGAGTCTGAAGTACAAGTCTTTTGAAAACACCGTGGGAAAAGGAGAAATTGCTCGTAACGAGCAATTTCTCCTTTTCCCACAGTGTTTTCTACCCTTTTTGATAACTTTCTGTCATTTTCATCAAATCTGAAATTGTCGTCTGCAAACTCTTTCAATTTGGACCAGTCCAAAATTTGTTGTTTGAGAAAGGGTTAAGCCTACTTAAACAGTGCATGGCTTGTATATAGACTGCATAAATTGTAATCTATAAATAAACATCAAACATAAACCTTATATCCCTTTACCATGACAACATAATTTTAGACTTGCACAAGCTGAAAGAATTTGCAGATGACAGCTTACTAGCTCATATGATTGTAGGCAAAAGAGAAAACATGTATGTCACCATTTTCTCCTTTTACCACAGTGTTTTCAAAAGGATTCTTAAAACAGCAATCTTATGCAAGAGCATGGTATGTGGATGCCAATTTCAATTCAGCAAATCTAAAATATTAAGAAGACATCACATACATGTACATGGGGTGAAAAGCTCAAAGGTCCAGGGGATGGGGTCTAAGCTTTGCGAGTTTTTATTGAGAACTGATGACCATCATTGCAATGGGATTTCAGTCCTCTCTAACCCCTGAAAATTGTTTCCACAATGTCCATTTGGAAAACCAGTAAGAGACTTGAAAGAGGTGTTGTATGACATACAGGTAACGGCTAGTCCAGGAATGACTGCTCCTTTCTTCGTAACATATTCTTTTACTATTAAATAATCTTCTTTCTTTTCCTTCAAATATTTGTCATTTATGTAAAGAAAAAAGTACTGGTTTGTAGTAGGTCTCTAAATTGCCTGTTCATGAACACAATCCATTAAACCTAATGAAGAAGGTTGTTCTATGTATGGGTGTGTTTTCTTTTCAGTATGAATGTGACTGAAAAGTAGTGAATAAAAAACATTCCATGTGAGTTATTTAACTTCCAGTTTCTCTTCTTGTCCCAAAATTATAAAACCAAACTTTCCTATGCAAAAGCAAAACAAAATACAATTCAATTCACTACCGCCTTAACCCTTTACCACAAAATCACAAGTTTTCACGACCCTGAGAAAGGAGCCTTTTGGAAACATTTTGGGAAAAGGAGAAAATGCTGGTAACCAGCATTTTCTCCTTTTCCCACAATGTTTTTTCACCCTATCACAGAGAAATTCCACCATTTTAGCCACATTTAAATTGTCGTCTGCAAAAACTTTCGATTTGGACCAGTCTACATTTTTGCAGCAGACGACTTTAAAAAATTTCATTAAAAATTTGGATAACCAAAATGAATACAGATATAATACATGAATATGTGTATGTAAACACGGTGGTAAAAGAAGATAGTGCTTTTCACAAGCTATTTCTTCTTTTGCCATGATGTTTTTGCAAATTGTCTGCTTCAGGCTTAACTCTTCATGAAATGACAAAACTTGAGACTTGTCCATGTATAAACCATATACATACAAAGACATGTGGCTCAAATGATTGATTGTTTAAGAAAGGGTAGAAAAGATTGTGGTCAAAGGAAAAAGTGCTATTTACCAGCATTTTTTCCTTTTCTTGCAATGTCTTCAAAAGCCTTCTTCCTCGGGCTCGTAAAACCTGGAATTGTTTGGTAAAGTGCTAAAAAAGTTGTCTGCAGGGAGTAACTAAGTTAATATGATTATAGAAGTGTGTTAACCCTTTACTACACATATTCCAAATTGTAACAACCCTGAGGAAGAAGGCTGGTAACCAGCATTTTCACCTTTTCCCACAATGTTTTCTACAACATAACGACAGAAATCATCCTTTAGACTATATTCATTTTGTTGTCAGCACATGATTTCAATTTAGTTGAGTTAGAAATTTTGTCATGTGGTAAACAGTTTAAGTCTGCCAGAGCTTACCTGTGCATCATGTTTCTCTTCAGACACCAATTTGACAAGGATGGTGACTATGGAGGAAAGAATGCCTAGATTTATCAATGCTGGAACATGATCACCACTGGAAGAAAAACATTTTCTGTTTAAACTTTACCAAACAGTAGAAATTTAGACTGGTCCACATTGAAAGCATTTGCAGATGACAAGTTAGATGTAACTAAATCATGTATTCTGTCTTTGATAGGTTAGAAAACACTGTGAGGAAAGAAGAAAATGCCATAACCAGCATTTTCAGCCCAACATTTTCTTCATTTCCCACAATTTTTTTAAAGGTCTTTTTCCTTTATGTCCTCATAACTTGAAATTGTGTGACAAAGGGTTAAATATGACTCTTCATTAAGGCCTTGTCAATGAATACTGTGACTACAACAACATAGACATGTGACCCTACAATGGCCTTCATCTTAACTTACTAACCTCCACGACATTAGGTAGTGTGTATAGAGACCTTGACTTTTGACCTTGTAGAGATAATCTCACTTACAGTTCTCCAACTGATGTACTGACACAAAGACATATAAACCTATATGATATGATGTAATTTATTCAGTCCACTACCATCTTACAGGTTGTTATAAATTGTAAAACCAGCATTTTCTCCTTTTCATATTATGTATGATAAGCAGTGTCTCCTTCAGCCACAATGTTTTCATAAGTGGCCTGATGCCTAAAAGTTGTAATAAGTTATTCGAGGGCTTAACTCTACAACATGATCATGAGCTTTCAAGACCCTGTGGAAAACATTGTGGAAAAAGGAGAATTGTTGGAAAAATGCTTGTAACCAGCATTTTCTCCTTTTCTCACCATGTTCTTTACTCTTAAAGGTAAGCTCCATCATTTGTGCCAGTTTTGATTTGTCCTCTGCAAATGCTTTGAACTTAGACGAGTCTAAAAAAAAATTTTTTTTATTGCTAAAGAACCATGGTACTTTGATTTCAATTCCATCCTCCATTTCACAGAACCTTCATATAAGGTAGGTGAAAGTTCCTGCTAAAAGGCCATTTTTCCACAATGTTTACAAAATGGTTTCCCACAAGAAAGAACTCATCTAAAGGTAAAATTTTACCCCTTTGACCACACAATAAAAATGTAGACTTTAACAAATTAAAAGCATTTGCAGATGACAAGTTAAATTTGGCACAAGTGACGGAATTAAGTTTTGTCTTGTATAAGGTTGAAAACATTGTGGGCAAGGAGAAAATGCTGGTTTCCAGCATTTTCTTCTTTTCCAACAATGTGTTAAGAAAGTTTCTTCCTTAGAGCCGTTATAATTTGGGATTATGTTATAAATGGTTAAGTCATTCAGCATCAAATATATAAACTCAACCCTTTCTCTGGCTGCAAAATAAAATCAACTGACACTGGAAAAGATTTTTATCTGTAACTCTTGACAAAGATGGCAAAAGATCAAAGATCAGACTGTCTGTTCTGTGTAGTCTGATCTTTGATCTATGTGATCTACAAAAGCCCCAGGTTTTTCCTACAGCACTGAAACAATAAATTAAAATGATCACTTTCACCAACCTTGTTGTAAGGTAAGTCAATATCCAAGAAATTTCTGCCAGAATATTCCTGTTATCTGGCTTCAAGTGCAGATACTGTGGTAAACTGTCTATGACACCTGCTTTCACTATTTCACTGTAAAAAGTATCAAATACTCATCCTAAAGAGATCTAAAGTTGACTTTATTTTTTTGTCTATGATTTTTGTTTTGTCCTCTTTCCTTCCAGCCCCAGTAGCTCAGTAGGTAGTGTACAGGACTTGAGAACAGGAGGATACTGGTTCGATCCCTGGCTTGGCCAACTTCTTTCCAAGGACTGATTATAGTTATTATGACAGGATTCATTTGCTGACCATTGTTTCGACAATGATTATGTGGGAAAGCAGCCAGTGGCTTGGAAAGAATATTGTGCAGAGTACTGATAAAAGAAACTCCAGGAGGGCATGGATAGGTGCACTGTCTGCCGCGATATAACTGAAATAATGTTGAAAACGGCATTAAACACCATACAATCAATCAGTTAATCAATCAATCAATCAATCTTAATCTTTCCAGTTAACCCTTCATCAGACAATCATGTTTTACAACCCTGAAAAAGCAGCTTTTGGAAAACATTGTGGAAAAAGGAGAAAATGCTGGTAACCAGCATTTCTCCCTTTCCCACAATACTTTCTACCCTTTACCAAACAATCCTGACTTTTAATGACCCCTGGAAAAAAGAAGGTTCCTGAAAACATTGTGGGGAAAGGAGAAAATGCTAGAAACCAGCATTTTGTCCTTTTCCCACAATATTTTCTATCCCATCACAGACAAATCTTACCTTTTAATCAATATTTGTCATCTGCAAACGCTTTCTATTTGGACCAGTTTAAAATTTTGTGGTTTGCTAAAAAGTTGAATATAAATCCCTGTATTCCAGCCAAAACTAAATTGTCATCTGAAAATGCTCTAAATTTGAAAGAGTCTAAAATTGTGTCATCTGGTAAAGAAATTACAGTTGTGCAAAGTTACGAAGTTTCAAAACACTGACAGCAAAACTGTATGCGAACTTTTGCAAGCTAATGGTAACATCACGTGCTATTGCAGGGTAGATCACAATCAGAATGCACTGGCAAGAACACCGCATGCGGGTGCCATGGCTTGGCTGCAGATGCTTGATCTTCAGTGAAAATTCTAAGTTGAAAAGGGGGCATAACTCTACACTATCCCATAATTCACCAGATATCCAGGGCTAAAACAGCCTAAACTCATTCAGTGCTATATATTTAAACCAACATCTTTTTACCACTGAAAATACAATCTACTAAAACTAGAAAAAAAGTTGATCTTGTATGCTTGATTAAACAATGAGACGGTATAGATACAAGATCAGACAGAACTTGTTTTCAATCTATACCATCCCGAAGAGCCCCTGTTTTCACCTATAGTGCAGAGGGCCTTAAATTGCTGCATGTAGGTCTATTCTGTAAAGATAATGGTTCTTTTACCATCTACAACACTACAAGATTTTAAGCCAGTCCAATTTGAAAGCATTTGCAGACAAAAAAAATTAAATTTGCTCCAAATGATGAAATTTGTGCTTGACAGGATAGAAAACATTGAGAGAAAAAGGATAAAATGCTGGTTACCAGCATTTCATCCTTTTCCAGCAATGTTTTCAAAAACCCTGTTGCCCAAGAGTTGTTAAAAGATAGGATTGTGTGGTAACAGTTACGGGTTAGCCCTTTACCACACAACAAAATTTTGCACTTGTCCAAATTGAAAGCATTTGCAGACGAAAAATTCTGTATGGCTCATATTCTGAGATTTGTCTATAAAGGGACAGAAAACATTGTGGGAAAAGGAGAAAATGCTGGTTACCAGCATTTTCTCCTTTTCCAACTTTGTTTTCAGAAAGGCATTTATATCAGCTTCATTAAAACTCAGGATTGTGTGGTAAAGGGTTGACCTAAGCATTCACAAATTGTTGAGTAAACTTACTTTGTAATTTCTGTTGATTCTCTCGTAATATTTGATAAAGCAAAAGCTGAGGACTGTACAACAGCGGGTACTGGTGACTGAAATAAACAATACGGTCCATATTCATCAACCCTTCTCGAGAACATTCTTAACCGTATTCTCAAATATTTTCTTAATTTGAAAGTAATGCAACTTCTGATTGGCTACACCAAATGG
Source organism: Tridacna gigas (assembly GCA_945859785.2). Lineage (NCBI taxonomy): Eukaryota > Metazoa > Mollusca > Bivalvia > Cardiida > Cardiidae > Tridacna > Tridacna gigas. The sequence continues at coordinate 9,436,987 of OX244042.2, forward strand.
TTTAGATTTGGTTTAGCCTAAATCAGAAGTGGTCTTATGTTCTTAATCTAGAATTAGACTTAGAATAAAACAGAAAATGGTTGGTGAATACAGACCCAGATCACGATTAGGCTAACAACCTTACTTCTGTCCTTTTACCCCATGTCTTAGCCTTGGAGCAAACGACAAAAGTTTAATCTCATCCAGAATCAAAGCATTTGCAGACAACAATTTAAAAGCTGCCAAATGATGGAAGATGACTTTGAAAGAATAGAAAACATTGTGGGAAAAGGAGAAAATGCTGATAATAAGCATTTTCTCCTTTTCCCACAATGTTTTCTGTACTTTCAAAGTCATCTTCCATCATCAGCATTTTCTCATTTTTCTACAGTGTTTTCAAAAGCCCTTTTTATCAGAGTTGTGAAAACTCAGGATTGTCTAGTAATTGACTGATAGAGCTCATGCCATATCTTCAGATGATGAGTACATCCTTCTTCAAACAATCTAGAGTTTTAACATGTCTCAGGAAGAAGTACTTATGAAAATATTGTAGAAAAGGGAGAAAATGCTGGTAACCAGCATTTTCATCTATTTACGAACATGGTTGATTGATTGACTGTATGGTGTTTTAATGCTGTTTTCCACGTTATTTCAGTTATATCACTGTGGCCAGTGCACCTATCCATGCTTTCCTGGAGTTTTTTTAACAAGTACTCTGCACAATATTCTTTCCAAGCCACTGGCTGCTTTCCCACATAACCATCGTCAAAACAATGGTCAGCAGTGAGCGAGGAATGAATCCTGTCGCGATGACTATCATCAGTTCTCAAAAGAAATTGGCCAAGCCGGGGATTGAGTCAGCGACCTCCTGTTCTCAAGTCCTGTACGCTACGAACATTAAAGTTTCGTAACAAATGCAAAGCTCAAATATAAACTGCTCCGGCTGGGATTCGAACCCATGTGGCAAATATCCTTGTTTCTTGACGTTTAAAAGACCAATACACTAACCACTGAGCTAAAGAGAATTCTCTCCAACGCAGTTGTCAGGTATTGATTTTATACGGGAAGAAGCTATGCTGTAAGGAAGGAGTGATCTCCCGTAACAATCTTTTTCCACAATTTTCTCTACCTTTAACAGGCAACCTTCATCATTTGAGCCATGTTTTGAATTGCTGTCTAAAAACCTTTCAGTATACGAAAATGTAAAATTTTGGTGCCTGTAACTCTTTAGCAGATGTCAAAATGTAACACCAGCTCAATTAAACCTTTACCAAACAAAAAAAATTTAGACTTGTCCAAATTGAAAGCATTTGCAGACGACAAAATAAATATGACTCAAAAATTGAATTTTGTTTTGGGAAGGGTAGAAAACATTGTGGGAAAAGGAGAAAATGCTGGTTACCAGCATTTTCCCCTTTTCCCACAATGTTTATAAAAGCTTTCTTTCTCAGGGTCGTTAAAAGTCAGGATTGTGCGGGAAAGTGTTACAAAGTATATGCTGACGAGAAACTTAAGTACAACTCTAATGATTAGTTTGCCTTTGAAAGTGTAGGAAACAAAGTGGAAAAAAGAAAAAAATGTTGGTAACCAGCATTTTCTCCCACTGTTTTCAACAGTTTTCTCCCTCAGGGTTTTTAAAACAGGGAAGTGAATCAGTAAAGGATTAAATGGATTGTTTTGTGCTGTTACGGTGGGCACTAACTGCTTGTTACGAGTCCAAAACATAGAAAATTTAGGAGTGTCTTAAACTGATGATTTCCCACTTCAAAAGACCATAACTCCTCTAAAAGTGACCAAGTACAGTAAAACCCCGCCTAACGACCTCTCGGTAAAACGGGCAACCCGCTATTACTACCCCTTTTTTCCAGAACCAAACTTTGTGTTCTTTATTTCAACTGATTTGCCTCCTGTAAAACCGGGTACCCGCTATTCCGTATAACGACCAGCAAATTAACAACTAATTAAAGGAAACAGTCTAAAATGACACCCGACTTACGACCATCACTTCACACCTTGTGAAATCATTATCAATACTAGGTGGCAAACAAAGTTGTTTACATTTGATCTGGGTTTTACGACATGTGATTTACGGCAATCACCAATTACAACTACCACAAACTGTTCTGTTTGTTGATTTGACTGATTGGACTTGATTGGCAATTAATGACCACCAGTTTGTTGATTAAAGACTTTCATTTAAAAAAATTCTGTCTTTCGGCTGCACTGTTTTCACACAGTTTGAAATAGGGAAAACACAGGTGGATGTTTTTGTTTGTTTTTTTTTTCTCGTGATAGTTTGAAATGTGAAACTATTGTGAAATGAAAAGAAAAGGATTTATTGACAGAGATTTTTTTGTTCTGAAAAACCTGTTTTGCAGCTAAAATCTTTCTTCTTGTTGACCATTGCAATCTCTTGTGTTTAGAAAATCCTTTGAATAACATTGTCAAAAACAAGAAGCGTTTTACTAACCCTTTCGCAGCTAGAGAAGACTTCATGCCTCTGAAGTAAAAGGCTTATGAAAACAATAAGGGAAAAGAAGAAATTGCTTGGACAGATTTTTCATGCCTCTGAATGGCTTTTCAAAGCATTATGAGAAAATAAGAAAATGCTTGGAACGACTATTCATGACGCTGAGATTTCAGGATTTTGAAAACATTTTGGGAACAAGACATTGCTCAGAAGAAATGGGTTAATTAAGAATTTCCCTTGTACAGAAAACATTTTATGACTGAAGTCAAAGGCTTTTGAAAAAAATTATGGGAAAAGAAGAAATTTTTTGGAACGACTTTTCATGCTTCTGATGTCAGAGGCTTTTGAAAACATTATGTTAAAATAAGAATTGTTTGGAGCGACTTTTCATGCCCCTGAAATAAAAAGATTTTGAAAACATTGTGGGAAAAGAGGACTTTGCCAAAAACGAAGGGATTAATTAAGCCTTTTCAAGATACAGAAGACTTTTTACATTGCATGGCAGTCAAGATCCAGTATTAAGACCACCCCGCTATTAAGACCACTTTGTCAAAGAACCAAAGTGGTCTTAATAGTGGGATTTTACTGTATAATATAAATTGCAGGGAAGGCTTCCGATAAAATTTGACCCAAATTGGTCGAAAGCTCCTTGAGTAAAAATTTGCCTTATATACATACGATATAATACAATAAACTTTATAATGCAATACTAGGTCACCAGCCTATTGCACAATTCATTCAATGATATGAAACCCCATTTACCAATGACTTTACTTATTTTACTATAAAAACTAGATTCAACATTTTTTTAACCTTCTTACAGTAACAAGTATACAGTTATCATAGAAAGTATTTAAAATACAAATAGTTGTATGGACGATCTGTACCAACTTCATAAAGGGATGTACAACAACCCATACTTTTACCTGTAACAGTCTGACAAGTGGAACAACAATTCCTTGTTTACACAGCAGTTCTCTACACTCAGGACCATCACCAGCCAGGTTGCCAAGTGCCCAGGCACACTGATCCTGTGGTTGAAATGGAGGAAAACAGGGTTGAATTAATCCATTCACTTTTTACCAAATAAGAAAAGTTTATATGTGTCCAAACTAATAGCATTTGCAAATGACAAATCAAATGTTACTCAAACCATGAAATTTGTCATTCATAGGGTAGAACACATTGTGCAAAAAGGAAAAAATGCTGGTTTTTTCCCATAATTTTTTTTAAAAAATCCTTTTCCTTAAGGTCTTTAAAAGTCTGGATTGTGTAGTAAAGGGTTATTCTTATGAAACGAGAAATGAGCATCATTTCTTTTTTTTCTTTTATCACTTTATCTCCTATTGGAGACATTTCTCTAATTGGTGACATTTCTATCTTCCAGTAAAAGCACATTTTGAAAACAATGTGGTGACAATAGGAGACCTTCAAATACAAGTGGCCCTAAAACTGATGTGTTAAACAGTTGCTTAACTCTTTGACACACAGTCCCGAGTTTTAACGACCCTGAGAAAGAAACCTCTTGCAAACTTTGTGGGAAATGGAGAAAATGCTGGTAACCAGCACTTTCTCCTTTTCCCACAATGTCTTCTACCCTATCAAAGACAAACTCTATCATTTGAGCCACATCTAAATTATCGTCTGCAAATGCTCTCAATTTGGACTGGTCTACATTTCTGTCGCTTGGTAAAGAGTTAACCCATTACTATGCAATATAACATTTTATGTCCATGCAGTAAGGTCATTTTCAAACATTAAGGGAAAAGGAGCAACAGCCTGTTTGAAATAACTGATCCTGGTTTCACAATGTTTTCTGTATTGACATGATCATTTTTTTCACACACTCTTTTGGTATCATTTGGGAATTATGAAATACACAGATAAAAAGACAATTTTTGACTTAAACATTCCTTTTCTTCGAAAATTTACTTACTTTTCATTCTATTATTTAAACTATAACTGCCCTTAGGCAAATAAACTCAATACACAAACTTACCCAGGGTCAAACTGAACAGGAAGGACTTCAAAAATGTATGTTTACAAATAAAATATGGTTAAACTCTTTACCAAAAGACAAATATTTAGACTAGTCCAACTTGAAAGCATTTGCAGATGCCAGATGAATATCAAATTTGGCCAAAACTTTGGAATCTGTTGTAGAAAGGATAGAAAACACAGTGGGAATGTAGAAATTGCTAGTTACCATCATTTTCTCCTTTTCCCACTTTGTTTTCAAGAGTCATTTTCCTGGGGGGTCGTTGACTATGGTTGGACACCAAATACAACTGAAAACAATGTGCCAAAAGGAGAAATTGGTCTAAGACAGCAATTTTTCCTTTTGGCAAATTGTTTTAAAAATTGATGTGGTGCAAAATGTGGACAGTCATCTGCATGGAGTAACAAGTAAACCCTTTACCAAAAAAACCTGGGAAATATGACCCTGAAGAAGGTTTTTGAAAACCTTGTGGGAAAAGGAGAAAATACTGGCAAGCAGCAATTTCTCCTTTTCTCACAACCTTTTCTACCCTTTCTTAGACATATTTCAATATTTCAGTCACATTCAGTTTATTAAAGCAAATGCTTTTCAAAAAGAAAAATCTCAAACTTTGTCCTCTGGTAAAGGGTTAACACCTTCTAGCATGACAAATTTTAAACTCTCCCAAAGTCAGAACATCAGCAGACAACAAATTCGAAATTAATACAAATAAGCTCAAGTTCTCTAATAGAATAGAAAACATTGTGGGAAAAGGAGAAAATGCTGGTTACCAGCATTTTCTCCTTTTCCCACAATGTTTTCATGAAGCTTCTCAATGTCATTAAAGCATAGGATTGTTTGGTAAAGGATCAAAACATCTGTTTTTACCTGTAACATATGGCTGCTCGAGCTTAAAAATGTGATCAGATATGGCGCTGCCGACTTCACAATAGACAGAGCATGGTCTTGAGTGCCTGCTGAAATGTTTGTTAAACACCACGCTGCTTCATACTGTAGTTCTGTATCGTGACCAGTTAAAAGTCCCACAAGGCATGGCAAAGCGTTATCTACCCTGGAAAACAAATTCAATATTGCACAATGTGTTTTAGTGACCTAGGCTTCTTAATTCTTTACCACACGGCAAAAATTAAGACCTGTCCAAATTGAAACCATTTGGATTTGTTTGTATTGGAGTTTAATGCCATTTTAACAGCTTAAGTCATATCAAGGTAGTCAGTGCACCTAGGCATGTGTTTCCTGGCTTTCTCACACCAGTACTGACACAACTTTCTTTTCAAGTCACTGACTGCTTTTCTCACATGCATCAGAGGTAAGGGGTGAAAAATCGACAAAAAGAAGGTTTGCCTCAAACGGGTATCAAACTCGCAACCAACAGGTCATGAGTCAGGTACGCTGACCACTAAGCTACCTGGCTGGGCCAATGAGAAGAAGGAAAGGGAAGCCTAATATTTTAAAAAGTTGCTCTGTGAGCTGTATTAAATCATTTCTGAACAATTTTGAAATTTCACGCTCACCTAAGTTGAGCATGAAAAAAGTTTTTATAAGCACCAACCCTGACTGGAATCTTTCTGGGAAATTCCAGCCCAATGCACCCTTGAAATTGCAATATTTGAGTCTTTCCTATTGTTCACTAAGACTGAGAATAAAAAATCTAAAACACTTTTATTAAAATAAGACTAGCAAAAATTTAACAACAAGAGGGCCATGATGGCCCTGTATCGCTCCACTGGCTTATAAACCATAAATACTAAACATTTCAATTCTGAGCCAAATGGTTTCAAAATGAAGACTTACAAAAGTTTTCTCTGTAAAAGCCCATGTGAAAGTTGAGACCCGCAAGGCAAAGCCATTTTTGATCCCAGAGCTATAATTACTTGAACCCTGGTAGAGGTCCACAAGATAAAGCCACATGCCAAAATAATACAAGTCTATGCTGTATGGTTATAAATAAGGTGATTTTCAAGTTTTGTCCATATGAAGCCTCTGTAAAACATAATACCCCTGATGCAAGGCTAATTTCAAAAAAAAAAATCAAAACAGGAAGATTTCTTAAGTTGTCACTATGTAAGCCCATGTAAAACTTGTGACCCCTGCGGCGGGGCCGATTTTGACCCCAGGGCTAAAATTTTGGCCTGCTTGGTAGAGGCCCACTAGATATAGCAACATGCAAAATTTGGTAGCTCTAGGCCTTATGGCTAGGTACAGGAAGATTTTTAAAGTTTTCTCTATATAAGCCTATGTAAAACTTGTGACCCCTGAGGCAGAGCCAATTTTGACCCCAGGGCTATAATTTGAAGAAACTTGATAGAGGTCTACTACATAAAGCTACATGCCAAATTTGGTAGCCCTATGCCTTATGGTTTCAGACAAGAAGATTTTTAAAGATTTCCAATATTTTGCAGTTTTGTTGCCATGGCAACCAGAGTTTTCGAAGGAATCAAATTCTTTCAAGAAATTCTGAAGAGGACCATGCCAGGATCATTCTGTGAAGTTTCATGAAAATTGGATGGGTAGTTTCAGAGAAGATGTTTGAAATAAAAGTTAACGCACGGACAGACGGACGCAGGGACGGACGCACAACGGACACCGGGCCATGACATAAGCCCGCTGGCCTTCGGCCAGTGGAGCTAAAAACAACTGAGGCATGCTCTGTGAAAAGGGGTTTAATGCATATGGAAAAAGTATCAATCCCACAGCCTGACCTGTGTTGAGAGTTTTTGTTTTTGGCCAATTTTCTGCATGTCAAAGGACCAGTCTACCTCATGATTCAGTAGGTTGGTCACCAAAATGGATTTTATTGATCCAAAATAATGTGATGAGTTGATATATTAGTATAATGCGTCACAGAGGTGCATTAAACCCCCTTTTGCCACAGCATGGCTAATATATTAGAACAACAGAGAGAAAAAAAAGAAAAAGCACTTCTTACTTGAAAAAAGCTTCTATATAAGTGGATCCCTTTGAGCATGCTTGTCGTAATGTCTGTAAATCCTTCAGCTTGTTAGTGCTTCCATGTTGTAACTGTTTTGTAAGGTTAGTCACCTGTACATAATTATACTATGCTATATTAAGACTTTACCAAATAACAAAATTTTAGACTGGTCTAAATTGAAAGCACAATTAAAAAAGGCCCAAATGAAAAAATTTGTCCTTGATAGGTAAACTCTTTACCAAATGACAAAATTTTAGACTAGTCCAAATTGAAAGCATTTGCAGACGACAAATTAAATGTGACTTAAAAATTGAAATTTGTTATGGAATTGGTAGAAAACATTGTGGGAAAAGGAGAAAATGCTGGTTACCAGCATTTTCTCCTTTTCCCACAATGTTTTCAAAAGGCTTCCTTTTTAGGGTCGTTAAAAGTCGGGAGTGTGTGGTAGAGTTAAAAAACATTGTGGGAAAAGGAGAAAATGCTGGTTACCAGCATTTTCTCTTTTTCACACATTGTTTTTAAAAAACATTCTTCCAAGTCGGGATTGTGTGGTAAAGGGTTAATATACTTTGTATGCGCAACCAAATTGAAAACTTTTGCAGACAAAAAATGAAATGTAGCTCAAAAGATGATTTCTGTTGTTGATTAAGGTAGAAAACATTGTGGTTACCAGCACTGTTTCCTTTTCCCACAATGTTTTCAAAAGTGTTCTTACTTAGGGTTGTCAACACTCAGGATTATATGGTAAAGGATTAGCTCTTTACATAAATATACAAAATTATGGACTGGTCAAAGCTGAAAGTATTTGCCTGCCATACTACAAATAAATGAAACTCGCATGATGAGATTTGTCTCTGAAGGGGTAGAGAATGTTCTGGGGAAAGGAGAAAATGTTGATAACCAGCATTTTTTTCCCTTCCCAAATTGTTTTCTACTAGTTTGAAGACCAATTTCATTATTCGAGATAAACTCAATTAGTTGACTGCTAATGTGGATGAAAAACATGGGACTGTTTGGTGAAAGACTAAAAGACAACCACTTTTGTAAAACCATGCTGTAAATGTTATGTAACTTTACCTGTTCAGTGGTAAAACTGTGGCCTGCATCTTCATCAAGATCTTCAGAGTGTCTGAAACGTTTAGCTTGAATGAGCTTATCTCGCTTGTCTTTCCTAAGAGCTGAAAAATTTGAATAAAACCTACTGGTTTGTTAAGTCTGCCCGATTAAAAAATTTTAGTCTTGTCCAAACTGAATGCTTTTTTCAGATGACAAATGAAATTTGGCTCATGATGGAATCTGTCATTGAAAGGGCAGAAAACATTTCAAGAAAAGAAGGTAACACTAGTTAATCATTTTCATCTTTTTTCATAATGCTTTCAAATGCGATGTCCCAAGAATGGTCTGAAAACCATAGGATTGAATGGTATACATGTACTGGGGTTATCTATTTATCTATTTCCAAATTGATATAACCCATTAGTGGGGCCAGACAGTGCACCAATAGCTCCATGGTAGGTCACTCATACATTGAGGGAGTGGTTCAGCCCAACTTCAGGGCTTGGGTCCTGAGGTCTGGCCACTACAATTTCCTCCTCGTTACAAACTGATAACCCATATACACCTAGATTAACTATAAAAGACTTTCTACAAGTCAAGCTGTATACACTTAAGATCAATAAAGAGAAAACTACGATTTTGCTGTCTGGGAAAGGGTTCAATACAGGTGGGTAAATTTACAAGATTGGACGGCAGCACACAGGGTCAGTGTGAACTGCACAGGATTGGACCTTAGATACCCATTTTATGATACAAAAAATGTGGTTTTTTTCACCCTTTACCACACAATCCAGAGTTTTTACGACCCTGAACAAGACATCTTTTGAAAACATTGTGGGAAAAGGCGAAAATGCTGGTTACCAGAATCTTCTCCTTTTCCCATGATGCTTTCAAAAGCCTTCTTACCCAATCAAAGACAGAAATTAATACTTTAGCGTGGTGCCATATTTCTGCCATGTGATACACTGTAACCATCGAGATAATTTTAGAAAACTATCGCGATAAATAAAAGTATCCTGGAAATTTTATCTAGATAGTGAAATGTTTTTTTGAAAAAAATATCACAATTAACTTGGTTATCTAGAAAATTTGACATTGATCAGTAAACATTTTAACACAGAATTTCTCATTTGTGCACAAAGCTGACATTCAAGATAAAATTACCATAACAGTTCTACCCATTTCTTGATATCTACATATAGAAAGTTCACCATTTCACCAACACAGTAGTTTTTTACTTTACAAGATGGCAGTAATTTAAAACTTGAATTATTTACAATTGTAGCTTAATTGGTAAATTTTGGCTAGACATGAAATGAACAGAAGTCTATTAACCCTTACAAGTGAAGCCATTTTGCAAGATTCAAATAGCATCTACCCGTAAAATGGGAATAAGGTTGGAGACGAAGATGTTCCAAAACAGTATCTAAAGATACCATGAATGTCAGTTGTGGACATACGCATAAAAAAAAAAATTGTGATAAAAATAAGAATTATCCTGGTATTTTTATCATGAAACTTTTTAATATCTAGATAATATTTCCAGGAAAGTTTGTTTTATCCCGATAGGTTTCTTAAACTACAGCAATAGTTATCTCATATCTTGTGGCAGAAATATGCCACCACTCTTGAGCTATGTTTATTTTGACATCTGCAAATGTTTTCAATTTGTTTGAGTCCAAAATTCTGCCATATGGTAAAGAGTTAAATGTGTGTTTGTAACCTTTTTAATTCATGATTCAAAAGAGACAAAGTACATGAATACTACAACAAAAAATAGGGTATAGTCTTCTTTAAACAAGCCCAAGATTTCGTGGTCACAAGTCATCTACAGTTATTCTGGGACTGAATCCTATTTAGGTGGAGTGTAAATGGTTCTGTTGCTATAACTTGTATAAGGCATCACATATTTCTCATTGATATAAATAAATAATCGAAACAATGGTGTACAAGGTTAAGTTATGTACATTGAAAAAAAAACATTAGAAAACACCATGAAAGCGAGCCCAGTCCGGTTATAAGTCCGATCCTGTGTTATTTTTTGTAACTGTGTTTCTATGAAGTGCGAACTGCCTCGGGTACGATGCACAGCATATCTACAGTAAAATAGTAAAGTGAGATCAACGTATGTTTACATATTTCTTGGTTTCTTCGTTTGTCTTTAAATGCTTCTACGGTGTCAGCTTTGTGTTTATATTGGTCTTTCCTGAACATATTTGTTAGATTCTGTCCCCACAAAATGAGAAGAACCATCTACAACGATTGCTATTAGAGTTTCCTCCCTTGAAAATAGAAAGGAAGGGAACTTTCAATTTCGATTTGCCTCTACTGTTTAATATTGCATAAGGAATTCATACTCGGTATGACTGCCTTTCTCTCATACTGAATTAAATGGATGATTCTTACAGTACCTTTATTTGTCTAAACCGTGTAGTGAAATTCCTCTGAATCTTAATTTTATAAGGATTGACATGGGTATTCGTGTTTGTTTCTCTGCATGACATCATTCTGTTTGAGCCGCATGTTTTACACCGATCAAATCTTTCGCACTAATCAAGATAAAAATAATTGAACATTTTTATGGTTGCAGAGCACATAAATACAAACAGCAAAATGGAGACGCAAGGAGAAAATATTATTTCAAGTCATGATTCACAGGAAGATGTTGAATCCAAGCCAGCTCTTGTTGACAAAGTGAGCCAAGATGAAGGGAATAAGGAAACAGATGACGATAATGGAAATGACAGACTATATGAAGATAAGGGAACTGATATCATGGCCGAACCAGATGAGTACACATATACCAAGAGGGAAGGCTTCACATCAGAAATATTCAAAATATCCATTACCAACTTGCCTAAGAAATTTGGATTTGCTGTAAACTTTTTTCTTTTACTTAAGTTTCTTTTCATACCTTTACCACAAAATCACAGGTTGTCAAGACCCTGAGGTGGAAGGCTTTTGAAAACACCTTGGAAAAGGAGAAAATGATGGTAAGCAGCATTTCCTCCTTTTCCCACAGTTTTTCTCCTCTTTTTAAAAAGACAAATTCCATAACTTGCTGCAACATTTAACCCTTTACCACACAATCCCGACTTTTAATGACCCTGAGGAAGAAGGCTTTTGAAGACATTGTGGAAATGGGAGAAAATGCTGGTAACCAGCAGTTTTTTCCTTTTCCCACAAAGTTTTCTACCCTTCCGAGAACAAATTTTAATTTTACAGTGACACTTATTCTGTTGTCTGCAATTGCTTTCAATCTGGACTAGTCTAAATTCTGTTGTTTGGTAAAGAGTTATTGTAATGTGTGCAAATGTCTTGCCTGAAATTTTGTAGTTTGGTAAAAGAGGTAATCCATTACCTAATCGTTCAATGTTTTCCTGTCCTTTGAAAGGATGCTTTTGAAAGTGTGGGAAAAAAGGAAAATGGTGATGACCAGCATTTTCCCCTTTGCTAACACTGTTTTTTACTCTCTTTAGCCGCAGTTCTAATTATTTCAATCATATTTCAATTGTGGTCTGCAATATGGAGATGTCTACTTTTTTTTCGTCAGATTAAAAGTTCATATATTTATGCATTAGCCCTGTTCAAATGAACTCTTTACCAGATGACAATAATTTAGACTGGTCTAAATTTAAGACATTTGTAGTCGATGAACTAAATATCGCTCAAATGGTGAGATTTGTCTGAGATAGGAAAGAAAACACTGTGGGAACAGGAGAAAATGCTGGTTGCCCGCATTTACTCCTTTTCTAACAATGTTTTCAAAAGCCTTATTTTCTAGGGTTGTTAAAAACCAGGATTGTTTGGCAAAGGTTTTAACTAATTGTAACATTTCTTATTCCTACAATCATTAGTTTTACTTAACCACTTACCTTTTCAATGTGACAAAAAGAAAAAACTTGTTACGGAGGTTCAAACCTTTGCCACACTATAAAATTTTGGACTTGTTCAAATTGAAGGCATATGCAAACAACAAAAAAACTTGAGCCTTAATGGTGAGATTTGCTTTTCAAAGAATAGAAAATATTGGGATGAGGAGAAAATGCTTTCCACTGCTCCATAACACAAGGATGTTCAGATTCTGAATTGTAAGGTGTTAAACATATATATCTCCTAAGTTCATGTTCCATAACCATCATAAATATAGTACTTATTCTGAGTCTCAAGACATGCCATCTTATTGGCACAGACAACTCTTCTCAGCCAATCAGATTTCTAATCTTGGAGATTGGAAATGGAACAACACAAAGTATGGCATGTTTCAGAATAAGTTCAGAGGACTGAATACTATTTCCTATAACATGCACTATTTTTTTTTTTTGCTTGTGTAATTAACCAGTGGGCTTATTGGTTGTCATTACTACATCTGGCTGTGTATGTTTATCCCTTTATCATACAATCCGGACTTTAAACAACCCCTACAGAAAAAGAATTTTGAAAACATTGTGGGAAAAGGAGAAATGCTGTTAACCAGCATTTTCTTTTTTTCCCCATAATGTTTTTTAACATTTCAGCAATATTTGATTTGTCGTTGACAAATGCTTTCAATTTGGACCAGTCTAAAATTTTGTCGTTTGGTAAACAAAGAATTTTAAAAAAGCCCCTCTATTGATTTTATTTCATAAATATATACTAGCCCAAAATTTGGTCAGGATTATACTGCAACTTACTGTGTTATACTTTGCAGGAATTCAAGAAAAGACTTATACAACTCGACCTGAAACCTGTTAAACTTAAAATATGGAAAGAGATTTGCTTTGTTACCTTCAGGTAAGATGTTCTAAACCTCTGTAATGCTGAATAAATAAAAATGGGCATTCTCATTTAGGATCACAAAGCAGATACTGCAGTTCATTTTGTGCTTCTTGGTAGTTTATCGGGAATTAATGGTGGATTATAAGGTTTGATATTTCATAGTTACGACCAGTGAAATTTACCCTGTTTCCATAACTCTTCAATTGAAGACGGAAACAGTAGTTCCCGCACACTAGTTACCTAGGTAAACAGTGTGTGCCATTCAGTCGAACCAAAATATAATTTACTAGTAATTTACGCGCATTTGCCCTACATTTCTTGCACTTTATATAATATGGTAGTGCATTGTAATGTTTGGGGGATACAACACGGGGAATTACCGAAAACAACTGCATTGGATTTTGATGAAAGTCCCAATAAAAAAAGGGGTTAGGAGCATGAAATTAATAGAATTGGGTTTATCGGGGGGGTGAAAAATTGAAATTTATTTCAATGAGTGAACATCTGCGCCACTCATGAAAATAATACCAATGATGTTCATGAGATGAAATGAATTTCGATCTTTCACAAAAAAAAAAACAACATATATGCTCTATTTCAAAGCTGCTTTTGTCAAAATATCTGGCCAAAAGGTGGAAAGTGTAGACCTGAGATGAACAAGACTGCTCAGTATTTGCAATCTGATCTTGATCCAAGCTGTCCAGAGTAGCAATTTAATCTGGGTTCGATACTGTAAAGGTTAGAAAAAAGTTGACTTCTAACCCTTTACCACACATTGCCGCCTTTTAAGAACCCTGGGAAAGAAGCCTTTTGAAAACATTGTGGGAAAAGAAGAAAATGCTGGTAACCAGCATTTTCTTCTTTTCCCACAATGTTTTCTACTCTGTTAAAGAAAAATTGCACTGTTTGAGCCACACTGAAATTGACGTCTGCAAATGCTTTCAAAATGGACAAGGCTAGAATTTTGTCGTCTGATAAAGGGTTAATTGAAGGTGATTTATTTGATTGAGAAAAGACATGATTGTGGCTACAGTTTCTTTCTAGTAGGAACTTCTCCATTTGCCACAATATTTTCAAGAGTCATTTGATGTAGTCTTGCTGTTAAGTTTATTTTGTGATCTCATTTAAATCAACAAAAAAAATTGAGCTTCAATAATAGTTTACTTTTTATCAAACAACAAAATTTTTAGACTGGTCCAAATTGAAAGCATTTGCAGATGACAATTTAAATGGGTTCAGATGATGGAATTTGTCTTTAAAAGGGTAGGAAACATTGTGGGAAAAGGGAGAAAATGCTCATTATCATTTATTGAAGTGTAAATATTTGCCATTGATTTTGAAGTCAATTCATCTCTTCCTGCAACAACGAAACTGTAGACTTGTCTCAATTGAAAACATTTGTAGTTGACAGTTTAGATGTGCCTCACTTGATGGGTAGGAAACATTATGGGAAATGAAGAAAATGCTGGTCACCAGCATTTTCTTCTTTCTCCTTTATGTTTTTAAAAGCATTTTTCCTCTGGCTTGTTAAAACACAGGATTGTGTAGCAAAGGATTAAGTTTGTATGCTTGGTATTCAACAGTGTTCTCAACAATACTCCAGCTTGTACACCTACTGATGCTTTCCTTGAGTTTTGTTTACCAGTACTACAAACAACATTCTCTTGAAGCCACAACCAAACATTATTGAATCAGTGTTCAGTTGGAAGATAGGAGTGATCCCTGTTACAATGACTACAGTCAGCCTTTGTAAAGAATTTCTTCAAGCTGGGGAACTGACCAATGTACCCATCAATATGCAAGTCCTGTACATTACCAACTGTGCTACATGTCTCAGCTGGTAAAGGCTTAAGGTCTCAGTGAGGTTACATGTCATTGGCATTGAACTTAAACTGTCTATGGACAAAGCATGGGCATTGGGGGGGGTTGGGGAGGTATTTTTATCGTAAAACTCTTGATTTTTTACTGATTGTCAGGAATGAAGAAGACAGAGAGTCAGCATTAAAGACTTTAGATGGATACAGATGGAAAGGTCACGAACTGAAAGCAGTGGTGAGTAAAGTTTTGGGTGATTTTGATGTATTGATTGCCAGTTTAAAGACTCCTTGATCTGTGTGTTTGTTTGTCAGGTGTTTAGCTACCAAACCACAAAATATTAGACTTGTCCAAATTGAAAGCATTTGCATGTAACAAAGTCAATGTGACTCAGAAATTAAAAGTTGTTTTGGAAAGAGTAGAAAACATTGTGGTTACCAGCATTTTCTCCTTTTCCCACAGTGTTTTCAAAAGGTTTCTTTTTCAGGGTTGTTAAAATTTGCGATTGAGTGGTAAAGGGCTAAAACTCAACATTTGTCCATGCTTTCCTGGATTTTTCTTTTACCAGTTCTACATACAGTATTTTATCCAAACTACTGGCTGCTTTTCCACATAACCATCAGCGATGCAATGATCAGCTGTAGGAGAGGAATGAATCATGTCACAGTGACTATCGTCAATCTTTGGAAAGAAAGTGGCCTAGCTTGGGATTCATACCATCGACACCATGTTCTCAAGTCCTGTAAGCAACCGGTTGCACTACCCGGGCTTAGTGAAAAGCAGATGTAATGCATCTTCAAAAAGTAAACAACCCATGTCAGCCTGTGCGGTCCGCACATGCTGGCATGGATTGAAACTTTTGCCAAAGGACCAGCATACCTCATGATTCAGTCAGTCTTTAGACAAAATGGATTTTATGGATCCATAATTATGGATCCATAATTATGTGATAACCTCCTTGGTATCATGCATCACGGAGATGCAACAAACTCCCTTTTGCTCTCATATTTTGCTCTCATATTTTGCTCTCATATTTTGCTCTCATATTTTCTCATATTTTGCTCTCATGACTCTCATATTATAATATATTTATGCTATATCTCTTTTTTTTGAAGACCGCTAAACCTGCTGCTGACCCTTTGATGAGAAAGCGTAAACTGGAGCAGAATCGGTCAGGTATAAAAAATACTAGTGCTTGAAGTCTTAACCATTTACCCAACAAGCCTATCTTTTAATAATCCTGACAGAGAAGGCATTGAAAACAGTGTAGGAAAAGAAGAGAATACTAGTTACAGTTTTTCTCCTTTTCACACATTGTTTTTAAAAGCCTTCTTATTCTTCTTGGTTGTTAAAACATCAGATTGTTTGGTAAAGATTAACCCATTATTATGCAGCCGATTTTAACCCTTTCCCAAACATGTGTCTGCAGTACAAGTCTTTTGAAAACACTGTGGGAAAAGGAGAAATTGCTCGTAACGAGCAATTTCTCCTTTCCCACAGTGTTTTCTGCCCTTTTTGAGACTTTTCTGCCATTTTTATCAAATTTAGAATTGTCGTCTGCAAATTCTTTCAATTTGGACCAGTCTAAAATTTGTTGTTTGGGAAAGGGTTAAGATACACCCTTTCACGAATAAATCTCATCAGTTGAGTCACATTTAATTTGCCTTCTACAAATACTTTCAAAATGCACACATCAAGAATTTTGTCTTTTGGTAAAAAGTTAAAGGGTAGAAAAGATTGTTCAAAAAATGAGAAAATACTGGTAACAAGCATATTCTCACTTTTCCCGTGATGTTTTTAAATGTCTTCTACCTCAGGTAAAACACAGGGGTGTTTTGTGAAGGTTCAAACCTGTTATGAACTAGTGCTTAACTCTTTACCAAATGACAAAATTGTGGATGTGACCAAATTGGAAGCATTTGCCGACGAAAAATTTAAATGTGACTCAAGTGATGGAACTTGTCTGTGATAGGTTAGAAAGCATATAGGGAAAAGGAGAAAATGATGGCTACCAATATTTTCTCGTTTTCCTAAGACCAAAATAGTTCAGTTTTGATGCTGTCATTGGAAGTACATGTATATCTCAGAAAGTATTTGACAGTGTTTCAGCATTGTCTAATTTTCTGTAGTCTGGTCTCGATCCACTTTGTCAACATAAACAATTTTAGTTCTGCTGAGCACTTCATTTACATGTATGACATTTCTGCAACAACAATATTTTTGTTGCATACTGGAATCAACCTATCTCTCTCTCTGTCAGTCTGTCTATGTACATGCAGGTTTATACTTTGGAAGTCCCATCCCCACTTTTGGTGTCACTAATATTAAAACTTTGTCCAACTTTAAACCAGAAACTGTTGATGTGCAATGTGCAATCTTTGAATGTTTGGCTTTAGGCATTGAACAGTTATCTGTCCTTCAACTCTCACCTTTTTTTAACATTGCATATATAGATGAATATCTGTCTGCTTTATTAATGCACTATGTAAAAGTATTAACTGTTTAATGAAATATAAAACTGCACATAACTTAACCCTTTACCACACAATCTCGACTTTAAATGACCCTGAAAAAGAAGGTTTTTGAAAACATTGTGGGAAATGGAGAAAATGCTGGTAAGTTGGTAACTAGTTTTTTCTCCTTTTCCCACAATGTTTTCTACCCTTCCAAAAACATATTTCAGTGTTTGGGTTATATTTTTCAAATGTTTTGAATTTGGACAAGTCAAAAATTTTGTCGTTTATATTAAGTGGAGAAGAGTTATCTTGAGTGGATAACAATGCTCCAAACTGCACCACTGTAAAAGCTAGCTCCCCATGAGGATGGATTTAAGTGCTTGATACCGAACCATGGTCAGTGACTCATTAATTTGTTCTGAGATTGTCATTTTATTTTATTTTATTTATCTTTTTTCTGCAGACTTGGATAAGGATGGGAAAAAGGCTAAAGAAGATGAAGGACTCAGTCCTACTGAAAGGTAACAGTAAATTACTTCTGTGTGAAACCAGAAATGAGAAAAGGACTTAAAGATACATTTATTCTTATTTTCAGTCAATTTTTAACCCATTTCATCTTTATTTTATTAAACTATAATCATTTTTGTATCTTCATGCCAAATGTTACCCCTGACAGCAAGGTTGCATATATTATGACTGACAGAAAATGCATTTCATTTTTTGGCAGCTTTGCAAAAGAACTGACAAAAATGACAGTTTCATGTTCTACCTGGATATCTGTAGAAAAATGTCACATTCGTCATGACATTTGTGTGATGTCATCAATACTTTCAACCCTTTACCACAAAATCTGGTGTTTTAACAACCTTGAAGAAGTAGAATTGTTGAAAACATTGTGGAAAAAGGAGAAAATGCTGGTAACCAGCATTTTCTCGGTTTCCCACAATGTTTTCTAACCTTTCACATACAAGTCCCATTATTTTCTCCATGTTTATTATTATGTCTGCAAATGCTTTCAGTTTGGACTTTTCTAAAATTTTGACGTATGGTAAAGAGTTAAAACAGCTAGATACTCTATGGGGCTTTACAGGGATACAAAACTGCATGAGCAGTGAAGTTACAGCAGTGAAATTTTCAGGTTATACTGTAATCAACTGATATTTTTCTTTAATCCATAGAATAGTATGTAAGAACAACAGTTACTTATTATCAGTATAATATTACTTTCAGTGTTACATTCAAAGAAGTAGCTCTGGAGGTTCCTATGTTAGTTTTTAACATGTTCTTTGAGTTTTTTTCCATTTGAGCTGAGCCCCGGTATCTCAGTCAGTAGCGTACAGGACTTGAGAACAGAATTTGCTGGTTTGATCCCCGGTTCTGCAAAATTCTTTCAGAGGATTGATGATAGTCATTGCAACAGGATTCATTCCTCTCTCACTGCTGACCATTGTTTGTGACGATGGGTATTTGGGAAAGCAGCCAGTGGGTTGGGAAGAATATTGTGTGTAGTACTGGTAAAAGAAACTCCAGGAAAGCATGGATAGGGGCACTGGCCGCCTTGATATAACTGAAATAATGTTGAAAAAGGTGTTGAACTCCATACAGTCAATGAATCATTTTTCTTCTGAAGTAAACCCTAACATAGACATATGTGCCCTTTACCACACAATCCTGAAATTTAATGACCTCAAGGAAGGAGACCTTTTAAGAATATTGTGGGTAAAGGTATTATTTTTGTCTTTGATAGGGTTGAAAACATTGTGGAAAAAAGAGAAAATGCTGCTTAACAGCACAGCATTTTCTCTTTTTTCCACAATGTTTTCAACCCTATCAAAGACATAAATAATCATTTGACTAACATTTATTTTGTCGTCTGCACATGCTTTCAATTTGGTCAAGTCCAAAATTTTGTCGTGTCGTAGAGAGTTACACACTATGAATTGTTTGATAAAGGGCTAAAGAATGCAAGAACTTGAAATGAACTGGTATATTCTCTGTTTGTAGGCTGAAGAACTCTGTAACCCCTTTGTGGAAAATGTCCTATGAGGAACAGTTGACTGTAGGTATATTACTATTCTTTTCAAGTTGACGGAATTTAAGACATGTACAAATTTAGAGCATTTGCAGACGTATAACTGGATGTATCAGGAATGATTGACTGATTGAATGGTGTACGTGGTTGGGAGGTAGAGAGTTGGCCTCGTAACCGTAAGGTCCTAAATTCAATACCTGGGAGCGGGTGTCAACTTTGGGACTACTTTTGCCCACACGTTTGGTGTGAGTACTGGTATAGTTTCCAGGACGCAGAATCAAGAGAGATTAGTATAAATTGCAAGAACTTGTTTCTCAATCGATGTAAAATACATATGTTTAAGCTAAACTAATTGAATGGTGTTGTAGGCTCTTCCAATATTATGTTAGACATATCACGGGGACAGTCCACATATTCATGTATTTCCTGGGTTTCACCAGCACTGGGATAAGGCTCTGCTGTGTCTTGCCCAAGGACACTCCCAAGAAAAACTGATTGCTTCCAGTGAGGCTTCAACCAGGGGCCTCCAGGCTGGGAGTCCTATACCCTACCACTAAGCCAGGCAGGACCCTGTATCACAAACTGATTTGTTTTTGTAAGTGTAGAAAACATTGTGGTTACCAGAATTTTCTTTTTACCTGATGACGATTTCATAGATGCTATCCTTCAAGATGGTGAAAATAGTGATTTATTTGTGAGAAATACTTCGGTTTTTAGGATTTAACCTGCTAACACACAGTCCTGAGTTTTAACGACCCTGGAAAATAAGACTTTTGAAAACATTGTGGGAAAAGGAGAAAATGCTGGTAACCAGCATTTTCTCCTTTTCCCACAATGTTTTCTAACCTTTCAGAAACAATTCCAATCAAATGAGCCACATTCAATTTGTAGTCTGCAAATGCTTTGAATTTGGACCACTCGAAAATATTGTCATGTGGTAAAGAGTTAAGCGCATGTAGGATAATTTAACAATTTTTTTCTGATCTTTGATAAACAGTAGAACGGCTGTACGAGGGGTGTTAAAAAAATACGCAGAAAAGTACAGTAATCCTCTCAAATATTGCTTGAATACAGCGAAATTGATCATACATCTAACAAATACAGTTTCTTTTGCTGTGTAGGTCTAGATTAGACTGCTCAGAAAAACCCATTTGTAAGGATAATACCTGTTCAGTCTTGGTGAAAGATCAGTGCCCAACCCTGCAAAGATGCTCTTTAATTCTTTTACGGAACAGCAAAATTTTAGGCTTAACCAAATTGAAAGCATTTGCAGACGACAAGTAAAACTATGCATTAACCCTTTACTGCACAATGACGCCTTTTGACGCCCCTGGGAAAGAAGCCTTTTGAAAACATTGTGGGAAAAGGAGAAAATGCTGGTCACCAGCATTTTCTCCTTTTCCCACCATGTTTTCTACCCTATCAAAGACAAATTGCACCATTTGAGCCACATAGAAATTGTCGTCTGCAAATGCTTTCAGTTTGGACAAGGCTAAAGTTTTTTCGTCTGGTAAAGGGTTAAATGGTAGGATCTGTCAATGATAGGTCAGAAAACATTGTGGGAAAAGTAGAAAATGCTGGTTACCAGCATTTTCTCCTTTTCCCACAATGTTTTCAAAAGGCTTCAGGGTTGTTAAAACTTGTGATTGTGTGGTAAAGGCTTAAACTGGTACTATAGAAAGAAACACAGTCATTAGAAGTTTCTCTTTGACCAGCTGGTGACACTTCACAACAACAACCCTTTTTTATCTCATATATGGAAGAGTATCCAATTCTATCAAAGTGGTTTAACTTCACCAGACAACTTAAATTTTAGACTTGTCCAAATTGAAAGTATTTGCGAACGACAAAATTTAAAGCCGTGATGATAGCTCAAATGATGATAAATCAAGTGATGATAATTATTTTTTGAAAAAGGAGAAAACGTTGTTGGAAATGGTGGTTACCAGCATTTGACTAAAATTTTAGGCTTGTACAAATTGAGCCAAGCCCCTGTAGCTCAGTCGGTATCATACAGGACTTGAGAACAGGATGTCGCTGGTTGGATCCCCGGCTTGGCCAATTTCTTTCCAAGGATTGATGACAGTCATCACGACAGGATTCATTCCTCTCTCACTGCTGACCATTGTTTCGACGATGGTTATGTGGGAAAGCAGCCAGTGGCTTGGAAAGAATATTTTGTGGGGTACTGGTAAAAGAAACTCCAGGAAAGCAAGGATAGGTGCACTGGCTGCCATGATATAACTGAAATAATGTTGAAAGTGGCGTTCAACACAATACAATTGTCCAAATTGAAATTTACAGACAACATGTGCAATAATAATTCAAATTGTGATCAAATAATGATAATTCTCTGTGATAGGGTAGAAAACATTGCGGGAAAAGGAGAAAATACTGGTCACCAGCATTTTCTCCTTTTCCCACAATATTTTCAAGACGCTTTTCCCTTGGGGTCTTAGAGTGATTGTTTTGTGTAGGAAAGGATCAAGGGAAGTAACTCACCCAACAGGTTTGTTACAGTAAAGATTAAATACTCTCCCTTGGACCATGTTAAAGGTTTCATCTGCTAATGCTCTGAATTTTGAGAAATTCATGATATTCTAGTTTGGTCAATTCTTTACCAAACGACAAAATTTTGGAATGGACCAAATTGACAGCATTTGCAGACTACAAATCAAATGATGGTAAAATGATTATTTCTGCCTGTGATAAGTTAGAAAACATTGTGAGAAAAGGAGAAAATGCTGGTTACCAGCATTTTCTCCTTTTCCCACATGTTTTCAAAAGGCTTCTATTTCAGGGTTGTTAAAAGCCGGGATTGTGTGGTATTGGGTTTAGAGTAAGTAGACTTTTATATACCAAGCCTGTGTTACTTTTACAGAAAAAGCAGGAGGACATGAAAACGTTTATGAGGAAGTATTTAAAACAGATTGAGAAAAACTGTCCAGATCTACGGAGGCAGGTACATGAGTGGAGAAAAGAATTTGGTGGAATGCCCTGTGAATTGCAGATGATAAAACCATCTGTAAGTTCTTTTAATTGATGTTTTTCAGAGGATTTTCTTTCAAGTTTGTATCTTTTAACCAGACAAGTAAATTTTTTACTTTTTTAAAATGAAAGCATATGCAGACAACAATTTAGATACAGCTCAAATGATGGAATTGGTCTTTGGATAGGTTAGAAAACATTGAGGGGAAAATAGAAAATGCAGGTTGGTGGTCACCAGCATTTTCTCCCTTTCCTGCAATATTTTCAAAAGCCCTCAACCTCACTACTATTTGTATTTAGAAAACCCAAGTTCTATCAGAGATCATGTTTGACTGTCCTTTGGAAAAGCACTGAGGAGTCAAGTACTTGTTTGCCTTGTGTTTAACATTGTTTTCAATAGTATTTCTGTCATATGACTGCAGTTAATGCACCTATACATCTATTCCTTCACTTTTATCTTAGTTGTTTTCAAAAAAAACATGAAGGTATTGTATCCCTGGAGTTGTCTGTGTTGTTGTGTAAGGGCATTTTCAAAAACTTTGATGTTTTGTAATATCTCAATTCAAACTTGGACAAGTTGTTAACTATCAAAAGGGGAACCCATACAATGATAGGAAGGTAATTATCAGAGTAATTTTTACACAGTTATCCCCTTTTTGACTGAATTTTCCCTGAAATTCAAGCAACTGCAGCGGTGCGTTGGCAGCAGCATGTGGTGCTCTTTTTCGTATACCAGTACTTCCAACAATACCTTTTTAGCTCACCTTAGCACAACGTGCTAAAGGTGAGCTATTGTGATCGCCCTATGTCCGGCGTCCGTCGTCCGTCGTCTGTCGTCCGTCGTCCGTCAACAATTTCTTTAAACATCTTCTTCTCCTAAACCACTGGGCCAATCTTGATGAAACTTGGCAGGGATGTTCCTTGGGTGAAGCTCTACCAAAATTGTTCAAAGAATTGAATTCCACCCACAACTCTGGTTGCCATGGCAACAAAAAGGAAAAAAAAGCAAAATCTTTGAAAATCTTCTTCTCTGAAACTAGAAGGCGCAGAGCTTTGATATTTGGTATGTAGCATCTCCTAGTGGACCTCTACCAAGTTTGTTCATTTGATGCCCCTGGGGTCAAAACTGGCCCTGCCCCGGGGGTCACAAGTTTGAGCATAGTCATAAAGAAGGAAAACTTTAAAAATCTTCTTCTCTAAAACTTGAAGGCATAGAGCTTTGATATTTGGCATGTAGCATCTCCTAGTGGACCTCTACTAAGTTTGTTCATATGATGCCCCTGGGGTCAAAACTAGCCCCGCCCCGGGGGTCACAATTTCCAACATAGGAACAAAGAAGGAAAACTTTAAAAATCTTCTTCTCTAAAACTAGAAGGCATAGAGCTTTGATATTTGGCATGAAGCATCTCCTAGTGGATCTCTACCAAGTTTGTTCATATGATGCCCTTGGGGTCAAAACTGGCCCTGCTCCAGGGGTCACAAGTTCAAACATAGGAACAAAGAGGGGAAACTTTAAAAATCATCTTCTCTGAAACTGGAAGGTATAGAGCTTTGATATTTGGTATGTAGCATTGCCTAGTGGACCTCTACCAAGTTTGTTCATATGATGCCCCTGGGGTCAAAACTGGCCCCGCCCCGGGGGTCACAATTTTGAGCATAGTAACAAAGAAGGAAAACTTTAAAAATCTTCTTCTCTGAAACTTGAAGGCGTAGAGCTTTGATATTTGGCATGAAGCATCTCCTAGTGGACCTCTACCAAGTTTGTTCATATGATGCCCCTGGGGTCAAAACTGGCCCCGCCCCGGGGGTCACAATTTCCAACATAGGAACAAAGAAGGAAAACTTTAAAAATCTTCTTCTCTAAAACTAGAAGGCATAGAGCTTTGATATTTGGCATGAAGCATCTCCTAGTGGACCTCTACCAAGTTTGTTCATATGATGCCCTTGGGGTCAAAACTGGCCCTGCCCCGGGGGTCACAAGTTTGAACATAGGAACAAAGAGGGGAAACTTTAAAAATCATCTTCTCTGAAACTGGAAGGCGTAGAGCTTTGATATTTGGTATGTTGCATTGCCTAGTGGACCTCTACCAAGTTTGTTCATGTGATGCCCCTGGGGTCAAAACTGGCCCCGCCCCGGGGGTCACAAGTTTGAGCATAGTAACAAAGAAGGAAAACTTTAAAAATCTTCTTCTCTTAAACTTGAAGGCGTAGAGCTTTGATATTTGGCATGTAGCATCTCCTAGTGGACCTCTACCAAGTTTGTTCATATGATGCCCCTGGGGTCAAAACTGGCCCCGCCCCGGGGGTCACAATTTCCAACATAGGAACAAAGAAGGAAAACTTTAAAAATCTTTTTCTCTGAAACAGGAAGGCATGGAGCTATGATATTTGGTATGTAGCATCTTCTAGTGGATCTCTACCAAGCTTGGTCATATGATGCCCTTGGGGTCAAAATTGGCACTGCCCCAGGGGTCACAAGTTCAAACATAGGAACAAAGAAGGAAAACTTTAATTTTTTTTTTTCTCTTAAATGGGAAGGCATAGAGCTTTGATATTTGGTATGTAGCATCTCCTAGTGGACTTCTACCAAGTTTGTTCCAAGGATGCTGCTTTGGTCAAAACTGGCCCAGCCCCTGGTGTCACAAGTTCGAACATAGGAACAAAGAAGGAAAACTTTAAAATTCTTCTTTTCTGAAACCGAAAGGTGTGGAGCTTTGATATTTGGTATGTTGCATTTCAGAGTGGACCTCTACCAAATTTGTTCATATGACGCCCCTGGGTCAAAACTGGCCCCGCCCCGGGGGTCACAAGTTCGAAGATAGGAACAAAGAAGGAAAACTTTAAATTTCTTTTTCTCTTAAACGGGAAGGTGTAGAGCTTTGATATTTGGTATGTAGCATTTCCTAGTGGACCTCTAACAAGTTTGTTCATATGATGCCTCTGGGTCAAAACTGGCCCAGCCCCGGGGGTCACAAGTTTGAACATAGGAACAAAGAAGGAAATCTTTAAAATTCTTCTTTAAAACTGGAAGGCGTAGAGCTTTGATATTTGGTATGTAGTGATTCTCTTCTAAGTTTGTTTGCCCATCTAAGCGCAACAAGTTCATTGAGTTCAAAATTGGGTCATAAACTAGGTCACTGGGTCAAATTAAAGAAATACCTTGTTGGCACTCGAGGCCACATTATTTGCTCAATTGCCTTGAAAATTAGTTAGAAAGTTTGTCTTTATAAAGTCTCACATAAGATTAATTTGGGTCAACTTGGGTCATAAACTAGTTCACTGGGTCAAATTAAAGAAATACCTTGTTTGCACTCTGGAGGCCACATTTATAGCTCAAATGACCTGAAATTTGGCCAGAATGTTTGTCTTGATGAAATACCAGATGAGTTTGGATTTGGGTCACCTGGAACCATAAACTAGGTCACTAGATGTTTGTCTTTGTAAAATCTCACATGAGTCTGAATTTGGGTCAACTGGGGTCATAAACTAGTTCACTTGGTCAAATTAAAGATAGCTAGTGGGCACTCTAGAGGCCACATTTATTATTCACTTGATTTGAAAATTGGTTAAAATGTTTCTTTTGATATAACCAAAGACCTGTTCAAATTTGGGTCACCTGGGGTCATAATCTAGGTCACTAGGTCAAATTAAAGAAATATCTTTAGGGCACTCGAGGCCACATTTTTTGCTCAATTGACTTGAAAATTTGTCAGAATGTTTGTCTTCATGAAATATGAGTTTGAAATTGGGTCACCTGCAGTCAAAAACTAGGTCACATGGTCAAATCAAAGAAAAACCTTTAAGGCACTCTACTAAGGTGAGCGACCCAGGGCCATCATGGCCCTCTTGTTTACTGGTGTTTTTTAACTACATTTGAGTGATGCTCTGTGAAAAGGGGTTTAATGCACTTGCAATAATTATCAAGCCATGTCCGCCTGTGCAGTCTGTGCAGGCTGACATGGACCTAAACTGTTGCTATTTGTAAATTTTCTGCATGTGCAAGGTTCCTACTACCTCATGATCCAATCGGTTGTCAGACAAAATAAATTTAATAGATCCATAATCATGTGATGACTTGCAGGGTACAAGGCATCATGGAGATGCATAAAATCTCCTTTTCCCAGAGCATGGCTCATATTAGTTTAATTACTAGCCCATGGATGCTGTCAGCTAAGCTCCTGGATTTGGTAAAGTACATTACCACAATGTTTTCAAAAGGCATCTTCCTCAGGGTTGTTAACTCTTTACCACACAATCCCAACAAAGAAAACTTTTGAAAACATTGTGGGGAAAAAGAGAAAATGCTGGTAGCCACAATGTTTTCTACCTTTTTCAAATGAAATTTTAATTTCTGAGTCTCCTTTATTTTGTCATCTGCAAATGCTTTCAATTTGGACCATTGTAAAATTTTGTCGTTTGGTAAAGACTCGGGATTGCATGGTAAACAGTCAGACCCAATATGAATATGTGAGGTGTTGCCATGGTTATCATAGAAACATATACTCTTATTTAACTCTTTACCAAACAACAAAAATTTAGACTGGTCCAAATTCAAAGCATTTGCAGATGACAAAGTAAAGGTGACCCAAATGACGAAATTTGTCCTTGATAGGATAGAAAACATTATGGGAAAAGGAGAAAATGCTGGTTACCAGCATTTTCTCCTTTACCCACAATGTTTTCAATAGGGTTCTTCCTCAGGGTTGTTATGACTCGGGATTGTGTGGTAACGGTTAAACCGAGCATGGGTATGTGAGCTGATACCATTGTTATCACAGAAAATAACATATAATCCACTTCTAACAAGCTGATTTTGTTTATAACCCACCAAGTAAGCTATGAAAATGTTGGAATTATAGACAAAGATTTCCTATTGTTGCAGCCTGACACAGAGGGTTATAGAAACAAATGTGAGTTTACAGTTGGTCCTGGTATAGATGGACAGAGTAATGTTGTTGGATTTAGATTTGGTCAGTACTCCCAGGGTACTGTCTATGTGGGTTCACCAGAAGAAGTAAACTTTCTGTCTGATACTATGAAAAGGGTTGTCAAGGTAACATATTTTGTTATTATTTTTCTCATATTTTCATAATTTGCTTAATATTTAATCCTTTACTACAAAATCCTATGTTTTTGCCATTGTTAGAAAAATGGTAGAAAAATATTGTGGAAACAGGGGGAAGGAAAATGCTGGTTACTAGCCATTTCTCCTTTTTCCACAGTGTTTTCCTACCTTTTAACTCCTTATAACCAAACGACAAACTTTTGGACTCATCCAAACCCAAAGATTTTGCAGACAGTGAATTGATTGTGGCTCAAATGGTGAAAATTGTTGTGGAAAGAGAAGAAAGAAAAGGAAACGTTGTGGGAAAAGGAGAAAATGCTGCTACCAGAAAAAGTTTTTCTCTTCAGGGGCAATAAATTTGGGATTGTGTGGTCAATGATTAAGAAACAAGCTCCACCATTTTAGCCACATTTGATTCGTTACCTGCAAATGCTTCAGACAAGTCTAAAATTTTGTTGTTTGGTAAAAAAGGCTTATTGGTCTTGAGAGGTACCTCTGCCAAAGCAAAGTATGATTTTTCATGGCATCAGAACTTCTACCACGCTGTATTCCAAAGATGTTTAATTATTCCAGCCAACACATCAAAAATTAACAGATCACAAACCACTGACAACTTTCTTTGCATTCGAGTGGACCAGTTTTGAAAATATTGTGACAATGGTAGAAAATATGTGTATCAAGCTATTTCTCCTGTTTCCACAATATTTACAGATGTATTCTGGTGTGATTGTCTATATATAGGTGCCTTCAATACATACAAGTCTAAAATTTATGGTATGGCAAAGGCATAACTCTTTACCAGATGACAAAAATATAAATATGACGAAATTGAAAGCATTTGCAGACAACAATTTAAATGTTGCTCAGATGATAGCATTTGTCTTTGATAGGGGAGAAAACATTGTGGGAAAAGGAGAAAATGCTGGTTACCAGCATTTTCTCCTTTTCCCACAATGTTTTCATAAGGTTTCTTTCTTCGAGTCGTTAAAACCTTGGAATTATGTGGAAAGGGTTTAACCATTTTCTGTATCCACAGGGCTTTCAGACGTACTTGTCACAGAGTAACTACAGGGAGTTTAACCCGGAGAACCATACAGGTCACTGGAGACAGCTTGCGGTGCGGACAACGAGGCTCGGACATATCATGATCATGATAGATTTTCACCCACAGTCTCTCTCGCAGGTAAATCACAAACCGTTTTACTCTTTGTTAAGCATTCCTCTGTTTTAACGACCTTGAAGAAGAGGGCATATAAAGACATGATTGATAAATGAAATTGCTGGGAACCAACATTTTCTACTTTTCCCCAAAATGTTTTATACCGTTTCAAATGGGAATGACATGTTAGGAAGTGAATTAAATTAGGGGCAGTTTACTTTGTGAAAATGTAATCATGTCTTTGTACAAAATCTGTTTAATTACATATAATGGGCCATTTCTGCATTCTTTTTTATCACCCCTCATACATGTACTTCTACAGCTTTAATGTACGAGTTATTTTTTACCAAACAGTGCCCATTTTAATGACCCTGAGAGAGAAGGCTTTTGAAAACATTGTCAGGAAAAAGAGAAAATGTTGGTAACTAGCTTTTTCTCCATTTTCCACAAAGTTTTTTGTTTCCTGCAAAAGACAAATTTCATATTTTGAGTAACATTTATTGTCTGCCAATGCTTTCAGTTTGGACAAGGCTAAAATTTCTGTGTCTGGGATAAAGGTTACTCGTAATGGAAAACACTTTTCTTTCATACCAAGGTTTTGTTATCCAGTTTTGTTATTCTATATTTGTTACATCTATTGCAGGAGGACATATTGCAGGAACAGAAGAGCATTTGTGAATACTTTACAGATGGAGAAGGGAAGGCCTGTGGGATAACAAGTTGTTACTTTAGGGCCCATTCTGAAAGGTAAATTATAGGGGCTGTGACAGGAGCATAAAGATCATAAGTTATGAACTCAGAGCCCAGATTCATTAACCATTCTTTGTTTCCTTCTTAGTCTTATTCTAGAGATGGAAAGTTATGCAACTTGTGATTGCATGAACCGTTTGGTTTAACCAATCTTAGTTATGCATTATACCAAACAAGTGGTCACATGATATGGATGATTTTTGTCAGAAAACTTAAGAAATCATGGGCTAGAATGGTCGTTTGAAAGCAGAATATTTATCAATTGCAAAAAGCTCTGGCACAGGTCAGCCTACAGAGGTTGACCTGATTTGATACTTTTTGTAGATGCATAAAATGCCTTTTTTACAGTGCATGGCTCATGTGTTTAGATCTAGTGCCTTACTTTCCCTTCAGCTTCCCTTTTAACTCTATAGACAGTGCAACAAGAAGAGTAGAACATTTAACCCTTTCCCAAACGACAAATTTTGGACTGGTCCAAATTGAATGAGTTTGCAGACGACAATTTTAAATTTGTTGAAAACGGCAGAAAGTTATCAAAAAGGGTAGAAAACACTCTGGGAAAATGAGAAATTGCTCGTTACGAGCAATTTCTCCTTTTCCCACAGTGTTTTCAAAAGACTTGTACTGCAGACATGTGAAAACCAGGGCTTGTTTGGGAAAGGGTTAAGAGGGGTGAGATGATTTGATTTGCTATTGCTCACAGTATAGAGCAAGATCAGGCTGTTGTCCACTGTTTATAGCCCCTGGCGTTTCTGTTATTTAACTTTTTAACAGCTGACAAAATTTTAGCCTTGTCCAAATGGAAAGCATTTGCAGACGACAAATTAAATGATACCAAAAACATGGAATTTGTCTTTCATAGGGTAGAAAACCTTGTGGAAAAAGGAGAAAATGCTGGCTACCAGCATTTTCTCCTTTTTCCTTAATGTTTTCAGAAGCCTTTCTTCTCAGGGTCGTTAAAAGTCGGCATTGTGCGGGAAAGGGTTAAATCGACTGTTTGTTACAGAAACGATTGAGGTAACGTCATAGCTCTGTTGTCGTCTGCATCTGTGTTGTTGCCATGGTGATACAACTCTGACATTTTTCTGATGCCTCTGTTATTACTGAAGATATTAACTTCACTCCGAGGCTTGTTCTTAACTATCAAAAAAAAAATCCATACCTGAAAGGCAGGTAACCCTTAAACAATTTTTGACACAGTTATGCCCCTTCTTTGACTTAGAATTTTCACTGAAAAACCAACTTCAGCTGAGTGTTGGCACCCGCACATTGTTCTCTTGGTGAAATCTTTTCTGGTTAAAATGTGCTATTGCCTGTACTTTAGATCAAGATCAGACTGTGGCTCACTAGTCAAGGCTGTTCTCTCTCATTTGTGCAGCATCTTTTTTAGCCACATCATTTTCAGATACATGATAATGCAGAAGTGTCCAAAGGGACTGGCATTAGTGGAGGATTAACTATCCTAGAAATACAGAAAAATCAGAATGGATATTCCATGATTGCTTTGAAAGAAAAGCACAAATGAACCATGCTTCTTGAAGAGGGGCTTAATGCACCTGTGAAAAGTATCCACCCAGGTTAGCCTGCGCAGTCCACGCAGGCTGACCTGGTCTGAAACTTTATGCTATTGGTCAATTTTCTGTATGTCAAAGGACCAATCTATCTTATGATACAGCCAATTGTTAGACAAAATGGTTTTTATGGATCCATAATTTTGTGATGACTTGCTTTGCATAATGTATCACAGAGATGCATTAAGCCCCCTTTTGCCAGAGCATGGCTCAAATGCTTTCATGTAATTTTGGCAATAGAAGCATGTTTTTTTCAGAATGACAGGTGCCCCTTCTGACTCTCCCTACAAACTTATCTTTGGACATGAGGTAAGTCTTGAAACCACTTTTTTAACTCTATACCAGATGTCAAAATTTTAATTGCTTACCAAACAGTCCAGAGTTTTGATGACCCTGATTTAGACGGCTTCTGAAAACATTGTGAAAAAAGGAGAAAATGCTGGTGACCAGCATTTTTTCCTTTTCCAACGGTATTTTCTACCCTTTCAAAGGCAAATTCCATTGTCTGAAAATATCTCATTTGTCATCTTCATTTGCTTTGAATTTGGACAAATCTGTAGAATTTTTATCTAGGAAAGAGTTAACTCTTTACCATATTAAAATATTTTCGACTTTTCGAAAAAAGAAGCACTGACTGACAACAAATTCAGTGTGAGTCATATTTCAAGATTTGTCTTCAGAAGCATAGATGACATCGTAGAAAAGGGAGCTTATTAGCATTTTCTACTTTTTCCACAATGCTTTCAAAGCCTTCTTCCCCAGGAATTATTTGGCAATGGGTTAAAGAAGGAAATTTGGAACAAGATTTAGTTAGAAAAGAAAACAACAACAAAAATAGTCAACTTTTTTATGCCCTCTGATCTTGATCTATGCTTGCCCCAAAGGTAGATGTAGTTGTTAACTCTTTACCAAACGACAATATTTGAGACTGGCCCAAATTGAAAGCATTTGCAGACGACAAATTCATTGTGGCTCGAATGATTGGACTTTTGCTGAAAGGTAAGAAAACACTGTGGGAAAAGGAGAAAATGCTGGTTACCAACATTTTCTCCTTTTCTCACAATGTTTTCAAAAGTCCAATTTCCCAGAGTCGTTGAAACTCGGGATTGTGTGGTAATAGGTCAAAGGCACACTAAGGTATAAAACATCTTGATAGGGTGTTGCTATTTAATATAAATTACAGGTTTATACATGTGGCAGAAGGGGAGACAAAAGTTCATTAACCGTTAAAACTCTGAATTGATGATTTGTACCTTTTTAATTTGGAAAAACAGCCCAAAATATTGCTATTTTAAGGTTGGAATATGTAACATAGTAGCAATCTGATCTTGATCTACACTGTCTGCAAAAACAACTTTAAGTTGGTTCCAGGGCTTTAAGGGTTAACAGGAATTTCTCCTCTTGCTACAATATTTAAAAAAAATGTGGTTTAAGACCAAAAAATAAGTCTTCTGCTTGTAGCAGTATTTTAACTCTGTACCAGACAAAATTTGAAACACATCCATATATAAAGAACTTGCAGACTACAAGATAATTGTGCATCAAATGATAGAATTTTGTCTTTGATAGGGCAGAAAATTGTGGTTACCAGCATTTTCTCTGTTGCTCACAATGTTTTCAAAAGCTTTTTTCTCAGGGTCGTTAAAATATGGTATTACATGTATATGGTAAAGGTTTATACAGAAGGAAGATGTATATACCTGCATTTACACAAGTATGACTACCACAATATGTATTCACTTTTTGATGAGAGGGTCCCCGCTTCTTCAACTTCGAGCACCTTTCAATAAATTTCTCATTCTTTTATAAGTTCGGTTTTTTTTTTTTTGTTAACTCTTTGCCAGATGACAAAAACGTTGCTATGTCCAAGTTGAAAACATTTGCAGATGACAATCTTAATGTAGCACAAACGATAGGATTAGTCCTTCATTGGCAGAAAAAATTATGGGAAAATGAGAAAATGTTGGTCACCTGTACTTTCTTCTTTTTTCCACAATATTTTCAATAAGCCTCTTTTTCATGGTCCTTATATATGCAGGATTTTGTGATAAAGAGTTAAATCATGTCATTTTACTTCAAAAATTACTTACATTTGTACAAAATGACACACTATAGTGCCTTTACAGCAACAAAATTATGGGCTCCTCTATATTTGAAGTATTTCTTGACAAAGAAAAATATTGGTGAGGAGAAAATGCTGGTTACCAGTGTTTACTCCGTGTTCCATAATGTTTTTAAAAGCCTTCTTCTTCAGTGTAATAAACACACAGGATTGTTTGGTATGGGGATAAACTTTTGTTAATTTTTCATTCTAGTCCATCACAGAGCGCTTGTTAGACATGGAATTTAGAATTTCACCCAATGCTTTCTTTCAAGGTAAGGCTTTTTAACCCTTTGCCATACAATCAAGAGTTTTAAAGACACTAAGAAAAAAGGCTTTTGAAAACATGGCGGGAAAAGGAGAAAATGCTGTTTTCTACTGTTCCAAAGAAAGTTTTAGTTTTTAAACAAAATTTAATCAAATGCTTTCAGTTTGGACTGGTCTAAAATTTCGTCATATGGTAAAATGGTAAAGACTGGACTTGGATTATAGGTATCATGATTTTTTCTTTTTTATGTGGAAAAGCAGCCAGTGGCCTGGAAAGAGTTTTGTTGATAGTATTTGTAAATAGGGGTCAGGAAAGCATGGATATGTACACTTGCTGCAGTGATAAAACTGAAACACTCTTGAAACAATACTAAATAATAAACAAACAAATGAGCCATGCCCTGGCAAAAGGGGGTTCAATGTGTCTCCATTAACCCTTTACTGCACAATGACGCCTTTTGATGCCCCTGGGAAAGAAACCTTTTGAAAACGTTGTTGGAAAAGGAGAAAATGCTGGTAACCAGCATTTTCTCCTTTTCCCACAATGTTTTCTACCCTATCAAAGAAAAATTGCACCATTTTAGCCAAATAGAAATTGTCGTCTGCAAATGCTTTCAATTTGGAGAAGGCTAAAATTTTGTCGTCTGGTTAAGGGTTAATGCATTACACCGAGCAAGTCATCGCATTATTCTTGACTCATAAAGTCCATTTTGTCTAACAGCTAGCTGAATCATGTGGTAGTCTGGTCCTTTGGCATGCGGAAAATTGACCAAAAACAAAAAGTTTCGACCCAGGTCGGCCTGTATAGACTGCGCAGGCTGACTTTTGTCAATACTTTTTGCAGATCATGAGATGCATTAACCCCCCTTTTCACAGAGCATGACTAAATGGATTGCAAGGGAAAGGCTTTAGGTTACTGGACCCCTATTCTACTGGATATTTTCATTGGGTTATATTTGTATGGTTTGTATGTGTTTTCAGGCCATTTTCAACATTATTTCAGTTATATCGTGGCAGCTGTGCACCTCTCCATGCTTCCCTAAAGTGGCTTGTAACAGTATTTTGTACAATTGTATTCACAAGCCACCAGCTCCTCTCCCACTCAGACAATGTAGAAACAATTAATGTCCAGCAGTGAGAGAGGAATGAATACTGTGGCAATGACTATCATCAGTGCTCGCAAAGATATTAGCTTAGCTGGGGACTTGACCCAGCAACTGTCGGGACTCAAGCCTTGTATGTTACTGACTGGGCTTTCTGGCGAAAGCAAAGAAGCATATCACTTTCAAGTTTTG
Source organism: Tridacna gigas (assembly GCA_945859785.2). Taxonomy (NCBI): domain Eukaryota; kingdom Metazoa; phylum Mollusca; class Bivalvia; order Cardiida; family Cardiidae; genus Tridacna; species Tridacna gigas. The sequence goes on from OX244042.2 coordinate 9,471,680, forward strand.
TGAAAGAAAATGTTTGTATCATGTTGTCTCAAAAATATGGATAAACAGCGCATAATTTATGAAGATTGCATGCAAAAACATTGTTGGAAAAAGGAGAAAATGTAGATATTGCTGCATCAAGCCAATATCTCCATCTACCACAGAATTTTCAAAAGGGGTCTGTTGCATGACCTGAAAAGTCTTTTGCAAATTGCTATGTGTCTAAAATAGTTAAATAGTGTAGACTATGCTCTAAAAACTTTTCTTTGGCCAATTTATATTATTCTTTTACCAAACAATTACGCAAACAAGTTGGCTTCTTTAAAAAAGAAGCCAGGAGAGGTCAGCATCAATGTTTTCAAATAGCTTATCGCATTTAATTTCATTAATTTTTTCTCTTTTTTAACGAAATTCTTTTTTTTTTGTGTGTGTAGCTTTATTTGTTTCATGAAAAATTACAACTACTGGAAAGGTCATTTGCAATCAAATCAGTATAACAAATCCTTTTTAAAATCCGTCATATAAAAACAAAACGCGTCTATTTTCTATTTCAGTTTTTTGATTTTGGTTTATTTATGAAACCATGACGAAACAGACTGTGTATCAGAACTCTTTCACAGAAAAGCATGGAGTTAGGCAGCAATTTCTGAGGCAGTCTGCCTTTTAAACTCACCACTGTTGGAGAGGTCTGATGACCTCTCCAATAAGTTTTCATAATCCTGAGGAAGAAGGGCTTTTAGAAAAATGTTTACCAGCATTTTCTCTTTTTCACTTCTCATTTAATGTTTTGTCCATTACAGTAAATACCACAGCCGCAGAAGTTCTATACAAACAGGTGGCGGAGTGGTGCAGTATTTCTCCATCTTCCACAGTGTTGGATGTCTGTTGTGGTACAGGAACTATTGGGCTAACCGTAGCCAAGGTATGTATATCCCAGCAACAATTTATTATTAAACGTTTGAGCCATACTCTGTGAAAAAAGATTAAATGCATCTGCAAAAAGTATCGATCCAGGTCAGCCATTTGTAAATTTCATGCATGTCAAACGACCATTCTACATGTACCTCATGGTTCAGCCGGTTTTTAGACAAAATGGATTTTGTGGATCCATAATTATGTGATGGCTTGCTTGGTACCATGCATTAGAGAGATGGATTAACCCTTTACCACACAATCCTGAGTTTTAACGACCCTGAGAAAGAGGCCTTTTGAAACACTGTGGGAAAAGGAGAAAATGCTGGTAACCAGCATTTTCTCCTTTTCCCACAATGTTTTTTACCATATCAAAGACAAATTTCATCATTTGAACCACATTTGAATTGTTGTCCGCAAATGCTTTTGATTTGGAAAAGTCTACATTTTTTTTCGTGTGTTAAAGGGTTAAAGAACATTGTGCAAAGTACTCGTAAAGTAATTCCAGAGAGACATAGATAGGTGCATTTGCTGCTGCAACATAACTCTTCTTGTTCTATTACAGACGGTGGAGAAAGTTATTGGTATTGAAATGTGTTCTGAGGCGATACAAGATGCCGAAGTTAATGCTGAGAAAAATGGTGGGTGTCATCATCCAATCTCCACTTTATTTGTCCTTGTTTTAGAACATTGTTTCCATGAAAATTATTAAACTTTGACTTGAATTTCTAGGCATGAGTTTTTATGGCCAATAATAGCCTAATGTTAACAGTCCTGTGCATAAAATACAGGTAAATTACATTCATACTAAATGTACCAGTTTACAGGCACATTTAGCATTTCAGCAAACAATAAATTTTTTGTTTCGTGTAAGGGTAGAAAACATTGTGGGAAAAGGAGAAAATGCTGGTTACCAGCATTTTCTCCTTTTCCCACAATGTTTTCAAAAGACTTTTTTCTCAGGATCGTTAAAACTCAGGATTGTGTGGTAAAGGGTTTTAGAGTGAAAATGTGAATTACTTGGTATAACTGCTGTGAGTTTGGACAAGTCTAAAATTTTCTGTTCTGGTTTAGAGTGAAATGGTATTGTTTTGTGCCTTTAGGTATAGAAAATGTCAAATATCACTGTGCCAAGGCTGAGGACGTGATGAAAGATATCACAAAGACAGTACGTTTCTCGTCGGATGTTGTCGCCATTGTTGACCCACCTAGGAGTGGACTGCGTAAGAATATTTGTTGCTTTTAATGCCCAATCTCTTAACTGAATAGAATCAGCCAGTTTGTGAGCCTGCAAATAAGTATAATTACATATTTGCTTTGTGAGTCCCCTCTTCAGTTTGTATTTAACCCGTTACCAGACGATAAAATTTTAGCCTTGTCCAAATTGAAAGCATTTGCAGACGACAATTTCAATGTGGCTCAGATGGTGCAATTTTTGTTTGATAGGGTAAAAAACATTGTGGGAAAAGGAGAAAATGCTGGTTACCAGCATTTTCTCATTTTCCCACAATGTTTCTAAAAGGCTTCTTTCCTGGGGTCGTTAAAAGGCGGCATTGTGTGGTAAAGGGTTAGGCATTGTACAAATGTTGGCAGAAGTTCAAGATTAGAAAGGAAAAATAGTCAAACGGTTGCTCTATACCCAGTAATTCACATTTTCACACTTAAACCCTTTACCACACAATCCTGAGTTTTAACAACCCTGAGAAAGAAGTCCTTTGAAAACATTGTGAGAAAAGGAGAAAATGCTGGTAACCAGCATTTTCTCCTTTTCCCACAATGTTTTCTACCCTTCCACGAAATAATTTCAATTTTTGAGTCACATTTTTGTTTTCATCTGCAAATGCTTTGAATTTGGACAGATCCAATATTTTGTTGTTTGGTAAGGGGTTAATATGGTTGGTTGATATAGTAGCAGGAATGTATGAAAAAGTGCATCATGCCACTGTTAGATTTATGAAATACTGTTGAAAATGACAGCATAGCTCACAGTGTCATCATGGATGGGTAGGTGCTCTTGACATTTCCTAGTATCTCTGTCATTAATGAAGATGTTTTCCAACTCAGGATAGTTGTAAATTATCTAAAGGGGAACTGATATCAAAAGGGCAGGCAGCCCTAAAAATTTTAGCTTGGCTCTTTTCGAAGAGAATGTCAAGGTATTGTCATGGCCCTGGCACCTTCGTCTGTGTTGTCGTCTGTGTCGTCATGTAAAAAATTTGACATTTTATAATATCTCTGTTATTACTGAAGATATTTGCTTCAAACTTGGGCAAGCTGTTAATAATCAAAAGGGGAACCTATACAACAAGGGCAGGTAACCATCAAATCATTTTGACAGAGTTATGCCCCTTTTTCGACTGAGAATTTTCACTGAAAATCAAGCATCCGCAGCAGAGCACCCACACATGGTGCTCCTTTTTTTTTTTTGTTTTTGAATTTTTACTGAAGAAGAAACTTATGTCAAGTTCTGATGTCATCATTTCAGTTTAGATCAATGATTTGTCACTTTTCATTTCTGTTTAGATTCCAGTGTTGTCGTGGCGATAAGAAACTGTCATAGTATTAACAGACTTGTGTATGTCTCCTGTAATGTGAATGGAGCCTTAAACAACATGATAGAGTATGTAACATTTTCTTTTCCTACGGTTTTATGTGATATTTTTATCTTTGCCATGGTACATGTAGCTCAGTGCATAGTGCACATAACACATAATACTCTGGCAATAAGAAAATCATATTAATTACAGACTGGTTTATGTCAACTGTAATGTAAATTGAGCTTTAACCCTTTATCGCACAGTGCCGCCTTTTAACGACCCTTGGAAAGAAGCCTTTTGAAAACATTGTTGGAAAAGGAGAAAATGCTGGTGACCAGCATTTTCTCCTTTTTCCACGATGTTTTCTACTCTTCCAAAAACAAATTTCAATTTTTGAGTCACATTTATTTTGTCGTCTGTAAAAAGCTTTCAATTTGGACGAGTCTAAAATTTTGTCGTTTGGTAAAGAGTTAAACAACATGATAGAGTAGCCTCTTTCTTCAGGGTTATTAAAACTTGGGATTTTGTGGTAAAGGGTTCAACAACATGATAGAGTGGGTGACTTTTTCTTCTCCCACAACCGTACATCATGTTTTACCCATACTACGTTAGCTCACCGTGTGTAATCCTGTGGCAGTAACTGTCATAATGATTGGCAGACTTGTGTATGTTGCCTGTAATTTGATTTGAGCTTTAACTGGTTACAAAAAGATGAATTTCTAAGTCAACCAAACTCAAAGCGTTTGCAAAGTTAAATGTAGCTCAAATAATAATTTCTGTCTTCGATAGGGTAGAAAACATTATGTGAAAAGAAGAAAAACCTGGTGACTAGCATTTTCCCCTTTTCCCAGTATGTTTTCAAATGCTTCTTCCTCAAGGTTGTTAAAAGTTGGGATTTTGTTGTAAAAGGTTAACCCATTACCAGTGTTTTCATGACCCCGAATTAGAAGTCTTTTTGAAAAGATTGTGGGAAAAGGAGAAAATACTGATTACCAGCATTTAACCAGCTTACCAAGCTGGTAACAAGCATTTTCTCCCTTTTCCACAATATTTTCTACTCTCAGAGGTGGATCTCATCGTTTTAGCATGATTTAATGTGCCATCCATAAATGCTTTTAAAATAGTTGCATCTAAAGTTGTGGTCAATTAGTTAACCCTTTACCATACAATGCTGCCTTTTGACGCCCCTGGGAAAGAAGCCTTTTGAAAACATTGTGGGAAAAGGAGAAAATGCTGGTAACCAGCATTTTCTCCTTTTTCCACAATGTTTTCTACCCTATCTAAGAGAAGTTGCACCATTTGAGCCACATCGAAATTGTCGTCTGCAAATGCTTTCAATTTGGAATTTTGTCGTCTGGTAAAGGGTTAAAGAATAAAGTAACATGATAGAGAAGATGCCTAGAAACAAGTTTTCAAGAGTATAATTTAGAATTACGCTGTCTGTATGTTGCTCAATCCTGCTTGCATATGCAGATGTATAAATTTGAGTCATGCTTTTTGAAAAGGGGGTTTGATGCACCTGCAAGAAGTATCCACCCAGGTCAGCCTGCACAGACTGCACAGGTTGACCTGCTCAGAAATTTTTTTATTTTAGTCAATTTTCTGGATGTCAAAGGACCATTCTTCCTCATGATTTAGTAGGATGTTAGACAAAATGAATCTTATGGTTCCTTTTTCATGCGATGACTTGCTTCAAACTTCTTTTTGCCACAGCACTGATCATATATGTAGGCCTATATATTACAATCTCCTCTCCCCATCTCCTACACCTGGGTCAGTATTCACCAACTATTCTTAAGAACGTTCTTTGTCATATTCTCCAGATTTTTTCTTCATTTGAAAGTAACACAACTCCTGATTGGCTAAACCATTTGGTTCAGCCAATCAGGAGTTGTGTTACTTTCAAATTCAGAAAATCTTGGAGAATAAGACTAGGAATGTTCTTAAGAATGGTTGGTGTATACGGACCATGGTTTTTTTGTATTGAAATTTTCTTTAGCTTTAAACCAATTAACAGACAAAAAAAATTTTAGATCCATCAAAATTAAGATCCGTCGAAAATGAGATCTGTCAAAATTGAGATCCATCCAAACTGATGAAATAGAAGACATATAATTTTTTTAACCGTTTACCAAACAGCAAAGTTTTGGACTTGTCCAAATCCAAAGCATGTGCAGACGACAAATTAAATGTGGCTCAAAGGGTAGGAATTGAATTTAGAAAGATAGAAAACATGGTGAAAAAAGAAGAAAATACTAGTTACCAGCATTTTCTTCTTTTCCACTATGTCTTCAAAAGCCTTCTTTTTCACTTGATTTATAATCTTCTTGACTTTCAGCTTGGTGAGACCAACATCAAAGCGACTGAAAGGTTCCCGTTTTTTACCAGTGAAAGCGGTACCAGTGGATTTGTTCCCACACACAAACCATTGTGAACTTGTTATTCTGTTTGAGAGGGAAAAGTCAGATAAAAATGTGGACGATTCAGATTGAGTTTAAAGGGGGCTATTCATATTTCTAAAATTCTAAACTTCAACAAGAAATATCTTTTAACCCGTTACCGCACAATGCCGCCTTTTAACAACCTTGGGAAAGGAGCCTTTTGAAAACATTGTGGGAAAAGGAGAAAATGCTGGTAACCAGCATTTTCTCCTTTTCCCACAATGCTTTCTACCCTATCAAACAAACATTGCACCATTTGAGCCAGATTGAAATTGTTGTCTGGAAATGCTTTCAATTTGGACAAGGCTAAAATTTTGTCATCTGGTTAAGGGTTAAAAAAGATTTGTAGACATCATAAGAGGTTTTCCTCATTGTTTTGTATACTGTTGAAAAATGAAATTTTAAGTTATATACCGTATTATCCTTGTTCCCGTTAAGTCTCGCCCCTAAGTTATTCAAGCTAAAATTCTGTTCTAGAAATAAAAGAATTTCTGGATATTTTTTTCATCAAGGTAAAAAGTAATATGTACGAGGGACACTTTTTAAGTTCGTAGAGTAGGGCGGTCTTTTTAATACCGCTTGAAATATCAAAATTTTATTTATCTAAGACCTTCGAAATATGCCCAGTCTGCCTCCACACACATTTTACACTGATCTAACCATTTCCGGAACGCCGCCCGGTAGTCCTCTTTAGGTATATGTTGCAGACACTGGTAGACCGCACTGCCTATACCACAACGGGATTCAAAACGGTGCCCTGCCAGCATTTCCTTTAGTCTTGGGAACAACCAAAAGTCACAGGGGGACAGGTCAGGGCTGTATGGGGGATGATCTAAGACATCGAGCCCAGATTCTTTCAGATATTCCTGTATCGTAGCGGATTTATGGGCCGGTGCGTTATCATGGAGTAATTTGATGCCGCGGACACCGGTGCGCGGTCTGCGTTTCTGATAGAAATCAACAAGTTGAGTAAGAACACTTTCTCTGTAAAACTTTCCAGTGACAGAACTACCTTTCGGGACTGGAATTTGAAGGACTGGACCTTTCGAATCAAAGAATATCGCATACAACATGCGATTTGATGTTTTGCAACGGCACGCAATGACAGGTCTGTCGCCCTCAGATGAAACCCAAACCTTATTTTTAGCCTTAGAATCGGGTTAAAAATGATAGATCCAGGTTTCATCACCTGTAACTATCTCTTCCAAACAACGTGGGTCACATTTATCATATTTTTCTATAACTTGCGATGCAAGTCTAACCCGACTTTGTTTCTGCTCGTCAGTGAGCAAATGGGGCACCCAGCGTGCGCAGATCTTACGTAGCCCAAGTCGTTCACGTAAGATCTTCAAAACACTTGACGAATGAATGCCACTTAATTCTTCTATCTCTTGCACGGTATAACGTGCGTCTTCCTCAATTAACGTTTTCACAGTAGCAACGTTCTTTTCCGTCAAAACGGAAACCGACCTACCCACCCGAGGGTCATTTTCAATTGACTCCCGACCATCATTAAAACAACGTACCCACTTGCAAACTGTAGCATATTTTAAAGCACCATTCCCATAAACTTTTTGCAAATCAGCATGAATTTCTGTTGGCGGAAACCCGAGCTGTGCTCGAATCTTACAATATACCCTCTGTTCAGAGATTTTTCCATCCATATTGAACGCTATATTTTACTATAGTGTATAAAACCACGTGTTGAAAATACCCAGCGCAGCGCGCACGTGGACCTCGTGCGCCGCATACCGTGACACCGTTCGAGAGAGGAATGATTACGCAAGTTCTGTGTAAAAAATCGTGCAACTTCATAATCGCGTTAAAAAGTTATAGGCTTACTCTACGAACTTAAAAAGTGTCCCTCGTAGTCTTATGCTTGACATTAGAATTCTGCTTCTAAGAATTCAAAAAACACTTGGATGGATCACCTTTTTAGGTCAACCAGAAGCCATCCTTAGAAATGACATATTCTAAGTAGGTCATGCCTATCAGCTCATTAACTGAAATAGTGTATTTTTAGCCTGTAGTAAATTCCTGGCACTGGGAGAACTGATAAGCCATACACAGGCGGCACGGTAAGAGTTAGGGTAGTTATCGGTTTTCATGCCAGAAATTTTCATGGGCTTGTCACATGAATCTCACAGGAATGTCACATGATCAATAGAGAAGATCAGTTATATACTGTCATATTAACCTTTAAAGTGCCTTTCACGACTATAGTTGTGTTTGCAGGCAGTGGAGATCAAGATCAGGCTGCACGTTTGTGCAGCCTGATCCTTGATCTGCACTGTCCGCTTTGCTGAATCAAATTGCAATTATTTGGGTCGTATTTCTAGGATGAAAATTTCTGATAGGTTTATTTGGCACTCTAAGGGTTAAAATAAATAAGATGCTATTATATTTGACAACTGTACCCTTCAGAAGAAGCAGTTTGCCATTTGCCAGAATGTTTTTGCATTAAATTATTGGTTACCCATCCATTATCAATACAAGTATGGGTTTTGTCTCTTCACCACACAGAGTCCTGCATGAGTCAGAGGTAAAGTCTAGGACTTGTAATCTGGAGACCCCAGGTTTGAGCCTTACTAGAAGCACTGGTAGTGTCCTTTGGCAAGCTATTTCAGAGCCCCGGCCTAGAACTGGTGAAACCCAGGATATAAATGAATACTTAAGCTGTCCCAGTGATATGACTGAAATAATGTTGAAAGCGGCATAAAACACCTTTCAAACCATCAATCAGTCTTTACTAGATGACAAAACTTTAGGCCAGTCATTTTGAAATTGTTTGCTGTAACTTAAAGTATGGCTTAAATGATTAGGACTGTGTGTGAAAGGATAGAAAAATATTGTGAGAAAAGGAGAAAATGCTGATCACCAGCATTTCTCTTTTTCCCTCCATATTTTTACAAGCCCTCTTCATCAGTATCGTAGAAACTTGGAATTGTTTAGGAAAAGGTTAATATATAAATGAGCTGTGCTCTGTGAAAAGGGGCCTTAATGAATCCAGTCGGCAGGGGCTGACCTGGGCCGAAACTTTTCAATATCGGTTAATTTTCTGCATGTTAAAGGACCAGTGTACCTCATGAATTAGTCAGTTGTTGTACAAAATGGATTCTATGGCCCCACAATTATGCAATGACTTCTAGGTAGCGTAAATCACGGAGATGCATGAAGCCCCCTTTTGCCAGAGCATGGCCCAAATGTCAAAAATCTTATGGTAAAAAGAGAAATGACTCAGTATGAGCAATTTTTCTTACTGCCATGATGTTCTTAAAAGTGGTTTGTAGGATAATAACCTTTTACAACACAATTTTGTGTTTGAGTGACCCTGAGGAAAAAGGCTTTTGAAAATATTGTGGGACATGTAGAAAATGCTGGTGACCCACATTTTCTTCTTTTCTCACAATGTTTCCTACCTATTCACACACAAAATCAATTATTTGAACCACGTTAAATTTGTTGTCTACAGTTGCTTTCAATATGGACAGGTGTGAAATTTTGTTATATGGTAAACAGTTGAAAAAGGTTGTCAACAGGAAGTATTGTGTTGAACTCTTGTTTGATTTGTTTTTAGCTCACCTTGGCACAACGTGCTAAAGGTGAGCTATTGTGATTGCCCTATGTCCGGCGTCCGTCGTCCGTCAACAATTTCTTTAAACATCTTCTTCTCCTAAACCACTGGTCCTAACTTGATGAAACTTGGCAGGGATGTTCCTTGGGTGAAGCTCTACCAAAACTGTTCAAAGAATTGAATTCCACCGACAACTGTGGTTGCCATGGCAACAAAAAGGAAAAAAAAGCAATATCTTGGAAAATCTTCTTCTCTGAAACTAGAAGGCGCAGAGCTTTGATATTTGGTATGTAGCATCTCCTAGTGGACCTCTACCAAGTTTGTTCATTTGATGTCCCTTGGGTCAAAACTGGCCCCACCCCCGGGGGTCACAAGTTTGAGCATAGTAACAAAGAAGGAAAACTTTAAAAATCTTCTTCTCTGAAACTTGAAGGTGTAGAGCTTTGATATTTGGCATGTAGCATCTCCTAGTGGACCTCTACCAAGTTTGTTCATATGATGGCCCTGGGGTCAAAACTGGCCCCGCCCCAGGGGTCACAATTTCCAACATAGTAACAAAGAAGGAAAACTTTAAAAATCTTCTTCTGTAAAACTAGAAGGCATAGAGCTTTGATATTTGGCATGAAGCATCTCCTAGTGGACCTCTACCAAGTTTGTTCATATGATGCCCTTGGGGTCAAAACTGGCCCTGCCTCGGGGGTCACAAGTTCAAACATAGGAACAAAGAGGGGAAACTTTAAAAATCATCTTCTCTGAAACTGGAAGGCGTAGAGCTTTTATATTTGGTATGTAGCATTGCCTAGTGGACCTCTACCAAGTTTGTTCATATGATGTCCCTGGGGTCAAAACTGGCCCCACCCCAGGGGTCACAAGTTTGAGCATAGTAACAAAGAAGGAAAATTTTAAAAATCTTCTTCTCTGAAACTTGAAGGCGTGGAGCTTTGATATTTGGCATGTAGCATCTCCTAGTGGACCTCTACCAAGTTTGTTCATATGATGCCCCTGGGGTCAAAACTGGCCCTGCCCCGGGGGTCACAATTTCCAACATAGGAACAAAGAAGGAAAATTTTAAAAATCTTCTTCTGTAAAACTAGAAGGCATAGAGCTTTGATATTTGGCATGAAGCATCTCCTAGTGGACCTCTACCAAGTTTGTTCATGTGATGCCCTTGGGGTCAAAACTGGCCCTGCCCCAGGGGTCACAAGTTCAAACATAGGAACAAAGAGGGGAAACTTTAAAAATCATCTTCTCTGAACCTGAAGGCGTAGAGCTTTTATATTTGGTATGTAGCATTGCCTTGTGGACCTCTACCAAGTTTGTTCATATGATGCCCCTGGGGTCAAAACTGGCCCCACCCCGGGGGTCACAAGTTTGAGCATAGTAACAAAGAAGGAAAACTTTAAAAATCTTCTTCTCTGAAACTTGAAGGCATAGAGCTTTGATATTTGGCATGTAGCATCTCCTAGTGGACCTCTACCAAGTTTGTTCATATGATGGCCCCTGGGGTCAAAACTGGCCCCGCCCCGGGGGTCACAATTTCAAACATAGGAACAAAGAAGGAAAACTTTAAAAATCTTTTTCTCTAAAACTAAAAGGCATAGAGCTTTGATATTTGGTATATAGCATCGCCTAGTAGACCTCTACCAAGTTTGTTCATATGATGTCCTTGGGGTCAAAATTGGCCCTGCCCCGGGGGTCACAAGTTCAAACATAGGAACAAAGAAGGAAAACTTAATTTTTTTTTTCTCTTAAATGGGAAGGCATAGAGCTTTGATATTTGGTATGTAGCATCTCCTAGTGGAGTTCTACCAAGTTTGTTCCAAGGATGCTGCTTGGGTCAAAACTGGCCCAGCCCCTGGGGTCACAAGTTCGAACATAGGAACAAAGAAGGAAAACTTTAAAATTCTTCTTTTCTGAAACCAAAAGGTGTGGAGCTTTGATGTTTGGTATGTTGCATCTCAGAGTGGACCTCTACCAAGTTTGTTCATATGATGTCCCTGGGTCAAAACTGGCCCCGCCCCGGGGGTCACAAGTTCGAAGGTAGGAACAAAGAAGGAAAACTTTAAATTTCTTTTTCTCTTAAACAGGAAGGTGTAGAGCTTTGATATTTGGTATGTAGCATTTCCTAGTGGACCTCTACCAAGTTTGTTCATATGATGCCCCTGGGTCAAAACTGGCCCAGCCCCGGGGGTCACAAGTTCGAACATAGGAACAAAGAAGGAAAACTTTAAAATTCTTCTTTAAAACTGGATGGCGTAGAGCTTTGATATTTGGTATGTAGTGATTCTCTTCTAGATTTGCTTGCCCATCTAAGCACAACAAGTTCATTGAGTTCAAAATTGGGTCATCTTGGGTCATAAACTAGGTCACTAGGTCAAATTAAAGAAATACCTTGTTGGCACTCTCGAGGCCACATTATTTGCTCAATTGCCTTGAAAATTAGTTAGAAAGTTTGTCTTTATAAAGTCTCACATAAGATTAATTTGGGTCAACTTGGGTCATAAACTAGTTCACTGGGTCAAATCAAAGAAATACCTTGTTTGCACTCTGGAGGCCACATTTATTGCTCAAATGACCTGAAATTTGGCCAGAATGTTTGTCTTGATGAAATACCAGATGAGTTTGGATTTGGGTCACCTGGAACCATAAACTAGGTCACTAGGTCAAAATAGAGAAATACCTTGTGGGCTCTCTAGAGGCCACATTCTTTGCTTAATTGCCTTGAAAATTGGTCAGAATGTTTGTCTTTGTAAAATCTCACATGAGTCTGAATTTGGGTCAACTGGGGTCATAAACTAGGTCACTTGGTCAAATTAAAGAAATAGCTAGTGGGCACTCTAGAGGCCACATTTATTATTCATTTGATTTGAAAATTGGTTAAAATGTTTCTTTTGATATAGTCAAAGACCAATTCAAATTTGGGTCATCTGGGGTCATAATCTAGATCACTAGGTCAAATTAAAGAAATATCTTTAGAGCACTCGAGGCCACATTTTTTGCTCAATTGACTTGAAAATTGGTCAGAATGTTTGTCTTCATGAAATATGAGTTTGAAATTGGGTCACCTGCAGTCAAAAAACTAGGTCACATGGTCAAATTAAAGAAAACCTTAAAGGCACTCTACTAAGGTGAGCGACCCAGGGCCATCATGGCCCTCTTGTTTAAATATTTTGTCATTAAAATTTTTTATCCAACCTCATCTTTAGTCTTTTTTTAATACACTCGAGCCAATTCAGTCCACACAGGCTGACTTGGGTCAAAACTTTTGATATTGGTAAATTTTTCTGTATGTCAAAGGACCAGTCTACCTCCAGATTTAGCTGGGTCTGTATTCACCAACCATTCTTAAGAACATTCTTGGTCTTGTTCTCCAAAATTTTCCAAATTTGAAAGTAACATACCTTCTGATTGGCTAAACCATTTGGTTTAGCCAATCAGAAGTTGTGTTACTTTCAAACTTGGAAAATCGTGAAGAATAAGTCTAAAAACGTTCTGAAGAATGGTTGGTGAATACGGACCCTGGTTGTTAGTCAAACTGGATTTTATGAATGCTTAATTATTTGCTGACTTGCTTGGTATAATGTATCGCAGAGATGCCTTGAAACCCCTTTTGCCAGAGCACAGCCCATTTAATTCTGTACCAAATGACAAAATATTAGATATGTCAAAATTCAAAGAATTTGCAGACGACAAATTTAATGTGGCTAAAGCGATGGTTTCTGTCTGTGGATGGATAGAAAACATTATGGGAAAAGGAGAAAATGCTGGTGACCAGCATTTTCTCCTTTTCCCACAATGTTTTTAAAAGCCATATTCCTCAGGGTCATGAAGGGTCATGATTGTGCTGTAAAGGTATAACTCTTTACCTGATTGTAATTCTAAACTTGTTTGAGTCACAAGCACTTCCGGACAATAGTATTCACGTGGCTCATACTATAGAATATATCCGTCCGTGAGGGGTAGAAAACACTGAGAGAAAAGAAGGTTTGCTGAATTTTATCCTTTTCCAACAAAGTTTTCAAAAGCCTGCTCTATCAGGGTCTTTAAAACTATAGTAACATGTGGTAATGGATTGAACATCACATCACACACACGTGCTTTTTTTGTTGTCAATTTTTTCGCAACTCTTTACTAGATGACAAAACGTCGGAATTACTGAAATTAAAAGCATTTGGAGATGACCTGCTGAATGTGGTTTAAACCATGATTTGTCTTTGAAAGGGTGGTAAAACATTATTGGAAAAGTAGGAGAAAATGCGGGTAACCAGCATTCACTTCTGTTTCCTCAATGTTTTCAGAAGCTCTCCTTCTTGGAGTGGTTAAAACACAGGATTATTTGGCATATTTATCCAAATAAATTTCAAAAACTGACATTATTTCTGTAAACCAAAATATTTAATGTCCCTCTTTGAGAAAAAAAAATAAAAAATCGGGGGGGGGGGGGTTGAGAACAGCAACAACTAAGTAGAGAAATTTGTATGGTACGAGTTATTGGCTGATGGCCTTATTCACCCCCAAAAAAAACAAATCTCTCTCTCTCTCTCTATGTCACTGTCTCTATCTTTCTCTGTGTGTACCTGTCTCTCTCTATATATTTTTGTCTCTTTCTGTCAGTTTCTGCCTATCTTTCTCTGTGTGTGTGCCTATCTCTCTCTCTCGCTCTGGCACGATCCCGGCTTGACATCATTGCACCAATAAGTACAGCCAGAAACAACCTGTTGATCTTGTTAGAGAAGCTGAACCACGTTTTTACAAGGGTATTATTATGCATGCGTGGACAAAGTGTCCTAATCGAGGAGTACAATCGGCTTATCTTATAGACTGAGGCTAAGAAGATATGCTGTTCTATTTTTATGATGACTTGGATATCTTTTGCGGACGCCATAGATCAAGATCAGACTGCACAGAACGTGCAGTCTGATCGTTGATCTACACCGCCCGCTAGCTAATGCTTGACTACGAGCAAAATCATCTGCAATGCAATTTAGAATCTATTTTTAGACATGGGGAAAAAGAGTCAATTAATCCATCTGGTGTTGAAAAGGTTAATCCTTTACCACACAATCCGGAGTTTTAAAGAATCTGAAATAGAAGCAATTTGGAAACATTATGGAAAAAGGAGAAAATGCTGGTTACCAGCATTTTCTCCCTTTCCCTCAATGTTTTCTACTCTATTACAGACAAATCTGACCGTTTGAGTAACATTTAATTTGTCGTCTGCAAATGCTTTGATTTTGGGCAAATCCAAAATTTTACCATCTGGTAAAGAGTTAAGCAGTAGGGCTGTCGATTTTTCCACGAGGTGAATACTAATTAGGTGACTTCTGACTCAACAGTTTATGAGACTTGATTTTAATGAATGCCGAGACATTCTTTCTCTGTCTGTCTGTCTGTCTGTCTGTATGTCTTTTCCCCCTCCTCTTCCCCTGTCTCTTCCTCTCTCTGTCTCTCTCTTCCCGTCCCTCCCCTCTCACTCCCTCTCTTTTTGTCTCTCTCTCTCTCTCTCTTTCTCTCTCTCTCTTACCCTTTCCGTCCCTTCTCCCCACTCTACAACCTCAGCCACAAGCCGAGGGTCATGGTCGCATACGGCATATTCTTACACCTTAACCTGTTATATAACTGACTTGGAACTTTTAAGTCGATAGTAAAAACCCAGATGTTGCTATTTTAAAGTTACTTTGAGAGGAAGAAATATCTCCTTATCGGACAATGTAGATCAGCGATCTGGCTGCACGTTTTGTGCAGTCTAATCTTGATCTACACTGTCTGCAAAAGGTCCTTCAGTCACTCTCAGCTGCCTAAAGGTTAATAATTTTAATTTTTTACCAAACGACAAAAATTTACATCCATCCAAATTTAAATGATTAGCAGACCACAAATCACAAGTGGGCCGAAAAACTGTGTTTGTATTTGATATGGTAGAAAAGATTGTGGGAAAAGGAGAAAATACTGGTTATCAGGTAAAGGGTTACAGACTATTCTCGACTGGAATCAGATACCCATTTGAGTTACCATTCACAGTAATAGACTGAAGGAGACGAACTGATAATTCTGAAGTTTTGGACTCGATCCAAGCTGGCGGTGGTGTGCTTTTTATCAGGAATTCCCCTTGGGCAAGGCGCTACAGAGCCTCAGTCTATAACTTGTAAAATCTAAGAAACACATAAATAAGTGAGCTGTCGCTGTAATATAACTTAAATACTGTTTGTAGCGACGTGAAACATGATCCAAATAAACAAACAATACTTATTATTCATTCTATATGCTGTTACACAAATAATATCGCGCACCTGTTGTTTACAATGGAATAAAGCAATGAAGCATGTTGGATTATCGTCTTTGGTGCATACCAAATCTTTTCGAACATCCATGATTAAACGTAAAAAAGTGAGCTGATAGTTGTGTCATTGCAAAGAGACCTCTCTTTGTATTTTTGCATGTCTGCCTGTGTGCCGATCTGTCTGTCCGTCCGTCCGTCCGTCCCCCCTCTCTCTCTCTCTCGCTTCAGGTATACTGAACACTATCAGACATGAAACGGACAAGAAAGGGCAACAAATTCAACCCTTTAAGATACAGTCTTCGTAAAAATATTTAAAAACAGTTTCTTATGGATCACATACATTTAAAAAAAAAAAGAACACTTCACTGACAGTGAAACGTACTGTGAATAATTTAAAGTATATATTTCACTTGCACAACAATCCTACGTTATGTCCATAAAAAGCATGAATCATTTGCATAAAATTTTTCGTTAAAAAAAAAAATGTGAAATGGTGATAAGTACAGCTGAAAATATTTTCCTATGCGAGCGGGAGAAAACTAGATGTTCATATTTAGTAGATGTTTGCAATTTTAATGCAAAAATAACGGAATATTTTGTTTTGTAGTCGGGAACCCCGTCTATTTTTAGGAGACCAGATGTGACGTCACCCGGCCTATTTCAGTACGACCCCACACAACGGACGGGTGTCATTGATCTAGTGATATTGCAACAAGCATTTGCAAAAATAGATAAAATCAATTACAAAATGTCTTATTCACCAACCATTCTTTACTCTTAAACTGCTAAACAAATGAAACGAAAACTTGCACTCAATACTGAAAACAGTATTGGGATTTCAAAGTAGATTTCACCAGAAAGAAAATACCGTATCGGACAGTGTAGATCAAAGACCAGACTGCACATTTTGATATATGTGCCTCAAAAATTGAAATTTGGTTTGGATAGGGAAGAAGACATTGTGGGCAAAAGAGAAAATGCTTGTTACCAGCATTTTCTCTTTTTCCCACAATGTTTTCAAAAGGCTTTTTCCTCAGGGTCGTCAAAAGTCGGAATAGTGTGGTAAAAAGTTAACCATATGGTTTGGGTAATTGAGAAATTGCGTTACTTTCCAAATCTAGAATTTGACCAAGAGAGAATGCAATATAGAATGGTTGGTAAATATGCTTCCTAGGTTAAAGTGGCTGTTTTTCTCGTGCTATTTCCCCGATTTATTTATTTCATTAAGGCAAAAAAAAGTACAAGAGCGATACTAGATTTCCATACAATTATTACACTTAACATCCCCAGTATAGATAATAGTATTAACATTAACATATCGTCAGCGAACCATAAATAAATGTAGATAATCCAGTATACGTATTTATACATATCATTTCCATTATTAATCTCATCAATAATCCTGAAACAAAGTTAGCTGAAGACTATTTTTAGGGCGGGCGGGCGCGGTGGGGCGGTGCTGGGGGCGGGGGAGAAAGTGGGGGGGGGGGGGAAATTGGACATTATGATCATTTTGTAATGTTTTTGAAACGAATCTGTTACATGACCAAAATTTGTCATCTCCAAACTTTGAAGCCCCCTTTGGCACAAGGGGGTTTATTGCATCTCCAAGCAAGTCATCAAATAATTATGAATCCATAAAACCTATTTAGTCTAAAAACCGACTTAATCATGAGGTACACTGGTCTTTTGCATACAGAAAATTAACCAATAGCAAAAAGTTTCGGCCCAGGTCAGCCTGCGCGGACTGCGCAGGCTGACCTGGGTCGATAGTTTTTGCAGATGCATTAAACCTCCTTTTCACAGAGCATGGCTCCTTTACTGAGTATCTTTTTTCATCGCTTTGTAATAATATTTTCCCATTCACCGCATCGCATATATGAAATCCCTGACTTACGATTCAGCACCACTACACACCTAGATTTTCATTCATAAAAATTCTATGTCAAATAGAGACTTACGTCAGACCCTGTATATGTGAATAGTCCCAATATTTGCCAATCGAGGGCCGTTCTGATCAGAATATTTCAAAAAGTATCGAACATTTATGAATCAGTATTAGAATTAGCCAGTGCAAGTCGATGTTAGCCTTGGGTCCTCGCGGTAATAATTCTTTAATCACCCATTATTGCGGTCTACTTTTTTAACAATGTAAAGTCAGAATATATCAGTCATGCTCTGTAATAAAAAAAGGGGCTTAATGCATCTTAAAAAAAAAAAGTATCGACCCAGGTCAGCCTGCGCAGTCCGCACAGGCTGACCTGTGTTGAAAATTTATGCTATCGGTTAATTTTCTGCATGCCAAAGGTCCATTCAGTCTTCTGATTCAGTCGGTTTTTAAACAAAATGGATTTTATGGATCCATAATTATATGATGACTTGCTTGGTGTCATGCATCACGGAGATGCATTAAACCCCCTTTTTCCAAAGCATGGCTCATAGAAAAGGGATAAAGATCAGACTGGAACTTAGACTAAGTCTATGTACATAGATCTTTGTCAATTAGCAGATATGCACAAAAAAGTTATCCTTCGAGGGTCTTGTGGTTAAGACTTTGCCAAACGACGTTGACTTTGAGACTGGTCTAAATTGGAAGAATCTGCCGTTGACAAATTTAAACTTGAATCAAATGACGGTAATTTTTATCAGAATGGCCTGAAAACATTGTGGGAAAAGGAGAAAATACTAGTAACAGCATTTTCTCCTTTTCCCACAATGTTTTTGAAGGTCTTCTTGCTCAAGGTCTTCAATACCCGGGATTGTTTAGTAAAGAGCCATCAGAAAATCCTGTCACAGTTTTCACCAAACATTATTTAGTTCACACATATTTTATTCAACAGTTATACAGTATACAGACAAAAATGTTGTACAAACAAATAACCAACCGCTCTTAGTTTAATTCTAGATTCGGAAAGTAATGCAATTTCTGATTGGTTAAATTATTTGATTTTGGCCAATCAGAAGTTGTGTTACTATATTTTTTTCAAAAAAAGTTTTGAGAATAGAACTAGAGTAAGAATGCGATGAAGAATAGTTGGTAAATGCAGACTC
Organism: Tridacna gigas; assembly: GCA_945859785.2. NCBI lineage: Eukaryota > Metazoa > Mollusca > Bivalvia > Cardiida > Cardiidae > Tridacna > Tridacna gigas. The sequence goes on from OX244042.2 coordinate 9,490,454, forward strand.
CGATTTCGAGCCCCGCTGCAGCGCTGGTCACGTGATGTTGTCCTTTGAGACATGTTGGGCACTAGTCTAATTTGGTCCTCATTGTGTAAGCAGGCCTACATTTTACCTATATACCCACTCGTCTCAACTCGACCGATTTCTTAACTACATCTAACCTCATCCGTGTCTAGGAGGTGTCCATTTTGAAATAGTGTCAGTCACATGGTCTCAAACATGGCGGTGCCCCGAAAAAAGGATCATCAACAACAATCAATAACCACAGAGAAGTTATTCACATCTATCAATACGTCGGTGAAACTGCCAACGGAATTTATACACCGCATTAAATGAACCTCTAACAGTAAACTTACAAATTGTTTGTCAACGAAAAACTATAGAACGATTTTGGTAGGATATTGCAGTTCGCATTTTTTTTATTTTAGTGGAGCTTGTGATTTTTAGAACGGTAAAGCTTTCCATTTCCGGCGAGGAAATGTACGGTGTAATGTAGCTTGAAGTTGCATATCACCCATCGAAACACTTGTCACAACTCGGCCGATTCCCCACCTACATCTTGTCCGTATAAAGGAGGCTTCCATTTTGCACTACCAATTACATGATCTTAAATATGGCGGCACCCCTGTAAATCGCTTAGCAACGACAAACGGAATTGATAAACCACGTCAAAAATTGAATGTACAAACTATTTGCTGACGGAAATATTCTGAGAAAGATATCGATAGAGAATTTTGACTCATGTTTTCTTTTTTAAGAGGAGCCTTACAGTTTCAATAACGGTAAAACCGTTTGCTTCCGGCGATGAAATGCATCTTTTAGGTGCTTATCAAGCTACGTGATACAGCCGAGGGATATGATCACCGGATCACCGAGGTATGACGAATGCTATAGTAATTCAGCCGAGGAATTTGATCAATGGATCACCCGAGGTTTGCCGAGTATCCTACGCTTTAGCTGTATGGGGGGGGGGGGGGGGGGGTAACCAATATTAGCCCTAGTCCTGCATCCCTGAAACCCAGGGTACAGGATGAGTAAGCTATTGTCAGCTGTAAATTTTTGGCAATACTTTTAAAGTGGCGCAAGCACTATTCAAGCTACAAACTAAAGTTTGCTTATATATACAAGCATGTTAAACCGACACTGCCTTTGTATGCTACGCCCCTGTCCACTGTAAACTGATGAATGAATTACTTAAAATTTGCCTAAAATCAGAGTAAACAATCATAATGGAATGTTTCTTTTTTCAAATTTGACACAGTAGCCTAATTCGAATTTTCTAAAATGCGCCTGATAAGGCTAAAATGATAGACACATGTAGGTAAAAAAATTGCTAGAACACCGCTTTCCGATTAATTGGAATTTTTCTTAGTGCACTTTTGACCCTTTATCAAACAATCCGGTGTTTGTTTTTTAACGACTGTCCATAAGAAAGACGAATGATTGAAACATCATAGGAATAGGAGACAATGCTTGTAATCAGCATATATTTTTTCTTTAGGATTTTTTTTTTTTAAGTTTTTTTTTTTTTTACTTTTCAAAGACAAATTCCACAATCTTCGCCACACTTAATTTGTTATCCAGAAAAGACAATATGGACGCGTCTAGGATTTTTTTGTCGACCGATAAAGAGTTCGCCCTTTACCAAATAATCCCGTGTTTTAATGACTCTGTCAAAAAAGGCTTTTGAAAACATAGTGGGAAAAGGAGAAAATGCTGGTAACCAGCATTTTCTCCTTTTTCCACTATGTTTTCAACATGACATAAACAAATCTCATCGTTCGAGCCGTATTGTTTTGTCGTCTGCAAATACTTTCAATATGGACTAGTGTGTAACTTTGTCGTGTTATAAAGCGTTAACTATTTACCAAACGACAAAAATTTTAGACTCGTCCAAATTCAAAGCTGTTCCAGGCAAGGTAAATTAAGTGTGGCTCTAATGCTGTAATTTGTTTCTGATAGAGAAGAAGACATTGTCGGAAAAAGAGAAAACGCTTCTTACCAAAAACCCTCTTCCTCGGGGTCGTCAGCACACGGAGGACTGTTTTGTAAAGTGTTAAAACAAGGGTACGAGAACTATCAGACGAATGTGAAGAATTCAACTAGGATCGGAAAGATCAATGTGCAGTGACCCTTACATGATCTACTAACCACGTGCCCACCAGATGTCGCAGGTTTGAGATGTATTTAAAGCCCGCCCTCACGGCGAACGATGCACATTCTGTCACTTCTTGGGCATACAGTACCAACAGAAGCAAACAAGAATGGAGAAGACGATCATATTGGTGAGTTCCCCTTTTTACTATTATTTTTAATAATTATTCCCACCTTTTTTTTTTTTTCCAGTTTTTCACTGATCATTTTTTTTTTTCTTGGTTCATGTACAAAGTTAATAATTTGAACCGAAAAAAACCTGTACCATTTTTCTGTGTTTTGAAACCTTTTTTTTTTTTCCCCAGTGTTCATCGTCACCATCTTTATTTATTTACTTAGTAGATGTCGTTGTGTTACTGAAAATAATATAAAAAACTTCTTTTAAATGAAAAATGGTTGCAGTCTTCTAAATTTATATTGTCAGCAGGCATTGTTACTTTCACGTTAACCCTTTCCCAAACGACAAATTTTGGACTGGTCCAAATTGAAAGAGTTTGCAGACGACAATTTTAAATTTGATGAAAATGGCAGAAAGTTATTAAAAAGGGTGGAAAACACTGTGGGAAAAGGAGAAATTGCTTGTTATGAGCAATTTCTCCTTTTCCCACCGTGTTTTCAAAAGACTTGTACTGCAGACACGTGAAAACCAGGGCTTGTTTGGGAAAGGGTTAAGTCAACATTTACACGAAGATATGAATTTGTTAAATACACGTAAAGTCTAATTTTACTCGAGGATATAAATTTAGATATTTCTATTACATAAAATTTACACGTCAAGTCGAATTTTGCACGAAGATATAAATTCATATATTTTTCTATATACAATTTTTGAAAAGCTTGTCTTCGGAAACGAAATCTAGTTGCAAGATTGCAAGTAACTGTCAATACATCAACAAAATTCTGTGATAGGCAATACTTTCCACAAAAATTACTTCCTTTTAACAAAATACCGAGTTTTTGTTGCTGTTGCTTTTGGCTAACCAGTCCGACAAATCCAAATATCCGATATTAAAATTTTGAAACCTTGAATAGTCTGGTCCAACAATTCTTATTTCAGCCGTTAGCCTTAACTGTTTAAACATCGTGAGGAGCCGGGTCAGTTTTTTGAAGTACCCATATTACGGCGCAAGTACTGGTAGGCTTCCAGTATGCGACCATCGAGAGTGATTAACCATTACCTTGCTAAATAAGTTAAATGAAACTTTCAAACCGATGGTAAAAACCCGAACATTGCTAGTGCAAACTTATTTTTTGAGAAAAAATATCTCCTTGCACGTTCTGATCTTGATCTACAGTGTCCGCAAAAGGTCAGTGAGTCGCGCTTAGTTGCTTAAGGGTTAATATACGTTGTAAGAACTTGTTTCACTATGGATATATAGACATGTATGATCTGACCTAAGTTGGTGTTTGCAATAAGATTTTATGAAAAGAGCCTGGAATGATTTTATAAAACAAGCCTTTGGAGGCTTGATAACATTTTATTTTTCTTGACGAGTTTGAAAATATTTTATTTTAAAAGCTAGCGAATCTCTGATTCTTTTTATCACACGAACGTATGTTCAGAATTATATATATATGGATAATATTTAGATCTATGAGAAACCTACATATTTACGAATGATACGTACTCATTACTTTGACAAGATTGTACGTTCGTGACAAATGTAGTCCCACAGAAGCCGACATAATACTAGTAACTACATAACTTTAAATCTAAAAGAAGACTGATTCCAGCTTTAATAAATAATAAAAGTTTAGTCTGTTGAATTAACGGATATTTGTCGGACGTATTTTTGAAAATAGATGACAAAAATATTTTTCCTTTGACAAATGACGTCATAAACTCGTAGTTATCCCATACGTAGTCTGGTACCTCACCTTACTTCAAAATTACGTAGTGTTAGGGACAGGTATTCCGGACTATCCAAGGCGTCACAAAACCTTTTCTCAACTCTGTGTAAGATAAAAAAAAAATGTAATGGCTATATAACACTGAAAACAAGGGAGGTTATGTGATCACAAGATCACAAAAAAAAAAAAAAAAAAAGTTTAAACTAAGCTATACTTACTATTGGAGACAGAACGAATATAAATCCCTTCCGGAAACCCCTGGAAATCGAGAAAAGAACTTTGCCAAATTGAAATCTTTACGAACTCGCCCATGCCATTGGTAACTTCAGTAAGGAACAATTCGCCAACTCAACACCAACAGCTTTCCAGATTCTGGGATACTAAAATGGTGCTCCGGCATTGGAAATTTTTTTACTCTGTCATTTACACAAGGCTTCAAAATGTTTGCTCCGATCTGAATTAATTACTGCACGCCTTGTAAAGTTATTTGTGGCAATGTAAGGATAACGTTAAAGATACAATGCATTATTCATTCCGACGTCAATCTTACAAAAAACACACAGTAAAATGATGTTGCGGCCTTCATAAGTACTACCCTTTTGTGTGGTGCGTAGCCAGGCGGAAGCCAAGGCTTCAGTATTAAGCGTCATCTTTTTAGTAGATGATGGTAACAAGAGAAAATAATTGCAACAAAAGGAGAAACTTGACATACGTGTGTGTAATTTCTATTTATGTCAAAAGTATTGCAAAAGAGGGCCACTGCACAATGAAGCCATCGGCTTAACTATTTTTCCTTGAATTTAATAGTTGGCAAATAAGTTGATACCCGCATTTTCGTGGCGAATTAAGATCGCTATTTTGTCATAGTCGCAAACTTCGTAAACTTTAATCACTCGTGAACTAATCTCTATGATACGGTTATTCATTGGCTACTTTTACTGTACTAAAGTTTCTTTCTTTTTTTCCCCTCCATTTTCAGGTTTCGGTACTGCTTCTCGGGGTTTTGATCCAATGTACACAGGGCGCTTCCACCAGCAAGAGCGCCAAGGGCAAGAAACTATGTGCCTGTAACTACACGGAATACACAAAGGCCTCCGTAATACTTAGCTTAATTTTACTCTTCTACAGATGAGCCATGCTCTGGCAAAAGGGGACTTAATGCTTCCCCGTAATGCATTGTACCAGGCAAGACATCACATAATTAGGGATCCATAAAACGCATTATGTCTCACAACCGACTGTATCATAAGGTAGACTGGTCCTTTAACATACAGAAAACTGACCGATAGCGAAAAGCTTCGGCCCAGGTCAACCTGAGCGGGCTGCGCAGGCTGACCTGGGTCGATGCTTTTCCCAAATGCACTAAGCCCCCTTTTCACAGAGCATGGCTCATTCATACTATCGGTAGCCTTATTTCTATAAACGTATAGTCTCTTTTCACAGGAGCATATAAATTTAAATAAGGGTCATGCTATGTGAAAAGGGGGCTTAATGTATCTGTTTAAAAAAGTATGGATCCATGTAAGCTTAGGCTGTCCGCACTGTCACAGTAATGGCGACAACTTGCTTATTCACGCTGTACCCTGCGTTTCAGTAAAACAAGACTAGAGTGCTTAGATTGGTTACCTTCCGTGATACAGCTGAAGGATATAGTATTCAGCATACCTCGGGTGATCCGATATAGTATTCGGCAAACCTCGGGTAATCCGATATAGTATTCAGTAAACCTCGGGTGATCCGATATAGTATTTCGGCAAACCTCGGGTGATCCGAATATAGTATTCGGCAAACCTCGGGTAATCCGATATAGTATTCGGCAAACCTCGGGTGATCTCTTGATAATATATCTCGGCTGTATGACGATGGGTAAAATTTTTGCTCTAGAAGTAGATCACCAACCATTAGAAACTGCATTCTTAGTCTAATCATCAAGAATTTTCGAGATTTTAAAGCAGAGCAATTTCTGATTGGCTAGACCAAATGGTTCGGCCAGCCAGAAACTGGGATATTTCTAGATTTCATGTGAATAAAGGGTTTAATGTATCTGTGAAAAGTATCGACCCAGGTCAGCCTGCGTAGCCCGCGCAGGCTGACCTGGGTCGAAACTTTTCTACTATCGGCCAATTTTTCTGCGTGGCAAATGACCAGTCTACCTTATGATTCCGTCGGTTGTAAGACAAAACTGATTTTATGAATCCATAATTATGTAATGTCTTGCTTGGTATAATGCATCACGCAGATGCATTAAGCCGCCTTTTCAAAGAGCACGGCTCATTCAATTCTTTACTTAACGACAAAATGTTGGAGTAGACCAAATTGAAAGCACGACAAACTAATTGTGGCTCAAGTAATAATTGTTGTCTTTGATAGGGTAGATAAAACAATATGGCAAAAGGAGAAAATGCTGGTTACAAGTATTTTTTTCCTTTTCCCACTATGTTTTCTGCTCTTTGAAAGACTAGTTTTGTGCTTTTTAATAACTCTTAAATTGTCGTCTGCATTTGTTTCAATTTGGACAAGGCTTGAATTTGACCGTCGTGTGAAGAGTGAGGGTACAAGTAACTGTTGCTCTAATCTTACCTCACGACCCCGGCTTTTAACGACCCTGAGGAGGAACATTTTTGAAAACATTGTAGAAAAAGGGAGGAAATGTTGGTAACAATTATTTTCTCCTTTTCCCTCAGTGTTTTCTACCCTATCAAGGACACATTTGGTTATTTTGTTATCTGTGCCATCTTTAATTTATCGTATGCAAATGCTTTTAATTTGGACCAGTCCATACATTTTTGTCGTTTGGTAAAGGATTTACCCTTTAATCGCCAAAAACAAAAAAAAAAAAAAAAAAAACTGGACATTTTCAGTCTAGACTAACACCCAGATTATCTAAATTTTCTGGTTGCTTTTTTTTCTGTAGTGTTGAGCACAGTGCACGTTTTGAGCAGTCTGATCTTGATCTAGAGTTGGCCACAAAAGGCAACTATAGTTGTGAAGGACGCTCTAAGGGTTAACTTGTATATTTTCAGGACTGTTCCCACGGAAAAAACGCCATCTGTATCCCAAACTGGGCATGTACCGACACATCAGCTGCTTACTGCCCCGGAGACTGCTATGAATGTAAGTTTTTTCCCTTTCCATTTGCTGTATAAAATACAAGGTTGTTTTTTTAACTCTGGTGATTCCGTGGAGTTGTCCTTGGACAATCCACTGCACTATAGAAACCCAACCATTTCTAAATTTGAAAGTAGCATAACTTCTGATTGGCTAAACCATTTGGTTTAGCCAATCAGAAGTTGTGTTACCTTCAAATTTTGAAAAAATCTTGGAGAATACTTGACTAACAATCTGCTTAATAATGGTTGGTGAATACGGACCCTGATGTTGATATAGCAGAGTCCAAAACTTGTTTCTGGTGAATTCAAGGAAACATACATGAAATGAACGGTGGACATGTTAATCCAGAAATAATGTACAAGTCACACTTTGACTGAATGCGCAAAGAATATACTGCGTTCCAAAAACTTGACAAATGCAGGGAGAACGGATAAAATTAAGAACAAGAAATATCTTCAAAAAAGATACACGGCGTAAGTTTGCCAGCAAATAGGCAAGGGCCCTTAAAATAAACATGTCTATATTTTTAACCAATCACAGTTTTCTATGTATTCATTTGTTATCAGTACCAGAAAGGAGGTCAAAAGCCAGCACATTCAGCTACGCGGCATAAATTGCCAGCTAATAGGCAGGACCCCGTAGAATAAACACGTCTACATTTTTTACCACAGGCGTCCTAAGAATAAACATGTCTACATTTTTGACCAATCACAAATTTCTTTTTTTTCATTTGTCATCAGTACCAAAAGGAATGCCAAAAGCCAGCACATTCAGATACGCCGTAAGAATAACCCCACACGGTTTTTAAATTACTTTACGTCTTTACTACGTCCCTGGCAGGGTGTCATTGCGTCTAGCTCGTCCCTGCAAAATCTGATCACGCCCCTGATCAGGCAGGCACCATGTCCTTTGCGTTTTTACAAAGTCCTTCTACGACTCGGCTATCGCCCTGGATGAATTTTTATTGTGCTCCATAACTCACAACCCTGGTTTTTTGAACGATAAACCACGATAGAAAATTATTTCTTAAATGAGCCACGCTTTGGCAAAAGGCTGACATGAGTCGATACTTTTAGCATATGTATTAAACCCCCTTTTCACATCGCATGGTCCAAGTTAATGTTTATCCGCCCATTGACTCATGATACAAAATAAGTAATTGAACCATGCTCCGTGAAAAAGGGGCTTAATGCATCTGCAGAAATTATCGACCGAGGTCAGCCTGCGCAGGGCTGGCTTGAGCCGAAACTTTTAGCTTTTGGTCAATTTTCTGCATGGACCTTTCTACCTCAGGGTTTAGTCATTTGATGGAGAAAATGGATATAATGTATAAAAAAAAAAAAAAAATCATGTGATGATTTCCTTGGTACAATGCGTCGTTGTGTCAGAGTAACCAACCCTTGTTGTATGAGTTGTATGAAATAGTTTGAATTGAATTCTACTTTCAGGCAAGTGTAAAAAGTTCAAATATTGTGCAATCGACGAAAAAGACCTCATTTGTAATTGTCCACCGGGCTATACAGGATCCTTGTGTGAAAATGGTAAGTAACCGGATTGAACTAATATTCTTTGTATCCCTCCTTAACCGTTCGACAGACAACAGGCAACATCCGATTTATGGATGGCAACCACCAGATTTATCGATGGCGGGTAATGGTTGTAATATTCACTACTTAAATAGCACATTATACATTGCCCTTTTTAAGAAGGTGATGACGTCATCACATTTTTTTATTGGACTTGTGATCATCGCTAGTCTATTGTCATCAAGGGTGACCCAGCTTCATATGCGAACATTAACTTTTTACCAAACGACAAAATTTTAGACTCATCCAAATTGAAAGCAAATGCAGATGACAAAATAAATGTGACTCAAACATTGAATTTTTTTCTGGGAAGGTAGAAAACATTGTGGGAATAGGAGAAAATGCTGGCTACCACAATTTTCTCCTTTTCCCACAATGTTTTCAAAAGGCTTCTTTCTCAGGGTCGTGAAAACCCGGGATAGTTTGGTAAAGGGTTAAACCCCACAGTCGCCAAATATTGCCCCACAGAAAACATTCTTTTTTTTTCCCGTTAGAAATCGAAATTCTGTTACTTATGACAATGTTTACATGAACAACAAAACCTCTGCCACTCCATTCTGAACGCTGGGTACTTACAACGTCATAGAGTAAAGAAGATGGATAAGGTACAAGATGATTGCTTGATATTTAAAGTAAGTCAGTGACCTATGCAAATCAGGCTCATCTTTACTTATTCTGACGCAACCTTTTTCATCCTGGTGGTTTTCCACGGGTGTTGCAGGTCTCGTTCAGGTACGAGTTCGTCCAACTGATAAGAAAGCGGAAACAAAACAGGGAAAGGACGACTAAAAGTAAACTCTAGAACGTATTCAAACGCCGAATCATCAAACCAGCATTTTCTCCTTTTCTAACAATGTTTTCTACACGATAAAGACAGAAATCATCGTTTGAGCTAGCTTCAATTTTCGTCTGCAGATGCTTTCAATTTGGACTAGTCTACAATTTTGTCGTTTGGTAAAGGAAGGTTTAAAGGGGGGGGGGGGCATTCCTGTAAGAAAATTATCTCCCTTGCCTGATAAAGACAGAAAGTAACCAAATAAAAGATTGGTCCTTTTACATGTATTCCTTTGTTTTTATCCTTGATTCTCTTGGCGATGTTGAGATAAATATAATATGATTTATGATATATGTGTAAGGTGCACATGCAATTCTAAATCAAATTCTGTTCTAAATCATCAGAAACGATTTGTAAAATAATTTAAGTAGATTTAGTCGAGATAGTATCTCAAGAACGTGGCTATTTAGTGCAAGAAAATCAAGGATAAAAACCAAGTAATCTCCTTATCAGGACCATTGTAGTGCTGGAGAGAATTAAGGGAAATAACTGAAGAATGACCCTCAATCAGCACCTATTGTACTCAAATGTATTATAGATATCGACGAATGCAAATATTACTACAACAACAACTGTGCTCCGCCTCCGGCTGGTAAATGTACAAACACTGATGGAAGTTACACCTGCTCATGTAACGATGGCTTTTCTGGGGATGGATACACTTGTGATGGTAGGTACTTCCGTTGTCTGCGCATGTCAATATTCTTCGAAGAATTGACCTGTCTGCTATGACGCATCACTATCTTGTACAGGATAAATATTAATACGCGGTGCGTAAATTGGAGTAGGAAGTGCAAGCGGAAAACATAGTTCATATAAGCTTGGGAAAAAGCCCCGGTAGGCATATAAGCCCAGCAAGGTGGGGACGTTATTTTTGTTGTCAGTCTGTTGCACAAATCCCGGTTTTCCGCATGTCTATATTTAAAAACTGTCTACAGAGATTTGCAGTAAACAATTGCTATTTTTTAAAAAGAATATTTTCCCCGTTTGAAATCATTGTGTTTTTCAAGAAATTTGTAGCAAATAACTGGCTTGATTTTTCCACAGACGTACGATTTATTGTCATTTGTGAAAAGAGAGGTTAGTGCATTCGAAAAAAATATCGACGCAGTCCGTGCAGGCTGACATGGGTCGAAACTTTTTTTGCTATTTGTAAATTTTCTGCATGTAGGGGGGCCTTTCTACCTCCAGCTCCAGTCGAGTGTTGGACTAAATGGATTTCATAGGTCCACAATCATATGGTGACTTGCTTAGTATAATGCACCACGGAGATGCATTAAAGCCCCCTTTTGCGAGAGCATGGCTCATATTCTCTAGCGCTATACTGTAGTGTAATATCCGTGTGATTGTTAACCCTTTCGTAAACGACAAATTTTGGACTGATCCAAATTGAAGGAGTTTGCAGACGACAATTTTAAATTTGATGAAAATGGCAGAAAGTTATCAAAAAGGGTAGAAAAGACTGGGGGAAAAGGAGAAATTGCTCGTTACGAGCAATTTCTCCTTTTCCCAGTGTTTTCAAACGACTTGTGCTGCAGACACGTGAAAACCAGGGCTTGTTTGGGAAAGGGTTAAGTATTAGTTTAACGCTTTCCAAAACGACAAATTTTAGACTGGTCCAAATTGAAAGAGTTTGCAGATGACAATTTTAAATTTGATGAAAATGGCAGAAAGTTATCAAAAAGGGTAGAAAAGACTGTGGAAAAAGGAGAAATTGCTCGTTACGAGCAATTTCTCCTTTTCCCACAGTGTTTTCAAACGACTTGTGCTGCAGACAAGTGAAAACCAGGGCTTGTTTGGGAAAGGGTTAAGTATTAGTTTAACGCTTTCCAAAACGACAAATTTTAGACTGGTCCAAATTGAAAGAGTTTGCAGATGACAATTTTAAATTTGATGAAATGGCAGAAAGTTCTCCAAAAGGGTAGAAAACACTGTGAGAAAAGGAGAAATTGCTCGTTACGAGCAATTTCTCCTTTTCCCTCAGTGTTTTCAAAAGACTTGTACTGCAGACACGTGAAAAACCAGGGCTTGTTTGGGAAAGGGTTAAACATATTTCATCTATTCATACGAAAAAAGATATAGAAAGGGTCTGACCAAATGTTCTCGCGCCCGCTCGGGTAGCTTAGTGGTTAGAGTATCTGACTTGTGACCTGGTGGTTGCGAGTTCGATACCCGGTTGAGGGAAACTTTCCTTCCGGCGATTTTTCGCCTCTCACCTCTGATGCACGTGAGAAAAATAGAAAATGGCTTTGGAAAGAACTTTGTGTCAGTACTGGTGTGAGAAACCCAGGAAACACATGGGTCCGTCACTGACCGCCATGATATGACCTAAGCTTTTAAAATGTCGCTAAACTCCAGTACAAACCAAACCAAACAAGTTCTCGCAACTTAAATTTTGCCATTCTGTGCTTGCAGACATAGACGAATGTAAATATGGCAGAAAATGCAAAAAGCCCAACACTGAGTGCATCAACAAAATCGGGTCCTATGAATGCCGTTGTCTGGATGGGTACCATGGAGATAACTGTGAAGGTGATTGCCAGTTTTGTAATCTTTTGAACTCTTTACCAAACGACAAAATTTTCGACTTGTCCTAATTGAAAGCCTTCGCAAACGACAAATGAAATGTGGCTCAAATGATGTAATTTGCCTACAAAAGGTCAGAAAACATTGTGGGAAAAGGAGAAAATGCTGGTAACCAGCATTTTCTCCTTTTCCCGCAATGTTTTCAAAAGTCTATTCTGTTAACATCGTTGAAACTCGGGATTGTGTGGTAAAGGGTTGACCCTTTTTGCTGCAAATTTATAAACTTGACCCCTTTCTGTGACTGAAAATACAACTCACCGACACGAAGAAATATTTTCATCTTATAGGCTTGAGTGAACAAGCGTACAGTATAGATCCAAAATCAGACTGCACATTCTGTGTAGTCTGGTCTTAATCTATGCCGTGTGCAGAAGCCTCTCTATTCGTCTATCACAATGAAACATTGAACTTTTTTCCGAATTGGCTTCAATTTCCGATAGATCTACTTTCTGAGTTGGACGTAAAACTTCATGATTACTCTCTGCTCAAATAAAACGTCGCCCAACAATATGGACCACTAATGCAGTACATGACGTCATTAAAATTACGTCACACTTTACTTGATTGAATATGACGACATTTGAAAGGTTGAGTCATTAACCAGATAATTGATGGTCATCTATGCAAATTTTTGTAACCTTACACGTGTAAAGTAGTTTTCAAAATAACCAGGTGGTCCACGTTTTTTTTTTTTTTATCACCCCTCGTACGTTTTTTATTTTTATTTTTTACAAAATATTAGAAAGCACCATTTCTCTGCAAAATTTAAAAATAATCTGTCCGCTGATATTTTTTCTTATTGCAGAAGATTGAGCACAAAATAAGTCTTTTTTGACACGCAAGACTATTTCTAATTGCGACTGTGACATGTCTAGTGCCTTAACTCTTTCGATCAATCCTTTTTACTAGTGCTAAACATCACATTTTTAAGAATAGCCATTTATTTGAGCAGTATTTTTCAATTAACCCTTTTTAAGGTTTCAAATTAAAACATACTTTCTGTAATTTTGAAAAACAGTTATTCCCTTAGAAGAACTGAATCTCTGTTTTTTTTTGCTCCGCATCATAGGATTTTCTTTGCGTTTTTCACCTTGCAAACATCATATTATCATCTGAACAAAAATGAAAAAAAATTGTCCGTAGGCAAAAAACTGCGACATATGACATTAATAACTTGTCTTGAAAGACAGTACTGTATGTCTAGCTGTTGAATTCAAATTTTTGTTTATGTTTGATAAAAGTTCTATGAACACAATATCCATATCCAGATATCGACGAATGCAAGGACCCACACACTTGTCACTGCGATACCGTCTCTACCCACGTGTGCGTCAACACCCCCGGAAGTTACCGATGTGAATGTGCGGAAGGGTACACAGGAGACGGAATTATATGCAAAGGTAAAACCGTTTTTAACTTTTTATCAGATGACAAAATTTCAGACTTGTCCAAATTAAAAACACTGGCAGACGACAATATTTTCAAAGCCTTCTTACTTTGGGTCGTTAAAACACGGAATTGCGTAATAGACGATTAAATAAAACTATATGGTAAAGATGTAAAAGCGAGAAATGAAATAACTTCCCTTTATGTGAAAGGGGTCATTGTGAAGATGTCATCCATTTTGTTTTCATGCCGTAAGGTTCAATGATCTACGAAAATGTTATTTTTGAAGCTTGCATCCGTTCAAAGGCGAACTGGAACTTTTAATACCTAGATAAGAGGTCCCCTTTTTCAAGTTAGTTTTAGTACCTAATCGACGCACCACTCTTTTGTGCAAATTCTTGTTAAACCTTAAATTCACAATGGCAGACAAAAGACGGTTTCTTCCCTTGATAACTCTCCACTACGTCAAAGGTCCTGAATAAGGTATTACATGTACTTGGTTTTTATCCTTGAAATCCTTTGCACTATTCAGGAATGTTCAGGTTTAAATGTCACATTTAAAGTTTAGCAAACCACAAATTCGATCTACTCAACGCATTTCAATGTTAATAGTGTGTGAGATTTGGTTTGCAAATATTAAGAAGACCAAACATGTACATTACCTGTCAAATTATAATAATCGCAACTTTTCCTAGTAAAGCAAGGATAAAAACAGAGGATATCAAATAAAAGGACCTAGTCGCACTTTGACCTTGGTTTTGATCTAACAAGGGAGATAAGTTGAATTAGACTTTTTTCTCCCATTTATATCCCTGCAATCCAAAACTTTACGAAAGCAACTAGTTTCAATAGTAAAGCAGAGCGTCGCTCTCTGGTGCTCTTCCTACGACCAAGATAACATTGGGCTTTCAAGAATGTAAAATTAGACGGGCCGTTGCGATTTTTTTTCCGCGTGTATATACACCACACGAGCTTGCATTGACTTTATATCAACGTAAGAAGAGTGGATATTTGGCTCACAAATATCGTAACGGCCCATACACGCGTGGCTCAGTGATATGCAAATTATACGCAAATGAGAGCGACCATGTCCTGCCTTAATGTAGATGTAAAGTAAAACTGTGCTCGGTGAAAAAGGGGGCTTAATGCATCTGCAAAAAGTATCGACCCATATCAGCATGCGCAGTTCGCGCAGGCTGACATGGGTCGAAACTTTTTGCTATTTGTAAATTTTCTGCATGTCAAAGGATCGTTCTGCCCCATGAGTCAGTCGGTTGTGAGACAAAATGGATTGTATTGATCCATCGTTATGTGATGACGTACTTGCTATAACGCATCACGTGGGATGCATTACGCACCCTTTTGCCAGAGCATGGCTCAGTAGTTTTAATTTGAAAATGTCTGATGCCAGTGCCTGATTTCTGCATTAGTGTTCTAACAAGGTGACAAATATTTTTTTTTAAAAAGAATTTCGTTGTTAGAAATCAAGTTTGGTTCTGGAGGCTATCAGTTTATTTAGTTGAGATGTTATTTTTCACTTGGTATGATGTATTTTTGTAGATATTGACGAATGTTCTGACGACAGGCTAAATGAATGTGATGAATATGCCACCTGTTACAACACCGAGGGGTCCTATACCTGCACCTGCAATGAGGGTTTCACCGGGGACGGGTTTAAGTGTAAAGGTATCTACCCCTCGCCCGTGTCACACATCAACAGAGTTCTGTATCGTGTAGTTTAGTCTGATGCTAGATATACTCGATCCTTTACAAAACAATACCCCCGTCCGGCTAGCTCGGTGGTTAACGTATCTGACTCGTGACCTGATGTTTACAGGGTCGGTACCCGGTTGCGGCAAATTTTCCTTCCGGCGATTTTTCGCCTCTCACTTGTAATGCATATGAGAAAAGTAGTCGGTGGCTTGGAAAGAAAACTGTAGAGTACTGTTGTGAGAAAGCCAGGAAACACATGCATAGGTGCACAGACGGCCGTGATATGACCGAAGCTGTTAAAACAGCGTTAAGCTCCAATACTTACAAACAAACAAAACCAAACAATACCGTGGTCTTGAGACCAACAGGAAGAAATCTTTTGAAAAAAAATTTGGGAAAAGGAAAAAATGCTCCCACAACGTTTCTTATCCCTTGGAAGATAAATTCCATCAGTTGAGACACACACGAGTTCTCGGCTGCATTTGTTTTTCATTATAGGTGAGTCTATAAAGTTTTGTCGTCTGTTTAAGAGTTAAACTAATACAATGAAACATAGCTTTAAAAAAAGAACGAAACTGTGTAGAAATCACTGAAGGAAAAGTGTCAATTACTTGCGACGAATACCTGGTCCTTTTTCTTTAATGATTTTCATACGATCAAACAGTGCAAAGACTAATTTGTGCAAGAATTGTCAACATCGCAAGGGACATTGAAAAAAAAAAAAAAAAAAGGCGGGGATCGAACCTACGACATCCTAGTCTACCAGGTCGCTACTAAAGTCAACTCTGAAGCCAAACAGTACAAACACCTACCTATACTGCACCTTGCTACCATAATCACAACATTTCCGTCAAGGGCAAGAGGAACCAAGGATAGTTTAAGTGCCAATAAGTAACGGTCACGAAGAAGAGCTTAGACCTATGATTGAAACCACATAAAAAGATTGTGTTTTGTGCCAAAAGCTGCTTTTACAGCATTAAAGTTATGTCAAAGAGGCCAGTGCACGTATCGATGCCTCCAGTCTGGATTTTTTACCGGTACTATGCAGAGCACTCTTTCCATGCCTCTGAAAGCTTCCCACTTTGAAATGAGTCTGAACAATGTTTGGTATGTGGGAGGAGTGGTTCTTGTTTGAACGACTATCGTCGAATAGATTAATTTGATCGACTCGTGCTACCAGACTTCCATCACCAACCCCTGTATCAGCTCGCCCATAGCAGAAGGCGAAAATAACCTGGTGTCATGTAACACTCAAACAGTGTGCATGCCTTCGTTTCAACTTATGTTTTAGCATCAGATCTATGTCGTAGTCCCACAAGCATGTACTTTTACGTCCATGCGGAAATGCCCTAAACTGCATTTCATATGTGAAAAAGGTCAAATGCTCATAACAACTGAAGATAAGAAGCGACCTGAAAAATTATCATACTTGTAATTTAGGCACATAATTTAAGCAACATGTGACGTTAGAACAGCATTTTCACTGGTTATTCTCAATAATTTCATGGGAGAAAAAAAATGACTGCATTTTCAAAATAAGAAAAAGTATGCTTCAATCATGGGCAGATTTTTGTTTAAGCTTGCTTCTTTTTAATTGAAAAAAAGCGTTGACCAAGAATTATCACATAACTTTTCTGTGTATTGCAGCCACTACGATTTTTCTGATCTTACACAGTTGTGTGTCGTCAAGAGAAAGAATGATTGGTGATAGGTCAAAGCGCCTTTGGTATTTGTGTTCTTAATTTTTACTTCTCTAACCTGTCTGAATTGCATTTCCCTGTCAAAATCAACTTTCACTGATATCGATGTTTGTGGCATAGCTGTGTGCATTATAATATTTAAAAAAAAAAGGCTTTTCATTAAACTATTTTTCATCCGAGACGCCCACTCCTGCCAAAACAGTAAATTAGTCTCATGCAATGAAATTTCCTCATGTAGGCGTATGCTTCTGCAAATTATGAACAATAATACACTAGAAACAGTTATGTGATAAACGGAATTTGACGAATGCTTCGCATTTTGAGATGAAATTTAATTAAACGCCTCCAGAAAACATGTTTTAAAACTTGCAAAACCTCTCCAAACTCTTTACCACTCAGTCCCGAGTTTTAACGACTTTGATGAAGACTGTTTCTGAGAGCATTGTGGGAAAAAAAAAAAAGGTCATCGACGACATTTTCTCTTTTTTCCCACATTATTCTCTCCACTATTAAAGATTACATGTATTTGAAACCTGTATAATTTGCAGTCTTCAATTTGTTTTAATTTGGACTAGCCTAAAACTTTGCCATCTGATAAAGGGATAATAACATTCTTTGTACACTCGTTTAATTGAATCTTATCTTTTGAAAAAGCCAACTTATATCTGATCCAAGATATGTGCATGTTTCACCTGCTGCTTGAAAAAGGATGCATTCCCACTTTCTGCGTTTGATATTTATATTTCAGCCGTGCTCTGGGAAAAGGGGGCTTAATGTATCTCCGTGATGTATTGTATCAATTAAGTTATCACACAATTATAGATCCATAATAGCCACTTTGTTTTAATAACCGACTGAATCATGACGTAGACTGGTCCTTTGACATACAGAAAATGGACCAATAGCAAAAGTTTCGGCCCAGGTCAGCCTGCGCGCACTGCGCAGGCTGACCTGGGTCGATACTTTTCGCAGATGCATTAAGCCCCCTTTTCACGGAGCGTGGCTCATTTATATTTTTTTGTGGCAATCGCTTTATGGGGAGTTATTGAGATTTTGGTAAATGTATGAACTACGATATTTTGGTGGGCATTCTTACTCAGATCTTAAGTCTGCATGACAAAACTAAAATATTAATCGAGGTAATTACATACGTAAGATGTATATAAGGCAGCCTAAAAGAAATGTGCAGTCATAGAATATTTTTCCTTAACCCGTAGGCTGCTAAGCGCGACTCACTGACCTTTTGTGGACAGTGTAGATCAAGATCAGACCGCAAAGAACGTGCACTCTGATCTTTGATCTACACTGTCCGATAAGGAGATATTTTTCTGCAAAACATAAGTTTGAAATAGCAGTATTCTGGATTTTACTATCGTATTGAAAGTTCTATTTAACTCTATAGCAGAATAAGGGTCAAATTCAATACATAATTTTGTCTGGAACTACATGTATACTGATTCTATATACTGTTCAACAGTTTTTAGATGATATGTATACAAATCAGACTCTAATTAAAAATTGACAGTTATATATCTTATTGGTCATATATTTTGATCCAAAAATCTCGATGTCTTCCCCAAGAATTATTGCTATTTTAAGCATTATCATTATCATATTGCTTTGTTGCTGTAATCTAATCCTTGCTTTTCACTTGCAAAGACATCGATGAATGTCAAGATCCAAGAACATGTGGCTGCAATCTTGCGCCATACCACATCTGTACCAACACAGTCGGAAGTTACGTGTGCTCATGCGCAGAGGGATATACGGGAGATGGATTTAACTGTGAAGGTCACGTTACTTCACTTTTCATTTTGAAAAATATAACTGTCTTGTTTTGTAGCAAGTAATTACCTCTTTTTCACAACAAAGAATTATCTTCAAATAAGTAATCATGGTATTCTCCGATATAATTCAATTTGATTGTTCTAATTACTTAATGTAAAGTTCTAATTACTTGTTGTAAGTTATAGGTAATGAAGAAAACCAACACTACCAGTGATTTAGAAACTTAACTCAAATTGTATTTAGGCCACCACCCATCGTTTGGCATTTCTCTGATACCTATATCTTGTCATAATTAACCCATTTTTCTTTCTAATGCCCTTATATAAAAAAAAAAAAAAAAAAACGACATAATGTATCTATATTTTAAAATCTGGAGTCAGGAAAAATTTCAACAACGGAAATAAGGAAAAAAAAAATATTCATCTCAATGAAAGTACTCACGGATTCAACTTTAAAATATGGCTGCCTAGAAGTGTATGATCGTGGAGATATTATTGTTCATTCTTTTACAAAAAGTCCGGTTTTGAACATACAGACATCAACGAATGCGATGATACAGAATCGAATGACTGTGACGACAATGCAACATGTGAAAACACGGACGGGTCTTACGACTGTGTATGTAATGAAGGTTATACCGGTGACGGGTTTACGTGTGAAGGTAGGACAACAATACACTCAGCATATAACCCTTACTTTACCAAACAACAACGACAACAACATCAACACTGACTGTGATGTCCGTGGTTGTGAGGTAGAGCGTCGGCCTCGTAATCAAAAGGTCTTGAGTTCGATACCCGGGAGCGGATGTCAACTTAGGGACTGTTCATTGGCCCACACATTCGGTGCGAGTACTGGTGTAGTTTCCAGGAAGCAGAATCGAGAGAGGTTAGTGTAAGTTGTAAGAACTTGTTTCTCAATCGATGTAAAATAAATATGTTTAAACTATCAACACTGACAACAACAAAAACAGTAACAACACACTTTGCCAAACAACAACACTAACAACACTGACAACAACAAAAACAGTAACAATACACTTTACTAAACAGCAACAATAACAACACCACCAACAAAAACAACAAGCAAGTCGGTCTAAAAGAGCGAATCTGTAGAAAAGATTTACAGGTCACAAATGTAGAACTATTTTTTTTTTTTTAATTTTACCCAAAACAATTGGTCACTATTAATTTAGATCCAGCATTTTACTCATACCATCTTTTATTTGTTTGGCTTTATCTCACATAGGAATGAGATTGACCGGTCGGGAATGATATATTTGGATATAATAAAATAGGGTTAAAGCATTATTTGTCTTTACCAAATGACAGACTCGACCAAATCGAAAGCGTTTTCAGACGAAAAATCAAATATGTATCAAATAATGGAATTGATTTTGAAAGAGGAAAAAAATATTGTGGCTTTCCAGCATTTTCTCCTTTTCCCGTAATGTTTTCAAAAGTGTTCGTCCTTCAGGTCATATAAACTCGGGATTGTTTGGTAAAGGGTTAATTTCGGATACTGAGTTTGTTATTTACATTCAGAGCTCCAAACAGATGTTGACCTAAAAACGAGAAAGTTTACATGTTTAAATATCAAACAAAGGCATGGGCCTATCAAATCTCCAACTTTCAATTCGCAAATTTATCATGCAGATGAGCCATGCTCTAGCAAAAGAGGGGCTTCATGCATCTCCGTCATGCATGATACCGAGCTAGCCATCATATTATCAAAGATCCATAGAGCCCATTTTGTCTAAATTCTATCTGAATCATTAGTCAAGCTGGTCATTTAGCATGCAGAAAATTGACCAGTAGCAAAAAGTTTGAGCCATGTTAGCATGCTCGAACTGCACAGGCTGACCTAAGTCGATACTTTTTGCAGATGCATTAAGTCTCTTTTTCACAGAGTATAGCTCAAATCCTTTTGAACTTGTACATTGTTTTGACGATGTCAATGTGGGAAGGAAGCTATTGGCAAGAAAGAAAGACTGGAAAAAAAGAACTCCAAGAAAGCACGGATAGGTGCACTGGCCGCCGCAATGTAACTTTATTGATGTTAAAACCGCTTTTGTACACCAAGCCAACAAATGACCAAAACTTTGTCCTTATACCATTTTATCTATGCTGACTTAGATATCTCTTCTGAAGATGTTTCTTTTTTTCCCTCAATGTAGAGTTGTAGTTAAGAAAACAGCGATATTGCAGTCTGTTTGCATTTTTGTTCAGGTACTAATTTCACAGGACAAAAGTGTCCTTCAGAAAATTTGCTAGAAGAAATTATAAGGAATACTTCAGGAAACCTGAGAGGCATGCGCAGCCTTAAAATATTTTCGTGTTAAAATTAAGAACTGGAAATTATCTGTAATTACATACTGAATTTAAGCAATTTTATCTGATATTTATACAAAACAGGCGCATGCTAATTGAAATAACAAAAAAAAGGAAATTTACATTTTGATCCAAAATTCATGACGTCTTCATACAGACGCATTGTCTGTATCATTTTGCTTTTGTTACTATAATCTAATCCTTGCCTTTCACTTGCAAAGACATCGATGAATGTCAAGATCCAACAATATGTGGCTGCGATCTAGCCCCATACCGCTTCTGTACCAACACAGTCGGACGTTACGTGTGCTCATGCGCAGAGGGATATACGGGAGATGGATTTGACTGTGAAGGTCACGTTATTTCACTTTTCTGTTTTAAAAACAAAAGTATCTTATGCTGAAGCACGCATTTGTCTCTTTCTACTAAAAATGATCATCTTTGAATTATTCCTCATGGCATTCTCCAGTATGATTACATCGTTTATTTTTGATAACTTATGTAACTGGTACTAGCTAATGGAGAAACCAACCCAGCACGGGTAAATAAATCAAATTGTATTTAAGCTTCATAACCTTACAGTATTTCCTGCTACAAACATTTTATTATAATTGGTCAGTCTTTCTTTATTATGTCATAATCTTTTCAAAACATCAGCGACATGATAAATATTTATCTTCAATTAGAGAAATTAAAAATAACAGCGATGGGTGTCGAAAAAATTCCATTAAGCCAACTAAAATGCACACACGGAACTTACCTTGTAATTTGGTTACTTAGAAGTGTACGATCGTGGAGATATTCCTGTTCATTCATTAACAAATAGTCCGGTTTTGAACATACAGACATCAACGAATGCGATGATACGGAATCGAATGACTGTGACGACAATGCAACATGTGAAAACACGGACGGGTCTTACGACTGTGTATGTAATGAAGGTTATACTGGTGACGGGTTTATGTGTGAAGGTAGGACAACAATACACTCAGCATATAACCCTTACTTTGCTAAAAAAGAAAGAAATCTTTCTAAAACAGTGAATCTTTAGGAAAGGTTTAACTGTGGGGAATGTAAACGATTGGTAACTTTAGAACAAAGTCATGCTGGCCTCCGTCCTCTATGTGTGGCTTTTTCACATTTTCAAATACCGGTAGGAAGTGTCTAATTTGGATTTAGAAAAATGGCCAGGACTAAGGCTTGTTTGTTTTCTAAAATGTCCGATCACGAGGCTGTTGTATGCATTTAGTATCCAACAATGAGATTTTGCTCCATATACAAGAAAGAATGAACACGTCAGAAAAGGCAAGAACGGTTATGTATTTCAAACAGTCAATATTCCATAATTTATTGACAAATTTATTATTCAGATACCTTTGTAATAGTACATTTTTGACGATGTCTATGTTCGAAAGCAGCCAGTGGTTTGGACAGAAGGACTGGTTTATAGATCTGTTTGTTATGACACAAAGTCATTCACAAAGCAAAAATAATTATTGCAGCTTTCTAATAGGGAATATAGCCAGACTCGGCCGAAAATGTAAAAAACAAGATGACTTGGTTTTTGGTAAAATGCTAGTAACGTGGTAATTTTACCATTAGTATATTCCTGTTCATTTTTGACACAACTTCGTTCATTTCTTTGTACTCGTCTTGAAACTTTTTAAAATGATTTTTGACTTTCAGAAATGTTATAGCAGTTATTTTATACGTTTTAGCTGTGTAATAGAGTGAGAGTTGCTAGGCATTTTGAAACGCATTTGTTCTTGACATGATATGGCTATTTACGTTCAGTAGCTTTCTTTATGAGTGCATACAGAAGTTTTCACCTGGCATGTATTTGCCATGCACTTTTCAATTGTTTCTTATGTACAATTATGTACAGTATTTTTTTTATTTGTACTGTAGTGAGTCTGTTTAACGTGCTCTTGAGCGTGTTCTTTGATTCTCAAAAGTGTTCCACCATTCAATGTACGCATTTTTTAATAGGACCAACCATTTGTTTAGCTAGTACAAGATTGTGTTATTTTCAAAAATTAGAATTAAACTAAGAATTTGGTTTAGTATGGCTGGTGAATACGACCCTAACATTTTTTCTTTTCCCTGATTAATCAGCAATATAACGGCTAAATCTGATTCCTTAAAATAAAGAATATAACTACAATTAAGGGCTTATTTTTACATTTACCATATCAGTACCAAGTGTGGCCCATTTCACAGTGAAATATAACTCTGCTTTTCATAACTTTAAGGACTTTGGTTATTGTAACCTTTGATTTGCTTGCCGGAATGTTTTTCCGTTTCAGAAAGCAACCTTAATGTATTTTGTATTATCTAATTTTATAAATAATAGCTATACATATACATGTACATTCAGTGGAAGGGACGCGAGTTCACAGAAATAGATTTTTTAATTCAATTTTTTTTAATCAACTGTCACTCTACAGCTCTCAGTTACGACATATCAGTCAAATAGTGTATTCAAAATTGCAATTCGAATTCAGATATTGACGAATGTAAAGAAGATAAAGACGATTGTGATGACAATGCCACGTGTTCGAATAACCCAGGATCATTTGACTGTACCTGTAATGAAGGCTATACTGGTTCTGGGAAAAAGTGTAAAGGTACCTGATCTCATTTTTTCAGGGATTCTAAACTTTGATTAATGTAACCCCAATTGTATATTTAATATTAGGAAAAGATATAAGAACTTCATTTATCAAACGAAGTTTCAAATCCTTAGAATACTTTGTGTAATCGAATCATGTAGATGTATTCTTCTTATGCCTTTTATTAACAACTAAGTCTTGTTTCTGGCTTCAAAACTAAATTTGTTTCCTTGAACACTCATTTGCCTATGAAAAATATTCATTCTTCTACTCGTTTTTATGCATTTGCAATTCTAAATAAGATAAGTACAATCAGTTTATAAGAAAATGATTTTTTTTAACAAGTCACGGGTCACGTTTTCCCCATTTGCGCAGATTCCTAGCCATTGATGTAGATCTCGTCCACTTTCCCCTGCCCTTCTAAAAGAAAATACATAATTTTCTGTTTCTGCGTTCAATATTTTACAAAGTTTATTTTTTTGTCTTCAAAATGCACACATATCAGACTGATTTTGATATTATTGCTATTATTGTTACATTAAGATATTGGCAATTGTATAATCGCAGCTGACAAATTGTTTTGTTGATGCCATTCCATATCACTTTGAGATGAACGAGTTTTGTAAAACGGCGAACGTTTTTGACACAAAGAGACGGTGTTTTTCGCAAACAAGAAAATACAGAAGGCAATACTACTACCAAATAATTTATTCGTTGAACAGCAATCTGGAGAATGACTCCAATTCTTTCTTCTTTCCGTGGGCGATTACTATACTTGGATATTTCCCTCCTAGTCCTACCATATAAAAAGTAAGTTTGTGTTCTGATAGAACGTACAGTTCATGACCAGGGTTAAGAACTTTCGGCCATATTCATAATCAACCACAAATCTGCATATGAGAACATTAAGGTGTTAGATTGTTCTAATGCATACATATATTTTGATTTCCGGAATGTTCTTTCGACTAAGTAAAAACTTGCAATTCGAATTCAGACATTGACGAATGTAAAGAAGACAAAGACGATTGTGATGGCAACGCCACGTGTTCAAACAACCCAGGATCATTTGACTGTACCTGCAATGAAGGCTATACTGGCAATGGAAAAATGTGTAAAGGTACATGATCCTAGCCATAAATGTGAAGCCCTTTTCCACAAGGTGTATCACACATCAAGTTACACAATCTAAATACATTATTATATGACCAAATAGAAAATATATTTTGGAATATCCATTTTAAAGAAGGGTTTCCAAGTCCCAAGAATACTTTGTGCAGGTGAATCAAAGTAGCGTTCTTCGTTCTTCTGTTAATTCCTTTAGTTAAATGTAAATATCATTTTTCTATAAATCGTTATTTATGCCCTTGAACATTGTTTTCCCTTAGCGTTCTTCGTTCTTCTGTTAATTCCTTTAGTTAAATGTAAATATCATTTTTCTATAAATCGTTATTTATGCCCTTGAACATTGTTTTCGTATTAAAGAATTTCCCTTTTCATTTTCTTTCATGTGACCTTCATGTTCTGGCAATTAAGCCAGACAAATCTCTTATTTTCGAAAAGAATGCTCATGCTTACGAGTAAATGACAGGCAGTTTCACACGTTGCGCCGATGCCAAGCCATCTAAATGGATTTAGAACTCTTTTGCTAAATGCGGCCATATTCATAATCAACCACGAATCTGCATATAGGAACCTTATGGTGTTAGGTTTTTCTTATGTATACATGTATTTTGATTTCCGGAATGTTGTTTCGACTAAGAAACCGTCAGTAATGTATTTAGTATTATCTGATTCATTTGGCAAGCTTGCTTCCTGAATTTATTTCATAAAAATTCAACTTCAGGGAAGTAAGTTGTTGAAGACTTTGGTTTCAAATTTACAGTTTTATAGTTTTATTGCTATTCTACAGCTCTTAGAAGCAACAAATGAGTCAAACAGAATAATTCTTGAAACTTGCAATTCGAATTCAGACATTGACGAATGTAAAGAAGATAAAGACGATTGTGATGACAACGCCACGTGTTCAAACAACCCAGGATCATTTGACTGTACCTGCAATGAAGGCTATACTGGCAATGGAAAAATGTGTAAAGGTACATGATCCTAGTCATAAATGTGAAGCCCTTTTCCACAAGGTGTATCACACATCAAGTTATACAATCTACGTACTTAATTGACCAATTTGAAAATATATTTTCGAATATCCATTTTAAAGAAGGGTTTCAAAGTCCCAAGAATACGTTGTGCAGTTGAATAAAAGTAGAGTTCTTTGTTCTTCTGCTAATTCATTTAGTTAAATGTAAATGTAAATTTTCTATAAATCGTTATTTATGCCCTTGAACATTGTTTTCGTATTTACAAATTTCCTTTTTCATTTTTTTTGTTAATGTGACCTTCATGTTCTGGCAATTAAGCCAGACAAATACCTTATTTTCGAAAAGAATGACCATGTTTGCCAGTTATGACGGGCAGTTTCATCCGTTGCGCCGATGCCAAGCATTCTAAAATGGATTTTACACAATTTTCCCGCTCCTCTTGGGGAAGATGCATTTTGTGTGTGTTTGTGTTTTCCAGTTTTCCTTCAAATTCTCTCATTTCTGAATATATTTATGTAAGAATCAGTTTCGATACTGTTCCTACAATCGTTACATTCGAGATATAAATGATTATATCATTGCAGTAGATTAATTGTTACGAGGATGTTACTCTATAAACCCTGATAATAAAAAATGCATGTATTGTGAAATGGTGCAAGGTTTTAGACAAAAATGAAAAGGCACTTTCGAGAGCCAGTTATTTTTCTCAAACAAGAAATTCGACAGGAAACACTTTGCAACCAAATCAAAAACCTAAAGGTGTTACATTGTTCTAATGCATGCTTTGATTTCCGGAATGTTCTTTCGTCTGAGTCATAATCAGTAATATATTTAATATTTAATTCAGTGAACAAGCGTGCTTTCTAAATTCTTTCCATAAAAATGCAACGTAAGGGAAGCGAATTACTGTTGGAATCTTTGATTTCCAATTGACAATTTCATTCATAATGAATTCAGACATAGACGAATGTAAAGAAGACAAAGACGACTGTGATGACAACGCTACGTGTTCGAACAACCCAGGATCATTTGACTGTACCTGCAATGAAGGCTATACTGGCTCTGGGAAACAATGCGAAGGTACCTGGCCTCAGGAATAAATATCAAGCTGTTTTACTCCAGGGAGCTGTAATCATACAGCATTACGATTTCAATTTCACATATGACCAGATTGCGAATTTATATTCAAATATCCATTTGATATAAGGGATTCCAGGTCCTTAGAATAATTTATGTAGTTAAACCGTGTAGAAATGTTCTGCTTACGCCTTGTGTTAAACCGAAATATTTTCTTTACAGTATATCTTTATTTATTTTTTTTAGCATTGTTTTCGCAATCGAACAGATACCTAGACCTTAATGAAGATTTCGTGCATTTTCCGCTCTTCTAAGACTTCTGCAAACACGAAAGTACAAAAGGCAATACTAACATCAAAAATATATTTTGGACAGCATCTTAGAGAATGACTCCTATTCCCCCTTTATTTGATAAGTAATTATCAAATTATAGTAGTACTTTTGTATTTCCTGTTTGATTTAACAGTTAATAACCATATCATTTCCTATAGTTATTGTTCTTAATTTTGTTTAAGATTTCTTTATATTCTTCAAACATTGGTTTATGCTGCCACATTCACAGAAAACTGAAATATACCTTGTCGAGCTTTAAGGTCTTAGATCATTTTTAAGCCCTTTTTAAAATGTCTTTAATTATTTTTTCATCCCAGAAAGGGCCTTAATGTATTTGCTATTGTTTCACCAATGAGCAAAAGAGTTATCTTTTAGTATATATTTTTTGTCAATTATATAAACATTCATCATCGAAAGCGGAATGAGGTTAAAGTTATGAGGATAGTAATTGAAAATTTTGTGTTTGTGTGTTTTAAATCAATCATCAATCTCATGCTCTCTCACACACACACACACACAAACAAAAAAAAAAAAAAAAAAACGTCAAACTGAATAATTCTTGCAAAATCGCATTTCGAATTCAGACATTGATGAATGTAAAGAAGACAAAGATGATTGTGATGACAACGCTACGTGTTCGAACAACCCAGGATCATTTGATTGTACCTGCAATGAAGGCTATACTGGCACTGGGAAAAAGTGTAAAGGTACCTGGTATCAGTTATGAATTTCCCCATTGATACTACACATAAATAAAGGGAAAATCCCTATTAAAATAACTTTGATAATTTATATTTGAATTTTATTTATGTAATCGGGGTTTCGAATCATTTGTATACTTTGTCTAATCGCATCAGGTTAAATTATTCTGCTTCTATCTCGTATTACATCTTAACAGTACTTTTACCTAAAACACTAAGTTACTTTTCTTGAACATTATTACGTCTATCGAAATATCCTTTATCCAATAAGCTTTTGTAACTAAGCTATATCTAGTAAGATAATTTTCGTCATTTAAGCACGAAAAAAAAAAAAAAAAAATCCTTTGTGATTAGGCAGGTAGCGTATCTTCCGTTGCGCACATGCCAACCCTTTTATAGAGATTTGTTTCTATTTACCTCTCCTCTTCGGACAAAAGAACACAAAATATTTTGTGTGATTGTTTTCATATATGAAAAGGCAATCGTTAATTTCAAAAACAAGAAAATTCGGAAGGCAATATTACAATGGCGCAATTTCTGTCATTCTTTCATAAGCGATTAATGTAGGTCTTTGCATTTATCGTTTGTTCAGCTATGTTATAAGTACACATGATTTCCTATACACAGAGGTCATAGTTTTGGTTAAGAACCTTTTCATTATCAATAACATTGCTAAACGCTGTCCCCTTAACAATAAACTAAAGTCTGCTTGTCTGAACTGAAATATCTTTTGTTAGAGCCTGTTTTAATTTCAGGAATGTTATTTTGTCTCGAAACCATCCTTGATATATCGGATATTGTATAACTCTATTTGTAAGTGTATGCTTATAAATATTTATTTCAAATTTCAAAAATTTCCATCGTATGGAAAAAGGGTTCATTGATTTTTTTTTTTAAATTTCAAATTCGATGTTTCAATTAAGTGTCATTCTCCTTCCCTTCGAGAGAACAAATATGTCAATTATTTTCAAAATGGCAATCTGAATTCAGACATTGATGAATGTAAAGAAGACAAAGACGATTGTGATGACAACGCTACGTGTTCGAACAACCCAGGATCATTTGACTGTACCTGCAATGAAGGCTACACTGGTTCTGGGAAAAAGTGTAAAGGTACTGATCTGATCTCAGTATTAAATATAAAGCAGTTTTGTCTAGAAAAATCTGAAATACAATTCCATTTACGTGTACTTACATGTATGACCAAAATTGAGTATTTATATTCGGATACCAATTTGATAACAGAGGTATCATGTCCCTAGAATACTTTGAGTGACCGAATCATGTAGAATTTTTCTTCTTCTAACTACTTCCATTATCTTTTGTGAAGATCTCTTTTGTCAATTTTTTTTTGTTATTTTCTTTTTAAATTGTTCAAAAAAAAAAAAAAAAAAAAAAAAAAAAAAAATGATAGGATTGCTATAATCAACACATTTAAGACAATTGTAACATCGGACCGGACAAATTGTTATTGCGATGCCGATCCATAGCACCTCAAATTTAGAACTATTGTTAGACGGTGTGAATGTTTCCAACACAAAGAGGTACGAATTATTGAGAAAAATAAAAAAAGAAAAATAAATGAATTAATGTTGTAAAATCGTAATTCGTATTCAGACATTGATGAATGTAAAGAAGACAAAGACGATTGTGATGAAAACGCTACGTGTTCGAATAACCCAGGATCATTTGACTGTACCTGCAATGAAGGCTATACTGGCTCTGGACAAATGTGTAAAGGTACCTGGTCTCAGTTATAAAGAACAAGAACTTTTCTCTTCGGAAACTACAATTTAACTATCGAAATTCTAATTAAAGCGAAAATTGATAATATATGTCTGAATTTAAAGTTGATAGATTGAACGAATTTTGAATCCTTGGAACACTTTGTAAAGTCGCATTAAAATTCTTCATCTAATGCCAGGAAATTTTCCCTCAGTTAAGAAAGACAAACATTCTATTGATGACCCATATATTGCATTCTCCGCTGCGCAGATTCCCAATATTCAGAATAGATTTGCACTTTTTTTCGCGCTCTTCTGTGAAAAGAAACCTCTTCTTCAGTTTCTTTGTTTAGATTCTCTCTTTTCAGTCTGTATTTATATGATAATAATTTTCGGTAGTATTGATGTCATTGTTAAATTTAAGCTATTATTTATTGTACAAACGCAGCAGATAGATTTTTATGACAGTTATTCACTGCAGAACTCAAGGTTAGTAAGTTATTTGTAGTGGTATAAGTTTCTTTACACAGAAAGACTCGTATCATTTATGAAAACATAGAAATACGAAAGTCAATACCACCAAACAACTAATTTCTTGTACGAAATCTTTGGTAACGACTCCAGTTCTCATTTAGTTTCCTGCGCGAGCACTCCTGTTCTCAGAATAGCATATGAGTCAAGTTGAATAATTCTTGAAAAATCGCAATTCGAATTCAGACATAGACGAATGTAAAGAAGATAAAGACGATTGTGATGACAACGCCACGTGTTCGAACAACCCAGGATCGTTTGACTGTACCTGCAATGAAGGTTATACTGGATCTGGACAAATGTGTAAAGGTACCCGGTCTCAATTATAAATAATTGTCCCCAACGATACTCCGCTTTTATTATTGAAATTCTAGTTATAGCGAAGATTGATAGTAAATGAGTTTCAAATTAATAAATCGAATTTCAAATTGTTAGAATAAACAACTTATTAGGACTGAAATCAATTCTCACTGCATTTCCTGTGTGAGTACCGCTATTCTCAAAATAGCATATACGTGAGCTTGAATAATTCTTGAAAAATCGCTATTCGAATTCAGACATTGATGAGTGTAAAGAAGACAAAGACGATTGCGATGACAATGCCACGTGTTCGAACAACCCAGGATCGTTTGACTGTACCTGCAATGAAGGTTATACCGGCACTGGGAAAGAGTGTAAAGGTACCTAATCCAAGTCACGAATATGAACCTCGTTTCTCAAAGGATACTAAACATTTATAATAAAAATAAAGTCTAGTGATAGAGAGAATGATAATACATGTATATATTTGAATTTCGAATTGTAATAATACTTTGCGTATTCAGATCATGTAGAATTCTTATTCTTGTGCCCAATGGTTTCTTTTAGGTTAGAAAGACGAATTATTCTCTGAGCCATGTATCGCATTCTCCGCTCCGCAGGTGCCTAAAATAAATAAATGAAAAAAAATTGCCCATTTTTGCTGGCTACACTAAAAAGAAACTTTTTTTTCCCCCAAGGTTTTTCTTAAAGTTCTGTCTTTTAGAAATGCATTTCTATGATAATGTATTTCGGTTGTATTACATCATTGTTAAATAATTATAAACCATTAATGTTTGTACAAACGCAGCTGATATATTTTCATGACAATGTCTCACTGTATCACCAAAAATTAAAAAGTTATATGAAGTTTTAAGAGCTTTTCGACGCACATACACAAAAATAAAATACGTTTCATTTTCGAAAACATGGAAATATGAAAGTCAATACCACAAAACAACTAATATCTTGGACAACATCTTTGGTAACGATTGCAATTTGCATTCAGTTTTATGTGCGAGTACTCCTGTACCCAGAATAGCATATGAGTCAACTTGAATAATTCTTGTAAAATCGCTGTTCGAATTCAGACATTGATGAATGCAAAGAAGGTAAAGACGATTGTGATGACAACGCCACGTGTTCGAACAACCCAGGATCATTTGACTGTACCTGCAATGAAGGCTATACTGGCACTGGGAAAAAGTGTAAAGGTACCTGATCCAAGTCATGAATATTAACCTTTTTTTTTCTCAAAGGATATTCCAAATTTATAATAGAAATTCTATGGATAGAGAGAATGATAATATATATCTAAATTTCAAATAGATAAATCGAATTTCGGATCATTAGAATACTTGGCGCATTTACATTATGTATAATTCTCCTTGTGCCCAGTGGTTTCTTTTAGGTTGAAAAGATGAAGCATCCCTTTAATGAGCCATGTATCGCATTCTCTGCTGCACAGATACCTAACATTAAAAAAAAAAAAAAAAAAAAAAAAAAAAATCCCATTTTTGTTAGCTACTCTAAAATAGAAACTTTTTCCCACGTTTCTGGCTAAAGTTCTCTCTTGTCAAAATGCATTTATATAATAATGTTTCTGGTAGTATTACATCATTGTTAAATAATTTAAACCATTAAACTTTGCACAAACGCCGCAGATATATTTTCATGACAATGTCTCACAGTATCACAAAAAGTTAAAACGTTTTATGAGGTTATGAGAGTTTTTTTCGACACACACATACAAAAAAAAAAAAATTGTTTCATTTTCGAAAACATGAAATACGAAAGTCAATACCACAAAACAACTAATATCTTGGACAACATCTTTGGTAACGATTGCAATTCGCATTCAGTTTTATAGCGAGTACATCTGTTCCGAGAATAGCATATGAGTCAACTTGAATAATTCTTGAAAACTTGCAATTCGAATTCAGACATTGATGAATGTAAAGAAGACAAAGATGATTGTGATGACAATGCCACGTGTTCGAACAACCCAGGATCATTTGACTGTACCTGCAATGAAGGCTATACTGGCACTGGGAAAAAGTGTAAAGGTACCTGATCCAAGTCATGAATATTAACCTTTTTTTTCTCAAAGGATATTCCAAATTTATAATAGAAATTCTATGGATAGAGAGAATGATAATATATATCTAAATTTCAAATAAATCAATCGAATTTCGGATCATTAGAATACTTGGCGCATTCACATCATGTATAATTCTTCTTGTGCCCGGTGGTTTCTTTTAGGTTGAAAAGATGAAGCATCCCTTTAATGAGCCATGTATCGCATTCTCTGCTGCACAGATGCCTAACATTTAAAAAAAAAAGTCCCATTTTTGTTAGCTACTCTAAATAGAAACTTTTTCCCACGTTTCTGGTTAAAGTTATCTCTTGTCAAAATGCATTTATATAATAATGTTTCTGGTAGTATTACATCATTGTTAAATAATTATAAACCATTAAACTTTGCACAAACGCAGCAGATATATTTTCATGACAATGTCTCACAGTATCACCAAAGGTTAAAACGTTTTATGAGGTTATGAAATACGAAAGTCAATACCACAAAACAACTAATATCTTGGACAACATCTTTGGTAACGATTGCAATTCGCATTCAGTTTTATAGCGAGTACACCTGTTCCGAGAATAGCATATGAGTCAATCTGAATAATTCTTGAAAACTTGCAATTCGAATTCAGACATTGATGAATGTAAAGAAGACAAAGATGATTGTGATGACAATGCCACGTGTTCGAACAACCCAGGATCATTTGACTGTACCTGCAATGAAGGCTATACTGGCACTGGGAAAAAGTGTAAAGGTACCAGATCCAAGTCATGAATATGAACCTCTTTTCCCCAAGGATACTACACTTTCATTATCGAAATTCTACTTATAGCGGAATTTGATAATATATATATTTGGATTTCACATAAATAAGTCGAACGAATTTCGAACCTTTAGAATACTTTGTAAAATCGCATCATGTGTAATTCGCTTTATGTCCACTATTTCCTCGGTTACTAAAGACGAATTATTCTCTTAGTAAGGCATATATTGCATTCACTGCAGCGCAGATGCACCGCCTCCTAAAAAGATTTTGCCCGTTTTCCTTGCTCTTCTTTTGACAAAAACGTTTTATTTTCAATTCTGATGCTTAAGTTCATCATGTCGAATTCTTCTTCTAGTGCCCAGTGGTTTCTTTTAGGTTGGAAAGACAAAGCATTCTCTTAATGAGCTATGTATTGTATTCCCTGCTGCCCAGATGCCTAACATTAAAAAAACATTTGCCCTTTTTTGCTAGCTATATTGGAAAAAAAAAAAAAAAAAACAAAAAACAAACAAACCTTTTATCCCAAGTTTTTTTGTTAAAGTTCTCTCTTGTCAAAATGCATATATGTCATAATGTTTTTCGGTGGTATCACATCATTGTGGATAATAATAAACCTTTAATGTTTGTACAAACGCAGCTGATATATGTTCATGAGAATGTTCCCCTGTATTACCAAAAATTAAAAAAGTTATATGAAGTTATAAGAGCTTTTCGACACACACACAAAAATAAAACATGTTTCATTTTCGAAAACATGGAAATATGAAAGTCAATACCACAAAACAACTAATATCGTGGACAACATCTTTGGTCACGATTGCAATTCGCATTCAGTTTTATGTGCGAGTACTCGTGTTCCCAGAATAGCATATGAGTCAACTTGAATAATTCTTGTAAAATCGCTGTTCGAATTCAGACATTGATGAATGTAAAGAAGACAAAGATGATTGTGATGACAACGCCACGTGTTCGAACAACCCAGGATCATTTGATTGTACCTGCAATGAAGGCTATACTGGCACTGGGAAAAAGTGTAAAGGTACCTGATCCATGTCATGAATATGAACCTCTTTTCCCCAAGGATACACTTTCATTATCGAAATTCTACTTATAGCGGAATTTGATAATATATATATATATGAATTTCACATAAATAAGTCGAACGAATTTCGAACCTTTAGAATACTTTGTAAAATCGCATCAAGTGGAATTCTTATTATGCCTGCTAATTTCCCTCCGTTGATTAAAGACGAAGTATTCTCTTGGTGAGCCATATATCGCATTCTCCGCAGCGCAGATGCCCTGCCTTCTCAACAGATTTTGCCCATTTTCTCTTCTATTGAAAGAAATGTTTTTTTGTTTTTTTGCTTTTTTCAATTCTTATGTCTAGGTTATCTCTTTTGAAACGGCATTCATATCACAGTGTTTTTCGATAGTATTGCTATCATTGCTAAATTTAAGCCGTTATTGACTGCACAATCGCAGGAGATAGATTTCTACGACAGTTTCTGAAGGCATCACCCAAGGATGATAAATTATGAGTATTGATAAGAGGTTTTCGACACAAAAAGACATGTATTATTTTCGAAAACATAGAAATACGAAAGTCAATGCCACCAATAAACTAATTTCTTGGGCAGCGTCTCTGGGAATGAAGCCACTTCGCACTTCCGTTCATGAGCAACTAATTCTCGTCCCTAAAGAGCATATGAGTCAAATTGAATAATTATTACAAAGTCACTATTCGAATTCAGATATTGACGAATGTAAAGAAGACAAAGACGATTGTGACGATAACGCCACATGTTCAAACAACCCAGGATCATTTGACTGTACCTGCAATGAAGGCTATACTGGCTCTGGACAAATGTGTGAAGGTACCTGGTCTCAGTTATAAGTGTCAATCAGTTTTTGCAAGGAGCACTACACATCGATTAATACAAAATGAATTTTGATTAAAATTGCAAATTCTATCAAGATTACTTCCCTAAGTGTAGAAAACAACTATCCTTTTTGACGAGTCATATTGCGCATTCTTCGCTGGGCAAATGCCTAGATTTCAAAGGAGATTTCGCCCATCGTACTTCTCTATTTAAAAATCCCAAGACTTTTGTGTTTCTGTTTTCATTTTTTTTTTGTTCTTCTTTTTCAAAACGTATACCTTTAAAAAAATCTTTCAATAGCATTTACGATATCAAAGATTTTACTACCGGATCCAATAACATGACGATATCACCCCCATATCACCCGAGGTTAAACATGTAAAGTTATGAGAACTTCGACACAGAAACTTATTATTTCTGAAAACAAACAAAATACGAAAGTAATATACTGTCAAATAATGTATTTTTCGGACAGTGTGTAGGGGAACGAATACAATTCTTGTTTCTGTTTGTTTCGTTTTGGCGATTACTATTTAGGATTTTCATTTTCCCTGTTTGTTTAACCACGTAACAGCTACATTTGATTTCTATAGCATAAATTGCATGACCAAGGTTAAGATTGTATCTCTTGCATTCTCCGATGTAGTCACAGTCATAATGAACCACGAATGCTCTTTTTAGATAATTCATTTATTTGGTTATTTAAACGATCGTTTTGATTTCTGAAGAGTTATTTCGTCTTAGAAAGCATTCATCATGTCTTTGGTATGACATTATTCCCTGAGATATCGTACTGTAAATAAATTCATCCTAAAATCATAAACATTATACGAAGGGATCGTTTGAGTTCAAATGTACATTTTTATAGTTAATTGTAACTGTCATGACTCAGGAAAGCAAACAAAGCAAATCAAAAACTTATGCGAAAATTGCAATTCGAATTCAGACATTGATGAATGTAAAGAAGACAAAGACGATTGTGATGACAACGCTACGTGTTCGAACAACCCAGGATCATTCGACTGTACCTGCAATGAAGGTTATTCTGGTTCTGGCAAACAGTGTGAAGGTACTTGATCTCAGTCATAAATGTCGAGCAATACTTGCAAGGAGCACCACACTTAGATTAATTTATTCCATCTTAGTTATAAATAAATTGAAAATCCATATTTAAATATGTTTGATAGATGAGAATCATTGCCTTTAGAATACTTCTTGTAATAGAATGATGTAGTATTTTTCTGCTTTCTTCTTTGTTTTATCTAAGTATTGTATGTTATCCTGAAACTTTTTTCTTTAAGAAGTTTTTTCATCGTGAAAATATCCTTTTTTCCCATTAACATTGATGCTTTTGAAATGTCCAGGAGGAAGATTTAGAGAAAGCTTTCCCCTTTGACGAGTCATGTAGCGCATTTTCCGCAGGTGCCTAGACTTGCAAAGAGATTTCCTCCACTCTGCAAAAACAAACAAAATTTTAATGGTTTTGATTTCATCCTTTTGGTCGAAGTTCTCCCTTTTCAAAATTTATTAGAGTATAAGAATGATTGCCGAGTCTATTGCTTCTATTGCTACATTTCACTCCATATCGTATGAGGTAAATAAGTTAGGTAAATTCGTGTGAACATTTCGACACACACAATAACATTTCGACACACGCAATAGACAGTACTTAAGGGAATGAA
Source organism: Tridacna gigas (assembly GCA_945859785.2). NCBI lineage: Eukaryota > Metazoa > Mollusca > Bivalvia > Cardiida > Cardiidae > Tridacna > Tridacna gigas. The sequence continues at coordinate 9,527,276 of OX244042.2, forward strand.
TCGAAATTTCCGATTATCAGCTATTACATTACTAAGATTTTTGTCACCGTGCTTGTTTTACCACGTAACAGCTCCTTTTTTACAGATAAAGTACATGGCATGCTTTATATATAAACCTCGTATCTTTTCAACCATATATGTATTTTTTTAATGTAAAAATATTCAACGAACAGGACAAGAGTTGTTGTTGGATTATTTAGTCTCAAATTTGCAATTTTCAGTCATCTGTCATGCCCCTGCTCTTAGTATAGCATACAAGTGAAATTGAATAATTTTTGCAAACTTGCAATTCGAATTCAGACATAGATGAATGTAAAGAAGACAAAGATGATTGTGATGACAATGCTACGTGTTCGAACAACCCAGGGTCATTTGACTGCACCTGCAATGAAGGCTATACTGGTTCTGGAAAACAATGTGAAGGTACCTCAGTCATGAATATCAAACATTTTTCTTCGGGCGATACGACACATAATTCAACACAATTCCAATATCTAAAAAAAACCTGACAACAATTAAGTAAATAGAGAATACGTGTTGGTGTCTAAAAAAATATTGGTATCATTTAAATAGGTAGGGAGAATTAATTCTGACAAGGCTCTTGCAGTGATTAAACACTGTTTTACATTTCTTTCAAACATTATCTCAGTCATATCTCTGCGGCACTTTACTTATTCATATGTGATCTGGCTTTCACCAGTATTACACTAGGGCTCTATTGATTCTTGTCCAAGTACACTCTCACGGAAAACTCAGTACTTCTGGTGAGGATCGAACCCGGGTGCTCCATATTTCAAATTCTTCATCTTTACCACTGACCCACGAATGACAACAACCCCCTCTCCCCCCCCTCTCCCATGAGGAAGCTTCCCCAGTCAGGGTCAGGATTATTTCTCCGAGTCCAATTAGATAATGTTGATAATTGTTTTGGCCTTGTACATAAAATTCAGTTTATTGTGCAATACGTAAAAGTTTTTGGAGGCTCGGTCGTAAAAATTCAAAATTGTATCAATAAATCGCTCACAGTTTTAGTATCTCATTTGGGAGTTCCTCGATACACAAAACAGGAAGGAATAACATAATTAAGAGAGAAAACCTCGTAGAACAAGATATGACGTCACTATTTTAAGACGTCCGGTGATTTCGTTTTTTACATGTTCATTAATAATCCGAAAAAGGTATTCTCTCGTTCTAGAAATAATTGTTGCATAGAGTTTTATATATGACAGGCTTCATCTATCAGAGACGTAGCTAGTTAAAAGGTAAACAGGGTTTCAAGTTTTCAGGATAGCTTGTAGTATAGAATCACGTGGAGAATTCTTGCTTTTTGCCTTTATTTACCTTTTACAACTTTATTTCATTCATTAAAAACCATTTTGTCTATGCAATATCTTTTATTCAATTAGCTTTTACGCATCGGCCATTTTAGCAAGATCATTTCCCTAAATCGGCTTTATCGGCTCCTTTTGCTGTTTCATGCAGCGCATTTTCTTTTGCGCAGATTTTTAGCACTCTACAGATCTTTTGCCTTTTTCATTCGCTCTTTCTTGGAAAAAAAAAAAAAAAAAAAAAAAAAAATGCATATTTTTCTGTGTTGTTTTCTTTTCTCTCTCTCTCTCTCTTTTTTTTCAAAGTTCTCTCTTTTCAAAATGTATTAATATTAGAATGATTTTCGATATTATGATTACATTTCAGACTTTGATTATTTGGTCAGACAAAATATATGATGGTGTTATTCCATATCACGTAGAGATAGGAACACCAGATCAAAAGATCGAAAACATCTCTTAGCGCCAAACGCAGTCAGCAATTACCAGGTATCTTTACAAAATAGCGCTGACTTCACAGAACATAATTCATAGGATAAAAGCACAGGACTGTATGTCAATTAACTGAATATGAAGGAAGTATTTTTAATACATATATCACAATAAAACTTATAGAATCTTAAACCCACTGTATAGTTGTTGCATGATACGTTATTGGCAGAAAATAGTTTAAAAAGATGGTAATTAACTATCAAAATGAAGAATGGGTATTAAAGAAATGTATAAGAACTTATTCTAGTTCCCTTTGCTTTCATTACATTTTAGACATTAATGAATGTAGGGAAAATACCGACAACTGTGATGACAATGCCAAATGTGACAATACACCCGGATCTTTCACATGTACATGTAATGAAGGTTATACTGGCAACGGTGTGAGATGTAAAGGTACGAAATTTACGACTTACGCTTTATTTTTCAACCATTTCTACTTTATTTTGATTTGAATCTGTCCAGGATTTCCTGATTTTCAAACTTCTGGTCCCGAATACTGTCTGATTATTCCAATAGTAAAGACAAATCTGTAAAGGTTATATGAATATCATATAAGAACTGATTCGATTTTACTTTTGTTATTATATTTCAGACATTGATGAATGTAAGGAGGAGACTGACGACTGTGATGATAATGCTACATGTGACAATACACCAGGATCTTTCACATGTACATGTAACGAAGGTTATACTGGCAATGGGAAAAAGTGTAAAGGTGAAAAAGCATTATTCCGTTTATTTTTAATCCGTGACTACTTAAGATGTGATCTTGGTCTTGGTCTTTGTCTTAAACAAATGAAATCGAATTCTTTAAATGTATATTTTACGCCTAGTCAAAAGATCTTCAAAAAAGAGTTGTGGCAATTTATACAAAGTGTTGCAGATCCAGGTGCTACAAAATGAAGCTTCGAAAAGTGGAAAAGGCATTCCGTAATATTTGATATATGTATCAACCGATTATGTACTTTAAGTCATGGTTGTAAAAATGGGATTTTTAATCGAAAATATACCTGATATATTTTGTCAATTTGTTGCTTATGATATATCAACTTGTCAGATATTGTCCTTTATTAACAAAGTCAGCTGATGATTTGGTAATAGGAACAGAAGTTAATTTAGGTATAACTGTAATCATTGATGAAAAAAAAAAAAAAAAAAAAGTACCTCGTAGAAATACCAGAAATCGTATATCGGAAAGAAACTTTCATTAATTAATCATTAATTAGTTTTTGTTATAAACATATTGCCCGCCTTTTCACCTTCTTCGAAATGTTATTATTGAATTCCACACATGAGAACTTAGTCTCACAGGCCAGAAAAGTAATTTTTTTTGTACAAGGTATCAATAGGTTTTAGAATCAGTTTGGCTAACTTTTTTGTACTGCTCGATTCAATGATCTGATTCAATGATCGAAGTCATGATGTGTTACAGGGTCAAGATAAAAGGACATAGTACACAGCTACATTTTAAACGGTTCTTTTTGAATTTTGTACGAAATATCTTTTGTTTTATAGCCCAGCAAATAGTAGAGTAGCCTTAGGCGAATGTGGTAAATATCCACTTGTTATTGATTGTCATTAATCATATCGTGAATATTGATGTAAATGATGACAAATATCAATCTGTAGATATTAATGATATGATTAGTTAGTATTTAATTCTCTACATTATGCGCGACACAGAACCTGGCTACACAAGTTATGAATTGGTTAAACACGTCTGGTTTTGGATGAATACTGACTACTTTAGATTTTTGATTTGTCCAGAGATGTATGATGGGTATAAATTTCATCTGGCCCCAAATGCTGCGTGAGTGCTCCGGCAGTCATCATCGGAGCTCTTTAATATTGAGTTAAAGAGTAAAGCTCTAAAGGTGAAGCAGTAAGTCTCAGACTGTAAAAGTAAGGACGGTGAGATATTTTATGTATATTGAAATTCATTTCCGCGAAAAAAAGAATGTTCATGTATTTTTATCCTATCAATACTTCAATGAAAAGACACCAACAAGGTGTCTTTTCATCAAAATGCAGAGTGCAGAAAATAATGAATATTAGGCATTTTTCTTCTATGGGCCCACCTTCTTGTCCAGCTTGTGTCGTGTAATATATTTGTCTTTTGTATTGTCTTCTTAGCGATCGTGAGCATTTTCATTCTGCTGTGTTTTTAATTTGCGCAAAGTGAATAATGCCATTTGTACATTTTTTTAACTTGCTTAAATGGCTGTTAATGTTTTATTATTCATGTTTCATACCTTTCAGTGCATGTTTTATCGTTTGTTACATCTATTGGACGTGTAATAAAGCGTTCTTGTGCTTTAGCTTTTTAAATTTGCATGCATGCTTAACTAAATGTTTTTGCAATTGCAAACCATAAGTATCATACACGCATTGAATGAACGTGAAACTCAGACGTATTTAGCGTTATTATTGGAACGGGGTAAATTTTTGATGTACAAGATTTTCGGTTTTATTTTATTGTCAACCATGACTACTACTTAAGTGTTGACATCGGAATTTGGATTCGAATTGTCGAGAAATTATTCATGTGTACGTGTAAAATCTGTTCTCCCGCTAGCACAAACCACGTGATTATGAAAAGTATATACTAGAATCATATATGAACCGGTTCTATTTCTCTTTTACTTTCATTTTAATGCAGATATTGATGAATGTAAAGAAAATACCGATAACTGTGATGATAACGCCACATGTGACAATACACCCGGATCATTTACATGTACATGTAATGAAGGCTATACGGGCAACGGGGTAAAGTGTAGAGGTACAGAATTTAGTATTTATAATGATTTGCCAACCATGACTACTTTATCTGTAGTCGCGGTCTTGGATAACATTTGTCCAGAAAATCTTTATGCGCATATTTTACATCTGCTCCCAAATACTACCTTGATACTCTGGAAGCACGAACCAATTTAATGCATAAAGGCCATATATATATATATATATATATATATAAAAGAAAACAAATGAAGAACTCTTTATGGTTTTCTTGAATGCTTTCATTTTTCCATTTCAGACATTGATGAATGTAAGGAGGAGACCGACAACTGTGATGACAATGCCACATGTAACAATACACCCGGATCCTTCACATGTACATGTAATGAAGGTTATACTGGCAACGGTGTGAGATGTAGAGGTACAAAATTTACGTTTTACGTTAATTTGTCAATCATGACTAGCTCAGGTGGGATCTTGGAATTTTAACTGGTGCAAAAATTCATGACATGTATATCATGTGGTCCAAATACTAACCGAGAACTACAGTTGTTATAATCGGTTTGGAAGGCTCCATTGTTAAATATTCAATATAGGAGGGTTAGTTCTTGTTTATCACATAAGGACAGCATATGTATTTTAGCCCTGTTCTGCGAAAAGGGACCTTGATATAGCTGTAAAAAGTATCGATTTATGTCAGTCTGCACAGTCCATGGACATGGATTGAAACTTTTTGATACTGATCGATTTTCTGCATGTTCATGGGCCGTTCTACCCCGAGATTCAGTGTGTTGTTAAACAAATAGATTTCATGGATCCATGATTATGTGATGACTCGCTTGGTATAATGCATCACGGAGATGCATCAAGCCCCATATGTCCAGAGCATGGCTCATTTAATCTCTCTTTCAAACGAGCCAGATAAGGCAAAGAAATTCTTGTTGATGCTTCCAACAAGTGTCCTCCGACAAAATTCTGACCACACAGAACTTAATTTTCTCCTGTGTAAAAACAGAGAATCGGATCAATTGAAAGGCTAAATTATTATCACATAACAACTGATTCTAGTTCTCTTTTGCATTTACGATTAAATTTCAGACATTGATGATTGTAAGGAAGAGTCCGACAATTGAGATGATAATGCCAAATGTTATCACATAAGAACTGATTCTAGTTCTTTTTTGCATTTACGATTATATTTCAGACATTGATGAATGTAAGGAAGAGACCGACAATTGTGATGATAATGCCAAATGTAGAAATACACCCGGATCCTTTACATGTACATGTAATGAAGGATATACCGGAGACGGGACAGAGTGTGACGGTACGATTTTATCATATAATTGTATTGCCTCATGAATATCTTGTTCATGAACGTGGCATTTTGTCTTTTGATTTGTAACATATACAAATGTTTCATTTAGATCGATATATTGTCTGGGTACTCTGGTATTCATAGGTGGTTTCGAGGTCGTTATTGTCAAAAGTGAAATGTGACATACTTTGTCCTAGAAAATCAGATATGCAGGATCTGACATGGGTTGGGATTTGGCATTTGAGTTAAGATTTATTAGACAAGTCTAAAAAAAAAATGACGATGATTGTAGTAAACTTTGACCTCAAGAGCCAACGCATGTCAGATTCTTTTTATCACATAAATGTTTCTCAAGAATTGGTTACAGATGTGTTAAAACATAGATCTACATGTTTGGCTCTTATTTACTTATGCCTGGATGCAAGATATGCATTAAAAACTGTCTATAGTAATGTTTGTTAAGAATACCGTGGCCACTCAATTAGCTGCTAAGATCCCAAAGTTATAAAAGGAAAAGATCATCATTATTTTCAAGTGCCCCTGTTCTCTGCGATAGTTTATGGTACGCTGAGATTCTGGCGTGTGCCACTCTGATGATTGTCTCTTTGATTCCGGTTCATAAGTCCTTATCCATATCTCTCGCTCTGCTCACACGATTTTTGTCTGTAACTCTTGTTTGCCTGCCTGGGTGTGTTGCTTCTCAACTCATTTTCTTCTAGCTTTAAAAAACGAATTAATCGAAGTAGAGTTGCACATGAAAGTGTTTGCTCCCTTCACACTTTAAAAATTATTTGGAATATTTCACCTTCCGAGCTTCCTTGACATATGCTCTTTGTTCTGCAGCTGTAAAGCTGGCCATAGCTGTTGACATGACGTTTTCTTTTTTACAATGTCATCATGTTGACGTCATGATGTCACAACGTTTGGCACCAAAGATGTCGGCAAAGGAAAATGAAGTTATGCAAAATTTCATGATAATGTTTTTCAGTAGTTTTCCAGATATTTTACTTGTCTCAGTATTTATTGGATGATCCTTGTACATTTTTATTGAACTTTACGTGAAGCCTGTTCACATCTTTGATAGGGATGTACTTTGCGGACAAAAATAGTTCCAAAGAAACTTGCATATAATGATTTTGTCCTGAATCTGATGATGATAAAATTCGCAGTTTTGTCACAATAATCAGTTGTGGCTGTTAATTTCACAGAGGAACTTGGTCAACAACGTTTTAGCAGTGAGACGTATAGTTACACAGAACGTAGTTATCTCTCATGTAGAAACAGAGCACGGATCTGTTAAATGCGTGGAGCCTATAATTAGAATCACGTAACAGATGAGCCGCGATCTGGCAAAAGCGGGCTTAAAGTTAACGCATCTCCATGATGGATTAAACCAAGCAAGTCATTATGCTATTATGGATCCACAAAATCCATTTTGTCGAACAACTCTCTATGTAGACTGATCCTCTGACATACAGAAAATTGACAAATAGCACACAGTTTCGGTCCCCTTTTCACAGTGCAGAGCCCGAATGTTTCTTGTCTCTTTTGCATTCATTATTATATTTCAGACATTGATGAATGTAGGGAAAATACCGACAACTGCGATGACAATGCCACATGTGACAATACACCCGGATCCTTCACATGTACATGTAATGAAGGTTATACTGGCAACGGTGTGAGATGTAGAGGTACGAAATTTACTATAACACTGATTTATCAACCACGTCTGAGTACGTCTGAGTTAATGTTGTCATTTCTTTTTTTGGTGGAAATACATGAGCAGTATATTTGGTCTGGTCCCAAACCAGTATACGCCGGTATTCATTATCATTGCGGCCACAATATATTCTTTAGTTAAAAATGAAACGTAGGAGCATTAGTTTCTTCGTATATGATAAAGACAGCATAAATATCGATATTTGTCTCTTATTTCAATGAGAGAAGATAAAGTAAACTAGTGTCCTCTTAAATCTTTCAGGAGCTAGTCAGAAGAATGCTGATCACACAGACCGTGAATTTATTAATTAGCATCCATTGTTTTCAGTGTAATATACGCATTACGAATTTTCTTTTATCTTTTAACTTACCGAATATCCATGCAATAACACCTATGCGATATTTAGTTTTGATATACCATGGATATTTATAGATATTCGATATACACATACCACGGATATTTATAGAACAGTATCTTCCAGTGACTCCGTCCCCATTCACCATTTATGAATGGAATGTATTCCCAATATAGTAACGATTACTACAGAAAGCCTGCGAAAAAAAGAATGAGGTCAGAACACGTTTTCTGCTTTCCGATGATTTGCCTACGTAATTCCTTCCCATGACTTTTTACCGCGTTTTCTCAGAGGGAATAATCCCAAGCGATCTCAATCGCAATTTTCGGACGTTTATTTACTACCATAAAGTACTGTATATGTGGGTAATACCATTTTTAAAATGGGAGTCCGATAAAAATGAAATTTCAACTTGTATTTGTCAGCCACATTTTTCACACCTTGGTCACGATGAGTACAAATCAGACGTTATAAGATAAAAAGAATACGTACATAGTGTTGTCGTATATCAAAAATATCTAACGAGGTTGTGAGAATTGATAATTGTCTTGCTAAGGCTCGACAATCACAAATTCTCCCAACCTCGTTAGATATTTTTGATATACGACAACACTATGTACGTATTCTCTATATCTTATACACGTTTCATATCACAATCGTGTGACGTCATTTGACGTCATTCTGTTCGTATTTTATAGAAGTGAATCGATTTTTATTGATGTTACTTCGCTTGCATTTATAGATGGTTTTGCATCTTCTGATCAATGATTTGTGAAATATCGTTATGTGAAAAAAATAATCTGACATTCGTTCGCTTTTGAGATAAAATTTTATAAAACTCGTCAAGAAAAAAAAAAAAAAAAAAATGTTAATAAGCTCACTAAACGCTCGATTAATATTATTCCAAAGAAGCGTGTAATAGAATTTTACCTCAAATACCATCTTTTGTCAAATCCTATTTTCTTTCATGACGAGACAGAGAACCAGGTACACGGAATGCGTTATGTCTATATGAGAATTTTCTGAGAATCGATTCTAGTTCTGTTTACTTTCATGACTGTATTTCAGACATTGATGAGTGTAAGGAAGAGACCGACAATTGTGATGATAATGCCAAATGTAGAAATACACCCGGATCCTTTACATGTACATGTAATGAAGGATATACCGGAGACGGGACAGAGTGTGACGGTACGATTTTTTCCCATTTATTTTGATTTGCTTTCATGACTACGCTAAATATATAATTGATCTAAGCACTTTATTCAGTCCAGTAATTCATGATGCGTATATTATACAACTGGTCCGAAACACTGGGTGAGTTCTCTGGTATTCATTATCGGCACTTGAGGCTTTTTGTATCAAATGAAATATGAAAGTTTTTTCTCCATTGAAGTCAGAAAAAGGCAACACAAATGTGTATTCTTATTCAAATAATGCTAGATGAAGCGTAGTGCTATCCCATTAATTCCGTAAGATGCTCTCAGCTTCCAGCATGCGTCTTTCCCGCAAATGCTAACCGCAGACTATGAAGGAATATCAGCACCAGATAAACAAAATGCCTGAAGGCTAGATGGCCCGCAACAAGCGAAATGAGACCTTCGGACATCTGCGTATAGTGTCGTCCTGGATTAGCCTGCGCATCCGCTCAGGCTAATCCGAGACGGCACTTTACGTCTACATAATTTTTTTGTCATACAGTAGACTTTCGTGAAACAGAAAATCGCACAAAAAAAACCAAAAAAAAACGGGAAGTGTCGTCTCGGATTAATCACAGACTGCACAAGCTGGTCTGGGACGACACACTTTTACGTATATGTCCGAAGGCCCCTTTTCGTGTGTTGCACGCCAGATAACAATGACCTGGGCCGAAAACTTTTCACTAATGGTCAATTTTCTGTATGTCAAAGGGCATTCTACCTCACAATTAACTCGGTTGTTACAAAAAGAAAAGTGGTCGTTATGGTATCATAATTATTTGATGGCTTGATAGGTATCACGCATCACGGAGATGCATTACACCCCTTTTTGCCAGAGTATGGCTCATATAAGTTCTGATATAAGTCACCAATGCGTTTATTGTTATATTTCAGACATTGATGAATGTAGGGAAAATACCGACAACTGTGATGATAACGCCACTTGTGAAAATACACCGGGATCCTTCACATGTACATGTAATGAAGGTTATACTGGCAACGGAGAAAGGTGTAGAGGTACATAATTTAAATTGTATGTTGGTTTATAAAACAATAAGCACTTTAGTTGTAAACCTGGGTCCGTATTCACCAACCATTCTTAAGAATATTCTTGGTCTTGTTCTCCAAAATTTTCCAAATTTGAAAGTAACACACCTTCTGATTGGCTAAACCATTTGGTTTAGCCAATCAGAAGTTGTGTTACTTTCAAACTTGGAAAATCTTGAAGAATAAGTCTAAGAACGTTCTTAAGAATGGTTGGTGAATACGGACCCTGGATTATTTTCTTTGTCTATAAGCTCATTTTATTTATAGCGTCTTGTCCCAGATACCACCTGAGCACTCTGGTATTACAGACAGACTGCATGCGTTAACTCTATATTACAATGGTTTAGGAACTGATTAAGGTTTTCTTATGTGTATTTACAATTATACTTCAGACATTGACGAATGCAAGGAAGAGACTGACAACTGTGATGATAATGCCACATGTAGAAATACCCCAGGATCCTTTACATGTACCTGTAATGATGGTTATACCGGCAACGGTGTGAAATGTAGAGGTAAATAATGTACTCTTCACATTAACTTGTCTACCTAAACCATTTTGTTTGTGAGCCTCGCAATCTTATTTTGTCCAGAAATCTACGTTTAATATATTTTGCAGCTGCTTTCGAACATTGCTCAAGTGCCACGGTATTGATTATTCACCATGAGGGCTCTTCAGTCATACATGTCCGATAAAGATCACATACATTTTCATTATCTAACATTCTGTTGAAAATAGATCAAGCGTAGTGTTATCCCACCGGATGCAGTCAGTTTCCACAATGTGTCCTTCCAGCGAAATGCTGACCGCAGACTATGTAATTATCTCGTACGCAGAGAGAGGCCATAATATAATTTATTGTTAAATGCATAAAGGCTATTGGCCCGCAACATGCAAAATGAGACCTTCGGACATTTGCGTAAAGTGTCGTCCCGGATTAGCCTGCGAAGTCCGCGCAGGTTAATCCGAGACGGCACTTTACGACTACATAAGATTTTTTTTCATACAGTAGACTTTCGTGAATCAGAAAATTGCACAAAAAAGGAAGTGTCGTTTCGGATTAGTCACAGACTGCACAGGCTGATGTCGGACGACAGACTTTTATGCTTATGTCCGCAGGCCCGTTGTCATGTGTTGCACCCCATATAAAAGTGATATTGGAAATGATTCTATTTTTGTTTTGCTTTCGTTATCATCTTCTAGACATTGATGAATGCAAGGAGGAAACCGACAACTGTGATGACAATGCGACATGTGACAACACACCCGGATCCTTCACATGTACATGTAATGAAGGCTATACTGGCAACGGAGTAAAGTGTAAAGGTATAAACTACTATTTTACCTTGATCTGTCAACCACGAATGCTTAAATTGTTATCTTGAAATTTCGATTTGGCCAGAAATTAATGTTGAATATATTCTACATCTTTTCCCCAAAATTGCCTATGTACCTGGTATCATACACCATTTCAAGTCGTAAGGGCTAAGTAAGAATCACGAAAAAACACTGTCGGTTATAATTTAGAAATGCCATATTAGATTTGTAAAAGAACTGAGTGTATTTGTATTTTTCTTTCACTATTACATTTCAGACATCAATGAATGTAGGGAGGGGACCGACAACTGTGATGACAATGCCAAATGTGACAATACACCCGGATCCTTCACATGTACATGTAATGAAGGTTATACCGGAGACGGTGTGAGATGTAAAGGTAAAATATTCACGTTTTACCTTGATTTCTATCGATGGCTTTTTAAGCTGTGTGCAGAGAACGTCAGTTTTTCTTACATAGCGCCAAAGCACCAGATCGAGTTGTTGAAATGGCATGTTCCCTTGAATGGGCGTTTGTTTAAATAGTCTAATAAGTATAATTACATACCGTTTGGAAGAACTTCAAAAAAAGAAAGCCCTCTAAGTATCTTGTGCATATCGCGCTGTTGGTAGAACAAAAAAGACTTGAGTCACGCTCTGGCAAAAGGGGGCTTAATGCATCTCCGTGATGCATTGTACCAATCAAGCTGTCACATAATTATGGATCCATAAAGGTCCCTTTTCTTAAACAACCGACTGAATCATGTTGTAGACTGGTCCTTGGACATATAGAAATTTGGCCAATGGCGAAAAGTTTCGGCCCAGGTCAGCCTGCGCGGACTGCGCAGGCTGACCTGCGTTGAGACTTTTCGCAGATGCATTAAGCCCCCTTTTCACAGAGCATGGTTTACGTGTAAGTTTTGATATCCCATGCACAGTGACGTTGACGCGCAAGTTCCATGCTTGCAGCAGGAAATGCGGTAAGATCCAAGCATATGCCTCCAACCCTATACCGGACTGCTGCACAAATTTGGAACCGCCTGCGATCTGGACGTCATTTAGTGTAAATTGCTCGACGGAACCTGTCCTCTCGGCACCAAAGCTAGCCGGACGATGAGAATTATATCAGGACTGAGAATCTCCAAACATTCCACAACAGAATGCATGCCGCATTGATGCGATGGTCAACGCCTTACATTGATGTTCCACTTTTTGTCTTACGTCTATGGGAATTGGGTGTTGCTACAACGTCGGTGAACAAGACTGCGATGAAACACCATCCTCTTCTCCGAAGAATCACGTTTTAATCTTTCAGTCAGCCGTTTGAGCGTTTTTCATTGCAATGGAGAGTGCTATAACAAAGCCAGTGTTATTCAGCTGGATCGTTTTTGTTAGGTTGGATTTCTCATAGTACCAGAACAGACTTAGTGACCGTTGTTGGAACCCTAACAGCTGCGAAACTTTGCCAACAAATCATTACCCCCATAAAACCCATTTCGTACGTCTAGTTAAATGGATCTGGCGGCACGTTAATGCCTGATGTCATATCTCTGTGTTCCCAGTGGACTTACTACACAGAGACAACGTCGATGTACTTGATTGGCCCTCTCGATCGCTCAATTGGTCGCCCATCAAGCTTTATTGGGACGGGTTTAGGCGTCGCATTCCTGAATGATGCGAAGTAAAAATGGTTACGTAGTTGGCTAGATCTTTGCATGAAGAGTGGTGAGGTATACCTGTGAGAAACATAATTAAACTGGCTGACAGCATAGTAAAGAAGTGGGAAGCAGTAATAATTGCTAATGGTCGACACACTCATCACGGATAAGCATGGTGGATTTTCATGTGTCTCCCTGGTGATGTAAAAGCAGATGTAAAATCTTCAGAATCACCCCTTTTTTTTAGGTTCGATTAGACTTGTCTAGTTAAATGGATTTGGCAGCACATTAATTAATGCCTAGTTCTAAGTAAATCGTTTTTTTTTCGGGAAATTACCGGGCGTATCTACAGATGGTTTTGCACTGATCTATAATTTGTGAAATATCATTATGCGATAAAAAGAATCTGACATTCGTTGGTTTTTGAGATAAAATTCTATTACACTCATAGTAAACTTGAACTCATCAAGAAAAAATGCTCGCTCAAAAACATTTTTCTAGACTCGTTTAATAAAATTTCATCCCAAACACCAACTCATGCCAGATCCTATATATCTTGATACACATATATAAAGGTTATAGATCTATAAAAACCATAAGAGCAATGATCAGTTTTGGTATTCTCTTCATTTTTACCTTTCAGACATTGATGAATGTAAGGAAGAGACCGACAACTGTGATGATAAGGCCACATGTACAAATACACCCGGATCCTTCAGGTGTACATGTAATGAGGGTTATACTGGAGACGGGACAGAGTGTGACGGTACGCAGTTTTACAATTGAGCCATGCTCTTTGAAAAGGGGGCTAAATGCATCTGCGAAAAGTATCGATCTGGGTCAGCCTGTACAGTCCGCGCAGGTACTGACCTGGGACGAAACTTTTCTATATCGGTCAATTTTCTGTAACGTCTAGGGACCAGTCTACCTTGTGATTCAGTAAATTGTTAAAAAAAAGTGGCTATTATGGGTCAACGATTATGTGATGACTTGCATGGTATAATGTAACACAGAGACGCATTAAGCCCCATTTTGCCAGATGATGGCTCACTTAATGTTGGTTTGCTAGCCAGGGTCCGTATTCACCAACCATTCTTAAGAATATTCTTGGTCTTGTTGTCCAGAATTTTCCAAATTTGAAAGTAACACACCTTCTGATTGGCTAAATCATTTGGTTTAGCCAATCAGAAGTTGTGTTACTTTCAAACTTGGAAAATCTTGAAGAATAAATCCAAGAACGTTCTTAAGAATGGTTGGTGAATAAGGACCCAGGATGAGTAAGCCGTGACCTTCGTTGTGGCTAGATTAAAATTTTTCCAGAAATTCGTGCTGTTTCTGAGACAAGTCTTACTTCCTTTTCCTCAAAATACTTGTATACATGGTATACATGGTATCTGCCACATGTGAGCCTTGCTCTGTGAAAAGGGGGCTTAATGCATCTGCGAAAAGTATCGACTCAGGTCAGCCTGCGCAGTCCGCACAGGCTGACAAGGACCAGTGTATCTCATGATTCAGTTGGTTGTTACACAAAATAGATTTGATAGATCCATAATTATGTAATGAATTGCTTGGTATCATGGATCACGGAGATGCATTAAGCCCCCTTTTGCCAGAGCACGGCTTATATGTATATGAGCCATGATCTAGCTAAGGGGGGGGCTCAATGTATCTTCGTGATACATGATACCAAGCAAGTCATCACATAATTATGGATCCATAAGATCCATTTTCTCTAAAAACTAAATTGAATCATGTGGTACACTTGTTCTTTGACATGCAGAAAATTTACCGAAAGCAAAAAGTTCCTGCTCAGGTTAGCCTGCACGGATCGCGTAGGCTGACCAGGTTTGATTTCTTTTTTTGCAAATGGATCAAGTCCCTTTTTCACAGAGCATGGTTCATATATAAGGCAATCGAGTCCATCTTAAACAGTTTGATATGATCCAATTTGCACTGTCTTGTCGATCATTGTCACTTAGGATGGTAACAAGCGATTTCTCTTTTTCTGCCGTAATGAGTTCGCTTGTATCCAATTATCAAACCTTCTATCATGTTGGTTACACATACTTTACAAAGTTTTTAAGAGAGCTTTTTTTGTTTTGTTTTTCCAAGATCGACATTAGTAAAATTGATTAAGATAGCCATTATGTAATTTTTTTTTAGCTCTGTGGAAAGAGGATTTTATGCTTCTCAGTGCAAAAGCATTGAGCTAGGCCAGACTGCCCAGTCCGCGCAGGCTGACGTTTGTCGAACTTTTTGCTATTGGTCGATTTTCTGCATGCCAAAAGATCAGTCTACCTCATGATTTAGTCGGATGTTAGAAAAAACGAATTTTATGGACCCATAATTTTGTTGCATGGTGTAATGGATTACGGAGACGCATTAAAAATTGCCTTTTGCCAGAGAGAGGCTAATTATTTTTTTCTCTTTGTCTAGACATCGATGAATGTTCCAAGCCATCTCTAAATAATTGTGACAAAAATGCCAAATGTTTCAATACAGAAGGTTCCTACAAGTGTAAATGCTATTTGGGATGGACCGGCGATGGATTCAAATGTGAAGGTAAGTCATTGTAATGGCTTATATTTACATCTCCCTAAAGGATTCCATAGGGTCCTCAATGGCCCCTTGTTTTAGCCGTAGGATATATACATCAGGAAATCCTGAAATACTACGGGGGGGGGGGGGGGGGGTGGTCAACGGGGAGTGCCCGTTGGAAGATCATTGCAGATCCCAAACCGGAAATCAAGGAAAAAATGAGTAAGTAACACGTAGTTTGTCGCCATGTGACTAATATTCTAGCAAAATGAGGCGTAAAACATTGGTTATTCAAACACATAGAAGTCTGATCATCAAAATTTTTAGATAAGATTTCGGTTTAATGAAAAGTAAAAAAAATAAGACACGCGAATTAACACAACCGAACGTTCGTTGTAACAGTAGTTTGAGTGATTTTGTACCTCAAAAAGGCTGTTAACCCGTAGACTGCTAAGAGAGACTCAAGCACCTTTTGCGGACAGTGTAGATCAAGATCAGACTGCACAAAACGTGCAGTCTGATCTTTGATCTACATTGTCCGATATGGAGATATTTTTCTCCGAAAAAAATAAATTTAAAATAACAGTAGTCGTCTTGAAATGTTTAGCCCTTTACCACACAATCCCGACTTTTAACGACCCTGAGAAAGAACCGTTTCGAAAACATTGTGGAAAAAGGAGAAAATGCTGGTGACCAGCATTTCCCCTTTTCCTATAACGTTTTCTAAACTTCCCAAAACAAATTTCAGTGTTTGAGCCACATTTATTTTATCGTCTGCAAATGCTTTCAATTTGGACTGGTCTAGAATATTGTCGTTTGGTAAAGGGTTAATTTAGCTTATTTCTCAGGATAAGGGTGACCGGACTGTATGTTTTCGTTTTAGATACAGACGAATGCAAGACTGGAGGCAAGAACATTTGTCCGACCGGCTACGACTGTTACAACAAGGGCGACGGAAAAGGGTACTGTTGTATTCCCAAACCGCAATACTACACTTCCTATGGCGGTTATGATGACGACGGCAGTGATGATGACGATAAGTAAATTGTCAACAACGACGATGACAAGACCAGATAACCTCTCTGTTTTTTGATCTTCTTTTTCTTTTAAATTTTGACTTTCTTGAGTTACATTGTAGGGGAATTTCTTTTGCTTTTTTATGTAATCGCGAAATATTTTATTGAATTCTGTTCTCGTTGAAGTTGTGTTCAATAATAACCCTGTGATGGACAACTTTATTTGGAAATGTATGTCAACTTCAACGATTCTGAAAATTGAAAGTGTAATTACGAATTCTAAGTATGAAATGGGCGATTCTTCAACTTCCTGAGACAATTTTCAAACAAAACAAATTATCAAATGAAAAACTGAAATGCTATCATCAATGTCCAGTCTGTTTTAAGAGAGTATGACAATAAAAAACGCTTATATATAAATTGTTGTATCTTTGTGTATCTTTTGCGCTGTAAAGATATGAACCACGCTCTGTGAAAAGGAGGTTTAACGCATCTGCGAAAAATATCGACCTAGGTCAGCATGCGCAGTCCGCGCAGGCTGACCTGGCCGAAACTTTTCGCTACTGATCAATTTTCTGTATGTCAAACGACCAGTCTACCTCATCATTCAGTCGATTGTTAGACAAAAAGGATTTTATGGATCCATAATTATGTGATGACTTGCTCGGTATCATGGATCACGAAGATACATTAAGCCTCCTTTTGCCAGACCATAGCTCATATCTTTTCCATCTAGTTCGAATTCGTTTTACTCTTTACCAAAAGACACAATTTTAGACTTGTCCAAATTGAAAGCATTTGCAGACGACAAATAAAATGCGACTCAAACATTGGACTTTGCGTGTTAAAGGGTAGAAAACGTTTTGGGAAATGGAGAAAACGGTGGCTACCAGCGTTTTTCTCCTTTCTTCAACAATGTTTTCAAATGGTCTTTTCCTTAGGGCCGTTAAAACTCGGGGTTGTGTGGTAAAGGGTTAAAGCTTAGAGGTAGAAAAAAATACTACCTTATTGTTTTTTGCTTAACATTTTTTTTTTACATTTGGAAAGATATCTTTTCAGTTTTCCCCATGCGTGCCCTAAATATGACAAGCCGACCGGCAAATTTTGTCTTACTAGAGTTGTACAACCCGACTTGTGTGTGCAATCATTCACCCACCGTCTTAGCGTAATACGACCAAAATACTCGTATATACTCGTCTATGTGGAATTGCGCCACAGCCTGTAAAAACAGGGTTTACCGCATCTGCATATAGTATCGACCAGATCAGCAGGCTCGGTGACACTATGCCGGAACTTTGACCAGTGAATTAACGACAATTTTTAGACTCTTCAGAATTGAAAGCAACTGAAAAATGGTACTGTGTAAATGAACTGAATTTCCTTGAAATGGTAGAAAACATTATGTGAAATGAAGAAAATCCTGGTTTCCAGCATTTTCTCCTTTTTCCACTATGTTGTCAAAAGGCTTTTAGCCCGGGGTCGTTAAAACTCAGGATTGTTTGGTAAAGGGTTAAAAGAATACAAATCGCACGTCCGATAACACTTTCTTGGTTTTTTTTCAGTAATGAAATCCCCAGTTCGACGCCATATTTAGACTGTATATTGAACTTTCATATACATGAATATCGCACAGTTTAGCACACCAGTTGATAGGTGGTAGCTTATTTCCAAACCTCAGTTATATTTCCAGCACTTTTCAACAAGTTTCTAATCAAAGTCTCTGTTTCAAATATTTCCCCCGCTCCCAATCCCGCCGTCGAGATTCAATTCAGACACTTTTTTGTGCTTGTCATTTCAGCGGGGAAAACACGCTTGTAAAATACAGATAATCGAGGTTCATTACATGTATATACGTTACAAAAATCGTTTTAAGAGCAAACTCTTCCTTTTTATCTTGCATCAGTTTAAAAGGTCGTCTGCTGCAAGGCATCAAAAGTCGTCTGTAAAGGTTAACTTAATCTTAGAAAGTAGACCGGGTGGGAACACTTCGAATACAGTCACCCCTTCGTCATCAAACATTGCACTTAAAAGCCAAAGAACACCAATCAGGACCTTACCCCGGAGGACGCAAGATAACCTGCCTGTCACCAAACAATCCCATTGTAGAAGACCCCGAAGATGAAGGCTTTTGAAAACGAGCCATGCTCTGGCAAAAAGGGGGTTAAATGCATCTCCCTGATGCATTATATCAATCAAGTCATCACTTAATTGTGGATCCATAATAGTCACTTTTTGAACAACCGACTTAATTATGACGTAAACTGGTCCTTGGATATACAGAAAATTGACCAATCGGGAAAAGTTTCGGCCCAGGTCAGTCTGCGCGGACTGCATAGGCTTACTCGGGTCGATACCTTTCGCAGATGCATTAATTAAGCCTCCTTTTCACAGAGCATGTCTCAAATATTAAGAAGAAAAAAAAAAAAAAAAAAAAGCAAAAATGCTGCAGGATTTCCTTTTTTTTTTCAAAATGTTTTTAAGTAATTTCTGAAAACAGAAATCATCTGTTGAGCTAAACTGATTTTGTCGTCTGCAAATGCTTTTAGCCCTTTGAGCGCCGAATAAATCTATCAGACATTTTCAAACTAGAAGTATGACCCAAATAGTTGCAATTTCATGGTCACTTTTGTCTATAGTGTTTCAACAAAGCGGACAGTGTAGGTCAAAGATTAGGCTGCACGTTTTGTGCAGCCTGATCTTGATCTACATTGGCCGCAAAGGCAACTATAGTTGTGTAAGGCGCTTTAAGTGTTAATTTGGTAGTTATGCCAAAGAGAGAACCAATCTGACGTACAAAATTTCCTACAGAAAACCAGAGGCTTCATAGCGTCTTCTCGTCAATCTGGATTTTCAGTTATCGCTTATCAAAGTTTAGCCAATCACGGAATTCGTTTCAAAGGTCGTTCGGATTGTTTTTCAAAATGGCGGACGTACGCCTTCCGAAGAGTGAGAAGTACTCTGGATGTTAACTTGTGTACTTTCAAAATCTTGAAAGCAGGAATTTGATCGGCGCAAACAGAAAAGTAAACCGATCATCACATTCTACAAGATTTCCAGGAAGTGAGGACCAGGTTTTAAAGAGATTAAACTTAACCAATGCGGAGATACGGGTCACCAAAAAACCGTTGCTGATGAAACACATTACAAAGCCTGAGTGCAAGTACTTTCTTACCGTGCACCTGTCCTAGATGCATATGAGTATCCACACGTAAGTTAGTTTGATATCATTTTTTTTTACATATTTGCTGTGAATGGAAGATTTAAATCCAATAGATGAGCCAAGCTCTGGCAAAAGGGGCTTGATGCATCTCCGCGATCCATGATACCAAGCAAGTCATCGTAAATTGTGGATCGATAAAATCCATTTTCTCTTACAACCGACTGAACCCCGAGGTAGACTGGTCCTTTAACGTACAGAAAATTGACTAATAGCGAAAAGTTTCGGCACAGGTCAGCCTGCGCGGACTGCGCAGGCTGACCTGGGCCGATACTTTTCGCAGATGCATTAAGCCCCCTTTTCATAGAGCACGCCTCAGATAGATGTGTCTAATTTCTGATTAAGCATATTGGTGTGTTATCCTTCCACAGTTTTGTAAGCAATCGGACCTTATCCCCTCAATGTTTTCTAGACAGTTTAAGAAAAGTTACTTTTTTGATTTATTATACTCCTTGCTTTCACCTGTTCTTGCTGTTTCGTTCTTCTTAATTCAGCCTGGTCAGTCCATCACAATATAAACAGTTTGAATTGTTTCTTTTACATAACGTAAAAATACGACACTGTCCGAATTTCAAACCTCCATTTCCACATTTTTCTGTCATCCGTTTTTACCACATAGAACAAAATCTACTGCAGGTTTGCACAGTCTTGTCGTTTCTTCCTTGACAATAAGGTTGTTGACTGAATACAACTGAAAACTTATTTGAGAAACAGATGTTAAACAAACTCCCAATAAAACACTTATTTTGGCGGCGTCTTTAAATTATATTACGCTTATTTTGACGGAAGTGTTCCATCAAAATAAATTTACGAATTTTGACGGCGGTCTGACATCATAACACGCTTATTTCGACCTCAGTTTTACCATTAAATGCGTTTATTGATGGTGGTGTTACATAACAATACACTTATTACGACCGCAGATTTACGTCAAAATACGCTTATTTTGACAGTGGTGTTACATCATGATACACTCATTTTGACCGTAGTTTTACATTGTAGTACACTTGTTTGGACGGTGGTGTTTCATCTTAACTCTTATTTCGATCGCCGTTATATCATTATACGCTTATTTTGACGGAGGTTTTACGTCATTAAACGTTTATTTTGACGGCCGTTTTACATCATTATACGCTCATTTTAACGGCGGTTTTATGTCATCATACGCTTATTTTGAACGCGCATTTATCTTTACCACTTTTTACAATTACAGATCTATGGTAAGTACCATATTTTTATAGTTCTTGCTGTCTTTTTTGGTTTTCAGAAGTTTAGATATTACTAAAAGATATTTCTCTATTTCAGGTCTTTCTGATAGTTAATTGAAATCACACATGGTCATTACCAACAGTTGCAAGATATAACGATGCCATAAGCACAGAATCACAGTCCTGCCACGTTAACTCTTTCAGTGCGACATAGGAAAAATTTTAGTTTTTGCGGACGGCATATATCAATTTCAGACAGCACAGAACGTGCAGTCTGATCTTTGATCTACACCGTGCGCTTGTTTAGTCAAGCCTATCAGATAAAAAAACATGAATAGCCGTTGAAGAAGATTATAGATTTGGTACTGAAAGAGTTAATGTCGTCTAGACTGAACACGACATGGCTAATTATCCGTGCGGAGAGTCGCTGGACCGCCGAAGGCTAATTACCAATCACTGTCCCGAGCTATACACGTCAGCCGCTATGAATGTGAAATAGTGACTTAATGGTAAGGATTCGACGCTCAATCAGAGTGATCTATTTTACCCGACATATAAATGGAGACGACTGTAGAAGGAATGGGTTTGCGTACATACGACATTGGAAAAAACGATGAAACCGTTTTGTGTGGCTAATCTTGCTGGATGAGGTGATGGTGGATACATCTTTCCAACAAAACAGCTTGATTTAGAATTTTTATTAGCTCGGCTGTTTTCGAAGAAAACGTTGAGGTATTGTTGTAGCCCTGGCGTTCTTGTCGTCTGCATCGTAATAGTGAAAGAACTTTTGACATTTTCAAAAACTTTCCACTATCAACAGAGGCCCCTATACAGCAAGGGAAGGTAACCATTTAAGTATTTTTACAAGGGACGATAAATGTGGTATGTCCCTTTTTTCGACTTCGAATTATCACTGACAATCAAGCAAGTGGAGCGATTGTTGGCACCAGCATATTGTGCTCTTATTTCACAAGTAAGGATGCTTTTCGACTAAATACGGTATGTGGTTTCTGCAAATTGGGATGAAGTTTTCAGTTTGAAAAAACTCTGTATTATTACGACATTAACTTTGTGACTTTGCACAGATTCAATGATGTTTATTGACACTTTCAACAGTTTTATTTCAGTCGTATCGTGGCGGCAGTATACTGCTGAAAAACCTTAAAGCACCGTTCGTGACTATATTTGCATTTGCAGTCAGTGTAGATCAAGATCAGACTGCACAAAACGTGCAGTCTGATCATTTTGATCTACACTATCCGCTTTCCTAAATCTTTACAGACAAAAACAACTATGAAATTCGAATAATGAATAATTTGGGTCATATTTTTCGATTGGAAATGCCTATTGGGTTTATTCAGTACTGTAAGGGTTACGTTTACCGACTAATCAATGACTTGCAGAGGAAAAAAACAAAGATAGAGAGGATAAAATCGTACATAGAGATTAGGGAATTGGACCAATTTTTGTATTATTTTTATGTTTCCGAGTTGTAAATATAATTACGACGTTTTGCAATAAAAACAAAGAAAAATTCTGATGCAACGTGCAGTATGATCTTTGATCTACACTATCCGCTTTCCTAAATCTTTACAGACATAAGCAACTATGAAATTCGAATAATGAATAATTTGGGTCATATTTTTCGATTGGAAATGTCCACTCGGTTTATTCGGCACTCTAAGGGTTCCGCTTACTGACTAATCAATGGCTTGCAGAGGAAAAAAACAAAGATACAGAGGATAAAATCGTACATAGAGTTTAGGGAATTGGACCAATTTTTGTATTATTTTTATGTTTCCGAGTTGTAAATATAATTACAACGCTATGAAATAAAAACAAAGAAAAATTCTGACGCAAAGACCTTGTGTTTTCTTGATTTTGTTATTGGTGTTTCTTGAAACCGAAATAGATGGTTTTTATTTATCACTTTCATTTATTAGACACTGACAGCGTTTATGAAATAACGCCCCATTCTTCATTTCTTGGCCCAGTTTCAGTGATGCAAGTGTGCGACAATACGAAAACTTCATTTCTTACTCCTGTGACAACTTGCTTGCGAATGGTTGTATTTATGAATATTCACGACCGCCAGCCCTCAATAGCCAATGAAAATGTCCATAACATACAGCTACTCTCTTGTGCTGAAGATCAATTTGTTTTCTTCCGTCGCTATAAATAACATATAATGAGAAACTACCAGCCTTAATTGCAACGTGGGACCTGATTGAATATTGGCAAAGTAAATATAGAAATGACATATCCTCTGGCAAAAGGGAGTTTGTTGCTTCACCGTGATGCGCTATACCAAGCAAGTTATCTTATGATTATGGGTCCATAAAATCCATGGCCTTTAACAGTCAACAGAAATATGAGGGGTCCGTAGACATACAGAAAATTGACCAAAAACAAAAAGTTTCGACACAGGTCAGCCTGCGAAGTCCGGGCAGGCTGACCTGGGTCGACACTTTTTGTAGATGCATTAAACCCCTTTTTGCCAGAGCACGGCTAGAATATAATGTTAATTGCAGTGAATGCTTAATACAAATAAACTAGGAATTTTCTTAAAAATACTGAAATCATAAGTCTAATAGACTCATGGGTAAATCGTGAGAACGAGGAAACATAGGGAAGTTGTCTCAGGGGCGATACATGTAGTAAATCGAATGAAGTGTACTTGAGTTACTGATGATGTGCCAGGTCCTTTGCCCGTATTCACCGACTATTCCAGTTGGCTTTCTTGGTGTTATTCTCGGAATATTCTAAATTTCGACGTAACGCAATTTCTGATGGACTAAACAAAGTGGTTTCGACGATAAGAAATGTCGTTACTTTCGATGTAGGAGCCATGCTCTGGGAAAAGAGAGTTTAATGCATTACCGTGCTGTATTAAAACAAAAAAGTCAGCATATCATTATAGATCCATAAAAACCATTTTGTCTAACAACTGACTTGATCGTTTGATAGACCGCTCCTTGGACATGCAGGAAAAAAATGACCAATAGCAAAAAGTATCGACCCAGGTCAGCCTGCGCGAATTGTGCAGGCTGACCTAGGTCGTTAGTTATTGCAGATACATTAAGCTCCCTTTTCACAGAACATGGCTCATAAAGCGTGTGAAAATACACCGGGATCCTTCACATGTACATGTAATGAAGGTTATACTGGCAACGGAGAAAGGTGTAGAGGTACATAATTTAAATTTTACGTTGATTTATAAACAATAAGCACTTTAGTTGTAAACCAGGGTCCGTATTCACCAACCATTCTTAAGAATATTCTTGGTCTTGTTCTCCAAAATTTTCCAAATTTGAAAGTAACACACTTTCTGATTGGCTAAACCTTTCGGTTTAGCCAATCAGGAGTTGTGTTACTTTCAAACTTGGAAAATCTTGAAGAATGAGTCTAAGAACTAAGTCTAAGAACGTTCTTAAGAATGGTTGGTGAATACGGACCCTGGATTATTTTCTTTGTCTATAAGCTCATTTTATTTATAGCGTCTTGTCCCAAATACCACCTGAGCACTGTGGTATTACAGACAGACTGCATGCGTTAACGCTATGTTCCAATCGTTTAGGAACTGATTCAGGGTCCGTATTCACCAACCATTTTTAAGAACGTTCTTAGACTTATTCTTCAAGATTTTCCAAGTGTGAAAGTAACACAACTTCTGATTGGCTAAACCAAATGGTTTAGCCAATCAGAAAGTGTGTTACTTTCAAATTTGGAAAATTTTGGAGAACAAGACCAAGAATATTCTTAAGAATGGTTGTTGAATACGGACCCAGGTTTTCTAATGTGTATTTACAATTATATTTCAGACATTGACGAATGCAAGGAAGAGACTGACAATTGTGATGATAATGCCACATGTAGAAATACCCCCGGATCCTTTACATGTACCTGTAATAATGGTTATACCGGCAACGGTGTGAAATGTAGAGGTAAATAACGTACTCTTCACATTAACTTGTCTACCTAAACCATTTTGTTTGTAAGCCTCGCAATCTTATTTTGTCCAGAAACTTCTGTTGAACAGATTTTACAGCTGATCTCAAACATTGCTTAAGTGCCACAATATTGATTATTTGCCATGAAGACTCTTCAGTTAAACATGAAATGTTAAAAAATATTGTACATACATGTCCGATAAAGAGGACATGCATATTCATATTTATCTAACATTCAGTTAAAGCTAGATAAAGCGTAGTGTTACTCTACTGGATGCAGTCAGTTTCTACAACGTGTTCTTCCAGCGAAATGCTGACCGCAGACTACGTTATTATCTCGTAAGTAGAGAATTGATTGGTTGATTGTATGATGTTTAACGCGGTTTTCAACATTATTTCAGGTATATCGCGGCGGCCAGTGCACCTATCAATGCTTTCGTGGGGTTTCTTTTACCAGTACTCTGCACAATATTATTCCCAAGCCACTGGCTGCTTTCCCACATAACGATCGTCGAAACAATGGTCAGCGGTGAGAGAGGAGTGAATCCTGTTGCAATGACTATCATCAATCCTCGGAAAGAAATTGGCTGAGCCCGGAATCGAACCAGCAACCTCATGTTCTTAAGTCTTGTCCCAAATACCACCTGAGCACTCTGGTATTACAGACAGACTGCATGCGTTAACGCTATGTTGCAATCGTTTAGGAACTGACTTAGGTTTTCTTATGTGTATTTACAATTATATTTCAGACATTGACGAATGCAAGGAAGAGACTGACAACTGTGATGATAACGCCACATGTAGAAATACCCCAGGATCCTTTACCTGTACCTGTAATGATGGTTATACCGGCAACGGTGTAAAATGTAGAGGTAAATAATGTACTCTTCACATTAACATGTCTACCTAAACCACTTTGTTTGTGAACCTCGCAATCTTATTTTGTCCAGAAATTTATGTTGAATAGATTTTACAGCTGATCTCAAACATTGCATATTCATATTTATCTAACATTCAGTTAAAGCTAGATAAAGCGTAGTGTTACTCTACTGTATGCAGTCAGTTTCTACAACGTGTTCTTCCAGCGAATTGCTGACCGCAGACTACGTTATTATCTCATAAGTAGAGAACTGATTGATTGATTGTATGGTGTTTAACTCCGTTTTCAACATTATTTCAGGTATATCGCGGCGGCTAGTGCACCTATCAATTGTTTCTTGGGGTTTCTTTTACCAGTAATCCGCACAATATTCTTCCCAAGCCACTGGCTGCTTTTCCAAATAACCATCGTCGAAACAATGGTCAGAGGTGAGAGAAGAATGAATCCTGTTGCAACGACTATCATCAATCCTCGGAAAGAAAGTGGCCGAGCCGGGGATCGAACCAGCAACCTCATGTTCTTAAGTCTTGTCCCAAATACCACCTGCGCACTCAGGTATTACAGACAGACTGCATGCGTTAACGCTTTGTTGCGATCGTTTAGGAACTGATTCAGGTTTTCTTATGTGTATTTACAATTATATTTCAGACATTGACGAATGCAAGGAAGAGACTGACAACTGTGATGATAATGCCACATGTAGAAATACCCCCGGATCCTTTACATGTACCTGTAATGATGGTTATACCGGCAACGGTGTGAAATGTAGAGGTAAATAATGTACTCTTCACATTAATTTGTCTACCTAAACCATTTTGTTTGTAAGCCTCGCAATCTTATTTTGTCCAGAAACTTCTGTTGAATAGATTTTACAGCTGATCTCAAACATTGCTTAAGTGCCGCCATATTTATTATTCGCCATGAAGACTCTTCAGTTAAACATGAAACGTTAAAAAAAAAGTACATACATGTCCGATAAAGAGGACATGCATATTCATATTTATCTAACATTCAATTAAAGCTAGATAAAGCGTAGTGTTACTCTACTGGATGCAGTCAGTTTCTACAACGTGTTCTTCCAGCGAAATGCTGACCGCAGACTACGTTATTATCTCGTAAGTAGATGACCGATTGTATGGTGTTTAACTCCGTTTTCAACATTATTTCAGGTATATCGCGGCGGCTAGTGCACCTATCAATTGTTTGTTGGGGTTTCTTTTACCAGTAATCCGCACAATATTCTTCCCAAGCCACTGGCTGCTTTTCCAAATAACCATCGTCGAAACAATGGTCAGAGGTGAGAGAGGAATGAATCCTGTTGCAATCGGAAAGAAAGTGGCCGAGCCGGGGATCGAACCAGCAACCTTATGTTCTTAAGTCTTGTCCCAAATACCACCTGCGCACTCAGGTATTACAGACAGACTGCATGCGTTAACGCTATGTTGCGATCGTTTAGGAACTGATTCAGGTTTTCTTATGTGTATTTACAATTATATTTCAGACATTGACGAATGCAAGGAAGAGACTGACAACTGTGATGATAATGCCACATGTAGAAATACCCCCGGATCCTTTACCTGTACCTGTAATGATGGTTATACTGGCAACGGTGTGAAATGTAGAGGTAAATAATGTAGTCTTCACATTAACTTGTCTACCTAACCACTTTGTTTGTGAACCTCGCAATCTTATTTTGTCCAGAAACTTCTGTTGAATAGATTTTACAGCTGATCTCAAACATTGCTTAAGTGCCACAATATTTATTATTCGCCATGAAGACTCTTCAGTTAAACATGAAACGTTAAAAAAAATTGTACATACATATCCGATAAAGAGGACATGCATATTCATATTTATCTAACATTCAATTAAAGCTAGATAAAGCGTAGTGTTACTCTACTGGATGCAGTCAGTTTCTGCAAGGTGTTCTTCCAGCTAAATGCTGATCGCAGACTACGTTATTATCTCGTAAGTAGAGAACTGATTGATTGATTGTATGGTGTTTAACTCCGTTTTCAACATTATTTCAGGTATATCGCGGCGGCTAGTGCACCTATCAATGGTTTCCTGGAGTTTCTTTTACCAGCACTCTGCACAATATTCTTCCCAAGCCACTGGCTGCTTTCCCAAATAACCATCGTCGAAACAATGGTCAGCGGTGAGAGAGGAATGAATCCTGTTGCAATGACTATCATCAATCCTCGGAAAGAAATTGGCCAAGCCGGGGATCGAACCAGCAACCCCATGTTCTTAAGTCCTGTACGCTACCGACTGAGCTACGGGGGCTCGGCGTACATAGAGAGGGCATAATATATTATTAAACGCATAAAAGCTATTGGTCCGCAACATGCGAAATGAGACCTTCGTATTATGTAGTCGTAAAGTGTCAGCCCGGATTAGCCTGCGAAGTCCGCGCAGGCTAATCCGAGACAGCACTATACGACTACATAAGATTTTTTCTTACAGTAGACTTTCGTGAAACAGAAAATCCCAATAAAAGGGAAGCGCCGCCCCGGATTAGTCACAGACTGCACAGGCTAATCTGAGACGACACACTTTTACGCTTATGTCCGAAGGCCCCTTCTCGTGTGTTACACGCCATATAAAAGTGATATTGGAAATGATTCTAGTTTTGTTTTGCTTTCGTTATCATATTCTAGACATTGATGAATGCAAGGAGGAAACCGACAACTGTGATGACAATGCGACATGTGACAACACACCCGGATCCTTCACATGTACATGTAATGAAGGCTATACTGGCAACGGAGTAAAGTGTAAAGGTATAAACTACTATTTTACCTTGATCTGTCAACCACGAATGCTTAAATTGTTATCTTGACATTTCGATTAGGCCAGAAATTAATGTTGAATATATCTACATCTTTTCCCCCAAAATTGCCTAAGTATCCTGGAATCATATAACATTTCAAGTCGTAAGGGCTAAGTAAGAATCACGAAAAAACACCGTTGGTTTTAATTTAGAAATGCTATATTAGAATAATAAAAGAACTGACTGTATTTGTATGTTTCTTTCATTATTACATTTCAGACATTAATGAATGTAGGGAGGGGACCGACAACTGTGATGACAATGCCAAATGTGACAATACACCCGGATCCTTCACATGTACATGTAATGAAGGTTATACCGGAGACGGTGTGAGATGTAAAGGTAAAATATTTACGTTTTACCTTGTTTTCTATCGATGGCTTTTTAAGCTGTGTGCAGAGAACGTCAGTTTTTCTTACATAGCGCCAAAGCACCAGACCAAGCTGTTGAAATGGCACGTTCTCTGGAATGGTAGTTTGTTTAAATAGTCTGATAATTACATACCGTTTGGACGAACTTCAAAAAAAGAAAACCCTCTAAGTATCTTGTGCATATCGCGCTGTTGGTAGAACAAAAAAGACTTGAGCCACGCTCTGGCAAAAGGGGGGCTTAATGCATCTCCGCGATGCATTGTACCAATCAAGCTATCACATAATTATGGATCCATAAAGGTCCCTTTTCTTAAACAACCGACTGAATCATGTTGTAGACTGGTCCTTGGACATATAGAAAATTGACCAATAGCGAAAAGTTTCGGTTCAGGTCAGCCTGGGGTTTAGACTTTTAGCAGATGCATTAAGCCCCCTTTTCACAGAGCATGGTTCACGTGTAAGTTTTAATATCCCATGCTCAGTGACGTGGACGCCCAAGTTCCAAGCTTGCAGCAGGAAATGCGGTAAGATCCAAGCATAGGCTTCCCACGCTGTACCGTACTGCTGCACAAGTTTGGAACCGCCTGCGATCTGGACGTCATTTAGTGTAAATTGCTCGACGGATCCCGACCTCTCGGCACCAAAGCTAGCTGGACGATAAAAATTATATCGGGAGCCAGAATCTCCAGGCAAACAGTCCACAACAGAATGCACGCCGCATTGGTCCGATGGTCAACGCCTTACATTGATGTTCCACTTTATGTCTTACGTCTATTGGAATTGGGTGTTGCTGCAACGTCGGTGAACAAGACTGCGATTAAACACCATCCTCTTCTCCGAAGAATCACGTTTTAATCTTTCAGTCAGCCGTTTGAGCGTTTTTCGTTGCAATGGAGAGCGCTATGACAAAGCCAGTGTTATTCAGCTGGATCGTTTTTGTTAGGATGGATTTCTCATAGTACCAGAACAGACTTAGTGACCGTTGTTGGAACCCTAACAGCTGCGAAACTTTGCTAACAAATCGTTACCCCTATAAAACCCATTTCGTACGTCTAGTTAAATGGATCTGGCGGCACGTTAATGCCTGATGTCATATCTCTGTGTTCCCAGTGGACTTACTACACAGAGACAACGTCGATGTACTTGATTGGCCCTCTCGATTGCTCAATTCGTCGCCCATTAAGCTCTATTGGGACGGGTTTAGGCGTCGCATTCCTGAACGATGCGAAGTAAAAATGGTTGCGTAGTTAGGTAGATCTCTGCATGAAGAGTGGTGAGTTATACCTGTGAGAAACATCATTAAACTGGCTGACAGCATAGTAAAGAAGTGGAAAGCAGTAATAATTGCTAATGGTCGACACACTCATCACGGATAAGCATGGTGGATTTTCATGTGTCACCCTGGTGATCTAAAAGCAGATATAAAATGCTTCAGAATCATCCCTTTTTTTGAGTTCGATTAGACTTGTACGTTTTCGTACGTCTAGTTAAATGGATTTGGCAGCACATTAATGCCTTGGTCTAAGTAAATCAGTTTTTTTTTCTTTTTCGTGGATATTACCGGGCGTATCTACAGATGGTTTTGCATTGATCTATAATTTGTGAGATCATTATGCGATAAAAAGAATCTGACATTCGTTGGTTTCTGAGATAAAATTCTATTACACTCATGGTAAACTTGAACTCATCAAGAAGAAATGCTCGCTTAAAAACATTTTTCTAGACTCGTTTAATAAAATGTCATCCCAAATACCACTTCATGCCAGATCCTATAGATATATCTTGATACACATATATAAAGGTTATAGATCTATAAAAACCATAAGAGCAATGATCAGTTTTTCTATTGCCTCCATTTTTACATTTCAGACATTGATGAATGTAAGGAAGAGACCGACAACTGTGATGATAAGGCCACATGTACAAATACACCCGGATCCTTCAAGTGTACATGTAATGAAGGTTATACTGGAGACGGGACAGAGTGTGACGGTACGCAGTTTTACAATTGATCCATGCTCTTTTAAAAGGGGGCTTAATGCATCTGCGAAAAGTATCGACCGAGGTCAGCCTGTACAGTACGCGCAGGTACAGACCTGGGACGAAACTTTTCTATATCGGTCAATTTTCTGTAACGTCCATGGACCAGTCTACCTTGTGATTCAGTCAATTAATAAAAAAAAGTGGCTATTATGGGTCAACAATTATGAGATGACTTGCATGGTATAATGTAACACAGAGACGCATTAAGCCCCATTTTGCCAGATGATGGCTCACTTAATGTTGGTTTGCTGGCCTGGGTCCGTATTCACCAACCATTCTTAAGAATATTCTTGGTCTTGTTGTCCAGAATTTTCCAAATTTGAAAGTAACACACCTTCTGATTGGCTAAACCATTTGGAAGTTGTGTTACTTTCAAACTTGGAAAATCTTGAAGAATAAGTCTAAGAACGTTCTTAAGAATGGTTGGTGAATATGGACCCAGGATGAGCAAGCCGTGACCTTCGTTGTGGCTAGATTTAATTTTTTCCAGAAATTCGTGCTGTTTCTGAAACAAGTCTTACTTCCTTTTTCTCAAAATACTTGTATACATGGTATACATGGTATCTGTCACATGTGAGCCTTGCTCTGTGAAAAGGGGGCTTAATGCATCTGCGAAAAGTATCGACTCAGGTCAGCCTGCACATTCCGCACACCAGTGTACCTCATAATTCAGTCGTTTGTTACACAAAATGGATTTGATAGATCCATAATTATGTAATGAATTGCTTGGTATCATGGATCATGCATTAAGCCCCCTTTTGCCAGAGCACGGCTTATATGTATGTAAACCATGATCTAACAAGGGGGGGGGGGCCAATGCATCTTCGTGATACATGATACCAAGCAAGTCATCACATAATTATCGATCCATAAAATCCATTTTC
Source organism: Tridacna gigas (assembly GCA_945859785.2). Classification (NCBI taxonomy): domain Eukaryota; kingdom Metazoa; phylum Mollusca; class Bivalvia; order Cardiida; family Cardiidae; genus Tridacna; species Tridacna gigas. The sequence continues at coordinate 9,559,396 of OX244042.2, forward strand.
TCCAAAAACTTAATTGAATCATGAGGTACACTTGTTCTTTGACATGCAGAAAATTTTCCGAAAGCGAAAAGTTCCAGCTTAGGTTAGCCTGTGCGGATTGCGTAGGCTGACCAGGGTCGATATCTTTTTTGCAAATGGATTAAGGCCCCTTTTCACAGAGCATGGTTTATATATAAGGCAATCGAGTCCATCTTAAACAGTTCAATATGATCCAATTTGCATTGTCTTGTCGATCGTTGTCACTTAGGATGGTAACAAGCGATTTCTCTTTTTTTGTCGTAATGAGTTCGCTTGTATCCAATTATCAAACCGTCTATCATGTTGGTTACACATACTTTACAAAGTTTTTCAGAGAGCTTTTTTTGTTTTGTTTTTCCAAGATAGACACCTGTAAAATTGATTAAGATAGCCATTATGTAATTCCTTTTTCCGCTCTGTGGAAAGGGGATTTTAAGCTTCTGCAAAAGCATTGACCTAGGTCAGACTGCCCAGTCCGCGCAGGCTGATGTTTGTCGAACTTTTTGCTATTTGTCGATTTTCTGCATGCCAAAATACCAGTGTACCTCATGACTTAGTCGGATGTTAGAAAAAACGAATTTTATGGATCCATAATGATGTTGCATGGTGTAATGGATTACTGAGATGCATTAAAAATTGCCTTTTGCCAGAGCGAGGCTAATTAGTTTTTTCTCTTTGTCTAGACATCGATGAATGTTCCAAGCCATCACTAAATAATTGTGACAAAAATGCCAAATGTTTCAATACAGAAGGTTCCTACAAGTGTAAATGCTATTTGGGATGGACCGGCGATGGATTTAAATGTGAAGGTAAGTCATTGCGATGCTTTATATTTACATCTCCCTAAAGGATTCCGATCTTGGATCTACACTGTCCGATAAGGAGATATTATTCTCCGAAAAAAATAAATTTGAAATAACAGTACTCGTCTTAAAATGTTTAGCCCTTTACCACACAATCCCGACTTTTAACGACCCTGAGAAAGAACCGTTTTGAAAACATTGTGGGAAAAGGAGAAAATGCTGGTAACCAGCATTTTCTCTTTTTCCCACAACGTTTACTAAACTTCCCAAAACAAATTTCAGTGTTTGAGCCACATTTATTTTGTCGTCTGCAAATGCTTTCAATTTGGACTGGTCTAGAATATTGTCGTTTCGTAAAGGGTTAATTTAGCTTATTTCTCAGGACAAGGGTGACCAGACTGTATGTTTTCGTTTTAGATACAGACGAATGCAAGACTGGAGGCAAGAACATTTGTCCAACCGGCTACGGCTGTTACAACAAGGGCGACGGAAAAGGGTACTGTTGTATTCCCAAACCGCAATACTACACTTCCTACGGTTATGATGACGGCGGCAGTGATGATGATGATAAGTAAAAAGTCAACAACTACGACGACAAGAGCAGATAACCTCTCTATTTTTTTTTTTTTTCTAGTTCTTCTTTTAAATTCTGACTTTCTTGAGTTACATTGTAGGGGAGTTTTTCTTGCCTTTTTATGTAATCGCGAAATATTTTATTGAATTCTGTTTTCGCTGAAGTTGTGTTCAATAATAACCCTGTGATGGAAAACTTTATTTGGAAATGTATGTCAACTTCAACGATTCTGAAAATTGAAAGTGTAATTACGAATTCTAAGTATGAAATGAGCGATTCTTCAAACAAAAAAAATTATCAAATGAAAAATTGAAATGCTATCATCAATGTCCAGTCTGTTCTAAGAGAGTATGACAATAAAAAAACGCTCATATATGGATTGTATCTTTGTGTATCTTTTGCGCTGAAAAGATATGAACCACGCTCTGTGAAAAGGGGGTTTAACGCACCTGCGAAAGGTATCGACCTAGGTCAGCCTGCATAGTCCGCGCAGACTGATCTGGGCCGAAACTTTTCGCTACTGATCAATTTTCTGTATGTCAAACGACCAGTCTACCTCATCATTCAGTCGGTTGTTAGACAAAAAGGATTTTATGGATCCATAATTATGTGATGACTTGCTCGGTATCATGGATCACGAAGATACATTAAGCCTCCTTTTGCCAGAGCATGGCTCATATCTTTTCCGTCTAGTTCGAATTCGTTTTACTCTTTACCAAAAGACACAATTTTAGACTTGTCCAAATTGAAAGCATTTGCGGACGACAAATAAAATGCGACTCAAACATTGGACTTCGCGTGTTAAAGGGTAGAAAACGTTTTGGGAAAAGGAGAAAATGGTGGTTACCAGCGTTTTCTCCTTTTTTCCACAATGTTTTCAAATGGACTTTTTCTTAGTGCCCTTAAAACTCGGGGTTGTGTGGTAAAGGGTTAAAGCTTACAGGTAGAAAAAAATAGTACCTTATTTATTTATTTATTTATTTTTGCTTTTTTTTACATTTGGAAAGATATCTTTTCAGTTTTCTCCATGCGTGCCCTAAACATGACAAGCCGACCGGCAAATTTTGTCTTAATAGAGTTGTACAACCCGACTTGTGTGTGCAATCATTCACCCACTGTCTTAGCGTAATACGACCAAAATATTCGTATATACTCGTATATGTGGAAATGGGCCACAGCATGTAAAGAAAGGGCTTACTGTATCTGCAAATAGTATTGATCAGGTCAGCCGGCTCGATAACACTATGCCGGAACTTTGACCAGTGAATTAACGACAATTTTTAGACCTTTCAGAATTGAAAGCAACTGAAAAATGGTACTGTGTAAATGAACTGAAGTTCCTTAAAATGGTAGGAAACATTATGTGAAATGGAGAAAATCCTGGGTTCCAGCATTTTTTCCTTTTCCCACAATCACAATAGTTTCAAAAGGCTTCTTGCCCAGGGTCGTTAAAACTCGGGATCGTTTGGCAAAGGGTTAAAAGAATACAGTGCTTCCGATAACACTTTCTTGGTCTTTTTTCAGTAATGGAATCCCCAGTTCGACGCCATAGTTAGACTGTATATTGAACTTTCATATACATGAATACCACACATCTATCGCACAGTTTAGCACACCAGTTGATAGGTGGTAGCTTATTTCCAAACCTCAGTTATATTTCCAGCACTTTTCAACAAGTTTCTAATCAAAGTCTCTGTTTCAAATATTTCCCCCGCTCCCAATCCCGCCGTCGAGATTCAATTCAGACACTTGTTTGAACTTGTCATTTCAGCGGGGAAAACACGCTTGTAAAATACAGGTAATCGAGGTTCATTAGATGAATACACCTAAAAAAGAAAGGTCGTTTTATGAGCAATCTCTCCTTTTTATCTTGCACCTTTTTAAAAGATCTTCTGCTGCAAGGCATCAAAAGTCGCCTGTAAACTTAATCTTAGAAAGTAGACCGGGTGGGAACACTTCGAATACAGTCACCCCTTCGTCATCAAACGTTGCACTTAAAAGCCAAAGAATGCCAATCAGGACCTTACCCCGGAGGACGCAAGGTAACCTGCCTGTCACCAAACAATCCCATTTTAGAAGACCCCGAAGATGAAGGCTTTTGAAAACGAGCCATGCTCTGGCATTATATCAATCAAGTCATCACTTAATTGTGGATCCATAATAGTCACTTTTTGAACAACGGACTTAATTATGATGTAAACGGGTCCTTGGACATACAGAAAATTGACCAATCGGGAAAAGTTTCGGCCCAGGTCAGTCTGCGCGGACTGCATAGGCTTACCCGGGTCGATACCTTTCGCAGATGCATTAATTAACCCCCCTTTTCACAGAGCATGTCTCAAATATTAAAAAAAGAAGGGAAAAAAAAAAAAAAAAAATGCTGCTTACTAGGATTTCCTCCTTGTTTTCAAAAATGTTTTTAAGTAATTTCTAAAGACAGAAATCATCTGTTGAGCTGAGCTGAATTTGTCGTCTGCAAATGCTTTTAGCCCTTTGAGCGCCGGATAAATCTATAAGACATTTTCAAACTAGAAGTATGACCCAAATAGTGGCAATTTCATGGTCACTTTTGTCTATAGTGTTTCAACAAAGCGGACAGTGTAGGTCAAAGATCTGGCTGCACGTTTTGTGCAAAATTCCTATTGACAACCATGGGCTTCATAGCGTCTTCTCGTCAATCTGGATTTTCAGTTATCGCCTATCAAAGTTTAGCCAATCACGGAATTCGTTTCAAAGGTCGTTCGGATTGTTCTTCAAAATGGCGTACGTACGCCTTCCGAAGAGTGATAAGTATTCTGGATGTCAACTTGTGTACTTTCAAAATCTTGAAAGCAGGAATTTGATCGGCGCAAATATACAAGTAAACCGATCATCACATTCTACAAGATTTCCAGGAAGTGAGGACCAGGTTTAAAGAGATTAAACTTAACCAATGCGGAGATACGGGTCACCAAAAAACCGTTGCTGATGAAACACATTATAAAGCCTGAGTGCAAGTACTTTCTTACCATGCACCCTTCCAAAATGTATCTGAGTATCCACATGTAAGTTAGTTTGATATCATTTTCTTTTTACATTATTTGCTGTGAATGGAAGATTTAAATCCAATAAATGAGCCACGCTCTGGCTAAAGGGGGCTTGATGCATGATGCATCTCCGCGATCCATGATACCGAGCAGATCATCATAAAATTGTGGATCCATAAAATCCATTTTCGCTTAAAAACCGACTGAACCCTGAGGTAGACTGGTCCTTTAACGTACAGAAAATTGACTAATAGCGAAAAGTTTCGGCACAGGTCAGCCTGCGCGGACTGCGCAGGCTGACCTGGGCCGATACTTTTCGTAGATGCATTAAGCCTCCCTTTTCATAGAGCACGCCTCAGATAGATGTGTCTAATTTCTGATTAAGCATATTGGTGTGTTATCCTTCCACAGTTTTGTAAGCAATTGGACCTTATCCCCTCAATGTTTTCTAAACAGTTTAAGAAATGTTTCTTTTTTGATTTATTATACTCCTTGCTTTCACCTGTTCTTGCTGTTTCGTTCTTCTTAATTTAGCCTGGTCAGTCCATCACAATATAAACAGTTTGAATTGTTTCTTTTACATAACGTAAAAATACGACACTGTCCGAATTTCAAACCTCCATGTCCACATTTTTCTGTCATCCGTTTTTACCACATAGAACAAAATCTACTGCAGGTTTGTACATTCTTGTCGTTTCTTCCTTGACAATAAGGTTGTTGACTGAATACAGCAGAAAACTTATAGGAGAAACAGATGTTAAACAAACTCACCATAAAACGCTTATTTTGGCGGCGTTCTTAAATTATATTACTCTTATTTTGACGGAAGTGTTCCATCAAAATAAATTCACGAATTTTGACGGCGGTGTGACATCATAACACGCTTATGTCGACCTCAGTTTTACGTTATGATGCGTTTATTGACGGTGCTGTTACATCACAATACACTTATTTCGACCGCAGATTTACGTCAAAATACGCTTATTTTGACAGTGGTGTTACATCATGATACACTCATTTTGACCGTAGTTTTACATTGTTATACACTTGTTTGGACGGTGATGTTTCATCTTAACTCTTATTTCGATCGCCGTTTTATCATTATACGCTTATTTTGATGGAGGTTTTACGTCATTAAACGTTTATTTTGACGGCCGTTTTACGTCATTATTCGCTCATTTTGACGGCGGTTTTATGTCATCATACGCTTATTTTGAGTGCGGAATTATCCTTACAACTTTTTATAATTACAGATCTATGGTAAGTACATATTTCTTTGGTTCTTTCTATCTTTTTTGATTTTCAGATATTACTAAAAGATATTACTCTGTTTCAGGTCTTTCTGATAGTTAATTGAAACCATACGTGGTCATTACCAACAGTTGCAAGATATAACGATGTCATAGGCACAGAATCACAGTGCTGCCACTTTAACTCTTTCAGTGCGACATAGGAATTTATTTTTTTTTGCGGACGGTATATATTAATTTCAGACAGCACAGAACATGCAGTCTGATCTTTGGTCTACACCGTCTGCTTGTTTAGTCAAGCCTATCAGATAAGAAAAAATGAATAGCCGTTATTAGATTATCTATTTGGAACTGAAAGAGTTAATGTCGTCTAGACTGAACACGACATGGCTAATTATCCGTTCGGAGAGTCGCTGTACCGCCGAAGGCTAAATACCAATCACTGTCCCGAGCTATACAAGTCAGCCGCTATGAATGTGAAATAGTTACTTAATGGTAAGGATTCGACGCTCAGTCAAAGTGATCTATTTTACACGACATGTAAATGGAGACGACTGTAGAAGGAATGGATTTGGATACGACATTGGAAAAGCGGTGAAACCGTTTTGTGTGGCTAATCTTGCTGGATGAGGTGATGGTGGATACATCTTTCCAACAAAATAGCTTGATTTAGAATCTTTATTAGCTCGGCTGTTTTCGAAGAAAACGTTGAGGTATTGTTGTAGCCCTGGCGTTCTTGTCGTCTGCATCGTAATAGTGAAAAATTTTTTGACATTTTCAAAAAAAAAAAACTTTGACATTCTATAATTATCTCTGTCATTATTGAAGACATTTGCTTCAAACTCGGACAAGTTGTTCACTATCAACAGAGGAACCCACACAACAAGGGAAGGTAACCATTTAAGTATTTTTACAAGGGGCGATAAATGTGGTATGCCCCTTTTTTCGATTTCGAATTTTCACCGAAAATCAAGCAAGTGGAGCGATTGTTGGCACCAGCATATTGTGCTCTTGTTTCACAAGCGAGGATGCTTTTCGACTAAATACGCTATGTGGTTCCTGCAAATTGGGATGAAGTTTTCAGTTTGAAAAAACTCTGTATTATTACGACATTAGCTTTGTGACTTTGCACAGATGATGTTTATTGACACTTTCAACAATTTTATTTCAGTCGTATCGTGGCGGCAGTATACTGCTGAAAAACCTTAAAGCACCTTTCATAACTATATTTGCATTTGCGGTCAGTGTAGATCAAGATCAGACTGCACAAAACGTGCAGTCTGATCTTTGATCTACACTGTCCGCTTTCCTAAATCTTTACAGACATAAGCAACCAATGAATAATGAATAACTTGGGTCATATTTTTCGATTGGAAATGTCCACTCGGTTTATTCGGCACTCTAAGGGTTACGTTTACTGACTAATCAATGGCTTGCAGAGGAAAAAAACAAAGATACAGAGGATAAAATAGTACATAGAGTTTAGGGAATTGGACCAATTTTTGTATTATTTTTATGTTTCCGAGTTGTAAATATAATTACGACGTTTTGAAATAAAAACAAAGAAAAATACTGGTGCAAAGACCTTTTATTGTGTTTTCTTGATTTTGTTATTGTTGGTTTCTTGAAACTGAAATACATGGGTTTTATTTATCAATTACATTTATCAGACACTAACAGGGTTTATGAAATAACGCCCCATTCTTCATTTCTTGGCCCAGTTTCGGTAATGGAAGTGTGCGACAATACGATAACTTTATTTATTACTCCTGGGACAACTTGCTTGCGAATGGTTGTATTTATGAATATTCACGACCGCCAGCCCTCAATAGCCAATGAAAATGTCCATAACATACAGCTACTCTCTTGTGCTGAAGATCAATTTGTTTTCTTCCGTTGCTATAAATAACAAATAATGAGAAACTACCAGCCTTATTTGCAAATTGGGACCTGATTAAATAATGGCAAAGTAAATATAGAAATGACATATCCTCTGGCAAAAGGGAGTTTGTTGCTTCACCGTGATGCGCTATACCAAGCAAGTTATCTTATGATTATGGGTCCATAAAATCCATGGCCTTTAACAGTCAACAGAAATATGAGGGGTCCGTAGACATACAGAAAATTGACCAAAAGCAAAAAGTTTCGACACAGGTCAGCCTGCGCAGATTGCGCAGGCTGACCTGGGTCGACACTTTTTGTAGATGCATTAAACCCCTTTTTACCAGAGCACGGCTAGAATATAATGTTATTTGCAGTGAATGCTTAATACAAATAAACTAGGAATTTTCTTAAAAATACTGAAATCACAAGTCTAATAGACTCATGGGTAAATCTTGAGAATGAGGAAACATAGGGAAGTTGTCCAAGGGGCGATACATGTAGTAAATCGAATGAAGTGTACTTGAGTTACTGATGATGTGCCAGGTCCTTTGCCCGTATTCACCGACCATTCCATTTGGCTTTCTTAGTGTTATTCTCGGAATATTCCAAATTTCGACGTAACGCAATTTCTGATGGACTAAACAGAGGGGTTTCGACGATAAGAAATGTCGTTACTTTCGATGTAGGAGCCATGCTCTGGGAAAAGAGAGTTTAATGCATTACCGTGCTGTATTAAAACAAAAAAAGTCAGCATATCATTATAGATCCATAAAAACCATTATGTCTAACAACTGACTTGATCGTTTGATAGACCGCTCCTTGAACATGCAGAAAAAAATGACCAATAGCAAAAAGTATCGATCTAGGTCAGCCTGCGCGAATTGTGCAGGCTGACCTAGGTCGATAGTTTTTGCAGATACATTAAGCCCCCTTTTCGCTGAACAATGCTCATATGGAATTGGACTAAGAATACAATATAGAATTGTTGGTGAATACGTGGTCTCTTATCGGAAACTGTTACCACATTATGGTCACGCATGTTCTTTACCGTGGTACACATTAAAGTTGGTCACCTTGTGCTGCCACGATAACCTTTATTGAAACGGGCTGACGTAAGTTCGGAGTAGGCTGACCAAAATAGAAATCCGAAAAAAAAAAAAAAAGAAATGGTCGAACAAGTGTTAATATGGCAAATTACCCTGATATATGGAGCCATGCTCAGTAAAAAGTGGGCTTATCACATCTGCAAAAAAGATCGATTCAGGTCAGCCTGCGCAACCCAAGCAATGGGTTGAAATGTTTTGCTGTTTGCTGTCGGTCAATTGTCTGCATATCGAAGGATCAGTGTACCTCATGATTCAGTCGGTTGTCATGCAAAAATGGATTTCCAGTATCCATGATTATACGACAACTTGCTCAAGGTATAATGAATCATGTAAATCAGACCCGCCTTTTCCAGAGCATGCCTCATATTTATGAGCCGTGCTCTGGCAAAATGGGGCTTAAATCTTTCGGCACCAAATAAATAAACTTGGCTTGTTTTGATGGCTGTAAATACAATCCACTGAGTCTCAAGAAGACTTTTATCATATAGGCATGACCAAACAAGCGGAGAGCATAAATCAAAGATCAGACTGCACGTTCTGTGCAGTCTGATCTTGATCTATGCCGTCTGCAAAAGTCCCTGTTTTCGCCTATGGCGCTGAAAGGGTTAATGCATCTCCGTGAAACATTATACCTATCAAGCTATCACATAATTATGGATCCATAATAGACACTTTTTTTAACAACCGACTTAATTATTAGGCAGAATGGTCCTTCGGCATACAGAAAATTGACCGATAGCGAAAAGCGGACTGCGCAGGCTGACCTGGGTCGATACTTTACGCAGATGCATTAAGCCCCTTTTTCACAGAGCATAGCTCTTATATTTTAGTCTAGGCTTCCAAGCTGACTGTATAGATACTTCGAGCATGTTTACAATTTCGATCAATCCAAGTTCGAATCATTTACTGAGAACTACGTAGACCTATGTCTTACTACGTTTGATACATATTCCTGTAAACTAATGACAGAAACGATCACCCTATACCATGGCCAAGAAGGTGCGTGACCATAAGATGTGATAGAGCAGTAAAGAATTATAAAAGGGATGTATGGAGGGTGGGGAGGGGTTGGGGGATTGGAGAGATTCAACCCCTTTCCAGACTACGATTTTTTAGACGTGTATTTTGAAAGCATTTTCAGATGACAAATTGAATTCGACCGAAGTGATGGAGTTTGTCTTTGAAAAGGTTAAAAATATTGTAGAAAGGAGAGAAAATGCTGGTAACCAGCATTTTCTCCCTTTCCCACCATGTTTTCGGGAGCCTTCTTCCTCAGGTTTGTCAAAGAGGAGATTGTTTGGTAAAGGGTTAATCTCGAAATTATTCGGTCTAATTTGCATAGTTCGATATTGCTTGAAAAATACTTGATGATTCAAAAACCCCATAAAGTTACCCCGTTTCTTTACAAGCTATATGTACAAGTATTTTTCCCCTTTAAGCGTCTCTCACAATTCAAATTGCGTTTGCGACCACTTTCACTCAAGATCAGACTGTCCAAAAAGTGCAGTGCGATCTCTGATCTACAGTGTTTGCTTTGCTGAGGCATTCTGGGGGGAAAAAGACTAAATTTGCAAATATTTGAGTCTTATTCCTAGACTGAAGATGTTGGTTAGGTTTATTCGGCACTCTAGGAGGTAACCGTTTGGCTGCTAAGCGCGACTCGCTGACCTTTTGTGGACAGTGTAGATCAAAGATCAGACTGCACAGAATGTGCAGTCTGATCTATGATCTACACTGTCCGATAGGAAGATATTTTCCATCGAAAATACCTTTGAAATTGCAAAATTTGGGTTTATACTTTCGACTTGAAAGTTTTTATTTCACTTATTTAGCAGATCAAGGATTAAGCTTGCTGGTAAGCGCGACTCACTGACCTTATGTGGACAGTGTAGATCAAGATCAGACTGCACAGAACGTGCAGTCTGATCTTTGATCTAAACTGGCCGATTAGGAGATATTTTCCACCAAAAATACCTTTTTAAGTTGAAAAAAGTTGGGTTTTTACTATCGACTTGAAAGTATCAATTCACTTATTTAGCAGATCAAGGGTTAACCTTGCCTAGGGATCGCATAATAACAGTATTTCTAGAATATTTCTAGACTTGTGTAACCATGTCTTAACCCTAATCCTGCTAAGTAGATTGAATAAAAACTTTCAATCCCATAATAAAAACCCGAATAATGTTATTTCAAACTTATTTTTGGGTGAAAAATTTTGGCCTTCTCGGAAAATGTAGATCCAAGATCAGACTGCACGTTCTGTGCAGTCTGATCTTGGATATACATTGTCCGCAAAAGGTCAGTGCACTTAGCGGCTTAACGGTTAAAAGCGCCGAATAAACTCTTCGGTCATTTTCAATCTAGAAAAAGACCCAAATAAGTATAGGTCAAGGTTACTTTTGTTTACAACGTTTCAGCAAAGCGATAAGTGTTGATCAATGATGAGACTGCACGTTTTGTGCAACCTGATCTCGATCTACACATGGTGCAAAGGCAACAATAGTTGTGACGGACGCATAAAGGGTTGGTAATGAATTTATCTCAAAGGCTAACTTAATGTAATATTATAATTATGGATTTTATATCCATATATGAGCTAATGAATTTATCTCAAAGGCTAACTTAATGTAATATTATAATTATGGATTATATATTCATATATGAGTCAATGAATTTATCTCAAAGGCTAACTTAATGTAATATTCTAATTATGGATTTTATATCCATATATGAGCCAATGAATTTATCTCAAAGGCTAACTTAATGTAATATTCTAATTATGGATTTTATATTCATATATGAGCTATGCTCTTGCGAAAGGGGTTTAATGCATCTCCGTGATCCATTATACAAGGCAGCTAATCATATATTTATGGATCCATGAAATCTATTTTCTCCGACAACCGACTGAATCATTGGGTAGAATGTTCTTTTGACATGCAGAAAATTTACCAAAAGCATAAAGTTTCACGCAAAATCAGCCTCCGCAGGCTGATCTGTGTCGATACTTTTTTGCAGATGCATTAAACCCCCTTTACAAAGAGCGTAGCTCATATGCAATACAGGGGCATAATGACCTTGTAAGTATTTCGTTTTATTAGCTTGGCTGTTTTTCGAAGAAATTATTGCCACAGCCCTGTCATCGTCCTCTGCGTAGTTGGTCGAAATCTTTGACATTTTTCTCATATCTCTGTTATTACTTAAGATATTCATCTCCAACATGGGCTAGTGATTTACGGTCAAAAGGGGGACCCATACTACAACTGCAGTTATCCGCGAATCTTCATCGTCATACGAAAACTCATACACTCTTTCATATTTTTTATTTCATAGAAAAATTTACATCAAAATTAGGCGAGTTGTTTATCATCAAAAACCTTAGCCTCGTACTGGTGAAACCCAGGACATACATGAATGTTAGCGTGCAACACACGAAAAGGGGTTTTCGGACATATGCGTAAAAGTGTGACGTCCCAGATCAGCCTTTGCAGTCTGCGACTAATCAGAGACGACACTTCTCGTTCTTGTGCAATTTTCTGTTTCACGAAAGTCTACTGTATGAAAAAAAATCTTATGTAGTCGTAAAGTGCCGTCTCGGATTAGCCTGCGCGGACTGTGCAGGCTAATCCAGGATGACACTTTACGCAAATCCCCGAAGGTCTCATTTCGCATGTTGCGGGCCAGATTATATGAACTGTCGCCGTTCTATGACTGAAACAATGTTGACAGCCGCGTAAAACACCATACAATCAGTTAATTCGATACTATAGGAAGAGGAACATACCATAAGAGCAGGTAACACTTAAGACATTTTTAGTTAGTTATGTCCCTTTTTGACATAGAATTTTATCTATAAAAGCACCCGGAGTCGAGCGTTGGCACCATTATGCGGTGCTCTTGTGAATGATTCCATTGGCAGTAACATATATACTTGTACATGATAAAGTTATCAGAAATCTACCATTTTTGTAGAAAAAACCGGATGTGACGCCAAGAAAAATCCATGTCTTCCGGGTTACAAGTGCGAGGACTCGAAGTCAAAAGGTTACTGCTGTATACCGGATAAGAGCTATTACCGCTAGGGTCACGGAAAACCGATGGCGTCAGATGAAGTCACATGACATTCAGTTTATCTGTCACGTGATCCTTCGATAAATAAAGATTTTAAAAATCTCTATTCTATGTTGGTCGCTTCTTTGTATTTACATTTAAGCCATGTTCTGTGAAAAGTGGGCTGAATGCACCTGCGAAAAGTACCCACCCAGGTCAGTCTGGGCGGTCCGCGCAGTCTAACCTGGGCCAAAAGTTTTCGCTATTAGTCAATTTTCTGTATGTCCAAGGACCAGTTTACCTAATGATTAAGTCGATTATTAAAAGAAAAAAGTGGCTTTTATGGATCCATAACTATGTGATGACTTGCTTTGTATAACGCATTACGGAGATGCATTAAGCCCTCTTTTGTCAGAACATGGCTCGTTTACATTAATACAACCCTTGGGCAAATAATTCACTGCTTTTACGACCCTTTGCGATGCGGCTTTTGAAAACATCATAGGAAAAGGAGAAAATGCAGGTAACCAGCATTTTCTCCATTTTCCATAATGTTTCCATTCTTCAATGAACTAATACCATGATTTGAATCATGTTTAACTCTTACAATGCTGAATTAATGAAATACACCTTTTCAATCAGGAAAAATATACAAAAATGTTGTTACTTCAATATAGTTTTGGCCAGAACATGTAATGAAGTAGCGGACAATGTAGATGCAAGATCAGACTGCACGTTCTGTGCAGTCTGATCTTGATCTACATTTTACGCAATAACAACTTAAGTCGGTTCCAGCACTTTAAGGGTTAATTTGTCGTCTGCAAAAGGGTTAAATCTTAAGTAGTCTATGATTTTGTTGTCGGATAATCCTGTACGTTTATTAACGGCCCTGAAGGAGAAGGCTTTTGAAAACATAGTGGGAAAAGGAGAAAATGCTGGTTACCAGCTTTTTCTTCTTTTCCCTCAATGTTTTCTACCTCTTCAAAAGCAGAAATCATCTTTTTAGTACCATTGTATTTGTGTGGATAAGTCTAAAATTTTGCCACGTGGCACAGACTGAAAGAAGTACCCTGTCACGTGACGGGGAAAGAGAAAATGACAATATAAAGTGTGCTAAAGCAAATGAAATGCAGGGATTCGATTTTCTTACATTTTTCCCCTGGAATATCTCACACAATATCGAACTGTGGTGTAGCCAAAGATCAGGCTAAGTAGTCTTATCTTGATCCATAATACAAATATCGATATCTATCTCTTATTTCAACGAGAGAAGATGAAGTAAACTAGTGTCCTCTTAAATCTTTCAGGAGCTAGTCAGAAGAATGCTGATCACACAGACTGTGAATTTATCACTTACATCCATTGTTTTCAGTCTAATATACGCATTACGAATTTTCTTTTATCTTTTTACTAACTGGATATCCATGCAGTAACACCCATGCGATATTTAGTTTTGATATACCATGGATATTTATAGATATTTGATATACCACGGATATTTATAGAACAGCATCTTCCAGTGACTCCGTCCCCATCTACCATTTATGAATGAAATGTATTCCAAATATAGTAACAAATACTACAGAAAGCCTGCGAAAAAAAGAGTGGTGTCATAGTACGTTCTCTACTTTCCGATGATTTGCCTACGTAATTCCTTCCCGTAACGTCATTTGAATGACATTTTACCGCGTTTTCTCAGAACAATCCAAAGCAATCTCATTTACAATTTTTGGACGTTTATTTACTACCATAAAGCACTATATATGTGGGTAATACCATTTTTAGAATGGGAGCTCCGATAAAAATGAAATTTCAACTTGTATTTTTCAGCCACATTTTTCACATAGAGAATACGTACATAGTGTTGTCGTAGATAGAAAATATCTAACGAGGTTGGGAGAATTGATAATTGTCGAGCCTTGGCGAGACAACTATCAATTCTCACAACCGAGTTAGATATTTTTGATCTACGACAACTCTGTGTACGTATTCTATTTCTCTTTTAACCTATGATTTGTTCTCATTGTGAAAAGATGTGAAAAATGTTGCGTGACAAATACATTTTAAAAGTTTTAAAAGTTTATTTATGTCGGAACTCCAATTCTAAAATTGCATTATCCACACACATAGTACTTTATCGTAGTAATTAAACGTCCGAAAATTGCGATTGAGATCGCTTGGGAGTATTCTATTTGAGAAGACGCGGTAAACGAGCATTCAAATGACGTCACGGGCAGGAATTACGAAGGCAGATCATCGAAAAGTAGCGCGCGTGCTATGACATCGTTCTCTTTTCGCGGGCTTTCTGTAGTAATCGTTACTATTTTTGGAATGCATTTCATTCATAAATGGTGATAGGGGGCGGGGTCAGTGGAACTTACTGTTCTATAAATATCCGTGGTATATCAAAAATCTATAAATATCCGTGGTATATCAAAAAAAAAATATCGCAAGGGTGTTATTGCATGGATATCCGGTTAGTTGAAAGATAAATCTTGTTTCACGATGAGTACAAATCAGAGGTTAAAAGATAAAAAGAATACGTATATAGTGTTGTCGTATATCAAAAACATCTAACGAGGTTGTGAGAATTGATAATTGTCTCTCCAAGGCTCGACAATTATAAAATTCTCCCTACCTCGTTAGATATTTCTGATATACGACAACACTATGTACGTATGAATTCTCTATATCTTATCACAGGCCGCTGAAACTCCATTGGTCTGTTACCGGACAACGAAATTTTCCTTATCGGACACCGTTACTATAAATAGCACATTGGCAACTGCCTCTATATTGTATATAATAAGACAAGGTGTGCAACGAAATCGAAGAAAATTTTTACCCCTGTACCATTTCAGAGATAATATTTTACCGAAAATTGAAAAATAAAGCTAGTAACCGTTGCAGATGGGTTCGCAAATGATTTTTCTTGAGTACCCTGACCTTCGAAAGTTCCAAAAGGCTCTTGCGATCAAGCTGTAGCTCTGATCTGAAAAAATTTAAAAAGCTTCCACATTTTCCGGATCGCTATGTGCTGACGTCACACAATTTATAATCCTGCAGCGAATTTTAACTAAAATATTTTTTTCAAACAAAGATCTAAAATTCTTTTGTTGATATATTGATGAAATTGTCGAATTAATATTTCGTCTGTTATGATTTATCTTTTCATCTAATCCAGTATCACGATTTTCATCTTCCATTTCGTATATTTTCAAATGCGTATTTACCGTTTATTGGTCAAAAACTTTGGCGCGTCTTTTGATAGTAGATTCAAGTGAGTTATAATTCGCTGCGTCATAATGAATTGTATGACGTCAGCGCATGGCGGTCCGGAAAATGTAGAATCTTTTTAAATTTTTTAAGATCAGAGATATTGCTTGATCGCAAGAGCCGTTTGGAACTTTCTAAGGTCAGGGTACTCAAGAAAAATCATTTGTGAACCCATCTGCAACGGTAACTAGGTTTATTTTTCCGTTTTTGGTTAAATATTACCTCTGAAAGGGGACAGGGGTAAAATTTTTCTTCGATTTCGTTGCACACCTTGTCTTATTATGTACAACATAGAGGCAGTCGTCAATGTGCTATTTATGGTAACGGTGTAAATGAAAATTTGTGTATTGCCTGATATATAGGCGATGCACCAATTCGCAAGTATTCGATGATCATCCAAGAAAAAAGTTAGTGTTCCCTAACAGACTAATGGAGCTTCAAAGGCCTGTGATCTTATACACGTTTCATATCACAATCGTGTGACGTCATTTCGACGTAATTCTGTTCATATTTTATAGAAGTAAATGGATTTTTATGGATGTCACTACTCGTGCATCTATAGATGGATTTGCATCTTCTGATCAATAATTTGTAAAATATTGTTATGTGATAAAAAGAATCTGACATGCGTTCACTTTTGAGATAAAGTTTTATAATATAAAACGCGTCAAGAAAAAAATGTTATTAAGCTCACCAAAGGCTCGCTTAGAATTTTTCCCTAGAAGCGTCTGAAAATACACCGGGATCCTTCACATGTACATGTAATGAAGGTTATACTGGCACGGAGAAAGGTGTAGAGGTACATAATTTAAATTTTACGTTGATTTATAAACAATAAGCACTTTAGTTGTAAACCTGCAGGGTCCGTATTCACCAACCATTCTTAAGAATATTCTTGGTTTTGTTCTACAAAATTTTCCAAATTTGAAAGTAACACACCTTCTGATTGGCTAAACCTTTTGGTTTAGCCAATCAGAAGTTGTGTTACTTTCAAACTTGGAAAATCTTGAAGAATAAGTCTGAGAACGTTCTTAAGAATGGTTGGTGAATACGGACCCAGGATTATTTTCTTTGTCTATAAACTCATTGTATTTATAGTGTCTTGTCCCAAATACCACCTGAGCACTCTGGTATTACAGACAAACTGAATGCGTTAACGCTATGTTGCAATCGTTTAGGAACTGGTTCAGGTTTTCCTATGTGTATTTACTATTATATTTCAGACATTGACGAATGCAAGGAAGAGACTGACAACTGTGACGATAATGCCACATGCAGAAATACCCCAGGATCCTTCACATGTACCTGTAATGATGGTTATACCAGCAACGGTGTGAAATGTAGAGGTAAATAATGTACTCTTCACATTAACTTGTCCACCTAAACCACTTTGTTTGTGAGCCTCGCAATTTTATTTTGTCCAGAAATTTATGTTGAATAGATTTTACAGCTGATCTCAAACATTGCTTAAGTGCCACAATATTGATTATTCGCCATGAAGACTCTTCAGTTAAACATGAAATGTTAAAAAAATTGTACATACATGTCCGATAAAGAGGACATGCATATTCATATTTGTCTAACATTCAATTAAAGCTAGATAAAGCGTAATGTTACTCTACTGGATACAGTCAGTTTCTACGTGTTTTTCCAGCGAAATGCTGACCGCAGACTACGTTATTATCTCGTAAGTAGAGAACTGTTTGATTGACACCAACTCATGCCAGATCCTATATATCTTGATACACATATATTCAAGGTTATAGATCTATAAAAACCATAAGAGCAATGATCAGTTTTTCTATTGCCTTCATTTTTACATTTCAGACATTGATGAATGTAAGAAAGAGACCGACAACTGTGATGATAAGGCCACATGTACAAATACACCCGGATCCTTCAAGTGTACATGTAATGAAGGTTATACTGGAGACGGGACAGAGTGTGACGGTACGCAGTTTTACAATTGAGCCGTGCTCTTTGAAAAGGGGTTTTAATGCATCTGCGAAAAGTATCGACCCAGGTCAGCTTGTACAGTCCGCGCAGGTACTGACCTGGAACGAAACTTTTCTATATCGGTCAATTTTTTGTAACGTCTAGGGACCAGTCTACCTTGTGATTCAGTCAATTGTTGAAAAAAGTGGCGATTATGGGTCAACAATTATGTGATGACTTACATGGTATAATGTAACACAGAGACGCATTAAGTCCCATTTTGCCAGATGGTGGCTCACTTAATGTTGGTTTGCTAGCCAGGGTCCATATTCACCAACCATTTTTAAGAATCTTCTTGGTCTTGTTGTCCAGAATTTTCCAAATTTGAAAGTAACACACCTTCTGATTGGCTAAACCTTTTGGTTTAGCCAATCAGAAGTTGTGTTACTTTCAAACTTGGAAAATCTTGAAGAATAAGTCTAAGAACGTTCTTAAGAATGGTTGGTGAATACGGACCTAGGATGAGTAAGCCGTGACCTTCGTTGTGGCTAGATTTAAATTTTTCCAGAAATTCGTGCTGTTTCTGAAACAAGTCTTATTTCATTTTTCTCAAAATACTTGTATACATGGTATACATGGTATCTGTCACATGTGAGCCTTGCTCTGTGAAAAGGGGGCTTAATGCATCTGCGAAAAGTATCCACTCAGGTCAGCCTGCGCAGTCCGCACAGGCTGACAAGGACCAGTGTACCTCGTGATTCAGTCGGTTGTTACACAAAATAGATTTGATAGATCCATAATTATGTAATGAATTGCTTGGTATCATGGATCACGGAGATGCATTAAGCCCCCTTTTGCCAAGCACGGCTTATATGTATATGAGCCATTATCTAGCTAAGGCGGGGGGCTCAATGTATCTTCGTGATACATGATACCAAGCAAGTCATCACATAATTATCGATCCATAAGATCCATTTTCTCTAAAAACTAAATTGAATCATGTGGTACACTTGTTCTTTGACATGCAGAAAATTTACTGAAAGCAAAAAGTTTCTGCTCAGGTTAGCCTGCGCGGATCGCGTAGGCTGACCAGGTTTGGTTTTTTTTTTGCAAATGGATCAAGTCCCTTTTTCACAGAGCATGGTTCATATATAAGGCAATCGAGTCCATCTTAAACAGTTTGATATGATCCAATTTGCACTGTCTTGTCGATCATTGTCACTTAGGATGGTAACAAGCGATTTCTCTTTTTCTGCCGTAATGAGTTCGCTTGTATTCAATTATCAAAGCTTCTATCATGTTGGTTACACATACTTTACAAAGTTTTTAAGAGAGCTTTTTTTTGTTTTGTTTTTCCAAGATCGACATCAGTAAAATTGATAAAAATAGCCATTATGTAATTCTTTTTTAACTCTGTGGAAAGAGGATTTTATGCTTCTGCAAAAGCATTGAGCTAGGCCAGACTGCCCAGTCCGCGCAGGCTGACGTTTGTCGAACTTTTTGCTATTGGTCGATTTTCTGCATGCCAAAAGATCAGTCTACCTCATGATTTAGTCGGATGTTAGAAAAAACGAATTTTATGGACCCATAATTTTGTTGCATGGTGTAATGGATTACGGAGACGCATTAAAAGTTGCCTTTTGCCAGAGTGAGGCTAATTATTTTTTTCTCTTTGTCTAGACATCGATGAATGTTCCAAGCCATCTCTAAATAATTGTGACAAAAATGCCAAATGTTTCAATACAGAAGGTTCCTACAAGTGTAAATGCTATTTGGGATGGACCGGCGATGGATTCAAATGTGAAGGTAAGTCATTACAATGGCTTATATTTACTTCTCCCTAAAGGATTCCATAGGGTCCTCAATGGCCCCTTGTTTTAGTCGTAGGATATATACATCAGGAAATCCTGAAATACTACGGGGGTGGTCAACGGGGAGTGCCCGTTGGAAGATCATTGCAGATCCCAAACCGGAAATCAAGGAAAAAATGAGTAAGTAACACTTAGTTTGTCGCCATGTGACTAATATTCTAGCGAAATGAGGCGTAAAACATTGGTTATTCAAACACATAGAAGTCTGATCATCAAAATTTTTAGATAAGATTTCGGTTAAATGAAAAGTAAGAAAAAATAAGACACGCGAATTAACACAACCGAACGTTCTTTGTAACTGTAGTTTGAGTGATTTTGTACCCCAAAAAGCCTGTTAACCCGTAGGCTGTTGAGAGAGACTCAAGCACTTTTTGTGGACAGTGTAGATCAAGATCAGACTGCACAAAACGTGCAGTCTGATTTAGGATCTTCTGATCTTGGATCTACACTGTCCGATAAGGAGATATTGCTCTCCAAAAAAAAAATAAATAAATTTGAAATAACAGTAGTGGTCTTGAAATGTTTAGCCCTTTACCACACAATCACGACTTTTAACGACCCTGAGAAAGAACCGTTTTGAAAACATTGTGGAAAAATGAGAAAATGCTGGTGACCAGTATTTTCTCCTTTTCCCATAACGTTTTCTAAACTTCCCAAAACAAATTTCAGTGTTTGAGCCACATTTATTTTGTCGTCTGCAAATGCTTTCAATTTGGACTGGTCTAGAATATTGTCGTTCTGTAAAAGGTTAATTTAGCTTATTTCTCAGGATAAGGGTGACCAGACTGTATGTTTTCGTTTTAGATACAGACGAATGCAAGACTGGAGGCAAGAACATTTGTCCGACCGGCTACGACTGTTACAACAAGGGCGACGGAAAAGGGTACTGTTGTATTCCCAAACCGCAATACTACACTTCCTACGGCGGTTACGATGACGGCGGCAGTGATGATGATGATAAGTAAAGTGTCAACAACTACGACGACAAGAGCAGATAACCTCTCTGTTTTCTTTTTTTCTTCTTCTTCTTTTAAATTTTGACTTTCTTGAGTTACATTGTAGGGGAATTTCTTTTGCTTTTTTATGTAATCGCGAAATATTTTATCGAATTCTGTTTTCGCTGAAGTTGTGTTCAATAATTACCCTGTGATGGACAACTTTATTTGGGAATGTATGTCAACTTCAACGATTCTGAAAATTGAAAGTGTAATTACGAATTCTAAGTATGAAATGAGCGATTCTTCAACTGCCTGAGACAATTTTCAAACAAAACAAATTGTCAAATGAAAAATTGAAATGCTATCATCAGTGTCCAGTCTGTTCTAAGAGAGTATGACAATAAAAAACGCTCATATATGAATTGTTGTATCTTTGTGTATCTTTTGCGCTGTAAAGATATGAACCACGCTCTGTGAAAAGGGGGTTTAAAGCATCTGCGAAAAGTATCGACCTAGGTCAGGCTGACCTGGACCGAAACTTTTCGCTCCTGACCAATTTTCTGTATGTCAAACGACCAGTCTACCTCATCATTCAGTCGGTTGTTAGAGAAAAAGGATTTTATGGATCCACAATTGTGTGATGACTTGCTCGGTATCATGGATCACGAAGATACATTAAGCCTCCTTTTGCCAGAGCATGGCTCATATCTTTTCCATCTAGTTCGAATTCGTTTTACTCTTTACCAAAAGACACAATTTTAGACCTGTCCAAATTGAAAGCATTTGCAGACGACAAATAAAATGCTACTCAAACATTGGACTTCGCGTGTTAAAGGGTAGAAAACGTTTTGGGAAAAGTAGAAAACGGTGGTTACCAGCGTTTTCTCCTTTTTTCCACAATGTTTTCAAATGGTCTTTTTCTTAGGGCCGTTAAAATCGGGGTTGTGTGGTAAAGGGTTAAAGCTTACAGGTAGAAAAAATACTACCTTATTTTTCTTTTGCTTAATATTTTTTTTTACATTTGGAAAGATATCTTTTCAGTTTTCTCCATGCGTGCCCTAAACATGACAAGCCGACCGGCAAATTTTGTCTTACTAGAGTTGTACAACCCGACTTGTGTGTTGAATCATTCACCCACCGTCTTAGCGTAATACGACCAAAATACTCGTATATACTCGTATATATGGAATTGGGTCACAGCCTGTAAAAACAGGGTTTACCGCATATAGTATCGACCAGATCAGCCGGCTCGGTGACACTATGCCGGAACTTTGACCAGTGAATTAACGACAAGTTTTAGACTCTTCAGAATTGAAAGCGACTGAAAAATGGTACTGTGTAAATCCTCAGAAGTTCCTTGAAATGGTAGAAAACATTATGTGAAATGGAAAAAATCCTGGTTTCCAACATTTTCTCCATTTCCCACTATGTTGTCAAAAGGCTTTTAGCCCGGGGTCGTTAAAACTCAGGATTGTTTGGCAAAGGGTTAAAAGAATACAAATCGCGCGTCCGATAACACTTTCTTGGGTTTTTTTTTCAGTAATGAAATCCCCAGTTCGACGCCATATTTAGACTGTATATTGAACTTTCATATACATGAATATCGCACAGTTTAGCACACCAGTTGATAGGTGGTAGCTTATTTCCAAACCTCAGTTATATTTCCAGCACTTTTCAACAAGTTTTTAATCAAAGTCTCTGTTTCAAATATTTCCCCCGCTCCCAATCCCGCCGTCGAGATTCAATTCAGACACTTTTTTGAGCTTGTCATTTCGGCGGTGGAAACACGCTTGTAAAATACAGATAATCGAGGGTCATTACATGAATACACGTAAA
The DNA here is from genome assembly GCA_945859785.2 of Tridacna gigas. Classification (NCBI taxonomy): domain Eukaryota; kingdom Metazoa; phylum Mollusca; class Bivalvia; order Cardiida; family Cardiidae; genus Tridacna; species Tridacna gigas. The sequence continues at coordinate 9,581,963 of OX244042.2, forward strand.
AAATCGTTTTATGAGCAAACTCTCCTCTTTATCTTGCACCATTTTAAAAGGTCGTCTGCTGCAAGGCATCAAAAGTCGCTTGTAAGGGTTAACTTAATCTTAGAAAGTAGACCAGGTGGGGACATTTCGAATACAGTCACCCCTTCGTCATCAAACGTTGCACTTAAAAGCCAAAGAACGCCAATCAGGACCTTACCCCGGAGGACGCAAGGTAACCTGCCTGTCACCAAACAATTCCATTTTAGAAGACCCCGAAGATGAAGGCTTTTGAAAACGAGCCATGCTCTGGCAAAAAGGGGTTAAATGCATCTCCCTGATGCATTATATCAATCAAGTCATCACTTAATTGTGGATCCATAATAGTCACTTTTAGAACAACCGACTTAATTATGATGTAAACGGGTCCTTGGACATACAGAAAATTGACCAATCGGGAAAAGTTTCGGCCAAGGTCGGCCTGCGCGGACTGCATAGGCTTACCCGGGTCGATACCTTTCGCAGATGCATTAATTAAGTCCCCTTTTCACAGAGCATGTCTCAAATAAAAAAAAAAAAAAAAAAAAAATGCTGCTTAGCAGCATTTTCTCCTTTTTTTTTTTCAAAATGTTTTTAAGTAATTTCTGAAGACAGATATCATCTGTTGTGCTGAACTGAATTTGTCGTCTGAAAATGTTTTTAACCCCTTGAGCGCCGAATAAATCTATCAGACATTTTCAAACTAGAAGTATGTAGACTGATTGATTGTATAGTGTTTAACGCCGTTTTCAACATTATTTCAGTTATATCACGGCGGCCAGAGCACCTATCCATGCTTTCCTGGGGTTACATTTACCAGTACTCCGCACAATATTCTTTGCAAGCCATTGGCTGCTTTCCCACATAACCATCGTCGAAACAATGGTCAGCGGTGAGAGAGGAATGAATCCTGTGGCGATGACTATCATCAGTCCTCGGAAAGAAATTGGCCAAGCCGGGGATCGAACCAGCGACCTCCTGTTCTCAAGTCCTGTACGCTACCGATTGAGCTACGGGGGCTTGGCAACTAGAAGTATGACCCAAATAGTTGCAATTTCATGGTCACTTTTGTCTATAGTGTTTCAGCAAAGCGGACAGTGTAGGTCAAAGATCAGGCTGCACGTTTTGTGCAGCCTGATCTTGATTTACACAGACCGCAAAGGCAAATATAGTTCTGAAAGGCGCTTTAAGGCTTAATTTCGTCGTTATGCCAAAGACAGAACCAATCTGACGTACAAAATTCCTATTGACAACCAGGGGCTTCATAGCGTCTTCTCGTCAATCTGGATTTTCAGTTATCGCTTATCAAAGTTTAGCCAATCACGGAATTCGTTTCAAAGGTCGTTCGGATTGTTCTTCAAAATGGCGGACGTACGCCTTCCGAAGAGTGAGAAGTACTCTGGATGTTAACTTGTGTACTTTCAAAATCTTGAAAGCAGGAATTTGATCGGCGCAAACAGAAAAGTAAACCGATCATCTTATTCTACAAGATTTCCAGGAAGTGAGAACCATGTTTCAAAGAGATTAAACTTAACCAATGCGGAGATACGGGTCACCAAAAAACCGTTGCTAATGGAACACATTATACAGCCTGAGTGCAAGTACTTTCTTACCGTGCACCTGTCCAAGATGCATATGAGTATCCACATGTAAGTTAGTTTGATATCATTTTCTTTTTACATATTTGCTGTGAATGGAAGATTTAAATCCAATCGATGAGCCACGCTCTGGCAAAAAGGGGCTTGATGCATCTCCGCGATCCATGATACCAAGCAAATCGTCGTAAAATTGTGGATCGATAAAATCGATTTTCTCTTACAACCGACTGAACCCTGAGGTAGACTGTTCCTTTAACGTACAGAAAATTGACTAATAGCGAAAAGTTTCGGCACAGGCTGACCTGGGCCGATACTTTTCGCAGATGCATTAAGCCCCCCTTTTCACAAAGCACGCCTCAGACAGATGTGTCTAATTTCTGATTAAGCATATTGGTGAGTTATCCTACCACAGTTTTGTAAGCAATCGGACCTTATCCCCTCAATGTTTTCTAGACAGTTTAAGAAAAGTTTCTTTTTTGATTTATTATACTCCTTGCTTTCACCTGTTCTTGCTGTTTGGTTCTTAATTCAGCCTGGTCAGTCCATCACAATATAAACAGTTTGAATTGTTTCTTTTACATAACGTAATTATACGACACTGTCCGAATTTCAAACCTCCATGTCCTTATTTTTCTGTTATCCATTTTTACCTTATAGAACAAAATCTACTGCAGGTTTGTACATTCTTGTCGTTTCTTCCTTGACAATAAGGTTGTTGACTGAATACAGCAGAAAACTTATAGGAGAAACAGATGTTAAACAAACTCACCATAAAACGCTTATTTTGGCGGCGTTCTTAAATTATATTACTCTTATTTTGACGGAAGTGTTCCATCAAAATAAATTTACGTATTTTGACGGCGGTGTGATATCATAACACGCTTATGTCGACCTCAGTTTTACGTTATGATGCATTTAATGACAGTGCTGTTACATCACAATACACTTATTTCGACCGCAGATTTACGCTTATTTTGACGGAGGTTTTACATCATGATACACTTATTTTGACCGTAGTTTTGCATTGTAGTACACTTGTTTGGACGGTGGTGTTTCATCTTAACCCTTATTTCGATCGCCGTTTTATCATTATACGCTTATTTTGACGGAGGTTTTACGTCATTAAACGTTTATTTTGAAGGCCGTTTTACGTCATTATTCGCTCATTTTCACGGCAGTTTTATGTCATCATACGCTTATTTTGAGTGCGGAATTATCCTTACCATTTTTTACAATTACAGATCTATGGTAAGTACATATTTCTTTGGTTCTTTCTGTCTTTTTTGGTTTTCAGAAGTTTAGATATTACTAAAAGATATTTCTCTGTTTCAGGTCTTTCCGATAGTTAATTGAAACCATACGTGGTCATTACCAACAGTTGCAAGATATAACGATGTCATACGCACAGAATCCAAATCCTGCCACGTTAACTCTCAGTGCGACACAGGAATTTATTTATTTTTTTCTTTTGCGGACGGCATATATCAATTTCAGACAGCACAGAACGTGCAGTCTGGTCTTTGGTCTACACCGTCTGCTTGTTTAATCAAGCTTATCAGATAAGAAAAAAATGAATAGCCGTTGAAAAAGATTATCTATTCGGAACTGAAAGAGTTAATCTCGTCTCAACGGAACACGACATGGCTAATTATTCGTGCGGAGAGTCGCTGGACCGCCGAAGGCTAATTACCAATCACTGTCCCGAGCTATACACGTCAGCCGCTATGAATGTGAAATAGTGACTTTATGGTAAGGATTCGACGCTCAATCAGAGTGATCTATTTTACCTGACATGTAAATGGAGACGACTGTAGAAGGAATGGGTTTGCGTACATACGACATTGGAAAAAACGGTGAAACCGTTTTGTGTGGCTAATCTTGCTGGATGAGGTGATGGTGGATACATCTTTCCAACAAAACAGCTTGATTTAGAATTTTTATTAGCTCGGCTGTTTTCGAACAAAACGTTGAGGTATTGTTGTAGCCCTGGCGTTCTAGTCGTCTGCATCGTAATAGTGAAAGAACTTTTGACATTTTCAAAAACTTTGACATTTTAATATTATCTCTGTCCTTACAGAGGACATTTTGTTCACTATCAACAGAGGAACCCACACAACAAGGGAAGGTAACCATTTAAGTATTTTTACAAGGGGCGATAAATGTGGTATGCCCCTTTTTTCGATTTCGAATTTTCACGGAAAAGCAAGTGGAGCGATTGTTGGCACCAGCATATTGTGCTCTTGTTTCACAAGCAAGGATGCTTTTCGACTAAATACGCTATGTTGTTCCTGCAAATTGGGATGAAGGTTTCAGTTTGAAAAAACTCTGTATTATTACGACATTAACTTTGTGACTTTGCACAGATTCAATGATGTTTATTGACACTTTCAACAGTTTTATTTCAGTCGTATCGTGGCGGCAGTATACTGCTGAAAAACCTTAAAGCACCGTTCGTGACTATATTTGCATTTGCGGTCAGTGTAGATCAATATCAGACTGCACAAAACGTGCAGTTTGATCTTTGATCTACACTATCCGCTTTCCTAAATCTTTACAGACATAAGCAACTATGAAATTCGAATAATGAATAATTTGGGTCATAATTTTCGATTGGAAATGCCTATTGGGTTTATTCAGTACTGTAAGCGTTAGGTTTACTGACTAATCAATGACTTGCAGAGGAAAAAAAATAGATACAGAGGATAAAATCGTATATAGAGTTTAGGGAAATGGACCAATTATTGTATTATTCTTATGTTTCCGAGTTGTAAATATAATTACGACGTTTTGCAATAAAAACAAAGAAAAATTCTGATGCAACGTGCAGTCTGATCTTTGATCTACACTATCCGCTTTCCTAAATCTTTACAGACATAAGCAACTATGAAATTCGAATAATGAATAATTTGGGTCATATTTTTCGATTGGAAATGTCCACTCGGTTTATTCGGCACTCTAAGGGTTACGTTTACTGACTAATCAATGGCTTGCAGAGGAAAAAAACAAAGATACAGAGGATAAAATCGTACATAGAGTTTAGGGAATTGGACCAATTTTTGTATTACTTTTATGTTTCCGAGTTGTAAATATAATTACGACGCTATGAAATAAAAACAAAGAAAAATTCTGATGCAAAGACCTTGTGTTTTCTTTATTTTGTTATTGGTGTTTTCTTGAAACTGAAATACAGGGTTTTTATTTATCACTTTCATTTATTAGACACTGACAGCGTTTATGAAATAACGCCCCATTCTTCATTTCTTGGCCCAGTTTCAGTAATGCAAGTGTGCGACAATACGATAACTTCATTTCTTACTCCTGTGACAACTTGCTTGCGAATGGTTGTATTTATGAATATTCACGACCGCCAGCCCTCAATAGCCAATGAAAATGTCCATAACATACAGCTACTCTCTTGTGCTGAAGATCAATTTGTTTTCTTCCGTCGCTATAAATAACAAATAATGAGAAACTACCAGCCTTATTTGCAAATTGGGACCTGATTGAATAATGGCAAAGTAAATATAGAAACAACATATCCTCTGGCAAAAGGGAGTTTGTTGCTTCACCGTGAGGCGCTATACCAAGCAAGTTATCTTACGATTATGGGTCCATAAAATCCATGGCCTTTAACAGTCACAGAATTAAGAGGGATCCCTAGACATACAGAAAATTGACCAAAAAGAAAAAGTTTCGACACAGGTCAGCATGCGCAGTCCGCGCAGGCTGACCTGGGTCGACACTTTTTGTAAATGCATTAAACCCCTTTTTGCCAGAGCACGGCTAGAATATAATGTTAATTGCAGTGAATGCTTAATACAAATAAACTAGGAATTTTCTTAAAAATACTGAAATCATAAGTCTAATAGACTCATGGGTAAATCTTGATAATGAGGAAACATAGGGAAGTTGTCCCAGAGGCGATACATGTAGTAAATCGAATGAAGTGTGTTTGAGTTACTGATGATGTGCCAGGTCTTTTGCCCGTATTCACCGACTATTCTAGTTGGCTTTCTTGGTCTTATTTTCGGAATATTCTAAATTTCGACGTAACGCAATTTCTGATGGACTAAAGAGAGGGGTTTCGACGATAAGAAATGTCGTTACTTTCGATGTAGGAGCCATGCTCTGGGAAAAGAGAGTTTAATGCATTTCCGTGCTGTATTAAAACAACAAATTCAGCATATCATTATAGATCCATAAAAACCATTTTGTCTAACAACTGACTTGATCGTTTGATAGACCGCTCCTTGGACATGCAGAAAAAAATGACCAATAGCAAAAAGTATCGACCCAGGTCAGCCTGCGCGAATTGTGCAGGCTGACCTAGGTCGATAGTTATTGCAGATACACTAAGCCCCCCTTTTCACTGAACATGGCTCATAAAGCGTGTGAAAATACACCGGGATCCTTCACATGTACATGTAATGAAGGTTATACTGGCAACGGAGAAAGGTGTAGAGGTACATGATTTAAATTTTACGTTGATTTATAAACAATAAGCACTTTAGTTGTAAACCTGGGTCCGTATTCACCAACCATTCTTAAGAATATTCTTGGTCTTGTTCCCCAAAATTTTCCAAATTTGAAAGTAACACACTTTCTGACTGGCTAAACCGTTTGGTTTAGCCAATCAGAAGTTGTGTTACTTTCAAACTTGGAAAATCTTGAAGAATAAGTCTAAGAACGTTCTTAAGAATGGTTGGTGATTACGGACCCTGGATTATTTTCTTTGTCTATAAGCTCATTTTATTTATAGCGTCTTGTCCCAAATACCACCTCAGCACTCTGGTATTACAGACAGACCGCATGCGTTAATGGTTTTGCGAATCAGAAAGTGTGTTACTTTCAAATTAGGAAAATTTTGGAGAACAAGACCAAGAATATTCTTAAGAATGGTTGGTGAATATGGACCCAGGTTTTCTAATGTGTATTTACAATTATGTTTCAGACATTGATGAATGCAAGGAAGAGACTGACAATTGTGATGATAATGCCACATGTAGAAATACTCCAGGATCCTTTACATGTACCTGTAATGATGGTTATACCGGCAACGGTGTGAAATGTAGAGGTAAAGAATGTACTCTTCACATTAACTTGTCTACCTAAACCACTTTATTTATTATTCGCCATGAAGACTCTTCAGTTAAACATGAAATGTTAAAAAAAATTGTACATACATGTCCGATAAAGAGGACATGCATATTCATATTTATCTAACATTCAATTAAAGCTAGATAAAGCGTAGTGTTACTCTACTGGATGCAGTCAGTTTCTACAACGTGTTCTTCCAGCGAAATGCTGACCACAGACTACGTTATTATCTCGTAAGTAGAGAACTGATTGATTGATTGTATGGTGTTTAACGCGGTTTTCAACATTATTTCGGTTATATCACGGCGGCTAGTGCACCTATCAATTGTTTCTTGAGGTTTCTTTTACCAGTACTCCGCACAATATTCTTCCCAAGCCACTGGCTGCTTTCCCAAATGACCATCGTCGAAACAATAGTCAGCGGTGAGAGAGGAATGAATCCTGTTGCAATGACTATCATCAATCCTCGGAAAGAAAGTGGCTGAGCCGGGGATCGAACCAGCAACCTCATGTTCTTAAGTCTTGTCCCAAATACCACCTGAGCACTCTGGTATTACAGACAGACTGCATGCGTTAACGCTATGTTACAATCGTTTAGGAACTGATTCAGGTTTTCTTATGTGTATTTACAATTATATTTCAGACATTGACGAATGCAAGGAAGAGACTGACAACTGTGATGATAATGCCACATGTAGAAATACCCCCGGATCCTTTACCTGTACCTGTAATGATGGTTATACTGGCAACGGTGTGAAATGTAGAGGTAAATAATGTACTCTTCACATTAACTTGTCTACCTAAACCACTTTGTTTGTGATCCTCGCAATCTTATTTTGTCCAGAAATTTATGTTGAATAGATTTTACAGCTGATCTCAAACATTGCTTAAGTGCCACAATATTGATTATTCGCCATGAAGACTCTTCAGTTAAACATGAAACGTTAAAAAAAAATTGTACATACATATCCGATAAAGAGGACATGCATATTCATATTTATCTAACATTCAATTAAAGCTAGATAAAGCGTAGTGTTACTCTACTGGATGCAGTCAGTTTCTGCAAGGTGTTCTTCCAGCGAAATGCTGACCGCAGACTACGTTATCTCGTAAGTAGTGAACTGATTGATTGATTGTATGGTGTTTAACTCCGTTTTCAACATTATTTCAGTTATATCGCGGCGGCTAGTTCACCTATCAATGGTTTCCTTGAGTTTCTTTTACCAGTACTCTGCACAATATTCTTTCCAAGCCACTGACTGCTTTCCCAAATAACCATCGTCGAAACAATGGTCAGCGGTGAGAGAGGAATGAATCCTGTTGCAATGACTATCATCAATCCTCGGAAAGAAATTGGCCAAGCCGGGGATCGAACCAGCAACCCCATGTTCTTAAGTCCTGTACGCTACCGACTGAGCTACGGGGGCTCGGCGTACATAGAGAGGGCATAATATATTATTAAATGCATAAAAGCTATTGGTCCGCAACATGCGAAATGAGACCTTCGTATTATGTAGTCGTAAAGTGTCAGTCCGGATTAGCCTGCGAAGTCCGCGCAGGCTAATCCGAGACGGCACTATACGACTACATAAGACTTTTTCTTACAGTAGACTTTCGTGAAACAGAAAATCCCACTAAAAGGGAAGCGCCGCCCCGGATTAGTCACAGACTGCACAGGCTAATCTGAGACGACACACCTTTATGCTTATGTCCGAAGGCCCCTTCTCGTGTGTTATACGCCATATAAAAGTGATATTGGAAATGATTCTAGGTTTGTTTTGCTTTCGTTATCATCTTCTAGACATTGATGAATGCAAGGAGGAAACCGACAACTGTGATGACAATGCGACATGTGACAACACACCCGGATCCTTCACATGTACATGTAATGAAGGTTATACTGGCAACGGAGTAAAGTGTAAAGGTATAAACTACTATTTTACCTTGATCTGTCAACCACGAATGCTTAAATTGTTATCTTGACATTTCGATTTGGCCAGAAATTTATGTTGAATATATTCTACATCTTTTCCCCCAAAATTGCCTAAGTATCCCATATAACATTTCAAGTCGTAAGGGCTAAGTAAGAATCACGAAAAAACACCGTCGGTTTTAATTTAGGAATGCTATATTAGAATTATAAAAAAACTGACTGTATTTGTATGTTTCTTTTATTATTACATTTCAGATATTAATGAATGTAGGGAGGGGACCGACAACTGTGATGACAATGCCAAATGTGACAATACACCCGGATCCTTCACATGTACATGTAATGAAGGTTATACCGGAGACGGTGTGAGATGTAAAGGTAAAATATTTACGTTTTACCTTGTTTTCTATCGATGGCTTTTTAAGCTGTGTGCAGAGAACGTCAGTTTTTCTTACATAGCGCCAAAGCACCAGGCCAAGCTGTTGAAATGGCATGTTCTCTTGAATGGTGGTTTGTTTAAATAGTCTGATAATTACATACCGTTTGGACGAACTTCAAAAAAAGAAAACCCTCTAAGTATCTTGTGCATATCGCGCTGTTGGTAGAACAAAAAAGACTTGAGCCACGCTCTGGCAAAAGGGGGGCTTAATGCAGCTCCGCGATGCATTGTAGCAATCAAGATATCACATAATTATGGATCCATAAAGGTCCCTTTTCTTAAACAACCGACTGAATCATGTTGTAGACTGGTCCTTGGACATATAGAAAATTGACCAATAGCGAAAAGTTTCGGTTCAGGTCAGCCTGTGCGCACTGTGCAGGCTGACCTGAGTTGAGACTTTTCGCAGATGCATTAAGCCCCCTGTTCATAGAGCATGGTTTACGTGTAAGTTTTAATATCCCATGCACAGTGACGTTGACGCCCAAGTTCCAAGCTTGCAGCAGGAAATGCGGTAAGATCCAAGCATAGGCTTCCGACGCTATACCGTACTGCTGCACAAGTTTGGAACCGCCTGCGATCTGGACGTCATTTAGTGTAAATTCCTCGACGGAACCCGACCTCTCGGCACCAAAGCTTGCTGGACAATAAAAATTATATCGGGAGCCAGAATTTCCAGGCAAACATTCCACAACAGAATGCACGCCGCATTGGTCCGATGGTCAACGCCTTACATTGATGTTCCACTTTTTGTCTTACGTCTATCGGAATTGGGTGTTGCTGCAACGTCGGTGAACAAGACTGCGATGAAACACCATCCTCTTCTCCGAAGAATCACGTTTTAATCTTTCAGTGAGACGTTTGAGCGTTTTTCGTTGCAATGGAGAGCGCTATGACAAAGCCAGTGTTATTCAGCTGGATCGTTTTTGTTAGGTTGGATTTCTCATAGTACCAGAACAGACTTAGTTACAGTTGTTGGAACCCTAACAGCTGCGAAACTTTGCCAACAAATCGTTACCCCCATAAAACCCATTTCGTACGTCTAGTTAAATGGATTTGGCAGCACATTAATTCCTAGTTTTAAGTAAATCGTGTTTTTTTTTTCGTGATATTACCGGGCGTATCTACAGATGATTTTGCACTGATCTATAATTTGTGAAGTATCATTATGTGATAAAAAAAAATCTGACATTAGTTGGTTTTTGAGATAACATTTTATTACACTCATATTAAACTTGAACTCATCAAGAAAAAATGCTCGCTTAAAAACAATTTTCTAGACTCGTTTAATAATATTTCATCCCAAACACCAACTCATGCCAGATCCTATATATCTTGATACACATATATAAAGGTTGTAGATCTATAAAAACCATAAGAGCAATGCTCAGTTTTTCTATTGCCTCCATTTTTACATTGCAGACATCGATGAATGTAAGGAAGAGACCGACAACTGTGATGATAAGGCCACATGTACAAACACACCCGGATCCTTCAAGTGTACATGTAATGAAGGTTATACTGGAGACGGGACAGAGTGTGACGGTACACAGTTTTACACTTGATCCATGCTCTTTGAAAAGGGGGCTTAATGCATCTGCGAAAAGTATCGATCTGGGTCAGCCTGCACAGTCCGCGCAGGCTGACCTGGGACGAAACTTTTCTATATCGGTCAATTTTCTGTAACGCGTAGGGACCAGTCTACCTTGTGATTCAGTCAATTGTTAAAAAAAGTGGCTATTATGGGTCAACGTTTATGTGATGACTTGCATGGTATAATGTAACACAGAGACGCATTAAGCCCCATTTTGCCAGATGATGGCTCACTTAATGTTGGTTTGCTAGCCTGGGTCCGTATTCACCAACCATTCTTAAGAATATTCTTGGTCTTGTTGTCCAGAATTTTCCAAATTTGAAAGTAACACACCTTCTGATTGGCTAAACCATTTGGTTTAGCCAATCAGAAGTTATGTTACTTTCAAACTTGGAAAATCTTGAAGAATAAGTCTAAGAACGTTCTTAAGAATGGTTGGTGATTAAGGACCCAGGATGAGTAAGCCGTGACCTTCGTTGTGGCTAGATTTCATTTTTTCCAGAAATTCGTGCTGTTTCTGACACAAGTCTTACTTCCTTTTTCTCAAAATACTTGTATACATGGTATACATGGTATCTGTCACATGTGAGCCTTGCTCTGTGAAAAGGGGTCTTAATGCATCTGTGAAAAGTATCGACTCAGGTCAGCCTGCAGTGTCCGCACAGACTGACAAGGACCAGTGTACCTCATGATTCAGTCGGTTGTTACAAAATAGATTTGATAGATCCATAATTATGTAATGAATTGCTTGGTATCATGGATCACGGAGATGCATTAAGCCCCCTTTGGCCAGAGCACGGCTTATATGTATGTGAACTATGATCTAGCTAAGGGGAGGGGCTTAATGCATCTTCGTGATACATGATACCAAGCAAGTCATCACATAATTATCGATCCATAAAATCCATTTTCTCTAAAAACTAAATTGAATCATGAGGTACACTTGTTCTTTGACATGCAGAAACTTTACCGAAAGGGAAAAGTTCCAGCTCAGGTTAGCCTGTTCGGATTGCGTAGGCTGACCAGGGTCGATATCTTTTTTGCAAATGGATTAAGTCCCCTTTTCACAGAGCATGGTTTATATATAAGGCAATCGAGTCCATCTTAAACAGTTCAATATGACCCAATTTGCATTGTCTTGTCGATCATTGTCACTTAGAATGGTAACAAGCGATTTCTCTTTTTTTGTCGTAATGAGTTCGCTTGTATCCAATTATCAACCCGTCTATCATGTTGGTTACACATACTTTACAAAGTTTTTCAGAGAGCTTTTCTTGTTTTGTTTTTCCAAGATCGACACCAGTAAAATTGATTAAGATAGCCATTATGTAATTCATTTTTTGCTGTGTGGAAAGGGGATTTTATGCTTCTGCAAAAGCATTGACCTAGGTCAGACAGCCCAGTCCGCGCAGGCTGATGTTTGTCGAACTTTTTGCTACTGCATGCCAAAATATCAGTGTACCTCATGACTTAGTCGGATGTTTGAAAAAACGAATTTTATGGATCCATAATGATGTTGCATGGTGTAATAGATTACGGAGATGCATTAAAAATTGCCTTTTGCCAGAGCGAGGCAAATGATTTTTTTCTCTTTGTCTAGACATCGATGAATGTTCCAAGCCATCTCTAAATAATTGTGACAAAAATGCCAAATGTTTCAATACAGAAGGTTCCTACAAGTGTAAATGCTATTTGGGATGGACCGGCGATGGATTTAAATGTGAAGGTAAGTCATTGCGATGGCTTATATTTACATCTCCCTAAAGGATTCCATAGGGTCCTCAATGGCCCCTTGTTTTAGTCGTAGGATATATATAAATCAGGAAATCCTGAGATCGAATACTACTTGGGGTGGTCAACGGGGAGTGCTCGTTGACAGAGCATTGCAGGCCCCAAACCGGAAATCAAGGAAAAAATGAGTAAGTAACACTTAGTTTGTCGCAATGTGACTAATATTCTAGCGAAATGAGGCGTAAAACATTGGTTATTCAAACACATAGAAGTCTGATCATCAAAATTTTTAGATAAGATTTCGGTTAAATGAAAAGTAAAAAAAAAATAAGACACGCGAATTAACACAACCGAACGTTCTTTGTAACAGTAGTTTGAATGATTTTGTACCCCAAAAAGACTGTTAACCCGTAAGCTGTTGAGAGAGACTAAAGCGCCTTTTGCGGACAGTGTAGATCAAGGTCAGACTGCACAAAACGTGCAGTCTGATCTTGGATCTACACTGTCCGATAACGAGATATTATTCTCCGAAAAAAATAAATTTGAAATAACAGTAGTCGTCTTGAAGTGTTTAGCCCTTTACCACACAATCCCGACTTTTAACGACCCTGAGAAAGAACCGTTTTGAAAACATTGTGGAAAAATGAGAAAATGCTGGTGACCAGCATTTTCTCCTTTACCCACAACGTTTTCTAAACTTCCCAAAACAAATTTCAGTGTTTGAGCCACATTTATTTTATCGTCTGCAAATGCTTTCAATTTTGGTATTGTCGCTTGGTAAAGGGTTAATTTAGCTTATCTCCCAGAACAAGGGTGACCGGACTGTATGTTTTCGTTTTAGATACAGACGAATGCAAGACTGGAGGCAAGAACATTTGTTCGACCGGCTACGACTGTTACAACAAGGGCGACGGAAAAGGGTACTGTTGTATTCCCAAACCGCAATACTACACTTCCTACGGCGGTTATGATGACAACGGCAGTGATGATGATGATAAGTAAAGTGTCAACAACGACGATGACAAGAGCAGATAACCTCTCTGTTTTTTTCTTCTTCTTCTTCTTTTAAATTCTGACTTTCTTGAGTTACATTGTAGGGGAGTTTCTTTTGCTTTTTTATGTAATCGCGAAATATTTTATTGAATTCTGTTTTCGCTGAAGCTGTGTTCAATAATAACCCTGTGATGGACAACTTTATTTGGAAATGTATGTCAACTTCAACGATTCTGAAAATTGAAAGTGTAATTACGAATTCTAAGTATGAAATGAGCGATTCTTCAACTGCCTGAGACAATTTTCAAACAAAACAAATTATCAAATGAAAAATTGAAATGCTATCATCAATGTCCAGTCTGTTCTAAGAGAGTATGACAATAAAAAAGGCTTATATATAAATTGTTGTATCTTTGTGTATCTTTTGCGCTGAAAAGATATGAACCACGCTCTGTGAAAAGGAGGTTTAACGCTTTTGCGCTGAAAAGATATGAACCACGCCCTGTGAAAAGGAGGTTTAACTGCGAAAAGTATCGACCTAGGTCAGCCTGCTCAGTCCGCGCAGGCTGACCTGGGCCGAAACTTTTCGCTACGGATAAATTTTCTGTATGTCAAACGACCAGTCTACCTCATCATTCAGTCGGTTGTTGGACAAAAAGGATTTTATGGATCCATAATTATGTGATGACTTGCTCGGTATCATGGATCACGGAGATACATTAAGCTTCCTTTTGCCAGAGCATGGCTCATATCTTTTCCATCTAGTTCGAATTCATTTTACTCTTTACCAAAAGACACAATTTTAGACTTGTCCAAATTGAAAGCATTTGCAGACGACAAATAAAATGCGACTCAAACATTGGACTTCTTGTGTTAAAGGGTAGAAAACATTTTTGGAAAAGGAGAAAATGGTGGTTACCAGTATTTTCTCCATTTCCCACAATGTTTTTAAATGGACTTTTTCTCAGGGCCGTTAAAACTCGGGGTTGTGTGGTAAAGGGTTAAAGCTTACAGGTAGAAAAAAAATACTACCTTTTTTTTTGCTTAATATATTTTTTTTTACATTTGAAAAGATATCTTTTCAGTTTTCTCCATGCGTGCCCTAAACATGACAAGCCGACCGGCAAATTTTGTCTTACTAGAGTTGTACAACCCGACTTGTGTGTGCAATCATTCACCCACCGTCTTAGCGTAATACGACCAAACTGCTCGTATATACTCGTAAATGTGGAACTGGGCTATAGCTTGTAAAGAGATGGCTTACTGCGCCTGCAAATAGTATCGATCAGGTCAGCCGGCTCGATTACACTATGCCGGAACTTTTACAAGTGAATTAACGACAATTTTTAGAATTGATAGAAACTGAGAAATGGTACTGTGTAAATGAACAGAATTTCCTTGAAATGGTAGAAAACATTATGTGAAATGGAGAAAATCCTGGTTTCCAGCATTTTTTCCTTTTCCCACAATCACAATAGTTTCAAAAGGCTTTGTGCCCAGGGTCGTTAAAACTCGGGATCGTTTGGCAAAGGGTTAAAAGAATACAGTGCTTCCGATAACACTTTCTTGGTCTTTTTTCAGTAATGGAATCCCCAGTTCGACGCCATAGTTAGACTGTATATTGAACTTTCATATACATGAATACCACACATCTATCGCACAGTTTAGCACACCAGTTGATAGGTGGTAGCTTATTTCCAAACCTCAGTTATATTTCCAGCACTTTTCAACAAGTTTCTAATCAAAGTCTCTGTTTCAAATATTTCCCCCGCTCCCAATCCCGCCGTCGAGATTCAATTCAGACACTTGTTTGAACTTGTCATTTCAGCGGGGAAAACACGCTTGTAAAATACAGGTAATCGAGGTTCATTACATGAATACACCTAAAAAAGAAAGGTCGTTTTATGAGCAATCTCTCCTTTTTATCTTGCACCTTTTTAAAAGGTCGTCTGCTGCAAGGCATCAAAAGTCGTCTGTAAAGGTTAACTTAATCTTAGAAAGTAGACCAGGTGGGGACACTTCGAATACAGTCATTCCTTCGTCCTCAAACATTGCACTTAAAAGCCAAAGAATGCCAATCAGGACCTTACCCCGGAGGACGCAAGATAACCTGCCTGTCACCAAACAATCCCATTGTAGAAGACCACGAAGATGAAGGCTTTTGAAAACGAGCCATGCTCTGGCAAAAAGGGGGTTAAATGCATCTCCTCGATGCATTATATCAATCAAGTCATCACTTAATTGTGGATCCATAATAGTCACTTTTAGAACAACCGACTTAATTATGACGTAAACTGGTCCTTGGATATACAGAAAATTGACCAATCGGGAAAAGTTTCGGCCCAGGTCGGCCTGCGCGGACTGCATAGGCTTACCCGGGTCGATACCTTTCGCAGATGCATTAATTAAGCCCCCTTTTCACAGAGCATGTCTCAAATATTAAAAAAAAAAAAAAAAAAAAAAAAAAAAAATGCTGCTTAGCAGCATCTCCTCCTTTTTTTCAAAATGTTTTTAAGTAATTTCTGAAGACAGAAATCATCTGTTGTGCTGAATTTGTCGTCTGCAAATGCTTTTAACCCTTTGAGCGCCGAATAAATCTATCAGACATTTTCAAACTAGAAGTATGTTGATTGATTGATTGTATAGTGTTTAACGCCGTTTTCAACATTATTTCAGTTATATCACGGCGGCCAGAGCACCTATCCATGCTTTCCTGGAGTTACATTTACCAGTACTCCGCACAATATTCTTTCCAAGTCACTGACTGCTTTCCCACATAACCATCGTCGAAACACTGGTCAGCGGTGAGAGAGGAATGAATTCTGTCGCGATGACTATCATCAGTCCTCGGAAAGAAATTGGCCAAGCCGGGGATCGAACCAGCGACCTCCTGTTCTCAAGTCCTGTACGCTACCGACTAAGCTACGGGGGCTTGGCAACTAGAAGTATGACCCAAATAGTTGCAATTTCATGGTCACTTTTGTCTATAGTGTTTCAGCAAAGCGGACAGTGTAGGTCAAAGATCAGGCTGCACGTTTTGTGCAGCCTGATCTTGATTTACACAGAACGCAAAGGCAACTATAGTTGTGAAAGGCGCTTTAAGGCTTAATTTGGTCGTTATGCCAAAGAGAGAACCAATCTGACGTACAAAATTCCTATTGACAACCAGGGGCTTCATAGCGTCTTCTCGTCAATCTGGATTTTCAGTTATCGCTTATCAAAGTTTAGCCAATCACGGAATTCGTTTCAAAGGTCGTTCGGATTGTTCTTCAAAATGGCGGACGTACGCCTTCCGAAGAGTGAGAAGTACTCTGGATGTTAACTTGTGTACTTTCAAAATCTTGAAAGCAGGAATTTGATCGGCGCAAACAGAAAAGTAAACCGATCATCACATTCTACAAGATTTCCAGGAAGGGAGGACCATGTTTCAAAGAGATTAAACTTAACCAATGCGGAGATACGGGTCACCAAAAAACCATTGCTGACGGAACACATTATACAGCCTTAGGGCAAGTACTTTCTTACCGTGCACCTGTCCTAGATGCATATGAGTATCCACATGTAAGTTAGTTTGATATCATTTTCTATTTACATATTTGCTGTGAATGGAAGATTTAAATCCAATAGATGAGCCACGCTCTGGCAAAAGGGGGTTTGATGCATCTCCGCGATCCATGATACCAAGCAAATCATCGTAAAATTGTGGATCCATAAAATCCATTTTCTCTTACAACCGACTGAACCCCGAGGTAGACTGGTCCTTTAACGTACAGAAAATTGACTAATAGCGAAAGTTTCGGCACAGGACAGCCTGACCTGAGCCGATACTTTTCGCAGATGCATTAAGCCCCTTTTCACAAAGCACGCCTCAGACAGATGTGTCTAATTTCTGATTAAGCATATTGGTGAGTTATCCTTCCACAGTTTTATAAGCAATCGGACCTTATCCCCTCAATGTTTTCCAGACAGTTCAAAAAAAGTTTCTTTTTTGATTTATTATACTCCTTGCTTTCACCTGTTCTTGCTGTTTGGTTCTTCTTAATTTAGCCTGGTCAGTCCATCACAATATAAACAGTTTGAATTGTTTCTTTTACATAACGTAAAAATACGACATTGTCCGAATTTCAAACCTCCATGTCCACATTTTTCTGTTATCCATTTTTACCACATAGAACAAAATCTACTGCAGGTTTGTACATTCTTGTCGTTTCTTCCTTGACAATAAGGTTGTTGACTGAATACAGCAGAAAACTTATAGGAGAAACAGATGTTAAACAAACTCACCATAAAACGCTTATTTTGGCGGCGTTCTTAAATCATATTACTCTTATTTTGACGGAAGTGTTCCATCAAAATAAATTTACGAATTTTGACAGCGGTCTGACATCATAACACACTTATGTCGACCTAAGTTTTACGATTAAATGCGTTTAATGACGGTGCTGTTACATCACAATACACTTATTTCGACCGCAGATTTAAGTCAAAATACGCTTATTTTGACAGTGGTGTTACATCATGATACACTCATTTTGACCGTAGTTTTACATTGTGGTACACGTGTTTGGACGGTAGTGTTTCACCTTAACACTTATTTCGATCGCCGTTTTATCATTATACGGTTATTTTGACGGAGGTTTTACGTCATTAAACGTTTATCTTGACGGCCGTTTTACGTCATTATACGCTCATTTTGACGGCAGTTTATGTCATCATACGCTTATTTTGAGTGCGGAATTATCCTTACCACTTTTTACAATTACAGATCTATGGTAAGTACATATTTCTTTGGTTCTTTCTTTTTTGATTTTCAGAAGTTTAGATATTACTAAAAGATATTTCTGTTTCAGGTCTTTCCGATAGTTAATTGAAACCATACGTGGTCATTACCAACAGTTGCAAGATATAACGATGTCATAGGCACAGAATCACAGTGCTGCCACTTTAACTCTTTCAGTGCGACATAGGAATTTATTTTTTTTTTGCGGACGGCATATATCAATTTCAGACAGCACAGAACGTGCAGTCTGATCTTTGGTCTACACCGTCCGCTTCTTTAGTCAAGCCTATCAGATAAGAAAAAATTAATAGCCGTTGAAAAAATTATCTATGTGGAACTGAAAGAGTTAATCTCGTCTCAACGGAACACGACATGGCTAATTATCTGTGCGGAGAATCGCTGGACCGCGGAAGGCTAAATACCAATCTGTCCCGAGCTATACACGTCAGCCGCTATGAATGTGAAATAGTGACTTAATGGTAAGGATTCGACGCTCAATCAAAGTGACCTATTTTACACTACATGTAAATGGAGACGACTGTAGAAGGAATGGATCTGGATACGACATTGGAAAAACGGTGAAACCATTTTGAGTGGCTAATCTTGCTGGATGAAGTGATGGTGGATACATCTTTCCCAGAAAACAGCTTGGTTTAGAATTTTTATTAGCTCGGCTGTTTTCGAAGAAAACGTTGAGGTATTGTCGTAGCCCTGGCGTTCTAGTCGTCTGCATCGTAATAGTGAAAGAACTTTTGACATTTTCAAAAACTTTGACATTTTAATATTATCTCTGTCCTTACAGAGGACATTTTGTTCACTATCAAAAGAGGAACCCATACAGCAAGGGAAGGTAACCATTTAAGTATTTTTACAAGGGGCGATAAATGTGGTATGCCCCTTTTTGCGACTTCGAATTTTCACTGAAAATCAAACAAGTGGAGCGATTGTTGGCACCAGCATATTGTGCTCTTGTTTCACAAGCAAGGATACTTTTCGACTAAATACGGTATGTTGTTCCTGCAAATTTGGGATGAAGTTTTCAGTTTGAAAAAACTCTGTATTATTACGACATTAACTTTGTGACTTTGCACAGATTCAATGATGTTCATTGACACTTTCAACAGTTTTATTTCAGTCGTATCGTGGCGGCAGTATACTGCTGAAAAACCTTAAAGCACCGTTCGTGACTATATTTGCATTTGCGGTCAGTGTAGATCAATATCAGACTGCACAAAACGTGCAGTCTGATCTTTGATCTACACTGTCCGCTTTCCTAAATCTTTACAGACATAAGCAACTATGAAATTCGAATAATGAATAATTTGGGTCATATTTTTCGATTGGAAAATGTCCACTCGGTTCATTCGGCACTGTAAAGGTTACGTTTACTGACTAATCAATGGCTTGCAGAAGAAAAAAATAGATACAGAGGATAAAATCGTAGATAGAGTTTAGGGAATTGGACCAATTTTTGTATTAATTTTATGTTTCCGAGTTGTAAATATAATTACGACGTTTTGAAATAAAAACAAAGAAAAATACTGATGCAAAGACCTTTTATTGTGTTTTCTTGATTTTGTTATTGTTGGTTTCTTGAAACTGAAATACATGGGTTTTATTTATCAATTACATTTATTAGACACTAACAGGGTTTATGAAATAACGCCCCATTCTTCATTTCTTGGCCCAGTTTCGGTAATGGAAGTGTGCGACAATACGATAACTTCATATATTACTCCTGGGACAACTTGCTTGCGAATGGTTGTATTTATGAATATTCACGACCGCCAGCCCTCAATAGCCAATGAAAATGTCCATAACATACAGCTACTCTCTTGTGCTGAAGATTAATTTGTTTTCTTCCGTCGCTATAAATAACATATAATGAGAAACTACCAGCCTTATTTGCAAATTGGGACCTGATTAAATAATGGCAAAGTAAATATAGAAATGACATATCCTCTGGCAAAAGGGAGTTTGTTGCTTCACCGTGATGCGCTATACCAAGCAAGTTATCTTATGATTATGGGTCCATAAAATCCATGGCCTTTAACAGTCACAGAATTAAGAGGGATCCCTAGACATACAGAAAATTGACCAAAAACAAAAAGTTTCGACACAGGTCAGCCTGCGCGGAATGCGTAGGCTGACCTCGGTCGACACTTTTTGTAGATGCATTAAACTCCTTTTTACCAGAGCACGGCTAGAATATAATTTTAATTGCAGTGGATGCTTAATACAAATAAACTAGAAATTTTCTTAAACATACTGAAATCATAAGTCTAATAGACTCATGGGTAAATCTTGAGAATGAGGAAACATAGGGAAGTTGTCCCAGGGGCGATACATGTGGTAAATCGAATGAAGTGTGTTTGAGTTACTGATGATGTGCCAGGTCCTTTGCCCGTATTCACCGACCATTCCAGTTGGCTTTCTTGGTCTTATTCTCGGAATATTCTAAATTTCGACGTAACGCAATTTCTGATGGACTAAACAAAGGGGTTTCGACGATAAGAAATGTCGTTACTTTCGATGTAGGAGCCATGCTCTGGGAAAAGAGAGTTTAATGCATTTCCGTGCTGTATTAAAACAACAAAGTCAGCATATCATTATAGATCCATAAAAACCATTTTGTCTAACAACTGACTTGATCGTTTGATAGACCGCTCCTTGGATATGCAGAAAAAAAATGACCAATAGCAAAAAGTATCGACCCAGGTCAGCCTGTGCGAATTGTGCAGGCTGACCTAGGTCGATAGTTTTTGCAGATACATTAAGCTCCCTTTTCACTGAACAATGCTCATATGGAATTGGACTAAGAATACAATATAGAATTGTGTGTGAATACGTGGTCTCTTATCGGAAACTGTTACCACATTATGGTCACGCATGTTCTTTACCGTGGTACACATTAAAGTAGGTCATCTTGTGCTGCCACGATGACCTTTATTGAAACGGGCTGACGTAAGTTCGGAGTAAGCTGACCAAAATAGAAATCCGAAAAAAAAAAGAAATGGTCGAACAAGTATTAATATGGCAAATTACCCTGATATATGGAGCCATGCTCTGTAAAAAGTGGGCTTATCACATCTGCAAAAAAGATCGATTCAGGTCAGCCTGCGCAACCCACGCAATGGGTTGAAATGTTTTGCTGTTTGCTGTCGGTCAATTGTCTGCATATCGAAGGATCAGTGTACCTCATGATTCAGTCGGTTGTCATGCAAAAATGGATTTCCAGTATCCATGATTATACGACAACTTGCTCAAGGTATAATGAATCATGTAAATCAGACCCGCCTTTTCCAGAGCATGCCTCATATTTATGAGCCGTGCTCTGGCAAAATGGGGCTTAACTCTTTCGGCGCCAAATAAATAAACTTGGCTTGTTTTGATGGCTGTAAATACAATCCACTGAGTCTCAAGGAGACTTTTATCATATAGGCATGACCAAACAAGCGGAGAGCATAAATCAAAGATCAGACTGCACGTTCTGTGCAGTCTGATCTTGATCTATGCCGCCTGCAAAAGTCCCTGTTTTCGCCTATGGCGATGAAAGGGTTAATGCATCTCCGTGAAACATTATACCTATCAAGCTATCACATAATTATGGATCCATAATAGACACTTTTTTTAACAACCGACTTAATTATTAGGCAGAATGTCCTTCGCCGTACAGAAAATTGACCGATAGCGAAAAGCGGACTGCGCAGGCTGACCTGGGTCGATACTTTACGCAGATGCATTAAGCCCCTTTTTCACAGAGCATAGCTCTTATATTTTAGTCTAGGCTTCCAAGCTGACTGTATAGATACTTCGAGCATGTTTACAATTCCGATCAATCCAAGTTCGAATCATTGACTGAGAACTACGTAGACCTATGTCTTACTACGTTTGATACATATTCCTGTAAACTAATGACAGAAACGATCACCCTATACCATGGCCAAGAAGGTGCGTGACCATAAGATGTGATAGAGCAGTAAAGAATTATAAAAGGGATGTATGGAGGGTGGGGAGGGGTTGGGGGATTGGAGAGATTCAACCCCTTTCCAGACTACGATTTTTTAGACGTGTATTTTGAAAGCATTTTCAGATGACAAATTGAATTCGACCGAAGTGATGGAGTTTGTCTTTGAAAAGGTTAAAAATATTGTAGAAAGGAGAGAAAATGCTGGTTACCAGCATTTTCTCCCTTTCCCACCATGTTTTCGGAAGTCTTCTTCCTCAGGTTTGTAAAAGAGGAAATTGTTTAGTAATGGGTTAATCTCGAAATTATTCGGTCTAATTTGCATAGTTTGATATTGCTTGAAAAATACTTGATGATTCAAAAACACCATGAAGTTACCCCGTTTCTTTACAAGCTATGTGTCCTAGTATTTTTCCCCTATAAGCGTCTCTCACAATTCAAATTGCGTTTGCGACCACTTTCAATCAAGATCAGACTGTCCAAAAAGTGCAGTGCGATCTTTGATCTACAGTGTTTGCTTTGCTGAGGCATTCTGGGGGGAAAAAGACTAAATTTGCAAATATTTGAGTCTTATTCCTAGACTGAAGATGTTGGTTAGGTTTATTCGACACTCTAGGAGGTAACCGTTTGGCTGCTAAGCGCGACTCGCTGACCTTTTGTGGACAGTGTAGATCAAAGATCAGACTGCACAGAATGTGCAGTCTGATCTATGATCTACACTGTCCGATAAGAAGATATTTTCCATCGAAAATACCTTTGAAATTGCAAAATTTGGGTTTATACTTTCGACTTGACAGTTTTTATTTCACTTATTTAGCAGATCAAGGATTAAGCTTGCTGGTAAGCGCGACTCACTGACCTTATGCGGACAGTGTAGATCAAGATCAGACTGCACAGAACGTGCAGTCTGATCTTTGATCTACACTGGCCGATTGGGAGATATTTTCCACCAAAAATACCTTTTTAAATTGAAAAAAAGTTGGGTTTTTACTATCGACTTGAAAGTTTCATATCACTTATTTAGCAGATCAAGGGTTAACCTTGCCTAGGGATCGCATAATAACAGTATTTCTAGACTATTTCTAGACTTGTGTGACCATGTCTTAACCCTAATCCTGCTAAGTAGATTGAATAAAAACTTTCAATCCCATAGTAAAAACCCGAATAATGTTATTTCAAACTTATTTTTGGGTGAAAAAGTTTGGCCTTCTCGGACAATGTAGATCCAAGATCGGACTGCACGTTCTGTGCAGTCTGATCTTGATCTACACTGTCCGCATAAGGTCAGTGTGAGTCGCACTTAGCGGCTTAACGGTTAAAAGCGCCGAATAAACTCTACGGTCATTTTCAGTCTAGAAAAAGACCCAAATAAGTATAGGTCAAGGTTACTTTTGTTTACAATGTTTCAGCAAAGCGATGAGTGTTGGTCATAGATCAGACTGCACGGTTTGTGCAACCTGATCTTGATCTATACATGATGCAAAGGTAACAATAGTTGTGACAGACGCATAAAGGGTTAGTAATGAATTTATCCCAAAGGCTAACTTAATGTAATATTATGATTATGGATTTTACATCCATATATGAGCCAATGAATTTATCTCAAATGTAATATTATGATTATGGATTTTATATCATATTCATATATGAGCTATGCTCTTGCGAAAGGGGGTTTAATGCATCTCCGTGATCCATTATACAAGGCAGCTTATCATATTTAAGAATCCATGAAATCTATTTTGTCCGACAACCGACTGAATCATGGGGTAGAATGTTCCTTTGACATGCAGAAAATTTACCAAAAGCATAAAGTTTCACCCAAAATCAGCCTTCGCAGGCTGATCTGTGTCGATGCTTTTTTTGCAGATGCATTAAACCCCCTTATCAAAGAGCGTAGCTCATATACATTACAGGGGCATAATGACCTTGTAAGTATTTCGTTTTATGAGCTTGGCTGTTTTTCGAAGAAATTATTGCCACAGCCCTGTCATCGTCCTCTGCGTAGTTGGTCGAAATCTTTGACATTTTTCTCATATCTCTATTATTACTTAAGATATTCATCTCCAACATGGGCTAGTGATTTACGGTCAAAAGAGGGACCCATACTACAACTGCAGTTATCCGCGAATCTTCATCGTCATACGAAAACTCATACACTCTTTCACATTTCTCATTTCATAGAAAAATTTACATCAAAATTAGGCGAGTTGTTTATCATCAAAAACCTTAGCCTCGTACTGGTGAAACCCAGGACATACATGAATATTAGCGTGCAACACACGAAAAGGGGTTTTCGGACATATGCGTAAAAGTGTGACGTCCCAGATCAGCCTTTGCAGTCTGCGACTAATCAGAGACGACACTTCTCGTTCTTGTGCAATTTTCTGTTTCACGAAAGTCTACTGTATGAAAAATATCTTATGTAGTCGTAAAGTGCCGTCTCGGATTAGCCTGCGCGGACTGTGCAGGCTAATCCGGGATGACACTTTACGCAAATCCCCGAAGGTCTCATTTCGCATGTTGCGGGCCAGATTATATGAACTGTCGCCGTTCTATGACTGAAACAATGTTGCCAGCCGCGTAAAACACCATACAATCAGTTAATTCAATACTATAGGAAGAGGAACATTCCATAAGGGCAGGTAACACTTAAGACATTTTTAGTTAGTTATGTCCCTTTTTGACAAAGACTTTTATCTATAAAAGCACCCGGAGTCGAGCGTTGGCACCATTATAAGGTGCTCTTGTTAATGATTCCATTGGTGGTAACATTTGTACTTGTACATGATAAATTTATCGGAAATCTACCATTTTTGTAGAAAAAACCGGGTGTGACGCCAAGAAAAATCCATGTCTTCCGGGTTACAAGTGCGAGGACTCGAAGTCAAAAGGTTACTGCTGTATACCGGATAAGAGCTATTACCGCTAGGGTCACGGAAAACCGATGGCGTCAGATGAAGTCACATGACATACAGTTTTATCTGTCACGTGATCCTTCGATAAATAAAGATTTTAAAAATCTCTATTCTATGTTGGTCGCTTCTTTGTATTTACATTTAAGCCATGTTCTGTGAAAAGTGGGCTGAATGCATCTGCGAAAAGTACCCACCCAGGTCAGTCTGGGCGGTCCGCGCAGTCTAACCTGGGCCAAAAGTTTTCGCTATTAGTCAATTTTCTGTATGTCCAAGGACCAGTTTACCTAATGATTAAGTCGATTATTAAAAGAAAAAGTGGCTTTTATGGATCCATAATTATGTGATGACTTGCTTTGTATAACGCATTACGGAGATGCATTAAGCCCTCTTTTGTCAGAACATGGCTCGTTTACATTAATACAACCCTTAGGCAAATAATTCACTGCTTTTACGACCCTTTGCGATGCGGCTTTTGAAAAAATCATAGGAAAAGGAGAAAATGCAGGTAACCAGCATTTTCTCCATTTTCCATAACGTTTCCATTCTTCAATGAACTAATACCATGATTTGAATCATGTTTTACTCTTATAATGCTGAATTAATGAAATACACCTTTTCAATCAGGAAAAATATACAAAAATATTGTTACTTCAATATAGTTTTGGCCAGAACATGTAATGAAGTAGCGGACAGTGTAGATCCAAGATCAGACTGCACGTTCTGTGCAGTCTGATCTTGATCTACATTGTACGCAATAACAACTTAAGTCGGTTCCAGCACTTTAAGGGTTAATTTGTCTTCTGCACAAGGGTTAAATCTTAAGTAGTCTATGATTTTGTTGTCGGATAATCCTGTACGTTTATTAACGGCCCTGAAGGAGAAGGCTTTTGAAAACATAGTGGGAAAAGGAGAAAATGCTGGTTACCAGCTTTTTCTTCTTTTCCCTCAATGTTTTCTACCTCTTAAAAAGCAGAAATCATCTATTTAGTACCATTGTATTTGTGTGGATAAGTCTAAAATTTTGCCACGTGGCACAGACCGAAAGAAGTACCCTGTCACGTGACGGGGAAAGAGAAAATGACAATATAAAGTGTGCTAAAGCAAATGAAATGCAGGGATTCGATTTTCTTACATTTTGCCCCTGGAATATCTCACACAATATCGAACTGTGGTGTAGCCAAAGATCAGGCTAAGTAGTCTTATCTTGATCCATAATACAAATATCGATATCTATCTCTTATTTCAATGAGAGAAGATGAAGTAAACTAGTGTCCTCTTAAATATTTCATGAGCTAGTCAGAAGAATGCTGATCACACAGACTGTGAATTTATCACTTACATCCATTGTTTTCAGTCTAATATACGCATTACGAATTTTCTTTTATCTTTTTACTAACCGGATATCCATGCAGTAACACCTATGCGATATTTAGTTTTGATATACCATGGATATTTATAGATATTTGATACACCACGGATATTTATAGAACAGCATCTTCCAGTGACTCCGTCCCCATCTACCATTTATGAATGAAATGTATTCCAAATATAGTAACAAATACTACAGAAAGCCTGCGAAAAAAAGAGTGGTGTCATAGTACGTTCTCTACTTTCCGATGATTTGCCTACGTAATTCCTTCCCGTAACGTCATTTGAATGACATTTTACCGCGTTTTCTCAGAACAATCCAAAGCAATCTCATTCACAATTTTTGGACGTTTATTTACTACCATAAAGCACTATATATGTGGGTAATACCATTTTTAGAATGGGAGCTCCGATAAAAATGAAATTTCAACTTGTATTTTTCAGCCACATTTTTCACATAGAGAATACGTACATAGTGTTGTCGTAGATAAAAAATATCTAACGAGGTTGGGAGAATTGATAATTGTCGAGCCTTGGCGAGACAACTATCAATTCTCACAACCGAGTTAGATATTTTTGATCTACTACAACTCTGTGTACGTATTCTATTTATCTTTTAACCCATGATTTGTTCTCATTGTGAAAAGATGTGAAAAATGTTGCTGACAAATACATTTTAAAAGTTTTAAAAGTTTATTTATGTCGGAACTCCAATTCTAAAATTGCATTACCCACACACATAGTACTTTATCGTAGTAATTAAACGTCCGAAAATGAGATCGCTTGGGAGTATTCTATTTGAGAAGACGCGGTAAACGAGCATTCAAATGACGTCACGGGCAGGAATTACGTAGGCAGATCATCGAAAAGTAGCGCGCGTGCTATGACATCGTTCTTTTTTCGCGGGCTTTCTGTAGTAATCGTTACTATTTTTGGAATGCATTTCATTCATAAATGGTGATAGGGGGCGGAGTCAGTGGAACTTACTGTTCTATAAATATCCGTGGTATATCAAAAATCTATAAATATCCGTGGTATATCAAAAAAAAAATATCGCAAGGGTGTTATTGCATGGATATCCGGTTAGTTGAAAGATAAATCTTGTTTCACGATGAGTACAAATCAGAGGTTAAAAGATAAAAAGAATACGTACATAGTGTTGTCGTATATCAAAAACATCTAACGAGGTTGTGAGAATTGATAATTGTCTCTCCAAGGCTCGACAATTATAAAATTCTCCCTACCTCGTTAGATATTTTTGATATACGACAACACTATGTACGTATGAATTCTCTATATCTTATCATAGGCCGCTGAAACTCCATTGGTCTGTTACCGGACAACGAAATTTTCCTTATCGGACACCGTTACTATAAATAGCACATTGGCAACTGCCTCTATATTGTATATAATAAGACAAGGTGTGCAACGAAATCGAAGAAAATTTTTACCCCTGTACCATTTCAGAGATAATATTTTACCGAAATCAAGCTGTAGCTCTGATCTGAAAAAATTTAAAAAGCTTCCACATTTTCCGGATCGCTATGTGCTGACGTCACACAATTTATAATCCTGCAGCGAATTATAACTAAAATATTTTTTTCAAACAAAGATCTAAAATTCTTTTGTTGATATATTGATGAAATTATCGAATTAATATTTCGTCTGTTATGATTTATCTTTTCATCTAATCCAGTATCACGATTTTCATCTTCCATTTCGTATATTTTCAAATGCGTATTTACCGTTTATTGGTCAAAAACTTTGGCGCGTCTTTTGATAGTAGATTCAAGTGAGTTATAATTCGCTGCGTCATAATGAATTGTATGACGTCAGCGCATGGCGGTCCGGAAAATGTAGAATCTTTTTAAATTTTTTAAGATCAGAGATATTGCTTGATCGCAAGAGCCGTTTGGAACTTTCTAAGGTCAGGGTACTCAAGAAAAATCATTTGTGAACCCATCTGCAACTGTAACTAGGTTTATTTTCCCGTTTTTGGTTAAATATTACCTCTGAAAGGGGACAGGGGTAAAATTTTTCTTCGATTTCGTTGCACACCTTGTCTTATTATGTACAACATAGAGGCAGTCGTCAATGTGCTATTTATAGTAACGGTGTAAATGAAAATTTGTGCATTGCCTGATATATAGGCGATGCACCAATTCGCAAGTATTCGATGATCATCCAAGAAAAAAGTTAGTGTTCCCTAACAGACTAATGGAGCTTCAAAGGCCTGTGATCTTATACACGTTTCATATCACAATCGTGTGACGTCATTTCGACGTAATTCTGTTCATATTTAATAGAAGTAAATGGATTTTTATGGATGTCACTACTCGTGCATCTATAGATGGATTTGCATCTTCTGATCAATAATTTGTGAAATATTGTTATGTGATAAAAAGAATCTGACATGCGTTCACTTTTGAGATAAAATTTTATAATATAAAACGCGTCAAGAAAAAAATGTTATTAAGCTCACCAAAGGCTCGCTTAGTATTTTTCCCTAGAAGCGTCTGAAAATACACCGGGATCCTTCACATGTACATGTAATGAAGATTATACTGGCACGGAGAAAGGTGTAGAGGTACATAATTTAAATTTTACGTTGATTTATAAACAATAAGCACTTTAGTTGTAAACCTGCAGGGTCCGTATTCACCAACCATTTTTAAGAATATTCTTGGTCTTGTTCTACAAAATTTTCCAAATTTGAAAGTAACACACCTTCTGATTGGCTAAACCTTTTGGTTTAGCCAATCAGAAGTTGTGTTACTTTCAAACTTGGAAAATCTTGAAGAATAAGTCTGAGAACGTTCTTAAGAATGGTTGGTGAATACGGACCCAGGATTATTTTCTTTGTCTATAAGCTCATTTTATTTATAGTGTCTTGTCCCAAATACCACCTGAGCACTCTGGTATTACAGACAAACTGAATGCGTTAACGCTATGTTGCAATCGTTTAGGAACTGGTTCAGGTTTTCCTATGTGTATTTACTATTATATTTCAGACATTGACGAATGCAAGGAAGAGACTGACAACTGTGATGATAATGCCACATGCAGAAATACCCCAGGATCCTTCACATGTACCTGTAATGATGGTTATACCAGCAACGGTGTGAAATGTAGAGGTAAATAATGTACTCTTCACATTAACTTGTCCACCTAAACCACTTTGTTTGTGATCCTCGCAATTTTATTTTGTCCAGAAATTTATGTTGAATAGATTTTACAGCTGATCTCAAACATTGCTTAAGTGCCACAATATTGATTATTCGCCATGAAGACTCTTCAGTTAAACATGAAATGTTAAAAAAATTGTACATACATGTCCGATAAAGAGGACATGCATATTCATATTTATCTAACATTCAGTTAAAGCTAGATAAAGCGTAATGTTACTCTACTGGATACAGTCAGTTTCTACGTGTTTTTCCAGCGAAATGCTGACCGCAGACTACGTTATTATCTCGTAAGTAGAGAACTGATTGATTGACACCAACTCATGCCAGATCCTATATATCTTGATACACATATATTTAAGGTTATAGATCTATAAAAACCATAAGAGCAATGATCAGTTTTTCTATTGCCTTCATTTTTACATTTCAGACATTGATGAATGTAAGGAAGAGACCGACAACTGTGATGATAAGGCCACATGTACAAATACACCCGGATCCTTCAAGTGTACATGTAATGAAGGTTATACTGGAGACGGGACAGAGTGTGACGGTACGCAGTTTTACAATTGAGCCGTGCTCTTTGAAAAGGGGGCTTAATGCATCTGCGAAAAGTATCGACCCAGGTCAGCTTGTACAGTCCGCGCAGGTACTGACCTGGAACGAAACTTTTCTATATCGGTCAATTTTTTGTAACGTCTAGGGACCAGTCTACCTTGTGATTCAGTCAATTGTTGAAAAAAGTGGCGATTATGGGTCAACAATTATGTGATGACTTGCATGGTATAATGTAACACAGAGATGCATTAAGTCCCATTTTGCCAGATGGTGGCTCACTTAATGTTGGTTTGCTAGCCAGGGTCCGTATTCACCAACCATTTTTAAGAATCTTCTTGGTCTTGTTGTCCAGAATTTTCCAAATTTGAAAGTAACACACCTTCTGATTGGCTAAACCTTTTGGTTTAGCCAATCAGAAGTTGTGTTACTTTCAAACTTGGAAAATCTTGAAGAATAAGTCTAAGAACGTTCTTAAGAATGGTTGGTGAATACGGACCTAGGATGAGTAAGCCGTGACCTTCGTTGTGGCTAGATTCAAATTTTTCCAGAAATTCGTGCTGTTTCTGAAACAAGTCTTATTTCCTTTTTCTCAAAATACTTGTATACATGGTATACATGGTATCTGTGACACGTGAGCCTTGTTCTGTGAAAAGGGGGCTTAATGCATCTGCGAAAAGTATCCACTCAGGTCAGGCTGCGCAGTCCGCACAGGCTGACAAGGACCAGTGTACCTCGTGATTCAGTCGGTTGTTACACAAAATAGATTTGATAGATCCATAATTATGTAATGAATTGCTTGGTATCATGGATCACGGAGATGCATCAAGCCCCCTTTTGCCAGAGCACGGCTTATATGTATATGAGCCATTATCTAGCTAAGGCGGGGGGCTCAATGTATCTTCGTGATACATGATACTAAGCAAGTCATTACATAATTATCGATCCATAAGATCCATTTTCTCTAAAAACTAAATTGAATCATGTGGTACACTTGTTCTTTGACATGCAGAAAATTTACTGAAAGCAAAAAGTTTCTGCTCAGGTTAGCCTGCGCGGATCGCGTAGGCTGACCAGGTTTGGTTTTTTTTTTTGCAAATGGATCAAGTCCCTTTTTCACAGAGCATGGTTCATATATAAGGCAATCGAGTCCATCTTAAACAGTTTGATATGATCCAATTTGCACTGTCTTGTCGATCATTGTCACTTAGGATGGTAACAAGCGATTTCTCTTTTTCTGCCGTAATGAGTTCGCTTGTATCCAATTATCAAACCTTCTATCATGTTGGTTACACATACTTTACAAGGTTTTTAAGAGAGCTTTTTTGTATCCAATTATCAAACCTTCTATCATGTTGGTTACACATACTTTACAAGGTTTTTAAGAGAGCTTTTTTTGTTTTGTTTTTCCAAGATCGACATCAGTAAAATTGATTAAAATAGCCATTATGTAATTCTTTTTTAACTCTGTGGAAAGGGGATTTTATGCTTCTGCGAAAGCATTGAGCTAGGCCAGACTTCCCAGTCCGCGCAGGCTGACGTTCGTCGAACTTTTTGCTATTGGTCGATTTTCTGCATGCCAAAAGATCAGTCTACCTCATGATTTAGTCGGATGTTAGACGAAACGAATTTTATGGACCCATAATTTTGTTGCATAGTGTAATGGATTACGGAGATGCATTAAAAGTTGCCTTTTGCCAGAGAGAGGCTAATTATTTTTTTCTCTTTGTCTAGACATCGATGAATGTTCCAAGCCATCTCTAAATAATTGTGACAAAAATGCCAAATGTTTCAATACAGAAGGTTCCTACAAGTGTAAATGCTATTTGGGATGGACCGGCGATGGATTCAAATGTGAAGGTAAGTCATTACAATGGCTTATATTTACATCTCCCTAAAGGATTCCATAGGGTCCTCAATGGCCCCTTGTTTTAGTCGTAGGATATATACATCAGGAAATCCTGAAATACTACTGGGGGTGGTCAACGGGGAGGGCCCGTTGGAAGATCATTGCAGATCCCAAACCGGAAATCAAGGAAAAAATGAGTAAGTAACACTTAGTTTGTCGCCATGTGACTAATATTCTAGTGAAATGAGGCGTAAAACATTGGTTATTCAAACACATAGAAGTCTGATCATCAAAATTTTTAGATAAGATTTCGGTTAAATGAAAAGTAAGAAAAAATAAGACACGCGAATTAACACAACCGATCGTTCTATGTGACAGTAGTTTGAGTGATTTTGTACCCCAAAAAGCCTGTTAACCCGTAGGCTGTTGAGAGAGACTCAAGCACTTTTTATGGACAGTGTAGATCAAGATCAGACTGCACAAAACGTGCAGTCTGATCTTGGATCTTCTGATCTTGGATCTACACTGTCCGATAAGGAGATATTGGTCTCCAAAATTGGGAATACAACAGTACCCTTTTCCGTCGCCTTTGTTGTAACAGTCGTAGCCGGTCGGACAAATGTTCTTGCCTCCAGTCTTGCATTCGTCTGTATCTAAAACGAAGCAAAAAGTTTCGGCCCAGGTGAGCCTGCGCGGACTGCGCATGCTGACCTAGGTCGATACTTTTCGCAGATGCGTTAAACCTCCTTTTCACAGAGCGTGGTTCATATCTTTTCAGCGCAAAAGATACACAAAGATACAACAATTTATATATAAGCGTTTTTTATTGTCATACTCTATTAGAACAGACTGGACATTGATGATAGCATTTCAATTTTTCATTTGATAATTTTTTTCGTTTGAAAATTGTCTCAGGAAGTTGAAGAATCGCTCATTTCATACTTAGAATTCGTAGTTACACTTTCAATTTTCAGAATCGTTGAAGTTGATATACATTTCCAAATAAAGTTGTCCATCACAGGGTTATTATTGAACACAACTTCAACGAGAACAGAATTCAATAAAATATTTCGCGATTACATAAAAAAGCAAAAGAAATTCCCCTACAATGTAACTCAAGAAAGTCAAAATTTAAAAGAAGAAGAAGATAAAAAAACAGAGAGGTTATCTGGTCTTGTCATCGTCGTTGTTGACAATTTACTTATCGTCATCATCACTGCCGTCGTCATCATAACCGCCATAGGAAGTGTAGTATTGCGTTTTGGGAAAAGGAGAAAACGGTGGCTACCAGCGTTTTCTCCTTTGTTCAACAATGTTTTCAAATGGTCTTTTCCTTAGGGCCGTTAAAACTCGGGGTTGTGTGGTAAAGGGTTAAAGCTTACAGGTAGAAAAAATACTACCTTATTTTTTTTGGCTTAACATTTTTTTTTTTACATTTGGAAAGATATCTTTTCAGTTTTCCCCATGCGTGCCCTAAATATGACACGCCTACCGGCAAATTTTGTCTTACTAAAGTTGTACAACCCGACTTGTGTGTGCAGTCATTCACCCACCGTCTTAGCGTAATACGACCAAAATACTCATATATACTCGTCTATGTGGAATTGCGCCACAGCCAGTAAAAACAGGGTTTACCGCATCTGCATATAGTATCGACCAGATCAGCAGGCTCGGTGACACTATGCCGGAACTTTGACCAGTGAATTAACGACAATTTTTAGACTCTTCAGAATTGAAAGCAACTGAAAAATGGTACTGTGTAAATGAACTGAATTTCCTTGAAATGGTAGAAAACATTATGTGAAATGAAGAAAATCCTGGTTTCCAGCATTTTCTCCTTTTTCCACTATGTTTTCAAAAGGCTTTTAGCCCGGGGTCGTTAAAACTCAGGATTGTTTGGCAAAGGGTTAAAAGAATACAAATCGCACGTCCGATAACACTTTCTTGGTTTTTTTTTCAGTAATGAAATCCCCAGTTCGACACCATATTTAGACTGTATATTGAACTTCCATATACATGAATATCGCACAGTTTAGCGCACCAGTTGATAGGTGGTAGCTTATTTCCAAACCTCAGTTATATTTCCAGCACTTTTCAACAAGTTTCTAATCAAAGTCTCTGTTTCAAATATTTCCCCCGCTCCCAATCCCGCCGTCGAGATTCAATTCAGACACTTTTTTGAGCTTGTCATTTCAGCGGGGAAAACACGCTTGTAAAATACAGATAATCGAGGTTCATTACATGTATATACGTTACAAAAATCGTTTTAAGAGCAAACTCTTCCTTTTTATCTTGCATCAGTTTAAAAGGTCGTCTGCTGCAAGGCATCAAAAGTCGTCTGTAAAGGTTAACTTAATCTTAGAAAGTAGACCAGGTGGGGGCACTTCGAATACAGTCATTCCTTCGTCATCAAACGTTGCACTTAAAAGCCAAAGAACACCAATCAGGACCTTACCCCGGAGGACGCAAGATAACCTGCCTGTCACCAAACAATCCCATTGTAGAAGACCCCGAAGATGAAGGCTTTTGAAAACGAGCCATGCTCTGGCAAAAAGGGGTTAAATGCATCTCCTCGATGCATTATATCAATCAAGTCATCACTTAATTGTGGATCCATAATAGTCACTTTTAGAACAACCGACTTAATTATGATGTAAACGGGTCCTTGGACATACAGAAAATTGACCAATCTGGAAAAGTTTCGGCCCAGGTCGGCCTGCGCGGACTGCATAGGCTTACCCGGGTCGATACCTTTCGCAGATGCATTAATTAAGTCCCCTTTTCACAGAGCATGTCTCAAATATTAAGGAAAAAAAAAAAAAAAAAAAGCCAAAATGCTGCAGCATTTCCTCCCTTTTTTTTTTTTCAAAATGTTTTTAAGTAATTTCTGAAAACAGAAATCATCTGTTGAGCTGAACTGATTTTGTCGTCTGCAAATGCTTTTAGCCCTTTGAGCGCCGAATAAATCTATCAGACATTTTCAAACTAGAAGTATGACCTAAATAGTTGCAATTTCATGGTCACTTTTGTCTATAGTGTTTCAAGAAAGCGGACAGTGTAGGTCAAAGATTAGGCTGCACGTTTTGTGCAGCCTGATCTTGATCTACACTGGCCGCAAAGGCAACTATAGTTGTGTAAGGCGCTTTAAGTGTTAATTTGGTAGTTATGCCAAAGAGAGAACCAATCTGACGTACAAAATTTCCTACAGAAAACCAGAGGCTTCATAGCGTCTTCTCGTCAATCTGGATTTTCAGTTATCGCTTATCAAAGTTTAGCCAATCACGGAATTCGTTTCAAAGGTCGTTCGGATTGTTCTTCAAAATGGCGGACGTACGCCTTCCGAAGAGTGAGAAGTACTCTGGATGTTAACTTGTGTACTTTCAAAATCTTGAAAGCAGGAATTTGATCGGCGCAAACAGAAAAGTAAACCGATCATCACATTCTACAAGATTTCCAGGAAGTGAGGACCAGGTTTTAAAGAGATTAAACTTAACCAATGCGGAGATACGGGTCACCAAAAAACCGTTGCTGATGAAACACATTACAAAGCCTGAGTGCAAGTACTTTCTTACCGTGCACTTGTCCTAGATGCATATGAGTATCCACACGTAAGTTAGTTTGATATCATTTTTTTTTTTTACATATTTGCTGTGAATGGAAGATTTAAATCCAATAGATGAGCCACGCTCTGGCAAAAGGGGGCTTGATGCGTCTCCGCGATCCATGATACCAAGCAAGTCATCGTAAATTGTGGATCGATAAAATCCATTTTCTCTTACAACCGACTGAACCCAGAGGTAGACTGGTCCTTTAACGTACAGAAAATTGACTAATAGCGAAAAGTTTCGGCACAGGTCAGCCTGCGCGGACTGCGCAGGCTGACCTGGGCCGATACTTTTCGCAGATGCATTAAGCTCCCTTTTCATAGAGCACGCCTCAGATAGATGTGTCTAATTTCTGATTAAGCATATTGGTGTGTTATCCTTCCACAGTTTTGTAAGCAATCGGACCTTATCCCCTCAATGTTTTCTAGACAGTTTAAGAAAAGTTTCTTTTTTGATTTATTATACTCCTTGCTTTCACCTGTTCTTGATGTTTGGATCTTCTTAATTTATCCTGGTCAGTCCATCACAATATAAGCAGTTTGAATTGTATCTTTTACATAACGTAAAAACACGACACTGTCCGAAATTCAAACCTCCATGTCCACATTTTTCTGTCATCCGTTTTTACCACATAGAACAAAATCTACTGCAGGTTTGCACAGTCTTGTCGTTTCTTCCTTGACAATAAGGTTGTTGACTGAATACAACTGAAAACTTATCGGAGAAACAGATGTTAAACAAACTCCCAATAAAACACTTAATTTGGCGGCATCTTTAAATTATATTACGCTTATTTTGACGGAAGTGTTCCATCAAAATAAATTTACGAATTTTGACGGCGGTCTGACATCATAACACGCTTATTTCGACATCAGTTTTACGATTAAATGCGTTTATTGACGGTGGTGTTACATAACAATACACTTATTACGACCGCAGATTTACGTCAAAATACGCTTATTTTGACAGTGGTGTTACATCATGATACACTCATTTTGACCGTAGTTTTACATTGTGGTACACTTGTTTGGACGGTGGTGTTTCATCTTAACACTTATTTCGATCGCCGTTTTATCATTATACGCTTATTTTGACGGAGGTTTTACGTCATTAAACGTTTATTTTGACGGCCGTTTTACTTCATTATACGCTCATTTTGACTGCGATTTTATGTCATCATACGCTTATTTTGAACGCGCATTTATCTTTACCACTTTTTACAATTACAGATCTATGGTAAGTACCATATTTTTATAGTCCTTGCTGTCTTTTTTGGTTTTCAGAAGTTTATATATTACTAAAAGATATTTCTCTATTTCAGGTCTTTCTGATAGTTAATTGAAATCACACATGGTCATTACCAACAGTTGCAAGATATAACGATGCCATAAGCACAGAATCACAGTCATGCCACGTTAACTCTTTCAGTGTGACATAGGAAAAATTTTAGTTTTTGCGGACGGCATATATCAATTTCAGACAGCACAGAACGTGCAGTCTGATCTTTGATCTACACCGTCCGCTTGTTTAGTCAAGCCTATCAGATAAGAAAAAATGAATAGCCGTTGACAAATATTATAGATTTGGTACTGAAAGAGTTAATGTCGTCTAGACTGAACACGACATGGCTAATTATCCGTGCGGAGAGTCACTGGACCGCCGAAGGCTAAATACCAATCATTGTCCCGAGCTATACACGTCAGCCGCTATGAATGTGAAATAGTGACTTTATGGTAAGGATTCGACGCTCAATCAGAGTGATCTATTTTACCCGACATATAAATGGAGACGACTGTAGAAGGAATGGGTTTGCGTACATACGACATTGGAAAAAACGGTGAAACCGTTTTGTGTGGCTAATCTTGCTGGATGAGGTGATGGTGGATACATCTTTCCAACAAAACAGCTTGATTTAGAATTTTTATTAGCTCGGCTGTTTTCGAAGAAAACGTTGAGGTATTGTTGTAGCCCTGGCGTTCTTGTCGTCTGCATCGTAATAGTGAAAGAACTTTTGACATTTTCAAAAACTTTGACATTTTAATATTATCTCTGTCCTTACAGCGGGCATTTTGTTCACTATCAACAGAGGAACCCACACAACAAGGGAAGGTAACCATTTAAGTATTTTTACAAGGGGCGATAAATGTGGTATGCCCCTTTTTGCGACTTCGAATTTTCACTGAAAATCAAACAAGTGGAGCGATTGTTGGCACCAGCATATTGTGCTCTTGTTTCACAAGCAAGGATACTTTTCGACTAAATACGGTATGTTGTTCCTGCAAATTTGGGATGAAGTTTTCAGTTTGAAAAAACTCTGTATTATTACGACATTAACTTTGTGACTTTGCACAGATTCAATGATGTTTAATGACACTTTCAACAGTTTTATTTCAGTCGTATCGTGGCGGCAGTATACTGCTGAAAAACCTTAAAGCACCGTTCGTGACTATATTTGCATTTGCGGTCAGTGTAGATCAAGATCAGACTGCACAAAACGTGCAGTCTGATTTTTGATCTACACTGTCCGCTTTCCTAAATCTTTACAGACATAAGCAACTATGAAATTCGAATAATGAATAATTTGGGTCATATTTTTCGATTGGAAAATGTCCACTCGGTTCATTCGGCACTCTAAAGGTTACGTTTACTGACTAATCAATGGCTTGCAGAAGAAAAAAATAGATACAGAGAATAAAATCGTAGATAGAGTTTAGGGAATTGGACCAATTTTTGTATTAATTTTATGTTTCCGAGTTGTAAATATAATTACGACGTTTTGAAATAAAAACAAAGAAAAATACTGATGCAAAGACCTTTTATTGTGTTTTCTTGATTTTGTTATTGTTGGTTTCTTGAAACTGAAATACATGGGTTTTATTTATCAATTACATTTATTAGACACTAACAGGGTTTATGAAATAACGCCCCATTCTTCATTTCTTGGCCCAGTTTCGGTAATGGAAGTGTGTGACAATACGATAACTTCATATATTACTCCTGGGACAACTTGCTTGCGAATGGTTGTATTTATGAATATTCACGACCGCCAGCCCTCAATAGCCAATGAAAATGTCCATAACATACAGCTACTCTCTTGTGCTGAAGATTAATTTGTTTTCTTCCGTCGCTATAAATAACATATAATGAGAAACTACCAGCCTTATTTGCAAATTGGGACCTGATTGAATATTGGCAAAGTAAATATAGAAATGACATATCCTCTGGCAAAAGGGAGTTTGTTGCTTCACCGTGATGCGCTATACCAAGCAAGTTATCTTATGATTATGGGTCCATAGAATACATTGCCTTTAACAGTCACAGAATTAAGAGGGATCCCTAGACATACAGAAAATTGACCAAAAACAAAAAGTTTCGACACAGGTCAGCCTGCGCGGACTGCGCAGGCTGACCTTGGTCGACACTTTTTGTAGATGCATTAAACTCCTTTTTACCAGAGCACGGCTAGAATATAATTTTAATTGCAGTGGATGCTTAATACAAATAAACTAGAAATTTTCTTAAACATACTGAAATCATAAGTCTAATAGACTCATGGGTAAATCTTGAGAATGAGGAAACATAGGGAAGTTGTCCCAGGGGCGATACATGTGGTAAATCGAATGAAGTGTGCTTGAGTTACTGATGATGTGCCAGGTCCTTTGCCCGTATTCACCGACCATTCCAGTTGGCTTTCTTGGTCTTATTCTCGGAATATTCTAAATTTCGACGTAACGCAATTTCTGATGGACTAAACAAAGGGGTTTCGACGATAAGAAATGTCGTTACTTTCGATGTAGGAGCCATGCTCTGGGAAAAGAGAGTTTAATGCATTACCGTGCATTACCGTGCTGTATTAAAACAAAAAAGTCAGCATATCATTATAGATCCATAAAAACCATTTTGTCTAACAACTGACTTGATCGTTTGATAGACCGCTCCTTGGACATGCAGATAAAAATGACCAATAGCAAAAAGTATCGACCCAGGTCAGCCTGTGCGAATTGTGCAGGCTGACCTAGGTCGATAGTTTTTGCAGATACATTAAACTCCCTTTTCACAGAACTTGGCTTATAAAGCGTGTAAAAATACACCGGGATCCTTCACATGTACATGTAATGAAGGTTATACTGGCAACGGAGAAAGGTGTAGAGGTACATGATTTAAATTTTACATTGATTTATAAACAATAAGCACTTTAGTTGTAAACCTGGGTCCGTATTCACCAACCATTCTTAAGAATATTCTTGGTCTTGTTCTCCAAAATTTTCCAAATTTGAAAGTAACACACTTTCTGATTGGCTAAACCGTTTGGTTTAGCCAATCAGAAGTTGTGTTACTTTCAAACTTGGAAAATCTTGAAGAATAAGTCTAAGAACGTTCTTAAGAATGGTTGGTGATTATGGACCCCGGATTATTTTCTTTGTCTATAAGCTCATTTTATTTATAGCGTCTTGTCCCAAATACCACCTGAGCACTCTGGTATTACAGACAGACCGCATGCGCTAATGGTTTAGCGAATCAGAAAGTGTGTTACTTTCAAATTTGGAAAATTTTGGAGAACAAGACCAAGAATATTCTTAAGAATGGTTGGTGAATATGGACCCAGGTTTTCTAATGTGTATTTACAATTATGTTTCAGACATTGATGAATGCAAGGAAGAGACTGACAATTGTGATGATAATGCCACATGTAGAAATACTCCAGGATCCTTTACATGTACCTGTAATGATGGTTATACCGGCAACGGTGTGAAATGTAGAGGTAAAGAATGTACTCTTCACATTAACTTGTCTACCTAAACCATTTTGTTTGTGAGCCTCGCAATCTTATTTTGTCCAGAAACTTCTGTTTAATAGATTTTACAGCTGATCTCAAACATTGCTTAAGTGCCACAATATTTATTATTCGCCATGAAGACTCTTCAGTTAAACATGAAATGTTAAAAAAAATTGTACATACATGTCCGATAAAGAGGACATGCATATTCATATTTATCTAACATTCAGTTAAAGCTAGATAAAGCGTAGTGTTACTCTACTGGATGCAGTGAGTGTCTACAACGTGCTCTTCCAGCGAATTGCTGACCGCAGACTACGTTATTATCTCATAAGTAGAGAACTGATTGATTGATTGTATGGTGTTTAACTCCGTTTTCAACATTATTTCAGGTATACGGCGGCGGCTAGTGCAGTTAGCAATTGTTTCTTGGGGTTTCTTTTACCAGTAATCCGCACAATATTCTTCCCAAGCCACTGGCTGCTTTCCCAAATGACCATCGTCGAAACAATGGTCAGAGGATAGAGGGGAATGAATCCTGTTGCAATGACTATCATCAATCCTCGGAAAGAAATTGGCTGAGCCGTGGATCGAACCAGCAACCTCATGTTCTTAAGTCTTGTCCCAAATACCACCTGAGCACTCTGGTATTACAGACAGACTGCATGCGTTAATGCTATGTTGCAATCGTTTAGGAACTGATTCAGGTTTTCTTATGTGTATTTACAATTATATTTCAGACATTGACGAATGCAAGGAAGAGACTGACAACTGTGATGATAATGCCACATGTAGAAATACTCCAGGATCCTTTACATGTACCTGTAATGATGGTTATACCGGCAACGGTGTGAAATGTAGAGGTAAAGAATGTACTCTTCACATTAACTTGTCTACCTAAACCATTTTGTTTGTGAGCCTCGCAATCTTATTTTGTCCCGAAACTTCTGTTTAATAGATTTTACAGCTGATCTCAAACATTGCTTAAGTGCCACAATATTTATTATTCGCCATGAAGACTCTTCAGTTAAACATGAAATGTTAAAAAAAATTGTACATACATGTCCGATAAAGAGGACATGCATATTCATATTTATCTAACATTCAGTTAAAGCTAGATAAAGCGTAGTGTTACTCTACTGGATGCAGTGAGTGTCTACAACGTGTTCTTCCAGCGAAATGCTGACCGCAGACTACGTTATTATCTCGTAAGTAGATAACTGATTGATTGATTGTATGGTGTTTAACTCCGTTTTCAACATTATTTCAGGTATACGGCGGCGGCTAGTGCAGTTATCAATTGTTTCTTGGGGTTCTTTTACTAGTAATCCGCACAATATTCTTCCCAAGCCACTGGCTGCTTTTCCAAATAACCATCGTCGAAACAATGGTCAGGGGTGAGAGAGGAATGAATCCTGTTGCAATGACTATCATCAATCCTCGGAAAGAAAGTGGCCGAGCCGGGGATCGAACCAGCAACCTTATGTTCTTAAGTCTTGTCCCAAATACCACCTGCGCACTCAGGTATTACAGACAGACTGCATGCGTTAACGCTATGTTGCAATTGTTTAGGAACTGATTCAGGTTTTCTTATGTGTATTTACAATTATATTTCAGACATTGACGAATGCAAGGAAGAGACTGACAACTGTGATGATAATGCCACATGTAGAAATACCCCCGGATCCTTTACCTGTACCTGTAATGATGGTTATACTGGCAACGGTGTGAAATGTAGAGGTAAATAATATACCGTTCACATTAACATGTCTACCTAAACCATTTTGTGTGTGGGCCTCGCAATCTTATTTTGTCCAGAAATTTATGTTGAATAGATTTTACAGCTGATCTCAAACATTGGTTAAGTGCCACAATATTGATTATTCGCCATGAAGACTCTTCAGTTAAACATGAAACGTTAAAAAAAATTGTACATACATATCCGATAAAGAGGACATGCATATTCATATTTATCTAACATTCAATTAAAGCTAGATAAAGCGTAGTGTTACTCTACTGGATGCAGTCAGTTTCTGCAAGGTGTTCTTCCAGCGAAATGCTGACCGCAGACTACGTTATCTCGTAAGTAGAGAACTGATTGATTGATTGTATGGTGTTTAACTCCGTTTTCAACATTATTTCAGTTATATCGCGGCGGCTAGTTCACCTATCAAAGGTTTCCT
The DNA here is from genome assembly GCA_945859785.2 of Tridacna gigas. Classification (NCBI taxonomy): domain Eukaryota; kingdom Metazoa; phylum Mollusca; class Bivalvia; order Cardiida; family Cardiidae; genus Tridacna; species Tridacna gigas. The sequence goes on from OX244042.2 coordinate 9,624,547, forward strand.
TGAGTTTCTTTTACCAGTACTCTGCACAATGTTCTTTCCAAGCCATTGACTGCTTTCCCAAATAACCATCGTCGAAACAATGGTCAGCGGTGAGAGAGGAATGAATCCTGTTGCAATGACTATCATCAATCCTCGGAAAGAAATTGGCCAAGCCGGGGATCGAACCAGCAACCCCATGTTCTTAAGTCCTGTACGCTACCGACTGAGCTACGGGGGCTCGGCGTACATAGAGAGGGCATAATATATTATTAAATGCATAAAAGCTATTGGTCCGCAACATGCGAAATGAGACCTTCGTATTATGTAGTCGTAAAGTGTCAGTCCGGATTAGCCTGCGAAGTCCGCGCAGGCTAATCCGAGACGGCACTATACGACTACATAAGACTTTTTCTTACAGTAGACTTTCGTGAAACAGAAAATCCAACTAAAAGGGAAGCGCCGCCCCGGATTAGTCACAGACTGCACAGGCTAATCTGAGACGACACACCTTTACGCTTATGTCCGAAGGCCCCTTCTCGTGTGTTACACGCCATATAAAAGTGATATTGGAAATGATTCTAGGTTTGTTTTGCTTTCGTTATCATCTTCTAGACATTGATGAATGCAAGGAGGAAACCGACAACTGTGATGACAATGCGACATGTGACAACACACCCGGATCCTTCACATGTACATGTAATGAAGGTTATACTGGCAACGGAGTAAAGTGTAAAGGTATAAACTACTATTTTACCTTGATCTGTCAACCACGAATGCTTAAATTGTTATCTTGACATTTCGATTTGGCCAGAAATTTATGTTGAATATATTCTACATCTTTTCCCCCAAAATTGCCTAAGTATCCCATATAACATTTCAAGTCGTAAGGGCTAAGTAAGAATCACGAAAAAACACCGTCGGTTTTAATTTAGAAATGCTATATTAGAATTATAAAAAAAACTGACTGTATTTGTATGTTTCTTTCATTATTACATTTCAGACATTAATGAATGTAGGGAGGGGACCGACAACTGTGATGACAATGCCAAATGTGACAATACACCCGGATCCTTCACATGTACATGTAATGAAGGTTATACCGGAGACGGTGTGAGATGTAAAGGTAAAATATTTACGTTTTACCTTGTTTTCTATCGATGGCTTTTTAAGCTGTGTGCAGAGAACGTCAGTTTTTCTTACATCGCGCCAAAGCACCAGGCCAAGCTGTTGAAATGGCACGTTCTCTTGAGTGGTGGTTTGTTTAAATAGTCTGATAATTACATACCGTTTGGACGAACTTCAAAAAAAGAAAACCCTCTAAGTATCTTGTGCATATCGCGCTGTTGGTAGAACAAAAAAGACTTGAGCCACGCTCTGGCAAAAGGGGGGCTTAATGCATCTCCGCGATGCATTGTACCAATCAAGATATCACATAATTATGGATCCATAAAGGTCCCTTTTCTTAAACAACCGACTGAATCATGTTGTAGACTGGTCATTGGACATATAGAAAATTGACCAATAGCGAAAAGTTTCGGTTCAGGTCAGCCTGTGCGCACTGTGCAGGCTGACCTGAGTTGAGACTTTTCGCAGATGCATTAAGCCCCCTTTTCACAGAGCATGGTTCACGTGTAAGTTTTAATATCCCATGCACAGTGACGTTGAAGCCCAAGTTCCAAGCTTGCAGCAGGAAATGCGGTAAGATCCAAGCATAGGCTTCCCACGCTATACCGTACTGCTGCACAAGTTTGGAACCGCCTGCGATCTGGACGTCATTTAGTGTGAATTGCTCGACGGAACCCGACCTCTCGGCACCAAAGCTAGCTGGACGATAAAAATTATATCGGGAGCCAGAATCTCCAGGCAAACAGTCCACAACAGAATGCACGCCGCATTGGTCCGATGGTCAACGCCTTACATTGATGTTCCACTTTTTGTCTTACGTCTATCGGAATTGGGTGTTGCTGCAACGTCGGTGAACAAGACTGCGATGAAACACCATCCTCTTCTCCGAAGAATCACGTTTTAATCTTTCAGTGAGACGTTTGAGCGTTTTTCGTTGCAATGGAGAGCGCTATGACAAAGCCAGTGTTATTCAGCTGGATCGTTTTTGTTAGGTTGGATTTCTCATAGTACCAGAACAGACTTAGTTACAGTTGTTGGAACCCTAACAGCTGCGAAACTTTGCCAACAAATCGTTACCCCCATAAAACCCATTTCGTACGTCTAGTTAAATGGATTTGGCAGCACATTAATTCCTAGTTTTAAGTAAATCGTGTTTTCTTTTTCGTGATATTACCGGGCGTATCTACAGATGGTTTTGCACTGATCTATAATTTGTGAAGTATCATTATGTGATAAAAAATATCTGACATTCGTTGGTTTTTGAGATAACATTTTATTACACTCGTATTAAACTTGAACTCATCAAGAAAAAATGCTCGCTTAAAAACAATTTTCTAGACTCGTTTAATAATATTTCATCCCAAACACCAACTCATGCCAGATCCTATATATCTTGATACACATATATAAAGGTTATAGATCTATAAAAACCATAAGAGCAATGATCAGTTTTTCTATTGCCTCCATTTTTACATTGCAGACATCGATGAATGTAAGGAAGAGACCGACAACTGTGATGATAAGGCCACATGTACAAACACACCCGGATCCTTCAAGTGTACATGTAATGAGGGTTATACTGGAGACGGGACAGAGTGTGACGGTACGCAGTTTTACACTTGATCCATGCTCTTTGAAAAGGGGGCTTAATGCATCTGCGAAAAGTATCGATCTGGGTCAGCCTGCACAGTCCGCGCAGGCTGACCTGGGACGAAACTTTTGTATATCGGTCAATTTTCTGTAACGCGTAGGGACCAGTCTACCTTGTGATTCAGTCAATTGTTAAAAAAAGTGGCTATTATGGGTCAACGTTTATGTGATGACTTGCATGGTATAATGTAACACAGAGACGCATTAAGCCCCATTTTGCCAGATGATGGCTCACTTAATGTTGGTTTGCTAGCCAGGGTCCGTATTCACCAACCATTCTTAAGAATATTCTTGGTCTTGTTGTCCAGAATTTTCCAAATTTGAAAGTAACACACCTTCTGATTGGCTAAACCATTTGGTTTAGCCAATCAGAAGTTATGTTACTTTCAAACTTGGAAAATCTTGAAGAATAAGTCTAAGAACGTTCTTAAGAATGGTTGGTGATTAAGGACCCAGGATGAGTAAGCCGTGACCTTCGTTGTGGCTAGATTTCATTTTTTCCAGAAATTCGTGCTGTTTCTGACACAAGTCTTACTTCCTTTTTCTCAAAATACTTGTATACATGGTATACATAGTATCTGTCACATGTGAGCCTTGCTCTGTGAAAAGGGGTCTTAATGCATCTGCGAAAAGTATCGACTCAGGTCAGCCTGCAGTGTCCGCACAGACTGACAAGGACCAGTGTACCTCATGATTCAGTCGGTTGTTACAAAATAGATTTGATAGATCCATAATTATGTAATGAATATCTTGGTATCATGGATCACGGAGATGCATTAAGCCCCCTTTGGCCAGAGCACGGCTTATATGTATGTGAACTATGATCTAGCTAAGGGGAGGGGCTTAATGCATCTTCGTGATACATGATACCAAGCAAGTCATCACATAATTATCGATCCATAAAATCCATTTTCTCTAAAAACTAAATTGAATCATGAGGTACACTTGTTCTTTGACATGCAGAAACTTTACCGAAAGGGAAAAGTTCCAGCTCAGGTTAGCCTGTTCGGATTGCGTAGGCTGACCAGGGTCGATATCTTTTTTGCAAATGGATTAAGTCCCCTTTTCACAGAGCATGGTTTATATATAGGGCAATCGAGTCCATCTTAAACAGTTCAATATGACCCAATTTGCATTGTCTTGTCGATCGTTGTCACTTAGAATGGTAACAAGCGATTTCTCTTTTTTTGTCGTAATGAGTTCGCTTGTATCCAATTATCAACCCGTCTATCATGTTGGTAACACATACTTTACAAAGTTTTTCAGAGAGCTTTTCTTGTTTTGTTTTTCCAAGATCGACACCAGTAAAATTGATTAAGATAGCCATTATGTAATTCATTTTTTGCTGTGTGGAAAGGGGATTTTATGCTTCTGCAAAAGCATTGACCTAGGTCAGACAGCCCAGTCCGCGCAGGCTGATGTTTGTCGAACTTTTTGCTACTGCATGCCAAAATATCAGTGTACCTCATGACTTAGTCGGATGTTTGAAAAAACGAATTTTATGGATCCATAATGATGTTGCATGGTGTAATAGATTACGGAGATGCATTAAAAATTGACTTTTGCCAGAGCGAGGCAAATGATTTTTTTCTCTTTGTCTAGACATCGATGAATGTTCCAAGCCATCTCTAAATAATTGTGACAAAAATGCCAAATGTTTCAATACAGAAGGTTCCTACAAGTGTAAATGCTATTTGGGATGGACCGGCGATGGATTTAAATGTGAAGGTAAGTCATTGCGATGGCTTATATTTACATCTCCCTAGAGGATTCCATAGGGTCCTCAATGGCCCCTTGTTTTAGTCGTAGGATATATATAAATCAGGAAATCCTGAGATCGAATACTACTTGGGGTGGTCAACGGGGAGTGCTCGTTGACAGAGCATTGCAGGCCCAAAACCGGAAATCAAGGAAAAAATGAGTAAGTAACACTTAGTTTGTCGCAATGTGACTAATATTCTAGCGAAATGAGGCGTAAAACAATGGTAATTCAAACACATAGAAGTCTGATCATCAAAATTTTTAGATAAGATTTCGGTTAAATGAAAAGTAAAAAAAAATAAGACCCGCGAATTAACACAACCGAACGTTCTTTGTAACAGTAGTTTGAGTGATTTTGTACCCCAAAAAGGCTGTTAACCCGTAAGCTGTTCAGAGAGACTAAAGCGCCTTTTGCGGACAGTGTAGATCAAGATCAGACTGCACAAAACGTGCAGTCTAATCTTGGATCTACACTGTCCGCTAACGAGATATTATTTTCCGAAAAAAATAAATTTGAAATAACAGTAGTCGTCTTGAAGTGTTTAGCCCTTTACCACACAATCCCGACTTTTAACGACCCTGAGAAAGAACCGTTTTGAAAACATTGTGGAAAAAGGAGAAAATGCTGGTGACCAGCATTTTCTCCTTTACCCACAACGTTTTCTAAACTTCCCAAAACAAATTTCAGTGTTTGAGCCACATTTATTTTATCGTCTGCAAATGCTTTCAATTTAGACTGGTCTAGAATATTGTCGCTTGGTAAAGGGTTAATTTAGCTTATCTCCCAGAACAAGGGTGACCGGACTGTATGTTTTCGTTTTAGATACAGACGAATGCAAGACTGGAGGCAAGAACATTTGTTCGACCGGCTACGACTGTTACAACAAGGGCGACGGAAAAGGGTACTGTTGTATTCCCAAACCGCAATACTACACTTCCTACGGCGGTTATGATGACAACGGCAGTGATGATGATGATAAGTAAAGTGTCAACAACGACGATGACAAGAGCAGATAACCTCTCTGTTTTTTTCTTCTTCTTCTTCTTTTAAATTCTGACTTTCTTGAGTTACATTGTAGGGGAGTTTCTTTTGCTTTTTTATGTAATCGCGAAATATTTTATTGAATTCTGTTTTCGCTGAAGCTGTGTTCAATAATAACCCTGTGATGGACAACTTTATTTGGAAATGTATGTCAACTTCAACGATTCTGAAAATTGAAAGTGTAATTACGAATTCTAAGTATGAAATGAGCGATTCTTCAACTGCCTGAGACAATTTTCAAACAAAACAAATTATCAAATGAAAAATTGAAATGCTATCATCAATGTCCAGTCTGTTTTAAGAGAGTATGACAATAAAAAACGCTTATATATAAATTGTTGTATCTTTGTGTATCTTTTGCGCTGAAAAGATATGAACCACGCTCTGTGAAAAGGAGGTTTAACGCTTTTGCGCTGAAAAGATATGAACCACGCCCCGTGAAAAGGAGGTTTAACTGCGAAAAGTATCGACCTAGGTCAGCCTGCTCAGTCCGCGCAGGCTGACCTGGGCCGAAACTTTTCGCTACGGATAAATTTTCTGTATGTCAAACGACCAGTCTACCTCATCATTCAGTCGGTTGTTGGACAAAAAGGATTTTATGGATCCATAATTATGTGATGACTTGCTCGGTATCATGGATCACGGAGATACATTAAGCTTCCTTTTGCCAGAGCATGGCTCATATCTTTTCCATCTAGTTCGAATTCATTTTACTCTTTACCAAAAGACACAATTTTAGACTTGTCCAAATTGAAAGCATTTGCAGACGACAAATAAAATGCGACTCAAACATTGGACTTCGCGTCTTAAAGGGTAGAAAACATTTTTGGAAAAGGAGAAAATGGTGGTTACCAGTATTTTCTCCATTTCCCACAATGTTTTTAAATGGACTTTTTCTCAGGGCCGTTAAAACTCGGGGCTTGTGTGGTAAAGGGTTAAAGCTTACAGGTAGAAAAAAAAAATACTACTTTTTTTTTGCTTAATATATTTTTTTTTTACATTTGAAAAGATATCTTTTCAGTTTTCTCCATGCGTGCCCTAAACATGACAAGCCCACCGGCAAATTTTGTCTTACTAGAGTTGTACAACCTGACTTGTGTGTGCAATCATTCACCCACCGTCTTAGCGTAATACGACCAAACTACTCGTATATACTCGTATATGTGGAACTGGGCCACAGCCTATAAAAAAAGGGTTTACTGTATCTGCAAATAGTATTGATCAGATCAGCCGGCTCGATGACACTATACCGGAACTTTTACAAGTGAATTAACGACAATTTTTAGAATTGATAGAAACTGAAAAATGGTACTGTGTAAATGAACAGAATTTCCTTGAAATGGTAGAAAACATTATGTGAAATGGAGAAAATCCTGGTTTCCAGCATTTTCTCCTTTTCCCACAATATTTTCAAAAGGCTTCTTGCCCAGGGTCGTTAAAACTCAGGATTGTTTGGCAAAGGGTTAAAACAATACAAATCGCACGTCCGATAACACGTTCTTGATTTTTTTTTAAGTAATGAAATCCCCAGTTCGACGCCATATCTAGACTGTATATTGAACCTTCATATACATGAATACCACACATCTATCGCACAGTTTAGCACACTAGTTGATAGGTGGTAGCTTATTTCCAAACTTCAGTTATATTTCCAGCACTTTTCAACAAGTTTCTAATCAAAGTCTCTGTTTCAAATATTTCCCCCGCTCCCAATCCCGCCGTCGAGATTCAATTCAGACACTTTTTTGAGCTTGTCATTTCGGCGGGGAAAACACGCTTGTAAAATACAGATAATCGAGGTTCATTACATGAATACACGTTAAAAAAATCGTTTTATGAGCAAACTCTCCTTTTTATCTTGCATCAGTTTAAAAGGTCGTCTGCTGCAAGGCATCAAAAGTCGTCTGTAAAGGTTAACTTAATCTTAGAAAGTAGACCAGGTGGGGACACTTCGAATACAGTCAACCCTTCGTCATCAAACGTTGCACTTAAAAGCCAAAGAACTCCAATCAGGACCTTATCCCGGAGGACGCAAGGTAACCTGCCTGTCACCAAACAATCCTATTGTAGAAGACCCCGAAGATGAAGGCTTTTGAAAACGAGCAATACTCTGGCAAAAAGGGGTGAAATACATCTCCTCGATGCATCATATCAATCAAGTCATCACTTAATTGTGGATCCATAATAGTCACTTTTTGAACAACAGACTTAATTATGACGTAAACGGGTCCTTGGATATACAGAAAATTGACCAATCTGGAAAAGTTCCGGCCTAGGTCAGCCTGCGCGGACTGCATAGGCTGACTCGGGTCGATACCTTTCGCAGATGGATTAATTAAGCCCCCTTTTCACAGAGCATGTCTCAAATATTAAAAAAAAAAAAAAAAAAAAAAAAAAAAAAAATGCTGCAGCATTTCCTCCTTTTTTTTTTTTTTTTTCAAAATGTTTTTAAGTAATTTCTAAAGACAGAAATCATCTGTTGAGCTGAACTGAATTTGTCGTCTGCAAATGCTTTTAGCCCTTTGAGCGCCGAATAAATCTATCAGACATTTTCAAACTAGAAGTATGATCCAAATAGTGGCAATTTCATGGTCACTTTTGTCTATAGTGCTTCAGCAAAGCGGACAGTGTAGGTCAAAGATCAGGCTGCACGTTTTGTGCAGCCTGATTTTGATCTACACTGGCCGCAAAAGCAACTATAGTTGTGAAAAGCGCTTTAAGGGTAAATTTGGTCGTTATGCCAAAGAGAGAACCAATCTGACGTACAGAATTTCCTAGCGACAACCAGAGGCTTCATAGTGTCTTCTCGTCAATCTGGATTTTCAGTTATCGCTTATCAAAGTTTAGCCAATCACGGAATTCGTTTGAAAGGTTGTTCGGATTGTTCTTCAAAATGGCGGATGTACGCCTTCCGAAGAGTGAGAAGTACTCTGGATGTCAACTTGTACTTTCAAAATCTTGAAAGCAGGAATTTGATCGGCGCAAACAGAAAAGTAAACCAATCATCACATTCTACAAGATATCCAGGAAGTGAGAACCAGGTTTAAAGAGATTAAACTCAACCAATGCGGAGATACAGGTCATAAAAAAAAAAAAAAAAACCGTTGCTGATGAAACACATTATAAAGCCTACGTGCAAGTACTTTCTTACCGTGCACCTGTCCAAGATGCATATGAGTATCCACATGTAAGTTAGTTTGATATCATTTTTTTACATATTTGCTGTGCATGGAAGATTTAAATCCAATAGATGAGCCACGCTCTGGCAAAATGGGGCTTGATGCATCTCCGCTATCCATGATACCAAGCAAATCATCGTAAAATTGTGGATCGATAAAATCCATTTTCTCTTACAACCGACTGAACCCCGAGGTAGACTGGTCCTTTCACGTACAGAAAATTGACTAATAGCGAAAAGTTTCGGCACAGGTCAGCCTGCGCGGACTGTGCAGGGTGACCTGGGCCGATACTTTTCGCAGATGCATTAAGCCCTCTTTTCACAAAGCACGCCTCACATAGATGTGTCTAATTTCTGATTAAGCATATTGGTGAGTTATCCTACCACAGTTTTGTAAGCGATCGGACCTTATCCCCTCAATGTTTTCTAGACAGTTTAAGAAAAGTTTCTTTTTTAATTTAGTATACTCCTTGCTTTCACCTGTTCTTGCTGTTTGGTTCTTCTTAATTTAGCCTGGTCAGTCCATCGCAATATAAACAGTTTTTTTTTATATATATATATAAACAATATAAACAGTTTGAATTTTTTTTTTTACATTACGTAAAAATACGACACTGTCCGAATTTCAAACCTCCCTGTCCACATTTTTCTGTTATCCATTTTTACCACATAGAACAAGATGTACTGCAGGTTTCTACATTCTTCTCGTTTCTTCCTTGACAATAAGGTTGTTGACTGAATACAACTGAAAACTTATAGGAGAAACAGATGTTAAACAAACTCCCAATAAAACACTTATTTTGGCGGCGTCTTTAAATTATATTACGCTTATTTTGACGGAAGTGTTCCATCAAAATAAATTTACGAATTTTGACGACGGTGTGACATCATAACACGCTTATTTCGACCTCAGTTTTACGTTATGATGCGTTTATTGACGGTGGTGTTACATAACAATACACTTATTTCGACCGCAGATTTACGTCAAAATACGCTTATTTTGACAGTGGTGTTACATCATGATACACTCATTTTGACCGTAGTTTTACATTGTAGTACACTTGTTTGGACGGTGGTGTTTCATCTTAACTCTTATTTCGATCGCCGTTTTATCATTATACGCTTATTTTGACGGAGGTTTTACGTCATTAAACGTTTATTTTGACGGCCGTTTTACTTCATTATACGCTCATTTTGACGGCGGTTTTATGTCATCATACGCTTATTTTGAACGCGCATTTATCTTTACCACTTTTTACAATTACAGATCTATGGTAAGTACCATATTTTTATAGTTCTTTCTGTCTTTTTTGGTTTTCAGAAGTTTAGATATTACTAAAAGATATTTCTCTGTTTCAGGTCTTTCTGATAGTTAATTGAAACCACACATGGTCATTACCAACAGTTGCAAGATATAACGATGCCATAAGCACAGAATCACAGTCCTGCCACGTTAACTCTTTCAGTGCGACATAGGAAAAATTTTAGTTTTTGTCGACGGCATATATCAATTTCAGACAGCACAGAACGTGCAGTCTGATCTTTGATCTACACCGTCCGCTTGTTTAGTCAAGCCTGTCAGATAAGAAAAAATGAATAGCCGTTGAAAAAGATTATAGATTTGGTACTGAAAGAGTTAATGTCGTCTAGACTGAACACGACATGGCTAATTATCCGTGCGGAGAGTCACTGGACCGCCGAAGGCTAAATACCAATCATTGTCCCGAGCTATACACGTCAGCTGCTATGAATGTGAAAAAGTGACTTTATGGTAAGGATTCGACCCTCAATCAGAGTGATCTATTTTACCTGACATGTAAATGGAGACGACTGTAGAAGGAATGGGTTTGCGTACATACGACATTGGAAAAAACGGTGAAACCGTTTTGTGTGGCTAATCTTGCTGGATGAAGTGATGGTGGATACATCTTTCCAACAAAACAGCTTGATTTAGAATTTTTATTAGCTCGGCTGTTTTCGAAGAAAACGTTGAGGTATTGTTGTAGCCCTGGCGTTCTAGTCGTCTGCATCGTAATAGTGAAAGAACTTTTGACATTTTCAAAAACTTTGACATTTTAATATTATCTCTGTCCTTACAGAGGACATTTTGTTCACTATCAACAGAGGAACCTATACAGCAAGGGAAGGTAACCATTTAAGTATGTTTACAAGGGGCGATAAATGTGGTATGCCCCTTTTTTCGACTTCGAATTTTCACTGACCATCAAGCAAGTGGAGCGATTGTTGGCACCAGCATATTGTGCTCTTGTTTCACAAGCAAGGATGCTTTTCGACTAAATACGCTGTGTGGTTCCTGCAAATTGGGATGAAGTTTTCAGTTTGAAAAAACTCTGTGTTATTACGACATTAACGTTTTGACTTTGCACAGATTCAATGATGTTTATTGACACTTTCAACAATCTTATTTCAGTCGTATCGTGGTACACTGCTGAAAAACCTTAAAGCACCTTTCATGACTCTTTTTGCCTTTCCGGTCAGTGTAGATTAAGATCAGACTGCACAAAACGTACAGACTGATTTTTGATCTACATTGTCCGCTTTCCTAAATCTTTACAGACAAAAGCAACTATGAAATTCGAATAATGAATAATCTGGGTCATATTTTTCGATTGGAAATGCCTATTGGGTTTATTCAGCACTCTAAGAGTTACGCTTACTGACTAATCAATGGCTTGCTGAGGAAAAACAAAGATACAGAGGATAAAATCGTACATAGAGTTTAGGGAATTGGACCAATTTTTGTATTTTTTTTATGTTTCCGAGTTGTAAATATAATTACGACGCTATGAAATAAAAACAAAGAAAGAAATCTGATGCAAAGACCTTGTGTTTTCTTGATTTTATTATTGATGTTTTCTTGAAACTGAAATACAGGGCTTTTATTAATTACTTTCATTTATTAGACACTGACAGGGTTTATGAAATAACGCCCCATTCTTCATTTCTTGGCCCAGTTTCAGTAATGCAAGTGTGCGACAATACGATAACTTCATTTCTTACTCCTGTGACAACTTATTTGCGAATGGTTGTATTTATGAATATTCACGACCGCCAGCCCTCAATAGCCAATGAAAATGTCCATAACATACAGCTACTCTCTTGTGCTGAAGATCAATTTGTTTTCTTCCGTCGCTATAAATAACAAATAATGAGAAACTACCAGCCTTATTTGCAAATTGGGACCTGATTGAATATTGGCAAAGTAAATATAGAAATGACATATCCTCTGGCAAAAGGGAGTTTGTTGCTTCACCGTGATGCGCTATACCAAGCAAGTTATCTTATGATTATGGGTCCATAAAATCCATGGCCTTTAACAGTCATAGAATTAAGAGGGATCCCTAGACATACAGAAAATTGACCAAAAACAAAAAGTTTCGACACAGGTCAGCCTCCGCAGTTCCCGCAGGCTGACCTGGGTCGAAAAATTTTGTAAATGCATTAAACCCCTTTTGCCAGAGCACGGATAGAATATAATATTAATTGCAGTGAATGCTTAATACAAATAAACTACGAATTTTCTTAAAAATACTGAAATCATGTCTAATAGACTCATGGGTAAATCGTGAGAACGAGGAAACATAGGGAAGTTGTCTCAGGGGCGATACATGTAGTAAATCGAATGAAGTGTACTTGAGTTACTGATGATGTGCCAGGTCCTTTGCCTGTATTCACCGACTATTCCAGTTGGCTTTCTTGGTGTTATTCTCGGAATATTCCAAATTTCGACGTAACGCAATTTCTGATGGACTAAACAAAGGGGTTTCGACGATAAGAAATGTCGTTACTTTCGATGTAGGAGCCACGCTCTGGGAAAAGAGAGTTTAATGCATTTCCGTGCTGTATTAAAACAACAAAGTCAGCATATCATTATAGATCCATAAAAACCATTTTGTCTAACAACTGAATCGATCGTTTGATAGACCGCTCTTGGACATGCAGGAAAAAATGACCAATAGCAAAAAGTATCGATCCAGGTCAGCCTGCGCGAATTGTGCAGGCTGACCTAGGTCGATAGTTATTGCAGATACATTAAGCTCCCTTTTCACAGAACATGGCTCATAAAGCGTGTGAAAATACACCGGGATCCTTCACATGTACATGTAATGAAGGTTATACTGGCAACGGAGAAAGGTGTAGAGGTACATACATGTAATTTAAATTTTCGTTGATTTATAAACAATAAGCACTTTAGTTGTAAACCTGGGTCCGTATTCACCAACCATTCTTAAGAATACCCTTGGTATTGTTCTCCAAAATTTTCCAAATTTGAAAGTAACACACTTTCTGATTGGCTAAACCGTTTGGTTTAGCCAATCAGAAGTAGTGCTACTTTCAAACTTGGAAAATCTTGAATAATAAGTCTAAGAACGTTCTTAAGAATGGTTGATGAATACGGACCCTGGATTATTTTCTTTGTCTATAAGCTCATTGTATTTATAGCGTCTTGTCCAAAATACCACCTGAGCACTCTGGTATTACAGACAAACTGAATGCATTAATGTTATGTTGCAATCGTTTAGGAACTGATTCAGGTTTTCTTATGTGTATTTACAATTATATTTCAGACATTGACGAATGCAAGGAAGAGACTGACAACTGTGATGATAATGCCACATGTAGAAATACCCCCGGATCCTTTACCTGTACCTGTAATGATGGTTATACAGGCAACGGTGTGAAATGTAGAGGTAAATAATGTACTCTTCACATTAACTTGTCTACCTACCCACTTTGTTTGTGAGCCTCGCAATCTTATTTTGTCCAGAAATTTATGTTGAATAGATTTTACAGCTGATCTCAAACATTGCTTAAGTGCCACAATATTGATTATTCGCCATGAAGACTCTTTAGTTAAACATGAAACGTTAAAAAATTGTACATACATGTCCGATAAAGAGGACATGCATATTCATATTTATCTAACATTAAATTAAAGCTAGATAAAGCGTAGTGTTACTCTACTGGATGCAGTCAGTTTCTACAACGTGTTCTTCCAGCGAAATGCTGACCACAGACTACGTTATTATCACGTAAGTAGAGAACTGATTGATTGATTGTATGGTGTTTAACGCGGTTTTCAACATTATTTCGGTTATATCACGGCGGCTAGTGCACCTATCAATTGTTTCTTGGGGTTTCTTTTACCAGTAATCCGCACAATATTCTTCCCAAGCCACTGGCTGCTTTCCCAAATGACCATCGTCGAAACAATAGTCAGCGGTGAGAGAGGAATGAATCCTGTTGCAATGACTATCATCAATCCTCGGAAAGAAAGTGGCTGTGCCGGGGATCGAACCAGCAACCTCATGTTCTTAAGTCTTGTCCCAAATACCACCTGAGCACTCTGGTATTACAGACAGACTGCATGCGTTAACGCTATGTTGCAATCGTTTAGGAACCGATTCAGGTTTTCTTATGTGTATTTACAATTATATTTCAGACATTGACGAATGCAAGGAAGAGACTGACAACTGTGATGATAATGCCACATGTAGAAATACCCCCGGATCCTTTACCTGTACCTGTAATGATGGTTATACAGGCAACGGTGTGAAATGTAGAGGTAAATAATGTACTCTTCACATTAACTTGTCTACCTAAACCATTTTGTTTGTGAGCCTCGCAATCTTATTTTGTCCAGAAATTTATGTTGAATAGATTTTACAGCTGATCTCAAACATTGCTTAAGTGCCACAATATTGATTATTCGCCATGAAGACTCTTTAGTTAAACATGAAACGTTAAAAAAATTGTACATACATGTCCGAGAAAGAGGACATGCATATTCATATTTATCTAACATTAAATTAAAGCTAGATAAAGCGTAGTGTTACTCTACTGAATGCAGTCAGTTTCTACAACGTGTTCTTCCAGCGAAATGCTGACCACAGACTACGTTATTATCTCGTAAGTAGAGAACTGATTGATTGATTGTATGGTGTTTAACGCGGTTTTCAACATTATTTCGGTTATATCACGGCGGCTAGTGCACCTATCAATTGTTTCTTGGGGTTTCTTTTACCAGTACTCCGCACAATATTCTTCCCAAGCCACTGGCTGCTTTCCCAAATGACCATCGTCGAAACAATAGTCAGCGGTGAGAGAGGAATGAATCCTGTTGCAATGACTATCATCAATCCTCGGAAAGAAAGTGGCTGAGCCGGGGATCGAACCAGCAACCTCATGTTCTTAAGTCTTGTCCCAAATACCACCTGAGCACTCTGGTATTACAGACAGACTGCATGCGTTAACGCTATGTTGCAATCGTTTAGGAACTGATTCAGGTTTTCTTATGTGTATTTACAATTATATTTCAGACATTGACGAATGCAAGGAAGAGACTGACAACTGTGATGATAATGCCACATGTAGAAATACCCCCGGATCCTTTACCTGTACCTGTAATGACGGTTATACAGGCAACGGTGTGAAATGTAGAGGTAAATAATGTACTCTTCACATTAACTTGTCTACCTAAACCATTTTGTTTGTGAGCCTCGCAATCTTATTTTGTCCAGAAATTTATGTTGAATAGATTTTACAGCTGATCTCAAACATTGCTTAAGTGCCACAATATTGATTATTCGCCATGAAGACTCTTCAATTAAACATGAAATGTTAAAAAATATTGTACATACATGTCCGATAAAGAGGACATGCATATTCATATTCATCTAACATTAAATTAAAGCTAGATAAAGCGTAGTGTTACTCTACTGGATGCAGTCAGTTTCTACAACGTGTTCTTCCAGCGAAATGCTGACCGCAGACTACGTTATCTCGTAAGTAGAGTACTCCGCACAATATTCTTCCCAAGCCACTAGCTGCTTTCCGAAATAACCATCGTCGAAAGAATGGTCAGCGGTGAGAGAGGAATGAATCCTGTTGCAATGACTGTCATCAATCCTCGGAAAGAAATTGGCTGTGCCGGGGATCGAACCAGCAACCTCATGTTCTTAAGTCCTGTACACTACCGACTGAGCTGCGTACGTAGAGAGGGCATAATATATTATTAAATGCATAAAAGCTATTGGTCCGCAACATGCAAAATGAGACCTTCGTACTATGTAGTCGTAAAGTGTCAGCCCGGATTAGCCTGCTCAGTCCGCGTAGGCTAATCCGAGACGGCACTATACGACTACATAAGATTTTTTCATACAGTAGACTTTCGTGAAACAGAAAATCCCACTAAAAGGGAAGCGCCGCCCCGGATTAGTCACAGACTGCACAGGCTGATCTGAGACGACACACTTTTACGCTTATGTCCGAAGGCCCCTTCTCGTGTGTTACACGCCATATAAAAGTGATATTGGAAATGATTCTAGGTTTGTTTTGCTTTCGTTATCATATTCTAGACATTGATGAATGCAAGGAGGAAACCGACAACTGTGATGACAATGCGACATGTGACAACACACTCGGATCCTTCACATGTACATGTAATGAAGGCTATACTGGCAACGGAGTAAAGTGTAAAGGTATAAACTACTATTTTACCTTGATCTGTCAACCACGAATGCTTAAATTGTTATCTTGACATTTCGATTTGGCCAGAAATTAATGTTGAATATATTCTACATCTTTTCCCCCAAAATTGCCTAAGTATCCTGGTATCATATAATATTCCAAGTCGTAAGGGCTAAGTAAGAATCACGAAAAAACACCGTCGGTTTTAATTTAGAAATGCTATATTAGAATTATAAAAGAACTGACTGTATTTGTGTTTTTCTTTCATTATTACATTTCAGACATTAATGAATGTAGGGAGGGGACCGACAACTGTGATGACAATGCCAAATGTGACAATACACCCGGATCCTTCACATGTACATGTAACGAAGGTTATACCGGAGACGGTGTGAGATGTAAAGGTAAAATATTTACGTTTTACCTTGTTTTCTATCGATGGCTTTTTAAGCTGTGTGCAGAGAACGTCAGTTTTTCTTACATCGCGCCAAAGCACCAGACTAAGCTGTTGAAATGGCACGTTCTCTTGAATGGTGGTTTGTTTAAATAGTCTGATAATTACATACCGTTTGGACGAACTTCAAAAAAAGAAAACCCTCTAAGTATCTTGTGCACATCGCGCCGTTGGTAGAACTAAAAAGACTTGACCCACGCTCTGGCAAAAGGGGGGCTTAATGCATCTCCGCGATGCATTGTACCAATCAAGCTATCACATAATTATGGATCCATAACGGTCCCTTTTCTTAAACAACCGACTGAATCATGTTGTAGACTGGTCATTGGACATATAGAAAATTGACCAATAGCGAAAATTTTCGGTTCAGGTCAGTCTGCGCGCACTGCGCAGGCTGACCTGGGTTGAGACTTTTCGCAGATGCATTAAGCCCCCTTTTCACAGAGCATGGTTCACGTGTAAGTTTTAATATCCCATGCACAGTGACGTTGAAGCCCAAGTTCCAAGCTTGCAGCAGGAAATGCGGTAAGATCCAAGCATAGGCTTCCCACGCTATACCGTACTGCTGCACAAGTTTGGAACCGCCTGCGATCTGGACGTCATTTAGTGTAAATTGCTCGACGGAACCCGACCTCTCGGCACCAAAGCTAACTGGACGATAAAAATTATATCGGGAGCCAGAATCTCCAGGCAAACAGTCCACAACAGAATGCACGCCGCATTGGTGCGATGGTCAACGCCTTACATTGATGTTCCACTTTTTGTCTTACGTCTATAGGAATTGGGTGTTGCTGCAACGTCGGTGAACAAGACTGCGATGAAACACCATCCTCTTCTCCGAAGAATCACGTTTTAATCTTTCAGTGAGACGTTTGAGCGTTTTTCGTTGCAATGGAGAGCGCTATGACAAAGCCAGTGTTATTCAGCTGGATCGTTTTTGTTAGGTTGGATTTCTCATAGTACCAGAACAGACTTAGTGACCGTTGTTGGAACCCTAACAGCTGCGAAACTTTGCCAAGAAATCGTTACCCCCATAAAACCCATTTCGTACGTCTAGTTAAATGGATTTGGCAGCACATTAATGCCTAGTTTTAAGTAAATCGTGTTTTTTTTTCGTGATATTACCGGGCGTATCTACAATTGATTTTGCACTGATCTATAATTTGTGAAATATCATTATGCGATAAAAAAAAATCTGACATTCGTTGGTTTTTGAGATAACATTTTATTACACTCATATTAAACTTGAACTCATCAAGAAAAAATGCTCGCTTAAAAACAATTTTCTAGACTCGTTTAATAATATTTCATCCCAAACACCAACCCATGCCAGATCCTATATATCTTGATACACATATATAAAGGTTGTAGATCTATAAAAACCATAAGAGCAATGATCAGTTTTTGTATTGCCTTCATTTTTACATTTCAGCCATTGATGAATGTAAGGAAGAGACCGACAACTGTGATGATAAGGCCACATGTACAAACACACCCGGATCCTTCAAGTGTACATGTAATGAGGGTTATACTGGAGACGGGACAGAGTGTGACGGTACGCAGTTTTACAATTGAGCCGTGCTCTTTGAAAAGGGGTTTTAATGCATCTGCGAAAAGTATCGACCCAGGCCAGCCTGTACAGTCAGCGCAGGTACTGACCTGGAACGAAACTTTTCTATATCGGTCAATTTTCTGTAACGTCTAGGGACCAGTCTACCTTGTGATTCAGTCAATTGTTAAAAAAGTGGCGATTATGGGTCAACAATTATGTGATGACTTGCATGGTATAATGTAACACAGAGACGCATTAAGCCCCATTTTGCCAGATGATGGCTCACTTAATGTTGGTTTGCTAGCCAGGGTCCGTATTCACCAACCATTCTTAAGAATATTCTTGGTCTTGTTGTCCAGAATTTTCCAAATTTGAAAGTAACACACCTTCTGATTGGCTAAATCATTTGGTTTAGCCAATCAGAAGTTGTGTTACTTTCAAACTTGGAAAATCTTGAAGAATAAGTCTAAGAACGTTCTTAAGAATGGTTAGTGAATACGGACCCAGGATGAGTAAACCGTGACCTTCGTAGTGGCTAGATTTAAATTTTTCCAGAAATTCGTGCTGTTTCTGAAACAAGTCTTACTTCCTTTTTCTCAGAATACTTGTATACATGGTATACATGGTATCTGTCACATGTGAGCCTTGCTCTGCGAAAAGGGGGCTTAATGCATCTGCGAAAAGTATCGACCCAGGTCAGCCTGGGCAGGCTGACAAGGACCAGTGTACCTGATGATTCAGTCGGTTGTTACACAAAATAGATTTGATAGATCCATAATTATGCAATGAATTGCTTGGTATCATGGATCACGGAGATGCATTAAGCCCCATTTTGCCAGAGCACGGCTCACACATATATGAGCCATGATTTAGCTAAGAGGGGGGGCCTTAATGCATCTTCGTGATCCATGATACCAAGCAAGTCATCACATAATTATCGATCCATAAAATTCATTTTCTCTAAAATCTAAATTGAATCAGGAGGTACACTTGTTCTTTGACATGTAGAAAATTTACCGAAAGCAAAAAGTTCCTGCTCAGGTTAGCCTGTGCGGATCGCGTAGGCTGACCAGGGTCGATTTTTTTTTTTGAAAATGGATTAAGTCCCCTTTTCACAGAGCATGGTTTATATATAGTGCAATCGAGTCCATCTTAAACAGTTCAATATGACCCAATTTGCATTGTCTTGTCGATCATTGTCACTTAGGATGGTAACAAGCGATTTCTCTTTTTTTGTCGTAATGAGTTCGCTTGTATCCAATTATCAAACCGTCTATCAAGTTGGTTACACATACTTTACAAAGTTTTTCAGAGAGCTTTTTTTGTTTTGTTTTTCCAAGATCGACACCAGTAAAATTGATTAAGATAGCCATTATGTAATTCTTTTTTTGCTCTGTGGAAAGGGGGTTTAATGCTTCAGCAAAAAGTATTAACCTAGGTCAGACTGCCTACTCCGCGCAGGCTGACGTTTGTCGAACTTTTTGCTATTGGTCGATTTTCTGCATGCCAAAAGATCAGTCTACCTCATGATTTAGTCGGATGTTAGACAAAACGAACTTTATGGATCCATAATGATGTTGCATGGTGTAATGGATTACGGAGACGCATTAAAATTTGCCTTTTGCCAGAGCGAGGCTAATTATTTTTTTCTCTTTGTCTAGACATCGATGAATGTTCCAAGCCATCTCTAAATAATTGTGACAAAAATGCCAAATGTTTCAATACAGAAGGTTCCTACAAGTGTAAATGCTATTTGGGATGGACCGGCGATGGATTCAAATGTGAAGGTAAGTCATTGCGATGGCTTATATTTACATCTCCCTAGAGGATTCCATAGGGTCCCCAATGGCCCCTTGTTTTAGTCGTAGGATATATATAAATCAGGAAATCCTGAGATCGAATACTACTTGGGGTGGTCAACGGGGAGTGCTCGTTGGCAGAGCATTGCAGGCCCCAAACCGGAAATCAAGGAAAAAATGAGTAAGTAACACTTAGTTTGTCGCAATGTGACTAATATTCTAGCGAAATGAGGCGTAAAACATTGGTAATTCAAACACATAGAAGTCTGATCATCAAAATTTTTAGATAAGATTTCGGTTAAATGAAAAGTAAAAAAAATAAGACACGCGAATTTACACAACCGAACGTTCGTTGTAACAGTAGTTTGAGTGATTTTATACCTCAAAAAGGCTGTTAACCCGTAGACTGCTGAGAGAGACTCAAGCACCTGTTGTGGACAGTGTAGATCAAGATCAGACTGCACGAAACGTGCAGTCTGATCCTGGATCTACACTGTCCGATAAGGAGATATTGCTCCCCGAAAAAAATAAATTTAAAATAACAGCAGTCGTCTTGAAATGTTTAGCCCTTTACCACACAATCACGACTTTTAACGACCCTGAGAAAGAACCGTTTTGAAAACATTGTGGAAAAAGGAGAAAATGCTGGTGACCAGCATTTTCTCCTTTTCCTATAACGGTTTCTAAACTTCCCAAAACAAATTTCAGTGTTTGAGGTACATTTATTTTGTCATCTACAAATGCTTTCAATTTGGACTGGTCTAGAATATTGTCGTTTGGTAAAGGGTTAATTTAGCTTATCTCTCAGGATAAGCGTGACCAGACTGTATGTTTTCGTTTCAGATACAGACGAATGCAAGACTGGAGGCAAGAACATTTGTTCGACCGGCTACGACTGTTACAACAAGGGCGACGGAAAAGGGTACTGTTGTATTCCCAAACCGCAATACTACACTTCCTACGGCGGTTATGATAACGGCGGCAGTGATGATGATGATAAGTAAAGTGTCAACAACTACGACGACAACAGCAGATAACCTCTCTGTTTTTTTTCTTCTTCTTCTTCTTTTAAATTCTGACTTTCTTGAGTTACATTGTAGGGGAGTTTCTTTTGCTTTTTTATGTAATCGCGAAATATTTTATTGAATTCTGTTTTCGCTGAAGCTGTGTTCAATAATAACCCTGTGATGGACAACTTTATTTGGAAATGTATGTCAACTTCAACGATTCTGAAAATTGAAAGTGTAATTACGAATTCTAAGTATGAAATGAGCGATTCTTCAACTGCCTGAGACAATTTTCAAACAAAAAAAATTAGCAAATGAAAAATTGAAATGCTATCATCAATGTCCAGTCTGTTCTAAGAGAGTATAACAATAGAAAACGCTTATATATAAATTGTTGTATCTTTGTGTATCTTTTGCGCTGAAAAGATATGAACCACGCCCTGTGAAAAGGAGGTTTAACTGCGAAAAGTATCGACCTAGGTCAGCCTGCTCAGTCAATGAAAGCATTTGCAGACGACAAATAAAATGCGACTCAAACATTGGACTTCGCATGTTAAAGGGGTAGAAAACGTTTTGAGAAAAGGAGAAAACGGTGGTTACCAGCGTTTTCTCCCTTTTTCCACAATGTTTTCAAATGATCTTTTTCTTAGGGCCGTTAAAACTCCGAGTTGTGTGGTAAAGGGTTAAAACTTACAGGTGGAAAAAAAATACTACCTTATTTTTTTTGCTTAATATTTTTTTTTTACATTTGGAAAGACATCTTTTCAGTTTTCTCCATGCGTGCCCTAAACATGACAAGCCGACCGGCAAATTTTGTCCTACTAGAGTTGTACAACCCGACTTGTGTGTGCAATCATTCACCCACCGTCTTAGCATAATACGACGAAAATACTCGTATATACTCGTATATGTGGAACTGGGCCACAGCCTATAAAAACAGGGTTTACTGCATCTGCATATAGTATCGATCAGATCAGCCAGCTCGATGACACTATGCCGGAACTTTTACCAGTGAATTAACGACAATTTTTAGACTCTTTAGAATTGAAAGCAACTGAAAAACGGTACTGTGTAAATGAACAGAAGTTCCTTGAAATGGTGGAAAACATTATGTGAAATGGAGAAAATCCTGGTTTCCAGCATGTTCTCCTTTCCCACTATGTTGTCAAAAGGCTTTTTGCCCAGGGTCGTTAAAACTCGGGATTGTTTGGCAAAGGGTTAAAACAATACTAATCGCATGTCCGATAACACTTTCTTGGTCTTTTTTTTCAGTAATGAAATCCCCAGTTCGACGCCATATTTAGACTGTATATTGGACCTTCATATACATGAATACCACACATCTATCGCACAGTTTAGCACACCAGTTGATAGGTGGTAGCTTATTTCCAAACCTCAGTTATATTTCCAGCACTTTTCAACAAGTTTCTAATCAAAGTCTCTGTTTCAAATATTTCCCCCGCTCCCAATCCCGCCGTCGAGATTCAATTCAGACACTTTTTTGAGCTTGTCATTTCGGCGGGGAAAACACGCTTGTAAAATACAGATAATCGAGGTTCATTACATGAATACACGTTAAAAAAATCGTTTTATGAGCAAACCCTTTTATCTTGTATCAGTTTAAAAGGTCGTCTCCTGCAAGGCATCAAAAGTCGTCTGTAAAGGTTAACTTAATCTTAGAAAGTAGACCAGGTGGGGGCACTTCGAATACAGTCACCCCTTCGTCATCAAACGTTGCACTTAAAAGCCAAAGAACACCAATCAGGACCTTACCCCGGAGGACGCAAGGTAATCTGCCTGTCACCAAACAATCCCATTGTAGAAGACCCCGAAGATGAAGGCTTTTGAAAACGAGCCATGCTCTGGCATTACATAAATCAAGTCATCACTTAATTGTGGATCAATAGTAGTCACTTTTTGAAAACGAGCCATGCTCTGGAAAAAAGGGGTTAAATGCATCTCCCTGATGCATTATATCAATCAAGTCATCACTTAAATGTGGATCAATAGTAGTCACTTTTTGAAAACGAGCCATGCTCTGGCAAAAAGGGGTTAAATACATCTCCTCGATGCATTATATCAATCAAGTCATCACTTAATTGTGGATCCATAATAGTCACTTTTTGAACAACCGACTTAATTATGATGTAAACGGGTCCTTGGACATACAGAAAATTGACCAATCGCGAAAAGTTTCGGTCCAGGTCAGCCTGCGCGGACTGCATAGGCTTACCCGGGTCGATACCTTTCGCAGATGCATTAATTAAGCCCCCTTTTCACAGAGCATGTCTCAAATATTACGAAAAAAAAAAAAAAAAAAAAAGCAAAAATGCTGCTTACAAAAATGTTTTTAAGTAATTTCTGAAAACAGAAATCATCTGTTGAGCTGAACTGAATTTGTCGTCTGCAAATGCTTTTAGCCCTTTGAGCGCCGAATAAATCTATCAGACATTTTCAAACTAGAAGTATGACCCAAATAGTGGCAATTTCATGGGCACTTTTGTCTATAGTGTTTAACCAAAGTGGACAGTGTAGGTCAAAGATCAGGCTGCACGTTTTGTAGTTGTGTAAGGCGTTTTAAGTGTTAATTTGATAGTTATGCCAAAGAGAGAACCAATCTGACGAAAATTTCCTACCGACAACCAGAGTCTTCATAGCGTCTTCTCGTCAATCTGGATTTTCAGTTATCGCTTATCAAAGTTTAGCCAATCACGGAATTCGTTTCAAAGGTTGTTCGGATTGTTCTTCAAAATGGCGGACGTACGCCTTCCGAAGAGTGAGAAGTACTCTGGATGTCAACTTGTGTACTTTCAAAATCTTGAAAGTAGGAATTTGATCGGCGCAAACAGAAAAGTAAACCGATCATCACATTCTACAAGATTTCCAGGAAGGGAGGACCATGTTTCAAAGAGATTAAACTTAACCAATGCGGAGATAAGGGTCACCAAAAAACCGTTGCTGATGGAACACATTATACAGCCTGAGTGCAAGTACTTTCTTACCGTGCACCTGTCCAAGATGCATATGAGTATCCACATGTAAGTTAGTTTGATATCATTTTCTTTTTACATATTTGCTGTGAATGGAAGATTTAAATCCAATAGATGAGCCACGCTCTGGCAAAAAGGGGCTTGATGCATCTCCGCGATCCATGATACCAAGCAAATCATCGTAAAATTGTGGATCCATAAAATCCATTTTCTCTTATAACCGACTGAACCCTGAGGTAGACTGGTCCTTTAACGTACAGAAAATTGACCAATAGCGAAAAGTTTCGGCACAGGCTGACCTGGGCCGATACTTTTCGCAGATGCATTAAGCCCCCCTTTTCACAAAGCACGCCTCAGACAGATGTGTCTAATTTCTGATTAAGCATATTGGTGAGTTATCCTACCACAGTTTTGTAAGCAATCGGACCTTATCCCCTCAATGTTTTCTAGACAGTTTAGGAAAAGTTTCTTTTTTGATTTATTATACTCCTTGCTTTCACCTGTTCTTGCTGTTTGGTTCTTAATTCAGCCTGGTCAGTCCATCACAATATAAACAGTTTGAATTGTTTCTTTTACATAACGTAAAAATACAACACTGTCCGAATTTCAAACCTCCATGTCCACATTTTTCTGTTATCCATTTTTACCTTATAGAACAAAATCTACTGCAGGTTTGTACATTCTTGTCGTTTCTTCCTTGACAATAAGGTTGTTGACTGAATACAGCAGAAAACTTATAGGAGAAACAGATGTTAAACAAACTCACCATAAAACGCTTATTTTGGCGGCGTTCTTAAATTATATTACTCTTATTTTGACGGAAGTGTTCCATCAAAATAAATTCACGAATTTTGACGGCGGTGTGACATCATAACACGCTTATGTCGACCTCAGTGTTACGTTATGATGCGTTTATTGATGTGGTTGTTACATCAGAATACACTTATTTCGACCGCAGATTTACGTCAAAATACGCTTATTTTGACAGTGGTGTTACATCATGATACACTCATTTTGACCGTAGTTTTACATTGTAGTACACGTGTTTGGACGGTGGTGTTTCATCTTAACTCTTATTTCGATCGCCGTTTTATCATTATACGCTTATTTTGACGGAGGTTTTACGTCATTAAACGTTTATTTTGACGGCCGGTTTACGTCATTATTCGCTCATTTTGACGGCGGTTTTATGTCATCATACGCTTATTTTGAGTGCGGAATTATCCTTACAATTTTTTACAATTACAGATCTATGGTAAGTACATATTTCTTTGGTTCTTTCTGTCTTTTTTCATTTTCAGATATTACTAAAAGATATTAATCTGTTTCAGGTCTTTCCGATAGTTAATTGAAACCATACGTGGTCATTACCAACAGTTGCAAGATATAACGATGTCATACGCACAGAATCACAGTGCTGCCACTTTAACTCTTTCAGTGCGACATAGGAATTTATTTTTTTTGCGGACGGTATATATTAATTTCAGACAGCACAGAACATGCAGTCTGATCTTTGGTCTACACCGTCTGCTTGTTTAGTCAAGCCTATCAGATAAGAAAAAATGAATAGCCGTTATTAGATTGTCTATTTGGAACTGAAAGAGTTAATCTCGTCTCAACGGAACACGACATGGCTAATTATCTGTTCGGAGAGTCGCTGGACCGCCGAAGGCTAAATACCAATCACTGTCCCGAGCTATACACGTCAGCCACTATGAATGTGAAATAGTGACTTAATGGTAAGGATTCGACGCTCAATCAAAGTGATCTATTTTACACGACATGTAAATGGAGACGACTGCAGAAGGAATGGATTTGGATACGACATTGGAAAAACGGTGAAACCGTTTTGAGTGGCTAATCTTGCTGGATGAAGTGATGGTGGATACATCTTTCCAACAAAATAGCTTGATTTAGAATCTTTATTAGCTCGGCTGTTTTCGAAGAAAACGTTGAGGTATTGTTGTAGCCCTGGCGTTCTTGTCGTCTGCATCGTAATAGTGAAAAAAATTTGACATTTTCAAAAAAAAAAAAAAAAAAACTTTCACATTCTATAATTATCTCTGTCATTATTGAAGACATTTGCTTCAAACTCGGACAAGTTGTTCACTATCAACAGAGGAACCCACACAACAAGGGAAGGTAACCATTTAAGTATTTTTACAAGGGGCGATAAATGTGGTATGCCCCTTTTTTCGATTTCGAATTTTCACTGAAAATCAAGCAAGTGGAGCGATTGTTGGCACCAGCATATTGTGCTCTTGTTTCACAAGCGAGGATGCTTTTCGACTAAATACGCTATGTGGTTCCTGCAAATTGGGATGAAGTTTTCAGTTTGAAAAAACTCTGTATTATTACGACATTAGCTTTGTGACTTTGCACACATGATGTTTATTGACACTCTCATCAATTTTATTTCAGTCATATCGTGGAGGCAGTATACTGCTGAAAAACCTTAAAGCACCTTTCATAACTATATTTGCATTTGCGGTCAGTGTAGATCAAGATCAGAATGCACAAAACGTGCAGTCTGATCTTTGATCTACACTGTCCGCTTTCCTAAATCTTTACAGACATAAGCAACCATGAAATTCGAATAATGAATAATTTGGGTCATATTTTTCGATTGGAAATGTCCACTCGGTTTATTCGGCACTCTAAGGGTTACGTTTACTGACTAATCAATGGCTTGCAGAGGAAAAAAACAAAGATACAGAGGATAAAATCGTACATAGAGTTTAGGGAATTGGACCAATTTTTGTATTATTTTTATGTTTCCGAGTTGTATATTTACGTATAATTACGACGTTTTGAAATAAAAAGAAAGAAAAATACTGGTGCAAAGACCTTTTATTGTGTTTTCTTGATTTTGTTATTGTTGGTTTCTTGAAACTGAAATACATGGGTTTTATTTATCAATTACATTTATCAGATACTAACAGGGTTTATGAAATAACGCCCCATTCTTCATTTCTTGGCCCAGTTTCGGTAATGGAAGTGTGCGACAATACGATAACTTTATTTATTACTCCTGGGACAACTTGCTTGCGAATGGTTGTATTTATGAATATTCACGACCGCCAGCCCTCAATAGCCAATGAAAATGTCCATAACATACAGCTACTCTCTTGTGCTGAAGATCAATTTGTTTTCTTCCGTCGCTATAAATAACAAATAATGAGAAACTACCAGCCTTATTTGCAAATTGGGACCTGATTGAATATTGGCAAAGTAAATATAGAAATGACATATCCTCTGGCAAAAGGGAGTTTGTTGCTTCACCGTGATGCGCTATACCAAGCAAGTTATCTTATGATTATGGGTCCATAAAATCCATTGCCTTTAACAGTCAACAGAAATATGAGGGGTCCGTAGACATACAGAAAATTGACCAAAAGCAAAAAGTTTCGACACAGGTCAGCCTGCGCAGATTGCAGATGCATTAAACCCCTTTTTACCAGAGCACGGCTAGAATATAATGTTATTTTTAGTGAATGCTTAATACAAATAAACCAGGAATTTTCTTAAAAATACTGAAGTCATAAGTCTAATAGACTCATGGGTAAATCTTGAGATTGAGGAAACATAGGGAAGTTGTCTCAGGGGCGATACATGTAGTAAATCGAATGAAGTGTACTTGAGTTACTGATGATGTGCCAGGTCCTTTGCCCGTATTCACCGACCATTCCAGTTGGCTTTCTTAGTCTTATTCTCGGAATATTCTAAATTTCGACGTAACGCAATTTCTGATGGACTAAAGAGAGGGGTTTCGACGATAAGAAATGTCGTTACTTACGATGTAGGAGCCATGCTCTGGGAAAAGAGAGTTTAATGCATTTCCGTGCTGTATTAAAACAAAAAAGTCAGCATATCATTATAGATCCATAAAAACCACTCTGTCTAACAACTGACTTGATCGTTTGATAGACCGCTCCTTGGATATGCAGAAAAAAATGACCAATAGCAAAAGGTATCGACCCAGGTCAGCCTGCGCGAATTGTGCAGGCTGACCTAGGTCGATAGTTTTTGCAGATACATTAAGCCCCCTTTTCGCTGAATTGGACTAAGAATACAATATAGAATTGTTGGTGAATACGTGGTCTCTTATCGGAAACTGTTACCACATTATGGTCACGCATGTTCTTTACCGTGGTACACATTAAAGTAGGTCACCTTGTGCCACCACGGTGACCTTTATTGAAACGGGCTGACGTAAGTTCGGAGTAGGCTGACCAAAATAGAAATCCGAAAAAAAAAAAAAAGAAATGGTCGAACAAGTGTTAATATGGCAAATTACCCTGATATATGGAGCCATGCTCAGTAAAAAGTGGGCTTATCACATCTGCAAAAAAGATCGATTCAGGTCAGCCTGCGCAACCCACGCAGGCTGGCCTGGGTCGAAATCTTTTGCCGTTTGCTGTCGGTCAATTGTCTGCGTATCGAAAGATCAGTGTACCTCATGATTCAGTCGGTTGTCATGCAAAAATGGATTTCCAGTATCCATGATTATACGACAACTTGCTCAAGGTATAATGAATCATGTAAATCAGACCCGCCTTTTCCAGAGCATGCCTTATATTTATGAGCCGTGCTCTGGCAAAATGGGGCTTAACTCTTTCGGCGCCAAATAAATAAACTTGGCTTGTTTTGATGGCTGTAAATACAATCCACTGAGTCTCAAGAAGACTTTTATCATATAGGCATAACCAAACAAGCGGAGAGCATAAATCAAAGATCAGACTGCACGTTCTGTGCAGTCTGATCTTGATCTATGCCGTCTGCAAAAGTCCCTGTTTTCGCCTATGGCGCTGAAAGGGTTAATGCATCTCCGTGAAACATTATACCTATCAAGCTATCACATAATTATGGATCCATAATAGACACTTTTTTAACAACCGACTTAATTATTAGGCAGAATGGTCCTTCGCCGTACAGAAAATTGACCGATAGCGAAAAGTTTCGGCCCAGGTCAGCCTGAGCGGACAGCGCAGGCTGACCTGGTTCGATACTTTTCGCGGATGCATTAAGCCCCTTTTCGCAGAGCATGGCTCTTATATTTTAGTCTAGGCTTCCAAGCTGACTGTATAGATACTTCGAGCATGTTTACAATTTCGATCAATCCAAGTTCGAATCATCGACTGAGAACTACGTAGACCTATGTCTTACTACGTTTGATACATATTCCTGTAAACTAATGACAGAAACGATCACCCTATACCATGGCCAAGACGGTGCGTGACCATAAGATGTGATAGAGCAGTAAAGAATTATAAAAGGGATGTATGGAGGGTGGGGAGGGGTTGGGGGGTTGGAGAGATTCAACCCTTTTCCAGACTCCGATTTTTTAGACGTGTATTTTGAAAGCATTTCCAGATGACAAATTGAATTCGACCGAAGTGATGGAGTTCGTCTTTGAAAAGGTTGAAAATATTGTAGAAAGGAGAGAAAATGCTGGCAACCAGCATTTTCTCCCTTTCCCACCATGTTTTCGGAAGCCTTCTTCCTCAGGTTTGTAAAAGAGGAGATTGTTTGGTAAAGGGTTAATCTCGAAATTATTCGGTTTAATTTGCATAGTTGATATTGCTTGAAAAATACTTGATGATTCAAAAACACCATGAAGTTACCCCGTTTCTTTACAAGCTATGTGTACAAGTATTTTTTCCTTTTAAGCGTCTCTCACAATTCAAATTGCGTTTGCGACCACTTTCAATCAAGATCAGACTGTCCAAAAAGTGCAGTGCGATCTCTGATCTACAGTGTTTGCTTTGCTGAGGCATTCTGGGGGGAAAAAGACTAAATTTGCAAATATTTGAGTCTTATTCCTAGACTGAAGATGTTGGTTAGGTTTATTCGGCACTCTGGGAAGTAACCGTTTGGCTGATAAGCGCGACTCGCTGACCTTTTGTGGACAGTGTAGATCAAAGATCAGACTGTACAGAATGTGCAGTCTGATCTATGATCTACACTGTCCGATAAGAAGATAATTTCCATCGAAAATACCTCTGAAATTGCAAAATTTGGGTTCATACTTTCGACTTGAAAGTTTTTATTTCACTTATTTAGCAGATCAAGGATTAAGCTTGCTGGTAAACGCGACTCACTGACCTTATGTGGACAGTGTAGATCAAAGATCAGACTGCACAAAACGTGCAGTCTGATCTTTGATCTACACTGGCCGATTAGGAGATATTTTCCACCAAAAATACCTTTTTAAATTGAAAAAAGTTGGGTTTTTACTATCGATTTGAAAGTTTCATTTCACTTATTTAGCAGATCAAGGGTTAACCTTGCCTACGGATCGCATAATAACAGTATTTCTAGACTATTTCTAGACTTGTATAACCATGTCTTAACCCTAATCCTGCTAAGTAGATTTAATAAAAACTTTCTATCCCATAGTAAAAACCCGAATAATGTTATTTCAAACTTATTTTTGGGTGAAAAATGTTGGCCTTCTCGGACAATGTAGATCCAAGATCAGACTGCACGTTCTGTGCAGTCTGATCTTGGATCTACATTGTCCGCAAAAGGTCAGTGTGAGTCGCACTTAGCAGCTCTACCGTCATTTTCAATCTAGAAAAAGACCCAAATAAGTAAAGTTCAAGGTTACTTTTTTTTTACAATGTTTCAGCAAAGCAATAAGTGTTGATCAAAGATCAGACTGCACGTTTTGTGCAACCTGATCTTGATCTACACATGATGCAAAGGCAACAATAGTTGTGACATAGGCATAAAGGATTGGTAATGAATTTATCTCAAAGGCTAACTTAATGTAATATTATAATTATGGATTTTATATCCATATATGAGCCAATGAAATTATCTCAAAGGCTAACTTAATGTAATATTATATTTATGGATTTTATATCCATATGAGCCAATTTATCTCAAAGGCTAACTTAATGTAATATTATAATTATGGATTTTATATCCATATATGAGCCAATGAATTTATCTCAAAGGCTTACTTAATGTAATATTATAATTATGGATTCATATATGAGCTATGCTCTTGCGAAAGGGGGTTAATGCATCTCCGTGATCCGTTATACAAGGCAGCTAATCATATATTTATGGATCCATGAAATCTATTTTGTCCGACAACCGACTGAATCATGGGGTAGAATGTTCCTTTGACATGCAGAAAATTTACCAAAAGCAAAAAGTTTCACCCAAAATCAGCCTGCGCAGGCTGATCTGTGTCGATGCTTTTTTTGCAGATGCATTAAACCCCCTTTCAAGGAGCGTAGCTCATAAACATTACAGAGGCATAATGACCTTGTAAGTATTTCGTTTTATGAGCTTGGCTGTTTTTCGAAGAAATTATTGCCACAGCCCTGTCATCGTCCTCTGCGTAGTTGGTCGAAATCTTTGACATTTTTCTGATATCTTTTTTATTACTTAAGATATTCATCTCCAACATGGGCTAGTGATTTACGGTCAAAAGGGGGACCCATACTACAACTGCAGTTATCCGCGAATCTTCATCGTCATACGAAAACTTTTGCACTCTTTCATACCTCTCAATTCATTGACATATTTTACTTCGAAATTAGGCGAGTTGTTTATCATCAAAAACCTTAGCCTCCTACTGGTGAAACCCAGGACATACAGTCTGTGACTAATCCGAGACGACACTTCCCGCATTTGTGCGATTTTCTGTTTCACAAAAGTCTACTGTATGAAAAAAATATTATGTAGTCGTAAAGTGCCGTCTCGGATTAGCCTGCGCAGGACTGCGCAGGCTAATCCAGAATGACACTTTACGCAAATCCCCGAAGGTCTCATTTCGCATGTTGCGGGCCAGATTATATAAACTGTCGCCGTTCTATGACTGAAACAATGTTGCCAGCCGCGTAAAACACCATGCAATCAGTTAATTCAATACTATAGGAAGAGGAACATTCCATAAGGGCAGGTAACACTTAAGACATTTTAGTTATGTCCCTTTTTGACAAAGACTTTTATCTATAAAAGAACCCGGAGTCGAGCGTTGGCACCATTATGCGGTGCTCTTGTTAATGATTCCATTGGTAGTAACATTTGTACTTGTACATGATAAATTTATCGGAAATCTACCATTTTTGTAGAAAAAACCGGATGTGACGCCAAGAAAAATCCATGTCTTCCGGGTTACAAGTGCGAGGACTCGAAGTCAAAAGGTTACTGCTGTATACCGGATAAGAGCTATTACCGCTAGGGTCACGGAAAACCGATGGCGTCAGATGAAGTCACATGACATTCAGTTTATCTGTCACGTGATCCTTCGATAAATAAAGATTTTAAAAATCTCTATTCTATGTTGGTCGCTTCTTTGTATTTACATTTAAGCCATGTTCTGTGAAAAGTGGGCTGAATGCATCTGCGAAAAGTACCCACCCAGGTCAGTCTGGGCGGTCCGCGCAGTCTAACCTGGGCCAAAAGTTTTCGCTATTAGTCAATTTTCTGTATGTCCAAGGACCAGTTTACCTAATGATTAAGTCGATTATTAAAAGAAAAAAGTGGCTTTTATGGATCCATAATTATGTGATGACTTGCTTTGTATAACGCGTTACGGAGATGCATTAAGCCCTCTTTTGTCAGAACATGGCTCGTTTACATTAATACAACCCTTGGGCAAATAATTCACTGCTTTTACGACCCTTTGCGATGCCGCTTTTGAAAACATCATAGGAAAAGGAGAAAATGCAGGTAACCAGCATTTTCTCCATTTTCCATAATGTTTCCATTCTTCAATGAACTAATACCATGATTTGAATCATGTTTAACTCTTACAGTGCTAAATTAATGAAATACACCTTTTCAATCAGGAAAAATATACAAAAATATTGTTACTTCAATACAGTTTTGGCCAGAACATGTAATGAAGTAGCGGACAGTGTAGATCCAAGATCAGACTGCACGTTCTGTGCAGTCTGATCTTGATCTACATTGTACGCAATAACAACTTAAGTCGGCTCCAGCTCTTTAAGGGTTAATTTGTCGTCTGCAAAAGGGTTAAATCTTAAGTAGTCTATGATTTTGTCGCCGGATAAACCTGTACGTTTATTAATGGCCCTGAAGGAGAAGGCTTTTGAAAACATAGTGGGAAAAGGAGAAAATGCTGGTTACCAGCTTTTTCTTCTTTTCCCTCAATGTTTTCTACCTCTTCAAAAGCAGAAATCATCTTTTTAGTAACATTGTATTTGTGTGGATAAGTCTAAAATTTTGCCACGTGGCACAGAGTGAAAGAAGTACCCTGTCACGTGACGGGGAAAGAGAAAATGACAATATAAAGTGTGCTAAAGCAAATGAAAGCAAATGAAATGCAGGGATTCGATTTTCTTACATTTTTCCCCTGGAATATCTCACACAATATCGAACTGTGGTGTAGCTAAGTAGTCTTACCTTGATCCATAATACAAATATCGATTTCTATCTCTTATTTCAATGAGAGAAGATAAAGTAAACTAGTGTCCTCTTAAATCTTTCAGGAGCTAGTCAGAAGAATGCTGATCACACAGACTGTGAATTTATCACTTACATCCATTGTTTTCAGTCTAATATACGCATTACGAATTTTCTTTTATCTTTTAAGTAACCTGATATCCATGCAGTAACACCCATGCGATATTTAGTTTTGATATACCATGGATATTTATAGATATTTGATATACCACGGATATTTATAGAACAACATCTTCCAGTGACTCCGTCCCCATCTACCATTTATGAATGAAATGTATTCCAAATATAGTAACAAATACTACAGAAAGCCTGCGAAAAAAAGAGTGGTGTCATAGTACGTTCTCTACTTTCCGATGATTTGCCTACGTAATTCCTTCCCGTAACGTCATTTGAATGACATTTTACCGCGTTTTCTCAGAACAATCCAAAGCAATCTCATTCACAATTTTTGGACGTTTATTTACTACCATAAAGCACTATATATGTGGGTAATACCGTTTTTAGAATGGGAGCTCCGATAAAAATGAAATTTCAACTTGTATTTTTCAGCCACATTTTTCACATAGAGAATACGTACATAGTGTTGTCGTAGATCAAAAATATCTAACGAGGTTGGGAGAATTGATAATTGTCGAGCCTTGGCGAGACAATTATCAATTCTCACAACCGAGTTAGATATTTTTGATCTACGACAACACTATGTATGTATTCTATTTATCTTTTAACCTATGATTTGTTCTCATTGTGAAAAGATGTGAAAAATGTTGCTGACAAATACATTTTTAAAGTTTTAAAAGTTTATTTATGTCGGAACTCCCATTTTAAAATTGCATTACCCACACACATAGGACTTTATCGTAGTAATTAAACGTCCGAAAATTGCGATTGAGATCGCTTGGGATTATTCTATTTGAGAAGACGCGGTAAATGAGCATTCAAATGACGTCACGGGCAGGAATTACGTAGGCGGATCATCGGAAAGTAGGGCGCATGCTATGATATCGTTCTTTTTTCGCGGGATTTCTGTAGTAATCGTTACTATTTTTTGGAATTCATTTCATTCATAAATGGTGATAGGGGGCGGAGTCAGTGGAACTTACTGTTCTATAAATATCCGTGGTCTATCAAAAATCTATAAATATCCGTGATATATCAAAAGAAAATCGCATGAGTGTTATTGCATGGATATCCGGTTAGTTGAAAGATAAATCTTGTTTCACGATGAGTACAAATCAGAGGTTAAAAGATAAAAAGAATACGTACATAGTGTTGTCGTATATCAAAAACATCTAACGAGGTTGTGAGAATTGATAATTGTCTCTCCAAGGCTCGACAATTATCAATTCTCCCTACCTCGTTAGATATTTTTGATATACGACAACACTATGTACGTATGAATTCTCTATATCTTATCATAGGCCACTGAAACTCCATTGGTCTATTACCGGACAACGAAATGTTCCTTATCGGACACCATTACTATAAATAGCACATTGGCAACTGCCTCTATATTGTATATAATAAGACAAGGTGTGCAACGAAATCGAAGAAAATTTTTACCCCTGAACCATTTCAGAGATAATATTTTACCGAAAATTGAAAAATAAAGCTAGTAACCGTTGCAGATGGGTTCGCAAATGATTTTTCTTGAGTACCCTGACCTTTGAAAGTTCCAAAAGGCTCTTGCGATCAAGCTGTAGCTCTGATCTGAAAGGCTCGCTTAGTATTTTTCTCTAGAAGCGTCTGAAAATACACCGGGATCCTTCACATGTACATGTAATGAAGATTATACCGGCACGGAGAAAGGTGTAGAGGTACATAATTTAAATTTTACGTTGATTTATAAACAATAAGCACTTTAGTTGTAAACCTGGGTCCGTATTCACCAACCATTCTTAAGAATATTCTTGGTCTTGTTCTCCAAAATTTTCCAAGTTTGAAAGTAACACACCTTCTGATTGGCTATACCTTTTGGTTTAGCCAATCAGAAGTTGTGTTACTTTCAAACTTGGAAAATCTTGAAGAATAAGTCTAAGAACGTTCTTAAGAATGGTTGGTGAATACGGACCCTGGATTATTTTCTTTGTCTATAAGCTCATTTTATTTATAGTGTCTTGTCCCAAATACCACCTGAGCACTCTGGTATTACAGACAAACTGAATGCGTTAACGCTATGTTGCAATCGTTTAGGAATTGGTTCAGGTTTTCTTATGTGTATTTACAATTATATTTCAGACATTGACGAATGCAAGGAAGAGACTGACAACTGTGATGATAATGCCACGTGCAGAAATACCCCAGGATCCTTCACATGTACCTGTAATGATGGTTATACCGGCAACGGTGTGAAATGTAGAGGTAAATAATGTACTCTTCACATTAACTTGTCTACCTAAACCATTTTGTTTGTAAGCCTCGCAATCTTATTTTGTCCAGAAACTTCTGTTGAATAGATTTTACAGCTGATCTCAAACATTGCTTAAGTGCCACAATATTGATTATTCGCCATTAAGACTCTTCAGTTAAACATGAAATGTTAAAAAATATTGTACATACATGTCCGATAAAGAGGACATGCATATTCATATTTATCTAACATTCAGTTAAAGCTAGATAAAGCGTAGTGTTACTCTACTGGATGCAGTCAGTTTCTACAACGTGTTCTTCCAGCAAAATGCTGACCGCAGACTACGTTATTATCTCGTAAGTAGAGAACTGCTTGATTTGCCAAGCCGGGGATCGAACCAGCAACCCCATGTTCTTAAGTCCTGTACGCTACCGACTGAGCTACGGGGGCTCGGCGTACATAGAGAGGGCATAATATATTATTAAATGCATAAAAGCTTTTGGTCCGCAACATGCGAAATGAGACCTTTGTATTATGTAGTCGTAAAGTGTCAGCCCGGATTAGCCTGCGAAGTCCGCGCAGGCTAATCCGAGACAGCACTATACGACTACATAAGATTTTTTCTTACAGTAGACTTTCGTGAAACAGAAAATCCCAATAAAAGGGAAGCGCCGCCCCGGATTAGTCACAGACTGCACAGGCTGATCTGAGACGACACACTTTTACGCTTATGTCCGAAGGCCCCTTCTCGTGTGTTACACGCCATATAAAAGTGATATTGGAAATGATTCTAGTTTTGTTTTGCTTTCGTTATCATATTCTAGACATTGATGAATGCAAGGAGGAAACCGACAACTGTGATGACAATGCGACATGTGACAACACACCCGGATCCTTCACATGTACATGTAATGAAGGCTATACTGGCAACGGAGTAAAGTGTAAAGGTATAAACTACTATTTTACCTTGATCTGTCAACCACGAATGCTTAAATTGTTATCTTGACATTTCGATTTGGCCAGAAATTAATGTTGAATATATTCTACAACTTTTCCACCAAAATTGCCTAAGTATCCTGGTATCATATAACATTTCAAGTCGTAAGGGCTAAGTAAGAATCACGAAAAAACATCGTCGGTTTTAATTTAAAAATGCTTTATTAGAATTGTAAAAGAACTGACTGTATTTGTATTTTTCTTTCAGTATTGCATTTCAGACATCAATGAATGTAGGGAGGGGACCGACAACTGTGATGACAATGCCAAATGTGACAACACACCCGGATCCTTCACATGTACATGTAATGAAGGTTATACCGGAGACGGTGTGAGATGTAAAGGTAAGATATTTACGTTTTACATTGATTTCTATCGACGGCTTTTTAATTTGTGTGCAGAGAACGTCAGTTTTTCTTACATCGAGCCAAAGCACCAGACCAAGCACGTTCTCTTGAATGGTGGTTTGTTTAAATAGTCTGATAATTACATACCGTTTGGAGGAACTTCAAAAAAAGAAAATCCTCAAAGCATCTTGTGCACATCGCGCTGTTGGTAGAACAAAAAAGACTTGAGCCACGCTCTGGCAAAAGGGGCTTAATACATCTCCGCGATGTATTGTACCGATCAAGCTATCACATAATTATGGATCCATAAAGGTCCCTTTTCTTAAACAACCGACTGAATCATGTTGTAGACTGGTCCTTGGACATATAGAAAATTGACCAATAGCGAAAAGTTTCGGTTCAGGTCAGCCTGTGCGCACTGCGCAGGCTGACCTGGGTTGAGACTTTTCGCAGATGCATTAAGCCCCCTTTTCACAGAGCATAGTTCACGTGTAAGTTTTAATATCCCATGCACAGTGACGTTGACGCCCAAGTTCCAAGCTTGCAGCAGGAAATGCGGTAAGATCCAAGCATAGGCTTCCCACGCTATACCGTACTGCTGCACAAGTTTGGAACCGCCTGCGATCTGGACGTCATTTAGTGTAAATTGCTCGACGGAACCCGACCTCTCGGCACCAAAGCTTGCTGGACAATAAAAATTATATCGGGAGCCAGAATTTCCAGGCAAACAGTCCACAACAGAATGCACGCCGCATTGGTCCGATGGTCAACGCCTTACATTGATGTTCCACTTTTTGTCTTACGTCTATCGGAATTGGGTGTTGCTGCAACGTCGGTGAACAAGACTGCGATGAAACACCATCCTCTTCTCCGAAGAATCACGTTTTAATCTTTCAGTGAGACGTTTGAGCGTTTTTCGTTGCAATGGAGAGCGCTATGACAAAGCCAGTGTTATTCAGCTGGATCGTTTTTGTTAGGTTGGATTTCTCATAGTACCAGAACAGACTTAGTTACAGTTGTTGGAACCCTAACAGCTGCGAAACTTTGCCAACAAATCGTTACCCCCATAAAACCCATTTCGTACGTCTAGTTAAATGGATTTGGCAGCACATTAATTCCTAGTTTTAAGTAAATCGTGTTTTTTTTTTCGTGATATTACCGGGCGTATCTACAGATGATTTTGCACTGATCTATAATTTGTGAAGTATCATTATGTGATAAAAAAAAATCTGACATTAGTTGGTTTTTGAGATAACATTTTATTACACTCATATTAAACTTGAACTCATCAAGAAAAAATGCTCGCTTAAAAACAATTTTCTAGACTCGTTTAATAATATTTCATCCCAAACACCAACTCATGCCAGATCCTATATATCTTGATACACATATATAAAGGTTGTAGATCTATAAAAACCATAAGAGCAATGCTCAGTTTTTCTATTGCCTCCATTTTTACATTGCAGACATCGATGAATGTAAGGAAGAGACCGACAACTGTGATGATAAGGCCACATGTACAAACACACCCGGATCCTTCAAGTGTACATGTAATGAAGGTTATACTGGAGACGGGACAGAGTGTGACGGTACGCAGTTTTACACTTGATCCATGCTCTTTGAAAAGGGGGCTTAATGCATCTGCGAAAAGTATCGATCTGGGTCAGCCTGCACAGTCCGCGCAGGCTGACCTGGGACGAAACTTTTCTATATCGGTCAATTTTCTGTAACGCGTAGGGACCAGTCTACCTTGTGATTCAGTCAATTGTTAAAAAAAGTGGCTATTATGGGTCAACGTTTATGTGATGACTTGCATGGTATAATGTAACACAGAGACGCATTAAGCCCCATTTTGCCAGATGATGGCTCACTTAATGTTGGTTTGCTAGCCTGGGTCCGTATTCACCAACCATTCTTAAGAATATTCTTGGTCTTGTTGTCCAGAATTTTCCAAATTTGAAAGTAACACACCTTCTGATTGGCTAAACCATTTGGTTTAGCCAATCAGAAGTTATGTTACTTTCAAACTTGGAAAATCTTGAAGAATAAGTCTAAGAACGTTCTTAAGAATGGTTGGTGATTAAGGACCCAGGATGAGTAAGCCGTGACCTTCGTTGTGGCTAGATTTCATTTTTTCCAGAAATTCGTGCTGTTTCTGACACAAGTCTTACTTCCTTTTTCTCAAAATACTTGTATACATGGTATACATGGTATCTGTCACATGTGAGCCTTGCTCTGTGAAAAGGGGTCTTAATGCATCTGTGAAAAGTATCGACTCAGGTCAGCCTGCAGTGTCCGCACAGACTGACAAGGACCAGTGTACCTCATGATTCAGTCGGTTGTTACAAAATAGATTTGATAGGTCCATAATTATGTAATGAATTGCTTGGTATCATGGATCACGGAGATGCATTAAGCCCCCTTTGGCCAGAGCACGGCTTATATATATGTGAACTATGATCTAGCTAAGGGGAGGGGCTTAATGCATCTTCGTGATACATGATACCAAGCAAGTCATCCCATAATTATCGATCCATAAAATCCATTTTCTCTAAAAACTAAATTGAATCATGAGGTACACTTGTTCTTTGACATGCAGAAACTTTACCGAAAGCGAAAAGTTCCAGCTCAGGTTAGCCTGTTCGGATTGCGTAGGCTGACCAGGGTCGATATCTTTTTTGCAAATGGATTAAGTCCCCTTTTCACAGAGCATGGTTTATATATAAGTCAATCGAGTCCATCTTAAACAGTTCAATATGACCCAATTTGCATTGTCTTGTCGATCATTGTCACTTAGAATGGTAACAAGCGATTTCTCTTTTTTTGTCGTAATGAGTTCGCTTGTATCCAATTATCAACCCGTCTATCATGTTGGTTACACATACTTTACAAAGTTTTTCAGAGAGCTTTTCTTGTTTTGTTTTTCCAAGATCGACACCAGTAAAATTGATTAAGATAGCCATTATGTAATTCATTTTTTGCTGTGTGGAAAGGGGATTTTATGCTTCTGCAAAAGCATTGACCTAGGTCAGACAGCCCAGTCCGCGCAGGCTGATGTTTGTCGAACTTTTTGCTACTGCATGCCAAAATATCAGTGTACCTCATGATTTAGTCGGATGTTTGAAAAAACGAATTTTATGGATCCATAATGATGTTGCATGGTGTAATAGATTACGGAGATGCATTAAAAATTGCCTTTTGCCAGAGCGAGGCAAATGATTTTTTTCTCTTTGTCTAGACATCGATGAATGTTCCAAGCCATCTCTAAATAATTGTGACAAAAATGCCAAATGTTTCAATACAGAAGGTTCCTACAAGTGTAAATGCTGTTTGGGATGGACCGGCGATGGATTTAAATGTGAAGGTAAGTCATTGCGATGGCTTATATTTACATCTCCCTAAAGGATTCCATAGGGTCCTCAATGGCCCCTTGTTTTAGTCGTAGGATATATATAAATCAGGAAATCCTGAGATCGAATACTACTTGGGGTGGTCAACGGGGAGTGCTCGTTGACAGAGCATTGCAGGCCCCAAACCGGAAATCAAGGAAAAAATGAGTAAGTAACACTTAGTTTGTCGCAATGTGACTAATATTCTAGCGAAATGAGGCGTAAAACATTGGTTATTCAAACACATAGAAGTCTGATCATCAAAATTTTTAGATAAGATTTCGGTTAAATGAAAAGTAAAAAAAAAAAAAAAAAATAAGACACGCGAATTAACACAACCGAACGTTCTTTGTAACAATAGTTTGAGTGATTTTGTACCCCAAAAAGACTGTTAACCCGTAAGCTGTTGAGAGAGACTAAAGCGCCTTTTGCGGACAGTGTAGATCAAGGTCAGACTGCACAAAACGTGCAGTCTGATCTTGGATCTACACTGTCCGATAACGAGATATTATTCTCCGAAAAAAATAAATTTGAAATAACAGTAGTCGTCTTGAAGTGTTTAGCCCTTTACGACACAATCCCGACTTTTAACGACCCTGAGAAAGAACCGTTTTGAAAACATTGTGGAAAAAGGAGAAAATGCTGGTGACCAGCATTTTCTCCTTTACCCACAACGTTTTCTAAACTTCCCAAAACAAATTTCAGTGTTTGAGCCACATTTATTTTATCGTCTGCAAATGCTTTCAATTTAGACTGGTCTAGAATATTGTCGCTTGGTAAAGGGTTAATTTAGCTTATCTCCCAGAACAAGGGTGACCGGACTGTATGTTTTCGTTTTAGATACAGACGAATGCAAGACTGGAGGCAAGAACATTTGTTCGACCGGCTACGACTGTTACAACAAGGGCGACGGAAAAGGGTACTGTTGTATTCCCAAACCGCAATACTACACTTCCTACGGCGGTTATGATGACAACGGCAGTGATGATGATGATAAGTAAAGTGTCAACAACGACGATGACAAGAGCAGATAACCTCTCTGTTTTTTTCTTCTTCTTCTTCTTTTAAATTCTGACTTTCTTGAGTTACATTGTAGGGGAGTTTCTTTTGCTTTTTTATGTAATCGCGAAATATTTTATTGAATTCTGTTTTCGCTGAAGCTGTGTTCAATAATAACCCTGTGATGGACAACTTTATTTGGAAATGTATGTCAACTTCAACGATTCTGAAAATTGAAAGTGTAATTACGAATTCTAAGTATGAAATGAGCGATTCTTCAACTGCCTGAGACAATTTTCAAACAAAACAAATTATCAAATGAAAAATTGAAATGCTATCATCAATGTCCAGTCTGTTCTAAGAGAGTATGACAATAAAAAAGGCTTATATATAAATTGTTGTATCTTTGTGTATCTTTTGCGCTGAAAAGATATGAACCACGCTCTGTGAAAAGGAGGTTTAACGCTTTTGCGCTGAAAAGATATGAACCACGCCCTGTGAAAAGGAGGTTTAACTGCGAAAAGTATCGACCTAGGTCAGCCTGCTCAGTCCGCGCAGGCTGACCTGGGCCGAAACTTTTCGCTACGGATAAATTTTCTGTATGTCAAACGACCAGTCTACCTCATCATTCAGTCGGTTGTTGGACAAAAAGGATTTTATGGATCCATAATTATGTGATGACTTGCTCGGTATCATGGATCACGGAGATACATTAAGCCTCCTTTTGCCAGAGCATGGCTCATATCTTTTCCATCTAGTTCGAATTCATTTTACTCTTTACCAAAAGACACAATTTTAGACCTGTCCAAATTGAAAGCATTTGCAGACGACAAATAAAATGCGACTCAAACATTGGACTTCTTGTGTTAAAGGGTAGAAAACATTTTTGGAAAAGGAGAAAATGGTGGTTACCAGTATTTTCTCCATTTCCCACAATGTTTTTAAATGGACTTTTTCTCAGGGCCGTTAAAACTCGGGGTTGTGTGGTAAAGGGTTAAAGCTTACAGGTAGAAAAAAAATACTACCTTTTTTTTTGCTTAATATATTTTTTTTTTTACATTTGAAAAGATATCTTTTCAGTTTTCTCCATGCGTGCCCTAAACATGACAAGCCGACAGGCAAATTTTGTCTTACTAGAGTTGTACAACCCGACTTGTGTGTGCAATCATTCACCCACCGTCTTAGCGTAATACGACCAAACTGCTCGTATATACTCGTAAATGTGGAACTGGGCTATAGCTTGTAAAGAGATGGCTTACTGCGCCTGCAAATAGTATCGATCAGGTCAGCCGGCTCGATTACACTATGCCGGAACTTTTACAAGTGAATTAACGACAATTTTTAGAATTGATAGAAACTGAGAAATGGTACTGTGTAAATGAACAGAATTTCCTTGAAATGGTAGAAAACATTATGTGAAATGGAGAAAATCCTGGGTTCCAGCATTTTTTCCTTTTCCCACAATCACAATAGTTTCAAAAGGCTTCTTGCCCAGGGTCGTTAAAACTCGGGATCGTTTGGCAAAGGGTTAAAAGAATACAGTGCTTCCGATAACACTTTCTTGGTCTTTTTTCAGTAATGGAATCCCCAGTTCGACGCCATAGTTAGACTGTATATTGAACTTTCATATACATGAATACCACACATCTATCGCACAGTTTAGCACACCAGTTGATAGGTGGTAGCTTATTTCCAAACCTCAGTTATATTTCCAGCACTTTTCAACAAGTTTCTAATCAAAGTCTCTGTTTCAAATATTTCCCCCGCTCCCAGTCCCGCCGTCGAGATTCAATTCAGACACTTGTTTGAACTTGTCATTTCGGACGGGAAAATACGCTTGTAAAATACAGATAATCGAGGTTCATTACATGAATACACGTTAAAAAAATCGTTTTAAGAGCAAACTCTCCTTTTTATCTTGCATCAGTTTAAAAGGTCGTCTGCTGCAAGGCATCAAAAGTCGTCTGTAAAGGTTAACTTAATCTTAGAAAGTAGACCAGGTGGGAACACTTCGAATACAGTCATTCCTTCGTCATCAAACGTTGCACTTAAAAGCCAAAGAATGCCAATCAGGACCTTACCCCGGAGGACGCAAGGTAACCTGCCTGTCACCAAACAATCCCATTTTAGAAGACCCCGAAGATGAAGGCTTTTGAAAACGAGCCATGCTCTGGCATTATATCAATCAAGTCATCACTTAATTGTGGATCCATAATAGTCACTTTTTGAACAACCGACTTAATTATGATGTAAACGGGTCCTTGGACATACAGAAAATTGACCAATCGGGAAAAGTTTCGGCCCAGGTCGGCCTGCGCGGACTACATAGGCTTACACGGGTCGATACCTTTCGCAGATGCATTAATTAACCTCCCTTTTCATAGAGCATGTCTCAAATATTAAAAAAAAAAAAAAAAAAAAAAAAAAAAAAAAAAAAAAGCAAAAATGCTGCAGCATTTCCTTCTTTTTTTTTTTTTTTTCAAAATGTTTTTAAGTAATTTCTGAAAACAGAAATCATCTGTTGAGCTGAACTGATTTTGTCGTCTGCAAGTGCTTTTAGCCCTTTGAGCGCCGAATAAATCTATCAGACATTTTCAAACTAGAAGTATGACCCAAATAGTTGCAATTTCATGGTCACTTTTGTCTATAGTGTTTCAACAAAGCGGACAGTGTAGGTCAAAGATTAGGCTGCACGTTTTGTGCAGCCTGATCTTGATCTACACTGGCCGCAAAGGCAACTATAGTTGTGTAAGGCGCTTTAAGTGTTAATTTGGTAGTTATGCCAAAGAGAGAACCAATCTGACGTACAAAATTTCCTACAGAAAACCAGAGGCTTCATAGCGTCTTCTCGTCAATCTGGATTTTCAGTTATCGCTTATCAAAGTTTAGCCAATCACGGAATTCGTTTCAAAGGTCGTTCGGATTGTTTTTCAAAATGGCGGACGTACGCCTTCCGAAGAGTGAGAAGTACTCTGGATGTTAAC
This sequence comes from Tridacna gigas, assembly GCA_945859785.2. Lineage (NCBI taxonomy): Eukaryota > Metazoa > Mollusca > Bivalvia > Cardiida > Cardiidae > Tridacna > Tridacna gigas. The sequence continues at coordinate 9,669,084 of OX244042.2, forward strand.
TTGTGTACTTTCAAAATCTTGAAAGCAGGAATTTGATCGGCGCAAACAGAAAAGTAAACCGATCATCACATTCTACAAGATTTCCAGGAAGTGAGGACCAGGTTTTAAAGAGATTAAACTTAACCAATGCGGAGATACGGGTCACCAAAAAAACCGTTGCTGACGAAACATATTACAAAGCCTGAGTGCAAGGACTTTCTTACCGTGCACCTGTCCTAGATGCATATGAGTATCCACAAGTAAGTTAGTTTGATATCATTTTTTTTTTTTACATATTTGCTGTGAATGGAAGATTTAAATCCAATAGATGAGCCACGCTCTGGCAAAAGGGGGCTTGATGCATCTCCGCGATCCATGATACCAAGCAAGTCATCGTAAATTGTGGATCGATAAAATCCATTTTCTCTTACAACCGACTGAACCCCGAGGTAGACTGGTCCTTTAACGTACAGAAAATTGACTAATAGCGAAAAGTTTCGGCACAGGTCAGCCTGCGCGGACTGCGCAGGCTGACCTGGGACGATACTTTTCGCAGATGCATTAGGCCCCCTTTTCATAGAGCACGCCTCAGATAGATGTGTCTAATTTCTGATTAAGCATATTGGTGTGTTATCCTTCCACAGTTTTGTAAGCAATCGGACCTTATCCCCTCAATGTTTTCTAGACAGTTTAAGAAAAGTTTCTTTTTTGATTTATTATACTCCTTGCTTTCACCTGTTCTTGCTGTTTCGTTCTTCTTAATTTAGCCTGGTCAGTCCATCACAATATAAACAGTTTGAATTGTTTCTTTTACATAACGTAAAAATACGACACTGTCCGAATTTCAAACCTCCATGTCCACATTTTTCTGTCATCCGCTTTTACCACATAGAACAAAATCTACTGCAGGTTTGCACAGTCTTGTCGTTTCTTCCTTGACAATAAGGTTGTTGACTGAATACAACTGAAAACTTATTGGAGAAACAGATGTTAAACAAACTCCCAATAAAACACTTAATTTGGCGGCATCTTTAAATTATATTACACTTATTTTGACGGAAGTGTTCCATCAAAATAAATTTACGAATTTTGACGGCGGTCTGACATCATAACACGCTTATTTCGACATCAGTTTTACGATTAAATGCGTTTATTGACGGTGGTGTTACATAACAATACACTTATTACGACCGCAGATTTACGTCAAAATACGCTTATTTTGACAGTGGTGTTACATCATGATACACGCATTTTGACCGTAGTTTTACATTGTGGTACACTTGTTTGGACGGTGGTGTTTCATCTTAACACTTATTTCGATCGCCGTTTTATCATTATACGCTTATTTTGACGGAGGTTTTACGTCATTAAACGTTTATTTTGACGGCCGTTTTACTTCATTATACGCTCATTTTGACGGCAATTTTATGTCATCATACGCTTATTTTGAACGCGCATTTATCTTTACCACTTTTTACAATTACAGATCTATGGTAAGTACCATATTTTTATAGTTCTTGCTGTCTTTTTTGGTTTTCAGAAGTTTATATATTACTAAAAGATATTTCTCTGTTTCAGGTCTTTCTGATAGTTAATTGAAATCACACATGGTCATTACCAACAGTTGCAAGATATAACGATGCCATAAGCACAGAATCACAGTCATGCCACGTTAACTCTTTCAGTGCGACATAGGAAAAATTTTAGTTTTTGCGGACGGCATATATTAATTTCAGACAGCACAGAACGTGCAGTCTGATCTTTGATCTACACCGTCCGCCTGTTTAGTCAAGCCTATCAGATAAGAAAAAATGAATAGCCGTTGAAAAAGATTATAGATTTGGTACTGAAAGAGTTAATGTCGTCTAGACTGAACACGACATGGCTAATTATGCGTGCGGAGAGTCGCTGGACCGCCGAAGGCTAAATACCAATCATTGTCCCGAGCTATACACTTCAGCCGCTATGAATGTGAAATAGTGACTTTATGGTAAGGATTCGACGCTCAATCACAGTGATCTATTTTACCTGACATGTAAATGGAGACGACTGTAGAAGGAATGGGTTTGCGTACATACGACATTGGAAAAAACGGTGAAACCGTTTTGTGTGGGTAATATTGCTGGATGAGGTGATGGTGGATACATCTTTCCAACAAAACAGCTTGATTGAGAATTTTTATTAGCTCGGCTGTTTTCGAAGAAAACGTTGAGGTATTGTTGTAGCCCTGGCGTTCTAGTCGTCTGCATCGTAATAGTGAAAGAACTTTTGACATTTTCAAAACTTTGACATTTTAATATCATCTCTGTCCTTACAGCGGACATTTTGTTCACTATCAACAGAGGAACCCACACACCAAGGGAAGGTAACCATTTAAGTATTTTTACAAGGGGCGATAAATGTGGTATGCCCCTTTTTTCGACTACGAATGTTCACTGAAAATCAAGCAAGTGGAGCGATTGTTGGCACCAGCATATTGTGCTCTTGTTTCACAAGCAAGGATGCTTTTCGACTAAATACGCTATGTTGTTCCTGCAAATTGGGATGAAGTTTTCAGTTTGAAAAAACTCTGTATTATTACGACATTAACTTTGTGACTTTGCACAGATTCAATTATGTTTATTCACACTTTCAACAGTTTTATTTCAGTCGTATCGTGGCGGCAGTATACTGCTGAAAAACCTTAAAGCACTGTTCGTGACTATATTTGCATTTGCGGTCAGTGTAGATCAATATCAGACTGCACAAAACGTGCAGTCTGATCTTTGATCTACACTATCCGCTTTCCTAAATCTTTACAGACAAAAGCAACTATGAAATTCGAATAATGAATAATTTGGGTCATAATTTTCGATTGGAAATGCCTATTGGGTTTATTCAGTACTGTAAGCGTTAGGTTTACTGACTAATCAATGACTTGCAGAGGAAAAAAATAGATACAGAGGATAAAATCGTACATAGAGTTTAGGGAAATGGACCAATTTTTGTATTATTCTTATGTTTCCGAGTTGTAAATATAATTACGACGTTTTGCAATAAAAACAAAGAAAAATTCTGATGCAACGTGCAGTCTGATCTTTGATCTACACTATCCGCTTTCCTAAATCTTTACAGACATAAGCAACTATGAAATTCGAATAATGAATAATTTGGATCATGTTTTTCGATTGGAAATGTCCACTCGGTTTATTCGGCACTCTAAGGGTTACGTTTACTGACTAATCAATGGCTTGCAGAGGAAAAAAACAAAGATACAGAGGATAAAATCGTACATAGAGTTTAGGGAATTGGACCAATTTTTGTATTACTTTTATGTTTCCGAGTTGTAAATATAATTACGACGCTATGAAATAAAAACAAAGAAAAATTCTGATGCAGAGACCTTGTGTTTTCTTGATTTTGTTATTGGTGTTTTCTTGAAACTGAAATACAGGGTTTTTATTTATCACTTTCATTTATTAGACACTGACAGGGTTTATGAAATAACGCCCCATTCTTCATTTCTTGGCCCAGTTTCAGTAATGGAAGTATGCGACAATACGATAACTTCATTTCTTACTCCTGTGACAACTTGCTTGCGAATGGTTGTATTTATGAATATTCACGACCGCCAGCCCTCAATAGCCAATGAAAATGTCCATAACATACAGCTACTCTCTTGTGCTGAAGATCAATTTGTTTTCTTCCGTCGCTATAAATAACAAATAATGAGAAACTACCAGCCTTATTTGCAAATTGGAACCTGATTGAATAATGGCAAAGTAAATATAGTAATGACATATCCTCTGGCAAAAGGGAGTTTGTTGCTTCACCGTGATGCGCTATACCAAGCAAGTTATCTTATGATTATGGGTCCATAAAATCCATGGCCTTTAACAGTCAACAGAAATATGAGGGGTCCGTAGACATACAGAAAATTGACCAAAAACAAAAAGTTTCGACACAGGTCAGCCTGCGCAGTCCGCGCAGGCTGACCTCGGTCGACACTTTTTGTAAATGCATTAAACCCCTTTTTGCCAGAGCACGGTTAGAATATAATTTTAATTGCAGTGAATACTTAATACAAATAAACTAGGAATTTTCTTAAAAATACTGAAATCATAAGTCTAAGAGACTCATGGGTAAATCTTGAGAATGAGGAAACATAGGGAAGTTGTCCCAGGGGCGATACATGTAGTAAATCGAATGAAGTGTACTTGAGTTACTGATGATGTGCCAGGTCCTTTGCCCGTATTCACCGACTATTCCAGTTGGCTTTCTTGGTGTTATTTTCGGAATATTCCAAATTTCGACGTAACGCAATTTATGGTGGACTAAACAAAGGGGTTTCGACGATAAGAAATGTCGTTACTTTCGATGTAGGAGCCATGCTCTGAGAAAAGAGAGTTTAATGCATTACCGTGCATTACCGTGCTGTATTAAAACAAAAAAGTCAGCATATCATTATAGATCCATAAAAACCATTTTGTCTAACAACTGACTTGATCGTTTGATAGACCGCTCCTTGGACATGCAGATAAAAATGACCAATAGCAAAAAGTATCGACCCAGGTCAGCCTGCGCGAATTGTGCAGGCTGACCTAGGTCGATAGTTTTTGCAGATACATTAAGCTCCCTTTTCACAGAACATGGCTTATAAAGCGTGTGAAAATACACCGGGATCCTTCACATGTACATGTAATGAAGGTTATACTGGCAACGGAGAAAGGTGTAGAGGTACATGATTTAAATTTTACGTTGATTTATAAACAATAAGCACTTTAGTTGTAAACCTGGGTCCGTATTCACCAACCATTCTTAAGAATATTCTTGGTCTTGTTCTCCAAAATTTTCCAAATTTGAAAGTAACACACTTTCTGATTGGCTAAACCGTTTGGTTTAGCCAATCAGAAGTTGTGTTACTTTCAAACTTGGAAAATCTTGAAGAATAAGTCTAAGAACGTTCTTAAGAATGGTTGGTGATTATGGACCCCGGATTATTTTCTTTGTCTATAAGCTCATTTTATTTATAGCGTCTTGTCCCAAATACCACCTCAGCACTCTGGTATTACAGACAGACCGCATGCGTTAATGGTTTAGCGAATCAGAAAGTGTGTTACTTTCAAATTTGGAAAATTTTGGAGAACAAGACCAAGAATATTCTTAAGAATGATTGGTGAATATGGACCCAGGTTTTCTAATGTGTATTTACAATTATGTTTCAGACATTGATGAATGCAAGGAAGAGACTGACAATTGTGATGATAATGCCACATGTAGAAATACTCCAGGATCCTTTACATGTACCTGTAATGATGGTTATACCGGCAACGGTGTGAAATGTAGAGGTAAAGAATGTACTCTTCACATTAACTTGTCTACCTAAACCATTTTGTTTGTGAGCCTCGCAATCTTATTTTGTCCAGAAACTTCTGTTTAATAGATTTTACAGCTGATCTCAAACATTGCTTAAGTGCCACAATATTTATTATTCGCCATGAAGACTCTTCAGTTAAACATGAAATGTTAAAAAAAATTGTACATACATGTCCGATAAAGAGGACATGCATATTTATATTTATCTAACATTCAGTTAAAGCTAGATAAAGCGTAGTGTTACTCTACTGGATGCAGTGAGTGTCTACAACGTGTTCTTCCAGCGAATTGCTGACCGCAGACTACGTTATTATCTCATAAGTAGAGAACTGATTGATTGATTGTATGGTGTTTAACTCCGTTTTCAACATTATTTCAGGTATATGGCGGCGGCTAGTGCAGTTATCAATTGTATCTTGGGGTTTCTTTTACCAGTAATCCGCACAATATTCTTCCCAAGCCACTGGCTGCTTTCCCAAATGACCATCGTCGAAACAATGGTCAGAGGATAGAGGGGAATGAATCCTGTTGCAATGACTATCATCAATCCTCGGAAAGAAATTGGCTGAGCCGTGGATCGAACCAGCAACCTCATGTTCTTAAGTCTTGTCCCAAATACCACCTGAGCACTCTGGTATTACAGATAGACTGCATGCGTTAATGCTATGTTGCAATCGTTTATGAACTGATTCAGGTTTTCTTATGTGTATTTACAATTATATTTCAGACATTGATGAATGCAAGGAAGAGACTGACAACTGTGATGATAATGCCACATGTAGAAATACTCCAGGATCCTTTACATGTACCTGTAATGATGGTTATACCGGCAACGGTGTGAAATGTAGAGGTAAAGAATGTACTCTTCACATTAACTTGTCTACCTAAACCATTTTGTTTGTGAGCCTCGCAATCTTATTTTGTCCAGAAACTTCTGTTTAATAGATTTTACAGCTGATCTCAAACATTGCTTAAGTGCCACAATATTTATTATTCGCCATGAAGACTCTTCAGTTAAACATGAAATGTTAAAAAAAATTGTACATACATGTCCGATAAAGAGGACATGCATATTCATATTTATCTAACATTCAGTTAAAGCTAGATAAAGCGTAGTGTTACTCTACTGGATGCAGTGAGTGTCTACAACGTGTTCTTCCAGCGAAATGCTGACCGCAGACTACGTTATTATCTCGTAAGTAGATAACTGATTGATTGATTGTATGGTGTTTAACTCCGTTTTCAACATTATTTCAGGTATACGGCGGCGGCTAGTGCAGTTATCAATTGTTTCTTGGGGTTCTTTTACTAGTAATCCGCACAATATTCTTCCCAAGCCACTGGCTGCTTTTCCAAATAACCATCGTCGAAACAATGGTCAGGGGTGAGAGAGGAATGAATCCTGTTGCAATGACTATCATCAATCCTCGGAAAGAAAGTGGCCGAGCCGGGGATCGAACCAGCAACCTTATGTTCTTAAGTCTTGTCCCAAATACCACCTGCGCACTCAGGTATTACAGACATACTGCATGCGTTAACGCTATGTTGCAATTGTTTAGGAACTGATTCAGGTTTTCTTATGTGTATTTACAATTATATTTCAGACATTGACGAATGCAAGGAAGAGACTGACAACTGTGATGATAATGCCACATGTAGAAATACCCCCGGATCCTTTGCCTGTACCTGTAATGATGGTTATACTGGCAACGGTGTGAAATGTAGAGGTAAATAATATACCGTTCACATTAACATGTCTACCTAAACCATTTTGTTTGTGGGCCTCGCAATCTTATTTTGTCCAGAAATTTATGTTGAATAGATTTTACAGCTGATCTCAAACATTGGTTAAGTGCCACAATATTGATTATTCGCCATGAAGACTCTTCAGTTAAACATGAAACGTTAAAAAAAAATTGTACATACATATCCGATAAAGAGGACATGCATATTCATATTTATCTAACATTCAATTAAAGCTAGATAAAGCGTAGTGTTACTCTACTGGATGCAGTCAGTTTCTGCAAGGTGTTCTTCCAGCGAAATGCTGACCGCAGACTACGTTATCTCGTAAGTAGATAACTGATTGATTGATTGTATGGTGTTTAACTCCGTTTTCAACATTATTTCAGTTATATCGCGGCGGCTAGTTCACCTATCAATGGTTTCCTTGAGTTTCTTTTATCAGTACTCTGCACAATGTTCTTTCCAAGCCACTGACTGCTTTCCCAAATAACCATCGTCGAAACAATGGTCAGCGGTGAGAGAGGAATGAATCCTGTTGCAATGACTATCATCAATCCTCGGAAAGAAATTGGCCAAGCCGGGGATCGAACCAGCAACCCCATGTTCTTAAGTCCTGTACGCTACCGACTGAGCTACGGGGGCTCGGCGTACATAGAGAGGGCATAATATATTATTAAATGCATAAAAGCTATTGGTCCGCAACATGCGAAATGAGACCTTCGTATTATGTAGTCGTAAAGTGTCAGTCCGGATTAGCCTGCGAAGTCCGCGCAGGCTAATCCGAGACGGCACTATACGACTACATAAGACTTTTTCTTACAGTAGACTTTCGTGAAACAGAAAATCCCACTAAAAGGGAAGCGCCGCCCCGGATTAGTCACAGACTGCACAGGCTAATCTGAGACGACACACCTTTACGCTTATGTCCGAAGGCCCCTTCTCGTGTGTTACACGCCATATAAAAGTGATATTGGAAATGATTCTAGGTTTGTTTTGCTTTCGTTATCATCTTCTAGACATTGATGAATGCAAGGAGGAAACCGACAACTGTGATGACAATGCGACATGTGACAACACACCCGGATCCTTCACATGTACATGTAATGAAGGTTATACTGGCAACGGAGTAAAGTGTAAAGGTATAAACTACTATTTTACCTTGATCTGTCAACCACGAATGCTTAAATTGTTATCTTGACATTTCGATTTGGCCAGAAATTTATGTTGAATATATTCTACATCTTTTTCCCCAAAATTGCCTAAGTATCCCATATAACATTTCAAGTCGTAAGGGCTAAGTAAGAATCACGAAAAAACACCGTCGGTTTTAATTTAGAAATGCTATATTAGAATTATAAAAAAAAACTGACTGTATTTGTATGTTTCTTTCATTATTACATTTCAGACAATAATGAATGTAGGGAGGGGACCGACAACTGTGACGACAATGCCAAATGTGACAATACACCCGGATCCTTCACATGTACATGTAATGAAGGTTATACCGGAGACGGTGTGAGATGTAAAGGTAAAATATTTACGTTTTACCTTGTTTTCTATCGATGGCTTTTTAAGCTGTGTGCAGAGAACGTCAGTTTTTCTTACATCGCGCCAAAGCACCAGGTCAAGCTGTTGAAATGGCACGTTCTCTTGAATGGTGGTTTGTTTAAATAGTCTGATAATTACATACCGTTTGGACGAACTTCAAAAAAAGAAAACCCTCTAAGTATCTTGTGCATATCGCGCTGTTGGTAGAACAAAAAAGACTTGAGCCACGCTCTGGCAAAAGGGGGGCTTAATGCATCTCCGCGATGCATTGTACCAATCAAGATATCACATAATTATGGATCCATAAAGGTCCCTTTTCTTAAACAACCGACTGAATCATGTTGTAGACTGGTCATTGGACATATAGAAAATTGACCAATAGCGAAAAGTTTCGGTTCAGGTCAGCCTGTGCGCACTGTGCAGGCTGACCTGAGTTGAGACTTTTCGCAGATGCATTAAGCCCCCTTTTCATAGAGCATGATTTACGTGTAAGTTTTAATATCCCATGCACAGTGACGTTGACGCCCAAGTTCCAAGCTTGCAGCAGGAAATGCGGTAAGATCCAAGCATAGGCTTCCGACGCTATACCGTACTGCTGCACAAGTTTGGAACCGCCTGCGATCTGGACGTCATTTAGTGTAAATTGCTCGACGGAACCCGACCTCTCGGCACCAAAGCTTGCTGGACAATGAAAATTATATCGGGAGCCAGAATTTCCAGGGAAACAGTCCACAACAGAATGCACGCCGCATTGGTCCGATGGTCAACGCCTTACATTGATGTTCCACTTTTTGTCTTACGTCTATCGGAATTGGGTGTTGCTGCAACGTCGGTGAACAAGACTGCGATGAAACACCATCCTCTTCTCCGAAGAATCACGTTTTAATCTTTCAGTGAGACGTTTGAGCGTTTTTCGTTGCAATGGAGAGCGCTATGACAAAGCCAGTGTTATTCAGCTGGATCGTTTTTGTTAGGTTGGATTTCTCATAGTACCAGAACAGACTTAGTTACAGTTGTTGGAACCCTAACAGCTGCGAAACTTTGCCAACAAATCGTTACCCCCATAAAACCCATTTCGTACGTCTAGTTAAATGGATTTGGCAGCACATTAATTCCTAGTTTTAAGTAAATCGTGTTTTTTTTTTTTTCGTGATATTACCGGGCGTATCTACAGATGGTTTTGCACTGATCTATAATTTGTGAAGTATCATTATGTGATAAAAAATATCTGACATTCGTTGGTTTTTGAGATAACATTTTATTACACTCATATTAAACTTGAACTCATCAAGAAAAAATGCTCGCTTAAAAACAATTTTCTAGACTCGTTTAATAATATTTCATCCCAAACACCAACTCATGCCAGATCCTATATATCTTGATACACATATATAAAGGTTATAGATCTATAAAAACCATAAGAGCAATGATCAGTTTTTCTATTGCCTCCATTTTTACATTGCAGACATCGATGAATGTAAGGAAGAGACCGACAACTGTGATGATAAGGCCACATGTACAAACACACCCGGATCCTTCAAGTGTACATGTAATGAAGGTTATACTGGAGACGGGACAGAGTGTGACGGTACGCAGTTTTACACTTGATCCATGCTCTTTGAAAAGGGGGCTTAATGCATCTGCGAAAAGTATCGATCTGGGTCAGCCTGCACAGTCCGCGCAGGCTGACCTGGGACGAAACTTTTCTATATCGGTCAATTTTTTGTAATGCGTAGGGACCAGTCTACCTTGTGATTCAGTCAATTGTTAAAAAAAGTGGCTATTATGGGTCAACGTTTATGTGATGACTTGCATGGTATAATGTAACACAGAGACGCATTAAGCCCCATTTTGCCAGATGATGGCTCACTTAATGTTGGTTTGCTAGCCAGGGTCCGTATTCACCAACCATTCTTAAGAATATTCTTGGTCTTGTTGTCCAGAATTTTCCAAATTTGAAAGTAACACACCTTCTGATTGGCTAAACCATTTGGTTTAGCCAATCAGAAGTTATGTTACTTTCAAACTTGGAAAATCTTGAAGAATAAGTCTAAGAACGTTCTTAAGAATGGTTGGTGATTAAGGACCCAGGATGAGTAAGCCGTGACCTTCGTTGTGGCTAGATTTCATTTTTTCCAGAAATTCGTGCTGTTTCTGACACAAGTCTTACTTCCTTTTTCTCAAAATACTTGTATACATGGTATACATGGTATCTGTCACATGTGAGCCTTGCTCTGTGAAAAGGGGTCTTAATGCATCTGCGAAAAGTATCGACTCAGGTCAGCCTGCAGTGTCCGCACAGACTGACAAGGACCAGTGTACCTCATGATTCAGTCGGTTGTTACAAAATAGATTTGATAGATCCATAATTATGTAATGAATATCTTGGTATCATGGATCACGGAGATGCATTAAGCCCCCTTTGGCCAGAGCACGGCTTATATGTATGTGAACTATGATCTAGCTAAGGGGAGGGGCTTAATGCATCTTCGTGATACATGATACCAAGCAAGTCATCACATAATTATCGATCCATAAAATCCATTTTCTCTAAAAACTAAATTGAATCATGAGGTACACTTGCTCTTTGACATGCAGAAACTTTACCGAAAGCGAAAAGTTCCAGCTCAGGTTAGCCTGTTCGGATTGCGTAGGCTGACCAGGGTCGATATCTTTTTTGCAAATGGATTAAGTCCCCTTTTCACAGAGCATGGTTTATATATAGGGCAATCGAGTCCATCTTAAACAGTTCAATATGACCCAATTTGCATTGTCTTGTCTATCGTTGTCACTTAGAATGGTAACAAGCGATTTCTCTTTTTTTGTCGTAATGAGTTCGCTTGTATCCAATTATCAACCCGTCTATCATGTTGGTAACACATACTTTACAAAGTTTTTCAGAGAGCTTTTCTTGTTTTGTTTTTCCAAGATCGACACCAGTAAAATTGATTAAGATAGCCATTATGTAATTCATTTTTTGCTGTGTGGAAAGGGGATTTTATGCTTCTGCAAAAGCATTGACCTAGGTCAGACAGCCCAGTCCGCGCAGGCTGATGTTTGTCGAACTTTTTGCTACTGCATGCCAAAATATCAGTGTACCTCATGACTTAGTCGGATGTTTGAAAAAACGAATTTTATGGATCCATAATGATGTTGCATGGTGTAATAGATTACGGAGATGCATTAAAAATTGCCTTTTGCCAGAGCGAGGCAAATGATTTTTTTCTCTTTGTCTAGACATCGATGAATGTTCCAAGCCATCTCTAAATAATTGTGACAAAAATGCCAAATGTTTCAATACAGAAGGTTCCTACAAGTGTAAATGCTATTTGGGATGGACCGGCGATGGATTTAAATGTGAAGGTAAGTCATTGCGATGGCTTATATTTACATCTCCCTAGAGGATTCCATAGGGTCCTCAATGGCCCCTTGTTTTAGTCGTAGGATATATATAAATCAGGAAATCCTGAGATCGAATACTACTTGGGGTGGTCAACGGGGAGTGCTCGTTGACAGAGCATTGCAGGCCCCAAACCGGAAATCAAGGAAAAAATGAGTAAGTAACACTTAGTTTGTCGCAATGTGACTAATATTCTAGCGAAATGAGGCGTAAAACATTGGTTATTCAAACACATAGAAGTCTGATCATCAAAATTTTTAGATAAGATTTCGGTTAAATGAAAAGTAAAAAAAAATAAAACCCGCGAATTAACACAACCGAACGTTCTTTGTAACAGTAGTTTGAGTGATTTTGTACCCCAAAAAGGCTGTTAACCCGTAAGCTGTTGAGAGAGACTAAAGCGCCTTTTGCGGACAGTGTAGATCAAGATCAGACTGCACAAAACCTGCAGTCTAATCTTGGATCTACACTGTCCGATAACGAGATATTATTCTCCGAAAAAAATAAATTTGAAATAACAGTAGTCGTCTTGAAGTGTTTAGCCCTTTACCACACAATCCCGACTTTTAACGACCCTGAGAAAGAACCGTTTTGAAAACATTGTGGAAAAAGGAGAAAATGCTGGTGACCAGCATTTTCTCCTTTACCCACAACGTTTTCTAAACTTCCCAAAACAAATTTCAGTGTTTGAGCCACATTTATTTTATCGTCTGCAAATGCTTTCAATTTAGACTGGTCTAGAATATTGTCGCTTGGTAAAGGGTTAATTTAGCTTATCTCCCAGAACAAGGGTGACCGGACTGTATGTTTTCGTTTTAGATACAGACGAATGCAAGACTGGAGGCAAGAACATTTGTTCGACCGGCTACGACTGTTACAACAAGGGCGACGGAAAAGGGTACTGTTGTATTCCCAAACCGCAATACTACACTTCCTACGGCGGTTATGATGACAACGGCAGTGATGATGATGATAAGTAAAGTGTCAACAACGACGATGACAAGAGCAGATAACCTCTCTGTTTTTTTCTTCTTCTTCTTCTTTTAAATTCTGACTTTCTTGAGTTACATTGTAGGGGAGTTTCTTTTGCTTTTTTATGTAATCGCGAAATATTTTATTGAATTCTGTTTTCGCTGAAGCTGTGTTCAATAATAACCCTGTGATGGACAACTTTATTTGGGAATGTATGTCAACTTCAACGATTCTGAAAATTGAAAGTGTAATTACGAATTCTACGTATGAAATGAGCGATTCTTCAACTTCCTGAGACAATTTTCAAACAAAACAAATTGTCAAATGAAAAATTGAAATGCTATCATCAGTGTCCAGTCTGTTCTAAGAGAGTATGACAATAAAAAACGCTCATATATGAATTGTTGTATCTTTGTGTATCTTTTGCGCTGTAAAGATATGAACCACGCTCTGTGAAAAGGGGGTTTAAAGCATCTGCGAAAAGTATCGACCTAGGTCAGGCTGACCTGGACCGAAACTTTTCGCTCCTGACCAATTTTCTGTATGTCAAACGACCAGTCTACCTCATCATTCAGTCGGTTGTTAGAGAAAAAGGATTTTATGGATCCACAATTGTGTGATGACTTGCTCGGTATCATGGATCACGAAGATACATTAAGCCTCCTTTTGCCAAAGCATGGCTCATATCTTTTCCATCTAGTTCGAATTCGTTTTACTCTTTACCAAAAGACACAATTTTAGACCTGTCCAAATTGAAAGCATTTGCAGACGACAAATAAAATGCTACTCAAACATTGGACTTCGCGTGTTAAAGGGTAGAAAACGTTTTGGGAAAAGTAGAAAACGGTGGTTACCAGCGTTTTCTCCTTTTTTCCACAATGTTTTCAAATGGTCTTTTTCTTAGGGCCGTTAAAATCGGGGTTGTGTGGTAAAGGGTTAAAGCTTACAGGTAGAAAAAATACTACCTTATTTTTCTTTTGCTTAATATTTTTTTTTACATTTGGAAAGATATCTTTTCAGTTTTCTCCATGCGTGCCCTAAACATGACAAGCCGACCGGCAAATTTTGTCTTACTAGAGTTGTACAACCCGACTTGTGTGTTGAATCATTCACCCACCGTCTTAGCGTAATACGACCAAAATACTCGTATATACTCGTATATATGGAATTGGGTCACAGCCTGTAAAAACAGGGTTTACCGCATATAGTATCGACCAGATCAGCCGGCTCGGTGACACTATGCCGGAACTTTGACCAGTGAATTAACGACAAGTTTTAGACTCTTCAGAATTGAAAGCGACTGAAAAATGGTACTGTGTAAATCCTCAGAAGTTCCTTGAAATGGTAGAAAACATTATGTGAAATGGAAAAAATCCTGGTTTCCAACATTTTCTCCATTTCCCACTATGTTGTCAAAAGGCTTTTAGCCCGGGGTCGTTAAAACTCAGGATTGTTTGGCAAAGGGTTAAAAGAATACAAATCGCGCGTCCGATAACACTTTCTTGGGTTTTTTTTTCAGTAATGAAATCCCCAGTTCGACGCCATATTTAGACTGTATATTGAACTTTCATATACATGAATATCGCACAGTTTAGCACACCAGTTGATAGGTGGTAGCTTATTTCCAAACCTCAGTTATATTTCCAGCACTTTTCAACAAGTTTTTAATCAAAGTCTCTGTTTCAAATATTTCCCCCGCTCCCAATCCCGCCGTCGAGATTCAATTCAGACACTTTTTTGAGCTTGTCATTTCGGCGGTGGAAACACGCTTGTAAAATACAGATAATCGAGGGTCATTACATGAATACACGTAAAAAATCGTTTTATGAGCAAACTCTCCTCTTTATCTTGCACCATTTTAAAAGGTCGTCTGCTGCAAGGCATCAAAAGTCGCTTGTAAGGGTTAACTTAATCTTAGAAAGTAGACCAGGTGGGGACATTTCGAATACAGTCACCCCTTCGTCATCAAACGTTGCACTTAAAAGCCAAAGAACGCCAATCAGGACCTTACCCCGGAGGACGCAAGGTAACCTGCCTGTCACCAAACAATTCCATTTTAGAAGACCCCGAAGATGAAGGCTTTTGAAAACGAGCCATGCTCTGGCAAAAAGGGGTTAAATGCATCTCCCTGATGCATTATATCAATCAAGTCATCACTTAATTGTGGATCCATAATAGTCACTTTTAGAACAACCGACTTAATTATGATGTAAACGGGTCCTTGGACATACAGAAAATTGACCAATCGGGAAAAGTTTCGGCCAAGGTCGGCCTGCGCGGACTGCATAGGCTTACCCGGGTCGATACCTTTCGCAGATGCATTAATTAAGTCCCCTTTTCACAGAGCATGTCTCAAATAAAAAAAAAAAAAAAAAAAATGCTGCTTAGCAGCATTTTCTCCTTTTTTTTTTTCAAAATGTTTTTAAGTAATTTCTGAAGACAGAAATCATCTGTTGTGCTGAACTGAATTTGTCGTCTGAAAATGTTTTTAACCCCTTGAGCGCCGAATAAATCTATCAGACATTTTCAAACTAGAAGTATGTAGACTGATTGATTGTATAGTGTTTAACGCCGTTTTCAACATTATTTCAGTTATATCACGGCGGCCAGAGCACCTATCCATGCTTTCCTGGGGTTACATTTACCAGTACTCCGCACAATATTCTTTGCAAGCCATTGGCTGCTTTCCCACATAACCATCGTCGAAACAATGGTCAGCGGTGAGAGAGGAATGAATCCTGTGGCGATGACTATCATCAGTCCTCGGAAAGAAATTGGCCAAGCCGGGGATCGAACCAGCGACCTCCTGTTCTCAAGTCCTGTACGCTACCGATTGAGCTACGGGGGCTTGGCAACTAGAAGTATGACCCAAATAGTTGCAATTTCATGGTCACTTTTGTCTATAGTGTTTCAGCAAAGCGGACAGTGTAGGTCAAAGATCAGGCTGCACGTTTTGTGCAGCCTGATCTTGATTTACACAGACCGCAAAGGCAAATATAGTTCTGAAAGGCGCTTTAAGGCTTAATTTCGTCGTTATGCCAAAGACAGAACCAATCTGACGTACAAAATTCCTATTGACAACCAGGGGCTTCATAGCGTCTTCTCGTCAATCTGGATTTTCAGTTATCGCTTATCAAAGTTTAGCCAATCACGGAATTCGTTTCAAAGGTCGTTCGGATTGTTCTTCAAAATGGCGGACGTACGCCTTCCGAAGAGTGAGAAGTACTCTGGATGTTAACTTGTGTACTTTCAAAATCTTGAAAGCAGGAATTTGATCGGCGCAAACAGAAAAGTAAACCGATCATCTTATTCTACAAGATTTCCAGGAAGTGAGAACCATGTTTCAAAGAGATTAAACTTAACCAATGCGGAGATACGGGTCACCAAAAAACCGTTGCTAATGGAACACATTATACAGCCTGAGTGCAAGTACTTTCTTACCGTGCACTTGTCCAAGATGCATATGAGTATCCACATGTAAGTTAGTTTGATATCATTTTCTTTTTACATATTTGCTGTGAATGGAAGATTTAAATCCAATCGATGAGCCACGCTCTGGCAAAAAGGGGCTTGATGCATCTCCGCGATCCATGATACCAAGCAAATCGTCGTAAAATTGTGGATCGATAAAATCGATTTTCTCTTACAACCGACTGAACCCTGAGGTAGACTGTTCCTTTAACGTACAGAAAATTGACTAATAGCGAAAAGTTTCGGCACAGGCTGACCTGGGCCGATACTTTTCGCAGATGCATTAAGCCCCCCTTTTCACATAGCACGCCTCAGACAGATGTGTCTAATTTCTGATTAAGCATATTGGTGAGTTATCCTACCACAGTTTTGTAAGCAATCGGACCTTATCCCCTCAATGTTTTCTAGACAGTTTAAGAAAAGTTTCTTTTTTGATTTATTATACTCCTTGCTTTCACCTGTTCTTGCTGTTTGGTTCTTAATTCAGCCTGGTCAGTCCATCACAATATAAACAGTTTGAATTGTTTCTTTTACATAACGTAATTATACGACACTGTCCGAATTTCAAACCTCCATGTCCTTATTTTTCTGTTATCCATTTTTACCACATAGAACAAAATCTACTGCAGGTTTGTACATTCTTGTCGTTTCTTCCTTGACAATAAGGTTGTTGACTGAATACAGCAGAAAACTTATAGGAGAAACAGATGTTAAACAAACTCACCATAAAACGCTTATTTTGGCGGCGTTCTTAAATTATATTACTCTTATTTTGACGGAAGTGTTCCATCAAAATAAATTTACGTATTTTGACGGCGGTGTGATATCATAACACGCTTATGTCGACCTCAGTTTTACGTTATGATGCATTTAATGACAGTGCTGTTACATCACAATACACTTATTTCGACCGCAGATTTACGCTTATTTTGACGGAGGTTTTACATCATGATACACTTATTTTGACCGTAGTTTTGCATTGTAGTACACTTGTTTGGACGGTGGTGTTTCATCTTAACCCTTATTTCGATCGCCGTTGTATCATTATACGCTTATTTTGACGGAGGTTTTACGTCATTAAACGTTTATTTTGAAGGCCGTTTTACGTCATTATTCGCTCATTTTCACGGCAGTTTTATGTCATCATACGCTTATTTTGAGTGCGGAATTATCCTTACCATTTTTTACAATTACAGATCTATGGTAAGTACATATTTCTTTGGTTCTTTCTGTCTTTTTTGGTTTTCAGAAGTTTAGATATTACTAAAAGATATTTCTCTGTTTCAGGTCTTTCCGATAGTTAATTGAAACCATACGTGGTCATTACCAACAGTTGCAAGATATAACGATGTCATACGCACAGAATCCAAATCCTGCCACGTTAACTCTCAGTGCGACACAGGAATTTATTTATTTTTTTTTTTTGCGGACGGCATATATCAATTTCAGACAGCACAGAACGTGCAGTCTGGTCTTTGGTCTACACCGTCTGCTTGTTTAATCAAGCTTATCAGATAAGAAAAAAATGAATAGCCGTTGAAAAAGATTATCTATTCGGAACTGAAAGAGTTAATCTCGTCTCAACGGAACACGACATGGCTAATTATTCGTGCGGAGAGTCGCTGGATCGCCGAAGGCTAATTACCAATCACTGTCCCGAGCTATACACGTCAGCCGCTATGAATGTGAAATAGTGACTTTATGGTAAGGATTCGACGCTCAATCAGAGTGATCTATTTTACCTGACATGTAAATGGAGACGACTGTAGAAGGAATGGGTTTGCGTACATACGACATTGGAAAAAACGGTGAAACCGTTTTGTGTGGCTAATCTTGCTGGATGAGGTGATGGTGGATACATCTTTCCAACAAAACAGCTTGATTTAGAATTTTTATTAGCTCGGCTGTTTTCGAACAAAACGTTGAGGTATTGTTGTAGCCCTGGCGTTCTAGTCGTCTGCATCGTAATAGTGAAAGAACTTTTGACATTTTCAAAAACTTTGACATTTTAATATTATCTCTGTCCTTACAGAGGACATTTTGTTCACTATCAACAGAGGAACCCACACAACAAGGGAAGGTAACCATTTAAGTATTTTTACAAGGGGCGATAAATGTGGTATGCCCCTTTTTTCGATTTCGAATTTTCACGGAAAAGCAAGTGGAGCGATTGTTGGCACCAGCATATTGTGCTCTTGTTTCACAAGCAACGATGCTTTTCGACTAAATACGCTATGTTGTTCCTGCAAATTGGGATGAAGGTTTCAGTTTGAAAAAACTCTGTATTATTACGACATTAACTTTGTGACTTTGCACAGATTCAATGATGTTTATTGACACTTTCAACAGTTTTATTTCAGTCGTATCGTGGCGGCAGTATACTGCTGAAAAACCTTAAAGCACCGTTCGTGACTATATTTGCATTTGCGGTCAGTGTAGATCAATATCAGACTGCACAAAACGTGCAGTTTGATCTTTGATCTACACTATCCGCTTTCCTAAATCTTTACAGACATAAGCAACTATGAAATTCGAATAATGAATAATTTGGGTCATAATTTTCGATTGGAAATGCCTATTGGGTTTATTCAGTACTGTAAGCGTTAGGTTTACTGACTAATCAATGACTTGCAGAGGAAAAAAAATAGATACAGAGGATAAAATCGTATATAGAGTTTAGGGAAATGGACCAATTATTGTATTATTCTTATGTTTCCGAGTTGTAAATATAATTACGACGTTTTGCAATAAAAACAAAGAAAAATTCTGATGCAACGTGCAGTCTGATCTTTGATCTACACTATCCGCTTTCCTAAATCTTTACAGACATAAGCAACTATGAAATTCGAATAATGAATAATTTGGGTCATATTTTTCGATTGGAAATGTCCACTCGGTTTATTCGGCACTCTAAGGGTTACGTTTACTGACTAATCAATGGCTTGCAGAGGAAAAAAACAAAGATACAGAGGATAAAATCGTACATAGAGTTTAGGGAATTGGACCAATTTTTGTATTACTTTTATGTTTCCGAGTTGTAAATATAATTACGACGCTATGAAATAAAAACAAAGAAAAATTCTGATGCAAAGACCTTGTGTTTTCTTTATTTTGTTATTGGTGTTTTCTTGAAACTGAAATACAGGGTTTTTATTTATCACTTTCATTTATTAGACACTGACAGCGTTTATGAAATAACGCCCCATTCTTCATTTCTTGGCCCAGTTTCAGTAATGCAAGTGTGCGACAATACGATAACTTCATTTCTTACTCCTGTGACAACTTGCTTGCGAATGGTTGTATTTATGAATATTCACGACCGCCAGCCCTCAATAGCCAATGAAAATGTCCATAACATACAGCTACTCTCTTGTGCTGAAGATCAATTTGTTTTCTTCCGTCGCTATAAATAACAAATAATGAGAAACTACCAGCCTTATTTGCAAATTGGGACCTGATTGAATAATGGCAAAGTAAATATAGAAACAACATATCCTCTGGCAAAAGGGAGTTTGTTGCTTCACCGTGAGGCGCTATACCAAGCAAGTTATCTTACGATTATGGGTCCATAAAATCCATGGCCTTTAACAGTCACAGAATTAAGAGGGATCCCTAGACATACAGAAAATTGACCAAAAAGAAAAAGTTTCGACACAGGTCAGCATGCGCAGTCCGCGCAGGCTGACCTGGGTCGACACTTTTTGTAAATGCATTAAACCCCTTTTTGCCAGAGCACGGCTAGAATATAATGTTAATTGCAGTGAATGCTTAATACAAATAAACTAGGAATTTTCTTAAAAATACTGAAATCATAAGTCTAATAGACTCATGGGTAAATCTTGATAATGAGGAAACATAGGGAAGTTGTCCCAGAGGCGATACATGTAGTAAATCGAATAAAGTGTGTTTGAGTTACTGATGATGTGCCAGGTCTTTTGCCCGTATTCACCGACTATTCCAGTTGGCTTTCTTGGTCTTATTTTCGGAATATTCTAAATTTCGACGTAACGCAATTTCTGATGGACTAAAGAGAGGGGTTTCGACGATAAGAAATGTCGTTACTTTCGATGTAGGAGTCATGCTCTGGGAAAAGAGAGTTTAATGCATTTCCGTGCTGTATTAAAACAACAAATTCAGCATATCATTATAGATCCATAAAAACCATTTTGTCTAACAACTGACTTGATCGTTTGATAGACCGCTCCTTGGACATGCAGAAAAAAATGACCAATAGCAAAAAGTATCGACCCAGGTCAGCCTGCGCGAATTGTGCAGGCTGACCTAGGTCGATAGTTATTGCAGATACACTAAGCCCCCCTTTTCACTGAACATGGCTCATAAAGCGTGTGAAAATACACCGGGATCCTTCACATGTACATGTAATGAAGGTTATACTGGCAACGGAGAAAGGTGTAGAGGTACATAATTTAAATTTTACGTTGATTTATAAACAATAAGCACTTTAGTTGTAAACCTGGGTCCGTATTCACCAACCATTCTTAAGAATATTCTTGGTCTTGTTCCCCAAAATTTTCCAAATTTGAAAGTAACACACTTTCTGACTGGCTAAACCGTTTGGTTTAGCCAATCAGAAGTTGTGTTACTTTCAAACTTGGAAAATCTTGAAGAATAAGTCTAAGAACGTTCTTAAGAATGGTTGGTGATTACGGACCCTGGATTATTTTCTTTGTCTATAAGCTCATTTTATTTATAGCGTCTTGTCCCAAATACCACCTCAGCACTCTGGTATTACAGACAGACCGCATGCGTTAATGGTTTTGCGAATCAGAAAGTGTGTTACTTTCAAATTAGGAAAATTTTGGAGAACAAGACCAAGAATATTCTTAAGAATGGTTGGTGAATATGGACCCAGGTTTTCTAATGTGTATTTACAATTATGTTTCAGACATTGATGAATGCAAGGAAGAGACTGACAATTGTGATGATAATGCCACATGTAGAAATACTCCAGGATCCTTTACATGTACCTGTAATGATGGTTATACCGGCAACGGTGTGAAATGTAGAGGTAAAGAATGTACTCTTCACATTAACTTGTCTACCTAAACCACTTTATTTATTATTCGCCATGAAGACTCTTCAGTTAAACATGAAATGTTAAAAAAAATTGTACATACATGTCCGATAAAGAGGACATGCATATTCATATTTATCTAACATTCAATTAAAGCTAGATAAAGCGTAGTGTTACTCTACTGGATGCAGTCAGTTTCTACAACGTGTTCTTCCAGCGAAATGCTGACCACAGACTACGTTATTATCTCGTAAGTAGAGAACTGATTGATTGATTGTATGGTGTTTAACGCGGTTTTCAACATTATTTCGGTTATATCACGGCGGCTAGTGCACCTATCAATTGTTTCTTGAGGTTTCTTTTACCAGTACTCCGCACAATATTCTTCCCAAGCCACTGGCTGCTTTCCCAAATGACCATCGTCGAAACAATAGTCAGCGGTGAGAGAGGAATGAATCCTGTTGCAATGACTATCATCAATCCTCGGAAAGAAAGTGGCTGAGCCGGGGATCGAACCAGCAACCTCATGTTCTTAAGTCTTGTCCCAAATACCACCTGAGCACTCTGGTATTACAGACAGACTGCATGCGTTAACGCTATGTTACAATCGTTTAGGAACTGATTCAGGTTTTCTTATGTGTATTTACAATTATATTTCAGACATTGACGAATGCAAGGAAGAGACTGACAACTGTGATGATAATGCCACATGTAGAAATACCCCCGGATCCTTTACCTGTACCTGTAATGATGGTTATACTGGCAACGGTGTGAAATGTAGAGGTAAATAATGTACTCTTCACATTAACTTGTCTACCTAAACCACTTTGTTTGTGATCCTCGCAATCTTATTTTGTCCAGAAATTTATGTTGAATAGATTTTACAGCTGATCTCAAACATTGCTTAAGTGCCACAATATTGATTATTCGCCATGAAGACTCTTCAGTTAAACATGAAACGTTAAAAAAAAATTGTACATACATATCCGATAAAGAGGACATGCATATTCATATTTATCTAACATTCAATTAAAGCTAGATAAAGCGTAGTGTTACTCTACTGGATGCAGTCAGTTTCTGCAAGGTGTTCTTCCAGCGAAATGCTGACCGCAGACTACGTTATCTCGTAAGTAGTGAACTGATTGATTGATTGTATGGTGTTTAACTCCGTTTTCAACATTATTTCAGTTATATCGCGGCGGCTAGTTCACCTATCAATGGTTTCCTTGAGTTTCTTTTACCAGTACTCTGCACAATATTCTTTCCAAGCCACTGACTGCTTTCCCAAATAACCATCGTCGAAACAATGGTCAGCGGTGAGAGAGGAATGAATCCTGTTGCAATGACTATCATCAATCCTCGGAAAGAAATTGGCCAAGCCGGGGATCGAACCAGCAACCCCATGTTCTTAAGTCCTGTACGCTACCGACTGAGCTACGGGGGCTCGGCGTACATAGAGAGGGCATAATATATTATTAAATGCATAAAAGCTATTGGTCCGCAACATGCGAAATGAGACCTTCGTATTATGTAGTCGTAAAGTGTCAGTCCGGATTAGCCTGCGAAGTCCGCGCAGGCTAATCCGAGACGGCACTATACGACTACATAAGACTTTTTCTTACAGTAGACTTTCGTGAAACAGAAAATCCCACTAAAAGGGAAGCGCCGCCCCGGATTAGTCACAGACTGCACAGGCTAATCTGAGACGACACACCTTTATGCTTATGTCCGAAGGCCCCTTCTCGTGTGTTATACGCCATATAAAAGTGATATTGGAAATGATTCTAGGTTTGTTTTGCTTTCGTTATCATCTTCTAGACATTGATGAATGCAAGGAGGAAACCGACAACTGTGATGACAATGCGACATGTGACAACACACCCGGATCCTTCACATGTACATGTAATGAAGGTTATACTGGCAACGGAGTAAAGTGTAAAGGTATAAACTACTATTTTACCTTGATCTGTCAACCACGAATGCTTAAATTGTTATCTTGACATTTCGATTTGGCCAGAAATTTATGTTGAATATATTCTACATCTTTTCCCCCAAAATTGCCTAAGTATCCCATATAACATTTCAAGTCGTAAGGGCTAAGTAAGAATCACGAAAAAACACCGTCGGTTTTAATTTAGGAATGCTATATTAGAATTATAAAAAAACTGACTGTATTTGTATGTTTCTTTTATTATTACATTTCAGACATTAATGAATGTAGGGAGGGGACCGACAACTGTGATGACAATGCCAAATGTGACAATACACCCGGATCCTTCACATGTACATGTAATGAAGGTTATACCGGAGACGGTGTGAGATGTAAAGGTAAAATATTTACGTTTTACCTTGTTTTCTATCAATGGCTTTTTAAGCTGTGTGCAGAGAACGTCAGTTTTTCTTACATAGCGCCAAAGCACCAGGCCAAGCTGTTGAAATGGCATGTTCTCTTGAATGGTGGTTTGTTTAAATAGTCTGATAATTACATACCGTTTGGACGAACTTCAAAAAAAGAAAACCCTCTAAGTATCTTGTGCATATCGCGCTGTTGGTAGAACAAAAAAGACTTGAGCCACGCTCTGGCAAAAGGGGGGCTTAATGCAGCTCCGCGATGCATTGTACCAATCAAGATATCACATAATTATGGATCCATAAAGGTCCCTTTTCTTAAACAACCGACTGAATCATGTTGTAGACTGGTCCTTGGACATATAGAAAATTGACCAATAGCGAAAAGTTTCGGTTCAGGTCAGCCTGTGCGCACTGTGCAGGCTGACCTGAGTTGAGACTTTTCGCAGATGCATTAAGCCCCCTGTTCATAGAGCATGGTTTACGTGTAAGTTTTAATATCCCATGCACAGTGACGTTGACGCCCAAGTTCCAAGCTTGCAGCAGGAAATGCGGTAAGATCCAAGCATAGGCTTCCGACGCTATACCGTACTGCTGCACAAGTTTGGAACCGCCTGCGATCTGGACGTCATTTAGTGTAAATTGCTCGACGGAACCCGACCTCTCGGCACCAAAGCTTGCTGGACAATAAAAATTATATCGGGAGCCAGAATTTCCAGGCAAACAGTCCACAACAGAATGCACGCCGCATTGGTCCGATGGTCAACGCCTTACATTGATGTTCCACTTTTTGTCTTACGTCTATCGGAATTGGGTGTTGCTGCAACGTCGGTGAACAAGACTGCGATGAAACACCATCCTCTTCTCCGAAGAATCACGTTTTAATCTTTCAGTGAGACGTTTGAGCGTTTTTCGTTGCAATGGAGAGCGCTATGACAAAGCCAGTGTTATTCAGCTGGATCGTTTTTGTTAGGTTGGATTTCTCATAGTACCAGAACAGACTTAGTTACAGTTGTTGGAACCCTAACAGCTGCGAAACTTTGCCAACAAATCGTTACCCCCATAAAACCCATTTCGTACGTCTAGTTAAATGGATTTGGCAGCACATTAATTCCTAGTTTTAAGTAAATCGTGTTTTTTTTTTCGTGATATTACCGGGCGTATCTACAGATGATTTTGCACTGATCTATAATTTGTGAAGTATCATTATGTGATAAAAAAAAATCTGACATTAGTTGGTTTTTGAGATAACATTTTATTACACTCATATTAAACTTGAACTCATCAAGAAAAAATGCTCGCTTAAAAACAATTTTCTAGACTCGTTTAATAATATTTCATCCCAAACACCAACTCATGCCAGATCCTATATATCTTGATACACATATATAAAGGTTGTAGATCTATAAAAACCATAAGAGCAATGCTCAGTTTTTCTATTGCCTCCATTTTTACATTGCAGACATCGATGAATGTAAGGAAGAGACCGACAACTGTGATGATAAGGCCACATGTACAAACACACCCGGATCCTTCAAGTGTACATGTAATGAAGGTTATACTGGAGACGGGACAGAGTGTGACGGTACGCAGTTTTACACTTGATCCATGCTCTTTGAAAAGGGGGCTTAATGCATCTGCGAAAAGTATCGATCTGGGTCAGCCTGCGCAGGCTGACCTGGGACGAAACTTTTCTATATCGGTCAATTTTCTGTAACGCGTAGGGACCAGTCTACCTTGTGATTCAGTCAATTGTTAAAAAAAGTGGCTATTATGGGTCAACGTTTATGTGATGACTTGCATGGTATAATGTAACACAGAGACGCATTAAGCCCCATTTTGCCAGATGATGGCTCACTTAATGTTGGTTTGCTAGCCTGGGTCCGTATTCACCAACCATTCTTAAGAATATTCTTGGTCTTGTTGTCCAGAATTTTCCAAATTTGAAAGTAACACACCTTCTGATTGGCTAAACCATTTGGTTTAGCCAATCAGAAGTTATGTTACTTTCAAACTTGGAAAATCTTGAAGAATAAGTCTAAGAACGTTCTTAAGAATGGTTGGTGATTAAGGACCCAGGATGAGTAAGCCGTGACCTTCGTTGTGGCTAGATTTCATTTTTTCCAGAAATTCGTGCAGTTTCTGACACAAGTCTTACTTCCTTTTTCTCAAAATACTTGTATACATGGTATACATGGTATCTGTCACATGTGAGCCTTGCTCTGTGAAAAGGGGTCTTAATGCATCTGTGAAAAGTATCGACTCAGGTCAGCCTGCAGTGTCCGCACAGACTGACAAGGACCAGTGTACCTCATGATTCAGTCGGTTGTTACAAAATAGATTTGATAGATCCATAATTATGTAATGAATATCTTGGTATCATGGATCACGGAGATGCATTAAGCCCCCTTTGGCCAGAGCACGGCTTATATGTATGTGAACTATGATCTAGCTAAGGGGAGGGGCTTAATGCATCTTCGTGATACATGATACCAAGCAAGTCATCACATAATTATCGATCCATAAAATCCATTTTCTCTAAAAACTAAATTGAATCATGAGGTACACTTGTTCTTTGACATGCAGAAACTTTACCGAAAGCGAAAAGTTCCAGCTCAGGTTAGCCTGTTCGGATTGCGTAGGCTGACCAGGGTCGATATCTTTTTTGCAAATGGATTAAGTCCCCTTTTCACAGAGCATGGTTTATATATAAGGCAATCGAGTCCATCTTAAACAGTTCAATATGACCCAATTTGCATTGTCTTGTCGATCATTGTCACTTAGAATGGTAACAAGCGATTTCTCTTTTTTTGTCGTAATGAGTTCGCTTGTATCCAATTATCAACCCGTCTATCATGTTGGTTACACATACTTTACAAAGTTTTTCAGAGAGCTTTTCTTGTTTTGTTTTTCCAAGATCGACACCAGTAAAATTGATTAAGATAGCCATTATGTAATTCATTTTTTGCTGTGTGGAAAGGGGATTTTATGCTTCTGCAAAAGCATTGACCTAGGTCAGACAGCCCAGTCCGCGCAGGCTGATGTTTGTCGAACTTTTTGCTACTGCATGCCAAAATATCAGTGTACCTCATGACTTAGTCGGATGTTTGAAAAAACGAATTTTATGGATCCATAATGATGTTGCATGGTGTAATAGATTACGGAGATGCATTAAAAATTGCCTTTTGCCAGAGCGAGGCAAATGATTTTTTTCTCTTTGTCTAGACATCGATGAATGTTCCAAGCCATCTCTAAATAATTGTGACAAAAATGCCAAATGTTTCAATACAGAAGGTTCCTACAAGTGTAAATGCTATTTGGGATGGACCGGCGATGGATTTAAATGTGAAGGTAAGTCATTGCGATGGCTTATATTTACATCTCCCTAAAGGATTCCATAGGGTCCTCAATGGCCCCTTGTTTTAGTCGTAGGATATATATAAATCAGGAAATCCTGAGATCGAATACTACTTGGGGTGGTCAACGGGGAGTGCTCGTTGACAGAGCATTGCAGGCCCCAAACCGGAAATCAAGGAAAAAATGAGTAAGTAACACTTAGTTTGTCGCAATGTGACTAATATTCTAGCGAAATGAGGCGTAAAACATTGGTTATTCAAACACATAGAAGTCTGATCATCAAAATTTTTAGATAAGATTTCGGTTAAATGAAAAGTAAAAAAAAAATAAGACACGCGAATTAACACAACCGAACGTTCTTTGTAACAGTAGTTTGAATGATTTTGTACCCCAAAAAGACTGTTAACCCGTAAGCTGTTGAGAGAGACTAAAGCGCCTTTTGCGGACAGTGTAGATCAAGGTCAGACTGCACAAAACGTGCAGTCTGATCTTGGATCTACACTGTCCGATAACGAGATATTATTCTCCGAAAAAAATAAATTTGAAATAACAGTAGTCGTCTTGAAGTGTTTAGCCCTTTACCACACAATCCCGACTTTTAACGACCCTGAGAAAGAACCGTTTTGAAAACATTGTGGAAAAATGAGAAAATGCTGGTGACCAGCATTTTCTCCTTTACCCACAACGTTTTCTAAACTTCCCAAAACAAATTTCAGTGTTTGAGCCACATTTATTTTATCGTCTGCAAATGCTTTCAATTTTGGTATTGTCGCTTGGTAAAGGGTTAATTTAGCTTATCTCCCAGAACAAGGGTGACCGGACTGTATGTTTTCGTTTTAGATACAGACGAATGCAAGACTGGAGGCAAGAACATTTGTTCGACCGGCTACGACTGTTACAACAAGGGCGACGGAAAAGGGTACTGTTGTATTCCCAAACCGCAATACTACACTTCCTACGGCGGTTATGATGACAACGGCAGTGATGATGATGATAAGTAAAGTGTCAACAACGACGATGACAAGAGCAGATAACCTCTCTGTTTTTTTCTTCTTCTTCTTCTTTTAAATTCTGACTTTCTTGAGTTACATTGTAGGGGAGTTTCTTTTGCTTTTTTATGTAATCGCGAAATATTTTATTGAATTCTGTTTTCGCTGAAGCTGTGTTCAATAATAACCCTGTGATGGACAACTTTATTTGGAAATGTATGTCAACTTCAACGATTCTGAAAATTGAAAGTGTAATTACGAATTCTAAGTATGAAATGAGCGATTCTTCAACTGCCTGAGACAATTTTCAAACAAAACAAATTATCAAATGAAAAATTGAAATGCTATCATCAATGTCCAGTCTGTTCTAAGAGAGTATGACAATAAAAAAGGCTTATATATAAATTGTTGTATCTTTGTGTATCTTTTGCGCTGAAAAGATATGAACCACGCTCTGTGAAAAGGAGGTTTAACGCTTTTGCGCTGAAAAGATATGAACCACGCCCTGTGAAAAGGAGGTTTAACTGCGAAAAGTATCGACCTAGGTCAGCCTGCTCAGTCCGCGCAGGCTGACCTGGGCCGAAACTTTTCGCTACGGATAAATTTTCTGTATGTCAAACGACCAGTCTACCTCATCATTCAGTCGGTTGTTGGACAAAAAGGATTTTATGGATCCATAATTATGTGATGACTTGCTCGGTATCATGGATCACGGAGATACGTTAAGCCTCCTTTTGCCAGAGCATGGCTCATATCTTTTCCATCTAGTTCGAATTCATTTTACTCTTTACCAAAAGACACAATTTTAGACTTGTCCAAATTGAAAGCATTTGCAGACGACAAATAAAATGCGACTCAAACATTGGACTTCTTGTGTTAAAGGGTAGAAAACATTTTTGGAAAAGGAGAAAATGGTGGTTACCAGTATTTTCTCCATTTCCCACAATGTTTTTAAATGGACTTTTTCTCAGGGCCGTTAAAACTCGGGGTTGTGTGGTAAAGGGTTAAAGCTTACAGGTAGAAAAAAAATACTACCTTTTTTTTTGCTTAATATATTTTTTTTTACATTTGAAAAGATATCTTTTCAGTTTTCTCCATGCGTGCCCTAAACATGACAAGCCGACCGGCAAATTTTGTCTTACTAGAGTTGTACAACCCGACTTGTGTGTGCAATCATTCACCCACCGTCTTAGCGTAATACGACCAAACTGCTCGTATATACTCGTAAATGTGGAACTGGGCTATAGCTTGTAAAGAGATGGCTTACTGCGCCTGCAAATAGTATCGATCAGGTCAGCCGGCTCGATTACACTATGCCGGAACTTTTACAAGTGAATTAACGACAATTTTTAGAATTGATAGAAACTGAGAAATGGTACTGTGTAAATGAACAGAATTTCCTTGAAATGGTAGAAAACATTATGTGAAATGGAGAAAATCCTGGTTTCCAGCATTTTTTCCTTTTCCCACAATCACAATAGTTTCAAAAGGCTTTGTGCCCAGGGTCGTTAAAACTCGGGATCGTTTGGCAAAGGGTTAAAAGAATACAGTGCTTCCGATAACACTTTCTTGGTCTTTTTTCAGTAATGGAATCCCCAGTTCGACGCCATAGTTAGACTGTATATTGAACTTTCATATACATGAATACCACACATCTATCGCACAGTTTAGCACACCAGTTGATAGGTGGTAGCTTATTTCCAAACCTCAGTTATATTTCCAGCACTTTTCAACAAGTTTCTAATCAAAGTCTCTGTTTCAAATATTTCCCCCGCTCCCAATCCCGCCGTCGAGATTCAATTCAGACACTTGTTTGAACTTGTCATTTCAGCGGGAAAAACACGCTTGTAAAATACAGGTAATCGAGGTTCATTACATGAATACACCTAAAAAAGAAAGGTCGTTTTATGAGCAATCTCTCCTTTTTATCTTGCACCTTTTTAAAAGGTCGTCTGCTGCAAGGCATCAAAAGTCGTCTGTAAAGGTTAACTTAATCTTAGAAAGTAGACCAGGTGGGGACACTTCGAATACAGTCATTCCTTCGTCCTCAAACATTGCACTTAAAAGCCAAAGAATGCCAATCAGGACCTTACCCCGGAGGACGCAAGATAACCTGCCTGTCACCAAACAATCCCATTGTAGAAGACCACGAAGATGAAGGCTTTTGAAAACGAGCCATGCTCTGGCAAAAAGGGGGTTAAATGCATCTCCTCGATGCATTATATCAATCAAGTCATCACTTAATTGTGGATCCATAATAGTCACTTTTAGAACAACCGACTTAATTATGACGTAAACTGGTCCTTGGATATACAGAAAATTGACCAATCGAGAAAAGTTTCGGCCCAGGTCGGCCTGCGCGGACTGCATAGGCTTACCCGGGTCGATACCTTTCGCAGATGCATTAATTAAGCCCCCTTTTCACAGAGCATGTCTCAAATATTAAAAAAAAAAAAAAAAAAAAAAAAAAAAAAATGCTGCTTAGCAGCATCTCCTCCTTTTTTTCAAAATGTTTTTAAGTAATTTCTGAAGACAGAAATCATCTGTTGTGCTGAATTTGTCGTCTGCAAATGCTTTTAACCCTTTGAGCGCCGAATAAATCTATCAGACATTTTCAAACTAGAAGTATGTTGATTGATTGATTGTATAGTGTTTAACGCCGTTTTCAACATTATTTCAGTTATATCACGGCGGCCAGAGCACCTATCCATGCTTTCCTGGAGTTACATTTACCAGTACTCCGCACAATATTCTTTCCAAGTCACTGACTGCTTTCCCACATAACCATCGTCGAAACACTGGTCAGCGGTGAGAGAGGAATGAATTCTGTCGCGATGACTATCATCAGTCCTCGGAAAGAAATTGGCCAAGCCGGGGATCGAACCAGCGACCTCCTGTTCTCAAGTCCTGTACGCTACCGATTGAGCTACGGGGGCTTGGCAACTAGAAGTATGACCCAAATAGTTGCAATTTCATGGTCACTTTTGTCTATAGTGTTTCAGCAAAGCGGACAGTGTAGGTCAAAGATCAGGCTGCACGTTTTGTGCAGCCTGATCTTGATTTACACAGACCGCAAAGGCAAATATAGTTCTGAAAGGCGCTTTAAGGCTTAATTTCGTCGTTATGCCAAAGACAGAACCAATCTGACGTACAAAATTCCTATTGACAACTAGGGGCTTCATAGCGTCTTCTCGTCAATCTGGATTTTCAGTTATCGCTTATCAAAGTTTAGCCAATCACGGAATTCGTTTCAAAGGTCGTTCGGATTGTTCTTCAAAATGGCGGACGTACGCCTTCCGAAGAGTGAGAAGTACTCTGGATGTTAACTTGTGTACTTTCAAAATCTTGAAAGCAGGAATTTGATCGGCGCAAACAGAAAAGTAAACCGATCATCATATTCTACAAGATTTCCAGGAAGGGAGGACCATGTTTCAAAGAGATTAAACTTAACCAATGCGGAGATACGGGTCACCAAAAAACCATTGCTGACGGAACACATTATACAGCCTTAGGGCAAGTACTTTCTTACCGTGCACCTGTCCTAGATGCATATGAGTATCCACATGTAAGTTAGTTTGATATCATTTTCTATTTACATATTTGCTGTGAATGGAAGATTTAAATCCAATAGATGAGCCACGCTCTGGCAAAAGGGGGTTTGATGCATCTCCGCGATCCATGATACCAAGCAAATCATCGTAAAATTGTGGATCCATAAAATCCATTTTCTCTTACAACCGACTGAACCCCGAGGTAGACTGGTCCTTTAACGTACAGAAAATTGACTAATAGCGAAAGTTTCGGCACAGGACAGCCTGACCTGAGCCGATACTTTTCGCAGATGCATTAAGCCCCTTTTCACAAAGCACGCCTCAGACAGATGTGTCTAATTTCTGATTAAGCATATTGGTGAGTTATCCTCCCACAGTTTTATAAGCAATCGGACCTTATCCCCTCAATGTTTTCCAGACAGTTCAAAAAAAGTTTCTTTTTTGATTTATTATACTCCTTGCTTTCACCTGTTCTTGCTGTTTGGTTCTTCTTAATTTAGCCTGGTCAGTCCATCACAATATAAACAGTTTGAATTGTTTCTTTTACATAACGTAAAAATACGACATTGTCCGAATTTCAAACCTCCATGTCCACATTTTTCTGTTATCCATTTTTACCACATAGAACAAAATCTACTGCAGGTTTGTACATTCTTGTCGTTTCTTCCTTGACAATAAGGTTGTTGACTGAATACAGCAGAAAACTTATAGGAGAAACAGATGTTAAACAAACTCACCATAAAACGCTTATTTTGGCGGCGTTCTTAAATCATATTACTCTTATTTTGACGGAAGTGTTCCATCAAAATAAATTTACGAATTTTGACAGCGGTCTGACATCATAACACACTTATGTCGACCTAAGTTTTACGATTAAATGCGTTTAATGACGGTGCTGTTACATCACAATACACTTATTTCGACCGCAGATTTAAGTCAAAATACGCTTATTTTGACAGTGGTGTTACATCATGATACACTCATTTTGACCGTAGTTTTACATTGTGGTACACGTGTTTGGACGGTAGTGTTTCACCTTAACACTTATTTCGATCGCCGTTTTATCATTATACGGTTATTTTGACGGAGGTTTTACGTCATTAAACGTTTATCTTGACGGCCGTTTTACGTCATTATACGCTCATTTTGACGGCAGTTTATGTCATCATACGCTTATTTTGAGTGCGGAATTATCCTTACCACTTTTTACAATTACAGATCTATGGTAAGTACATATTTCTTTGGTTCTTTCTTTTTTGATTTTCAGAAGTTTAGATATTACTAAAAGATATTTCTGTTTCAGGTCTTTCCGATAGTTAATTGAAACCATACGTGGTCATTACCAACAGTTGCAAGATATAACGATGTCATAGGCACAGAATCACAGTGCTGCCACTTTAACTCTTTCAGTGCGACATAGGAATTTATTTTTTTTTTGCGGACGGCATATATCAATTTCAGACAGCACAGAACGTGCAGTCTGATCTTTGGTCTACACCGTCCGCTTCTTTAGTCAAGCCTATCAGATAAGAAAAAATTAATAGCCGTTGAAAAAATTATCTATGTGGAACTGAAAGAGTTAATCTCGTCTCAACGGAACACGACATGGCTAATTATCTGTGCGGAGAATCGCTGGACCGCGGAAGGCTAAATACCAATCTGTCCCGAGCTATACACGTCAGCCGCTATGAATGTGAAATAGTGACTTAATGGTAAGGATTCGACGCTCAATCAAAGTGACCTATTTTACACTACATGTAAATGGAGACGACTGTAGAAGGAATGGATCTGGATACGACATTGGAAAAACGGTGAAACCATTTTGAGTGGCTAATCTTGCTGGATGAAGTGATGGTGGATACATCTTTCCCAGAAAACAGCTTGGTTTAGAATTTTTATTAGCTCGGCTGTTTTCGAAGAAAACGTTGAGGTATTGTCGTAGCCCTGGCGTTCTAGTCGTCTGCATCGTAATAGTGAAAGAACTTTTGACATTTTCAAAAACTTTGACATTTTAATATTATCTCTGTCCTTACAGAGGACATTTTGTTCACTATCAAAAGAGGAACCCATACAGCAAGGGAAGGTAACCATTTAAGTATTTTTACAAGGGGCGATAAATGTGGTATGCCCCTTTTTGCGACTTCGAATTTTCACTGAAAATCAAACAAGTGGAGCGATTGTTGGCACCAGCATATTGTGCTCTTGTTTCACAAGCAAGGATACTTTTCGACTAAATACGGTATGTTGTTCCTGCAAATTTGGGATGAAGTTTTCAGTTTGAAAAAACTCTGTATTATTACGACATTAACTTTGTGACTTTGCACAGATTCAATGATGTTCATTGACACTTTCAACAGTTTTATTTCAGTCGTATCGTGGCGGCAGTATACTGCTGAAAAACCTTAAAGCACCGTTCGTGACTATATTTGCATTTGCGGTCAGTGTAGATCAAGATCAGACTGCACAAAACGTGCAGTCTGATCTTTGATCTACACTGTCCGCTTTCCTAAATCTTTACAGACATAAGCAACTATGAAATTCGAATAATGAATAATTTGGGTCATATTTTTCGATTGGAAAATGTCCACTCGGTTCATTCGGCACTGTAAAGGTTACGTTTACTGACTAATCAATGGCTTGCAGAAGAAAAAAATAGATACAGAGGATAAAATCGTAGATAGAGTTTAGGGAATTGGACCAATTTTTGTATTAATTTTATGTTTCCGAGTTGTAAATATAATTACGACGTTTTGAAATAAAAACAAAGAAAAATACTGATGCAAAGACCTTTTATTGTGTTTTCTTGATTTTGTTATTGTTGGTTTCTTGAAACTGAAATACATGGGTTTTATTTATCAATTACATTTATTAGACACTAACAGGGTTTATGAAATAACGCCCCATTCTTCATTTCTTGGCCCAGTTTCGGTAATGGAAGTGTGCGACAATACGATAACTTCATATATTACTCCTGGGACAACTTGCTTGCGAATGGTTGTATTTATGAATATTCACGACCGCCAGCCCTCAATAGCCAATGAAAATGTCCATAACATACAGCTACTCTCTTGTGCTGAAGATTAATTTGTTTTCTTCCGTCGCTATAAATAACATATAATGAGAAACTACCAGCCTTATTTGCAAATTGGGACCTGATTGAATATTGGCAAAGTAAATATAGAAATGACATATCCTCTGGCAAAAGGGAGTTTGTTGCTTCACCGTGATGCGCTATACCAAGCAAGTTATCTTATGATTATGGGTCCATAAAATCCATGGCCTTTAACAGTCAACAGAAATATGAGGGGTCCCTAGACATACAGAAAATTGACCAAAAACAAAAAGTTTCGACACAGGTCAGCCTGCGCGGAATGCGTAGGCTGACCTCGGTCGACACTTTTTGTAGATGCATTAAACTCCTTTTTACCAGAGCACGGCTAGAATATAATTTTAATTGCAGTGGATGCTTAATACAAATAAACTAGAAATTTTCTTAAACATACTGAAATCATAAGTCTAATAGACTCATGGGTAAATCTTGAGAATGAGGAAACATAGGGAAGTTGTCCCAGGGGCGATACATGTGGTAAATCGAATGAAGTGTGTTTGAGTTACTGATGATGTGCCAGGTCCTTTGCCCGTATTCACCGACCATTCCAGTTGGCTTTCTTGGTCTTATTCTCGGAATATTCTAAATTTCGACGTAACGCAATTTCTGATGGACTAAACAAAGGGGTTTCGACGATAAGAAATGTCGTTACTTTCGATGTAGGAGCCATGCTCTGGGAAAAGAGAGTTTAATGCATTTCCGTGCTGTATTAAAACAACAAAGTCAGCATATCATTATAGATCCATAAAAACCATTTTGTCTAACAACTGACTTGATCGTTTGATAGACCGCTCCTTGGATATGCAGAAAAAAAATGACCAATAGCAAAAAGTATCGACCCAGGTCAGCCTGTGCGAATTGTGCAGGCTGACCTAGGTCGATAGTTTTTGCAGATACATTAAGCTCCCTTTTCACTGAACAATGCTCATATGGAATTGGACTAAGAATACAATATAGAATTGTGTGTGAATACGTGGTCTCTTATCGGAAACTGTTACCACATTATGGTCACGCATGTTCTTTACCGTGGTACACATTAAAGTAGGTCATCTTGTGCTGCCACGATGACCTTTATTGAAACGGGCTGACGTAAGTTCGGAGTAAGCTGACCAAAATAGAAATCCGAAAAAAAAAAGAAATGGTCGAACAAGTATTAATATGGCAAATTACCCTGATATATGGAGCCATGCTCTGTAAAAAGTGGGCTTATCACATCTGCAAAAAAGATCGATTCAGGTCAGCCTGCGCAACCCAAGCAATGGGTTGAAATGTTTTGCTGTTTGCTGTCGGTCAATTGTCTGCATATCGAAGGATCAGTGTACCTCATGATTCAGTCGGTTGTCATGCAAAAATGGATTTCCAGTATCCATGATTATACGACAACTTGCTCAAGGTATAATGAATCATGTAAATCAGACCCGCCTTTTCCAGAGCATGCCTCATATTTATGAGCCGTGCTCTGGCAAAATGGGGCTTAACTCTTTCGGCGCCAAATAAATAAACTTGGCTTGTTTTGATGGCTGTAAATACAATCCACTGAGTCTCAAGGAGACTTTTATCATATAGGCATGACCAAACAAGCGGAGAGCATAAATCAAAGATCAGACTGCACGTTCTGTGCAGTCTGATCTTGATCTATGCCGTCTGCAAAAGTCCCTGTTTTCGCCTATGGCGATGAAAGGGTTAATGCATCTCCGTGAAACATTATACCTATCAAGCTATCACATAATTATGGATCCATAATAGACACTTTTTTTAACAACCGACTTAATTATTAGGCAGAATGTCCTTCGCCGTACAGAAAATTGACCGATAGCGAAAAGCGGACTGCGCAGGCTGACCTGGGTCGATACTTTACGCAGATGCATTAAGCCCCTTTTTCACAGAGCATAGCTCTTATATTTTAGTCTAGGCTTCCAAGCTGACTGTATAGATACTTCGAGCATGTTTACAATTCCGATCAATCCAAGTTCGAATCATTGACTGAGAACTACGTAGACCTATGTCTTACTACGTTTGATACATATTCCTGTAAACTAATGACAGAAACGATCACCCTATACCATGGCCAAGAAGGTGCGTGACCATAAGATGTGATAGAGCAGTAAAGAATTATAAAAGGGATGTATGGAGGGTGGGGAGGGGTTGGGGGATTGGAGAGATTCAACCCCTTTCCAGACTACGATTTTTTAGACGTGTATTTTGAAAGCATTTTCAGATGACAAATTGAATTCGACCGAAGTGATGGAGTTTGTCTTTGAAAAGGTTAAAAATATTGTAGAAAGGAGAGAAAATGCTGGTAACCAGCATTTTCTCCCTTTCCCACCATGTTTTCGGAAGTCTTCTTCCTCAGGTTTGTAAAAGAGGAAATTGTTTAGTAATGGGTTAATCTCGAAATTATTCGGTCTAATTTGCATAGTTTGATATTGCTTGAAAAATACTTGATGATTCAAAAACACCATGAAGTTACCCCGTTTCTTTACAAGCTATGTGTCCTAGTATTTTTCCCCTATAAGCGTCTCTCACAATTCAAATTGCGTTTGCGACCACTTTCAATCAAGATCAGACTGTCCAAAAAGTGCAGTGCGATCTTTGATCTACAGTGTTTGCTTTGCTGAGGCATTCTGGGGGGAAAAAGACTAAATTTGCAAATATTTGAGTCTTATTCCTGGACTGAAGATGTTGGTTAGGTTTATTCGGCACTCTAGGAGGTAACCGTTTGGCTGCTAAGCGCGACTCGCTGACCTTTTGTGGACAGTGTAGATCAAAGATCAGACTGCACAGAATGTGCAGTCTGATCTATGATCTACACTGTCCGATAAGAAGGTATTTTCCATCGAAAATACCTTTGAAATTGCAAAATTTGGGTTTATACTTTCGACTTGAAAGTTTTTATTTCACTTATTTAGCAGATCAAGGATTAAGCTTGCTGGTAAGCGCGACTCACTGACCTTATGTGGACAGTGTAGATCAATATCAGACTGCACAGAACGTGCAGTCTGATCTTTGATCTAAACTGGCCGATTAGGAGATATTTTCCACCAAAAATACCTTTTTAAGTGGAAAAAAGTTGGGTTTTTACTATCGACTTGAAAGTTTCATTTCACTTATTTAGCAGATCAAGGGTTAACCTTGCCTAGGGATCGCATAATAACAGTATTTCTAGACTATTACTAGACTTGTGTGTAACCATGTCTTAACCCTAATCCTGCTAAGTAGATTGAATAAAAACTTTCAATCCCATAATAAAAACCCGAATAATGTTATTTCAAACTTATTTTTGGGTGAAAAATTTTGGCCTTCTCGGAAAATGTAGATCCAAGATCAGACTGCACGTTCTGTGCAGTCTGATCTTGGATATACATTGTCCGCAAAAGGTCAGTGTGAGTCGCACTTAGCGGCTTAACGGTTAAAAGCGCCGAATAAACTCAACGGTCATTTTCAGTCTAGAAAAAGACCCAAATAAGTATAGGTCAAGGTTACTTTTGTTTACAACGTTTCAGCAAAACGATGAGTGTTGGTCAAAGATCTGAGTGCACGGTTTGTGCAACCTGATCTTGATCTATAAATGATGCAAAGGTAACAATAGTTGTGACAGACGCATAAAGGGTTAGTAATGAATTTATCCCAAAGGCTAATTTAATGTAATATTATGATTATGGATTTTATATCCATATATGAGCCAATGAATTTAT
Organism: Tridacna gigas; assembly: GCA_945859785.2. Lineage (NCBI taxonomy): Eukaryota > Metazoa > Mollusca > Bivalvia > Cardiida > Cardiidae > Tridacna > Tridacna gigas. Next base: position 9,707,640 of record OX244042.2, read on the forward strand.
CTCAAATGTAATATTATGATTATGGATTTTATATCATATTCATATATGAGCTATGCTCTTGCGAAAGGGGGTTTAATGCATCTCCGTGATCCATTATACAAGGCAGCTTATCATATTTAAGAATCCATGAAATCTATTTTGTCCGACAACCGACTGAATCATGGGGTAGAATGTTCCTTTGACATGCAGAAAATTTACCAAAAGCATAAAGTTTCACCCAAAATCAACCTTCGCAGGCTGATCTGTGTCGATGCTTTTTTTGCAGATACATTAAACCCCCTTATCAAAGAGCGTAGCTCATATACATTACAGGGGCATAATGACCTTGTAAGTATTTCGTTTTATGAGCTTGGCTGTTTTTCGAAGAAATTATTGCCACAGTCCTGTCATCGTCCTCTGCGTAGTTGGTCGAAATCTTTGACATTTTTCTCATATCTCTATTATTACTTAAGATATTCATCTCCAACATGGGCTAGTGATTTACGGTCAAAAGGGGGACCCATACTACAACTGCAGTTATCCGCGAATCTTCATCGTCATACGAAAACTCATACACTCTTTCACATTTCTCATTTCATAGAAAAATTTACATCAAAATTAGGCGAGTTGTTTATCATCAAAAACCTTAGCCTCGTACTGGTGAAACCCAGGACATACATGAATATTAGCGTGCAACACACGAAAAGGGGTTTTCGGACATATGCGTAAAAGTGTGACGTCCCAGATCAGCCTTTGCAGTCTGCGACTAATCAGAGACGACACTTCTCGTTCTTGTGCAATTTTCTGTTTCACGAAAGTCTACTGTATGAAAAATATCTTATGTAGTCGTAAAGTGCCGTCTCGGATTAACCTGCGCGGACTGTGCAGGCTAATCCGGGATGACACTTTACGCAAATCCCCGAAGGTCTCATTTCGCATGTTGCGGGCCAGATTATATGAACTGTCGCCGTTCTATGACTGAAACAATGTTGCCAGCCGCGTAAAACACCATACAATCAGTTAATTCAATACTATAGGAAGAGGAACATTCCATAAGGGCAGGTAACACTTAAGACATTTTTAGTTAGTTATGTCCCTTTTTGACAAAGACTTTTATCTATAAAAGCACCCGGAGTCGAGCGTTGGCACCATTATAAGGTGCTCTTGTTAATGATTCCATTGGTGGTAACATTTGTACTTGTACATGATAAATTTATCGGAAATCTACCATTTTTGTAGAAAAAACCGGATGTGACGCCAAGAAAAATCCATGTCTTCCGGGTTACAAGTGCGAGGACTCGAAGTCAAAAGGTTACTGCTGTATACCGGATAAGAGCTATTACCGCTAGGGTCACGGAAAACCGATGGCGTCAGATGAAGTCACATGACATTCAGTTTATCTGTCACGTGATCCTTCGATAAATAAAGATTTTAAAAATCTCTATTCTATGTTGGTCGCTTCTTTGTATTTACATTTAAGCCATGTTCTGTGAAAAGTGGGCTGAATGCATCTGCGAAAAGTACCCCCCAGGTCAGTCTGGGCGGTCCGCGCAGTCTAACCTGGGCCAAAAGTTTTCGCTATTAGTCAATTTTCTGTATGTCCAAGGACCAGTTTACCTAATGATTAAGTCGATTATTAAAAGAAAAAAGTGGCTTTTATGGATCCATAATTATGTGATGACTTGCTTTGTATAACGCATTACGGAGATGCATTAAGCCCTCTTTTGTCAGAACATGGCTCGTTTACATTAATACAACCCTTGGGCAAATAATTCACTGCTTTTACGACCCTTTCCGATGCGGCTTTTGAAAATATCATAGGAAAAGGAGAAAATGCAGGTAACCAGCATTTTCTCGATTTTCCATAATGTTTCCATTCTTCAATGAACTAATACCATGATTTGAATCATGTTTAACTCTTACAGTGCTGAATTAATGAAATACACCTTTTCAATCCGGAAAAATATACAAAAATATTGTTACTTCAATATAGTTTTGGCCAGAACATGTAATGAAGTAGCGGACAGTGTATATCCAAGATCAGACTGCACGTTCTGTGCAGTCTGATCTTGATCTACATTGTACGCAATAACAACTTAAGTCGGTTCCAGCACTTTAAGGGTTAATTTGTCGTCTGCAAAAGAGTTAAATCTTAAGTAGTCTATGATTTTGTCGTCGGATAATCCTGTATAAACAACCACGTTTGTTAACGGCCCTGAAGTAGAAGGCTTTTGAAAACATAGTGAGAAAAGGAGAAAATGCTGGTTACCAGCATTTTCTCCTTTTCCCTCAATGTTTTCTACCTCTTCAAAAGCAGAAATCATCTATTTAGTAACTTGTATTTGTGTGGATAAGTCTAAAATTTTGCCACGTGGCACAGAGTGAAAGAAGTACCCTGTCACGTGACGGGGAAAGAGAAAATGACAATATAAAGTGTGCTAAAGCAAATGAAATGCAGGGATTCGATTTTCTTACATTTTCCCCTGGAATATCTCACACAATATCGAACTGTGGTGTAGCCAAAGATCAGGCTAAGTAGTCTTATCTTGATCCATATTTACTGGATAAGCAACGTTAGGTATTCGCCATGTTGTGAGGATTAAATAAATGCAACACACACACACACACACACACAGAGGCAAACGCACACACACATGCACAGAGAAAAAGACCGACCAACCGACCGACAGACAGACCAACAGACAGAAAGACAGACAGACAGACAGAGAAAGAGAGAAACAACTTCACTCATAACCTCGTTGAACAAGACTGATGCAAACGACTTCAAAACGCCCGAATAAAACTATGGGTATTTAAAATTAACCAACACTGTATCACACAATCCTGTAATCTAACGACCATAAGGAAGAATGCATTTGAAAACATTGTGGGAAAAGGAGAAAATGCTGGTAAACAGCAACTTCCCCTTGTCTCAAAATGACTTTTTTTTACCTTTTTAGACACAAGTCCAATCATTTAAGACACATTTAGCCCTTAAGCTGCTAAGTGCTAGTCTCTGATATTTGCGGACAGTGTAGATTAAGATCAGACTGCACAGAACGTGCAGTCTGCTCTTGATCTACACTGTCCGATAAGGAGATATTGATTTCAAAGAAATTAGTTTGAAATAACATTATTCGTGTTTGTTACTATCGTCTGGAATGTTTTATACAACTTATTTAGCAGAATAAGTGTAAATTTGTCTTCTGCAATCCTTTTTGTTGGACGAGTCTCAAATTGTCTCATCTGGTAAAATATCGTTAAGGTTTTAAGCACGCATACAAGTGAAAACAATGTGGCAAAAAGAGAGATTCTTCGTTCCGGTTAAATATTTCCCTTCGCCAGTTTTCCAAACTTGATCTCTTCGTGGACAAAAGATACCCAAAAGTTCTCCCCCCCAGATGGAAATGTACTGCTGTTTGTCTGTTATATTTAGGCTATGCTCTGGCAAAAGGGGGCTTAATGCATCACCGTGATGCATTATACCAATTAAGCCATCTCATAATTATAGATCTATAGTACTTTTTACTAACAGCCGACTTAATCATGAGGTAGACTGGTCCTTGGACAAACAGAAAATTGACCGATAGCGAAAACTTTCGGACCAGGTCAGCCTGCGCGTACTGCGCAGGCTGACCTGAATCGATACTTTTCGAAGACGCATTAAGCCCCCTTTCCACTGAGCATGACTCATTTGTTTGTTATATTTAGAAAATGACACCAAAAATGTCAAAAACTCTCGTGACAGCTCGGCATCTATGTTCATGGACGATCCTTATGTACATGTATCAATTTTGAAGGGGCTTATCAGCAGGAGATCTTTTGTTTAGCTCAATACACAGCAAGGGGGCTAAAATCAAAGTATAGAGATGACCTCACGTGTACCTAAACTGTATCAGGGGAGGTAACTAATCTAACATGAACGTGAAACGACCAAGCACTGTTACATAATAGTTTGACTCTTTACCAAACGACCAAATGTTGGGATCTTATATTTTGAAAGCAATCGCAAGCGACAAATGAAATGTGGCCAAAGATGAAGTTAGTCTGTGAAAGAGTAGAAAACATTTGACGATAAGGAGAAAATGCTAGTTACCAGAATTCTCACCTTTTCCTACATTGTTTTCAAAAGCATTTCCCCCCCCCCCCCCATCGTCAAAACTTGGGATGGTTTAGTTACCTTTTCCTACATTGTTTTCAAAAGCATTTTCTCCCATGATCGTTAAAACTTGGGATGGCTTAGTAAACAGCTGCTCTTTTATCAAAATAGCCCATGTATTTTTCATTGCCATTCTGATGTTGTAGGAAGAAAGCATCGTAGTAGGTAAAATATATGAGCAGTGCTCTGGCAAAAGGGGGCTTAATGCATCTCCGTGATGCATTGTAACAAGCAAGTAATCACATGATTATTGAAAAGTAAAAGTCGGTTTTTTTATCATGCGGTAAACTGGTCCTTGGACAGACAGAAAATTGACCAATAGCGAAAAGTTTCGACCCATGTCAGCCTGCGCGGACTGCGCAGGCTGACCTGGGTCGATACTTTTCGCAGATGCATTAAGCCCCACTTTTCAAAGGGCATGGCTCATGTAAGATAGAAAACATCTTTGAAAATGTAAATAAACAGTGATAACCAATGTTTTCTATTCTTTCAAGGACGAATCGGATCCTTTCAGTCACGTTTACTGTGTCGTCTGCAAATGGTTTCAATATTGGCGCCTCTAAAATTTTGTCGTCTGGGTCCGTATTCACCAACCGTTCTTAGGAATATTCTTTGTCTTCTTCTAAATTTAGATAGTAACACAAGATCTGATCGGCTAAAACCAAATGGTTTAGCCAATCAGAACTTGTGTTACTTTCAATTTCAGAAAATTCTTGAGAATAAGACGAAAAATGTTCTTTAGAAAGGTTGGTGAATCAGCTGGTTAAAACTTGAGGTCAGAAAATTCGGGGGGGGGGGGGGGAACTTGAGGTCAGAAATGGGGGGGGGGGGGGGGGGGGGGAAGGCGGGAAGGGAAATGTCCCACAAATTAACATTGCATCTCACTCTATCACGTCTTCAGGTCTGAGAGCAAACACCCGTGTGTACCTCTTCAGTCAAGATACCATGCTGAACACAACGTTATAAGAAGGACTACACAGCATGACGTCATTAGGACTCTCAACATGATAGAGACTGGATTACCTGCACTCACATAACGTTATCGGTACTCCTAAAGGGCGGCGGTCGGAGTACCAGACCAAACATGGTGTTCCTCTTTTGTGTGATCAAGAAATCTGAGGCGTTTTGTTTCATATTCGTAGAAGCCGACAAACGAGGGTTGTCCAAAAAAAAAGCTATAACGCTATTGCGACGTACCATATTACCGGTATTTTCATTTGAAAAATAAAATCATTAACGCTTTTTATAATATTTTCTTTTGGATGCTAAGACACTATTTTAAAGGTGACGAGAAGCTGCGGGGCCGACGTCAAACAGTTCAGCACATTTTTGTTTATGAATAGATGTGATCCATGCTCTGTGAAAAGGGGACTTAATACGCCTGCAAAAAAATCGACCTATGCCAGCCTGCAGAGTACGCGAAGGCTGACTTAGGCCAAACATTATTGCTATTGGTCAATTTTCTGTATGTCAAAGGACCAGTCTACCTCATGCTTCAGTTGGTTGTTAAAAAAAAGTGGCTATTATGGATCCATAATAATGTGATGGCTTGACTGGTACAATACATCACGGAGATCATTGAGCCCCCTTTTGCCAGAGCATGGCTCAATTATATAATTAATACACAATGATAAATCGTATACCAAAGCAAAGAACAAGAGTTTAACCGATTATGCGTGATATTATTTTGTTATTTGACGTCAATAGGTTCGAGCTAACTCCAGTTCAACGTGAGCTTGTCTGTTCGAATTTGACAAAAATAGTGACGTCAACAACAGCAGTGGACAATTGCCATGTGAACAAAAGCTGACACCCTTTTCAGGGAAACAAGAGACTTTCTGTCGGACGGACAGACAGCGGTGTAAAAAGCGGAAGGTCTGTAGGAATTAGTTTGTTTGTATTGGAGTTTAACGCCATTTCAACAGCTCAGGTCATATTATAGCGGTCAGTGCCGCATCCATGTTTCCTGGCTTTCTCACACCAGTACTGCGACAACTTTCTTTCCGAAGCCACCGACTACTTTTCTCACGTGCATCAGAGGTGAGAAAGTTTGCCTTTACCGGGTATCGAACTCGCAACCACCAGGTCACGAGTCAGATACGCTAACCACTGAGCTACCCAGGCGGGCGTAGGAATTAGTGAAGCTGTCATTCAAAAAGCGTCCGACGTCATTAAAGTTCGGAGAAGCTTGGCATGTCTCATGTGTGTGCGCGACATGAGTACCCTGCCTTTAAATATACGTCCTTACAGCTAGAGACAAAAAATGCTGATAAAGTTTGATAGACTGCGGAATGGGTCAGAATGTAGACAACTGTGTAAATGTAGATAAATTTCCTATATGAGCCATGCTCTGTGAAAAGGGGGCGCAGGCTGACCTGGGCCGAAACTTTTCGCTTTTGGTCAATTTTCTATAGACCCTTTTACAACGCCGTTCGTTGCCAAGGAAGTACGATCCCAGAATTCCACTTTCCGCGCATGCGCACTGTTTGTAGGGCAAAAAGTTCAATATCGCCACTATTGAAAGCTATTTTCACACGTAATGTTTGGGACTTGTCGAAAGATTTTATTGATAAAATCTGTGAAGTTTAACTGTGTTACAGGATGCCGTTATCATGCTGTGCACCGGGCTGTACAAACAGATTATTAAATTAGTATCTGGCTTAAACGTCACGGAGTCAAAACGTCTTACTTTGGGTTAAAACGTCCATTCAGAGTTGGCTAAGCGTCCCCCTAAAACGTCCCCGTATATTTTATTCAAATTATTTGTATGATCTCGCATGTTTTTTTATAGAGATTTTTCACCATTAATGTTTTGTATTTTACTGACCATCATTTAATGTTATTGAATTTTGATCCATATCCCGCCGTACTTATATTTTTGACCAGCACAAGAGGAATTCGCGTAAAGTTTATGTCATAAATCTTAATTAGTATTACTTAAACCACAATTAGGATTTGTGACAGTGTATTTTATGACCACCTACCCCCATGTGCAAACAGATCTCTTATTATGCTTTTCGCAAAGTAAATTTAAGATCACCGTCATGTAACGGAGGCTAAGGATTAAGGCTATGGTCCATATTGTTTCCCTACATTATCATGTATATGACACGCTAAAATGCCTCCCCGTATACAATGTGCTCAACTAATTACTGTCACAATTTCCATTTAACCCTTTACCCAACAATCACAAGTCTTAACGACAAGAGAAAAGAAAGCTTTTCAAACATTGTGAGAGAAGGAGAATATGCTGGTAAACATTATTTCAACCTTTTCCAACACTGTTTATGGAAAAGGAATGTTTTTTAAAGTACATGTTACATACGGTCCCTGATGGAAAGCAATTATGGAAAACAGCAGCCACAGACGACAACAGGGCATTATACAGTTGTTTGTTCGTTCTTGGTTCGTGCTTTAGTTCATCCATCCATCCATCCATCCATCCGCTCGCTCGCTCTTTCATTCATTCATTCATTCATTTTTTCAAATACGTCTGCGCCAAAATTTGTTTCATAATGAAATTGTTCACAATACACTCTCTAAACTATTAGAGGTAACAGCGTGTTATGCCGATCTCAACCGACACTCTCCGCCATTTAAGTTAAACTAAAATATCCACAGTATTGTCGATTAAACTAACAAATATGTGATATATCAGATGGCTACCCTTTGTAAACCCTTTACCTGTCTCACACTCGTCTTAATTAACGACCCTACATCAATGGGCATGTGGAAACACTACGGCAAAAGGTAAAAATGCTGGTAACATGCATTTTCCCATTCCCGCAGTGTTCTAGCCCATGCTTCATGGGGTTTGTCTTTTACTGCCTGGGGTCAGTTAACATTTCCTTCGATGATAAAGTCAACCCACAATAGTGACACGGTTTTTGTCGTCTACATCTTAAATTGTCATTAATATACGGATCGTTTTCTTTCACCTTACTGAACCCTCTAGCAAATAAGTTAGTCTGATTATCGTTTCTTTGCCTCTGGGGGCAAGCTTTTCATATAATCGCTCATAATTTAACGATTTTGTGTACACTTTCAATAATCTGCCACTGTTTTATTCCGTCTTTTTGCCCTACACGAGTGCGCATGCGCAATTTTCCGGTCTCGTTACCAGGAAGTGCTCAGAGACTAAAAGGGTCTATATGTCCAAGGACCAGTCTACCTCATGATTAAGTTGGTTGTTAGAAAAAGTTTTTATTATGGATCTATAATTATGTGATGACGTCATAGGTATATTGCATCACGGAGATGTATTAAGCCCCCTTTTACCAGAGCATGGCTCATATATATATGGTGTAAGGGATAAATACATATACCGGAAATCTTCAATATAAAACGGAAATGTCACAACAGGTGTAACACCAGAACGGAATGCTTCCGGGTCGTAGTAGTCAAAAGTAGTCCCACTTGAAAATTTGATACCAAGCACATCTGCCACACTGTTTTATCATGAAGCGTGATAGGATAGGTCTAAAATGTGTTTCTGAAGTTTATTTGATTATTTCTTCAGAGAATGAATGCATTTTTTGCATTTCTTTCAGGACTATTTTTTGGTATGTGACCTGGCAAAGAGGCATGGTCTATCACCAGTTTGGGCCTAGACTGACAGTGATTTTCCGAGGGTCATTGTGTTTGAAGAGGAATAGCAAAAAAGTTCATTGCTCATGATGTCATTATCTGCACCTTTTTGTGGAGGACATTGGACATATATTTGATGGAAAAAACTTGCAAAGCTCCCGCTTCGTCAGGGAATCAGCAGCAGCCAGTCAAAGATAGTGATTTTTACTCTATTTTCATTTAGCCAAAAAGTTACCGGTGTGACACCAACAGTGATTTCTTTGATGGCTTCCTGAAAATGAACTGCAATTTCCACAGGCAGTAATCTATGCAACATTGCAACTGTCAGGGGCAACATTTGGTATGAAGATCCAAGAATGACTATAGTTTGATAGATTAAAGATAAAATGGGTTAAAAACTGGACTTGCTGGAAACGAGTTAATATGTGTCTTTAATCAGAAGAATAGATGCGCCATGTTAGCGACTTGTACGGAAAGACTTCACAGGGGCTGCCAGGAAGAGGCGACCAGCTAGAAAATGTGATTTATTATCATGGTGACGCACCATTCCACAGAGCCGCATCTATGGACGTTGGGCTTCATGTGTTAGGATTTAGGGACGTTGCACATACCCCCCCCCCCTTTTCTACACCGCGGATCTGGCGCCGCTATACTTGGCGTGCTGAAGGGGAGTTTACGAGAAAGCAACATTTCTTTTCCGTCGTTCAACAAAAACCTTGCTACCCATTTGAGCCATGCTTTGTGAAAATGCAAAAAGTATCGACCTGTGCCGAAACTTTTTCGCCTTCCGAAATTTAGAAATTTCTGAAGAACAAGACTAGGAATATTCTTACGAATGGTTGGTGAGTACGGACCCAAGGGCTGAGCACTACGCAACATAATCAAAAAGAGAGGGACATACGCTGTACCGTCAGTACTTCGATTTTCACTCTTCACCGGGAAAAAAAATGAAAGCTTTTGCAGACGACAAATTGAATATGGTTCACGTTTTGGTATTTTTCTCTTAAAGGGTAGAAAACATTGAGGGGAAAGATGAAACTCTTGGTTTCAAACATTTTCTCCTTTTTACCAAATGGCATTATCGGATGCCCTTTTGCCGGGGTACGAGAAAAAAGACGATATTTTGGTAAATTGTTAAATCAACATTGGTGAATAATGTCCGGTGCTACGAACACTGTAAGCCAGTGTTTATCAGCGATTCTAAAGCGCGTTTTCAGTCCAATTTAGGATTTAAAAGGTAACGCAATTTCTGATTGGCTAAACCACTCGTGTTAGCCAGGCAGAAATTGCAGTACTTTGAAATTCAGAAAATAATCGAGAATCAGCTTACAATGTTATTGAGTAAGGTTGGTGAATACTACTCCTACATAGTTGGCTCCTCCTTTCTAAAAAACAATCAGAGGATTGACTGTACGGTATTTAAGTCCGTTTTCAACATTTTATCAGTTACATCGCAGCGGCCAGTGCACCTATCCATGTTTTCTTTTACCAGTACTCCACCACAATATTCTTTCTAAGTCACTGGCTGCTTTCCCACATAACAATCGTAGAAACAAAGATCAGCGGTGAGAGAGAGGAATTAATCCTGCCGCAATGACTATCATCAATCCTCGGAAAAAAATGGCCGAGCCGGGGATCGAACTGGCAACCTCCTTTTCTCAAGTCAATTACGCTACCGGCTGAGCAACCGTGGCTCCACACAATCACAGGAACTCAATCCGGCAGGTATAACCGAAAATGTCTAGAAGTTTGGTCTTATGGTTGTCAAATAAAAAAACAACATTCCACGCAGGAGCTTTGGGAGACGATGCCAAGTTGTTACAAACAGCCAGGGGTCACTCATTGGATATCAACCCTATACCATCTGGCAGTGAAAGCTTTTTGAGCCCTTAACCTGCTGATTAAGTAAATTTAAACTTTCAAGCCGATAGTACAAACAGAATTTTGTAATTTCAAGGTATTTTTGTAAGGAAAAATATCTCTTTATCGGACAGTGTAGATCCAAGATCAGACTGCACCTTTTGTGCAGTTTGATCTTGATCTACACTGTCCGCGAAGGGTCCTTGAGTCTTACTTAGCAGCCTAAGGGTTGATATCTTTTGAAAAAGTACACATTTTACCAGATCTACTTTTAATTCCCTTCCTACTAAAATTCCAAGAACCACGTACAGGTAAATCGGACTAAAAACGTAAACACTTTTTGTCCACGTGACCAAAGAAATCATCTGCTGAAAGGTTGAAACAAAATCTAAACAATATTGCAATCATTACAAAAACACTTTTATCAGACTGTGTTGTTTAGCAAACTTTGGGTGGTATATGCAAAGTCAGTGATCTTTCCTTGTTTTGATCTATACTTTAAAGGAAAGATGTTTTTTATCCTGGTAATTCAGCACGGCTTTGTGCGTGTCACGTAAAGAGCACCTTGCAGTGTTAAAGGGGCTTTAAACCAGATATCGTTTCGCAAGTTTTTTTTATGTTAGAAAATCTGTACACCGACGGCTGATTTCTATGTGCGTGCAAAGATAGCTAAAACAAATGTATACGAGCCACGCTCTGGCAAAAAGGGGGTCTAGTGCCTCTCCGTGATGTATGATCCAAGCAAGTATTATAAATCCATAAATTCCATTTTGTATAACAACTGACTGAATCATGAGGTAGAATCGTCCTTTGACATGCAGAAAATTGACAAAATAGCAAAAAGTTTCGGCCAAGGTCAGCCTGCGCAGTCCGCGCAGGCTGACCTGGGTCGATACTTTTTGCAGATACATTAAGTCCCCGTTTCACAGAGCATGGCTTATGTATAGAAAGACATGTAGAAAATACAAGGAATTACAGAGATTTTTGCACTTTCACAGTAAGATTTACCATACCGTTAGTAACGGTATAACTGTTGTTACATTATTAAGGATAAATATATTTTAAACACAAATGGATTGCAGTTATCGCGAGAGCTTTATTGGTAGAGTCGCTGACTTCGTTTTGAAGGTCATTGGGGGTCATGTCCCACTGGAGGCTTTTTTTTTTCAGCATTTTTCTCCGTCGACGGGTAAGTAATCACGTCATTCTTTATTTTGCCTGTCAAATTTCAAATTTCCTAACTCCCACACCTCCGGAAAAAAATAACTATGGGTCAAAATCTGGTCTGATGCCGCTTTAACGGGAAGTTATAACGACGAAGTAAACAATTAAAAAACTGTCGTAACAGATTATTATCTGTTACCGTAATCATGTGAAATAAACCACAGAAAGAACAATTGTCTAGACTATATTTATCGATGTTTAACTCTTTCAGCGCCTATACCGGGAGGTATAGATCGAGATCAGACTGCACAGAACGTGCAGTCTAATCTTTGATCTATACCGTTCGCCTGTTTTGTCAAACCTATAAGATATCTTTTTTTTTAATGTCGGTGGCTCGTGTTTACAGCCGTCGAATGTCGTATGTCGAAATTATAAATGCCGTGCAACACAAGAAAAAGGGGCCTTCTGACATATGTGTAAAAGTGTGTCGTTCCAGATCCGCCTGTGCAGTCTGTGTCTAATCCGAGACGACACTTTCCTTTTTTGTGCGATTTTCTGTTTCACGAAAGTCTACCGTATAAAAAAATCTTTTGTAGTCATAAAGTGCCGCCTCGGATTACCCTGCGCGAACTACGCAGGCTATGGGGCAACACTTTAGGCAAATTTCCGAAGGTCTCATTTCGCAGGTTGCGGGCCAAAAACGCAGTTGTGTATTATTTGAGAAAAAAAGAAAGTAAAGAAAAGTAAAAATAGTAATTTGATTTCTTGTAATGATCGAACTCCATATTTCTTTATATTATAAGCCCGTGTTTTGGCAAAAAATTTGCACTTCCCTCCCCAAAAAAACTTCACCAAGTGCCCCCAAATATCTTCTACAGTATCAAAAATTTTCTTGGGGAAGCCCCCTCCCCCCGACCCCCCTATGGGCAATTCCCCCTCCCGCACCTTTCCCCCTCTCGGCGATTCGCATCTCAGGTAATACCTTCGGTACGGCTATTGGTTATACTTTATATTGGGCGGTAACTACACCCCTGTATATATTTGGCGCAAAACCCTCGTAGCTCAGTCGGTAGCGTACAGGACTTGAGAACAGCAGGTCGCTGGTTCGATCCCCGGCTTGGCCAATTTCTTTCCGAGGATTGATGATAGTCATTGCGACAGGATTCATTCCTCTCTCACCGCTGACCATTGTTTCGACGATGGTTATGTGGGAAAGCAGCCAGTGGCTTGGAAAGAATATTGTGTGTAGTACGGGTGACTCCAGGAAAGCATGGATAGGTGCACTGGCCGCCGCGATATAACTGAAATAATGTTGGAAAACGGCGTTAAACACCATACAATCAATAAGAGCCCTGCTCTGGCAAAAGGGGGCTTAATGCATCTCCGTGATGCAGTTTACCAAGCAAGTCATCACATGGTTAAGGATTCATGATAGCCACTTTTTGTGACAACCGACTTAATCATGAGGTAGACTGGTCCAAGGACATACAGAAAATTGACCAATAGCGAAAAGTTTCGGCCCAGGTCAGCCTGCGCGAACTGCGCAGGCTGACCTGGGTCGAGACTTTTCGCAGATGCATTAAGCCCCCTTTTCACAGAGCATGGCTCCTATGTTTGGTTTTAAATGGGTTAACCCTTAACCAAACAATCCTGAGATTTAACGATCCTAGAGGGATTCTCCTCGCAATTGGCACCAGTGGCTCCGATACGCAGGTTTGATTTATTGATCAATGTCCATAGTGGTGTTTTACGCCGCTTTCAACATTATTTCAGTCATATCCCGGCGACAGCGCACACATTACTGTTCGTCCTGGGTTTCACCAGCACTAGGCTAGGGCTCTGAGGTGCCTTGCCGAAGGACACTCCCACGAAAAAAAACTAAATGCTCCCAGCGAGGTATGTATCAGGACGTATTAAACTGAATATGTGCATATCTTTAATCCTTCGCAAATTAGGCGTGTAAGACTCGACTTAAATCTTTCAATAAACGACGCAGGAGATATTAAGAAACTGATTCGTAAAGTGATAGTTGCATTTACCTACATACAAATAAGCTAATGGTTCGTGAACATTTAAATATTTGAGCCATACTCTGGCAAAAGGGGGCTAAACGCATCTCCGTGATGCATCCTACCAATCAAGCCATCACATAATTATGGATCCATATTAGCCACTTTTTCTTTTAAACAACGGACTGAAACATGGGGTAGACTGGTCCTTGAACATACGGAAAATTGAACAACAGCGAAAAGTTTCGGCCCAGGTCAGCCTGCGCGGACTGTGCAGGCTGACCCGGGTCGATACTTTTCGCAGATGCATTAAGCCCCCTTTTCACAGAGCACAACTCATTTACTTAATCTGTGCGTGAGCAGTAATGAATTCAGTTAAGAAAACGTACCTAGTTGAATTTGATCGTAAGGTATACGTTGACCTCTACAGAGTGGGTGGCCAAAATTTTGTGATATTTACGAAATCGCCTGTTAGGGCATTCGGTTAAAAGTTTCTTTGCAGCATGTCAATTTTTGAGAGAGATCGTAAAATACCAAAATTAATTAAACCTGGGTCGTTTGGTTTTCTTCATAGCAATTTAGCGTTATTTTTGTAAGTTATCTGTAAAATTGTTCTGTATTAAATCATTATCCCCCTGTTGTATATTTTTCCGCGGATGACGATTTTGATATTATCCGTCAAAAATATGTAATTTTTTCCGAAAGCAGGGAAAACGTTTATTGCATGGATAACATGAGAAAACACTGGGGCAAAAGGACGAATTGCTCATTACGAGCAATTTGTCCTTTTGTCACAATGTTTTAAAACTGGAAGACACGAAAAATCGGCTGCTTGATAAAGATAATTAGTTGACGGATAAAGCAATTTTTTTCCTGGAGAAAAATACGCTGTCTTTCTTGTATAGGCATATGTGACCGGAAGTGCGTTGAAAACTGTTGTTTGGACTAATAGTGCCTCAGATAATTGTTGTATGAATTGAAGTACCTCAAATAACTGTTGTATGAATTACAGTGGCTTGAATACATGTAACTGCTGTATGAGTTATAGTGCCTTGATAATTGTTATGCGAATAAATATTGCCTGGAGGAATTTTTGTATAAACTTATAGTACCTCTGAGAATTGCATTATAAATTATTGCCTAGTGTCTCAAAATAGTGTTGTATGAACCATCGTGCCTCTAATAAATGTTGTATGAATTACAGTGCCTCAATTATTGTTGCGTGAATTAAAGATGTCTCATTTCATTACTGTATGAAATTAACTGTACCGAAAAGTATGTTGTATGATTTAAATGTTGAAAAACTCATGCCTCAAATATTGTTCGTATGAATCAAAATTACATCAAAGGCCTATCCTATCGTTTTATGAAATAAATTGTGCTTCAAAAATTCTTGTATGAATAGATAGTGCCTAAAAGTATTGTTGTATGAAAAGATAGTGCACACAAGCTGTTGCATGAAGAAAAAGTGCCCCAGGTGTGGTTGTATGAATTAAATAGTCTCAAAGAATTGTTGTATGAATGAAAAGTGTCAAAAACAATTGTTGTTTGAATTTATTGTGCCTCGAAAATTTACTGTATGAATTAAAAAGCCTCAAAGAATAATTGTTTGAACTGAGAGTGCCTCAAAGATTCGTTGAATGAATTAACATTTGATCAATAGAATTACTTCACGAATAAATCTACGTAGGCCATTCATAATGGAATTGAAAGAGGTGCGAATTGATATAAAAGAGGAGGTTGTACAAACAAACTCTACAGATCCATTGCCCTCGCAAGATGGACTTGGAGCAGGGCATTGTGGGAGAAATATGAACTATTATACAAAGTACATGAACAAAGTGGAAGCCTTCTTTCAGGTGTACAAGCGAAAATTAATTTTGTCTTTGACTGGTATTCTGATTCTCGGATACTTTGTGTACTTTGCTTTTGCCTTGATATACCACGTGGGCGACGAAGGATCCTGGCGACTGATTGGCTGCACGATTCTGGGAGTGTTCCTGTTGTCATGGCAACAGCTGAAGAAAGTCGGCTGGACTCGTGTGCTGACGACACCTGCCAACAAATGTCTGCAAATGATATCTTCTGGGAAAAGGAGCTCTGTCATCCGATGGTAAGGTATTAGCTCTTTAATGCCAGCTCAGACGATAGTTTGTTGGAGGTTTGAAGTCAGAGACCGTAAACGATTCCCTTTTTGTTTACCTTTTGGTTGAATCTACATTTGACAAATGTTACTTTTTTGGACGAAAGAAATTTTAGTTTAACTCTTAGAATTTCAGACTTGTCCAAAATAATTCTTAGGTTACTAAGCGCGACTCGCCGACATTTTGCGGACGGTGTAGATCAAGATCAGACTGCACAGAACGTGCAGTCTGATCTTGGATCTACCCTGTCCGACCAAGGTGATATTTTTCTCTAAAAATAATTTTGAAAGAACATTATTCGGGTTTTTACTATCGGCTTGAAAATTTCATTCAACTCATTTAGCAGGATAAGGGTTAAAACATTTAGCCGTGCTCTGGCAAAAAGGGGCTTAATGTTTCTCCGTGATACATTATACCAAGCAAGTTATCACATATTCGTGGACCAATAAAACCAATTTTGTATAACAATGGACTTATTCATGAGGTACACTGGTCCTTTGACATGCAGAAAATTGACCAATAGCAAAAAGTTTCGGCCCAGGTCAGCCGGCGTGAACTGCGCAGGCTGACTAGGGTCGATACTTTTCGCAGATGCATTAAGCCCCCTTTTCACAGAGCGCGGCTCATTCAGACAACAAATGGGAAGTAAGAAAGTTGCTTGGTATGAATGATAGGCGAGGCCCTAAAAATAGAAACTCAAGAAAGCAAAAATAGTTGCACAGGTGACCCTCATATAACTGAAGTTATATTAAAAACAGCGTCTAACACCAAACAGAAACAACAGAAAAAAAATGGTTGGAACGAATTCCACAAAATACCAGAAAGTGTAGATTAAGATCAGAATGCACGTTTCGTGTATTATGATACTGATCTACACTTTTTTCGCAAAAGCCACAAAAATTTTTGTGTTGCGTCTGAAGGGTATAAACTGTAAATCCCGAATGCATGTAGATACTGACCTCAAAACGTTACAACGGTTGACTTGTAATTGACCGAGGTTGTCAACATTTCACAGTAGCTGATGTAAAGTGTAGACTTATTAAGCAGATCTGGTATGTGTGACCTAAAACCGTTATATAATTATCATGTTGAGACAAGTCAACTCTTAACCAGTCGATCGGAAATTTTAGACCCATCCATCTACAATATTTGCAGGCGACAAAAGATAATGCCATGTGGGTTCGAGTCCCACGACTGGCTGTCTGAAATTACTAATAGTCTTTCGGGTGAGACATTAAACCGATGTCCCGTGTGACGGTGCTATATATCGAACACGTTAAAAATCAAAGCGAAGCTTATGATGGGTTTCGGGCTGTATCTTGCACTATCCCCCGGTACATAACTAACAGTTTTCTGGTAGTGTCGCATGGATGGGAAACCGATGGCGACGATAAATAAACGAAAACCAATCAATCAATATGTCACTTAACCATTTACCACACAATCCAGAGTTTTAACGACCCTGGTGATGAGGTGTTTTTGAAACATTGTGGAAAAAGGAGAAAATGCTGGCAACCTGCTTTACCCCCCCCCCTCCCAAATGTTTTTTCTGTCCTTTCAAGACAATTTCCAACATCTGAGCCACATTTAAGTTGTCGTCTGCAAATGCTTTCAATTTGGACAAGTCTAAAATTTGTCGCGTGGTAGAGGGGTCAAATATATTTTTTGTTATTATTGACAGGTTGGAATGGAGAAGTAGGAAATACCTGTCGTTATCATTTGAACCATGGTCTGTGAAAAGGAGGCTTAATGCATCTGCGAAAAGTACCGACCCAGGTCAGCCTGCGCAGTCCGCGCAGGCTGACCTGGACGGAAACTTTTCGCTATCAGTTAATTTTTTGTATGTTCACGGACCAGTTTACCTCATGATTAGGTAGATCATTGAAAAAGTGGCTTTCATAGATCCATAATTATGTGATGACTTGCTTGGTATAATGTATTAGGGAGAAGCGTTAAGCCCCCTTTTGCCAGAGCATGGCTCATGTCGTTTTTTATCAATTTCTTCTCATAAGTCTTCTTCCCCAGGTCCGTTTAACCACGGGATCTCTCTCTCTGCATTGTACTATGCAAGCCATAACATTATTATGAATCCAATGGAGCGAGAGAGAGAGACAGAGAGAGAAAGACAGACAGACAGACAGACTCAGTATAAAGGGAAGTAGGCAATTTACATTAATTGTGATTTCGGCTCAAAAACTCATCGTAATGAATTCTGGGTCCGTATTCACCAACCATTCTTAATTTCATTACATTTCCTTTTTATTCCAGATTTAGGAAGTAATACAAATTCTGATTGGCTAAACTATTTGGTTTAGCCAATTAGAAGTTTAGTTACTTACTAATTTAGAAATTTCTTGAGAATAAGGCTAAAAATGTTCTTAAGAACGGTTGATGAACACGGAATAAGGTTGCCTGTCACTTTAAATAATGAAAATTTGGAGAAAGTACCTATAAATTCCAAAAAACACTGTATTTTTGACGCCAACTAATCACTTGCTTTTATATATATATGAGTCATGCTCTGTGAAAAAGGGGCTTAATGCATCTAAGAAAAGTATCGACCCAGGTCAGCCTGCACATTCCGTGCAGGCTGAACTGAGCCGAAATTTTTCGCTATTGGTCAATTTTCTGTATGTCGAAGGACCATTCATTCTACCACATGATTCAGTCGGCTGTTAAAAAAGGAGCTTTTATAGATCTATAATTATGTCATAGCTTGACTGGTATAATGGGTCATGGAGATGCATTAAGCCCCTTTTTACCAGATCTTTGCTCACACACACACACACACACACACACACACACACACACACACACACATATTCAAATTACTTTTATTTCCCCCATTGTGTTGTTGTTATTATTGTTATTATTATTATTATTATATTTTCTGTTTTATTTACAGGCTTCTTTACCTAACCATGTCGGCTTTCATGGTAGTTTACCTGGTTCTTGCTGTCGCAATGAAGACCTCCGAAAATCTGCGCTCTCTACTGGGCATATTTGTTTTTCCGTTTCTACTCTTTCTGTATTCCAACAACAAGAGAAAGGTAAAGCCTCGAATTCACTTTATTTAATTCTTTACGACATAACCCTTCATTCTAATAATCCCGATGAAGAAGCCTTTTGAAAATATTGTGGGAAAAGGAAAAAATGGTAACTGTAATGTACTTGCCCAATTCAGGAAAATAGACTAAAACATTTCAATTCTTAGCTCACATTCGGCAGTCTGATCTTGATATACACTTAAAGCTGTTTCCATTGAACACTACTGTATGGCATTAACTGTTGTTGTTTTAGCAATCGGCAGGTTATGTGTATTTCCTCTCTTTAACCAATAAATGAGTCATGCTATGGGTAAAAAGGGGGCTTAATGCATCTGCAAAAAAGCATCGACCAAGGTCAGCCTGCGCAGGCCGCACAGGCAATCTCCGAGCAGAGTTGTCGTTCGTTACTCTCACCATACATCTCTGCAACGGGCTAAATGACAAGAATCTTGTCAAACCGGGGAAAACATGTTTTGTTACTGTTTAACTGTTTCATGTGTAACATAATAAAGTAGACAAAGGAAATATGATTCCGGATACATTATAGGTGCATCCAAACTGATGAATTTACCTGTATACAATGGAACTAATTTTTCAAGCTTCTTTACTGATCAGAATCTTACGCCAATTGTAAAAAAAATGGCTGCGCCCATGAATGATGACAATTTAAACAAAAATAAAAAAACAAGTTATCGTCCTTTAAAAGACATTTAAGCTTTTCAGAAAATCCCTCTTTTTCACATTTCCTACCACTAAGTCTGATTGGCCGTATGCTGTTTGAACAGCTCACAAAACAATCGATTGCTCTTTCTGTCACCGGCGTTTGTCATTCGGCATACCTCGGGTGATCCGGTGATCAAATCCCTCGGCTGTATCACGTAGCTTGATATGCACCTACACGGTACATTTCGCACATCTCCGGAAGCACACCGCTTTACCGTTATTGAAATTGTAAGGCTCCTCTTTAGAAAGAACGCATGAGTAAATTTTCTATCGTTATCTTTCTAAGAGTATTTCAGTCGGCAAACAGTTTGTACATTCAAGTTTTAGCGTGGTTTATCAATTCCGTTAGGAGCTTTCATCGACAGATCGATAGAAGTGAATAACTTCACAGTGGTTGTTCATGTCGTTGCTAAGCGATCTACAGGGGCGCCGCCATGTTTAAGATCACGTGATTGGTAGTTCAAAATGGAAGCCTCCCTTATACAGACGAGGTTAGATGTAGGTACGGAATCGGCCGAGTTGTGACGAGTGCGGCGTTTGTGTCGCCACTTTGAGTTATGGTCATGTGACGAAAATATCACGTGATGACGGACTACTTTCTGAGCCAACTACAGAGGTGAATGGGAATGATCCGTAGTGCAAGAGAGTGCCGCACAGGCTGACATGGATCGAAACTTTTTGCTAATTATAAATGTTTTGCATGTTCAAGACCCAGATAAGGTCAATTGTTAGACAAAATGGATTTTATGGATCCATAATCATAATGGTGACTTGCTTGGTATGATGGATCACGGAGATGCATTAAACCTGATTTTGCCAGAGGATGGCTCCATTGTATTTTTTGCAGGTAAATTGGCACACGGTTTTCTGGGGCATGTCCTTGCAATTTATCTTTGCACTGATCATTTTAAAAACCTCGTGGGGTGCTTCCATCATCCAGTGGGTCGGGACGAGATTAACAGAGTTGGTGAACAACGCGGAGGCTGGAAGCGTGTTTATATTTGGAGAGAAATGGGTGGATCACCCTTTCGTATTTGGTGTGAGTATTATATTTGAGCCATTTTCTGGCATAACGGGGCTTAATACGTTTGCGAAAAGCATCGACCCAGGTCAGCCTGCGCGGACTACGCAGGCTGATCTGAGTCGAAACTTTTCGCCATTGGTCAATTTTCTGCGTGTCAAAGAACCAGTCTATCGCAAAATTCAGCCGGCTGTTAGACAATATGGATTTAATGGTGCCATAATTATGTGATCAGTTGCTCGGTATAGTGTAGTACAGAGATGCATCAAGCCCCTGTTTGCCAGAGCATAGCTCATTTCAAGATACACTCGTTTTTCAACCAGTTTTTAACTCATTTTATCATGTTATCAAACTATAATCATTCTTGTATCTTCACGCCAAAAGTTGGTCCTGACGGTTGCAAGCTTGCATAGATTACGACGGATAGAAAATGCATTTCAGTTTCTGGAGGCCATCAAAGAAACCACTGTTGTGACGTTTCCGGTTTTAAATCGAAGATTTCCGATATTTGTATTTGTCCTTTACACCATAAATGTATGTAATTAATCTATGTTTACACAGCTGATGGAATTCTGGACCAATCTACAGTCTAACAATTTTTTACAGTGTTTTTTTCTCTCTGGCTGTAAGGATGTATCTTCAATCTTTTACCCTTTACCAAACAACAAAATTATAGACTTTTCCAAATTCCAAGCATTTGCGGACGACACATTAAATTTTGCCGACAACATGAACTTTGTCATTCATAGGTTAGAAAACATTATGATAAAAGGTGAAAATGCTGGTTACCGGTATGGTTACCAGCAATTTCTCCGTTTCCCTCAATCTTTTCTAATTTCTTCTTCTTCAGGGTTGTTAAAGGTCGTGATTGTGTGGGAAAGGTTAAAAATCACTTCTTTTCAACGTACAGGTTCATTAATTCTTCGATATATTTATTGTACATTGTATAATTCTAAATGAGCCATGCTCTATGAAAAGGGGGTTTAATGCATTTGCAAAAAGTATCGGTCCATATCAGCCTGCGCAGTCCGCGCAGGCTGAACTTTTGTCGAAACTTTTGCCTTTTGAAAATTTCCTGCATTTCAAAGGGTCAGTCTACCTTATGATTTGATTTGGTTGGTTGTTAGACAAAATGAATTGCATGGATTTATAATTATGTGATACCTTGCCTGGTATAAGTACGGAGATGGATTAGGCCCCTTTTTGCCAGAGCACAGTTTAATATTTTTGACCGAGCTGAGAGCATCGTGTTCAAGACCCTTTTACTAGAGCATGGCTTGATATTTATTTATTTGACGTTGTAAAAATAGTTTATATTATCAATTTTACGAATCGCTAGATGTTTCTTAACAACCTGTCCAGCACTTCGAACCAGAACCTCTGCCGTGAAAGACTGATACATTACTTCTGTATTACTGTCGCCGTTTCACTTGATGAACGGGAATCCCTACAAATGTTGCCATTGAGTTTGTCTGTTTGTTTGTATGGTGTTTAACGCCAGTTTAAACATTATTTCCGTTATATCGCGTCGGCCAGTCTAACTATCTATGCTTTCCTGGAGTTTTTTCTTTTTTTTTTTGCACAATATTCTTTCCGAGGCACTGGTTGCTTTCCCATCATAACCATCGTCGAAATAATGTTCAGCGGTGAGAAAGGTATGAATTCTGTCGCAATGACTATCTTCAATCCTCAGAGAGGAATTGGCCGAGCTGGGCATTCCATCTAGTCACCCCCATGGTCTCAATTCCTGTACGCTACCGACTGAAATACTTTGAAAATCAACGTAAGCCCTATTCAAGGTAAAAAAAGTCGCCTGCGGACAAATAGTAATGTATGTGGGCCATGCTATGGCAAAAAGGGGCTTAATGCATCTCCGTGATTTATTATAACAAGCAAGACATCATATATTTATGGATCTATAAAATCCATTTTGTCCAACAACCAACTGAATCATGAGGTAAACTGGTACTTTGACATACAGAAAATTGACCGATAGCGAAAAGTTTCGGCCCAGATACGCAGGCTGACCTGGGTCGATACTTTTCGCAGATGCATTTCACAGAGCACCGCTCATGTCAATATTTTGACACAGAAGCCAATTTCTCTCTACTTTCTCTACTTTGTCACTTTAGTTTTGTTGCTGGTATTGCGAGGACAAGATCTGTGTGTTTGAAAATTTCATCTATTTAATGTATACAATAATTATGAATCAAACATTCAAATGGATCGTTTTTTTAAAAAACTAAAAAAAAAATCCAGCAAAAATGTCGCCAATGACGGATCAAGGCATTCCAGAAAGGTTGTCGGTCTAATCAGGGACATGTTTTCCTCAGGGAGAATGGACCTTATACAAAACTGTGATATTGTTTAAATTTTTCTTTCTTTTCAAACTATTTTATTCTTATCGCTGTATATCTATTTTATTTTATTTTTATTACAAAATCAATATCATAAATCATATTTCATTATATACTCATATACATCATTACTCACATTATTACAAGCTTTCCCCCCCCCCTTTTTTTTTTGCACGCTAAATGACCCTAGATGTCGATGCACCATAAAACACTATTCATTCACTCATTTATTCATTCATTCATTCATTCATTCTCTACTTTAATCAGTCTATGGTGCAAGCTCTTGTCTTGGTGGTAGCCATATCGGTACTTACTTATCTTGGTGTGATAAAGTTTGTAGTGGAGACTGTGGGGCGTGTCCTGGCTGTGTGCCTTCAAACCAGTCCACCCGAAGGCATCAACGCAGTGGCCAATATGTTTCTGCATGTGGTAAGTTAGTTTGACCTCCAAAACTTTTTCATGCCATTAAATGACGCCTTCAAGTTTATATTAAAAACCTGAACGCACACTATTTCAAAGTTATTCTGAGGGGAGAACTATCTCCTTATCGGACAGTGTAGATCCAAGATCAGACTGCACGTTCTGTGCAGTCTAATCTTGATCTACACAGTCGGCAAAACGTCCTCGCTGGATGCCTTCAACCTAGTCCGCCTTAAGGCATTAACGCAGTGGCCAATATGTTCTTACATGTGGTAAGTCACTTTGACCTCCAAAACTTCTTATCTCCATTATTGGAGCTCTTCAAGTTAAAGGCGCGTTTAGACCTATTACAGGGACCACGGGTAAACAAAAATCACTGGCAATATATACGAAATACGATCAAATGCAACCATGTATACTAACGGAGTCACATCTCAGGGCGATGCAGAGTCTAATAAGAATATTCAGGCTTTCATTTATCATTTGCTATTCTCGTTATGGTTTATTTTGTGATTTGTCCACGTTATGGGCACCGTTTCTGTCTTAAAAATGTCCCGCAGTCTCTCGGGACTTGTTCCTTTTCGTAACAAATTTACACAAGAGTGATCAAAGAAAGATAACCCTACATGACAAGCGATAATTAGTATCACACCAAATGATTTAAACCCTTGACGAAATAATCCTGTCTTGTCGCAACTTTGAGGAAGAAAGCCTGTGAAAACATTGTTGGGGGGGGGGGGGGGGGGGGTGGGGGAAGAGAGAAAATCTGTTGACCTGCACCTTGCAACGTTTTCTATCGTTTCAGAAACAAACCGTTTCAGACAATTTTACTTTAACGTCTGGAAAAGCTTTCACTTTCAACAAATCTAAACTTTGTTATTTGGTAGAGTTTTGATGGGAGGTATGGTTATTTTGGTCAAAAAGCTAGGTGCTTCTATCCTTTTTCAGCCATCAAGTACTCATCGACAATAGCTATTATACGCCAGATAGATCTATCTCTTGCAAAACCTCTGTACTTTCATTAACGTGTTACTTCCTGAGTGAAAAATCTTGAATTATTATCGGGACCCAATCGTCAAATAATACCTTTGTGCCCTTTACCAGTTAACGACCCCGAGGCAGAAGGCTTTTGAAAACATTGTGGGAAAGGAAGAAAATGTTGGTAACAAGCATTTTCCCTTTTTCTATCATTTCAAATGTATATCTCTTGATTTGAGACACGCCCAATTCGTCATCTGCGAACGCTTTTTAATGGAAATGTCTAAGAATTTCTTCGTGTGGTAAAGGGTTGAAAGACCATATTTCGATATCAAGTTCATGCGTCTAGGTCAGCCAATCAAATTTTGTCTGGTGATGGTGATTCTGAGAATCGATTGGTCAGTAGTTCATAACACAATAACAGAAACATCGTGTTAATTCGCCAGCGTATAGTTTATATACAAAAGATATTTATTTGTTGCATGAATTATAAAGCTTTCATTAATGAGTGACTCCTGAGTGAGAAATCCTGTCAACGTCCACATTTCGCTATCAAGCTCACGTGACTCGGTTAGCCAATTGATTCTCGTACGGTTTTGGTTCCTCGTGACGGTGAATCTGTCATTTTACTTGTCAGTCCTTATTCATATAATAGCACAAACATTACATTGTATCTCTGATGTCCAGACTCTGCTCTTGCTATATACATGTACATTGTAGAGATCCTTGGCACGAGCCTTCAGTCACTGTAGAATGATGCGTTTTCATGCCTTTGCCACGGGCTACCTTTTGAAAACATCGTTGGAAAGGGAGTGGTTGCTTGTTGCGTTGTTCAAGTGGAAATTATCGACGTAACTCAGTCAATAAAATGAATTGTAATAATGAGTGTTTTCTTTTTTTTAATTTTTGATTCTGAGTTTTCTGTGGCTTTTGGGTTACGGCGTTGGATTTGTAACTAGTAAATCCTGGCTCGATCTCCGCTGATTGCTCCAGTCAAACTTTTTTTGATCCTGCAAAGCCTTGACCTTGTACTAGATTTGATTGATTGATTGTATAGTGTTTAACGCCGTTTTCAACATTATTTCAGTTATATCGCGGCGGAGAGTGCAGCTATTCATGCTTTCACGGATTTTTTTTTCCAGTACTACGAACAATATTCTTTCCAAGCCACTGGCTGCTTTCCCATATAACTATCGTCTAAACGATGGTCAGCGGTGAGAGAGGAATGAATTCTGCCGCAATGACTATCATTAATCCTAGGAGAGAAATTGGCCGAGCCGGGGATCGAACCAGCAAACCCCTGTACTCAAGTCCTGTACGCTACCGACTGAGCTATGAGGGCTCGGCCTCATACTGGTACAGTCTAGAAAAGACGTTAATAACAAGCTGTCACCTTGATATGACTGATATAACCTTGAAAACTGCGTATCAACATTCAAATATTTTCTAAAAAATCATTCTTTTCAATTTTCAGCCCGAGTCTGCTTTATTGATCCAAGAATATCTTCCGTATATGACGCCATCACAGTTATTTGTGACGTGTGCTGGAGCTTTATCAACCGTTGGAGGCGTGTCTCTCATCATCTTTATGTCGTCTGGTGTAAGTAGCCTTGGTCCAGGCGCAAATATTTTCTTAATTTTTTAAAGGAAGATAAATCTTAAACTATACCAAACTGAAAGCATGTGTAAACGAAAAAACGTTGATCAATAAAGCGTTAACGTCATGTCTAGCGAGATAATTGCTGACGACGTCATGCCTGACCTCATCATAAAACATTACGTCAGGTCCATCTGGTCTAAAATACTTGCCTCGATCCAATGACGAGAAGGCCATAACAGACACTGATTAATCGTCACTCTAGAAAAAAAAAGCAGCTTCAAAAAAGGAACAAATCTACCACTTTTACCTTGCAGTCCTAGATTGTTCAAACGTAAAACAATGTTTTGAAAATTATCAAATTTCAATTAAGAATATAACATCGTGTGGCCAATACATTTTTGCACATTTTGATGCTAAATTTACCTATGTTCTGCTTCTATAATTACATGTGTAAATTGTTTCCTCTAACCAACGGCACACTTTTCTTTGTCGTGTCAATATATTGTATCTACCGGGTATTCCGTAATGATTGAACTTTTGGACCGTCTGAAAAATAAAGAGAAAAAAATGGTAACCAGTGTCTCTTTCTCTGCCCAGCATTTGAGCCGCGCTGTGTGAAAAAGGGGGCTTAATGCATCTGCGAAAAGTATCGACCCAGGTCAGCCTGCGCAGTCCGTGCAGGCTGACCTGGGCTGAAACCTTTCGCTATTGGCCGATTTTCTGTATGCTCAAGGACCAGTCTACCTTATTATTCAGTCGGTTGTTTAAATAAGTGGGTATTATGCATCCATAATTATGTGATGGCTTGATTGATACAGAGCATCACGGAAATGCATTAAACCCCCTTTTGCCAGAGCATGGCCCATTTTTATTTACTCTTTGAAAGACAAGTATAATCTTATTTGCCACATTTAACTTACCCTTTGCAAGTGCTTGTACATGGATATGAGTAGGTCTAAGATATTGACGTCTGTTAAAGAGTTTCAGTAAAAAAAATTATTGTGGCATTTGTCGAAGACAATGCCACCATGAGTTCAATATGCCATTTTGAAAATAATGTATCGTAGTTTGTGCAAAACCGAAGGAAGTAAACCCAGTTAAACTCAATTTTCCTAAGACAAATAAGTGTTTCGATTGCACTCAGATATGAATTTGAAAATGGCATACTACAATAAATTGGATAGGCCATCGATCGTGGAAATACGCCTTTTTTATCAAAAATAGCTTGATCCGCTATGGCCTTCTATTGGCGTAATGATACACACAAACCGTGCTTGTTCGTCCCGAAACCAGTTCATTCCTGGACTTATTCGTCCCTGGCCTTGTTCGCCCGGACTTGTTCGTCCCACAAGACTGCACCTACTCTATCGGATTGTACATCACTATATAGCAGAATATATAGAATTCAAGCGAATATTTTGAAACTATTTCTATTTATTGTTTATTTTTCAAATTATTAAGTCCACACAATGGCTCCCTTGACAAATGCCACACCAGTGCTTTCAACGCTTTGATTTCTCTGGAGTCCTTTGATCCAACTTGATAATCAGTTGTTCGACCGACTACAGGTTAACGTACGTGTATTATGATCGTTGTATGTCTACTAACTAGCTTGTCCTTTTGTCCAGGTGCCCGCAAGCCCGCTAGTGGCCGCGTCTGCCATGTCAGCTCCAGCTGCACTAGCCGCTGCTAAACTGGTGTTTCCCTCACATGACGAGGAGGAAGCCCCTGAGATACCGGAAGACAATGGTGGATCTGCACGAGCAATGATTATGAGGCTGGTTGCATTTCTAATTTCATTATGATAATGATAATAATATAATATTAATACTAGAACAATAATAATATCTCTGTCATTACCAGACTTCGTTACTTTAAACTCGGAGTGGTTCTTATTTATCAAAAGGGGAACCTATACAATAGGGGAAGGTAACCATTGAACCATTTGTGCCATTTATGGCCCCTTTTCCACCTAGAATTTTCAAAAACGTTGACATTTAAAATAATTATCTCTGTAATTATTGGAGATATTTACTGCAAACTCGAACTAGTTGTTAACTATAGAAAGGGGAACCCATGCTATAGGGGCTGGTAACCATATTATACTATAAAACATTTTGATACAGTTATGCCCCTTTTTAACAAAGAATTTTCACGAAAAGCAACAGAACGTTGGCACCCGCATGCGGTGCTTTTTTTTGCCGGTGGAAAAATGTTACAATTTAACGGTGGCGTTTTTTTTTTTTTTTTTAATTTCAACCAAATTCAATAAAGAAGTGTGGTTGATTAATTTTTAGGTGATTTAATAAGCCTGACTGTTTGTCAGCACTCAAAATCTTGTCTGGACAGTAAAGTAGACACTCGTTTGGCATAGCTTATAGAATCTTTGATACTCTCTCTTTATACTTTAGGGTCCATAGGTCTAAGGTCAGAGGTCAAGGACATAAGGAGATTATATCAAACGTCCATGAATCCTTTACCAACCAATCCCGTGACTGAACGACCTCGTAGAAAGGGGCTTTTGAAAACTTTGTGGGAAAAGAAGAAAATGCTGTTAACCATTATTTTCTCATTGTCCCACAATGCTTTCTACCCTTTAAAGGTCAAAGTCCATCGTTTATGCGACATGCTTTCAATTTCGCTCAGTGTCACATTTTGTGCTGAGGTTAATATAGTTAAAACACGGTATTTATTGATCAGCCACCTTAAAGAGATCATATACATGTGAACCATGCTCTGTAAAAAAGGGGGCTTAAAGCTTTCGCAAAATGCATCGACCCAGGTCAGCCTGCGCACTACGCGCAGGCTGACCTGGGTCGATACTTTTTGCTTTCGGCAAATTTTTTGCGTGTCAAAGGTATCTCATGATTCAGTTGGTTGTTATACAAAACAGATTTTATAGATCTATATAACTGTGATGAGTTTGCTTGGTATGATACATCAGGGAGACGCATTAAGCCCCCTTTTCACAGAGCATGGCTCATGTATTTATTATAGAAATATTATTTTAGGAGGCCAAAATCTTTCATGGACTCAATAATAGTTGGTATAAACCAGAGTTTGGCTTTGATTACGCAAGCCGTGATGTATATTCTGACGTTTGTTATCATACTGGAATTTATCAACAACACGCTGACCTGGTTTGGTGACCGTATAGGCGTAGAGAAGTTAACTGTACAGGTAATACTAATAAAAATCTTCTCTCAATAATCGAGAATCGGACTACACAGAACATGTTGTCTAATCCTGATCCACACCTCCACAAAGTACACTGAATCGCTAAACAGCAGCCTTAATGTTAAAGGGAAGTTGACAGCTGTTCTGACTCACACTATCTATTTGTATATCAAGTCGTCGGTAATATCTTGCTCATCCTCTACGTCTATCTACTATTTTATTTTTCATGCATTATTTATTTTCAACACAGAAACCGATGCAAATGAAAACCCATGACGACTACGAGTAGAAATCTCCAATTTCGATACTTATGACCTTTATTTCAGAATGCACGTATAACTTTAAGTTTTTTATCCATAACGTTTTGTTTTTACTCCATTGTATTTCAAACGTGTAACTGGTGTATATTTCGTGCTTGCAGTTTATTTTCAGTTATGTGTTTTATCCATTTGCGTACCTAATGGGTGCCAGACATGAAGATTGCCTTTTTATCGGAAAACTCCTAGGTATTCGAACATTCAGCCTAGCAGTTGTTGCTTATCCAGAACTTGGTCCTATTATGACGGTACGTATTTAAATTTGTAAGACGCCACTGTATATTACTTTTTGACAAATTATCTGTTACAGGCCACTTGTAATGATTTGTAGCAGGAACGTATGAAAAAGGAGATAAATTCTTAGTAATAAACTTGTTTTCCTTTTGCCTCTGTCCATGGATTGAACACAGGCACTTGTTTCCATGACTTTCAGTTTCACAACCTACATATATTCATGTATATTATAAATACTAGAAGATTTCTCAGCTGCTATGTTTTAGAGCAACGGGAGTTCTTTCACTGGACACTGGTTCCTGAATCGTCGCAAAGCAAACATAGCCAACAGTGTAGATCTTGGATCTTCACTGTTCGATAAGGAGATACTTCCCTACCTCCCCATAACTTTGAAATGGCAACATTTGGGTTTTTACTATCGGTTTGAAAGTTATTTAGCTGGTTAAGGGGTAAAAGTTATTGAGTACGATTTAAGACACAAAAAATGTTTTCCTTTTTTTTACAGAATGGCCGAAAGTTTCGATCCTATGTAGCGGAAAGTCCGAACAATACATGGACACAGAGAAACAGTGATATATTTCTGGACAAGTTAAACGAGACCTTGGTAGGAGGCGTCATTGATGTAAGTATATGAGCTATGCTCTGGCAAAAGGGGGTTTAACGCATCTCCGTGATGCATTATACCAGGCAAGTCATCACATAATCATGGATCCACAAAATCTATTTCGTCTAACAACCGACTGAATTATGAGGTAGAAAGGTCCTTGGACATACAGAAAATTGACTCAAAGCAAAATGTATCTACTCAGGTCAGCCTGCGCGGATTGCGCAGGCTGACCTGAGTGGATACTTTTTGGCAGATGCATTAAACCCCCTTTTCACAGCGCATGACTCATATGTTATGATGAGTTTTGTGAGTTCAAACTACTAATTCACGCTTTTGGGCAGCAAACGTCTCTCTTATTTGCTGATTTAATGGCAAAAAAAAAAGACTATATCTAGGTTTTTGACGTACTATTTCGGCTACGGTCAACCCACGGCACAAATGATTCAGACAATACTGTACACATTCCACGGCTTTCCGTAGTGTAGAAAACACGTTGAAAGACTTGAGCATTGCATGACATTCTCCTTTTTTGGAATTTCAAAGACGTAAGAACACATAATTATAAAAAATGACAAGTTTACCTGTTTTTCAGTTGTTTTTGAGCCGACAATTTCGGAACCGGAAGACCAACACAACATTTTCCCCTCGGAGCCATTGGCTCCGAATATGAAGTTTCCTACCCGTGTTAGTGCAGATAAGTTTTATATCCTTGCTTAAACTTTTTTATTGAATGAGCCATGCTCTGTGGAAAGGGGTTTAATTCATCTGCAAACTGCGCAGGCTGACATAGCTCGAAACCGTTTGCTTTTGGTGAATTTTCTGAATGTCCAAGGACCCTTCTGCCTCAGAATTAATCCTGTTGTTAGACATAATGGTTTTTATGGACCCATTATTACGTAATGACTTGTTTGTTATAATGCCTCACGGAGATACATGTACATTGAGCCCCCTTTTTTAAAGACCACGGTTCATTTTTATACTCTTGTACTGTATTATTTTCAACAACCAGTTCCAATTGGTCATTGTAGGCTAGGTCGGAGATAATAGCAACATA
Source organism: Tridacna gigas (assembly GCA_945859785.2). Taxonomy (NCBI): domain Eukaryota; kingdom Metazoa; phylum Mollusca; class Bivalvia; order Cardiida; family Cardiidae; genus Tridacna; species Tridacna gigas. The sequence continues at coordinate 9,739,077 of OX244042.2, forward strand.
TGCGCTATGCGGTTCTGCATCATTTGCAATAATGGGTCTGATAATAGGATCCTATGAGATACTGGTCCCACATAGAATAGCCGAGGTTACTAGACATGTCTTCAGAGCCATGATAGCCGGAACGGTCGCAAGTTATTTAACAGCAAGTTTTGCAGGTAGGATTATGTTTCTATCTCTATGTCTATCCGTCTGTCTCTGGTTCCAACACATGAACCATGCTCTGGCAAAAGGGGGTTTAATTCGTCTCCATGATACATGACACCAAGCCGGTGATTACATGGCTATAGATCCATAAAATCCATTTTGTCGAACGACTGAATCATGAGGTAGACTGGTCCTTTGACATGCAGAAAATTGACCAAAAGTGAAACGTTTGGGCCTAGGTCAGCCTGTGCAGGCTGACCTGGGTCGATACTTTTTTTTTTTTTTTTTTTTTTGCAAATGCATTTAGCCCCCTTTTCACAGAGCATGGCTAACATGTTTCTTCAATGTAACATTTTCAATATTGTACGAGTTAGTCAATGAAGAAGAATCTTCTAAATACAGAGAGGAAATACAACTTTGATTTTTTACAATCTGGTGATATCAGTTTTTCAGTATTATTCATTTTTAAAATAACTTGCTTCTCTGAAAATACTTAGTCTTATTCTTTAAACGGAAAAGAAAAGTTTTTAATGATGATGCCTTTTCTTTCATATTTATTGCCCTGGTTTTAAAATTTCTGTACATTTGTACACTGCATGGTTATAGATATCGTTATTCTCTCTCTATTTCAGGTGCAATGATTTTTGCATGCCTTTTTCGAATCATTTTAGCTGTGCTCTGGAAAATGGGGATTTAATACATCTCCGTGAATATCATACCAAGCAAGTCTTTACATAACTATGGAGACATAAAATCCATTTTGTCTAACTAGCGACTAGATCATGAGACAAAATGGTCCTTTGACATGCAGAAAGTTGAACACTAGCAAAACGTTTCGACACAGGTCAGCCTGAACTCCTCTTTTCACAGAGCATGGCATATTCATTTTTGATGATTAGTTTGGAGCTAAATCCTTGGTGGCTACCTCTTCCACGTATCAAATATGATTGTGAAAAAAAAAAAAATTTATAAGATTAAAGGCCCAATAGAGGCTAAAAACGCAATGCAGTTGTTAAAATCCATTTAGGCTGAAATCATACCGTTTAAAAGTATGGAAAATTACTGTGAAGATGACAATCTGTTATTGTATAGTCGGTCCAAGTGTAACTCGCTGGCAGTAAAATGAATTTTAAAATGAGGCAAAAATAAACAAAAGATAGAGTGACCTGGCAGCATTTGACCTAGTTTTTAAATTAATTTCACTGCCAGCGACTACAACGTGGACCGACCGTACAATAACAGACTGTCATCTCCACAGTGATTTTCATACTTTTAAATGGTATGATTTAAATTTAGATACATTTTATCATCCGCTTTGTTAGCGCTATTGTTATTTCAAAGGACACTTTAGTGTCAGAATTGATATGACTTTTATCCTGTATTCCTAGGTTTATTGTTCGAAGAGCAATTGCAACCAACAGAAGTATTGTCATGAATCAACTACTCTAGAGATCTGTAACCAGCGTGAGTATAAAATGGATTCATTAAAGAACTGTGAAATGATACAATTATATTCCTGATTTGAGATCAACCTCCAAAAATATCTACCGACGGAAAGTAACAAGGGGCCCATATCGCATGTGGTTCATGATTTTCCACAAGTCAGCAATGAATCTTCTGAATCAAACACTTTCAACGCATGCATGCATGAAGGTTCTTTTTGACATACAGATTAGCTTTGGGCCAAGATGTTATATGAGCAGTTACGTATTTACACTGTCCCATGATTTCTGTTCGGTATAACTTTAGACCGGACATAAATTGGTATAAATAACCCCAAAAAGAAGCACAGAAAGGTCGCAATAAAGTCCATTTTGCATGAAAAATATCGTGGGGATGAACAGTACTGCTCCTTTTATTTCGTTGTTTTCAAGAGAGATCTTCAGCAGGACCTAAGGTGTTGTGTTTGTGTGAAGAATTAAATGATTTCGTGTTACTTTTCTGCACATCTTATTGCATGATTTAGCATTCTAATTTTGGAATGTCATATCAATAAACGACACATTTGAAATTCAAATTGAAACAATGTTGTCATGAAAGCTAGACGTTATCGAGACAATGTCCCTCTTAATCTATGAACGTGCAAGCCACATACCTTAACCATTAGGTTGCTAAGCATAACTCAATGACCTCTTGCGGACAGCTTAGATCAAGATCAGACTACACAGAACGTGCAGTCTGATCTTTGATCTACCCTGTCCGATAAGGAGATATCTTTTCTCCAAAAATACCTTTGAAATTGGAAAACTTGGGTTTATACTGGTGTAAAAAGTTTCACTTCTTTACTTAGCAGGAAAATGTAACAAATGATACTGATTACCAACTGCTTAAGAAAACAAAATTATTAGTCTTATTCTCAAGAATGTTCTAAATTTGAAAGTAAAACAACTTCTGATTGGCTAAACCATCTGGTTTAGCCAATCAGAAGTTGTGTTATTTTCAAATTTAGAAAATTTCAGCCATAAAAACTGAGTGTTCTGAGGAATAGTTGGTGAATACGGCCCAAGATCTTCAACTGTATGGAAAACGTTGTTGGAAAAGTAATTCGTTGTTCCAAAGACTATACTTCTTTCTGTCTTTTCCAAATGTTTTCAACTGTTCACCTCTGTTTGGGAGTGAAAAATTCGTATTTGCATACTGTTGAGATTTTAATCCTCAATTTATAACATTTCATTTTCAGGTAGTTTGAACAACAATTAGGGCCTGTATCATGGTGTTAAAAGTCTTGCTTGCAGACCAAACATTCAAGAGACCTTTGATCAGACACAGAGTTTAACATTTTTTTTTTTTTCTATTAGATTTATATTGCGTTACCAGTTTTTGAAATAAAGTTGTTCACATGAACTAAACAAAGTTGCGATTTTATTAATCTACTTTTTCATATATATCACATCCGAAATACCTGAGTAAATATGTATAACGTAACTGCCTCCCCCATGAAAAAGAATTATCAAATTTACGCTTGAGTTGCATTCTATTCTCTCTGTATGCTTTACACCAATGAAAGCTAACAGATTGGTTACCTCCCCTGATACAGCAAAGAGTGTAGGGATTAGTACTAGTCTGGATTACCTACCCCTACCACTACGTTATCGGGTCAGGCAAAGCCCAATAATGGCGGCCTCCATGGCTACCTCAGTCTTAGCACTAAATGCTTTCCTGTTTTTCTTAATTTCGGGTGATCCAGTTTGATCAGTGAATAAAATGAGATCAGTTTTGTACAAAATATAAATTACCATACCTAAAACGTGTTTTCGGTATATGGTTTAGATATAAATTTGACTATGAATCATTTTAAAAGTAGCCCTGCTTTCGGACGTGATATCGGTCCATTGAAATTTCGGATACTTAAAGCAGTTCTGGTACGTAGTTTTCCTCGCCAAATAAGAACGACAATTAAAAAAACTAACTGCCATTACTTTTTTGCAACCGATCTGTTTTCAATTCAGTCTCAAGTAGGACTTGATCAAGTGAAATAACAATAATCCGTTACTTCTGCATATTACAAACGGGGGCCGCCATTATTGCGCTTTGCCTGACGTACTCTTTAGGTACGGCGGGGTACCAGACTAGGATCAGTACAGGCTACTTAAAACGGACAGAATTCTGTCCGTCTATTTTTAGAATAAAGGGAGGTCACTCCTGTTACTTCACATTCAGGGGATGTCACTCTCGTTTCTTGTGGTCTCTTACGCTGATCAAAAAGCAAATTGAAGCGACCTTTTTTGTTAACTCATTTGAAGATTTTGATAATTTGTAATGTACATGTATTCATTTACTTCATAACGTGCAGCGACTTGGTCACACATCCAAGCACTAACCATAACGCACACTGCCTAATTTGCACGAAGAAAAATACACTAAACCGCAATGTCTGTCACCAGCGCAGACTTTAGCTGGTCCCATTGTATATGCACAATAATCAATTTCCTGCTTCAGTACGGGTACCCAATCTATCACGACCATATGTTATATTAGAAAAGGTGCCCCGACTGGCTTGTCCAAAGGTTAATGGAAACCGTGGCCACAATAGCCTGTACCAGTTGTACATATCTGTGTATGTAGAACGGGGACCAGTTTAAAGATAATACAGCTTAACGCATTTACAACTTCAGTTGACCTTTTTCCTCTTTCAACAAAGGCTTTTGAAAACATTGTGAAAAGAGAGCCCATCCGGATAGTTCAGTGGTTTGGGTATCTTACTCGTGACCTGGTGGTCGCGAGTTCGATACCCGGTTGAGGGAAACTTTCTTTTCGGCGATATTTCGCCTCTCACCTCTGATGCATGTGAGAAAAGTAGTCAGTGACTTAGAAAGAAAGATGTGTCAATGCTGGTGTGAGAAAGCCAGGAAACACATGCGTAGGTTCACTGACCGTCGTGATATGACCTAAGCTGTTAAAGCGGCGTTAAACTCAAATACAAACAAACAAATAAAAAGAAAAATTGCTCGTAACGAAAAAGGGAAGTTTCTCCTTTACAGCACGTCTTTATACATGCTCATGGATTTGATATTACATGTATATATTTATAATCCATAATCCAAGGATGCCCTCGTTTCCCGCAAATTTCCATATGGTGCCTGTGTGGGGATAATGCAATGCTATCACCACGTGTCTATTTTTTGGTCACTGTGTGGAGTTTTAGAAAAAATCGTAGAGAATACAGCGCTTGCGAATCTGTGCGACAACCGTACGGAGGTCACATCGAAACGAACAATGTAGGCCAGATATTATCCCAGGCATTATGAATGATAGCATGTCTTTCTTAACCTCTAGAGTGCTAAGCGTGACCCCCTGATCTTTAGCGGACAGTGTAGATCAAGATCAGACTGCACAGGTCGTGCAGTCATGATCTTTGATCTACTCTGTCCAGAAAGGAGATATTTTCCCCAAAAAATACCTTTAAAAGAAGAAAATTTGGGTTTTTATTTTACTATCAGCTTGAAAGTTTTATTTCACCTATTGAGCAGGACGAGGGTTAATCTACACCCGTCCAAAACTCTAAGTACTATTGGCTTACTTAGAAATGTTTTCCAAAATTTGGACAAACAAAAAGTAAGGATTAATAAAAATGTCTGTTCAGAACTAACATGATCATCAAAATTAACTCAGTCAAAGGGCTAGCATGACTGTATTAGCAGCTGTCTTGTTTCAGGTACTCATTGAGAAAATAAATAATACCTTCATTTGTACAGAAACAAGCAATCAAATTTGATTTGATTCCAGTACCTAGTCTTTATTATGCAAGCGAGCTCCGATAAAGGCAAACTAGGTCCTCCGTGTTTGCTGATCCAAGGCTTTTGACTAGGTAACTCAACTAACTACTCGCTTGCATCATTGGAAGTGTCTTTGCAGTATGAACTTGATCTACAATGTCGGAATGAGAGCATCAAGTCGCGTATAAGTGAGCTGTCCATGTTCAAGGATTTATTAAAAACTCAGGAAGGTTTGAATGACCGCTTATTATACGTGCCTTAAGCCCATCCTAAATGAGTCGCCATTTGATCAGACGTGTCCCATCTCGAATCCCGGCTGACAATCTATCTTTTATCTTTATCACTCTTATGTTAAATAGTAATTTAGTCTTTAGTGTTGAAATGTTTCATCATCTGTTTTTCTTTACTATCCGTTAATTACTGAAATGTTTGAAATTTTCTCAGCTGCCATTAAGACAGTTGTTTCTGTAACATGTAATTGGAGGAGGGGAATGGCCGAATCTAAGTTGTGAGAACTTGTGGCCAGACCCCTTTGCCAATGTACATGTGTCATTCCATGTACTGGAAATTTTGTTTATGTATTGTTTTTGTAAACATGTACATGTGTATGGCAATAAAATATGTTTAAACTAAATGATGGAAACACTGAAAACAGCGGCGAAAAAACGTCGTAACAATAACAAAAAAAGTTTGCGCAAATGGCGCCTTGTGACGTCATCTTTGTTTATCCATGATGTGGCGCACATACTACTTAATATGTTTGTGAAAATATGTAGTGGTCAATTCGCAGCCTACAGTATACTGAAAACCTTTTCCTTGGTTGTATTGAAAAATAATCATTCTATATATGAGTCATGCTCTGTGAAAAAAGGGTTAAATGCACGTGCAGAAAGTATCGATCCATGTCAGCCTACGCGGTCCGTTTAGGCAGACCTGGGTTATAACTTTTTGCTATGGTCAAATTTCCACATGTCAAAGGACCAGACTACCTCATGATTCAGTCGGTCGATAGACGGAATGGAATTTATGGATCCATAATTATATCATGACTAATTTTACACAATGCATCAATAATATGAACTACGTTTAACATGTTGTCTGCAAATGCTTTCTGGTAGCAAAAGTGTACGAATTTGTTGCTTAGTATAGAGTGAACTCTTTATTAAACTAAAAAATTCTACACAGGTCCATGTTAGAAGCTTTGTGACGCTTAAATAATGAAAGTTTTCTTTGGAAGGGTAGAAACACTGTGGGAAAAGGTCAAAATGCTGCTTACCAGCAATTTCTCCTTTTCCAACAATGTTTTTAAAGATATTCTTCTTCAGAGTCGTTAAAATTCAGGATTGTGTGGTAAATGGTAAAGAGAAAAGGAAATAATTTCGGTGAAAAAAAAAGAGTAATGGCTTACAAATAAACGCTTTTTATTTCTGTAAAATTTGTGAAATGTTTTGTGGATGTAAAGAGAGTTTTATCACATACATGTAACTACATGTACCCCTATTTTCAGTGTAACACAGCCAGTACAAACTTTCTTATCTTTCACACGTTTGGGATAACCAAACAGTGCCGTATTTGGTCAATGTTTTGTAAAAATACGCCACTTCCTACAACATTGCTGGCCAAGATTTCTCAGTGAAATTCACTGTCATAATTGCTGATCGTGACAAAACTAACAATTTTATTTTCCATAATTAGATTCAAAACAAAATTATGCAAATTTCTGTGGATCTAGTTTTCGTCTGTGATGTACACATCTATCAAAGGAGTAAACAGGCTTCATGTAAGGTTTCAATACACACGCACTAGGTTGGGTTCCAGTCCGATCTTTTTGTCCTTAACCCTTTCCCAAACAAGCCCTGGTTTTCACGTGTCTGCAGTACAAGTCCTTTGAAAACACTGTGGGAAAAGGAGAAATTGCTCGTAACGAGCAATTTCTCCTTTTACCACAGTGTTTTCTACCCTTTTTGAGACCTTTCTGCCATTTTCATCAAATTTAAAATTGTCGTCTGCAAACTCTTTCAATTTGGACCAGTCCAAAATTTGTCGTTTGGGAAAGGGTTAATGATAGTCCAACGTTACTTTGTCAAAAATGATGGTGTGTTGACTAAATATGGTGCAAGTGATAACCAGTTTTGCCACAGATCTGTACAGACTTTGAAAATAGACAGCAATCTGGAGTGATTTGAAAATTATTATCGCGTGCACCTAGGCTACATATGTAAATGTAGGCATATTTTTTAACATATCATGAACTATAAGTCTTGAGATACAGTTATGAGACAAAGACAATCAGATATTCGTTGGCTTTTGATATTAAATTTTACTAGACTCGTTGGCAAAAAAATGTTATCGTGTTCGCCAAAGGCTCGCATAATAACATTTCTCTAAACTCGTTTAATGAATTTTTATCTCAAATGCAAAACTCATGTCAGATCATATATGTCCTAATATTCTATACACAGGTTTTGAAGATAGATTCAAATAGTTTATAACATTCATTTTCCTTTCTTTCTCTCGCTACTTGTCGGTCTTTTATTACTCGCAGATTCTTGTCTAAGTTTGTTCACTTGTGAAAGTTGCTTCTTTGTTCCCTTGGGTCCTTTAGTTCCCTTTGCCCGCGTTGTTGGGCGTGATAAACTGTTTAATTTATCTGAAAAGGAAAATGATAAGATTATCGTGACCGCTTGGTAAGTAAGTCAAATAATGAGACTTTTTTTTTTTTCGTTAACCATTAGGCTGCTTAGAGTGATTTGATGCACTTACTCTGACAGTGTAGACCTAGACCAGGCCGTACAGAACGTGCAGTCTGATCTTGGACCTACACTGTCCGATACGGAGAGATTATTTCGGCGAAAAGTCATCGTCACAGGGATGATTTCTGTCCCTTGCGCATAATTAAAACTTTGTTTATATTGGATACTGCTGTGGTTTCAAAGCAAAAAGTGGTATGCATAAGAGTGGTTGAAGAAACTCGGCAATTGGTGGGATAGTTACACTCACCGCATTGGTATTACTGAAAATCAATCAACCGACCGACCGACCGATCCATCGATCGATCACTCACTCACTCACTCACCCACCCACCCACCTACTCACTCACTCACCCACCCACCCATCCACTCACTCACTCAATCAATTTTTGCAAAAAATAAAATTAAATAAATAAACATAGCAGGACTTCTACAAAATAAAGCATAATGATACATACCCATCAACTCGGGGTTGATATCTGCCAGATTGTTCAGTAACGATGTATAGTGATACTGCCCGTTTTCTGACACTCCTGTAAATGAAAAATGAAATGAGCAATACTCTGAGAAAAGGGGGCTTAATTTATCACCGAGACGCATTGGACTAAGCAAGTCGATATTGATTATGGATCCATAAGGGCCATTTTTGTATAACAACCGACTGAATCATCAGGTAGACTGTTCCTTTGACAGGCAGAAAGCTGACCAAAAGCAAAAGTTTTTAGCCCAGGTCAGCTTGCGCTGATTGCACAGGCTGACTCGGGCCGATACTTTTTGCAGATGCATAAAGTCCCGTTTTCCCATAGTAGAACTTATATATAAATTTAACGTAACACTGTATACATTCGGCATTTTACGTCTCTCCATTTTAGGTATTTGGTACACACGTTTTGGGAAATAACAAAGTGAAAACCAAAAAGTCGCACCCCCCCCCCCCCCCCCGCCCCTGGATTCTACGAATCTAAATAACTCTTCTTTAGAAAATATTGTGTGGTGACCAAAAAGTCAAGAATAACCCCCGTAGACCCGTGGACGAACGTTCCACAATCCACGGTTTGCTACATTTTTCTGATGATCGATGCATGATTGTGAATTTTCTATCAATGCTTAATAATGTTTAAATCCTTTATCAAACAATTCATCCCGCTTTTAATGACGCTGAGTAAGGAGCCTTTTGAAAATAATGTTGGTTAAAAAAAAAAATGGTAACCAGTTTTTTCTCCATTGCTCACAGTGCTTTCTTCTTTTAAAGGCAAATACATGTACCATCGTTTGAGCCACACTAAATTTGCTGTCTAAATTTTTTTTTCTATATGGGTAAATCTTAAAGAGGGATAATAATTTCTTTTAATTAAACAAAACTTCTAAAATGTTTTATAGAGGAATTTGCTAAGGCAATAGCTAGCAAAGCATGAATAAATAGAAATGAAAAGTATAAGTAAAAGATATTTTATTGGTATTTCCTTAATAGGCTATGTAGCCTATTACTTTACTTTTTTAGGTTTCGCACCAGGGTTTTGCAAAGACTTGCGGATATGTTACTTGATGAATGGCATGCGTCTATCATGTGTGATCGTATTAAAATAGGCTTTATGACGTCATATCTGATCTCATAAGAATAGACGGAGTTACCAACTGCATGGCTATCATTCTGCTATCTAAACAGCAAAATCGCACCTTTTTTGACTGGATGTAAGTGTCCAGTGTCTTTTCGCTTGCAGACAAATGTGTATGACGTTGTAGTTATCAGTGTGTTACAAGAAATTTTGATTTACAGCAACTAAATATAAATAAGCCTCTTTCAACCTTGACATGTGGTGAGGAGTAAATGTGTTTATATTCGAAAGCAGGTAGTGCTTTGGAAAGGGTGAAGCTATAGAAACACCTGGGCTGTCTTTCATTAAAATGTGTACCCACGAAATTTGCGTATGCGGCTTAGGTAAGCAAGCCTCAAGTCTGAAAACAAGTTTCACTAAACTGCATATCTTTATAAACTATTTGTCTAACTTTACGTCAGACCATACCTTTGGGTAAAGTAGGGATCGGTATGTGTGTATATACAATCCCAAATCATTTGTGCTGTTTAGTGAAAGGCAGCCCAGGAACACATGGAAAGGTTAACGCGTCAAAGTGGATGCAACTTAATTACTAAGAACTGATAGAATTTTAGGCGTTTGATACCAAACAAGGTACATATTAAACTTACGTTCCACACGTATAAGAATATAAACACCTCGCCCTGTCACGACCTCGCTTGCATACTCTTTGGCTCTGGCCCCAAGATTCGTCACCTGCCCGTCTAAATCCACCAAATCTATCACAACTGGGAAAAAAAAAGTTGAAATACTATTGTTTTGGTGGGGCCTGAAAAATTATTTCGGTTGATTTCGGGCAAACTCGAAAAAGGGTCCATACTTTGGAAGACATAATTTGGATTTCACTATTATCCGGTTAACTCTTAGGCTGCTAAGCACGACTCACTGACCTTTTGTGGACAGCGTATACCAAGATCAGACTGCACAAAACGTGCATGTCTGATCTTGAATCTACACTGTCCGATAAGGAGATATCTATCCCATAGAAATAAGAAATCGAATAAGAAAATTTGGGTTTTTACTATCGGCTTGACAGTTTCATTTCTTTTATTTAGCAGGATAAGGATCAATTATGTAGCGGTATCGATTTAACGCTCGAAGAGTGATACATACTGACAGGAACAACATCTAAATACGGCGGGGATACAAACACAGCCACAATAGTCAGCCCGAATGGCTCATATGGTAGGCCGTGAGACTTGTAAGTGACAAAACTCCGGACACTAGAGGGCGTCGGTTCGATTCCCATGGCTGGCGAACTTAAGAATTCCTAAAATTATTTCGGATGAGACTTTTTTTTAAAACCGAGGTCCCTTGTGACGGTGCTGTATACCGATCACGTTGAAGAACCAAGCGTAATTTAAGATGGATTCCGTCCTTTATCGTACACTATCCCCATTACCATAATTAACAGCCTGCGGGAAATGTAGTCGGTGCTTGGAAAGAAAGTTGTGTCAGCACTGGTGTGAGAAAGCCAGGAAACAAAGGCGTAGGTGCATTGATCGCCTTGATATGACCATAGCTGTTAAAACGGCGTCAAACTCCAATGCAAACAAACAAACAAATGCCGTAATATACCTGAAATACTGAACATTGAAAGCGGCGTAAAATCATTTTAAAACAACCAAGGAAAACTTACCATCATCCGCACAGTTACATTTCTTCCTTATCCATTCCATCAGGGTATGACTAGAACACCATGGATTAAATATGGCTTCCTCATTATCTGTGAATATACAAACAGAAATGAAACAGAAATAGAATTAAAGGAATTATTTAGTGGAATGAAGAGCATGATTGTTATCACGATGGCTTTCACTGTGCACACCTGGGGTTCCTTTTTTACTTACATCCGTACGCATGAAATATGCGTACGCAGTTTAGGTAAGCAAGCATCGAGTCTGAAAACAAGTTTCACTGAACTGCGTAACTTTATGATTTGAGTAAACATTTGTATAACTTTACACCAGCCCATACCTTTGGGTAAAGCAGGCATCGTATGTGTGTATATATTCAATAAAGAAAGCGTCAATGCACTCAAGTTAGTAAAAGGTACCCCTTGATCCGTATTCACTAACAAATTTAAAAAATATTTATAGCCTTATTCGAGAGGACTTTCTAAATTTGAAAGTATCACAAATTCTGATTGGCTAAATTAACTGGTTTAGCCAATAAGAATTTGTGTTACTCTATAAATCTATAATTAGACCCAGATTTAGACATCTTTATTCTGTAAATAAGGCCACTGGCCGACAGTACATAACATACATTATCTTCAATATTGTTGTTGTCCCATTGTTTTCACCTAAATGCGACATGACAAAATATATGTACATGGAACGGTAGAAAAACATTGTAGGAAAAGGAGAATATGCTTGTTACCTAAACATTCGAGTATACATTAGATCTATTCAGTTTGTTGTCATCCGCTGTAGCTGTCGCTTACTAGGATACTAGAGGTCTGACGATTCGGCACATATCTGTTGGATATATAGCTGAGCAATGCTGGGAGGGAGGGGGGAGGGGCTTAACGCATCTGAAAAAAGTATCGACTAGGTCAGCCTGCGCAGTCCGCGCAGGCTGACCTGGGTCGAAACTTTTTGCTAACGGTCAATTTTCTGCCTGTCAAAGGACCAGTGTACCTTATGATTCAGTCGTTTGTTATACAAAACGGATTTCATGGATCGCTAATTATACGATGGCTTGCTTGGTATAATGCATCACAGAGATGCGTTAGGCCCCATTTTGCCAGAGCATGATTCCAATCTATGTTGACACCAAGATATACTCAATTGGGGGAAAAAAGATGAGAAAACCTGGAAAAACTAGAAATACTGAATAGCGTGTTTAGCCACTTAAGTAGATTTAACACTTCTTTACACTATGAAATTGTGTATCAACTATAATACTGTTGTCCACGATCTCTGGTGTCTTAAGTGAAGGGTGTATGTCGAGATCTGCCCGTGAGAGCGAGCGAGAGAGGCAGAGGGAGATGCACGCGCCCTGTATCGATCAATCGAGAACCAAGGGAGACAACCGTAACCGACTTCTATCGCACATGTTTGGGTTATCGTTCTTACCTTAATGCGGTTCTTAGTCAAGCACTACCAGGGAATTAAAAAAAAAAATCAAAGTACTGAAAGTACTGACAGACTAGTAAATTTGATTGATTGATTGATTGTATGGTGTTTAACCCTATTTTCAACATTATTTCAGTTATGTAGTGGTGGCTAGTGCACATATCCATGCTTTCCTGGAGTTTCTTTTACCAGTACTCCGCACAATATTCATTCCAAGCCATTTGGCTGCTTTCCCGCATAACCATCGTCGAAACTTGAGAGAGGAGTGAATGCTGTCGCAATGACTATCGTCAGTCCTCAGAAAGAAATTGGCCGAGCCGGGGATTGAACCAGCGACCTCCTAATCTCATGTTCTGTATGCTACCGAGTGAGCTACCAGGGCTATGCATGCTATCGGTTAACTATAATCCAGTTTAACCCTTAATCTGCTAGAAAAAAAAAAAAAAATGAAACCTTCAAGCTAATGGTAAACACCTGAATATTGCTATTTCAAAGTTACATTTTGGAAAAAATATATCCTCTTATTGGACAGTTTGGATCGAAGAACAGACTGCACCTTCTGTGCAGTCTGATCTTAATCCACATTGTCCACAAAAGGTCATTGAGTCGCGGTGGTGCTGGTAAAAGAAACCCCAGGAAAGCATGGATAGGTGCACTGGCCGCCATGATATCACCGAAATACTGTTGAAAACATTACAATAAATAAAATCAATATCCAATAGCAGAAGATGTAGTGAACTATTTAACTCTTTGAAACGAAATTCAAAACTGTTGCAGACCACAAATTAAATGAGGCTGAAATGATGAAACATAATTCCAAGAGGGTAGAAAACAATGTTGAAAAAGGAGAAAATGTTGGTTATCAAAGATTCTTCCCCAGTGTCATTAGAACTCGGGACTGTGTGGTAAAGGGTTAATATTCAAGACGTAAAATAAAAGTTTCACGTAACAGTTTAAGTGTACACAAAGATCTAAATAGTGAATGACAGAAGGAATGATAAGGGTTCCCTGTCCAGTGAGGGTTAACGCAGGTGGAATTTGCTACAAGTTACCTAGGTGTATCTATTTTTAGATTCATTCATAATGTTGCAGTGGTGTAGGAATAAAAGTTAATAGCCTGCTTTGAATAGGTCACTTAATTTACATATAAGCAAAGATCTTGTACCTTATAAATGACATCGTGTACAGTCTATTACTTAGTAAGAAGAAATGTTCAAATTGGAGTGGTAGAGATTTCGTGGTTTTTGTCAAAATTGTCATATATAACAGGATGAAGATTTCTAACAGAAAGAAGTATTTTCTGTGAGGCAGTATTTGGCAACTGTGGGGGTTTTTGTTTACTTTGACTCTATGTCAATCATGATGCCTATAGACTAGCTTTGCTAGTCTAAAAATGAACTGGCACCTTTCCGAACTCAAGACTGTTTTTGCACAAGATGTCTCAGACAGTTGTTTGATTAAGACCCAAGGTCAGATTTGACGTTAGTGTAGTCTGATTTAGATTTATACTTTACAGGAACAGGTGTAGCTTACATCGGTACTATGTATGCTATGAATTAACACTTATCCTGTTATCCCTGTAGTTGGTGGCTATTGATTTATTTGTCAGAATATGCAGACCACGTTAAGCCCGGCCTAACAGATTGATTGATTGATTGGCTGGCTGGCTGGCTGGCTTGCTGGCTGGCTTGCTGACTGACTGACTGACTGATCGGTCTGTCGGTCGGTTGGTCGGTCATATGGTCGATTGCTTGATTGATTGATTAATACACATTTTCATCCAAGTTTTGGGAAAGTTATTTGATATTCATATTAAATGGAACTGTAGCGACTAATTGATTGTAAGACACGCAGACTGAGAAAAGTCCGCAATCCTTTACCACACATTTCCGAGCTTTAACCATCCTGAGACAGCAGGCCTTTGAAAACATTGTGGTAATCAGCATTTTCTTCATTACCCTCGATGTTTCCTATTCTTTTATAGAAAGCTCGGAACTATCATTTGAGCCACTTTCAATTGTCGTCTGCAGACTCTTTCCATTTTTAGTCCGTCTGAAAAGTTTTCGCTTGGTATAGAGTTACATATGGTGCATGTCAAATATATTGGTTATTCATAAGGGCGATAAGCGTAGGCGTAGAATGGTCGACAAAAGCGGTAGGGGATGGGGGTAATTTTTTTAAAGAATTATTTTTATCCGCGCAAAAATTGGATTTTATTACAAAAGAAAATGATATAATTCAACTATGTTTGGGGCAGCCCTTGCTTCCCCTCCAAATATCTAGGGACGTCCTTGGTCCGTATTCACCAATCATTCTTAATAACATTCTCCGTCTAATTCTACAGAATTTTCTAAGACTGAGAGTAACGCAACTTCCGACTGGCTAAACCAAGTGGTTTAGCCAATCAGAAGCTGTGTTATTTTCTACATCTAGAATAAGACTTAGAATGAAATTAAGGATGGTCGGTGAATTCGGGCCCTAATTCTTGCTGCCCCATCCACTGTCCCAACGCCGTTTGGATCCTTCGTTCGTCATTCTTTACTATAACTGCTACACATAGCACTCTATTCATGCCAGTGGCTGCTTTCCCGAAACATAATGCCAAAACAATATCTATAAAGAGGATCTTACATGATGACTGTTTATGTATTATCATTTTTATCAAACGAGTTGACTAAAAATGACGCGAGCCTTGGCGAGCGTCAAATACAATTTAGTCAACGATTTTGATAAAAATGATAATACATAAACACGAATGTGAGATTCTGTCACATAAAGTGAATGACAGACAAAAAATATCTTGCATCATCACCTCTAGCCTATACATGATTCACGGGTCCATGTTTACAGCTGTAGTTTGGTTTCAAATGTATACATACACAAGTATACGTAGATAGCTCTTTGACATTTACACCGAAAGTAGGATGAAACAGTTTCTAGAGGGGGTGAGTCCACCTATTTCCGCAGTTTTGTTGATTAAAAAAAAACTTCTGCTGCATTTCTTGGTTTTTATTAAACATGAAAATCAAAAACTTTCCCCGTGTATACTAGCCGGTTCGTTTGGGCCAACGGTAGAGCTGCCAGAATTGGAGGAGATATTCCGGTGCGTTCGATTGGGCGTCTTCCGCTTTTAGAAGCTCTGCCGTCTCTTCCACTCGATATTTGGAAGAGCCGGCAGAGATTCGAAACAAAATGGCGGAAGCGGCCAACGAAACGTGAGTTGAAGAATGGTTTCTTTTCTGTTGACATTTGTTTTTATTGTTGTCATGTGCAAATATTCGTGCTTTTACTTGCTGAAAAGATTGCTCTTGCTCAGTATCCAATTTGCGGTGAAAATACTGATTAAATTCCTCCGCATGTCTTGAATCGCCCTCAGAATTTTTAGGGGCGAAATGTCTTGGGTTCGAAACGTTCTAATATCTCTCGAATTGGTATAAAAAGTATATATATTTTTATCACTAATTCGACTTACACTGATGAATACAAAGCTGCTATTTTGGGGATTGTTCAAGGCCTGTTTAGACAGAACAAGCTAGCGCCATTCTCATCAAATAGCCATTCTTCTACAAACAACAGCAGTTTGTTGTTAAAAGCCGCCATGTTGAATGATTCTGAATTCGTTCGATTGACTTTCTATTCCAATCGCTTCTGTGAATAGCATTCTCTTCTTAGCAGAGCCCAAACGAACCGGCTATACGTCTTAGGAACAATGACATCATTTTTCCGCGAAACGGCGTAGTAGTACAAGTTCCAGCACGTGCTGTAGCTGGTTTCTCCGGCTTCACGCGTTTGTGTCTATAAACTGATCAGAACCGAGACCCAAAAAACGGTAAAAAACTAGTGTATAATCGAAAATATGTCATGGGTTTAATACGCGGCCGGAGGAGGTTTTATGTATTAATGATAAAGTTATTCATTAACCCTTTTGCCAAACAAGCCCTGGTTTTAACGTCCCTGAGAAAGTAACCTTTTGAAAACATTGTGAGAAAAGGAGAAAATGCTGGTAACCAGCATTCTCTTCTCTTCCCGCAATGTTCTCTACCCTAGCAAAGACAGGTCCAATCATTTGAGCCACACATGATGTTATGCTTGCTAATGTTTTCAATTTGGACTTGTCTAAAATTTTGTGGTTGGTAAAGAGTAAACTCATCTACTTCATTTTCGATGATCACAGTCATCAGCATCCTAAAAGTTCTCAATATCAACACTTTAATCTTCTTCTTCTTTTTCTTTTTCTTCTTCTTCTTCATTAATAATAACAATAATAATAATATTATTATTATTATTATTATTATTATTATTAATTCTTTTGTAATAATTAATCTGTCGAAGGCGTTTTTTTTTTTTTTTTTTTCTAAGCAGGTATTCGAACCCACAACCCACTAAGCTGCCCCCTGAATTCGAAATTGAACTTTCCGGTGCTCGGCTATTTTACGAAGAGCTTGCTTTCAACCCTTTATCAAACAATTCCACCTTTTAACAACCATTAGGAAAAAGTCTTTCAAAAACACTGTGGGACAGGGAGAAAATGCTGGTAACCAATGTTTTCTGCCAATTTTAAAAAACAAATCTCATCAGTTAAGTTGCTTTCAATTTTGATTAGTCTAAGATTTTGTGGTTTGGCAATGAGTAAATTTTAACCGATTGTGTTATTCAAGTTAAATGTAATTATCAATTAAACAGTTTATCTATATATCTACTGGGGATTTTTTAGTCGACGCCAGTTTATTTTACCCACGCAAAGAAGTAATTATTCATCTTGTAAATCTTGCTTTGTGCGGACAAAGTGGGTCGTAAAACTAAATAATTACACACCTTTCGACACTCTATATCTTATGTTTTCGGATTAAAATACAATTAATTCAGAAATTTTTAAAGCTTTGACAGTTTTTATCATTCACAAAGTACATGTGGGAGAGATACGAGAGACGAAGTAGCTTTGTGAAAAAGATTGAGGAATGTGTTTTGTCTGTATGGGGTTACGACGTTTTCAACATCATTTCAAGACCCAAAGGCAGCAAAAATAAACCTTAAAATGAGGCAAAAAGTAAACAAACGATAGAGAGACCAGGCAACTTTTAATCCAGTTATGAAATTAATTTCTTTGCCGGCGCCTAACACTTGGACCGACCGTACAATAACAGATTGTTATCTTCACAATAATTTCCATACTTTCAAATTATTTGATTTAAATTTAGATGCAGTGAAACACCCGCTTTGTTTACTCTTGACCGTTATTGTTAGGTTCAGTTAGAATGGGCAACGCATCTTCAACATCATTTCAGTTAGATTACAACGGCCAGTGCATCTATTCAAGCTTTCGTGGAGTTTTGGAGTTTTCTACAGTACTTCGCACAATATTCTTTCCAAGCTACTTACTTTTCTCCCACTAAAAAATCGTCGAAACAGGGTTCAGCAGTGAGGCATGGAATGATTCCCGTCACAATGACAATCGTCAATCCTAGGAAAAAAGTTGGTCGAGTACGGGATTCATACCAGTGACCCTCTTGTTTCAAGTGTTGTAGGTTATCTGCTTAGGGTTGGCCAGGAATCAGTTCTCGTGTATAAAGAGCAAGGTTCACCAAGGTTCTGTGGTTAACCCTTTACCAAACGATAAAATTTTGGACAGAATCAAATTGCAAGCATTTGCAAACGACACACTAAATGTTGCACAAATGAAAAAGGCAGACAATATTGTGGAAGAGGGGGAAATGCTGGTTACCAGTCACCAGCATTTCTCTTTTTCCAATAATGTTTTCATAAGTCCTTTTCCTTGGGGTCTTTAACCCTTTCAGCGCCATAGGCGAAAACAGGGACTTCTGCGGACGGCATAGATCAAGATCAGACTGCACAGAACGTGCAGTCTGATCTTTGATCAATGCCCTCCGCTTGTTTGGTCATGCCTATATGATAAAAGTCTTCATGAGACTCAGTGGATTGTATTTACAGCCATCAAAAGAAGCCAAGTTTGTTTATTTGGCGCAGAAAGAGTTAAAACTCGGAACTGTGTGGTAAAGAGTTAAGGCGTTGGCTTTATATTCAGAAAATTGTGGGCCTGTATTTGTTAACCAATAGAAATCACATTCAAATCCTGAAACTAAATTATAAAAGTAACTCAAATTTTGATTGGCGAAACCATTTTGGTTTAGCCAATCAAAACTTGTGTTACTTTGAAATTCAGAAAATTCTTGAGAATCACAGTTTGACAGTTATTGAGAATGATTGGTGAATACACTGGGTCCTGGATCGATCTCAGCCGGCTGTGCATATCAGGTGAAGTGTGCTTGGGCAAGAGCATACAGAGTCCGAGCCTCGTGCTTGTTAAACCTAGGACATACATGACAGTGCCATCAAAACTGACCAATGAAAATAAAATAAAGCACTAAGCATCTTAATAGGCATGTTTGGAGATGGAATCATGGGAAATTATGTGATCAATGTTTCATATTGGCTGTTCAGTTTTTGATAAAGATTCAGGAAGGAAATTTCTGACATGCCCAGGTTTGATAAGGTTAATGTTTATTGAAATCTTGTCAGACGACAAAAATTACGACCGATCTATAATTGAAATTATTTGCAGACGACAAATTGAATGAGGCTCAAATGAAGGTATCTGTCTTTGAAATTGTCGAAAACATTGTGGGAAAAGGAGAAAACGCTGGTAACCAGCGTTTTCTCCTTTCCCCACAATGTTTTCTACAGCCCTCTTCCCCTGGCGCTGATGAAAATGGGATCGTGTGGTGAAGGGTTAATTAATGTTTGTTTTCACTGGAGGCTTCTCAGACAGACCAAACCTCTGAGAAATGTTCTAAGTGTACCAATATGATAAATGGGGTCTTGCATGACTCAGTGGTACTCGTAACCTGGAGTCCCCGAGTTCGAGCCCCTACTGATCCGCTGGGTTTTTCGTGGGAATGTCCTTGGCCAAGACACATCAGAGCCCCAGCCTAGTACTGGTGAAACCCAGGAAATACATGAATATGTGAGCTGTCGCCGTGATATGCCTGAAATAATGTTGAAAGCGACGTAAACACCATTCAATCAGTCAACCAATATTACAGTTTCTTTAACCCTTTACCACACAATCCCGACTTGTAACGACCCTGAGGAAGAAACCTTTTGAAAACTTTGTGGGAAAAGGAGAAAATGCTGGTAACCAGCATTTTCTCCTTTTCCCACAACGTTTTCATACTCTACCCAAATCAAATTTCAATTTTTGGGGCACATTTAGTTTGTTATCTGCAAATGCTTTCAATTTCGACTGGTCTAAATTTTTTTCGTTTGGTAAAGAGTTAAACAAAATGTCGGCATTCAAGTAAGACATAACCTTTTGGATTCATTTCATGTTTTTTAAGAAAGTGATAAGAATTTAGGTCAACTTGACCGTAGTGACTTCGCTATACAGAGCACGACGTACTGTAATTGACGAGATACATATTTTGAATGTATCAGTTATCTTTCTTGAAGCCCCAATAGCGGTCAGAAGTAACGGGTGTTAAAATGCATTTGAATTTAAACCATACCTTTTAAGGGTGTGGAAATTATTGAGAAGATGACACTCTTTTATTGTAAGGTCGGTCCAAATGTTAGTCGCTGGCAAAAAAAAAATGAATTTTAAAACCACGTAAAAAAGTAAAACAAGAAATAGAGCAACCTGGCAACTTTTGACCTACAATTAAAATTCATTTTACTGCCAGGGACTAACTCTTGGACAGATCGTACAATAACAGGTTGTCTTCTTCACGATAATTTCCATACTCTTTCATATGGTGGCATATTTCTGCCACGAGATACGAGATAGTTATCATGATAATTTTAGAGAACTATCGCGATAAAACAGACTTTCCTGGATATGTTATCTAGCTAACAAAACGTTTCACGATAAAAATATTGAGATATTTCTAACTGTTATCACGATTTTTTTTTTACGCTCGTGCCCACAACTGACATTCACGGTATCTATATTTAGATACTGTTTCGGATCATCTTTGTATCCTGTACAGTCAAAAACTTCCGAGTTCATCCAAATGTTGATTTTTCTATTCATAGATATCGAGAGACGGGTAGAACTATCGCGATAATTTTACTTCGATGTCAGCTTCGTGCACATGAATTACGGGGATGCATTAAGAGAAATAATCAACATAAAAACAAAAGTTTATCGTGATAGTTTTTTCAGAAAACTTTTTACTGTCTAGATAAAATTTCCAGGAAACTTCGAATTATCGTGAAAGTTTTCTCAAATTATCACGATAGCTATCTCGTATCTCGCGGCAGAAATATGCCACCATACATTCAAGGTATGATTTAAATATAAATGCAATTTAAAACCTGTATAGTTTACTTTTGGCCGCTATGGGGGCCTTAAGAAAGATAATTGATATATTCAAAATGTGCTTACTTTTGGTCGTTATCGGGGATTTAAGACAACTTGTGTAACGTTTCTGTCTTGAAAAAATCAAAGCATCCCTTTGTGGAATTCTGAAACCTCGTATATCTAACACTTTAAAACCATGCGAGTTTTACAACTCTTACGAGACAACAGGAGCGAGCAAATTGAATGACATCCGAGAATACATGTACGACGAATTCTCTTGTCGTCTCATATCTAAACATTCGAGGTTTCGGGTGGTTTCCATCAGGGTTCGGCAAGTTTCTCATTCTTTGATCTGCTGATCATTGACTATATGGAGGCATTTATATACTGCAATATTTTCAGTTTGTGTTACGCTGACTATATCCTTAATTTTTGCCTGAAAAAGTCTATCAAACACCCAACCACAATTGCAAACCTTCTATGAACTATTTACACACAAAACCGTGTATCAGAACCTTCAGCACTTTGATTGACATGATCCGCTTTGTTGCTTTGTTGTCCACATCGATTACGAAACAAGTTTTTACAGCTAATTTCAATCACTCTCGACGATTACTTCTTAGAAACTTTAACAAGTACTCGCGCTCTGATGTGCATAGATCGAAGGCTAACCAGGCTCATCCCAGGCTTCGAACCCCGAAGCTCTACTGCTACGACACTGCCTCCCACTACTTGTGTTTCCGCAAAACCAAACAAACCCTATCTCTGACTGGTTATATTTGAACCCTGCTCTTGCAAAAGGGGATTTAATGCATCCCCGAATCAAGTCATCATATAATTATGGATCCATAAAATACATTGTGTCTGACACGACTGAATCATGAGGTACAAAATTGATCAACAGCAAAAGAATTGTTCTAGGTCAGCCTGTGCGGCCTGCGCAGGCTGAACTAGGTCTATACTTTTTGCAGAGGCGTTAGGTCACAGAGCGTGGCTAAGATATTTTGCTTTTATGGTGAAATGAGAGCAAGACACCAAGACCTTCCATAAATATTTCCGCAGAAAACCTGGCTAATTTTCAAACCAATTCTGAATCTTAAAATAGAAACAGAAAAGTAGGAGGTATTGGAAATTGACAGTTTGATTGCATTGTGTTTTACGCCGCTTTAAACATTTACGTATTTCAGTCATATCACGGCGACAGCTCACATATTTGTGTACTTCTCGAGATTCTGAAGTGTCTTGCCAAAAACACTCCCAAGAAAAACTCTACCGGGATATGAATACTAAACCTCTTTTGTGATTTAATATGAAGAGAAATAATTGAGCCATGCTCTGTGAAAAAGGGGCTTAATGCACCTGCGAAAGGTATCGACCCAGGTCAGCCTGCGCAGTCCGCGCAGGCTGACCTGGGCCGATACTTTTCGCTATTGGTCAATTTTCTGTATGTCAAAGGACCAATGTACATCAAGATCCATCTGTTCGTTTGAGAAAAAGTATTTTATAGATCCATACTTATGTAATGACTTACTTGGTATCATGAATTACGGGGATGCACTAAGCCCCCTTTTGCCAGAGCATGGCTCATTTATGATTAACCACGCCTGCAATTGCCTCTTTTTTCTTATTGTTTTTGTATATTGTTGAAGAGTTGAATTTTCAACTAGATGTGAATTTCGAGAGTAGGTGTTAATCCATTCTATCTTTGGAACAGGGACAGTTGCTGCTAAAACTGGTGCGTCTGACCATGCATGTAGACTGTACATTAATGGGTTTTAAGGTAATGCATAAAAAACCTCAGACCACAAATAAATACAAGAAAAAAAACTTACATATCCAGAGCTCCAATTAGAGGGAGTGATTTTGATTTCAAAATTGAAAATACTAATCATTCTCCTCGAAACCCTATGTTATGGGTACTCATTAGAATCGTCTCATCGAGACGATTCTAATGAGTACCCACAACATAGGGTTTGGAAGAGAAATAATGGATTTAGAATACTATCACCCCCTCTTATCTGGAAGTCTGATATCCATTTGCTGAGATTTTCTCAGACTGATATCATTATTTTATGACTATTTTCTATAAATCGTGTATCTAAACGTTTTGCATGCAGCTCTAGGTGTTAGGAAACTGGTTTTAGATGCAATGACAGTGTTCTAACATGTTTTTCGAGTGGTTTGGTGTGTTTTGGGGTGTATCTCTTAGTTATTCATCTGCGAACTAAACTTTATAAACTAGGTCATGCCAAATCTGCGAAACGAGGCCCATTTCTAATCTAGAACTGATACTATGATATTTAACTCTGAATTTCATTGTTTGTGTGATTGACTTGCACATTTTTTCCAATGTGCATGCTTCTCTCATATAAATAAGATGACACAGAAGCGTATGTTCATTGATCTATGAGGACAGAGGAGTAATTCGTCTTTACAGGATTTCAGACTGAGGGTTGACGTCAGAAGGTGAGACCTGGATCCGTATTCACCAACCATTCTTAGGAACGTTCTTTGTCTTGTTCTCCAGAATTTTCTACATTTGAAGGTAACACAACTCCCGATTGGCTAAACCATTTGGTTTAGCCAATCAGGAGTTGCGTTACTTTCAAATGTAGAAAATCTTGGAAAATAAGAATATTCCTAAGAATGGTTGGTGAATACGGACCCAGGATCCGTGTTCACCAACCATTCTCAAAAACATTCTTTGTCTAATTCTGGGTTTAGAAAGAAACACAAATTCCATTTGGTTTAGCCAATCAGAAGTTGTGTTACAGTCAAATTAAAAAAAAAAATCCTGAAGAACAAGAATAAGAATGTTCTTAACCCTTAGGCTGCTTATCGCGACCCACCGACCTTTTGCGGACAGCGTAGATCAAGATCAGACTGCACAGAACGTGCAGTCTGATCTTTGATCTACACTGTCCGATAAGGAGATATCTTTCCTCTAAAAATACCTTTGGAAGAAGAAAGTTTTCGGCTTCTACTATCTACTATAAAGTTTCATTTCATTTATTCAGCAGGACAAGGGTTAAGAATGGTTGGTGAATACGTACCCTGAAAGGTCATCACCTTGTAAAAAAAGGTTTTTCAACCGACAGACTTAACTTTGATTTTACAAATTATTGGTGCATATCCTTCTAGATGTATTTGGCCAAAAAGTCGGGAAAAGGTAGTAAAAATAAGTGCTTTACCAATATTGATTTTAAACCTTTCTCTATTTGACCGTGAAGAAACGGTTCAACTGCAAATACTAGATAGGGCATGGCCGATTTGTATAAATAAAACTACATGCGCCATGCTCTGACAAAATGGGGCTTAGTGCATCTCTGTGATGCGTGATATCAAGCAAGCGATCACATAATTATGGACCCATAATAGTCACTTTTTTTAACAACCCAGCTTAATCATGGGGTGGACTGGCCCTTGGACATACAGAAAATTGACCAATAATGAAAAGTTTCGGCCCAGATCAGCCTGCGCGGACTGCGCAGGCTGACCTGGGTCGATACTTTTCACAGATGTATTAAGCCCCCTTTTCACAGAGCATGGCTCAACTATATCTATATGTACCTTTAAAGCTCCATAACCAAATAAATGGTTAACTATTTGCGAAGTTAGGAGATTTTTGTTTCACTATCTTTATGTGTTAGTTTATTGATTCTGTGATTAAAACCACAACAAAAAGTGTTTGAGTTATGTCACGACAGACATTTTAACCGTCCATGCATACTGCAGTACATTTAACCCTTTCCCAAACGACAAATTTTAGACTGGTCCAAATTGAAAGAGTTTGCAGACGACAATTTTAAATTTGATGAAAATGGCAGAAAGTTCTCAAAAAGGGTAGAAAACACTGTGGGAAAAGGAGAAATAGCTCGTTACGAGCAATTTCTCCTTTTCCCACAGTGTTTTCAAAAAACTTGTACTGCAGACACGTGAAAACCAGGGCTTGTTTGGGAAAGGGTTAATCGATAAGATTCACTTCGCAGAATAGTCTTTACGAGGGACACTTTTTAAGTTCGTAGAGTAGGGCGGTCTTTTTAAAACGGCTTGAAATATCAAAATTTTATTTATCAAAGACCTTCGAAATATGCCACGTCTGCCTCCACACACATTTTACACCGATCTACCCATTTCCGGAACGCCGCCCGGTAGTCCTCTTTAGGTATATGTTGCAGACACTGGTAGACCGCACTGCCTATACCACAACGGGATTCAAAACGGTGCCCTGCCAGCATTTCCTTTAGTCTTGGGAACAACCAAAAGTCACAGGGGGACAGGTCAGGGCTGTATGGGGGATGATCTAAGACATCGAGCCCAGATTCTTTCAGATATTCCTGTACCGTAGCGGATTTATGGGCCGGTGCGTTATCATGGAGTAATTTGATGCCGCGGACACCGGTGCGCGGTCTGCGTTTCTGATAGAAATCTACAAGTTGAGTAAGAACACTTTCTCTGTAAAACTTTCCAGTGACAGAACTACCTTTCGGGACTGGAATTTGAAGGACTTGACCTTTCGAATCAAAGAATATCGCATACAACATGCGATTTGATGTTTTGCAACGGCGCGCAATGACAGGTCTGTCGCCCTCAGATGAAACCCAAACCTTATTTTTAGCCTTAGAATCGGGTTGAAAATGATAGATCCAGGTTTCATCACCTGTAACTATCTCTTCCAAACGACGTGGGTCACATTTATCATATTTTTCTATAACCTGCGATGCAAGTCTAACCCGACTTTGTTTCTGCTCGTCAGTGAGCAAATGGGGCACCCAGCGCGCGCAGATCTTACGTAGCCCAAGTCGTTCACGTAAGATCTTCAAAACACTTGACGAATGAATGCCACTTAATTCTTCTATCTCTTGCACGGTATAACGTGCGTCTTCCTCAATTAACGTTTTCACAGTAGCAACGTTCTTTTCCGTCAAAACGGAAACCGGCCTACCCACACGAGGGTCATTTTCAATTGACTCCCGACCATCATTAAAACGACGTACCCACTTGCAAACTGTAGCATATTTTAAAGCACCATTCCCATAAACTTTTTGCAAATCAGCATGAATTTCTGTTGGCGGAAACCCGAGCTGTGCTCGAATCTTACAATATACCCTCTGTTCAGAGATTTTTCCATCCATATTGAACGCTATATTTTACTATAGTGTATAAAACCACGTGTTGAAAATACCCAGCGCAGCGCGCACGTGGACCTCGTGCGCCGCATACCGTGACACCGTTCGAGAGAGGAATGATTACGCAAGTTCTGTGTAAAAAGTCGTGCAACTTCATAATCGCGTTAAAAAGTTATAGGCTTACT
Organism: Tridacna gigas; assembly: GCA_945859785.2. Classification (NCBI taxonomy): domain Eukaryota; kingdom Metazoa; phylum Mollusca; class Bivalvia; order Cardiida; family Cardiidae; genus Tridacna; species Tridacna gigas. The sequence continues at coordinate 9,765,493 of OX244042.2, forward strand.
CTACGAACTTAAAAAGTGTCCCTCGTATAAGCTTTCTAAATGTTTTCCGACGTAAGCAAAGTAAACTTTATATTTGGCGTGAGAAAGGAATGAATCCTGTCACAATGACTTTCATCAATCCTAGGGAACAGTTTTAGCTAATTCACTTACTTCAGCAAATTTTAATACACTCTTAAATTTAAAGCCTTCGATATCCTGTGTGAAGAGGGAAGGACAAGACCAGGGCCCGTATTCACAAACAGTTCTTAGAAACACACTTAATCTAATTCTCAAGAATTTTTTTTTTAAATTTTCAAGGTAACCCAATTTCTGATTGGCTCGTCCAAATGGTTTAACCAATCAAAACTGCGTAAGACTAAGAATGCGATTCAGAAAGGTTGGTGAAAACGAACCGGCTTCCGTGAACTTTTAGGGTGATTTTGGTCCGAAATATTGTTAGTACTATTAATACCCACAGCAAAACTTCTAACGGGCCACTTTTGTTTCTCCTGTGAATTCGACCATGTAATAGACAGGTAAATAAAAACAAACTGTAACATATATCTGGACGTTAGCCATGATATTGTAATGAAAAGATTCTCGATTTTGCCAACAAAAGGCATCTCTTGTTTTTAAAAAAAAAGGGAAAACAGATGGTTTGCGCATGCGTGGTGTCTATCAGCCTAAACAGGTTAAAAAGAGAATCATAAATTACTGAAATGGTGTCAGCAATAAGAAAGAACATGAAAATTATTTTCTGCCCAAAAGTATAAACTGAGAGAAGGAGCATGAAGTTTAAAAAAAAATGACTTTTCAATTTTCAACGTTGAGTGAATGAACGTTAAATAAGTTCCTTTCAAAAGCACCCGTCAAAAAATTCTTTTCAGATTTAAGCTGAGGTATGCTTTTACACTGGTCAATTCTGGTTATTCCAAAAGAAAAAAAATCAAACCCAATGAACTGCCTCTTTTCTAGACAGCGGATGCCGAAAAAGGTCTACGGGGAATGTGGCCTTTTAGAAGTTTGACCCATTACAGCAGAAATCAACTTTTTACGTCCCTAGAATCGATAGCTTGAAAATAATATTAAAAAAATGCTCTGGCAAATGGGGATTTAATGCATCTCCGTGATGCATGCTACCATACAAATCATCACATAATGATGGATCCATATCAGCCATTTTTTTTTTTAACAACCGACTTAAACATGAAGTAGACAGGTCCTTGGGTTTACAAAAAAATGACTAATAGCGAAAAGTTTCGGCCCAGGTCAGCCTGCGCGGAATGCGCAGGCTGACCTGAGTCGATACTTTTCGCAGATGCATTAAGTCCCCTTTTCACAGAACACTTTCTCCGTTTACTATCATTCTGTCATTACTGTCCAAAGTCGTCCGCTACAAACTGGTGTATAGAGGAAGTAAATTCCCTTTATCTAATGATCACCTGTTTTAATATGTTGAAACAGGTCTCTAAGACATTATGGGTAAAGAAGAAATGCTGTGGAGCAGCATTTTTTTTTTCATTTCCCACAGTGTTTACAAACTTTTCGGCAACAAATCCCAGGCCATATTTTTAATACCCACCTGTAGTCTGTCCATACTTTCAATTTGGAAAGGTCTAACCGATTGATTTTTTTTTTTTTGAATGGTGTTTTGCCACGCTTTCAACATTTCAGTCATTTCATGGCCACAGCTCGCCTATCCATGTATGTTATGGGTTTCACATGTATAAGGCTAGGCCTAGAATTTTGTCGTCTGGTAGACAGTGAGTTAATAAAACATCTTACCTCCATACTTCACGATGATAAACGTTTTATCCAACTCGTTTGAACCTGTCATCACGTTTTCTTTCAACACAATAATTAATGGATATCTGTTTCACTGTCTTAGCGTTTTATAAATAATTTTCCTTTTACAAATATCACATATGAAAACTTTCACCAGTTGTTTGCTTTACACAATAAGCAATGGGTATCTGTCACACTGTTTCAGAGTTTTTTATTGATATTTTTCTGCACAAATATCACATATACACAATATGCAATGGGTATCTGTCACACTGTTATACAGGGTTAATTAATAATATTCAATGAAGAAGCTTCACAGATGGAAGCTGTCACCGGTTCTTTGCTATATACATAATTGAGTCACACTCTTACAAAAGGGGGCTTAATGCATCTCTGTGTTGTATTATATCAATTAAGCAATCACATAATTATGGATCAACAATAGTCGCTTTTTGACAACCGACTCAATCATGAGGTAAACTGGTCCTTGGACATAAAGAAAATTGACCGTTAGCGAACACTTCCTGCCCAGGTCAGCCTGCGCGGACTGCGCAGGCTGATCTGGATCGATACTTTTCGCAAATGCATTAAGCCCCCTTTTCACATAGCATGGCTCATATACAATAAGCAATGGGTATCTGTTACCCTATTTTAGCGTTTTATTATTTATATTAACTGCACAAACATCACAGATTGAGGCTGTCACAAGTCGTTTGGTACAGAAATAAATCACAGTGGAGATCCGATCGCTTATTGCACGATGAATCACAGATAAATATTTCAATCAATATTAGTTTTCACTATGGAAATACGTTACGGCGTAAACTCAAGAAAACTAAGAACCAGCGATATATTCTCTTTCCCCCCCCCCTTTTTTTTAACACTGTAACAAACAATTGAGCCATGCTCTGTGAAAAGGGGGCTTAATACATCTACACACACACACACACACACACACACACACACACACACACAAAAGTATCGACCCAGGTCAGCCTGCGCGGTCTGCGCAGGCTGACCTGGGCCGAAACTTTTTTGCTATTGATCATCTTTCTGCAAGTCTAAGGACCAGTTTACCTCATGATTCAGTCAGTCGTTAGACAAAATGAACTTTTTGGATCCATGATCTTGTCATGACTTGCTTGGTATCATGCATCACGGGGATGAACTAAGCCCCCTTTGCCTTGTTTTAACCATTTACCACACAATCCCGAATTTTAGCGACTCTGAGAAAGAAGGCTTTTGAAAACATTGTGGGAAAAGGAGAAAATGCTGGCAACCAGCATTTTCTCCTTTTCCCACAATGTTTTCTACCCTACCAAAGACTAATTCCATCATTTGAGTTACATTTCAATTGTGGTCTGCAATTTTTTCCAATTTGGACAAGTCTACATTTTTGTTATGTGGTAAAAAGTTAACGAACTATGGGAAAAGACTTATAAAAAACTGTGGGGCAAAGAGAAAATGTTTTCCACCTTTTAAAAGACAGATGCCATTGGCTAGACAGATGCAATTGACTGATGCCATTGGCTACATTAGCCCCATTTAATTTCTCGCCTGCAAGTACTTTCAATTCTAAGAAAATTGTCACCTGGTGAAGAAGTAAATAAAAAAAAAAAAAACACTTGTATAATGAACCATGCTCTATGAAAAGGGGAAATGATGCATCTGCAAAAAGTATAGATTCATGTCAGCCTGAGCAGTCAGCGCAGGCCAACATTAGTCGAAACTTTTTTTTTATTGGACAATATCATACATGTCCTAGAACACATTTAAACTCGGGATTCGTTCAGTTGTTGGACCAAATGAATTTTATGGATCCCTGATCGAGATGACTTGCTTAGTATGATATATCATGGAGATGCACTAAGCTTCCTTTTGCCAGAGCGCCCGTCAAATATATATTAGCATGTTACAAAACAATCCCGTGTTTCTAAATCACCCGAATAAAGAATGAGTTTCAAAGCGTTATAATAATAGTAACAGAACAGAACAGAACAGAACTTCTGACGATAGAGAGAAACTGCTGGTAGCCAACATTTTCCCCTTTCTCACAATGTTTTCAATGTGGGCAAGCCTGAAATCTTATTGTTTGGTATGAATTGACCTGTGTTAATTATCATATTTCGTAATAATAATAATAATAATAATAATGATGATGATGATGATACAGCAACTGCTACTACTACAACTATTTCTGCTACTACTACTTCAACCACTAAAACTACTACTACTGCTTCTGCTGCTGCTACTACTACTATTACTACTACTACAATTAATAATAATAATTATAATAATTAGTCTGCTGCATATTTGCTACAGAAGGTATACAGGTATACGTTTACCTCAAAAAAGATTATTTTCGTATTCCCATGGAATGTTTCACTTTATAACCACAATATCGTTAAAATAACAAAACCTTAAAGTCCGTTTTTACATCCCGTGTTTTAATAAATACGCAATCCAATACAACGCCACATTTCTTTACATCTAGCAATAAAGGCGTTTCGTTCGAACCCTTTACCAATCGACCCCGAGAAAAAAAATGTTAGGTTAAACATCGTAGGAAAAGGAGAAAATGCTGATAAACAGTATTTACTCCTTTTCCCACAATTTTTTCTACGGTGTGAAAAACAAATCCTTTCATTTCAGCCAAATTTCATTTGTAGGCTGTTGAAGATTTCAATATGGACCAGTCTTAATTTTGTCTTTCTGATAAAGGGTTTTAAATGCCCGTTATAAAGTGTCTTTGCGTATAGAATCCAATATTACGGTTTTATTGTTCAACTGTGTACTGATACCAATCTGCTGATTTTGTCACTTCAAGATTTTTTTTTTTGATTTAATCTTTTAACTCTTAGGCTGCTAAGCGCGACTCACTGACCTGATTTCTAGCACCATAGGCGAAACAGGGGCTATATGCGGACGGTACAGATCAAGATCAGACTGCACAGAACGTGCAATCTGATCTTGGATCTACATCCTCCGCTTGTTACCCAATATTATAATTGTATTGTTCAACTGTGTACTGATACCAATCTGCTAATTTTGTCACTTCAAAAATTTTGACTCAATAGGCCTCAGTTTGCTTTTTTTTTTTCACTTTTTGCAGTGCCGTGGCCGAAAATAGTTTGTACTTTTGCGGACTGTATAGAAATAAGATCAGACTGCACAGAACGTAGTGAAGGTTAAGGTTTGACTAATTAAGGTATATTGAATTATTTTAGGGGGAAAAAAAAAACCTCGAAACCAGCAATTTCGTATTTTGTCACTATGTTTCAATGATGCCTCAATAGGTAGTCTGTTGCAAAATTAAAAGTGAGCCGTGCTCTTTGAAAAAGGGGCTTAATGCATCTGCGAAAAATATCGACCCAGGTCAGCCTGCGCAGTCCGCGCAGGCTGACCTGGGCCGAAACTTTTCGCTATTGTTCATTTTCTCTGTATGTCAAAGGACCAGTCTACCTCATGATTCAGTCGGTTGTTAAAAAAAGTGGCTATTATGGATCCATAATTATATGATTGCTTGCTTGGTATCATGCATCACGGAGATGCATTAAGCCCCCTTTTCACAGAGAATGGCTCTAATATAGATATGAGGTGCGCTCTGGCAAAAGGGTGTTTAATGCATCCCCGTGCTGCATGATACCAAGCAAGTCATCGCATTATTAAGGATCCGTAAAATAAATTGTGTGTAACAGGCAACTGAACCATGGGACACACTGGTCTTTGGACACGCAGTAAATTTACGAATAGCAAAACAGTTTTGACATCAGGTCAGCCTGCACGGACTGTCCAGGCTAACATGAGTCGATGCTTTTTTGCAGATGCATTGAGCTCCCTTTTTCGCAGAGCATGGCTCATAATATATAAGCCACGCTCTGGCAAAAGAGGGCTTAATGCATCCTTGTATGATACCAATCAAGCCACCACAATAGCCACTTTTTTCTTTTAAACAACCGACTGAATCATGAGGTACACTGGTTCTTAAACATGCAAACAATTGACCGATAGCGAAAAGTTTCGGCCCAGGTCAGCCTGCGCGGAATGCGCAGGCTGACCTGGGTCGATACTTTTCGCAGATGGATTAAGCCCCCTTGTCACAGAGCATGGCCCATAATATATAGTTTACAGGTGTAATTAGGTTACTAGTATGCACTGTTGAATGCCTTATGTGCTACTTTTTGCCTGGCGACAGTAATTCGAAAAATGATTTCACCCTTCCTGTTCCGAATTCAATTTTGGTTGTACATGTATTTTGTGGACAGCGTAGATCAAGATCAGACTGCGTAGAACGTGCCCGTTTTGAAGGAATTTGGACAAAAAATACCCATTTGCCGCCTTTTGGATTTGTAATTATGAATAGTCTTTTATGTCAGGTATGGCAATAGGGGGTACGGATAATTGCCCAGCCGGACAATTGCCCAGCCGGACATTTGCAACCTGGACAAAAGCCACCCGAACAAAAGCCCACCAACAATATAAGCAACGCACACATTTGTCCATCCGCCTTTTTCCCTTTGTTTTCACTTATTTTTATCTATTTCTATGTGTTTTTAAGTTAAATAATTTATCATGATAAATACTTTTTCACCAACCCCCCCCCCCCCACCATATAAATTTGCATTGCATCGATAGGGCTACATGTATGAATTAAATTGCTTTAATCTTAGCTTATCCAAACTATGTAATTGTTATAATTCTAAAATAGTTATTAAAGTGGTTTAATTATGAATTAAGTTCTTTTCATCTTAAAAATAAGAGAAAGTTGTCTAAACGATGTAATTGTTAAAACTCTGAAATAATTATGAAAATGGTTTAATTATAAACTTACTGTATTTGTTTGACCATTTTAATTAATAATTATTTGCCAACTTAAAAGATTAAGCATTGTGAGAGATGAAGAAATTGCTCCTTACGAGCAATTTATTTTTTTCCCACAATGTTTTTTTATCAGTCTTCAACTGCAGATACGTAAAAAACACAGGTCTTCTTCCCAATGTCGTAAAAGCAAGGCTTCATCTGGTAGAGAGTTGAGACAGTAAATCAATGAGTTAACTATCAATATAGTATTGGAGGGCTAATGTCCGGGTGGCAAATGTCCGGGTGGGCAAGTGCCGGGTGGGCAATTGTCCTACACCCGGCAATAAGATACATTTGAACCTAAAATTATCCAGAAATTGCAATATATGGTTAGTATATGTCATCTTATTGAATACAATTAAATGAGCCGTGCGCTGTGAAAATGGGGCTTAATGCATCTGCGAACAGTATCGACTCAGGTCAGCCTGCGCAGTCCACGCAGGCTGACCTGGGCCGAAACTTTTCGCTATTGGTCAATTTTCTGTATCTCAGTGAACCAGTCTACCGCATGATAAAGTCAGTTGTTATACGTAACAAATTTTATCGATCCGTAATTATGGGATGTCTTGCTCTGTATATTGCATTATGGAGATGGACCAAGCCCCCTTTTGCCAGAGCATGGCTCCAATATAACCATAATTAAACAACATTTAACTATATAGAATGAAACATGGACAGGCTTTAGAGTAAAATGATAACAGAACCTGATTATCAAAGTGATTTGAAATTGATTTAAAAAAAAAAAAAACAGCTTTAGTGTTATGGACCCAGAGTACAATTTCCTTTACCGTGTAAATAAGATCTTAAATGCCGAATAGCGACCGAAAAGGCAATGCACGTGTTAAAATGCATTTGAGTCATGCCCTGTGAAAAAGGGGCTTAATGCGTGTCCGTGATGAATGATACCAAGCAAATCATCACACTATAGAAGATCCCTAAAATCCATATTGTATGAAAAACCTAACGAATCACGAGGTACACTGGTCCTTTGACATACAGAAAATATACCAAAAGCAAAAAGTCTCGGCACAGGTCCGCTTGCGCAGGCTGACTGGGTCGATACTTTTTGCTAATGCATTAAGTCCCCTTTTCACAGTGCATGGCTCATTTTGAAATTTGAATCATTACATCCAAACGTGTGGAAAATATTATGAAGACGACAATCTGTTAATGTGTGGTCGGTCCAGGTGATAGTCGCTGGTAGAAAAATGAATTTTAAAATTAGTAAACAAAAGTAAAGAGTGACCTGGCAACTTTTAACCTAGTTTTGAAATTTTGAAATTATTTTCTCTGCGAGCGACTATTACTTGGACCGAACGTGCAATAACCGATGGTCATTTTCACAATAATTTCTATATTTTTAAATGATAGGAATTAAATCTAAATGCATTTTTAAAACCTGCTTTGTTTACTTCTGACAGCTATTGTTACTTTAAGGAGAAAAAGCGTTCTGAAAAAAATCTTGAGAGAGAAAAATAAGATTAAATCGTTGCATTTAAGCTTTTTACCGTTATCCTATAATGTATCTTAAACATTTCAGATAAGAACAAATGATTTGAACCAGAAATACAGTTTTTATAATGACCTGACTATCTTTTTTGATGACAATGTGACTATCGCCTAGATAACCACGTGACTATTCTATCAATACCGACAATACTGTCGTTTTATCAATCATGTAACTTCATTTTGATATATACCATGTAACGGTCTTATGGTCCCTTTGTGAGTGTTGTTTTTAATAACTATGTAACTGTCGTATTATTAACCATGTAACTTCCGTTTTGATTACCAATCGACTGTATTTAGATAATCATATGAATATTGTTTTAATAACCATGTTTCTGTCGCTTTGTTAACAGTATAATTCCGGTTTTCGTAACCACTAGACTATCATTTGATTACTATTTGAATGTAGTTTTGATACCCGTGTGACTGTCGTTTTGATAAACATGTGACTGTCGTTTTGATATTCATGTGACTGTCGTTTTGATAACCACGTGATTGTCGTTTTGATAACCACATGACTGTGGTTTTGATAACCACATGACTGTGGTTTTGATAACCATGTGACTGTGGTTTTGATAACCATGTGGCTGTAGTTTTGATAACCATGTGTCTGTCGTTTTGATAACCACGTGATTGTCGTTTTGATAACCATGTGACTGTCGTTTTGATAACCATGTGACTGTCGTTTTAATAAAGATGTGACTGTGGTTTTGATACCCGTGTGACTGTCGTTTTAATAACCATGTGACTGCCATTTTGATAACCACGTGATTGTCGTTTTGATACGCGTGTGACTGTCGTTTTGATAACGATGTGACTGTGGTTTTGATACCCGTGTGACTGTCGTTTTAATAACCATGTGACTGTCGTTTTGATAACCACGTGATTGTCGTTTTGATAACCATGTGACTGTCGTTTTGATAACAATGTGACTGCCGTTTTGATAACGATGTGACTGTCGTTTTAATAACCATGTGACTGTCGTTTTGATAACCACGTGACTGTCGTTTTGATAACGATGTGACTGTCGTTTTAATAACGATGTGACTGTCGTTTTGATAACGATGTGACTGTCGTTTTGATAACGATGTGTCTATTGTTTTGATAACCACGTGATTGTCGTTTTGATAACCATGTAATTCTCGTTTTAACAGTTTCGTGGATGTTTTTTTTTTTTTTTTGGTAATTTTGTGACTGTTGTATTGAAAAGTGTTTCCAGAGGAAGAAAACATCATTGCAAGGATCTTTTTATATATGAAATATTTCAGCAATACAGCTTTGATTACTAAAATTGGTCTGTCATTTTGATAGTATGGTACTTTTGTTGTGATTACCATGTGACTGTATTTCGCTAGACATGTGACTGCAGTTTATATCGATGCTTTCAAGAACAGAAGCTGATCATTATTGCATTCTTAAGGCTGTTGTAACCAAACTGTCAAAGAAAAAAAAAAAAAAACTGTTTAATAACAATATGACTAGTTTTTCGATAACCGTGTAACAGGCGGTTTGAAAAGCGTTTTCAGAAGAAGAGAAATTGCACCTTTTATGAAACTCCTGTTTTGTCATGTTGATAATATTGTGATGGCCGATTTCATAACCACGTGACAGCTATGCGTTCTTTAGCAGTCAACATTTGTATTTTTTCTAAACTGATATTTTCAGTGATACTAGACCAGCCCGAATAGTTCAAGAGGTAGAGCATAGGACTCGTGAACGTCAAGTCTCGGGCCACTAGAGGGAGTGCGTTCGAGCCCCACGGCTTGTCTTTTAAAACTAGTAATAGTCATTTCGGATGAGACGCTAAACTGGGGTCCCGTTTGACGGTGCTATTAACTGAGCACGTTAAAGATACATCTATATTCAGCCAATTTTTCATTTTTATTTTATCAAACTATAATCATCATTGTATCTTCATGCCAAATGTTGCCCCTGACGGTCGCAGGGTTGCACAGATTACAAGCATTAGAAAATGCATTTCATTTTCTGGAGGTCATCAAAGAAATCACTGTTGTCGTAACCGGTTTTAAATCAAAGACAAATCCCTTGAGTGTCTCTATCCCTTACACCATATATATACCGGTAATTTATCTATGTTTACACAGCTGACTAAATTCTGAACCTTTTTACACACTATCAAGTTTTAACAGTTTTTTTCTCTGTGGGTGTACGGATGTACGAATAATAAATAAACGAAAAAATTCATCCATTCAATGACACTACATTACTTTCAGTTTTGAAATGCCACTGATCACAAGCAAATAAAAAATCTGGAAAAAAAAAACCGAACATCCAATGTTTGTGTATGGTGACCTTATTTATCCTTCCACGCCTACGTTACAGGAATTTACTACCTGATTTTAACTCTTTCGGCGCCAAATAAACTAATTCGGCCTCTTTTGATGGCTGTAAATACAACCCGCTGAGTCTCGGGAAGGTTTTTATCATATTAGCTTGACAAAACAAGCTGAGGGCATGGATCAAAGATCAGACTGCACGTTATGTGCAGTCTGATCTTGATCTATGCCGTCCGCAAAAGTCCCTGTTTTCGCCTATGGCGCTGAAAGGGTTAATCCGGTTTATCCCTTTATACGCTTAATATAAATGAGCCATGCAAATAAACCTTGAAAACTTGGAACCTAATTCTGCGCTGTTTGATGCTTTTGAAAGATTTCTTTTGTTTTTGTTGTTTGGTCAAGCCACCCTTGTGTAACTATATTTTATTATTGTGCTGCTGATGTTATATTATTTTTTTTTCCATGATACATGACTGTCAGTTTCATAACATGCATATATGTTCGCATTTGTGACTATGAGGGTTTGTGCTAAAAGTAAGATTAAAGTTTCTGTTCTGTTCTATTCTGTTCTTGACCTTTATTCTACTTAATTGAACGTATCTAAAACAAACGAACCATCACTTTTAAGCTACACTTATAGACTAATTATTATAAAAGGCAAAAGCAAAGATGAGACAAATGAACATGACATTGAATAATGTAGACAAAGATCTAACTGCACGGATGTGCAGTCTGATCTTGGTCCACACTGTTCGCAAAAGGACAGCAAAGGTCAAGAGTGGCAGGTCGTGGGTGAAATTTCACCATGGGATTTATTTTCTTTTGGGCTGAAATATCCTTATTCATTAATATAAAGCTGAAAGGGTCGGTATAATCCCCGGATTGAAAAGCCAATAAATCGAAGTCACTCAGGCCTTTCAAAATCCGGAGTTTTATTATTCCGAAGGGATTTACGATACATTCCACTAATGACCTGTCATGTTTATTTGTTTGTTTGTTTATTTGATGTTGCTTATTGCTGTTTCCAACATTACATTCGTTTCGTCGCGGCGGCCAGTGCACCTATCCATGTTTTCATTGAATCTCTTGTATCAGTACTTTGCAGAACATTCTTTCCAAGCCAGTGGCTGCTTTTCCTTACAAACACAGTCGAAAGTATGTTTTCAAAGGTGTGGTAGGGGAATGAATCCATTCGCAATGACCATAATCAAGCCTCGGAAAGAATTCGGCCGGGCGTGGGAATCGAACCAGTGTCTTTTCAAGCCCAGTGCTTTGCGACTGAGCCACCTGGATCGGCTGTCATGTGTGAGACAAGCAACAACTGAGAAAGGTTGTGTTGGTTTGTTGTTGGGGGTCCTGTAGGGCTTAGTGCCTAACCCTTTACCACACAGTTCCGAGTTTTAACGACCTAGAGGAAGAAGGCTTTTAAAACATTGTAGGAAAAGAAGAAAATGCTGGTAAGCAGCATTCTCTCCTTTTCCCACAACGTTTACTTCCCTATCAGGAATTAATTTTGTCATTTTGGCCATGTTTAATTTGTCGTCTGCAAATGTTTTCAATTTGGATCATTCTAAAATTTTGTCGTTTGGTAAAGAGTTGAATTGTTGGATGCGTAATCAAAAGATCCTTGCTTAGATCGTTACCCGAGGAACTAAACGTTTTGTTGGAATGTTCTTTTGGCAAGGAAATGCAGAGGCGAAGGGAAAGACATATATATGGTATAAAATAATAACTGAAAGCACGTTAATCCTTAGGCTGCTAAGCGCGACTCACTGACCTTTTGCGGACAGTGTAAATCAAGATCAGACTGCACAGAACGTGCAGTCTGATCTTGAATCTACACTGTCCGATAAGGAGATATCTTCCCCCCCCCCCCCCCCCCCCCCACAAACGACCTTTGAAATAGGAAAATTTGGGTTTATACCTTTGGCCTGAAAGTTTCATTGAATTACATAGCACGATAAGGGTTAAAAGTGGCATAGAGCAGCAGCTAATAGTTTTGCTGTTTGAGCAATGCTTTACGTTGCTTTAAGCAGCATTTCATTCATATCACTAGTTTTATTGCCTTACCTTCCATGCTTTCTGACATACTTATACAGTTGATAAAAGATGGAATCTCAAAAAGAAAATTGCAATCCGTCAGTTATCTAGGACCATTTTTTTTTTTTATTTCACAAAATTTCTGTAATCTTTCTCTTCTTTAATTGGTCAAATTGAAAACACGAAAACGGTATACAGAGCTCCAGACAGAGGGAGTGATTTTGATTTTAAAACTGAAATTATTAATCACTTTCCACTAAAACCTTTGATATGGGTAGTCATTAGAATCGTCTCATCGAGACGATTCTAATGAGTAATCACAACATAGAGTTTGGAAGAGAAATAATGGATTTAGAATACTATCACTCCCTCTTATCTGGAGGTCTGGGTATACATGTGCATTTAAACACATAACATTTTCCCTGTTAACGACAGAGAGATAGGTTAGAGCTATTCAGATCTTCATAATCTCACTAAACTTTAAAAATGATTTATGACTGAATTAAGCCAAGCGATGGTTGCCGAATTATTATTAAAGAAGAAAGACAAATGTAAAAAAAAAAACAATGGTATTTCCTGAATGGGCTACGTAGTCTCTAGATGTAGTTTTTGATTTTGCACCATAGTTTTACAAAGATTTCTGGGAAAGTTACATAGTCAATGACAAGCGTTGATGACAAAGATTCGTATGTGAATCAGTATGATGACGTCATATCTGATATAATGAAATTAGAAGGAGTTACAGATTGCTTAACGACCATTCCGTTATCAGACGACGATGACGGACAAGGACAGACATGACCACCTTGACCGTCTGACGGACTGCCTGGTGACGGGGGTCAATATGACCAGCGGATGCAGGCCGTCCGTTGTTACCAACATGACGCTGACAGCCTTAGAAGACGCGGCGGAAGAGACGAAAGATGACAGGACGTTCTTCTGCATCCTGGTTACAATGCACAAGACTATTATGCTTTGATAATTTCACTGTATCGACCACTGAATTTACCGATTGATAAACTCAATGGTATGGAACTACCGAGAGCTCCCCTATACCTCGCAAGTCCCAACAAAAAAAGAGGCGAGAAACTTGAAATAAATAGATTTCCTTTTTCGGTGAAAGATCTCGTGAACAGCATACGGGAAAATTTTCAATCGTGGTTCCGCCCCTCGAAAAAATGATGATGTTCACTTGATGAAACAAATATAGGATATTTACTTTTTTAGGTGAGAGATCAAAATTCATTTTATCGAGTGACCATCATCGGCAATATTACCGATGATGTTCACGAGATAAAATAAATATAAATTTCGATCTCCTATTGAAAATATATATATATCCGTAATATCTTCACTCGTGGCTTGGGAGATTATATATATATATATAACCCCTTTTTTTTGTTGGGACTTTCATCAAAATTCAGTCCAGTTGTTTTCGGTAAATCCCGTGGGTACCCCTTTCACATAACAACATGTTACAATATAATGTAAAGTATGAGAAATATAGGGTAAATGCGCATAAATAACGTCATATTTCCGTCTGGTTGAATGGCAAGCACTCATTCGGCAACCTCGGGTGATCTGGTGATCAAGTCCCTCGGCTGTATCACGTGGCTCGATATGCACCTACACGGTACATTTCTTCGCCGAAAGTACACCGTTTTACCGTTGTTAAAATTGTAAGGCTCCTCTTAAAAAAGATAACATAAGTCACAATTTTCTATCGATATCTTTCTAATAATATTTCCGTCGGCAAATAGTTTGTACATTCATTTTTTAGCGTGGTTTATCAATTCCGTTGGGAGTTTTCATCGACAGGTCGATAGATGTGAATAACTTCACCGTGTTTGTTCATGTCGTTGACAAGCAATTTACATGGGCATTACTATGTTTAAGATCATGTGATTGGTAGTTGATTGAATTTGCATTTATTTATTGTTACCACTGGTTTCCCATAGGGCGACTCCCCTTGAAGACTATTAATTTTGTTACGGGGGAAAGTGCAAGATACCGGACGAAATCCATCCTAAGTTACGCCTGGTTCTTTAATGTGCTCGGTGTATGGCACCGTCACATCGGACCTCGGTTTAACGTCTCATCCGAAAGATTATTAGTAGTTTTAGATGGCCAGTCGTGAGAATCGAACCCACACCCTCAAGTGACCCGACACATGATGTTTACGAGTCCTACGCTTTACCACCTGATTGGTAATTCAAAATGGAAACCACCTTTATACAGACTATGTTAGATGTAGGTACGGAATCGACCGAGTTGTGACGAGTGGCAAGCACTGTTTACCTAGGTAAATAGTGCGCGGGAACTACTTTTTCCGCCTATAAATGAAGAGTAACGGGAACATTTACGATAAACTTCACTTGTCGTAACCATGAGTTATCAAACCTTATAACCCACCATTATTTTCCGATAAATTACCGAAGAGCATGAAATGAATTTCATCGAGTGAACATCATCGGTAATATTTTCACGAGTGGCGCGGTCTGCGCCACTCTTGAAAATATTAGCGATGATGTTCACTCGATGAAATAAATTTCGATCTTTCACCCCCAAAAAATATCTATTTATTTCATGCTTCTAACCTCTATTTTGTTGGAACTTTCGTCAAAATCCAGTACAGAGGTTTTCGGTAATTCCCCGTGGCGTAACCCCCCACCCCCCGCAAATAACAACGCATGACAATATTACGTAAAGCGCAAGAAATACAGCGTAAATTACGTCATATTTCCATCCATTTGATTGATTGATTGATTGTATGGTGTTTAACGCCGTTTTCAACATTATTTCAGTTATATCGCGGCTGCCAGTGCACCTATCCATGCTTTCCTGGAGTTTCTTTTCGCTAGTACTCCGCACAATATTCTTTCCAAGCCACTGGCTGCTTTCCCACATAACCATGGTCGAAACAATGGTCAGCGGTGAGAGAGGAATGAATCTTGTCCGAACGACTATAATCAATCCTCGGAAAAAAATTGGCCAAGCCCCATCCATTTGAATGGCACGTACTGATTACCTAGGTAACTAGTGCGCGGGAACTACTGTTTCCGCCTTCAGTTGAAGAGTTAGACAATAAAAAATCGGTATTTTCACTGATCGTAACCGTGAAATATCAAACCACAATCCACCATTATTTCCCGAAAGACTACCGAAGAGAAAGAAGTAAATTTCGATCTTTCACAGAAAAAAAAAAAAAACCCAAGGATTCTTATTTCTAGACGTAAGAAACAGTGTTTTACAATTAATTTTGATTTCAGACATACAAAAATCAAAGTACTGAAAGTACTGACAGACTAGCGAATTTGATTGATTGATTGTTTATATGGTGTTTAACCCTGTTTTCAATATTATTTCAGTTATGTGGGGGTGGCCAGTGCACATACCTATGCTTTCCTGGAGTTTGTTTTTCCAGTATTGCGCACAATATTCTTTCCAAGCCACTGGCTGCTTTCCCAAATAATCATCGTCGAAACGTGAGAGAGAAAAGTATCCTGTCTTTCCTTGGAAAGAAATTTGCCGAGTCGGGGATCGAACCAGCGACCTCATGTTCCCAAGTCCTGTATGCTACCGACTGAGCTGCAAGTGCTATGTGTGCTACTGGTTAACTAAAATCCAGTTTAAGTTTAACACTTAACATGCTAAAAATGCTGAATGAAACTTCCAAGCCAATGGTAAACACCTGAATATTGCTATTTCAGAGTTACATTTTGGAGAAAATATATCCTCCTATCGGACAGTGTATATCCAAGATCATACTGGGCGCTCTCTGCAGTCTGATCTTAATCCACACTGTCCGCAATTGGTCATTGAGTCGCGGTAGTGCTGGTAAAAGAAACTGCAGGAAAGCATGGGTAGGTGGTCTGGCCGCCGTAGTATCACTGAAATGTTGAAAACGGCGTCAAACACCATGCAATCAATATGTCAATACCCAATCGCACAAGACGTAGTTACAAGTTACTATTTAACTCTCTTTACAAAACGAAAAATTTTACACTTGTCCAAATTCAAAGCTGTTGCAGGCCATACATTAGATGTTGCTGAACTGATGAAACCTGATTCCAAAAGGGCAGAAAACAATGTCGGAAAAGGAGAAAATGATGGTTACCAGCATTTTCTCCTCTTCCCGCACTGTTTTCAATGGGATTCTACCCCAGTGTCGTTAAAACTTGGGAATTTTTGGTAAAGGGTTAATATTCAAAACGTAGAATAACAGTTTAGCATTACAGTTTAACTGTACACAATGATCTAAATAATGAATGACTGAGGGGATGACAAGGGGTCCCTGTCCAGTGAGGGTTAATATAGCTGGAATTTGCAACAAGTCACCTAGGTGTATCTATTAATAGATTCATTCATAATGTTACAGTGGTGTAGGAATAAGTGATCCCTGCTTTGTACAGGTCACTTAATTTACATATAAGCAAAGATCTTGTACCTTATTAATGACACCTTGTTCAGTTTATTACTTTGTAAGAGGACATGTTCAAATTGGAGTGGTAGAGATTTAGTGGTTTCTGTCAAAATTGTCATATAACAGAATTAAGATTTCTAACAGAAAGAAGTATTTTTTGTGAGGTAGTATTTGGCAACTGTGGGTTTTTTTGTTTACATTGACTCTGGGTCAATCATGATGCTTATAGACTAGCTTCGCTAGTCAAAACTAAACAGCCCTCTTTAAACCAGTGATGAATTACATGTAATCAAACACATGTACCGGCGTTCAATAAAATCATCTTCTCAAGAACACGTAGAAATAAAACTGTCAAAATGTAGTACAGGCCAGACGGTGAAGATAAACTTCTATAAACAGTGGATCGTAAATTATCAACTCGTCTTGTCGCTTGGCAGAGCTTTACAGTCCTCGTTAACAATGAAGATCAAGATTAGATTGCGGACATTTTTACTTCCAGATAGCCAAGCTATCATCGATGTCATTGAAATAACGTTAAAAACGGCCATTTAACACCATACAGTACAAACAAAAAATTACTAAACAAAGACATAAGGCTTTTGAAAACATACGGTCGTAGTGGAAAATGTTACCAAATTAATGTTGGTAACAGCATTTTATCTATTTCCCAACAATGTTTTGTCAACTCTTTGAAAGACAAGTGTTGTCCTTTGATACAAAGCTTTATTTATTGTCTGCAAATGCTTTCAGTTTGGCCATGTCAATTTTTTAAATCACAAATAATGAAGATCCAGCAAATTTTTGTCCGTCAGGTTCGACTACTCGACATTGTTTGTCGGATATTTGATGTCATGAGTAGCTTCCCTTCTTCTACTCGAGGATTTAAAGAAATAAGTCTGATCGATCTGTCAAAGTGTCGAATCTACTCTATACCAAACAGAGAAATTGATTGATTGTTTTACGCCGCTTTCAACATCATTTCAGTCATATCACGGCGACAGCTCACATATCACGGCAACAGCTCACATATTCATGTATTTCCTGGGTTTTACTAATATTAGACTTTGGCTCTGAAGTGTCTTGCTCAAGGACCCAGTGACCAAACAGAGAAACTTTAGGCTTTTTCATATTGAAAGAATTTGCAGACGACAAACTGCATATGACTCAAATGATGGAATTGTCTTTGAAAAGATAGAAATCATTGTTGGAAAAATAGAAAATGCTATTTACCGACATGTTCTCCCTTTTCCGAAATATTTTGAGAGACCTTTATAATAGACCGGTTGCTTAACAGTTTAACTGGATCGAATATTCTACAGGTTAAAAATGGTCTAGAATAAGTCTCAAATATGCCAAGTGTCGTCGTAAAAATAACCTCAGCAGAAATAATTCTTATACAGCACAAAATTCGTGTCATAAACAAACGAACATTACATCTAGGTCCATATTCACCAACCATTCTTAAGATAATTTCTAGTCTTATCCTCAAGAATTTAAGAATTTTCTACATTTGAAAGTAACACAACTTCTGATTGGCTAAATGTTAACCAATCAGAAGTTGTGTTATTTTCTAAATCTAGAAAATGTTGGTAAATAGGGACATAAAATATTCTTATCCTAGCGCTGTAGCTCTGTCGGTAATGTGCAGAGCTTGAAACCAGAGGGTCGATAGTTCTGGTTCGATTCCCAAGCTCTGCTGATTTCTCTTCTAGGATTGATGATAGTCTTTGCGACAAGTTTCATTCCTCTCTCACAGCTGAACATTGTTTCGGCGGTGGGTACATAGAAAAACAACCACTGGTTTCGGAAGAATAATGTGCGAAATAACAGTAAGAAGAAACTTGAGGGAAGCGAGGATAGGTGGACTGGTCACCGCGATATAACTGAAATAATGTTGAAATCGGCATTAAACACTATAAAACAAATAAATAAATACTAGACGACAGGTTCAAATCGGCGAAAGGTTTATTGGTATTTATTTCTCAATAAAGTTGTCGATCTGAGCTTCTTCAATATGCGAGCCATGCTCTGTGAAAAGGGGCTTATTGCATCCGCGAAAAGTATCGACCCAGGTTAGCCTGCGCAGTACGCGCAAGCTGGCCTGGGCCGAAACTTTTCCCTATAGGTCAATTTTCTGTATGTCCAAGGACCAGTCTACCTCATGATTAAGTCGGTTGTGAAAAAAGTGCCTATTATGGATCCATAATTTTGTGATGGCTTGATTTGTACTATGCATGACGGAGATGCATTTAGATGCTTTTGCTAGAGCATGGTTCATATGTAAATTTCAATATCTAAAACAAAGTTGCAACAGACGGCTTTGAAAAAATCCTCGTCAAATACTCTCGTAAACATTATTGCAAAACATCCTTGTAAAACATTCTTTTCAAATACTCTTGTAAAACATCCTTGTAAAGCATCCTTGTCAAATACTCTTGTAAAGCATCCTTGTCAAATACTCTTGTAAAACACTCTTGTCAAATACTCTTGCAAAACATCCTTGTCAAATACTCTTGTGAAACACCCTTGTCAAATACTCTTGTAAAACATCCTTGTCGAATACTCTTGTAAAACATCCTTGTCAAATACTCTGGTAAAGCATTCTTGTCAAATACTGTTGTAAAACATCCTTGTAAAACATACTTTTCAAATACTCTTGTAAAACACCATTGTCAAATACTCTTGTAAAACATCCTGGTCAAATACTCTTGTAAAGCATTCTTGTCAAATGCTCTTGTAAAACATCCTCGTCAAATGCTCTTGTAAAACATCCTTGTCAAATCCTCTTTTAAAGCATCCTTGTCAAATACTCTTGTAAAGCATCCTTGTCAAATACTCTTGTAAAACATCCTTGTCAAATACTCTTGTAAAGCATTGTTGTCAAATACTCTTGAAAAGCATTCTTGTGAAATAGTCTTGTAAAATATCCTTGTAAAACATCCTTGTCAAATACTCTTGTAAAGCATTCTTGTCAAATACTCTTGTAAAACATCCTTGTCAAATACTCTTGTAAAGCATTCTTGTCAAATACTCTTGTAAAACATCCTTGTCAAATACTCTTGTAAAGCATTCTTGTCAAATGCTCTTGTAAAACATCCTCGTCAAATGCTCTTGTAAAACATCCTTGTCAAATCCTCTTTTAAAGCATCCTTGTCAAATACTCTTGTAAAGCATCCTTGTCAAATACTCTTGTAAAACATCCTTGTCAAATACTCTTGTAAAGCATTGTTGTCAAATACTCTTGTAAAGCATTCTTGTGAAATAGTCTTGTAAAATATCCTTGTAAAACATCCTTGTCAAATACTCTTGTAAAGCATTCTTGTCAAATACTCTTGTTTATCCTGTCACCTTCTATAAATCCCGTCGTATAACAGGGGGTCATATAAACTTGGTGATATACGGTCACTTGACCAGTTGACTAGGTTTATTATGTCAGTTGGTCACGTGATCAAGGTTTATTAGGCTAGTTGGTCATGTGACCAGCCGGAACTCCTTTTTTTAGGTACCGCGATACGAAATCAATATTTTGAAGTAAAATTATCGCTTAAGATTCGATGCACATTTTGATTTTTCTTATCATTTAAAATAAAATAGAATTCTTCGCCACAACATTCTTCCAAGGTTTTACGTCACGTTTATGACGTAGTTAATATAATTATGACGTCATTTTTGCAGCTGCATACCCAAAGCGCTTTACACGGTTCGCCATTTGTGTGTTTATTTCCTAGTGAGAAAGATGTCAACACGTGCCTTAATTTCGAGAGAAATATTCTATCTAGTGGGATTTAGGATTGATTACAAATGAGAAACAGGATAAACAGAATAGTGTCGTGGATTGGGGAATTAGACAGTAACATAGTGTCTTTGATTCCAGGAAAGTTTGTCAGGCTCGGCTTCGGAATTTTATGGTATCAGTACCATGAGATATTGAATAAGAGGTACGGTCTTTATATCAATTTTTGTTTTTTGTTTTGTTTTGTTCTTTCAGAGTGCGTGACAGGATAAGTAGAATAGATGGTTGGTGTCTTGGATGGTTTAAGTTTATCGGGCTCGGCTCCGGAATTTATCCGGTTCGCCTTCGGCTCACCAGATAAATTCCTCCGCCTTGCCCGATAAACTTAACCCATCCAAGACACCAACCATCTCTATAAAACATCCTTGTCAAATACTCTTGTAAAGCATTCTTGTCAAATACTCTTGTAAAACATCCTTGGCAAATAATCTTGTAAAAAATCCTTGTCAAAACGTCCTTGTCAAATACTATTGTAAAACACTATTGTAAAACATCCTTGTTAAATACTCTTGTAAGACATCCTTGTCAAATACTCTTGTAAAACATCCTTGTCAAATACTCTTGTAAAACATTCTTGTCAAATACTCTTGTAAAACATCCTGGTCAAATACTCTTGTAAAACATTCTTGTCAAATACTCTTGTAAAACATCCTTGTCAAATAATCTTGTAAAAAATCCTTGTCAAAACGTCCTTGTCAAATACTATTGTAAAACACTATTGTAAAACATCCTTGTCAAATACTCTTGTAAAACATTCTTGTCAAATACTCTTGTAAAACATCCTTGTCAAATACTCTTGTAAAACATTCTTGTCAAATACTCTTGCAAAATATTCTTGTCAAATACTCTTGTAAAACATCCTTGTCAAATACTCTTGTAAAACATTCTTGTCAAATACTCTTATAAAACATTCTTGTCAAATAATCTTGTAAAAAATCCTTGTCAAAAGGTCCTTGTCAAATACTATTGTAAAACACTATTGTAAAACTTTTCAAATACTCTTGTAAAACATCCTTGTCAAATACTCGTGTAAAAAATTCTTGTCAAATACTCATGTAAAACATCCTTGTCAAATACTCTTGTAAAGCATGCTTGTCAAATACTCTTGTAAAACATTCTCGTCAAATACTCTTGTAAAGCATTCTCGTCAAATACTCTTGTAAAGCATTCTCGTCAAATACTCTTGTAAAACATCCTTGTCAAATACTCTTGTAAAGCATGCTTGTCAAATACTCTTGTAAAACATTCTCGTCAAATACTCTTGTAAAGCATTCTCGTCAAATACTCTTGTAAAACATTCTCGTCAAATACTCTTGTAAAGCATCCTTGTCAAATACTCTTGTAAAACATTCTCGTCAAATACTCTTGTAAAACATCCTTGTCAAATACTCTTGTAAAGCATTGTTGTCAAATACTCTTGTAAAACATCCTTGTAAAATATCCTTGTAAAATACTCTTGTAAAACATCCTTGTAAAATACTCTTGTAAAACGTCCTTGTAAAACATCCTTTTCAAATACTCTTGTAAAACACCCTTTTCAAATACTCTTGTAAAACATCCTTTTCAAATACTCTTGTAAAGCATTCTTGTCAAATACTCTTGTAAAACATCCTTGTCCAATAATCTTGTAAAAAATCCTTGTCAAAACGTCCTTGTCAAATACTATTGTAAAACACTATTGTAAAACATCCTTGTTAAATACTCTTGTAAAACATTCTTTTCAAATACTCTTGTAAAGCATTCTTGTCAAATACTCTTGTAAAACATCCTTGTCAAATAATCTTGTAAAAAATCCTTGTCAAAACGTCCTTGTCAAATACTATTGTAAAACACTATTGTAAAACATCCTTGTCAAATACTCTTGTAAAACATTCTTGTCAAATACTCTTGTAAAACATCCTTGTCAAATACTCTTGTAAAACATTCTTGTCAAATACTCTTGTAAAGCATCCTTGTCAAATACTCTTATAAAACATTCTTGTCAAATACTCTTGTAAAACATCCTTGTCAAATACTCTTATAAAACATTCTTGTCAAATACTCTTGTAAAACATTCTTGTTAAATACTTTTGTAAAACACTCTTGTAAAACATTCTTGTCAAATACTTTTGTAAAGCATCCTTGTCAAATACTCTTGTAAAATACTCCTGTGAAACATTCCTCTTAATCATCCTTTAAAAAGAAACTCTTGTAAAACCATGGATAAAAAGCATGAACTCTGTTTAACCCTGATCCTGCCAAATAAGTGAAATGAAACTTTCAAACCAATAATAAAAATTACAAATGTTGCTATTTCAAAGTTAGTTTTGGAGAGGAAAAAAATCTTCTTGTCGGACAGTGTAGATCCAAGATCAGACTGCACGTTCTCTTCAGTCTGATCTTACTCTTCACTATCCGCAAAAGGTCGTTGAGTCGCGCTTAGCACCCCTAAAGGGCAAGAAAATATTAATGTCAAAAAAGGATTTTTTTTTTTTACAATTTCTTTCTTGTCTAAACTTCTTTTTAAGCATTTTGCTGCATTGCGAAAAAGATGCCATGCAAGAATGAGTTAACTTCTGCCAAATAATTCGAGGTATAAACGACCCATGGGGAAAAAAGACGTTCTTTGAAACATTGTGGGAAAAGTAGAAAATGCTGGTAGCCTTTTCCACTCGTTCAGAGACAAATTCCTTTATTAGAGCCGCAATTATCCTGTCGTCTGTAAAATGCTTTCAATTTGGCAAAATCTAAAATTTTGTCTTTCAGTAATGGGTTGAACAATCAAAATGTGAAAGGATTCTACTTCGATCCAAAACACAAAACAAACGCTCCATTTTACTTTTAAATGGCCGATTAGAAAGCAGACGACAGGCTTTAATCGTTGAATGCTCTGCTGTCATTTATTTGATGTTAACTCTTTACCAAACGACAAAATTTTAGACTCGTCCAAATTGAAAGCATTTGCAGACGACAAAATTAATGTGCCTAAAAATTGAAATTTGTTTTGTGAAGGGAAGAAAACATTGTGGGAAAGGATAAAAATGCTGGTTACAAGCATTTTCTCCTTTTTCCACAATGTTTTTAAAAGGCTTCTTACTCAGGGTCGTGAAAACACGGGATCATTTGGAGTTAGTGCCATATTGGCGACGAGACCTCCTGCAACTAATCTGTACAACAAGGCTTCGGAAACATTATTGTAAAATATTGATATTTAGCTAAAATCAAGACTTTATAAATGTGAAAAAACGTCGTGGCAAAAGGAGAAAATGTTCGAGTAATTTTTTTAAACGATGCTTCACAATGCTTCAAAACGGCATATTGTACGATAAAATGCACTGCACATTTTACCAAACGACAAAGGAAGTGCACTCTTTACCGAACGACAAAAATGGAGACGTGTCCAAACTGAACGCGTTTGCAGACGACAGAACAAATGTAACTCAAAAATTAAAATTTGTTTTTGGAGGGTAGAAAACATTGTTGGAAAAGGAGAAAATGCTGGTTACCGGCATTTTCTCCTTTTCCCACAATGTTTTTTCAAAAGTCTTTTTCCTCGGGGTCGTGAAAATATGGGATTGTTTGGTACAGAGTTAAACTAACATAATGCAAAACAAATCCGGTACGGCATAAAATCCATCTTCCTGTTAGTCGGTGGATTAGAAAGCAGACGACAAGTTTTAAATGGTGTCTGCTCTTTTGATATTTATCTGTTGTCGGAATCGTCGAATTTGGCGTCTTCCCAGCCTTGTTTTACCCTTTACTGCACATGATATTTTCAGCCAATCAAAATATACATGGTAAAAAAAAAAGGTTTGCACCCCACCCTTTTTTTTTTACCGGGTTTCATTTTCTGACGAGAATAACTTAATTCTTTCCCAAACGATAAATTTTAAATCCTTCTGAATTGATAGCATCTGCACCTAACGAATTTTGATGTGGTAAAATGATCTGAAGTTCTTTGACAAAGTAGAAAACATTGTAGGAAAAGGAGAAAATGCTGGTTAGCAGTATTTTCTCCTTTTCCCACAATGTTTTCAAAAAGCCTCTTCCCCAGGGTCGTGAAAACCAGGGATTATTTGGTAAAGGGTTAAAATGGGGCAGAAGTTAGAATCCGGCTGCTGCATACCCCAACAGACCAGTCTTTTTTGCCTGTGAAATGAACTGAATGGAGGTATCTCTTGACCTCATGGTAAGAAGGAACCTTTTGCTTCGATATTGCTTTCATATTTAAGAAAAAAGAGAAGTTTTTAACCATACTTAAAACTGGGAACTGAAATAAAACTTAGGACAGGTTGAAAGTGACTTTCAGAGCATGGGCCCTCAAAAACAGTCAATACTTCCGCCCAGGGCGTGCCGAACAGTTTGCAGTCTTCGTCCCATACCTCTCACAAGAGGTTGAAACAGCTCGATCAGTAGCCGCTGCTATGAGGTCAAGGGGTACCTCAATTCAGTTCATTTCAGAGGCAACACACTGGTTCCTATGAAGCAGCCAGATTTTAATTTCCAACCCATTTCATATCATTCACGCCAGAAAATCAAACCCGGTAAAAACACAGGGGGAGCAACACTATTTTTACTATGTATAGTTTCATTTAATCGTCTATTACGCAATCTTATGTCAATGACCCAAACATTGTGGGAACAGAAGAAAATGCTGGTTACCAGCATTTTCTCCTTTTCCCACTATTTTTTCAAAAGTCTTCTCTACCAGGGTCGTTAATGGTAGCCGAATTTGTACCTGTCTTGAGCCTTTGCATAGAAAAATTAACCCCTATCCTGCTAAATAACCTACATGAAACTTTCAAGCCGATGGTAAAACCCCAAATTTGCTATTTTAAAGATAGCGTTTGGGGAGAAATATCTCCTTATCGGACAGTGTGGATCCAAGATCAGGCTGCACGTTCTGTGCAGTCTGATCTTGATCTACACAGTCCGCAAAAGGTCCTTGAGTCGCGCTTAGCAGCCTAAGGGTTTAAAATACCAAAGGTGCAACTGAAGTCGGAAATTAGACTGGCCAGTACAAAAAAAGTGACACAAGAATGAACAAACACTATACTTCATTATTACTTTGTATAGTAGGTAAAACCCTTCATCAACGATCCTCCTGAAGGTATTTTTTTTAGAAAATATCGTGGAAAAAGGAGAAAATGCTGGTAACTAGCATCTCCTTCATTCTCCACCATGTTTTCTTTCTATTTCAAGACAAAGCCAAACATTCAAGCTGCAATTGCTAGTATTTTGTTTTATGCAATTGCCTTCGAAACGGACTGAGATACCGAGTCCCGGTAGCTCAGTCGGTAGCGTACAGGACTTGAGAACAGGGAGTTTCTGGTTCGATCCCCGGCTCGGCCAAGTTCTTTCCGAGGATTGATGATAGTCAGTGCGACAGGATTCATTCCTCTCTCACCGCTGGCCATTGTTTCGACAATGGTCATGTGTGGGAAAGAAGCCACTGGCTTGGAAAGAATATTGTGGGTAGTACTGGTATAAGAAACTCAAGGAAAGCATAGATAAGTGCACTTGCAGTGGCGATATAACTAAAGTAATGTTTAAAACTGCGTTTAACAACATACATACTTACATCCGAAACGGACAGGTCTAAAAATTTTTTGGCATCTGGTCCTGTTTACCCGAGAGTTCGATGAGATAAAGGGGAGGGGGGTAATTTCCATTTTTCGACCCCAAACGAGACATAGCGATGACATATCATGCATATAAAACAGTATACGACACTGATTTAATGGCAGTCGAGGATGTTCAATTTTATCGTTTCCTCTTTAATCCTTAGGCTGCTAAACGCGACTCACGAACCTTTTGCGGATAGTGTAGACCCAAGATCAGACTGCACATAACGTGCAGTCTGATCTTGGATCTACACTGTCCAATAAGGAGATATTTTCCCCCTACTATAACGTTGAAATAACTTTATTTTGGTGTTTGTTTTTTATAATCGGCTTGAAAGTTTCATTTTGCTTAGTTAAGAAGTTAAAGGTTATTCCATTAGAGCACAGGCCAATTTCGCAACCTTTCAAAATCAAAGTACAAATGACAGAAATCGGAACTATCAACTTGAAAGGAGAGTGAGGTAGAATTTCTTTTGATTGCATGAAAAACATCATGAATATTAAGAGTAGCTGTAAAAATTCTTCCTATTCTCTCAATTTATTCAAATGGTGTACCTTTCACCGATTTACGTCGTATTTTGTGCAATGATTTGTTTAACCCAAACGACAAATTTTGGACTGGTCCAAATTGAAAGAGTTTGCAGACGACAATTTTAAATTTGATGAAAATGGCAGAAAGGTCTTAAAAAAGGGTAGAAAACACTGTGGGAAAAGGAGAAATTGCTCGTTACAAGCAATTTCTCCTTTTCCCACAGTGTTTTCAAAAGACACGTGAAAACCAGGGCTTGTTTGGGAAAGGGTTAACAGCTGAATTACTTCATCTCGATACATGTGTAAATGTCAGGTATCACGTGTACGGCTGTTTCTGTCCTCTTTGCAAATCGTATTATTTCTTAATTGCTTAATCGCTGAACATTTTTATTTCACCCTCGTTAACCCAGGTGTGAAGTTTTACCGTTCATCACCCCTGGGACATTCAATTGCGAAACTGTCGTTTCTATGAATATTCATAAGATTGCGAATTACAACCAATGGCCAATCGAATTGTCGACAACATAATGATATTCTCTTGTAGTTTCTTGCGTCGTTATGAATAAACCGGGTAAAACCCACATCATTATCAAGGAATATGGCGGCCGCTGGTGGGACCTCCTTCTGTTTACATTTGCCTTACGACAATCAAGGGCAGACATTACAAATCCTTGTATACGAAAGCAAATATTCAGAAATACAGCGTTCTGTTGCAGTCTTTAGGGATATGTCGCAGGGGTGACGTCATCTTCGCTGACCCAGTTCCGATGTATTCCTTCAACTACATTCATCGCTTTGATTGGTTGTAGACTAGGTAAAAATAGAAATGATGGCATATGGTTGATAAAAATACATGTAGATTAAATTTTCTCATTGAAAAACTGAGTTTACCAATCAAAATGCCTCATAGATAATTCATGAAAACGAGAAAACATACGCGAGATAACCCTAGTTTACGGAATACATCGGAACTGGGTCAACGAGGATGAGAATTATATTGAACATAAATGTTACTTTCGTCAGTCAGCTTGTAGCAGTAGTCAGTAATCTCCCTTGGCACATGTCTGTTCGTACGAACATGAAATTTCGCAAGAAATGCATAGCTCAAATATAAACCGCTCTGGCTAGGATTTGAAACCGTGCGGCAAAGTTACTCGTTTATCGAGGTTTATAAGACCAATGCACTAACCACTGAGCTAAAGAGAATTCTCCACAACGCAGTTGTCATGTATCGATTTTACACTGGAAGAAGCTATGCTGTAAGGTAGGACTGATCTCCCGTAACACACTCCCTCTTAAGAGAAGTCATCATTTGATGACGAAAACCCTTGTTGGGCAGGAAGTCTATCATTTAGACAACAAATAGCTCAATAGCCAATAACGGGAATTTTATAGACAACAAATAGCTCAATGGCCAACAACGGGCAGACAACAAATGGCTCAATGGCCAGTCCCGGACGAGCCCCCATCTTACGAACATGAAAGTTCGCAACAAATGCATAGCTCAAATACAAACCGCTCCGGTTGGGATTCGAACCCGTGCAGCAAATTTACTCGTTTACCGAGGTTTAAGGGACCAATACACTAACCACTGAGCTAAAGATAATTCTCCCCAACGCAGTTGTCAGGTATTGATTTTACACGGGAAGAAGCTATACTGTAAGGAAGGAGTGATCTCCCGTAACGCTGTGTTTTCTTCTGTCCGTTCCCTACAAAATCGGGAGTTTTGCTGATAATTTCTATAATAAAAGTATATCCCTTTGGCTGTACAGAAAGCTAGAGAAATTTGCTTCAATAGCAACGATCTTTTTTGTTAGTCCTCCAGAAAACAAAATATCCCTCGGAAAAACAGAAATAAAATGAGGCCCTGACTAGTTGTAAACTATGCCTCCTGAGTCCGTATTCACCAACCATTCTTAAGAAAATTCTTAGTCTTTTTCTCCAAATTTCTCCAATGTCAAAGTAACGCAACTTGTGATTGGCTAAACCATTTGGTTTAGCAAATCAAAAGTTGTGTTACTTTTACATTAAGAACATCCTGGAGAATGGGACCAAGAATGGTTGGTGAATACGGACCCTGATAAGTTTACAGACACTTAATGATTTCCAAAGAAATAGCAAAGCCACGTTCACTAACTAAAGAAATTACCAAATGAACGCCATAAGCACGTTAGACCTGTCCGATAATCCGGTTTGATGAAGCATTGTAGCAGATGTGCTTCGTGTCTGATTTTCAATATATACTACTTTAGCCAATACTATGACCCGGAAATATTCCGTTCTGGTATCCCACTGTCTAGCACTAGAGGCGTCACTCAACTGATCGTTTGCTACATTGAAAATAGAGTGGAACTCAACAATTTGTTGCTCTTTATCTGCTTACCTACAGCTTTGCTGTATGTTTTGTTTTTACATACATGTCGAATGGCACACAGTACACCCACACCCACCCACACCAACACCCCCCCACACACACACACACACACACACAAATTGCACCTCAACCGATTGCGATTTTTCCCCAATATAAACACAAGTACCCTCAAAAAATCACAAAGGACCGCACAGGTTGTAGATCATACTTTATTTTATGTGGTTAAAGGCACGAACATGCCGAAAGTTGCCTGAGAAGTAACATAACTGAACGAAGTTTTCACAGAAATAATAAAATTAACATCGGAAAGACAGTTTAGACCTGTCCTTCAACTTTTTCAGATAGATTAAAGCAGCAGAAGGCGTTGTTCTGATCGGACAACTTTCGATACTATGACCCGGAAAAATTTCAGTGGCGATTAAAGGTGTCACATCACCAACCACTTGCAACCCAGTCATGTACATGTAATTAAATAAATCAACCCACACAGTATAAAATATAACACTTCTTTGGTTTTTTTTTTTATTAATTTAATAACAGAGTTATTGACAAATTTACTTAGAATTCGGAAAGTTCTATTTTAGTTGGTCATTTTACAGTCTCATAAATTATCCTTAGCGCTACAGACATTGAGAATCGTCTAAACGTATTACCAGGTAAATTCAGGATGTATTTAGCAACCTTTGGACGTTTATCGCATGATTCACCAATAGAGACAGGAAGATGTGCAATAGCATGGCGAAAAGAAACACACGAGTCATGCTCTGGCAAGAGGGGGCTTAATGCATCTCCGTGCTCCATGATACCAATAAAGCCATCACATAGTTATGGATCCATAATAGCCACTTTTCCTAACAACTGACTCAATCATGAAGTAGACTGGTCTGTGGACATACAGAAAATTGACTAATAGCGAAAAGTTTCGGCCAAGGTCAGCCTGCGCGGACTGAGCAGGCTGACGTGGATCGATACTTTTTCCCCCAGACACATTAAGCCCCCTTTTCACAGAGAATGGCTCTCTTGTATTTGCACTTGTAATAAAAATAAAAGAGAAAATGAACATCATTTTTTTCAAATTTAAGTATCAAAGCCAGTTATATACGGAGAAACATTTTCATACAGTAAGTGCCGTAACATATTTCTGAAATCGTAACAGAATGGCAATGTAGCGGACAAAGTAAACAATCTGGGTGTCGAAATACATTTAAATTTAAATTACAATACTATTTAAAAGTATGGAAATTATTGTGAAAATAACAATCTGTTACTGCACCGTTGGTCCAAGTGTTGGTCGCTGGCAGAAAAATTTTAAAACTAGGTCAAAAGTTGCCATTTTTGCTATATTTTGTTTTCTTTTTACCTGGTTTTATAGTTCATTTTTCTGCCAGCAAGTTACACATGGACCGACTATACAATGACAGATTTTCATCTTCACAATATTTTCCAAACCTCTAAATGATATGATTTAAATTTAAATGCACTTTATCATCTGTATTGTTCACTTTTGGTCGCTACCGTGCGTTTAACTATATTCCTGCTAATTAAGTGAAATGAAACTTTCAAGTCGATAATAAAAACCCAAAATGTTGCGCTTTTAAAGTCATTTTTTTTTTTTGAAAAATATCTCCATATCAGACAGTGTAGATCCAAGATCAGACTGTACGTTCTGTGCAGTCTGATCTTGATCTACACTGTCCGAAAAAGGTCCTTGAGTCGCGCTTAGCAGCTTAAGGGTTAAGAGAAGGATCGGTCTTTTAACCCTATCAAGTTTATCAAGAAAAGGTTTGATAACATCAAATAGATTTTCAATTAGGTCCGTGTTTGGCAGCTTCTTCGTAACGAAATTGATGTATGCGCGTTTTTTTTCCTTTTATGTTTTTTTTTTTTCTTTATAAAACCAGATCCATTAAGCCATCAGAAATACAACAAATGCATTCGCCTGTATCTCGTATAAAGATATCTAAGAGACCATTCAATTGTTACTTCATAATTGTTGAATCAAGCACGAAGAGACACATCAAGAATTCAGTAAATGAATAAATGTTCATTGTCTAATTTCGATAATCACTATCTTAGACCTCTGCAGCTTTTGTCCTGACGAAAGAGGGGGCTTTGCTGTTTGTTTCTTTGACATACATGTCTATTTACTACAGACCCCTCAAAAAGGTTCAGACTTGCAACACGACTTATTGCGTGTTCTACAAACTTTGAATTTAACCATCCTCGGACAGTCACGTTTAACAGAGGCCCTTCATGGTTTTATGTCATCAATGGCACCAAATAATTCCCTAAGAAACTGTAAAATTTGATCGTCCTCTCCCCCAAGAAATCATCAAATAAATATTAAAAAAAGCCACACATTTTGACCTGTTTTTTCCTTTTCTTTATTTAATTTTCCAAAATAAAAGAACGCAACAGAAATGATGGATATGAACGTTTCAAAACGGACTTTTTTTCACTACGTTGACCCGGAAGCAGTTTGTTTCGATGTTACACAAGCAAGAAAAGATGACATGGTTTTTATCGTAGATTTTGTTCGCATTACGTGCCAGTATTCAGGAAGTAATACCTCAAACAAAATTTATCGAGTGATTAAAACAATCATTATTTGCATTTCATTTGTAATAATGTGCAATTAATTGGCAAAAAATAAATTTACTACAACACACCCTAGAACATAAATAATGTTATACTAGACTAGCGGATAAAGATTCCTGTGTATTACATAATATACACTCATGTATATTTTAATTTGAAAAGGAAACTGGTGACAATTTATCGAACTCAGTTAACCCTTTGCCACGCAGTCCCGAGTTTTAACGGCCTTGAGGAAGAAGTCTTTTGAAAACATTGTGGGAATACGAGAAAATGCTGGTAACCAGCATTTTCTCCTTTTCCCGCTACGTTTTCTTGCCTATCAAAGAGAAATTTCATCAGTTGAGCCACATTTAAATTGTCGTCTGTAAATGCTTTCAATTTGGACAAGTCTACACTTTTTGTCGTTTGTTAAAGAGTTAAGCATTAAGGATTAAACAGTGTGATTTTAAAGCAGGATTAACACAAAGACAGCATCCATAGGTGCAACAGTACGTCACATGACGTGACGCTAAAACGTTTCTGTAGCAAAATTATGTGTGTCGGCCGTTTGCCGATTTTACACAAATCGCACAAAGTTTGTCCACAGGCCTTTGAAGCCCCATCGGTTCATCACGGATCACTAAATTTTTTTCTTGGTCGATCTTCAAACACTTATATAAGGACATTGGTGCATCGCCTGTATATATAACGGAATACGGAAATTGTCATTAACACCGTTACTATAAATAGCACATTGGCGACTTCCTCTATGTTATATAGGATATCGTAGGCAGCAGCCGATGTGATTTTCTTTGTAACGGTTTTCGATAATGAAAAATTCCGTATTCCGTCGTGATAGAACAATGGAGTGGTGTCAGTGGCCTATGGTTTGTCAATGCAGTCTCTGGAATAGCAGTCCATATCTGAAGTAGGGCTCGTTCTCGTTCAAGCACTGGTGATTCTTTAGGAACCGTGGGAGAGGTGATTTCTATTTTGTCCCACAAATGTTTTACGGGCAAATGATCTGGCGATACAGCAGGCCAAGGTAGAGTATGGACATCGTTTTGTCCCACGAAATTCAACCATAACGCGAAAAATATTGACCACATGTGAGTTAGGGTTATCTTGCTGGAACTTAATGCTATGTGAGTGTGCTTGAAAAGAAAACAGCAAAAGTAAGCGACGAATGACTTTATTTCGTTACAATGTGCCGTTAAACTACAAGCTGTAGTGGGGTTTGGTCCTAGACTTGCAGTTATTCCTTCCCAAACCATGGCATTCCCTTCGAAAAAAAGCCATGCGTTGAACAACTTATGCATCTGAATACCGTTCACAGTGAAGTCGATATACACGACGTCGGCCATCACTACTGTTCAGATGGAAATGAAGCTAGTCGGAAAACAGGAGATATGCCCAGTATTGCCTCCTTGACCGAGTAATTATGTTGTCTGCACCACACCATGACGAGCTGCACGATAGTGATGACGTAACAAACGGCGTATTGGCCGTGCTTTGAATCGAACAATCGACCTCTGGGTTTCAAGCCCTGAACGTTACCAACTGAGCTAATAGGCCTGGCAGATAAAAGGGAAAGTGCTGACTAGAATGCTTTTTGTCCCGGGTCCGTATTTATCAACCATTCTTTAAAAGGACTTACTTAGTATTACTCCCAAGACTTTTTTAAATTTGAAAGTAACACACCTTCTGATTGACTAACCCAAATAATTTAGGCGATCAGAAGTTGCGTTACCCTTACAAAGTCCAGAAATAGACTAAGAATCTTCTTAAGAATGGTTGGTGAATACGGACCCCGAAAATGTTTTTACCATTTCAGATCCTGTTACTTGAGCCGTCTGAAAATGCTTTCAGATTGAACAAGCCTAAATTTTGTAGTCTGGTAAAGATTTAGGGGTGTAATAATTTAACCCTTATCCTGCAAAGTAGGTGCAATGTCACTTTAAGCCGATAGTAAAACCCCAAATTTTGCCATTTCAAAGGTATTTATTGAGGGAAAATATCTCCCTATCGGACAGTGTAGATCCAAGACTAGACTGCAAGTTCTGTGCAGTCTGATCTTGATCTACACTGTCCGCAAAAGGTCCTTGAGTCTCGCCTAGCAGCCTAAGGATTAAGACCAGGAAGTTCCACCTACAGAATTTCTACCCTTAGATCTCTGTTAGAAAATGAATTATTTATCATAAATCAGTGGAAACGAATCCTGTATAAACCGTGCCTATTTAAATCCTGTTTGTACTAAAACGAAATAACCGAAATATTGGACAGCGTATATCAAAGACTAGACTTGCACATTCCTTGCAGTCTGATCTTGGATCTGCTCTGTGCGAGAAATAAATCTTAGTTTCGCTAAGGGATTTAACACTTGATTGATCGATAGACACATGACAATTATTTTCATATTTCACATAGACATGAAAATTATTGGAGGTTGATACAAGGAACCAATAACAGTCAAGGAACTTGCTCGTAGATCAATTGGAGCCCTTTACCACAGTTTATAGACCCTTGGGATGAAGGCTTTTGAAAACATTGTGAGAAAAGGAGAAAATGCTGGTAACCAGCACTTTCTCCTTTTTTACACAATGTTTTCTTCTCTTTCATAAAAAGTACCACCTACGGGGTCCGATTCAATTTGTCGTTTTTATGTGCTTTCAATATACAAGAATAGTTTCAAAGATTTCTGCTACATATTTCTATTAACAATAACGATTCGAGAAAAAAGACTATAAATATTGAAAATTCACAAGTTTTTTTTTTTTAACCAAAATATCTCGCAAAGAAAAAGAAATCGGACAGTGCTTGATCAGAGATCTGACTTCTCGTTTTTTGCAGTCTGATCCTAAACTATAGATGCTAGCCACAAAAGCAATTCAACTTGGTGCTTATCGTTTTAAGTGTTAATGATTGATACCTAACCATAAACCAACTCCCTCGTTCTTTAAATGTCATTCCTTAAACACCTACATAAAGTCTAACTCTTTTACCAGACGTCAAAATTCTGGACAGGATCAATTTGAAAGCATTTGCAGACGACAAATTGATTATAGCTCAAATGAGGATTTCTGTCTTTAAAACATTGCCTAGAAAACATTGTGGGAAAAGGAGAAATGCTGGTTACCAGCATTTTCTCCTTTTCCCACGATGTTTTAAAAGGCTTTCTCTTTCAGGGTCGTTAAAAATCAGGATTGTGTGGTAAAGAGTTAAACCCCAGACATCTCAATAAATTAAATAGAATATTTCGGTCGAATGGGGAAAAAGCCTTTTTAATTTATGTTGTAATTCTTTCGGACCAGGAAATCTCACAAAGTATGGAGCAGTGTAGCTTCAAGATCAGACTGCACAATCTGTGCCGTCTGACCTAGCATCTACACTGTTCGTAAATTCACATCAATCCGTCCAAGGCCCTTTACCTCATAACAACATGATAAATGTTTGACTCGACCAAGTTGAAGGCATTTGCAAAGAGACAAATTAAATGCGGTTCAAATGATGATTTCTGTCTTTGATGGGGTAGAAAACATTAAGGAAAAAGGAGAAAATGATTATTACCAGCACTTCCTCATTTTCTTCTCCTTTTCACGATAGTGATGACGTAACAAAGGGCTTATTGGCCGTGCTTGGAATCGAACTATCGACCTCTGGGTTTCAAGCCCTGTACGTTACCAACTGAGCTACCAGGTTTTGCAGGTAAAGGGGAAATGCTGATTCGAATGCTGTTTGTCCCGGGTCTGTATTCATCAACCATTCTTTAAAAGGACTTACTTAGTCTTACTTACAAGAATTTTCTAAATTTGAAAGTAACACAACTTCTGACTGGCTAATCAGATGTTATGTTACTTTCAAATTTGGAAAACTTTGGAGAATAAGACTTAGAACCTTCTCGAGAATGGTTGGTGAATACGGACCACGATGTGTTCGTATTTTTTTAGCATTTTAAAGACAAATGTAAGGATCCCAATGTTTGACTCGACCAACTGGAAAGCATTTGCAAGAAACAAATGTAGTTCAAATGATGATGTCTCTTTGATAGGGTAGAAAACATTAAGGAAAAAGGAGAAAATGATTATTACCAGCACTTCCTCCTTTTCACACAGTTTTTTTAAAGCCTTTTCTTCGGGGTCGTGAATACTAGGAGTTGTGTAGTAAAGAGTTAAGCCTTAACAAATCAGCTTATTAAATGTACATCTGTCGTATGTATCCTTCACCACACATTCCCGATTTTGAGCGACTCTGAAGAAGAAGGCTTTTGAAAACACTGTGGGAAAGGAGAAATGCTGGTTACCAGCATTTTCTTCTTTGCCTACAATGTTTTCTACCATCTCAAGAGTAGAAATCCTGTTATGAGCAACACTTATTTCTGTCGTTTGCAAATGCTTTCATTTCGGTTCAATTTAAAATTTCTTATCTCAATAACTTTTGAAAGAATGAACCTATTACAACAAAATTTCGTGCCAGTATTCAGAACAACTTCATTGCGAAAATACCGTTATTTCCTTGTGATACGTATGGTCATGGGATATGGAGGCCCATTAGTGACACAATTAAATGAATGACCCTCATAGTTATGTCCTGGCGGCCCTTGGATTTGCACGTGTAGGTTTTGCCTTCACTATGAAACAATCTTTCAACAACAATGGCTGCTTTCCCACAAAAACACAGTCAAAAAAAAAAAAAAAAAAATGTTCAGCAAATGATGTGGTAATGGGTTAATCCATAGAAATGCATGTACATGTAAGAAAAAACTATGTACATACATGTACATTTTTTTAGCAATCATTTTTTTAATACACTAAATGTTAACTCTTTACCACACAATCACGGATTTTAACCACCCTGAAAAAGAAGCCTTTGGAAAACATTGTGGGAAAAGGAGAAAATGCTGGTAACCAGCATTTTCTCCTTTTCCCACAATGTTTTCTACCCGTCCTATAACAAATTTCAATTTCTAAGTCGCATTTAATTTGTCGTCTGCAAAAGCTTTCAATTTGGACTAATCTAAAATTTTGTCGTCTGGTAAAGAGGGAAACAACGTTTCATATGAGCCATGCTCTGTGACAAGGGGACTTGATGCACCCGCAAAAAGTATCGATTGCGATGACTGCACAGGCTGACCTATTTCGCAACTTTTTGTATTTGGTCAATTTTCTGCGTGTCAAAAGACCGTTCTACTTCATGATTCAGGCGAATATTAGGCAACATTTTATGGATCCATAATTATGTGCTGACTTGCTTGGTATATAATACATCACGGAGATGCATTTAACCCCCTTTTGCCACAACAAGGCTCATACGTTATTTATTTCAGCATCTTAAATTGTTTAAAATAGTTAATCACAAGCTGTACAATACTCGGACGAATTTGGTGACATTTTCTTGTTTTGGAAGATGTACGAGGGCTGTTCGATAAATTCGTGGAATTTTGATGTAAAAATAAAACTAGGAGACCAATTAAATCATTTTAGCATACATATCAAACAATCTATACCCAAAACACCCTCCAGATTTCATACAAATTCATAGAGAAATACTTTTTCAACAGAGAATTACAAAATACATGTAAACGTATATTGCCGGGCGCCAGATTAGAAAAAATAACGTCAACATCATTACACGTCAAGATATCGGTGTACTTTTTCAAAATTATCCCTTCCAAAACCCAAAGTTTGCTTGATTTAGAGATTTCTAGGTCCCGTGTCAATCTAAGTCGTCCGATGCGCTGTAATCGGCCTGGCATTATTCACCTTGTCATGCGCAGTTGCCAAAATTGACGCCGTTATGATAATCGGGCGTCCTTCACAAGGATCATCTTTAAGCGATGTTCTGAATCGTTCCTTAATCGCTCATGCCACTTTTAGACAAATAAATTACTACAGAAACGTGAACATCTTGACTCCTAACTCAATTTTATGGTCTGTTTTGGTATTTTTTCCGAGTCCAATAAAATATTTTGTAAATGCGTGAAAGGCAACGTCCAATGAAGACGTCACCGCGTCAAAAATTACCTTGTACTGACAAGACTAAAACTGTGTTAGTACTGTAACCTGAAGTGTCAGATCTATGAAGTTTTACAGAAATGTCGTTATGATGCTATTTGGCCGTTTCCACAAATGGCTGCATTTTTACATATTCCCGAATGTACATTTTACACGAAATTACATGTTTCGAATCGGGAGAAAATTTGAGCCCGGCAATGTGCATTACATGGGTTACTATGGTTACGAATATTTTGCGTTTGAAATATTTTAAAACTGCAAAATTTCTGTATAAAGTTTGTGATATGTTTATGCTATTATTGAAAATTTTTAAGCTTAGAATATCAAGAAATGTGGTTTTAACAACATAATTCCACGAATTTATCAAACAGCCCTCGTAGATTACTCTTTAATCAGACAACAAAATCTTAGCCTAGTACGAATCGAAAGCATTTGGCAGACGACAACTTAATTATTACTCAGATAATTAGACATGTCATTTAAATGGTGGGCAAAATTATGAGAGAAGCATAAGGTACTGTTTACCATAGTTACAACCGTTTTCCCCTTTTCTAATAAAGTTTTCGAAAACCTTTTTTCTTAGAATTGTGTGTGTGTGTGTGTGTGTTTTTTTTTTTTTTTAAAGAAAACTGCATCATTTGGCTTTAACACTTTGAAGCTGGTGTTGTAAATTAGACATCAAAATACATGTGAACCATGCTCTATGAAAAGGGGGCTTAATGCATGTGCGAAAAGTATCGACCCAGGTCAGCCTGCGCTGTCTGCGCAAGCTGACCTGGGCCGAAACTTTTTGCTATTAGTCAATTTTCTGTATGCCCAAGGACCAGTATACCTCATTATTCAGTTGGTTGTTAGACAAAATAGATTTTATTGACCTGCTTGGTATCGTGGATCTCGGAAATGCATTAAGCCCCCCTTTTGCCAGAGCATGGCTCATGTAAATTATTTCATTAACCAGGTAGGTACACTCCTAATACGAAACTTTACGCCCTTCCACTGATAGGTTTGGGAATTACGTTTTACGGTAGAAGGGGTCAGCCTTGTTGCAACAGTCATACTGATTTTGATTTTTTCTTAACGCCGAAAAAAAGATCCTCTAATGTCCGATGAGTATGACTGATAAATCATTTTCTTTGAGTTCTATACAGGAGTTAAACTTTTTTTACAAAAAGAATTAAAAAAGAACAAAAAAAAACCCCTGAAGAATAGGGCTTTTTAAAACATCGTGGGAAAAGAAGAAATATCTGGTAACCAGAATTTTCTTTGACCTTTTCCCATAATATGTTCCTCCATTTTGATAAAAAATCTCCCCGTTTTAGTTAAATGTAATCGGTTGTCTGCGAGTGGCTTCATTACGGGCAAGTGTAGAATGTTTTCGTTTAGTAAAGAGTTTAGAGAGTGTTAATCAAAGGACTGAGAACACTGGAGACTTTTCTAATTGGAACACTGGAGAAACGTGTACAAACAGAATGGGCTTTTGCGATCAGTAAAAATATCTTATCTCATTAGACTTTGGTTCGTATATCTGCATTTCTTAGGTCATGTAATACATGTAGTGAGTTATGCCATTCTTCAATCCTTAGGTGTAAGAAAAAATATATAAAGTTAAAACGAGGAAATCCGAAGACAAAAAGGAAAAAATGTTTATTCGAGTGACAGTAAATTTAACTGAGGAGCAGTTAAAATCTAATAAAGTATTGGCTGATTGTTTTCACGAAACGGCCACAAATAGGTTCTGTAACAGACAGATTACACAGAGCGAAACCAGCACGGAAAGACAAAAGTGCGAAACGTCCTAGGTACGAGACAAACCGAGACAAACGGCTTGTCTACTGCACTATATTAAAACGCCAATTGAGAAAAGACGGTTTTAATTTTTTATTTTAAAAAATCTTATATTAGGCAACTGTGCTTTGAAATGGCTACTTACATTTTAAAAAAAAAAGTAGTTCTTATATAGGCTAATTTTGAAGGTAAATTCCAAAACCGCCGTTGGAACCGGTTGAATACGGACATAATGAAAAACGAAATAAATTAAAAACCTGAAGAGGAGATAGAAATGAACGGAAAATTTAAAGGATCACAAAATTCCACATTGCAGAAATAAGTGAATTAAAGGAATACAAACTTGGTACTCTAACCTTTTACCAGACGACAAAATTTTAGCCTTGTCCAAATTGAAAGCATTTGCAGACCACAATTTCAATGTGGCTAAAATGGTACAATTTTTCTTTGATAGGGCAGAACACATTGTGGGAAAAGGAGAAAATGCTGGTTACCAGCATTTTCTCCTTTTCCCACAATATTTCCAAAAGGCTTCTTTCCCTAGGTCGTAAAATGGCGGCATTGTGCGGTAAAGGGCTAAAGTGACGAAGCAGCTCAATTGGCTGCTGGTATCAAGGTGTGATGGAAGGTTTGCTGAACCAAGGGCTGATTTTATCAGCGTAGCTGAATGTGCTGGCTTTTGACCTACTTTTTGGTACTCATAACAAATGTATAAATAGAAATTTGTGATTGGTCAAAAACGTAGACATGTTTTTTTAAGGGCCCCTGTCCATTTGCCGGCATATTTACGCCGTCTATCTTTTTAAAAGATATTTCTTGTTTAATCTACGGTGTAACCCAAAAAACCAAGGAAGAGTGCAAGTAAGCAAGTCAGCTATCAAGCTATTACAATTTTAAGCCGTCGGTCTCTAAATCATTTAAGGTGTTACCATCCTAACGTTTCTAGTGCAACATGGAATAAAATTTCTTATTAGTTGACGAATAAGGATTTATACTGATATAATATTTTTTAACATTTCTAACCGACCAGAAATTCATTTGTTGTCTATCTTGAAATTATTTGATGATACTTTTGCTAGTTTTCTGAAAAGGGAGGTAATTATTATCTCTCTTTGTATTGAGAATGGAGTGGCTTTAGATTTATAAATGATAATTCTAAGAAGGAAAAAATGGAAAAAGTGGCTCGGTCAAAGTATTACAATAATACTCACTTTTAATCATAGCACATTTTTTAGGATAATATTATTATGGAAATAGCTGTTTTTCATCAGAATGGTACTACCTTAACATTATTTTCATTATGATCCATTCACTTAGTTTGTTCATTACGTGTCGATGCTCTGTAACAATTTCGTTAAAAAGACGCAAAGAATTGGTTTTTATACCAAACTACACCATCTTTATTCGTTATGCGTAGCCAAAAATAAATGAGCCATGCTCCGTGAAAAGGGGACTTAATGAATCTACTTAATGAATCTACGAAAAGTATCGACTCAAGTCAGCCTGCGCAGTCCGCACAGGCTGACCTGGGCCGAAACTTTTCACTAATGGTCAATTTTCTACGTGGCAAAGGACCATTCTATATCATAATTAAGTTCGTTGTTAAAAAATGTCGCTATTTTGGATCCATAATTACGTGATGGCTTGCTCAGTATTATGCATCACGGAGATACATTAAACCCCAATAATTGTCGATTCACACCTTAGAAAAAAAAAGCTATGTAAACGTGACAAGAAATAGGTAATATGATCGTCGTTTGACATTCTATGGCTCTCATTTCTTTGCTAATCCTTAACTTGCTGAATAAGTAAAATGAAACTTTAAAAAAACGATACTAAGAGGCCAAATTTTGCTATTTCAAAGTAAATCAAGCATATTCTTAACCAACATTGTAGACCTACTATCAGACTGCACGTTCGTACACTTCGTACCGTTTGATCTTGATCTACGCTGTCCGGAAAAAGTCCTTGAGTCCTGCTTAGCAGTCCAAGGTTTTATGATTTCCAAAAAAGTACCAACAGTCTATTTATCAGTTTAAATCTATTCTGAAACTGCAGTTTAAGGCTATGTCTTAAGACAGTACATGCTCATTCAAGTTATTTGATTTTACGTGAAATTGACGATATACACATACGTGTATCTGTAGCTTGAGACTTGTCCACGTGACTTGCACGATACAAAACGGGAATACATGCAAAAACAATGAAATACCCGTACGCCATTTAGATATCGGAGTACCAGGAGAGATTGTGAAGTTGGCAGTAAGTTCGACAATCGGAGTTCGATATTCAATGTACAAATGAATATGCTGTTAAGTTAAATTTCATGCAGCGGCAGATTCGGTATTTTTGTCAAACTCAAAGAACAGTTACGTATATAACATGGAATAATGATTTGAATATCGAAATGAATTTCATGCGAGCAGTAAATTCGCAAAGTTTTTTTTCGTATGGGCATGCAGATGATATATAATCTCGAATATAGATTTGAATATCGAAATGAATTTCATGCTAGCAACAGATTTGCCAAAGTTTCCATACGGGCATGTTGTATGAAATCAAATTTACAAGCACACAAAGATATCCTAGCGAATCTGCTGCTAGTAGAAATTCAGTTCGATATTCAAATCTATATTCGATATCATAAGTCATGTACATGCTCATTTAGCAATTTTGTCGAATCTGCTGCTGGCATGAAATTGAATTCGATATTCAGATCTACATTCGATATTATACACCATCTACAAGCCCATAAAGGAAATGTTTGCGAATGTGCAGCTAGCATGAAATTCAGTTCGATATTCAAATCTACATTCGATGTCATACACCATCTACATACACATATATGAAATTCTAGCGAATCTGCTGCTAGCATGAAATACAAATCGATATTCAAATCTATATTCGACATCATACACCATCAATATGCCTATTTAGCAATTTTTTTCGAATCTGCTGCTAGCATGAAATTCGATTCGATATTCAGATCTACATTCGATATCATACAGCATCCAAAATCCCATAACGAAATTCTAGCGAATCTTCTGCTAGCATGAAATTCAGTTCGATATTTTAATCTATATTCGATATCATACAGCATCTACATGCCCATTTAGCAATTTTGTCGAATCTGCTGCTAGTATGGAATTCAGTTCGATATTCAAATCTACTTACGATATTATACACAATCTACAAGCACATAAAGAAATTATAAGGAATCTGCTGCTGGCATGAAATTCTGTTCGATATTCAAATCTATATTCGATATCATACACCATCTACATGCCTATACAGCAATTTGTTGAATCTGCTGCTAGCATGAAATTGAGTTCGATATTCAGATCTACATTCAATATAATACACTATCCACAAGCCCGTAAAGAAATTCTAGCGCATCTGCTGCTAGCATGAAATTCAGATCGATATTCATTTCTACATTCGATATCATACACCATCTACATGCCCATATAGCAATTTTGGTGAATCTGCTGCTAGCATGAAATTCAGTTCGACATTCAGACCTACATTCAACATTATACACCATCTACAA
Organism: Tridacna gigas; assembly: GCA_945859785.2. Lineage (NCBI taxonomy): Eukaryota > Metazoa > Mollusca > Bivalvia > Cardiida > Cardiidae > Tridacna > Tridacna gigas. The sequence continues at coordinate 9,808,610 of OX244042.2, forward strand.
GCCCATCAAGGAAATTCTAGCGAATCCGCTGTTAGCAAGAAATTCATTTCGATATTCAGATTGACATTGATTTCATACAATATCTTCATGCTCATAAAGAAATTCTGGCAAATCTGCTGCTAGCATGATATTTAGTTCGATATTCAAATCTACATTGGATATCATACACCATCTACATGCCCATGCAGAAATCTCAGCGAATCTGCTGCTAGCATGAAATTCAGTTCGATATTCAAATCTGCATTGGTTTTCCTACAATATCTACATGTCAATATAGAAACCTTTGCAAATCTGCTGATAGCATGAAATTCAGTTCGACATTCAAATCGACAATTCGATTTCATACATATCTACATGCCCATATGGAAATCTTGGCCAATCTGCTGCTAGCCTGAAATTCATTTAGATATTCAAATCTATATTCGAGATCATACATCATCTGTATGCCCATTCAAAAGAAACCACGCGAATTTACTGCTCGCATGAAATTCATTTCGATATTCAAATCGTTATTCCTTGTTATTCGTAACTGTCCTTTGAGTTTGACAAAAATAATTAATGTACTGCGGCATGAAATTCAACTCAACAGCATATTCATTTGTACATTGAATATCGAACTCCGATTGTCGAACTTATTGCCAACTTCACAATCCCGTACCAGGATGCTGTCTTAATGATGTCATAGTAAATATCTTTTATAACTTTAAAGATACACCAGAACTTTCGAAAGTATTCAAAGCATTCACTAAATTAAGTAAATTTGCTTTTTTAGCCCGGCTGTTTTTGAAGAAAACACGTCGAGTAAATGTCCTAGCCATGGCGTCGTCGTTTGCGACGTCGTGCAAAAAATTTGACACTTTGTGATCTCTGTTATTACTCAAAGTTTTTACTTCAAACTTGGACAAGTTTTTAACTATGAAAGGGGGAAAACCTCTATGACAAGGGCAGGTAACCATTAAAGCATTTTGACACAATTATATCCCTTTTTTGACTTAGAATTTTCACTGAAAACCTTATCAGCTGCAGCCGAGTGTTTGCATCCGCACGCCAAGCTCCTATTTTTACCTAACTCTGAACCACAAGACAAATTTAGGACTCGCATTTGCAGACGACAAATCAAATATAGTGCAAACAATGATTTCTGTCTTTGATAGGATAGAAAACATTGTGGGAAAAGGAGAAAATGGTGGTTACCAATATTTTCTCCTTTTCTCACAGTGTTTTTAAAAGCTTTCTTCATCAGGGTCGTTAAAACTCGGGATTGTGTGGTAAAGGGTTAAAGATATAGGCCATTTTTTGTAGTCTGAATGCACATTTGCATATCTACAGGATCGTTTATGTTCCGGCTGAGTTCGGTAGTGCATTCGGTAACCTACAGGTCTTGAAGGGGCCGCTATTTGTTTCACCGGCTGGGCTTATTTCTTTCAGGGGATAGATGATATACATCGCAATGGATTTTATTCCTCTCACCTCTGGAAGTTATTACTACAATGTTTATGTTGGAAAGTAGACAGTGGCCTTCTTTGTATGGTAAAAGAAAGTTCCAGGAAGACATGGACTGGTGCATTGGCTGCCGCATTATAACTGAAATAATATTGAATACCGCGTTAAACACCATATTAACAAAGAAAACAAAATGTCCTTTATCGAAAATCTCTTGTTGCAGATACTCGTCAGGGTCTGAACTGTTCTAAATTGCATTCCAAGTCTCATCCGCTCAAATTTCAAAGTAACGTAATTTCTGATTGGCTAAATCAAATTGTGTTTATTTCCAAATTTGGAATAAGACCTAGAAAACGTTTTAGAATGTTTGCTGAGCACTTGCCCAAAATATCGCTTGACACTTTGCGAAACCATAAAATTTTTTAACTTGTCGCAGTTGAAAGCATTTGCATATGACAAATTAAATGTGATTTTGATTTTTTTTTTTTTTTTTTTTAAAGATAGAAAACAATGTAGGAAAAGGAGAAATGCTGGTAATATTTTCAAAAAGCTCCTCCATCAGGGTTTTTAAATCTCGGTGTTTTTAAGTAGAGGGTTCAACTGAAACACAACGTAAGATTAGATGTTTGTAAATTTATCATGCAGCAAAAACTAAAACTAACAGTAACGGACTGTTTAGGGATACATCTATACTCATTTTCAGCCAGTTTTTAACCCATTTCATCTTTATTTTATCAAACTATATTAATTCTTGTATGGTCATGCCAAATGTTGCCTCTGACGGTTGCGATGTTGCATAGATTACGACCGACAGGAAATGCATTATATTTTCTGGAGGCCATCAAGGAAATCACTGTCATTACGTATCCGGTGTTAAATCGAATATTTCAGACATATTTATGTATTTATCACTTATACCATATATATCGGTAATTTATCTGTGTTTACACAGCTGACAAAGTTTTGAATCATTCTACAACCTACCAAATTTTGACAGCTTTTTTTCTCTCTTACTGTAAAGATGTACCTTTAAACAGAGTGCACTTACAGCTTGTTTCTTTGACTACAGTTCGAACTGAGGAAACTTTCTGAGCTTGCACATCATATTAAACAAAAGCAGTCAAAGTTCTAACTAATATTAATCATCGAACTCATTTTGTTAATTGATTGATTGATTGATTGTATAGTGTTTAACACAGTTTTAATTTTTTTCATCCATTGCGGTGGCCAGTGAACCTTTCCATACTTTCCTGGAGTTTCTTTTACCAGGACTTCGCACAATATTGATCCCAAGCAACTGACTGCTTTCTGACATAACCATCATCGAAACAAAGGTCAGCGGTGAAAAAGAATGAATCCTGTCGCAAAGACTGTCATCAATTCTCTGAAAGAAGTTGGCCAAGCTGGAGATTCGAACCAGCGACCCCCTGCTCTCAAGTCCTGTAGGCTACCGACAGCGCTTCCAGGACTCGGCTGGACTTATTTGGTTCCTGTTGGTAAATTAATGCGCCCATCGTAAACAAGATCCTGTTTAGTCAGTTAGGGGGGCGAACTATGAAGAAGATTTACTTCTTTTTTGATCTATAACAGAAGACCTAAGTAACGAGTTCATTTCATAACAAGGGCATTAGGTCATGGAAACAAACTGATCATGTCTTAACAGGTAATTAACGCCCCCTCGAATACCAGGATCGCTGTTTGAAAGAAGGATATTCACCAACCATAGAGAAAATTGTTCAAACTCTGAACTACTAGACTCGATGACATCTTCTTTCGCCACAATGTTTTTTTTTTTAACGGGCCAACTGTAAGGATCGAGAAATCGCATGCAGGACGGTTTAGCCCTTTATCACACAATCTCGACTTTGAACGACCCTGTCAAAAGAGGCTTTTGAAAACATTGTGGGAAAAGGAGAAAATGCTGGTGACCAGCATTTTCTCCTTTTCCTACGATGTTTTCAACCCTTTCAAAGACAATTTCCACCCTTTGAGCCAAATTTAGTTCGTCGTCTGCAAGTGCTTTGGCTTTAGAGAGGTCCAAAATATTGTCAAACGGTAACACGATAACGCGGTATAAAAAAGTACCGTCGTTATGATGCCATCTGTCTTCGGCCTCCTCCATAGTTAAAGTTTTACCAAACGACAATTTTTTTACGCATATCCAAACTGAGGGCGTTTGCAGACGACAACATAAATGTGACTCAAACATTTACATGTTTTTTGCAAGGGTAGAAAATATTGTTGGTAAAGGAGAAAATGTTAGTGTCTAGCATTTCTCCTTTTCCAACTACGGTTTCATTTTTTTCTTTCTTAAGATCGTTCAAACTCGGGATTGTGTGGTAAAGGGTTAAGGCTTTGGACTTGCAATAAGGAAAACCTGGCTATATAAATCACTCATGGCAGCACTTATGTTAAGAGTGCCTTGCGTAGATCACTGCAGAACCAGACTAGTATTGTTGAAACACTGGGAAAAACATGAAAAGTGAGCTTTCACCATATCTAAAATATTGTTAAAAACAGTTAAAAACATCCTTCTATAAATGAATACATTTAAGCCACTCTCTGTGAAAACGGGGTGGGGCTAAATGCATCTGCTGACTGCACAGGCTGACATGGATCGAAACTTTTTGCTGGTTGTAAATATTCTGCATGGCAAAGGAGCATTCTACCTCAGATGTTAGACATAAGGACTTTGTGGAACGATAATTATGCCATAAACATGCTGGGCATAGTGCATCAGGGCGATGCATTTAACCCCTTTTCGCCAGAGCGTGGCTCATTTCTTCCCAGATTTCAATGGGAGCACCATATATCTATACTACTCTGTATTCATTTGACAAAGCTCTATATTTGGGCGTTCATTTGATTGATGCTTAAGGAAGTAATTTATAAGGAAATTTCATTCAGCAATTTTTCTTCAAATATAGATCGCTAAACGCTTTCCTTTCGTAAGCGTACAGAAGTAGATAAGAGTGGAAGACAGTACGAGCGTAATGAATACGAGTGTCGGCCTCTCACGTCGTACCGATACTCTCGGTTCGAATCTTAGAATGAAAGTTGCAAACCTTTCGTACCACGAGGAATGTTGGAAATGTATCCTGAAATGTGTTTTAACTTTTCATATCAGGCGAACTTTATTATAAAACTTTGACTAAAGATGCATTGATATGAGCCATGGTCTGTGAAAAGGGGGCTTAATCCATCTGCGAAAAGTATCGATTCAGGTCAGCCTGCGCAGTCCGCGTAGGCTGACCTGGGCCGGTTTTTTTTTTTATTGGTCAATTTTCTGTATATCCAAGGACCAGTCTACCTCATGATACAGTCAGTTGTTGGATAAAGTGGATTTTATGGATCCCTAATTATGTGATGTCTTGCTTGGTATAATGCATCATGAAGATGCATTAAGCTCCCTTTTCACAGAGTATGGTTCATATATTTTTAAAAATTATAATATGATAGACAAACTTAGCCCATGTAAATCGATGTCAATGTCTTTGTTACTATAGCTACGTCAGCGTCAGGTATCGTTATTCACAAACCAGTCTTGATTATATTCTTACTTATATTCTCTATACATTTGGTTTGGCCAATCACAAATTGCGTTACTTTGAAAGCTGGAAGATTCTTTCGAATTCGATCAAGAATGTTATTAAAGCGGCATTAAACCCAATTTCCTCTTGCCAGTATTTTTAGAAATTCTTAACAAAGACTGTTAATTTTCATTCGAGTGAAAATATGGCTTTAAAATTGAAAGCATAGATAGAAAGATATAATGAAAACACGATTTTTACCCTGTTTCGCTGTAGGATTCCCCCTTTCCGTTAGTAGCGGTATTGCATTTTTGATATATTTTGGGAGTCCGCCGCATATAGCATATCCCATGCTCTTATACATTTTGACAGGGTAAAATATCGGTTGGCGCAGGCTGACCTGTGTCGAAACTTTTTGCTTTTGGTAAAAATTCTGCATGCCCAAGTATCATTCTACCTCAAGATACTGTCGGTTGTTAGACAAAATGGATTTTGTGGATCCACAGTTAGGCAATGAATTGCCCGGTATAATGCTTCATGGAGAGGCATTAAACCCCCTTTTTCCACAGCATGGCTCACACTACCTCAGGATACTGTCGTTGTTAGATAAAATGGATTTTGTGGATCCACAGTTAGGCAATGAACTGCCCAGTATAATGCTTCATGGAGAGACATTAAACCCCCTTTTTCCACAGCATGGCTCTTTTTGTAAATCTTGTTTCATAATCGATGTAAGATAAATAGCTTTAACCCTTTACAAAACAACCCTGAGGAAGGCGGCTTTTGAAAATATGGTGGTAACAGGACAAAAATGCTTGTAACCAGCATCTTCTCCCTTTTCCACAACATTTTCCGCCCTTTCAAGCAGAAATGCCATCATTCGAGATTCATTAACCCTTAAGCTGCTAATCGCGACCCACTGACCTTTTGCGGACAGTGTAGATCAAGATCAGACTGTACAGAATGTGCAGTCTGATCTTTGATCTACACTGTCCGATACGGTATTTTATTTCCGGTGAAATCAACTTTGAAACCGCAATGTTTGGCATTTTAGTATTGAGTAGAAATTTGCGTTTCATTTATTCAGCAGCTTAAGTGTTAAACTTCTCTTCTATAGAAGCTCTATATTTAGCCAGGTTTGAAATTGTCATCTGATAAATAGGTTTAAACTCGACTAACGGTTTAGCATCACTAAATTTAACCCACTGTAATCCGTCACTTACTTATAATTACACAAATACTTGTGTATATTTTGAAAGGAGACGTGCGGGGAGATTTTTTTTTTTTCAATTATTTATTTATTTATTTTCAATCTATTAAGTTTGATTCAACTTTTAAGTTTTATTTCCGAAGAAGATATACCCTCTCGCAAGCGGCACATTTCAGAAAAAGGTATGTTTGGCCATTATTTAAGGCCGTTTTCAATATTTTTCCAGTCATATCACGGTGGCCGGTGAACCTGTCCATGCATCCATAGAGTTTCTTCGCACAACCCTTTTTCTAAGATACGGGCTGCTTTTCCACATCAACATCAGCAGCGAAAGAGAAATCATTCGGCCGCAATGGCATTCCACAGTTCTCGAAAAGACTTTGGCCGATCTGTGGATATGGAATCGCGACCCCTGAATTACTTTATCGACCGAGCTATTGGGTCAGGTCGATTTGAGGGGAAAAGAAAAAATGAACGAATTATGAATCAGAACAGAACAGTGTAAATCATACATTTTATTTAACTCTATATCAAACAACAAAATTTTAGACTGGTCCAAATTGAGAGCATTTGCAGACGACAAAATAAATGTAACTGAAAAATTAGAATTTGTTTAAGGGGGGATAGAAAACATTGTGGGAAAAGGAGAAAATGCTGGTTACCAGCATTTTCTCCTTTTCCCACAATGTTTTCAAAAGACTTCTTTGTTCGGGTCGTTAAAATTCGGGATTGTGTGGTAAAGGGTTTTGAAAATATATAATATATACACGTATATAATATTTTTTTCGGTGAAAGATCGAACCTTATTTCATCGACTGAACATCATCGGTAATATTTTCACGAGTGGCGCAGCCACGAGTGAAAATTTTACCGTATGATGTTCACGAGATGAGAGAAATTTCGACATTTCAACGAAAAAAAAAACACCAACAAACATTTTATTTATTGCATGCTTCTAACCAAACCCCCCCCCCCCCACCTTTTTTTTTCGTTAGGACTTGCCAAGCACAGGGAAGCTCTAGGTATTTCCGTACCAGTGAGTTTATCAATTGGTGATTCACTGGTCGAAACGGTGAAATTATCAAATTATAATCCACCAGTATTTCCCGATAAACTACCGAAAACCATGAAATTAAATCTCTTCACAATTATTTCCACGACAAATACACCTGAGAGAGAGAGAGAGAGAGAGAGTGGACGGGATCAACGAAATTTTTAGCGTGACTTGTTAAGTAACTGACATCTTAGATAAATTTATATGAGCCATGCTCTAGCAAAAGGGGAGCTAATGCATCTCAGTTATGCTTGATGCCATGCAAGTCATCAGTCACTTATGGACCCGCAATAGCCACCCTTTTTAACAACCGACTTAATCATGAGGTAGACTTTTCCATAGACATACAGAAAATTGACCGATAGCGAAAAGTGTCGACCCAGGTCAGCCTGCGCGGACTGCGCAGGCTGACCTGGGTCGATACTTTTCGCAGATGCATTACGCATCACAAAGCATGGGTCATATATTTTGCTGTGTTTGTAATTTCCTCTTGATCTCTAGAGGAGAGAAGATGCAAGCATTTCTGGTCAGATGGATCCAGACATAATCGTTTCTTTGAAGTTTGGGTTTTTTTTTTTTGTCCTAAAATTTGTATAACAAGGACAAGCTAAAACAAAATATCTTCGGTTTCACAACATTGATTTGCTTTTCAATCATTTCGTTGCTTAGAAGCTGCCTGTTTTGACTCGTAAATGATTTTTGAGAAAAAAACGTTGTGCGGGAAAAAAAACAAAACTGCCTTTAACTATTTACCAAACGACAAATTTTTAGACTGGTCCATATTGAAAGCATTTGCAGACGACAAAATAAACGTGATTGAAAAATTGAAATTTGTTTTGGGAAGGCTAGAAAACGTTGTGGGAAAAGGAGAAAATGCTGGTTACCAGCATTTTCTCCTTTTCCCACAATGTTTTCAAAAGGCTCCTTTCTCAGCGTCGTTAAAAGTCGGAATTGTGTGGTAAAGAGTTAAACAAATAGTTTTTGCTCTTTTTCATAATTCCACAAAAATTCTAGATACAGGTGGTACACGCATTTTCTTTTCTTTAGCGGCAATGTTTTCAGAGGACGCCAAGTGCAAGGGCGTAAAAAGTCAAAATTTTAAAATAATGCTTTAAATAAATCACCCTATTTAATTATGCTTCACACTGTCATGTCAGTTTGCCTTGTTATATCGACGAGTTCACCCTTTACCAAATAATCCCGCCTTTTAACGACTTTAATTCTGTACCAAACGACATTTTAGACAAGTCCAAATTGATAGCATTTGCAGACGACAAATTAAATGTAGCTCAAACGTTGAAGTTTGTCGATGAAAGCGGAGAAAACATTTTGGGAAAAGGAGAAAATGCTGGTCACCAGCATTTTCTCCTCTTCCCAAAAAGTTTTCAAAAACCTTCATTCTCATGGTCTTTTTAACTCACAATAGTATGGTAAAGCCTTGTGGGAAAACAGCTTTTGAAAACGTTGTGGGAAAAGGAGAAAATGCTGGTAGCCAACAGTTTCTACTATGCCAAAGACAATTCACTCGAATTTAGCCACATTTTGGATGTCGTCTGCAAAAGCTTTCAGTTCTGACGAGTCTAAAATTTTGTCGTTTTGTAAAAAGATAAAATATCACCACCTGCAGGCGGTTTTTGTCGTCTTGCAGCTGACCGATTTTTAAAACATTGTTGCCAAAGGAGAAAAAGTTTGCGAGGAGAATTTCCTCCCTTCTGCCACAAACTCTTCAATTGTATTTTTATATCGAATTCTAAATCATGTCTATTTTCAATATTTTACAAGGATGTTTTCAAAGTTGTCTGCTGCAAATATGTTTCAGGAGATAATGAGAACGATAAAGGAAATCAACTCTTAACCACACAATTGATTGACTGACAGTATGGTGTTTAACTCTTTACCAAACGACAAAATTTTTGACTGGTCTAAATTCAAAGCAGTGAATGAAAAAACTGAAATTTGTTTTGGGAAGGGTAATATTGTGGGGAGAGGAGAAAATGCTGGTTACCAGTATTTTCTCCTTTTCCCACAATGTTTTCAAAAGGCTTCTTTCTCAGGGTCGTTAAAAGTCGGGATTGTGTGGTAAAGAGTTAATGCCGTTTACAACATTATCTCATTTATATCGCGGGGTCCAGTGCACCAATCCATGCTTTTTTGGAGTTTCTTTTACCAGTTCTACGCACGATATTCTTTCCAAATGACTGGCTGCTTTCCCACATAACCATCGTCGAAACAATGGTCAGCGGTGTGAGAGGAATGAATCCTGTCGCAATGACTATCAACACTGAATCCTCGGAAAGAAATTGGCCAAGTCGGGGATCGAACCAGCGACCCCTTGTTTTCAAGTCCTGTACTGATAAAAATGTAGACATGCTGAAAATGAAAACATTTGCAGACGACAATTCAAGTGTGGCTCAAATAAGGGAATTTGTCTTTGATATGATAAAAAAGATTGCGGGAAAAAGAGAAAATGCTGGTTACCACCTGCATTTTCTCCTTTTCCCGCAATGTTTTAAAATTGCTTTTTTCTCAGGGCCAAACTGAGAGCATATTCGGGTGACAAATTCATTGTAGCTCAAAGGATGGTTTCTGCCTCTGAAATGGTAGAAACAGTTGAAAACATTGTTGGAAAGGGAGAAAATGCTGGTTGCCAGCATTTTCACCTTTCTCTAAAAGTTTTTGAAACGATTTTTTTTCTTTAGGGACGTTAAAATATAGGATTGTGCGATAAAGGCTAGAAAAAACCTTTTTTGGATAGTGTATATCAAGACCAGACTATAGAGTGGGGGCCAATCTGGTTTTTCTATGTACACTGACCGATACATTATGAGATATTTGGTACAAAATCTCATAAAAGTACAAGAATTATTTATCTTTTTTGCCCATACATAAACCAATAAATTTAAAAATCTTCCATTTTCTTTAATTAGCAAGCTAAACGGAGATAAGCATTGACTAATTGCTTAATGATCGGCCAAAGATGTTTTTTTTTCCATTCGGTATTTTTTGCTACTTTCAGTTTTTTTCTTTCACTGCTGAAGAAATATTAATAAAACTCTTACAAATTATCAGCATTCCTTCTCGACACAGGCACACTATTTTAACCCCTTACAACACTCTACCTTGTTTTTACCACCCTGAAGAATGAAGCTGTTCGAAAACACTGAGGAAAAAGAAGAAAATGCTGGTAAACCTAACACTATTTTTTTCCCACAATGACTGTTTTCTACCGTTTCTAGGACAAATTCCAAAATTTAAATCACATTTTAATTGCCGTCTGCAAATGCTTTCAAATTGGACAAGTCTGAAATTGTGCCGTCTGGCTAAGATTTAAATTTGCATTTAATTCATGAAGCGGAACCATTGTCACATCTTAACTCTTCACCAGACGACAAAAATTTAGACTCGTCCAAGATGAAAACATTTGCAGACGTCAATTTAAAATTAGATAAAATGATGGACTTTGTCTAGAGATGTTATAAAAACATCGCGGGAAAAGGAGAAAATGCTGGCTACCAGCACTTTCTCCTTTTCCCACGGATGTTTTCAAAAATTCCTCCGGCCCTGGGTCGTACAAACTTGGGTCCGTTTTGGTGAAGGGTTAATTAACAATTCTAGGGCGGGACCCATCTTTTTGTGAAGCTGCCATATGAATTTGTCGCTAGTTTCGCACAGTAGCCTGTCAAAGTTTTGACTTACACTCTGACGACTTTCTCTACGATGACATTATCTGTCTTGGATTTGTCTGAGGAATAAGGATTTCAAAGTGTTGTAGAGTTTTCAATTTTCGGTCAATGTAAGTGATTTTTTTTTTTTTCAAATTTTCAATGTGTTTTTGATACATGTAATGTTTGTCAGAGGAATGAGGAGTTTAGAGTGTTGTAGGTTTCAAAAGTTGTTTTCAGTTTTCGGTCCATGAGAGTGTTTTCAAAATTTGTATAGTTTGGGAATAAAGCGTCCGAAATGTTGTACTTCTTTTTTCAAAATTTCGGTCATTGTGTTTTTCATATATAAATATGAGCCATGCTCTGGCAAAAGGGGGCTAAATGCATCTCCGTGATCCACGATACCAGTCAAGCCATCAGATAATTATGAATTCATAATAGCCACTTTTTCCAACAACCGACTTACTCATAAGGTAGACTGCTCCTTGGGCATACAGAAAATTGACTATTGACGAAAAGGCCGACCTGGGTCGATACCTGTCGCAGATGCATTAAGCTCCCTTTTCAGAGAGCATGGCTCATATTTAGATTTGTCCAAGGAATAAGGCAAAGTGTTGGAAGTTTTTTTTTTTATTTCAGTTTTTGGTCAATATAAGTGGTTTTTCATTTGTAAACTTTGTCTAAATAATGAAGCGTTCCTAATGCTGTAGGTTTTTTTTTTACTTTCATTCAGTATACTTGAAGTAAATTATATGTAAAATTTGTCATTGGAATAAGACTTCCTATGTGATGTGCGTTTTGATTTCAGTCAATTTAAGGAAATTCATTTTAAAGTTTGTCCTAGGAAAAAGGCTTCCAAAGTGTTGTAGCATTTCGATCGAAGTCAATGAAACAAAATCTACTGTAAACATTGCCTGAGATAGGAGGCTTCCACTGGATTGTTTTATGTCTAAATTTCTGTCAGTTTTTATGAGTGAATTTATTTAAGAGGTTGTCTGACAAGTAAGGCGTCAAAATTATTGAAGGTTTCGATTTCAGTTTATGTAAAAAATGTGAGCCATGCTCTGTGGAAAGGGGCTTTAATACATCTGCAAAAAGTATCGACCCAGGTCAGCCTGCGCGGTCCGCGCAGGCTGACCTGGGTCGATACTTTTTGCTGTTGGTCAATTTTCTGTATGTCAAGGGATCAGTTTACCTCAGGATCTAGTCGGTTATTAGACAAAATAGATTTTGTTTATCCAATAGCAGCCCAAGGGTTAAACATTCTCGATAGTTTGTCACTCGATAAAGTGTTAAAACAAACGTCAGATTCTTTTTATCACATAACAATGTCTCACGAATATCGGTCAAAACATGCAAAACCATACATGCACGCGCGGTTGTTTCCATGATTAAACTTTATTCAATCCCCTGACAGAAATACAGAATGACGTCACATATGACGTCAGTCTAAGCTTATCTCACACGTGTGTAAGATAACAAAAATCGTAATGGGTATCACACAGAATACAAAGGGCGTTATCAAATGCCACCTTATGTCAGATGCTATATATCTCAAATGCCACCGAATGTCAGATTGGGATACTTTACTACATAACGATATATCTCGACTTATGGGTCAAAAAATGCAAAATTCATAACGGCTATATTACACTTAACACAAGAAAAGAATATTATGTGATCAATTTCGGTTGTCTGTACAGGCTGAAAATTTGCACTACTTCTCTGGTCTCTAAATTGAAATATCTTCGACCTACTTGTAACTTCGATGTTCCAAAAGCATTTTCCCCCAACTTCTAATTTCTCGATCTACATGCTATTTCAAATTTCTTGGTATTTTTTGTAATTTCTTTGTTCGATATCGCATGCTCCTTTTTTCTTAAATCTAATCATAATTTTCTGGCCAAACCATGTTTTTCATTTAAGATCTTGCCTGTATTTTCTTGATCTTATTTGTTATTTTCTTGTCCTCGCAATTTTCCTGACCTGACCCGTACTTGTAATCTACCAGTCCCACGTGTGATTCCCAAGTCCTTCTTGTATTTTTCATGCTCCAAATGCACTTCGGGGGGGGTCTCCTTGTGATTTCTTGGACATCTTTGTAATTTCTCATTACTTGTTCTATCTTACTTGTTATATATTTAAGCCATGCTCTGAAAAAAGGGGGCTTAATGTATCTCCCTGTAATGCATATACCAATCAAACCATCACATGGTCATAGAACCATAAAATCGACTTTTTTTAAATAATCGACTTAATCGTGAGGCAAACTGATCCTTAGACATACAGAAAGTTGACCAAAAGCGAAAAGTTTCGGCCCAGGTCAGCCTGCGCGGACTGCGCGGGCTGACCTGGGTCGATATTTTTCGCAGATGCATTAAGTCCCATTTTCACAGAGCACAGCTCATTTCTCTTACTAGTAAATTCTTACCGCTCGGGATTTTATACCATGAGTTCATTATTCATACTGTTTTGATGGCGATTTATTCCTCTTTAAACAGTTTTTTTTTTCACACCGCACCTTCTCATCTTTTTTTGATATCTTTTCATAGAATAGCCAATGCTACGCTGGGGCCCTGTAGTTCTGCGACATCTTGCCCAAAGGCACGCGAACCTAACTATCCCCCCCCCCCCCCCAATCAGGAAACAAACATTGAATTTCTAAAAACACATCAAATTCTCTGAGCAACCGGAAGTCAAACGACTTAGGGAAAATGCAAAGGATTGACAGAAATCGTGCAGACCTATAAAAGTGCGATATCAGGCTTACACTAGGTTAATTGCTTTCGTCTGCTTATTTTCATGAGCTCGTAAATTTCAAACCAAAGTTTCTAGGTGTTTCAAAGTCGTATCTGTTTGCTTATTTGGGCCTGTATCTCCATGGGTTTCAAGTTTGTATTATGACATCTGCCAAAAATCCTTCTGTGCATTGATCAGTGTAATATTAATTTTGTCTGCATGGAGCCGAGCCCCGGTGGCTCAGTCGGTAGAGCGCAGGATTTTTGAACGGGGTGGGGCGGGGGGTCACTGGTTCGATCCCTGGCTCGGCCAATTTCTTTCCGAGGATTGATGATAGTCATTGCGAAAGGATTAATTCCTCTCTCATCGCTGACCATTGTTTCGTTGATGGTTATGTGGGAAAGTAGCCAGTGGCTTGGAAAGAATATTGTGCGGAGTACTAGAGGGGAAAAAAAAAAACTCCGGGAAAGGATGGATAGGTGAACTGGCCGATATAAATGAAATAATGTTGAAAACGGCGTAAAACATCATACAATAAATCAAGTAATCTATCAGCATCGGAAGACCCTTTAATTCTTAATCACACGACAAAATTTTAAACTTTTCCACCTTCAAAAGACTTGCAGAGACAAATTAAATGCCGCTTAAACGATGATATTGGCTCTAGAAAATGGAGAAAGCATTGCGGTAAAAGGAGAAAATGCTGGTAACCAGCATTTTCTCCTTTTCCCACAATGTTTTCAAAAGGCTTTTTTATCAAAGTCGTTAAAACTCGGGGTTGTGTGGTACAGGGTTAAGACCCCTGGATTGTTATGTGCACTGGCCGTCGTCATGTGAATAAATTCGGTTTGAATACGGTTGAAAACGGCACCATACACCTAGAGAGGAAATCTTCTACAAAGCAAATCTGTCACTTGCGAGGGGTCCTGCGTGGCTCAGTGGTAAAGTGTAGGACTTGTGACCTGGAGGCCCTGATTTTGAGCCTCGCTTGATCCACTGAGTTTTTCGTGGGAGTGTCCTTGGGCAAGACACTTCAGAGCCATAGCCTAGTACTGGTGGAACTCAGGAAATACATGAATATGTGAGCTGTCGCCGTGATATGATTTAAATAATGTTGAAAGCGGCGTAAAACACCATTCAATCAATCAATTAATGTTACAAGCCATTGTTTTTTTTTTTTCCCGCAAATCATTTCCATATCTCGCTAAAAATGTTACTTCTCCTGTCACCTTCAAGTATCGTAGTTGTCAGTGGGACTAGGTGGTGGTACGTCCATAAATAGCCGGTATAACCGAAGATTGATTATAAATGGCTATATTATTGCTCCAGAATTTATAAATTTCAAAGTGTGAAATAGACACCTCCCTGTGTAGTAGAGAGGCCTGCGGTTAACCCTTTACCAAACAATCAACAGAGACTGAAGACTTTTGAAAACGTCGTGGGAAAAGGAGAAAATGCTGGTAACCAGCATTTTCTCCTTTTCCCACAATGTTTTCCGCCCTCACAAATATAAATTCCACCATTTCAGCCACATTTAATTTGTCGTCTGCAAATGCTTTCAATTTGGACCAGTAGAAAACTTTGTCGTTTGGTAAAGAGTTAACTCCAAAAACGGAACGATAGATTACAAAACTTTCATTATTATATCTTTAGCAGGAAAAAAAAAGTTAGATTTTTCCAAGGACTATAACACTGCATACTAGGAGATTTTTTTTTTTATCATGGTTTACTATTAAAGGTCCTATGGATGCCAAAAGTGAACAATCAGGTAGTACAATGCATTTAAGTCATACCATTTAAAAGTATGGTAATTCTTGTGAAGATGGCAATCTGTTATTGTAGGGTCGCTCCAAGTTTAAGTCGCAGGAAGAAAAATGAATTTTCAAATAAGGTAACAAGTAAACAAAAGATAGGCCGACCTGGCATCTTTTGACCTAGTTTTAGATTTAAGTTTGCTGCCAGCGACAAATACATGGACCGACTGTACAATAACAGATTGTCATCTTTACAATAATTGAGATACTTTTAAATGGTATGACTTAGATTTAAATGCATTTTAACACCCTCATCGTTTGCATTTGGCAGTTATAGGGCCTTTAAGTAGCGGATGAATCAGATACAATATCACACTATTCAGCGCAGTCTGATCTCAACCTACACTGCCCGCTAAAGCAAGTTATGTCGCCTGTGATGTTGAAAGCTTCAGACAAACCAGGAGATGAATTCCATTATTTTCTAAAATGGGCTGCATTGAAAATCTCGGTTATGCAAAATTATGCCTGTCCGTGATTTTCGTATTTTGTCCGGTTTTAACCGTTTACCAAGCAATCTCGTGTTTGAGTGACCCTAAAGAAGAAGGCTTTTGAAAACATCGTGAGAAACGGAAAAATGCTGGTAACCGACATCTTCCCATTTCCTCACACTGTTTTCTTCCCTTTTGTTCAATATTTCGATGGAAAATGCTTTCAAATGCTTTCATGTGTCATATCTGACACAAAAAGAAAGGATATTCGCTCATCAACAGTAAAAATTTGAAAATTGAAAAAATGGATTTTTTCCCTTTTCTAAAATCGCTAAAAAATATGTAGGTTAAAGATAAATGGAGTATTTTCGGCTCCAAGGAGTTCACAATTTGTGATGTTGATTAACCCTTTACCACACAATCCCGATTTTTAACGACCCTGAGCAAGACGCCTTTTGAAAACATTGTGGGAAAAGGAGAAAATGTTGGTTACCAACATTTTCTCCTTTTCCCGCAATGCTTTCTACCCTATCAAAGCAAAATTGCACCACTTGAGCCACATTGAAATTGTCGTCTGCAAACGCTCTCAATTTGGACAAGGCAACAATGTTGTCGTTTGGTACCAAACGACAAAATTTTAGACCAGTCCAAAATGAAAGCACTTGCAGTCAACAAAATTAATGTGACTCAAAATTTGAAATTTGTTTTGAGACGGGTAGAAAACATTGTGGGAAAAGGAGAAAATGCTGGTCGCCAGCATTTTCTCCTTTTTCCACAATGTTTTCAAAAGCTTTCTTTCGGAGGGTCGTTAAAAGTCCGGATTGTGTAGTAAAGGATTAAGGACAATAATTAGGTTTTCAGAACAGCGATACATAAAAGACTGTTTTTTTTCCCCCGACTTAGCTTACTACGCTAACTTTTAACCTACATGTATTTTTTCTCTATTAACATTTTTCAATGAATAAACAGTAATTTGTGATTGGCAAAAACATGTGGACATGCTTATTCTGCGGGACTCTGCAGGCCCATTTGCGGGAAAACTTAATATAACAATTCACAAGCGTTGCTATACCGCTAATCGATGCTCCGGTCCCGTATACACACAGTAGCAAAGAGAAATGCGCCATGCTGTGGAAAGGGTAGCTTAATGCATCTGCAAAAAATATCGACCCAAGTCAGCCTGCCCAGTTCGTGTAGTCTGTGGAGACTGACCTTGGCCGAAAGTTTTTTGCTTTTTGTCAATTTTCTGCATACCATAGGACCAGTCCACTTCATGATTAACACGATCTTATTTCAAATGCCATCTTACATGTATGTTAGATCCTGTATACCTGTATCTTTTCAAACGTTCTTTCAACTCTTTACCAAACGACAAAATTTTAGACTCGCCCAAATTGAAGGCATTTGCAGACGATAAATGAAAAGATACTCTAAAACTGAAATTTTTCTTTGAAGGGTTGAAAACATTGTAGGAAAAGGAGAAAATGCTGGTTACCAGCATTTTCTCCTTTTCCCACAATGTTTTCAAAAGGCTTCTTTCTCAGGTTCGTTAAAAGTCGAGATTGTGTGGTAAAGAGTTAAACACGTGTGAAGTTTTAATTTACGAATTTGTACTATTAAGTGCATGGCCCGATGGTTCGTGCTAGATCTGTCGAAATTTGCGATGTTAGATCATGCACGTAAACCACAACATTGCCAGCCTTTGTACTGTATTTGTTTTTAAATATTTCGGCGCCACGGGCGAAAATATTGGCGTTTGCGGACTGTATAGATCAAGATCAGAACATGTAGTCTGATCTCGTCTCTATTCGATTCACATATTTAGTAAAGTCTGTAAAATAGATAAAAAAAAAAAGAAAAGTAGTTCCTTAGTTTCAGTGTATTGTATTTTCAGACGTCGAAACATGTCTAGTTTATATGAGCCATGCTCTGGTAAAGGGGGCCTTAATGCCGTGATGCATGATACCAAGCAAGACATCACATAATTATGGACCCCCTAAAGTCCATTTTGTTTAACCCTTTACCACACAGTCCCGACTTTCAACGACCCTGTGAAAGTAGCCTTTTGAAAATTTTGTGGGAAAAGGAGAAAATGCACCATTTTAGCTACATTGAAATTGTCGTCTGCAAATGCTTTGAATTTGGACGAGGCTAAAATTTTGTCGTGTGGTAAAGGGTTAATAACCGACTGAATCATGTAGACTGGTCCTTTGATACGCAGAAAATTTATAGATGGCAAAGAGTTTCGGCCCATGTCAGCCTGCGCGGACTGCGCAGGCTGATAAGCCTGATCTGGATCGATACTTTTTGCGTATGCATTAAGCCCCCTTTTCACAGAGAATGGCTCATGTGTTTTGCGCTGAAGGAGTCAAAACTCATTACCCCGTGGCTCGTATTCACGAACTAGTCTTATGAATATTCGTTGTCTTATTCTAGACTTAGAGAGTAATTCAAGTTCTGATTGGCTAAACATAATCATTCAGCCAATCACAACTTGTATTACTTTCAAATTAAAAAAGAAATCTTTACAATAAGACGAAAAAATGCATGGTGAATACAGACCCGGGACATCGATGTTTGCATCCTGGACCAGACTATATCTGAAATGTATATGAGCCATGCTCTGTGAAAAGGAGGCTTAATGCATCTGCGGAAAGTATCGACCCAGGTCACCCTGCGCAGTTTGCGCAGTCTGCGCAGGCTGACGTGGGCCGAAACTTTCGCTTTTGGTCAATTTTCTGCCTGCCCAAGGACCAGCCCTCCTCGTGATTAAGTCGGTTGTTAATAAAAAACTGGCTATTATGGATCCATAATCATGTAACGGCTTGATTGGTACAATGCATCACGGAGATGCATTAAGCCCCCTTTTCTCATAGCATGGTTCATGTATTGTGACAAACGATGAAATTGATTGCAAAACATACCAAAAGTTTCAAGTCCCTCTTCGATAATCAATTTAGCTTAGTTTAAACATTTATTTTACATCGATTGAATTAAGTGCTTACAGCTTATACTAATCTCTTTGGATTCTGCTTCCTGGGATCTATACCAGGGCCTGTATTCACCAACCATTCTAAAGAATGTCCTATTCTGCAAGGTTTTCCAAACTTGAAAGTAACACACCTTCTGATTGGCTAAACCGAGTGGTTTAGCCAATCAGAAGGTGTGTTACTTTCAAATATGGAAAAAGCCTGGAGAATAGACTAGGAACTTTCTCAAGAATGGTTGGTGAATACGGACCCAGTACTCTCGCCGAATGTGTGGGCCAATAAACAGTCCTAAAGTTGATAATCAAGGTAACACTGATAATTCATCGTATTAGATCTTCCAGCACCATTATCTCGATCTCTATCATCGGCTTGAAATACTATCCACTGAAACTCAGATTTTTATCATACAGGCTTAACTAAACAAATTGACGACATAAATCTAAGATCAGGCTGCGCTTTCTGTGCAGGCCGATCTTAATCTATGCTGTCCACAAAAGCCCAGATTGTCGCCTAAAGCACTTTAAAATTTGATATGCTGTACTCGGTCAGTGGGGCAAACAACCTCCCGATTTAACTGTCTATGTCGTGCTCTCTGAAAAGGGGGTTTAATGCATTAACAAAAGGTATCGACTCAGAGCAGCCTGCGCAGACTGACCTGGGTCAATACTGTTTGCTACAGGTCAATTTTCTGTATGTAAAAGGACCGATCTAACCTCACGATTCAGTCGGTTATTAGACAAAATGGATTTTGTAGATCTATAATCATAAGAGGTCTTGTGAGATGCAATGAACCCCCTTTTTGCCAGAGCATGGCTCATATTAATTCATCGTGTCACAATGGTATCGGCTGGCGAGTCTCAGAAACTCACGTTTTCATGAATGGTGTCATTTCTCAAAGAGGATGTCGTGCGAAACACGGGCATGACTGCCACGCTTGACATTATTTTCTTTTTATTAGAATTTGCATATTTACACACGCTGTGGTTTACGACAACGAAAAAGCATGTGAAAAGGGGTAAATTCAAGCCATACATATTTGCACCATCGGTAAATAAACGAGCCATGCTCTGGCAAAAAGGGGGCTTAATGTATATCCGTGATGCATTATACTAAGCAGGTTATCACATAATTATGGATCCATAAATTCCAATTTGTCTAACAATCGACTGAATCATGAGGCATTTTAGTCCTTTGACATGCAGAAAATTGACCAATTGCAAAAAGTTTCGACCCAGGTCAGCCTGCGCGGATTGCGCAGGCTGACATGGGTCGATACTTTTAATCGATACTTTTAATCCCCCTTCACAGAGGATGGCTTAAATCTATGAATAAAGAAATAATTGGTAGAAAAATCCGGGAAATACTAGAGAAGAAGTCACTGTAAATTAGTTGAATCAGGCAATACTACGGATGCACCACATATATTGGACTTGCATGTCTAGGTAAATAGGTAGAACATAGATTTATAGAATAATCCATACCTAAATCAACTAAAATTCAATGAGGTTAAAGACACACTGGTCATACCAGTTAATCCTTACACCGCTAGAGCAACTAAAAGATACATCTATAATCGTTTTCAGCCAGTTTATAACCCATTTCATCTTTATTTTGTCAAACTGTAATCATTCTTATCTTCATGCTAAATTTTGCCAATAACGGTTGCAAGGTTGCATAGATCACGACCGATAGAAAATGCATTTCATTTTTTGGAGTCCATCAAAGAAATCACTGTTGGTACGATGACGGGTTTAAATCGATACATGTATTTATCCCTTATACCATAAATATATCGGTAATTTATCTATGTTTACACAGCTGACTAAATTCTGAACCATTCTAACAGCTATGAAATTAAAACCGCGTTTCTCTCTCTCTGGCTGTAAGGATGTATCTTTCAGTTTTGACGACAGTGTAGGTCAAAATCAGACTACACAGAGCGATCCAATAAATCCATTTCATTAATTCAGCGCTCTTAGAGTTGAAACTATAGATGTCTGACAACGTGTTATGGTACAAACCGACAAAGTTCGAGTCGCTAGTTAAACAATGAATCGTAAAATTAAAATTTAACCCTTAGGCTGCTAAGCGCGACTCTCTGACCTTTCGCGGACAGTGTAGATCAAGATCAGACTGCACAAAATGTGCAGTCTGATCTTGGATCTGCACTGTCCGATAAGGAGATATCTTTCCTGCAAAAAAAAAATCTTTGAAATTAGAACAGTTGGCTTTTTACTATCGGCTTGAAAGTTACATTTCTTTTATTTAGCAGGCTAAGGGTTAAGTTGGCAAGTTTAACTCTAGTTTTAAGACTCATTTTTCTTCCGGCGACCTGTACTTTGACAAAACTATACAGGAACACATCGCCGGACTGGCAATGGTGTAAAGGCCCAGTGTAAATCTTATTTGCCTGCAATTGGACTCCCGAATTGTTTACTTTTGGCAGCCGGAGCGTCTTTAAAGATACATCCTTACAGTCGGAGAGGAAAAACGACGTTAAAACTTGAAAGTGTGTAGAATTGTTCATGATTTATTCAGCCGTGTAAACATATATAAATCACCAGTATATATGGTGTAGGGGATAGAGCAACTCAATGGGGTTTGTCCTCATTTAAAACCGGAAACGACAACAGTGAACAGCATTTTCTTTGAAGGCCTCCAGAAAATGAAATGCAGTTTTTTATCCGTCGTAATCTGTGCAACCTTGCAGCCCTCAGATTCAACATTTGGCATGAAGATACAAGAATTATTATAGTTTCGGAAAATAAATATTAATTTAACCCTTAAGCTGCTTATCGCGACCCACCGACCTTTTGCGGACAGTGTAGATCAAGATCAGACTACACAGTCCGATACGGTGTTTTATTTCCGGTGAAATCAACTTTGAAACCGCGACGTTTGGCCTTTTAGTATTGAGTAGAAATTTGCGTTTCATTTATTCAGCAGCTTAAGTGTTAAATGGGTTTAAAAAATGGCTGAAAACGTATGAATTTATCTTTAACCCTTTCCCAAACAAGCCCTGGTTTTCACGTGTTTGCAGTACAAGTCTTTTGAAAACACTGTGGGAAAAGGAGAAATTGCTCGTAACGAGCAATTTCTCCTTTTCCCACAGTGTTTTTTACCCTTTTTGAGAACTTTCTGCCATTTTCATCAAATTTAAAATTGTCGTCTGCAAACTCTTTCAATTTGGGCTAGTCCAAAATTTGTCGTTTGGGAAAGGGTTAAAGTTGCAGGTAGTCATTTAAGCCAATTCAGGGTAAGAAACAAAGCAATACACTAACAATTGTGTGCTTTAAATCAAAATAAGACAAATTTTGCTGCTCATCACATGTTTTATATCACCTCGAAGCAAACTTGTCAATTGTTTAACCCTTTTCCACACAATGGAAAAAGTAGACCTGTCCAAATTAAAAGCATTTGCAGACGACAATTTAAATGTAGCTCAAATGATAGAATTTTTCTTTGATTGGGAAGAAAACGTGGGAAAAGGAGAAAATGCTTCTAACCAGCATTTTCTACTTTTCCCACAATGTTTTCTACCCTGTCAAAGACAACTTGCATATTTCAAGCCATATTAAATTTGGCATCTGCAAATGCTTTGCGTTTGGCCAAGTTTAAAATTTTGTCGAGTGGTAAAGAGTTAAACACCTAACAACATCAACTAACGTCAGTGTTCAGGTCGAATCTGGTGATGGGACGTTCTTTTGGATGCCCCAAATCTGCCGTGCATGACGTGTTCGGTAATTATTTAACAAGCAGAAAAAAATCGGAATGGCGTATGATACATATAATTATTCGCACTTTAAACAACGAAAATAAACTGAATATCACACACAAAATCCAGCCACAGCTCTCTCTCTCTCTCTCTCTCTCTTCCTTCTTCTTCTTCTCCCTTCTTCTTCTTCTCCATTCTTCTTCTTTTCCCTTCTTCTTCTTCTTTCTTCCTTCTTCTTTTCCCTTCTTCTTTTTTTTCTTCTTTTTCTTTGTCTTTTTCTTCTGTTTCCCCCCCTCTCTCTCTCTCTCATTCAGGAAACAAAAACAGTAATTAAAGATTTAATAAAAGATATAATGAAACATAACAGTGAAACACAAATATCTGTCAACATTCATAATTAAGCTATTAAAACTAAGACAACCGATTCTTTAATTTTTCAGCGGACGACAAATTTGTGGTATATTGACAAAAAAATGCAGTTGACATATTTTATGTATGAACGACGCACTGAAAAAATGGGGTTGAATGCATCTCCGTGATGCAGTATACCAAGCAAGTCATCACATAATTATGGATCTATAAAATCCATTTTGTCTAACAAGCGACTGAATCATGATGCAGACTGGTCCTTCTGAAAATTTACCGATAGCAAAAAGTATCGACCCTGGTTAGCCTGCGCAGACTGCACAGGTTGACCTGGGTCGATACTTTTTTGCAAATGCATTTAGCCCCCTTTTAACAAAGCATTGCTCGTAGAAATGTGGCTCAAATTTGAAAACATTGCGGGAAAAAGAGGAACTGCCGGTGACGAGCATTTTCTCTTTTCCACAATGTTTTGTACCCTTTTAAAGATAGATTTCATGTTTTGAGTAATGTTTATTTTGTCGTCTGCAAATGCTTTCAATTTGGCCGAGGCTAAAATTTTGTCGTTTGGCAAAGGGTAAAGTCGAACAACCCTATTTTATACATAATAACTTGCCATTGTGTGCTGTTGGTTTGTATGACGTGATTTAGTGTTTATCTAATATGGCATTCAGTGGTAGTTTTTTTTTGTGGGGTTACCATCTGTGCGTTTATTGCGTTTGTTTCGAGTTAGTTGGGCGCGTCTTGTTAAATTATAAGTATTACACTATTTAAAGATACATCTTTACAGCCAGAGAGAAAAAAAGATTGTCGTTAAAACTTGAAAATGTGTAGAGTGGCTCAGATTTGGTCAGCAGTGTAAACATAGATAAATTACCAATGTAGATGGTGTTAGGGGTATAAAAAAATCGAAGAAATTGTTCTCATTTCAAACCGGAAACGACAATGGTGATTTCTTTGAAGACTGCCAAAAAATGAGATGCATTTTCTATCTATCGTAATATGTGTATCCTAAGAGCCGCCAGGGGCAACATTTCGCATGAAGATACAAGAATGATTATAGTCTCATAAAATAAAAATGAAATGGGTTAAAAACTGACAGAAAACGAGTATAGATGTATCTTTAATCTACACGAATTATCCCAATATATAATTAACCCGGTTCGATAGCCACATATTTTGCTGGAGTAAATAGATAAATGAATTTTCAAAATACCGTCTTTCTAAAACGCCATAGGGAGACCTTAAAAGCAAAATGGCGACCAAATATTAAACAATTTTGGGTGTCAAAGTGCAGACAAATTTAGTTCATACAATTTAAAATAAGGGTATTATTATAAGTTTGCCAGTGTGTTATACAGTACAATCTGTCAAAGTTACAGTCGCTGGTAGTGAAATGAACTGTGAAGTTGGCAGCTTCAGTTCGAGTTTTAATATTTACTTATTTGCTTACAACTGGATCTTTCATGTACCGTACTGTAACACACTGGCATACTGATATTAATGTCGCATACTTTAAAGTGTATGAATTCAATTTGCCTGTATTTTGACTTCCGAGTTGTTTACTTCTGGTCCCTAGTTTGCTTTAACGAAAAGTATGTGATGACCACTAATTGTAGTAATGATAATAAACATCCGTTATGGAGAAAAGATGTGTTACCACATGCCGTAAAATACCGGTGGTAATTGTAATAAATATTCATTTTGGAGAAAACATGAGCCATGCTCTGTGAATCGGGAGCTTAATGCATCTGCGAAAAGTATCGACCCAGGTCAGCCTGCGCAGTCCGCGCAGGCTGACCTGGGTCGAAACTTTTCACTTTTGGTCAATTTTCTGTATGTATCATGAGTTATGGAGATGCATGAAACCCCCTTCTGCTAGAGCATAGCTCATGTATATTTATTACCAAATGCCACATGGATTAAATACTTGAAGATGGTTGTTTAAGTCATTTCCCTTTTATCTTTGTACAAGTTTCTTTATTCTACATGTTCCTAAAGTAACATTCACTGTTCGAAATGGGCCCTTGGAAATAAATTTTAGATACTATATTTGGTCTGAAAGATTTCCTGCTTCGACTTTTTTTTTTTCTAATTGGTCTGAAAGATTTCCTGCTTCGACTCTTTTTTTTTTTTTCATTCTGGGCCCGTATTCAATCATCATTTCTAAATAGTATTCATAATCCAATTCTAAAGTTAGAATGTAACACAACATCTGATTGGCTTAATGGCTTAACCAAAAATTTTAACCAATCAAAAATTGCGTTACTTTGAAATTCAGAAAATTCTTGACAATTAGGCTTAGAACCCAGTTTAGCATGGTTGGTGAATGCGTACCCTGATAACAAAATCATAGCAGTTTGATAGAAATGACACTACAATAATTATGCTTGAACTATGCTATTTTTACAGATTTTTTGGCCATAGTATTAATTCACAATAACATAAGCTTAAAGCATTTTGTGATCAAGTTAAAGAGCGTGTTATGTCTGTTAAACTGACTCCCCCGTATTAGTCACCAGGGGTACATTTCACTAAACGAAAGTTTCGTTAGCAGCTTCAGTAAGAAAGCATCAAGTCTGAAATCAAGTTTCATTAAAATGCATAAGTTTACGATTTGAGTAAATATTCGCATAAGTTTTCCTCAGCTATTATCTTTGGGTAAAGCGGGGATCGTATGTGTGTATATACAGTCCCAAATGTAGTTTGCGTAAATCTTCGCTGTTTCATGAAAGACAGCCCGGGTGCTCTGTGGTCATTAAAGGACCTGCCTTGGTTTGGCGGTATTTCACAAGTGTGTTATTGTAAGGTTTGCATAATTTCAGAGAGAAATAAGAAACAGTACCATATACAAATGCAGTAGGGAAGTCCTTTAGTTTTATTTCATTTTTTTCACTGCCATATAGTATTACACCAAATGATAATTAAATTAACGCAAAGAAGGGAAGGTTTAAGATAAAGTGGTCTACAGTCAAAGGGATCAGAAAGAGATTGAAGAAACAACCGAATTTCAACCTGAAAAAAAAAACCCTTGTAAAACAGAGATGAAAATGCAAAAACCCCTTGCTTGGTCAGAAGAACCATTTTCAAAATAATAAACAAACCCAGTAAACCCAGTAATTATAGAGGAGTGTCTAACAAGACAAAATACTATGCAAATCAAGATAAGATGCAACGAAAACGGACTAAAAGGCAAAAATAGGTCAAACAACAACAACAAAAAAAAAGAACAACAAGGTGCATGAATAAATTTACACCTAGAATGCTCCCCGGTATGTGTGTATGTCCCATGCTCTGTGAAAAGGGGGATTTTATATCTTTTAGATTTGCAGAAAGTATCGACCAGGTCAGCCTGCAAAGCCTGTGCTGGCTGAACTGGGCCAAAGTTTGTAGGTTATTATACAAAACGGAATTTAGGGATCTATAATACTCTGATAACTTGTTTGGTGTCATGCGTCATGGAGACGCATTAAGCTCCCTTTTGTCAGAGCATGGCTCATACACTCTCATTGATGATATGATTTTGACGCATGAAAATAAACAATGCCTTTTTCTAGGAACGAATACATTTTAGCGGGCTGAAAAAAATGGTTTGGTTTGCATCTATTAAAATGATTAATGATAAACAGGATGTACAGGTGTACGCTTTCCGATCAATTAAGTTCTGCATTTGAAATTATTAACTCGAAATTTCACCAAGTGCATAGCCTATCTGAGCATTGGAATCTGCCAACACTCGTATATAGGAATTTTTGTACTAATATAACATACAGCATGAAAAAAGGTCACGATAGTTTGTATATTCAGATAAAAAAAATATTTAACCCTTTACCACACAATCCCGACTTTTAAGGACCCCAGTAAATAGGACGTTTGAAAACATTGTGGGAAAAGGAGAAAATGCTGGTAACCAGCATTTTCTCCTTTTCCCACGATGTTTTCTACCCTTCTGAAAGACAAATTTCGATTTTGAGCCAAATTTATTTTGACATTTGTAAAAGCTTTCAATTTGGATGAATCCAAAATTTTCTTTTTTGGTAAAGAGTTAAGCAAAATGTCTTTACAGAAAGTGTCTAAATTATGGACCGTTTAACAACACCATAATTCAAGCCTTCATTAATGATGTGAACTGTGGTACTGGGGCGTAACCAGGGGTTCAGAATCATGATCAGAAAATAAGTCTTTGTTAACACGTTAGAACATTTCTAATTGCTACTGTGATCTGTCCAGTGCCTTAATTCTTTCGATTTATCCTTTGTAGTAACTGGCAAACATCACAGTTTTAAGATTTATTTAAGCAGTATTTGTATTTTGAAGAACTTTTTTTATGTTAGAAATTAAAGCCTATGTTCTGTAATCTTGACAAGATTTGTGTCCTTTGAAGAACTGTATCTGTGTATCTTGCCCCGCATTTTTTTTCACTCTGCAAACATTATATTATAATCTGAGCAAAAATGAAAAAAGCCTGTCCTTAAGAAAAAAAAAAGTGAAATATGTCCTTGTGTAAAAAGCAAATTTTTCAGGTTTGTTTAGTTTGACTGCTTCACGAAAATGTAGATTTACGATCAGATGTTGGGCTTTGACCTGCATCCAAACTGTCACGGAACCGTTAATAGCCGTCGATTTTTTTTTAAGGGGTCGATTTAAACATAATGTCATGAATCAAAACACGATGACAAACAACAAGGTTTATTTTTCTTTGCAATCATATAAAAACTGTGTCATTACATTATTTTATTATTACATTCTATTAAAAAGTGAATTTTAGGAGTTTAATGCTTAGGCTGCTAAACGCGACTTAAGAACCTTTTCCGAACAGTGTAGATCGTGCACGTTTTGTGCAGTCTGATCTTGTATCTGCACTGTCCGACAAGGAGATATCTCCCCCCATACCTTTGAAATAGCAGAATTTTTGGGTTTTTTTTCTGTCGGCTTGAAAGCTTCATTTCTCTTATTTAGCAGGATAAGGGTGCTCGTTTTGCAGTAGGTAACTTTGTCCATTTGTGTTATATCAGATATGACGTCATCATACAGATTTGAATTCGAGTCCTCGTCATCGACGCGTGTTTTTGATCATGTGACATCCCCAGGAGTCTTTGCGAAATTCTGGCGGGAAATCCAACAATACATTATCCTTAGCCTGCTAAATAAAAGAAATGAAAATTTCAAAGAGATAGTATAAACCCAAATTTTCCTTTTTCAAAGGTATCTTCTGAGGAAAGATATCTCCTTATCAGACGGTGTAGATCAAAGATCAGACTGCACGTTCTGTGCAGTCTGATCTTGATCTACGCGATGTCCTCAAAAGGTCAGTGCAGCCTATGGGTTAAGAGGCTACGTAGCTCGTTAGGGAAATACAATTGAAAAATATTTTTCATACTTTCGTGTTTCTTCTTTACTGATGATTTGCAAGATATCACCTTATTTAATTCAGTGATAAATCATTGCTTAAGTTTGGTAAGCTTGTAAAAACTTTAACAGCTCCATCTTACTGCTGGTTTCATGAAGCAAGTTAAGTGGCTTATTTTACTCAAATCTACTAACGGTACCGGGTTCTGACTTAAGTTGAATTTGTTATTTAAGGCACATTTCAGCAACATTAACAGACTGTAGGAACGTTCTCAAATCCTGAGATACGTTTTAGACTAAACTGAGCAAAATAAATGGACTTAAAGTCACTTGACAGACTTAAGTCCATTACTTTACAGAGTTAAGTCCGGAACGTTGTGTCTACACAGGACTTAAGAATGTTAGTGAAATGCGTCTGGAATAACAAAGTCAGCGTAAGTCGGAAAATTAAGTCTGTTTGCAGATTTGAGTGTAATAACAGACTTTAAGTTTTTTTTCGTAAAACCGGACCCAGTGTCTCATTAACAATCCGAATTAACCCGTAAGCTGCTAAGCCCGACCCACTGACCTTTTGCGGACAATGTAGATCAAGATCAGACTGCACAGAATGTGCAGTCTGATCTTGGATCTACAATATCCGATAAGGAGATATTTTTCTCCAAAAAATAAGGTTGAAATAATATTACTCGGGGTTTTACTGTCAACTTGAAAGTTTTATTTAACTTATTTAGCAGAATGGTAAATAACAATCGGTATTTTCTAATTATTCTTTTCTTGCAGGTTTCTGATAACACTCGACTTCTAACAACAAAATGGGATATGTAACGAAAATAGTTCTCCTCATCATGTTAGCGCTAGTTCACGAAAATAATGGAGGTAATTTATTTTGTTCTCTTTTCTTTTAGTCTTTCCTTATTATCAAACAACAGGGCCCAATTTCTCGAAAAAAACTTAACTCTTTCCCAATGACAAATTTTGGACTGGTCCAAATTGAAAGAGTTTGCAGACAACAATTTTAAATTTGATGAAAATGGCAGAAAGGTTTCAAAAAGGGTAGAAAACACTGTGGGAAAAGGAGAAATTGCTCGTTACGAGCAATTTCTCCTTTTCCCACAGTGTTTTCAAAAGACTTGTACTGCAGAAAACCAGGGCTTGTTTGGGAAAGGGTTAAAGTTCTTACTTTGCTCAAATCTGCTTACAAACTCATTTTCCGACTTAAGTTAACTTCGTTAATTGGGACGCATTCTACTAACAGACATTAGTAACGTTCTAAAATTGTGAGTTCACACAACATTCCAGACTCAACTTTGCAAAAAAATGGACTCAAGTCTATTGACTGAGTTAAGTCCTTTTATCTTGCTGAGTTGAGTTTAGAATATTGTGTCAATCTCGGATTTGAGAACCTTACTAAGGTCTATTCACAGGCCTTTGAAACTCCATTTGTATATTACGGAACACTTAAAGTTTTCATGGTTGATCATCGAACACTTGCGAATTGGTGCACCGCCTGTATGTCACGGAATACTCAAATTTTCATTTACACCGTTACTATAAATAGCACATTGGCGACTGCCTCTATATTGTATATAATAAGACAAGGTGTGCAACGAAATCGAAGAAAATTTTTACCCCTGTCCCCTTTCATAAATAATACTTAACCGAAAACTAGGTTTATTTGTCCGTTTTCGGTTGAACATTATCTCTGTTAATGCTTCTTGTTATACAAAAGGGGTTTTATTGGTCCATAAATATATAATAACTTGCTTCGTATAATGCATCACGGAGAAGCATTAAGCCCCTTTTTTTTGCCAGAGCACGTGCCACGCTCTGGCAAAAGAGAGCTTAATGAATATCCATGATGGATGATACTAAGCAGGTCATCACATGATCATGGATCCATAAAGTCTATTTTGTCTAACAACCGACTAAATCATGAGGTAGACTGGTCCTTTGACATACTGAAAATTGACCAATAGCGAAAAGTTTCGGCCTGGGTCAATACTTTTCGCAGATGCATTAAACCCCCTTTTCACAGAGCATAGCTCGTATTCATTTTCATTTTAAAACTTAAAAAAGATAATCTGTTGAGAAAACTAGTATTGTAAGTATAAATGACAAACCACCTTTGTCAAGTGTTTTATAGAGAAATCAGATGTTGCAAAAGTAAGATGCAGCGTGCACTACGTTGAAGAAGAAAGGTTTCCTTAACCCTTTCCCAAACAAGCCCTGGTTTTCACGTTTCTGCAGTACAAGTCTTTTGAAAACACTGTGGGAAAAGGAGAAATTGCTCGTAATGAGCAATTTCTCCTTTTCCCACAGTGTTTTCTACCCTTTTTGATAATTTTCTGCCATTTTCATCAAATTTAAAACTGTCGTCTGCAGACTCTTTCAGTTTGGATTAATCCAGAATTTGTCGTTTGGGAAAGGGTTAACGCTTAAACAGCTAATGTCATATCACGGCGGTCAGTGCACTTACGCATGTTTCCTGGTTTTCTCACATTAGTACTGTTACAACTTTCATTCCATGCCGATGACAACTTTTCTGAAATGCATCTCGGGTGAGAGGCGAAAAATCACCCGAAAGAAAGTTTGCCTAAACCGGATGTCGAACCCGCAAACACCAAGTCGAGAGTCAGATAACCAATGAGCTACACGGCCGTCCTAAAGAAAAAACATATCTATAGTTTCTGAATAATAGTGGAATGCATGCAAATGACAGGATTTGTTTTTGAATGGTAGAAAACATCTGTAAAAACAGAAGATGCTGGTAACAGGCAATTTCTTCTTTTCCTAAATTCTTATCAAAGGCTTTTTATCTCAGGTTTCTGGGGATTCTGCGGTGTTTAGTCCAAAACACATGGATAACAGGGGACAAAATGCCTATCATGATGACAGCCTCAAGAATTTTATATTATCAAACGTTGAAACAGTTTCATAAACTAAATATTGCCATTTTTTAGAGTGGCTTTTTTTTTTAAATTGGCATGTTAATTCACTAAGCACTCTAGGATTATTAAAAAGTGGTAAGGAAGTACCTCCGTTTGGTGACAATTAAAACAGCAAACTTATTAACTCTTTACCAAACGACAAAATTTTAGACTGGTCCAAATTGAAAGCATTTGCAGACGACAAGTGAACTGTGGCTCAAAAACTGAAATTTGATTATAGACTATTAGGGAAGGAAAGAAAACATTGTGGGAAAAGGAGAAAATGCTGGCTACCAGCATTTTCTCCTTTTCCCACGATGTTTTCATTAGGCTTTTTCTTCAGGGTCTTTAAAAGTCGGGATTGTGTGGCAAGGGGTTAGATGAATTTAAAGAATGTGATGAGCAGTTGAAAATGAGCAAAAAAAATCTAAATTCTCTCTTTTTATTTTTTTAGTTCATTTATTCATTTACAACACCAAGGGCTACTGAAATTTAGTCATGCTCTGTAAAAAGGGGTAGCTTAATGCATCTGCAAATTTGATCGACCAAGATCAGCCTCTGAAGTCCGCCCAGGCTGTTCCGGGCCGAAACTTCCTTACTTTTGGTAATTTTTCTGCATGCCAAAGAACCAGTGTACCTCATGATTCCGGCGGTTGTTGTGCAAAGTGGATTTTATGGATCCATAATTATATGATGACTTGCTGGGTATCGTTGATCACGGAGGTACATTAAACCCCCTTTTGCCAGAGCATGGCTCAATCACATTTTTTTTTTTTTAAATCAGAATGCCTAGGAAAATAATCCAAATACAACGCAGAGATTCACTTTCACCAGGACTTCATATAGTGATATGCTGGGGGGGGGGGCATCTATGAATTACAAGTTTGAAAATATCTTTTGCACAAGAAAATTACCCTGGTTGCCACAATGTTATCAAAACTGTTAAAATGTATGACGCATATAATTGTCTACAGACCCTAATAAATGGGCCTTGCTCTGGCAAAAGGGGGCTTAGTGCATCTCCCTGATCCATGATACCAAGCAGGTCATTATGGATCTATAAAGTCCAATTTGTCGAACAACCGACTGATTCATGAGGCACACTGGTCCTTTGAGATGCAGAAATTAACTATTAGCGAAAAGTTTCGGCCCAGGTCGGCCTGCGCAGGCTGACCTGGGTCGATACTTTTCGCAGATGCATTAAGCCCCCATTTCAAAGAGCGCGGCTCAAATATTTTTATTCTGTCACCTCCTAAAAATCCAGTCATATAACACGGGGTCAATTGTTATACATATTGTTTTTTTTTTTATGACAATGTACTTTGTACAAGTCTATCAATAAAATGTTCTGTCTGTTATTAACCTTGTTGATATACGATCACTTGACCACATGACTACGCTCATTATGTCAGTTGGTCATGTGATCAAAGTTTATTATGCTAGTTGGTCATGTGACTAGCCGGAGCAACTTTTTTAAGTGTCGGTACGTGAAATCAATATTTACAGTTAAATCATCGCTTAAAATTATAATGATCAGGTTGATTTTTCTTATTATCTGAAATAAAATAGATTCTTCGCCACAACGTTCTGCTGCGGGACAACGTAACGTTTACAATGTAGTTAATATCATCATGATGTCCTTATTGCAGATGTACAAACCATCTAAACGTTTCACAAAGATATTGTCAAATCTCAATTACCGTGCATACTTCAGTTATCGTGCAATGAAATGCGTTCCAAACAGGCATTAAAGCAGGTGATTTTTTTTTTTAACCGAATGTTTTGGTTACAGCGGCTGAACAAGTCACGTGACTTACATGACAACGTAAAATTTACAATTATGAACAAAACAGTTGCCAAATAAGAAAAAATGCAATAACTTATGTCTTTTTTTTATTACGTCTACATATATTTTCCTCAAGTTATTCATGTCACTCGTACTGAGGCTTTGCCTTTGTTTTATTTGTACAGTTAAAAGAGGTGAACGTTATTAAATATTACGTTAAAAAATTAATTGATTTTGCCGCTCTTTTGCTGCCAAGTGTAGCCTTTGATTGCATGCACGATGATATAAGACGTAATCCAAAATTTTACAAAGGTCAACATGGCAACATTTCTGGAGAAATGCTTCGATATGAACAACGGAATCGGAACAAATTTCATTCGAAGATAAATCAAGGTCTGTCTAATTTAACCCTTTCCCAAACGACAGATTTTGGACTGGTCCAAATTGAAAGAGTTTGCAGACGACAATTTTAAGTTTGATGAAAATGGCAGAAAGTTCTCAAAAAGGGTAGAAAACACTGTGGGAAAAGGAGAAATTGCTCGTTACGAGCAATTTCTCCTTTTCCCACAGTGCTTTCAAAAGACTTGTGCTGCAGACACGTGAAAACCAGGGCTTGTTTGGGAAAGGGTTAAAAGAAAGTATATGACATCATATAAAAAGCTGAATTCTGAAATACACGGAATTCCAGTCTGCTTACATGCACGATAATTGAGGGGAAGAGGATATAGTTCTTTATTTTTTCTCATACAGAAAAATATGTTGATAGAGACGAGGTGCTTTATTTCTAGCGAAATATTCAATTTAGTCGGACATGGATTATAAATGAGAAACAGGATAAATAGAATAGATGATTGGTGTCATGGATGGGTTAAGTTTATCGGGCTCGGCTCCGGAATTTAGCCGTTTGCCTTCGGCTTACAAGATAAACTCCTCCGCCTTGCCCGATAATTTTAAGACTCCAACCATCTATTCTCCATGAAACTGGAACAAATAGGCGAAAAACGGGTAAATGGTCTATAATGCTGACAATACAAACCCTTCAACATAATTTTTCTTTTCAGGTTTACCACCTCCGCCTGTATTAGTAACTGGTGTGACTGTTCCAAATGTAGGTAATGATCCTCAGGCAATAACCAGTGCTGTACCAGAGTCATACATAGCCGATCAAAGCGGTGACAGCAACGAAACACAAAATTCTGTTACACAAGATTTGTCAACGACAACACAGAACGACAGTTACGTCGACAACAATACTCAAAATGCAACCCTCTCAAATGCCAGTGAGACAGCAAGTGATGTCAACAATTCAGCGTCCGTTGGTGGTTATGAGACCGGCTCAAGTAACAACCAATCCATAGAAATGACAACTTCAGCTCCTGATAGTATGTCCGGTACCAGTTACATAACTGACAACACGACGTCTAGCACCAACCAATCAACTGACATTACATCTTCTGATACTTACAGCATTACAGATACATCAAATACGAGTGAAAGTAAAAACATGTCATCTCCGGAAAATTTAGAACAAGGTCAGATATCAAATAATCTAACGTCTAGCTATCAAAACAACTCGGCTGATGCGTCTGAAAATGAAATGAATATAAGTATACCTTCCAATGAGACAATCCCAGAACAAACGGTAACAGACTATCCTGCAATGACAAGTCAAGAAAATGCAACGCAGGTGGCTGCTGGAAACGATACTGCCCCAAATAAAACAGTTGTCTCTGATGTGACGGCTGAAAGTACTACCCCGGACATGCTGCCGTCTGAAAATTATACACCTATTGGTTCTAAAACCGCCGGAGCTGACACAAACAATACCACAGATATCCCGACTTACACATCTTCTCAGAATCGTACAATTGCTGATGAAAGTCCTGGAGCATATATCCAAAAAGAAACAACCACGTCCAAAACCAACGACACTCAAATAGTTTTTAAACAAGACAACGGGACAACAACGGTGGAAATTTCACTGGATAATGTACCGTCGCTTCTTGGATACGTGGTTAGAAATGAAACACAGACAGATCCAAACATAACCCTATCAACTGAAAGTTCTGCTATTGATAGGTATACAACAGAGACAGTAACAGCAAGTATACCAACAAAAGTAACTGAAACAGTATCAAAGTACACAACTCCAGGTTACGAAAATCAAACAGAAATCCCGATTATTACTGCCATAACAACTTCGAGTAGGCCAACTAAACCTGTAACAAAGGCACCTATGAGTTCATATTCATCACCTCCCAAGTTCCGCTTCACTACGGAAATATATATTCCTCCAGTTGATCTTCTAACTTTAGAAGACCCACCACCAATATTTCCAGGCGGTCGTCGTCCACCAACATATGAAGATGATGTCGCACAATCCTTGGGACCTTTCGTGACTAGAACAAGACAGACACAGGCGAAGAGCCCAACAACTGCACCACCACCTCCTCCTATTGTAATTCCAAAGAGGCAGGTTTCTCCTATATATAACTTGCCGGTACGTACCACAACACAAGCTCCATACCAGCAGACATCCAAAGTTCTCAGAACGGCGGGTTCAGCTCCAAATCCAAGATACATGACTGTCGCGGAGTTAGCCGAATTGGCCTTGAAAAATCTTGAAAGCTCTCAAAGACAAATGCGTAAAGGTGTTCAAGTGTTTTTTCAGACAGTTCGACCTCTGCCATTCGAACAAGAAAAGGCTATTACACCACCACCATATCAAGTTTTCAAAGAGCCGGAGATCATGGGTAATCCAAACTCTAAACAAGCAATAACTACAGCACCTATTGTGGAACCACCAAAAAGGTTTTTCGATGAAGGCTTCCTTCTTAATCAGATTGTGAAAAATGATGCAGGAGGAGGAAAGGTAGGCAACAATCTACAACAACCAAATGTTAGCAAATTACTAAAACAGGCACAGCCAGATAAACTACCCACCAATCAAGATCCTTTCCAACAACAGCCACAGTTAAATCTGCCACAGAACAGACAACAACAGAAAGTTGAACAACAACGTCTAGATAGGGAGCAGCAACAAAAGCAGCTACTACAGAAACTGCTTAAAGAACACCAAGCTGAGCTGCAGGAACTTCAGAGACGTTTTGAAAAAGAAAATCAGCAACAAATACAACCACAGCAGCCCAGTCAGCAACAAATGCAACCACAACAGCCCAATCAGCGACAAAATTTAATGGTACAAAGTCCCTTACCGAAACAGCGAACCTTAGAACGAACAGGTAAATATCCTCCAACTGCAACACAACAACAAGGACAAAAACAAATAATTCAAAGTCAACAACCACCACAACAAGCACAAAGTCAACAAAGACCACAACAAGCACAAAGTCAACAAGCACAACAAGCACAAAGTCAACAACCACCACAACAAGTACAAAGTCGACAACAACCGCAACAAGCGCAAAGTCAACAACCACCACAACAAGCAGAAAGTCAACAACCGCAACAAACACAAAGTCGACAACAACCAAAACAGGCACAGAGTCAACCATCGCAACTAGCACAAAGCCAACAACCGCAACAAAAATTAACCCGACAGGTCAAGGAGTCACCACGGCGACATCAGCAACAGCCTACCTCAGGACATCTTAAGCAGCAACAACTGCAGCAACAAAAAGAGGCAGTGAGTCCGTTTTCTGAACAAGATAAAGTGCAATCTTCAACAAGACCATTTTTTGATTCTAGTTATCTTCTTAAGCAAATAGGGCTTCAGCCAAGCAATGTGCAAAGTTCATCCTTACCAAATAAACGACCCAGCGCTCTATCACAAGAAATTGATTCACAACATCAGATTCAGCGAAACAAAGGTCAAAAACAAGTACAACAAATCAATAATAAATTGTTGCCTCAACGAAATAACCTGCTTCTCTCAGCGTTGAATACTGACTCGAAAGCAAAGCGGCCTAGACAAGTACAAAGAAGAAGACCCTCCGTTAGAGACGGTACCTTCACACCATATGTTAGGACGGGTGATCTGTTCGAAGCACAAGCTCTTGAAGCATGGATCAAAACAAAGAGTTTGAAAACAGGGTTATTGCAACGTGTACAGAATGAAAAACGGACAAGAATGAACAAAGTTGCTCATGTAAAATCAAATCCAGTGATCAATTCCAAAGTAATAAACAACAATATAAAAAATAATCAAATACCTAACAACATTCAAGTAAAACCTTGGACAGAACAGCAGAATGTTGCCACTCCATTTATCAATTCAAAAGAGAAGAACAACAACATAAACTTTGATCAAGCATTCAACAAAGTTCGTATGGAACCTCCGCCAGATCAACAGAACGCTGCTAACGAGCGTTCTTTGCAAACAAACGGGTTAAACCAAATTTTTCAAAGACCTAGTCATACATTTTCACGCCCAAGAGAACCTGTTTATGGAAACAATCCTGACAATGCTTTTAAAAGACATTCACCTTTCAAAAATATTGACCAACGGGCATCATCGGATGTAATGGGCCCAAAACAAGGTAACCAGGGTCTTGAAACTCGAAAATTTCCTAGTCGAAATTCCAAGCCTAAAATTGGGCTTGTAGCATCACCAGAAGGTAAAAATGGCATGTCCAAGCTAGGAAGCAATCCTATTGAAAAAACAGGTAAAATCGGAATGGCTGATGTACAACAACAACTTCCCCTGGCTAAAAGACGAGGATTCGAGACTGTTTTATCGGATCTGTCCAGTGTAAATAATTTAAATCTGAATCAATTGGCAAATCAACTGAATTTCCGTCCTAACATAGTAAATGACATCAGTCCAAAAAATATTATCCCTGCAAGAACTATCGCTGAATCTGAATCTCACTGGAGTTCGAAAGTTGGAAATAGTATTAAACTTCCGTCTAATCAAGTTCCGTATTTTATGAAGACTGATGCTGATCAACCCACTACAGCTGAAAACGTGCAGATTGCCGAGTTTACGTATGATCCTAT
The DNA here is from genome assembly GCA_945859785.2 of Tridacna gigas. Classification (NCBI taxonomy): domain Eukaryota; kingdom Metazoa; phylum Mollusca; class Bivalvia; order Cardiida; family Cardiidae; genus Tridacna; species Tridacna gigas. The sequence goes on from OX244042.2 coordinate 9,846,579, forward strand.
ACAGAAACTACCCATGCGTGATTATCCTAGCTCACCGCAACCTCCAACGGTTTTACCTATTGCGTATGTAACAACAACACCACCTCTACCAACAATACCTCCCACTGCAGACCCCAATCCACCGCCAATATTTGACACAAAGGTGATGCAGACTTTCATGCCTTTTCCTAAACCGGAAGCTACCGTTAAACCAAGACACGGTGAAACAACTTCTCCAAGTACTGACTCGCAGAATTCTGCCCAAGGCTTTGACAGTAAGTATTCTGATGTTTGCAGTCCGAGTCAGTAGTCACAAACAATTCTGAACAGCATTCTTAGTCTTATTCTAAATTTTAAAAGTAACAGTTTTCGATGCTCTGCCATGCTCTGTGAAAAGGGGGTTTAATGCATTTGCAAAAAATATCGACCGCAGGCTGACCTAGGCTCATACGTTTTGTGTTTGGTTAATTTTCTGCATGTCAAAGGACCATTCTGCCTCAAGATTCAGTCGGTTGTTTGAGAAAAGGGATTTTATGGATCCACAATCATTTGATGTTTGACGGTACCATGGATCACAGAGACGAATTAAGCCCCTTTTGCCAGAGCATGGCTCATATTTTTTAGACTATCAGAAAGTTCATACCTTTGCATAGAATGTAATGAAGAGTGGTTATTGAATACGTCTTCAGACCTTAAATCGGCTTTGGTACACGTACATGAAAAATCCCAATGCTTTTGTTTTCCAAGATGGTCTATAACAAAAGTTGATAGACATGTTTGATCATCCAAATTTCTGGGTCCACATTCACCCAGCATCCTTAAGAACATTCCTAGTCTTATTCAGAAGAATTTTCTAAATTTGAAAGTAACACAAGTTCTGTTTAGCCAGTTAGAACTTGCATTACTTTCTAAATCTAGAATAAGTCAAAAAAGATTCTTAAGAATTGTTCGTTTCGAATCCCTTGAAAATCAACACCTTTTGAACTAAAATCTTTACGGTTTAGTTGAAATAAAACGCAGACGTTGTTTCACAGTCGATGTCAAAATAAGATAGGTCGTTCTGCCTTTCTATATATCTATTTAGAGAAACAAAATCTTAAAAATGAAGACCCTAAGCAATAGTTTAAAAAAAGCAAGTAATAGGAAGTGAGAGTCGCAACTTGATTTTTAAATCCATTTTATCACATAAAACCTCCTCGAGCATTCCATTAAACCAATGATTTGAGCCACGCTCTGGCCAAAGGGGGATTAATGCATCTCCATGATGCATTATATCTATCAAGCAATCATATAATTATGGATCCATAAAAGCCATTTTTTTCAACAACTGACTTTATTATGTGGCAGAATGATCATTGAATATACAAAAAAAATTTACCAATAGCGAAAACTTTCTGCCCAGGCCAGCCTGCGCGAACCGTGCAGTCTGATCTGAATCGATACTTTTAGTTGATGCATTAAGCCCCTTTTCACAGAGAATGGCTCATTTATTTTTGATAATACACTGATATATTATCGTTTTCTTTTTGTGATACAGAATACTTGTTTGCCGTCATCGGATTTATGTGATAATTAGTACTTCACATTTGTGCCTATATTTTATCATTATTGTTAAGCTCGTTGACCAAAATAATTACGATACTCGCCAAGGCTCACATCACATGATCTTCGTCAACTTGTTTAATAAAAATGATAATGCATAAACACGAATGTAAGATTCTGTATTCAATTTAAGTGGATGTCATAATTATTGTTCATAATGATAAATATTACTCTAGATTACAAAAGTACCTATCTGTGTTACAATGTGTATTTAACACTTTTTTTTTTTTTAAATTTTGAAGACAGGTGTACTGGTTGCGTGTTTGTCAATGACCGATGCTTATTACCTGACGACGTTCACTGTAATATGTTCGTTGAATGTGTGCGACAGGGGGCGTTGGTTCGAGCTTTCAATAAAGAATGTGCTTTAGGATCTTTCTTCGACAGAAAATCATACTTGTGTGTTGATCCAAAAAATGCAGATTGTCCTCAAGGTATTGTCATTTTGATAAATTTCCTTCATGAGTGAAAAGATTTCACCCTCAATTTGTTAGGATCTGCCTTATACAGTAAAATCCGCTTGTAACGATATCGCTTGTTGCGATATATCGCTTGTAACGAATTTTTGAACAATTTAAACTACTATTGCATGCAAATCAACTTAAGCTGAATAGCTATAAAGTAGTCCTAACCATGAACATTGTACATGTATCGGATATAGTTCTGACTTATAGTTTTGATAGTGTAAAATTTTCCTCTGTAGGAATGAATAAAAATATAATAGTGTGGAGAATTCATATTTACGAAAATAGTTTTTAAGGTAAGCAATATCTTTTTGTTGTTTTTTACACGTTGTCGGCATGCTACATGTATACTATAGTAAACATACTCTCAGTACATTTAAAAACGTAACATTAGATGTAAGTTGAAAATCAGCCATAGAAAAAAAGTTTTGATCAAATTTACCTTTAATATAATCCAATGTTATTCCATGTAGTAACTCACGAGTTTCATTAGAATTCTGTAAGATTTTCAAATGGAAAATGGTACAAAAGGTTCCTTACCGCAACTAAAAAAGTCGCAAGATTAATATCGAGTATGGCCAATCCTGGCATTTATCAAAACTTGCCTGCTTCATCTCATTGACAACATTGTGAGATTATTCCATACTGTGGGATGTTGTCCGATTCCTTTAGAAGGGCTCTGCAAAGTTCCGGAACTGTTGTCAGTGATTAACACTGGTATGCAACACTCTGCACACACTTTTTCAAAGCATCCCAGATATGCTCAGTTAGTGGAATATCAGATGATAATGCGCCCAGTCAAACAATTTAACGACAAACACTGTACTGATCAAGAAAGCTTCTAGTGAAAATGGCTGTATAATTGAATCCTAGATTCATTCGAGAACAGAACATAGTTTATTTGAAACTTGTCTTCGGGCCATGGTAGTCTTGTCTCTTCCGATCTATGAGTCACACTGCTTTGCATGGATGTCTTGCAGAGCCTTGTACAAGAAGAACCTACTTTAAAAAACAGCGCCCTTCTGGAGTAATCACACAATATCCCACACCATAGAATAACCTCACAATTTTGTCAACGATACGAAGCTGGCAATTTTTGATAAATGCAAGGAGTGGCCATACTCGAGCTTAATCATGTGACTTTTTGATTTCTGATAAGGAAGCTTGTGTATCAATTTCCACGTTAAAATCTGGAAGCATCTTAATGAAACTTTTTGAATCATTTCATGGAATAACAATGAATTACATTTCAGGTGAATTTGATCAAAACTTGTTATTTTGCGGCTGGTTTTCAACCTACAAGTAGTGTTGCGTTTTTTAATGTACTGAGTGTATAATCGGTAATGTATATTTCGGACACCGAAGATAGTAAGCGGTTGTGACGATATTCGGGTGTGACGATGTATTTTATTGGGTCCCTTGAATATCCTTACTAGCTGTTGTGGAAACTGTGTATGAATATCAGACTGATCCAACTGCATGATCTAATCTATCCTTTGTACTGTCCGATGAAGTACCTTAATATGCAGGAAACTGTCCATACGCTTGTACTTCTCTAAAATAAAATTCCGATATCTGACTTAGCGAAACTCGAGTTTTTTTTAACCCTTAGACTGCTAATCGCGACTCACTGACCTTTTACGGACAGTGTAGATCAAGATCAGACTGCACAAACGTGCAGTCTGATCTTGGATCTACACTGTCCAATATGGAGATATTTTTCTCAAAAAAAAAAAAATATGAAATAGCATTATTCGTGTTTTACCTTACTTAGCAGGATAAGGATTAAAGGTAAAATCACAGTGAACACTGTAGAATGATTATGAAACTCTTGCGTAATTTTCTGTTTTGACTGTGATTTCTTAGTATCACCATGAACGATTTTTTCATTTACCCTGCACCACACAAGGCCGACTTTCCAGCCCCGGAGAACGAAACCTTTCGAAAACACTGTGGGAATAGGAGAAAATGCTGGTTACCAGCATTTTCTCCTTTTCCCACAGTGTTTTCTACTCTATCAAATACAACGTCTACGATTTTAGCGACATTTAATCTGGCTTCTGCATGTACATAATTATGAGCCATGCTCTGGCAAAAAGGGGGCTTAATGCATCTCCGTGATGCATGATAGCCAATCAAGCCGTCACTTGGTTATGGATCTATCATGGCTACTTTTTTAACAACCGACTGAATTATGAGGTAGACTGATCCTTCCACATACAGAATATTGGCCAGTAGCGAAAAGTTTCGACCCAGGTCAGCCTGCGCGGACTGCACAGGTTGATCTGGGTCGATACTTTTCGCAGATGCATAGAGCCCCCTTTTCACAGAGCATGGCTCATGTGCTTTTGGTTTGGATAGGTCTAAAATTTTGTCGTGTGGTAAAGAGTTAAAAAAGATAAAGCAATACGTATTCATTTTACATTGCTAAATAAAAACTTTGTATGGAGAACCATAATTTCGCCTTTAGATGCTGACCGCTTATAGACCTTTTTTGGAAGGTTCAGACTGAACAGTTATTTAAACGCACAATAGCGGCCAAAACCACAATGCAGGTGTTAAGATGCATTTGAATTTAAATCATACCTTTTAAAAGTATGAGAAATATTGTTAAGATGACAATCTGTTATTGTGTGGTCGGTCCACGTATTAGTGGCTGGTAGAAAAAATGAATTTCAAAATCAGACAAAAAGTAAACAAAAGACGGTGATCTGGCAAATTTTTTAACCTAGTTTGAAAATTAATTTCTCTGCCGCAACAAACACTTGGACCGACTGTACAAGAACAGATTACTATATTCAGTATGATTTGAATTTAAATGCATTAAAAGACCAGCTTTGTTTACTCTTGGCCGCTTTTGTTACTTTAACCTTTGATTTTCCCTGAATCCTAATTATTTCTGTACAAAGATACATTCAGCTTTTCGCTATTGGTCAATTTTTCCTGTATGTCCAAGGACCAGTCTACCTCATTTTTCAGTCGGTTGTTAGACAAAGTGCATTTCATGGATCCCTAATTATGTGGTGTCTTGCTTGGTACAATGCATTTTGAAGATGCATTAAGCCCCTTTATACAGAACATGGCTCATATATATATATTTATATTTCAGATCGGTGTAGGGAACCTGGCATGAAATGGTACCCTGTACACGGCCACTGTAAGCATTATTGGTCTTGCACCTCCAGGGAAGGGGGCGGAGTTTATGCTCAAAGTGAATGTTGCCCCGATATGGGTGGTTTTGATCCGAATGTTGGCTGTGTTGAGAACAAAAGCTGCACAGACTCCTGCGGTAGTGTCGTCGTGAACAATGTAACAGAAGGTGATTATTTATATTTTCGTGGCTACCTAAATTTCTTTTTTGCTTTCCTATTTGTTCTCTTGTAGATCTTACCGCAACGAAATAATTATATTAAGATGATCCAGAGTTGCAGAAAAAATGGGGGGGGGGGGAGGGTTAATTATTATTATTTTATTTCATGCTTTTCGGTAGTTTATCGAGAAATAATGGTGGATTATGGTTTGATATTTTATGGTTACGATCAGGGGGAAATACCGATTTTATTTTGTGTTACTCTTTTATTGAAGGCTGAAAAAGTAGTTCCCACGCACTCGTTACCTAGTTAATCAGCGCTTGCCATACAAACGTATGACGTGATTTGCGCTATATTTCTCGCGCTTTACGTAATATTGTAATGCGTTGTTATGTAAGGGGGGTATGCCACGGGGAATTGCCGAAAACAACTGTACTGGATTTTGATGAAAGTTCCAAAAATATGGGGGTAGAAGCATGAAATAAAAAAAATTTTTTTTTCAGTGAAAGATCGAAAATTATTTCATCTGGTGAACATCATCGGTGATATTTTCACTCGCGGCTGCGCCATATTACAGATGATGTTCACTCGATGAAATAATTTTGGATCTTTCACCGAAAAAAATATCTATGTATTCAAAGACTGGTATCTTTCTATTGATCAGTTTCATTAAAACCATTCGAGATGTCTTATAGACAAAGTTTTGATGAACATCCGGAACGTGAGTTCAGGTCCTTTATAGAATTAAGTTTTTAGGAATAGTATTAGTGTTACTTCTATGATCATTGATATTATAATGTGGAGTAAACTGTTATTATTTGAGCCATGCGCTGTGAAAAGGGGGCTTAATGCATTTGCAAAAAAAGTATCGACCAGGTCAGCTTGCGCAATCCGTGCAGGCTGACCTGGGATGAGACTTTTTGCTATTAGTCAATTGTTTGCACGCCAAAGGACCTGTGTACACCATGATTCAGTGGGTTGTTATACAGAACAGATTTTAGGGAGGTTTAATAATATCATGACTTGCTTGGTGCCAAGCCCCCTCTTCACAGAGCATGGCACATTTGTTTCCGTCTTCGTACGAAAACGGTTCTGATCATAAATGCTTGCAAAATACCTTTTGATCTTATAGCTAATGTAATTTTTACTCTTCCCCCTATTTATCTGGAGCTCCTGCACTCTTTTAAATACCGTTTTCTTGCTATGCGAGTACATATATGAAGTCAACACAGTCTAACCTACTGCTATCTGAGCTATTTTGAAAAACGACATGGCTTAAAAGGACTGAAGAGTATTGTCTCGTCCCTCTTACTTAATTTCAAACGAAAAGCATGGACATTAAAGGTACATCCTTACAACTTGAGAGAAAAAAAAAATGCTGTTAAATCTTGAAACGGTGTAGAATTAGGTCAGCTGTGTAAACAGAGATAAAGTAACAATATATATGGTGTAAGGGATAGAGAAATTCAAGAAATTTGTTCTCATTTAAAACCTGAAACTACAACAGTGGTTTCTTTGAAGGCTGCAAAAAAAAGAAACTGAAATGCATTTTCTATCCGTCGTAATCTGTGCAACCTTGCAGCCGTCAGGGACAACATTTGGCATGAAGATACAATAACAATTAACATTTTATAAAACAAAGATGAAATAGGTTAAAAACTGGCCGAAAACGAGTGAAGATATATTTTAAACATCAACAGAAGACTGAACTCTGACATAGAAACAATCTGGTCTCGCTTCATAAAGATCACTATTTAGACCTTTGTCGGGTGCTTGTGCCCGCATAACAAATATTACAAAGTTTAGTCGTATTTTTCGATATTATTACACATTCTTGCTAATTTCTTTAAGAACTATCATCTTAAAAAAAAAAAAAAAAAAACTGGCTAGTAAACAAGTGACTTGAATTTTCGTACATCATCATCAAAATTTCACAATGCTGATTTGTTGAATCTTTGGGACATAACTTGGAGTTTTCCCAAAACAGATATTTCGAGAAGTCTATGGCGATTTTAGGTCTCCGTACAGTATGTCAGACTGTGATTGACTGCGTGTTAGTAGTAAGCTGCTCAGTGCTGCCTGTTAGAATCTTCGTAGTGAATTTTAGTTTCAAAGAAAACTGTTTTATGGGCCATGCTCTGGCAAAAGGGGATTTGATGCATCTCCGTGACGCACCATACCAAGCAAGACTTTACACAGTTAGGGATCCATAATTTCATTTTGTCTAACAACTGTATCACAAGTAAGAATCATCCTTTCACATACAGAAAATTGACCAATAGCGAAACTGTTCGGCTCAGGTCAGCCTGCGCGGACTGCGCAGGCTGACCACTGTCGATACTTTTCACAGATGCATTAAACCGTCTTTTCACAGAGCATGGCTCGCATTGTATTTATCATTATCCCGAATTATCGTTCAGGACAACAGCTGGGTAAGTTGTCGGGAAACCAACGAGAGAGAAGTTCATATGCTCATCAAACCTCATAACTGTTTTATTCGCATGTGTACCCAGGAATAAAAATCTTCCAGTGTCGTTTCAGTATGTTATAATTTAATTTCAATATCATTCTTATGAAAGTCATTGAAGACCAGCAACTGTTTTCTATTATAACATTAGAGCTTTGAAGTAAAACCATTCCCATTCCTTACTACCAGGCTGCCATCTGAGAAAGACTGCATCTCCCAAGGTTTATTTCGATACCAACGCTAATATAGAACGACCATGTGCCCCTGGAACGGTCTTTATTGACCGGAAATGTACGTGTGCCCGGGATGTGACAGTTGATCGCAGCGACACTCAGACGGGAGGTAGACTAAAATCAATAAAACAACACTCTATTTCCTCGTTCTGCACGAAGTCGGTTACCCACAATATTTTGATCATGTTACACTTCATCTGTGCCCTGGGATATCTTGGCTGACAAAATCTCGTTCTCGTTAATAACTGACAGTTTATTGGTTCTGTGATGTCATTTTACCGAAACTTTTGACAAGTTAATAAGTACGTTACAAATCACTCGCGCCGACGAAGTTTTTTCTGGTCTAAATTTAGTAACAAACTTTCCATTCGGTGTGTAAACAAGACTCCTTGCGAAAGAGTTTTCAGTTGAACAATATTTTTAATTAGTTGCACAGTGGTGGTATTTTTAGTGCGCGAAAATTGATGAAAGCGAGATTTTGGGAGCCACGTATCGCCATGCCAGGCATTGAATGAAGTGTCAAAGTACAGACTAACGTGGGGCGGACGTTGCGTTTCACATTACAATGCGTAATTCTCACGTAACTGTCACATAATTGGCGAACATTTAAAACAGATTTGCTGCCACCAGCTTTTCAATCATTGCTGCCTTAGAATGTTAAGCACATTGCACGCTTTTATCAAACAAGCTTGAGCTATTTTTTTCTCTGGCTTGCATGCGGATTTGGCAAATATATCTAACACAGCGTATGCTTTGGCTTCTGCACTCATAATTGATCAAGGAACATTCTATAATATGCTGTAATTCATAACATAATGCGACCCTGGTCCGTATTCACCAACCATTTTTAAGAACGCTCTAGGTCTTATTCGCCTGAATTTTATAAATTTAAAAGTAACACAACTTCTGATTGGCTAAACTGTTTGGTTCAGCCAATCCGAGAAGTTATGTAACTTTCAAATTTAGAAAATCTTGAAGAGTAAAACTAAGAATATTTTTACGAATGTTTGTTGAAAATGGACCCTGTAGACGACATTTTCCACATCCATCGAACTGCATTTTGAAACAGTGTGAATGAAGAATTTGCTTGAGACCAGCATTTTTTCCCACAGCTTTTCTTAATCCTTAAGCTGCTGATCGCGACCCACTGACCTTTTGCGGACAGTGTAGATCAAGATCAGACTGCACAGAACGTGCAGTCTGATCTTTGATCTACATTGTCCGATACGGTAGTTTCTTTCCGGTGAAATCAACTTTGAAACCGCAATGTTTAGGCTTTTAGTATTGAGTAGAAATTTGCGTTTCAGTTATTCAGCAGCTTAAGTGTTAACACGTATTTATTTGTTAACCGTTTACCAAACAATCCAGTGTTTTAAAGACTCTTGGGAAGAAGTTTTTGGAGAGCATTGTCGGAAAAGGAATATGCTCGTAACCAGCAATTTCTCCATTTCCCACAATGTTTTGTACCTTTTTGGAACAATATTACCTTTGGAGCCTTAGTTGATTTTTCATCAAGAACTGCTTCGAATTTTAAGGAGTTTGAAATATAGTTAAAGTTTATAATTGAACTTTAGTCGATTCGATATATCTATGTTTTTTACGGATGCTTTTTGAGTCATCAGCCGCAAATTTATTTCAGGAGGATATGGGTATTAAGGAATGATTTTGTTTGTTAAGCGCCGTTTTCAACATTAGTTCAGTTGTATCGCGATGGCCAGTGCATCTGTCTATAATTTCCTTGCGTTTCTTTTGCCAATTCTTCGCATATAATCCTTCCTAAGCCACTGGCTGCTTTCCCACATGACCACTGTCGAAAAAGTGATCAACGGTGAGAGAGGAATGAATCATGTCGCAGTGACATACAGTAATCCTCTGAAAGTAATAGGGCGAGCTGAGAATTCGAACCAGCGACCATGTGGTTTCAAGCCCCGGTCCTTACCGACTATGCAACCGGGATTGGCATAAATGATTAATGTCCTTATTTGTGCCTGAAACAGAACAAGTTTTAAAGGCCCAATAGCGTCGAAAAAATGCAGATGTTAAAATGCATTGAAATTCAATCAAGCCATTTAAAAGTATGGGAGATACTTTGAGGATGACAATCAATTACTGTGCGGTCGGTCCTCGTGTTAGTCACTGGCAGAAATATGAATTTTTAAAATCAGGTCAAAAGTAAACAAAAGATAGAGCTACCGGCAACTTTTAGCAGCTTTTGGAATCATTTCTCTGCCAGCGACTCACACCTGGACCGGCCGTACTTTTGAATGGTATGATTTGATTCTAAATGTATTTTAACACCTGCTTTGTTTACGTTTGGCCGATACCGTGCATTTAACTTATTGCTATGCAGTCTATTTGTGGTCACACCGAAAACAGTTACAGGTGACTAGAAAGCGGAAGCTTGAAACGGAGAAAAATGTCGTTTCTTGGCTCTTATCCTGCTGAATAAATTAAATGAAACGTGGAAGCCGATGGTAAAAACCAAAATGTTGGTATTTCAAGAGTTATTGGGACTGGGGAAAGATCTCCTTTATCAGACAGTGTAGAACCAAGATCAGACTGCACGTTCTGTGCAGTCTGATCTTGATCTACATTGTCTGCAAAAGGTCCGCGAGTTTCGCTTACCAGCCTAAGGGTTAATAATGAACAAAAAAAAAAAAAAATGACTAGAAGGATAGCAGTTGGTTGTTTATAAGTAATTACTCATTTTGCACAGTGTTTTCAAAAAAGAGTTTATTGCAGGGGATTGGAGGGTTTTCTTGGATAATTCTGAGTCAATCCAACATTTAGCATGAAGGGCTCTCCGCAGATAATAAGAAAAAAATTATTGCATTTTCTTTATCGCAGATGCAAAATCTCTCCTCGCCGAGATTATCGGTTGATGTAATGGTAGAACTTTGTCTCTCTGCCGACATGTCCATCTGTCAATTTGCATTTATACATGCTCTGTGAAAAGGAGGCTTAATGCATCTCCGTGATGCATGATTGCAAGCAAGTCATCAGTTTTTATACATCCCTAGAATCCATTTTGTATAACAGCCTACTGATTCCTGAGGTACGCTGGTCCTATGACATACAGAAAATTGACCAAATGCAAAAAAATTCGACTCAGGTCAGCCTCCGCGGACTGCGCAGGCTGACATGAGTCGATACGTTTTGCAAAGGCATAAAACCCCCTTTTCACAGACATGGTTCATTTTTTTTTTTTTTTTTTGTTTTGTTTTTTTTTTGTTCGACCCTGTGTTAAACTTAAAGACACGTGAGTTGGTGAACATGAATTAAACTCTTAGACTGCTAAGCCCGATTCAAGGACGTTTCGCGAACAGTGTAGATCAAAGTCAGACTGTACAGAACGTGCAGTCTGATCTTGGGTCTACACTGTCCGATAAGGTTATATTTTTCCCTCAAAAAATACCTGCGAAATAGCAAAATTTGGGATTTTACTATCGGCTTGAAAGTTTCATTTCACTGATTTAACAGGATAAGGGTTAACCCTTTACCGTACAATGCCGCCTTTTGACGCCCCTGGGAAAGAAGCCTTTTGAAAACATTGTGGGAAAAGGAGAAAATGCTGGTAATCAGCATTTTCTCCTTTTCCCACAATGTTTTCTACCCTATCTAAGACAAGTTGCACTGTTTGAGCCACATTGAAATTGTCGTCTTCAAATGCTTTCAATTTGGACAAGGCTAAAATTTTGTCGTCTGGTAAAGGGTTAAAATAGTTGAGCCGCTCTCTGGCAAAGGGGGACTTAATACATCCCTGTAATGCATTGTACCAATCAAGCCACCACATTATTATGAATCCATAATGGCCACTTTTTTAACAACTGACTCATTTATGAGGTAGACTGGTCCTTGGACATAGAGAAAATTGACCGATAGCGAAACGTTTCAGCCCAGATCGGCCTGCGCGAACTGCGCAGGCTGACCTAAATCGATACGTTTCGCAGATGCATTAAGCCTCCTTTCCACAGAACATGGCTCATTAACCTACTTTTCTTATTAGTGAAAGTCCTTTGCCCAAGAACTATTTACTAACACAGGACTTTACTTATTTTGACGTATTTCAGCCCCTGTTTGTTCGCCAATGCTAGCAGTTACCTTTGAGAACGGTTCAATAGTAGACACGTCTGTAAACAAACAACATATTGGTATTGAGGGCATAGCGGGAACCCCAACCGGAGAAGGAATTTTCAATGGCGCCGGCCGTCTTATCTTGTGGCGATATGCAAATCTTATGTTTCCTGTCGTTTTTGCAGTAAGGTTCGTGGGTTTATCTTTTTTTTTTTCACATGAAACTTTATGAAGTTGTCTTATTTATTTAAGTGCCATGCTCTCTTAGATAAATCGATGAAAGCACTGCTGAGGTGGGGTGTGTTTAGTCCTGCTCAAATTGAAATCTAACGTTTGTACCAAATAATAAGCACGTAGTGCTGCTAAAAAGAACTGAGCAAAAGCAAGCAGACATTTAAAAAGCTGAGAGCTATCTCAGGGCAGACTGTCAAATTTCTCTTTTTTTGTGTGTGGGGGGAGGGGGGGGGTGAGAAGTATTATTAAGCAATATCTAGACAAATAAAGCAATCCTACTCAAAGAAATTATTACAACAGTTCTCATGCTGCTTCTAAGCTTTCCATGGCACTTGTTGACGGTTCTTGACGCTTTTTGGTGGAACTTATACATAAATGTGTATAACTACGCGTGCCTCAGGGTAGTCTGTTCTAACACTCCTTTTTTTTTACATTTTGCTACGACAGTGGTGTATTTGTTTACATATTAATCATCCAAGTCGTGTAAGTTCCCCTATTGTTAACGTTTTAGCCATGCTTTGATGCCAAAGTGAATAAAATGCTTTCTCAATAGTACTATTTTTCTAGGTAATGATTTTGCAATGTTAGGTACCGCGGAATCAGACTTTTTAGGTTCAATTTCCCACATGGTAAATCTGAGCTGGGATGCTTCGTACCCCACCTCAAAAATGGACATAAATATGAGTCATGCTCTGGCAAAGGGGGGTTTAATGCTAATGCATCACCGTGATGAATACCTATCTAGTCATCGCATAATTATGGATCCAAAATAGCAACTTTTTTAACAGATGACTTAATCATGAAATAGACCGGTCCTTGGACAAACAGAAAATTGACCAATAGCGAAAAGTTTCGGCCCAGGTCAGCCTGCGCGGACTGCGCAGGCTGACGTGAGTCGATACTTTTCACAGATGCATTAAGCCCCCTTTTCAGAGAGCATGATACAAATTAAAGTAAGCCTTTAAATAGGTAAAAAATAGTCACAGGAAAGACACCAGAACATTTGCCGAAGTTTACTTCGTTGCAGCTTTAACTGATAGAATACATGTAGTTACGGAAAACCGCCTTTATGTATATTATGCAAGACCTGAAATATGGTAATGAGGTGTGACCTAATTTGCATACTGCAGGATTTTTTTTTTTTAAATGCACCCAGAACGTATATTTACCCCAAAGTATTTTCATTACTCAACCCGATTCTGCTTGTTAACTCCATCTTTGATACCGACTCTTTTTTTTTTTTCGTCCTACTACGCTTGAGCATCTCTCCGCTTCCCCGTCTATTTTTGGCGTGGGCTATTTTTACGACGGAATTACAATTTTTAGACGGAATCTATAGTCACAAAAAGGCACCTTTTCAGTTTGCTATTACTGATTTGTTTTATTTATTTATTTATTTTGTTTTTCATTAACTTCGATGATTTTTATCGTCTTTATGAGAATATGGGGAAAACAAATAGGGCATAGGGCTTAACCTACAGATAATAGTTTTAGGCGTTTGAAATCGGCACACCGAGAAAAGGGGTTACTGCATCTAAGATTTGAATTTTACTAGGCTGGGCGAATCATCACTTGATACATGAAGAACATTTTGTCTTACAACCGACTGAATTATGAGGTAGACAGGTCCTTGGACGTGCTTAAAATTTACGATTAGCAAAAAGTTTGGATCCAGGTCAGCCTGCAGGGACTGCGCAGGCTGATCCGGGTCGATACTTTTTGAGGATGCATTGAACCATCAAATCACCGAGTGTGGCTCACTAATGCAGTATGATGGGACACAGAGTACACTTAACACAGGATTATTGGAATACGGCAAATTACTTTTTTTCACTAGAACTTAATTTTCGCTTTTATTCGCGAGTTTTTTCTCTTCGCGAATTCAAGGTGCTTGCGAAATATCGATAACAGAAATAGACTTTGCGGAAGTTTATGAAGTTTATGTACTATCCGGGAACTATGGTGTCCGAAATTGCATCTATATATAACTGTTCCCATAGATTTTGTGGCTTGATTCGAAGTATCTGCAAAAGTATCTAAGGATCCACGGATCGCCCCTTCTTTAGGAAGTCGGAGGCGGCGGAAGCTGTGTACTGTAAAACGACTCATAGGTGCGCCCATGGGTCAATCAGTCAATCAATTCCTTAACCCTTATCCTGCTAAATAAAAGTGAAACTTTCAAATCGGTAGTATAAACCTAAATTTTCCTATTTCAAAGGTAGTTTTGGAGAAAAGATTTCTCCTTATCGGACAGTGTAGATCCAAGATCAGACTGCACGTTCTGTGCAGTCTGATCTTGATCTACAATGTCCGCAAAAGGTCAGCAAGTCGCGCTTAGCACCTTAAGGATTAATTTAACAATATAAACATTTTCATGTTCCCCTACAACAAACAATCCCGTGCTCAAACAACCCCGAGAAAGACGGCTTTTAAAAACATTTTGTTAAAAGGAGGACATGTTGGTGACCAGCATTTTCTCCTTTCTCCTCATTTTTCCTACCCTTTCAAAGGCAAATCTCGTCATTTACGCCACATTAAATTTGTCGTCTGCAAATGCTTTGAATTTGCACCGGTCTAGATTTGTGTCGTTTGACAAAAGGTCAACAACGATTAGGAGTCTCATAATTTTAATAAAGATTCAAGATTTTCAAGATTTTATTCATTACTTATGCATACACATGAATTGCATATCATACACATTTATGTTACCAATTGAGAGGTCACTTCAAATAATGAATATTAGTAATCAATTGCCAGAACAAGAGATGAGAAAGACAAATTATCAATTACATACGATGATTGCTTTTTTTGTAAACCTAACCAGAACTATGGTTATGATATGCATAGTTCCGAAGGTTGTTACCGGTTGTTGAGTGATTCGACCCCAGAACTTCTGGTGTGAGCGGCTGAAGCTGTATTCAATAACTAAGTGTCCTTTTTTATAACATTTTGACAGATTTAGATTTCTAAGTACCACCGATGCGCCTCGTCTACAAACGATAATATCTAACTGTGACCCGAAAGCAAGAAGACCATCCACGTTTGACATATCTTTGGATACTCTGTACAATGAAGTTGTGTTCAAGGTGGATACGCTTGAAGGACAGCCAAAGAAGTTTAAACAAATATACCAGGTGTGTAGGACATGCTTTGTTACAACCTCTTTTGTAATAAAACGGCTTTTTGTAATAAAATATTCAAAGTTTTATTACAAAAAGCCGTATTATTACAAAAATGGTTCTAACAAATGCTTTGTAAATAAGTAAGAAATAGCCTAAAACCGTTGCAACCCAGGACACGCATGAAAGGGTGAGCAGTCGCCATGATATGACTAGAATAATGTTGCAAGCAGTGTAATATTACATTATAATATAAACGAGCCATGCTCTATTACAAAAGGAGCTAAATGCATTTGCAAAAACTATCGACTCATGTCAGCCTGCGCAATGCACGCAGGCTGACATTGGTCGAAACTTGTTGCTGTGGGTCAATTTTCTGCAAGTTCAAGGACCATTCTACCCCATGATTTAGTCGTTTGTTTAACAAAATTAGTTTTATGGGTTAATAATTATGTGATGACTTCCTTTGTATAATGCATCACGGAGATGCGTTTAAACCCCTTGTCTTAGAGCATGGCTCAAACACTAAAGAACAAACTAAAGTCACCATCATTTCGGCAATTTTCCTTCAATAAGAAACTTTAACTCTTTACCAAGTGATATAATTTTAGACTTGTCCAAATTGCAATTGCAGACGGCAAATTAAGTGTTACATAAAACACGAAATTTGTCATTCAAAGAATAGAAAATGTTGTGGATACCAGCATATTTTTCCATTTTCTGTAATGTTTTCAAAAGCCTTCTCCCTTAATCTCGATAAAAGTCGGAATTGTGTGGTAAATGGTTAATAGATCAGTTATATCCCTTTATTACCCAACAACTTTTTTGCAAGCATAAACTGTATCACGCAGTCATATCATTTAGTGTTTCTGTTCCACTTGTAAACATGTGCAAAGAAAAGATGCTATGCGTGACGCCTTTTCCAGGATCCAATGAGGGTCACTCTTCATTTATTGCCCTTGATTCCTTTTCAGTACTACATTGGTACTGATAAGGGGTTACTTTATTTTTATCCTTGATTTTCTTGCACTACACAGCTATGATCTTGAAATATTATCTCGACTGAATCTGGTTAGATTGTTTTACAAATCAATATATACATATTTTCTGATGATTAAGAACAGAATTTTGAATTACAATTACATGGGGACCTCATACATACATTTATATCATAAATCATTTTATATTTATCGCAACATCCCCAAAGAAATCAAGGATAAAAACAAAGGAATACAGATAAAAGGACCGATCTGTAATTTGGTTACCTTTAGTCTTACGTACAAAGGGTATGCTAGACAAATTAGAGCGTCCTTTGAGATTCTAACTCAAACTTTATGAAACTAATCTATGGTATCAATAACAATGGTGTGGCAGTAGCCTAGGGTCCAGTCTTATCCCGTTTTAGCGGATTTGTATAGCAAATCCGCTTATTGTGATTGTTCTGACCGGAACCAAATACATCATGCGTAACGACGCATGCGCGCTCACACTGTACTATGATATCGGTTTGACCTGAACCAAAATACTATCATTCACGCTTGTGTTGTACCCATTCTACTTTGAGTTTTAGCTAATACACCTCAATCTCAGTTAAAATTGTCACTACTGCATATACTGTCCTACACGTGTATACATATTTATCCCTAAATCTGATACTAGCAAAAAACTGCGTACGAATGACGGATCAAATTGCAACTCCTTAAACAGTAATAGAATAACAGTTTCTGTGCGTCCCGCTCGGCAGAACAATTTTGACTTTCCCTGTCCTTTTTAACTCCGTTTTAAAATGATTGCACATGTGTTGCATGTGATGTTATTTTTTATTACTACATATAACCTCTTTATGTTACTTCACAAATCCGCTTTCAGGACTTTGAGTCCTTTGATTTCCGTTTATATATTCTTTGTTAAAATAGTAATTAGCTAACACGCCGATCAACAATTTTGCCACAGATCGGTAAAGATCATGTTGGGAGGTCTCAATAAGGAGTCATTAAAAATATCATTCTAGGCTAATGTTACAATACTATGACAGAATTTTTATCGAAAGAAGCCAAAAACGCCACTCAAACAAACATAGAAACAAAAATGAGCCATGCCCTCTGGGCATAATGCATCTGCAAAAATTATCGACCATGTCAGCCTGCGCAGTCCGCGCAGGCTGACATGGGTCGAAACTTTTTGCTACTTGTCAGTTTTCTGCATGTCCAAGGACCATTCTACCTCCAGATTTGGTAGGTTGTTAAAGCAGTTGGATTTTATGGATCCATAATTAAGCGATGCCTTGCTTGGTATGATACATCTCGGACACGCATTGTACGCCCTTTTTGGGAGGTCGTGGCTCGATTATTCTTTATTTCGTTGTACACTTCTATTTGCAGAAGGAATCATGGACCACGGTGGTATTGATTTACGACGGTGAGAGAATTGTCGGGTCTGTGGACAACCGGGCTAGAAACATTGTCGCTCCAGGTTCGTATTTAACTCTTTACCAACCGACAAAATTTTGGTCTTGTCCAAATTGAAAGCATTTGCAGACGACAAATTAAATGTAGCTCAAATAATTACCTAGATAGTGTAGAAAACATTGTGGGTAAACGAGAAAATTTTGGGTACCAACATGTTCTCATTTTTCCACAATGTTTTCAAAAGTCGTCATACTCAGGGTCGTTAAACTCAGGATTGTGTTCTAAAGGATTAAGGGGATGACAATATTTTAGATTTGTCCAGTTTGCAAGCTTTTGCAGACGACAAATAAAATGTAGGTCTAGAACAAATGGAATTTGTATTTTCAAAAATAGTCTCCTTTTTCCACAATATTATCTAAAGCTGTCTTTCTCAGTGTCGTTAAAACCCAGGACTGTTTGCTTAAAGTTTGATATTATGGATATATAGGATCTGACAAGAGTTGGCGTTTGAGATCGAATTTTATTAAATGAGTCTAGGAAAAATGTTATTAAGCGAGCTTTTGGCGAGCTCAATAACACATTTTATTTCAAACGCCAACTAATGTCAGATTCCTTTTATCACATAAATGTATCTTAAGAACCACTTGAAAATCGTTAGATCTCTATAAGAAACCTACATATTAATGAATGAGACCGATTCTCTGCTTTGACTTGGATACGTTCGGAGCTTAAAACCTGGAAAAGAAGCTAACATATAATAACTTGATCTTAAATCTGAAAATAATATAAACCTTATAAATCTTATTGTTGAAATGACGAGGAAAAATATGTCGAACGTTGTTTTTGGAAATAACGGGCAAAGTACAATGTTTTAACAAATGACGTTACATAAAGCTCCTATATGACCGCGCAAAATCTTATCTCAAACGTGTTTACGACAAGTTGGCTTCTTTAAAAAAGAAGCCAGGAGAGGTCGGCATCAATGTTTTCAAACAGTTCCTTGTCTTTAACATCAATATATTTTGGTAGATGTAAACAAACAAGTTAGGCATTAAATTAATGAGAAAAAACATGTGTTTTTTTTTTCAATTTTGCTGGTGTAAAGGCACAAAACAGTACATGTTCCACATTGTTATAATATTCTAGGAACAAGAGGTCTATAAGGACTTAAAAAAGCTCTACTGGTATTTAAATATAGACTCTGGTTTTTACATAGAGTTGTGGAGGTATAATGAAATTGAGAGCTGATATGAGCTCAGCTATTCTTTCTCATGTTAGTTTCCAAAAATACATGCGGTAAGCTCTTGACAAGCTCAAAATGCATTTTTTTTTTAAATTTAAGGGCAAGGAATTTCTGACCCAATAACCCGACGGTTTGCAAAAAAATCCAGCTCCCATGAATATCTGTTAACTGTGTGGGTTTTGTGAAGATTGAAAGCAAAATGAAGGCTGTAAGCTGTTCACAAGCTAAATAATGATGTTGTTGTTTTTTAATTCAAGAGCATGTAATTTGTGACTCCATGACCCGATTTTGCTCAATTTTGAAAGGAACCAAACTCTCATAAATATCTAACAACGCAAGTTTGGTAAAGATTTGTAGAAATTGTAGGCCACATGCTGTTAACATGCACAGAAATGTATCTTTTTTTTTTTAAATTCAAGGACACAAAACTCAAGATGATGATCCAATTGGCTCATTTTCAAAAGGAACAAACCTCTAATGAATGTTTGTAATGTGTGCTCAGATAAGCCAAAATATTTTTGGAAAGGAGAAATCGGTCAATTAAAATGTGATACAATATGCTAATTCCACAGCTCAAACAGGCAAGGATCTTACCTGATAACAACAAATAAAGGTGGCCTATACATAATACTAGTACCAGACATGTTAGAAATAAATGTAAAATGTTTTAATCTTTTAACAAACAGCAATTTTTGGACTGTCCCAAGCAGAAAAAGCATGCAGACGACAATTCAAACTTTGATAATTAATGTGGAAGATGGTGCATTGATGTGATGGAAACCATTGTGACAAAAGGAGAAATTGCAGTAACTAGCAGCTTTTCCTCTTCCCACAATATTTTGTAAAGTTGTCTGCTGCAGACATGTAAAATGAAGAGGTTGTTTGTCTAAACGTTAAAAATTTGAGAAAGTAGATAAATGAGTCATGCTCTGAGAAAAGGGCACTTAATGCATCTGCAAAAGTATCGACCATGTCAGCCTGCGCAATCCGCCCAAAACCAAAGGACCACAGACTCTTTTGAGGTGTGCGGTACGTAAGGCGAAGAGGCACGACTTTTTTGCGCTCATAAGTTGATTTTCGCGGAATTCTTGCAATCCCGCATCCTAGAAGCAACTCTCTGGGTTACCGGGTATTTCATCAAATCTATATCATTATAAATCCATAGAATTTTTGTATAAAACTGAAAAAAATGCTAGAGTCTAGTCAGTTTTGAAAAATAAAACTTGAAAATATACTGATCAACCTATTTATATCTATTTGTGGGGTACGAGTTCTCCAGAGAACTCGTGCTGTCGGGATTAGGATACGAGTTCTCCTGGGTACGAATTCTCCAGATAGTATCAAGTCACGTGATCTTTTCTCGCGGTGTTCTTTATCTTTTTTAACGCATTCTTTTTTTTGCTTAGATTTATTTGTTTAATGAAAAAATGCAATTATTGGAGAGGTCATTTACAATCAATATAGTATAATAAATCTTTTTGGAAATCCGTCATGCTAAAAAAACACGTTTATTTCCAATTTCAGTTTTTTGATTTCGGTTTGTTATAAAACCATGACGAAATAGACTGTGTATCAGAATAATTTTGCAAAAACAAATGGATTTAGACAGTGATTCCTGTGGCAGTCTGCCTTTTAAACTCACCACTGTTGGAGAGGTCTGATGACCTCTCCAATAAGAAAAATTGATATGTTACACTGAAAACAAGGGAGGTTTTGTAATAAGATAGAGCCTTTTTATCTTCATGTATCTTAAATTGAATAATTTTATATATAACAGAATACAATTCAGTTTCAGTTTTCAGGTGACACTGGATAGCGAAATGACAAATAAAAAAACTACTTTTTTTTTTAAACTGTACATTAATAAAAGTGAAAACGTAGCAAAAAGAGAAACCGTTCCATTTCACTGTACTTGTAGATGCATTGTTTGTTTAAGTCAGACACCACATAACATGCCGTACAACTGTTCCGTGATGCACGTGATAACCTGACTTATAAAACATTTAAACTTCACTGTTTTAGCCTGTTTTTCTACTTGATGTTGTTAAATCTAATTGACCCATGCTCTATAAAAAGGGGGTTTAATGCGTCTCAAAAAGAAATATCGACCCAGGTCAGCCTGCGAAGTGGGCGCAGGCTGACATGGTTCGATACTTTCTGCTTTTGGTCATTTTTCTGCATGTCCAAGTCACATTCTATTCTACCTCAGGATTCAGACGGTTGTTTGACAAAATGGATTTTATGTATCCACAATTATATGATGACTTGCTTGGTATCATGCATCACTGCTATACATCAAGCCCCATTTTACCAGAGCATGACTCAGTTATTCAGCATTAGTCTTAACCCTTAGGCTGCCAAGCGCGACTCGCCGACCTTTTGCGGGCAGCGTAGATCAAAGATCAGACTGCACAGAACGTGCAGTCTGATCTTGGATCTACACTGTCCGATAAGGAGATGTCTCTTTTCCAAAAATACCTTTGAAATAGGAAAATTTGAGTTGATACAGTCGATTTGAATGTTTCATTTTCTTTTTTCTAGCAGGACAAGGGTTAACCCTTTACCAGACGACAAAATTTTAGACCAGTCCAAATTGAAAGCATTTGCAGACGACAATTTCACTGTGGCTGAAATGGTACAATTTTCGTTTGATAGGGTAGAAAACATTGTGGGAAAAGGAGAAAATGCTGGTTACCAGCATTTTCTCCTTTTCCCACAATGTTTTTAAAAGGCGTCTTTCCCAGGGGCGTCAAAAGGCGGCACTGTGCGGTAAAGGGTTAAGGTCACAAACAAATCACAAAAACAGATTAAGATTGTTGTATCGGCGCTGAATATGAATATTCATGATACAGTTCTTTGGGATCGCTACATCAAAAAACCTTCAACTTGTAAAGTCGTCCTAAGCTTCACATAAACATATGACAAGTGCATTCGTACCTTCTTGGCCGTCGCTGTGTCTCCTTTCTCTTCAAAATGTTATTTGAACTTTTCATTTAAATGGAAAAATCCTTTATATAAGTTTGATATTTTGACTTCAACTGAATTCTGCTACACGGCTTCTGGCCGTTAACATTTTGTTTTACGCCGATTTCAGTATAATAAACACATTTATTACAGCGACTGATTATAAAAAAAAATTATCCAGGCAAAAGAGAGTTTAATGTATCTCCGTGACGCACTATACTACACAAGTCATTCCATAATTATGGATCCATAAAATCCATTTTGTCTAACGACCAACTGAATCCTGTGACATGCAGAAAATTTACTCATAGCTAAAAGTTTCGATACTTGTCGGCCTGCAAGTACTTCGCAGGCTGACCTGGATCGATCCTTTTTTTGCAGGTCCATTGAACCCCCTTTTCACAGAGCATGGCTCAATTATAATTCTCACTCTATCTACACGCATTTTCCTCACTTTACCTTCGTACCATACTTTGTGATCTTCCAGTTACGTTTGTACCTCAATTTGCCAACAGCGTTTATTCCCAATTATTTCCATGTCTCTGGGTTTACTTATATTCCTAAATTTATCTTTGTTCCTCACTTTACCTATGTTCCTTGCTTTGGCCATGTTCGCCAAGTTAACGTATGTTCTTCGTTTTACTCATTTTCCTCGCTTAACCTTTCAAATTCCTCACCTTACCAATGTTTCTCAATTTACGCAATATTTTTGTATCTTTAGGTGGTATAGAGACTCGACCGACCCCGTTCAGCGTAGGAGCATGCGCAAATCGAGCAGGCTTTAAGGGGTTACTCGATGACGTAGGTATCTTCTTCAGGATAATATTATTATTTCTCAATTCAAATGCATCTGCAAGAAGTATTGACCCATGTCATCCTGTGCAGTCCGCACAGGCTGACATGGGTCGAAACTTTTTGCTATTTGTAAATTTTCCGCAGCTCAAAGGAATGTTCGGCTTGTATGGTGTTTGGCACCGCTTCTCAACAATATTTCAGTTATATCGCGGAGGCCAGTGCACCTATCCATGATTTCATGGGATTTCTGTTACCAGTATTTCACCCAATATTCTTCCCAAGCCACTGGCTGTTTTCAAACTCAACCATCGGCGAAACAATGGCCAGTAGTGAGAGAGGAATGAATCCTGTTCCAATGACGGTCATTAATCCTCGGAAAGTAATTGGCCGAGCTAAGGATTCGAACCAGCAACCCCCTGTTTTCAAGGCCTGTACGCTTCCAACTGCTCTACCGGGGCACGGTCCATTGCTATTTAAATACAACGTGTCCATAATTTTGTTCGTCTGTGTTTTTTTTTATTTGGGTTTGCGTTTATCTATCGTGGCCACGGGTTGCCTTTATGGGTGACGCTCCCTCAAGTAGAAAAATGCCTGAGGGCTGTTAATTATGTTACGGGGGATAGTGCAAGATACAGGACGAAACCCATACTAAGTTACGCCTGGTTCTTTAACGTGCTCGGTGTATAGCACCGTCACACAAGACCTCGTTTTAACGTCTAATCCGAAAGACAATTAGTAATTTTAGATGGCAAGCCATGGGAATCGAAAGCACATCCTCAAGTGACCCGAAACATGACGTTTACGAGTCCTACGCTCTACCACCTGAGCTCTACGGGCTGGTGAAGTTCGTCCGGTATGAAGTTAAACTAAACTTAACTACAACAATAGTACGCTTTGATACAGTTTGCAACCAGTCTGAAATAAAACTGCAAAAAGGAATGGATCGTTAGGAAAAAATCTACAGAACAGAAAGACAATGAATAAAAAGAAAAAAAAAAAAAACATAGCGTACAAATATTACAAATGCAAATCAAAAGGCGATCAGTAAATCCCTGTTTTTCGCGTCTGTCAAGTGTCCCCTCAATTTGCGCAAGTCCTCTCCTCTACCTCATTTGAATATCTTGCTGATTTATACTCATGAATATTCATATCCTGTTTTCTCCACTATCCTGTTTTTTTTCCAGTTGAGTGTTTACGAGGATTGTATCCCGAGCGATATGTACGGGATTTTTATGTCAGTCCTGGAGTAAATAGAGTTGGATCAGACGGGGATCAAAGAAATACCAAAAACTCGATGTGTGGGAGAGACGATTAACCCGGTACCAAACAATCACTGTTAAAGCGCTTTTCAACCAACCCCGAGTTTTCACGACCCAATAGAAGAAGGTTTTTGAAAACATTATGGGTAAAGGAGAAAATGCAGGTAACCAGCATTTTCTCCTTTTCCCAAATGTTTTTTACTCTTCCAAAATCAGTTTTAAATTTTTGAGACACACTGACTTTGTCATCTGCCAATACTTTCAATATAAACGATGCTAAAAGTTTGTCGTTTGGGAAAAAGTTAAAACAAACCTTAGGATGTAACCAGCATTTTTTCCTTTTTCTCACAATGTTTTCTACTCTTCCAAAATCAGTTTTAAATCTTTCAGTGACATCAATTGTTTCGTCTGCAAATACTTTCAATACAAACGTGTCTAAAAGTTTGTCGTTTGGCGAAACGTTAGAACGAATCGGAGGATGCAACCAGCATTTTCATTTTCTCCTTTTCCCACAATGTTTTCTACTCTTCCAAAAACAATGTCAATTTTTAAGATTTTTGTCGTCTGCAAATACTTTCAATACAAACGAGTCTTAAAGTTTGTCGTTTGGTAAAGACTTAGAACGACCCAGGGGATATTTTTGTTAATATAGTGTTCAACGCCGCTTTCACCATTATTTCAATTATATGGCGGTGGCCAGTGCAGCTATCTTGGAGTTTCTTTGCCAGTACTTCGCACAAAATACTTCCGAAGCCATCAGCTACTTTCCCGCATAACTATAATCGAAACAATGACCAGCGAGGAGAGACGAATGAATGTTGTCGCAATGACTGTCATGATCGTTCATTTTAAACATTTAGTTTTGGCCTTTCACAGATGATAACATTTTAGAAAGAAATTATTGAAAGAAT
Organism: Tridacna gigas; assembly: GCA_945859785.2. NCBI lineage: Eukaryota > Metazoa > Mollusca > Bivalvia > Cardiida > Cardiidae > Tridacna > Tridacna gigas. The sequence goes on from OX244042.2 coordinate 9,871,642, forward strand.
TTGCCGTGGAGAGATTAAATAGGGCTCAGATAATGGAATTTGTGTATGAAAAGGATAGAAAACATCGTGTGAACAGGAGAAAAAAATCTGTTCACCAGCATTTCTTCCTTTCCAATGATGTTTTCAAAGTATTGCCGGCATTTTCCTCCTTTTTCCCCATAATGTTTTTAAAGACTTACATTCTCGGTTTATGGAATTATGGTATTGTTTAGTGAAAGGATAAACCTCTTCATTTACATCGACTGTAAATCAAGTTCTGGGGCTCATATTTTTACAAAACAATCTCGAGTGTTTACAACCCTGAAAGAGAAGGTTTTAAAGGAGAAAATGCTGGTAACCAACATTTTCTCATTTTCCCACAATCTTTTCTACTCAATCAAAGACTGGAATTATCATTTGAGCAACCTCAAGTTTGTCGTCTACAAATGCTTTGAGTTTGTATCAGGAAAACTGCTCCCCCTCTGAAAACTGTACCCCCCCGGAAGACTGCCCCCTAAAAACTGTCCCCCCCTGGAAATCTACCCCCCCACCCCTAGGAAAACTGCCCCTGGGAAATTTTTAACATTGTGATACTCATGCTGATGTTGTTGATTACTATTTTAATGCATTTCATTTTCACTGATTGAATTTATTCCACATGAATGCACATTTCTCGAGACATTGAGATTCCCTTTGAAAGGTTTAACCCTGTTAAGGAGAAGCGATTCCTTTGAAAGATTTTATCCTATTAAAGCTAATTGATTGCTTTTAGGTATTTACTGTAAAGATTTTTGCTCTTCAAACTGTACTGTGAACATTTAAAAATGCATTGTAAATGTAAAGTTTAATAAAGATGATATTCTAAAGAAGAAGAAAAAAAAAGATGTGTACATTGCCCAATAAAAAACAAAAAGATGCGCTGAATTAGAAACAACGAAAAAAAGAAAGGTAGATGCCCCATATCACTCTTGAAAATTGCTTATATTTTTTTGTGTATGTACATGTATGTTCCATTTTGTTGAATGTTTCCATTACACTATAAGAACTAAAACAGTAAAATTAGATATCTAAAAAAAATACTTGATAAAGCGGGGATATCTATGGCAATTTCTATCTATTTTATAGAACTTGCCATCACCACCTGATGAGGCTTGCAGATTAGCCAAAACACTTTTTTTTTTGTAAAACAAGAAATACACATAAAAGTGTAGGCGGGGCAGTTTTCCTAGGGGGGGGGGGGCAGATTTCAGGGGCCACTTTTCTGTGGGGCAGTTTTCCTGGAACTCTTTGAGTTTGGTCGAGTCTCATATTTTTCGGTTTGGTAAAGACTTAAATCAGTCATTCTGTATGGTTGCTTCCTGATAACCTTTATCGTGTCACGGTGTTCTTAGTTCTAAAGACTGACGCTGCTCACCAAGGAGTTTGCACCCAAAAACTTGGTTTTTATCAAACTTTGCCTGTAACGTAATCTGTAAGAAAAGGTGTCTAACTGTATTATCTGTTGTACATGACCCTCTATCATATGTCAGTATTTTTCAGTTATTTCTGGCCTGTGTTGAAAAAGGTCGTTACATTTATCGTTCTAAAGTAATTTATGTTCGGTTTAATGCATGGAAAGGAACAAGCAGATAAATTAAGGTCGAAACTTTGAGGTGGGCAGTTTTTTTTTCCACCGTCAGATGGAAATTGTAAAACTGCAGTGAATATTTTCAACGAATCAGATTGGTCACTGAAGTGTAAATAGCAACTTTGAAATAACGCCGTGATGCTAAAGATAGTTTTGACCAATCAGATTCACCCACGTTGGTTTTTGAACCCTTGGCGAATTATAGATCACTTTTTCACCCTTTGAGTAGCTTTCGAAAATGTTGTCGGGAATGTTCTTAGTTGTCTATACGGTTCGGAGTTGAAGGTGTAAGCCAGTGTTATCAAAATTGTTCTACTTGATGTTTTAATTCTTTACCAAACGACAAAATTTTGGACTCGTCAAAAACTAAAGTATTTTACTGACGACAAATCAAATGTGAATGAAACTGTGGACATTTTCTTGGAAGGGATAGAAAATACCGTTAGAAAAAGGAGAAAATGCTGGTTAACCAGTATTTTCTCCTTTTCCAACAGTGTTTTCAAAAGCCTTCTTCCTGCAGATCCTTAAAACCCCGCATTGTGTGGTAAAGGGTTAACCGGTAGCAAACAGTAACAGAGAACAAGAAGAGTTGTGCGGCTGTTTGTTGCGCTAGTTTGTTTGAATGGTGTTCGCCGTTTTCAATGTATTTTGGTCATATTATGGTGACAGTTCATTTAATTAAATATTTTCCTGGGTTTAACAAGTACTGGGCTGGGGATCTGCAGTATCTTGCCCAGGGACACTCTCATAAGACCAGCGTTATCGGCGGGATTTGATCTTAGCGTTTCCTGTGTACATAGCCAACGTCTTGACCACTGAGCCAGAAAGACCAGGGTTCCTATCCACCGACCTGAAGAATTTTCTTGATTGAAAAGTAACGCAATTTCTGATTGTTTCACTTTTCTATATTCAGAATAAGACTAAGAATGTAATGTAGAATGGTGGGTGAATACAGGCCTCATTTTATAGTTGTAACTTTGTGAATATGCATACTGTATATATTTGTGTGTACATATATATATATATGAGCCATGCTCTATGAAAAGGGGGCTTAACGCATCTGCGAAAAGTATCGACAGGCTGACCTGGGCCGAACATTTTCGCTATCAGTCAGTTTTCTGTATGTCAAAGGACCAGTCTACCTTATCGTACAGTGGGTTGTTGAACAAAATGGATTTGATCGATCCCTGACTAGGTGATGTCTTGCTTGCTATGATGTATCACGGAGATGCATTAAGCCCCCTTTTACCAGAGCATGGCTCATATATCTATGAGCCATGCTCTGGCTAAAGAGGGTTTAATGCAAATAGCCACGATGATCAACAAAGGTCAGCCTGCGCACCTGGGTCGAAACGTTTCGCTATTGGTCAATTTTCTGCACATCAAAGGACCAGTCTACACAAAGATTTAGACAGTTGTTAGACAAAATGGATTTTATGGATCCATAAACATGTGATTACTTGCTTGGTATAATGTTTTATGGAGATGCATTAAGCCCCTTTTTTTTCCAGAGCATGGTTCCGTTATGGTTTGTTTCTATGTTGTTTCGAGTTGTATAAAAAAAAGAAAAGTAAGAAACTTTGATTAATCCTTTTGAAAGACTTTGTTTATTCTTGAATTTAGCCACCCCTTCCCCCTTGGTCATATCTTTTCTAGGTTTCATCAGTGCTAAGAATTGGGCATCGTTACCAAGAATAAGTAAACGGAAAATAGCGCAGTATGTGAGGATCAAAACTAGAACCCCACTAGATTACAAACGACTTCTTTATCACTGAATCATGCGGAGGCTATAACCGTTAGGCCCCTAAGAGCGATTCAATGATCTTTGCGGACAGTGTAGATCAAGATCAGTCTGCACAGAACGTGTAATCTGATCTTGGTTCTACACTGTTCGATAAGGGGATATCTTTTACCCAAACAAGTTACTTTGAAATAGCAATATTTGAGTTTTTACTACCGGCTTGTATGTTTTATCTAATTCATTTAACAAGTTAGTTTAGTTAGTTAGTTTAAACATATTTTATTCATAAAGTGAATGGGGTCGGGCCACAAGTTCTTACAACTTAGATTCGGCCGTTCCTTAACAAGTTAAGGGTTTACCGTCGCCCATCAGTTTTGCGCCATGCGGCCAGCAGAAACACGCCACAGAAACACGGAGCTAAGCAGAAGCATTGGATAACTGTAGAGAGGTAGCCCTTTCTCATACAAATACAAGTTGGTACATCCCTACAACAACATTTGAGAACAATGCGGAAAAATGGTGTAATGCACACGAGTCATGCTCCGTGAAAAGAGGGCTTAATGCATCTTCAAAAAGTATCGACCCAGGTCAGCCTGCGCAATTCGCGCAGGCTGATCTGGGTCGAAATTTTTTTGCAATTGGTCAATTTTCTGCGTGTCAAAGTACCTCATGATTCTGTCAGTGATTAGACAATGTGGATTTCATGGGTCCCTAATTATGTGATGTCTTGCTTGGTTAAATGCATGTCGGAGATGCATTAAGCCCCCTCTTGCCAGAGCATGGCTCATGTGTTTATATGCTATTACTCTTTTTCCAACTATGTTTCCGAAGAGTTAAGATTAGTAGCTTTTCTTTCTCTTGAAGGTTCTTCTTAAACCCTTGTGGCCGAGCCCCGGTAGCGCAGTCGGCAGCGTACAGGACTTGAGAACAGGGGGTCCTGGTTTGAATCCCCATCTCGGCCAATTTCTTTCCAAGGATTGATGATAGTCGATGCGATAGGATTTATTCCTCTCTCAGCGCTGATCTTTCTTTCGACGATGGTTATGTCGAAAAGCAGCCAGTGGCTTTGGTAGTATATTGTGCAAAGTACTAGTAAAAGAAACTCCAGGAAAGCGTGGATAGCTGCCTTTGCCGCTGCCATATAACTGAAATAATGTTGAAAACGGGGCTTAACACCAAACAATCAACCAATCATAATCCTTGTCCTGCCATAAGTATTTTGAATGTATTTTTGTCAAAAAGTGTAGATAATTTGACAGAATATGTGAGACTATCGGGGGGTGGGGGTGGGGAAGAGAGAGAGAGAGGTTGCTGATTAATGTAAAAATGTGTCTCAATTACACGTGACCCTCGTGTGCAGCTTGGGGACATTTTGAAGGCATGTTTCGTATTGCTGACTCCAACCTTGATTTAAAACTTCGATTTTCTCCAAGATCAGAAATTAAAATCTACGATTAGAATAATGGAAATGAAACAAAGTGCAAATCAGTTGTATTTCATTACATCTGCACTAATTCCTTACCTCCGGTACATAATTCAAAGTCGAAAACATAGGAAATCAAAGGACTCAAAGTCCTGGAAAGCGGATTTGTGAAGTAGCGTAAAGCTGTAATATGTTGTCATAAAAAAATAACATGCAACACATGTACAGTCATCTTAAAATGGAGTTAGCAAGGGCAGGGAAAGCCAAAATTGTTCTGCAGAGCGGGTCGCGCAGTAACTGTTATTCTATTACTGTTTAAGGCGTGGTAATTTGATCCGTCAATCTCACGCAGTTTTTTAGTGGTATTAGATTTCGGAATAAACATGTATACACGTGTAGGACAGAATATACGGCAGTGACAAAAGCAAGGTTGAGGTGTATTCGCTAAAACTGAAAGTAGAATGGGCACAAGCGTGAATGACAATATATTTGTTTCAGGTCAAGCCGATATCACAGTACAGTATTAGCGCGCATACGTCGTTATACATGATGTATTGGGTTCCGGTCAGAACGATCACAGTAAGTGGATTTGCTATACAAATCTGCTAAAAAGCTTGTGATTGTATTGCTAAAACAACATAACTTCAGGTTTAACACAGGACTACAAGTGAAAAGATCGTGACAAAAGAATGAATTGGTAGTGACGAGCAATTTCTCCTTTTGTCGCAGTATTTTCAAACGTTATTTACAAACAAACGCGGAGAAAAATTGCCGCTGCAAGAGATTATGTGATGGGTTTTTACGAGGGAATGATTCGCAAGAGCACCGAAACATTTCGATAATTAAAGTCCAAAGGGTATTTTGGTATTGACAGCTTCTTAAAATCCAGGGCATTTGGAGTCTTTAATAGTAAGGATTCTATGGCTGACTGTTGGCTTTTTTGTAGACTGTGTGGATCAAGATCAGGTTGCTCCGAATAAGGGACAAACCATTTAGTTGGCCGAGATGTCATATCTCTGTCAGTCAGAGGGCCTTGAGTTAAATTTATACTGAGAACTTACCTCTAAGCTGCTAAGCGCGACTCACTTACCTATTGCAGACAGTGTAGATCCAAGATCAGACTGCACAGAACGTGCAGTCTGATCTTGGATCTACACTTTCAGATAAGGAGATATTGTTCTCCAAAGAAGTAAAGAAGTAAGTTTGAAATATCATTATTCGGGTTTTTACTATCGTCTTGAAAGTTATGTAGCAGGGTTAATCCTCGACCTGCTGAATAAGTCAAATGAAACTTTCCAGCCAAGTATAAAAAATCTACATTTTGTAATTTATATTTTGGGGAGAATATCTTCTATCGGACATAGTATATCCAAGAACAGATACTGCGTTCTGTGAAGTCTGATCTCGATCTACACTGGCCGGAAAAGCACCTTGAGTCTCGCTTAGCAGCTGAAGAGTTAAGAATGTTTGGTTGATATGGCGCCGGATTTTGATATACTACTAGTAGTAGTAGCAGTAGTAGCGGGAATAGGTGTAAAATCTTTAGGTTTCTTTTCAATCTTAATTTTTTCTTGTTACATCCTGCATGGATCTATTTATAGAGAAACTTGTTGCGATTACTTTTGTGCTGTCAGCTTACTGCACACACACCCCACTTTCTATCCATGAGATAGAGAGGATACATAGCTTTGTTCCCGTTAGCCTTTCTGTCTGCCGGTCGGCCGGTTGTCTGGGAACCGTGTGCAGATGATAAGCCGACACCGGACCCATTCTTGCTCAAGATACCTACCATGTTATAACTTCATCGATTTTGAGGCCAGCAGATCAAAGGTCAAAGTCATAGTGAGGTCAAATGTCGAGGCAAGAGGCACTTAAGGGGGCAATAATAGTCATTATATAGACCATGTTGAATCCTTCCAGTGTCTTGGGTGAAACCTGGGACTGATGAAGACGGCATGGATCAAGATCAGACTGCAAAGAAGGTACAGTCTGATCTTGGATTTATTCTGTCCACTTGTTTAGGACTTTAACTCTTTCGCTGCCAACTAAATGGAGCCGACTTTTCTCGACATCTATAGGTATCTTTTTCGTTTCAGTTGAACCTATTTTCGGTTGAGGATTTTTTTCAGATATCGGACAGTGTAGATTAAAGATCAGACTGCACTTTTTGTGTAGTCTGATCTTGTTCTACGCCGCCCGCAAAGCTATCCAAGGCGACGTTGGCGCCTAAAGAGTTAAGCCGGCAAGATAAAAATCTTCCTGAGTTTCGGTGGTCGTACATGCAGCATTTTTCCAGCCGTCAAATGAGATTGAGTTTTAACCCTTTACCAGACGACAAAATTTTAGCCTTGTCCAAATTGAAAGCATTTGCAGACGACAATTTCAACGTGGCTCAAAATAGTGCAATTTTTCTTTGATAGTGTAGAAAACTTCGTGGGAAAACGAGAAAATGCTGGTTACCAGCATTTTCTCCTTTTCCGACAATGTTTTCAATAGGCTTCTTCTTCGGGGTCGTTAAAAGTCGGGATGGTGTGGTAAAGGGTTAACCCTTTTTTCTGCTGTTAAAACTTTCAAGCCGATAGCATAAACACGAATAATGTTATTTCAAACATAGGATATTTTTTGGAGAAAAATATCTCCTTGTCGGACCGTGTAGATCAAAGATCAGACTGTACGTTCTGTACAGTCTGATCTTGATCTACGCTGTCCGCAAATGGTTAGAGAGTCGCGCTTAGCAGCTTAAGGGTTAATATTTGAATATGCATTATATTAACTTGCGAAACTCTGTAACTGAATTCAGTTAGTACAGAAACAACCAGGGATACATCATTTTCAATTTACCTTTTTTGTCCGATAAGGGTCGTCTGTCAGGAAAGGAATTTATGTTTTAAAAAAGTTAGCTGACAGGTTTTAGTCATAAATCCATTTATATATGTGGTTTTAGTGTCAGATCTGACATACTAGTATGTCATTCGCTCAAATACCGTTACTATGGGATAATGAAAGTTTATGTCATAATCTGTCATCTCCAAAATTCATATCAGAATTTGGATTTAGAGAAGTTGTCTACACATATTCCACAGGCCTTTGAAGTTCCACTTGTCTATCACAGAACACTAAAATTTTCCTTGTTCGACCATCGAACACATTAGATGGTACACTGGTGCATCGCCTGTGTATCACGGAATACTAAAATTTTCATTAACACCGTTACTATAAATAGCACACCGGCGACTGCCTCTATATTCGGCAAACCTCGGCTGATCCTTTGAGCAAGACCCTCGGCTATATCACGCTGCTTGATATGCACCTTCAAGGCACATCTCTTCGCCGGATATTTAAAATTGTAAGGCTCCTCTTAAAAAAAAGCAAACATGGTCACAAGTTTCCTATCGAATTTTTTCTAAATAAATTTCCTTTGAAATACAATTTGTACATCTAATAATTAACGCAATAAAGATCGATTTTGTTGTAAGTTTTCACCAACAGATTGATAGATTTGAATAGTTTCACCTTGATTGTTTGTGTGGTTGCTAATCGATTTTCACGGGCGCCACCATGTTTAAGATCATGTGACTGACAATTCAAAATGAAAGCCTCCTTGATACTGACGAGGTTAGACGTAGTTACGAAATCAGCCGAGTTGTGACGAGTGAGTCTCTATATTTTACATAGTAAGATATAGGAGAAGTTGCCGATGTGCTATTTATAGTAACGGTGTCCGATAATGAAAATTTCGGTATCCCGTGATAGACCAATGGAGTTTCAGTGGTCTATGCATATAAGATAGAAAAGCAACGGGGTTCCCCAATGGTTTGATTCCTCCAGCCATTGTTAGCTAGTGTATAACCTATGCACCAGCCATGTATAAATATAGCTCCTATAGGCTTGGGGAAAAGCTCTGGTATAAGCACATCAAGGTGGGGATGTTATTTTTGTCGCCAGTCTGTTGCACAAATCCCGGTTTTCTCTATGTCTGTATTTATATATTTAGAAACTATCTACCGAGATTCGCAGTCAACAATTGGTATTTCAAAAAAAAAAATATTTTCCCCGTTTGAAATCAATCTGGTTTTTTTTTTTGAAAAATTTGTATTGCAAAACTGGCATGATTTTTCCTCAGACGTATTATTTATTGCCGTTTTCCGCCTACACTTTTAAAGCGGCAACTTAAGCTTTTAATATTTGTCCCGTACAGGTATGTAATGCGTCATAGCAGACAGGTCAAACCTTCGAAGAATATTGACATGCGCAGACAACGTCCAAATAGACAAGTGCTGAAACAACAAGTAGCTTTCTATTTTTAGATGGGGGTATGTAAATGAATCTAGCGAAAAAACAAACACGATTCCCTCATTGTTTACAATTTTTACCGGACGTAATTTTCTCCCGACCAAGATTCATTTCGAATAGCAAATCTGTGAAACTTCTTTTCATTCTTTGGAGCCATAGATATTGTTTATTTATTGGTTTAAACACGTTTCTATAGTTGTCTTCAAATGAGTAACCAGGTAACTTTAAAACATGAGGTTAGATCTACATTGTTTTCACACTTTATCTCAGGACAGTGACACAGAGATTGTGACTACGTCCCCTCAAAGAACAGGTATGCTTTTTCAGGTGAATTCGAGATAACTTAAGAAGTACCAGGTACTTTGAAATATACAGAAGTAACGGATTATTGTTATTTCCCTTGATCAAATCCGACTATACACTGAACTGAAAAGAGATCGATTGCATAAAAGTAATGACAGTTAGTTTTTTTTTTTTTGTTTTTTTTTCAATTGTCATTCTTATTTAGCGAGAAAAAAACTACATACCAGAAATGCTTTAAGTATCTGAAATGTCAATGGACCGATATAACGTCCGATAATCGGAATACTTTCAAAATGGTTCATAGTCAAATTTATATTTAAACCATACCCAAACGGTACAATTTAGATTCGGTAATGTATATTTTGTACAAAATTGATCTTATTTTATTCAGTGATAAAATTGTATCACATGAAATTGGGAAAAACAAGAAAGGATGTAGGGCTAAGCTTGAGCTCGCCATTATTGCGCTTTGCCTCACCCTATAACGTAGTGGTAGGGGCAGGTAATCCAGACTACGACCAGTGGAGCTAAAAACAAGAGCAGTGGGAGACGAGTGATGCTCCCCGATTATTTTTGTCATAAAGAGAAGTGGCTGTCTGTGTAGGATGTACACTGTCCACGAGGGTTACTATTCAACTGTTCATATTGAAAAATTTTAAAGGGCCATAAGCCGAAAAATAATTAAACCAGAACATGCTGACAACATGCATGTATCATAGTTTTGGGGAAGCTTCCCATGAAGTTTCTAGGAATTCCACAGGTGATTGCTCAGAAATGACTAAACACTACAAAAGTTCAAAGGGCGTAGACTGAGATTAAACCATCAAACCAGAGCATGCTGATAATATGCTGATGTCCTCATACGAAAGCTTCCCATAAAGTTTGGTTGAATTGCATCCAGTGGTTGCTGAGAAATAGTGCCGAAACGAACTTAGGGTCTAAATATTCCAAGGGTCAAAACTGTGACAAAAATCATTCAAACAAAACATGCTGACAAAGTACATAATGTCCTTATGGTGAACCTTCTTACGAGGTTTCAGTAGAATCCAACTACTTGTGGCTGAGAAATAGGGCTGAAACAAAATTGGTGGATCTAAAATTTCAAAGGGCCATAACCGTAAGAAAAGTTATCGAAAGATAACATGCTTACAGTAAGCTCATGTCCTCCTAATAGGGAAGCTTCCCATGAAGTTTTGTTGACTTCCATACAGTGGTTGCAGACGAATAGCCCGGAAACAAAATCGTTCACAGATGGACAAAAGCACGTACACATGGAAAGACAAAACAGCAACTACACGCTCCCTTGATTTTTTTTTTTTTTTTTTTCAGGGAGCCAATAAAGCATTAACATGCAAGCATTGAAAGGAACACAGGCTATATAAACATGGCTAAGTTAAAAGGCCAATTTATAGTAAGAATGAAATGGACTTAACTCTGTTTGGTGTCTGCGTAACTCGTAGTGAGGAGCCACAAGATTTTTGTTTTGATACACTTTATGGATTAATGGTGGAATTGGGATGAAGCTTCTACGGAAAATGTATGTTTGGTCTATTTTGCTTCATTTTATCGATTGATCTATGCACCATATTCCAGAGAAAGTATGTCCAGATTAAATGTTACCATTAAAGTGACAGAAAAAGTCACTATTTTTGCAAGCAACTTGTCATAATTTTTCTAATTTTATTACTTATCGCTTAAAATTTCATGACAAAGTGTTTGCAAGGAATACAATATTTTTAATGAAACCATTATCGTATCATCAAATCCGGACATAAAGTTTCTTTGCTGGAATGTGAAACATCAATTGGGCAATAGAGTTAAGCGTAAAAGACAGAAAATGCAATGGACTTGAGCAGTGTATCAAAATAAAATAAAACATGATTGCACACGTAACACAATGACAATCCATTTAACAACAAGAGGGCCATGATGGCCCTGGATCGCTCACCTGAGTCGATAGGCAAAATTTCACTCCAGGGTCATAATGAGCGAATTTAAAACTCATCTGAGAAAAGACAAACGTTCTGACCAACTGTCAGGTCAATTGAGCTGCAATTTGTGGCCTCCGGAGTGTCCAAAATGTACTTCAATTTGACCCAGTGACATAGTTTATGACCCTATGTGACCATATTTCAAACTCATCCAAGATATTATCAAGACAAACACGCTGACCTATTTTCAGGGCAATTGAGCAAGAATTGTGGCCAATAGAGCGCCCACAAGATATTTCTTTAAATCTGACCTAGTGACCTAGTTTATGACCTTATGTGACCCAATTTTGAACTCATCCAAGATTTTATCAAGACAAAAGTGCTGATCAATTTTCAGGTCAATTGAGGAAGAATTGTAGCCTCTTGAGCACCCACAATTTTTTTTTTTTTTTTTTTTTTTTTTTTTTTTGACCTAGTTTATGACCCAAGGTAACCAAAATTCAAACTCATCTGAAATTTCATCAAGAAAACATTCTGACCAATTTTTAAGTCAATTCAGCAATAAATGTAGCCTCTAAAGTGCCCACAAGGTATTTCTTTAATTTGACCTTGTGACCAAGTTTATGATCCAAGGTATCCCAAATTCAAACTCATTAAACTCAAACTCATCAACTTTAGACAAAGATTCTGACCAATTTTCAAAACAATTGAACAATAAATGTGGCTTCTTTAATTTGACCTAGTGACTTAGATTATGTCCCCAGGTGACCCAATTTTAAATTTATCCAAGATTTCATCAAGACAAACATTCTGACCGATTTTCGGGTCAATTGAGCAATAAATGTGGCATCTAGAGTGCCCACAAGGTATTTCTTTAATTTGACCTAGTGACCTAGTTTATGACCCCAACTCGTCCGAGATTTAATCAAGACAAACATTCTGACCAATTTTCAAGTCAATTGAGCAAAAAATGTGGCCTCTAGAATGTCCACATGGTATTTCTTTGATTCGACCTAGTGACCTAGTTTATGACTCAGGTGACCCAATTTCAAACCCATCCGAGCTTTAATTAAGACAAACATTCTGACCAATTTTCAAGTCAATTGAGCAAAAAATGTGGCCTCTAGAGTGCCTACAAAGTATTTCTTTAATTTGACCTAGTGACCTACTTTATGACCCCAGATTACCCAATTTCAAAGCCATCTGAGATTTAATTAAGACAATCATTCTGACCAATTTTCAAGTCAATTGAGCGAAAAATGTGGCTTCTAGAGTGCCCACAAGGTATTTCTAAGATTTGACTAGTGACCTAGTTTTTGACCCCACATGACCCAATTTCAAACCCATACGAGATTTTATCAAGACAAACATTATGACCAAGTTTACAAGTATCTGACTGAAAATGTGGCCTATAGAGCGCACATAAGATTTTTCTTAGATTTGACCTAGTGACCTAGTTTTTGACCCCACATGACCCAATTTCGAACTCGTCCGAAATCTTATCAAGACAAACATTCTGACCAAGTTTCATGAGGATCGAACCGAAAATGTGGCCTCTAGAGCGTACACAAGGTTTTTCTAAGATTTGACTTAGTGACCTAGTTTTTAACCCTACATGACCCAATTTCAAACTCGTCCGAGATTTGATCAAGACAAACATTCTGACAAAGTTTCATGAGGTCAGAAAATGTGGCCTCTACAGCGTATACAAGGTAAAAAGTTGATGATGGACGACGGACACCGCACGATCACAATAGCTCACTATGAGCACTTTGTGCTCAGGTGAGCTAAAAAGGTCACCCTAGGAACATTTCTGTGAAATTATTTCAAAATCTGACCAGCCATTCCAGAGAAAAGAATTAAAAAATTCCTCTTCATGTCCCTATAGTGCAAATAGCCCCCACCACCAGAGACATGTTTCTTGACAGATCACAATTTTGCGAACACCTTTTGACTAGAGTCACCTAAGGAACATTTCTGTGAAATTATTTCAAAATCTGACCAGCCGTTTCAGAGAAGAAGAACTTTGAAGAATCTTTTCATATCCGCATAGTGCAAGTAGCCCCCAGCCACCAGAGCCATGTTTCTTGACGGATCAAAATTTCGCGAGCAGTTTTTGAAAAGGGTCACCTAAGGAACATCTCTGTGAAATTATTTCTGAATCTGACCAGCCGTTTCAGAGAAGAAGAAATTTTTAAGAATTTCTTCATTTCCGTATAGTGCAAGTAGCCCCTATTCACCAGAGCCATTTTTCTTGACGGACCAAAATTTCGCGAAAAAATTTTGAAAAGAGTCACCCAAGGAACATCTCAGTGAAATTATTTCAAAATCTGACTAGCCGTTTCAGAGAAAAAATTTTTTAAGAATTTCTTCATATCTGTATAGTGCAAGTAGCCCCCAGTCACCAGAGACATGTTTTTCGACAAATCAAAATTTGGCGAACAGATTTGGAAAAGGATCACCAAAGGAACATTCCTGTAAAATTATTTCAAAATCTGACCAGCCGTTCCAGAGAAAAAGAATTTTTAAGAATTTCTTCATGGCCGTATAGTGCAAGTAGCCCCCATTCACCAGAGCCATGTTTCTTGACGGATCAAAATTTCGCGAACAAATTTTGAAAAGGGTCACCCAAGGAACATCTCTGTGAAATTATTTTAGAATCTGACCAGCGGTTTCAGAGAAGAAGAATTTTTAAGAATTTCTTCATATCTGTATAGTGCAAGTAGCCCCCATTCACCAGAGCCATGTTTTTCGACAGATCAAAATTTCGCGAACAGTTTTTGAAAAGGGTCACCCAAGGAACATTGCTGTGAAATTATTTAAAAATCTGACCTGCGGTTTCAGAGGAGAAGATTTTTAAAGAATTTCTTAGAAAATTCCATTTCGTTGCCATGGCAACCAGAGTTTTTGATGGAATCAAATTTTGTGAACAATTTTTAAAGAAGACCTCCCAAAGAACATTCCTGCCAAGTTTGGTCCAAATTGGCCCATTGGTTTACGAGGAGATGATGTTTAAAGAATTGTTGACGACGCACGACGAACGACGCACGACGCACGTCGCACAGACGCACGGCGCACGACGAAAGACGGACGACGGACACCGGGTGATCCTAAAAGCTCCCCTTGAGCACGTTGTGCTCAGTTGAGCTAAAAATAATTCAGGCAAATCGCCACAGATAAGACTTGCTCTGCAGTAACATGGTGGTAAGACATGTCATTTTCTGAAGTGGTGAAGAAGAAATATGGATTTACAAAACAAAAAAAAAAAAATGACTTTTTTTCACAGATGTTTAATTTGCTAAATCAAGATTAAGAATCAAAGTTAAGATACAGTATTTAATTCTCTAATCAAAAGTAATCGTGAACAGAAATTATTAAAAGTGCGAATCTAAGTAACTATTTATCAGTTAACAACATAATTGTTCAGCTAACATGGCCCTTTACTGCTCAACTTAGCCGCACCTACATGTATCATCAAGCTTGTAATTTATATTTGACAGATGGTTTGTTTGTATGTTTTTTAATGTCATCTGCAACATTATTCAGTTATACCACAGCACTCAGTGCAACTATACATGCTTTCCTGGACTATCTATTACCAGGACTGTACTTTGAACAATATTCCTCCCTAGCCACTGGCTGTTTTCCCACGTCACCATCGTCAAAACAATAGTCTGTGGTAAGAGGAGAATGAATGCTGTTGTAATGACTATCATGGATAGATGGATTTTTGTCACTTAACCTTTTACTAAACAATACTCTGATTTAACAACCCTCAGAATAAAAACTATTGAAAACATTGTCGGACAAAGAAAACAATGAATGTAACCAGCACGTTCTTCTTTTCCCACATTGTTTTCTACCCTTTCAAAGTTACATTCTATCATTTGAACCATGTCTGATTCGTTCTATACAAATGAAAAGGAGGTTTAATGCATCTGCGAAAAGTATCGACCCAGGTTAGCCTGCGCAGTCCGCGCAGGCTGACCTGGGCCTAAACTTTTCGCTATTGGTCACTTTTCTGTATGTCGAAGGACTATTCTACCACATGATTAAGTCGGTTGTTTAAAAAAGAGGCTATTATGGATTCATAATTATGTGATGCTTATATTGGTATGAGTGTATCACGGAGATGCATTAAGCCCTCTTTTGTCAGAGCATGGCACAAATGCTTTTACAATGGATGAGTCTTAAATTGTGTCGTCTGGCAAAGAATAAAATTCGAGAAACTGATTTGGCGATTTATTATGAATGGCAAAAACACTTGAGCCATGCTTTGGCAAAAAGTTGCTTCATGCATCTCCATGATGCATTATAACAAGCAAATTATCACATGCTAGTAGATCTATAAAATCCATTTTGCCTACCAACAGGCTGAATCCTAATATAGAATGGTCTGATGTAGAAACCACAAAGATTAAAAATATCAGTAGGTGACCAATTACCATTTGCAGACCTCTTCTCCCATCTTACAGCAGACCATTGTTGAAAACATTGTTCCAGAAGAAAAAAATGCTCACATCAAGTGATATTAACTGAAAAATGAAAGCATTAAAGTCCTGAAAAGCAGATTTGTTAGGCAGATGATAAGGAGACCAAAACAATAAACATACTTATGAATTTACTAACAATAGAACAAGTAGGAGATGGAAAATCAGAGGTGGTCAGCTCAGCATCCTTATTGCGATAATGTTGTCTTGATTCAGGACTGAAAATGCAGCCCATCCATCCAATACAGTTTTCTGCTCTTTTTAGATGAGAGATTGTATACATTTGTTCGTGAACTGTAGCCACCAAAACAAAGTCAGGCAGTCCTAAAGTAAGAGGGCCACGACGGCAATGAATTGCTCACATGAGCCTATATACCTTTGATCACATAATACATAAATGGCCGTATGAACTAGATTTTTACCGGGCTATATAATTTATTATGTTTATATACCAGGAAAAACAGTCTGACTCAGTTTGATGAGCATCAGAGTGAAAAACTGATCTCTAGAGATTTATCCCAGTGACATAATTTTGGACCTAATGCAACCATTTTTTAAACCCGTCTGAGATATCGTCAAGAAAACATCTTTACCAACTTTAAAGAGGAATAGACAAAAAATGGCCTGTAGAGTGTAAATAACATTTTTCAAAGATATGACTCTGAGACTTACTTTTTTGGACAATTGTCAACTAATTTTTGAATTTATCCGAGATATCAAACCGATAATCACTCTCACCAACTTTCAAGAGCATTGGACTGAAAATATGGCCTATAGAGGTACACATGATTTTTCAAAGATCAGTCTGGTGACTTACTTTCTGACCTAAAATGACCCTTTTTTCACCTGAAGCATCTTATCATCTGGACAAACATTTTGACCAATTTTGATGAGTACTGGACTGAAAAGTGGCCTCTAAAGTGTTCACAAGTTTTTCTAAGCTTAGACATGATGACCTTACTTTAGACTCAAAGGTACCCATTCTGAAATAGGGCCCAGGTATCATCAAGACAAATATTCTGTCCGAATTTGATGAGTAATGGACTAAAGCCCTCAAGAGCGTACAGAACGTTTTGCAAAGATTTTATCCAACCACCTACTTTTTGACCTGACATGAACCAATTCTAACATGTCTGAGTTGAATAAATATTACGAAGACCACCATTCTGTCCAATTATTACGAGTTTTACGCTGAACATATGGCCTCTAGAGCACCCACAAAGTTTTTCAAAGATCTGACTTGGTGACATACTTTTTGACCTGACATGACCAATCGTCAAAAAGTACTCCAAGATGTTATCAAGACAAAAGTTCTGACCAATTTTCATGAGTATTGGGTATCGGGCTGAAAATGTGGCCTTCAGAGTGTCAAGGTTTTTCAAAGATTTGACCTGGTGAACTACTTTTTGACCCGGCATGATTCATTTTCAAGCTCGTTTGAAATATCACCAAGACAACATTCATCGGTGCGACTGAAAATGTGGCCTCTAGAATCTACACAAGGTTTTTCAAAGATTTGACCTGCTGACCTAATTTTTTACCTGACATGACCCATTTTCATACATGTCCAAGATATTATCAAGACTAAGTTTCTGACCAAGTTTCATAAGTAAGGGACTGAAAATGTGGCCTCTACAGTGTACACAAGTTTTTATCAAAGATTTGACCTGGTGTCCCTTCTTTCTGATCTGACTTGACGGTTTTTTTTTTTTTTTTTTTTTTTTTTAATTTATTTATTTTATTATTATTATTATTTTTTTTTTTTTTTTCAAAATAGTCTGAGATATTATCAAGATAGACATTCTAACTTTCATGAACACCACAATAAAAAATGTGGCATCTAGAGTATTCTCGAGGTTAAAGTTTACGATGCACGAAGGACACAGCACGATGAACGACAGACACAGCAAAATCACAATCTTCAAAGTCACTTGAAATGAGAAAATGAGAGACATGTTGCTCTATTTTTAAGTTTCCTCGTGAAGTTCTGCTCGATAGGAAAGGCGTATCCGGTAAATATAGATCGTGTATTGGGACCAGTGCTATTTGCATATTTACTCGTATATGGGCTTATCCAATAATAAACTCAGTCAAGAAAAATACATTAAAATAACAATTCATTACACGCACCTGTTTTCCACGTTCATGACTGCTTTTTATGGTCTAACTGCACTATAATATATACTTGACGTGATGCTACCTACATTCTCTGGACGAAGTCAATTCTTTCTCTTTGATAAAATACATAGTTTGATACATCTGGCATTATATAAAAAGAAATCAATTTCCACCAAATAATATTTACATGAAGTGATGCATTTGACAATCTTCAAGTGCAATCAATCCCAAATCAAGTATGTACACATTTTGAAGCATTAGACATTTTGTAAGTGATGTGGATTCCAAATGTACCATATTTAGACAATTTGATGCATATGAAAGTCTTTAAGTGATATTGATTCTTACTCAGCGAAAATACAAATTTTGATATATCTGAATTCTCTAAATGGAATGGCTTCCAACTCTGTGATATGTACAGTTTGAAGCATCTAACAATCTCTAGATGACACTGATTCTCTGTGACAAAATACAGGATTTCATGCAACTAAAATCACTAAAATGAATCAATAAGTTACTCATATACATTTACACATATAATGTAACAAAATACAGGATTCGGTGTCACTAACAATCTCTAAAATAAATCAATAAATTACTCATATACGTGTACAAATATAATGACCGATAAAGTGAATTGATCTTTTTCTCTTTTTATCACAGGACAAGATTTTAGACTCAGTCATATGGAAAGCAGGACCAATCATTTGCAGACCACAAATAAAAATTGCTAAATGATAAGATTAAACTTTCAAACGGAAGAAAAGAAAAGACAGTTAGAAAAGTTTTCATCAGCTTTGTTAAAACACAGGGTGGTTTGGTTAAGGGATATTGTATATCAAATTATGTATCTGGAGATCTCTCCAGTTCTTATTCTACGATATATACACTTTGTCGTTGTGCCAACAGATCTTTACGCAAGTTTGTTTCACACAATACATTAATAGAAAGTTTAATATGACTGTTGGCTTCTAGGCGACTTCATTTCACTATATACAATGTAATACACAGTTTCATATAACTGTGGATCTCTTGGCAAATTCATTTCACTACATGCAATACACAGTTTGACACGACTGTTGATCTCTAGGCAAATTAATTTCACTCTATACGACATAATACACAGTTTGACATGACTGTGGATCTCTAGGAAAATTAATTACACTATTTACATTATAATACACAGTTTGACATGACTGTGGATCTCTGGGCAAATTCATTTCACTGTGTTAAGATACGATAAAAAGTTTGATAGACCATTAATTGCTACCCAACTGCATTTCACACAATACACTATATGGCGTGCAACACATGAAAAGGGCCTTCGGTCATATGCGTAAAAGTGTGTCGTCCCAATTCAGCCTGTGCAGTCTGTGACAACAATTCTCGTTTTTGTACGATTTTCTGTTTCATGAAAGTCTACTGTATGAAAAAATCTTATGTATTTCTAAAGTGCCGTCTCGGATTAGCCTGCGCAAACTGCACAGGCTAATCCGAGACGACACTTTACGCAAATGTCCGAAGGTCCCATTTTGCATGTTGCGGGCCATATACAAATGATTTCAATCCTTATTTCACTAGGCGTACGGGCATTTGCCATCTAGGATATCTGTCCCTTAGGACTTTTGCCACCCGCAAAATTGCCAAAATTCAAACTGACAATAGCCCTCACCTTTTTATGTATTCAGTGTATATCTATTCTTTCACGACTTTTAACAATCTTAATTTTATTCCACACATATCATGCAATTTGAACGATATAATACTACCATGTTCATCAGGACTATAGAAGAACAAAAAGATGCATATTCTTTTTTGCTTTATCTGGTATAACTGTTACTTATTATTTTTAACATATGCTATACTCATACTGGAACGAGTAGAAAGATACAACTTGCAATATTTTGACCATATGTCAAAAAGATAACACTTGCAATATTTCTAACCATGGAAGACAGCCAATGGGCAACATGTCGAACCAACCAAAGCCCAAAGGAGAAATAGTAAAGAACCTCATAACCTACACTTGGAAAAGGTAAATAATCACGTGGAGCACATTTATCCTTTTTTTTTTTTTTTTTTTTTTCAATTCAGATGAGGATAGAAGTTTTCCCTTTCTATAAACAAGTAGAAGCTTAACTTATGACCTTCAAGCATGACCTTGAAACAACCGAAGCAAACAATGCTAGACTAACCACTCGTAAAGTAGAAAAGTTGTCAAAAACTTTATCATTTGACCCTTGACCTTGGACCTACCTGAACAAATGCTTCGAGAGGAATATCATTCTACTCATAACAGAGAACAATTGTGCAAATTTATTTGAAATCATCCATAAAGTAGATGTTATGACTAAGAGAAGATCTATTTGGGATATTTTTATTGTTTGACTTTCTAGAGTAACCTTGACCTTAGATCTACATATATATGATACAATATTTAATGGCACATCAACTCATGAAGAAGAACAATTGTGCTAAATTATATTGAAATCCATCAGTAAATGTAGAAATTATGACACGAACATGCTCTATTTATGACAATTTTATCGTTTGATCTTTCAGTGTGACCTTGACCTTGGAACTACCTGAACAAATGATACAAAAGGCACTGTTATTTGTAAAGGAGAACACTTGCACAAAATTATTTTGCACTTATAAATGTAGAGGTCATAGCTCGGACAAGCTCTATATGAGACAATTTATCAATTTGACCTTAAAGCGTGACCGTGACCTTGGACCTACCTGAATAAATGATACAAATGGCTTTTCTACTGGTAAATCAGAATAATTTTGCCATATTATTTTGAAATCAATCTATGGATATAGAAATTATGGCTCAGACAGCCTCTATTTATGACAATTTTATTTTTTGATCTTGAAGTGTGACATTGACTTTGAGCTCACCCAAACAAATGTTACAAATGGCAATTTTGCTGGTAAAGCAGAACGTTTGCGACAAATAATTTTGAACTCCATACATAAATGTAGACGTAATAACTCAGACAAGCTCTATTTTTGACAATTTTATCATTTGAACTTCAACATGACCTTGTTCTTGGACAAAGATGAACAAGTTTTTCAAATGGCACGTTAACTCATAAGCGAGAAAACTTGAGCCAAATTATTTTGAAATTCATCTATAAATGCAGAAGTTATGGCCAAGACAAATCAAAACACACACACGTATTCACGCGCAAACACAAAGCTGAAGCCATAACGACTATGTCTCGCTCTATGCAAGTGACAAAAAGAAATTACCAGTTCACCTAAAGATGATTTGACCAACATATAGAGATGCTGTAGCATGTAATCTTCAGTGTAATTGGACCTTTGAAGTCGTGTGAATTGACAAACCCGTGATGTTTTTCATAAAACTAAGAAAAAAACACGCTTTTTTTCATTTAAACATTTAAAGTCAAATGCATTAATGCATTTCGGTAAATATGTAAAAAAAAAAAAAAAGGGTCCTTTCTCATTGTCTGTAGTCATCGCATGATCTCTCTATAGTATCCGTAACTGTATCCTTTTTTGGCACTTTTTTTCTTTTTCTTTCACTTGTCAAATCATTGAATGAATGAATAGAAAAGGACTTATATCGTCGAGAATCCATGGAAAGGAACAGTATAAGCTTACGCTTCCGTTCCAATCCATTTTGTTGCATATTATATGTATATTTTTTAATTGTCTTATTATATTCTTGTATGTAAAATGTTACAAATAAAATATGTTTAAACTAAATTTACTACAGGTTATCACTATTTTGCCCTTTAAACTTAAATAATAGCTGCCAAAAGTAAACAAGGCAGGCGTTAAAATGCATTTAAATTTAAATCATATTATTCAAAAGTATTGAAAATATTTTATTATTCAAAAGTATTGAAAATATTTTAAAGATGACAATCTGTTATTGTACGGTCAGTCCAAGTGTTAGTCGCTGGCAAAGAAATTAATTTCAAAACTGGGTTAAAACTTGCTAGGTCACTCTATCTTTTGTTTACTTTTTGCCTCATTTTGAAATTCTTTTTTCTGCCAGCGACTAACACATGGACTGACACCACAATAACAAATTGCCATCTTTACAATATTTTCCACTTTTGAATAGTATGAATTAAATCTAAATGCAATTTAACAGCTGCATTATCTTTTTAGCCGCTATTGGGTCTTTAAGTCATTAGTTCTCCTTAAACCACAATTTCACTATCAGATTAAAATTGTGCTACAAATTTCCACTACAAGACTAATGTCTTAGGTGGCAAATGTTCAGGTGACGCACGTGCCACTTTACTAAATGAACAGGTTGATACAATTCTTGTTCTACAATTATTATGCACACCTTAAAGAAACTTGTTCCAGATCATACCGGTACTTTAAATTTTGCTAAAATCTTCAAGTCTTGTGCTTTTGAACAAGAGTGAGTGTACAGTACCTCAGGAACTTGTCCCATAGTTTAGAGCTTAGAGTTTTATTATAAGACAAGCTATTTCAGAGTCAATTTTCAGTGGATTTGTAAAGAGTAAAGGATTCCGGCACAATTTGCACGGCCATGTTTAAATATATAACAAACATACTGACAATTGTGCGGTCTCTTCATGCATCTTTAACCCTTGACCACACAATCTTGACCCTTAACGACCTGAGAAAGAAAGCTTTTGAAAGCACTGTTGGAAAAGGAGGCACCAAACACCACAAACCATCACTAGCAACACCACAAAAACATCAAACCACAAATATATCATAAGTTATACATGATAAAAAATGCTCAGGCCCTAACTTAAGACGAAAATGTTATGGGTGGATTGTAGGAATGCAAAATTGGTGTGTCTGTCAGACAGGCCCCTGGTAAAGATATGAGTCATTTTATTAAGTTAATAGGTTTTCTTTAAACATAAATGTTAAATAATATTCATAATACGTCATATAAATTATATGACAGAATGTATATAGATTTAGAACAGAAGCATTTAAATTACTTTATAAAGTTCTTAGAGATCGTTAAAGTTTGACTGTTGCCAGTACATTTTGCAAACTACAGTGAATAAAGAATGAAAGAATCAAGTCAGTTATGACATTATATATTAGTAGAAGAAACTGCCAAAATATTTCTGTCTGAAAGAGTCCAGGTGTTTGCATCAACCTTGAGACATGTTGAAGTCTTAAAATAAGCTTTACATTTAATTAAATTTAGGTTAGCAAAAAACTTCCGGTCAAAGTCAACAAGAAAGCTACAGTTTGGATGTATACTGCATAACAAATTAATATATAATTTGTTATTTAAGGTCTATTTCTCAGACTCTTCGTTATCAAGATATGATCTTTATTTTTTTATCAGCATTTTGGTTTTTATTGAGGTTTTCAGACATTTTAGTAAGTGGATTTAGTATCCACACTGATTCTTTTCCAGATGATGATATTTCAGCTAATATCAAAAATTAAAAGTAATACTTTCAAACAGTGCAAATACCTGTTTTTCTGTATAAGTATAGTGGTTTTACGACCCATTCAACAGTTTTGGGTCAAGAAGAAAACATTAAAACACATTATAATTATGGGGTAGTTTTTTGAAACTTAGACCTCTTCTTTTTAGGTTTCTGACTTAAAGTATATGTATTATATTGCAAGTTCATTTAAAATCTGCATTTTATCATTTTTGTTTGATTCGAGGGAATCGGCGGAAGAAATTGCTGTAAATTCAATCACGATTTTCTGCTGCATCTATAATGGCTATTAATGATGTACTCATTATGCATTTCCACACACATGTTCTCCAGTAAGTTGATCTAAATTTGTGTAGAACATGTATAAATTATTATTAATTTGAAGTGGTTTGTGTTGTGGTTTGTAGAGGTTTCTGACATGTTGTGGTGATTTGTGGTGTAGTGTGCCTCCCGGAGAAAATGTTGGTAACCATTTTCTCAATTTCCACGATGTTTTCTAGTCTCCCAAAAAACATATCTGAACTTTTGAGTCACATTATTTTATTAGGTTGTCTGCAAATACCTTCAATTAGGACTAGTCTAATTTAGTGTTGTTTGATAAAAAGGTAAAACCTGACATTTCCTTGGACATACTTGCAAAGCCTCTCATATTCACACACACACACACACACACACACACACACATATATATATATATATATATATATATATATTTTCCTTGCAAGTCAAATATGAATTTTGAAATGTGTCAAAACGCAAGAAAATTTGTCACCTGTGATATATCAAAAACAAGAACTTTGAAACCTTTCAAAATTTTTGAAAATTTGCCACCCTTGACCTCTAAGACTATATCTATCTATAGCATTGTTCAAGTTCAGACAGCATCGACTATGTAGATTCATCTGGGGTCAACACTGTCTGATTTCAAAAGTACATTCTTGCTAGTCGTGAAACTGCAATAACTTGTGTCATGATTTACCGCCTGAAAATATCAATTTCTTGTAGCAATCATCAGCGGACAAAAGAAAATAATGTGATCGTAATAAAACAAATTCCAGCTACTGCTCAGTTATAAACTTGAATCAATCTTAAACCTGAACGCACAATCCGATATTTCAATCAGCATTTTCTCCTATTCCCACTATGTTTTCAAACCTTACTAGGAAAAATATTTCATTTGATCCGAATTTAATTCGTCACCTGAAAGTTTAATTATTTCAATACGTAGTGTTTTCCTTGAAAGAACATCTGTATAAACTCGTATTTCTTCTTTGCATCCTTCTGCATAGTTCTCTCTGAAGTATTAGCTGAGAACAAAGGTTTTAAATTCGAGTCAAAATGGAGATACATGTACTTTTTGTCTGTGGGAATCAGAATTCTCTCTGTAAAGATACTCCTTTCATTTGTAATTTGTTTGTTTGTATTGGAGTTAAACGCCATTTAAACAGCTCAGGTTATATATATCATGGCGGTCAGTGACGCACCCATGTGTTTCCTGGCTTTCTCACACAAGTACTGACACAACTTTCTTTCCAAAACCAGTGACTACTTTTCTCGCATGCACCAGATGTGACAGGCGAAAAATGGCCGGAAAGAAAGTTGGTTCTAACCGGGTATCAAACAATTCTATTTTTAACTTTATATCAAACATCAAAATGTGGACTTGTACATTTTGTAAGCATTTTCTCATTTTCTGATAATGTTTTCAAAAGCTTTCCTCATCTGGGTTGTCCAAACTTGGGATTGTTTAGTTAATGATTGAAAGCATCATAATAGAACAGCCTTCAGAGCTATTTCCTTATCTAAGATTTATGTGAATGCCTACAAAATTCTTTATGAATAGTTTGTTAATATATCATGGACAAGGCTGTTCTGGCAATCTAGAATGATTTATGAATCAAACAGAAATTACTGCATCTTTCTATGTATGTACTATTTAACTTGGGTAAAACTGCATTAGAACCTTTTTGACATCCGTCATATTACAGTTACTTTTCACCATAGCTTTTATCAGGTTTTCCAAGCTATTATCCTGTTTCCTCCACTTGCAAAGAATATTTCGAATTTGTTCTTCAACAGAATATATTTTTTTCCTTTGTAATTCTGCCTCTCGTATACCAAGCCTAATTCCAAGAAGCCAGTACTCTAATCCCATACAATCTATCAACTCATTTACAACTCTATCCCATTTGTCGTCGCTTGATTCAAATTTTGTTTTATCAAGACCTTCCATACAACTTCTGATCATCTGATTTGTTTCTTCTGTCTCTTCTTCTGCCACAATTCTATCAAAGTCTTCAAGGCTACAGTCAGATTTTTCCATAGCTATACGCAATGTTTGCAGAGTTTCATTTCTTTGCTTCCACCGATAGAGTACATGAAAGATTGTAGTTTTCTGACAGTGGGCGTAATCATTCTTAATACATGAAAATGCGCTATCGTTGACGATTAGCTCACATCTAAGTTTGGAAATTTCATCCACAATATGGTCTGTAAAATCAGCCAACATATTATCTGTTGGAATGCGTCCAAAATGGCCTTCCTGTTGGTGTTCAATATCAAACCAATACCCTAGAGCCTTTTGCTTTGTTACAACCTTTCTACAGTTGCTGCAGGACATCCTGGTTGTGGTATCCATATTTGCAACCCTTAACAATCCATTCATACAGTCTGATGTCTGTATGTTCCACTGAAATGGGACCTGCTGTGAACACATAGGACATTCAACAAAATATTCAAACAATTCTAACTTGTTTCTGTCATCAAAAGTATCCTTTTCATGAATGTTGAATACACTCAAAACCAATTTCTCGAAACATCTTTTCACGTCTTTGCAACGTGTCACTCTCTTTTCAAATGTTTCTTTTGAATCATCGGAGATAACGGTGAAATTCAAAAAGTCATCCACAAACCAAATCAAAAGACTGCTAGTACTCCCTAACTGGAATTCAGTGAGGCAACTGAAAAAAATTTCTTGACCTCTGCGCTTAGAAATTGGCAGCTCTTTTATGCATGTGGCTATGATGCAGTGAAATACAAAAGGGGGTAAGAATCCTTTCTTTATGTACATACACAGCGTGGGTGGCTGCTTGTTTCCAGATTGTTCGAAAAGCTCCTTTAGTTTATCTGTTGGCTATGGTGGCAGCATACAAGGCATGATGTAGAAGTCTGTTACTGTTTGCTCGCAAGTGCAATACTTTTGAAAGAAACGCATTGCATTCTTCTCCTGAGGCACGCAGTCTGATGCCCTATCTCCATTTGATATGTCTACTGGCCTCACCATGACATTCAAGTATTCCATGTATTTAAGTACATCCTCTGTTGCATTAGGCGGACCTTTATCTTCCAGCAGATCATTAATCAAAGTCTTGTCAAGCTTTCCATAACGTTCAAAAGATGTCCATTTTGGTGAATCTACAGGTACCTTGTCCTGTTTATGTGTAATAAAACTTTTGAAAATATCAATGATCCATTGTGGATTGAGAATGATCATCCTACGCAACTGGTCATGGTTGAAGTGAAGGACATTTCCAAAGGCATTCTGAAATTTTAAAAACAGCTCTATTTCTTTCATCTGTAGCCTTGGAAGATCTGAATCCTCATTTGCTTTTTCAAGGCTCTCAAAATACATCACATTTTCCTTTAAATCCTTTTTTTCCTGCACTGCTTTTTCTAGAAGAATGAAGCTGGCAGGAACCTTTTCCTGCCAGGATTTTGATTGTTTTGCAACATTGTGGATTTCCTTTTTAATCTCCAGAAAATCTTCATATTTACCATATCGTTCAACAAGAAATTTCTTGTTATGGACAAGTTTCATGACAGGTCTACCTTCAAAACATCTTAAGGCTTCACTAAAATAATCCTCTTTGTATCGGTCAATGGTTTTTCCTCCTAAGATATCATGTGTTAGCATGTCTTTATGAGTTCCTATGAGAATAATTGTTGGTTTGTATAAGCTGTTCTCTTTTTTTCCTTTCTGCTCTGTATAGATATAGATACTCCTCATCCAAAACTTGAAAGCATCATGACAAGTGCGATATTCAGTTGTTTTTCGTATTATGAGATTTTTGTGAAGGCTCATGCAGTCGTTTTCCTCTACTTCATCAGTTAATTTTTTGCTTAGATTAAGAACAACTAGATAGATTGATCTGTCATTCAAAAAAAAGTGATGTGTTGAATAATAAACAGAATGGCCTGCAAAATCCCAAATAGAAACAGTTGGTTTTCTTTTAGGGTATTTTTTTTCTTTGTCAGCCTTAATGAGATCCGGTAAAATACTTTTATTCTCATTTTCTCTGTTCTTCTCAATAACATACTGTGCAAATGTTTTCTCCGCTTCCTCATCAAGTGACTCAACTTTAGAAGGTGACGGAACAATGCCTGTTACATTTGGCTCTGTTAGTAAAGCAGGAAAGTCTCCTGCAGAAGTAGGTTCTCTCTTCCCATATTTATTCACCAGCACTTGAAGTCGTTCCTGGAAGAACCTATCTTTTTCATTTTTTGTGCTGACTTCCCAGTCACCATCATCGTTTATTTCACAAGAATTTGTTAGAATGTCAATGCCTTCGGTGCTCTCAACATCATCGACACTCAGGTTGCATAGTCTCCTAACAAGGGTAGACTTTCCAACCTCATACATCCCTACAACCATTAAACGGATGTGACACACTTCTTCAAACCCTTCCTTCAGTAGCCTAAAGTAGGTTCTAAGTAATTCTGGTGTCAACTTCATGTCAATACCTAAGAATGGATATTCTATAAGGATCATCTCCATGTACTTGTCACTGACAAGTTTTCCAAGACCCACTGCATCGGTTGCAATCATTTTGAAGGATATGAGAGTTTGATTGATTAATTTTACAGATATTCCAGAACGGAATTCAACTATTTCAAAAAAACTGCAATAAAATTGCATTAGCCTCTCCTTACTCTCAGCAGAATCTTCTTGTTTAGATACTTCTAAAACACCCAGCAGGATTTCATTCATGCCTACCATCTCTATTTCTTCAAGGCATTCTGCTATTTGACTGAAAAATGCTATGATTCTGTTGGCTTTTCTTTGTAAAACTTCATCGCCAGCAGCTGACTCCTTAACTCCTTCCATTTCATTGGAATTATTTAAATCTGTCTTCTTGGACTATCTGAAATATTATGATGAGCAAATTAACAGAATGTCTACATTTATCCTGCAATCACCTACTGCCTAGACAGATAAAGCCTCTTACATACCATGAAATGGTATTTCATGGTTAACATTACCTTGCTCAAATGTGTGTTTTTAAGGTCATTATGCAGGTCAAGAAGAAACTCTCTTTTACAGTGTATGTTACATTGTTGCATCAAGCTGAGTTAAAAGCTTTTAAAAATTTGGACAAATATGAATGAATGAACGAATGAACGAACGAATAAATGAATGAATGAATGTTGTTTTATGGTGCATTGGCAGCTTTGGTCATTCAGCCCACATGCACGTATTAAACAATAAAGTGATGATAGTAAAGGGTGCTAAATGAAGGATTATGTGTAATCTTGATATGCAATAAAAGCACTGAGGCCGGTCAGGCCCTGCCTACTCAAAAGTTTAAAATGAAAAGTTAAGTCTGTCATAAAACGATTTGAAAACAAAGATGAATTGATAGTAAAAATGTCTGAATTGAGAAGGATAATGAATAATCCTGAAATGCACAAAAGATACTGAGTGGTTGGGCAGTCCCTGCCTACTCAGAGGAAAATTATGATACAAGTGTAAAAATCTCATACAGTAAAGGAGATAAACAATTCAGACTTATCCAAGTAAATGGTATTGGGTTATTTAGAATTGGAGATCTTCAGCAAGACATTTCAGGTTTTATGCATGCAGGCTTACAAGTGGCTTATCATGAAAAAGTAGGAAAAAGTAGGATTAATTTCAAGGAAAAAAGTAGTAATTTCATGATAAAAAGTAGGAATTTTATGATAAAAAAGTAGGAATTAATTTAAGAAACGTTTTATCCAATCTCGTATAAAAACTCAATTTAACACTGTAGAATAGTTCAAAACAAGATGTGTATGAAGAAACACTTAGCCCCCCGATATCAGCCAGCCATTAATGCATGGCAAAACACAAAACTGTAAAAGTTTTAAATAATGTCTACCATTCATTTGCTTTACAGATGCATCAGAAGCTGGCTTCAACTTTCTGATAAGCATTAGAGTAATATGACACAAACCAGTGAATTTCTAATCAACACAATTTCATTGTTCAATTGATCATAACCAATTGATAACCCATAAGTCTCTCAGTGATAATAAACCAAAATTTGGTTTTAACCTGGTTATAAACAATTTTTAATGGAACCAAAGACTCCCAGGATCTTTACAAAATCAAGACCCTAAAACTATTATAGTTGCCACTGAATTTGTCTACCATCAAATTCATCAATTGGAAAAATAAAGCTAAGTATAAAATCAAGGGAAAATCTTATGACAGCTATTGATTTTGTTAAAAAAATGAATACTTGTATATAACTAACTTCCTCAAAAATAATCAAGTACAAAAAGATGAGAGCGTCTGTTTTGGCTCTCAATAATAATAAATTGATATTCAAATTTTTGAAAAACAAGTTACATGTAAAACTAAAGGTGGAATTACACACAGAAACATTGGACAAAATCTACTCAGAAAATGAAAGCTTAAGAGTATGTGTTACAGCACTTAGTAATGATTACTGTGTGGTATTTTGATGAAACAAGAGAGACAGAGGGCCAGAATGGCCCTGTACTGCCCCAATGCCTAATTAATTGTTTATATCATACACATAAATAGCAGTCAACAAACTGGTAGAAATCTGTATTGTGATAGCCCTCCAAAAAGTCTTGTCTTTTCTTAACATGCATCCAAGATGATCCTAATGAATGCAGCCAATTCTTATCCAGTATCATTCCTACCATGTATCTATTAACTCTTCAAAGTAACAAAAATGCAACAATGGCCCTTAATCTCTCACCACAAAACAATTTGTGGCACCCCACCTCCTTCCATGGGATCAATTTTTGACCCACTAACAATAATTTGAACAATCTTCATAAATGTCTCCAATATCATGCAACATACCAAACATTTCGATCCTAGTGGGCCAAATGGTTTGGAACAAGAAGATTCTCATGTTTTTTTTTTTTCCTTTAAAAACCTGTATGATGAAAGTTGTAACTCCCTGGCCGTTTATGACTCAAGGGCTATCATTAGTTGAATCTTGTTAAAGGTTCACTAGATGAAGCTATATACCAACTATTACAGGTCTAAGCTAGGTGGTCATGAAGAAGAAAATACTTAAATTTTTAACAATATAAAGCTCCTATAAAACATATACCCCATGGCAGGGCCAATTTTGACCCACAAACTAAATTTTGATAAAACTTGAAATTGATCCATTTGATGAGGCTACATACCAAATTTGGTAGCTATAAGATTTATAATAGGAACATGAAGATTTTTAAACTTTTCACTTTAAAAAGCATAAGTTGAACTTGACACTCTAAGGCTGCGGCCAGTTTTTACTTAGAACCATTGGATGGGCCAATTTTGACCCCAGGGCTATAATCTGAAGAATTTTGGTAGAGATCTATTAGATGCAAATTCTGGTAGCCTTATACTTATAGGTGCTGTGAGGACAAAGGTTGATAAAATTAAATAAAGGGAAATAACACTGCCCAAAATGACTGAATTAGAAAAGCCTTTGAATATGCTCTACAGCACACAATACCAATCATTCTGCCAAAGTACATGTATGGTGAAAATCACATCAGAATTATAAGAGGGGTTGCAAAGACAAAAGCATTAAGATCTAAAATTTTCAAACAAACTCACTACAAATATGACTGAATAGAAAAAAAAATTGACATAAGTTGCTTCAATACCCGATATTGATCATTCTGTTAGAAAAATCATGGTGAAAATAACATAATTCCTATAAAATTACAGGCATTGTTGCAAGGAAAGAAGCAATAAGTAATGAATTAAATAAAAGGCAATAACTCCTTCATTTAATGAGCCAATCAAATTAGCCCCAGAAGGTGCTCTACGGCACTTAATATTGATCATTCCGAGACAGTCTGCTGAAAATCAATTAGGAACTGAAGGCGGAGTTGTGAGGACAAGGCAAGAAGGACACACAGACAGTACAACTGCTATTTGCCACCCCACAAGGGGCATAAAAACTCCTGTCACAAGATATGCAGGCTGTCTAACTTCAGGGGGCTCTTAGCTCTTACTCTACAGGCTGCTGTCAGCTTATTAGGCATGAATAACCATTGGTTGAGACATATTTCCCAGAAAGGCACCATGCACCTTAATTAGAGGTAAACAGTAGCATATTAAAAGACTCTGCAAAAACCATATTAGCAGAATATGCAATCCTTTCATTCTGCGACATACTACAATTTTTTGAAAGAAACACTTTTTTTACTTACATTTTCATTAAAAAAGTAGGAATAGTAGGATTATTTTGGAAAAAAGTAGGAAAAAAGTAGGAACAGGTCAAAAGGTAGGAAAAGTAGGACTACTTGTAAGCTACAGCATGGAAAACACATGGCCTGCAGGAAGAAAGTTTGGGAAGGGTTTGGTGATAAAATAAGACATACGGCTCCAGTTTAGGAGATATCTTTTCATGAGTTGAAGAATCATTGTAGATACTTGTATAGAGACAGAGCAGTGTTTGTGAGCCGTGGTTCGTGATTGTGGATTAGATGAATTAATGACAACAAAAACCATATTAGCAGAATATGCAATCCTTTCATTCTGCGACATACTACAATTTTTTGAAAGAAACACTTTTTTTACCTACATTTTCATTAAAAAAGTAGGAATAGTAGGATTATTTTGGAAAAAAGTAGGAACAGGTCAAAAGGTAGGAAAAGTAGGACTACTTGTAAGCTGCAGCATGGAAAACACATGGCCTGCAGGAAGAAAGTTTGGGAAGGGTTTGGTGATAAAATAAGACATACGGCTCCAGTTTAGGAGATATCTTTTCATGACTTGAAGAATCATTGTAGATACTTGTATAGAGACAGAGCAGTGTTTGTGAGCCGTGGTTCGTGATTGTGGATTAGATGAATTAATGACAACAATAACAATTCATAACGAGAAAAGTCATTTTTACATGACTCTAAAACCACTAATCCTGCTTGAATGGTGAAACTTTAAAAGTTATGACATATTTCATCCGTCTGCCTTGTGTCAGAAACTTCAGTGTTGTCTAGAAAAAGAATCAAGGCTTTCAATGTCTTTAATACAGTTCATAAATAACATACTAAAAACACAGTAGACACATACAGTACACTAAAATGGCATTTACCATAAGAAGAAAAAGTGGAGACAATATATACCATATAGAGCATTATCCAATTAGACTTAGACTTAATTTGATTTTGTAATACAAATGAGCCATACTCTGTGAAAAGGTGGCTTAATGCATCTGCAAAAAGTATCAACCTGGGTCAGCCTGCGCAGTCCGCGCAGGCTGACCTGGGCTGAAACTTTTCGCTATTGGTCAATTTTCTGTATGTCAAAGGACCAGTCCACCTTATGATACAGTCAGTTGTTAGATATAATGAATTTTATGGATTATTAATACTATGATGACTTGCTTGGAATAATGCATCACGAAGATGCATTAAGCCCCTTTTTTCTTGAACATGGCTCAAATTAAAGTAAGGCCATGTAATGTGAAAAGCGGACTTAATGCATTTGCATAAGATATTTACTCTTATCAGCCTTTGCAGTCTGCACAGGCTGACATGGGTCAAAACTTTTTGCTATTTGTAAATTTTATGCATGTCCAAATACCATGCCACCTCAGTATCCTATCAATGGTCACACAAAAATGGATTTTGTAGATCCATAATTGTATGTATGTGTTGTCTTGCTTGGTATAATGCATCACTGGGATGCATTAAATCCCCTTTGCCAGAGCAATGCTAAAATCTAAATTTGTATTAACCCTTTCCCAAACAAGCCCTGGTTTTCACGTGTCTGCAGTACAAGTCTTTTGAAAACACTGTGGGAAAAGGAGAAATTACTCGTAACGAGCAATTTCTCCTTTTCCCACAGTGTTTTCTACCCTTTTGGAGAACTTTCCGACATTTTCATCAAATTTAAAATTGTTGTTTGGGAAAGGGTTAAATCATTAATCAACATTGTTGATAGAGATGTACTGTGGTATGTCCGAATTCATTTTATCTGCTTTTCAAAAATATTTTACTTTATCACGAAGTGAAATTCCGGACGGACAAGAAAAATCACCAATTATTGCAAGAAGGGATGGAATCCTATTTTAGTAACAAAATGAGGGAAAATATTTAAATAAGTCCGGGCGGAATCCAGGCGGACAAGTGAAATGTCAGGGCGGAAGTAGATATAGAGGCTGAATCATAGTCCAGGTGGACAAAATTTCCAAGAAGGGGCGGAATCTTATTTTTAGTAACAAAATGAGGTGAAATATTTAAATTAGTCCAGGTGGAATCCAGGTGGACAACTGAAATGTAAAGGTGGAATCAAAATCCAAGCAGAATCCACGCGGAGAAATTGCCGCCTGGAATCCGGGCGGACGTTTCAGATGTTCAGGTATGCTTTTGTAATGTCTGGTGGAAGTCTAATGGAGCAACTTGCAAATCTGTTGTAAGACCTGATAGACAAACTAAATGGGTTTTTATTTCATATGGAGAATATGCATACTAAATATCTTTTACAAGCCTTCACAATTAGTGATACAAAATGTTAAAATATTGGCTAAACTGCACTTTTAAAATCATTAAGTTTAGGACCTGACAGAGTCAAGAGACAATTTTTTTTTTACTTTAAACAATAAATCCTCTTTCATCAAGAAAGACTGTTTTAACCTTTTACCAAATGACAACATTTTGAAATTGTTTGTAAATGACAAATCAAACGTGACTTAAGACAGGAATGTTATTGGAAGGGGATAAAACATTGTTTGAAAAGGAGAAAATGCTGGTTACTAGCATTTTCCCCTTTACCCCTCACATTTTTCAAAAGCCCTTCTCAATAAATTTCTCAGAATTGTTTGGTTTAAACATATTTATTTTACATTGATTGGGAAACAAGTTCAAGATTACAACTTTCAGTAATCTCTCTTGATTCAGCTTCCTGGAAACTACAACAGTACTCATGCCGAATGTTTGGGCCAATGAACAATCCCAAAGTTGACACCTGCTACTGGATATCGAACATGGGACCTCATGGGACTGGTCCAAAATGAAAGAATAAATTTTGCAGATGACAAATATGGCTCAAATGCTGAGATTTGTCTGTGAAAGGTTAGGAAACATTGTGGGAAAAGGAGAAAATGCTTGTTACCAGCATTTTCTCCTTTTCCCACAATGTTTTCAAAAGCCTTCTTTCTCAGGGTTGTTAAAACTCTGAAAACCAAGGCACATAAACCTTATTTGCAAGAAAAATGTGTTGCTAGACCTATCAAGGTAAAAAAAAAACATGGTGCCAAATATAGTGCGATAGGCTCGATTCAACTTACACCTTGCAAACGTTTCACTTCTTTTCATATTTTGTCAGAAATACACATCTGTTTGTATCTTTTGTTATAGCTTTGATGAGCTTAAACCTGAAAAATTATGCTAGCAGCTCCAAGTTTAGTCAACTACATGTACAATAAAACAAAAATGAATCCATTAATAAACTATCTATCAAACTATCGCGCTCACTATATTATCAAACCTGTATTAAAGGCCCACTTTCTGTCAAAAGTACTTGCTTACATGGCAAACATCTTTGTTCATGTAACTTAAGTTTTTTTTTTCTGTTTGTTACTATTGATTTCCTCTAGATATTTTGTTTTGTTTGTTTGATAAGCAGGAGGATTTATTTTTTCAGGTGTTTTTCACTACAAAGAAGCTTGCCTTTTAAAGGAGTCTCGGCATTGGAAAGGCAAAAGGAGGAGACTTGAGACAACCTTTGAATACCAACTAAGTAACAGCATGTAGAGGTACTGGTGTCATGTATACCATTTTGATATGAGCTGTGTCATGAGAAAGTGAGTCTTCAGATATTTAAGAGTAGTATTTTGACTCCAAGTCGCCCTACACAATCTGCTCATGCTCACCCAGGTTGAAAAATGATCCATGTAGCAGTTTTAGCCTTTTACCACACAATCTGGA